>CM057459.1:236130000-240930000 GCA_016271365.2 Neoceratodus forsteri | reverse complement strand
AACCCAGGGGGGCAATACAGATGGTACATGTTTTTTTTTCCCTGGTTTTCTCTCCCATCCTCCCTCCTCCCCAGTCATGTGCAGGCCCTTCTGACAGTCTCAGTTGTGTGCAGCAGTGTTCTGCAGAGGAAGAACGCTTCTTTGGCCCACCACAGGGATCACTGCAGCTCCTGGTGCACGACGTCATCCCTCCCAACCACAGCACACTACCAAGTAGCAGCTGCTGCTGCCTGGGCTTCCTTCCAATGCTACATCTCAAGCTGGCTTCCAAGGTCAGGTCACCTGCATAGGAACATGATGCGCTCTCACTGGATCATTTTGGTGGCCTTTTATGGTGTGTATCTTAAATAAATTTAATGCATAGCCATGCAATAAATGAAAATTTCTGAATGGGGTATAAAAAAAAACCTTTACGGTAGGATACGGATATACCCGTTTAGCCCCCAAAGCCTATTGATGGTAGCACAATTAATGATCATGTACATTTCCTATCTCTCTCTACAACACTTCATTTTAAATGTGTAGTGCTGTCAGTGGATTGCATGCCTATATAATTTCTCTGTAATAATGTGCCTATGCCTTCCCTGTGATTTTAGTGGTGCTACAGTTATCTGTCTCATAAGAAACTGACTAAAGAGCAAAAAAAGGAAAATAACAAACAAAAAACAACACCCATAATATCCACCAGAACTAGCAGAATAGCTTCTGATAAGGCAGACACCTATCTTGAATTATTACTCAATTATGGATCTGCATCCTTTGCATTTTTTTCTATTCAGTGCTAATAGTTCCAAAAGTAATAGTTTAAACAAAGGCTTTTCTTTGAAACACAATTTTTTTTATGTCCTCTCATGTTACATGACTCTGCACAAAGAAGAATTCTCTCCAGTTAAAATATATAATTTCATTCAGATTTGTGTACTACTTATATTATTAGCTTTTAAGGCATAAAACAGTAATCATTAGTTTTAGCCTCCGTATGTAAGGAAATGACACAGCCAAAATTATACTAATCCATTACTTCATTTCTGATGTAAAGAATAAGACAGTTTCACCTCAGTCTTTAACACATATTACTTTATTCAAGACTACTTTGCAGGTCTCCTGGGGTTATTTTGTCTATGGTTTTGGGTACAAATGTAAAGTACTGGGTTGGCCCAGAGATGTAGTAGAAAGAAATTGTCCACCATTTGTGAGACTGCAGGGACCAAGTAGACCAGGGTCTGCATGCAATTCTCAAAATCCCACACCAATGTGGGCTGTGGGCCGCGTGCATCATGATGGGGAGGAGCAGCTCCTGGGGAGGAAGGGTGTGACCCCCTGCCAGCTGAACGGAACGGGATACTGGAGTTGGCAGTGAAAGCAGCTACTACCTACCCTACTCTCCTGGTCAAATGAATGGTACATCCATGCCGACCCCATCATCATGGTGGGGGATAGGGGACTTGGAGAAAAAAGAATTATAATAATTTACTGTTAAATCAGGTGACTTATGAAGATATGCTTAGGTGAAAATCATAAAATGGGTGTTTAAGTGTGTGACCGAATCTGAAACCTTTATTGGCAGAAACACGTCACCTGACCATTAATTAATTTTCTAAAAATTGTACAGTCAATAACTAACCTATCCTACTCTACCTAGCAAAACCAGTTTATGTCAAAATAAGTCAATCCACCACAGCACTATAATCATTCTACGTACAAAGCCCATGTGTGCATTTTGTAAAAGGCTTGTTTTGCCACTGATAAGACCCATGCTGCTTAGAAATGATATGCGGAGTTTGCCATCATCCCATCTCTTGCTCCATGTGTGCAACAAAATCTTTTTTAGTTAACTTTAGTTTAAATTTTTTTTTACATTTTTTAACTGTAGTTTCTCTACAAAATCAGGCTACTGCCTCACCTTGAAAACAGCTCTTTTTTTGTCTGCTCCTTTTATTCCCCCAGCCCTCCCAGCTGACCACTCCTTCAGACAGCCTAGGCCCCACCGCCACAGTCCTCCACCATTGTTGTCTCACTGCCCCCACTATTGCCGTAGCTGTGGTTGACCTTATGTATCCTTTTGTTGGGGGGGTTCCTCCTCCTAGGATGGGAACTGGGACGTGAGACTTGCCCAGCAGGCATTCCTGTCCTCACTGGGCACTGTGGGGGGGTTCAGCATGGACACCTACAGGTTTTGTGGCCCACAGAGGCCAGCTGCCATCATCTGGTCAGTTGGGTGACCACAGTTTTTTTGTCTGGATTTATGCCCCCACCCTCCCAATGGGACTGCATGCTTGTGGTGGCCTGGCATGATGCATTGGCAGTGCATGGTCACCCGCACCACAATCTGCACCACCACTATGGGCTGCCAGGAGCTGATCAAGAGCAGCAGAAGCTCAACTCCCCCCCGGGAGGAGAGCATCCCATGGATTTTCCAGTTCCCTTCCTGCTGGACTCTGCTTCTGTTGTCCTGTGCTTGGGTGTGAATCAGGGTCACCAGCGTGCTGAGCAAACCTCTGTCACTCAGCACCATGGAGTCAGCTAAAACAGCTTCTAATTAACTAAGCTGCAAGTAACCTGTGCAGGGAGCAGCTCAATCATTTGTTAATGAGGCAATCTGACAGTAAGGGGGGATCTGTACTGAATTAGAACTGCAGAATAAGAACTACTCTAACAAGATATGGGATAACTGCTGGAGTGAGGTCGCGAATATCTGATCCTCTTGACTATCTGTATCCCACCTGGTAAACAACAATCGGGTACTGGGTCCCTCATAAACTATTTCAAATAATTCAACCAGAATTGGGATTACATAGTGACTGGTGATTTCAGGCTTATATTGGATGGCAAAATCCAGCACAGATCACAGGGATAAGACTGCCTATGTATTTCTCTCACAAATGGCCACTGAGAACATAAGAACCATTTATAAAATAGGCACCATGTCATTAATTGACTGTGTACTGGTAACTCATCCAGAGAGGGTTACAGAAGTCAATGTTTTGCCAGATACCCATCATGTCCACTCACCAGTGCAATGCCTGTGGGCAACAAAACAGCCCAAGCCCTCCCTGGTTCACTATCTTCTGGGTTCTAAGCAAAAAGTAGGTGCTAGATTTCAAATCTCATGTAGATCAACTAGAGTGGAGCTTCCTGCATGCCATTTCTGATACTGACTTGGCCCTAGAATTTTTTTGATATGGAGTTCAGAAATGCCTGCCATAAATTTGCACCCTCCAAAAAATGTAAGGTGAGAATACACCTTCTGATTTTATCACCCCAGAACTCCTAGCCCTCATGACAGAGAAGGATAATCTGTGGCCAGTGGCCAGGGCATCTGGGTCCCCAGTCCACCTACAAAGGTGCAAAAAAGCCCATAATAGATTTAAAATTAGAATCAGATTGGCCAAATCCAACTTCTGCAAGGCCTAGCAAACCCAGAACTGGAGCAATGGTAAAATATTCTCGGAGAATGTCGTGGAACTCCTTGGTAAGGGAGAAAGAAATGTCACCAAGAATGCTCATGGTTGATAGATGTAAGGTCTTCAATATTATTGAAATTGCTAATAAATTCAATGTAGCCTTTACTGACCTAAGCTCCATAGCCCCGTTGAGCCTGCCCAGACCCCCTGTAATGGACCTGGTCCTGAAGCCATCTAACTGCTTGACCCTTAGCCAGGTTACTCTAAATTCTACTTTAAGCCTATCTCAGTTAAGGACACCACTAAATATATCAGAAACATACTTGGCAAAGTCAGAGTTGGGGGAGACTCACTTGATATGAATCTGTTTGCCCTGGCTGAAGAAGAACTCTCTTACCCCATTTCCAAAATGTTCAACTTTTCCTTGCACTACTCCAAGTTCTCCAAGAAATGCAAATCTGTGCTGGTTACACTAGCATTTAAAAGTGGTGACTGTTCTAATTTTTCCAACTACCAACCAATTTCTATTCCCTTCCCCACTGTCCAAGGCCCCAGAAAGAATAGTGCCTGGCCACCTTGTCTCATATCTTGAAAAATATGAAATCCAGAGTGCCCAACAGCATGGCTTTTCAAAACAACATAGCACCAACACAGCACTGATAGACTACTCTAGTTACATTCATGAGGCCCTTTACCATGGAGGCAAGGTTGGAGCTATCTATATTGACCTGACAAAAGCCTTTGACCTGGTCAACCGTGAGCTCCTACTAAGTAAACTCCTTGGTCTCAGTCTGTCTCTGAACACAGAAACTTGATTCCAGAGCTATCTCTCAAAGTGGACACAGCATGTAAAGATTGAGGGCTCCACGTCTGATGTTAGGAGAGTGTCCACTGGCATCCCCCCAGGGTTCCATATAGGGCCCCTTCTCTTTAGAAGCATAGAAACTGTCAGCAGATGAGGAACGCTAGGCCCATCCAGTCTGCCCAAAGGCCCTATACATTGTATGTGGTCACTGACCCTATGTGATCAATGGCTTTTCATCACTCCCTCCCTCTTTGGCCTATTCATTAACCACCTGCCTGATGCCTGTCAGTCAGGAAATGTACTTCTATTTGCGATGATGCTGTACAAAAACTCTGACCTCTGCAGCCTCACCTCCATCCTCCAGTGCAAGTTCAGAGCCATGGAAAACTGGTTCTGTCACAACAAGTTTTATTTATTTATTTAGCTTTTGTTTACCAGGTGAGCGCAACTAGACAGTAAGATGCCTATTTTAGGTGCAACCCAGGAGTTTACAAGGAGATAACAGGTAAAAGCAGATATTACAGTATTTCAGAGAACGACAATAGTCAGGCTCACCATGACTTAATAGGAAGGCATGTAGAAGAACATAACATAACAAGTTAGAAGTTGACAGTGAGGGAAGATGAACATAAGGTAACAAGGTGATAATTGACAGCCATGGACGACAATAATTAACTAACTAATAATCTAAGTTGGTCCTTAATTACAAAAAAAAAGACTATGCTCTTCACATGCCCACAACTGAAGAGGAAGGTACCCACCTTTCCATCCAAAATGACCTGGGACAAAAACGCTAACAGGTGGAAACCTTTAAGTACCTTGGGGTAATTCTGGGCAATACCTTATTATTTGCTCTCCATGTAGACAACCTGGTGTCCATGATAAACAGAAGTCTGGGAACCCTTATTGGAACTGAATCAACCTCACTGCCGATGCCAGATGCCTCACAGTGGCTACCTCCATCCTGTCACTAGTCGACCACAGCTTCCCTGTCTATGCAGCTGCTTGTAATATGGTGCTAAACAGGATAAGCTGATCTGCAATAAAGCCTGTCTCATTGTTCTAGGGGCAGACAAGTGTACCCATAGCTACACCCTATACACCCCAATAAATTGGCTTCCCTTACCCAGAAGAATAACGTTTCAGGCATGTCTGCTAACCAGAAAGGTGCTATTGGACCTAATGTCCCTGCTCTACCAAACTGCTTCCACCCTGTTGCCAACCAGTACAACACCAGGAGCATGATTAAGAATGGCCTTGAACTGCCCTTCCTTAGAACTCAAGCAGACAAGTGCTCATTTGTGGTCAGGGCTGCTGACTGGTTAAACAAATTGCCTGAAACCCTGCTAAGTGTCCCCAGGTTTGACTAGTTCAAGAGATCTCTGTGGTCAGCCCTGGTAGTTCAATGCAAATATAACTATTAATTTTCTAAATCTGAAACTTTCCTGGTGGTCACACTGACATGCATCTGCTGTTCAGCTCTGTTGTTATGAATTTATTTTATGATTGTATTAAATTAAGTCAGTAATTTGATTATACAGGTTTTTAATGTATTGAGCTTGTCTTGTATGTATTGTGTTTTGCCTTGACTACATTCCCATGGAATTGCTTATTCGTACCTCTTCGGAATGCTTTCCTCTGGAATTGCTTATTCCTATCTGTACTGTCCTTTGTAACTCTGACATTGACTTGGAACCTTTGTAAATTAGCACTTGTGCTAAAAGGCATTCTCCAAAAATCTCAATATGTAAATAAAGTGGATGTAAATGTTGTCAATGACACCAGTTTTTCTGCAGTTTAAAAACCTTTTTGTCCTCATTTTATTATTTTATCAAAATTTTTCCAATTTTATAAGCACAATAAGACATTACAGGGTGTAGATACATAGATAATGCTGACTGAAAAAGGTTCATTGGCCAATCCAGTCTCCCCACTCTACCTACAGTAACTACTCTACACTGTCCGTAGTTGCCACCCTCCCCTTCGTTTCTGCCACCACTTTTCTAACTAATCCCATATTCCTGTTCCATCTCTGTTTGAAGCTGCTCATGATTTGGCCTGTACCACTTCCTCTGGCAGTTTGTTCCACTTGTTCACCACTCTTTCAGTGAAAAAGTGTTTGTGGATGTCCCTTTTGAATCACCCCGCTAATTTTTGTGAGCTCCCCCTTGTCCATATATTTGAGTTCAAGGAGAAAAGCACTTTGGTTCCACCCTATTTATCCCATGCAGGTACTTCAATGTTTTGATCATCACCTCTTACCCTCCTTATTGAGAGGGCGCATATGTTCAAATACTGCTTTCTCTCTTCATAAGTGTTTCCTCCTAGTCCATGGACCATTATAGTTGCCCCGCACTGTACTGCTTCCATCTTGTTGCAGTCTTTTCTCAGATGTGGACTTCAGTACCTTGTACAGTATTTCAGATGCTTCTGCACCAGTGACCTATACATTTATATGATCACTTACCAGCTTCTGCTACTTCCCCCTTCCTCTGCATCCCAGCATTTTGTTTGCCTTACCTAAAGCTCTAGTAGAGCATGCTGTTGTTTGCAGCCTCTCTGATATCTTGACCTCTAGGTCCTTTTCTTCCATGGTACTTTATAGTGACACCCCCCCACACACACACTTTCATATTGCACTCTTGAGTTCCTTTTCCCAATGTGCCTCACCTTGCATTTTTTAGCATTGCAGCCCAGCAGCTACCATATCTTTGACTAGCTTTTCATCCTACCCACAGCCACCCTGAGTTCCCTTATCCTTTCCTCTGTATCCACCCTTGCACAGATATTCATATTGTCTGTGAAGAGGCAGATCTTCCTCTTGATGCCTTTCCCTATGTTACAAACAGACACAATGAAAAGGACTGGGCCTAGCACCAATGACTAAGGTACTCCACTTGTTATGTCCCTTACCTCTGAAAACTATCCATTTACTACTACCCTCTGTATACTTCCCTTCAGCCAATTTTCTACCCAAGTCATCATATTTCCTCTGCTCCTAAGTCCCATAACATTCTGACCAATCTCATGTCAGGGACTGAGTCAATGGTCTTGCTAAAATCCAAGTACGATACACTGACTGCCTGCCCCTTATTGAATGCCCTGGTCAACCTGTCAAAAAAGGCAACCAGATTTATCTGGCAAGACCTTCCTCTTGTGAGCCCATGTTGTCTGGGGTCCTGTACCCTATTTTCCTCCAGGAAGTCCACTAGTTCATCCATTTGCATAGGCATACATGAGGGCAGGGGGTGACTGGGGGGGGGGGACTGTGCAGGACTTCAGGCATCAAATTGGATATGATATCCTTGTTGGTCTATCAGTGCACCCTCCCATCCCACCTGGAGTGGGGTGATCATGGGATTGTTTAGTCATCCAAGGACTGCCACATTCCTATTGTGGACATCTCTTTGTCCAACAGCCACAGTGTGCTGGAATGATCAACAGCCCTCCGTACCAGTTCAGAGACTTCATGCCTTGCAATGCAGCTTGTGCATGCATTAATTTAGCATGCACCCCATGCCCTGCACACCCATGCCCTGTCACAACTTATTACTTACCAATTTTAGGATATTAGGTACTAAAGGACCAATCCACAAATTGCTACACACCAATGAAGTAGTGCCTGCATGGGCTGGTGCTACCCAAGGTCCTGCTCTGTGCATGCAGTGACCTCTGCTCATCCATAGCCTCAGCAGCATGTCCCCACCACACCCAATCCCATGCTGCTGGTGCTCCCCACATGCATGACCAGATCATTGTAGGTACAGGTGCTGAAGCATGCAAGTGCACAATCCAGTACACTAGCTCAACAGTGCAGAGGGTTGGCAAAGGGGAAACAAGCTATGGGGCAAGACCCTGCCATTGTGACCACAGTACCCCTTCTGCCTGTCTGCCTGTCCATAGCAGGTCCTGAGGGGCCACTATCAGCCTCCCCTCCACCTGTCACCAGCTCTCTGAGCTGGTATGGAGGACTGGTGTTCAATTCTGCACAGTCTGGCTGTTGGATAGTGAGATGGTGTCCACTACAATAATATGGTAGTCTTTGGAGGACTGCCATACCCCATGATACACATCTACTATCAGGATGGGGTATCCACTGAAAGGCCAACACAGGCATCCAATTTGATGCCTGGTGTCCTGCCTAGTTATACCCCTCACCAACTCCTGTCCATGTGTGAAGCTCTGCCCTCACAGAGAACGATGTGCAGGGCCTGTGGATGCCATGTGGTGAGGACAGACATTGGGTCGCGGAGCAACTTCGCTGGCATATGTACAAATTGTGTGTGTCACCAGCAGCTTTTTGGATCAGTTCCTGAGTATGTTGTACTGACGTAGGTGAGGGTGTAAGTACAGTCAATTTACAATAGACAGGTTTGAATGCTTGTGCAATGTAAGCATTAGCAAAACATGAAAAAGACAATGGAGGACAGAACGCATATACAGTCACATGTATGGAGAGAGAACTTCTACAGAAATCAAGTAGGAGAGGAAATGTTGACGTTGCACTAAGAAAAAGGAAAAGTTACTGGATTTGCAAATGAGGACGACCATCTAGCCTAGTTTGAACAATAAAATGGAACTGTTGCTATTTTTTGTTGAGTTATATAATGTATTTCTCTTAATTTTTGCAGCTAGTCTCAAAAGTCTTGGATTTAAACAAGCCTTATTTACAGATGTTCAACGTTGTTCTAACGTATTAAAGTAATATGTCACTTAGGGCTGGATATTCAGCAGAAGGTGCAATATTGGTCTGTGTCGGCACAGAGCTAAGTGACACTGCATTACCCCAGCATAGACTTGGGCAGTATCCAGCCCACAGGGAACAGTGCTCCCCAGAATGGATAGTGCTGGGATCCCTGTGGGCTATATCCAGCCACAACATGCAAATGAGCCCACTGGGCATGCAAGGTACTAAGGGGCCATTTGCATGCCCATTATAGGATAATTTTCATGGCATGCTGCAGCCTCTTAGTGCCCATCCTGTTTGTACAGGGACATATTGTTACATATCCCTGGTGTCTTGTGGTACCTCCACCCCCCCAAACACCCACGCCATGCACAGTTCTGTATCCCTGGTGTCTAGTGGCACTCTCACCCCTGAACAGCCATCTCATGTACTGTGTCCTATCCCTGGTGTCTAGTGGCATCCCGTATCCCCCAACAGAGTCCCATGTATAGTTCTATATCCCTGGTGTCTAGTGGCACACATCAGCCCTGAACACCTATGCCATTTAATGGTTCCTATCCCGCTTACAGTAAAGGTTCCTTAGAGTAGAAGACCCAAAATGCACTGAACAGAATGATCAGAACCCTTTCTACCCAAAAGGAATGAGTTAATGTTACCAGTGATTGGCACCATACTTGATAAATAAGCAACTAGTGAGGAATCTGCAGAACCCCCATCCTGGCCCAACTCACAGCAGAATTATTATATTGTACTGTAATATTATGACCTTTATCACAGAAAGGAAACCTGCTGTGGAGTAAACCTCTGGGTATCCAAGGCCTTAAGCCACAATCCATCCTGGCTTAATTTTGAATTTTAATTGTTAAAAACTTGAAGGATGTGCCGCTGACATGCCACTTAGATACATAGATACATAGACACTGTCAGCAGATAAGGGCCTATGGCCCACCCAGTCTGCCCATTTGAGCTTGTAAGCTCATAAGAATGGATGAAATGTTCTTCTTCTTCTGTCTTCTATGAGATGTAAATCTTCTTGAAAGTGTTACAAGGCTCAGACTTGCAACCTAAGGAGTCCTCATGTGGAAGGGCTCCATTCTTGGAGATGAGCTTACATGGAGACATCCACTGCCAAAGGAATGATGGGGTAGTAGAATGCACCTCAAGGAAAATGGAAAGACATACATTACAGTTTCTTCAAGCTTGGCTGCCCAGTTACATTCTTATGAGTATAATGCAATCAGTGGAAAAATTGGAGCCACGCCCTTGAGATGCAAAGCTCACAGATAGCATTAAGCTCTTGAGGGGCAGGACAATGCTAAGTTGAGAGACCGAGTCATTGGGGCACATGCTCAGTAGTTGTATAGTGACTGTCCAGTTTAGTCGATGGAGTGAGTGCTCCATAGCTGTTGGAGTGAGTGTCTGAAGTAAGTAAGAATGGTAATATGGAGAGAGGGCATAACCCTGTATGACTAGAATGGTAAAAGTGCTGAGCCCTGAGGAGAGGAGCCGAACCACCACCTGTGTAGGTTAGTGGACAATTCTGAAGTGCCCAAAAATCCAATAAGGTGCAGCACAGCCAATACAGACATCCAGTAGAAGCAACCAGTGTGGTAGCCAAGCAGAGCAGGAGCAGAGGGGGTCAAAGCAGTGAACAGCAAAGGCTGAAAATCCGATGAGTGGCATTAAGGCAAGGCAGCAAGTGGGAGCTGGGGCTGCCAAGGCAAGGCAACAAGTCATGAAACATGTAAGGCCCACCAAGATGATCAACAAAGGAAAGGGGGGCTTCTGGGATAAGGCAGAAGATGAAGGAAAGGGGATGGCCTTCTGTTGCAGTGAGCAACAAGCAGAGAGGGCCTCAGTGATAAGGCAGCAAGTGGAAGAAGGAGCAAGGCCCTCCGTGACAATATGCAGCAAGTGGTGATGAAGGGAGAAAGCTTCCAAGACAAGGCAACTGGCAGAGGAAAGGGCAGGGCCTTTTATGGCAAGGCAGCAAGTAGAATGGGGCCTGAAATACAAGGTGCAAATGGAGGAAAAAATTGCCCAGGCAATTAAGAATGGAGACAAGACCTTTTTCAGGTATATTAATGAAAGAAAGATGATCAGGGGTGGGACTGTGAGGTTAAAAAGGGAGGGAGTAGTATGTGTGGAGGGGGACCTTGAAAAAACAACAATTTTGAACAAATATTTTGTTCAGTATTCACAGAAGAAGGGTAAAGAGAAGGACTACTATTGGGCTAAAGGAGCACCAATGGGAGAGAGGTGGACACCATCCCATTTATGAAGGAAAGAGCCCTAAAGGAACTCAAGAATCTGAAAGAGGACAAGGCTAAGGGGCTGGATGGGATACTTTACATCCCAGAATATTAAAAGAACTTAGAGAGGTGCTGTCAGCACCACTAGCAGCCCTATTCAACAAATCAATAGAGACAGGGGTGGTTCCAGGGGACTGGAGGAGGGAGAATGTAGTCCCGTGACACAAAAGTGGGAACGGGGAGGAGGCTGGCAACTGCAGACCAGTCAGTATGACCTTGGTGATGGGGAAATTAATGGAGTCACTGCTAAAGGAAACTATTGTGATATTTCTTGAATCCAGCAGAGCACAAGATCTGAGGCAGCATGAATTCACAGGGGGAAGGTCTTATCAAACAAATCTGATAGATTTCTTTGACTGGGTGGACAGGGAGGTAGATCAGGAAGGGGCGGTACATGTGGCCTACCTAGATTTCAGCAAGGTCTTCAGAACTGTCCCACATAGGAGGTTAGTAAATAAGTTAGGAAGCCTGGGAGTGGGCCCCAAGGTGGTAAACTGGACCAGAAACTGGTTGACTTATAGGACATAGAAGGTGGTGGTAAATGGCATTCAATTTGAGGAGGGGGGTGAACCAGTGGTGTGCCACTGGGATCCATGCTGGGGTCAATCCTCTTTAATGTCTTCATAAGCAACATTGCAGAGAGGCTGGAGGGGTAGGTACAGTATGCCTCTTTGCAGACAACACTAAGATATGCAACAGGGTCAACACTCCGAGGGGATGTAAAAAAATGAGAAAGGACCTGAACATGCTTGAGGAGTGGTCAAGAGGGTGGCAGCTAAGATTCAATGCAAAGAAGTGCAAAATCATGCATTTGTGGCACAGAAATCCAAGAGAGAAGTACAAGATGGGGCAAGAGGTACTGACAGTTGCCAATCAAGAAAGGGACCTGGGGCTAATAATATCTGATGACCTAAAGGTAACCAAATAATGTGAGAAGGCTGTGGGGAAAGCCAGTGGTATGCTAGGGTGCATAGGGAGAGGTATTACCAGCAGAAAAAAAGGAGGTGGTTATGCCAATGTACTAATCACTAGTGAGACCTCATCTGTAACACTGTGTCCAGTTCTGGAGGCCACATCTCCAGAATGACATAGACAAAATAGAGGCAATCCAAAGAGGGGCAGCAAATGAGAGTGTAGCAGAAGCCATGACACTTATCTAAGCCGCATACGTGGCGGCTCCGGGTCATCCTGAAAACAGGTCTTGGCTCAGTGTGCTTACCTGGTCAACAAAGTGATAAATAAAAAAAATAAATAAATGGTTCAAGGACTGCACCAAAAGGCATATGAGGAAAGACTAGAGGACCTCAATATGTATTCCCTGGAGAAGAGGAGAGAGAGGGGGATGAGATAAAGACATTTAAGTACCTCAACGGTATAAACAAGGTATAGGAGGGTAGCATCTTTCAGAAAAGAAGGAGTACAAGAACAAGAGGGCATGATATGAGGCTAGAGGGAGGTAGGCTTAGGGGCAACATGAGGAAGTACTTTTTCACAGCAAGAGTAGTGGATGCTTAGAACAGCCTCCCTGCAGAGGTGGTGGGAGAAAATATGGTAGGGGAATTCACGAATGCATGGGATAGATATTAGAGTACTCTCACAATAGGGAAGAGAGGGTACGTCATATGTCTACTAGGCTCTGCAGTATTGCATTGGGTAGGAAAAAGGGGCAGACTAGGTGGGCCACATGGTCATTGTCTACCGTCACCTTCTATGTTTCTGTTTCTAAGGCAACACACAGAGGGGACCTCTGATACAAGGCACTGCAAATGGAGGACAGAGTTTAGGTCCTCTTTGGCAACAGGCAGAAGGTGGAGGGGATAGGGTCAGTAATCCACAGCAAGACAGCAAGGAGAAGGGGACCTCTGAGACAAGGTAGTGAATGGAGAATGGGGATAGGGTCCTCTGTGGCAGTAGGAAGCCTTGGGAGGGCCACTATGACAGTAGGAAACATAGAAAACAAGAGAGAGGAAAAAGGGGGACAGAAAGCCATATGGCAGCAAACAGAGGGGGAGGCCTCCAAGTGGAGGATGGGGGTAAGACCATCCAGCAGTAGGCAGCAAGTGGAGGGGGTAAAGCATCTGAGACAAGGCAGCAAGTGCAAGAAAGGGCAGGGCCATCCAAGATGAGGCAGCAAGAGGAGGAGGGAACTTTGGGATGAGGCAACAAGTGAGGATAGGCCTTCCATGGCAGAAGGCAGCAAGCAGAGTGCGTAGGGGCAGGGCCCTCCTTGACAATGCAGCAAGCAGAGGGAAGCCTCTTTAACAAGACAGCAAACCTAGGACAGGGTGAGGACTCTTTGTGGCAGAAGGCAGTAAGTAGAGAGGGGAACCTCTGTGGCAGGATGCAGCAAGGACAGGGGGAAAGGAGCTTCCATGTGATCAGTAGAGGGCCTCCATGGCAGTATTCAGCAAGTGGAGGCAATGAAGGGGGAAGGAAGTAAGAGGTGGGAAGAAAGGAGGAGGGTTGCAAGCAGCAGGAGTGTCCCATAAGATGTAATGTTGGAGTCAAGTCCTGGAGAGATAAGGTCCGAAAGTCTTAAAAAAACGGTGAAAGTGACTGAAGCCCTTAAGGGGCTCTAAGCATTGGGAAAAGAGCCTGATTGCTCTTGGGGCACATGCCCAGTAATCACTGGGGCAAATGCCTGGTAATAATTTGGGTGTATACCCAGCAGTTGGTGGTGCAAGTGCCCAAATGAAGGACTGTATGGCAGTGCAGGAGGAAGCACTGTATGAACAGGATGATACGGCTGGTGGCTAAAGGGTGGCAGAGAGTTGTAGAGAGAGAGTATGAAACAAGCATGACTGAAGCAGAAACTGCTAGAAGCCAGGAGGTCTGAAGCAAAAAGGACAACTAGGATTACAAAGAGGGTCAGGACAACAAAGGCAGAAAAAGGATGCAGGGGAGAGTGTAGCAGAAGCCATGACACTGCCGGCAAGAAGCAGTTCAGTGAAAGTCAAAATCTGGGGATCCAGGATTGGCAGGCAGAGATGGCCAGATGAAGTCTTACCAGGGAGGAGGAGGATGATCCCCAGTTAATAAGCGTGGCTGTGCAGAACAAATTCCCTGCAGAGGTGGAGTAGGAGAAACCAGGCTAAAAACCAAAGGGCAGGAGGAAGCCAGCAAGAGCAGCAGGGACTCAACCAGCAGAGCCACAAGGAGGGTATAAGAGCAGGAGGAGGGAAGAGCCAGACCAGTGGCAAAGGCTAAGGAACACAGAGATGGGCAGAAGTGGAACTCAGCAACCTGTGGAGCAAGGACAGGTAGCCCAGGGGAAGAACCATAAGGAAGTGGGCCACAAGCCAGCAGGTGAATCCCAAGAGCAGCCTGAATGGCCAGCAGGAAATGGAAGAGCATCCAGAAGTGGAGGGCTGTGAAGCAGCTGGTGCCAAGAGACAACTGTAAGCTGCAGCACAGGTGCAGGACCCAAACCTAGGCAGCCAGGAGCATGCCATTACAATGAGGAGAATCAGAGCAGTGGGGCAAGTGGGATTGCCATCAAATAGCAGAGTGACAGAGATAAAATCCATCTGTGACCAGCAACATAAACAAGCATCTGAAAGAAACTTGTGTATGATCTGCTTTTGCACCATACGGGGGTGCATGACATCTTTCACCTGCTGCCCCGCTAAACCTAGCATATATTCCTATCCAAAATAGACCACTAGTCTGGCAATGACCAGCATCACTTTCTAGTGAAATAATGAGATTTCAGTGATAATCTGTGCACTTAATTTTAAAGCCCACAGCAATTTATTGCATCAGCTCATTTCTCTAGCTACCTAGCTTTATGTTAGCAGAACCCAGATAGCAGGTAACTAGCAAAGGCATGAGAGAGTATTCCTTAGCAAATACATAATGACGTTATTGATCTGGTTCATCCTAAATCACATGTGCTACTCAAATCACACTATGAGCAGGCAAAAACAATTCAAGCCTGCATACAGCATGTTTAACCCTTAATATTTCCTACGGCAAGAAAGCATTCTCTAATTATTAGGAATTTGTAAAGGCATAATTTTCATGTCTTTTAACAAATACAACAAAGAATATGAAGATATACATGATGTGGGATACTGTAGTGTGATGATCAAATTTATTCTGGCTTGTAATTTACAAATGGAAGCCACAGATATGTTATTAAGGTCATAATCTTACTAGAGTAGGATTAACTTGCTATCTTACTTCAGTCCATTAAATATGCAGATCATACCACATTACTTTAAAGTGGGACTATGGTCAAAATTTCTGGCATCAGTAAATTCAGAATTTGGATCAGCACAGACCTAATCAGCTTCATGCCAAAAATTAGATCTCTAAATTATGTTGTTAAAAAGTTATAAGTCATTGTACAACCCCAAATTCACTGCCTGTTCAGAAAAGCTAGTTTCAGTGAAGCGCTGCGGCTGATGTAATCTCCTGAATTCACAGTCTAATCCTCCCTGTCAGCAAGCTTATAGGACCTGTTTCTCCAAAGTTTAAAGTGATTTATGGAAGTTCCGCAAATGCCTTTTTCACGTAGTATGCCATTCCTAGCCGTGTTTCAGATGTTGAAACTGCACTTTGTTTTGTAAAAAAAATATGTCATAGTCTGTTTTGTTGATATTTTATCAGCACTTTGTTTCTGCCTGCCCTCCAGTTTTCTTTGTGCGGTCACACCCCCAAAATGATGTCATGCAAGGGAGCTGTCCATGTTTTATATATCACACCAAGGAATTCTGGGTAAAGTATAAAGGTGACTGAAATGTTAGTTATTCAGAGGTGCAGTCCCTTATTTTGGTGGTGGTGACTGCACCCAATATGTAGATGTGCATAACAGGGCATTTTGGGTACAATAAGAAGTTGGTTTCCAATTCCCTTACTGTGAGGTGCAGTCTCTGATCTCTGTAGTGGCTTCAACAATAGAAGCTCTCATGTATTTATATTCCAAACAAGGCATTGTGCATATTGTATCTAGCTGACAAGAGTTCTTTACTAAGAGATGTAGTCTGGATGTCTGCAATACCAAGACTGACCAACAGAGGTCTCTGTTTCAAAACAGTGCTTATAAGCTTTGTTTCCCTTGCATGATGTCACGCTTGGGGGTTGCAGCACTGAGAAAAAAAGGGGCAGGTTATGCAAATGAAGCACAGCACAGAAATAAAAGCATTTATTTCATGGGATAAAAGCACTTTTTGGCAGTTTGAATGGTAGGAGACTGATTCACAACTCCTATAGGTTACTATGCACATTTGCTATGGCAACCTTTCATAAATCACTTTAAACTTTGGAGAAACAGGTCCTACTGTATAAGCTTACTGACAGGGAGGACTAGACTCTGAGTTCAGGAGATGACATCATCAGCAGCTCTTCACTGAAGCTGGATTTTTTGAACAGGTAGTGAAATCAGGGTTACAAAATAGCTCATAACTTTAAAACGAAGTAACGTAGAAACCTAATTTTTGGTATGGGATTTATTGGGGGTATGCTTATTCTAATTCTGCAGTGTAGCACTTTTGGCAAGTGTCCCTCTTTAAAATGTATACTTCTGCATCTGCATAGTGTTGCTGCAATAGCCATGTAGCTTTCAATAGAAAGGGGGAAGAAGGGGAATTGGAAAGCCCAGTTTATCCTTTCAAATGGAAACCACATCACACATATCAGAAAAATAGTTTGCTTCATAATTTTAGCAAAAGTATGAGGCAAATTTTCTGATTTGTGTAATGCAATTGCAGTCCAAAAAAGTCCCCTGTTATCTGCATTTCTGCTGCTGGATAACTGGGGGACAGACTAGTGGTACCTATCACTCCAATTGTGATAAACAGATCAAGCTGCATCCCTTTATTGGTCCAACAACCCAGAGGCTGTTTAAAATTTGAGAGAGAAAAAAAAACAAAAAACATTGCCTCCACCAGGATCCCATTCTTTGTGGCACCTGGAGATCACCACCCCAGTATCACAAACCAAGACCCCTATCAAAATCAACTGTGGCCACCACAAGCACATCCACTGTGGCTCACTAGTGCTGTAATATATTCTCAACTGCCATTTTAATGCCAGATGCTCACTCTGATGTTGGTTAGTGACTATATTATTATTTTTTTTGATTATTTATTTATTCTCCTGTGGCCACCCAGATGCTTCCCCGTAGCCTCACAGCCCTACCTATGGGGATCCGGCCACCGTCCATCTCTACTGGGTCTCCTGGCACCCAGTAACACCTGCGACTTACCCCCTGCAGCGGGGTAGCAGGGAGCCCCCTAACTCCCCTACCCCAACGGATCCAGTTTGGGTGCCAGTGCCCGGCAAACTCGCAGACTGCCATCAAGCCGCGTCAGGTGCCACCATTTTCCCCAGTACTATTTCCCCCTGAGTCAGCGGCATGCCATGACACCAGCGGGTGTAAGCATGCATGTGTACACATGTGTCTCACCCAGGTGTCTGACCCCTACTCTACCCCCTTGTATGGCGTGCATCCCCGACCCCCAGCCTCTGCCAGGGGGCAGTCGGATGCTGACCATTGTGAACCCCCCACCCCAGAGAGGAAGAGCAGTCCACTGGATGCTCAATCCCTCTCCCTCCCTGCCAGCCCCCATCAACCTGTGCTCACTCCCAAACCCGGGTCACCGGCATAGCGTGAGGTGTGGCATCCAGCGCTTCAACCTCAGTGCCACTGGACCGGCCCATGACTATATTATTTAAAAAAAAAAAACCTTTTCCCACTCCCTGCCCCTTCAGCCCAACCCATCCAGTCAGCTGGCCACTTCTAAAAGCTGGTACTGACAGCCTGACCCTGATGCTGCAGAGGATCCCCTATTTTAAAAGTGACACCTGGAGCTAAGCTCTGGTGCTGCCAAAGACCCCCTCGAGATGGTGGCTGGCTCAAACTCTCCTATGCCCTCCTTGGCCAGCCACTGTCTAAACTCTACAGTGGAAATTGTGATATAGAAAATGCTCCCTCATGCCATGTATTTGCAATGCAAGCAATGAGCAAGTATTTCCTCAAGTTGAAATATAGAGCTCAGATGTGGAATGACTGAAGACGTGAGAGGAGGGTTTGAGCCAGCTGTCATCTGGGGGTGTCACTGGATGCTAGGGATACTGAAGCTTAGTACTGGGGCATGGTGAGAGAAGAGGGCACCTCTACACTAGGGATAGCTTGGAAGTGAGGCAGGGTGAGAGAGGGGTGCCATTGAATGCTAGGGATACCATGAATGCTGGAAAGCGTGACTGGCACTGGACACCAGGGATTTTGGACTGTGGCAGGGCATGGAAGTGGGTTGCCACTGAGCACCAGAGGTGCTTAGATAGGAGAAGGGTGGGGGAAGGGGGAACTAAGCACTAGGAATACTAGCCATAGGCAAAGAATGTGAGGGGCACTGGGTGACAGGGAATGAACAGACTGGGGCAGGGTGTTGGAAATGGAACTATTGGAAGCCAGGGAACTACTCATCATGGGGGAAGGGAGAGAAGGAGCACTAGATGCTAGGGAGTGAGTGGATTGGGGCTGTGTAAGAGAGGGAGTATGAGTTCCACTGGATGCCACAGACTGGTTGGCACATAGGTAGTTTGGGAGAGTGGGTGTCCCAGGCCACGAGGGACTGACTAGACTGAAGCTGCCCTGTTTTGGTATTACAAAGAAAAATCTGCATATCCTTAGGACAGAATCTGTTTTGGCCTCATAAACTTTAAGGACAATTTGTACATCCTATAGGAGAGCAAATAACAACAAGGATAGGGTAGCAACCAGGATATGGCCAGTCCCCACCTCCAAAAATTTGCTGCCAAAACCACCAAAGGGATGCCACAAATGCAGTACTTGTGCAATGCATATGAGATGATTAAGATTGACAGGATTGCTAACCTTACAAAAGGACAAGAGACGGAGATCTGAAGCTTTATGAATTGCCAGATAGGGGGATTAGTTTATCTCATTATGTGTGCAAGTGACACATTCTTTTTATTTTGTTTTTTTTTTGGTTTTTTTACTTTCTATTTTTCCCTCCTCCTCCCCTCAGCTCTGGTCTCCTTGGGAGCACCTAGGAGTCATCCTACTGTGGTCCATTCCTACCTGGTCAGTCCTTTGTCACCCATGCAGCCTTGGTTTACCCCCCCCCGGGTGGGGATGAAGTGGGCCCCAACACCCCGAATTCCTCTGGCAGCATTGGTCAGGAGGGTGCCAGGAGAGCGGCCGCATATCGTGGGCAAGCTCCGGTGCTCTGTCTCTGCCAGAGCTGAAGGGCATTTTCCCCCTGTTCTGGAGAGTGGCTGGTGCTCTGACGTCAAGGCGATGCTACCGACGTCTGCCACTCCCCGCCTCTTCACTACGCTCAGCGCTTGCTATAACTTCGGCTTCTGCCAGAGGTCAGCCGAGCACCTAATAGGGACCCCTGTCCCTCCCTGGGAGAGGAGAGGAGAGCAGTCCTCCAGACGCTCGATCCTCTCCCTCCCCTGCCGACCCCCAGCAACCCGGGCTCGTTCCCGAACCTGGGTTGCCAGCATGACGCGAGGTGTGGCGTCCAGCACCTCAACCCTCAGTGCCACCAGTGACACCTTCTATTTCTGGTGCATAAAGAGAAAATTGAGGATTACTGAGCTCCTACGGGCTGTGAGGGTAGGTAATATGGACTACACAACTGTGAAACATATTCATTCAACAAAAGAGAGAACAACCCATGAAATAAAAGTAATTGGTCTCGAAAAAGTATAGAAGAATGTTAAGAGGTGGAGAGCTTAAAAATCAGCTTAGATACTGACAACAATATTGGATCTATACTTTGAGGGCTTTGGAGTGGCCACGGCTAATTGAGCATTTGGAGTTAGGGCCATTCCTACAGCACCTTGTTTTGCAACATAGTGAGTTCCCCAGTATTATCCAGAAAAATTAAGCGATATTTGCAACAAATATCAAATTGTAAAATGTTCTCGCACATGCATTTCTATGGGATATGCAATGGGCTGATTCAGGACTGGAGAAGAGCTGATGTGGTCCCTATACATAAGAGAAGTGGCAGGGAAAAGGCTGACTATAGGCCAGTTAGTCTTACTTCAGTGGTGGGGAAATTAATGGAAACCCTGCTGAAGGAAAGACTGGTAGAGTGTCTGGAATCCAATGGTCTGCAAGACTGGGGGGAGGTCATGCCAAATGAATCTGATAGATTTCTTTGATTGGGTTACCAGCAGAATAGATCAGAGGAGAGCAGTGGATGGGAACTATCTGGACTTCTGCAAGGTCCATAAGTGCCGGGTTATATGGACCTGTGGCACCCGGGCCCAAGCAATATTCTGAAAAACAGGGTCAGCCCCACCAATAATGCAGCACTTGTTTCTTCCCCAAACATTGTCCATAGAAGCATAGAAACTGATGACAGATAAGGACTGCTTGGCTCGCCTAGTCTGCCTATTTTCCCAACATATCGCAATACCACAGATCCTACTTGATCTCTGGCTTTTACCCTCTCTTTCCTATTGCTAGGGTTCCCTTGTGCCTATCCCAAGCATTCTTGAATTCCCCTATCATTTTTGCGCCCGCCACCTCCACTGATAGGCTGTTCCATGCATCCATGTGCCTTTCTGTGAAAAAATACTTCCTCAAGTTACCCCTGAGTCTACCCCCCTCCAGGTTCATACCATGACCTTCTGTTCTTGAACATCTTTTTTTCTGAAAGATGCTACCCTCTTTACCTTATGTATGCCCTTGAGGTATTTGAAGGTCTCTATCATATCCCCATCTCTCTCCTCTTTTCCAGGATATACATATTGAGGTCCTCTAGTCTCTCCTCATATGACTGGGTGCAGACCCAGCACCATTTTTGCTGCCCTCCTCTGCACTGCCTCTACTCTGCGTATGTCCTTCTGAAGATGTGGCTTCCAGAACTGGACACAGTACTCCAGATGGGGTATCACCAATGATTTGTACAGTGGTATCACCACCTCCTTTCTTCTGCTGGTCAAACCTCTCCCTAGCTACCCCAGCATCCAACTGGTTCTCCCTACAGCTTTTTCACAGTGCTTGGTCACCTTTAGGTCATCAGTTATGATTCCCCCAGGCCCCTTTCCTGTTTGGTGGTCATCAGTACCTCCCCCCTTCATGTACTCCTCCCCTGGGTTTCTGTGCCCCAAAGGCATGATTTTACACTTCTTTGCATTGAATCCCAGCTGCCACACTCTTGACCACTCCTCAAGCCTGCTTAGGTCTCTCCTCATTGTTTCTACCCCCCTGTGTCAGCCCTGTTGCAGATCTTAGTATCATCTGTAAAGAGGCATACCTTCCCTTTCAGCCCCTCTGCAATGTTGCTTTTGAAGATACTGCAGTGTACTGCCCCCAGAACTGATCCTCGTGGCACCCCACTGGTCACCCTCCTCTCCCTGTAATGAACTCTGTTTACCACCACCCTCTGTGTTCTATCCCTTAACCAATTTCTGACTCAGTGTCACAGCGTGTGGGAATAAACTTCAGACTAGACAAATTTACAGGTATACAATTACAACACACCATGGTGTGATATTTATTTTTCAAAAGTTCAAAAAATAATAAATTAAAACAAAAAAATTGCAAAGAAAATCACTACTTAACATCAGTAGTTTCTCCCATAATACAGTCCTGGATCTTAGAACTCCTAAGACCCTTCTCATCTGCATTCAACAGCTTGGCTACAGTAGCAGCAGAACCTCTCTCCTCTCTCTCAGGGCTGAGCCCCACTGGACTGAACCGACGGGAACTCAGTGAATAGGTTTTTATATTTTTTGGTGGGGTCACCTGACTGAGCCCTTTTCTATTTACATGCCTGGACATGTTTCATGTCTGAACATGTTGTTTCAAAACCAAGGGGGGTGTTGTTTCAGGGGACTTCTCAATTCAGTTAAAGGTACAGTGTATATCTCTTTATACATCCACAGATACTGATTCTCTACCTATAGCTCTGATCTACAGTGACTAAGCACTTTTATAACCTTATACAGTAACATGTTTATAGTGTGAATTTATGAAAATACCTTAAGGATTTCTTATAACTGTACTAATTATTGAAATTATTATTGTTTTATATGGCTTCTGAATCCTTTTTATTTAAAAAGGCTTTATTAATTGTTTTTATTACTTTTTAAAATAGCCTTCATGCTTTTTGTAACCAAAATGCACTTATGCACTTTACACAACATCTCTCTGGGTGTTTGGCATCATTCCAGGGACTGGATGGATGGAAATGGAAAAAGAATGAAAAGAGAGAACTAGTAGGAAGTTTAGTACAGATAGTAAAGAGCTACGCTAGGTGGCCGACCTAGGGTAAGAGGGAAAAGAATAAAACCAAAGAGAAAAGCGTTAACTGTTGCACAACAGAAATTTTGGTAGCTAGGAAATAAGGAGATAGAAAAGTGGTTCATCAGTCACAGCTGAGGGTGTAGCCTAACTCTGCCACACCTATACCACATTGAAACCCACACCCAGGCTGCCCAGCTTGTTTATAAGCCTCCTATATGAACGATGATGAAATCCTTGCTGAAATCCAGGTAGGCCACATCTACCCCCTCCCCGGTCTAATTCCTTGGTCACCCAGTCAAAGAAATCTATCAGATTTGTTTGACATGACCTTCCCGCTGTGAGTCCATGGTGCCTTGGATCCTGTAATCTGCTGGATTCAAGACATACTAAAACCATTTCCTTCAGCAATGATTCCATTAATTTCCCCACTACAGTGGTCAAGCTGACTGGCCTGTAATTTTCAGCCTCATACCTGCTCCCACTTTTGTGGAGAGGGAACACATCTGCCCTCCTGCAGTCCTGTGGAACCACTCCAGTTTCCAGCGATTTGTTGAACAGGGATGTCAGTGGTGCTGCTAGCACCTCTCTAAGCTCCTTTAATATTCTTGGATGTATCCCATCCAGCCTCATTACGTTGTCCACTCTCAGTTTTGCGAGCTCCTTTAGGACTCTCTCCTCCATAAATAGACTGATGTCCACCTCCCTTCCATCGATGTTCCTGTCGCTTAACTAAGGTCCCACACCTTCCCCTTCTTCTGCAAATACTGAACAAAAATATTTGTTCAGGATTGCTGCTTTCTCCAGGTCCCCCTCCATACATTCCCTTGCTTTCCTTTTTAGCCTAACAATCCAACCCCTGGTCTTTCTTCTTTCACTAACATACTTGAAGAATGTCTTGTCCCCTTTTGTTACTGCCTCGGCTGTTTTTTCCTCCACTTGTGCCTTTGCACAAGACTGCTTTCTCTGCCTCCCTCTGTTTTTCTAGACACACTTCCCTGTCCTCCTTCCTCTGTGTTTCCTTGTACCTCCTGAATGCCAGCCTTTTCACTCTTACCCTCCTGGCCACTTCCTTTGAGAACCATAGTGTTTTTTTTTGTTTCCTCTTGCTTTTACTTAATTGCATAATGCAAAGGTTCGTTGCTTGTTCTATAGCTCTTTTTAGATTCGCCCACTGTTCCTCTACACCCCCCATCCTTGCCCCCATCAGGGTTTTCTTGAGACATTTCCCCATCTTTCAGAGTCAGCCCTTCTGAAGTCCAGGACCCTCACTTTTGTGTGGTTTGACTCCACTACTGTTCTCACATTGAACCACACCATACGGTGATCACTGGACCCCAAGTGGCTACCCACCATGACATCTGCAACTCTGTCCCTGTTGGTGAGTACTACATGCAGTATCACTCCCTCCCTGGTGGGCTCTACCACTAGCTGCCTGAGGCATGCCCCCTGCAGGGTGTCCAGGTTGTCCCTGCTCCTGGCTGAGGCTACAACTGGGATGCTCCAATCAACGTCTGGCAAATTGAGGTTTCCCACCAGCACCACCTCTGCTTTAGTTGCTCCACAGTTTCTTTGTGTTTGTTCTGACCTGCTGCTGCACCCCCCCACTTGTGTGATGAAGCGAGTGCAAAAGCACTGGAAAACTAAGCTGTATCCCTCCCCCACTGTCCCGTGCTTATTGGTTGTCTTTGTTGGTGTGGAGGAAGATGTCAGTGCATATGCATGCAAAGAAAGGGTGTAAATCCAATTGGGCAGCAGCAAGAAGTCAGACTGGTCAGCAACTCAGCGGAGGACTGGTGCAGGCATGGCATTGTGCAGTGACATGGTGGTGGGCCCCTGTCATTCAGAGTCAGTAGGCTGGGGCATGAATGTGTGACAGTCTTGTGTCACACAGTTCACGCCGACGAGTCT
Source organism: Neoceratodus forsteri (assembly GCA_016271365.2). Classification (NCBI taxonomy): domain Eukaryota; kingdom Metazoa; phylum Chordata; order Ceratodontiformes; family Ceratodontidae; genus Neoceratodus; species Neoceratodus forsteri. The sequence continues at coordinate 240,905,648 of CM057459.1, read as the reverse complement.
AGAGCCTGGAGGAGGAGTACCAAGTCCTACTGTCTGCCAGTAGGAGCCAGGTAGAGGAGCTCAATGCACTTGAAAGGACTGGTTCAGAACAACCCATGGACTGGGTGCAATCCATATGTATATATTTTTTTACAGAATGTTTTGCATTCTGTTGTTGCTTCCTGTGAGAGCTGTGGTGGTAGAGAGAGACCTGTTGATCCTACTGCAGTCTGCAGCTGCAGTGGAAGCCTTTAAGATATATGTTCCATTGATCAAGCTGGTAGTGCCAGTTACACTTTGATATTTTTGGGACTTGAACCACCAACACTGATCCCGATGCCAGGGTGGTGTGCTGCAGCAGATCACTACCTGCTGGCTGCCCAGCTGGGGGGGGGGCATGGATGGCACATGATTCAGGGGATGCCTTGCTATGCATTGCTTCTGGTCCAGTTTTAGGGTAGGAGTTGTGGTTTATACAGGTCCTGGTTGTTTTGAGGGTACACTGCACAGAAATTCAGTGTGCTGACAAGTGCATTGCCTCTGGGGTGTGTGGGGATTGCATGGGCCATTGGGTGTGTACAGGTATTGCATGGGGCCCTGAGTGGGGAGTTCTGCTTTGCACTTGCCTTTGTTATGGTATGGATTGTACAGTGCCTTGGTTTGGGTGTGTGTTCATGCATTGCATTACATTGAATCCTGGCTGGATGAAGGTAAGGATTTGTGTGTGCGTGCGTGTGCATGTACACTTTGCATGACTCCCAGTTGTGGGCAGTGTACACTGACATTGCATTGGACCCTGGTTTGATTATGTGAACGCATGAGCATTTCTTGTGGTTCTGAACAGGTGATGGTGAGTTCTGCTTTGCAGGTGCCCTGGCTGGGGATGGCTGTGTATTGCACAGATTTATGACTGAGTGGGGGTGTATTGGGGAATGTGCTGAAGGGGCAGGAGATTGTAGAGAGGGGGAGTTATAGAGGGCCATGTTTATATGGGTGATGTTGGTGTTGGTGTGGGGTGTACCACATAGTAGGTACAGTGATTGTGAAGCGTGTGATGTTAGAAATGGAAATGGGGTGAGAGCTGAGGTGTGCATGTGTGTGTGTGTATGCACCAGGGCATTGCACAGGTGTCTAGTTGGGGGGCTTGTACATTGCATGGGGCCCTGGGCCAGTGGTGTGTGTGTGTGTGTGTATATGTGTATCTTGAGGGGGATTATACACTGCTGTGTGTGTGTGTGGTTATACATTGCATGGGGTCCTTGTGGGGAGGGGGCTATATGTTACACTGTGTCCTGTCTTTGGGTGTGTGCATCTATGTGATCCAGGTTTCATTTTTTTTTATATTGCATCAGGACTCAGGTTGGATGATGGTAATTTTTACTTTGCATGTGCCCTGGATAGGTTTGATCAATGTGATCGTATGCTGCCCCTCCTTTACTTATATGGGCTGGGATGGAGTTGTGGGTAAGGTGCCATAATATTTATGTGACCTCCCCAAGAATAGGGGGTTCTACTCCCTTAGACCCTCGCTGGGCCCCACCAAATGTTTTGCAAACCTGAATTCTATGGCAAGGTCTTCGACACTGTGCTGCACAGGAGGCTCATACAGAAACTGAGGAGCCAAGGGGTGGAATCCATAGTAGTGAACTGGGTTAGAAACTGATTAGTGGATAAGAGACAGAGAGTGGTGTTAAACAACTTTCACTCTAATGGGACAGTGACTGCAGGGTGCGACAAGGCTCAATACTGGGATCAGTCCTCTGCAATATCTTCATAGGTGACTTGCTGAGAAATGAATAGGGAAGGTATGTCATCTTGCAGATGGTAGCAAAATGTGCCATATGGTAGACACTCAGGAGGGGGTAGTGAGAATACACAAGGATCTTGGGAAACTTGAGGAGTGATCAAGAGAATGGCAGCTGGCGCTCAGTGCAAAAAATGCAAAATCATTCATCTAGGGCATAGGAACCCAGATGCTGAGTATAGGATGGGGGTACTATCAGTCACTAAACAGTAAAGAGACCTTGGGGTTATCATATCTGATGACCTCAAAGTGGTAGGGCAGTGTGACAAAGGAGTGTGTAGGGCTAGTGGGATGCTGGGGCACATAGAAGTGGTATCTGCAGCAGAAGGAGGGAGTTTTGCCACTGTATTGCCTGCTGGTGAGACCCCACCTGGAATAATGAGTCCAGTTTCAAAGACTGCACCTCAAAAAGGACATAGACAGGATGGAGGCAGTCCAGAGGAGGCAACTAAAATGGGATAGAGGTTGTATGAGAAGCCTTATGAGAACAGCCAGAGGGATCTCTATGTGTACACCATGGATGAAAGGAGTGCAAGAGGTGACATGATAGAGACCTACAAGTATCTCACATGGGTTAATAGGGTGCAGAAGGGGAGTCTCTCTCAAACAAGGAAAAGCACCAGGACCAGTGGGCATGCAATGAAGCTGGGAGGGGGAGTGTCAGAGAGATGTAAAGAAATATGTATTCATTGAAATCATAGTAGATGCCTGGAACAGACTACCAGCAGAATTGGTGGTGGTGGTGAAAACAGTGGGGGGCTTCAAGCATGCTTGAAATAGACATAGGGGTGTATTAGAAAACAGACAGAGGAGGGAGGGATGCCAGAGACCAGCTAGGGTCTGTGGAGACAAAGTAGAGGGAATACCTGGGTAGACTGGGTTGGCCAAGTAGTCCTTTTCTGCTGACAAATACTATATGTCTGTAGCTATGATATGCCATTGAACTTCACATGTGAGAGGGCAGGACAATAATGCATGAGTGTCAGAGCCATGATTGAGCTATGTAAGTCCTGTCCTGTCACAAATGCTGATAAATGACGTATTCTGAATCAGGCCATTGAGTGTCTAGTTTATACTATGTATTGTAAAACTGTAAAACATTTAAATTACTGTTTTATGAAGCTTTAACCATTTTTGCTTGATTTCGCAGCTATGTTTTGAGTGCAGCAGAGGCCATTGTGATGTCATCTGACATTGCTCTCCCGTTGGTTTAAAGTTCCTCATTGACCTGTCTAAAGTGAAGAGAAATGGCCAAAGTGAGGATCAATTATTTATTCTGATTTAGAATGTGTCACTGGCTAAAATAAATCATGTATCTGTAAAGCTTAACTCTCACACACATTCTATAAATGTATTTACTGGACTCTGCTTGTACGTGTATGTTAGGCACAATTTAATGAATGTCTGACATTTATTTTTTCTTCCCATTTCTAGCTTTAACCATTATGTGATATGATGATTGAATTATGGACATTTGAAATTGACTTAAATGCCTAGGCAGATATTCAAAATGGTTGTAGGCGTAACAGTGTTCTTTATATCTTTTAAACCACTACAGCACAGTATTCAAACAGGGATTGTGCCTGGCACAAATCCCGATGTGCCAGAGTGCATCAGTAATGTATGCGGCGCAGGTGGGGGGCGTGCCCATGCATACTCTGCACATCACGATATTTAGCCTGGGATGTGCTGAGTCCATGCATGCGCAACCCCTACTTATGCCGCACAAAGTGAGACAAAAAAAAAAAAGGAACAACGACTTGCCACCCACAGGTGAGCTGCCATGTTGCAGGGCGCAACACGGCAGCTGCCACCTGTGGGTGGCCTCCCGAACTCCGGCTGCACCTCCGTGGCGGCGTTCCCCCATGCCCGATCACAGGTATCTGTTTAAAATAAAAACGTCCTATCTCCCTGGTGGTCCAATGGACCTCTGTCAGCCCGATCGTGGGCATTTCTAAAATTAAAATGATGCCCAATATCCCTGGTGGTCCAGTGGACCGCTGTCAGCCCCAATCGCGAGCATTTGTAAAATTAAAATGACGTCCAATATCCCTGGTGGTCCAGTGGACTGCTCGCAGCCTGACCGTGGGCATTTGTAATAAAAAATTAAAGTCCAATATCCCTGGTGGTCCAGTGGATCGCTTGCAGCCTGATTGCAGACATTTGTATGAAAAATAATGAAGGCCAGTATCCCTGGTGGTCCAGCGGTACCCTCCTCCCCACCCGCTCACTGAACCCCACCGCCCCGCTCCCCCCCAGTCAGCAGCGAGTAGCAGCACTCCACCCGCCTGCTGCTCCGCTGCCCGCCGACTGACACCGTAGCTAGGGCTGTACACCCATTGGTCCACAGCGTGAGCCAATGGGCGTGCAGCCTGTACCGTACTACACATTGAATTTTCAACTGACTCAAACAATGTATGCATTCATTTAGATCACTTAATTGCAATACTTGTACATATAATCCATTTTAAGCTATGATCTCTTATCTGCTTTAAATGTCTATCATATATGATGTTTTATTTGTTCATTTAATTTTGGTAACTGGGTAGGCCCACTGCAACCAATTAAAGTCCATACAGTATTTATTTAATTATATAATTTTCACTTTGCACCTCTAAGATTTTTAAGGCTTGTCGTGCCCCTTGCTTTCTGTAATTTACTAATGGGCAAAAAATGGTATAAACCCCAGGTAACAGCAGAGGGAGCAAGACTCTGATGAAGCGCAAAGGTACTCAATGTGAGATGACAGTCGTTTAGACCAGTAGTCTGTTTGCATGTTGTGGTTTGATCTTGCACTTCTGCACTTTTTGAAGAATAAAATTAGGATTCATTTTTGGGTGTATTCCATATACGGAGAGTGTTTTTGTGTCTGATGGTGTGTGCAGCTCACTTTATGTTAATGCATGAGTTAGTGTTCCATCACAATAGTTTTTTTGTTTTGCCATGACAAGAGGTATATAGAAAGATATTCATTGGAAGAACCTGTGTTAATGCAGAAGTTAGGGTTCTGCTTAACCCCACAAAGGCAGGGAAATATGTCATTAGAGTTTTAAACCCTAACTCCCCCAGATATCAAAAGGACAAGCCCATACAAGCAACCACAAACAGCTATCACCAGCTTATACAAACAACATACTGTACATCTGTTTATAGAGGACACAAATGCAGTAGCACTGATATGCTGTGTTCTTGGATTTGTATCTGTGACATGCACACTGCAAGACATACACACTCACTTCTACAGATAGAAATCGATTAAACTCAAATCACAACACTACTTCTATCTGCAGAAGCACAGACCCCTGCAGCCACAGATGCAAATCCACAATACTCAAATTACAGCAGTTCTTCTATCTGCAGAAGTGCAGGCCTCTATGGGCCAGTACTTCTGTAGCCACAGGTACTCATTCACATGGTAAGATATACACATACCGGTGGCTGCATAACAGCAGGCCACTGAGGGGCTTGCACTTCTGCAGCCATAAGTATAAAACATACACACTGACTTCTGCAGATATATAGAAATCCATGATACCCAAACTGCTACACTATTTCTGTCTGCAGAAACATAAGCCCCAGTGGGGCCAGTGCTTCTGTGGCTGTAGGTACTCATGCGCACCGTAAGGCATACATACACTTCTGCAGCTACAGATGTCAAACATGCAAACTGACTTTTGGCTACAGAAGCAAATCAAGACATGCATGATATAGATGCCCCTGGGCCCTATGCCAAGGAAAGAGTCTATCTGCCTTTAGAGGCAAGAGGGCATTCTGGATCCTACTTAGGTGCATGGTCATGGATTCAAAAGATTCTTTGGGCTATCTGAGGGGGCTGCAGAACAGCAAGGCCATCTGGGTCCAGCACTTCCATGTGGCTACAGATGCAGACATGCAAGACCAAGAGTCCGTCTATATGCAGAAGTGCAGGGCCCTCTGAGCCAGGTGCTTCTGTGCTGATATACAGGTGCAGAGATGCAGGGTCCTCAGGGCATTATAATAAGAGAAGACTTCTCTTCACTATATGGTTACTTTTTTCCCATGTGGCCAACACTGCACCATCCTTCTCCAGGATAGGTGTGGTGCTGCATGGCAATGCATCTCCCCAACATTGATCCATCCAGCCGGCTCACTGAGCTTGCCCCAAAACTCAGCTCACTGGCACAGGATCACAGCACACTACCCACTGGGCCAAAGGGAGATCCTGTTTTTTTGGAATTTTTTTGCTTCACGTTTTGACCCCATATCATGAACTTGGTTGCTAGAGCATGTTAAATCCCACCTGAAAAGTGGTTTCACAAAGTGTCTGCAAAATCAGCTTTTGATTTTTTGACTGGTATTTGAAATTTCCACCATCCTTGCTCATTCAGTAGGGTCATATAAACAGTATATTCAAAATGTGGGACTAAAGTAGTGTAAAACAACAAAGTTATGAGTATATGAGTTATGCATTTATGAGTATTTGAGACACAAAAAAATAAAATTTTCATATCAGAAGGCTGTATTGCAACTATTATACCTAATGCACAAATTAAAAATTCTTTGACTGCACATAAAGATTTTCAACCATTCAAGAAACAAAAATTTTAAGTTGACACAAAAAAATCTTGGGTCACACTTAATGTGTGACCAAAGAATTCTTCGTCTACATATCAAAATCTCCACCTTGTCCCAAAACTGTTTTCTTTAGTTTGCACAAAAAAAATTCTTGGGACACACTTAGATGTATGACCAAAAAAGTAATGCCGAAGAAAAGCAAGCATTTCTGGTGTACACAAAAAATTCTTGGGTTGCACAAAAATGTGCGACCAAAGAATTCTTCATCTGCATATCATAATTTCCATCCATCCCCAAAATTTTTTTTGCAGTTTGCACAAAATATTCTTGAGTCACACTTAAATATGTGACCAAAGAAGTAATCCAGAAGAAAAACAAGCATATCTGGTGAGTCACAAATTATTGGGTGGCATATTTAAGTGCAATCAAAGATTTTTTTGTATGCACCAAAAATGACTAACTTTTTTTACATTTTGGCTCCACGTCATGAACTTGATCACTAGAATGTGTTAAATTCCACCCAAAAGGTGGTTTTACAAAGCAAATGTGAAACACATTTTGACCAGCATTTGAAAATTCCCACGATCCTTATTCATTAGGTGGGGCCATGTAAACAGTATATTCAAAATTAGAGACTAAAATATTGTAAAGTGGTCCAGCTATGAGTAAATGTACATGAGAGGCAACTTTTTTTTTCAGTTTATATTTCTGAAGCCCCCTTTACACCGGCACTGTCACCCAGCTGACCCTCTGGCACCAGAAACCCCAGGAGGACCCCTCATGGAGCCTTGGTTTACCACCCAGGTGGGGATGGATTAGGAAGGGCCCAGGCCTTCAACCCCCACCCTGTAGCCATACCTAAAATATCATTGGGGTCCATCCTTTCAGGCTGCAACACCAGTGGGTGAGGGCTAGTATCCACTGTCTCATCTGTGTCATGCTGGGCCTAAGTATGTTTTCATGTATGCCACTCAGAGGCATGACGTGCACTGACACCAAGGTGTAAGCTGGTATTGGTCATGCCTCCCCCCCTCTGTCAAACTTGGCAAGCTGTTCCTCTTGCCACCACCAGAGGCCAGGCATGCACTGAGTCAGTGCACCCCCCTCCCCCATAAGGGACAAACAGTCCCCTGGACACTCAAGCCTCCCCTCCAGCTGGCCCTTCGATGACCCAAGTCCATTCCTGAACTTGGGTCCCCGGCATCACAAGCGGTAGCGTTATTGCTGCGTGGGTGGGCTGGCCTGAGACAAACATTTTTTGTGCACACCAAAAATGACATTCCTGTGTTGCGCATGTAAGTAAGACCCAATCATATTTTTTGTGCATTAAACTTGGAATTCTTGTGTCACACATTTAAGTGTGACCCAAGAATTCCATTTTTGGTGTGCATGAAAATTTCTTGTGCTGCACTTACAGTAAATTTGCAACCTAAGACTTTGTGGCTTGCATCACAGGAGTTGGCCATCTCAGTAAACTGACAGCCAAAGAACTAAGTCCAAAAAAAGATATTTCTGCCCCATTTATTTAAAAAAAAAACACCAGAAATGAGCATAACAGGTCCCATGTAGCAAGCTTCATGTACTTTTTTCTTTTAAATAACTCATTTGTATGTATTTTCACATTTCTATTTTATCCATAAAAAAAAAAGATGGAGCTGGATCCAACACAACTAGTCACAACCTACAGACACTCATAAAAAAAGATATTTTTTTTCACTGTATCAGAAGATAATCTTAAAAACCTACTGAGCATGCTCAAAAGACATATTTCAGAACCTTATAAGTCTGGAACTTATTAATATTTTTTCACAAAACCTTTAAAAGATACACTCTTCGAACAAGCCTCTTCAGCCTTGAGAGTTTCTGAGTAAAATTCCATACTATCCTAGTTGTAGATAAGAGCAAAAAGCAACCAAAAAGTGGCAGTTTTATGTATTATTGATGTTTCTGGATCAAAGAATCTGGTTAAGCAGCCATCATGAAACTTCCATTGACTTGAGAACTTGCCACCTGGACCATGCATGCCACATTTCGTGCACTTTTATTGAACAACGGCAAAATTATTCAGGGGCAAGGACTGTGGTTTAACACGAACACTCTGCTCAACCCTAACTATATTTGTAGTACCATACAAGTATTATATGTCTGTCTGTCTGTCTGTCTAGCTATGGTAAAACTTTAAATTTTCACTGCCAAATAATTTTTGCTGAAGCATTCATTTGTGCTAAGATAAATTTGTGCTAATTAGCAATTTTTCCATTATAGTGAATGTGGTGCTAATGACAGCGCTAAATTTAATTTACGCAATTATGGTTGCATTTGTGTATGCGCTAAAACTAATTTGGTGAAAATAACTAGTTTTACAGTATCTATATATCTATCTATCTATCTATCTATCTATCTATCTATCTATCTATCTATGTCTATTACCACACCCCTATAGTTAGGGTTGTATCATGACTTAATGTTAAAATCAAATTTTTGCACATTAATAACTTTGTCATGCTTTGACAAAATAGCTCAAAATGTGGCATGCACAGCCATTCTACCAGTGTCTCAAAATAAGGAAAGTTTCATAATGGTATCTTGTATGGTTTTTGAGATATGGAGTGGTACAAAAGTGTAAAATTGCCACTTTTTTTCGTATACTTAATGGCCCACATATTCAAAGAAGATATGCAGTCCAAAATGGAGATGCGTGGCGCATCCCAGAAAATGTGCAGAAACATGATATTCAAAAGGGAGAGATGAGTTGCACATTTCAGAATGCGCGATTGCACAGAAATAATGTATGATGCACAGAAAAGGGGACTGGCACCTGAATATGCCATGCAAGTGTATATTCAGCTAAAATGTGCTGCACATGTATTACACATCACAAAACTGTGCTGTACAAAGTTAGGTATATAAGGTGATGTCCTAAATCAGCCAGCTACCCACAGGCAAGCTACGGAACTGCAGACAGGTGAACCTGAGACAGCCCTCAGGGGTGCACCAGGATGTGCTCCAGGCATCCACACACAGTAGTCATGCCATGATGGTAGTACCCAGAGCTACAGCTGCACTGTGCCATTTTCTGGGCACCTGCTGGGTGACACCACCAGCACTTCCCAGTCACCTCCCTCACCACACCCAGGTTGGGGACTCCCAGCTGCCACATTCTAGTCAGGCACCCCCTAGCACACCAGAGGAGCAGAGAGCTACAATGCAGCACATGTACTAGGCACTATAGCCTGCACCCATGTGGCCATCAGAGTGCCACCCAGTGGAGGCAGCACCTATGGTGGTGTCTGGGACAATGGCGAGCAAGATGCATGGCGGTAATGGTGGCAGCATGGAATGGGTCAGGGAAAGCCCAGTGGCACACACCCATGGTGGAACACCATAGGTACACACAGCATGCCAGTGCCAGACCCACACCACCAGGAACCACATACATGTCACTGATGCCAACCCTGCAGTGTGACAATGTCACAAGAGCCCTGGGTATGAGTCACAGTGGTGAAATGGTGGTGGACAGAGCACAACTGTGAGCAGTGTGGGTCTGGGGTGGCACCACCTGTGGCTTGGAGGTGGCAGGGGCATGCCCCAAGCTGCCCTCATTCCCTTGCCCATAGTGAAGGAGCCATTCCAGAGGGTAGGAATGGATATTGTAGGGCCTTTGAATACCCCCAGCTACTCCAGGAAGAGGTTTATCCTAACAGTGGTGGATAATGCCACCCGGTACCTAGGGGCAGTCGCTCTATCATCACTGAGGACAGACAAAGTGACAGATGCCTTGCTAGGGATTTTTTCCCATGTCAGGTTCCCGCAGGAGGTTATCACTGATCGGGGGGGTTCCTCCATGTCAGACCTGATGAAGTGTTTGTGGGATAAGTGTAGGGTGGTGCAAAGATGCACAACACCTTATCACCCACAAGCCAATGGGCTTGTGGAAAGGTTTAATGGTACCCTTAAATCAATGCTCCAAGTATTTTCTGAACAGCATGGGTGGGACTGGGAGAAAATCCTTCCCCACCTGCTGTTCACATACAAGGAGGTGCACCAAGAGTCATCAGGTTTTTGCCCCCTTCGAACTCTTATATGGATGCAGGGTGCGTGGGACCCTAGACTTGATCTGGGAGGACTGGGAAGGCAAGCACGCCACCCAGGGAACTCCCATAGTAGATTATGTCCTTAAGTTTAGGGAAAAGCTGAAGGAGCTTATGGGAACAGCCCAGAGCAACCTGGTAGCTGCCCAGCAGAAGCAAAAGGTATGGTACAACTGCAAAGCCAGAGCTCGCTCATACACTGTAGGTTGGAGGTCATGGTCCTAATCCCAGTCCCAAAAGATAAGCTGCAGGCCGAATGGGCTGGACCATGCAAAGTAGTCAGACAGGTGAATGACATAAATTACATTGTAGAAGTGCCTGACAGGAGACATACCCAAAAGATGTACCATGTCAACATGATGAAGCCATATGCAAATAGGGCTGACATGGTCTTTGCAGTCTGTACTCCTGGGGAGGGGATGGATGAGGAAAACCCTCTTCTGGACTTGTTGAAAGAAAGCAAGTGGGAGTCCTCTGTGGAGGCAATCAAAATGTCAACCCAGTTGACCCCAAATCAGATCCAGAAACTAAGGGAGGGTTTAGTAGACTCTGCCCTATTGTTTAATGCCAAGCCTGGACTAACCCCTTAGCAACAAACAATGTAGATATGGGGATGCAAGCACCCATACAGTGGACAGCATATCGGGTGTCAGAGGCTGTCCAAAAGGACATTAGGAGGGTGGTGGAGGAAATGATGGATTTAGGGGTAACCAGAAATCCCACAGCCCTTGGGCCTCACCCGTAGTCCTCGTTCCCAAACCGCATGGCTCTACTCATTTTTGTGTGGACTGTCATGGACCCAATGCAGTCACGAAGTCTGATGCCCACCCAATGCCACAGACAGATGAACTACTGGACAAGTTGGGAGGGGCAACATACCTTACCACCATTGACCTGATGAAAGGGTATTGGCAGGTGGAGTTAACTACCAGAACTAGGGAGAATTCAACCTTCATCACTCCGATAGGATTGTTTGAGTTTAAGGTAATGCCTTTCAGAATGAAGAATGCCCCTGCCACCTTCCAAAGGCTGGTGAACCAGGTGTTACATGGTACTGAAGAGTACACCGTGGTGTACCTAGAGTATATTGCCATCTTCAGTGCCAGCTGGGAAAGTTGAAAAGTGCCAGGTGGCCATGGCTGAGGTGGTATACCAAGGACATGTAGTAGGGTGGGGACAGCTCCATCCTAACCAAGCAAAGACTGAGGCAATCAAGGCATGGCCCAGACCTGAAACACAGAAGTAGGTTCAAAGTTTTCTAGGGACTGCAGTGAACTACAGAAAATTTGTATCAAACTACAGTGCCCTGGCAGCTCCCCTATCTGGCCTGCTAGAGAAAAGAATGCTTAAAAAGGTAAAATGGGACCAGCCTGTGAATGACCCTTTGCACAGCTAAAGGAAGCACTGTGCGGTGCTCCTGTATTAGCCAGTCCAGACTACAGTAAACCATTTGTAGTCCAGACAGATGCCTCAGATGTAGGTATTGGGGTAGTACTTAGCCAGACTTCTAACCAAGGAAAAGATCACCCAATAGTGTACCTCAGTAAGAAATTACTTCCCAGAGAGCAGGCGTATCCTACAGTGGAGAAAGAATGCCTTGCAATGGTGTGGGCACTGAAGAAATTGGAGCCATACCTATACAGGTGGCATTTTGAGATACAGACAGATCATAACCCCCTGGTTTGGCTGGCACAAATGGGTAAAACAAATGGTAGGCTTTTAAGATGGAGCCTTGCCCTGAAGGGTTATGACATGACTGTCACTCACAGGGCAGGGTCAGCAAATGCAAATGCAGACAGGTTATCCCAACAGTTAGAGCAGTGAACTGAATTTGGGGAACTCATCCCATGCCTAGGAATAGATTTCCCCAAGTTCAGACTGGGAGGGAGGAATGTAACGGGATAACCATCTACTAGTTATGAGTATATCATTTTGATATAAATATATGTTTTAGACTTTTGCTTATGAAACAGGCCAAGCAGCAAAGCATCATGGGACATGGGATTTTAAAAGAGAGGAAAGAAGAGCTTGGCCTCTCACTGACCCAGTGGATAAACTAATTAAGAGCTTACTTTTGACACCTACCTGTCAGAAGCCTGTTTTAGTAGCTATACACCAGGTTGTAACAGGTTGTAAAACAGCCACTGCTTTGAACCTCTAAACTGACCATAACAGACTGCATTTTACAACCTATCAAGAGGAAGGCAAATTCTGACAGAGACCTGTGAAAATCCTCACAGCTAAGAGAGGTTTTTTGCAGGATGTTGTTCTGAGAGATCAAAGGGATATTCTGTACTGTCATAATTCATTATCTGTGGCTCACTAATTAAAAAGTATATATATTTTTTAATTGGAATGTTTAGCAGTGTGCAGTGGCATGTGACTAATTCAGTATGCAGGAATGAGAGTGACCACACAGCCAGCATCACCACAGAGCTGTGACCTCACAAGCTGGGTGGGACCCTTCCCCCCATATTGTCAAGTTGCTGAGGGATCATTGTACTCCTCTATTTGGACTCCTGAAAGAACACACTCTTGTTTCAACTTTGCAAGACTAAACACACTTATGTTCTGGACTTAAGAAACACTTCTATCAAAATTAGGTAATTTCAGCACCACTACTATTTACCAACTGAAACTGAGGTAGGATCAGTTACTCAGTATAAGGCGCTTTGTTTATACTTGACTATTTATTTTTCTGACTGTACCATTAATGTTATATGTTCTGTGTTTTGTATTTTATTTACTATTTTTAATTTTAGTAAACTCTGTTTTCCTTGAAATTGTGCCTGAGCCATTTTCTTATTTTGAGTGTGAATGCTGGGACAGTGTTGATAATGCTGACATAACTGTTAAAGTGCTTATAGTGTGTCACCATATGCAGCAAGGTAAGAAATACCTAGGTCTCAATTGAGTCAGAAGGGGGATTGTACACCAGGTCATGTGCCCACTGTGTTAAGTATTGCACTGCTTTCTCTGAAGAGGGTGTGATATTTGGACCTGTTACCTGGGCATGCTAGTGAAAAAAGGATCATATTTGACCCCAGGACTTGAGACTGGTAGTTGCTCAGCCCCAAAAGAGACAGGAAGGTTACCCTGTTTGTCTCCTGTTCACATGTTGCACTTCAAAGTTGGGCACTGTGGGAGCAGAGGGCCTGACCCCAGGAGTGCATTTGTGACAGATCTGGTGGCAGTGGTGGGATCTAAAAGATTTGGTTTGCAGTGCTGCAATCAAAAAGATTTGTTTGCATATTGTGCAATTATTTGGTGTCTTGAGCAGTAACAGTCCAGTGTGTCGGATTGATAAAAGAAATATATCATTTTGGTTACAGTCAAAGTTCCCTACCTGTTTTATTTTTTTGGGTGAAAGCTAGTGTAGTTGTAGATTAGGGAAGAAGATGGCTTCCACCTACAGCGAGTACACTGCGGAATACCTGAGTCAGTTGTGCTAGTAGATAGGATCCGTTATGAGGGATGAAACAAACAGCACCTCATGGAGGCTCTTGTGGCAGCCAATGCACAACCAACTGCCCAAGACCTCGAGTCACAGTTGGTGACTGAAAGGGACCAGATCTTGGGTGTGGAGGGGCCAGGGTCCACCGCAGTGTCCAGTCCCAGGGAGGAGGACAGTGGGGCCAGTGTGAACCAAGAGCCACAGCAGCAGAGGAAGGTCACCACAATGCTGGAGCTGGAAGGGATCAGGCTACAGCTAGAATTGAGGAAAATGGAGCTGGAATTCAAGCAGAGGAAGTTCCAGATGGAGCTGGAGAAGCAAGAAAGAGAACACCAGCTTCAGAGAGAGGTAGAGAAAAAAGAGTGACAGCTTCAGAGAGAGAGAGGCTGAGTGAGAGGAGGGAGAGCATCAGAGGAAATTTGAACTGGAGAAACTACAACTCCAAAGACCAGCGCCAGAGCAGGTAAGTGGCATGGGTGAACCTGGACCTCCAGAACTGGGTTACAAATTAAATTTTAAATTGATCGCTGAATTTAAAGAGAGGGAAGATATGGATGCATTTTTAAATTAATTTGAAAAGGTATGCATTCAGGCAAAAATTCCCAGAGAGTCCTGGAGCTTCCAGCTATCCCCGCTGCTTACTGGGAAAGCTTGTGACACTTTGGGTCAAATGGACAATCAGGACAGTAATGATTATGGCAAACTTAAAGCTGCATTGTTAAAAAAGTATGAACTGACAGCTGAAGCATACAGAGTTAAGTTCTGTAAGCTCAGGAGAAGCCCTGACATGAGCTACGAGGAGCTAGCCACAAAGCAATGTCAGTTTTTGAACCATTGGTGTGAAGGGGTTAAAACAGACTCTGTAGAGAAAACAGAGCATGTTGTACTTTTGGAGCAGTTCTTTTGGGCTTGCCCAGCAGAGCTGAAAACCTGGCTAGAGGACCGAGACCCAAAAACAGTGCAGGAGGCTGCCAAGCTCTCACACCACTATACCAGGAGTAGGCCTGCTCTGAAAGGGAGTGAGGTGGGCGTGACAGCACAGAAAGGGAAAAGCACACCTTCAGGGCAGCTAAAACCCTCACTGCCTCCCTAGAAAGTGGGCAGCCCCAGGTTACAAAGAAAGGATTTGCCTGATAAAAGAAATGATTGTTGGTTTTGCAAATAATCTGGGCATATTGCAAGACAGTATCCTAAAAAGGCACAGTGTGCACAAAGTAGTGCTGGGAAAGAGGTACATTTTTGTGTATCCTGGAAAGCATGCCAGTAAACATGAGGGAGCACATGCACCCAGGTACTGTGAATGGGGTGCAAACCCATGGGTTGAGGGACTCAGGGGCATCCCTTACGTTGGTAAAAGAGGATTTGGTTGAGCCTGAACAGCTTATATCTAATCAGTTTGTTACAGTATGGGGATTCACTTGAGAGGAGAAAACTCTGCCACTTGCTAATGTTCTCCTGGACTGGGGTGAGACAGGAAAGACTGCAAAAAGTTGCAGTGGCAGAAAATCTTGCCATGGATGTGATTATAGGGAACAATCTCCAAAATGGGTTGATGTGTGAAGTTACCCACCATCAGATGGCAAATGGCAATTGTGGTTCCCTGGACCCCACAGAAGCCCCTGTGGAAAACACTGGGAGGCTGGTTCCCAGGCCTGTGTCTCCTGATATGGAGAATAGTGAAAGGGAGGTAGAAATTCCCCAGGTAACAATTAACAAAACAGGTACTGAGGGTTACTCTGAGGAGGGAAGGGTAACCAGTGGTCAGAGGGTTAGGGATGGCAGTGACCCTGACAGCCCTGACACCAGAGCTATGGACCCTAATTTAGAAACTGAAGGGGACCTGTCCCATGCCTTGGGAATGTACAAAGATTTTGCAGATGTTCAGAAAAATGATCCTAGTTTAGAAAGGCTGAGGGCTTGGGCAGAATCTGATGGGACACAGGGAGGTCACGGGAGACAAAGAATGTATTGGGAGAATGGACTACTGTACATGCAGGATGTAAGGACAGTGGGAGGAGTGATGGGTAGGCAGCTTGTCGTTCCCCAGGGGTACCGTGAGCGGTTGCTCAAGATTGCTTGTGATATCCCCTGTCTGGGCATCTGGGAATCACATGCACTATGCAGCATTTGGCCCAGAATTTCAATTGGCCCAACTTCACCCAGCAGGTGAAGGAATATTGCAAGTCTTGTCACAGGTTCCAAGAAGTAGGAAAGGTGGGGAGTAAAACCCAACCTGCCCTAATTCCCTTGCCCATAGTGGAGAAGCCATTCCAGAGGGTAGGAATGGATATTGTGGGGCCTTTGAATACCCCCCCAATCCTCTGGGAAGAGGTTTATCCTAACAGTGGTGAATTATGCCACCCGGTACCCAGAGGCAGTCGCCCTATCCTCACTGAGGACAGACAAAGTGGCAGATGCCTTGATAGGGATTTTCTCCTGTGTCAGGTTCCCGCAGGACATTATCACTGATTGTGGGGGTTCCTTTCTGTCAGACCTGATGCAGTGTTTGTGTGATAAGTGTGGAGTGGTGCAGACATGCACAACACCTTATCACCCGCAAACCAATGGGCTTGTGGAAAAGATTAATGGTACCCTTAAATCAAAGCTCCAAGTGTTTGCTGAACAGCATGGGAGGGACCTTGGGAAATACCTTCCTCACCTGCTGTTCACATAAAGGGAGGTGCACCAAGAGTCAACAGGTTTTCCCCCCTTCGAGCTCTTATATGGACGCAGGGTGTGTGGGCCCATTGACCTAATCTTGGAAGACTGAGAAGGCAAGTCCCCACTCAGGGAACTCCCATAGTGGACTGTGTCCTTAAGTTTAGGGAAAAGCTGAAGGAGCTTATGGGAGCAACCCCTAGCAACCTGGCAGCTGGCCAGCAGAGCAAAAGGTATGGTACAACAGCAGAGCCAGAGCTCCCTCATACACTCTGGGTCAGAAGGTCATGGTCCTAATCCCAGTCTGGAAAGATAAGATGCAGGCTGAATGGGCAGGACCAAACAAAGTAATCAGACAGGTGAAGGACGTAAATTACTTTGTAGAACTGCCTGAAGGGAGACACACCCAAAAGATGTGCAATATCAACATGATGAAGCCATGTGCAAATAGGGCTGACATGGTCTTTGCAGTGTGTAGTGCTGGGGAGGGAATGGATGAGGAAGACCCTCTTCTGGACTTACTGGAAGAAAGCAAGCGGGAGTCCTCTGTGGAGGCAATCAAAATGTCACCCCAGTTGATCCCAGACCAGATCCAGGAAGTAAGGGAGGCTTTAGTAGACTTTGCCCCATTGTTTAATGCCAAGCCTGGACTAACCCTCTTAGCAACACACAATGTAGATACCAGGACACAAGGGCCCATATGGCGGTCAGCATATTGGGTATCAGAGGCCGTCCAAAAGGACATTAGGAGGGAGGTGGAGGAAATGCTGGATTTAGGGGTAATCCAGAAATCTCAAAGCTCCTGTCCCTCACCCATAGTCCTCATTCCCAAGCCGGATGGCTCTACTCATTTTTGTGTGGACTATCATGGATGCAGTCACAATGTCTGATGCCCACCCAATGCCATGGACGGATAAAATACTGGACAGGTTGGGAGGGGCGACATACCTTACCACTACTGATCTGAAGAAAGGTATTGGCAGGTGGAGTTAACTGCCAGAGCTAGGGAGAGGTCAGCCTTCATCACTCCGATAGGGTTATTTGAGTTAAAGGTAATGCCTTTCGGAATGAAGAATGCCCCTGCCTCCTTCCAAAGGTTGGTGAACCAGGTGTTACATGGTACTGAAGAGTATGCCGTGGCCTACCTAGAGTACATTTCCATCTTCAGTGCCAGCTGGAAGGAACACCTGTCCCACCTTTAGGAAGGGTTTGGTAAGATACAGAGGGCCAGTCTCACTGTGAAAGCTGAAAAGTGCCAGGTGACCATTGCTGAGGTGGCATACCTAGGGTGTGTAGTAGAGCTGGGACAGCTCTGTTCTAATCAAGCAAAGATTGAGGCAATCAAGGCATGGCCCAGGCCTGAAACACAGAAGCAGGTTTGGAGTTTTCTAGGGACCGCGGTATTATAGCACATTTGTATCAAACTACAGTGCCCAGGCAGCTCCCCTATCTGTTCTGCTAAAGAAAAGAATGCCTACAAAGGTAAAATGGGACCAGCCTGTGAATGAACCTTTACATGGCTAAAGGAGGCAGTGTGTGGTGCTCCTGTATTAGCCAGTTCAGACTATAGTAAACCATTTTTTAATCCAGACAGATGCCTCAGATGTGGATATTGGAGCAGTACTTAGCCAGACTTCTAACCAAGAGAAAGATCACCCAATAGTCTACCTCAGTAAGAAATTACATCCCAGGGAGCAGGCATATCCTACAGTGGAGAAAGAATGCCTTGCAATGGTGTGGGCACTAAAGAAATTAGAGACTTACCTATATGGGCAGCATTCTGAGGTACAGACGTATCATAACCTCCTGGTTTGGCTGGCACAAATGGGTAAAACAAATGGTAGGCTTTTAAGATGGAGCCTTGCCTTGCAGGGTTATGACATGACTGTCATTCACATGCAGGGGCAGAAAATGCAAATGCAGATGGGTTATCCCAACAGTTAGAGCAGTGAACTGAATTTGGGGAACTCATCCCATGCCTAGGAATAGATTCCCCCAAGTTCAGTCTAGGAGGGAGGAATGTAATGGGATAACCAACTTCTAGTTATGAGCATATAATTTTGATATAAATATATGTTTTAGACTTCTGCTTAGGAAACAGGCCAAGCAGCAAAGTATCATGGGACCTGGGATTTTAAAAGAGAGGAAAGAAGAGCTTGGCCTCTCACTGACCCAGTGGATAAACTAATTAAGACCTTCCTTTTGACACCTACCCATCAGAAGCCTGTGTTAGTAGCTATATACCAAGTTGTAACAGGTTGTAAAACAGCCACTGATTTGAACCTAGGAAACTGACCATAACAGACTGCATTTTACGACCTATCAGGAGGAAAGCAAATTCTGACAGAGACCTGTGAAAATCCTCACAGCTAAGAGAGGTGTTTTGTAGGATGCTATTCTTAGAGATCAAAGGGATATTCTGTCCTGTCATAATTCATGCTCTGTGGCTCACTAATTATAAATATATATATATATATATATATATATATATATATATATAGGCATGTTTAGCAGTGTGCAATGGCATGTGTCTAATTCAGTATGCAGAAATTAGATTGGCTTCACAGCCAGCATCACCACAGAGCTGTGACCTCACAAGCTGGGTGGGACCCTACCCCCCCCGATATTGTCAAGTTGCTGAGGGAACATTGCACTCTTCTACTCTGGACTCCTGAAAGAACACACACTTGTTCCAACTTTGCAAGACTTAACACACTTGTGTTCTGGACCTAAGAAGCACTTCTACCAAAATTAGATAATTTCAGCACCACTATTTACCAACTGAAACCGGGGTAGGATCAGTTACTCAGTATAAGGTGCTTTGTTTATACTTGACCATTTATTTTTCTGACTGTACCATTAATGTTATATGTTCTGTGTTTTGTATTTTATTTACTATTTTTAATTTTAGTAAACTCTGTTTTCCTTGAAATCCTGCCTGAGCCATTTTCTCATTTTAAGTGTGAAAGCTGGGACAGTGTTGATAATCCTGACATAACTGTTAAAGTGCTTATAGTGTGTCACCATATGCAGCAAGGTAAGGAAATACCTAGGTCTCAATTGAGTCAGAAGGGGGATTGTAAATCAGGTTGTGTGCCCACTGGGTTAAGCACTGTACTGCTTTCCCCGAAGAGGGTGTGATATTTGCTCAGACTCTGAAGGCAGAGAGGTACGGCAAAATCTCAAACCAATTGGAGCACGAGCGCTTTTTCTCTGGCTTGATCTGATTGGTCCGCTTAATTCCTCTGGTTTTCCTATACTAAAATGTTCCAAAAAGAGCTGTTTAAACTGCTATTGTTTAATTAAGTTACTGAAATGTACTGTATGTGTTCTTGCTAGTGTGTTTTTGCTGATAAAACCTAAATCCCAGCCTCACAGCCAAAGTGATACAGCCCTTTCCTGTCTCTGTAGCTCTTCCAGACTGCAGGGCACCAAGGAAATCACTGTCCCTTTCACTTGCTAATTTTGGTGTCTTCAACTTGATTGCTGGCCTTTGTGGAGCACCTCCTTAAATTTGACTCCCTCTCTCTTCCCCCTCAGCTGTGAATCCGACTGGGATTTCAGCTCAGCCACCCAGGAGGACCGCGGCCACCGGGTGGATGGCGCTTCCGAAGCTGCCGCCCGAGACTCCGAAGGCAGAGAGGTATGGCAAAGCCACAAATTTTCACCCACCCCTGTCACTAACTTTATAGGCCTCCTAGCCCTGCCCTCAATGGTTCCTGATGCATCCTTGCCTTATCCTTTGACACCTTAAACATATATCCACCTGTTTTAAATCGTACCACTGGTATATTCAATTAGGCATCTGGTACACTACCGTCGTCTCAATCACCTTTCCTGATACCTCTTCCAAACCCTCCTGAGAAATTCTACCCCAAGACTGTCTATCCTTCATGACAAAATTCAATTCATGCATTATGCCTCTACTCCGCTGGCTGCATCAAGCGATATATCCTCCCCGAGGAGAAACCATCACTCTGCTTCCCATGCAAATGAAATTAACCAGCCCCCCTGGCAAATGCACCATTTGGAGTCATTCAGCTAGAGTACTAGCCTATGTAACCCTGGGACTACACAACCTAAAATGCAAACCCTGGCACCGCAAGACTGGATTAATAAGTAGCTGGAAAAGGACTCGTGCTGTCATGCTCTCTCTTGTAATCTTGAGGAAACTTGTACTCTTACTTCTTTGCTCTGGAAATGTTGAGCTCAACCCTGGCCCTATGCATGCCCTCTCCTCTCCATCAGAAATTAAAAATCTCAAAGAAATCAGCTTCATGCATACCTACGTATGCAGTCTTCTGAAAAAACTTACTTTAATTCATGCATGGGTTATCCACACGAAGCCTGATGTGCTTGTAGTCTTTGAGTCCTGGCTTAGACTCGCCACGCCTGACAGGGAGATCAACATCCCGAACTACCTATTATTCAGAGCAGACAGACTGACTAGAGGTGGTGGGGTTGCCATTTATGTCAAAGATAAGTTCTCTGTCTCCACCCTTGATGCCACCATGACAGCAAATGGGTTCGAATGTTTGGCTATTAAAATAGTACTTTCCTCATCCCTAGCTCTCTGAATCATAGGATGCTAAAGATCCCCCTCAGCTGGCTCACAGCTTCTGTCTCATCTCTCTTCCATCTTGGATACCAGCCCCCCTAGAAACAATTATATTAGGGGACCTCAATTATGACTGACTGTCTGAAGCCTCACTCCCCCTGAAAGCCTTCTGTGACTCCCATGGGCTTTTTCTACTTAACAATGAACCCACCCTTATAAACAAGAAAAACCTCGCAAAAAGCTCACTTCTGGATGTCATTTTAACAAATAAACCCTACTCCTTCTCTCATGCTGGGACATTTGATGTGGATGTCAGTGACCATCGCCTAGACGTAGGAGCCTGGGCTGCTACCAAAGTGTCTTCCACATCACAATTTTCCACCAGGAGGTCAAAAAGGTCCTTCAACCATGGTTGAAGGCATTTTCTCAGGACCTAAAAGGCTCCCCACTATGGCAGAGCTTCTACTTGGCTAAATCAGTGGAAGCAGCTTATGCCTTTCTCCATGAGATCATACTAAGTGCTCTGAACATCCATGCGCCACTGACGAAAGTGCTCTTAAAAGCCAAAAGATGTAGATGGTTCTAGGCGGAACTCAAGGCTGCTTTTCTTTCTAGAGATAAATTATGGAAAAAGGCTCGTAAATCTCAAAAGGCAGAAGACTGGTGCTTATTCAGAATAGCCAAGAACAGCTGCACCAAGATGATCAGAGTGACCAAAGCTAGCTTCTTCCATACTGAACTTAACAAAACTTCAAATCAGCCCTCCAAATTCTGGGCTACACTAAAAGAAGTGCCCGGGCACACGTCGCAAACCATGCTTCCCCCCAAGGCCCTTTCAGGCAATATAGTACTAAATAGTAAAACAGAGATACTGCAAGCATTTAACTCTCATTTCACCATGGCAGGCTTAGCTTTCGACAATTCTCCTGCAAGTAAACTGCACCCCCTTCCCGGTGTGCAACCTACTAAATCGGGTCCCACTTGCCAGACTTTTTCCTTCCTCTCTGTCTCCCTTAAGGAGGTGGAAGATCTGCTTCTACAATTGGACTCTAAGAAGGCACCGGTGCAGACAATGTAGAGCCCTATTTTCTAAAACTAGCTTACCACATTCTTGCACCTCCAATTACACACTTTTTTAACTTGTCACTATCTCAAGGAACCCTACCCCAAATATGGAAAACTGCTCATGTTATCCTGTTATTCAAATCTGGAGATCCCTGCGACCTAAACAATTATAGGTTGATCTCCCTTCTCCCCACCGTCTCAAAACTTTTGGAAACAATTGTGAACTCACATCTGAGATCCTTTATTGATAATACTAAATTTTTAAACCCTCTCCAATCTGGGTTCAGATCAAAGCATAGTGCAATCTCGGCACTAGCCAAGGTAACAAATGACTGGCAAAAAGAATTAGACTGCAAGAAGTAGATCTGTGCTGTATTCCTTGATCTAAGTAAAGTGTTTGACATGGTAGGCCACTGTATTCTCCTCTCCTCACTAGAATCGCTAGGATTGGACCCCACCTCCTAAAGCTGGTTTTGCAACTACCTGTCTGACAGGTACCAACAGGTAAAGGCTGAAGGGGAGCTTCCCCATCCACTTTGCTATTAAGGGGGGGTCACCCAGGGCTCCATCCTGGGACCACTACTATTTGCCATCTATATCAATAATATAGACACTGACGTTAAAGAGGCAAGCATCCATCTGTTTGCAGATGACACAGTGCTCTACCTAAGCCGCCCTACTCCAGAATCTGCAAGTGCAGACCTACAAAAGGACTTTGACCACCTACAACTGCAACTTCTTAGAAGAAAGTTACTTCTCAATGCCAAGAAAACCAAAGCCATGTTACTCTCACCTGTATGTCACCTCTCCTATCCAGCAGTAACTGATACACCCCCCATCTCCACGATTCTGGGAGAAAACCTTGAATATGTCATGAAATTTAAATATTTGGGGATCTGGATTGACCACAAACTCTCCTTTGCGGACCATCTGGATGACCTGCTGAGGAAGCTAAGACAAAGGCTTGGCCTTTTCTACAGGATAAGATGGCTGCTAACCACTGAAGCTAAGAGGCTACTAGTCCAATCAACGTTCCTCTCAATAATTGACTATGCTGACCTCATATATAGCAGCTGCTCTGCCTCCTACCTCGGGAAACTGGATACACTGTACCACAGAGCCTTACACTTCATCTCAGACCTTCCTCGTACCACTCATCATTGCTCCCTATATGCGGCTGTAGGTTGGACCTCATTACAATATAGGCGCAACATGAACGTGGCCCTCTGGACGTTTAGATCTATTATAGGCAAACTTCCCCAGTATATTGTTGATTGCTGCTATAGGTTTCAAGCTCCCTTCACTCTGGAACAAACTCCAGAAATCCTTAAAACTAAGATCCCCTATTAGCCTTGTCACATTTAAAAAGCTATATCATAATGTCATCACTGAAAAATGCAGCTGCTACGCACGTATCTAATAGCCTTTACCATTAAAATCTTTTTTTTCTTAGCACTTCCATTTTCCTCCGGTGACCTCAACTCTAATTCCTACTCCTGTCCATCACCAAGATTCGATTATTTCCAGCAGGGTCTTGCTTGCTTCGATACTAAACTTTGCACTTGCACTATTTTGACTGACCGCTATCCTTTACTAATGGACTGGCCCCCATTGATTTTTTAAGGTCTAGTGTTCCTATTCTGTCATATGCTACCTTTCAGACTACTGTAATTAACCTGTGATCCCTTAAATGTATCCATTGTTTAAATGTATTACCGTAATTAATCTGTGCTCCTTGAATGTAACACTTTCTTAAATGTATTACTGCATGTATGTTGCAGGTCCACCTTGTAAATGAGCTTGCTCAATGGTGTCCGCCTGGATAAATAAAGATATTGATTGATTGATTGATTGATTGATTGATATTTGGACCTGTTACCTGGGTGTGCTAGCGAAAAAGGGTTCATATTAGACCCCAGGACTCAAGACTGGTGGTTGCTCGGATCCAAAACAGACAGGAGGATTACCCTGTTTGTCTCCTGTTCACATATTGCACTTCCAGGTTGGGCACTGTGGGAGCAGAGGGCCTGACATCAGGAGTGCATTTGTGACACCAACCACTGAGACTAGTATGCAGAGTTGTGTGATAATATGTGATTCTAGGTATCGGCACACAGTAGCAACATTGGTACACTTATTTCCACAGTCTTCCAACTTTGCACTGTCATGTTTGCTGCTGTGTCACACATTCTGACCAGCTGTCACACACCTTGGCACACATTTGGGTGCTGAGGGGTTGAGGGGTATGTAGCATTGTACTCAGGCCAATGCAGTCCACCCACACACAACCATGCAGTCTCACCTGCCTGCTAGGCTGCGGTACTTCCTGATCACCTTTGTGGAGTGGTGGTGCTGCCCTGTAATGCTGGAACTGAGCATGCCAATGGTATGCAAACAGTCTGATTACATTCCAGTAATGAGATGCAAATGTGCTGTTTGAGTGCTGACTGTGCAATGAAGCCATTTCCATATCCTGACTGAATATTGCAAAATCTGCATGCAGAGTGAGTGGCAACGCTGCTACATATATACCATTACTTGTGCGACTACACGTATTCGGGATATTCAGCCACACATGCACAATCGCATATTGCGGCACAACTTCTGTATATACCATTATTTTGTGCTGGTGCAGTTGAGTTGTGCAGCACAAGCACTTGTGCGATGCAGCCTGCCACTTTTGAATATGGGGCCCAACATGTGACTTTTTGCTGTCATCTACAGCTCAGATGAAATTATATTGTTTTCTGAAATTTTCAGGGATGATGGGGTCTGTGTCAAGGGTGTGTTTTTGAATAATTTGGTGAAAAGATATTTCACAACTTTTGAATTTTAATGGTTTATGTGATAGTGGCTACACAGGAAGGTTATTGAAACCGTTTGAACTGTTAATAGTGAAGGTCTGCTCTGAGAAATACTGTTCGTGCTGTCCACCATTTTGTCCCCCCCCATTTGAAAACTTGATTTGTAAGGAAATACTTTCTCTTAGGAAATGAATAAGACCTGTATTTAAATCTTGTTCACTTATTTAGTTCCATTTTTGTATCACCATTTACAAGTTTTCAGGGCAATTATGTCTTTTTGGGTCAAGAATCATATCTCCCATCACTCGCTTAGGTAAGGATTGTTTGATCCGAAAATAACCATTTGAAGTTCTCTACAGTTTGAACTTTACTGTTCAAATAGCTATTTTTGGATTGAATGATCCTTACATAAGCCAGTGACTGGCGATATCATTGGCACTCCAAAAAGACATAATTGCCCTGAAACATTATATATCATAATACTCCCTGGTGTCTAGTGGCACCCTCTGATTGTGATCCCCTTACTTTCATTTATATTTCCCTGGTGTCTAGTGGTACCCCCCACCCTATGATCTCAATATCTGTGCTTAGTCCCCTGGTGTCTAGTGTTACCCCTACCCTCCAGTTGTGATCCCCTTATTCTCATGCCTATTGCCCTGGTGTCTAGTGGTACAACCCCACTCTCTGATCATGATCTCTGTACTTACTTTGTAGTCCCCTGTTGTCTAGTGGCACCCCTACCCTCTGATCATGATTTTCCTTATTTTTTATTTATATATCCCTAGTGCCAAGTGGCACCCCCCCCTTCCTAATCCCTATCCCAATAATCTTCTTTCCCTGGTGTCTAGTGGTAGCCCCCATCCCCAAATCTGTCAGTCCTGAAAAAAAGAAAATAGTCCTCAATGTTTTTTTAAACTGCCAAAAAAGGTCCCCCACTGATCTGACCCTCCACACCCACCTCCCACTCAGCACTCACCACCACACATTCCCCAGTACACCCCCACACACCCTCACTCATCTGAACAGATCCCAGGTTCGAGATCCGCTCTCTGATTGAAGACGTCTTGCTACTGGAACCGGCGACTGCAATATGAGAAAGAAAGGTAAATACGGTTCAATGTATTTCAATGGGGGTTTCAACTTTGGTGCATAACTTTGGCATTTTTTTACATTTTGACCCTGAAAATTTCAACATGGCCTTTTGGGGACCCTACCTCATGAACAATATGACTGTCATTACGCAATTCCCACCTGAAAGGAGATTTTGTAGTCACTTGGCGAATTCACCTTTTGGGTGGGATTTGGAATTTTTTTCTGCCATTGTTCTTAGGTGGGGTCATACGAAGGCTGTGTGGAAAATGTGGGGTCAAAATTATTAAAAATGGCAACGTTATGCCTGTTTGTTACTATTTTGCTATGCACACTCATAACTTTGGAGTTTAAAGATATTTTGACCCCAGATTTTCAACAGGGCCTTCTTATTACCCCACCTCATGAATGTTACAGCTGTCATTTTTCAAATCCTGGCCAAAATGTGTTTTCACACATGTGGCATGGAAAGGCATTGTAGTAGTGCGGAATCATGTTTTGGTGGTGATTTTAAAATTTTCAGCACCGGCTACATGAGGTGGGGTAATAAAAATATTATGCTGACAATTTGGTTGCTGTCCACTGCCACGTACATATACACATCCATGGGGGGGTGGTAGCACAGGGCCCAAAAGGGCCTGTGCTCCTACAGGCAAATAAGGATATGATTGCATCACTTAGGGTTCAGGATAAATGCAAAAAGTAGGGAAATATGACATTAGGGTTTTCAACCCTAACACCCCACCCCCACCCTGGAGGCAGCAAATCAGGCATGCTGTGAGACTGACAAACCTGACACTCACTACATTTTCATTCAGTGTATACATCCGTGCTTATTTAGTGATTGAATGTGGTGAGCATTAGATTTGACAACCCCACAGCATGCCTGATTTTCTGCCTCGAGGTGGGTAATAGTATTGAAAACCTAGTAATATTTCCCTACTTTTTGTGCTTTATCCTGAACCCTAACTGATGCATTAACTAGAGATGTGGCAAAATAACATTTCACAGGTGAAATCAGCAATTTCACTGTGCGAAACATTTTGAAGAATTTGTCCGTTCCTCGAAAATATTTTGTGGGTGCGAAATTCCACCCATGAAATGCAACATTTCACCCGAAATGGTGGAATTTCACCCATGAGTGGTAAAATGTCACCATTTTGTGGGTGAAATTTGACACTCAGCAGGCAAAATTCCACATTTCGCACCCATGAAAAATTTTGAGAAATGCACATATTTTGCAAAATGTTTTGTGGAATGAAATTTACCAGTGTTGCCCATCTCTGGCATTAACACTGTTTTTGCAACAAATGTATATTATACTGGTGCGGTAGTGCCAGTATAGTTAGGGCTGAGCAGACTGCTCAGTGTTAAATCCAATTTGTGCACCTAAACTTTGGCAGCATTCAACAGAATAGCCCAGCATTTTGCATGTGCCATCAGGCAGGCAGAGTCTCAAGTTGTGATAGTTTCATGACAGCATCTTCTGCAGTTTCTGATATATGGATACCCCATTTTTTGGAAAAGTGGGATTTTTTTCTCCTATACTTAGTATGGGTTTTTTCTTTGTTGTTATGCACAGCCTAAACAGTACAGGATTTTTTTCAAGAAACTTCAGGGCAGAAGTGGCCCCTAGCAAGGTAGTGCCTTTTCAAGGTTTCATGAAACAATATTAAATGGTTCCAGAGTTATAAGGATTTTAAGTTTTTTTCTACTCTGTTCTAAGCATGCTCAGTAGTGTTTTTGGCTAACTCTGATACAATCTAAAAAAACAAAACAATTTGGTTCATAAGAGCATTGTCAGTTCCTATCACTTAGGTGTTACAAACAGAAAATGGCTCTCACAAACTGATTTTTTTTTCAGTTCATGACAGCTGGCAACTTTTTTTAAACTGGAAAACACCTAAATATGATGATTTTTGGAAAAAAAATGGGGCCCATTTAGTTAGATTCTGGTGTTTGTTTGTTTTTTACAAACAAATCCAGAAATACCTTTTCTGAGCACCCCAAAATCCATGGTGCCAGCTTAGTGAGAGGGGTCATTCACCCACATTCTTTTTATGGGAACAGCGGGACTTTCTTGAGTTGTGCTGCTGCAGCTGGAGACATGCTGCTGGCTGCATTGAGAACAGTGAGCCAATAATCACCTGATCTCTCTCTCACATCCCCCTCTAACCTATAGCTAGCTATCTATCTAGCTTTCTATCTAGCTATCAATCAATCTACCTATCTATCTATCTATCTATCTATCTATCTATCTATCTGTCTGTCTGTCTGTCTATCTGTTTGCCTGTCTATCTGTCTGTCTGTCTGCCTGCCTGCCTCTATCTATCTCTCTATCTATCTATCTATCTATCTATCTATCTATCTATCTATCTATCTATCCATCCATCCATCCATCAACCCACCAACCTATCTACCTATCTGCCCATCTGTCTATCTATCTCCCTCACCCCTTTCCTATGTTTATTTAATTATAACTATAATAAGCAGACCGGGGGGACACCATCGGTACTGCTTCTCTTCACCCCCTCCAGTTTGCCCACCCCTTCCCGTGACACATGAGGTGGCATGGGGTGCCCATCCCGAAGCTGTTGAACAGTAGCCCAACACTGGAGTGACGAATCCTAAGTGTCGGCTAAGCCCCTTGAAACAAGGAAAACCATCTCTCATTGATTTTTTTAATAGTAAAACCTATAATAAAGAAAACAGTTAATCACCAGTCCTACAAACCCACCCTCATCCACACCACTCCAACCCCCAAAACAGCACCCACCACTCCACACACACCCTCATGCACCTAAAAGTGTCCCATGGCATAGATCCACTCTCCGTTCAAACATATAACTGACTGCGGGAAATGGTAACTGTGATATGAGAACACCATGTATGTTCCTGTCATGTATTTTGGTGGGTTTTGAACTTTTTCTCATAACTTTGTCATTTTTTAATATTTTTATACAAAATAGCAACATGGCCTTTTTGGTACCTCACCGCATGAAAACGGTAGGTGAAAACTTTCAAATCTATCCTTAAAGGTGATTTCTTGTCACTGAACATATCACAAAGCACACTACAGGCTTGGTGCAGTGCATGTCACTTTAAAGCTGCTGTATGAATGTCCCACAGGGCCACCCACAAAGCAAGATACAGGCCTGGTGAGATAAGTGTCATTAAGCACTTTCTTCATGAATGGGCAGCAGAACCACTCCTGAGACAAGCTTCAGGTCTCCCACACTGGGCATCACTATGAATGTACTTTTAGACATCCTTTCCAAAAGTAAGAAAATTAACTGTAAAAAAAACTATGCTAATTCATCTATTACTGTTGAAATGCAAAGCATATAAAGCAAGGAAATGTTAAACATAGAGTAGGTGTAACAACCTACAAGGTGATCCGAAAAGGAGCTGACAACACAGCGAGTAAGTAGTGGGCTGAGGGAGGAGGTTGCTCATCTCCAGGCTGAGTTGGCCAGGATTTGTGGGACCTCCTCTTCCATCCAGGGACCACCAGTGCCACTGCTGTTGCCTCAGAGATTGCCAAGAAAGAGGAGCGGTTGGACCACAGTGGGCTCAGGGAGGGTGAGGGTGGTGGAACGCAGGCACATCCCTCCAGTTGAACCTCTCCACAATTCCTATGCCATTCTGGAAAAGTGTGGTTCCTCTCACGGAGGCACCTACAGTGGAGACCAAGGAGGATGCTGGGAACCTCCACAAAGGAGACCCACAGGAGGGTGGCAGGGGACCCTGCAGGGAAGGAAACAACTCCTGGTGGGGGACTCCATTGTTAGGAAGGTAGAACTGGGCAAGGCAGGGGAGAGGGAGGTAAGGTGCCTGCCTGGCACGACATGGCTTGGAGGGACAGGAAGCGAATCCTCCAGGATTGCAGAGCAGCTGCACAGGGGAGCTGGATGTCATTGTCCACCTAGGGACAAATGACCTGGCTAAGAAAAAGGGATTAGACAAGTGCAGGAAGAGTCTCTAGAATTGGGAGGGGCCTTAGTCAAGCAGCACGACGTAACCTTCTCGGAGGTGCTACCCATCTATGGCATAGGAGAGGCTAGGGTGTTCCTGCACCATGGGATTCAATCAGTGGTTGAAAAACTGGTGTGGAGCTCAGGATTTGGCTTCATTGGGGACTGGGGGTCCACCTGGAGTGATGCAAGCCTATACTGGCATGATGGGCTGCATCTGTCTGGGAGGAACCAGGATCCTAGGTGATAGGTTTAAATGCTTCATTGGCAAGCTTTTAAACTAGCCAAGGGGAGCACTGGAAAGGAGCAGGAAAATCCTAGCCCCCAAACAATCATGGTAGTAAGTGTGGCAAACACCAACATGGAGGTGTCGATAGGAGAAGGGCAGGGGTAAATGGAGAAAGTGACAAGGCAAGAAGGACAGGGATGGGGCAAAGGGGTAAAGGCCATCAGGAAATGGAGGGTAATGAGTACCAATGCCCATAGTCTGGGCAACAAGCTCCCTGAGCTGGTGGCCTTGATGGAAGAGGGATGCCTGGATAGCATAGCAGTCACAGAAACATGGTACACAGAGAACCATGACTGGGATGTTAACATACCAGGGTACATAACCTACAGGAGAGACAGGCAGGGGAGAAGAGGGGGAGGAGTAGCTCTCTATGTAAAGGAAGGGATAAAAGCAACTGAACAAAAGAGTAAACAGGGAGGAGAGGAGGCACTGTGGGTCACCTTGGAGACTGGAAAGGGCACTACAATCTGCACAGGGGTTGTGTACAGACCCCCATGTCAGGGGGAAGGAATGGACAAGGATATGATGGAAGGCATTCTTAGAATGGCAGAGAAAGGGGAGATACTGTTGATGGGAGATCTGAATATGCCAGATGTTAACTGGAGCACATTTGCTGCAGCCACATCCAAGAGCAGGGCCATTCTTGACGCCCTACAGGTGGCAGGCATTAGACAGCTAGTTTCAGAACCCACTCATGAGGGAGCAATTTAAACCTCGACTCTCAAACGGGGGCAGTGAGAGGATCTCAGATCTAGAAGTAGGTTGCCATCTGGGGACAAGTGACCATCAAATAGTGTGGTTCACGTTAAACTCAGCTACAGAGTCAAGCCATACAAAAAGTGAGGGTACTGGACTTTAGGAGGGCTGACTTTGGCAAGATGGGAGAGTGCCTCAGAAAAGCACTAGCAAACAGGCTAGAAGGAGGTGTGGAGCAACAATGGGAATTATCAAACTGCCATCACAGACGAACAAGCCTTTGTGTGAAGCAAATAAACAAATCAAAACGAAAGAAAAAGCCACTATGGTTCTCAAGAGGTGGCTGTGAAAGTCAGGAAGAAAAGATAGCATTCCGGAAGTATAAGGAAACACAGAAGGAGCAGGACAGAGAGCTGTACCAGTTAAGGCAGAAAGAAGCAGGAGGGAAGTCAGAATAGCAAAGGCCCAAACTGAGGAAAAGATAGCCAACTCAGTTAAGAAGGGATAAAACCTTTATAGGTACATCAGCAGCCGAGAAAGACAAAGAGAGGGATAGTGAGGCTGAATAGAATGAACAGTGGGTGGGCAGAGGGGACAGTGAAAGCAGGAATACTGAACGAATATTTCTGCTCAGTATTCAAAAGAGGAGGGGAAGTGCCTAATCCAATTAACAGAAGCACTCTTGATAGGGGGTCGATCCCAGTCCTTTCACAGAAGAAAGGGTTCTGCAAGAACTCCTAAACGGAAGGTGGACAAAGCAATGGGTCCTGATGGAATTCACCCCAGAATTCTAAAAGAATTAAGGAAGGAACTAGTGAAACCACTGGCTACTCTTTTAATAAATCATGGGAGGATGGTGTGGTACCCGAGGACTGGAGGAAGGTGGATGTGATTCCTTCACAAAAGTGGGACCAAGACAGAGGCAGGAAACTACAGACCTGTCAGTCTGACCTCTGTGGTAGGGAAAGTGATGGAGTCACTCTGAAGGAAAGAATAGTTGAGTACCTAGAGGTCAGTGAGCACAGGATCCAAGGAAGCATGGGTTCACAGCGGGAAGGTCATGTCAGACAAATCTAATAGATTTCTTTGACTGGGTGACCAAAGTAGTAGACTCAGGAGGGGCTGTGGACATGGCCTACCTAGACTTTAGCAAGGCATTTGACACAGTCCCACACAAAAGATTGATAGTCAAATTAACCAGCCTAGGAGTGGGTCCCAGGGTGGTAGCCTGGTAAAACATTGGCTGGACAACAGGACACAGAAGGTAATTGTAAATGGAGTCCACTCTGAAGAAAGGGTGGTTACTAGTGGGCACCGAGGGTTCAGTATTGGGTCCAGTCCTTTTAATGTCTTCATCAGTGACATTGCAGAGGGACTGGAAGGAAAGTATGCCTTTTGCAGATGACACAAAGATCTGCAACAGGGTTGATACACAAGGAGGCGTGGAAAGGATGAAAAGGGACTTGGCAAGGTTGGAGGAATGGTCAGACGTATGGCAGCTAGGATTCAATGCAAAAAAGTGCAGAATAATGCACCTGGGAAACAAGAACCCAGGGGAAGAATACACAATGGGTGGGGAGGTAGTAACAACAACAAAACAGGAAAGGGACCTGGGGGTGATCATATCAGATGACCTTAAGGTTAGCAAGCAATGTGAGAAGGCAGTAGGGAGGGCCGGGGGTATACTGGGATGTATAGGGAGAGGCATCAGCAGCAGAAAACAGGAAGTTGTTATCCCTCTGTACAGACAGTTGGTGAGACCCCATCTGGAATACTGTGTCCAGTTCTGGAGACCCCATCTCCTGCAAGGACATAGACAGGATAGAGGCAGTCCAGAGGAGGGCAACTAAAATGGTGCAGGGTCTGCAAGAGAAGCCGTATGAGGAGAGACTAAAGGAGCTTAATATGTATACCCTTGAGGAAAGAAGGAGAGGGGACATGATAGAAACTTTCAAGTACCTCAAGGAATCAACAAAGTCCAAGAGGGTAGCATCTTTCAGAAAAGAGACTTGCAAGAACAAGGGACACAATTTAAAGATAGAAGGAGGAGGCGGTTCAGGGCAATGTGAGAAGTATTATTTACAGAGAGGTAGTGGATGCATGGAACAGCCTTCCTGAGGAAGTTGTGGGGTCTAAAACTGTGGGAGAATTCAA
Organism: Neoceratodus forsteri; assembly: GCA_016271365.2. Lineage (NCBI taxonomy): Eukaryota > Metazoa > Chordata > Ceratodontiformes > Ceratodontidae > Neoceratodus > Neoceratodus forsteri. Next base: position 240,872,479 of record CM057459.1, on the reverse strand, counting down.
GAATGCATGGGACAGACATAAGGCAATTCTTGTGGGGGGCAGGAAGATAAAGGCTGTTGGTTAACTAGGATCTGTGGCCTATCCTGTAGGTAGGGAAATGGGCAGACTAGATGGGCCTAGCGGTCCTTATCTGCCGTCAAAGTTTATGTTTCTATGTTTCTATGTTTCTATGTTAAATAACTCAAACAAATTATGTGTTTAGTTGAAACCAACACATGTATTCTGCTAATCGATAACCTTTTCACTCAATTCTGGTGTTGGTTTCTGATAAATTAGTTGGAAATTTGTTTTTTCAGCATTTTGAAATCCTCTTCTGTGTCTTTTTTTTTTGTGCTCGGGATCCTTTTTTTCATATTGCGAAAAAACAACAGGAAAAAGGATCCTGTTTCACACATTTCTGAAAAAAGAACATTGAAAATTATTTCAGCTGTGCCCATAAATAAAAAGTATTAATAAACCCATTCCTTTGTGGTATAGTGGAGCCCCCTCCCTGCCTGCAATGTGCCCATAAATGCAATTATTAGTAAACTCATTCACTGGTGGTATAGTGGACCCCCTCTCTATCCCTGATATGCTGGTACATAAAAGTATTAGTAAACCCATTTCCTGGTGGCATAGTGGAACCCCCTCCCAATCCCCAACATGCCTGTAAATACAAGTATTAATAAACCCATTCCTTGGTGGTACAGTGGACCCCCCTCCTTTTTCCTGATGTACCCATAAATAAAAGTATTAATAAACCCTTTCCCTGGTGGATAGTGGAACCCCTCCCTATCCATGATGTGCCCGTAAATACAATTATCAGTAAACCCATTGCTCTGGTGATCTAATGGTTCCCAATCCCCACCTCATCCCCACATGTAGTGTTCACCCCCTGCTCCCCCATACCAAAACAGAGCCAGTAACTGGCACAGCCTTCATCGCACCACCATGGCCGGACGCCAACTGAACTGTGAAAGAGCCCTCCAATTTCTTCTCCTGCTGTTGTGACCTATAATAAAGAAAATGGTCCATTGATGTTTTTTTTTAACTGTAAAAAAAAAAGGTCCCTGGCTGATCTGCCCCACCCTCACCCCAACCTCCTACTGAGCACCCACCACCCTGCACCCCCAACACCCCACACGCACCCTCACTCACCTGAATAGGTTACAGGTGGAAGCTCTTTCTGCTGGAACTGCCGAATGCAATATGAGAAACTAAGGTAAATACAGTTCAATGTATTTCAATGGGGTTTTCAACTTTGTGACATAACTTTGCCATTTTTGCATATTTTGAGCTGAAATTTTCAACATGGCCTTTTTGGGACCCCACCTCATGAACAATGTTGGTGGAATTATGCAGATCTGGATAGGTGATTTTGTGGTTGCTTGGGAAAATCCCCTTTTTGGGTTGGATTTGAAAATTTCCACCACCATTGTTCATCAGATGGGGTCATAAGAAGTCTATGTTGAAATGTTGAGGTCAAAATATGCAAAACAGCCAAAGTTATGTGCATACATTGAGATTTTGCTGTGCTCTCTTGTAATTTTGGTAATTTTAAATACAGTATTTTGACTTGAAAATGTTAACATTGCCGTCTATTTATACCACCTCATGAATGTGACAGATGTCACTTTTCAATCCCTGGCCAAACTGTCTTTTCACACATGTGGCACACAGTGCCGTTGCAGTAGCGTGGAATCACATTTTGGCAGGGATTTCAAAATTGTCATTACTGGGTTCATTCAGTGGGGTAATAAGAAGGCTACGCTGACAATTTTGTTCCTGTTTTACTACAAATGGAAGTGCAGGGTCCTCTGGGCCCTGAGCTCCCACAGACAAATGAAGATACAATAATACTATCTTAAAAAGTAAGGAAATTCTTTGCAAAAACTATGTTAGTCATGACTATTTCCCCACCAGGTAGTAGCTAGGCATAAACAGTATCATGTTGATAACCATGGCTGTAACCTGCATGCAAACCTGTAATTGTTTTCTGTAACTTAATGTTTCCTCTCTGTATCAAAATATGTATTGTTATCCCGGGCTGTCCCTGAAAAAGGGACCTTCAGTTCTCAGTGGGCCTATCCGGTCACCAAAATGTAATAAATAAATAATGCACTAGTTAGGGTTGAAGCAACAAAAGTAGAGTAATGTGGCATTAGGGTTTCCAACCCTAACACCCCACCCCCACCCTGCAGGGAGCAACAGGTATGGGGTGTGTCTTGGGGTTGTTAACCCTAATGCTCACCCCAGTCTCATACACTGTACCCATTTCAGCTTATGTACTCATGGAATGGGATGAGCATTAGGGTTGACAACCCCAAAGCACACCCACACCTGTTGCTCCTTGCAGGGTGGGGGTGGGATGTCAGGGTTAGAAACCCTAATGCCACATTCCCCAGCTTTTGTTGCTTCAGCCCTAACTAGTGCATTAACAAAGTTTTTGAAAAGAAATATATAATAAATTGCAACAGTTAGGGTTGCAGCGACAAAAGCAGGAAAATGTGGTGTTAGGGTTTCCAGCCCTAACACCCTACCCCCACACTGTACACACCAACAGGTGTCAGGGGGTGTGCCTTGGGTTGTCATCCCTAACACTCACCCCATTCCATAAATAAATAAGCTGAGATAGGTACAGTATAGGAGAATGGGGTGAGCGTTAGGGCTGGCAACACCCAAGGCACACCACTGACACCTGTTGGTATGTGCAGGGTCGAGGTGGGGTGTTAGAGTTGGAAACCCTAATGCACATTTCCCTACTTCTGTTGCTGCAACCATAACTGATGTATTAGCAACATTTGTTGCAATTTATTTCCTTACTTTTTGAGCTAGCATAATCGTATCCTTATTTGTCTGTGGGAGCACACAGACCTCCAGGCCCTGCGCTCCCATCCCTCCATAGATGTGCATATGTACAGTATGTAGCTGTGGAAAAAAAGGGCCATCCGGGTCCTGCACTTCCATTTATAGGACAACAGTGACCAAACTGTCAGCATAGCCATTTTATTATCCACCTCATGTACCCGGTACAGAAAATTTTCGAATCTCTGCCAAAACTTAATTCTACGCACCTGCAACACCATTCCATGCCACAGGTGCAAAATTGCATTTTGGCCAGGATTTGAAAAATGACAGCTATGACATACATCAGGTGGGGTAATAAGAAGGCTATGTTGAAAATTTGAGGTCAAAATATTTAACATTTTCGAAGTTATGAGCCTGCATAGCGAAATTGCAATAAATGGTCATAACTTTGCGATTCTGAATAATTTTGACCCCACATTTTAAACATGGCCTTCTTATAACCCCACTCTATGAACAAGGTCAGAACAAATGGTCAAATCCCGCCTAAAAGGTGATTTCACCAACCGACCATGCAATCACCTTTCGGGTGGGAGTTGCATAATGACAGTCATATTGTTCATGAGGTAGGGATCCCAAAAGCCATGTTGAAAATTTGGGGTCGAAATCTCAAAAAATGGCTAAGTTGGGCAGAAAAGTTAAAACCCCCCTTGAAATACACTGAACTGCATTTACCTTAGTGTTTCATATTGCAGTCGCTGGTTCCAACAGCAAGACATGTCTTCAATCAGAGAGTGGATCTCTAACCTGGGTCCCATTCAGGTGAGTGAGGGTGTGTGTGTGGGGGTACTGGGGGTGTTGGGTGGTTGGTGCTGAGTGGGAGGTGGGGGCGGGGGGACTGTTCAGTGAGGGACCTTTTATTCTTTTATAAGGATTTGGAAAAAGAAAAAAGTCAGCAAGGGACAGTTTTCTTCATTTTGGGGTTGTACCTGAAATGGGAGGGGGTGCCACTAGACAACAAGGAACAAAACTTAAATAACAGGGATGGCAATCACAGGGTGGAGGGTGCCACTAGATGCCAGGAATAAAAAACAAATGATGGGGACAGCAGTCGGTGGCGGGGGTGCCACTAGACAGCAGGGAATAAAACAAATAACAGAGATGGTGATTGACAGGTGGGGTGCCACTAGACACCAGGGAATAAAAATTAATAGGGACAGCAATCAGTGGGTGGGGGGTGCCACTAGACACCAGGGACAAGCAATGGAGTGTGTGTGGGGAAGCAAACTCCAGGAAAACAGCGGCTCACAGATCACATTGCAGCCAGCAGCAGGAGTTCAGCTGTGGTTGCAGAAGTCAAAAAATGGTCGCTGTTCTTGTACAGAGAACAAGGTGGATGCGCACCTCTCACTAAGCTGGGCATGCAGGATTTTGGCTGCCCAGAAAACATATTTGTTGGCATCATTTTAAAAAACAAACATCACAATGTAGCTAAATGGGTCTTTTGAAATCCATTCATTTGTATGTGTTTTCCTTTTCTAACTAAAAAACCAAAATGGCGAACACATGAAAAAGGATTTCCCATCTTTGAAAAAGGATTATGTGCATGAGGTGTGCCTTGGGCTTTCTAAGCCTAACACTTACCTCATTCCATCTGTAAATAAGGTCAGATGTGTAGACTTTATGAGAATGGGGTGAGCGTTAGGCTAGAGAAGCCCAAGGCACACTCCACACCTGCTCTCCTGCCTGGTTGAGCAGACTAGATAGACCATACGGCCTACATCTGCTGACAATTTTGTATGGTTTGGGAGGGTGGTGTGTTAGGGTTACATAGATACATAGACAGTGTCGGCAGATAAGGGCCTATGGCCCACCCAGTCTGCCCATTTGTGCTTGTAAGTTCAGTTTGTTTTCCTAGAAGTCTGTTGCCCCTTACCCCTGACCTCCAGAATTCCTTTATGTCTATCCCATGCATTGTTAAATCCTGTGATTGTATCAGCCCCCACCACTTCCTCTGGCAGGGTGTTCCACTTGTCCACCACCCATTCTGTGAAGAAATTCTTCCTCACGTTTCCCCTGAATCGTCCTCCCTCCAACTTCATCCCATGCCCTCTAGTCCTGGAACATCTTTTTCGCTTAAAAATAGTGTATTCCTGCACCCTGTTCCTCCCTGTAAGATACTTGTATGTCTCTATCATATCCTCTCTCTCCCTCCTCTCCTCCAAGGAGTACATGTTCAGTTCCTTCAACCAGTCCTCATAGGATTTGTGATGCAATCCATGTACCATCTTTGTTGCCCTCCTCTGAACCTTCTCTACCCTGTCTATGTCCTTATGTAGGTAAGGTCTCCAGAACTGTACACTGTACTCCAGGTGGGGCCTCACTAGTGTCTTGTATAGTGGAATTATGACCTCCCTTTCCTGCTGGTGATGCCCCTGCCTATGCATCCCAGCATCCTATTTGCTTTACCTGCTGCCTTGTCACACTGTTTCTACCTTGAGGTCATCAGAGATGATAACCCCAAGATCCCTTACCTGCTTGGTGCATGCTATATCCTTACCCCCCAACTGATATATTGTGCCAGGGTTTTTGTGCCCCATATGCATTATCTTGCACTTCTTTGCATTGAATTTCAACTGCCACACCCCTGACCATTCTTCAAGTTTCTGCAGGTCCCTTCTCATTCTGTCTGCACCCTCTGGAGTGTCTACTCTGTTACAGAGCTTTGTGTCATCAGCGAACAGTGAAATTCTGCCTTCTAGGTCCTGCGCAATGTCACTGATAAAGATGTTGAATAGAACCAGTCCCAGCACTGATCCCTGTGGTACCCCACTGGTCACTTTTCCCTCTGTGGAGTGACAGCCATTTACCACCATCCTCTGTGTCCTGCCACCCAGCCAGTTACCTACCCCCCACACTACTGTCCTGCCCACACCCATATTCCCCAGTTTGTGTAATAGTCTTCTATGTGGCACAGTGTCAAAGGCCTTGCTGAAGTCCAGATAGGTCATGTCCACTGCCCTCCCCTGATCCATCTCCCTAGTCACCCAGTCAAAAAATTCTATGAGGTTGGTCTGACATGACCTCCCCCTGGTGAAACCATGCTGCCTTGGGTCCTGTAGTCCATTGACAACCAGATGTTCCACCAATCTCTCCTTCAATAGTGATTCTGTGATCTTCCTCGCTACCGAGGTGAGGCTGACTGGTCTGTAGTTCCCCGCTTCCTCTTTGTTCCCACTTTTGTATAAGGGAACTACATTTGCTGTCCTCCAGTCTTTGGGTACCTCCCCTGTTTCCAGTGATCGGCTAAACAGGATAGCCAGAGGTTCAGCCACCACCTCTCTTAGTTCTTTAAGGACCCTGGGGTGCACCCCATCTGGCCCCATTGCTTTATCAACTCTTATTACTTCCAGTTCCTTCAGGACCCTTTCTCGTGTAAAGGGACTTGTGTCCATTTCTGCACCATTCTCACCCCTTGTACTCCCTTCAGACCCATTACCCTCCTCTTCCTCAGTAAAGACTGAGCAGAAATACCTGTTCAATATGTCAGCTTTACTGTTGTCATCCTCCAAGCGGCCCCCATCCTCCCCCTTCAGTCTCACTATCCCTCCCTTTGCCTTTCTTTTTTCACTTATGTACCTGTAAAAGGTTTTGTCCCCTCTACCCACTGATTTTGCAATGTGTTCTTCTGTCTGAGCTTTGGCTTCCCTTACTGACCTCCCTGCCTCCCTTTGCTTCTCCTGGTACTTCTCCCTATCCCCTTCTGCCTGTGTCTTTTTGTATTGCCTGAATGCAATCTTTTTGGCTTTCACTTCTTTGCCACCTTTGGAAACCATAATGGTTTCTCTTCCTGTCCTCTTGCTAACCTGCTTAATGCGAATTCTGTTGCTCTTGCAATCCCCATTTTAAATACTGCCCACTGTTCCTCAATCCCTGATTCCTGCCCCATTCCCCTTAATGCCTCTTTCAAGTATTTCCCCCATTTTCCCAAAGTCTTCCCCCCTAAAATCCAGGATACGTGTTTTTGTGTGGTTTGGTTCTGCTCTTTTTGTGATTTCAAACCACAATGACTGGTGGTCACTGTTCCCCAGGTGCTCCCCCACTGTTACCCCCATCACACTGTCCCTGTTTGTGAGCACAAGGTCCACTATTGCCTTCTGCCGAGCTGGTTCCATGACCAGTTGCTTGAGGAAACCCTAATGCCTTATTTCCCAACCTTTGTCACTTTGACCCTAATTGGAGAATTAACAACATTTTTTGCAACTTATTTCCTTACTTTTTGAGATAGTATAATGGTATCCTTATTTTAATGTGGGAGCACAGGGTCGTCCCTCCGTAGATGCATATATGTATGTAGCTGTGGAATCACAGGGCCCTCCAGACTCTGTGCTTGCATTTATAGGACAACAGGGACCAAACTGTCAGCATAGCCATCTTATTACCCCACTTCATATATCCGGTACAGAAAATTTTCAAATCGCAGCCAAAACGTACTTCTGCACAACTGCAACGCCAGTCCACGAAACAGGTGTGAAAACACATTTTGGCCAGGATTTTGAAAATGACAGCTGTGACATACATGAGGTGGGGGTAATAAGAAGGCAGTTTTGAAAATCTGTGGTCAAAATATTGTAAATTTCCAAAGTTATGAGCATGCGTACTGAAATTGCAATGAATGGTCATAACTTTGGCATTTTTTCATATTTTGATCCCAAATATCCAACAAAGCCTTCTTAGGACCCCACCTCATGATCAAGGGCAAAAACAATTTCCAAATCCTGCAAAAAAGGTGAATTCAACAAGGAACTGCAAATCACCTTTCAGGTGGGAGTTGCGTAATGACAGTACTATTGCTCATGAGGTGGGGTTCCCAAAAGGCCATGTTGAAAATTTTGGGTCAAAATCTCAAAAAATGGCTAAGTTATGCATAAAAGTTGAAACCTCTATTGAAATACATTGAACAGCATCTACCTTAGTTTCTTATATTGCAGTTGCCGGTTCCAGCAGCAAGATGTGTCTTTGAGCGGAGAGTGGGTCTTGAACCTGGGACCTGTTTAGGTGAATGAGAGTGTGTGGGGATGTACTGAGCGGTGTGAGGTGGTGGGTGCTGAGTGGGAGATGGGGGTGGGGGGGTTGATCAGTGAGGGACCATTTTTTTATAGGTTAAAAATGAACAAACCCAAAAAAATATTGAGGGCTTGTTTTCTTTATTTCAGGTTTTGGTCTCATTGGGAGGGAGGGGGATATCACTAGACAACAGGGAATATGAAAATAGGTAGGGGCAGTGATCAGTGGGTGGGGGTGCCACTAGACACCAGTGAAATGGGCAACGGTGATCGGCGGGTGGTGGGGTGCTACTAGACACCATGGAAATGAGGAATGACTATCAAAGGGCAGGGGGAGGGACCGCTACATTACAAAAAACTATTTCATATGGGATTGATGACCGGGGAGGAAACATTACACTATGGAAAACTATTGTTTAATATGGGATTGGTGACTGGGAGGGGGGAGGGACTGCTACACTATGGAAAACTTATATTTTATATGGGATCGGTGACCGGGGGGGACCACTAAACTACAGAAAACTAATATTTCTTATGGGATCGGTGACAGGAGAGGGGGAGGGACCACTACACTATGGAAAGCTAATGTTTCAAATGGGATTGGTGAATGGGAAGGGGGGAGGGACCACTGCATTATGGAAATAGAAAATTACTCGGAAGGGCTGGGAAAAGGCTTTTTTTCTGTGTCCAAATCCTTTTTCATCACTCGTGATTCTTTTTGTTTGAATGAAAAAAGATATGATAATTTGTTGTGTGAAAAAAAAAAGAAAAAGAAAACAAGATGGCAGCTTACAATAAAGGACTGGCCCCTCATGAAAAAGAATCCTTTTTCGTGAGGCCACAATCCTTTTTCACAAAAAAAACAAAACTCGATCCTGGAGAGCAATCTTCCCATTGAAAATAATGGGAACTTAAAAATTGAATAACTTTGCAACAGATTAATATTTTTTTCACCAAACAAATAGCAGTTCTGTTACCCAAGCTGTTTCTACCATAAAAAAAATCACACCAAAATTCCACACTGTCTGGGTGCAAGGTGATAAGGAAAAAACTGCAAAACGTGGTGACTTTTAAGGTTTTTGCACTATCCATAGCTCAGAATCTGCTCATTCAACCAGAACAAAACTTGCCACATGAAGAGAATTACCCCACAGGACAGCACATTCCAAATATTGTGCAAATCCATTGATTGGTCGAAAAGGTATTAAAGTTCAAAATTTGAGGTTTAACATTAAACAGCCTACTCAACCCCAAATATAGGGGCACGACTGTGCCCCTATAATGCACACACACACACACACACACACACACACTTTATAGTGGTATGGTAGCACCACTATAGTTAGGGTTGAGTAGGTAATTTAATGTTTAAACTCCAATTTGTGCACTTTAATAACTTTGCAACTGTTCAATGGATTTATATGAAAATTTGCATGCAGAATCTCATCGGGTAGATCTCTTGAAGTGGCAAGTTTTTTTTCCAATTGGTTGTGTGGTTAGGGAGACACAGAGTCTGAAACATTGTGTAATTTACATGTTTTTAGCTGTTTCTTTGTCCACCTGTATCTCCCAAATGGTTTGGAATTGTGGTCTGAAATATTGAGGGCAGAAAGCCCTTGCCTAACAGATGTGCCCTTTGCTGGTTTGGTGAAAACATATTAATTATTTCCAAAGTTATTACCTTTTAAAGTTCCCATTATTTCAATTGGGAATTTATAGATGTCCCGCTCAAAAAATAATTATTTGCCAAAGGTGCGTAATCTTTTTTTGCAGACAGGTCATCCTGTGTGAGAACTGGGGAAATCTTTTTTTGTTCTGCTGCCATTTCATTTTTCAGTTAGCGAGAGAAACAAATTGTAAGTAAGTCAACAAAATGATGCCTTTACTAGACACTAACAGATTTAACATACTAGACACCAGCAGAGTATGCCTATTGGTCTATCAAGTCTGCTCGTGCTTCAGCACCCTGATTGGGTACCGTAGTTCTCTATCTTGTCTCCTTCCACTGTTACTCCATCCCCCAGTCCTGCTCCCAGGGCAAACCAGCCTCTGCTTCACCCCTTGCCTATACCTGTCCCACCCTCCTTGAATCCCTCCACCGTAGCTGCCTGTACCAGCTACCTGGGCAACGCATTCCATGGTTCCACCACTCTCTCAGTGAAGTACCTCCTCCTCCTCCTCCTTTCCCCTCTAATCCTACCACCCTCAATCTTCCAACTGTGTCCTCTGGTGATTCCACCCTCCTTAAGTTGAAAGATCTTATCTTGGCTTACCTTATTTACTCCCCTGAGGTACTTGAAGACCTCAATCATGTCCCCCCAGTCCCTCCTCTCCTCCAGCAAGAACAGGCTGAACTCCCCTAGTCGTTCCTCGTATGTCATATCCCCCAGGCCCTGGATCATTCTGGTTGCTCTCCTCTGAATCCTCTCCTGGAGTTGGATGTCCCTCCTTAGGTGCAGCCTCCAGAACTGCACACAGTACTCAAGATGTGGTCTAACCAGGCTGTTGTACAGTGGCAAAATCACCTCCCTGTTCCTTGAGGTAATCACTCTAGCGATGCATCCCAGCATCCTATTTGCCCTGATAGCAGCCCCCCTGCACTGCTCTGAATTATTCATGTTAATATCCACCAAGACTCCTGGATCTCTTTCCCCTGCCGTGGCCTGCAAATCATCCCCCTCAGGGTGTACACATAGTTGGGGTTTACCCACCATAGGTGTAGAACCTTGCATTTGGAGAAGTTCAATTTCAATTTCCAGGTGCAGGACCACTTATCCAGAGTATCCAGGTCCTCTTACAAGGCCAATCTCCCCTCCTCCCCCTCCACCACTGCCCCCAGCTTAGCGTCATCCACAAAGAGACTCATTTCACACCTGATAGCTTCCCTAACATTGTAGATATAGGCATTAAACAGGAGTGGCCCCAGGACTGATCCCTGTGGGACCCCACTTATGACCTCCCTAGAGGACGAGACATCCCCTCAGACCACTACCCACTGAGTGTGACCTAAATGCCAATTTCTAATCCACCTAACCATCAATGGGCCTACCCTCATCCCCCCCCCCCAATTTCTCCATTAGGCCAGTGTGAGGGACCAAATCAAATGCCTTGCTGAAGTCCAGGAACAGTACATCCACTGGTCTCCCCCTGTCGAGTGCTGATGTCACCCACCCATAGAATGCTACAAGGTTTGTTTGACATGATCTACCTGGCACAAACCCATGCTGCCAGTCATCCAGGTAACCCATCTCCTCCAAGAAACCTCCCAGCCTTTCCTTAAGTATGCTGTCCATTACGTTCTCCACCACTGATGTCAAACTGATGGGTCTATTGTTTCCTGGCTCTTCTCTCGATCCCCCTTTATGGATGGGCACAACATGCACCTGCTTCCAATCCCATTGGCACCCTGCCTGTATTGGAGCGACAAGTTAAAGAGATCTGCCAATGGCACAGCCAAAACATCTACCAACTCCCTCAGTACTCTGGGATGAATAACATCAGGCCCCGGAGATTTATCCTTTTTTAGGGACTGGAGAGATTTCCACACCCGACCAATAGGAATATCAGCATCTGCCCCCCCCCATTCAACAGAATCAGCCTGATATCTCACCCCGGCCTACCTCCCCCAGCGGCTTGTTCTTCAGCAGGTACCCCAATAGTCAAGTCTGCTGCACCTTCTGTGTCTTTCAACCCCTTTTTTGGCAGTTCCCTAGCCTCCTCCCTAGTGAACACTGAGGTAAAGTACTCATTCAGTACCTCTGCCTGCTCTCCAGCCCCTTCCACCCACCCCCCAGCTGTCCTCAACCTACTAAGCTGGCCCTTGACCTTTCTCTGCTCACCAATATACAAGAACCTCTTTTCCCCACCCCATATCCCCTGCACCAGCCTCTACTCTTTCCAGGCCTTTGCCCCCCCCCCACCACTCTGGTGACTTTCCTGGTTGCAAGGCAATAGTTCTCGCTATCCCTCTCTCCTCTCATTTTTTTGTACCTACTGTAGGCAGCCTTCTTCTCCCTTACCACCTTCTGGACCTCCTTTGTCCACCAACATGGTTTATGAGACCTACTGCCCATGTGCTTCACTCTTGCACAGGTCCTGGTGGTCTCCAGTAACACCCACTTTATGATCTCCTATCTACTTTCCATGTCCAAATCTGGTTTTATCTCCTGCAAATGCCCCTTGAGAAGTTCCCCCATGTTCTGAAAGTCCACCCCCCTAAAATCAACTTTCATTGTCCTTGAATGATCCCCCTTCCCCCGTTTAAGCCAAAACCAGACTGTGTTGTGGTCTGTCCCAGGCAGGGGTTCTTCCACAACCAGATCTTGTACAAGATCCCCATCCACTAAAACCACATCCAGGATATGACCATCCCTTATTGGGTCCATCAAATGCTGATTGAGGAACGCATCCAGGAAGCCATCCAGCAGCTTCTGTTCCTTGGTTACAGTAGATATCATAGTACCCCAATCAGTATCTGGCATATTAGGGTCCGCCATCAACACCACTCCTTCCAGTCCACACTGCCCCTTAGCACTTTGATTTATTGAAAAGCGCTTTATAAATAAAATTTTGATTGATTGATTGATTGATTAATGTTAGCCAACAGGCAATCCTCTAGGTCCTCCACTAGTCCTGGGGGCCTATATACCACCCCCAACTTGATCTTCTCTCCCACGGGGGTTCACAAGATGACCCATAGGGCCTCCACATTGCCCTCTGCTTCCTCCACTTTCATAATCTTGATGTTATCCCTAGTGAACATTGCTACTCATACACCTCTGTCCACCTTTCTGTCCTTCCTTAGCACAAGGTGCCCACTCAGATTAAGGTCCCAGTCATGGCCAGGGGTTGCCCAAGTTTCAGTGACCACTGCTACATCCACCCCACCCTCAAACAGTGTGGCCTGGAACTCAGGCATTTTATTCCCCAGGCTCCTGGCATTTATTAAAGCTACCCTCCAACCGTTGTCCCTACACCTCTTTACCATATCCTCTCCAGATCTTTCATACGTCCATCCACACTTCTCCCCTATGGTACCATCTTTCCCTCCCTCTATGGGATTGCAGGCCAGTCCTACTGGTGGTATGAATGGCCAGATCAGCCTGGCAGTGCCCCCTCCCCCGTTCACAAGTTTAAACCCCATCTAGCCTAAATGAAATCCATCATCCCTCATTTGAGAACGTCCTTCCCTATCGGATTTAGGTGAAGCCTATCCTGGGCATACAGTTCCTTGTCTTTCCAAACTCCCCCCCCAGTCTCCCAACACCCCAATCCCCTGTGCTTCATCCCACTGCCCGAGCCAGTCATTAATCTCCCTGATTTTCTGTTTGTTCTCCACAGTGGTGCTTGGCACTGGCAGGATTTCCAAAAAGGAGACTGTGCATCCATCATCATGACAGACCCTGGCCAGTTCTCGGAACCTTGCAGAATTTCCAGTACACCATTCCCTTCAATATCATTTGTTCCCAGATGCATCGGGAAGTCCGGTGATCCTCCACAGTCCCTCGTCAGCTCATACACCATGAACTTCACCCTATGTACAGTCCGATCGTAAATACCCACTATCTTAACTGGACTGGATTTTCCCTCACCCTGCCCCACCCAATGAATACCCCGATCATGGAGTCCCCCAGCAGGAGAACCTTAGTGTCCCCCTTGATCTTTTGTGCACCTCCTTTTTGGATTCCCCCGCCTGCCCCCGTCACCTCCCCCTTCCTTGAGACCACTTCCCTTGGCTTCTCTCTGGACCCTCTACAAGAGAACCCCAAGCCACCCTACCCCTCTTGTCATGCCTTTTATAACTGGGTTCTGAGCTCCCCCAGTTTAGCCTCCACCCCATCCCTACCCCAGTTGGGTCTTTTCTCCGACCTCCTCCCCTTCCAGCTTCCACCTCACCAGTCCCCCCAATACGGCATTCCCATCACCACCATCACCCCTCCTACCTCCTCCCCTTTCCTCTTGCCCCTCCATGCCCACCTGCAGGTCCCCTTACCTTTGGGCCTTTCTCTGATATGATCCTCCCCCTCGAAGGATGCCCCTCCCTCATCTCAATCTCTCCTCCTTTCTCACTGAGTTGACTTGCAGCCTCCACACCTTCCCTCTGCTGGTCCCCTCCTTCTTTAACACTTGATTTGCCCCCTCCCCTGCTAGTATACTTATTTGAATTACCAATGTCCATCCTCGTCTGATTCACCGTATCCCTCTCTCCTCTACCCTCCTTTTCCTCCTCTACCCTCTCACCATGTCCTCTCCAACCAACTTACTCAATGGCTCATATTTATTATAGCACTCAAAGCCAACCTCCTTTCTTTGTCCTGATTTTCTGCTATCTACTCCTCCAGTAGGCACCCTGTCCCAACACACCTGTTCCCCCTTACTGCCTATGATTTTAGCCTGTTTCCTCCCAGGTAGCTACCACCTTTGCTACTAGCCCATGTCCCATAGGTTCTCCACTCCTGCCTGATGAAACGGATCCAGGTCACACTCTGTCACTGCCCTCCTGCTCCCCACAGGCCCTCCCAGACATGTTTATTCCCCCCCAACAACTCCAGTTTCCTCCATACCCAGTCAAGCCCCCCCCCGATCTGTAATAACTGCCTACAGACTGGGCAACCTCCCTCCCTTCAGGCCCAGTTTAGGATCATGGCTGCCCCGCAGCCAGCACACCCTACAATCCTGCCAAAGATGCCTGCTCAGGTGGCCACTCCCAGAGGCCCTCTCTAAACATTCTAGGACATTCACCCTTAACCAGGCCCCACCCCCAGGTTGACCTACCCACAACCCTCTACAGCCAGCCATGCAGGGCGATGTAGCCCATGAAATTAAAAACACAGCTCTTGGACCAAGCTACTAAGCAGAATAAAAGAGCATGAACAGAGTTATATCCCCTAACAGTTCCAAGAATAGTCAAAGTCATGACTGGAGAAAACCCCAGTATAGCCACCCAACCAATCAGTGACCTACCTCCACCTGACCCCTCCTCCTCCTCCTCCTCCGAGCATTTAATAGAGGTTGGGGCTGGGGTGGGTGGCAAACTAGTGCCTCAAGAGTGGCTAGGCTTGTCCCTTAAAAGGCCCAGCCACAAGTCCCAAAAATGGCACCCTGGTTTTCTATTGGGCACTCCAACTCAGACCACTGAACTCCTCCTGGCTACCGATGTGGCCGTCCCCGGCTCCAAATTTGCTCCTGATACAGCTCTTTCAGCTTATCAGAACCCCCCTCAGCTGGTTTCTGTAGTTAGGTGTTGTAGAAATTCCCTGATTTTTTTAACAATGTAAATCTTTTTTGTTTATCATGATATGAAAAAAGATTCATTTTTGTATTATGACTCATTAAAAAAGATCCTTTTCATCACTGAAAATCCTTTCCCTAGTGTCTAGTGGCACCCCCCCACACCCTCTGATTTCTGTCTGGATTATTATTGTTAATTTGTTTTTCCTCCTTGATATCTAGTGGCACCCCCACCCTCTGATCGGTGTCCCCATTGTTTTTATTAAGATTCCTGGTACCTAGTGGCACCCACCCTCTGATCGGTGTCCCCATTGTTTTTATTAAGATTCCTGGTACCTAGTGGCACCCCCCCGACCAGCATCCCCATGATTTGATTTATTATCCTTGGTATCTAGTGGCACCCCTCACCTTCTGATCACTGTCCCCATTATTATTATTAATGTTTTTCATTCCTCATGTCTAGTGTCACCCCCCAAACTCTGATTGATCTTCCCATTATTTGTATTATTATCCTCCCTAGTGCCTAGTGGCACCCTACCCTCCAAAAGCCATCTGGACCTGAAATCAAGAAATCGGTCCTTGGATTTTTTTTATTTGTAAAAAAGAAAACTGTCCCTCACCGATCTGACTCCTCCACCCCACACTTCCCACTCAGCACCCACCATCCCACACACCCCACATTCCCCACATGCCCTTATTCACCCAAACAGGTCCCATGTTCGATATCCATACTCCGATGGAAGACTCGTCTTGCTGCTGGAATTGGCGACTGCAATATTAGAAACTAAGGCAAATGTGGTGCAATGTATTTCAATGGAGGTTTCAACTTTTATGCATAAGTCAGCCACTTTTAACATTTTGAGACCAAATTTTCAACATGGCCTTCTGGGGACACCTCTTCATGAACAATATAAGGGTGTTTATCATTTTAGTTTTAGCTTGCTAATTTTTTTTTTACATAAGACTTATTTGTGATTTTCTCCGGATACCACTGTCAATCTCATTCCAAAAATGTGCAATGTTATTTCTACCAGGTCACAGTATAGATTCTCCTTTCAGGTTCCATTTTTCCATATTTCTGTGACTCAAAATTCTATACAATTTGCAGCTACTAAGCTTTACAATGCTCTACTGAGTTCTGTTATAAATTGTCCTAATATTTCTTCTTTCAATATTTCACTTAAGAATTACTTTCTTTCTGACTCAGATGGTAAATATTTTAACTGAATTTTATTAATGCTGTTTATGTATTATGTTTCATTATGTTTTTTGTTTAAGTACATTGTTATGTTTTTTGTAATTGGACATCTGTGAAAATGGGCATTTTTGCTCACTGGCCATTCAGTATAAAAATTAAAAAAAAAATGACTGTCATTACACAACTCCCGCTCAACAGGTGATTTTGCGGTCAGTTGGCAAAATGACCTTTTGGGCAGGATTTGAAAAATGTTCCTGCCCTTATTCATGAGGTGGGATCATAAGAAGGCCATGTTGAAAATTTGGGCTCAAAATATGTAAAAATGCATAAGTGCTGCCAATTCATTGCAGTTTTGCTATGCATGCTTGTAACTTTGGCTATGTTAAATATTTTGACCCAAAATGTTCGACATAGCCT
Organism: Neoceratodus forsteri; assembly: GCA_016271365.2. NCBI lineage: Eukaryota > Metazoa > Chordata > Ceratodontiformes > Ceratodontidae > Neoceratodus > Neoceratodus forsteri. The sequence continues at coordinate 240,855,784 of CM057459.1, read as the reverse complement.
TCTTATTACCCCATCTCATGTATGTCACAGCTGTCATTTTTCAAATCCTGGCCAAAATATGTTTTCACACCTGTGGCATGGAATGGCACTGCAGTTGTGCGGAATTATGTTTTGGCAGGCATTTGGGAATTTTCTGTACCAGGGACATTAGAGGTGGGGTAATAAGATGGCTATACTGACAATTTGGTCACTGTTGCCCTATAAATCAAAGCACAGGGCCCTTCCACTGCTACATGCATGTATGCATCTACAGAGGCATGGGAGCACAGGGTCCAGTGAGCTCTGTGCTCCCACAGGCAATTTTTTTTTTTAGGGATTCAGATCATACCTTTGAGCTCAGAGCTCTTTTACCAAAGGTTCCACATCAAACAGTGACAATGACAGCAATAACAAACAGTTTATATACAATACTCGAATAGTAGGTAGCTAGTATATAATAAGGTTACAATGCCATTCATAGTACCAATGGTGATAGTACAGCATCAAGAGCATTCAACTACGGTAAAGAACAGTGTTTGTATGTAGCGAAGGAGATAAAGGGGTGTGACACCTAGTGTGAGAGTCTGAGCAGGAGTTAATGTGAGGGGGAGGAGAGACTGGGGGGGATAGTGGGTGGACAAAAGAAGTGGCTTTGCCTAGGAGGTTGGGAGGTTGTGGTAGTAGGTTGGTTATAAGGATAATGATATATAACGTTCTAATAATGATAATATGGATAAAGATATGTAATGTTATAATATGTTATAAGGATAATGATATGGGTTCACCACAAAAAAACCCAGACAGACCATCTTAGGGTAGCTGGTTCATTCCACTGGGGTGTCAAACAGACAAGGCACACTGATGAGTCCAGGTAGGATGAAACACGTGTCTGTGTCTTCTGTTGGCACTCTTTGCAAACTGTGTGAGAGGCCTTTTGGCACCATGCATTTCTGCTTAAAGTTGAACCAGTATAATATTCTGTGGTGATTTGCATATGCAGCCCATGATGCTTTGCATTATGGGGGCATGTGTGATTTTGTATTTCTTTGAAACTTGGCTTCCCTGCCACTGCCCTTTGAGGTTACCTTTGCCTCAGTGCTTGCGCACAGAGGTTCTTTATATTTTAACTTGTTTTTTGTTTTAATTGGGTTCACCACAACATAACCCAGATAGACCATCTTAGGGTAGCTGGTTCATTCCACTGGGGTGTCAAACAGATGAGGCACACTAATGAGTCCAAGTAGGATGAAACACGTGTCTGTGTCTTCTGTTGGCACCCTTTGCAAACTGTGTGAGAGGCCTTTCAGCACCATGCATTTCTGCTTAAAGTTGAACCAGCATAATATTCTGTGATGATTTGCATATTCAGCCCATGATGCATTGCATTATGGGGGCATGTGTGATTTTTTTTTCTTTTCCTGTCAGGTCCTCCCTCAGTAGTCTGCCCTGGTCATGGCCCATGGGCTTCCACCAACTGCCAATTGCCAGCTTGTCTCCTGGTCACCCCTGGCTTGCCCCCCGGAAGGCAGGACCATGGCACTGGTTCCCCTAATTCCAGTGTTGTGGAACACATATCTAGTTCGGAGTACTGCTGGTGACGGTGGCTAATTGAAGCCGGGGAGGGCTTCATTTAGATGGAGGACCCACCCTTCCCTTTTCAGTTTTTCCTCCAGGAGGTGGGGACGTGCAATGACATCCAGCATCCGGCCCACCCCACCTCCATCTGCCCTGCCTCCAGTACATGTGAGCACCGGTGGCTGCATGACTCCCAGCCTTCTCCAGGTGTCCCTCTAGCACTGGGCACTTTCCCCACCCTCCCCCCAGAGAAGGAGAGCAGTCCATGGGACGCTCTATCCTTCTTCCCTGGTCGGCTCTCCAGTGACCTGGGTCTGTTCCCGAACCCTGGTTGCTGGTGTCACAAGCAGAGAAATCTAACTGCTGTGCCAACAGGCCAGCATGTGATTTTGTATTTCTTTGAAACTTGGCTTCCCGGCCACTGTCCTTTGGGGTAACCTTTGCCTCAGTACTTGTGCACAGAGATTCTTTGTATTTTAACTTGTTTTAATTGGGTTCACCACAACATAACCCAGATAGACCATCTTAGAGTAGCTGGTTCATTCCATTGCGGTGTCAAACAGATGAGGCACACTGATGAGTCCAGGTAGGATGAAACACGTGTCTGTGTCTTCTGTTGGCACCCTTTGCAAACTGTTTGAGAGGCCTTTTGGCACCATGCATTTCTGCTTAAATTTGAACCGGCATAATATTCTGTGATGATCTGCATATGGCAGCCTATGATGCTTTGCATTATGGGGGCATGTGTGATTTTGTATTTACTTGCAAATAAGGATATGATTACTATCTCAAAAACTCTGGATGGATGGGAGCCCAGGCAAATAAGGTTATGACTGCATTAATGAAGTGTTTTGCAAAGGATACAATTATACTATCTCAAAAAGTAAGGAAATTCTTAGCAAAAAAAAACTTTGTTAATGCACTAATTAGGTTTAAAGCAACAAAAGTGAGGAAATACGGCTTTAGGGTTTTTAACCACCACCTGTAGGCAGAAAATGAGGCATGTGGTGCACTGTGGGGGTCTCAAGCCTAATGCTCACCCTATTCCATCACTAAATAAGCATTTACATGTACAGTGAGTGAGTGAGAATGGGGTGAGCGTTAGGCTTGAGACCCCCATGGCACACCTCACACCTTACTTTCTGTTTCCAGGGTGGGGGTGAGGTGCTAGGGTTGAAAACCCTAAAACCATATTTACATATATTTGCTGATTTAACACTAACTAGTGCATTAATGAAGTGTATTACAAGGAATACATTATAGTGGTGCGATAGCGCCACTATAGTTAGGGTTGACTGCACACTTCTATGTTAAAGCCCAGTTTTTGCACCTTCATAAGTTCACAATGGTTCAACAGATTTACATGAAGATTTGAATGCATAGTCTCTATGAGTAGGTCGCTTGATGTGGCAAATGTCTGAATCCATTGTGTGTGGTTTCTGAGATACAGATTGTCAAAAATCCCTACATTTAAGTGTGTTTTGCCATTTCTTTATCCAACTGTATCTCAGAAATGGTTTCAGGTTGTGGTCTGAAGTTTTCAGGGTAGAAAGCTTTTGCCTCACAGATGTGACTTTTGAAGGTTTGGTGAAAAAAGAGGGAGAACTAGTGACACCACTGACTACCCTTTTTAACAAATCATGGGAGGATGGTGTGGTACCTGAGGACTAGAGGGGGTGGATGTAATTCCCCTTCAAAACATGGGAGCAAGACAGAGGCAGGAAACTACAGACCTCTTAGTTTGACCTCAGTGGTAGAGAAAACGATGGAATCACTTCTGAAAGAAAGAATTGTTGAATACCAAGAGGCCAGTGGGGCACAGGACCCAAGGCAGCATGGATTCACAGTGGGAAGGTCATGTCAAATTGTCAAATGACTGTCATAGATTTCTTTGACTGGGTGAACAAAGTAGCAGACCGGGGGGGGGCTGTGGACATGGCCTACCTAGACTTTAGCAAGGCATTTGACACAGTCCTACACAAAAGATTAATAAACAAGTTAGCCAGCCTGGGAGTGGGTCCTAGGGTGGTAACCTGGGTAAAAAATTGGCTGGACAACAGAATACAGAGGGTAATAGTAAATGGAGTCCACTCTGAAGAAAGGGGGGTTGCTAGTGGGGTACTGCAGGGTTCAGTACTGGGACCGGTCCTTTTTAATGTCTTTTTAAGTGACATTGTGGAGGGACTGGAAGGAAATGTTTGCCTCTTTACAGATGACACAAAGATCTGCAACAGAGTTGATACACAAGGGGGGGTGGAAAGGATGAGAAGGAACTTGGCAAGGTTGGAGGAATGGTCAAAAGTATGGCAGCTTAGATTCAATGTAAAGAAGTGCAAAGTAATTTACCTGGGAAACAAAAACCCAAGGGAAGAGACACAGTGGGGGGGGTAACTAACAAAAACAAAAATGGATAGGGACCTAGGGGTAGTCATATCAGATGACCTTAAAGGTAGGCAAGCAATGTGAGAAGGCAGTAAGGAGAGCTGGGGGATACTGGAATGCATAGGGAGAGGCATCACCAGTAGAAAACAGTAGGTTGTTACCCCTCTGTACAGACAGTTGGTGAGACCCCATCTGGAGTACTGCGTCCAGTTCTGGAGACCCCATCTCCACAAATACATAGACAGGATGGAGGCAGTCAAGAGGAGGGCAACTAAAATGGTGCAGGGTCTGTACCAGAAGCCATACAAAGAGAGACTAAAGGAGCTTAATATGTATACCCTTGAGGAAAGGATGGTGAGGGAGATATGATAGAAACTTTCAAGTACCACAGGGGAATCAACAAAGTCCAAGAGGGTAGCATTTTCAGAAAAGAGATGTGCAAGAACAAGGGGCACAATTTAAAGATAGAGGGGATGGCTCAGGGGCAACATGAGGAAGTATTTTTCACAGAGGCAGTGGTGGACACATGGAACAGCCTTCCTGAGGAGATTGTGGGGTCAAAAACTGTGGGGGAATTCAAGAATGCATGGGACAGACATAAGGTAATTCTGGTGGGGGTAGGAGGAAATAGGCTGTTGGTTAATTAGGATCTGCAGCTTATCCAATAGGTAAGGGAATGGGTAGACTAGGTGGGCCAAGTGGTCCTTATCTGCCATCAAAGTCTATGTTTCTATAGTAATCCATTCCAAAGTTATTAAATTTCAAAGTTTTCCATTATTTCCTAAGGGAAAAGTTAGATGTTCCACACAAAAATGCTTTTGTTTTCACAGGAGCTGTTGTATTTTTGCATGTAAGGTCACATAGTGTGGTTTGTTTTCACAGGAGCTATTTTTTATGTTTTTTTTGCAGACTGGGTTACATAGTGTTGCAGGGAGCCTAGTGTGTTTTTGCAGAACTCTTTTGTGTCCACCATCTTGTTTTCCAGTTAGCAAGAGACAAAAAATAAAGAAAACATGTAAAAATGAATGTAATAGAAAAGAGAAACATCAGAACTTAACTAAACGGGACTCGGTTAGCTACATTCTGATGTTTTTTTTTATTGTGGCCAGAAACACCTTTTGTAGGCACCCAAAATCCCGGGTGACAAGGTTAGCAAGAGAATTGCTTCTGCCGCATTCTCTGTATGAGAACAACAGGATTTTCTTGACTTCTGCAGCCACAGCTGGAAGTGGTGCTGTTGGTTGCAGGTTTAGCTTTGACCCGCTCTTTTTCCTGGTATCTAGTGGCACCCCCTTCCCCAATCTCTGTCCATGGTGGCACCCTCTTCCATATCTTTCCTTGGTGTATAGTGGCTCCCCCTGTTTTTCCCTGGTGTTTGAAGCCCCCCACCCTCTGATTCTCATTATTTATTTATTTATATAATCTGACACCCAGATGCCCATCCCGGTGTCTGATGCCCCCCAGTCCCTTGTGTTAGTTGCTGACATTTGGGGGCCCAATCCCAGTGTTGGCATTAGAAGCCCCCCCCCAGCAGTGTGGGACACTGGGGTGCTCACTTCCAGTGTCCTGAAATATTTATTTACTTTTAACCTGTAAAGAAGAAAACCGTCCCCCAATGTCTTTTTTTTAAAACTAAAACCTAAAATGTCATCCCCACCAGCTCTCTCCCCCATCCCGACCCTCCCACTGAGCACCCGTCACCCCCCACCCCTCTTGCCTTATGCTTACCACTAGAGGTCATCGACTGTAATCTTCTGTGGACTCGGATATGTCTGCACCCTTCAAAGCTGAACCTCAAACCGATGAATCAAGGTAAGTGCTGTATAATGTATTTCAATGGTGTTTTGAACTTATGTTTGTAACGTTGCCATTTTTAGGACTTCTTTCACCAAATTTTCAAACTGAGCTTTTTGGGACCCCACCTCATGGACACTGCAACTGTCATTTTATTAATCTGGCTCAGAAGGTGATTTCTCAGTCACTGCACAAAATCACCTTTTGGGACCAAATAACAACATTTCACCACCAGTGTTCATTAGGTGGGGTCCCAAAAAGGCCATGTTGAAACTTTGGTGACAAAATTCCTAAAAACTGGCTGAATTATGAGCATTTGTTGAAATGTTTCTATGCACAGGTGTAACTTTGGTAATTTTCAATATTTTGAGTCCAAATTTTAAAAAAAGCAATTTTTTCACACCGCCTCATGAACAGTGCAGCTGTCATTTTTCACATCCTGCCTGAAACATGTTTTTGCACCTGTGGCACAGCATGTCATTTTGGCATGGATTTGACATTTTCACCTACTAGGTTTATGACGTGGGGTCATAAGAAGACTATGTTCAAAATTTGGGGTCAATATATGAAAAAATGCTCAAGTTATGACCATTCATTGTAATTTCAGTGTGCCCCCTTGTAAGTTCAGAAATTTTCAATATTTTGACCCCAGATTTTCAACATAGTCTTCTTATTATCTGACCTCATATATGTCACATCTGTCATTTTTCTGATCCTGCCCAAAATGTGTTTTCACACCTCTGGCATGGAATGACATTGCAGTTGCACAGAATTACGTTTTGGCATGGATTCAAAGATTTTCTGTACTGGGGTACATGAGGTGAGGTAATAAAATGACTAGGCTAACAGTTTGGTCACTGTTGCCCTATTAATGGAGGCACAGAGCCCAGTGGGCCCAGTGCTTCCATGGCTACATATATATGGAGGAGTGGGAGAATAAGGATATGATTATACTATCTGAAAAAGTAAGGAAATTAATTGCAAAAGAGTTTGTTAATGCATCGGTTAGGGGTGTTACTAAAGCAACAAAAGCAGGGAAATGTGGTATTAGGGTTTCCAACCCTAACACCCCACCCTCACCCTGCAGACACTGACAGGCGTCGGCGGTGTGCCTTGGGGTCGTCAGTCCTAACGCTTACCCCATTCTCCTACACTGCACCCATCTCAGCTTATTTACTTATGGAATGGGGTGAGCATTAGGGCTGATGACACCAAGGCACACCTCTGACACCTCTCAGTGTCTGCAGGGGGTAGGATGTTAGGGTTGGAAACCCTAACAGCATATTTCCCTACTTCTGTTGCTTTATTAACAACCCTAACTGATGCATTAATGAAGTTTTTTGCACTATATATATATATATATATATATATTATGGTAGCACAGTAGTGCTACCATAGTTAGGGTTGAGGAGCCATTGTAAGGTTAAAGGGTCAAAATTTGCACCTTAATAACTTTGCCACCATTCAGCGGATTTGCCTGAAATTTGGAATGCGCGATTGGGCATGGTAGATCTTAGGATCTATCAAGTTTCATACCAGTCGGACATACAACTACGGAGTTATTAAGCACCAACAAAATGTGCATTTACGATTTTTGTGAATTCTTTGCTCTCATCTACAGGTCGCATAGTTTGTGTGACTAGTCTGAAAACTTCAGGGAACATGTGGCCAGGGTCCCCAATGTGTCTTTTGAAGATTCCGTGAAAAAATATTAAATGGTTCAAAAGTTATTCAAAAAACAAGTTCCCATTATAAATCAATGGGAAAAGGTAACAAAAAGTTTGATGGTGTCGCAAATGCACTTTTTCGTGTCGCAAATGGCCCTAGTAGTGTTGCAAATCTGCCATTTTGTTTTCAGTTGGTGATCAGAAAAATGCTTGGCATTTAAATTTAGGACCCTCTAGGGACACAATTCTTTTTGTGTTCACCTAGTCGGACCCTGAGGATGCTAGCTATGTCTTTATTTTGGGGTAATACACCACAGAAATATGATTTTTAAATTTCTGAAACCAGTAGTGTCACAAAGTAGTGTCGCAGGCACGACACTTTCACAAAATTTTGCGAAAATTGTCACAAATTGCGACACTACTTTTTCAGACTTGGCCAAAATGACAGGAATTCTTTGCTACCCTGCTGCAAAAGAATGGTTTGGTCTTTTGAGCTGAAATTTGGAGGGCAGCCAACATCTCACAGATGTGCCTTTTCTTGGTTTGGTGAAAAAATATTGCACGGCTGCCAAGTTACAGTACTCCAAAGTTGGCATTTTTTCCCATAGACTAATATGGTGGCATACGCCGCACCTTTCGGGGCTTGTATCTCAAAAACAGTGCAAGATACAGAGTTTTCATCGTGAAATACAAAATGGTAGCCAGGAAAATAATGATTTCTGTGAAATTTTAATTTTTTTCTACGTCGTGCGGTTGCTGAGATATTACCAATTAAGTTCTTCCAATGCTCGTTTTAAGCTTCGATCCCCATTACAATACATACATTTCTTGTACACACTGTTTTTCTATGCACCTGTTTGGAAAACACAGGGTATGCACTTCTGTTACTGTTACAGTTAATGTTTCCACTTGTGTTTATATCCCCCCCTTGGCGTTACCGTTACCGTCTACGCCACCGTGTGCGTTACCCTTTGAGTTCTCATTCGCACTTGCATTACCATGTGCACCACTGTTAGCACTTCTGTTTTCATTGCTCTTCCTGTTACTATGTCACAAGACGTCACGTGGTGGGAGCGTGGGGCCCTCCACCACCGCATTACATTCACTATTTCTCATCATCATTCTCAAAAAGAAGGGAAATTAGAGGCAAAATACTCCATTTAATGCATTAGTTAGGGTTGTTCTACAGTGACAAAACGCGAAGAAATTTGGTGTTAGGTTGAAAGCCCCCTGTTCCCGCCACACCCCAACCAGCATTGGGGTGCACTTGAGGTTGTCAGTCCTAACTCTCACCCCATTCTCTATATACCTGCTTCTTCACACATCTGTTGGGTGAGAGTTAGCCAGTAACCCCAATGTGCACCCCGATGCCGGTTGGGGTGTGGGGCAGGGGGGTCCAAGGGGGCTTTCAACCCTAACAGTGAATTTCCTCACATTTTTCACTGTGGAACAACCCTAACTAATGCATTAAATGGAGTTTTTTGCCTCTAATGTAGATATATATATATATCTATCTATCTTAGAGGGCTTTTTGGGACCCCACCTCATGAACATCGGTTATCACATTACTCGGTCCCAAAAGGTGATTTTGCAGTCACTGTGTGGAATCACCTTTTGGGACCAATTAATGAAATAACAGTGCCAGTGTTCATGAGGTGGGGTCCCAAAAAGCCCATGTTGAAAATTTGGTGAACATATTCCAAAAAATGGCCATGTTACAATTGTGCATTATGCAGCTTCTACGCAGGCACATATCTTTGGTAACTGACAATATTTTGACTCCAGATTTTCAACATGCCCATTTTTTTCACACCACCTCATGAACAGAACAGCTGACATTTTTCACATCCTGTCCAAAATGTGTTTTCACACCTGTGACATGGAATGACACAGTCGCTAAGCAAAATCACCTTTTCAAGACCGATTAATAATATTACAGTGCCAGTGTTTTTGAGGTGGGTCCCAAAAAGCCCATGCTTAAAATCTGGACCAAAAAAATTAAAATGGCCGCATTACAAGTGTGCATTGTGAAGTTTCTGCGTAGACACATAACTTTGGTAATTTACAACATTTTGACTCCAGATTTTCAACATACTCATTTTTTCACACCACCTCATGAACAGTATAGATGTCATTCTTCACATCCTGTCCAAAATGTGCTTCTGCACCTGTGGCACAGAATGGCGCTTCAGCACGGATTTGAAAATTTTCACTTATGGAGTTTATGAGGTGGGTCATAAGAAGAATATGTCGAATGTCTGGGGTCAAAATATTAAAAAGAAAATTATTTATTAAGTAACATTGATTGCAGGGATGTCTATTGCACCTCTGGGGGAGTTCAGGTGTGAATTCAGTAAGCCAGTTTACTAGGACAAGGCTGATGGGAAAGGTGCTGTAGCGTGCAGCACCAGTCATGGCTTGGGTAGGGACAGAGCAATGTTTTGGCATAGACACCACACCCTGTGGTGGGTCAGGGAACCTCTCCCACAGGGTATCAAGATGTGTGCTATGTCTGCTGGGCCCATGCATTGCATCATGACTGTCTTCAACTATCACAAAAGGAAGGGAAATTATTTTCAAAAACTACGTTAATGCAGACATTAGGGTTGTAAAAACACAAAGCATACAAAGACGGGAAATGAAAAAAACATTAGGGATTTGGGTGTCCGGAGTATTGGTGAATCAGTGATGGGGTCTTTCTTGGGGTTGTCAATGCTAAGCCCACCCCTAACCTGGATCCGACGAGGTCAAATGTGATAGCTTCATGCAAGGCCTGTACTACGGGCTCTGCATGAAGAAGGCTCTGACAGATTATGTTGGCCATACGGTATCACTAGGAAGCATTAGCTTGGAGCCATATCTTGTGTTTTGAACAGCAGGCTACAGGTGGGGGGGCATTAGGTTTGACAATCCAAGTAAGACCCCACCACTGATTCGCCAATACTCTGGAGCCTCAAATCCCTAATGTTTTTTCATTTCCTGTCTTTGAATACTTTGTGTTTTTACAATGTTTGCATTAATATAGAGATACCTATGTGTGTGTGTCAGTGCAGGAACACTGAGGCAAGGGTTACCTCAAAGGGCATTGGCAATAAAGCCAAGTTTCAAAGACAAACAAAATCACACATATCCCGATAATGCAAAGCATCATGGGATGCATATACAAATCACCATGAAATTTTAGGCTGGTTCAGCTTTAGGCAAGAATGCATGATGCAAAAGGGCCTCTCACACAATCGGCAAAGAATGCAAACAGAAGACACAGACACGTGTTTCATCCTTCCCAGAACTCACCCAAGGTACACCCCATGCCTGTTGCTGCCTGCATGGTAGTGGTGGGGTATGAGGGTTGGAAATCCTAATGCCTCATTTCCTTACGTTTGTTACTTTAACCCTTAATAGTGCATTAACAACGTTTTTTGTAATATACACACATATATATATATACATACATACATACATATATACACACACACACATATATATTCTTTGCAAAAAACTGCATTAATGCAACAGTTAGGGTTGTTCCACAGTGACAAAAGCAAGGAAATTCAGTGTTAGGGTTGAAAACCCTAACTCCGCATTCCCCCCCACCACCACCAAACACACATTCATGCAAATAGGGGAAGGACCAAGGCAACACAACCAATCACACACAACCAGCAGGAGGTGTATACCTGCGTTACCATAGGAAGTGGAGAAATCCAACTTCAGGTATCAGACATTATTTCCAAAGTTGTTCCATGAGGTTAGTTCATGTAAAGGTGAACCAAGCTGCAAGTAACAAAACTGTGTACCTTGCTTTGTTTGCAACATATGGATGGTGAAAGGTGTGATGGGCACTGCAATGTTAGTCTATGGGACATTAAAGGAATAATGCACGACAGGGTGTGTGTTGTGCTGGGATAACATCATGCCTGGGGTGATTAGGCATGAGGCCGCAGTGTGAATAATCACCCCAGAAGTGACATTATCCCAGCATGACACACACCCTGGAGTACATTATTCCTATTATACAATGGCTCTTTTATTAAAAAAAAAAAGAAAAGAAAATGAGGAAAATGTTTAATATTTAATTCAGTTTTTCTCAGGGAAAGAATACCTATTCAAAAAGGAGTGCATAGTTCTTATTTTGTGCAGCAGGTGGCCCTGGTACTATATGCTTGTCCTCTATCTTTCTGCATTTGTCACTGTTTATGTGTGGCACCCTACAAAGTATTGGTGTGCTGCTGTGTCAGTAGCCAGAGTTTCAATCCCTTTGTAATTTCAGTTCAGCAGCTTTGTGTTTTAAGTCTGTGGTGAGTGATGGGTAGGTGAAGCCGATCACCTGACTGTACATTTTTTAACAGCGCTCCCTTAGACTCCCCAGTCATGTGAGGGTAGTGAAAACAGTACAGCACAGTTTATGTATAAAAAAAAAATACCCAAAGAAAACTTTCAGCATGTCTGATTGTTGTTAAATGAGCACAGCAATTTTAATGGACATCTACTGTTGTGGTCCTCGATTTACTGAGTGGACGGAGTCGGAAAGCAAAGGACAGCCCCTTTAATCTACTTTTGTTTTCAGCTTCCTTCAGTTTTTTTTTTTTTTTTCATTTTAAGTGAAGGTGCTATAAATTTAAACAGAGCAGGATCACGGAAGCCAGCAGCTGACTGGGAATCAGGATCATGATTGAAGCTGATCGTGCAGTGCCAACTGATTCAGTTCCACTTTCAGAATGTATTAGGGGACTGTCCTGTAATGTTCATTGGGGAAGTAAGATACTTTTTTTTATTTGTGTGATACTGTGGCAGTGAAGAATTTATTTTTCCCTTTTGTGATGGGAAGTTCATGGCAGGCAGGTCAAGTGTGGGTCAGTGGTGGGGGGTAAATTCAAAGTAGAGTGAGGACCACTGGAGCTGTTCATAGGGAGGGCTGTGGAGTGATCCTTTTTAAAAATCTCATTTGATTGTGAGTGTGCTGGGACTTAAACCATGATGCTATGCTGGGATAACATCACGGGTCCGGTCCCAGTGTGATCAATCAGGGACTAGCATTCTTCCTTGTCATTGTATAATGTTGAATTATGTAACACTATAACTCTGTCATCCTTAATTATTTTAGCACCAAAGCAGGAAAAGGGACATCTGTGGGACCATGGCTTGCCACCTTGAACATTTCAGCCCAAAGGACCTAATTATTTGCTTGCAGGAGGATGGCAAAGATGTGCAGTCATCAGGAGCATACTTTCGCAAATACTTTCACAAACACGAAAGTGTCGCAAACAGAAGACACAACAGTGTTGCATTTGTGAAAGTATGTAAAATAGTGTCACAAAATAGTGTCGCAAACAAAAGTGTTGCAAACGTAAGACACAGCAGGGTCGCATTTGCAAAAATATATGAAATAGTGTCACAAAATACTGTCGCAAACATGAAAGTGTTGCAAACAGAAGACACAAGAGTGTCACATTTGCAAAAGCATGTAAAATAGTGTAGCACAATACTGTCGCAAACACGAAAGAGTCGCAAATGCATAGCACAACACTGTCACATTTGCGAAAGTTATTTTCTAAAGTATTTCAGGGAATGTGCAAAATCCTGTTTTTGGTCTTCGTTATTCTGCTTTTTGCACTTACTCTGAGACTGTTTCCTGTGCATACATAACAGCGTTTTGTGCCTTGGCTCCTCTACATAGCTGGAAGACCTGAACTGTTTGTTTAAATCTCCCGGAGCACATAATTGTCAGCAGGAAGATTCCTGTGGTCGTTAGAGCATGTCAGCTTGAGAGGAGGGGCAGTTACCCTACAAAAAGACACGCACAGGTATTGAACTGTGTTATTCTGCTTTTTGCACTTACTCTGAGACTGTTTCCTGTGCATACATAACAGCGTTTTGTGCCGTGGCTCCTCTACATAGCTGGAAGACCTGAACTGTTTATTTATCTCTCCCGGGGCACATAATTGTCAGCAGGAAGATTCCTGTGGTCATTACAGCACGTCAGCTTGAGAGGAGGGGCAGTTACCCTACAAAAAGACACGCGCTGCCACTCAGAGTTAAAAAAAAAGTTTTTGATATCTGACAGCGTGGCCAAACAATTCAAAGTGCAAACAGTGCATCCTCAGCATTAACTAGTGGAGTTTCCTGGAGACAGAAGGGAAAATTTTATGAAGTTGTAAACTGTGTCTGGGGGAAGATATTGTTTTTGTGGGGTAAGGAAGCAGACTATAGAAGTTCTACTACAAATTTCCTAGCGTGTTGAAAAAAGAAAGCCTTGCTATTTGTATTGGATATTTCTAGGCCACGGGCCAATCTGCTATTTGAATGACTAGTAATCCAGTTGCAAGGAGTTAACTTATCAACCATTTAATAATAATTTTGAACTACTAATCTTTAAATCTATCAAAAAGTAAAACAGCCTGTTTTAAGGCAGGTTATAAGATTTAAAGATTTGAGCATACTTTAAGTTTATTGTTTCAAAAAACATGTTTTGTTATCATATTATTGTTACAATGTTTTAGTTTTTATTTATGTGTTTCTTGAATTAGTTGTGATATCCACAATATTGTTTAGCCAGTTGTGAATCTCAGGGGTGTATTAACTCCAAAGACATACATATAAAGATCATGGTTCAAACCAGATGCCAAAGAAGGGGAAATGGACGATTTATAGGCTCTGATTTAAATATTAATTCAGAGTTTGACCACAGATCTGGTTACCTCATGGCAAATTCTCCCACTGATTTAAAATCATCTATGTGTTCCAGTGTAGATGAAGGTAATGAAATCAGAGAAAGTGCTTTGGACGGTTTTATAAGAAGTAGTACTCCCACTCAAATGCAAATAATGAATCAAAACTGTAGAAAATCAAAGAAACTAATGAATTTAAAGAGTAAAACTATTCCTATAGTCAAAAGAGAAGGAAATATGTTAAGGGAAATATCGAATAATAAGTCAAGGATTTCTAAATCAAAGTTGGACATAGTAGAGAAAATTTCAGAGGGTAGTATTGTAGTAAATAAGACAAAGCAGACAAAAATTAAAGATCATTTTGTTGGAAGAAAGCTACAACCTGCTTAATTGACACCTAATGACATGATTGGTTGTGAGTTAATGGTCACCAAGGCATGTATTAATCAGGTCAAAAATTCAATGAGCCCTAGTAAAGATAATAAAACTAATGAAAATAAAGAATCAGGGGATAAATGTCAACAAGCAGCTTCTGACACTACCTTGAGCTCTGAAGTTTTGAAAGAAACATCAGGTATAGAGTTGCACACAACATTGGAGGCTTCTAGGAATATAAGCCAGAAGGAATACTCAAGTTTGTGTAACTCACTGGAATTCTCTCCTGATTATTTTTTCGAATCGAATCCCAAACCCTCTTGGCATAGTGATTTGAGAAATATTGCTAGTGAATTGCAGGATACCATAAATGGTCTCAAACAATTCACAACTCCCAAACAATTAAGGCAACCTTTTCAGCAACAAAAAGATTATAAGATTAATTCTAACATTACCTATCCATTTGTTCTTAGTGCAGAATTAAAAATTTATGTTCAAAATCCACATATTGCGCATATGATGATTTTAGACCATCTAATCAATCTCAAATTTGAATTAGATATAATTAAAGAAAACTTAGTGATTAATGGTAGTAAAATGGATAAGGTGTTGTTGCAATTGAATAAAATTAGTCCTCAAGAGGGTTTGCTTTCAATAGTTATAGACAAGTTAGATAATCAGGAGGCAGTAAACGAGCAATTAAGACCAGATTTCCCTTCCATCATCTTTCCTGAAACTCCAATACTCAAATGAAACAAAAAAGATAGAAATAAAAGAAAGGAGAAATTAAAGGTAAAGGAAGTTAAGAAAAGAGATTTGGGAAAAAAGAGGGAGTTTTGTCATTGGACAGTGTTTCTGACAAAACTTTATTACAAGTGGATATGCAACACTGTCCTGTAATTAAGGAAAATAAAACACAAATAGGACATGCATTTGTAAATCTTACGCAGAATCAGCTATGTTCTAACCCATATAATGATGGTATTTCTCTAAAAGATAATAAGACTCAACTGAAGGAACTTAGCCCAGATACAAATCAGCTTGGAGATGAAGAGGTGGTCAGGGAATTGCCTTACAGGTTATCAGATGTGGTTATTGAGGGAGAAATTAAAGATAGAGGTATTAGAGCTCAATTGTCATCTACTTCCTCATTAAACAATTTAGCCAGCAAATCAGCTATAAACATTACTAACTGTGCCATATTAAATTTGTATGGTTTTCCAATTGATGTTAAATGGTCATTTGTGTTACTGAGGGAAAAGATTGTGAACCTGCTTAGGGCAGCAACTGGTGCTGATATTGGGTATGAGGATATTATTCAGCTATGGGAAGATAAAGATTGTGAGGGTATGGCTTGTTTATTCATTTTTTTTGTAAGGCTCCAAGGATAGCTAACCAAATTTGGATTAATAGGGAATCATTGAAAAAGTTGGGTTACACACTGAACTGTATAAATAGAGACATGTTGAACAAAATTAAATCAAAAGACAGTCCACATCCAGTTTTAATTTTTGGACTAAATGTCTCCTCAAAAGTCACGGATTTTAAGTTAAAAAATATTTGACTAACCTTTTTTCCCAAATATCTAAGATTCCAGAGAATGAGATTAAAATTTTAGAAGTAAGAAAGGAACAATCAGAGTTAAGACTAGGTCATGTAGAGGCCTTATTAGAATCAAAAAAACTAGCAGATATGATTATGGAGAAGGCCTTACTACTGGACAAGGCTGGTATACATAAATTACCAGGAGCATTTGAAAAAGTTCCCATTTTTTTAAAAATGTTTCAGGACAGGAGAATGGGAATTATCCAATGTTATTGCAGCTCTATGGTGTAGAAAGGATTAAGAATGAGAATGATATTAAGCTGGAAAGGTTAGTTAAAGACCTACTGGTACAAATACTGCAAGCCCCAAGGGAGGATTTTAAATCATTACAGGTAGCAAGAAAGAGAGGTGCTTTATATTGTGATACAATTATTCTAACAGTTAAACAAAACCATTTATATAACAAATTAGTTAGCAACTTGGCCTTGTTGGATTCCTTGGGGTTACATTTGGTGAGGGATAATGATGAAAACTCAACAAAAGCTGCCAGAAATGTTTTACAGGGAAATAATAAAAGTTTGATAAAGGAATCAATTAGAGAAACCAAAACTTCAGCAATAACATACA
Source organism: Neoceratodus forsteri (assembly GCA_016271365.2). Classification (NCBI taxonomy): domain Eukaryota; kingdom Metazoa; phylum Chordata; order Ceratodontiformes; family Ceratodontidae; genus Neoceratodus; species Neoceratodus forsteri. Next base: position 240,839,172 of record CM057459.1, on the reverse strand, counting down.
ATATAGCAACATCTAACAAATTTTTAGAATTAGCATGTTGTGATGATTGATGGCATAAACTAGATCATTCCTCCGGATGGAACTCTTAACAATAAGTTAGGGTTGGTTTCATGGAATATCTCTGGTCTAACAAATAAACTAGTAGATAGTGAATGGATGGAATTTATATTAAATTTTGACATAATTTGCCTTCAGGAAACATGGCATTGTAAAAACTCAGATATTTGCCTAAATGGTTACAGTATGTTTCATTCAAGTGGGGAAAAAAAAAACAGGAAAAGGAAGGATAGCAGGTGGGTTAATTACTTGGATTAAAATAGAGGGAAACACAGAAGTAAAACTAATATGCTCTAATAAAAATATTTTGATTATACAAGTCAAGAAGAAAGGATTTTCATTCTGTTTAGCAAATGTTTATATTCCTCCACCAAATTCCAAATATTATGATCATTCTATATGGGCTCAATTAGAAGATATGCTTTATAAAAGCTGGGTACTTTCTGATTTTGAGGAACTCCTACTGTGTGATGACTTTAATGCCAGAATAGGCAGCTATGCTGGTTATGCTGATAGCGAATACCACAATTGGGTTCATAAAGACTCTATTAATTATGTGAGGAGTTCAAAAGATAATAGAACTAACAGGTTGGGAAAGAACTTAATTAAGATCTTAGATATATTTAACTTAATACCACTAAATGGTCGCCTACAAGGTGACAAAAAAGGCAAGTATTCTCATTTTTCAGCAAGGGGGCCATCTTTAATTGATTATTTTTTTTGGAATGGGGATGTGTCACTATGGGAAAATGTAATAATTACAGATAAAGTGGATAGTGATCATTTTCCATTAGTGTTATTTTCCAAACAATTGATTCATGGATCAGATGAAAACCATATTCAGTCACAGACAGTAGAGATACGTCACAACAAAATCATCTGGAATGATAAGGTAGCCAATCAGATACATAATTTAATAATAGACAGATTGGATAATGCATTAAAATTCATTTATGATAGTGAAACTATTATTCAGTATGTTACTGAATGTTTGGAAGAAATTAAAATGTTATTAAGCAAACCATATAAAAAACAAATTAGTTGGGATATAGTACCAAAGACTTGGTTTGATAAAGAATGCCGAGAAGAAAAAAAGATACTTAATAACATTTTAAGAGGTGTCAAGTCACAAAAGAATGCTCTTACTTTTAAAGACTTAAATAAAGAGAAAAATACAAAGTCTTTTTACTTAATAAAAATAATGTTTTCCAACAGAAGAAATGGCAAGAGATGTTAAGGGTTATAAATCAAAAAGATTATAAATCATTTTGGCTCCTAGTGGTGAAGGATTCAAATAAAGTTAGATTTGAAATCGACACATACATTACAATGGAGTCCTGGACTCTCTATTATTCAAATACATTTTTTAGCAGTGTCTGACGATTCCTGGACAAGTTTAAATTATAATGCAATCCAATTTATTCCTTTCAATTTTGAGGAGGTTCTTCAGGCAATTGCACTGTTAAAACTGAAGAAAGCTTCAGGGCCAGATCAAATTCCCTAGGAGGTTCATTTAAAGTCTCCGGTAATATGGGCCAAGCTTCTTACAGTATTATTCAATGTATGTAGTAGAGAATTACATTTACCAGTATCTTGGAAAGGTGCAATAATAATTTCCATATATAAAAAAGGTAATAGGTCTGATCCAGCAATGTACAGACCAATCTCTCTTTTAGATCACTTAAGCAAAATTTTTGCCAGGTTGATCTTAAATCAGTTAAGAGATCAGATGTCCAATATGGAGGATTTATCAGAGGCTCAAGCAGGATTTAGACCAGGTTATTCCACTACTGATAACTCTTTTGTGATTTGGCACTTACTTGAAAAATATGTCACACTAAGGAAACAAAAACTTTATGCGGCTTTTATAGATTTCAGTACCGCTTTTGATACTATATCCCGTAATAAGTTATGGGAAATTATGAGAAAAAAAGGAATCTCACAAGGGGATAATTGCTATTATCAGAGAACTTTATTCCCAGACTTGGGCACAAGTGAAAATTGGTAGAGAAGGCCAACTTTCTGACCCTTTTCCGACAAATAGGGGTGTTAAACAGGATTGTGTTTTGGCACCAACCCTGTTTTGCATCTACATTGATGTATTGTTGAATAAACTGGAGGAATCGGAAACAGATTCTCCAAAAATACTAAAGCAAAATTGTGCCTCTTTTGCTTATGCAGATGATTTGGTGTTATTTTCATTAACTCGATCAGGTCTACAAACTAAGTTGAATATCTTGGATAATTTTTCAAAAGAATACGATCTACAAATTAATGACACAAAAAGTCAAGTTATATCTTTTGGAATCAAAAGCTGTTCATTTAAATGGAAGATTGGAGAAAAAATATTGGATAAAGTTAAAGAATACACATATTTAAGTCTTCAATTTTCGGATGATGGGAAATGGGTAAAACATACAGATAAGTTGATTTCAAACCTTAAAAAAACAGCAAATTCATTATATAGATTTAATAAAAATTACGGAGGGAATTCAGTAAAACCCCTTATTAAAGCTATTGAGGCGAAGTATAATGCACAGGCATTATTCAGTGGGGAAATCTGGCAACCAAGAGAGGTAAATAAAATTGAAATTCCAATAAATAAAATATTATGATCAAGCTTAGGGTTAGGAAAGTCGGTTCCTATGAGCATTATAAGGGCAGAATTGGGTATGGTATCTCTAGGTGCATATTTTGCAGCTAGAAAAGTTAATTATTGGATAAAAATTCAACATCACAAAATGCATAGATTAATTTACTGTTGTTTGAAGGAAAAACTTAACTGGTTAAACCTTGGTCATTTAAAATCCAGCTGGCTAAAATCCGTATATAAAATACTGCAGGACATAGGTTTGGATTCTCTAAGGAAAAATGCTGAGAAAGGTATTACAATAGGTCTTAGTTATCAACCCTGTATCACCACCAGATTACTGGATTTATATAAACTCAAAGATTTGGAAAAAATTTCTAGGTTAAGAATTTCTCCCTGGTGTAGAATAAATGATGTCAATCATTTTTTTAGATATCATTATGAAATTCTTACTGACCCAAATCAAAGAAATTTGTATACACTATGTAAGCTAGAATTGTTTCCCAGTAATATTATGGAAGCAAGATGCAGAGTGGAGAAACAGAGAGATGCCAAACTATGTTCCTGTTCAAGAACAAGTTACGAAAATTTAAAACATGTCATTTTTTATTGTCAGTGGTATAACAGGCCCAGAAACAAATGGATTACACCAATCTGCAAAACCATTTTATCTGATGATCATGATCTCTTATTGAAAATATTGTTTATGACAAATGATGAAATAATTATTAAGTCCACTGCAAGATATTTGGTAAATATTGTAAACATTCGAAGGAGGATCAAAAGCAAAGTAGCAGTGGAAAAAATATAAATATGAATGTAGGTCTGATGTGAAATATTGATAGGGATTTTATTATTATTATTATTGATGTTTCTTAATAAATGTAAATTGTTCTAGGGAGGTCTTTGATATTTTTTTTCTCTCTTTTGGTTTTTAAAATGTTAGGTCGAATGGAATTGTAATATGGTTAGTATTAAGGTGGGGAGAATGTTGTTAAAATGAATATGTATTTTATTTAAGAAAGTGTATAGAATTATGCAGATGTTTTTATTACTAATTATAATTTTTATTTATAAATGTCTGTAATGGTCTTTGACCAAACAAATAAAAATTTAACTTGGTCTAACTTGTTTTTGGTCTTGTGAACCCCAAAATACCATATGTGTAGTCTGTGTTACATATTGGTGGCAGCATGTGGCCCAACATGTCCAGTTGTCCATAGTGATATGTGTTTTGCAGTGCGTGGAACATCCAGGATCAGAGTTAGCAGCCACGACCCCATGCCACAGCCCGACATCTGTTGGTGTGAGGAAGATGGGAGCATGAGTGTGCGGCTTTGTGGTTTAGATAGTTGTATGTTATTTCTGTTAACTGTTGCTGGTTGTGTGTGATTTGTTGTGTTGATTTGGTCCTTCCCCTACTTGCATGTATGTGTATGTGTGTGTGGTGGAGGTGGTGGTGGTGGGGGCAGAATCTGGAGTTAGGGTTTTCAACCCTAACACTGAATTTCCTTGCTTTTGCCACTGTGGAACAACCCTAACTGTTGCGTTAACGCAGTATTTTATGAAGAATTTCCTTACTTTTTGAAAAAGCATAGGTAAGTACATTGTCATGCAAGTTGGTGGGAGTGCAGGGCCCAAAGGGCATAGTTCTCCATAGCATCACAATATAAGTAGTGAATCACATGTATTGGTGGGCAGGCCCCGTGCTCCTACCACATTGCCAGGCATTGCATAGCAATATACATATGCCATACCTTTTGAGCTGTTATATACCTTATAATGGGATCTTTCTGCACACCCCAAAATGTGCTAGCCATAGTTTATACAATGCACATAAATACTTTCCCATTAACTACAATGAGCATGTGCAATAGTTCAGCAACAGTAATGGCCAGTGACCTGAACATTGTCACAGTCAAAGATCTATGATAAATTTTTCTACATTCCAAATTTCAAGCAAATTGGACACACGGTTCAAAAGTTATTAAAGCAGAACAAACCAAATGTTCATTCATCAGAGTAACATAATTCTGCACCTGTTTAAGTTTTACACATCAAACCACTGCAGGCACTCCTTAGGAGATTGCTATGTTGCTATATGAGGGGACAGCAGGCTTTTATGGAGCTTTTGTGCACTTGGAATTGAAATTAAATAATAGCACTATGTTTGCACCTTATTCAAAGACTGGCTCTGAATTCTTTAAATGTCTGATGTTGATGTGAATCATGGATTGTAAGTAGCCTGTGCTGGCACACATTTCTTTTTTGCATTTACTTGTGATAAGCCAAGCATGGCACAGCACCCAGGTGCAGGCCTGAATTTTCCAAACCTAACATTCACTAGGGCTACCTACCCTATAAATTGCAAGTCAGTAGCAGCATGCCTAATCCAATGGGGAAAAACATCAACTATGTCAGTCAATATCTCCCCAACAAATTAATTTTGCGGCACCGAAACAGCATAATTCACAGCTGCAGGACATCCCCTCAACACCACCCAAATTTCAAGTAAAAAGACCAAACCTTTTAATAGATATTCAATTTTAAAGTTTGTGTGCCCTTAAGAATTCTTCCACCACAAAATGTGGACCTTGCAGCAGAAAATGCGCTACAATGGTGGACCTGGCATCCGAAAAATCTTTAACTGCGAGGGGGGGCAACTTCAAATGGTAATAACTCTGGACTGGAACAATATTTTTTCATCAAATAAAAAGTGTCATGTTCCTGCAAGATGGGGCTGTCTATATCCCAAGTCTCAGCCCAATCAACCACACAATGGCTGCACAGCACCACAGGCAGCACAGTGCACAAAAGTAAGAAAAACTGCATTTTTGTCACGTCGCTGCACAAAAACTGTATGTCAAACTGAAAATGGAAATGTGCAATATACATAGCGAATGGTATGTGGTGGTGGGAGTGTGGGACAGAACCATGCTGCCCATGTCTGCATAATAACAGTAATGCTAACACTAACAGTACTGGTAACGGTAACTGAAGCACAAACACTAATGGTAACTGCAACACCAACACAAACATGAATGCAAATGGTAACTGTTATGGTAACGCAAACAGAAATGGAAACGAAAACGGTAACGCAAATGGTAATGTAAATGCACACGGTAACGGTAATGGTGACACAAATGCAAACATGAAAGGAAACGGTAATGCTAAAGGTAATGTAACAACAAACACTAACAGTAATGGCAGTGGTGATGCAAATGTAGATGGAAACGCAAATGGTAACCTCTCCACCATTTCTATCACCATCACCATATATATAGTCATTGCAAAAACTAAATTAATGCAAATATTAGGGTTACAAAGTCACAAAAACTAGGAAATATAGCATTAGGGTTTTTTCAACCCTAACAACCACCCGTCTTTTCTAGCCCTTAGCCTCCTAACCAAAGGCCAAGCTACAGGTGTAAGAGTCATGCCCCATGAGTCCACTGCCTCAACCTACACTATGGCCCACGAGACTACAGCTTCATGTAAGGTTTGCAGGATCAGCCAAATCATTCTTCATGCAGGGACCTATGGACACTGCTGGAAGCAGGAAATGAATCATAACTTTCTTTGCACAGGGCCCTGACTTGCAGCTTGAAACAGCAGACCCATGGGGCATGGCTTCAGACCTCAGTCTTGGCCTTGAATCACATGGCTACTGGCTGGGAGAAGAAGGGGGTGTTGTGGTTAAAAAAACCTTAACACCACATCAACATTATCTCCCTTTTTGACTTTGTAATCATAATGTACTTATTAAAGTAGTTTCTTGCAATGAATTTCCTTACTTTTCTAAAGAAATCCAGAACAAATGGTTTAATACCTTTTATTGGACCAACAAGGATGTTTCAAAAAGAACAAATAGCTTTAGCTTTCAGACCAACATGTCCTTCTTCAGAAGCTTAATGACAGGTATTTAGAAAATCCCATATTATTAACACTTAGAACATGCAGAAAGAAACAGAAATAATTTGTTTTTTGTTGCATGTTCTAAGTGTTAATAATATTGGACTTTCTAAATAACTGCCATTAAGCTTCCAAAGAAGGACTTGTTGGTCCAAAAGCTAAAGCTGTTTGTTCTTTTGGTCCAATAAAAGGCATCAAACCATTTGTTCTGGATTTGTTCTTACTGGGACCAATATGACATTAAACAGTTTGTTTGTCTTACGTTTTTGAGAAAGTATAGCAATAACGTGCTTCACTCGTGACATATCAGGCCCTGCATGAAGGAAAAGCTAAGTTGTAACTTGCTTCATGCAGAGCCCTTTCATCCTGAGTAAAGTAGCTGGTAAGTCCTAACTTGCTTCATGTAGGGCTCTTTGGGCCCTGAGCATGTGTCCTAACTTTATCTGGGCAGGACCCTGTGGGCCCTGTGCAAAGCAAGAATTGAGACATGCTCTTACTATTTTGTTGTATAGTATATGACTTTAATTGTAGCACAACATGCACACAATATTTTTTTTTCTTGTTCTCAAGTGTTTTTTTGTGTTTATGGACTTTAAACATTATGTTTGCGTTGCACTTTGAAAAGCTTTCAAGACAGTTTTTACAATTCCACAAGTAACTCACAATCAGAAGAAAAAACAACCTGTGCTTCCATTTTTCAGTCGTATTTGGGACTATTTTTATCTTTATGGTTTTTGGGGTCTTCAAGGTCACGTGCTATTTGTTATGAGTATGCTGAGTTTGTTAAAGTCTGTCGTGATGATTTTCAATGCAGTTATGAACTTGTTTTCTAGTTAAACTACTACTTGTAGTTATTTTTCTGTTTAAAGTCAGCTTAGACATCTCATTAGAATGTCATCTGGCAAATTGCACAACTGTCAGCCTTTGGAGGCAAGTAGTTTTCATGTTTCTAGTTTTTAAAATTTGTTGTTCATGACAAACTTTTTTTACAATTTATTCTTTGTACTCCCCATCTCGTCAGCCCTCGTTTACACTGGTCCTCCCAGCCCTGTCACCGCAACTTCTCCCAGGGCTTACCTCTCATCTAGAGTCCTCTCCACTTGTTCTTCGATGGCGGGGTGGTGGGGAATCCCTCTACCAACCAGGACTGAGTCCGGGACCAGGGACACCCGAGTCATCAGGTATGGGGCGTGCAGAGGCCATCAATGATACAGCATGACTGGGACCATTTTTTTCCCAGTCTCTCCCTTTGGGGATGTGGCATGTGCTGACATCAAGGCATGTGCACCAATTGTCTGCCACATCCCCCACCTCTTAGAGCTCGGGCTGTCTTTCCCCCGGCTTCCACCTGGGGCCAGTCAGGTGCCGAGCTCATCCCCATCCACCCTCCCCAGAGGAGGAGAGCAGTCCTTGGGACTCTTGATCCCCTTCAGCTAACCCTCTGACTCATGAGGTCAGTGCCACAAGCAGTAGTGTTATCACTGTGCAAGCAGGCCAGCCTGTTCATGACCAACTTTAACTTAAAAAAAATTGTAGTTTTTCAGCTATTTTTCCAGACCAAAAAATGTGCACAGATGTGTGAACTTTAAAGAGCACATTTCTTGCTTTTTTTGCAATTGCCCCTCAAGAAACAATGAATGACCCTTACCTATCCCCAATTTGAATTGTGCAGACAGTTGAATTTTTATGTGCCTCTAGTAAGGAAGGGAAGGGATAGTTTTTGACTCCCTACTACCTTATTTTGAAACCTAAAAGCCAACTGGGAACCTGCTCATGAAGTGATTTTTGAGCCCTTATTTATTAGTTTTTATTGACCAGGTAAGTACACTAAACACAGAGTCTGCCTATTTTCAGACACAACCCAGGAAATTGCAAGACAAGCAATATAATACAGTATGACAGAATAGCAGATGGAATAGGACATGGATAGAGGAACCAAAATAAAACATACTATGGGATGCAAAAAATGACAGCCATTGGCTACCTGGCTAACTGATTGTCCCACCCCGGTCACAAGGGTAGGGGAGGGGTGAGGGAGTGGAGTGGGGTGGGGACTAGGGTTGCTATATACCAGTTTTTAATATGTTGAACCTGTAAGAGGTACCATACCATTGATACATGGCTTTGTACTTGAAGACTTTCCTTGGGTCAAGAAGGCAGGGAATATAGTAGGAGTGCTTCCAGGAGAATGCCGTGACAGTGAATCCAGAGTACAGTACCTTGCACCAAAGGGCTGCCAGCTCTACCACCTCAAGCACTTTTTCCAACAAGTGCAGCACTCAAGGAGACATGGTGCACAAACCAAAAAGTGAAAATGCAAGTGATATTTAATTAAAGAGCTCACAAATCCCAATGGCTATAAACATTGGCAGACACAGCCTCATAGAGCAGAATATCATTAAATGCTACATGCAAAGTCCTGAAAAGGAAGAATGCCCGATATCAGATCTGCAGGTCCACTGGTCTGCTGGTCAGACTGCTCGAACTGCAGGCTATCTCTGGTGCTTCAGCTATCCCAGCCTTCCTTGGGGGGGGGTCACCATTGGATTTGTGAGCACTTTTATTAAATATCACTTGCATTTTCACTTTTTGGTTCATGCTCTGTGTCTCCTTGAGTGCTGCACTTGTTGGAAAAAGGATAGAGTAGGGTTGTTGGGAGTTAGATATAATAATTCTAATACCACATTTTCAAAGTTTGAGGGCATTGGGTTGACAACCTTAATATTTTTATTTCCAACCTTTGTGTGGTTTGCGTTTTTACAGTAGCAACCCTAATGAGCTTTAACATAATTTTTTGCCTATTATTTATAGAGAATACATAATGGATTACAGTGGAATAACACATTTATTTCCACTAGTGAGTGGTAAGGATCCATGACGCCAGTTCAACAACAAAGTTGTCAACCAACATTACAGTGATGGTTTTATGTCAATGGTAATTGTGGTCGGCATAAGTCCGTCTGAAAAAAACATTGTTTCTGTTGGGGGCTTTGCCCCCCATGTGGGTGTCTCTGCCACCCACATCCCCAGTAATTCATATAATCAATTCAGAGTCAGAGTTGATTTGGGAAGGGGGGTGCAAGACCACAGGAAAGCAGTGCTGGGGTTCTGCAGTGACAGTGCAGTGACCCATCGCTGTGTCACTGTACTGTCATTCCCAGTACAGGTGTCGCTGTTCAGTCAGCATACAGAGTGGTAAGACCCATAACTCACAAGTGGCGAAGCCAAGAGATAGTTATAAAGGTTTTACCACTCATGTGTGGAGATAAATGTGTTATTCTACTGCAACACATTATGTATTTGATCTATACCACACTATTTGTAATGTTTTTACTGGTGTTCTACATTGTTTTAGCTTAAAACTGCCTTTCTTTCCACTGCAAGTTCCCTATCTGGCTCATTGTTCTCCATGTTCTATTGCTAGATTCTAAGTGGAAATAACAGGTTCTAAGTTAAATAAACTATGTTCTAAGTGAAATAAATGGTGGTCTAAGTGAAAATAAATATTTATCCCAAAGTAACATGATGTATTTACCCAATTTATTCACCACTGGTGTCATATATATATATATATATATATATATATATATATATATATATATATATATATATATATATATATGTATATATAATGGCAAGAAAAATCTAGAAATTTCATTGGCCAAGAGACACCACCTAAGTATGCATTAAATCTCTATAAACATGCAGTCAGGTGCAAATCTCATTCCCCCTCCCCCAAAAAATGACTTAGAGCCACTTTATAAGTGTAATAAGCCCCTCCAGGGTGTGCATTATAGAATTTTAATGCATTTCCCAAGGGTGTGCAGAAAATAGAGAATATTGGTTGGGCAACCATGCACAGTCAATCTGTGCTGCCACAGAGGGGTTCTGATTACATCAGATCTCAAGAGCCTTCTGCTACCCCCTAATAGTTTAAAGTATCTCCTATCACTTCATCTATATATATATATATATCTATATATATATATATATATATATATATATATATATATATATATATATATAGGTATATATATATATATATGTATATATATAACACACATGTCAGAAGGCAAAACCAAAATCATCACTCAGTCTTCATTCTGCACTGGCTTTATAAGAAAAAATACAGGGACACAAAGAAAGGGTGTTGCAATTGTCAAGCTGGTGTACTGCTAGAGTCTGTCTAGTTGCTTCTAGACCTGAGTATTTTTATTATCCTTAAAATGGCAAAGTACTAAAAATGACAGGATTAAGTCAATTTGACAATATGGAGTTTATTTTTTATTTTAGTCTTTGGTAACCGGGTTAGGCCCACTAGGCACAAGTGCCTGTTTTCAGGGGTGACATGGGAGCACTGGGCAGTTAAGTGATTTGCTCAGAGTCACATAGTATGCAAGTGGAGGTTGTGAGAATCAAACCCAGGTCTGATCTGCTAGATGTACCAAGCTCATTCATAGCTCATTACTCTAACTTCTAGGCTATACTGCCAGCCCAAAGATAACCCAGAATCTGGACAGATTTCACAGACTGAAGTGAAAGCTGATTGATATTGAAATGCAGTTTGTTTTTTATTTACCTCGGCCACATCATTTTTTATGAGCATACTCTGACTGGAATCAAGGGTGGGTAATAGAAGAAACCCTGTCAGAATTTTATTTTCTGTAACATTTGCATATTCTTTTATATCATGGAAAAAGGGCATGACTTCAAATGTAAAAATGAATATTCAATTCAAGAAGCAACTCAGTGGAGTGCTTTTGGGTTGAGACATGTGGAGTGTGTCAGAAGACAAACAAAAAGGTTGGCAACCAGTAAAGTAAGGATTGATAATTTTCCTCTGTAATTATGAAGAGACCATTTTCTCTACAGAGGTTGAAAAGCACTGAGGAAGAACATTCAAATTATCTGGGAAAGGTTTAGCTGAGGGGATACTGTAATAACCTTTAAGCTCAGTGTAGACAAGTACTTTGAAAAAACGGGGTGACAAGGTATTCCCATTGAGCTAGTGGGAGGGAGAAACTTGATAGTTCACTGGTCATCTTCCCCTTGAATATGTGTACATGTATGACATTGAAGAGGTTGCTTGGGTTATCTCCAGACTGCAATTCACTACCTCTAGGCCTGACCAAATTCCATCCTAGCTGATAACAGCTAGTCTAATAGATTTCATTCTAGAAATATCTGGCTTTGTCATTGTATTTTTTGAGGGATATGGTCTATCTGACAGCCTTGATGAAGGCAGTTGTTAGACCCCTCTTAAAGAAGTAGGCTCTCCACCCTGACAATCTGGCTAATTATTGGACCATCTGTAATCCCCTGCTTGTTGCTAAGGTGTAGAGAAGATAGTAGTGGCACAGTTAGGGATCACCTGGAGTGATGTGATATCTTTAAATCCTTCCAGTTGGGTTCTAGCCAGCTCAACTGCATGGAGATGTCTCTGAACAGGGTGTGTAATGATCATCTGCTGTCAACTGTGATCCTACTCAAGCTTTCATCATTCTTTGGCACTGTGGATCATGGGTTTTGTTGCACATAGTTAAGGTACTGTATATGTAGGAATGGGTGGGGCTGTGTTATCATGGTTTGGATCATTTCTTAAAGATCATGAGCAGTTGGTGGCCATGGACCCATTTATTTCTGGTCTAATTGCCTAAGACTACTGAGTACCTCAAGGTTCTGGCCTTCTCCCCCATGGTCTTTGTGGTGTACATGAAATCATTCTATGAGATCAATACTATGCTCAGTGTAGGGTATCACTGCTACCCAGCTGTATCTTTCCTTCACCCCTGATCAGTACCTGGGCAGTTGTGCTACCCTGAAACAGTTCTTGGAGAAGATCAGGATCTAGATGGCCTCCAGATGACCAGGCTTAAATCCCACCAAAACTGAAGTTATGTTGGTGGGACCAGAAAAACTGGTATCTGCCCTCAAAGATAGCCTAAGATTCCCCAACTTTGATGGGGTTCAGTTTGAGGTGGAAGGGTCATTGGCAAACCTGGGAGCAGTTCTGAATGAACAGTTAACCATATATTCCTCATTGTTGGCTGTCATCAGAGGTTGCTTTTTACATCTTAAGAATATTTTCAGGTTGCAGCCTTTCTTAAATTCTAGAGATCAGAGAACACTGGTACAGGCATTCATTGCATCGTGGCTCGATTAATGTATCATGCTTTTTATGGGCCTAGCTGGTGGAGAGATTTACATTTGTAACTGATCCAAAATGTGGCAGCAAGGCTCTTGTTTTCTGCTTGGAAATCAGACCATATTACCCTGGTGCTGCGCAACCTGGTCTGTCTGTCAGACAATGACAGTCATGTACCCACAAGGAATTTTTGCTTTTTATTCAAGACAGAGTTTAGTAAGAAAAAGTTCTGAGACTTAAGTTAAGAAAAGCTTGAATTTTGGGGGGTCTGTAAGGGAACTTTTTCCAAGTTCTTTATTGGTGGCTTTATGTTTATGCTTTCATTTTCTGCCTCTGTCATATTAAGCAGACATCACATACTCTAACCACCGATCAACTGCATTTGAAATAGAGATTATTAAGGAGATGTTAAGTTATGGCAAGTGTAGAATGTTTACCCGGTGTAGGGTAGCTGAATGTGAAACTGATTTTGTATGTGCAAAATGTATATACAAAGTATATATATATATACTGTATATATACACATCCAGGCACCTGAGGAAGAAATAAACATGCTTAGGCACAATGAAAATCTTTCACATAATACTTCACAGCTGGAGGCATTTATGGACAGTGTTATACAGAATATAGTTGGAAATAACAATGCTATTGAGAAAGGGGGACAGGCTTCTGAGGTAAATGAATCAGTTATAAATATAGGTGAAAAGAGGTAAAGGAACAGAAACAATGAATGCAGTGCTACAGCAGAGAATGAAATACCCTCTTGGACAAGGGTGGAGGGTAGAAGGAGAGGAAAAAGGGGGAGAGTAGCTGATGGGCATAATCTGTTTTTAGGAAAGAGATGCCAGCTCCTCGTAAATGTTGTTGATAATGACATAGAACAGGTGGCAACAAATGAAGTAACTGATACAGGAACATTTATAACTCCTGTCTCTTCAAATAGATGTGAGACTCTCAGGGACAAGATCCAGCTGAAATCTGCTGAAATGGAATCTGACAATAGTGAAATTAGTATAACAGATAATAATGGGAATATGGCCAGAACCAGAGTTCAGGATTGTGTTGGGTCTCAGAACTGTGAAAATATTCTTATAGGTGAGGTAACAGAAAAGGAAATGTGTGTGGGTAAAAGCCCAGAAAACTATACTAGCCAACACCCTATGGAGCACCATCGAAAGCTGATACCATAACCAGGGGAAGGGAAATGCCACCCCAGTTAAAAACAAGATAAAATCAAGAAATATTTGACATAGGTGATTCAATACTTCACTTCACAGATTGACAAATATGTAGGAGGAAGAAAGAGCAAGTTACCAACAGTTGTCTACCAGGGGCTAGGATTGGTGACATCAAAAGGAACATAGAGCAAATAGTAAGAGGAAATAAGGAAAAAGTGGTGACATTGCATGCTGGGACTAATGATGTGGGAAGAACAAATATGGGCAACATGGAGAAAGATTTTGTGGGGGTGGGAAATATCTTAAATTCAAAGAAATATAAGGTAATCATGTCAGAAGTTTTACCCATTTCTAGGGCAGGAGTTACAAGAAATAGACATATAAAAAACATGAATGGGTGGCTGAGGAGGTGGAGCAAGCAAGAGGGTTTCCTCTTTCAGAGGAATTGGGAAGGGTTTGTAAATGACTATAGCCTTTTTGCAATGGATGGATTATACCTTAGCCCATATGGGGCATAAACATTGGGTAATAGGTTTTGTCAGAGCATTAATAGACTTTTAAACTCACTGGACCAAGGGAGGAGATACAAACACAAAGAGCAATAAAGCATCCAAAACAAAACCAATCAAATTAAAGCAAGCAAAGGAAAATAACATAATCTGGAATTGCATTCTTGTAAATGCAAGATGTCTGAATAATAAAATAGCAAAGGAAAATAACGTAAGCTGGAATTGCATTCTTGTAAATGCAAGATGTCTGAATAATAAAATAGAAGAGCTAGAAACAAAAATGTTACCTGAGAATATGGACATCTATGCAACCACAGAAACATGGTGGGATGTGAAGGTGGACTGGGGGAAAACAATTAAGGGCTATTACCTGTTCAGAAGGGGTAGGAGGGGAAGGATAAGATGAGTTGTGCTGTATATCAAGAAGGTATTGAGGTTGAGGCTGTAGAAGTTAAAATGGATTATGAGGATGAATTAGAAATGTTATGGGTAGCAATTATCAGGGGTCAACCTTAACTTTTTTTTGCACTAGCCAGCAGGACAAGTTGATTCAAAATTGCACTAGCCCACAGATGGTTGCACTAGCCCTTAAATATAATGGTAAATGTTGATCACTTATACAGGAAACAATGCAAGCAAAGCCAAGAAATACTCTGATTATTGCACATTTATCCTGCCCCCACATTGCTTCCAGCTCCCCAGCAGAAAAAAAAATGCAATGCCATCACACACAGTGCCCCCCCATTGTTCTGTACCATGCCCTCCTCTCTTCCCCTTTCTGCTCCCCCACCAAACAGAGAGAGGACATCACAACAGCAAATGTTCAATCAAGCAGTCCCAGCTCTGCACACACAATAGCTAACATCATCACACACCTCACCACACTGTCACCACCACCCACAGGGAAATGAACAGAGGCAGGCAGAGAAAGATACTCTCAGTCCCCACCCTATAGTCAACTGGAGACCTGTACTTCTGAAAGTTTTTGTACAGTCCCAAATGAGCCAGGAGCACATCTCAGGTTTCTTTGGGGTGGGAGCTAGACAAACCTAAGGGGCTTGGGAAATAGAAAACTGTGGCATTTTTATTTGTAAAAACATTGATTTTAATATGCTCTGTCCCAACAATAACAGATTTTTCTTTAACATTTTCCTTTCATCAGCCCAGGGGAAACAGTACACAGGCATAACACTATACTATCTATATTTCTGTATAGGATGATCTACCCCTGTATGCACCCCAGGAATGCCTATTTCAAGCTTTCAAATTATGTATTTTTTTATCAAGGTTTATTTTTGTACCATACATGATCTAAAGCTTTGTTTTTAGGATGAAAGCACATGCTGGGTGGGATAAGGGTGGGACTGTATGGATGGTGATGGCTGGCATGGTCCATTTAGAAGAGCTGGGGACCCCCTACACTTGCCAGTAATGGCAGCTATGGATCTGTGGATGGTCATTTCAGAGTCTGGTCTGCAGTGGTGTCCAGGGAAAGAACAGAGTTAAGAGATTTGGAGGGGAGATGGAAGTTATGGTGAGGCTGGGATAAAATCCACCACCTGCAGAGCCGATCCTGTATACCTCCTTGCATTTTGTCACTGAAATGCTGGATACAAACACTCAAAATGTAGAGAAATGAGGGGCACTGGTCTTAATAATATTGGATAAATTGTTAGAGACACATTTAGAAAACTGGAACCTAGTGACTTAACAGCACTCTACCCTTGATCACACCCTGGACACTAGCTGAAAGTCTTAACAGTGGAGTGCTAATGACTCACATTGAGTCTTTTGTGGGATCCCTCTCTTGAACTGCCAGATAATTGCAGCTCTTAATGAGCTGTTAATCACACCAGGCTATCTGGAACATTGAGACAGATTAGCATGAGAACTAGAGCCTGCTAAAGTAGAGAATTTTTAACTTCATTAATAGCCATGAACATCTGCACTAGTCAAGACGGGCAAGTAGAGAGTTAGCTGCACTAGCCCTGGTCAATTTGCACTAGGGTTTGGGCTAGTAAAACAATGTTAAGATCGACCCCTGCAATTACACACAAAAAGGTTAAAAATGGTACTTGGGAGTAGTTTATAAACCTCCATCATTGTCAAGTGAAATGGTTGAAAAGTTGTTTCAAACCATTAGTTCATTTAACATTGAGGACTGAATATATTTCGTGGGGGATTTCAATCTTCCAGGGATAAACTGGGAATCTATTACAGCTTTAACTGTTCAGGAGAGGGAATTTATAAGCATTATCAATGAACTCATCCTAGAGCAGTATGTACAATGCCATACGAGGGAGGATAAAATACTGGATTTGGTACTCAGTAACATGGAAGGTGGGGTATCAGACTGCAGAGTGGAGGAGTCAATCTTAGGAAGTGATCATAACATTGGTTTAGCATAAGCCATCAAGAAAAAATTGAAGTGGGCCAAACAAAAATCAAATGTTACTCTAGGGCAAATTTTACAGAAATGAGACAGGAACTCCTAAAATGGAAATGGGAGGAAGAGATTAGAGGGCTGGGACTGGAAAAAATGTGGGAGGTCATCGATAATAAGATTGAAACTCTGATTAAAAAATGTGTACCAGAAAAAGGTTAAATACAGTAACACCATGAAAGCCCACCCTCCACAGTTGTCAAGGAAAATTAGAAAACACAGTAGGATGAAGAAAAAGGCATATAATAGGGCAAGACACAATGGTACATCAGCTGAATGGAAAAATACATTAAATGCATCAGGATTTGTAAAAAAAGAAATTAAAAAGAGTAAAGCAGCTTTAGAGTTCAAAATTGCTATTGTTACAAAGGAAAATCACAAACTATTCTACAATTACAACAACAGTAAAATGGGACCTAACAAAGGAGTGGGACAGCTGACAGTAAACAGAAATATAATGTCTAGGGAGGAGGATATGGTAAATATTTTTAACAACTATTTCTGTTCCATATTTCATAAGGGGGTGGCCACATGGAAATGAGTGAGAGTCATCAGGAAGCAGATAAAGTCACCACTGATGAGAATAGATTGCTTAGACTCCTTATGGGACTAAAACAAACAAGGCCCAGGGACGAGATGAGATCTACCCTAGACTGCTTAAAAAGCTGGCTAACAAACTATTAGGATCCATAGAAAATCTTTTTGAAAAATTTTTAAATGCTGGGGAGGTGGTGAAATATTGGAGGCTGGTTTTAGTAGTGCCCATCTTCACAAAGGGGTCAAGAGCAGACTACTGTAACTACCAGCCAGTTAGTCTCATTTAAATTCTCAGGAAGATTTTGGCAGTTTTTGTTAAGAAGGAATTAGAAAACCATATAAGAATAAACAAACTGTTGTATCAAACACAACATTGATTCTGGGGAGGAAGATCATGCCAAACAAATCTTTTTAGCATTTTTGAACATGTAAATAAGGCATTGGATAGAGGCCTACCTGTTGATATCATTTTTCTAGATTATAGTAAGTTCTTAGATATGGTGCCACAACAAAAGCTGATATCAGAATTGAATAAAATTAATTTTAACAAAAGGCTGACTAGATGGATCCAATCCTGGCTATCCAAAAAGAAACAGATAGTATGTATAAGAAGATATTCCTCCAGAGAGGGTGAGGTGATGAGTGGGGTCCCTCAGGGCTCAGTGTTGGCGCCTGTCCTTTTTAATGCATATGCAGCAAGCACACAGCCACAAGAGGGGGTATGGATGTGTAAATTCACTCACAGAGAATACAAAAAAAGCATGGTGGTACCATGTGGACACTGACAAAGGAGTAAACACCTTAAGAAAGAAACTCCAAATTTTTGGAAATTGGGCAAGAAGGTCCAAACTGGTGTTTAACACTGATAGATGCGCTGTTATGCATTTAGGTGCTAGAAACAAGAAATACAGTTATGAACTATATGGAATGAAGCTTAAGAAGACAATAGAAGAAAAATACTCAGGAATAACACTGACTAGTAACCTAAACTTTGAAAAACAGAGCAGACTGGCAACCAATAAGGGATATAAAATCCTTACGAACATAGGTAGGAATATAGCCAGCAAAAATAGAGGAGTGATAATGTCTTTATATATGGCCCTGGTGATGCCCCATCTTGAGTACTGTGGTCAGTTCTGGCCCCTCAGGCCAGAAGGGATGTGGCAATATTGGAAGGCAGCCTGAGGAGGGCAACTAGAATGGCTGGTGGTAAGAAGGAAAGAAGCTATGATGAGAGACTGAGGGAGTTGATGATGTACAGTCTGGAGTAAAGGAGGCTGAGGGCAGATATGTGCCTTGTTTTCAAGGCCTTTCAAGATAAGAATCTATGAGACTGTCTAGGTTTATTTATTTTTATTTTTATTTATTTCAATCTAGGATGACAATACCTTTGAGCCAAGGCTCTTTTACAAAGGTTCACGTCAGCGTGTCAACAGTCATCATTTTTAGTTACAAACATACAGTCATTGACTTACAGACATGTAGCAACCAGTACAAAGACTTGAGCTATGAGCAAGACAAGGGAAGGGGTGGGTGGGGAAGTGAGGTAGGAGATCAAGGAGGGTAGGAGATGCACGGGGTAAGGGGTGTACTGGGTGGTTGGGGCAGGAGCAGGAGTGGAGATACGGTGGGAGGTGGGTGAGGGCCGGAGACAGTGCAGCCAGGGTGTCTTGTTGAGGGAATATGACAGGTAAGGTTCTAAGGGTGCAAAGACTGATTGTAAGTGCTGGGTGCTGGGGCATGTGCAGCTGGAATGGTGGAAATGTTAAGCTGGGCAATTGCAGGATACAAGCAGTGAGAGGCACAGCTTGGACTTGAAGAGGCCGAGTGTTGGAGCGGTCGCTATGTTGCTGCCAAGAGAGTTGAGCCAGTTGGATGCCCGATAGGTGAATGATCTTTGTCCTTGGGTCATGCGACGTCATGGGATATGTAGTAGATGGGAATTGGATCTCCTTGTAGTGACATTCCTATGTCTAGGCTTAATGAGGGCACAGACACTAGGTGGGGCAAGCCCCATTATAATTTTCTTGGCCGTGATGCAGGTTTGGTATTTTATGCATTTGTCCAGTTGAAGCCATCCAGATTGGGAATAAAGGTCACATGTGTGGGTACAGCGATGTGAGCCAGTGACGAGACAACAGGCCTTATTCAGGGAGGTCAAGATACGTTTGAGAGCAGTGGTAGTTGCACACCCATATATGATAAGACCATAGTCTATGATGCTGACGATGGAGCTTTGGACGGCCACTGACAGTGCTTCTGGGGTTAGGTGTTTCCTGTGCAGGAATAATATGCCTAACCTCGCATTGGCAGACTTTGCAACATTGCTGATATGGACAGTGTATGAGAGGTGGGGATCAAGGGTGATGCCGAGATACTTGAATGATTGTGTTTACTCTAGGATGGCTCCTTGTTTGGTTGCAATGGAGAGGTGGAGTTGTTTGTTTTTGTTGTGGGGGCTGCAGAAGACCATAGACTTGTTTTTTCTTGGTTTGGAAACAAAAGACATGAGGTATGGGGGCAGAAGGCACACTACACTATTGAAGGGTGACCACTTTAAAACTACCAAAAGAACAATCTGGTTTACACAGAGAGTGGTCACTATGTGGAACTTACTCCCAGAGGAAATAATATCTTGCCAAACAATGGATAGCTTTAAAGCCCAATTGGACATATATTTAAGGGCAAGTAACATACACAGATATAACCATTGAGAAATGACGTGCTTATAATGAACTATGTCTACTATGCATGTAAACCCTTCCTATGATTCCAAGGATAATGAATCAACTTCAGGGTTCTTGTCTTGACATTGAAGGCTCTAACCAGTCTGGCTTATCTCTGTGAGCTGCTGACCCCTCAGCTCCTCCATAGAACCCTTTACTCTGAAAAACAGGAGCCACTGAGTGTCTCCTATAGATGTGTAAAACATGTGGGAGCAGATGGGATGAAATTCCCTTCTGGTCTGCATCAAAGTGCATTGGACTGCTCCAGTTCAGAGCATAGGTCCTGCAGTGACTGTCCAGTTTGGCCATCCCTGGCCTGGCATAAGGTATTCCACTTTTAGACTTCTTGTCTGCTGTTGAGCTATTTTATGTTTGCAAAAAACTTTGTTAATGCACCACTTAGAGTTAAACTAACAAATGTAAGGAAATGTGGTGTTACGGTTTCCAACCCTGACACCACACCCTCACCTTGCAAGCAGCAAAAAGAAAAAAAAAACTTTATGGTTTTGGCTGTCATGAGTCTTGGCAAATCAGGTCTGGGGCCTTCTTTTAGGTTATCAACCCTAACGCTCCCTCATTCCATCAGCAAATGAACTCTGACTTGCAAACTATATGAGAATGGGGTGAGTACTAGGGTTGATAACCCCAAGGGAGACCTCAGGCCTGATTTGCCAAGACACAGGACAGCCAAAATGGTAACATTTTTTCATTTTGCTGCTTGCAGGGTGGAGGTGGGGTGCTAAGGTTAGAAACCCTAACACCACATTTCCCAACTTTTGTCAGTTTAACCCTAACTGGTGCATTAACAAATGTTTTTGCAATTAATTTCCTTACTTTTAGAGATAGCACAACTGTATTATTCCTGCAGGTCCCTTCAAGACCTCTGTGCACACATCCATGTGATTATGGAAGCATAGGGCCATGTGGGCCCTGTGCTTCCATGTCTCCTTTTATCCACATGTGTATATGGGTGTAGAAGCACAGGGCCCTCTGTTCCTCCAGAAGAGAAATGTATGTACTTCGTTGTATTTTTTTTGGGGGGGTTGGACCATTTTCATTTCTTATTTCTTAGGGGTTTAGTGCTATACTACTTATTAAGCCCTTTCTATTGATATATACATTTTCTGTTAACTCCAACAATTAACAGAGTTAGAGCTTGTTAAAGTTGCAATGTTATCTTACAGGAATTGTACTTTTTTGAATTTTTAAAGTTTTTTTTTTATATGGCCCCTAGTTGTTGTTTTTTTTGGGAGGAGGTGTTATGTGCTAGTGTTGTAGTACTCATTAAGACCTTTATTTTGATATATAGATTGCCCAATAACTGCATATATTGATGGAGTTATGGCTTGAAAAATTTGAAATGTGGAAAACAAACTAAGTCTATTTTTTTTTGTATGAAGGCATCTTTTTTCATGCGATTGTATCATTCATATGGAAAAAGATTGCTTCATACAAAAAAAGAATGTGGAAAAAACTAAGTAAAGAAGGCTGTTTATTTTTTCATATGAAGGGATCATTTTTCGTGGAGTTCTGTTGTTCATGCAAAATAAAATTGATTCATATGAAAAAAATGTGAAAAAAACTAAGTCCAAATTCTTTGAAACTAAGACCAAAGTCTGTTTTCATATGAAGGGAATCTTTTTTCATATGGCCATATTCTTTTTTGTATGGCCAAATGAAAAATCAAATTGTGTCATGAAAAAAGATTTTAAAATGTGTTAAAAACACATTTCTGGGTGATTTTTCCAAAAACTAAACACAGCATCCACCTAAGGAGGTCCCGATTAGCAAGATACATGTACTGGTGTCTCTGCAGGATATCATTTTTATGGCTTTAAAAAAAAATGTTTTTGAAAAAAATGAAAACAAGATGGCAGCCATATGAAAAAATTGTTTTTTATGAAAAAATATTACTCCCTATATTTTTTTTTCATATGGGCCAAATCCTTTTTTCGTATGAAACAACCATCAAAAATCCATACGGAGCATGCTCAGAACTGAAATTTCAAATCCTTATAACTTTGAAATGGATTAATATTTGTTCATCAAACTAGCAAAAGGCACTGCTGTGTGGCCCAGGCCCTTTCTACCCTGAAAATTTCAGAGCAGAATTTCAAACCATCTGGGCACTAGGCAATGACAAAAAAACAGCAACCCACCCAATTTTGTCACTTTTTTTGCTATCCACATCTCAGAATCTGCACATCTGACTGGAATGAAACTTGGGAAGTCAAGAGACCTTGGCCCCAAGACCACGCATGCAAAATTTCATGCAAATCCATTGAACAGTGGTGAAGCTATTAAACTGCAAAATTAGGGGTTTAAAATTAAACAGCCTACTCAACCCTAACTACAGTGGTGCTACCATGCCACTATAATACAAACTATTTTATTTATTTATTAAAATTTGATGACTGGGTGGGCCCACTGAGCCCTGAAGGTCCCTTTTTCAGGGGTGACCTGGAGAGACATTACATGGAGAAATACAGGCAGTGAAAAGATTACAGAGAAGGTTACAGAGTATATACAGATTGGTTATAGGTTACAGTCTTTGTCATTGATGCAAACATAATGGTATACCATCTATAATGGTATGGCACGACCCTAGGACATTGGTAATTTAGCAAGATTAGAGATAGTTCTGTACCAAGGTTGGACAAGTAAGGGGGTTAGCATAAGTTAAGGAGGGGAGTGGACTGTCAGGTGTCCTGACAGCAGCAAGTGCTGGCTTCAAGCATGTGGGCCTTGAGCGTGGTATGGAAGTTTATGAGAGAGAGGGCTTCCTGTACCACTGGTGGAAGGTTGTTCCACAGGTAGGGGGCTGTGAAGGAGAATGATTTGCCACCCATGTTGGTCCTGACCCTGGGGGTTTCCAGTAGAGTCTGCCCTGAGGTCCTCAGGGTCTGAGGGTTGAGCTTGGTAGCAATAGTAACTGCAAGGCTGGGTGGAGCAGATGGGCTGAGTAAGTTAAATGCTAGGCAAAGGAGGGGGTATAGGCATGCCTCAAAAGAAGGCCACTGTAATTTGGCTAGTGTATCACAGTGGTGGCTTCTGGAGTGATCCTGGGTAATAAACCATGCTACCTTGTTGTATAGGATCTGCAGCTGGTTGACCTCCTGCTTGGCCACAACCTGTATTACAGGGGCAGTGTAGGTCAGTGTGGGGAGCAGGACACTGGAGGCAATGGAGAGTCTAGTTTCTGGTATGAGCTGGTCCTTAATCTGATACAGGATGCCTAGTTTCCCATGGATGGTCTTGGTCACTTGTTTCACATGGTTCTTGTAGGTGAGACTTTGATTAAGTGTGAGCCCTAAGTATTTTAAGGAGGCCACTACTTCAATGCTGGTCCCTACAAGTGAGTTAAGCTGTAGGGAGTTGGTCCTGTCTTGTCCCAGGGATCTGGGCCCGAACAGCATGGCTTTAGTTTTGCCTACATTCAAGACCATTCTGTTGATTCTTAACCAGGCCTCCAGTGATGTTAGATCAGCTTGGAGTAAGGGGCCAAGATCCACCAGGTTGTTCGAGGAGTGGTAGATGACTGTGTCGTCCGCATATTGTATGACCGAGCTACCACTGCAGTGGAGGTTTAGGTCATTCATGAACAGTGAGAATAGTAGGGGACCAAGAATTGAGCCCTGAGGTACTCCCTGTTTTAGGGGTAGTGGGTCTGATAGCGCTCCCTTCCAGATGATTCTCTGTGTGCGGCCAGATAAGTAGCTCTCGAGCCACTTGAGAACCAGTGGGTCTAGGCTTTTTTTGTTCAGCCTGACTAGGAGGAGGTAGTGATCGACAAGATCAAAGGCCTTAGACAGGTCAATGAATACCACACTGGAGGGGGTCCCCTTGTCCATAGCTCTGAGTACGTCTGTCGTGAGGTTCATGAGGGCAGTGTCTGTGCCATGGTTGGTTCTAAAACCATGCTCGGAGGGGGGCTAGTAGTTGGTGAGACTCCAGGTAGTCACAGAGTTGGCTATATATGAGCCTTTCCTGTAGTTTAGCAAGAAAACAGAGCAGGGAGATTGGCCTGTAATTGCTTGTGTGCTCCTTGGAGCCACCCTTGTGGATGGAAACCACGTTTGCCTGTTTCCACTGGTGTGGAATGGTTCCTTCCAGCAGGGATCTGTTAATAAGCCAGGTCAAGGGTCTGGAGAGGGATGGGGCTCCATCCTTGAGTAGCCTGGGATTGATCCCGTCAGGTCCTCTGGTTTTCAGGGCCCTCAGGAGAGTTTGCACCTCTTTAGTCTTGACCAGCCTTAGGTGAAATAATGGTTGATTTAGGTTTGGAGGCTCAGCCTTCTTCAGTGCTGGGGTGGGAGGGGGTAGTCCAGCCTTGTATGCATCGAGGTTGGTGAAGTAAAGGTTGAGGGCAGAGGCAATTTGTGGGCAGTTGCTCACTAGCATACTGTTGACCTCCATAGAGCCAGGTTCAGCCTTGGTGTTTCCTCTGATCAGCTCGTTGATGTGAGACCAAAATAATTTAGGGCTGCCTAAGTTGTCTTTTTGGTGGCAGGTGACATACTCCCTTTTCGCCAGTTTAGTGGTGTTACTGAATTTGTTTCACAGGGCTTTGTATACCACATGGTCAGCAGGGACACAGGAGTTCTTGAACCTCTTCCAGGCCTTGTCTCGGCTGATCATCAGGGCTTTTAGAGTTGGAGAGATCCACTTGTAGCAACTGCCTTTTGCTCTGAGCTTCTTCAGCGGGGCAAAGAGGTTGGCTGCCTTAGTCAATGAGTTGTGGAAGTATTCTAGTGCCTCATCCAAGGAGGGGAGGAGCCTGATAGGGCTCCAGTTCAGGTTGTTGAGGTTGTCATTGTATTGTGCAGCTGTGAAATTTGAGTAGTCATGAGCGGTCAGTATTCCGGGCTGGACCTTGGGCACTCTGTTCCTCCAGATGCAGAATATTGGGGAGTGGTCACTCAGGGCATCAGACATTAGTCCAGGTTTCTGGATGTTGACGAGGTTTGTCACCAGAGCCCAGTCCAGAATGGTGTGCTTCTCCATCTTATAATTCAGTCTAGTAGGTTCTGAGATAACCTGTACCAGATTTGCCTCTTGTGTCAGGGACATGAGGTCTTTGTTGGGATCATGGGCCCAGTTTAGGTTGAAGTCCCCCAGCATAAGGAGCTCTGTAGAGACATCTTTGGCCATGGTTCTGGTGGTAGCCTCAAGGGATTGGAGAGCCATCTTTGGGGGTTTGTAGACACAGCCTATTACGAGGTGTTTGGATTGGCCAAGGGTAACCCCTATGATTATAGATTCACAGTCTGGGGAGGAGTCCTGCTTCAGGGTTAGGTGTGACACCGTTGGGCAGTTCTTCATGTAGATCATCACACCACCCCCTCTCTTGCTCTCCCTGTCCTTGAGGAAGCTGATGTATCCTTGGGTCATGATCTCATGGGCAAGGATGTGGGCCTTGAGCCAGGTCTTTGATATGGCAAGAATATCTGGCTTGTAGAGGTCAAGCTAGGTTTGTACCTCTTGTATTTTTGGTCTGAGGCTGCAGACATTCATGTGTGCAATCTTCAAACCCTTGGAGGATACTCAATGAGGGTCCTGTGGGGAAGATATTAAGATATTGGCCATAGGAGGGCCCAGGTTAGGCTGGATGTCACCTGTCAGGAGAAGCAGCGCTGCCAGCAGGCCAAGTAACTTTGGGCTGGCCGATAGGATTAAGTTACTTAGGTCTCCTACTTGTAAAGTGGAGTGACTGATAGCATATGCCCCATCCTACTAGTTCATGGGCTATCAGGAGGGTTTGTATGCTAGTGTGGGACTTGGTGTTGTATAGGTCCATGGGAGGGGTGTCATAGTCCTGAGGTCCCCTGATGTCTGGGTCACCTCGGCATAAGA
This sequence comes from Neoceratodus forsteri, assembly GCA_016271365.2. Taxonomy (NCBI): domain Eukaryota; kingdom Metazoa; phylum Chordata; order Ceratodontiformes; family Ceratodontidae; genus Neoceratodus; species Neoceratodus forsteri. The sequence goes on along the minus strand of CM057459.1, from coordinate 240,813,222 downwards.
TCCCATCCACCCAAAGGAGGGACAGTACGTAGAGTGTTGCCAGTAGTACTCACCTGTTGGGGAGTAAGGCATAAGGCTTTTTTACACCACACAGCCCAGGATAGGGTGGACAGCGGTCTGTGGTCTGCCCCTCTGGAGACATGTTTGGAGAGCAGTTGAGCCCTGTGTATATTCACTATTGTATTTATTGAATTTTTATGTTGTCTGTATTTATGTATCTGTTGAACAGAAGGTTCCCTGAGTCTTAGAAGATTGCCAAATAATAACTGCTACCAACCTACCTACCTACATACCTACTTACTTACTTACTACCTACCTACCTACAGTGCTTACCTACCTGACACTGCTTCTTAAATGTAGGCCATATGCATTAATGGAGCATGTCACTCCCCATCTGGCTATCTATGTCCTATTTATATCATGGGACTTAGAAGAGCTACAGCAACATTATGATGTCACTAAGTGGAGAATAACCAGAGCTATAGGGAGAATAGCATGTTATTTACCCTGGAGGTGACTAACAGAACAGAATAACTACTTTTATAAATATTTATCTTTACTTATAAAATATATTATTTCACTTACAACACATGTAATTCCACTTAGAACAAGCTATTTTCATTTAGTACATTGAAAATTGAACACAGAAGAGTGGGTCAAACAGATAGTTTACAATGGAAATAAAGGCAGTTTTAGGCTACAACAAGGTAAAATATTAATAAAAGCAATAATAATGTGGTATACATCAAATACATATTGGGTTGCAGTGGAATAAAACATTTATTTATTTGAAAGTTTTACCAGGAAAGACATACGCAGCAGAGCTGCTCATTTCCAGATGAGTCCTGGGTAGAAGGGGAAGGGTAGTAGACACAATATACAGATTACATGTTCAGTTGCAGTAGGCTCAGCTACATAAATCAAAATCTGAGTGTTAAGTCCTTCAAAACTAGCTTGTGGGTTCACCACTTGTAAGTTATGGGTCTTAACACTCAGTTATGGTGATACATATATTATTCACTGCAACCCATTATGTACTGTATTCCAATTTATTTGCTAAGTCTTTGAGGAAAAGTATACCCCGCTCTCCAGTTGTCCATGTTTTCATGGACAAACGTGGTTTCCCATGGATAGCCATGCTCATTCCTGCTCTGTGACTGATCTTGCTCCCTAATAAATCCATCCACGGTTTGCTCATGATTTGTGGACAAGATTGTCCACAGCTGATGAATATACAAAAATGTTTGGAAAACCACAGAATCAAAACTAAACAGGGGAACTAAATCAATTTTAAACTTGGTAAATGAAAGGAAAAAGGATGCTGATAAAATAAAAGTTCAAATTATTTCAAGTAGTGGCCATGACTGTTCATGACCCGAGTATGGTTTTCAGTATGCATGCTTGATAATAGCCTTCATGACTTGTTTTTATATGGTATCAGTTTTTAGTGTTGATTATTCTTAGCGGCCTTTATGGCTTGGTTTTTAATTATATCATCAATCAAATGTGTGATCTTTGTGTTCTGCTTAAGATTATGTTGTGGGTGTTATCCTGGTTAAATTATGAACATTGTTTTTATTACATAGTTGTTCCATTGTTCAAACTACAGTTGTTCCATTATTCAAAGTACTTATGGAATAGACTCTAAAACTGTATAGTATTTCCAGTTGCCAGTTTAACTTAATTTATATAGGGTCAATTTAAGTCATTTACAGGCATCTAGGTAATTTAAAGTGGTGTTAAAGGTATCGACCCCAAGAGTGAAGATCAGATTGAAAGATTTATTTATTGTTGTATCATCAACAGGCAAGCAATAATACCTGAAAAGGTGAGCAGCATTGGGCTATAACAGGGGAGCAGTTTCCCCATAGGGAAACCTGGTAACAATTCACCGTTATTACCAGCTGGTTATAATGGCAAACACGCGAGTTTCCCTCGTTCTGCACATGCTCGACTACATTCTGATTGATTCCCCTCAGTGGATGTTCCTGGAAGCAACTGCCACAAGACATTCACAGTTGCCTACCCGATACACAGCAGCAGCAGCACATGATGTTTATCAATATTCTGTTTTTTTATGTTGCCGTACAATATTTACTGTTTTCTGGTCATCGTCCTTCCCAGAGTCACCATGACATTACCATGGAACACAAAGGGGTGGCAACTGCTGCTACAGCACAGACTTTGCCCTTTGATTCTCACTGCTCCTCCTCAGGTATCGAACTTGGGGACTGCAACCTACTGCATTTCTATCTGTTGGGTGGGAGGGGGAAATAACTATTAACAACAAAACACGAGCTCTCAAACCTGTATGTGTCTGTACTTGGAGGGGGGTGTTAAAAAGCAAAGTGCTATAATAATAAAGGGCAACTGCATGTACTGGTCAAACTGTTACTTTTTTAATAAAATGGTACAGGCAAGAAAATAATCCCCAGCAATTATATAAAAAAAAACACAGTGTGGTGTGTAAAACTCAAATTTTACACACAGCCTCAGTGTTGGATGCTTAAATAAACCCCTCGAGTTTTGCTCTTGAGGTTTATGTAGCATCCAACACCTCAGATATGCTTAAGATTCTCAATGTACACACCATGCCATGTATCATTCTATATATACCGGACTGCCCAGAGACATAATGAGGTCCGATGCCACAGGTGGAGGGACTTAGTAGCCCGTTAAAGGTCTGATATAGTTCATATCATCCACTCTGGAGGGTATTATTGTGCTTGGAAAATGAGATCAGGGTTGTATTTTAGAAAAAAATAGTTTAAAATTGCACAAATACTGTATCTACTATTTTTTTTAATTAATAAATGCATTTTGTGTAAAGTAGTCCTTTAATGCTGTCTTGGTCACTAGATGGTGCTGTTGTGTTTTGTGCTGCGTTATTGTGTTGTGTATCTCACCCTCCACCCATCAGTAGTGTCTACTGTCATCTCACTTACTTCCCCACTACACAGTACTAAACTCCTTTCCATTTTGACTTTTTGAAAAATGTGATCTAAAGATGCTAACTACATGACCCAGAAGTATGGGGGTGGTGAGGAGCAGTGTGATTCCTTGCTTACAGTGTGTTGCCACCCCCCCCCAATGGAATATGAGTATTTGTTTTTAATTTTTGCTGCATTGGGTTTGGGAGATAGTGGATTGTTCAGATCTACTGATGAGATTGGCAATGCAGTTGGCAGCTGTACCGCAAGCAGTGCTGAAAGAAAGTACAGTGCTGACAGTTGGCATGGAGTCAGCAATGTGGCAGCTGGCTGTTTTAGGTATGCACATGCTCTGATACCAGTACCAGTAATGACAAAAAAAAATGTAAGCAATTTTTTTCTGTAGCATGGTAAAAGAATAACAAAATGGGGGCATGAAAAAGATTGTGGCAGTAGTTTTGCTTGCTACAGGAAATACAAATTGCTGTTGTGGGGGCTGCATCTCCCACTAAGTGAGAGAAAAACATGGTGGCTATTTTACATTGAAAATTCCATGGGCACAGTGATATTCCTAGGTAATCAGGTAGCCAGAGACTGGGACTCATTATTTCCTGATCTTTGTTGCCTGATACCGGACCAGCTACTTTGCCAATCAGAAATGACAATTCTTCCTGCCCATTTTCTAAACCATGTTAATTAATCATTGTGTTTCCATTTCAGTACTGTTCTTAGTAAAAGTTGCTGTAGAATTCTTCAAGCATGGTTTCTTGTAGCCCTTCTCAATGTTTTCTGCATATTCTGGATGCCACATGGTCACCCATGGTTCATACATGTTTGACCAGGGTTATAAGATCATGGGATAGCAATAATATTAGTACAATTTATTTGAATATCAGAATGCAGGATTTGACACTTTGATATAAATGATCACAATAATAAACTTTGTTTTGTAATTTATGAAGAGAAAATAACACACAAGGAAACCAATTCACTAAGCATAAACAAGCTTTTGTCCATGCCGAAGGTTCGCTTGCAGGTATTTGCAGTGGTGTTTGGCATGTATGGTGCTTTACCCTAATGCCCTGTGCGATTGCTGGTATTTGCACAATAAATTGTCAGCATGACCTGTTTGTTACCCCCATTGTGCGCTACATAGGCGGAAACACGTTTTGGTCAGGATGTGAAAAATGACAGCTGTACTGCTCATAAGGAAGTGTGGTAAAATGCCAATGTTGAAAATCTGGAGTGGAAATATTGAAAATTGGCAAACCCTACGGCGTGCGTGGCAACTGTGCAATGCAGGCTCGTAAAACAGTCATTTTTAGGAATTGTTTCACCAAATTTTCAACATTGCCATTTTAAAACCTGTGCTAATGAACAGTGTCACTGTAATTTTCTTACTGTGTCCCATACATTGATTTCACACACGGACTGCACCATTGTGCATTACATGGGGGGAAAGATGTTTTGGGCAGGATGTGAAAAATGACAGCTGTACTGCTCATAAGGAGGTGTGGTAAAATGGCAATGTTGAAAATCTGGAGTGAAAATATTGGAAATTCGCAAACTTACGAGCGTGTGTAGGAACTGCACAACGCATGCTCGTAAAACAGTTATTTGTAGGAATTTTTTTGCCAAATTTTCAACATAGCCATTTTAAGATCTCTGCTCATGAACAGTGACAGTATGATTTTCTTAATGTGTCCCATACAGTGACTTCGCACACCGACTGTGCCATTGTGCGCTACATGGGCGGAAACAAGTTTTGGGCAAGATGTGAAAAATGACAACTGCAGTGCTCATAAGGAGGTGTGGTAAAATGGCAATGTTGAAAATCTGGAGTGAAAATATTGAAAATTGACAAACTTACGAGCGTGCGTAGGAACTGCGCAACGCAGACTCATAAAACAGTCATTTTTAGGAATTTTTTCACCAAATTTTCAGCATAGCCATTTTAAGACCTCTGCTCATGATCAGTGTCACTGTGATTTACTCAATGTGTCCCATACATTCATTTCGCACACCGACTGCGCCATTGCACACTACATGGGCAGAACCACATTTTGGGCTGGATGTGAAAAATGACAGCTGTACTGCTCATGAGGAGTGTGGTAAAATGGCAATGTTGAAAATCTGGAGTGCAAATATTGAAAATCGCAAGCGTCACGGCGTGCGTGGGAACTGCATGCGCGTAAATCAAACAGTCATTTTAGGAATTTTTCACCAAATTTTCAACATAGCCATTTTAAGACCTGTGCTCATGAACAGTGTCACTGTGATTTTCTTAATGTGTTCCATACATTGATTTACTTTCACGACTAGCCATTCTGCACTACATGGGCGGAAACACGTTTTGGTGAGATGTGAAAATGACAGCTGCACAACTCATAAGAAGGTGCAATAAAATGGCAATGTTGAAAATCTGGAGTGAAAATATTGAAAATTAAAACATACGAGACCTGCGTAGGAACTGCATAGCATGCTGCGTAAAGTCATTTTGAATTTTTTGCACCAAATTCTCAACATGGGGTTTCTGGGACCCCTTCTCATGAATGATGTCACTGACATGGCATTATCAAGGCGAAGGGGTGATTTGCGCAGTGCCTGCGAAATCACCCGCCGAGCCTAATAACACCATGACAGTGACATCATTCATGAAATGAGTCCCAAAAACCCCATGTTGAAAATTTGGTGCAAAAATTCCAAAAAATGACTGAGATATGCAATAAAGTTGAAACACCCCTATCTAGCCCATTATAGAGCTTACCAGCATTTCCTCAGTTCGCGGTCAGCTTTGAAGAGTGCAGACGTGTTCCCAGTCCACCGAAGATCGTCGCGCCAGAGTCCGGAGGTAAGTATGGGGTGGGGCGGTGTGGGGAGGCTGGGTGCAGGTGGGTGGGTGTGGCTTGTGGGAGGGGCTGGGAGGCGTGCCGCAGGACCGTTTTGTTTACAGGTTAAAAGAAAAAAAAGACTACGAGGGCGTTTGCCACACTGGGGTGGGCTCCCAGCATGGCAGAGAAGATGTGTGTGGGGGGGCGAGGCCGACAGGGGATTGGCACCCCGTCAACAAACTTCGTGGGGGGCGAGGGCCGATGGGGATTAGGCACCCCGTCGGCAATCAAACAAATGGTTTGCCAGCTGGGTGGGCTCCCAGCATGGCAGCAATATGGCTTGGGAGGGGTCGTGGAGCTGATGGGGGATTGGGCACCCCGATCGGCAAACAATGTTTGCCACGCTGGGGTGGGCTCCCAGCGACCACGAAAACTTTGGGGGACCCGTGACGGATGTGCGTGGGGGAGGTAGCGGCGTGGCGTGAGGGGTGGCGCTCAGTATGGCAGCAGTGTTTTTCTTTGAAGCGAAGACCACCGCTGTCATACTGAGCTGCTGCACCCATTGGTGCAGGACCGCCACGCCTGCTCAACTGAGCAGTGCATTGGGTGGGAGAGGCACACCTCCAAGTGTGCTACTCTCCCAATTCGTTCCTTGCACAAGCGCGCAAGTGAATGTAAAAATGAATATGTGAACTTATCACATCTTAAAAGAGTTTATTTTAATGGTGGTATAACTAGAAATTAGGTCATTATAGCAGGAATGAATGGGACGACACTCAGTTTGAAAGATAAACAACAGCAGAAATGGGTAAGTAAAAGGAGACTATTTCAAAAGTATTTGAGGATAAAATATATATATATGTATGTATATACTGTATATACATTTCAGAATGTAAAGGTTGTTCAAAATATAAAATTACTGGAACAGTGTGGAAATGTTTTATTTATAACAGGACACTTCAGAAATTAACAACCATAGATAACCATGGATCACCATGGTCAACCTGAATAATTCTCAAACTGTATTAACCACAGTGATCTATGGTCTGACCCTGGGCCATTTAGCATCAGTAGCTGTCTATGGATAACTGTGGTTAGGTGAAACCATGAATGACAATGGTCACTGACCATATATAACCAACCATGGTCTACATGCAATCATTGTTTATCCATAATCCCAAAAGCAAGGCTAGGCCCACAAACCATTAATGTTGACTCTCCTCCATGTTTTTCAAGCAGTTCTTGTTACAGCCTTGCATATAACATAGCAGATAAAATGGACTAAAGGGCCCACAGGACTCATCCCTATTTTGTAGACAAGTTCCATTTACAGTATGCTCGAAATATGTCTAAGGTTCCCCTTGGATAACACAGCAGCAAAATCTAACAGCCTGGCGAGAAAATTGAACAGCACCTGCAAAATCCTTTGCAGTGACCAGTAAGTTGGCATGTAGACTAAAAGATTGTTTTTATATTTGTTTCTTTGATGTGGGTCAGGTCTGCACTTAAATGTTTAACATTCAGCGCATTTACATGCAGAATGATTGTTGCCAAATAACTGGTCTCCCGAAGTCTGAAGTGAAACACAGTGAAAGGGAGCACCACATTTACATGCAGTGCTAACACTGAGAAACTGAGTTAGTTAGATGCACACACAGCACCCTTCTGACTATAAATGTAATTATTTGTACTGTACCAGGCTGTGAGCAAGAGATAGAATAAGGTGCTTCTAGGAGTCTCAGGTTTCCAGTTGCCTTTAAGGTGCAGCTGGTAGCATAACAGAACATTACGCCAGGTGGCTTAATTTCAAATCCCAGCTATGGCATTTCTTTCTTTCTTTCTCTGTTCTGTTTGTTTGGGTTCCATATGTAGCATATGCACCCCGTTCCCTTGTGAATAAAAATGTAATTATCTGTGCAGCACACACTTGTGCGTTACAGAAACTGTATGGTGCTCCTGGTAGAACCTTCAGTACATTTCATGGAGTAAACATTTTCTGTCCCATGCCATTAGGCAGAGAGGCAGCAATGCAGAATTGAAAAAGTAAATGACAAATTATTTTTAAATCAGAACTATTCCATTCCAGCCTACATTTCTGTTCCAGTCAGTGCCATGGGTGAGTGTACTGTCCACAGTGACCATGGCTGTATAGCTCTGAGCGATGCAAACACCTCCTTATATGGTGGAGTCAAGGGGAGTTCCTTGGGTTAAACATATTTCCACAGTCAGACCCTGCTCACTACGCACTTTTCACCACTCCCTTATGCGTGTCATTCATGCCCACCATCTTTGTGGATCAAGCATTGTGCATCGCTCTTCTGCAGCATGGAGCTCCGTGCCTGATTTCAGTGTCTTTTTTTATGGATTGCCAGAACTTTGTGGATTGGGACCTTTAAATTTGCATGTATTCATTCTTAGAAAAACCTATGATCAAGTAATTCTTCTAAATGTTTTCTTGCCTTTGAATTTACTTTTACCCTATCCATGGGACCATGGAATGTGAGTAACTCAAAGTGATAAGGCAGTAAGACCTGAGTTCATTTCTTTATATTTTTCTCACTTTGGCAAATTTGCTCTACCACCAATGTTTGCTGTATACAGAGTTTGCTTAAATACAACTTCATGTCTTATGATATAACACAATATATTCAAGGACCCCAGAATTCTGCGGCCGCAGAATTTTGCACAGAACTTGCAATCTTCCGCAGAACTTCTGCGGTGCCGCAGAATTCACTCTTCTTGGTGATTTTTTATTAATATTTCTGTTTATCCATGGAATCTGGTTCCCTTCCCCTCTTTTTCTAGCCTAAACCTCCCTATATGTTCAGAATGTGATGTTATCATTGCTATAACATCATACGTTAGCTAATGAAATGGCTGCATTCTGGAACAGAAATGAACAGTCACTTATCTACCACAGCTCCCACTGCCAGAGACGGTGGCACAGCACATCATGCATGGTGATATTTGCTCAACCTGCACTACAGCCTAATACAATTTTCAGTCTTATATTGTTGCACTATGGCCAACTTAAATAAAATCTTGTCAATAGCACAGACCTGTTAAGTCCATACCTCACTTTGTACAAACCTGTTTGTGCCTTTAAGGTATAGAGACGCTATCTGAAATGAATAACTGGTAAAATGAATTTAACTGTCTAAATTTTTAAGAAAAATAAAGTAATTATGCCCAGAAAAGTGAAATATAATAATGTGTAGACCTGTTGAAAGAATAGACCTGTTAAATAAATAATTGCACTGTACACATTTTTGCCAGGGTTATTGATTACATATTGTCATTGGTTGATAGAATCACCTAAAAGTTATTCAGAAATGTTGTGTGCAGGGACAGCTGTTGGACCAGAGGGTAGCATGCTGTGTTTCCACGCCAGCAACTCAGGTTCAGAGATTAGCTCTGGGAGCTGGCTGGGCAGCACAAAGATTGGTGGAATACATCACTGCTCGGAGCCTGGGAAGGTATGGTGTAGTGTTCTGTCACATGGTAGACACATTGTGATGGGCTGGAGAGCTGTATCTCACAATTGGTTAACATGCATGTCATGGCCTGATTGTGTTACGTGGTGTGTCAGGGAAAGCAGGTTGACATGAAAAATTAGTTTTGCAATAACTCCTCTATTCCATTTCCAGTGGGACCTGTATGAATGAGGATGCAAGTTCATGGAAATAAAAAAAAAAAAAAATATATATATATATATATATATATATACATATATATATAAACACACACACATACAGTATCTCTGTCTCTCTCACCACACACACACGCATATTTGTATGTATGTTACAGATTGCATATAAATATACAAGTGATACACAGTGGGAACCTCATGAGTGATGTAGAAAGCACATACAAATATATAAGTGATAGACAGTGGAAACCTCATTAGTGGGATAGATAGCATGCATACAGAAATAACTTATTTATCACATAAGATCCCCTCTGCATATGTCATTTATGCAATAGGCTAGGACCTTAAGGGAGAGACATTTGTTTTGCTTTTTTAGGCATAAAATTATTTTTATAAGTCTGTTATTTTTTGAACTAGTGTTACTGTGCTTTCCACCATCCTGATTGCTATAACCACTGCCATGAAAGTGAAGTCAGAATGACAAGCTGACACTGTGATGTGGTAGTTTGTTAATGCCACAGAACTTCCACAGAAATTACAAACCACCGCCGCAGAAGTTCTGCGGCAAATGGTAGTCTTGCTGCAGAACTTGGTCCCACTGTGCCGCAGAAAAGTAGGGGCCCTGAATATACTACACTATGCAATTTTTTTTTCTTAACTAAATACATTTTTGCATTCAGTGGGCATCACTGCTTGAGGCGCACTTATGTCCCGCTGCCCACCTAAGACACTCTGCAGACCTCTGGGGAACCTCCTTCAGACTCCACAGGACACCCACAGCAAAATGACTCCTGTCTAACCCAGCTTGGGGGCCCTGCACTGCCACCAGATGGAAGCAGGCTGTTTGGCTCGGCTGTGGCTGAGGAAAGGTTCCAGTGCATCAGAGGCCTGCTGTCAGAAGGGGGAAGGGTTGTCTGACAGCTGTCAAGAGATGCACGTACAGCACTTTTTCCAGTTTGCTCCCGTATGACTTATGCTCTTCTGCTGCATCAGGCAGACACCTCCAGTCTCCCCTCCCCCCCCCATAAACAGGGCCTCTTCTAATGGTGTGCAGTCACCTATGTTGTCAATGCTGTATGACTAGCTGCAACAAGAGGCACTGTGAAAGTAGATGTCTCTACTCCCCCCAGAGTTTGAACATGCTGCCGCTGCAGTGCATTGCTGAAGCCACTGACCCAGGGAAAGGGGTCAGCTTCATGACACAGTGGTATCTCCCCTGCTTGGTAGCACAGTATGCTACCACTAGTGCAACCAGGCCAGGTACAGTTTACTTTTGGTAAGCAAAATTAATAAATATATCAATATATTCCATATATTTATTTTATTTAAGTTTGCACAGGAAGCTCTCACTGAGATGAAACATCTTATTTACTATGCGTGAGCTTCCTAGGAGGAAACAAGAGCCACAAGTGGATCACACCACCAACATACTAACTGTAAAAATAGCACAATTAATTAACACCTACATACATGTTTTAAATGCACGGAACATTTTAATTTTAAAGAAAAGGATTCCATTTCTGCATGATGGTAATAGCTCTGCAAATTTGCTTACCTCTTTCCCGCTTAGTTAGCCTTGACTGGTATGTTCCAAATAGAGTCAGCACAACTTGGGTTACAAATCCAGCTACATAAGCATTTCCTCTGAGGCAGGTTGCAACAGTGAAAGGATTGTCCTTAATCTGAAAAAAAAAACACAATGGGGGGATTTTCAAAAGTTATAAAATGGGCACACCTCCTAGTTAGGTGTTAGGAACTGCCTTGGTATATCCAGATCATGTTCTACCTTATTGGAGCTATTTTCAAAAGTTGGACTTAACATGCAGAATTTCTAGCTGTTTTATGATACTTTACATCCAGTGTTGGATACAAAATGCTATACATAGATTTAAATGATACATCAGGCTACACTTGATCAGACAGTTGTGTCCAGGTACATTTATATCTGAACTTTGCAAACCAGACATAACTAAGTCAGGAGTTTGAAATGTCTTAGCTTTAAAAACTGGACATAGGAGCAATTTGCTATCATGTCCAAATTTGTACACAACAAAAAATTGCATCTTGACATAGGCTTTGAAAACCCCTCCCAGTCTATTCAAAAGAAATACGAAATAGATGATTTTAGACATGCACTCAAGAGCACTTAACAGTGATTGGCATAATTAAAAGAAAAATGCTATAGTTTACCAGAGAGCCTAACAGTATGTCCAGGCTCTCACACATTGGGTGGTGGAGGCAGTTTTGAACAGCTGTCTTGGATGCATCCAGCCTCAGGGAGGGAGGCTGGGTGGATGACTTCCTGCTGTTATATGACTGTCCCCATGTGGCCCAGGATAGGCAGTCAAGGGGCAGAAATAAGCGGCTTGAGATGGGAGTTATGGGAGGAATCCTGCTACTGGTGTGATACCAATGCTGGAATGCAGTATAACAGTGGGTTTCATATGTCCATTCCTGTGCCAGAGTGTCAGGTACAGTGTGATGGGCAGTCCTGGTCCCAGTTCAGTTCTGACTGTCCTGAAAGATCTTGTATCTTGGACTATGCCTCAGTGGAACTGGGGTGGAACACAGGGTGAAAACAGATTGAAATAACAGTGGTGCTCATGCAGAGGATACTTTCTCACCCTCCCTACCAAGATGCAGTGCGCAGACCTCTTGGTCTTCTGCCTTTCCTCTCTAATTGGAAAATACTGACTGGGTTTACTGCCAACCGGCAGGCCCACCTGGCAGGGTAAGTCCAAGACAGATTGTAAGGGAACAAACAAAAAGATATCTAGGGACCTGTATTCACTGGTCTTGTCACACAGGTGTGGAGGAACACAAGGGGTCTCCAAAGCAGGTTATAATCCTTAGAAGGGGATTTTACTTTCCACTATAACCAGACAGTATATTATACAGAGGATACAGGGGTAATTAGTAGAGCTGCAAGATTGCTATGCTTCATTTGCACATTATTATCTGAATGACGATTACATCATTATGTTAAGGGATAAAAATCATCTAATGAATTCCTGAAGAGAAATTAATGACTGGCATCTGTATACTGAATGTGTTTTGGATTTACTACTTTTTCTGTGTTCCAATATGTTTTCATAGCTTTTGTATTTTTCTTTTCTAACTGTAATGGCTGATAAAGTCAAGGCAAACAAACACGTTGAACTAAATGACTGCTGTGGTAGTTGTGGGATGACGGGCTGATCGGCAGAATGAAGGAGAGCCTGACCCATTAGGTTAAGAGGGAGAAATAGAAAGTGAACTTGAAAATAATAAAAAAAAACACCAGAGCAGGATGACACATAGTTATAGCACAAGAGTAAATAAAACCTAAGAAACTTGACAATGTCAAACTCATTTAAACCCATTGTACATTAATACTTTATGTTATGACACATGCCAATAATGAACAGTCGTGATAAAACAAGGAATGTGCCCTTTGGTTCCAAGTTAGGACACTTAATCATCTTACAAGATTTCAGCAATAACACCCAAACACCTGGGCAATTTCTTTGGACTAACACCCAGTTGGGGGATGTTACGGCCTGAGTTGTAGTGGGGGGCCACTTCCCCACAGCAAGGGAATTAAGCATATGGAAATGCCTGATTGTAAGGATATTATTGCAATTATAAGTCTAATCACATTAGTAAAGAAACAAAATTGCATTAAAAAAATAAAATTTACACACACATGCCCCATACTGCTCTGAGTGGTACCTGGCATTTTTAAAGGATTAATGCCTGGTACAGCAGCCAATCAAGGCATGTACTCGGCCTCATGAATAATTAATTAAAATTGTAATGTGCAATAACCAACAGATACTGTATAGGGAGAAAGACATTATAAATATTTTACATTATAAATCATATCCTTCCCAACTTTGTTTTTGAAATATCCTTCTAATTAATTGGACTAAAAAGCATGTGTTAGGTAGTTGTATACTTACTGTAAGGTTCCAAACACCACTGGGGTTCTCTCCCCATGAGAAGACTGTCATGAAGGTCCATGCTGATAACCCTTCCTGGCTGTCATCCATTGACCGTGTCAGGAGCAGTGGAGACAGTGTCCCATATGGAGATGTAAGATAAATGCTTAGATCTCCTCTGCACACACTTGATAGTGAAATGGTCACCTGGGATAATCGAAATGAAAAAAATAAATGGAGAGCCTTACGCTATAATAGTTAGGCCATTATTTAATAGAAACATAGAAACATAGACGTTGACATAAGATAAGGACCGCAAGGTCCACCCAGTCTGCCCATTTCTTTTTCAACCTTATGAATATGCCATAGGCCTTTACTCTGTCAATGCCCTATCTATTCATATTCATCTGTTTTGCTGCCATATGCGTATCCCATGCCTGTTTGATGTCCTGCACTGTATTCTTATCCACCACTTCCTGAGGTAGGCCGTTCCATGCATTCACCACCCTTTCTGTGAAAAAGAACTTCTTCACATTACGCCTTAATCAGCCTCCCTCTAATCTCATGCTGTGTCCTCTTGTCCTGTTATTTTTCTTATATTGAAACATGTTATACTCTTTCACCTTGTTAATGCCCTTAAGGTGTTTGAATGTTTCTATCATATCACCTCTTTCCCTCCTTTGCTCTAGGGTATACATATTGAGCTCTGTTAATCTGTCCTCATATGTGTTTTGATACAGTCCCTGCACCATTTTGGTTGCCCTTCTCTGGACTGCCTCCATTTTGTTAATGTCCTTGTGAAGGTGCGGCCTCCAGTACTGCATGCAGTACTCCAGATGGGGCCGAACCAGTGTCTTGTAAAGAGGGATTATTACCTCCCTCTTACAACTTGTGATACCCCCTACTAACACACCCCAACATCCCCCTAGCCTTACCTAATGCTTTAGTGGTCTGCTTGGATGATTTCAGGTCATTTGCGGTGATAATGCCCAAGTTTCTTTCTTCCCTTGTGATTGCCAGCAACTCCCCTCCCAACCTATAGATGGCTTCAGGGTTTCTCTTCCCTATGTGCATGATCTTGCACTTCTTTGCGTTATACCCCAGTTGCCACTCTTCCGACCATTTTGCCAGTTTATCCAGATCTCTTCTTATTCTGCCCACCCCATCAGGATCATCTACTCTGTTGCAGATCTTGGTGTCATCTGCAAACAGACAAACCTTACCCTCCAGTCCATCTGCAATGTCACTGATGAAGATATTGATGAGGACTGGCCCCAGGACTGATCCCTGAGGTACCCCACTTGTGACTTGCATCTCTTCTGACTGTATACCATTTACCACCACTCTCTGTTTTCTGCCCAGTTGATCAACTTTTGACCCACCCCGTAGCTTATTAATCAATCTTCTATGTGGAACAGTATTGAAAGTTTTGCTGAAGTCAAGGTAGGTGACATCAACTGCTCCCCCTTGGTCCACCATTCTGGTTACCCAGTCAAAGAAATCTATGAGATTAGTTTGACAGGACCTTCCTGTTGTAAACCCATGCTGTCTTGGATCCTGTGCTCCTATGGATTCCAGGTGTTGCACTATCCTTTCCTTAAGGAGTGCCTCCATAATCTTGTCCACTACTGAGGTAAGACTGACTGGTCTGTAGTTCCCAGCCTCCTCCCTGCTACCACTCTTGTGGAGCGGGATCACATGAGCCCTTCTCCAGTCTTCTGGGACCTCTCCTGTGCTCAGAGACTCACTAAACAGTTCTGATAATGGCTCTACTAGTTCCACCCTTAGCTCCTTTAGTACAAAAAGGTTTGAAATTTCTTCCATTCCCCTTTTCAAAATTCAAAATCACAGAACAGACTTCTCAGTTGCTCCCCCTTAGATTCCAGCCCCTGACCAGGCCACCGGGTCCTCTCTTCGGCTTGGCCACGGCTTCGGAAGATAGCCGCCCAAGCCGCTACCACCTGCCGGCCTTACAGCTCCAGCCACTCAGGATTCCAGCCCCTGACTGGGCCACCGGGTCCTCTCTTCGGCATGGCAGCAGCTTCGGAAGATAGCCGCCCAAGCCGACACCACCTGCCCACCTTACAGCTCCAGCCACTCGGGGTAAGATTCTGCCTAGGGTCGGGGAAGCGTGGACGGCTACCATGGTCTAGCGTTTGCTGCCTCGCTCCCCGATTGGACTCTCACTACCTACGCTGTTCCTGATTGGCTCCCGTCTCTCTCTGCCTTTTGCTCTGCTCGCTGGGCTCTGCACTCATAGAAATACATTGGACTTTGCCGTAATTTTGGCCTACATTTTATTGCAATTAATTGCCGTGTTCTCTGCAGTGTGATTTTACAGCCATTTTACTGTTTTAGTTCATTGTGCATATTTCGTTACAGCCATTTACATCTGCTGTTAATAACTGTGACTTAAAGTTCTCTGCTTACACTTGTCTGCTATCTGATCCCCTTCTCCCTACCTTAGCTAAGTTTCTGTCACTAAGGGCACAGCATTTATTTATTTATTTAGCTTTTGTTTACCGGGTAGGTACACTAGACAAGTTATATGCCTATTTTCAGGAATGACCTGGGAGAGTACAACAAGGAATACAGATACATCAGGAATACATAACAGCGAGTAGAGTAGAGTACACTGAGTCACAAGAAACAGTCTAACATAGAATAATCTACTGTGTCAGTATTTGTTAATATACATATGTACAACAATAAGTAGTCTAGATAGTCTAGAATTGCAAGCTTTCTGCCTCACTAGTCCTGCTGCTACCGTTTCTCTCTCCCCCTCTACTGGCACCAGGTTCTGGAATTATCCATTATTCCGAGCCTTGCCACCCTCCCCTCCCCACCGCTCTGACTCACATCTGCCTAAACTTTTCTCTCACCCCACGCCCCCTGTTTTAGCCTCTTCCCTATGTCACCAACCTTTGTCCTGCACTGCATTAATCCCCTTCCTCTCTCTCCCTTAGATTCCAGCCCTGACCGGGCCACGTCCTCTCTTCGCACGGTCGCGGCTCGAAGATAGCGCCTAGCCGCCACCACCTGCCCACTTTACAGCTCCAGCCACTTGGGGTAAGATTCTGCCTAGGGTCGGGGAAGCGCGGGCAGCTACCATTGGTCTAGTGTTTGCTGCCTCGCTGCTCCTGATTGGCTTCCATCTCTCTCTGCCTTTTGCTTTGCTCGCTGGGCTCTGTGCCAATAGAAATACATTGGACATTGCCGTAATTTTGTGCCCACCCCCCACCTCCCCACCTTAAACTTATACGCCTTAAACCCCGCCCTCTTCTTTCTCCCTCAGCCCATTTGTTAACCAGCCTCGGTCCTTTTACGCAAACCCTTCCCATTTTTTCACCATACAGTGTGCCTGTCTTACCATACTCTTTCTCCTCCTACTTGTAGCCTTCTCCACTGCCCTCTGATCCCACTCAATCTGTACTGGCACGGCCCCCCCATCTACTCTGACAAATCAATGTCCACCTTGTGGCCATTCTCCCCCCTGCTTCTTACCCTCCTCCTCCTTCTCCTTGCTATGCCCCCCATCTTCTCCCTTCCTAGGCCCTACCTCCCTTACCCACTCTTCCGATCTCCTGCCCTGGCACTACCTTCTGCTCTAAGGGAACTCTACACTTCCTGCCTCATCCTCCTTGTGGCCCACCTGTGTTCAATACCTGGTTACTGCTTATGGAAACAAAGCCCTGTGGGCTGGCCTGCATATCTTTGCTTCGACTAATAACATCACCTAGGAACTACCGACTGGAACCCGCCTACAACTCCAGCAGCAAACAACATCTTAAATTAGGCCTCAGGGAACTACACCTCTACTCCTTAAAACTGCTTCTCCTCATCCTACTGATCTCTGGCAACGTTCACCCGAACCCTGGACCGCGCAGCTCAATTCTCAAAAACTGCTGCCGGATCTCTTCTCCTTGTAACCCTAAACATCTGTAGCCTTCTGTTGAAGTTTGACGCACTTCAATCTTTCGTTAGGCATCACAACCCTGATGTCCTAGCTGTTGTGGAAACCTGGCTGACGCCGAAAGTTCCGGTACCTGAAATAACCCTCCAAGGCTATAACATCTTTAGACTGGACCGAGTCTCCAAGAAGGGTGGGGGCTGTGCCGTTTATGTCAAAGACACCTTAATGGCTCACCCCCTAGCTACACGGATGCCTGAGTCCTCGTCCCAGATTCTACCCATCAGACTACTCCTAGGTCCTAATCACAAAGAGCTCTAAATCGTCTCCATCTACATTCCACCTCAGCACTAAGCCAATGGTCTTAAGGATGTCCTCAAGTACATTAACACCCAACCTCCTGACTCTGAACTTATCCTGTTAGGGGACTTTAACATAAATTGGCTCAGTTCTGATGTAGGTCCTCATAAGGATGCCATAGTGGCCGCCAACCTCACACAGATGGTCAATACCCCTACTAGAACTAATTACAAGACCGGCACTAGCACTCTACTGGACTGGGTACTTACAACTCACCCATCCCGTATCTCTCGTATCTCCATTCTCCCAGACTACAACAAAATCTCCAGACTGGTTTTAGTGCCATTGAGAAGTGGTTCTCTAACCACAAGCTCATCCTTAACCAAAAGAAAATGAAGTCTATGCTCTTCTGCAGCTCTCAAAATAGACACAAGCTTCACAGCCTAACTATCTCCACTGCACAAGGGTCTATCCTGGAGCAGGTCCATTCCTTTAAATACCTCGGGATACTGCTCGACGTCAACCTCTCCTACAAGGCTCACGTCAAAAGTGTGGCCAAAGCAGCAAATATTCACCTTGGCCTCCTCTACAGGCACAGACAACATATCACACCCCAAGCTCTCAGGCTTGCCGTTCAGAGTTCATTGGTCTCGATTATTGATTATGGCCTTCTCTTCTATGGTTCTGCCACTAGGTCTACCCTCAGGCGTGTCTCAACAGCCCTCAATAAGGCATGTTGGCTAGTCTCTGGGGCACACCAACTTACACATACCTGTGATCTGTATGCTCAAACCCACTGGCTCCAACTCTCTAATCACATAAAGTTCCTGACCTGCATAATGGCTAAGAAAATCAGCCTTGGCCTTGTGCCACTGGGAGTCATGGCCCTGCTCCAAAACAGCAGAAACAACCTGCAGATTACCAGGGGGGCTAAAACTCAACTCCTTCGAATCCCCTGCTGCCGCACTGCTCAGGGTCAATGGGCATTTGCCCACACGGCTCCATTATGGCTGAATAACCTTAGCCCTGACATCACCTCAGCTCCTACAATTGGTACCTTTAAAACTCGCCTATGGCTTCATCTTAGTGCCTCTAGCTCCTGCAACTGCTACACTTATGCTTGAGCTGACTTGTCCAGTCGCTGACACCTCCTCAACTCCCCCCCCTGCAGCTCGTACCCCAATTGCACTTACTATCCTTCTCCCCCTCCACCTATCCTCACCTATCCCCTCTCTCCCACCATCCCCGCCCCTCCTCCCCTTCACTCACCTTCTCCTTTTACTCCCTCTCCCCTCATCCAACAACTGCCTCTGGCTGCATCTTTGTGTTCCCCTCCCTTTGCTTCCCCCTTGTTCTCTGTGCTGCCCGCCTCCCCACCAAGGCATTATTGTCTCTCCATAGGTCTATCTCCATCTTGAATTGTCTATGTATCATGTCATTATTTGTTCCTGTCTCAAATCATTGTATATTGTTGAACTAAGACTACTGTTTCCTAATTTTGATGTGTATCAACCCTGTTTTGTACTTGCCTCTGACGTGGAATCTTTGTAAAAGAGCCTTGGCTCAAAGGTATTTGTAATCCTAGATTTCAATAAACAAAAATAAAAATAAATATGGAGTTGCCTAACAAAGTGCAAAGAGCCACCCCATTGTGCCTCCAGACATTGGGTCCCTACGAAGAATGATTTCTTAGTTGTGGGGGAGGGAAGAGTTCCCACTGAGACTAAGTCACAATACAAATTTGTCACATAAATGTTAGTGGGAGCACATGGGATTTGCAACCCCTAACATACTGGTTAGCAACACCCACAGAAGTCTGAACATGGCACAGAGCCAGTCACATGGTGTTATACTTAAGTTCATACTAATAGAAACATAGAATTTTCTGGCAGATAAGGACTGCTTGGCTCACCTAGTCTGCCCATTTTTCTCTGCCTACAGTATCATCATAGATCCTACTTGATCTTCACCCATTCACCCCCCTTCCCTTTCCCGAATATTTCCTTATGCCTATCCCATGCATTCTTGAACTCTACCACTGTTTTCACGTTCACTACCTCCACTGGAAAACTGTTCTAGGAATCCATCACTCCTTCTGTGAAGAAGGACTTCCTTGTATCTCTCCTGCTTCTACCCCTCCCCCCAGCTTCTTGTGAGATGGAAGAAGTCTATTGTGTCATTGTGTCCAGTAGGACTGTCCCCAGTGTGTATCAGTGGTAATAGTTCTGCAAATTACCCTCAGCCATAAATAGATTGAGTTTAGTTTTAATTATTTGCCCTGGCTCATCAATGCTCACTCTATAAAAGGCTTTTCTGGCTTCCCCATCCCATGCTTGTGATGTTGTACTAGGGGGTGTCACCTTTAACATCCTACAAAATTGTACGCCCCAGTCTCGTGTCTCCCTCCTCAAACCAGCTCGCAGCAATTATCCGCTAAGGTCTGGAATCAATGCCATGCTTAAAATCCCAAAACTTTGGGTGAGGATGGGGGGAGTCCTCCTTTGGTTACACTGCACTGCACTGCATGGAATTCCATTCCTACAGAGATTAGATATAGTCCCTCGGTTTCTTGATTTCATAGAAGGCACTGTGATCATCTCCTCAGGGTGTTTAAGTGTGCATGCCCCTAAGCTGTCTCTTTTTTGATTGCTGATATTTATTATAGTATAGCTATCTCTCTGTCAAAGTTTCTAAGCTGGATGTGCATTTGTTGTCATTTACTGTATGTCTGTTGTTACCTGTATTACTTTTCACCTGAATCTTACAATTTTCCCCACTCACTGAAGTAGTGTAATTTTTGTCTTGATATGAGTAAATTGTTGTTGCTTTGATGCTCTATAATGTTTTTGTATATTGTACTCTCCTAGTTCATGCCTGAAAATAATAATTTGTTTGCCTAGTACACCTACTCGGTTAACAAAAACTAAATAAATAAAAGCTGTCAAACTAATCAGCTTCTATTATTTCCTATGGTAATCTGTTCCATAAGCATGCCATGCTATGACATGTTCAGAGGTTGTGGGCATGAGTGCTGCTGCTGGAAGAGTCCACTACCCACCTGAAAAAAATCTTGGTGGAGTTGTCACCTCACTGCAATTTTCCAACTTTGTGTGATGGATTAATATGCGAAATAAGGCAAATTTGTGAATTAATCCACAAAGCAAATTTTTCCAACTTCGAACATCTCTACTACGAACATAAAAAGCTTAAAACTATTAGACTTAAAACAATTATGTTTAAATTCAGTGTTTTCTATTTTTTTGTTACTTTCTTCTCTTTTTGGACTACAGAATATTTCAGATAATTTTTTTTTATTTGTCAAAAGTTTTACCAGGAAACTTCATCTGGGAGGAAGCATAGCATCGTGGTCAAGAGCACTGAGCTGCAAACTTGGGGAACTGGGTTTGAAACCCAAAGTCACCACTTGCATACTGTGTGACCATAAGCAATTGATAGATAAAATGTATTTTTATATAGGATACATATTGTTAAGTTAGATCCCCATTTTCAAAAATGTCCTGTTGTTCCATTCACATCAGAAAAAGAAATAAGACATTGTGAGAGTAGAATAGACAAGTGGCAGCATACTAACAACATTCATCCAGTTTCAGTGTTACATTTATAATAAAAACTCATAAAAATATGTCAAAAACTAACTACTACCTAAAAACAGGTACAACTGGAGTGCAGATAACTCTTCAGAAGCTTTTTAAATGGCGAGTGCCCCTGGATAGATTTTAATTCTTTTGGTAGTCTATTCCAGTAAGTCACCAAACTATTTTGTAGGGTAATGTCACCTAGTCTATTACTTGATTTGGCTCTAGGGATGATTTGGTTCAAGGGTCTCAAAGAGGCTTTCACAGGGCAAGATGGCCCCAGTGTTACAGTGTGGTTTAGAGGGTGGGTTTCTTTAAGCAAGTCACTTAACTTCCTCGTGTTCCTAGAATGCACCTGGAAACAAGCCTAGGCTTTGTGTATTGTTCCTGGCAAAAATTAATAAAATAAATATTTAGGGATTTTAGGGATGCAGTATAGCACAGTGGTTTAAGGCTCTGAGCTGCAAATCTGGAGACCTGGGTTTGAATCCCACAGGCCCCACTTGCATGCTATGTGACACTAAACAAGCCACTTAACTTCCCTGTGCTCCCAGGACACACCTGTAAACAAGCTTTCAGCTTAGTGTGTCTCTCCTGGTTAAACAATTGGGAAAAATAAATACGTAAATCAAAAGGAAAGAAAAACAGACATGCTGAGCTGAAAACAGCTTGCTTCCACATATGTCTTGGGGGAAAAGAGTGCAGGGAGTAACATACAGAAACATAAAATTTGTCAGTAGAAAAGGACAGGTAGGTCCACCTAGTCTGGCCTTTTTTCCCTGCCTATTACTACACCCTGGACTTTATTTGGTCACAGGTGTCCCTCCTGCCTCCCTTTCCACTGCTTATTATGCCCATGTGCCTTTCCCATGCATGCTCAAAGCTCCTCACTGTTTTCACCCTCACTACCTCTTCTGGTAGGGAGTTCCAGGTGTCTGCCATCCTTTCTGTGAAAAAATATTTCCTCGCATCCCTTTTAAATTTCCCCCCTCCCCAAGCTTTGTAGCATGCCCCTGTGTTTTGGTGCTCCTCCTCCTGTGAAACAGACTCCACTCCTCTCCTGCACCTTGTTAACCCCTGTGATGTACTTACAGATCTCAATCATGTCCCCTCTCACTCTCCTCTCCTCCATGGAGTACATGCTGAGCTCTCACAGCCTCTCCACATATAATGTCTTATGAAACCCTGAACCCTTTTTGTAGCCCTTCTCTGGACTGCTTCCACCTTGTTGATGTCCTTGAAGAGGTGTGGCCACCGGAACTGGACACAATACTCCAGGTTGTGTCTCACTAGTGAGCGATACAGAGGCAACACCTCCTCCCTTCTCCTGCTAGACATCTCCCTCCCTATGCACCCCAGCATCCAGCTATTTTTGCTTACTACTGTCTTGTCACACTGCCCTGTCACCTTGAGACCATCAGATGTGATTACCCCAAGATCTCTCCCTTGCTTGCTAACTGTGAGTACCTACTCCCCCATCTTATACAAAGCTCCCAGGTTTTCCCATCCAGGGTGCATGAATTTGCACTTTTTGGCATTGTAATAATGAAAAAAGAAACAATTTATCAAAAGGTGATGTAAATATAATAAACACATAGTGAACATTACATAGGTGCAGAGTATTTAAAAATAGCATGAAAAACAACAAAGCATGTGCATATTAAACACAATAAATACACAGAGGAAATACAAAAGGTGCAGAGTACTAATTACTGTACAGTAAGAGAGGTTAAACAAAAAGGTGCATAACTATTCTTGCACTTTCTGGTTGTGACATCATAGTCCATTGTCATGGTTAGTACTGTGATGTCATAAATAAAGGTACAGTGAGGTCACCTGGGGACAGGAATATATTTTTTATAAAGACTTTTTGGATAGACTACTAAAATAGAGGATAATGTATGGTCCTCTATCGTTAACCGGTCAGTTAACAGTCGAGAGGTTGCCAGGGCGACCATGTAAACCTCGGAGAAGCTCGAAGGTTTCAGTCATATAACAACAGGCGATTAAAATTGACGGTTGCCGATAGAGGACCATACAGTATTTTATAGTGTATGGTCCACTATCAAAAATTAAATGCTTCGTTTTCAAAAGTCACCATGGCGCCCTTCAGTCCTTCCCCGTCGGTTTCCCTTCAGTCCGTTCCTGTCAGAAAAAAAGCACGCACATGCGCAGACCACTCGCTGTTGTTAACCTATCGATGTGACGTAGGATCGATAGGTTAACAACATATCTACGTCACATCGATAGGTTAACAACCGTAGGAAATGATGATTTCCTAAGGTTAACAGCGTTCTACCATACATTATATAAGAAATAAACCCTGTGAAGAATAACTGATAATTAAAGAAAAATGTATTCACTAGTAAATTGTAATAGCTGAAACATCAAGTTTAAGTACATGGTGAATTGTAAAGCTGCTCTTTAAGGACCTGGGGTAAATTTGAGATGAACTAGAATGTTTTTTCCCCCCCTGGCAAATACTTCAATGATAAATAGCCAAGAGGACCTATTATTAAGCATTAAAGCATAACCAGGGGTTGGATTAGCTTCTATCTAACCCGGGGGGGGTGGGAGTCATGGTCATAAGGTACGATACACAACCGAGGGTCTTATGCCTATAGGGTTAGATTAACGAATGCAATCCAACCCCTGGAGTGACTTATTGTGAATATTGAACCAAACTGTATTCTTTCTTTAAGTTAGTGTTTTCATTGTTAACATTCTAATTTCTCAGTTGCACATGAGGGTTTCCCAGCCACTAAACTAAACCTTTTAGAATGTTATTAGGAAATAATGCTTCATTTCCAACTATTGTTTTATAATAAATATCACGTATTTATTCAAAGCAATGAGTCACAATCTGTTATGACTCTAGAAATTGCACTACAACAAAATTTGGATATAGATGCTGGACGCAAGTAAACCATTCCTCGCTTAAAACCCTGATATCTGAACTCTCAAATCTCTGTCAACATGATGGTATTTTACAACAGAAGACTTTGCTGCAAAGTTTTGAAATCAAGTACTTTTTGTTCTTGGAGACATAAATTGGTTGATAGGTTTTCCCATTAATATTAAACAGACATCAATATTTTAACTGTGAATACAGTTTTAAAATCTTACAACTGCAAAATCTGGCACTGGAAAGAAACATCAGAAAATTATAGAATATGTATCAAGGCACAGTCATAATGGCAGTCTTCAGCCACTGGGACACAAAGGAGCTAGATGATATTTTTTTTTTATCTCATAGACTTGTGTTGCTTGCTTTGTACCAATTCTGCTGTGCCTTTTTGTTTCACTGTTAGTGAAATTGCAAGTGATAGCCGTATCAGAAGCTACAATCCCTATGTGTTAATATGAAATGAAACATTCCAAATGCCATCTCTTGCACTTCAAGATGAAACA
Source organism: Neoceratodus forsteri (assembly GCA_016271365.2). Taxonomy (NCBI): domain Eukaryota; kingdom Metazoa; phylum Chordata; order Ceratodontiformes; family Ceratodontidae; genus Neoceratodus; species Neoceratodus forsteri. Next base: position 240,788,675 of record CM057459.1, on the reverse strand, counting down.
AAACAAACTGGGGAAACCATCAAAATGACAATTTAGCCTGATTTAATTTCAAGCCAGCTTCCCAAAGATCTACCTAATGTTTAAGTAAATATTTTATCCTTAAAAAAAAAAAGTTCAGTTTGTTAAAGTCATTCTTGATGTGGCTTTGTCACCTGCACATGCTCGAGTGTGTCAATCTGAGTCTTTGTTCCTCTGCATGCATCTGTTGTCAGGTTCAGTGTCACTGAACCACTTGCAGGAATGGCTCTAGAGGATTTAGGAAGAAAAGAAAGAATAAAAATGATGCACATTTAAGTAAAGACGGTAAATCGTAAAGGAAAGAAAGGTGTTCTCAAGGAAGTAGCCTGCAGCCCTGTCAGGTAAGGCTTACTCACATTGCTCTTTTTTTCCTCAAGCTCTCAAATCTTCTGCCTTTTTTGAAATCTCTTCTGGGACAGGGACTTGAAAGTGAGTTGCAGGTCAAGGCAATAATTAGGGGCTGCTGGGGCTGCTAGCTGATGACTTGCCTCTGCCTTTGTGTCCAAGCTTTTGCAAGTCAGCAGGGACCTTAGGTTACTCATTCCAGTCACATCATTTTCTGCTGATGACAGCATCACACCTTCATCCCTCACATTTGCATTTCAAACTGCCACTCTGCTGCTATTGATTAATTATTTAGTACCCCTCGGCCACTTGTGAACACTTCTGATCTCACATTCCAGGTGACTAGTCCTGTTTCTTTTATCAGTGTCTTTTTATATAACTTACACATTTCATCAGTAACTCAGAAACAACATGCTGGAGGCAATGCTTCATGGGCTGCATTCCTCCTTAGATTCCTGCTGCCCCAGTTTTTGGCAAATGTATGTGATGGGATTTTTGGGGTGGGATTAACATGATGCAAGAGTGGGGGGGGCTGAATTTTTCCTGTTCATGAACAAAAAAAATTACACAAACATAATCCTGTTCATCCTCTCTCTTATGAAGTGAAAAGGATGTGAAACATAGTGTGTCTGTTCAACGTCAAAGCAAATCTGGATTTAAAATTGAAATTTTTGCTTGTGCTTTAACAGTGAGTTTTTTTGTCATTTTTGACCAGGAACAGCACACTGAGCTGTGATAGCTTGTTTCTAGGTGTGTCCTGGAGGGAGGGAGTTGCATGGATCTATTTTATTGATGGGGTAATGTTGGCCATGACAATGGGGACACTTCCCTTCTCTTCTTCAATATGTGCCATAATATCTTTTACTTCCATAAGGACAATGACCAGAGATGGGCAGAAGAGACCTCAGTTTTAATGTCTCATCCAAAAGATGGCACCTCACCAGTGCAGAACCCTCCCATACTGCATTAGAGTGTCAGTTACAGGTACAGTATTACCCCAAGGGCCTGGTGTGGGCTAGAACCCACAGCCATCTGCTCTTCTATCCCCAGAGGCAAATGTGCTACAGTGCCTACTGAGTTACTAAACTGATGTGTAAGTGGCTCAGTAGCCCTGAGCCTTAGGGCTAGGGTGCTGTACAAATAAAATTATCTTGCCTTTGCCCTTGTGCTGTCTTGCTTTGTCTTTGTCTTGCCCTTGCCCTTGTAAAGAATGGGTTGAAAAAAGGTATGTACTGTAGGTGATTGTTTTAAATATAATGGTTCAATAAAATGGTATTACCTTGCTTTGCCATGCCCTTTACTTGCTTTACCTTGCAGTGCATTGCCTTTCTTTGCCTCGGCTTGCCTTCCTTTGCCTTTGTCTTGCTTACCCTTGCCTTGCCTTGTCCTTGCCTTTTTCTTGCCTTGCTTTGCATTACCTTGTCTTGCTTTACATTTGCTTGCTCCTGCCTTTCTTTGCCTTGCCCTTACTTTGCTTGCCCTTGGGTTTGCTTGTGTTTGCTTTGCCTTTCACTTGCCTTGCTTTACCCTTGCTTGATCCTGCCTTGATTTGTCCTTGTCTTGCCCATGCTTTGCTTTGTTCTTGCCTTGCCCCACCTTGCTTTGCCCTTCCCTTGACATGGCCTTGCCTTGCTCATACCCTTGCCTTGTCCGTGCTTTGCCCTGGCTTGCCCATGTGTTGTCTTGCTATTTCTCCTGCCTTGCCAAAGAATAATTAAAAACAAAAGACATGCACCGTGAGTGCTTGTTTTAAATGTAATTGTTATCTTCTCACATGTAACTATCTTGAGTGTTTTCAGCACTTTTTAAACTTGAATAAAAAGTAAAATAATGGTGACAGCCCACTGTGCTGCCACCACAGAGATTGGGGTTTGCATGCATTTCCCTGGAAAGTCTTGGAGTCAACAATGAGGTCAGCTGTGTCATTGAGATAAGTGCTCAGCCTCTGAAGTATGAGAGTGGTCTGCCCAGCATTTGTGTACAGCCGGCTTCTCAGCCAAGGAGCAGCCTGGGTGTCAGCTTAAAGGCAGTTACTCTTGGCCCTCTGCCCAGCTGAAGGAAATGTTCTGCCAAGTCACAGTGACCCATTGTTGGGAGGGTGATCAGGGATCCAAGGGGAAAAATGTGAAAACAAGAATAATTAAAAGAAAAACAGAAGGAAATAAAGAGACTCAACTGTTTAAAATCCGAACCATTTACAACACATTTTCTCTGAGGGTCAACATTTGTCCAGTTAAGGGCTTCCTTTATTATCCATCCAGCATCGAGAAGGCCAAATCCAAATCTGTGGAAAAAGAATGATAGTGCATGTATAAGCAGCAATAGGTGTACTCTAAACTATGGATTTTCCATTGCGTCAGGCAGTATTAAGTTGTATTTGTATTTTGTATTTTATTGTATTCTGCTTATTCTCCCCCTGTCCAGGGCCATTCCCATCCATTGTATTGGGCAATCTTCCATCTCTGTTACTTACCACAACCTTCTCTTACCCTGGGCTTCTCCCTTCTTGGGTGGGGCAGTGGGGAGCTGGCCAGACCCACATCAAAACAACACAGTTTCAGAAGGTGGTGCACAGTAGGCATGTCAGGGTCCAAGAATACCCTCAGCTTCAGCCCATGTAAGGCTGGGTGAAATTCATCTTCTGTGAGTAAAACTGTGGCAAAATGCTGATTTCATGTCCATGATATTTCACAACATTTCCAGGAAAAATTCATGACATTTTGCTAAAATTTCAATTATTTCCACCTAATTTCAAAAGTGTTAATTCAAATTGCACCAAAGTTGATATGCTGAATTTACCAAGGCCCTTTCAGATCTCTGTCTGTAAAGGTGACTGAGGTATAAGCCTCCAAACCTTCAGAAATTTTAAAATTATATTTTGCAATTATGTAAACTGCAGAATTGTTAGCCTCTATAACTTTAAAACTAGAGAACAGAATATCATCAAATTTGCTAGGTTCATTGACCCTAAATATTAGACTTTCAGGCCACCCCATAGCCCAACAGCAGAGCGTCACACTGCCATGCTGAAGACCTGGGTTCAGAAGTGAGCCCAGGAAATTACATCGGGAGGCAGGCCATGGCTGAAGCAGCTGGCACTTTGCAGTGCATCTCGGTTGGGGAGGGTTGGCAGTGGGTTCCATTAAAACATCAACCTGTGGCTGGGCCAGGGAGCTTCCCCCTGCCAGAGGGAAAGCTGTGGTAGTGTGAGGCTGAGACAGTCATTGTCCCCAGCAGGGGAAGTGGGAGGGACAAAAATGTTGGAGAAAAACCTGAATGATGGCTTTGTTTAGCCTGATTAGAGTATATCCCTGTCAACAGGGTATATCCCTGAGATACGAGCTGCCAGCTGGGAAAAAAACAATATGTGAAAAAAAGAGTCTGTGTGTCAACTCTCAAATCTCTTGCTGAAAGGTTGGCTAAGTTATAAGCGGCCAAACATTCCACAATACATTAGTAATAAAAGTTGAATTTCATGACCTTTTGAGAAATTGTAGAATGTTGTGATACTTTTGTCGAAGCCATGTCCATACATTTTGCCCAGTCATACAGATGAGTTACTAATGTAGGTGAAAGTAAAGGCTGATTAAAGTGGCAATAGGGCAGCATTCATAGAAGGCTCCGTAGTAAAAATATAATGCTGCCAAGTGTCAGGTCACTACCTTGAGTGATGAACCTTGATGAATAGTCACGGACATCACTGTGCACAACCCTGGATTATTGCAGTATGCCACATAACCACTAGAGTTCACAGACTTAATGACTTCTGGAAGCACATGCACGTGCCACATTGTTTCTGTACAATGCCACCTGCTGACACTGTAACAATCCTGTAGATAACAAAGCATATTTTCACTATTTGAAAATAGTGGCACCAAGTGTAGCCAAGCCTTACAACTTACAACTAGCTGTGACTTAGGCCACTGTAACACAAGTGCCTGGATATCTTTAGTCTTGATGGAGCATGATGCTGGATTGTTGGAGGAGTATTGCAGGCCCATGATGCTAGTACAGGTAAGGTGATTCAGTGTTGATAAGTGTTTTGTGGAAGTTAAATTCCACAAGTGGTATTCTAGTGGCATTACCTATTATGTGCCCATGAAATTTTCAGCAAAGTTTGCCAATTAGTAATTTCTAAAGTATCAACAATAAATTGTAACCTACCTTACCACATTTATTGAGCTTAATTAGATTCAATGACATATTTACTTTGGTATGCATGTCAAATCTTAAGTGTATACCAGCAATATCAGTTGAGCTTTAAACATCCAAATATTTTGAACATTTTCATAGTTTAACAAATAAATTGTGAAATTGTGAATGCCTGTACTTTACAATTTACATAACCAATTTCCTCTCTATTCTGCAGTTTATTTGACTCTTCCAAGGAGAGATGCATACACATTTTCAATTATCTTGCTCCAAAGGTGGCTAAGTCATTAGCAAAGAAATATTTTCAGAAATGTTTACATAAATAATAAACTTCCAGATTTTGAACCCCTATTCATTTCCCTCCCCTCATGCAAATGCCACGAAACTTGACATCCCTTTGAGACCTCTTCCAAACAATAGGCATGCCAAATTGCATCACTCTACCTGTAATACTGATAGAGCTATACCCAATTAAAGAATTTTAGAAAATTCCAAACAATTTTGTGAATTTTTGTGACATTTTACAACATTCGATGAATTTTGCAAAAATTCCACAAAATCAGAATTTTATAATTTCAGCCGTCCCTAATCCTATGTGATTGTGGGTTGTTTTCAGTGTTCTCCCTCTTCCCCTGGCATGTCGAGGAGGGGGCTCAATGACATGCATGCATGCCAACTTGTAGCAACACCCCATCAGAGCCAGTTAGCACCCCTTCCCAACACACAGCTCTGTCCTGCACTATCACCTGCTGTCACCCTGGTGGCAGTGTTGCAGCAGAATCTGAAACCCACCATCCTCGAGAAGGAGAGCATCCTCTGAGATATTCAGTCATCCTCCCTCAGTTGACTCAGGCTCATTCCAAACCAGGTCACCAACATCATGAATGGTAGTGCTACTGCTGTTCCAGGGGGCTAGAAATAAAGTTATTTTTTAAGCCAGCCTGTTTGTGCAGTGGCAGCACTACCAGTTGCAATGCCAGAAAACCCAGTTTGGGAATGAGGAAGTGGATGAGGAGGAGGAAATTGAGCATCCCAATGGATGTCTCCTCCTTAAAGGAGGGTCAGAGAAGTTACTCTGCTTCATCACTACTACCTAGATGACCACAGGTGGCAATGCAGGCACAAGCAGACTGGAAGGGAGGACGTTAGTTCAGCTCTGCTCACCATCATACAATATGCATGCACACAAGAGCATGGAACCTTTGTTAGCAGACACTTTGGTGAGGGACAAAACTGGAAATACCCGGTCTCACTGTTGATGCTAGCAGTACTCTCAGGTTTGGTGCTGGTTGTCCACCTGAAGCTGCTGGATTTGTAAGGTTAGTAAGGGGCTTGGGTCCACCCTGCTATCCTCTCTGTGGGAGGGATGGTATGTCATGGGGTGATTAGAAACATTGAAACACAGAAGTTGACGAAAGACAAGGACCGCAGGATCCATCCAGTCTGCCCATTTTTTCTACCTTATTAATGTGCCGTAGGCCTTACTCTGTCAATGGCCTATTTATTCACACACATCTGTATTACTCCTTTATGCCCATCCCATGCCAGTCTGAAGCCCTGCACTGTATTCATATCAACCGCTTCCTGAGATTGGCCATTCCATGCATCCACCACCCTTTCTGCGAAAATGAACTTCCTCACATTACCCCTTAATCGGCCTCCCTCTAATCTCATGCTGTGTCCTCTTGTCCTGCTGTTTTTCTTATATTGAAACACTTTTTCACCTTGTTAATGCCCTTAAGATATTTGAATGTTTTGATCTTATCACCTCTCTCTCCCTCCTTTGCTCTAGGGTATACATATTGAGCTCCATTAATTTGTCCTCATTTGTTTTCTGATGCAGTCCCTGCACCATTTTCGTTGCCCTTCTCTGGACTGCCTCAATTTTGTTAATGTCCTTTTGCAGGTGCAACCTCCAGTACTGCATGCAGTACTCCAGATGGGACCTAACCAGTGTCTTGTAAAGAGGGATTAATACCTCCCTCTTACGACTTGTGATACCCCTACTAGTACACCCCAACATCCCTCTAGCCTTATCTACTGCTTTAGTGGTCTGCTTGGATGATTTCAGGTCATCTGTGGTGATGATGCCCAAGTCTCTTTCTTATCTTGTGATTGTCAGAAACTCCCCTCCCAACTTTTAGGCAGCTTCAGGGTTTCTCTTCCCCACGTGCATGAGTTTGCACTTCTTTGTGTTAAACACCAGTTGCCACTCCTCAGACAATTTTGTCATTTTTTCCAGATCTCTTCCTATACTGCTCACCCCATCTGGATCATCTACTCTGTTGCAGATCTTAGTGTTATCTGTAAACAGGCAAACCTTACCCTCCAGTCCATCTTCAATGTCACTAATGAAGAGTTTGAAGAGGACTGGCCCCAGGACTGGTCCATGAGGTACCCCACTTGTGACTTGCATCTCTTCTGACTGTATACCATTTACCACCACTCTCTGTTTTCTGCCCACCAACCAGTTTGCCATCCAGTTGACCAACTTCTGACCCACCCCAAGCCTACCCAGCTTATTAGTCAATCTTCGATGTGGAACAGTATTGAAAGCTTTGCTGAAGTCAAGGTAGACAACATCAACTGTACCTCCTTGGTCCACCACTCTAGTTACCCAGTCAAAGAAATGTATGAGATTAGTTTGACAGGACTTTCTTGTTGTAAACCCATGCTGTACTGGATTCTGTGCTCCTATGGATTCCAGGTGTTGCACTATCCTTTCCTTAAGGAGTGCCTCCATAATTTTGCCCACTACTGAGGTAAGACTGACTTGTCTGTAGTTGCCTGCCTCCTCCTTGCTGCCACTCTTGTGGAGTGGGATCACATGAGCACTTCTCCAGTCTTCTGGGACCTCTCCTGTGCTCAAAGACTCACTAAACAGTTCTGCTAATGGCTTTGCTAGTTCCACCGTTAGCTCCTTTAGTACCCTAGGATGTATACCATCAGGTTCCATTGCCTTGTCTACCCTGAACTTAGCGAGCTCTTGTAGGACCCTTTCATTTGTGAAGGGACTTGTGCACACCTCCCTACCCCCATGTCCATGGTGCTGCGCTGTGGGCCCTGCCCTACCTTCTCCTCAATAAATGCTGAGCAGAAGTATCTATTTAGGATTGGTGCTTTTCCTTGGTCCTCCTTCACACACTTCCCCTTATACCCTTTGATCTTAGCAATACCCCATTTGGACTTTCTCTTTTCACTAATGTATCTATAGAAAGTCTTGTCCCCTTCTTTTACGTTCATTCTAGTGTTTCCTCAGTTTGGACCTTTGCCTGCCTTACTGCCTTCCCTGCTTCCCTTAGGGAGGTTTGGTATGCCTCCCTATCTTCATCCCGCTGCGTTCCCTTATATTTCCTGAAGGCCAGTCTTTTGGCTCTGACCTTTTCTGATACTGTTTTTGAGAACCAAAGTGGTTTCCTCCTTCTTTTGCTCTTGCTTTTCTCCCTAACACAATGGGATGTTGCTTCAAATATTGCATCCTTAATGCTTACCCACTTTGCCTGTATCCCCTCACCTGTATTTCTTCTTGCCAGTGCTAGCTTAACTCTGTTGGCCATCTTATCAAAGTCAGCTCCTCTGAAGTCACATATTTTTGCCTTGGAATGGCATGATTTAGTTCTAGTGGCCAAATTGAACCATACCACATGATGGTCACTGGCCCCCAGGTGACCTTCTATATGGAGTCAGTCCTAGATCCAGGATAGCCCTGTCTCTTGTGGGCTATTGTACCAATTTTTGGAGGCCCTCATCCTGTAGGGAGTCCACTATGTGCCTAGTTCTGGCAGATGTTCCAGCTGCTATTGAACAATCTGTATCTGGCATGTTGAAGTCTCCCATTAGCAGAACCTCCCCTTTAGCTGTCATGTTTTGTATATCTTCTAACAGTAATGTGTCTATGTCCTCCCTCTGTCCTGGAGGCCTGTAGACAACCCCAGTTTGTTTGGTTGTCCCATTTCCTGTTTCCAGGATGACCCACAGTTCTTCTGGCTCCTTGTGTGTATTCTGAATTTCTGTAGCTTTGATATTTTCATTGACATAAAGGGCCAGCCCCCCACTCTTTTTTTCACCTCAGTCTCTTCTGAACAGTACATAGCCAGGTACTGTAGTCTTCTAAGTGTGGTTACTGGTGAACCATATCTCGTTAATAGCTATTATGTCCAGTTTAGCCTCTGTCATTGTTGCCTCCAGTTCTGGGATCTTGTTTCCCAGACTGCAGGCATTTGTGTACATGATTTTCTATTGGCCAGATTTCGGTGCATTAGTTGTGGGGTGAGGTCTAGCTTTCCCCCTGTGCATTGTATGGGGAGCTGGACCTTTTTCCCTCACCTGGTGATGCAAATGAACTACCAACATGCTGAACTCCTGTTTGATCACTAGCTGAGGGGGAAGGGTTCTCTTCCTGTTCAATGTATTGGGTGCTACACCCCTCTCCCCATTTGCTAGTTTAAATATTCTGCAAAGACATCAAACTTCTGCACCAATGCACTGACTCCCTCCTTAGTCAGTTGCAGTCCATCAAATTTAAAGAGCTTTCCCTCCCAAAACAGTTGCAAGTTACCTACAAATTTGTGTCCTTTTTCCTGGCACCAGCCCTTGAGCCACATGTTTAGCTCCCCTATCTCCCCTTCTCTGACCTTCTGTCCATCCGTCCCCCTTTCCCAGCTCGGCAGGACCTTAGAGAAGGAGATGCCAGATGAAATGGATGACAGTTTGTCTCCCAGCTTGGTTAGGTGTTCCTTGGTCTCCACAACTGACCAGTTGGTGAGATTGTTAGTCCCTATGTGTACCAGGACGTCGATGTTTTCTCCTGATTCCCGCATGATTTCAGCAATGTGGCCAGTGTCCCTCCATGCTGATGTGCCTAGGAGAGACATCTGACCATTACCCCCGGCCAGAGGTAGGTATCAACTCCCTGAATCATGGGGTTTCCTATGAAAAGAAGTGTTTTGGATTTCCTTTTTTCCCTTTTTGTTTTGGTCCCTATTATGGGTGAGTATTGTAGCACTAGCTCCTGTGCTGCAGGTGGAGGTTGTTGGTGGTGGTTGTAAGGCTGAAAGGTGGTCAAAAGTTGATGAGGAGGACTCAGAAAAAAGAGAAAAAGTTATTTAAAAAAAGTTATTTTTTTAACACCAGAACCTTAAGAGAGTTATTGGCAATTATACAATAACAAAACAGAATGCTGGGCTCTCGTTGGTGAGTCTGGGGCAGGACCTGTGATGTTATCCCAGTATAACATCACGGATCCAGTCCCAGCATACAGATGACTGCATCATCTGTTAATAGAATCACTCCACATGGCCCACTTCACTGATCCCAGCTCGGCAGCCTGCTTCACTGATTCTTGGTCGCAAACTGCCTTCAGTGTCCCTGGCTCCTTTACTGTTAAATAAAACTAAAAACCTCCCTCCTACAAAGTCACAGTCTGATCTCCCCAGCATGCAAAGCTTACAGAATACATTTAATTTTCATGGCCATTTTCTTCCCTGATCCCAGCAGCTTCAGTGAACCATGAAATCTATAACTGCTGGTTGCATGGTTCAGTGACACCGCTCTCTTTATGGGAAAAAGGTGCTATGAAAATGTAATTTGTTTTGTCTGTTTCAAGTGTCACACATCCTCCATCCCCGCCCTCCTCAAAAAAAGTAAAGTAAAGCTGTAGCTCCTGCAGAACAGCTAGCTACTATCGGCAGTCAGCTCAGGTGCTGCGGTCCTTGCATCGGCTCAGCGACTGTCCTACTCAGCTCACATAAGAAAAAAACTTACAGGGGCAGACACAAGCCAGCATGTATAACACTTCTGGCAGAAACAAGCACAGACACAGGCCTGCCCATGGGGAGAGAAAAAAACCTGTGTAGAAAAAGACCTGTGGAGAGAGAAACAGAAGACAATGTGTGGCAGCACCCTCTAGTGGATAAAACAGAAACTGCAGACTTTAGTTTCTAAACATGTCCCTACACTCAGCAAAAATGAAGGAAAACATTATTTTAAACATGCTTTTTCTAATCTGTTGGGTTTTTTTCTTTATAAGTGAGTCATTGTATAATAGCAATAATGCACTCCAGGATGTGTGTCATGCTGGGATAATGTCACTTCTTGGGTGTTGGATGCACCCGGCCTTCAGCCCCATGCCCAACTACCTGAAAGGTGATGTTAGCCCAGCACAACAGACACCCTGCCATGCATTATTTCTTAATTAACAACAATGTGTTGCTGAATTTTATTAAAGTTCTAGATGTTTTCTAATGGATAGTTTTCTGCAAAACAGAAAAAAATAAAATAAAAGATGCAAGAATTGTACAATCTGATCAAGCCAGTTCATTAGTGACCCTCTTGAATGTATTGAAATACTCACATGTGCATTCCTAATGAGTATATAAAATATAAGAGTTAAATTAACTAGGCACTGAAAATAGCTGTCATTGTCACCCTATTATTGTAAGGAACGATAGCCCAAGAAATCCCATTGAAAAAAATAAATAATGTGCCATAAATTATATTCATGTTTTGTAAGTCTTTGATAGTGCAGAGGGCCAGAGTCACAAAAGTTTGAGGAGGCCTTGCACACCTGCACAGTGAAGTGAGGCCTGTGGTATGTTGAGATCATGCTCTGCACATGCAGAGACCTCTGCATTCATCCACAGCCCTAGATGCCCACCTCTGCCTGCTGTACCCCATCCTAAGCTGTTTGTGCATGTACATAGATGATTGGGTCAGGAGCAGGCATGTGAGTTGGGATGCGCATCCTTCTGATTCTAAAGATAATATTACCACTTTTGGGGGTGCACATGGCCTGTTGCCATGCCCTAGAGTCTGCCATACTGCCAGACAGCCTAGCATGCAGTCCCCCGAGGTCTCACTGTGGCCATACTGAGGCTTTCTGAACCCCACCAATGGTTGCCCCCAACCCTCTTGGCTGGCATGGAGGGCTGCAGGCTGTCACTTTACTTTTAACATATTTTTGTTTTGCTGAAACTGTCACAGATTGATAGTGCAGGTCTTGGAAGACTGATGTATACCACAATCCCCTGCTCTGAATGAGTGAGGGATCCATTCTAGTGGCAGGAAAGATCTGATTAGATGCCAGCCCATCGACACATCCCTGGCCCCTCCATGCTAGCATTCATGTATGGGGAGGGACTGTAGATAGGCAGCCAGGGACTATGGATTGCTCCTCTGGCATGTTCATCCCTATCCATGGAGCTCCACAGCTCAAATATATTCCTTTGGTGCATATCCGGGCCACCTTTGAGGACTGGGCCCTCAGACATTATGAAGCTTGTGACATTGACAAGCTGAATGGCATATCAATGCATCAAAAAACAGTCACAACTTACCTTAGTTTTAGTTAAAGCAAGATTCTGTGTAATGAATGAACAAATTAATTAATAATTTTTTTATTAATTTATTTATTGTTAATCAAGTTTGTTAACCAGGTAAGTTCAAAAGCTCCCTTAACAGGAACAGCCCCGAAGTTTATACTAAGGGACAACCTGAAAGTTTGTACTCAGGTGTATATATATATTATTAATATATCATAACATCTTTGTACAAGATTTATGTTGGTCCAATAAAAGGTATCAAACTATCCAGCAACTCCAATTTTCCAAGGACCAATATGGCTACAATCCTTCTGAACTACAAATACATTATAACAATATAACACAGTACAAATATGCAACATAAAAACAGCATCATTATTCAAAAACATATACAACTAAACATTCAGAGGGGGACAGTGAAAAAGCAGGGATACTGAACGAATATTTCTGCTCAGTATTCACAAAAGAGGAGGGGGAAGTGCCTAATCTAATTAACAGAAGCACTCTTGATAGGGGGGTCGATCCCAGTCCTTTCACAGAAGAAAGGGTTCTGCAAGAACTCCTAAAACTGAAGGTGGACAAAGCAATGGGTCCTGATGGAATTCACCCCAGAATTCTAAAAGAATTAAGGGAGGAACTAGTGAAACCACTGGCTACTCTATTTAATAAATCATGGGAGGATGGTGTGGTACCCGAGGACTGGAGGAAGGCGGATGTGATTCCCCTTCACAAAAGTGGGACCAAGACAGAGGCAGGAAACTACAGACCTGTCAGTCTGACCTCTGTGGTAGGGAAAGTGATGGAGTCACTTCTGAAGGAAAGAATAGTTGAGTACCTAGAGGCCAGTGGAGCACAGGACCCAAGACAGCATGGATTCAGCAGGAAGGTCATGTCAGCCAGATCTAATAGATTTCTTTGACTGGGTGACCAAAGTAGTAGACCAGGGAGGGGCTGTGGACATGGCCTACCTAGACTTTAAAGGCATTTGACACAGTCCCACACAAAGATTAATAGTCAAATTAACCAGCCTGGGAGTGGGTCCCAGGGTGGTAACCTGGGTAAAACATTGGCTGCACAACAGGACACAGAAGGTAATTGTAAATGGAGTCCACTCTGAAAAAAAGAGGGTTACTAGGGGTACCGCAGGGTTCAGTATTGGGTCCAGTCCTTTAATGTCTCTCTATCAGTGACATTGCAGAGGGACTGGAAGGAAAAGTATGCCTTTTGCAGATGGCACAAAGATCTGCAACAGGGTTGATACACAAGGAGGTGTGGAAAGGATGAAAGGGACTTGGCAAGGTTGGAGGAATGGTCAGAAGTTTGGCAGCTAGGATTCAATGCAAGAAGTGCAAAATAATGCACCTGAAACAAGAACGGGAAGAATACACAATGGGTGGGGAGGTAGTAACAACAACAAAAAGGAAAGGGACCTGGGGTAATCATATCAGATGACCTTAAGGTTAGCAAGCAATGTGAGGAGGCAGTAGGGAGGGCTGGGGTGTACTGGGATGTATAGGGAGAGGCATCAGCAGCAGAAAACAGGAAGTTGTTATCCTCTGTACAGACAGTTGGTGAGACCCCATCTGGAGTACTACGTGCAGTTCTGGAGACCCAATCTCCATAAGACATAGACAGGATAGAGGTAGTCCAGGAGGGCAACTCAAATGGTGCAGGGTCTGCAAGAGAAGCCGTATGAGGAGACACTAAAGGAGCTTAATATGTATACCCTTGAGGAAAGAAGGGAGAGGGGGGACATGATAGAAACTTTTAAGTACCTCAGTGGAATCAACAAAGTCCAAGAGGGTAGCATCTTTCAGAAAAAGAGACTTGCAAGATTAAGGGGACACAATTTAAAGATAGAAGGAGGGCGGTTCAGGGGCAATGTGAGGAAGTATTATTTCACAGAGAGGGTAGTGGATGCATGGGACAGCCTTCCTGAGGAGGTTGTGGGGTCTAAAACTGTGGGAGAATTCAAGAATGCATGGGACAGACATAAGGCAATTCTTGTGGTGGGTAGGAAGAAATAGGCTGTTGGTTAACTAGGATCTACGGCCTATCCTGAAGGTAGGGAAATGGGCAGACTAGATGGGCCAAGCGGTCCTTATCTGCCATCAAAGTCTATGTTTCTATGTAATGAAAATTTCACATGTTTTTTTAAAAAAATCATTTTTGCAGCCAGTGGCACCATGCACTGATCCGACTCTTGGAGCACCCCCAGAGTACACAGCTAGAGCTTCCGTTGGCTGCAGCAGCTTGGTAAACTCACTCCCCCAAGCTAGCTTTCTCCCCTATAGTGGTCAGCAATTTAAATGGCAACACCTATGATGCCTACTGAACTCAGGTTTGCTCAGTTAAAGTATTTAAATCATTTGTTCAATACACCAGTTGATTTAGGTTTAACAAGTTATTTTAGTATGCACCACTTATACCGTCCATGGATAAGGTGGACAGCTGCTTTTACTGGATGGAAACTAAAAACCCAATGCCATTTCCCATTAAAAAACCTATATTATTTGTTGACAATACACCGTACCTTGAACTCTGCTTATAGTGCCCACCAGAGCTTTAACAGTGTGTTAACTTAAATTGCGCTCTGTAGTCTATGGTCCATGAATGACCCACTAATTGATCTATGAGATATTAACTGACTCACTTACTTATGTACTGCTGACTGTCTTGAGTCATCCATTCTGTTTTGTGTGTGTTTTGGGTGCTCACATCTAACATGTCTAAAAGGAGCAGGATTACATTAGCCCAAAAAGTTGAAATCTTTTCAGAGATTGATTGTCTACTGAAACTGAGTTCATGGGACATGTCTATTCACCTTGCTACGTCTGTTCACTTTACCATCTGAAAGTCTACCTTGATTGACCCTATATGGGACAAGGTAAATCTCATGGATGAGTGGCATTCCAATGAAAACCCTGAATGGAAACATAAGAGGGAAGGCAAGAGGATGCTTTGCTACATTGGTTTTCAAATGCCAGAGGGAGGCATTAATCAGTGATTCCCTGCTTCTCAAGAAGGCACAGAAACCTGTGACTGCCCTTGGTAAACTGGAGTTCGAGCCCTCTGATGGATGGTTGACCTGGTAGAAACAGAGACACAACACTGAGTTTAAACGAATCCATGGCAAGAAGTTAAATGCAGATTCTGCAAGTACTGATACCTGGTTAAAGGATGTCTTGCCTGGAATTTTGGAGGGCATGCAGCACATAATGTTGAGTGCTGAGTATGTTTGAACATAGATTCAGGATGTATAATACTCCTGCAGTACTGTAAGGGTTAACACAGATGAGACTGGACTATTTTTTCAGTGTGTTGGTTACGACACTCTGACTTTCAAGTCAGAAAATCCAGTGGTGTTAAAGCATGCTAAGGAAGGAACACATTTCAGTGCTGGTCACCTGCAATATGGTTGACACAGAGAAAAAGGAGCTTTTGGTGGTCAGAGGTCCACAACACCTAGGTGCTTTAGGGATGTAAGAAACTTTGCCATGCTGTACAGAAGCAATAGAAGTGCATGGATCACTGGTGACATTTTTACAGAGTGGCTCAGAGATACAGAGAGATCATACTGACCCTTGATAATTTCTCTGGCCACCCTAATGTCACTGGTCTCAGGGACATCAAGTTAATTTTCTTATCCCCAAACCCAACCTGCATCATGCAGCCACTCAATCAGGGATAAGTAATAGTTTTAAATGACTCTACATTCATAAAATTGAACAAGCTCCTGTATGTTCTTGACAGGGAGCAAGGTCTCACTGCCGCAACCTGCTAAAAAAAGAATCAATCTCCTAGATGCAGTGTGGTTAATGCACACAATGTGGGAATATGTTTCACAAGAAACACTTGTACGGTGCTTTAGAAAGGGTTTTTTAACCTGTGACACTGTTGGCATGCCTGACTTCAGTGATGATCGGTACCAGGGCATAATGTTGCATGCTTACTAGCATACAACATTATGGCTAACCTGGTACAGTGCTGCACCAGTGAGCAAATGGTGCAATACTGTGTATACTGCTGTATGCGGTATTGAACCATTTGCACTCTTCCAGGCAGAGGATAAGACCTCTGCTGGGAGTGGGTTCTACCGATCAGCTGCTGTGGCTCAACGGAGTGAGCCACAGCAGCAGGGAACCCAGACAGTGCTTCTGGGACCGGGTTTGATTCCTGGTCCCAGAAATGTTTATTTGTCTTAATCTTTGTGCGCTCCCTGACTTGAACCCCCCCCCCCGGAGTTGAGAATCTATATTGGGTGGGTTCGAGTGCAACCCCTATAACAGGGGTGTGGGGTCATAGCCCCCCACAGAAAAAAGAGATATACCGCATGGCAAGAAACACGCTGTACTGGCAGCACGATTTTGCCATGCGGCATAATGTCCTGCGACATTATGACCCCGTGCCGTGATGATCCTGCTGATCCTGTTGAATATGCTGAACCACCGCCAGCTGGTTTGACAGCAATTGAATTTGAGGAGCTTTGCAGCTTAGGATCCAGTGACCTGCCCTCCAGACCGAAGATGAGAACAACATCAAGTCGATGATTGATGCATCAACGGCGCAAACCTCTGACAACAAACAGACAGAAAATTATTACTGAGCACTGTTAAAATTATTTCTGTGCATTTCAGGCCAAACTGACAACAGATTATGCAAATTCAAGAAAGGCCTACATAATACAGATTTTTATTATCCTGGCAAAATAAGAAAGCCAAGATGGCTTGGTCAGTTTATTTTCTTAATCAATTACTCTATGCCTCAAAGGAACTGGTTGATCAAATAGTTTCACTGTGTAATAGTGTCTGAATTTCTTTTATAATAGGGTTGCATACCAAGATGTACCAGCAAAAGACTGTGTCTCACCCAATCTGCCACTGCATTAGGACTGGTCCTCTTCAATGTCTTTATAAGTGACATTGCAGAGGGACTGGAAGGAAAAGTTTTTCTCTTTGCAGATGACACAAAGATCTGCAACAGAGTTAATGCACAAGGTGGGGTGGAAAGGATGAGAGGGGACTTGGCAAAGTTAGAGGAATGGTCAAATGTATGGCAGCTTAGATTCAATGCTAAGAAGTGCAAGGTAATACACCTGGGAAACAAAAACCCAGGGGAAGAGTACACAATGGGGGGTGAGATGCTAACAACAACAAAAATGGAAAGGGACCTGGGGGTAGTCATATCAGATGACCTAAAGGTGGGCAAGCAATGTGAGAGGGCAGCAAGGAGGGCTGGGGGGATACTGGGATGCATAGGGAGAGGCATCACCAGTAGAAAACAGGAAGTTATTATCCCTCTGTACAGACAGCTGGTCAGATCCCATCTGGAGTACTGCGTGCAGTTCTGGAGACCCAATCTCTGCAAAGACATAGACAGGATGGAAGCTGTCCAGAGGAGGGCAACTAAAATGGTGCAGGGTCTGCACGGAAGACATATGAAGAGAGCTAAAGGAGCTTAATATGTATAGCCCTCGAGGAAAGGAGGAGAGTGGGGACATGATAGAAACTTTCAAGTACCTCAAGGGAATCAACAAAGTCAAGAGGGTAGCATCTTTCAAAAAGAGGTGTGCAAGAACAAGGGGCACAATTTGAAGATGAGGGCGGCTCAGAGGTAATTTAAGAGTATTTTTCACAGAGAGGGTTGTGGATGCATGGAGCGGCCTTCCGGAGGAGGTCGTGGAGTCAAAAACAGTGGAGGAATTCAAGCATGCATGGGACAGTCATAAGGCCATTCTAGGGGGTGGGGGTAGGAAGAAGTAGGCTGATGGTTAACTAGGATCTGCAGCTTATCCAGTAGGTAGGGAAATGGGCAGACTGGGTGGGCCAAGCGATCCTTATCTGCCGTCAAATTCTATGTTTCTATGTTTCTATGCATTGGTGATCTTGACGTTCTGTTGTTAAGTATGGACAAGTCTTTGGAAACAGTTTTTTTTTTACTCTGTATTGCTATAAAGTTTCAATAAAAATAGTTACAAAAAATCACTTTTTTGTTGCCAACACCAACCAGATGCATGGTGACATTATCTGTGAACACAGTGAGCTGTTTACAAATTTTCATTTAAAAAAATAAGTTCCTAACCTTAACAATTCCAAAGGGGCTGCTCCATCTCTTGTGGACTACTCAGGGCTCTTCCCAAGCAAGCAAGGCACAGTCTCCTGGTGGCAGATGCCAGGCTAGGTCAGCAGAGGTCAGATAGATTTTGAGTGTCCAGGGAGATAAGCATTCTATTTAGGACCTCATGCATGTGACTGGGAGCAGAAATGATGATAGGACCCTGTTCAGAACCTCACTGAGGGTGACAATATGGTTACAAGTTAGGACTGTTGAAACAACTGTTTTAATTAAAGTATGCAATGGGTGCAGCCAGGTCTTAACCCAGGGCCCACCTTGTCCTTTTGTGACATTAAGTTTATTCTAACTCTTTTTTATGTGTTCAGAATAAACCATGAATACTAGACTCTAGTATTGAGGAGTCAAACTCAGGTATGCATTGTTCAGTGGGAGTAGTCACATTTGTTGTGTGAAGTTAGGTAGTACCGGAGTTTGCGTTTAAACGGGCTAAGTTTAGAGATAGAGGAGAGGTCCTGAGGGAGGGAATTTAGCCATAGGGGGGCACGGTAAGCAAAGGATCTTTGTCCCTCTGACATGTGGCAGCATGGAACATTGAAGATCTGACTTATGGAGCCCCTGGTCTGATGGGAGAGAGAGGACTGGCAGAGGGTGCTTTGTACACCAGGAGGTGCAAGTCCAGGGCTGATCTTCCTAGCTAGTAGGCAAGATGGGTACTTGATCCTGTCTTTCAGTTGGAGCCAGTTTGTCTTGGTGTACAGTTCACAAGTGTGCATGAGCCAAGCATCGCCTGTGAGGAGCCTACATGCCTCGTTCAGGGAAGTGGCGATACACCGGAGAGCTGTTTTGGTGGCAGAGCCATAGAAAGTAAGCCCATAATCAATTATGGATAGCACAGAGCTTTAAATGGCTAGCCTTAAAGCATCTGATGTTGGGCACCATTTGTGCCTGTGGAGAAGCCCAATATGGATGTCGACAGCTTTGGCTACATTTGCAATATGTTGGGAGAATGTCAGTGTACTGTCCAGGGTGACCTCTAGGTATTTAAAGTGCTGTACCTGTTCCAGGGTGGAGCCCACAGAATTCTTGATGGTTAAGGGGTGAGATCTGGATTTGTTGTGCTGACCACTGAAAAGCATGACCTTAGTTTTCTTATAGTTGAGGATGAGCTTGTGTCTACTGAACCAGTTTTCCAAATTTGAAAAGCTTTGCTGAAGTTGATATTCCAGGAGCTTGGGGCCTGGATTACTGGAGAAGATTACCACGTCATCAGCACAGAGTAATAGATGGTCATGACAGGAGCTAGGTAGGTTATTCAGGAAGATACTGAACAGCAGTGGGCCAAGAATGGACACTTGTGGGACTCCTGAGTGGACTGGTTGCCTATCAGAGAGGTGGCTATTGATCTTAACTTGCTGTGAGCGGTCAGAGAGGTAGCCGTCAAACCAGCTAACAGTTTCCCTGGCTAGTCCTATGGCTGAAAGTTGTTAAAGTAGGAGGCTGTGGTTCACCATATCAAAGGCTTTGGAGAGATCAATATTATTATTATTTTTTTTTTAATTGTTTAACCAGGAGTGGCACACTAAGCTGAAAGCTTGTTTTCAGGTGCGACCTGGGAGCACAGGAAAGTTAAGTGACTTGCTCAGGGTCACATAGTATATGCAAGTGGGGGCTGTGAGATTCAAACCCAGGTCTCCAGATTTGCAGCTCAGAGCCTTAAACCACTGCGCTATACTGCTTCCCTAATATAGGCAGCCCCAACCACAGCACAATGATCAAGTGATTCCTGAATAAAGCTAGAGAACTGGGGGAGTGCCTTGGTAGTGCTGCGGTCCTTTCTAAAGCTATGCTGCTGAGGGCACTGTAGTTGGTACTTCTCTATGTACTCAACAGGTTGGTCTACCATGACTTGCTCCAGTGCTTTAGAAAGAAGGGGGAGGATAGAATTGGCCTGTAGTTTCCGTGATGAGTTCTGTCACCAGTTTTGTAGATGGGTCACTAAAGCAGATTTCCATTTGTTGGGGAACTGGGATAGCCTCATGGATAGGTTAAGGACTGTGGTTAGTGGAGATAAGATCTTCTCCAGGGTTAGAGTGATGAGTTTCAGATCCAGCATGTCCACATTGAATCTTGTTTTACCAAGTACTTTTAGTATCTCTCTTCTGGCTTCAACAGCAGTAATGGATTTAAAATAGAATGGGATATGTGTCAGTGACTGATTAGGAAGTACAGCTGTTATTGTGTTGGAGGTGACTTCAAAGAAGTGGGAGGTAAGACACCACTGAGATCAGTAAAGGCATTCTTAAATGTGTTGGCAATAGTGGAAGGGTCAAGAGTTGGCATACCATCAATGTTGAGCATAGTAGGTGGTTGTTTTGGATCCTTCCCAGTAATTTCCTTAATGTTACTCCAAAACTTCCTACCATCATTCCAGGAGTCAGTGAGCACTTCCTTATAGAACCTTTTTTTATGGTTATGGGGATGACCTGGGTACATTTATTCTGAACCCTTTTGTACTTCTGTATGTCCACTTGGTTGCCTGAGACCCTAGCACGCTGCCATAGGTGATCTCGGTTTTTCATGAGATCGATTAACTCATGTGTTAACCATGGGTTGCAGACACCTTTGACTTTTCATTTTTTAAGTGGAGTGTGAGTATTGCAGGCAGCATTATTTATTTATTTATTTATTGAAGAAAATCGGAATTACAATCCTTTGAGTCATAGACTCCTTTGCAAAGGCTCCACGTCAGTACAGAAAGAACAAACATAACATATATTGGTATTATACATAGGTACAGTATATACATTGAGTCAAGGATCTTCATGTGGATTTTTGGTCTAAGCTGTGACCAAAAAGGTTGATTACAGATTCGGGGGGGTCCTAGTTGAACCCTGAGTCAGTTTTTATATACATTGTGATTGCGGGACCTGAGGATGTTGTCAGGGGTTAGGGTGGGCATTTATATCCCTGATATTACGGCTTTACTGCATTCATTGGCACTAGATAGACTGCTAGTAATAAGCTTCCTTTTGTGCTCTGGAGATGGTGGAGGCATCTCGGTTGCAGTCACAGGTGGCTGATACAAGGAGAAGGTCCTTGAAGCCAGATTTAAATTGGCCAAGACTAGGAGCTAGGGAGATAGAGGCTGGTATGCTGTTTAGCCATAGGGGAGCCCTGTATCAGAAAGATATTTGTCCTAGGGCAGTCCTACAGTGGGGGACTAGGAGAGAGGTGCCAGTGGTGCGTCTAGGGGCCCTTCTGTGGGGGATAGTCTGGATGATGGGGAGGAGGCCTTTTGGAACGAGATTCATGAGAATTTTTTTGGCTTGGAGGGTGGTGTGGTATTTAAGCCTATCTTTGAAGGTGAGCCAGTTAGCATGTTTGTAAAGCTCACAAGTGTGGGTGTCTCTATCACTCCCAGTGACCAGTCTGCAGGCTTTATTGAGAGCAATGCTGATGCTGCGTAGGGCCGTTTTGTCGGACGGAGAAAGTTACAGTGAGATGTAGGGCCTGCAGGGGTAGGCAGTGTTTATGCCTGTATAGGATCCCTAATCTGGTGTTTACAGCATCGGAAAGGTGTTGGATGTGTGTGTGGTAGGTGAGGGAGGTGTCCAGAGTGACACCCAGGTATTTGAAGCTGGCGACCTGTTCAAGAAGGAGACCCTGGGAGTTTGAGATGAGTAGCTGAGCATTGCTGAGTGGGCTTTGGCGGTGGGCAAAGATCATCGACTTTGTCTTGTTGTAGTTGAGTACTAGGTGGTGCTCATGAAACCAGGATTCAATTTCACTAAAAAGACCTTGTAGGGCGGATTGTAGGGAGTTAGGATTGGGGTGTTTCCAAAGCAGTACTGCATCGTCTGCATAGAGCAAGAGCTTCCCAGTGCATGATTGAGGGACGGAGTTTAAGAATAGGGTAAAGAGCAATGGACCGAGAATGGACCCTTGGGGGACACCCGATTGAACTGGTCTTTCAGAAGAAAGGGTGGTGTTAATTTTAACCTGTTGTGTCTGGCCAGAGAGATAGTCCTTTAACCAGGATGTGGCCTCAGGGGAGAAATGCTGGGAGGGAAGGGAGTGGAGCAGAAGTGCATGACTGACGGTATCAAAGGCTTTGGTCAAGTCTACAGATTGCTCCTGCTATGGACCACTGGTCCAGGGCCTCGTGAATGTATGAGGTAAATTCCAGGACGGCAGTGGTGGTGCTGTGCCCCCTCAGAACCCGAGTTGCTCCTGGCAGAGCAGCGAATGTTTGGTTAAGTAGTCGGTGAGCTGGTCTGACACAATTTTTTCAAGTGCCTTTGAGAGGGGTGGAAGGATTGAGATGGGTCTGTAATTGCTGGTGGAGGTGGGATCACCACTTTTAAGTATGGGGGTAATTATGCCCTTTTTCCAAGGTGCGGGGAACAGGCTGAGGCATAGTGACCAGTTAAAAATTTTGATAAGGTGTGGCAGGGTTACATCCAGAGTTAGCCTGAGCAATTTGAGTTCAATAGAGTCACTGCTATAGCGCGCATTCATCAAGGCTTTGTTGAGGTAGCGTTTAGCCTCACTGCAGGAGATGGTTCTAAGCCAGAAAGGTGGAGGGGCTGCGGTGGCAGAGGTGACTATGGGGCAGTTAGGGATAGGGTCGAAGAAGTTATGAGGGAGGATGTGACTGAGGTCAGAGAAGGTGGTATTAAGGGCATTAGATATGGCAGTGGGGTCCTGGGTGAGGGCTCCGTCCACTAGAATCTGTGAGGGTGCTGGGGAAGTGGTTTTCCCACACAGCTCTTTTATATTGTTCCAGAATTTTTTCCCTGAGCCCCATGTAGTGGTGAGGGCATGTTTGTAATAGATGGCCTTGGCTAGCCAGATGGACCAGGTACATTTGTTTCTGGCCTCTTTGTAGAGTTGTCTGTCCTGGGGTAGCTGTGAGTCCAGGGCTCTAAGCCAGAGGTTGTCTCTATGACACATCAGATTAAGCAGGGACTGTGAGATCCAGGGGGTGTCCCTGTGTTTTAAAATATACTTTGTGTATGGGGCAAAGATGTTACAAGCAGCATTAAAAATGGTGATAAAAGAGAGGAGGGCATTGTCAACAGAGTGAGTGTCATAGATGGGTGACCAGTCGCAGGAGATTAGGTATGGTTTGAGGCAGGAGAGGGCACCTTTTTTGAGGTGCCTCTGAAGCATAACTTTGGGGGGGGGTAGGTGGGAGTTTATTTGACCACCAGCAGGTGACAGGGGAGTGGTCACTTACAGTGTCAGGAAGCACTTTAACCTGGGAGAGGTTATTGGGGTGGTTGGTGAGGATGAGGTCTATAAGAGTGGAGAATCTAGTTCTGGGGTCAAGTCTGGTGGGGGAAAGGACCACCTGAGTGAGGTCAATGGTTCAAACAGTGTCTTTGTACGTGGCAGATGTGGAGGATAGCCAATTCACGTTGAAGTCTCCAATTATTATTAATTCTCTATTGGGAGGGAGATGCATGAGGCTGGAGAGTACTGAATCAAGTGCTGGCTTTTGGTTGTTGGGGGGGATGTAAACTGCCACAATGTATAGTATTTTCCCATGATTGCCAAGTGTGATCTTAATGGCAGTGGATTGGGCACCATGGGACGGCGGATGAAGGGAGACAGATAGGGCTTGCAGCATGGTTTTGACATAGATGGTCACCCACCTCCCCATCTGCACAGTCTGTCTGTATGGAAGATGGTGTAGCCACTGAGGTAACAGAAGCATTAGGGATGTTTTTTGAGAGCCAGGTCTCTGATAATGCTAGGATGTCAGGGGCGTGTTGAGTGATCCAGCCCTGGAGAGGGGTAAATTTACTAAGGAGGCTGCAAATATTGAGGGAGGCTAGATGCAGGCTGCCTAGCTTGTGCTCTGTTTTGGTACCAGGAATATGTAGCCCTGGGTTGGTGTGCACATTGCCTGACAGTATAAGGAGGAGGAGGAGGAGGAGGGCGAGACGGAGAAAAGCTTTCTGTAGCAGCTTGGGCGCAAGGCGATTGGAGTGAGGAGAGGTGCAGTTTTTGGAGGGTCCTACAGGTGTAGGGAGGGTGCCTATGAGATGGGCTAGTAGTGCAGGGTGGAATAAGGGATGGGGTCTGAGTGTGGTGCGATCAGAGGGCGTGAGGGGGTGAGATCCCCTTGGGGTCAGGGAGGCAGTGAAGTGAGGGCCGTGGTAGCCGGAGCTTGGGGGGCATGATATGTGGGTAAGCAGGGAGCCAGTCTTTTGGGTCCCATGTATGCAGCTTTTTGACTGGGAGATTGGAGGCTGGCAGTGTGGAGAAAGGGAGCAGTGTGGCAATAGAGACAAGCCTCTGCAGGTAGATAAGCATGTTGTTCTAGGGAGAGGTTTAGAATTGGATGGGATGGTGGCCACTAGTGGTGAGAGAGTATGGGCTGCAGGTGGAAAAGTGGGCTGATTGGTTATTACCAATCACGTGAGCTTCACTATATAACACTATGTTTGCCAAGGGTGGTGGTGGGGGTGGTGGGGCAGCTGGCGCTAAGCACCGGTGGGGCTAATACAGCTGCATGTCAGCTATCTGGTGAGAAGCACTGCTACAAGCTCCTCCGATGCTTCACAAAATCGGTCTGTACCTTCAGCATTTAGACGTGGGGGAGGGCAGCTTCTGGACCCTCATGACCTCCCGAGTTGCGGCCCGGCCCAGCTGTGAAGAAGGAGAGGGAGAGAGCAGAGATTTATATCGGAAGTAAGAGGCTTGGGGGAAGGCCAGCTTAAGTACCTAAGTTACAATAAAGTGGTGGATGAAGTAATCAAGTGCCTTGTTCACGTCTTCCATGGCATCAGTCTGGGACCAGTCAAGACTGCGTAGGTGTGATTTCAAAAGCTTGATGTGTCCCCGGAGTAGGACCCTGGTTGTGATTGTTTTGGCTCATGGCTTAGTGAACTTTTTGGACCAGCAGCATAAAATAGGGGAATGGTCACTTGTGGCATTGGGGAATACAGTTACATTGGATATGCATGCTGGGTGGTTGGAGAGGACCCAGTACAGGAGGGTACTAGTCCCTGTTTCATAATTTGTTCTAATAGGTGATTAAACAAGCTGGGTGAAGTGTTCAGCAGCAATTGTTTCCTTGTGTGCACCTGCTTCAGGGGATAACCAGTTAGTATTGAAGTCACCCATCAGGATGGTCTCGGAGCTGGGGTGCAGGGCGCATATGCAGTCAAGGACTGAGGTGAGAGTGGAGAGATTGAGTTAGAGCCATACAATGTACTGGGGATGGATTTGAGGCTTCTGCTGCTCCTCACCTGCCTCTTGGTGTCCTGGGGAGGTGAGGGTTGGCAGCACAGACCCTCATCTAGACTATCTCCTGAGGCCCAGTTGGCAGCTAATTGTGGGGCTGCATGATGGGACCTGGTTCTGCTCCCACAGGGTGTCCTGGGGAGGTGAGGGTTGGCAGCACAGACCCTCATCTAGACTATCTCCTGAGGCCCAGTTGGCAGC
Source organism: Neoceratodus forsteri (assembly GCA_016271365.2). Lineage (NCBI taxonomy): Eukaryota > Metazoa > Chordata > Ceratodontiformes > Ceratodontidae > Neoceratodus > Neoceratodus forsteri. The sequence goes on along the minus strand of CM057459.1, from coordinate 240,763,311 downwards.
TAATTGTGGGGCTGCGTGATGGGACCTGGTTCTGCTCCCACAGGATGTCCAAATATGCATGACTGTCAGATGAACTTCTCTGATCACCACAAAGGTGATGAGTTGTTTTCTCCAACCAATGACATCACAGCTTTAGTGATGGGGTGGGGGGGAGGTTTAGCTATGGGCCTTTACAGGTAGTGACAGGAGGATATAAGTGGGGATTTCCCATGTAGCAGAGAGACACAGGCTGTGGAAGGAGAGCCGTGGTCAGAGAAGGTTGGAGATAAACAAGTAGTCAAAAAGGATAAACAGTATATAAAAAAGAGAAATTGAGTTCTTTTGTGAGAGCTGTCACTTTAAATGTTATTTTCATTTCAGTGTGTGCGTGTGTATGTGTATGAACTGCTGCCTCATGAACTCTGCTGGAACAAAAGAGGTGAGCCAATTTATTGAAAGCTTTGCTTAGTGGGATAAAGCCCCTTGAGGCACCACATCTCATTTGCAAGGGGAGTCCTGAGTGACATGTGAGCCTTGGAATCCCCCCATAGGGACTCAGTGTGTGCAGAAGGTGAGGTGCTTGGATCCCAGTGAGCGATGGTGCATGTGGCCCGTCTAGTGTTCATGCACAAACAGCATCGGTGGTGGCTGTGAAGACAGCTGTGTGCCTGTTCTCTGGGTCAGAGGAAGAATGCAGTACAGCCCCATCCGTCAGAGTTGCTTGGGTGGGGTGGGGGGAGATGAAACTGAGGAAAAAATAATAAACAGGACACATAGGATGGGTGTCCATAGCATGGCATAGGCCCATAGGGAGGTTGTGAAAATATAGGAGCACCCATATGGGACAGGTGTATGCAAAACGCAGCATCAAGATAGGATAAAAACCTCCCACTGGAACCATTCAGCAATCCATAGCTGACTGAGATAACATACCTTTTGGAGGGGAGGTCTAATAGCAGGCCAGGGAGTTAGGGACTATGCAAGTCTATTGTTTTTGCTATGTTTTTCTCCTTTTTATGATATTTCTGTTGAATTGTCAATTTTTTCATCCATCCATTGCTAAAGATTTATGCTCTTACATGTTGTTTTTTCTCCTACCATTTGTTTTTCCTTAAATTTTCTACTTCTAAAAATTCAAATTGTCCCCCTTTCTGAAAACACACACACACACCTTTTCTTACAGCTTGCACAGGCTCAGTTACATATATTGTAGTGGCTGCCTCTGGCAGGGCAAAAATGAATCCAACTCATTCACCATAAATGTTTTCACTGACATAATAATGTGGAAGACAGGCATGGCAGGTGGTAAACTGCTGTATGTCTCTCTGACTACGTATGGTGAAAATGTTAGAATAGTTGTACACTGAGCAAAATCCTGTTTTGTTTCAGCTCGATAACTATCTATCTATCCATGCCTGACAACCCAACTTTGAAGTGTGCTGTGCTGGTAAATACATATTTCCATCCATTAAAGGAATGTAGTCTAGTGCTTAGAGCATGGATCTCATGAAAGAAGGCGAGGGACAATAGGATTAGACCCCCCCCCCCCACCACAGCCACTGGCTTGCCATGGCTTCATGTTTTACTTGGCACTGGAAGAAGGGAGCACCTGCAGTGAAAACAGTGTTATGCATTAAGGTAGTGCTCCCAAGGGACTGCCACAGAATTCCAGCAATGATGTCAGCAGCTGAGGCACCTAGGATTTATGCATGAGTTGTACGGCAGGATCAACCAGATAAAAAGAATATTTTTAAAAGAACAAAAGGCTGAACATTTTTTTCAAACCTGGCATTTGTTTGAGGCCAGGACCTCCTGGCACAAGTATGTGTGGTAGGGGCAAGTTAACTTCCCCTTTTAATGACAATCTGCACCAAATTGGCAACGATGCAACTGTCAACACTGACCCCATTGGTACAGTGCTCTCTCCACATGCCAAGTAGTAAGCTCTATTACTAAATGCTTGGCACAGGGAGAGAGCGCAGCACTGGCAGGGTCAACAGCACTGACAGCTGCAGTATCCTCAGTCTGGCAGGATTGTCATTTAACTCCCCCATGACTAAATGCATGACTGATTGGTTCTGGGAAGAACTGTGGGGGGATGGCGGGTGGTCACAAGAACACAAAATACGTATTATTTTTTAATTTCAGTAACATGAGTACCTGATAAGATTTGCATGATCAGGTGCTTGTGTAGTTTGGAATCCGTCAGCCTCACTACACTGCTTGACTGCTCCTGTCCTGTTCTGCTTTAACAGTTCAAGGCAACATTAGATATTTTTTTCAGAGGCTCAAAAGTTTTGTATTGATTGACAGTTATGTTGTTACTTTTTCAAAAAAAATATTTACATTATGGTAAAGATGCTGTCAAAGTCATGTATAAGAGCACAAGATAAAATCATACATCTCTCTCTATAATACCTTGATCAATTATAAATATTAAAATGCAGCATCTCATATAAATCTGTGTTGCTTAAAGAACAGCAAATATTGTCAACACAACAGCACACATTTACACAGTGCTCCAAGCTGCTGTCTATAAGATTTGATATGCCCTGGATATATGCTTTAACCCATAACAGGACATGGGTGTATCAGGCATTAATGCATGCTCAAGGTGGTTATGAGGGATGAGGCAGAAGGCAAATTACCCTTAGAATCACCTGAAGTATGCATTAAGTAAGCAATAACACATGACAGGCTGTACCATCATTGGGAATTAACGCACACCTGGGTGCGTTGTGAGGCACGAGGCCACAGGCAGAGTGTTCTCACAGCACCTGGGTGTGCATTAATCCCCAATAATGGCACACCCTGGAGTGTTATTGCACTTACATCATGGGGTATGTAGAAAAAGACTGCTAAATGCTGCAAAGATTTGTTCTACTCTCTTAAAGCAGGACAAAAAGGGATGTATCCTGCGGCCTTGTAAAATAGTCCCTAGTGCAAAAACCACATATGCTGCTATTTATGCACTCATAAATGTGACAGATGCATTACTGAGATGATCTGCCACATTTATGTTCCACAACATGGTCTGGAATGCTGTATAACCGATGCCACAGCACCTCCCCCCACACACACACAAGAAAAACTACATATGCTGTATGTGTGTGTGTGTCTCACATCGCAGTCCTCTCTAATCTGCACAAAATGTAGCAGTTAGAAATAGTTGTCTTGCGACCTTTGCACTGCACTACCGAATCAGTTCCCAGTCCCTTTTGGGACATCCAGGAGCTGACAGTGTCAGGAACCATGCAGTGCTGACAGAGAGAGAGAGAGAGAGAGAGACAAAAAGACAGACCATGATCTTCTTGTGCCTGCACTGTGTATGTCTTGCTCTTGGTCTTGCAGGATCATCTGAGTTCACACTGTCAGTGGTTTGAGGGGGGCAGGCACGGGCTGCTGAGAAACGGAGACACACACACACACACAATAGTGCTGCATTTTCCAAGTGACATTTCCATGGCTACATTCAGAAGCAAGCACTGCACCACTCTCACTGATCCCCAACAGAGAAGACACCGCATCCTGCACTTTCTCTATCTATCTCCCACTACGGAGAAGACACTGCATCACACTCAGCGATCACTGACACAAGGTACAATACCCACATACTCTGTCAGTGTTCAGTGTATATGTCAGGAATGGGGTGTCACTGCCTCTCTTGTGTGTGTGTGGGGGGGGCTTTTCAGCATTTGCAATGATCAGTGCATCTGTCGAGGATGAACCACTGTGAGCAACACATGCAGACTTGGGAGCTGATCTGTGTATAGGGACAAATACACAGAGAGACGTGTTTTACTGAACATCGCGGTGAGCGCTCACTCCCTCTCCCCCTTGCCAATGCGCGGCACCTCTGTCTCTCCCTGTCACTTTCATTGGTGTCTCTCGCTGTTTGTGTCACTCACTTGGCCCTGGGACAGAAAGTGTTGACAGTGTCTCTCTTCCCCATGAGTGCTCCAAGGGAGACAGCAGTCTTTGAGAGTCAGAGCGGGGTTGCGGTGATCCATGGGGTGGGTGGCTGGGGCTGACAACAGAAATATTTCATAGGTGTCACAGCACAGAAACACAGATGTACCTGTCTCACATTCCATCACACCTGCACTTCTTCTGTACAGGACAAGAACTTTGCAAGGGCACCTGTCTGTTGTGCAGTTACAGTGCAAGCAGCTTAGCAAGGATTGCAAATGGCTGCCTTTGCAAACTTACTTTCCCCTACAGAACAAGTGCAGGTCTGCTTAGGGATCTCCATGACACCTTTTCACCCAAACTGTGCCAACAAGGGTGCTTTTATGCACTGTCACCTGACCCCTATTGATGAATTGCCTAGCTCCCTGTGTCTACTCCATATTATAATGCCTAATATAGCCATGCCCTGTTGTTTGTTAATGCACGTATAAAAAATGGATAAATGTTAGCAAAATAAACAAAAATCTTAGGAGTCTTTTTTTATGCTGAAGAAAAGCAAAATATGTGTTGTGTCCTTTCACTTTTAATAGTTCTGTAAAGTAGTTTATTATAATACAGCATGGTAACTACTTTATTTGTGCAAAATATTTATAGTGTCCTTCCACTTTCATAGTTCTGTAAAGTAGCTCATTATAGTGCAGCATGGTAACTACGTTTTTTGTGCAAAATACTTATAGCGTTATTCACTTTAATATTCTAGTAAAGTAGTTTAGTATAGTACAGCATGGTAACTACTTTGTTACAGTATTTACAATGTCCTTCCACTTTTATAGTCCAGTAAAATGGTTCATTATAGTGCATCATGCTAACTATGTCATTTGTGCAAGAATATGTTAAAGTAAGTAAAAGTAAGTTGAGTGAAAAGTACTAATTTCTGTTACTGTTGCTTTAAATATTAAACTACAGATTCCGTCTTTCACTTCGATGTGCTTTGTCAGTTTTTAGATGTTTTAGCTTTTTTCTCAGACTGTCAATGCTATAAAAATAGTAATCAACCGAGTCACTTACTGTGAGATGGCCAAACATTGTGAAATTGGGACTGGGATTTTACTCATTTTGATACTTTGCTCAAACAGTTTCTGCTGTGCTTCTTTGAAGTCATTATGGACAATGTCTATTGTTTCGGTTTTGAGGAGGGAGGTGCATTGAGCTGTTGTAAGTAAAAAGCCTTTTTTTTAAGGTTAGTTATAGTTACATTAAATCAGTGGTTAGGTGATCCATTTTGGCCAATGACATTTCTGTAGTTTTGTTTTCCCTACCCATTTTATAATTAGTTTTTTTACACACGTTGTAAGGGCCAGTACCCAACATTTGGGTGTCAAAAGGCTGGAAGGCAAGTCTGAAGCTACTCCTGATGTTGAAGCTCAATACATTTTTACAAAGCTGTGCATTAGGGGGAACGTTTTGAAACTGCTCCAAAAAAGGGAGCAAGTGGATGCTCTGTGCATCTGAGATGCTCCAGCCCAAAATATTACAATATTCAGAAGATGTAGGGTTAAGATGCTCCGAAGCATCTCAGGCTGAATATACCAAAGATGCGCCATGGCTCAACTTGAAATGCTCCGGAGCATCTGGGCAGGACTGTATATAGCAAAGGAGCAACCCAGTCAGTGTCAGTGGAGCAACAGGGAAGGACTGCGGGTGGGAAATGAGGGCTGATCAGATGCTCCCTGCAGAATGAGATGGGCCAGGAGTAAATCTGTAATATTCAGCCACAGTGTGCAAATGGATCACTGCCCAATTCAGAAGCAACTCAACTGCTTTGCATCTCATTATAGGTTGCTCCACACCTCATTTGCATGTGCTGAGCTACACTTGGGTTGCCCTGCGCCACCCCACAACACAGGTGACCATCAGGTACATTTGTTTACATTCCTCATGTTACAGCCTGCATTGCACTGCATCCAGTGGGACCTGGCCCACATCCAGATATGCTGAAACTGTGTACATGCATTCCACTCTCCTGTCCTGCACCACCCCATCCCTACTAGTGGCCCTACCTGTCACTGTCCCGTCCAGCCATGGTTCTCTTCCATGCCCCTGACATTATTTGTGCCTTGGAGTGTGTGTTACCTGCCGCCCTTCCACCTGTGCCTGCAAAGCTGAGCTCCTGTCCTGCCCACCCTCTGCTCTGGCACACCAATGTCACTGTGTTTGTAGGTCCTATTCCGGCAGGTCACCCAGTTCCACAGTTCCACATGGGTGTTGGCCCTTGTACTTTCTCTGTCACTGCCCCCCCCCCAGCACTGCCTCCTGCTGTGTGTTGTGCCACAGAGTGCATTGTGTGGCCATGGTGTCCTGCACAACCCACCCACAACACAACCTACCCACTAGATGATCACTAGGGAATAGGATGTCCCCACTCTCCTCACACCCCTCACTATCTCCACTATTGGGAATGGTGCCCTGTCCATTTTCCAAGTACTGCCTTTCTAGTACGTCAATATAATAACAACCAGCACTCCTGACAACAACTGCAGTAGTATTTTTTTTTACTGTTTATATCAGAATGTGTTCACAAAACGCACTGCACAATAGCAAACACTGATCAGTGTACTTTCTTTAGTGCTAACAAGTTCGGTGCCCTGTTCAGGAACCATAGTTGCATCCCTCCTGCGGCTAGGCATGAACTTGTTCAGAAGATGATACTGCCCATTTCTGACTACTATGACATAGTCAATGGTGCTGCCCCTAAGTCCTCCCTGGTCAGACTGGACACCCTCTTCAATTCCTCCTGCTGCTTTGTCCTGGATGCCCCCCCCTCACATCCATCACTGCAATCTTTATCATGCCCTATCCTTCCCCTTTCTTACAAACAGGTGACTCTCCCACTGTGTTAAATTGACCTCCAAGCACTGGTTGTGTGAGCTCCCTTCCCACCTCACCTCCTCCTTTATAACACCCCCCACCCTCCCATTCCCTTGATCAACCGACTCTCACACTCTGGTAGTCCCCTGCAGATCCACCCAAATCAGCCAATCCAGTTACTCTCACCACCTCCCAAAAATTTGGAATTCTCTCCCCCTTCAAATCCAGCACTTATCCTCCACCTACTCCATCAGCTCTGCCATCAATAATTACCTTGCTCCTAGCTGCTCCTGCCATGTTCCTCCCTCACTCCCTCCCCTAAGCCCTGGACAAACCCTACCCCTCTAACATCACCTTCATTTTATCCTCTGCACACCCTCCCCCAAAATTTCTAGCTTTCCTCCCCTTCCTCCAAACTGCTAACCCTTACTGGCCTCCCTTGATCTCTCAAAGAATGTAAGGGACCCCTAATGCTACCAATGGGTCCCTCTCCTACCCCCCCAAGGGGCTTGTATCTCTCATCTACTCCCTTCCCCCACCATCCTGAAGGGGTCTCTCTGGGACACTTCCTTATCCCCTTCTCTCTGGTCCCACCAGTCCCCTTGCAGGGTTCCTCACATCCTGAAAGGGTCTCCAGAGACATGACTCTTTTCCCTCCCCCTTACCTCACCCCTGCCTTTCATTTCCCCTTTTCTTTTACATAAGCACTTGTTTACTTATTAACCCGGCACTTATTATTGTCCATTCTTTCTACCTATCATGCGCTACACTGTTGTAACACTGTTTCTAACACCTGCCTTACAACTGTATGTTAATGTTGAACTTACAACTTGAATGTTTAATGTCTCATTCCTATTGTACCCCTCCCCCAAGACCGCACCGGGAGATGAGCGACGTGTCACTCAGTGTGCCTTTCTGGTGAAACATTTCAATAAATAAATAAATAAATTCAGCTACCACACCGGTGCTCACAAAGCCTGCTATCCTGGTAGCTACCTGATGAGGGATTGCACTTAGGCCTGTGCCTTTTAGTCCTATCTCTGTTTCGAGCGTCTATGGAGATGCTCCAAAGATGCTCTGACCATTTGGTCTGAATATAGAGATAAGCAGAACATTCATGGGCATGCCCCTTCAGATGCTCCAAATACATTATAGCCTGTCTTCGGCCCATCTGGAGATGTGCAGAACATCTCTGCTCTTTGAATATCATGCTTCCGAGCATCTCCTGTGATGCTCTGGAGCATCTCGGATGGGCCGGAGCATCTCTTTTGAAAATGTCTCCCCAGGCGTGCAGTACTAACAGATACTGCTTTCATTAAAACTGCTTTCATTAAAAGTGTATTTTGTGTCTTACTGAATATTGACTTTTGTTATTCAACCATTAAATCCCTTGTTTTTCAATTTACAAGCAACAAATCATCTTTTGCTTCTCTGAAACACCACACAGCCGCATATGGAACCTCTCCATCTTGCCTTCCTTCACTTATTAGCACCAACATATGGATACTGCACAGCACACCCGAACAAGCTCCATAGCACTGACTACCTCTTTTTTTCTTTTTCTTTGGTTTTGAATTCATTTTTCCCCCTTCTTTCCTTCTAACTGTCTCATTCCTTTTTTATTTCTGTCCCTCTTGATGAGAACTGTGTCCTTTTTACTACACCAAACACATTGACATCACAATTATAGGGCCCGATCCACAAAGGCCCCCCCCCCACACACACATGTGCCGAGGATGAGTTATGGACATGAAGTGCACTCTCCACACATGTAGAGAACGTCACAGCAGACTTGTGCATATACAGTCCTGACTGTGGATCAGATCCTTAGTCAGTTTCAGTTCTCTGTCAGTGCCTTGGGGCAAACACTGCTCATTATACTGTCAAATATTAGGAATATGATTGTAAGGGAAACCTGTAAGAACCCATCAGAGATAGCTTTTAAAGGCACTCATAGTGTACTTGAAAAATCATTCTGCTGTCTTTTAAATCTCTTAAATTTAAATCATATTGAAATGATTTTCTTTAGATTATTTTATTTTCACTTTATATAAGTGGCTACATTTGATAATTAAGAACAAAGTGATTCAATTCACAGATAATATCAAAATAGTAGGTCCAGTAGCCAGTAAAGAGCAAAGATCAGAAATGCATACAGACGTGAGGGAAATAGTAAGATGGGCACATAGAAACAGAATGCTGCTAGGTGTGGAAAAATGTGCAGGGATACATTTGGGGGCACATAATGGACAACAATCATACACGTTAAAGGGAAAGAATTTAAGAGTAAGTCTACTAGAGAGAGATTGTAGGACACTAGTAGACAGTAAGTTGAACTTCAAGCACCACAGAACTAGCATTATTAGAATAACAAACCTAATGATAAAGAATATCCATAGGAGTTTCATAAACAGGAGTGAAGGATGTATGTTGCCACTTTATAAAACATATATAAGGTCTCATTTCGACTATGGGTCACAGCTCTGGAGTCCTTATACACAGGGTGAACTTGATAGGGTAGAGAGAGTACAGAGGAGACTCACGAAACTAATTGGGTCATCGAAAATTCAAGAGTTATGAGGATAGATTATGGAGAACTGGTCTGTTCACCTTAAAACAAAGAACGATCAGAGGTGATCTAATGACCTGCTGTAAGTTTATTAATAATTCAAGTTTGAGGAGTGAGATAGGAATAATAATCCAAGATAAACCAATTGACTTAAGGGGACACAAAAAACAAGTTAAGATGAACACATGTAGAAACAATATTAGCCATTTTTCATTTCTGAACAGAACAGGGCAACTATGGAATAACTTGCCCAGCAACGTAGTGGAAGCAAGTTCAACTAACAGCTTTAAAAACCTGTTGGATACCTGGATTATGGATAATGAAACGTAGCTGGCCCACTGTTGTGGGGAACGGTGTATATGGGCTGATAGCCTTCTACCATTCTACTTCCTAGCATGAGAGCCTAATATGAGATCATGCCAGAGAAAGCAAATTTTGTCTAGACACATTTAAGTATTTTCACTGAGGGAGTTCTTTTAGCTGGTTGCCCCACCTGCATTCACTGTTTTTACAAGTGGGTATTTACATAACAGACACTGTTAATCTGTATCGAAGGGGTTTCTGAGGTCTGTTGATAATATTCATATTGGAGACATCATAGGCCCAATATTCAAAACTGAGTTTGCCCTCTCAAACTGGGTTTAATGCGAATGGGCGTATTGAAAAGCCTGGTTAGTACAGGCAAACTCAGTTTGCACCAGGGCAGTAGTCGGGGGGGTGGGGTGCAATGTAAATGAATGAGCGGGGACCTGAATACTGGCGCAGTCCAATATTCAAAGCATGCGCACTGAACAAGGCCATTTTGTCCAGTTCCCTTGCAGGATGGACATGCCACCAATCAAAACCCCAACTTACTCCCATGCAATCATAGCAGTAGGTGAAGGAAGTGCAGTGGCTCACCACCCACCCCAACACAGTAGTCTATGGCATCTACTGGTGCCCCCCTCGCTGATCGCCATCCTCAAAGTTTACCAGTACATCTTCCCTGGTCCACCCCATCAACCACCATACCAAAGGTGATACTAAAAGTTTCCCCGGTGTCTAGTGGTGTCCCCAACCCCCATCAATCACCAGCCCAAAGGTAAAGATCAAAGATTCCCTTGTGGTAGTGGCCTTTCCCATCGATCGCCACCTGATACACAAAGTAGATAGTCCCTGGTGTCCAGTGGTCCCAGCCCTCACCTGCACCCATGCCCAATGGCTACAATAGTATTCCCTGGTGTCCAGTGGTCCCTCCCCCCACCTGATCTGCTGCCTGACACAAAGACACTATTTCTCTGGTGTACAGTGTATCCTGTCCCCACCCCAATCCCCTATATATGAATGAAAATCCATTCCCTGGTGGATGAGTGGCCCCCTTCCTATACCCTATCCTCCCTTTCAATACAGTGACTGCTTCCCTGGTGGTCTAGTGGACCCCCTCCCTATCCCTGATCTTCCCATAGAATACAATCTATATAATTCCCTGGTAGATAGTGGACCCCCCACCACCCCACCCTGGTGGGTAGTGCCCCACCACCCCGATCCCCATCCCATCCCCAAGCTGGTGACCGGCACCGACTTCCACTCTCCATTATGGTGAGCTGCTGACTGAGCTATCAGTGAGCATGTACTGCATACAGTACATGCTGATTGACAGCTCAATCTGCAGCCAGCCATGGTGGAGAGTGGAGGGTTGTGCCGGTCACCGGCTCGGGATGGGATGGGAGGACTGTAATGGTGAGGCACTACTTGCTAGGGTGGAGGGGTCCACTATCCACCAGGGAATGATATAGATTGTATTCTATGGGCAGATGGGGGATAGGGAGGGGGGACCACTAAACCACCAGGGAATGGGTTCTCATTCATATACAGGGAATAGGGATTGGGGCAAGGATAGACTGTACTCCAGGAAAATGGTATCTGTGTGATGGGTGGGTGATTGGGTGGGGGGAGGACCACTGGACACCAGGAAATACTACTGTATCCATCGGGTATGGGTGCAGGTGGGGGTTGGGACCACTGGACACCAGGGAACGTATACTTTGTACATCAGATGGCGATTGACAGGGAATCACTATTAGCAGGGAATCTTTGATCTCTGCCTATGGGCTGGCAATTGATGGGAGGGAACCACTAAACACCGGGGAAACTTTCAGTAACACCTTTGGGATTGTGACTGGTGGGACTAGCACCAGGGATAGCTCCCTGGGGCCTGGCTAGTGAGTGGCGACAGTGCATTACTTTGCTGGACAACTCATGCAGATCATCCCATTATGGGCATGCAAATGGACCCTTAGCACCTTGCATACCCAATGAGCTCATTTGCATGGGTCACTTTGAGTGTAAGAAATTTAGCCCAGGTGCAAGCCATTGTGGCACCCTATTTCAGGAGCCCTATCTGCCCAGTGTTAACTGGCTTAGAACTGGGCCAACATTGTCCCTATATTTAGTTGAATAGCGCCAGTGCACTATTTGACTGAATATTGCATTTTTGGACACCTGGGTAACCACAAGGCACAGTGCAAATACTTGCACTTGGCTTTGCACATTTCTGAATAATGGGCCCCATATGTCTGAATTTTGCAAAATATTCCTTGCCATGAGTGTAGTCCCAGGTCAAAGTGGCAGGTTTTCTCATATAGTGAATGTGAATGCTGACAGTCTATATTTGAACCATGTGGACACATATGTGCATATTGCCCTGTTCAAGTTGAAGGGTCAACTTGCTCATTCCAAAATGATATACAGTCTATAAGAAGATATTCCATAGGACTTATCATACTCCTTTGTGGTTGTACAGAGCTAGTCTTCCTGCGAATAGCGATTGCTGGCATTGTAACTCCCCACAAGTATCCCTGATGCATATTCTATGGTCATGCCCTACTCTCAATCCCTATTGGTTCAGGGTCTGGGATACCTATTCCCTGGTCATCCCTTTGCCAAGAGTTAGAGACCCTCAGTTTGCCCTTTAAGGCCTCCCTCCACAGAATGCACCCCTCTCTACATCTCAGGTTTCTTGGGCTAACTGTGCCTTTACTGCTGCCAAGAGAGTTATCCTTAGACACTGGTGTTTCCCTGACCCCCCTTTTCATGATGAATAGTTTTATTTGCTTTCCCTGACAGCCAGCTATGAACAGACTTCCCATCGACTGTTAGGTAAGTTGCCACTTTTTGATTGGATCTGGCAGCCTTTTTTGCCAAATTCCCCATACCTGTCATCCTGAGATGACCTGCTGACTGACATATACCTTTCTTAATAAGTTTAAGGCTTAGCTTGTTTGTCCCCCCAGTGAGAGTCGACTACCACGCACCCATCTCTAAACCTGCAGCACTTGCCTGATGCCCTGTATCATCACTTATTCTACCAAAAGACCTGGCTTAAATATTCGTATTGTTCCCCTTCTTATAGCTACATAACTTAGGACCTTCACTGCTTATATTAGAGATTTGTGTCTACATTGTACTTACTCTGAAATGTGATGCTTCGACAGCTTTCTCAGAAGCAGGTTGTAGAGGCACGGCACTGTTGTGGCCAATGCCCCCACAGCCTGCAAAGGCTTGTCCCTCTTCCCCCAATGCCATGGCATGCTGCTGGTGACACAGGTTTGGAACACTGGCACCAACTTGTGAGAAATCAGCCACTGCAATAAGGGGCCCTCTCGTCATTGCAGCATAAGCCATCTGGTGCAATGAGGGAGTGACCTGTCATTGCAGGACGGGATCTCACAACACTGGTATTGTTTGTGAACATGGCGGCGGCTTGCCGCCGTGTTCACAAACAATATTACCTTCCCTCCCACCATGTTTATCTGCCAACGGGGGAGCCCACTCCCCGTCGGCATAATTTATTGTCTGCCGATGGGGTGCCCAATCCCAGTTGGCAGAATGGTATCCCCCCCTTTTGTTCTTTGCCGATGGGGTGCCCAGTCCCCGTCGGCTGAATGGCATTCACCCCCTTTTGTTCTTTGCCGATGGGGGTGTCCAATCCCCCATCGGCTACTGCTGGCCCCCCAAAAAGCAGCCAGTGACATGCTGGGAGCCCACTCTAGCATGCCACATGCCCCAGTAAAGTAAAAAACTGTCCTATCGATGTCTTTTTTTTCACTGAAGAAAAGGAAACTGTCCTCGGTGCTCTCCTTGCCCCCACCCGCAACCTGCACCCACCACTACGCACTCTTCCTCCCCAACCCCCTCACTCCATACTTATCTCCGGAGTCCAGCTGATAATCTTCGGTGGACGGGCTCTGCACTCTTCAGCGACGACCAGACTGAGGAAATGCCGGTAAGTTGTATATTATGGTAGAAATAGGGGTTTTTTTCAACTTTAATGCATATCTCAGTCATTTTTTGGAATTTTGGCACCAAATTTTCAACATGGGGTTTTTGGGACCCCTCCTCATGAATTCTTGAACTGTCATGGCGTTAATCAGTCCTGAGAGGAGATTTCGTGGTCACTGCGCGGAATCACCTTTCGGTGCTGACTAACAGAATGACACTGCCAATGTTCATGAGGTGGGCTCTCAAAAAGCCTATGTTACAAATTTGGTGGAAAAAATCCAAAAAATGACTGTTTTGCAAGCGCATGCGTGCAGTTGCTACACACATCAGAACTTCGTGAATTTGCACTATTTTCACACCAGCTTTCAAAATTGGCATTTTGTCACACCTTCTTGTGAACAGTACAGCTGTCATTGTTCACATCCTGGCTCAAATGTGTTTTTGCACTTCCAGCACGGATTAGTGCGGTCGCTGTGGGAAATCAAGTGTTCGGGACAGATTACTAAAATGACAGTGACATTGTTGATCAGTAGAGGTCCTAAAATGCCTATGTTGAAAATTTGGTAATGATACTGCATAAAATGACTGTGTTATGAGCGTGCATCGCGCAGTTTGCATGGATGCTCGTAACTTTGCGAATTAATATTATTTTCACTCCAGATTTTCAACATTGCCATTTTCCCACACCTACATATGAATAGTGCAGCTGTCATTTTTCCTATCCTGGCTAAAATGTGTTTTTGCACTTCTGGCGCAGAATAGAGCTGTCGCTGTGGGAAATCACTGTCCGGGGCAGATTAAGAAAATGACAGTGATATTGTTCCTGAGCAGAGGTCCTAAAATGCCTGTGTTGAAAATTTGGTGATGATAGCCCATCAAATGACTGTGTTACAAGTGTGCATGGCACATTTTCCACACACCCTTGTAATTTAGCAGATTTGGAATATTGTCACGCCAAATTTCCAACAGTGGCATTTTTTCACATCTCCTTATGAGCAGTACAGCTGTCATTTTTCATCCTGACTGAAATGTGGTTTCACAGTTGCAGCACAGAATAACGCGGTCGCTGTGGGAAATCAGTGTTTGGGACAGATTAAGAAAATGACAGTGGCACTGTTCATGAGCAGAGCTCCTAAAATCCCTGCGTTAAAAATTTGGTGACGAAACTCCATAACATAACTGTGTTACAAGCGTCGTTGAACTGTTTCCACGCACCCTTGTAACTTCGCAAATTTGTAATATTTTCACACCACATTTTCAACAGTGGCATTTTTTCACACCTCCTTATAAACATTACAGCTGTCATTTTTTACATCCTGGCTAAAATATGTTTTTGCACTTCTGCCGAAGAATAGCATGGTCGCTGTGGGAAATCAGTGTTTGGGACAGACTAAGATCGAACGAGTGTGGGGGGGTGACCGAGCTCAACTGAGCTCTGTCGGGACTGCTGCAGATTTGTTTGTGGGCAGAAAAAGGCCCCAATGTAAGAAACCAGTACAAAAAGGCAGCCTGCAGCACTGGGAGAAGCAGAACAAGAGACTGAGTGAGGGAGGGGGAGTGAGCGAACTCATCGGAGTGCTGTCAGGACTGCTGCGGTTTTCTTTATGGGCAGAAAAAGGCATCACTGCAGGCAGGGGCCCAGTAAAAAAGGCCATCCTGCAGCGGTGGGAGAAACAGTACAACTGAGTGAGACAGAGGGACTGAGTGAGCTCAACAGAGCTCTATCAGGACTGCTGCGGATTCTTTAATGGGCAAAAAGGCCAATGCAGGCAGGGGGCCCCATAAAGGCCGCTTGCAGCGTCAGGACAAACAGAATGAGTGCGTGACAGAGGGAGACTGAGCGACCTCAACGGAGCTCTGTTGGGGCACCTACAGATTTCTCTGTGGACAGACAAAGGTGCCAATGCAGCCAGGAGCTCCGTACACATGTGCAGCCTGCAGCACCAAGAGACACAGAATGAGTGAGTGACAGAGCAGTAGTGAGTGAGCTCAATGGAGCTCTATTGTGACTGCTGCAGATTTCTTTGTGGGCAGAAAATGCGCAATGCAGGCAGGAGCCCAGTACAAAGGCCAGCTTGCGCGCCGGCAGAAACGGAATGAGTGAGTGTGTGTGGGGGGTGGTGGCTCAATGGAGCTGTGTCGGACTACTTCGGATTTCTTTCTGGCCAGAACAAGCCGCTAATGCAGGCGGAGCCCAGTACAAAAGGGCAGCCTGCAGTGGCAGGAGACACAGAACGAGCGAGTGAGGGAGGGGGAGTGAGTGAGCTCAACTGAGCTCTGTTGGGACTGGTGCAGATTTGTTAGTGGGCAGAAAAAGGCAGCAATGCACGCAGGGGCCCAGTACAAAAGGGCAGCCTGCAGTGGCGGGAAAACCAGAATGAGCGAGTGAGAGAGGAGGAGTGAGCGAGTGCAATGGAGCTATATTGCAACTGCTGCAAATTTCTTTTTCAGCAGAAGAAGGCGGCAACACAGGCAGGAGCCCAATAGAAAAGTGCAGCCTGCAGTGCCAGCAGAAACGGTATGAGCGAGTGAGAGAAGAGGAGTGAGCGAGCTCAACGGAACTTTGTCGGAACTGCTGCAGATTTCTTTGTGGGCAGAAAAAGGCACCAACAGAAGCAGGAGCCCAGCACAAAAGGGCAGCCTGCAATGCCAGTAGAAATAGAATGAGTAAGTGACACAGGGGGAGTGAGCATCCTCAAAGGAGCTCTGTCGGGACAGCTGTGGATTGCTTTGTGGGCAGACGAAGGTGCCAACGCAGGCAGGAGCACAGTACAAAAGGGAAGCCTGCAGCACCAGGAGAAACACAACAAGTGAGTGAGAGAGGGGGAGTGAGCGAGCTCAATGGAGCTCTAACATGACTGCTGTGGATTTCTTTGTTAGCAGAAAAAGGCGGCAACGCAGGCAGGAGCCCAGAACAAAAGGCCAGCCTGCAGCGCCAGCAGAAATGGAACAAGTGAGTGAGAGGGGGAGTCAGCAGGCTCAACAGACCTGTGTTGGGACTGCTGCAGATTTCTTTGAGGTCAGAAAAAGCCACCAACAGAGGCAGGAGCCCAGTACAAAAGGGCAGCCTGCAGCACCAGGAGAAACAGAATGAGCGCGTGAGAGAGGGGGAGTTAGCCACCTCAACGGAGCTCTTTCAGGACAGCTGCAGATTTCTTAGTGGGCAGAACAAGGTGCCAATGCAGGCAGGAGCCCAGTACAAACGAGAAGCCTGCAGCACCGGGAGAAACAGACTGAGCGAGTGACAGGGGGCAGTAAGCGAGCTCAACACACCAAAGCGATCAACATTCGGCATTGACAAATGCTTGTTTCTCAATTACATTGTACAAGTCTAGCTTCCCTTCCTACTGGTCTGTATCTATTTAGTTAGGATTGCTTCCTTAACAGTTCTCGTCATTTAGATCCAGGATATTGGTTATGGACCCCCTGTAGGTCATGTATGCTGTTTGTTGATGGAGCTTGTAAGTCATTATGTGTTATTTTTAACCTGTTTTTGACTGTTATAATTGTTATTTTTAGCAAAAAAATCAATAAAAATCTTTATGGCAAAAAACAAAATTATACACAATTTTTAGCAAGCCCTTTACAGTGCACAGTTTATTTTTCAAAATCCCTAACCACTCGAATAAAAAAAGAAAGAAGTTTGATTTTCTTAAAGGGGATAGGAAATCTGTGCTAACTGGCAGCAATTAGTAATGTTGCTAGCAAGAGAAATGATAAACTTGCCTCCAAATGAACCATATTTAACTGTACCTTAATAAACACTGATGTGAAAAACTGTGTTTTCAAATTTTTTTTTTTTTATGGACAACATTCTGTACAGTTCTTTTCCTGGAACCAGTAATTTGAAGTGTTTACTATGTCACAGTTTGGGTACATAATGCTAAACATGAGCTATTGTCCTATCAGAACCATGCTTAGAGTTCTTTCCTCAAACCATGAAATAGTTAAAACTCTAGATCACTGGTTCCGTGAAGAGCACTGCAACAGAATGCTGCCCATATAAACAAAACAATGCAAAATACAGTTTTTCATATCACTTTTTATTCAGGTACAGTTACATATGAATCATTTAGGCTTATGGATATAATTTCTATAACCTGGAATATTATCAACAGCTACCAATTAGAAATCATTTCCTGTCCTCTTTAAGCACCATTAAGTCAAACTGTAAACTGTGTCCCAAAGCACTTTACAATGTAGGAGGTTAAAAGACAAAGAAACTCAGCATGCAAGCACTGAGGCTATGGTTACCCCGAAGGGCACTGGCCAGGAAGCCAAGTTTCAAAGAAATACAAAATCACACATACCCCCATAATGCAAAGCACCATGGGCTGTATATGCAAATCACCACAGAATATTACGCTGGTTCAACGCTAAGCAGAAATGCATATTACTAAGAGAAGGGAAACCATGACTCTCTAAGTCTCATCATTTTAATTCTGGAGTTCAAATCTAGCTTTGCAGTTAGTAACAAGGAGTGTGCTTTCAGGCAGACACTCATTTGTTCTTTCAGCTAAAAAAATACTTAAACAAAACATGCTACACATAATGAAGAAAAGTGGAAAATGCAACACAAAGGGTCAGCTGCTTGGGAAAGCCATAGGAAAAAAAAGCAGAAGCAAAAGCCGAAACAGAGACTGCTAACATGTGTCCCCAAACCAAAGCACATTATAAATGAAAAGGAAAAAAAGAACAGCAGAAAATCAAGACTTTGCATTAACTCAGATGTGGCACAGAATGCATTGTTGGCTAAATGCAGATCAGCTGGTCGAGGCCCTGCCTGGATTATGGTAATTACTCAGCCTGAAGTGAGCTCCTGCCACACACAGCAGTAGAGTAGAACCTGACAACTAAACTTGGCAGGCGATCACAAAATTCTTTGGCACACTATCAGAATGCCATGTGGAGCTATTTGTACAGTTCGGTACAGAACTCCGCAGCTCAGGAAATACCAGCGGAAGTGCTGCTGACCCTGTATAGCCTTCACTATGAGGCTACCTCCAGTACTTATCACTGGACTGAATTCAAAATCTGTCTCTGGAGGTAGGTGGGGGGATTTAAAAAGGCATGTTTAGTCTGAAAATATAATTTTGGAATATTCCAGTTTTCTTTCTCACACACAAGAATATTTAATGCCATGCAGACATGGAGGCAGATTTGAAAGCTCACATTAGTTGGCATATTATAGAAAGAGTAAAATAATTTCAATGGGTTTGGTTTGTATTGAGATGAAACCAACCAGATCATTCAGCTTTTCACTGCATGTTCTTCAGATAACAGCATTTAAAATCACATGCATGATTAATTACTTGCTGTTATAGTTTGGATGAACCCAGCCTCCTGACTGGCTAATAGCACCCAGAACCTGGGCAGATACCAGGCAACAGAAACCAGTAAATAACTAGTCCCTTTGCCTGTCTGCAATTTTACTAAATTAATTAGCTTAAATAGAATTTTGAAATTCTCCCAAATGGCTATTTTATTTCTTGCTTAGAGAAGGAGCTAGGGAGTGAGTCCCACCCCTAAGCACAACTGCAGTGTCATTATCTCTGTATTTACAGAAAAGAAAGCAATAGAAAACAACCTCACTGTTGTTTTTGCTCTTTACCGCTACTCCAGGTCCCATGTTAGCATACCTTCAAATTCAAAGTGCTCCAGATTCCCACACATCTGATCTTGTTCCTAATGGCTGCTCCACTACTCTCATCAGCAGCTTACTGCTCAGTACCCACACCAATTCCATTTTCCATTGCAAACTAAATGCTCACAGAATGATTATTTTAAAAATAACACAAGTGAGCACACTCCACACATGCAGTGGCGCTATCTCTCCCGGTCTCTCCTCAGCTCGCTCTTCCATCTCGATCATGGCAGTAAGACCTCAGCCACTCTGCCATCCCCATTACTGATAATGCCATCCCGGCAGTACTGGGTGGGGGGCACTGGACATCAGCCTGCTCTGCCATCCCATTCATCAGCTTTAATTACTTCCATGGTAGTGGCGGTCCAAGCCACAGAAAATTATAGTGACTCTGATACAGTCTGTCCAAAACAGCAGCATCATCTACTAGCCAGTATACCAGTATATGGACTACTTTACAAGAACATTTATTTTTACTCTTTTTTTATTAATATTTAAGTGATTTTATTCCATTCTTTAAACATTTTATTAAAAATGTTACCAATAACCCATTTCTAAGTACAATAATATGCTCCAGGGTGTACAGTACAGGTTATACTCACCCTTCCAGGGGCTATAAGGCCTTCCACCTGCAGCATCGGGCCTCATTACATCCCTGGAAGGGCTGGTATAGCCCAATACAACCCACCCTGTTGTACCCATTGTTTTTATTTGAGACTACTGCAGTGTAGCAGGACTTCTTTTATATTTTTTTTAAATTAAAACTTTATTTATCCACAGCCAAACAAATATGATATACTGTATGTTTTTCCCCCCATGTGGCCCTGTGAAGATGGTGACTCAGTATGGTTACTTATACTGTATAGTTACACTCTTAATTGCATTAATAGAGACACAAAACAACAATTCAGTTTGCAATGTGTATTAAGAAGGGACACAGCCCATTCTTTTTTTTTTTTATTTTATTTCTCCCACTTTTTTCCTCTGGTGCAAGAGCTGTCTCCATCATCTCCACCAAGGGACACAGGTACTGAGCTGGAGCCTCCTCTGACACAGACACCACGGCATTCAGTTGTCTCATATTGTCGTTGGCTTACCACCTGAGGTGGGGTTCATCCTGCTGTAGCCTGGTCATGGCAACATTAGGGAGGAATCAGGACTACCTTGACTTAAACAGTCAGCAGTGGGAAAGGTGGCACCCATTTCTGATGCACCCTTGTGGCATGGATAATGGCCAGACCCACCCCTTCATGGTTTTACAAACCAGGGAGGATTTTTCCCTTTTACTGGTCCCAACCACCACCCTCCGCTTGTGTGCATGAACACACAATGATCCTGGGAGAGCCTCCTGTCAATGCATTGTCACCCCTATGATCAAAGGCACCAGCACATGCCTCCACAAGGTGTCACTCCATGTGAGGTGCAGTACATCCACCAACCTCAGGAGGAGAGCACCTGAGATGGATGCTTTGAGCCCTCCCTGTAAGCCTCCATTCCTGACATCTTGGACTTGGGAGTGTGAACCCTGGTCATCAGTGTGTCAGAGTGAGCCCTCATTGCTTGGCACCATGGAGTCAGCCATAGTCCATTCTTATTATAGATTATAAAATGGGTAAGAGAAATACTGTATTGTGATTGGTGGAATCCAGTCACATGAGTGTGCTCTTATCCCAGTACAACAGCACAGGTCAGAAATGCTTAACTTTCTGATTCTCATTACTTAGTCCTAAAATTAAAAAAAAATCAGGAAACCCATTTTATAATTGCAAAAAGGCATTCCAAGGTGTGCATAATTGAGGGATAATGGCACTTCTCAGGTGCATAAAGCCCTCGGGTTTGCCTTGGGCTTCACTTCCCAAGGTGTGCCATTATCCCACAATAATGCACACCTTGTCATGCCTTATTGCCTAAATAGTAGATGGTTAGTCATGGACAACAAGGCTCTAATTCCATCAAGAAATTCTGATGACATTATGCACCATGACAGCAATGTCACTGGAATCCCATGACTAAATCATAAGACCTAGTGTGCTTTGGCTAGCCAGCTACCATTTCTGATAGTATGTTTTTTTCAGTACACATGCAGCTGCCTTTGAAACCAACCCACCCACCTACTGCTCCAAATATGCCATTATAGTACGGTGGGACAGATTTTCAAAACTTAGCCCTGGGGCAAAATTAGCACTGTGTGGCATGCAAAAATAGCCCAGAACCATCGCACTCTATATTCAAAGGAACAGACCCGGGGCTAAATCAGTTGAATATAGCGTGCAAGTGACAGTGTGTAAACAGGGCCCTGAGTGCAGTGCAATCGTAGCCCGGCAAAGAAGATAGCTCTGAATATAGCAACTGGGCAGTGCAAACTACAACAGCAGCCTAGTGCACACAGACCTGGAGTAAGGCACAGGTGAATTACTTGGTCAATGTGTGTGCTAGTAACAAATAAGTGGATTCACAAAAACTGCAAATAATGGTGCAGACCAAAAACTGCAGAACTGTGCTATGGTTCTGACAATTTTGCACAGGGCAAACTCATTTGCACGACACTCACACATTTGCCCGGCGCTAGCACGTTTGCCTGGCACAAAATTTTGCTATATTCAAAAGTGCTATGCAAATGAGCCTACTTAGACAATCAGTGGGCAAACATCCACATTAGCATGTCATTATTGCCTGATTTGTATGTAGTTCCATGTGGATTGCCCAGTGCTATTGCAGGGTGCACACAGCTCCACCTGTAGGTCGGACTGGAACTACAGGTTGATAGCTGCAGGCTGGGTCTCTCCACAGTGCCACCTGTAACGTCAGACTGGAGAAACATATCGGTAGCTGCAGGCTATGTCTGTACACAGCAGCAGAGTCTAGTGTGCCCCAGGGGACTAGCACAACAGCCATGGGTGTTGGAGCTGCATGCCATGGACATATTGTAGTCCCTGCTACAGGAATAGTGCATAGCAGATGCTACAGTACCATAGTTTGCCATAGTTTAGTGAGGGACACAGCAATACCTATGGTGTGTCAGGCATCAATGACTGCTGCTCTCCACACAGTGACAGGATCAGCTGGCAGGTGTGTTCTGATAATGGACACCACTGTCATGCTGTCCCATGTCCCACACATATGCTGTGCCACTGGCATGGGATACACACAGTAACATACACATGGCTGGCCGTGTGTGCCTTGGTGTCTGTACGAATGTGAAGTATGTGCCCGGTGGGGTGGGGGTGACACATACCAACAGATATAAACACCAGTGTCGGGATATTCCTGACACCAGCACATGTGCACTGTAAGGATGGCCCCAACCTTGTGGCAAAACCCACTATATGTGCTGTACGGCCACACTGCCAGTTATGTAATACTGCCATATGTATTTATTGCTGTGCTCACCAGGTAGCCACAGTGGGCCATGGCCTCTAGTCAGGAAAAATCCTGAGCCACTATATGCAGTGTACAATAAATACATACAATGTACAATAACACAGAGCTTACATATAGCAACGCAGTTGGTTTGATGCTACAAATGGGGTTGTAGCTGTGTCGTATACTGTGCATGACTGTTAGCTTCCAAGCAATATTGAGACATTGTATTCCACAGTGTGGGTGCCTGTGCATATGGAGTGGCCCAGAGTGGCTGTCTGACCTTGCTGTCTGCTTACTGGCTGCATACAGCCTTGTTCAGTGTTGCTGCTGTGTCCACCCCCCCCCCATTCTTGGTTTGCCTGGAGTTAAGACTACCTGCTCATAGGTGGTAATTTGCACCGCGCTACATGTCATGCTAATGCACGTTGAGCGGCGCTATAGTTTTGAATATATTGTTGCTCCTGTATGCACGTCCCCACCCCTCACTTTGCACTGTGCATACATTACCTATTAGCGCTGGTGCTAACACTTTGCGCAGGTGCTATTTGACCTTTTGAATACAGCAGTCTGGCTCAAATGTGGTGCAACTACGGTGCAATCGGTTTGCACCCAGCACAAAGTTCTGAATATCTGGCCCAGTATATAGTAACTATCCCTAGCTTCTTCCCTACAAATAATAAACAATGGCAGCCATTGTTTTGTAAATTAAGAAAAAAACCTCTTCCTCAAATATGCCATGCAAATAATTTAATGTTTTTTTTTTATTTTTGGAAATACTTGGTAAACATATAAAGTGTTGAGTGCTGAGTTCTCACTGTTTCTGTGTTTATGTCTCAATGAGTCTTGCCAGCCCTGCATCATAAATCAGCAATGCTCATTCAGACATAAACACTGAAACAATGAGGAGGTGGCATTCAACACGGGATGTGTTTACCAAGTGATAACAAAAAGTAAAGTATATTAATTTATTATTTTGCACTTTTGGGGCAGCGGGTGGTTGGGACAGTGAGTAGCTGGGTATTTTTTTTTTTTTGAATATACAAAAAATCCCTTCACCGTTATTTATTTTTTGGGGTGGGAGGTCAGGAACTGGTACTGTGCTTACTTAGGCAGTGTGTGTTTAAATAGCATTTGCCCCAGTTACATTGAAACTGAACCTGCAAACCTGCTTCATAGAAAATGGTGAGTTTAAAATCTTGCATGTGATTCCGACATTAGGGTGCTGTTGTTCCATCACATGACATCAGAATGATGATACAACAGCATTTTAGTACTGATGGAAATTAATGGTACAATGCATGTCAACCATATACTATAACACAATTATTTTTTTATATTTCTATATCAACAAAACTACGTACAGATAACTGCGTCTTTAGTTGTAGCTGCTTTCTAGTAATCACACTTAGCATAAAGACTATTTCTTAGCTGCAAAACAAAACAAACACAGGCAGCTGGATAATTCAGGATGTAAATGCTACCAAAGTTCCAAAGCTTGTTTAGCTGGGTAAAGTGTTCCGATAAACAACTTACATTTTCTTTTTATAACCCATAAAGTCTCATAAAGGCCCAAGTAGCATGCTCAGACAGTGCAAACACTGATCTGTTTAGAATTTGCTGTATAGTTGGGGAAATCTGAGATCCAATCTGAAATCTGATCTGAGATCAAATCATACTTTGGATCACAGGTGTATGGATCCAATCTGACCATCTGGCTCTGTGGTACCCCCAAATTAATGAAACAACAGTGCGTGGTGTCCAGCGGTACACCCTCCTCAACCCATCACATTCAGAATTGTATTCCTTGGTGTACAGTGGCACCCCCACCCTGCCCCATCTCCCCAATGGTGAGCAGTACAGTCCCTTCACTGAGCTCCTTCACCAGCCACTGTCCTACCATTTATCATAAATGGCGATTACAGAAATATATATTTTTTCATTCATTGCATGATGATTTCTGAAATGTATGAACCGAGTATATATTCCAGAAATCGTCACCCAATGAATTACTGAATTTGTATTTCAGTAATCACTGTTTACAATAAAGGGTTAGATGATGGCCAGTCAAGGAATCAGTGAACGGCTGTGCTGGTCTCTGTTGGGGTGAGGGCGACTGGTCAGGAGTTGAGTGTGCCACTGGACACCAAGGACTATTTGTACACAGGCTGGGGTGAGCTTGGGGGGTGCCAGTAGATGCCAGGGACTTTTTGCATGGGATTGGGTGAGGGAGAAGGTGCCACAGATACCAGTGACTGTTTTTATCTGCAGAATAGGGTGACAGAGTTATGCCAGAAACTCTCACATTTTGTACAATACTACCCAGGAACTGACCTTGGATCAGATTTTGGATCGAAAAGCACAAAATCTGACAAATCCAAACTCTGAAAACATTGAGAAAATCCAACTCATCTGATTGTTTTCATATTCTATTTGAGCAACTCTTAACAATAAGTAATTCCACGGTACCTTTAAGTGGGACACTGTCTAATATACTGTACAGTGTGCCACTGATGAGACAAAGCTATTAGAGGCAATTAAACAAATAAAAATAAAGTTAATGCTTAGTAGGACAAATACATATTCTCATTAGGTGCCCTAGTTTAATTTCCTCAGCCACTCAAAATGCTGCTTCACTCATTATGGAACCAAACAAGGAGTCTCATACTTCTTATTACCAGTTATAAATATGAAGACATCATAATACAGTAAGCAAATCTACATTATTACTCCCTCTTATCCAGCAAAGGTTGCAGATCTGTTCTTTCAAGTGACTTCTCTACCATCACAGTCTGCTCTATGACCTACTTAATTGGTTAAACCCTTCAAATAGATAGGAAAACTGGTGGCAGTCTTTGTTGTTCAAGTATGCATAAGAAAGGGCCCCTAATTATTTTTTTTACCTAACACCCTCTGACAGTGCCAACATTTTCAGTTTCTCTGTTGTTCATAACTTTAAAATTCCTGGGGTAAAGAAGGTTTTTGTAAGTGAGGCCTTTGCATCTATCTCCACTGGACTTGTGGAATAAGCTTCCTACTCACCTTAAGAATTGTCCCAACCCAGAAGCTTTTTAGGCTAGTCTATCCTCCCCCCACCCCGGAACATCATACAGATGAATTTGTCCTGCAACCATCTAACCAAAGCCTTACCTTTAACATTTGTTTTGATAACCTAGTATCCTGATACCCATTTTTGTTATGCTGTTATCCTGTGAGAGTGCCTCTGTAAAGTTTCATTCTTGATATGTGTATACTGTATTTTGTCCTGCATTAAGGGCCCAATATCCAAAGCTAGCCAAATGGTCCATGCAAAGTATAGCGCAGCAAGTTAAATGGCATGCTGCCTTAATGGAGGTGTATTTGAACATGCATTGCATCCATGTACGTGTGCATGACATGCATGGATATAAAATCGGTAGGAAAGTATAGCACACAACCCCCTGCTGGCTGAATGGACACCCAGATGTAAAGAGGGCTAGTAAGTCCCAAACGGGTTAGCACCATTGCTCCTAGCTGCAATATTCAATAGCCAACATGGTAATGACCTCATAAGACATGCAAGGCCCTAAGAGACTATTTACATGTCATTATGTTGCTGCTTTTAAATTTGTGCAATGCCCCCCTACTTTTGTATGCATGGAAGCATTGCACAGAAAGGGCTCCAGTGCCCTCCACTCCGCCCAGTTCCCATTGGAAATGTAAAAATCATTTACTCACTCCCTGGTAGTCTAGTGGACCCCCACCCAGCCCGATTCTAGTAAATTTGTATATTTCCATATTCTTTGGCAGTCTAGTGGTATCCCCCTTCCCTCACCTGACCCTGGTAATGTTTATTTCCTTCTTCCTGGTAGTCTTATGATGCCCTCCCCCACTTGATCCCAGTAAAGTTATTTCCTGCTCGCTGCTTGTCTAGTAGTACTCTCCACCCTCACCTGATCTTGGTAAATTTTAAAGTTTATTCCCTTTTCCCTAGTACTCCAGTGGTACCCCTGTAACTCACCCAACCCCAGTAAACTTAATTTCCCTCTCCCTGGTAATCGAGTTGTACTCCCCTCCTTCACTTGATCCTTGTAAAGTTTATTTCCTTCTCCCTCTTAGTCTAATGGTAACCCTCTCACTCACATTTATATACTTCCCCCTGGTCATTTAGTCATATCCCTGCCCTCAACTGATTCTGGTAAAGTTTATTTAGCAAATGGCAATGGAATGCCAGTTTACTGGTTGGTCGGCAACATCCTATTGCCATCCATCTATTTCTCGATAGAGTCCTCTAAGAAAACAAGTACCAGCTGCATGTCCCAAAGGCAAAATTGTATCTTTGTGCCACCTAAAAATTCAAATTCAAGTAGTTGCCATTTGTTTTCCACTCACTAAGTGGATGATCAAGCAAAACAGCCCCTGCAACATGCAGGCTAGCGAGATTCGCAGCATTTCCCTGTTCAGTCCACTGATTTACTTGCAAAGAACCCCCCACAAAAAACTGCAGAAACAACACACATCTTTGTTTTATTGTACATAATGTCAGTTTCTTCAGCTGCCTAGTAGATCCCCGATCATGCTCCATCTCAAGTGACAGCTGCTTTGAAACTAGCTCTGGAGACTTGCACCACATTTCAAAAGCCGACTATAAATAAGAAGAAAGGTATCTTAGTTCACATGCTCCTCAGTAGTAAATTCTCCTTTTTTCAACTCGGCGCTGATAAAGCCAAGTAAAATAAATAGTTCTCCAGTGGTGTGCATGTCTGTAGGGGGTGGGGTGGGAGGAGAGAGAGACAACGCAGCAAGCAAACACAACCTGGAGCAGATCCTCAATGGAAAAAACTATTAACAAAAAAAACCAGCACCATCCACAGGGGATTCTACCAGTACAGGGAATACTTTACCTGAAAATGTAATTGTAATTGTGTTTTATTTATGTTTATCATAATCTTTGCAAAAAAAACTCTGTTAATGCAACATTTAGGGTTCAGGCTAAAGTGACAAAAGTAGGGAAATGTGGCTATAGGGTTTCCAACCCTAAAACCCCAATGCCACCTTTAAAGCAAATTAGGGGTGGAGTCTTCCTAGGGGTTGTCAACCCTAAAGCTCACCCCATTAGATCTGTGTGTTTGTGGAGCGTACAGAATGGGGTGATCTTCAGGGTTTACAATCCCTAGGAAGACTCCGACCTGATTTGCTTTAGGGGTGGCATTGGGGTTTTAGTGTTGGAAACCATAAACCCACATTTCCCTACTCTTGTCACTTTAGCTTGAACCCTAAATGTTACATTAAAGAGCTAGGGTACTGCTTGGAATTAATAGTAATTTTCAGATGCAGTCAGCTATCACTTCCAATACCTGAAGTATTTTTTTTTTTATTTTCTGTTTACTAATTAAAAGATTTTCCACCTGGCAGTACTGGGGTGATGTGTGGAGCAGCACTCTGTCTGAAGGAAAAAAAAGTCAGTTCTGTTCCTCCCACTACATCATCAGAAATGAGACCAAACACCTTGAGGCACCACAATCCTTTCACAAGCTACCAATCAAAATCAATCAATCAATCAACTTTATTTAACCAGGCAATAACACCATTCAGCAAAACTCATTTTCAAAGTGGTCCTGGACACTAATACAATACAGTACATTTAATACAATACAGTACTATACATAAATTGCTATTACAAGGACATCAATGAAAAAAACAAATAGAACTTATGAGGATGACAAGCACTATACATGCCGGTCATCATAATTAACATGCAACGGTACAGCATAGTAACTTATAGTAGTGAGGATAGATGACAATCCCAGATAGTCACCACTAAGTAAGAGCTCATACCTAAGTGATAATAAGTAAGGAGGTATTAATGGAATAGGGTAGTAGAGGGGTGAAGGAGTAGGCAGCCAAAAAAGGAGGTCAGAAGAGCTAGTGGTGGAAATAGAATGATATAATCAGGATTAGGGAACTAGTCTAGAGGGTGCATGGTTCCGCTGCTTGTGATATATGGTGAATATGATACTTAGGCTTGGGATTAGGAAGCGGCGCCAGTGTCTTAGGGATCATAGTCGTCTAAAGCATTTGCATGATTCCTTCAGATAACCTGTAATTAGAGATTTGAATGTGGACATACTTGGTAGTGAGGATAGTTTTAATGAGCTTTGCATAGTGTTCCAGAATGAAGGGAATGAGGAATTGATTGCTACAGAGCCATAGTTTGTTCTCACTTTAGAAATCTAGAAGCAAATTATGGAGACGCGTCTCAAGCCATAGGAACCCTTGGCCTGTTTGAAGAGGTGCGAGATGTAGGTAGGGAGGTTATCAGATAATGCTCTAAGGAACCAAAGGAGAGCATTCCTTTTTCTCCTAGTTGAGAGTGAGGTCCATCCCGACACCTGGTATAGAAGACAGTGGTGTGTACCACGGGGTAGATTATGGACAAATCTTAAGGCACGGTGGTAAAGAGTGTCGAGTTTGTTAAGCATCATTGAGGTTCAGTGACTGTAAAGAAAATCAGCATAGTCCAGTACAAGGAGAAATGTGGATTGTACTAGTCGCCTTCTAGCTTCTAATGTAAGTAGATGTTTAATGCAATAGAATAAACCTAATCGCTGTCTTAGTTTCTTCAAGATTTCATTTAAGTGGCACTGAAAGTTAAGTTTATTATCCAGCCAGAACCCTAGGTATTTAAAGGTATCTACTACTTCAAGGGGTTCGTCTAAAAGTGTACAGATCTATGGGATATGTGTATATCCAGGAGTGAACTTTGGAAAGAGAATCATTGATTTAGTCTTTTTAGCGTTGAGGAGGAGTTTATGATTGATGACGTTGTACTGGAGGGTGGTGAAGTCTTGCCGTAAATGCTCATGGGCCAATTCCACAGATGAATTTGTGGTGTATAGTACAATATCATCTGCAAATAAGTGCACATTGGCTGTGCCCAGCTGCAAGTCCAGATTATTGATGTATATTGCAAAGAGGATAGGGCCCAGGATGGAGCCTTGGGGGACTCCTCATAAGAGTGTTTTTTGGGGGACAGGTCACCTATAGCTTTGACTTGTTGTAGCCTATTGGTTAGGTAGCTGGTAAACCATTTGATGGCAGACCTATCAAGTCTGATATTATTCAGTGAAGAAAGCATGATGGTATGATCCACAGTGTTGAAGGCCTTACTTAGGTCAAGGAAGAGGGCACATACATGCTTCTTAGAATCCAAGGCCATTTGCCAGTCTGTAGTCACTTTTGCAAGAGCGGATACTGTGCTGTGTTTGGCTCTGAAGCCGGACTGAGCTGGGTTTAGCAACTTTTGTGAATCCAGTTGTTCTCTAAGTTGGACATTGACAATTCTTTCGAGTAATTTAGAAAGGACGGATAGTATAGAGATGGGCCAGTAATTGTTCAGGTCACTCTGATCCCCGGACTTGAATAAGGGTAGGATGTGGGCAGTTTTCCACGATACAGGAAGCTCACCCTGTGTCAGAGAGGTGTTGAATAAGTGGGTAATGGGGACAGTCAGGTAGGTATGGCCAAGTTTCAGGAAATAAGGTTCAATATTGTCAGCTCCAGCACTCTTTTTAGTATCCAGAGAAAGGAGGAGGTCCTCAACTTGCTTGAACGTAATTGTGGGGAAGCTGAAAGGGGAGGGATGTGGTTGGTTATGGTTATCAGTAGGGGCAACAGAGGAGTCTCCTGCCGGGTTAAGTTTGTTGATAGGTGAGGTGTCAAAGGCAAGCCCTGCAGTGGCAAAGTGATCATTAAACTTCTCTAGTATATCAGTTTTGTCTGTGTAGGTGGTTCCAGCAGACACTATTTTGTTTGGGAGGGGTGTGACAGTAGAATGACCTTCACCCTCTTTGAGGATGTTCCAAAATTTGGCTGAATTGTTTTTATTGTCTTCTAATTCTTTTTGGAAGTATCTAGCTTTATCTGATCTAATTAGCTTGGTGCAAGCATTCCTAGAGATGCGGAATGTTAGCCAGTTGGCCTCCAGGTGGAATTTCCTCACTTTTTTCCACCAGTAGTCCCTGTCCCTAAGTGCTTTCTTCAGGGTGGGAGAGAACCATCCGGGAGTTTAATTTTTTGATTTGAACAATCTTAGTGGGGCATATTTGTTTATTAGCCCCAGTAAGAGGTTGTGAAAAATGTTAAATGCCTCATTAAAGGTGGGTGCCAGATAGGATTCCTGCCATCGGATGCTGCTTAGATCTTTCAGGAAAGTGATGTGGCAGAACTTTTTCAGGCATCTTTTCAGTTTAAATTTAGGGGCCGGTTTTGTTTGGGGAGCATGTCTGATACAGGCAGTAGTGCAGTGGTCGCTTATGTCACTGAAAAATACTCCAGTATGCAAACTGTTGTGGGGTTTGTTTACTAGCATAAGGTCCAGAAGGGTACTACAGTCTGGGTTTTTTCTGTTGGGCCTGGTGATTGCAGACATCAATTGCAACAGGCCATTGGCATCACAAAACTCCTTTAGTTTCTTACAGCTGTCATCATTCCAGTTTTGATTGAAATCCCCCATTAGAATGCACTCAGTATTAGCTGAGTCAAGTAGGTTTTGAAGGTGTGGCAAGAGTGCTATGCCGCCAGATGGCAGTCGGTAGCATGCTGCCATAAGGAGTGATTTCTCACTGGAGAGTGATAATTTTAGGGCTAGGATTTCAAATTCTTTAGCCTTTGAGGTACAATTAAAGACTGTGACATTAAATTTGTTCTTAACATACATTGCGGCGACTCCTCCTCTAGTTGGTCTATCGCAACGGTGGATTATATATCCAGGTATGTTGATAGATTTATCCGGGGTTGAGGGTGTGAGCCAGGATTCAGTTATCATGAAGAAATTAGGTGATGCATGTACTGCCCAGGTTTGTATAGAGTCAATCTTCTTTAGCAAGCTACAGACATTAATATGGAGAAAGCTAATCCCTTTATATTGAGGGAGGGCTGCGGGGGTGTCCAGAGAAATAGGTGGGCCTGGGTTCATTTCAACATTTCCCCGAGCAGAGTAGGAGAAGCAGTAGCAGTTTTTTAAGGTAATACCTTAGCCTACTAAACAGTCTTTTGTTGTTCCTTCTAACATAGGTTGGTTTAGTAGCGGCTGCATTTTGGGTAGGATTGCAATTTGCTAAGGATAGAACATAGAGAACTGAGATGGCTGACACCGTCCGTGGCATTCGCACATGTTCTTTAGTTAAAGCCTGATGGAAGGGGGGGGGCATGACCATAGTGGAGATGTCCCTGATGTGAGAAGCCATGGTCTAAGTAGGGGGGTTATATCTTGGTGGATGATGAAGGTGGGGTTCTGGCCCTTGTCCAAGTTGCAAACTGATATTTTGGGTGGAGCATAACGTAGTAATATTGGGCAGCTATAGAGGAGCATAGGTGCAGAAGGCATTTTTAGTTTGGAGATATTTCCTTTTACTGGAAATGAATGCAAGGTTTGCAACAATTTCTTGAGGGAGGCAAGAGCTGGTAATGTGCAGAAAGCTGATAGTATCAGCTACTTAGGGCAGGGTTGTCTATGGGTAGAGACAAGACAGTGGGTGTGACTGGGTGTATTATGTCCAATAACCTGGCCTGGCACTTAACGTGAGAGCATTTAATAGAGGCCAGGGTTGGGGAGGGTGGTGTGGGAAGAAACTTCTTATAGAGAATACAGGGCAAGCATGCTGGAGGCGCCAAGAGCAAGAGGCATTTTTTGAAAAGAAAGCCGTAATTGCAGGAAACTGTGACATCACTAGTAACCAGGGAGAGCCAGTCCCTGCTGCTTCATGTAAAAGTGAAACTTGGCAGTAAGAAATGGTTCTCATTGGATATCATAGTCAGTGTGGTCAGAGTGTTGATGTAGTGGGAGGAACAGAACTGACTTTTTTTTTTCCTTCAGACAGAGTGCTGCTCCACACATCACCCCAGCACTGCCAGGTGGAAACTCTTCTAATTAGCAAACAGAAAAGGAAAAATACTTGAAATATAAGAAGTAATAGCTGACTACATCTGAAAGTTACAATTAATTGCAGGCAGTTTCCAGGCAGTACACTAGCTCTTTAATTGAGTTTTTTGCAAAGAATTTCCTTACTTTTTGAGACAGTATAATCATATCCTTATTTTTCTGTGAGAACAAGGCCCTGTGCTCTCATGTATTGGTAGTTTCTCAGGTACTGTAATTGTATCCTTGTTCTCCCTTGGGAGTGCAGGCCTAGGGCCCTGTGCTGCTATCCCTCCATAGATGTGTATATGTATATTGATGTGGAAGCATGGGACCCAGAGGGCCCTGCACTTCCACTTGTAGCACAACAGCAACCAAATTGCCAGCACAGCCTTTTTATTATCCAACCAAATGAACCTGATCAAGAAAGTTCTCAAAACCTGCCAAGACATCACTCTGCGCCACCATAACGTGATTCCTTGCAGGGACCTCAACATCATGTTTCGGGATGTAAAAACACACTTTGAACTAGATCTGAAAAATGACAGCTGTCACATTGATGAGGTACTGTAAAGAAGTGCCTATGTTATAAATTTAGGGAAAAATACTGAAAATTACCAAAGTTATGAGTCAGCATTCGCAAAATTCAATGTAGTCCCATTACTTTCTTGCTTTTTAATATTTCTATACCAAATTTTCAACATAGCCTTCTTATGAACCCACCAAATGAACAAGGGCAGAGAAAATGTTCAACTCCTGCCCGAAAGGTGATTTCACCCAGGGACCTCAAAATCACCTTTCAGGAGAGATTTGCCTAATGTGAGTGCCACTGCTCATGAGGTTGGGTCCCAAAAATGCATGTCGAAAATGTGGGTCAAAAATATGCAGAAATGGCCAAGTTATGCCACTAAGTTGAAAACTCCATTGAAATACATCAAACCACATACCTGTTTCTTCAGTTCGTGGTCAGGCTTTGCAGAGTGGAGAAATGTCTGCGGTCCACAGAAAAAGACTGTGTCCCAGTAGGTAAGTAAGGGCTTGGGGGGAGGTGTGGAGTTGTGGGTGCTGAGTGGCAGGGTCAGGTGGGGGGACAGAAACGACTGCAAAAGACATCGATGGACAGTTTTCTTTTTACAGGTTTAAAAGAAAAATTGGATATCTGCCTTTTTTTTTCAGTAAAGTTACAACACTGGGGGATTGGGCACCCCCAATGTCAGTGTCATTGTACTATAAATAACATTATTATGGGGACATAGTTTGGAGGGTGGGAGGGGGACACTAGGCACCAGACAAACAGATTATTTAAATGGGAGGGTGATGAGAGGGTGGGGGTGCCACTAGACACCAGGGATTTGCAATCAAAAGACATTATCCATGCCAGGATTACATGGTATGGGGCAACACCACACAAGAGGGAAAAGCAATGGGGCCAGCAACCGGAGGTTGGGTGGGTGCCACTAGACACCAGGGATAAACTCTGGCAATGGGGATGAGGACTGGAAGGTGGGGAGTGCCACTAGACACCAGTGAAAAGTTGTTAGGTCACAAACAATCTTTTTTGTCAGTCGTAATATAAAAAAAAGAAGCTTGTTTTGTATCACAGCTCATGAAAAAAGATTTATAAACTTAAAAAAATCCAAAACAAATAACTCTGGAATGGATTAAGATTTTTTAAGCAAAGTACCAAAAGGCATATCTGTCCCATATCTCCTTTTTACCACAAAAATTTTATACCACAATTCCAAACAGTCTGGGCACTAGCCCAGTGACATATTAAATACAATATAACAGCCAGGCAGCATGAAAGTGGAGAACAAGATGGCAGCTAAAAAAAAGGGTTTTCTCCTCACATAAAAGGATGACGTCCATACAAAAAAGAATCCTTTGGTCATTTCATACAGCTATTTTTTAGTGCTTACTGAGCATGCCCAGAACCAATTATTCAAAATTTGAAAATTAAAAAATTTTGGAATGGATTAATATTTTTTCACCAAACAAGATAAAGGAACATCTGTGTACCAGTCCCTTTCTATCCTGAAACGTTCAGGCCAAAATTCCAAACTGTCTGAGCGCTAGCCAGGTTGACAGGAATCCCATTCAAATCAATTGGAAAATATCCTGAAAAATTCACATTTTTCACTATCTGTATCTCGGAATCTGAAGAAAAAAACTTGGCACGTCAAGAGAGCTACCTCACCACACCGCACATGCAAAATTTCATGCAAATCTGTTAAACGGTTGCAAAATTATTATGGAGTTTAACATTGAAGTGCCCATACAATCCTAAATACAGGGGTGCTACCGTGTCCCTATATAGAAACATAGAAACATAGACTTTGATGGCAGATAAGGACTGCTTTGCCCACCTACTCTGCCCATTTCTCTACCTACAGGATAAACTGCAGATCCTAGTTAACCAACAGCCTATTTCTTCCTACCCCCCACAAGAATTGCCTTATGTCTGTCCCATGCATTCTTGAATTCTCCCACAGTTTTAGACCCCACAACCTCCTCAGGAAGACTGTTCCATGCAACCACCATCCTCTCTGTGAAAAAATACTTCCTCACATTGCCCCTGAGCCGTCCCCCCTCTATCTTCAAATTGTCTCCCCTTGTCCTTGCACATCTCTTTTTCTGAAAGATGCTACCCTCTTGGACTTTGTTTATTCCACTGAGGTACTTAAAAGTTTCTATCATGTCCCCCCTCTCCCTCCTTTCCTCAAGGGTATACATACTAAGCTCCTTTAGTCTCTCCTTGTATGGCTTCTCTTGCAGACCCTGCACCATTTTAGTTGCCCTCCTCTGGACTGCCTCCATCCTGTCAATGTCCTTGCGGAGATGGGGTCTCCAGAACTGGATGCAGTACTCCAGACGGGGTCTCACCAACTGTCTGTACAGAGGGATAACAACTTCCTGTTTTCTGCTGGTGATGCCTCTCCCTATATATCCCAGTATCTCCCCAGCCCTCTCTACTGCCTTCTCACATTGCTTGCTAACCTTAAGGTCATCGGATATGATCACCCTCAGGTCCCTTTCCATTTTTGTTGTTGTTACTACCTCCCCCCACTCCACTGTGTAATCTTCCCCTGGGTTTTTGTTTCCCAGGTGCATTATTTTGCACTACTTTGCATTGAATCCAAGCTGCCATACTTCTGACCATTCCTCCAACCTTGCCAAATCCCTTCTCATCCTTTCCATGCCTCCTTGTGTATCAACCCTGTAGCAGATCTTTGTGTCATCTGCAAAGAGGCATACGTTTCCTTCCAGTCCCTCTGCAATGTCACTTATAAAGACATTAAAAAGGACTGGACCCAGTACTGAAACCTGCAGTACCCCACCAGTAACCCCTCTTTCTTCAGTGGACTCCATTTACAATTACCTTCTGTGTCCTGTTATCCAGCCAATGTTTTACCCAGGCTACCACCCTGGGACCCACTCCTAGGCTGGTTAATTTGATTATTAATCTTTTGTGTGGGACTGTGTCAAATGCCTTGCTAAAGTCTAGGTAGGCCATGTCCACAGCCCCTCCCTGGTCTACTACTTTGGTCACCCAGTCAAAGAAATCAATTAGATTCATCTGACATGACCTTCCCACTGTGAACCCATGCTGCCTTGGGTCCTGTGTCCCACTGGCCTCTAGGTACTCAACAATTCTTTCCTTCAGAAGTGATTCCATCACTTTCCCTACCATAAAGGTCAACCTGACAGGTCTGTAGTTTCCTGCCTCTGTCTTGCTCCCACCTTTGTGAAGGGGAATCACATCTGCCTTCCTCCAGTCCTCGGGTACCACACCATCCTCCCATGATTTGTTAAAAAGGGTAGTCAGTGGTATCAGTAGTTCTCCCCTTAATTCTTTTAGAATTCTGGGGTGAAGTCCGTCAGGCCCCATTGCTTTGTCCACCTTCAGTTTTAGGAGTTCTTTCAGAACCCTTTCTTCTGTGAAAGGACTGGGATCGACCCCCCAATCCAGAGAGCTTCTGTTAATTGGATTAGGCACCTCCCCCTCCTCCTCTTTTGCGAATACTGAGCAGAAGTATTCATTCAGTATCCCTGCTTTTTCACTGTCCCTCTCTGCCCACCCACTGTCCATTCTGTTCAGCCTCACTATCCCTCCCTCCATGTTTCTATGCTCCCTGATGTACCCATAAAAGGTTGTATCCCCCTTCTTAACCAAGTTGGCTATCTTTTCCTCAGTTTGGGCCTTCACTGTTCTGACTTCCCTCCCTGCTTCCTTGTACCTTAATTGGTACAGTTCTCTGTCCTGCTCCTTATGTGTTTCTTTATACTTCCTAAATGCTATCTTTTTCTCCCTAACCTTCCCCGCCACCTCTTTTGAGAACCATAGTGGTTTTTTCTTTCATTTTGATTTGTTTATTTGCTTCACACAAAGGCTTGTTGCCTCTGTGATGGCAGTTTTGATGTTTCCCCATTGTTGCTCCACCCCTCCTTCTAGTCTATTTGCTAGTGCTTTTCTAAGGCACTCTCCAATCTTGCCAAAGTCAGCCCTCCTGAAGTCCAGTACCCTCACTTTTGTATGGCTTGACTCTGTAGCTGAGTTTATTGTGAACCACACTGTTTGGTGGTCACTTGTTCCCAGATGGCTACCCACTTCTAGATCTGAGATCCTCTCACTGTCCCTATTTCAGAGTACGAGGTATAAGATTGCTCCCTCATAAGTGGGTTCCAAAACTAGCTGTCTGAGGTATGCCACCTGTAGGACATTGAGAATGGCCCTGCCCTTGGATGTGGCTGCAGCAAAGGTGCTCCAGTTAACATCTGGCATATTGAGGTCCCCCTTCAACAGTATCTCCCCTTTCTCTGCCATCCTAAGGATGCCTTCGATCATATCCTTGTCCATTCCCTCCCTGACATGGGGGTCTGTATATAACCCCTGTGTGGATTGTGGTGCCATTTCTAGTCTCTAAGGTGACTCACAGTGCCTCCTCTCCTCCCTGTTTACTCTTTTGTTCCATTGCTTTTATCCCTTCCCTTACATAGAGAGCTACTCCTTCCCTCTTCTACCCTCCTGTCTCTCCTGTAGGTTGTGTACCCTGGTATGTTAACATCCCAGTCATGGTTCTCTGTGTACCATGTTTCTGTGACTGCTATGATATCCAGGCATCCCTCTTCCATTAAGGCCACCAGTTCAGGGAGCTTGTTGCCCAGACTACGGGCATTGGTACTCATTACCCTCCATTTCTTGATGGCCTTACCCCTTTTTGCCCCATCCCTGTCCTTATTGCCTTTGTCATTTTCTCCATTTACCCCTGCCCTTCTCCCTATTGACATCTCTATCTTGGTGTTTACCTCACTTACTACCCTGATTTTTTTTGGGGGAGGGCTAGGATTTCCTGCTCCTTTCCAGTGCCTCCCCTGCCTTGGCTAGTTTAAATGCTTGTCAATGAAGCATTTAAATATATCACCTAGGATCCTTGTTCCCCTCCTGGACAGATGCAGACCATCATGCCAGTATAGGCCTGCATTACTCCAGGTGGACCCCCAGTCCCCAATGAAGCCAAATCCCTGAGCTGTGCACCAGTTTTTCAACCACTGATTGAATCACATGGTGTGGAGCACCCTAGCCTCACCCATGCCATAGACAGGCAGCACCTCCGAGAAGGTTACTGTGCGTGCTACTTGTCTAAAGCCCCTTCCCAACTCCACAAACTCTTCCTGCACTGCTCTGATTCCTTTCTCAGCCAGGTCATTTGTCCCTAGGTGGACAATGACATCCAGCTCCCTCCCCCGTGCAGCTGCTCCAGCAATGCTGAAGATTTTCTCCCTGTCCCTCCAAGCCATGGCGCCGGGCAGGAACTTTACCTCCCTCTCCCCATCCTCCCTCAGTTCTACCCCCTAACAATGGAGTCTCCCACCAGGAGTTGTTTCCTTCCACTGTGGGGTCCCATGCCACCCTCCTGTGGGTCTCCTTTGTGGAAGCTCCCAGCATCCTCTTTGGTCTCCACTACGGGTGCCTCCATAGAGGAACCACACTTTGCCAGAACGACATATGAATTGTGGAGAGGTACAACTGGAGGGAATGCGCCTCTGTTCCACCAACCTCACCCTCCCTGAGCCCACTGTGGTCCAACCGCTCCTCTTTCTTGGCAACCTCTGAGGCAGCGGCAATGGCCCTGGTGGTCCTTGAGTGGGAGAGGAGGTCCCCCAAATCCTGGCCAACTCAGCCTGGAGATGAGTAACCTCCTCCCTCAGCTCAGAGAGGTGCCTGCAGATGGGACAACACTGCATCCTCCAGAACATCTCCCAGAAGACTGCTGCTCCACAGCCACATCACTGCACCATTCCCATCATGTCTTATTTCTGGCCCCTTAACTGTTGTTTGGAATACTTACTCTTTCCTCTGTTTATTTTATTTTTTCTCCCTACTTACTTACTGCCTCTGTGCCCTTTAAGCTCCTGATCTTCCTGTTCTGAGACAAGAAGTTCCTATATTTCTCAGTAGTCTCCTTACTTGCTCAGAGTCAGACCTCCAGCAGCTAGAGGGGGACAGAGAGCTACTCTTTTCCTTATAGGATGGTGAGTCTTTTGTAGCTCTGTGATCACTCACTTCCTGCTCCTAAACAGGAAGTTCTTGTTGTTAGTCAAATCCTGTGCCTATAAAAGTAGAACTGGCTTACAGGAGGGAGAGGAGGGCAATATAGTCCCAGTAGAGAAGTACAGTTATAACAGCAGCTCCTTCTTGGTGTTCCCTGCCTATCCCTATAAGATATATATTACCCTCCAGGATGGGCTGTATTTTGCAATACCAAACCTTCTAGGGGCTATAAGGCCATTGGCATGTGGCATTGGGCCTCATTATTATTATTTTTTTTTTATTTAGTTGTTTAACCAGGTATAGCACACTAAGCTGGAAGCTTTTTTACAGGAGCGACCTGGGAGCACAAGGAGGTTAAGTGACTTACTCAGGGTCACACAGTATGCAAGTGGAAGCTGTGGGATTCAAACCCGGGTCTGGTCTGCTGTATGTCACCAGATTTGCAGCTCAGAGCCTTAGACCACTGCGCTATACTGCCTCCTGGGTGATCTGGTATTGCCCAATACTGCCCACCCTGTCGAGCATTATTGCTTACTTACTTCTTCCTGGTCATTTAGACATACCCTCTGTCCTCATTTGATCCCAGTAAAGTTTATTTCCTTCTCCCTGGTAGTAGAGTGATACCTACATAACTCACCCAATCACAGTAAAGTTGATTTCCTTCTCCCTGGTAGTACAGTGGTACCTACATAACTCACTCAATCCCAGTAAAGTTGATTTCCTTCTTCCTGGTTGTCTAATGGTAATCCCCCCTTCACCTAATCCCAATCCTGGTAAAGTTATTTTTTCTTGTAGTCTGGTGGTAACCCAATCCCGGTAAAGATCCCAGTATAGTTTATTCACATCTCTTTGGTAGTCTAGTGGTACTTCCCTCCCTCACCTGACCCATTAAAGTTTATTTCCTTCTCCCTGGTAGTCTAGAGGTCCCCTCCCCCTTGCTCATCTGATCCTGGAAAAGTTTATTTCATTCTCCCTGATCATTTAGCAATAGCCCCATTCACCCAAACCTCTAGTGTTCATTTCTTTCTCCCTGGTAGTCCAGGGATACCCCATGCCCTCACGTGATCCCATTAAACTTGATTTCCTTCTCCCTGGTAGCCTAGTGATACCCCCTCCCCACTCATCTAATCATGGTAAAGGTTATTTCCTTCTCCCTGGTAATCTAGTGATATCCCCTTCCCTCCCTGGTAGTCTATCGATACTCCTTCCCTCACTGGATCTTGATGAAGTTATTTCCTTTCCTCTGTAGTCTAGTAGTACTCCCCTAACTCACATGATCTCAGTAAAATGTGTTTCTCCCTGGTAGTCTTGTGGCATGGCACTGCTGGCTTGTTGGTGCTGCCAAAAGCAGTTGAATATGGCAGTGCTCACGTATGCAGTGCACTGCTATATATTAGCATATGAACTAGGCAACAGCACACACATTAAAGGGAATCCGTATGTTTCCTTATGAAATTATTGTAAAGGTTACTATGACAAATCAGTACGTAAATTGCTAGGTTATTTTTAGAAAATGTTTTCAGTAAGACAGAAAAATGCTTTTTAAATAGGGATTTGGAGGCATCCATTTTGTGGACAGGAAAGGTATTGTGGTGATGTCACTGCCTCACCAGTGTTAACAGTGTGCAGTGCAGCGGGTGAGAATAGTTAGACTGTGCTGTCAGGGATTCTATTATATTCTAAGGAACACCCAGGATTTTATGTTTGGCAAAGTGCAAGAAGAGAATCCAGTGCTTTTCTTCATGATAGAACATGATCCCTGTCTGTAGGAGCAGTTTGTTTTCACCTGCTTAATTGCATACTGTTAGAACTAGTGCAGCAGTGACATCATCACAGCACCCTTCCTGTCCACAAAATGATGCCTCCAAATCACAATTTTATATGTAGTTTTCTGTCTTACTGAAAACATGTTCTAAATATAACCTAGCAGTTTACATACTGGATCCTCATAGTAACCTTCACAATAATTTCATAAGGAAATGTACGGATTCCCTTTAATGGATTTGCACAGTGTTATCTGTGCCTTTGAATATGGCGCTTGACACACTAACATGGTTTGGGATATGCAAAATGCTTTTAAACATCTCAGACCCTATTAGTGCCATGAGAAACATTTCTGCTCTGATACAGCTTTTATATTTGCTCCACTGCTTGCTGTTGTTCTCCCCAGGACCCACATGAAAATAAGATGCAACATCTCATGGGGATAGCCTAGATGGAGCAATTTCAGCTAAATAAACAATCAATCAACACATAAATTCCCTTTAGAAAATCGCCCACATGTATTCGTATTTATTATTAAGCAGCTTTTTAAAGACTGTTCTAGTTTTTACAGATTGCTGAGTAAGTGTTGGATCCAAATAGTTCCAGGAGACAGAGGAAGAATAAATAAAGGCAGATACACCTATCCTGGTCCTCATCCTAGGGTGGCACATTAAAGTGCAATGAAACTTTAGAGTGTAGAACGTAGCTACTGGCTTGATTCGGGTGTAAAAGCCATGTTAAGTATTAGGGAAGCATTCTACTAACTGCTGAATGTAAAACAAAACTCAAGGAGAGGCTTGCCCTGTGATTAGTCAACAAGGACCAGTGTTGGGCAATACCTGCTGTGTACGGTCTGAATGAATGGAGTCAGTGAGTGTGAGCGGATGTGTGATTACAAGGAAGGAGCAGGGCAGTAGTGCCAGTAGTGATGCTAGGCAGCCTAACTGGCCCTTCCTATTCCATCCGAAATGCCTCCTCCCCCACAGCCCTTTCTTCACTCCTTCATGACTTCACCTCCCCAGTCTGCACCTGCCCCAATACCTCTCCCTCATTCTAACCACTACTATTCTGGGACCTCCCTCTCCAACTGCTCATCTGCTAGAAATGCTTATATTACCATAATTGTTGCTACAATTGTGTCCAGGTGCCTTTCCACAACATGCCACTTGTATCCAATGGATATTGCTGCTTTTGCTGCCCCACACTGAGACGGTTTGCTTACTGCAATGTGCAACTCAAGTATTTTACTGCTTGGATAATTTTCCTAATGCTGTATCTTGAAACGGTTGTGTACTATTATTCTAATGCTGTATGTATTGTGCTGTTGTGTGTCTTGAGACTGTTGTACTATTATTCATGCTGTATCTATTTCTGTTGTGAATTATATCTCCCTTCCCCCAGGATGCATATTGAAATGAACAATACTTTTCAGTATGCCTTCCTGGCAAAATGTTTAAGTAAATAAATAAATAAATAACTAAAGTTGCCTGCCATCACTAGTGATGCTGTGTCCCACCACCTATCTTGTGATCACGAGTCCACTTGGACTCACCAACTCCTTTCAAACAGCTGATTTGTTGTGGAGTGGAGTGGGTCAGGTGCATGGTGGGAGGGGGCTGACTGGCTAACCAGGTGTGATTGGCACTAGCCCCCGATATCAAGGATCACAGGTCCAAGGGGGCACTAAAGTAGATTTGATCATTTGGGGAAGTGGAGGTAGTCAGGCTAGGGAAGGGGGGTCACAAAAACAAGCTGTCAGCTCCTGGCACAGTGCAAGGGTCCATCAGTTTGAAATTTCTTTTAAAATCTCTGTGGGGTACCTGGGAAAGGGAGGTGGATGGGAGAAACTGAAATGGGGGCCGGGCAGCCAG
The DNA here is from genome assembly GCA_016271365.2 of Neoceratodus forsteri. NCBI lineage: Eukaryota > Metazoa > Chordata > Ceratodontiformes > Ceratodontidae > Neoceratodus > Neoceratodus forsteri. The sequence goes on along the minus strand of CM057459.1, from coordinate 240,720,636 downwards.
GAGTTTAGTTCAGGCCATCTGGGGAAGGGAATGGCTTTTTTCCTTCCCACACTCCAAGCCGAATATGGACTACATGAATAATGAAAGCTCAAACATTTGAGTCCCTAAATATAATATTCAGGCTGAATATTTGAAAAAAGGTATTCACATAGCCCGCCTCAGCTATATCTTGTGCTACCTGAACCCCTAGGGTTAGTTTAACTGATGGTAACCCAATCCCTGTTCATGGCCATGATTAACTGGTGCTAAGAAGGGGCAGGGCCTAAGGGCTGAAAATCATTTAAGCTGTGTTTACAGGCACCCAGGAAGATGGGATGGTGTGTTTGGGAAAGCCAAGTATGAAAACTAGATAGCACTGCAGGTGATGGTGGCCGTGGTGTGTGTCTCAGTGTGTGTGTGTGTGTGTGTGTGGGGGGTTAACAAACAATTACCGAGTGTACAAATGTTGATATTCTAATTACATTCCTGAATGTTAGTTAGTATACAGCTAGGAATAGGTTCCTTTCAGATCCAGCCTCTGAGTGGCTGAGTAGGGGCATAGCTTACAGCAGTATAACTTGCCCTGACAGTTATGTACTGTACATGTAAACCTTCTCACTTGATCAGCCCCACTCAAGATTCAAATGGTTCTTTCTAGGGGGAAGATTCCTTGAAGTGAGCAGTAGACTGTCTCCTAGTGAGTGCATCATATACCAGTCCCAGAAAAGAACTAACACCAGAAACACTGTACTCCAAAGCAAAATGGAGAAAAGTCAACAGCAAAGTAAGAGTAATGGCTGAAGGTGTATACAGCATGGGCCCAATATTCTTAATGAAATCATGTGTGCTTTGCATACGCACAACACCCAGTTCATGTATACAAACTGCATTCCTGTTCCTCATATTCAAAGGGCCAAAATGTATACTGATGTCCATTTATGTGTATGTGGCAGGAACAGTTGAAAGGGGTCAGCCACCTCATTTGCCAGTGTGAACAAGCCATTTTTTTTCTCAAATTGACAAACTGTCACAGGACCTCTGCACGGGTGAATAGTAGCCAAACACAAAATTATCTGCCCAGCATACAAAGCTATTACACCAGCAGGCAGAAGACTTATTGAATACAAAGGTGCATATCTTTATTTGGGGAAACAAATGGGGAAAAAGTTCTGATGGTTGTGGAGGAAAATGTTGACCTACCTGTATCAACCCTACCATTGCAACGGGACCAAAATTCAGTTTTATTATGATGAACCCTTGTCTATTTATCATGATATTCAGGAGGGTTAACTATTTCTAAGAAGTGGAGACAACCTATAAAAAGTCCCCTTTACTACAACACAGAGCAGATATTACATGTTTTGACCCTATTAAAAGAGCTATCCATCTGAACTTTGTACTGCTCTGTGCAGACCACTGTGCTGTACATTTGAAGATCACAGCAACGTGCACGAGCAAATCACAGTGGTTTGCGCTTACACAGCTGGATGACGATTTCATCATTTGACCAAGTGCAGCCACCAGCGAGCCCCTCCCCCCTTCCCTGGGTATTGAGAACTAATTTTAAAAAAAAGAGCAGAGTGAGAGAGAGAGAGAGACCAATGTACAAGAATATGCACCACCTAATCACAGATGCATGTGTGGTTGGCCACTTTTTGAAAATCAAGCCTTATCAGTGTGTCTCCAGCTGTGTAGTGTAACAGCACCCGCAGACTTACCTTCCAGTATCAACTGCTTCTGCCTAATCAGAGTTTTAAACATGGCCTTTTCACATTTTTGTCTCGTAAAAAAATATTACCCCTTGAACAAATTTGCTATCCCCTTAACAAAATCCAGGATCTACCACTAGGCCTTATGTACAGAGTAGTAGTGGGGGGTAGGCAGGGTTCCTTTGCTCACACAGATTGTGAGGAAGGTCAATAATGAAGATGAAGGCACACATCACAGGAGAGCTTGTGTCCTCTAGTTTTTATAAGATCCTCTGAAGTATTTATTTCACAAGACATAGCTTGCTCTGGTTTATCGTATTGCTGTTGTGACCTGTGTTGTACTTCAGAATAATGGGAATGGAATTATTAGTTTATTAGCTGTGCTTGATAATTAATAATTAAGTAACAATCAGAAATATATATATAATAAAAGTCAGAAATTGTGGTGACCTTTTCTGTACCAAGGTTAGGAAATATCTGTGGGGAGGGGGTGCAAAATACACACTGAAGTATTTATTTATGAAATAAAAGTCTGGCATACAGCTCAGATGGTATTTTATAAAGTATTTCTTCTTTTTGATACAATATAAAATGTACCATTCTGACTAAAATGCCTGTTTATATATGTGCCTAAATGGTACTGATACAAGCTTAATAGGCTGCCTATTAAAAGTGTCCAGATGGCCTTTTTAAAATAAAACCAACAGCAACAACATCATAGCAAAGCAATATCTGAATCTTACTTCATCTACTTTTTACAACACTGAAAAATAAAGATATGCATTAGAAAGTTACAAGACATTTTGACTACATTCTACATCAAAGGGAGATCAGAAAAAAATGAGTCTTGTATTTCTAGAGCTTTTTAATGTCACTGCAGTGTAGTGCTTTTTTATTAGTATGGACAACTAAATTCTATTTGATGGTTTGTTTTATTTAAAGACAGTAAAACTCTCATTGCAAACGGCTGTTTACAGTGCGCCTTTCAGAACAGAGCTGTTTTAAAGCTCAATTGTGCATTTTGCAGATAAAGTGGGAAAACTACTGAAGGCTGTAGTGTAAGCAGTGGTTGCCGTGGAAACCCCAGTTTCAAGAGCTGGTTCTCCATTACCACTTAATTTAGGCTTCCTAATTGCATTCCACTGAATCGGTGGCGACAATATCTGCAGAGCAAAACTGCATGCCCAGTCTAGCGCAAACCTCTTTGAAACGGGCTTTTTGAAAGCCAGGAGCTATAAAAACTCAGCATGACGCGGAGCATATGAGGAACCTGTAGTTCAAATGTACTGCTGCTTGCCTTCTCATCCTTGGTAACTTCAGTCTGTGCCGTACCAATCTGTCAGTTCACTCTACCTTAAAAATCATAAAGCCCCGCCATGCAGAAACTCATCTGTCCAGCAAACACTTGGGTGCAAAACAGATTTAATTGTATTCGCGGCCCAGTATCATGGCCGTCTTATTTTACTATACATCAGCAGGTAGTCCACGCAAGGCCTCCCTTTTCCTTGAACTGCCCTTGCTCCACAATGCAGGAGGAACAATCCTTCCTCAGCTGAAATTATTTGCGACTGTTCAGCTGTGCAGTGAGCTCAAGCGCCTGGACGTGACCTAAAGAGGGCCTCGTCAGCCTCACTAGACATAAAAGCGCTGCAATTATCGACCCCACTACTTTAATAGAGGAGGCAACTCGTAGACAGTGGAAGTGATTCTGTGCCAGTGAGGAGCTCTCCGTCACTGTCAGATTAACACTTGAGTTAAACTCTTTTAAATCAGTCATATTATGCTGCTCGTCGGGAAATAAACACATACCCGTTATGCTTAGAATGTCAGGGAGCTCTCCACAAGCAAGGGGTTTGTATGATGTGTCATGTTAGTCTAAGCTTTTGTCAGGTTTATTATTTTGGCTACTACAGATACAGGTAATGTTGGTGGCTCGCGTCTACTGAAAACAGTCCTGTGCAGAATGTTACTTCATACAGCCACATCGCCGCACAGTAGATTCTCCATTTAATTTCAAGTTGCACTAAGCTAGGGGTCCCAAGAAATGAAAACTAGATTCTGTAACCCAGTTTATTGCTTATGAGACAAATAACTATTCTGGATGGCTTGAAGCAAAGTACTGCTGCAGCCCTTCACAGTCTCCCAGTGAGGATTCCTACTGTGGTTAACTTTTAAGTCTCATAATGTGTTGCAGATGTGTAGTATTATATTGGAAACAAATAAATAAACACTCGTTGCCTCTTTGTTTAAAAACTTCATAGCTGTGTTATTAAATGCAACTGAAGTGGTGGTGTCCAGCATTTCATTTTTACCTAGTCCTCATTTCCTGCCTTGGATGCAAACACTTGCCTGGAGTGGGGCTGGAGTGCTACCAAGTAATACTGGCCGATGCTTATTGGAGAACGCTTTGATTTGTGTGCAAGAGGCTTAAGAAGGTGAGGGCCTCGGCATAAAAAGATCAATAAAAGCTGAAATTTTAACATTCTGGCAAATTGATTCTGGTTCATATAATTCTAAACACATGCCATTCCGCTTGACATAATCTGCATTTACTAATGCAACATTTACAGTGGGGAGCATGTCAGGTCACAGTTTAGGACCAATTTAGTATTGATCCACTAGGATCAAGCCTTTCAGATGAATCCTACCTGACACAAAAATCTGCATTTGTTTCAGTCTGCAGAAATAATAAGCATAAAAAGAAAAGGGGTTTGTTGCTTTCTGGGTGGTAGTGGCGTAGGGGATAACTATAGCCTGTAACATATTTTATGCTGGTATGAATGCTCCTTTAACCTTTTCCAGCAATGACTTTTTGGCATTTCTTTCTTATTTTCAAGTCAGTATTTTCTGCTTCTTTGGCCAGTGGTTGCATTGTCTTGTGACCCCACAGCCTCGTCACAGACCTTCTGAAGGACTTCCCAGTTATACATCCCTTATTCAATACCACAGTGGTGATGGTACTAGCCTGCCATATTGGTCATGCGTGGGCCTGTGGGGGTGCGAGCACCAATCCTTGGGTGGACTAGAGCTTTTTTTGGCAACCCTTCCTTAGTGGCGTCCTCCTGCTGTTCTGACACCTGGCCTCCTCCAGGTGGCATTCTATGAGTGAGATGCAGTGTCCCCACTCTTTGAGGAAGGAACGCTGTACTTGAGGCACTAGATCCTTCTTCCCCCTGGCCCCCAAGTGACCTGAGTCCATTCCTAACCATGAATCACTGGTGTAGCGGGTGGTCGTGCTACTGCCTTATGGCCTAGTAAGTGGTAGTGCTACCGGCCCATCCTATTCTTTGACATGACTCATCAGAGATAATATTTTACACTCCTGTTTTGGGATTTTATGTCACTCTCCCCTTCGTACTCGTCTGCTTCAGAAATAAAATCCACTGCTCCTACCCAGATTATTGGGTCATATTTTACATCTTTCAACACTGGTCTCTCCTCCGACTCTGCATGCTGCATCTCCTTAAAATTCTTCTGTATTCCACGTTATTTATACTTTGGACAAAAAAATAACCCTTGGTAAGATAATTATGACCCATGGTATCTACTAATTTTTAAAAATATGTTCCTGTTATCTCACAATTTATGATATCATTTTCTCTATCTGATCACTCATTTATCATGCCCCACCACTTTACCCTGGTGACATGGGGTCATAATGTCATGGATGCCACCATGCATACCACAACCTCGCAGCAGCAAACAGCATGAAAACACACTTAACCATTTTCTGTTTGTTTTGCAGGGGGCTTTGCCCCTGATGCCCACCACCACCCCAGATGTATTATAATCAACTCTGAGGGGGTGTGGACTTAGGGGCAAGGAAGAAAAAAAAAAAACAGTAAAAGATTCCCAAGTTGGGAATGAAACCTTGTTCCCCAACCCCATTCACTGCAGGCTCAGGTGCTCTAGCCACTCCAGCATGGGAGTAGCTTGACCGAGCGCTCAACCGGCAGTGTTTGTGAGCACTTCCTCCTTCATGGTGAGCTTCAGGGGGTAGGGGTACTTTTGTATTGCAGTAATTCCCCTGATGCTTGAAAGGCATACACTCTACGAAAAGTGCAGTAGTGCTGTGCGTGGTTTTCTCCATGCAGATATCACCCAGTACCCACCTAGGTTGGAGAGAATGAAACACTAAAAGCTTGCTCTACAGCATTTTATTCTCTTTCTATATGTGTGGAGGGCTGGATAATGTCACAGAGTGCCCTCTCCAGCCATGCAAACCAACCCACTGCACTTACAACAAAGGTTGCGGTGGTCCTCCACACCTGATACTTCTCCCCATGTGTGCCCATGTGAGTGTCTGGGAAGAGAGAGGCTTGGGTTCATGTTGCCCATAATTTCTTTTTTTTTTACCTTTCCTTTCTTGGTCGGCCCTCCTTCCAAGTAGTGCCCTGGACCTGTCACCCCAATATCTGCCAATAATTACCTGTCACCATCTTCCCCCCAGGACTTGTCCTCCCTGGCAGAGCTGGTGGGGTCTCTCTATCCCCACCACAGAATGGATCCGGTTCTGTCGGCATGCCCAGCTAGTTGCATGCGGGGCCTGTCGGTGCTCCTTGTTATCCTGCCACTGATATTTTCCTCCGATTTTCTGCCCCAGAGACACGATGTGAAATGACATCATGGTGCATGCCACATGCTCCCACATGACATGCATTAACATCTGTCACATCTCCCGATCTGTCTAGGGCTCAAGCTGCTTTTCTCTCGGCTTCTGCCAGGGGCCTGGTGAGCTATGGGCTCTTCCCACCCTCCTCCCAGAGAAGGGGAGCAGTCCTATGGATGCGTGATCCTCCTCTCCCCGGCCTGCCATTTGACAGCCCAGGTTTGCTTCTGAAACCGGTTCAGCGATGTCACAAGCGGTAGCACTACCGCTGCACCGGTAGGTTGGTGTTGCCCATAATTTCCATGCCACCAAGGGGATGCAGAGGGTGGCAATGTTACATGAGTGCAGATCCAGCAGTAATGTTTGTGTGCCCTCTGCACCCAGTTCCCCAGAACTTTGTGGAGCACAGAGGACCTCCCAGCCCTCCAAGATGGAATGGAGAGCTGGGAGACAAACTGTACATCCTCCATATTGGAATGTGGCAGCCCTTAGATATTGCTGCATTCCATAATCACCTGCAGTATGTGGAGCAGGTGATCCACTCTAGCACCAACTGAGACATCCAGTTGGATACCTTGTGTCCACCAGTGCTGCATCCATGTAACATCCCTGGCTTCTGCAAGGTTCTTCCTAATTGCATACAGAGGGTTTGTGGATTCAGCCATGTGCAACCAAATTCCCAGTTGCTGAGCTCTTTGCTGAAATCCATGAATTTTCTCATATGCTGGTAATGTCCATGGATCAGACCAGGACTTGGGTTACCACCAATTAATCTTACCAAGCAAGGGTGGGATCATGAGCCAAGCACCTTATTCCCCAAGGGTTAAATTAATGAAAGTAACCTTCAAAGAAAGAGTAACATGCTGTCTATTTCACAATTTCTTTCCCCTCCCACACATGCAGATGACCAGTAAAAATCACAGGGTGCCCCCTGCGCATGTGCAGAGAACCCCACAGTACCACAGTCCCACTCTTCCTACATATCTATGTGGGTGGCCAGGATGGGGAGAGGGGGGGGGGTCACACTATGGGCAATTCTACCCACAAGTTCTACATCATGGAGGGAGGGAGGGCAGCTAGGATGTGCAAGTTAGGACCCAGCACTAATGACTGTGCACTCTTGGCACCCAGCCTCCAGACCTTATTGTTGGACCAGTTGGCCTCCCTGACTGTTTCCTTCAGACTTTCGAGACAGCATAAAGTGCTAGAAGGCAAACTGTCATTCTGTTAGATTCTTTTAAAATGTTCATTTCTTACACAGTGATTTGGTAGCGTTGGAGGACTTCTGAGGACTGCCACATCCTACAATTTCCCACTCTGCATGCAGCAGAGAGCCACTATAGCATCAGCCCAGCATCCAGCTGGATGCCCTGTGTCATGCCATGCCCCACTCCCCATATTGTCTGAGCCTTTATCTGGTCCTCTCACAAACATATGGAGACATTTGGGGTACATGGTTTCAGCTTCATATGGGCAAATCCATGGATACAGAGCTCTGTGTTGGGATGCATATGGTTTGCATGCATCTTGGCCACTTCTGTGGATCTGGCCCTTGATATTTATATTAAAGATGATCTATTTTAAATACCTATCTTTCCTTCTTTCTTTATTACTGAGAAGAGTTGCTTGAAAATAGAATCCTTGCCTTCAGACTTCATTGGCTCCTGCTGTCTGTCTACACAATATGTCACAGATCATTAATCCTCTGTTGTCACAATTGCTTGCCACATAAACAATTATGATGTCATAAGCAGGAGACTGTGTTAATATGTGCAGATGAGCAGTAGGAGCCGGTAGAGTTTAAAAGACAAAGGTCTTGTTTCCCTGCAAATGTCTTTAGTACAGTAATAGAGAGTGATGGGGAAGACAGAAAGACGAAATACTGAAGATCTAACTACAATTATATAGCATTTCCAAAGTTTTCTCAGGGCTGTCACAGACTCTTTAAGGACATCTTCATGAAAACCAAAGTGGCATTGTAGTCTAGTGGTTAGAACACATGCCTGGAAATGGGGAGATTGCAGATTCAAACCCTGCTAGAGTTAACTACTTGACTCACTGTGTGACCTTGGGCAAGTCACTTAACCCCTCAATGCTGCAATTCAGTCCACACAGCAAAAGAAATGGGCAAAAGCAGGACTCCAATGGAAACAAGATGCTATCCTGGGTAAACTGCAAAGAAAAAATGGATAATTGTCATTTGCAAAGCACTTACAGCTAGAGAGGAATTATAATTCTCCATCTGTATCATCATAGTCTGTTGCTGTGGAACTGACAATGGTAACAAAGGCACGGTATTATGACTTTAGCTACAGAATAAGCCTCGGCTGAAGATGAATTGTAAGGGACTAAACTCCAGTTTAGTTTGTTCACTTGAATCTTAGTTTACCAGGTAGTCAAACAGAGATCAGAGAGAGCTTGTTTTCAGTTGTGATTTTTCATTAAATACCCCAGTAATGATGAATGGAAATGCTGGAAGTCAGAGTTTCTTTAGATAACAGTGCAACTGACTTCTGCTGATGACAGCTAGGATTTGCATGCTGGTGGCCTAGTCAGACATTTTAAACTATTTTTTTAATTTATATTTTCATATATTAAAGTCCACTTTTATGTACATGAGGATGTCCAGCCATTTTAGAGGCAGTACCATCTAGTGGAGAGAGCTAAGGTTTGCCAACCAGAAGACACAGAATAAGTAGGTTCAGATCCCTCCAGAGCCACTTACTAACTGTGTGACTTTGGGCAAGTCACTGAGCCTCTCAGGGCTTCAGTTCCTCACAGCTGTAATATTGGGTGAAAAGCAAGACTTCAATGAAAATGAGATATTGCATCTCAGCTGATGTATCTGGGTTAAATAAATTGTTAAAAACCTTTGCATGACATCAGAATACTCCATTTTCTGTCATTTTTCATGTTAAAACTACTTTATAGTGATACATCTATTTGATACAATGACCAAAACAGCAAATAGACAATACAATGCATTTGGCAATTTATTGTTGTGAGGCTCAACAAAGGAATCTTTGAAAACTGTCTATGTCACGTTTCTAAATTTCTTCCACCACCCCTGCCCCCAGCAGCCAATATTGCAATATTTTACTATATGCCCCAAACCTCTAACTTAATGACTATAGTAGAACTTAGATGCATTATGGAAGAGCTGAGCAAGGACATATAGTACACCATACAGTTCTAAATTGGTACTTATCTGCATGTAAATCAGAAACACCCACTGGGATAACTAAAAAGCTTGTAGAGATGGAACAGTAAGGGAATTAGAGCCAGTATTTAAAAATCACCTTCTACAGGGAAAACTGACATACAGGTTCAGTGCAGTTCTCCTTTAAGGAGTTGGACACAAGGCCACACCAAACGCTGAACAGCTTGTCCTGGGTGACCTCAATGTCAACTGGCTTGGCTCCACTGCTGCACACATAAAGGACTCCTTTACTGCCCTTGACTTAGCCCAATTAGTCACCCTTCCTACCAGATTTAACCAGTCAAGTGGCACCAGCTCCCTCCTCGACATAATACTTTCCAATCGCCCCCATAAAATCAAGTCTGTTAATGTCCTAGCTAACTCCCTCAGCAACCATTCCCCTATCCTCTGTTTCTGGTCCTCCCCATGTAAAAACCCAAATGCTAAGTCACCTCCTGCTGCCGTTTTCACCCAGGGGGCCTCAATAAACTGAAGCAGTACCTAGCCCAGCTTGACTGGTCCCCGATCTCACTCGTGTCTGATATAGACACTTCACTAGCCTCCCTCACCAGTGTCTTCTGCAAGGCTGTTGACCTCTTTGCCCCCTTTACCAGTACCTGCTCCAAAAAACATAATGCCGACTGGCTCTCCCCTTCCCTTATTCAACAACTGAGGCAGCGAGACAACCTATGGAATGTCACGGTCGAGTCAGGCAGGTTAATGGACAGACAGGCCTATAATGCCGCTCAAAACCAGCGCACCTGGGCCATTAGGCAAGCCAAGGCCAAATACTACCAAACCACTCTGGCCTCTTCCTGGGGCTCTGCGCATGTGTTCTGGGATAATATTAAGGAGATCAATGGAAGATATTGCTCCCCCCCATCATAGATATCTGTTAACGGCACTATTACCACTGAACCCCCACATACTGCTGACTGCCTCAACATGGCTTTCTCTGACCTAAGCGAAGTCCTTCCTGGACACCTTTTTTGACCCAATCCCTACCTCTGCCCCCCCACCCTGAATTGCCCCCTATTTCTCCTCCGTACCATGTCTCCCCATGCAGCCAAACCACTCATACTAAAAGCCCTCTCTAGCCATAATCCCAGCTGTGACCCAATTGGCTCCAGGATTCTCCGTCTAACCCTAGATGTCATGCTAGCACCTATCACTGACCTGTTAAACCAGTCTCTGTGCCTCAGTCAATTCCTAAGCACCTGGAAATCTGCTGAAATTACCCCAATTCATAAGAATGAAGATCACATGCCACCAAATAACTACAGACTGATCTCCATCCTCCCCCCACTCTCTAAAGCCCTGGAAAAAATAGTATCCACCCAGCTCATGGATTATCTAACCAAATACAGCATACTATGTCCAGAGCGGCATGGCTTCCACCCTGGACACAGCACCATTTCAGCCCTCCTAGATTTCTCACACCATATACACTCTGCACTTGACTCTGGGGACATTGCCTGGACAGTGTTCATTGACCTATCCAAGGTCTTTGACACTGTATGTCACCCCCTATTGCTGGACTCCCTCCATCAACTAGGTTTCTCATCTGGCCCCCTTGCCTGGTTCTCCAGCTACCTCCAAGCTAGATCCCAACGGGTCAAGATAGACACCCCATCAGCTGCCCTACCTGTTCGATCAGGTGTTCCACAGGGTTCCATTCTGGGCCCCACATTGTTCAGTCTCTTTCTCAACTCCCTTCCTAGCTCCTGCTTGGGCAGAATGCTCCTATATGCCAATTATGCGGTTCTTGTCGCCTCCCACTCCGACCCCACCACCCTCCAGAACTCTCTGCAATTCACATTCAGACAAGCTGAAAAATGGTTTCTTGACCATCATCTGGTTCTGAATCTCAAGAAGACAAAATCTGTGCTTTTTGCCCACCACCAGAGTACCTCCAGAAATGCCCCACTTTTCATCCTCCCCAGCACCCCTCACCCCCTCAAACAGGTGACTGCATACAAATATCTGGGCATCACCTTTGACTTGGCTCTCTCCTTCCACTCTCATCTTAATTCCCTGTCCACTGCCGTAAACACCCAGATTGGACTCCTCTACCGCCCTAAAAACTGCCTCCCTCAGAATGCCCTCTGGCTGGCAATCACCTCCTCCATCCTGTCATTGGTCGACTACGGGCTCCCTATCTATGCGGCTGCTGACCCCACCGACTTCATCAAAGTCCAGACCTTGACCAATAAGGCTTCATGCTCTGACCAGTGCCCCCAGCAGAGCACATATGCCAGCTCTACTTCTCCTAGAATCTACTCACCTTTATTGAAACCTGCCTTCTGCACCTATACTAATAAAAAATAACTCATGAGCTCTCTCTCCCAGGGGTTGCTGCATCCCTAAAACTGGCCTCCCACTTGGTTGCCAGCTGAAGTGCAACCAAAGCCACCTTCCAGGTCCCAGGGGCCAGGACCTCTCTCGCCCGAAGATCATTTCACTACAGATCCCCCTCTGGTACAACTCCCTCCCCACCCATATCACAAACATCCCCAAAATCACCCTCTGAAACCACATCACTGACTCTCAGAGCTGTAAATGCCCCTGCCTGGTCCACTTTACAGACAGCGTCCTTTCTGGACTGCCTTCTCCCCTAGCAACCCCCCCGGTATCGCTACCAAGAACCCCTAGCGGTACCTTATTATCTACTGTATATGTATACTAGACTAATTGTAACAAATTGAAGCCTTTGTACTACTAAATTGCTATGTGTATTCTTTTATTGTACTTCATCTATAATGTTCTCCATTGTTGTGCTTCACCACCAATTGTTGTCTACCCTCCCTGCGATGAGGTGCTTTGTAAATGAGTCCTTGACCCAAAGGTTTTAAACCAAATTATGAAATAAAATAAAAAAAAAAATTACTCACTGCCCATGCCTACGAGACATGACTCTAAATTTCCCATTTACTGCATTTATCTATTTTTATTTTTTTTTCATTTCAAAATGTGCTAACCAGGTGAAAAAAGCATTGGGCCACATGGCCCTCTTACAGCATTGACCCTTTAGCATTTTTGTGCCTGGATATGGAATTCGATGTTTAATACATATAAAAATACTGCTGTGAAGTATAGTATACTGCCTGGCTATGCAGCTGTGGTGTATGCTGCTGCCTAAAGATCTACCCGAGCCAGACTAGACCCTCTCTTCCATTTCTTCTATCATTTGCCACAAACTCTTACCTACCTACTCATCACTTCCCCTTCATGCGGATATGGCAGTCAGGATTCAGAGTCGGATAAGCCAATGACACCAAACTGGGAGCAGTGGTGGATGGGGGAGGGGGGACTGCAGAAAGAACTAGACGCATTGGAGAGATGGACATGCCTGGCAATTGGGTTTCAATGCAAACAAGTGCAGGATTATGCACTTCAGAAACAAGAAAACTGGATACAGTTACTAGTTGGGGGGAGTGCTGTTAGTGGTATCAGCTGAGGAAAAAGATCTGGGTGTGATGGCCACAGGCCTTATGAATTACTCTGCACAATGTAGGAAAGTGGCAGTGAAGGCCAATAGGATGCTGCGGTGCATAGCAAGGGGAATCACCTCAAGGAGGGAGGAGGTGATCCTGCTGCCGTGTAGGGCACTGGTGAGGCTGGATTTGGAGTACTGCATGCAGTTCTGGCGACCCTTCTTAAAAAAGAACATCAGACTGTTGGAGGGGGTACAGAGAAGGGTGACCAAGATGCTAAGTGGGATGAGGGAAATGTCCTGTGAAGAAACGTTACAGATGTTCAACATGTACTCCCTGTAAGACAGAAGGGACAGGGGCGATATGACTGAGACCTTTCAAATACCCAAAAGGCTTTATATATGGTAGCCATGGGGGGCTGTTTAAAGTCAGAAATGAGAGTGATCACTAGGAGGCGAGGGCTGAGTTTGGGGGAGTTCAGAAGAGAGATAAGGAGGCACTTTTCACAAAGAGGGTGGTGGCAGCATGGAGAATACTCCCAGAGGAACTGGTCTTGCAAGCATCAGTAAGGGGTTTCAAGAGAGGGTGGGACAGGGTCAAGGGCAGAATCAGATTGGGGAAGGGGGGGAAGATGGGGGTAACTCAGATGGCACAAACAGCAATGGGTAGAGAGGATTGGGGGGCAGCATCAGTACTCAACACTGGGAGCTGCACACTTGAGTAGACTTAATGGGCTGTAAGGCCTGTATCTGCTGGCATCATCATATATTTGTATCTTATCAGTACTTCTCTCTCCTGTTTTTAGACTTGTGATGACTCTTGCACTGTGCCACCTTTCTATCCAAGTACTGGCTTTCCTTCCTCCCCTCCTGCCTCCACTCACTCCGCTCCTCACTTGTATCCACCACTTACTCACTCTGCTCATACTTACTCCATCCCTTGCTGCTGCTGCTCTATGGGTCAGATTACATTCTGTGTTCATCTTCTCGTTATCTGAAATAACCACCCTGCTCCCATATGCTCCTCCATCTCTTGCCTCTCTCCAAGACCCTTCCTACATGGCCTCTATACCCCAACTGACAGTTGTTCCTAGCTATCCCTTTAATTGCACCTGCCAGTCCAGTGCTTTGCGGACCATTTGTATTTGTATTTAATTTGTTTCCTGTACTGTTATTATGTATTCATGCACCAATTGTATATATTTGGCACATCTGTATTGTATCTTTTTTGTGCTGCTTATTATAAATAGATACATCTCTAAAAACATGCAAATCTGCAGTTTCACAAGAGTGTAAGAGTACAGTCGTCCTCCCAAAAATGACAGATTAAGGATTCTGGCAAACAGTATAATTTTGATAAATTATGTATTTGTCAAGCAAATAGGGACAGTGTGAACAGGCATATTTAAACTGTGCAAAAATGATAGATTCACTTACGTTTTGTCTTGTTTTCCTTCAGACCAGCTCCACAGCAATACTACAGGAGCTGTTTAGTTACTTGATGCACGAGATGCCAGTTTTGCTGCACTGCACCCAGGTCAGTGTATAATTGTTTAGCTGGGCAGGAAGCTGAATTTTCAAATATGAAATTGTATACACTAGCAGGTCCAGCAATGTCATGATGTAACATCAGGCACCCCTGTCTAAAACCAGTCAACAGCAGATGTTGCTGTCTCATCTAAGTTTAATAAAGGACATTTTACTTTTTCTGGTGAATGTTCAACCTTCTCACCACAATCACTATACTCTTAAAGAGAAACCTACGCATTCAGGAGAATTTTGAAAAACATAATATTTAGATGCAGTTCAACAGATATTTCACATTAGTTCTGTGCTTTCTCCTCCTCATTATTTATTACTGAGGTTATCAGCATGTCAGAATCTTTATTCATTAAGAGTTCATCTGCTACTGTTACTTATTCCTCATGTGAGATCATAGTACTCTTCATGTGACATCACAGTTATTTCCATGGCAACACATTATGGTGTCAGAACGACAAATTATGACTTCAGGTGGGGGATGAGCTGCTGGGACAGATGAATTGTAAGGGAAAATGATCTTGTTTTTAGTGCAAATGTCCTCAGTAATTAATAAATAAGGGGGATGGGAATCTATAGAAGTTATATGAAATACTAATGGAATTTGGTCTAAATATTACCATTTTCAAAGTTTTCCCTGAGGCCTCAGCCACTCTGTAGCAAAATGCTGGATCCATCCTAAATGGCATCAGTGCTTTTGCACTCTCACTAAATGTTCAGAGAAATGCTTTTGAGGAATTCCTTTTCTGTTTAAAAGTTGAAGTTAACCAGTGCACATTCCATTAAATACATACTTCATTTTCAGACAAGAGAAAAACAAACAAGAACAAGCGGGGTACTGACCAACAAACAACTGTTATCCTGTGCTGAGACTAATAGGTATTATAGCACACTGATAAACAAGAATGAAACACATGTGTGGTTTGCTGTTCTCAACTTTAGCAGATTGTTTGTGAGGCCTTTTGTCAACTTATGATCCTGCCTAAATCTAACCAGCCTAAATTCCTTAAAGGGGAATGTGGTATACGCCATCAGAATGAAAGGCGGCCTGCAGAATTAAGTAAAATGAGGTAGACATATAAATGGTCTATTTAAATGCCTTTGCAGTTGTGCTCAAGGCACTTGCAGAATAAACCAAAACCTAAATATACAAAATCTGACAGCTCGTTGGTGCAGCGGTAGTGCTACCACTCGTGACACCAACGACCTGTGTTTGGGATCACGCATCAGTCATCGAGGGTTGGCTGGAGAGAGGAGGACTGAACATTCCAGAGGATGCTCTCCTCCTCCAGGGATGGAGGGCAGCCTGCTCCATGGCAATACTGCCACCTGAGAGGCTATATGTGGCAGTGCAATGGTGTGGCTATGGGGAAGGAAGACACAGGTTGGTGCCGCACTATGGATGCTTGCCTGTGTCTGCATGTACACCCAAGTAACCTATGTCTTGGGGCAGGATGAAAAAGGAAGGAAAAGTGCCCCATGTGCAGCATGATAGCCCCACTGCACCCATAGGCCCCACACTCATCAACCTGGGCAACACCCAAATGACTGGATATTGACAGCTAAAGGAACTGGTCCAGCTGGAGGTCTTCACCATGGGGGTAAACTGGGGGTAATGTGGGAAGAGGTATGTTCTAGGAGAAGGTGAGGTAACTGGGCTGGGGTGTGGTAGGAACTCAAGAGGGGACCAAGGGTTGAGGGGAGTCAGGTGCACAAAGAAAATTAAAAAAATATACAAGAGCTAAGTAAATATATAATGCATTAAACAAAAAATAGCAACAATGGTCCATCAAAGGACAAATAAATGTCATGGGCTTTTCAATAATAAACCTACTCTAGGGAGGGCATTCCACCATTTAGGAGCAGTCATAGAAAAGGTGTGGTCACCAGAAGGTTTCAGTCTGGAGGCAGTGACCCGCAGCAGGTGTTGCTCTGTGGAACTAAATGTCTCAACTCTCCAGCATCCAAGCAGGTTGTTAAATGGTCTTTGAAGAACAGCAGAGCCAGACTGTGGCTAGCCTAATCAGTTAGTACTAACATTTTAAAATCAATCCACCACCTTACTGGCAGTCATTGCACAGCCTCCAAAGCAAATTACGGTATATGTTCTGACCTGCTGACCAACGTAAGCAGATGGGACAGGTGATATAATTCTGCCGCAGCTGAAGTCAGAGGATATGATTTTCTGGAAAGCCAGGCAAAGCATGTTGAAACAGTTTAACCTAGAGGTGACTAAGGCATATATTAATGCCACAGTATCACCTTCCTAGATCAAGACAAGCGTGCAGCCAAGCTGTATTTTTGAAATGTTAAAAGCTGCCCTGAATAACAGTAGACGACTGATAACTTGAGATTAGCTGATTGCCTAGAGTGGCTCCTAGATTGTGAGCCTCCCTCCTAGCCTCCATTGTCATCCAATCAAGTGCAGGGGGCTGTGGCTAGCCAAGAAAGTTGACCGAAGGCGAGGCAGTCCCTCTAGTACAAACTCTGTTTTGTCTGGATTAAGCATAAATCTGCTGATGTCTATCCATCCTCTGATCTTAGCAAGCCTTTTTCTAATACACCAACAGAATCACAATGTCTGGATACAAATGAAAGATGCAGTTGAATGCCATCCGCATAGCAGTGAAACTGCGAGTCATACTTCTGGATCATGACTTCTAGTGGAAGCATGAACACGGCAAACAACAAACAGAAAATCAAGCACTGTAGGATTCTAGGGTTGAGGCTTTGGGAAGAGTATTTAAAACTGCCCAAAAGCAAATGACTGTCAGTGCTCAAACAAGAAGGAGCAACAATAGACCTTCCTAACATCTTCTCAGGTGTTCAGGCATACCTCAACCTTATTAAATGCGGAGGACAAATCAAGGAGGAGTAAAGCTGTTAACTCTGCAGTTCTTTGCCAGGAGCAGAATATTCATTACCCTCACCCTGTTGGGTTCCCTGCTTTTTGGGGCCTTGAAACCAGATTAGAAAGGTTTGAAAAAGGTTGTTTTTCTCTAGGTGCTCTAGCAGTCATGTTGCCACAGCCTTCTCAATAACCTTACATAAAATCAGAAGATTAGACAAAGGCTGATAATTAGTGAGATTGTCACAGTCTAAAAATTACTTCAGGAGTGGTGTCACCATAGCTTCCTGTAAAACTAATGGGAGAGATTCCTCCCTCAAAGAAGTTCAGGCAATCTCAATGAACAGAGGAGCCAGAGTTCCACATCTACACTCCATTAGATGTGAGGGCACTAGATCCAAGAAACAGGTGCTCGGATGCAGCTTTAAGAGCATGCAGATAATCTCTGTACTGCTAGCAGATGTGAAGCTTGATTAAGACAATGGAGTTTTTGCCACCTCCAGATTAAGGCCACTGCAACAGAGCGGAAAGTACAGATTTGAAATCTACAGTCTTGGCAGAGATGAAGTCACAAAAGGCCTTGCATATCTTGACAGAGACATCCACCCTCTGCTTGGAGAGACACTCAATAAAAAGGATGGTGTCAACCGCCGGAAAGAGAGCTGTGGGGCAACTCCTCTCTGCTTCAGTGATATATGAGGAGGATTTGTTTCTCACAACGATCACTGCCTCTTAATAACCATTACAATGTGGAAACAGGATAATCCTATTGGATTCAGACCTGGATTTCCTTCATCTGTGCTCTAACCTTTTACCACGTGCCTTCAGGTAGTGAAGGTAATCATCATACCTAGGTAGGACACACGTACTGGAGATGAACTGGCACTAGTGTGTTGGATGTGTACAGGAGTACCAGACCTTGGTCTCTTATGGCTTATCCACACCCCTATTGAAAAATACCCTCTCACTAAATCTACCACCCTTTACACTGGATATGCTGTACTCTTGTCCCTCACTTAACATCATCGGAATGCTGTTTTTGGGTGAGTTATGGCTTGAGATGTTAACATTTACTAAATACAAACTGGCCCCACAAAGGGCTTTATCTAGTTAATTACTGTATTTTTTAAAATAACTTATTTGGACCCTGACCCAGTTAGCACCCTGATGTGACTTGCCTGTCCCAGGTTAAAAAAAAAAACATCTGTAGTTCTTTAATATTATATGAAGTAATACTCAATGTGGCCACAAGTAAAGGCAGAACATGTTTATTAATATATGCAATTATACAATGGCAAGAAATAATCCTGTCTTCTGATTGGTCTGTTGGCTGTCACAGCAGGGATGTTATCCTGGCATAACATCCCTGCTGATTGTTTGGATGATGTGGATGCCCACCCTGATGATCTCCTCTTTCTCTTAAGAAACAAAAATATTTTTACACACTAACAAAAACATTCTTTAAAATTATTTTTTTATTATAGAACAACAAGCCATTGTATAATAGGAATAATGCCCTCCAGGATGGGTGTTATCCCAACATAACACCCACCCTGTCCGTCATTATTCCTTTAGTATGACTCTACAGTTAAAAGGTATTAAACAAAATAACAAGAAAAAGTATTAGATACTAAGAACAATAAACCAACTGACTTCAGGGTATTGAACTACCTAACCACAAAAGTAGGAACGGAACAAGGCCATCCAGGCAACTGCATAATAAACCAAACTGTGTCAGGCTAAACAATGTCCTAAGACAGAGCTCATTAAACCTAACACAGTACAATCATAGTACCAGGAAAGAACCCAGGGGAGCATTCCCCATCAGAAGCTACCTAATCATTACAGTGTGTAGTAGTGCCGCTGCTTCTGAGATTTAGGATACCCTTTATGGGAAATGACCAAAGATGCTAGCCCACTCCCACAAAGGGCAGTGGGCAATCACACTTAGTTACAATAAACTTTATACAAAGAATAAAGAAAAAGGCATGCAAGCCAAACATGAACCAGACTCCACCCTACCGATCATGGATAACAAGGAAAGGTCCCACAATTTAGGGAAAGGGCGAGGAGAAGTTGCAGATAATCCCCTTCACATTTTTACCCTCCAGTTGACAACTATGAAAGAGTTCACAGCCCCCACCAACTCACAGGTGGGAAACCCAATACTGAATTTCATTTAAAAAAATCAAAGACTATGACAGATATCAGTGTAAGTCCTTTGAGGAACCTAAGCCTCATCCAAAGGAAAAATTATTTTTTTCCAAATTGGAACATAACCATAGTAGTTCCAAAGGTCCCCATATCTCCCGAGAAAGGAAATTACAAAATCAACAGTAGGCAATCTGAAACAACAGCTGATGCCTTCAAGTCACAGGAAAATATTTGGAACTCTTCCATCCTTGAGTCTATCACACTTTAATAGTTCTTCAATCCTGTCTGGTAGCCAGTGAAAAAAAGCCTGTTTATACTGCTACATTTCCACCACAGCAATGCAAGTGCTCAGGTTGCTGCAGTGTGTGTGGCAGTGTGGATACTTCTCTGATCATGGTAAGCTGTTCACTTCTCCTCTCCTCTCCTCTCCCCGAGTCATAGCAACATTGCAGATGCATCCTGGAGGGAGTAGTGTAAGCAGCCATGTGGATATCCTGCATTATTCACTCCAGAGCACAAGAGATGATCCCCAGCATACACCCTCCCATTATGTTAGTGATGGCAATGGGCAAAAACGTTTTGGACATATCTTTTTTGGTATAATGCGGGGAGAGTATACTCTCCCATGCCAGAGCATAGTAAGTGGTCACATGTCTGTGCTGTTTCAGCTGCAAAACAAAGTGAGGATTAAAATGCGTAGTCACTTACTTGCATGCTATTTAGCGGAACAATCTGCCTGAAGAGCTGTTTAACCTGCCTTCTCCTGTACTGTTTGGGAAAATTCAAATTTGTGTACAGATTTGTTATTTCTGTGAGTTGATTCCGGGGCCAAAATAGTAAATGCATTAATACCAGATGTACGCATCATCTGATATCCTATCCCCAAACTCACAGACCCTCTTCAGTGTGGCTTCGATTGGCACTGAGAGGGGCCATGTAGACACACTGTTGCATCAGCGTGTGAGGTGGGGGCAGAACAGGAGCAGACTGCTGGGAAGATCACTGCTTCTGTGTAAATGCAGCTAAATGCAACAGTGCCAAGGGCCTTCCTCAGTGCTGTGGGGCCCATGCAGCTACCACCAATTCCCATTCTAATTACTCCATCATGTCCACTGGAGTCTCTACTCAGAGGATATAGTCTGTATGTGATTATTTTTTTTATATATAAAATGAGGTTTAAAGGGACACTGTCAACTGCCTTAGACCTCAAAATGTCTCTAGTTTAAAATCACATGTTATGATTTGTTACTTTCTGTAGAGACTGCTGATGAAGTTGGTAGTTTGATTCTGATTCTTTTTTCCTTTTAAAAGTAAAAAACAGACTACCCACCGTATATGTTACAACACAAAAAAGTGTTTGTTTACATTCCCTGGGCAACTCCCTCTGCATCTTTCCTGGACATTGGAACACCCTCAACACAGTCTAGACATTCATGATGTGGTGGGAAGAGAATAGACTATTGCATCATGAGTGGCTGCACTGTTTGAGGGTTTTTGTAATGTTCCGGAAGTATGCAATAAGAGTAGATCAAGGATTTATTTATTTATTAGTTTTTGGTAACCGGGTAAGTGCACTAGGCAACAGTCCTGCCTATTTTCAGGCATGACCCAGGAGAGTAGAACAAGAGTAATACAGTGAAGACAACAGCAAAGTAAAAAAAAATCAATTCAGTCACAACAGTATGGGAGAACACATATGATAGAAATACTAAACAGTACACAAAATGTTAAACAAGATTAAGATGCAACAAGATAGGTAATGCCTTGACGTCCCCAAAACAGAAGAAATAGGGAGGAGATACACAGTTAATTATAGTTACAGATTCCAAGTGCATAGAGGTGGGAGAACAGCGACCGCTTAAAGGAATGGTGCGACGGGGAGTGTTTAACCAGGGGTGGAAGTGAGTTCCAGAAATTAGGGGTAAAATAAGCAAAGGCCTGCTTTTGAAACAAAAACAAGGTTGGATATAATTGCACCGTTACCATGCATTTTAGTTCTACTAGGAAAGGAAGCAAGTAAAACAATCAGCAACATCAATGGATTTTAGAGAAGGTAAGCAATCGTAAAATAAAGGTTTTTAACTTAAAATTATATGATTTAAAAAAAAGAGTTGACAGTGTCCCTTTAAAAACGGAATAAATCGAACAGTTTCATTGGCTAAAACACACCACTTGAACATTGATTGTTACCTAGAAACTGCACAGTTCATAACTAACCTGCCCAAATCTACCTAGCAACATGCAAACTAAATGAAAATAAAACCTTTTTCCATTAAAATACGTTTCCACTTTTTGAACACAAAAAAACAACCTACAACAGGGCATAGGTTTCTTCAAAATAAATATAGTTCCCAGGTTCATTCAAAGGTACATGGCCTTTGTTACCACACTCACCTATTCTACCTAGCTGCAACCTAACTAAAAGAAAAGAAAACATTTTTTTCTATTAAAAAAATTCCATTTTATAAGTTCAATAACCTCCTCCAGTGCATGGGTTTCATGAGAATGAATGCACTTCATGAGTGTGTTGAAAGTTACTCTGCCGTTGGTCTTGTGCCTTCCAGTTCACCTGGGACATGCATTAATTCTCTAGAAATGCATACCCTTTTGTGGGTTATTGCTTACAAAAGACTTATAAGACTGATAGACCCTACTTGATCTCCAGCTTTAACTCTCTTTCCTACCTCTAAAGTTCCCTTATGACTATCCCATGCATTAGATTTCCAGACAAATATACAACAGTACAACAAATTTACATGCATTCTTGAAGCCTGTTACAATTTTTTGCCCCCACCACTTCTGCTGAGAAGGCATTCCAGGCATCCACTACTTTTTCTGTGAAGAAGAACTTCCACACATCTTTCCTTAGTCTCCCCCTCCAGCTTCATAGCACGTCACCCTTATTCTTGAGCATCTTTTTTTTTGAAAAATGCTTCCTTCTTGAACTTTATTTATACTCGCAAGGTATTTGAATGTTTCTATCATATCCCCCCCTCTCCATCCTTTCCTCCAGGGTATTTATACTGAGCTCCTTCAGTCTCTCCTCATATGGCTTCAGATACAGACCCTGCACCATTTTTGGTTGCCCTCCTCTGGACCACCTCTACCCTATGTCTTTCCAGAGATGTGGTCCCCAGAACTGGACACAGTACTGTATCTGGGGTCTGATCAGCTATCTATAAAGAGGCAACACCACCTCCCTCTTTGTGATACCCCTCCCTATACATCCTAGCATCCCACTAACTCTCCCCACTGCTTTGTCACACTGTCTGGCCTCCTTAGGTCATCAGATATAATTACTCCCAGGTCCCTTTCCTGTTTGGTAGTGGTTAATACTACCCCCCCCTTTTGTTCTGTGCCCCAGGTTTCTGTGCAAGTGCATGATTTTGCACTTCTTAGCATTGAAACCCAGCTACTACATCCTTGACCACTCCTCCAACTTTCCTGGATCACTGTTAATTTTTTCCACCCCACCCCCGAAGTGTCTACCCTATTACAGATTTTAGTGTCATCTACAAAGAGGCATACCTTCCCTTCTAGTCCCTCTGCCATGTCACTAATAAAGACATTAAAGTGGACTGGTCTAAGTACTGATCCCTGTGGCACCCTGCTTGTCACTCTCCCTTCCTTAGAATGAACTCCATTTACCACCACCCTCTGTCTCCTGTCTCCCAACCAATTACTGACCCAGTTTACCACCTTAGGACCCCCTCATAGGCTTCCAAGCTTCTTTACAAGTCTCCTATGTGGAATGGTGTTGCATGCCTTACTGAAATCTAGGTAGGCAACATCCACTACTCCACCCTGATCCAATTCCCTGGTCACCCATCCAAAGAATTCTATCAGATTTGTTTGATATGATCTACCCCCAGTGAATCCATGCTGCCTCAGATCCTAAAGTCCACTTGATTCCAGATATTCCACAATCCTCTCCTTCTGTAGTGATTCCATTACTTTCCCCACCACTGAAGTCAGCCTGACTGTCCTGTAGTTGCCAGCCTCCTCATTGCTTCCACTTTTGGTGAAGTGGGACTATATCTGCCTTCCTCCAGTCCTCCGGAACCACTCCCGTCTCCACTGAGAGGTTGAACAGGGCTGTCAGAGGTACAGCCAGCACCTCCCTGAGTTCCCTCAATAACCTAGTATGCACCCCTTCTGGCTCCATTGCCTTGTCCACTTTGAGTTCCCTCAGAAACCACTCCTCTGTAAATGGACTAATGTCTACCTCCCTTCCTTCGATGCTCCTGGCCCTAATCTGTGGTCCCTCACCTTCCCCTTCCTCTGTAAACACTGAACAAAAGTACTTGTTCAAGGTGTCCACTTTTTCCTGGTCCCCCTTCACACACTCCCCTCCCTCCTTCCTTCCTAGGCCTTACTATCCCTCCCCTGGTCGTTCTCTTTTTGCTTACATACCTGAAAAATATCCATTCTGCACTGCCTGGGCTATTTTCTCCTCTGTCTGTGCCTTTGCACTCCTAATTGCTTTCCCTGCTTCCCTCTGTTTTTCCTGATACACTTCTCTATCTTCCTTTCTCTCTCTGTGTCTCCTTATACCTCCTGAATGCTAACTTTTTTGTCCTTACCTTCCTGGTCACCTCTTTTGAGGACCATAGCAGTCTCTTTTTCCTCCTGCTTTTGCTTACTTGTCTGATGCAGAGGCTTGTTGCCTCCTCTGTCCCTCCTTTTAGATTTTTCCACTGTTCCTAAACTCCCCCATGTCCTCCCACCCCCATGCCAGGGCATCCCTGAGGCATTCCCCCAATTTTTAAAATTGGCTCTCCTGAAGGCCAGGACCCATGCCTTTGTGTAGTTTGATCCTGCCGCAGTACTTACATTGAACCAGACTGTATGATGATCACTGGTCCCCAGATGGCCACCCAGTGTGACATCTGCAACACTGTCCCCATTGATGACTACAAAGTCCAGTACTACCCCCTCACGAGTGGGCTCTTTTACTAGTTGCCTGAGGAATGCCCCATGCAGGGAGTCGAGGATGTCCCTGCTCCTAGCTGAAGCTGCAACTGGGATGCTCTAATCTACATCTGGCAGTCTGAAATCCCCCACCAGCAGTACCTCTCCCTTGTTTGACATCTTTTGGATGGCTTCCACTAGAACCTTATTCAACTCCCCACCCCTGTGTTGGAGGTCTGTAGATCATGCCAGTGTGAATAGCAACTCCCTTCCCTGTTTCTAGGGTGGCCCACAGTACCTCCACCTCCTCCTGATTTCCCTGTATCTCAGTAGCCTTTATGCTATCCCTCACATAAAGAGCTGCTCCCCCTCCCCCTTTTCCCTATCCTATCCTGACCTTTCTGAACAGAGTGTAGCTTGGTATGGCTATATCCCATGGTTCTCATTGCACCATGACTCGGTAATGAAGACAATGTGCAGGTCAGCCTCTGACATGATGGCCTCTAGGTACAGTATTTTGTTTCCCAGACTTCAATCATTTGCACACATGGCTTTCCAGAATGTGCTACCACCCTGTTTGTCATTTTCCCCTGTCCCCTTTTGCCATCTTTCTTTACCCCCTCTACTCTCAGTCCCATCTTTCTTCACTTCTATCATTTTGTTTCCTTTTTTGTTGGGTACTGTTGGGGATTTCTTTTGCGTAGGTCTTTCCCTACTGCCTACTTCGGTTGGGGGGGGGACGGTTTATTTCTCCTTTTTTCCTTCTGCTACCCCCTCAGCTAGTTTAAATACCCATCAATGTAACATTTAAACCATTCATTGAGGACTGTGGTTCCCCTCCTGGATGGATGCAGGTCATTTCCCCTGTATAGGCCTCTACCGCTCCAGGTGGGATCCCAATCCCCAATGTAGCAGAACCCCTCCTCTCTGCACCAGTCCTTCAATCATGTATTAGAGCTCTTGGTATGGAGTACCCTATCCTTCCCCCTGTCGTAGACAGGCAGCACCTCAGAAAAGGCAACTGAGCATGCTACCCCCTAAGACCCCTGCCCAGTTCCCTAAACTCTTCCTGTACTATCCAAGCCTCATCCCTAGCCAGGTCAGAGGTCTCAAAGTGTACCATGACATCCATCCCCCCCCGCTTCCTTCGCGATCCTCAGGATCCACTCCATTCCCTCTGAGTCGTGGTACTGGGTAGGCACCTAGCCTCCCTCTCTCTTCCTGTCCTCAAATCTATCCCCCTAACAATTGAGTCCCCCACCAGGAGCTGCTTCCTCCTCCTCTGGGGTCCTCTACCACCCACCTTGGGGTCTCCACTACAGAGGACCCCAACATCCTCTTTTGTCACTACTGCGGGTGCCTCTGTGGGACAGTTCCAGAGTGGTGTAGAAGTTGTGTAGTGATACCATCTGGGGGATGTGCCTCTGATCCACCACCCTTACTTTTCCTGAACACTCTGTAGTCCAGCCACAGCTCCTCTTTGGTAGCCTTTGGGGCAGTGGTGGCAGACTGGTTTTGAAGGGACAACAGATACAAAATAGTAAAACAATGCACATACTGTGCATGTATCAAGTTCTCATGATAACATTGTATCAAGTAGTTAGGTCTGAGGTGAAATGCTGTGTAATAACCTAATAATACAGGAGCCTACATAGAATATCCAGACCTTGGAAAGAAGGAGGTGCTGTATTGTCTTCATTGTGGGTCTGAGAAATTTACAAATACAATATAAACTTTAGTAGAGAATCATCCTGAATGCTAGACAGCAGACCCCCCTATCCCAAATAACATCAAACTTTGAACATTCAAACTAAAACAGAAACTATCTACCTATGTCCATATTTCTAAAGGTGTTGCTCAGTATCTCCACTTTAGTGTGGGGCTAAGGGGTTGCTGACCAAGGATAGTTATGTGCCAGGTTGGCAGAATTTGGAATAAAGAAAGGGGGCCCATCATATTTAGTAATGAGTTAGTGTGTGGCTAGCAAAGTTAGATAGCCTCTCTTAGTTCACCTGTTAGCTAACAGCTAGCAGTCATTCTGTAACAGAGGGAGTATCCTGGATTCTCCATTTAGAAACATCGAAACAGAGAATCTGACGTCAGATAAGGGCCACTTGGCCCACCCAGTCTGCTATTTACAGAAGATCAGCTTCTTCTCAGCAACCCCTACTACAGTGAACGAAATCGATGCTTTTTGCACACCGACAAAACAACTCCAGTGACTCTCCCCTTCTCATCACCCCCAGCACACTCCACCCCCTTGAACAGGTAGCAACCTACAAGTACCTAGGCATCACTTTCGACTCAGGCTTTAACTTCCACACACATTTAAAAGCTCTGTCATCGGCCATGAACTCCAGAATTGGTCTCCTCTATTGCCACAAAGACTGCCTCCCTGAGTTTGCCTTAAAACTGGCCATCACCTCGTCTGTGTTATCTCTGGCAGACTATGGACTCCCGACCTATGCAGCTGCAGACCCTACCGCCCTTACTAAAGTCCAGACCTCAATTAACAAAGCCTGCAGGCTCCTGATCGGTGCCCATAGCAGAACCCACACATGTCTACTATACTCTGCCTCAAACATACTCACCTTTGAGGAACAGCTGAAATACCACACCTGCCTGCTGGCAAAAAAGACCCTATCCGAGTTATGCCCTCCAGGGGTCACTACATCCCTGCAACAGGCCACCCAGCTGGCACTCACCCGTAATTCCACTAAAGCCACCTTCCTAGTACCTAGAGCCAGGACTTCATTCTGCCAAAGATCCTTTCATCATAGAGCACCTGTCTGGTACAACTCGCTCCCTGTGAACATCACAGACATTCCCAGAATTGGCCAGTTTAAAATAGCCCTTCGAAAATACATTGTTGATAATCGGAGCTGTAACTGCCAATAATCGAGGCTGTATTCTGTCCCAAATAGTACCTCCCAGAGTACCCTGGGATCTCACAGACTACTAAGCACTGGTCTCTATTGCAGAGTATGATTATGCCTTGTATAGTTAAAACAACTTGTGTTTGCTTATTTATGCCTGTATCTCACTTGTATTGTTACCATTGTCTAAACTTCACATGATTGTTTGTCCACCCTCCCTGCAACGAGGTACCTTTGTAAACGAGTCTCTGACTCAAAGGTTGTAAAACTGATTATCTGAAATAATAAATAAAAAAAATAAATTGGACCCATGAGGAGAATTTGGGGGTGCTTTCTGGAGAGCAACCCAAAAAAGAGCACTTCTGCTGTGGGATGTCCCTCCTCTTACTTCATCACATATTCTCTGTACCTGCTGCCAGAAGTGGTGGAGGGATAGGCAAGTCACAGTTGGTGCAGTTGGGTTATCACAGGCATGCAGCATCTCTAGCAGGACTCTGTAGACAGCAGACCCATTTCAGCACCTGAAGAGTGCGGTACCACCTGTGGAGAATTTTAATATATGGATTCTAAAATTAATAGCACTGTAAAGCATATAAAAATTTTCTGGTAATACCATTGGTGCCAGACTGATAATAGCACCATTCACAACTGATTATACTATCGTTCAGGTCCTGTAATAGTATCGTTTGGGACCTGAATGATATTATTATCACTGAAACTCAACAGTGCAACTGCAAGTCTAGCACGCCACTTCTTCCAAAGTGTGCCTTCTGATTAGCTGCTTCTCCTTTGTGGGTGGGCAGAACAAATTTTAAAACATGGTGGCCGTCTCTCACTTAGCGAGAGTGATTTTCATCAGGTGCTTGGCATTCTCTCAATTTTTTTTTTGTTTCACCAACAAAATTGGAATTATGTAGTTGATCCTACCTTCAAAAAGAAACAAAAAGGTAGGACTGCCTACCAAAGTAAACAAATTTTACTTGTATAGCCGTGGGGCGGAGGTGAGAGACGGACAACCAAGACACTATTGTGGCGGTCAGCCAGGACCAAGAGACATCTTCAGTGCAGTGGCTGACTGCCTATTACAAAGGGACCATAAGTAAAAACAAATTGGATCCATATATTAAAAAAAAATGTATAGGTTCTGGTGCATTACCAGCGAGTGATAACATCTCAAGGTTCTGGACATGGGAACCTCTTGAGCTTCACTTTAGAGGTCCCTACTTGTCCATAACATCTCAATGGTATTGCTCGCTGGTAATGCACCAGAACCTATACATTATTAAATTTTTATTATGAATAAGCCTGATCCTTCCATCTCTGCATGCTTCATGCAGGCAGCCCCCCCCAGTGTTTCCATTGTGTTTTTGTGATGAAGGAGCCCAGGTCCATCTGCTACTGTACCCTGGCTATTTGGGATGTGTCTGGTTGAGCATCTCCGAGAGCACAGTATATCGTACTGGCCCTGCTCTTCTTGAGGGTAGTTCCAAGGCTTGGGGGTGGCCACTCAGAGAGGTAACTGTGCCATCACCTCCACTTATGTCTGTGAACCATATCCCTTATTTGGAGATACCTCCAAAGGTCCTTCTTATTTATTTATTTGTTTAAATGTTTCACCAGGAAGAAATACTGAGCAAAAATTGCTTGTTTCCTGATGTGTCCTGGGGGAAGGGGAAAATGGGATAAGTACAGCAAGGAATGACAGTGAGAACAATTGGCAGCAAAGGCAAACAAGGAGTCAATTACAGAACAGATATGAATAAATTAACATACATAATAAGTCCTTAGGCCCCGGGCTTATGCACTGTTTTAAACTAGTACTTACAACTTCCAATATACAGTAGCATATGTACAATAGGTAACATACATTTACAAAGTGCAATTAACTCAGGGTACTGGGGAGGAAGATACTGAGAACAATTTATTTAGACCACTAAAGCAGTAAGTAAGGATAGGGGGATGTTAGGGTGTATTAGTAGGGGTATCACAAGTCGGAAGAGGGAGGTAATAATCCCTTTTTTTACAAGACACTGGTTAGGCCCCATCTGGAGTACTGCATGCAGTACTGGAGACCACACCTTCACAAGGACATTAACCAAATTGAGGCAGTCCAGAGAAGGGCAACCAAAATGGTGCAGGGACTGCATCAGAAAACATATAAGGACAGATTAATGGAGCTCAATATGTATATCCTAGAGCAAAGGAGGGAGAGAGGTGATATGATCAAAACATTCAAACACCTTAAGGGCTTTAACAAGGTGAAAGAGTCTAACATGTTTCAATATAAGAAAAATAGCAGGACAAGAGGACACAACATGAGATTAGAGGGAGGCCGATTAAGGGGTAATGTGAGGAAGTTTTTTTTCACAGAAAGGGTTGTGGATGCATGGAATGGCCTACCTCAAGAAGTGGTGGATATGAATACAGTGCAGGGCTTCAAACAGGCATGGGATAGGCATAAGGGAGCAATACAGATGAGTATGAATAGATAGGCCACTGACAGAGCAAAAGCTGATGGCACATTTATAAGGTAGAAAAATAAATGAGCAGACTGGATAGGCCTTGCAGTCCTTATCTGCCATCAACTTCTATGTTTCTATTTATTTAGATTCTGGTAACCGGGTGAACCCACTGAGACCAGAGGTCCCTTTTTCAGGGGCGACCCAGGATTAGTTACAGCAGTAGAATAAATACACTGGAAGCTATTTACAGTAGTTTACAAGGAAGCAGAGAGCTTTAGGATAGAATAGGACAGGTAGGTCAAGAATTTAGGTAGGTGCAGTTGCAAGAGTGGGAGGTGAAAGCATGCAAGGGAAAGCAAGGACAGGGCCTGGGATGAAGGGGCATTTTGAATGTCAGCAGGGAGGGAGTTCCAAAGCTTGGAAAAGTGGTGGGAGATGGATGCCTGGCTAGCAGTAGAGAACCTGGTGGGGATGGCAAAGGAATGAGCAGAGTTTCTCCTGAGGGAACAAGAGGAGGGGGGAGGAAAAGTGAAGCTGACAGGTAAGATGGGAGTGCACCGAGCCAGAATTTACCAGTGAAACTGATGCAATGAGTCAGGTAGCGATCACTAGGGGAAGGGAGTGCCAGGGATTTATATAAGGTGGGGTGGGCAGTCAAGAGAGAAGTGACAGAAGGAGTGGAAGAGTGTGTTCAGTCTGGCTAGGGTGGATTTGGGGGCGGCACTGTAAACTGTGTCACCGTAGTTGAAAGTTGGAAGGATCATTCTCAGTAAAATTTCTCTGCAGGCCAATAAGGGGCTGCATTCATGATTCTGGTAAAGGGCACCCAGCTTAGGTAGACTTTTTTGTGAATAGCATCAACATGACTTGAGAAGTCAGGGTGTTTATTGAGCCATACCCCTAGACACCTGAAGGAGGTAGTACCTTCCAACATTGTTCCATTAAGGGTGCAGAAGGCAGGGGTGGATGGGGGACTAGCAAGTCTCTGCCTTGTGCCAAATGTCATGGAGACTGTCTTCTTGGCATTGAGGAACAACTGGTTGGCACATAGCCACTGCTGGATATTATCAAAGTCCTGCTGAAGTGTGAACGCCACCAAGGGGGAGGTGGGACTGGATGCATATAGGATGGTGTCATCCACATACATGTGAATGGATGCAGATTGGCAGGCTGAGGGGAGATCATTGAGGGAAATGGAGAAGAGAATCAGACCAAGGACTGAGCCTTGAGGGACCCCAGTGTTGATGGAAAGTGATGGAGAAAGTCCCCGATTCTGACTGATTGTGATCTGCCCACTAACTAGGTAGGATTTAAACCACTTGGTGCAGCAGGAGACAACCCAGCAGTGGAGAGTTTGTCCAGTAGGAGTGAATGGGAGACAATGTTGAAAGCCTTTGCAAGGTCGACAAAGATGGCAGAGGTAATTTGTCCATGATCCATGCCAGAAAAGATGGAGTCAGTGAGCCAGAGTAGAGAGGTGGATGTGGAGTGGTTCTTCCTGAAGCCAGACTGGAAAGTGATGAAAAAGAAGGAGGTGTCAAGGAATGGGAAGAGCAGAGAGGGGGATAGTATATCTGTCCACCAATCCATTAAAAGTGTCCAGGTGAGCTTTCCTGAGGAGAACAAGTCCATGAAGAAATGGATACCCTGTTTCTCCTGCAGTTTCCAGTGGAGCATGTTTTCCCCTGTGCAGATCGCAGGGCTACCCCATGGGGGGTCCACACCTTGGGAGTGGGTTCCTCCCCTGTCCATTGATGAAGCTCCTTCCAGTAAGCCAGTGACATCCTTAGGGTGGAGGAGGGATTGCAAGGCATACCTTGCTTGGCATACAGTGCCACTGTGAGGGAATGTCCTCCCACAATGGCGGATTCATCATGTCTCCAGAAGAGGGGCGTCTGCTAGTTCCCTTCTAAACCATTGTGCCATCTGGGCTGATATGAATGCACTGTGATAGCCCATGAGCTATGGAAGCCCCCATTCTTCCCTACACCAGTGACTTCTGAGTTTGCCGTTGCTAAATCTAAGGGGTTTCCCATCTCAAAGTAAGTCTCCTAAGACCCTATCAATTTTATGGAACTAGGGTGGTGGGATTTTTAAAGGTAGGTTGGCTAGGAAGTGTAGGAATCTGGGAGATTTTATTTTGAGGACATCGATTTTGCCTGCTAGGAACAAGTTTAGGGCCCTACAGTTCTACTTTGATGGGTGCTAGGAGGGGCTCCAGGTTCATCATCACCATTTTAGACAGATTCCTATGGACCTTAATTCCCAGATATGTGATCCCATCCTCAGCCCATGCAAGGCCTGCTGTTTGGCATGCCTCAGATGTGCAGGTGGCATTCAAAGAGAGCACCTTAGTTTTGCTTTGGTTTACCCACAGTCCTGATACCTGGGAGATGGAGATTGAGCAGAGATAGAAAACTCTATAATAAATAGGGAAAAGTACCACTCTGGTTTACTAACAGAATAAGGAAGCAAATAAAACATAATTTGCCTACAAGGCAATGAATAATGATAACAGTCAGATCAATAGGGGGAAACTACAAAAAAGAAGTAAAACAGAGAGAAAAAAATAATTAGACAGGAGAGGAAAAAACTAGAGTTCTGAATAGCACACTCCAAGGACAATGGGAAATCTTTCTATGCATATGTCAACTATAAAGCAGTAGACAGGTCAGTGGGCCCCCTAGTCTTAGGGACAACAGAAGTGACTGAACCACAATCAGTGGCTGAAGAATTTAACAGGCATTACTGCTCAGTAACTAACAAATCACAAAGTACAAAGCAGGAATTAGAGAAATCAATAAAGAATAATACAGATATTAGAGAATTTGTATCCGATCTTAGACCAATTATTACAAATGAAATCAAGGAGCAACTTGATAAAATGAACGTAAATTAATCATCCGGCCCTGATAACCTGAATCCAGGAATACTCAAAGAAATCATTACCTGGCTAACAGAACCACTCACAACACTTTTTAACATGTCACTGAATACAGGAGAGGTGCCGAATGACTGGCAGACTGCAACAGTGTTCCAGTCTACAAAAAGGGGAGCAGGCAGGAGCCTAGCCATTACAGATTGATTAGTCATACTTCAACACTTGGAAAAGTAATGGAAACTGTGATAAAAAAAAAAAAAGATTATAGGAAGACATAGGCAATAGAAATCTAACAGACATTACCCAGCATGGATTTAAATCAAATAGATCATGTGCTACAAACACACTAACATTCTATGAAAAGGTCAGTCAGGCTCTTGGAAACACCAGCCTGTGGATGTAATATATCTCAACCTACAAAAGGCATTTGATAAAGTCCTACATGCCATTCTTTAAAAAACTGCTTAGCAAGGGATTAGATATCAAACTAATAACCTGGATTGCTGCATGGCAGAAGGGTAGAACACAGAGGGTTATGGGTTAGAGTGCACCTTCCTAAGCCTGGTAGAGTGACCAACGGTGTAGCACAGGGCTCAGTTTTAGGCCCTGTGTTGTTTAGCTTCTTCATTTCAGATATGAATGATGATGTAAAAAACTGGAGTATTAAGTTCGCTGATGACTCCAAGTTAGGAATCTACATACATACTGAAGAACAGATGTCTACAATTACACATGATCTCTGCACAACGGAACAGTGGGCAAAAGCAAATGAAATGCAATTTGACTAAGAAAAATGTGTGGTTTTACACTTTGGAGGTAATAAGAGGTGCCAAGAATACTACCTAAATGGACACAAACTACAAAAGGTGGAGAGGGAGAAGGATTTGGACTACACATCCAAAAAGATCTAAATTTTAGTAATCATTGTAACAGAATAGTGGAAACAGCAAATAAGGCCCTGTTGTATATAATAAAAGCATTTGTGTCCTGAAGTAAAACCTGTATTTTGCCCCTTTATAAGACCTAAGTTAGGCTGCACCTAGACTATTGTTCCCCAGTATGGAGCCCATACCTGAAGAAATCTATAAACAACATAGAATTAGTGCAACGTACAGCGACCAAGAGAATTAAGTCCCTACAGGATAAGCCACATAGACAGCGAATAGATGAGCTTGGACTTTATACCCTGGAAAGAAGAAGGGAGAGGGGGGGATATGCTGAAGATGTTTAAAATCAATAGGGATAAGGATTTAAGAGATGGACTAGGTTTGAAATTCAGTACTACAGAAGTAGACTTGAGAAGTCATAAAAAGCAGATTTATATGGAACCTTCCAAAAACAATAGTAGAAGAGGCTACTTTACCTACAGAGCAGCAACTATGTGGAATAACTTACCCAATGAAGTAATCCATGAGAAGACCTTGATTTCATTCAGAAGCAAACTAGATGGATTCTTACTGGCTTAAAGCTAGCAATGTGGCCCCACAAAGGTGGGAGACAGGCTCGATGGGTATTTGCCTTCTCCTGTCTGACGACCAAGTACTGAACCAAGTATTAAGTATTGACTGGAGGGACACCCTCAGAGACATTAAAAAGGGTGATCAGCAGGTCACCAGCATGCAGAAAAGTGGTGTACTCTCTTGTTGTTTGCCTTAATGCCCTAGATACTGGGGTATGCTATGGCCAGAACAAACAAGACAGGTGAGAGGGGGCAGCCCTGTCTGGTTCCTTTCTGCAGTAGGGAGGACTTGGAGTGGTAGCCACTAGTGAGAACTGAGGCAGTGGCAGCAGTGTACAGTAGTTGGATCCACTGCCTACATCTGGTGCTGAACCCCATCATTTTTCAGAGTAGTGAGAAGATATTGCCATTTGACAGAGTCAAAGGCTTTCTTGAAGTCTACCACCAGGGCTGCTGCTTGGGACTTGTCAGACTGTACCTTGTGAATCAGAAAGATTAGAGTTCTGAGGTGGTCTGAGCCTATTCTGCCCTTGACGAAGTCCACCTATGATAGGTGAATTAGCCCTGAGAGGAGCTTTTCCAGTCTGACTGCTAAGACTTTGGCCAGCTCCTTTACATCAGCATTAATAAGGGAAATGGGGTGGTGACCCTGCGGAAGTTCGGCTTTCCCCTTTTTTGGAAGCACAGTAATCACCACTAATAGAGTGGAGGGTGGAGGGTAGCAGAGGTTAAAGATTCATGGAAAACCTGTAAGAGGTATAGGGTGAGCTCATCGGCCAGCAGATGGTAGAAGTCTGCTGGGTAGCCATTTCTGCCCGGGGCTCTGTGCAGATTTAATGTTTTGATCACATTTGCCACCTCTTGGTTTGTGATATGTTGTTCTAGGGCTGAGGATTGTGTGGGTGGAAATGTGAGGAGTGGTAAACTGTGAAGGATTCCCTCCACAGCTGTCACAGTGGGGGGAGGTGATGCATAGAGCTTCGAACAAAACTGTTGCATAGTGGCCCTGATTTTGTGGAGTTTGCTTCTGATGGTGCCCAAGGCAACGTTGAGACCTGAGATGAGCTTGCTGGCTTCTTTGTATGACAGCCTGAAAGCCAGCAGTTTATTGGATGCCCCTCAGAACAAGTGGTGCAGGTGCCGGATGGCCAGCTCGGCCTTCCGCAATAGGAGATCATTTAACTTTGGTGCCAATTACCTTGGCCAGCAGTTTCTTGGGGGAAGGGGTGGAGAATTATTATACATGGCCTCTGCCTTCTTTAGTTCCTTTTCCAGTGTAACCAATTCAGCCTCTCTGGGCCTCCTTTTGTGGGCAGCATAGGCCATAATCTTACCCTCATGGTAAGCCTTTAATGCTTCTCAAAGGGTAGCATCACATATCTTTCTATTATCATTATCCTGGCAGTATGTCTTCGCTTCCTTCTCTACCCATATTGTAAAGTCCAGATCCTCTAATAGTAAGAGGTCCAGCCTCCATGCTGAGGACGTCTGTGGTGTGGGTCCCCACAGCACTTTGATTTCTGTAGGGGTGTGGCCAGAGATGATGATGCTGGCTTGTATGAGGGCACCTGTTAACTGAGACATGATGCTGGACCTGACCAGCCAGAAGTCTATTCTGCTGGAGGAGCCATGGATTTCTGAGAAGTAGGTATAGTCCTTGTACTGGGGTGCTGGGCTGGCCACACATCTGAGGTATCCTGTCATATGGGTGACTCAAATTGAGCAACTCAGTTTTGAACAACTCAGTCTGAGCACCTGTTATGTGAGTTGCCCTGAAAGGGTAGTGAGGCATGGTTATAACACAGATGAAGGGGAAGAATGGTGAGCATGTAGGAGGGTGAACGAACAATATCATAGTCCATTTTTATCGCTGTTCCTGTCCTCGCTGGGGAGTGTACACTGCTGTTTTGCTTTTCGGCCATGTACACTCGCTGTAATGGCAATCGCTATTTAGCGATCGCTGTTATGACACAGAAGCTGCATCTATCAGGCCATGTTCCTCCATCATGGCCCTGATTGCCTTAGCTGCTCCCGAATGTGGTTCAGGGGAGAACCCACTTCTGTCAACTTGATCATTAAGGGTAACATTCAGATCCCATTTCAAAACTAAAGGTACTCTGTTTTTATTAAAATCAGTGAATGCCTGACTAAAATTGTGGGAGAGGCAGGGCTATCAGAGCTTGGCCCATAAACATTTAAACAAACTGGTTGTGTTCACCCTCCACCCCAGTGATTTTTGTGTTCGTATGGACTCCCCCCCCCCATTTAGTTGATCTGCCAACACTCTTGCCTTTTATCACCCACCATGTCTCTTTTCAGCCTAGGTGCTTCAGCTGATGTGAGCTTTGTTTCTTGCAGGAATGCTAGGTGGGCTTTAAAGTGTTTAACATGAGACATTGCCTTCCTCCCTTTGACTGGGGAGTTTAGTCCCCGACATTCTAGCTCACAGTATTAATTTCCATACTGGCTGTAAACCATCACTAGTGTTGACAGCAAGTGTCTTATAAACCCCCCATTCTGTCTACTCCATTTGAGCCCCCCTTCATTTCCCATCCTATCACCAAGATACATTCAATATTGACATTAGATAGGTAGCAATATAACAAGACATGCCAACTGTAACCCCAAACCTTCTCCCTCCTCCCACACCCCCCTGACCTCTCATCCCTTCCTCCTTTGAAACTTATCTGAATTAGGCAAGGGCCCATCAGAGGCAAAGGTGCCTCCAGAGTTCTCAAGGGGGAGCAAAATCCTTGGCAGCCTCACTGCTCTCACAGCCCTTTGTGGCCTAGGCTGCCATTTCATGAAGGATATTAGAAGAAAAAGGAAAATGAGAGAAAATACATACTGTAACATATTTGAATCTTAGCTGTGTTCCTCTCTTTGATATACAGGACAGCTTGTTGGTCCTGGGAGGGGAACTCGAGACAGCCTAGAGCAACAGATGGGTGAGCCAGGTTGGCCCTCAATGAATGACTAGGCTGAGATTATCCAGGGCTACCGAGTGGGGGGTCTTCCAGTGGAGATTGAGATAGGGATATCACTGCTCTGGTAGCTATAATTCTCCCCATGGAGCCTGACTGCCAGGTACAATTCCCCCTTCCCTGGGACCCCTAGCGCATCTTCCTCCAATGTGTATTTTACCCCCTTTATAATTCGTACCTAAGTGTTCTGTTGTCATCCACTGAGGATAATGTTGCTATTGGAGTACGAAAAGCCGAGGACAGGTAAAGTCCTCCGTGCCATTAAATGGTGTTGACCAGGAAGTATATGCATAGGCCTACGACAGAATGGCAGTGGACTTTGCAGCACCTGCCAGAACTTGTGCAACCACTTAAGGGGAAAAACTACCACTGGTGTTTAAGGGAAGTATAGAACTGGCATAGAAGCCATCACTCTTTTAAGGTCCAGGGCTTCTTAATTACTGAGGGGTCCTCAGGTAAAGATCCATATCACCAAGTTACCAGGTGGAGGCTATTTACAAGTGAATAAAAAGAATATCGGACAAATATAAGAGAGCCACATAGCAGCCAGAGAGAGTTCAGATTACTGTGACGATTGATTGCAGCAGTTCCAAGGACTGCTGCTTCATCACCTTAGTGCTCTTTGGTGGGAAGCGGTGTTGCAGCCACAACCTTGGCACAAATCTTCATTTTGGTGGATGAGTGTATGACAACCACTAATTTTGGCTGAGCAGGGGGCATGGTGGATCCTGTTCTGCATTCTGATGCTGCAGACCTGCACACCTGTTGCTCCCCAGGGAGACCAGGGCTGAGCCTGAGGAGTCCTTTGAGTCTACACTGCAGCTCCTACTCCTTGTTCATAAGCATGGAGATTTCTTTTTTGTTTTGTTTTGGTTACAGTCTGATTTCTTTTGATTGTTTTTGTGCTTCTGCTTGGGAGGGATCTGCCATTGTTTGCCATCGCTTGGAAGCAGCGGGTATGGTGGACATTTTTCTGCCTCTGTGTTGCTCAGGTGCAGGATAGCTGTCCATGACCTGGAGCTGGTCCCCTCCAGGCCGCTGTGTTTGAGAGTGTCAGCATTTAAATATATTTGTTCTGGACCCAAGGGTTTCTAAGAAGTGCACCACTGTCTCTGGGGTGTCAAAGGATCTAGCAACTCCCTTGCAGTAATCTGCAGAGTAACCAGGTATCAGAGAGAATAGGTGAGTCCCAGATCTGTGCAGCCCTCTGGGCTGTTGTGAATGCTCTGCAGTGGTTTGAGAGGTCTGGGGAAAAGTCAATGATGATCTTAATGCGGCAACTGTGCCACTGGAGGTCCTGCTTTTCTCTGGCCACTCTCATTATCAGTTCTTTTTCCTTAGAGTGGAATAAACAGATTGGAATAGGACTGACTTGGAAGCCAGAAAGCATTGGGAAGAGTGTATTTCCAGGTGACCAAGCCACTTGTGGCCCAGTATTTACAGAATTGCTCTTTGGAGAAAGTCTGAAACATTCTGCCCCTCACAGCCCTCTGGAAAGTACACCATCCTCAAGTTATTCCTGCCCCCTCTGTTTTCTATGTTTTCCACTCAGTCCCAGAAGACACTTCTGTTTATTTTTCTATACAGCTTTTTCTCAACCAATGGTAGGGGCAGCTACTCAGCCCTGTCCCTCCTCCTGCTAACTGGAGTCTGCTACCCAGGGGTCCTACCTGGTCAGAGACTCTTCCCATAGTTTTCCCCCTGTGGTGAGTCTGGAAGAGGGAGTGGCATTCTCTCCCTGCCAACAAGTCCAGGTCAGACCTGGTACCTCAGTCAGCAGTGCGTGCATGGGCCGGAGGTAGGCAGCAGGGCATCATGGAGCCCCCACCATTGTGTTTCCATTTTCTCCCCTTATGTCCTGATGTGGTGGCAGCATGGAGGGTGCATGCATGTGGAAGTGTGCATGTGCTTTGAAACCATGGCCCCTTCCATCCACCAAGACATAAGTGTACCTCTCAGGCCTTGGCACTACCACCAGGCCTCTACCTGCTGGCAGCCGAGAACCAGGACAGCACACCACCTCAATCCTGGAGAGGAGAGCTGCTATGTGGCCACTTGATCCTCTCCCAGCCTCCTCCCTGCTGACCCTCAGTAACCCAAGCTCATTCCTAAACCCAAGTCACCGGCATGGTGAGAGGTAAGACACCACAGTGCCTCAGGCCTCTGTGCCACCGGGCCGGAATCCCAGAAGATTCTGATGGTATGGTCTTGATCGTGGATGTAGGCCATCATCCTGTCAGTGTGGTCCTCTGTGTGCGTGATGCGCTGCTTGCCAACATTCACTCTCTAAGAGACATCCACAATGTCAGAGTTCATTTTCCATGTTGCCAGTTCTAATTTG
This sequence comes from Neoceratodus forsteri, assembly GCA_016271365.2. Classification (NCBI taxonomy): domain Eukaryota; kingdom Metazoa; phylum Chordata; order Ceratodontiformes; family Ceratodontidae; genus Neoceratodus; species Neoceratodus forsteri. Next base: position 240,681,252 of record CM057459.1, on the reverse strand, counting down.
ACCTTTTGGCATATTAGGTGCTCAGACATGTTTTTTAATTTCCTGCAGGTTCTTGTCAGGTCCCCTGCAGTCGTTGCCATCCTTCTTAGGATTCCTGTGCTTTTTCCTCAGAGAGGATTGGGTTAAACAACAGCAGAGAACTGCAGCTCACTGCAACTGGCACATTGAAGCTTGGTACCATCGGAGGCAGCAGGTAGGCAGCAGGTAAGTGGCTTCGACCCAATGTGTGAATAGCAAACCAAGGACTGAAATTGGCACAATTATAAGCAGATTGTGGCAGGGCTGTGTCAGAGCTAGAAATTAGGTGGCCATCTTGGTCAGCTGCCTAGCCACACTCTGTTGGGCTGCACTTTTAGTTCTCCAGCATGTTTACTGCAGTCACTGGCTGCTACAGCTACATGCTATGTGGCTACATACCTTTCATGTGAGCATTCAGCAACAGCTTCCTGTTCATTTGTGTATCCTTCTTTAGCAGATGCCGTTGCTTTTTTTTTTTAACAACAGTTCATCTTTTGTGTAGGGATGTGAAGCAACAATCCTACTGAGTGGCTAGGCAGCACTGATATTTTCCTAATGAAGAAATTGAAAATATTATAGAAAACAATCTTTTGGGGCTGTGTGGGACAACAATCAGCTCAGTGCTCGTGCCACTTATTTGGTGTGGATAGTGGCTGATGATGAGTGAGCTCAAGTGAAGAATAGAGATGGGAAAGGTCAGGAAAGGGGAGCTCATTGTCAGGATGAGGAGAAGTAAACACAGAAATCATCTTCAGATCTGCTAGGTACCAGCACCCACGGTTTAGCATCACAAGACAAAGGCAAAGTGACAACAGCCAGAATGGCTGCTATAATTCTAGAGGTGAAAGATTGAACCCCAGCTTACCCACACAATAGTTCCATGTACTAAGGAGGGGGAGGCAGTTGAGAAAAAGGCTGTTAAGGATGAGGGTCAGAGAGCAAGTCTGCGGAGACCAATACAGCAAAAGAAGAAGTAGTACAGGAGACTGAGGTTAAGAATGTTGTTGTAACTGATGAGCCCTGGAAACTTCAGTCTAAAAAGCAAATGTCAACAAGGGCAACCGCAGTGACAAGTATCTGATCCTACTACTCAGCATGGGGGTAGAAGTTCAAAAACATGAAAGATGACACCAATGTAATGAGCTAACCCAGTTAGTCCAAAATGGCCAAAAACAAAGAGCAGCTACAAGCCACACAACCTAGTAAGTAGTTGACGATCCGTACACTCACTCCTGCTACAGCGAGCTATTGCCACCCATCCAAATCCTTTATGTGGGACTATTTTATTATTGATTTGTTGGATGTTAGTTGAGCAATACGTCAAATATTTATTTCATTTTATTTTTTATTCTGGTGAGCTGATGAGCAAAAGTTGAGCATTTTCACAAGTGACCAGCTATATGTAAACATATACAACAACAAATACAAAATCACAAATAGCTTCATAATACAAAGCATCATAGAGAAGGAGAGACTAAAGCCGATGACCAAGTTGGGTCAGCGGCTGTTGATACAGGTAGAGTATACGGGCAGACTAGATGGGCCTAGTGGTCCTTATCTGCCGTCAACTTCTATGTTTCTATATGCAAATCACCATGACAATTTAGGCTGGTTCTGCTTTACATAGCAATGCATGGTGCCAAAGCACCCTCATACAATATACAAAGGGTGACAACAGAAGACACAGACACGTTTTGTCTTACATAGGACTTATCAGTGTACCTCATCTGTGTTTCATCCCAGGGGGAAAATGAGCCAATCCTAATGTGGTCTGATGGGGTTGGATCATGGTGAGCCCAAAATAAGAAAGCACACTAAAAAGACAAAAAACTCAGCACAAAAACACTGAGGCAAGGGTTATCCAAAAAGGGCACTAGCAACAAAGGCAGGTTTTCTAAGAAATACAAAATCACACATAACCCCATAATGAAAGCATCATGTGATGTATATGCAAATCACCATGAACATTTAGTCTGGCTCTGCTTTAAGCAGGAATGCATGGCGTCAAAGGGCCTCACATATAATCTGCAAATGATGAGAACAGAAGACACAGACACATGTTTCATCCTACACAGGACTCATCAGTGTTCCTCATCTGTGTCTCAGCCCAGGGGAAAGTGAGCCAGCCTTAATGTGATCTTACAGTTTTGGGTCATGATGGGCCCAAAATAAGAAAGCAAGCTAAAAAGACAAAGAACCTCAGCACAAAAGCACTAAGGCAAGGGTTGCCCAAAAAGGGCATTGGTCCTGCCCCTGATGTTACAGAACTCAAGGTTCTTCTCTTGCCTCTCTGATGCCGTGAAGCGGTTGGGGTCCCTCGGGAAGGAATAGACCCAGATCTAGAGACCAGGGGCAAAAACCTACAAGTCAGGTTGTGTACTTCAGTCTTAGTAGTCAGTCTGGCAAGCAGAGGTATGGACCACTGGAAGACCAGAAGGAGGAGAGCAGTGGGGCCTCTGGGAAGGTGGTTAAAATAATAAAAAAATAAAGTGGTTTAATCACATTACTCTTATGACAAGGTAGGCCCATTTTAATGCAACACAACATCTGATTTGCTGTACTCATTGCCACTGCTCATTGCTGTGACAGCTTCATCTTCACATTAATGATGACAACAAGGTCTTTTTCATGGTGAGTTACTGCTAGTTTATTTAAATAGTACATAAAAAAACAAACAAAGACACGCTCATGAGAGGCTGGAAAATGTTTTTTAATAAAGCATGTGCATTGAAATGGGTACACACACACTGATAACACCTTATATCACTGTGTGTGTACCCATTTCTATGCACGTGCTTTATGGAAAAGCATTTTCCAGCCTCTGGTGAGTGTGTCCGTTTTGGTTTTTTTTGTTTGCCAGTTCATTTCAGTTCGTGGCAGCAATAGAAGGTCTGGGTCTGTGCACCGCATTTCTTTGTTGTTTTATTTAAATTGTACCCTTCCCATGGGAATTCTTTGTGCCTAGGTGGAGGACTTTACCCTCAACCAACACTGAATTTAGGTTTCATAGGTCCTATGAGGAAAATAAGGCAAATTGCTTATTAATATGTTAGGCATTTCTCAATGGATATATCCTGTTATTCCCTGATCTATAATGTGCTTATCAAACTACTATTTAAATATACTTAGTGACCAATTTTCAATAATCCTGCTTAGTGACAAAACAGAATTTGCCTGGAGATAAGGACCACTTGGCCCACCTAGTCTACCCTTTTTCCCTTTCTGTAGTATCACCGCAGATCCTACTTGATCTCTGGCCCATTCATCCATCCCCCTCTTTCCTTTCCCTAAGATTCCCTTATGCCTATCCCATGCATTCTTGAACCCCATCACTGTTTTCGCCCTCAGCAGCTACCCTGGAGACTGTTCCAGGAATCCATTGCTCTTTCTGTGAAGACGTACTTCCTCACATCTCTGCTGAATTTACCTCCCTCCAGTTTTTTATCATGCCCCCTTGTCCTTGAACACCTTTTTTTTTCTTAAAAAAATATACTTCCTTTCTGTACCTTACGTAACCCCTTGAGGTATTTAAAGGTCTGTGTCATATCTCCCCTCTTCTCCCTCTATTTCTGGGTGTACATATTGAGGTCCTTTATGTTCTCTTCATAGGGCTTTGGATGCAGACCCTGCACCATCTTAGTTGCCCTCCTCTGGACTGCCTCCACTCTGTCTATGTCTTTCTGGACATGTGGTCTTCAGAACTGGACACAGTTCTCCTAGTGGGGTCTTACTAACAATCTATACAGAGGCAATACTTCCTCGCTCTTTCTTCTGGTGATACCCCTGCCTATGCACCCCAGTATCCCACTAACCCTCCCAACTGCCTTGTCACATTGCCTGGTCACCTTTAGGTCATCCAGTATGATTACGTCCAGGTCTAGTTTCTGCTTGGTGGTCATCAGCACCACTTCTCCCATTTTGTACTCTGCCCCTGGGTTTCTGTGCCCCATGGGCATTACTTTGCACTTTTTTCATATTGAAACCCATCTGCCATACCCCTGAAAACTACTCAAATGTTTTTAGTCTCTACTCATCCTTTCCACCCCCGGCCCCAGAGTACCCACCATACTGCAGATTTTGGTGTCATCTGCAAAAAGACAGAACTTCCCTTTCAGCTCCTCTGCAATGCCAACTCAATGCCAAAACTCAAGCCGGCCTCCCTCCCTCCGGGCCGTCCACTCCACGGAGCTGCTGTCCCAGATTTTCAGTCACCGAAACTCAAGCCGGCCTCTCTCCCTTCAGGCTGTCCACCCCCATGGAGCTGCTGTCCGGATTTTCAGTCACCGAAACTCAAGGTACAGATCTTTAGGCTGAAGTGACCTTCCTCTGCTGCTTTTTGAATTTTGGTGCCATTTTAAAGTCTCGCCTAGGAGTCTGAATCTTTGCACTCGCTATCCACTGGAGTAGGAAAAAAAATTGGATTTCACTGTTCCCTTTCCTACCACTGGTGGTATTTTTGCCTGCTTCAGTTAACTTCTGGCAGCCAGTTGCAAACTCTAAACATTCAGTTTACTGAATTAATGTAGTCGTTGGACACTGAAGCATGTCCTGCTTTCTTCGTGCCAGTCGGTGGCTGCAGTAATTAATCTGGCCGCTACAGCTTTACTTTACATCAGTTCACTAGCTTTTAATTTCAGACAGGCCATGGCTTAACAAAAAATAATAATAATAATAACAATTTAAGGCTTAATTACAGCTTTTTTAGTTTTTTTGCCTAGGTATTCAGTACTGAGTGTACCTTGTGCTTAACTTATATTTGCCTAATCTTTTTTCGACTAGTCAATTAACTGTTATTTTGCTGTGAAACCTTTGCTTCTTTTTTTTCTTACTGTAATTCAGATTACTAGAGCGTACAGACTGATAGAGTGAATTAGGTTTACTTTTTTTTTCATTTCAATGTTCCTGTGCTGTCTAATTCCCTGCTTAACTTTATTTTCTGCCACTTGTGTTCCCCACTCTAACTTTGCCATCCCTTCTGCTGTTTCTCTCCCAGTCTTGCTCTGTCTCCCCCCCAACTCTGTCTACCCCCTCCTGTAACCCAAACGACTCCATTGTCTCTATGACGTATCCCTTGCTCCCTCCTCCCATTAAAATTTAATTCAGAATATTTTGTCACCCTCTCTTCTCTCCCCAGCTGGCCTCCCTCCCTCCCTCCGGGCAGTCCTCCCCACAGAGCTGCTCTCCTGGATTTTCAGGGGGGAAGGAGGTGAGCACTACTCCCTTCACAAAAGAAAGGGTCCTACAAGAGCTTGCTAAGCTCAGGGTGGATAAGGCAATGGGACCTGATGGCATACATCCCAGGGTACTTAAGGAGCTAAAGGAGGAACTAGCAGAGCCATTAGCAGAATTGTTTAGTGAGTCTCTGAGCACAGGAGAGGTCCCAGAAGACTGGAGAAAGGCTCATGTGATCCACTCCACAAGAGTGGTAGCAGGGAGGAGGCGGGGAACTACAGACCGGTCAGTCTTACCTCAGTAGTGGGCAAGATTATGGAGGCACTCCTTAAGGAAGGATAGTGCAACACCTGGAATCCATGGGGCACAGGATCCAAGACAGCATGGGTTTACAAAAGGAAGGTCCTGTCAAACTAATCTCATAGATTTCTTTGACTGGGTAACCAGAGTGGTGGACCAAGGGGGCAGTTGATGTACGCCTACCTTGACTTCAGCAAAGCTTTTGACACTGTTCCACATAGAAGATTGATAAATAAGCTAGGTAGGCTCAGGGTGGGTCAGAAGTTGGTCAACTGGGTGGCAAACTGGTTGACTGGCAGAAAACAGAGAGTGGTGGTAAATGGTATACAGTCAGAAGAGATGCAAGTCACAAGTGGGGTACCTCAGGGATCAGTCCTGGGCCAGTCCTATTCAACATCTTCATTAGTGACCTCACAGATGGACTAGAGGGTAAGGCTTGTCTGTTTGCAGATGACACCAAGATCTGCAACAGAGTAGATGATCCAGATGGGGTGGGCAGAATGAGAAGAGATCTGGATAAACTAGCAGAATGGTCAGAAGAGTGGCAACTGGGATTTAATGCAAAGAAGTGCAAAATCATGCACATAGGAAGAGAAACCCTGAAGCCACTTATAGGCTGGGAGGGAGTTGCTAGCAGTCACAAAGGAAGAAAGAGACTTGGGCATCATCATCACTGATGACCTAAAATCATCCAAGCAGACCTCTAAAGCAGTAGGTAAGGCTAGGGGGTGTTAGGGTGTATTAGTAGGGAGTATCACAAGTCGTAAGAGAGGTAATAATCCCTCTGTACAAGACATTGGTTAGGCCCCATCTGGAGTACTAGGTGCAGTATTGGAGGCCACACCTTCACAAGGACATTAACAAATTGAGGCAGTCAGAGAAGGCAGCCAAAATGGTGCAGGGACTGCATCAGAAGACATATAAGGACAGATTAACAGACTCAATATGTATACCCTTGAGCAAAGGAGGAGAGGTGATATGATCAGAGACATTTAAACACCTTAAGAGGCATAAACAAGGTGAAAGAGTCTAACATGTTTAAATATAAGAAAAATAGCAGGACAAGAGGACACAGCATGAGATTAGAGGGAGGCCGATTAAGGGGAATGTGAGAAATTCTTTTTCACAGAAAGGGTGGTAGATGCATGGAATGGCTTACCACAAGAAGTGGTGGCTATGAATACAGTGCAGGGCTTCAAACAGGCATGGGATAGGCATAAGGGAGCAATACAAATGACTATGAATAGATAGGTCACTGACAGAGCAAAGGCCGATGGTACATTTATAAGGTAGAAAAAGAAATGGGCAGACTGGATGGGCCTTGCGGTCCTTATCTGCCGTCAACTTCTATGTTTCTATGTTTCTATGTTTCAGTCACCAAAACTCAAGGTATGGACCTCTCGGCTGAAATGACCTGCCTCTGCTGCTTTTTGAATTTTGGCACCATTTTAAAGTCTCACCTAGGAGTCTGAATCTTTGTCCTCGCTATCCACTGGAGTAGGAAAAAAAAAAAGGACTTCACTGTTCCCCTTCCTACCACTGGCAGTATTTTTGCCTGCTTCAATTAACTTCTGGAAGCCAGCTGTAAACTCTTAATATTCAGTTTACTGAATTACTGCAGTCGTCGGACACTGAAGCATGTCCTGCTTTCTCTGTGCCATTCGGTAGCTGCAGTAATTAATCTGGCCACTACAACTTTCTCTTCCTGTCGTCGTGCTCCCGCCCTATTTGAGCAAATAGTTTTATACAGTAGAGGAGCCAATCACGTTTTAGTACTACCAATCCATTTTCCAATTGGTTCTTTATATTTCCTTACCACTAGAGGGACCTACAGCATATGTACACTGCTGTAACCAAACACTAATACCCAGTGGCATACTAAACAGTCCCTAAAGACCAGCTCACAAAGCAATCATTTTCAAGTGTTGCGATATCCAGCTTTGTCTTGCCTTTTTCCCTCCTGCCTCCCTTCATCTGATACTTTCCCATGCTCTTGGTAGCATGTGGCCACAGTCGCTTATGTTACCATCTATAAACACTCCATGGCCCCTCTTGGCACCCTTCCCTTCTCCCTACTGTCCCTGCTACTCCTCCTTCTTCCCTCTACCCTCTCTGTCTCCACTCCGTCCCACTCCACCTACCCCACCACTAATTCCTGACCTTTATGCAACACTACTGCCACCCCTCATACCTCCTCACCCTCCCTATCTCTCAAGCTCCTTCTCTCACAAGTTCCTCTTCCACCCAGGTCTTCTCAGCATCTCCCTCTTAAATTTTGAAGCCATACAGAGACTATGTCCCCTACTCCCATGTCGCAATCCCCTCCACAAGGCAATCGGCTCAAAAATAAACATCATGCTCCATGCCTTCACCTTCTGGTGCTACTTCTAATATTGGCAGGTGATGTCGAACTAAACCCTGGTCCCCTCACTCCTTCTCCCCCGCCTCCCCTGTGCCATACCCAAAAGGCCTGAGAATATTCCACATTAACATTCGAAGCCTGATTCCCAAGCTGGACAACTTTAAAGTATGGGTTATTCAGCACTCCCCTGATATATTATGTATCTCTGAAACATGGCTGTCATCATGAATTCCAGATACACAGCTGGCCCTTCCTGATTTTAACCTCCACCAGCAAGACTGTGGTAAATGAGGAGGAGGCGTAGCTATCTATTTCTGCAACTCCCTGTCCTGCACTATTTCCCATAGGGAAGTGATCCATCATTCCCATGAAGTCCTATTAGCATCTCTCCATTTTCCCTCTTCATCACCCATTTATGTGGGAGTCTTTTATGCTTCATCAAAACTACCACCATCCTCTCTTGTCTCCTGTGTCTCTGCAGTCTCCTCCCTCACCTCATCGGGTGAGATCATCCTGCTTGGAGACTTTAATCTAGACTAGCTGTCACCCTCATCGTTAAATTTCCGTCAACAGGTTGAAGCCCTAAACCTGTCCCAGTTTATAAATGAACCCACACACTCTAACCCTCACTCCCAGTCTCATTCCTTGCTCGATTGGGTACTTACAACTCACCCCCCTTACATCAGCTTTACCGGCATTCTACCCAATGCACTCAGTGACCACTGTCCCACCTTCTGCTTCAGGAAGATCCACAATCCCCCAAAGCCTCCTAAATATATTCACTACCGACCACTCAGTTCACTCGATGTGAGCAAATTGCTTCAAGACCTGGCATTAGCAAACTGGACACCTGTTCTCTCCTCCCTCTCTGTTGATGCTGCACTTGAATACTTCAACTCCATCTTTCTAGATGTTTGGGATACCCATGCCCCTCTAAAATTGGTCAGAGTTAGGTGCTCACATCATCCTTGGATCTCCCCTGACATCCTGGCTATGTGTAAATCCCACAACCACTCTTGGGTCCGCTTTAAGACCTGTCATGACCCTGCTGACCTGCAAACCTATCGTACCCTCCATAATAACTGCACCAAATGCATTCGACAGGTCAAGTCCGAATTTTTCAAAGCTCACCTGGAAGCCCCCGACGGCCCTCCATCCACTTTCTGGCATGACATCCGATCTCTCCTCCACCCCTCCAACACTCCCCTAACACCCACTCTCAGCGAGGCGGGTTCGCTTATTTCTGACCCTTCCTCTGTAGAAGAAATTCTAAACAAGTTTTTCACAAATTCTGCAATACCACACAAACTGCCTTTTTCCTCTTTCAGCTCCCCTCCCTCTCCCCCATTGTCCCCTGTTTTCCAGTTGCCACCAATTTCCCCCTCTGAAGTCCTGCGAGCTCTTGTCTCCCTCAACCCATCCAAATCTAGCCCTGATGGTTTGCACCCTAAGCTCCTTATAATCTCTGCTTCCTCCATTGTCACCCCCGCCCCTTACCTTTATTCTCAATCTGTCTATCTCCTCCACTACCATTCCCTCTGCTTTGAAGTTCACCACGGTCCTACCTCTCTTTAAGAGGAGGGGTGATGCTACTATCCCTGGCAGCTACTGCCCCATATCACTTCTGTCTTCCCTGGCCAAGGTACAAGAGTCCCTCATCCTCTCTAGGTTAAATGAGTTCCTTCAGGCCTCAAATATTCTATCTCCTGTCCATTCAGGGTTCAGAAAGCATCACTCCACCACCACCTCCCTTCTACACTTTATCGATGCCATCCACTCTGCCATGGATCGGGGTCTGTTGACATCAGCAATTTTCATCGACCTTGCAAAGGCCTTCGACTTCATGTCCCACCCTCTCTTCCTAGATAAATTAAGTGCCCTGGGCCTCTCTCCATTCTCTGTGTCCTGGTTCAGATCCTACCTCATGGACTGCTCACAATCTGTGAAAGTTAGCAATACCCTTTCCTCTCCCCTCTCAGTCTTGGCTGGTGCACCCCAAGGCTCGATCCTCGGGCCTGTTCTTTTTTCCCTGTTTATTAATAACCTCACCTCTTTATGCTCCCATGTAAAGAGATATATGTTCGTGGATGACCCTGTCCTTTTCCTTTCTGGTCCATCCGTTTCCACCATCCAAACCCCTCTGCCACAGGACTTCTCAGCAGTTACCTCCTGGTTTAATGCTAGTTGCCTAAAGCTAAATATAAAAAATAACTATTGCTATGACTTTCGGAACCAAGCAAAAACTGGCTGAGCTCTGCACCCTCTCCTCCTTTCTCTCTGGTGCATCCACTCCCATTGAAAATGTCCTCTTGTAAAAATACCTTCGAATCTGCCTCGACCCATCACTAGACTTCTCTGCCCACTTCAGCTCCCTCCATTTCAAACTGCTACCAAAACTTGGGTTACTATACCAACGTAAGGCGAGCCTTCCCCTCCCAGTTAGACGTGATCTACTGTATTAGTTAAATGGATCCTCCCTGTCTTTGACTATGCAGATGTTGTTTTCAGTACTGCCCCAGCAACCTCTCTCTCTCTCCAAACTAGACGTCCTGTACCATCCCTTCTGCAGATTTGCCTCAAACTCTACCCATCTGATGCACCACTGTGACCTCTACACCTCCCTTTCCCTCCAGTCCCTCTCCCAGAGATGCTAATCCCACTGCATCACCTTTATATCTAAATTCTGGTTTGGGACACTATTGTTATACCTTACCTCTCTCCTCAAACCTGCCACCCCCTCCCCATATAACTTGCGAACAGTCAGTGCCTGTTCCTTTGTCCTCCCAAGTGTTCACACCTCAACTGGCAAATTGGCCTTCTCCTTTAGAATCCTTCTCTCCAGAACAACATAACCTCCCAAACTCGTCTTAACCCCTCCTTTCCTGCCCTCAAGTGTTTACTGAGACCTATCCCTTCCATATCCTGCACATGTTCATGACTTTGACCTGCTTCTCCCTATCTGTGCCTACTGGCCCTCTTTATCCTCTTTATCTATCTTTATCTTATTCTTTTGTACATCCACTACCTGCAGTCTTTTACACCTTATGCATCCTAAACTTGTGTATATATAAATTATATTTAAATGCTTATTTCACTGAATATTGTGTAAATATCCACTGCTCAATACATGTTACCCGTTTGTTGTGCACAATGTTTTATTGTTTGGCTGCTTATTGTACCCCTTCCCCTGGATCGCACCTGAAAACAAACCTTGGCTCATGGTGCCTTTCCCAGTTATCAAATTTTAAATAAATAAATAAACAGCACTTGCAAAGACATTAAAGAGGACCGGTCCCAGCACTGATCCCTGAGGCACCCTGTTGGTCACCTCCCTTCCTTTGAGTGAACTCCGTTTACCACCACCTTCTGCCACCTATCCCCTAACCAATTTCTTAGCCAGTTTATCACCTTTGGACCCACTCCTAAGCTACCCAGCTTGCTTACTAGCCTCCTGTGTGGAACAGTGTCAGAAACCTTACTGAAATCTAGGAAGGTCATGTCCACGACTCCACCATGATCTAATTCCTTGGTCACTTAATCAAAGAAATCTATCAGATTCGTTTGACATGAGTTGCCCCACCCCCCATTAATTCATGCTGCCTTGAGTTTTGTAACTTACTGGGTCCAAGATATTCCACAGTCCTTTCCTTTAGCAGTGACTCCATTAACTTTCCCACCATCAAAGTTAGGCTGAGTGACTTATAATTGCCAGCCTTTTCCCTGCTGCCACTTTTGTGAAGTGAGACTACATTTGCCCTCCTGCAGCCCTCCAGAACTACTTCTGTTTCCACTGAGTTGTTAAACAGGACTGCCAGAGATGGCAGAAGCAGATTGATTAAAACTAAGAGCCTTCTGAGGTGGTACCGAACTCCCCATATCCTCAAACAGATGGGACTCATGAGTCATGACTGGTGCTGGTGATGCACTCTGTCTGCATTGCAACTTTACCACATTCTGTGGGACTGCCAGTCATGCAGCCCTTCTGGCGTCAAGTTATAGACATATGCCAAGAGGCCCTGGGGAATGCGACACCGGTAGATGTGCCATTGTTGCCCCTGGGTTGCGGCCCTTCCCATATATCTAAGAATGACCCTGGAGTTCTATGGGTCACAGAAGTTCAGACAGCAGCCACCAGGCCCCTTTTGAATAACTGGAAATTGGACAAACGTCCATCTGTGACTGAGTGACTTCTAGCTGTTGGAGAGCTCACCTCATTTAAAAAAATATTAAACTTTGCTTCCCACTCTCTAGAAAAATGTTACCATTGCTGGTCCCCGTTCCTGAATTCCAAATGGTGCCATAATGCACTGTTAGTGTCTTAGCTTATTGGAGGGGGCAATTTAGATAACCCCCCACCCCACTTACCCTTCTCTGCTGTTTCTCTTTATATAGGATCCAACCTGGCCTGAGTTTCCTTATTTGAGTAGTTTGATTATGTTGTAAATAGTTAACTCAAGGTGGGGCAAGATCCAGTCTATCCCTTCTCAACCGTTTCAATGTTCCCCATCCAATGTTTTTTGGTATACTGCTCTTTACATGTATATTTTGGGACATTATTAGTTGTTGCCCTTTTAGATCAGTGTGCAACTCTTATTTTCTCTCACCTGTCATAGTTCTTCGGTTCATTGTTTCTACTCTGTAAGGGCACCACATAGGGCCCACCTGTTTCTGTATATGCAGTTGTTTGGTATTTGCTGTTGTGTAAACAGGAGTGCTGAGGTGCAGCATTCCATATAGTTGCCATTTACCATACTAACAAGATCTGAGGGCATTGCAGCCAGCCCTAAAAGAGCACACTGTATAGAATAAAAAGTAAACTTTTCCAGTATGCTTAACTAACTTTCTATTATTTAGCTCAGTTATTAGTGCAGCCAGTCATATTTAAATTATAGAGCTGTAGACCAGGGCATTGCTTTGTAAGTGCTACAAATTATTCCCAAATACTATTAGTTGCATAACTCAGTGATGTACCAGCAAACCACAGCATATACGTGTAAAAACAGGGCAATTCCAGCAGTATTAGCTATGTACTATTTAAGCAATAAGGTATGACTAAGGGTTATGTTAATGGTCTGTTAATCACCTTCTAGGGGTATACTGTGGCACGAGGTGTAGCTGAGTGCCATATGCCCCTAGAGGGTGATTAACTGACCATTAACATGATCCCTGTGAGTGCCTTATTGCTATTATAATAAAAATGTTTTTAAACAATGTTAAACCTTGTTCAACATATGGTTAAACTCTACATGTATGTTAATCAAAGATTAACATAAGGCTGTTAGAATGTTTGCAGCCAATCAGAAAGCTCCATTTCTCAGACCCTTTTTATAATGTACATTAGAAGCTGACAGTATAGCCTAGAGGTTAGAGGAACGAAGTGTTAACGAGCTTGACACATCCAGCAGACCAGACCTGAGTTTGATTCTCACAACCTCCACTTGCATACTGTGTGGCTCTGAGCAAGTCACTTAACAGCCCAGTGCTCCCAGGTTGCCCCTGAAAACAGGCACTTGTGCCTACTTGGCCTTACTCAGTTACCAAACACTAAAATAAAAAAAAATTAAAAATATATCTTTGCACAGAGCTATTCAAAATTGCAATTTGTGTCACACAAAAATCATTAGTTAAAAGGAAGATATACATTTCAATGTTTCTAGTATGTAAAGGTACCATTACTGTTACACACATACTCAATGACTTGCTAATGTATGGATTCCTATAAAATACAGTATGGGGTTCAACTGTTTTGGACAACTGCAGGTGTGCGAGTGATCAGGAGAATGGGGAAGGGCCTTGCTGTGGTTCTGTTGTTCACAGTGTTTCTAACTGTGCTACCACTTTCCCTTGCAGTGTAAATTATTATTATTTTTTTTTTATCATGAATTGCTATGTCTCATTTTTTTAACACCTAACATTGCAGTAATAGTTTCTGAAAAACTCTCCAGGAAATCACAAAAGCATAGACTTACATTTTCAGATAGTCTCAGCTTTCAAATCTGTAGATTTTGTCTAACCCTTTTAAGATACATGGTTTCCAATCAAATCATCAAAAGTACAAGGAGGCAGGGTGGCAGATTTCATTTGATCCCCATACCAAAAGAGGATTTGATCATGTTTTCCTACATGGCAGGGCTTGATAAACCTGAGTGCCATCTGAACTTTTAGATCTCTATCTCCTGGTGACTGCTATCTCTGTAAAGCACAGGAACTATCTAGGGAGAAAACAATATACCCTTATAAGAAAACTGTTCTGTACTCTTTTCTCCTTTTAGATGGACCCTTGAGTAACACTGTCATTAGTATATAGTATCTATTGCAGTGCCCCAGTCTAACATTTCTATTGCAACTCCATCATTCAATAACAATCCCTTTTGTCTAGTTCTCATCCTCTTCCATTTGATTCCTGCCTCTGAATACATATGATGTAACCTTCTGGCTTAGTTTTGTTGCTTCTTACATGGACCACGGTCAGAAACTTTAGATTAAGAAGGCTTCAAAAACCAGACAGTATAAATGAAAAAAATATGTATTTCACTCAGTGTGCTTTGCAAATGGAATCCTTTGGTTTGAACATTTTTTCCAAGAAAGAATATAATTGAATACACATAACTGTCCATACTTAACCATCTACAGTACAAAAGGACAAACTTCACTCATAGACTATTTGAAAACATGCATAGTGTATATTTTAAAATCAAACTATGGGCAGTTTTAAATCAATTAATTAATTTCTGTATAATTAACTTTTCCATACGACTGTAATCTTTTTTGGAATGCATGGCCTGTTCATGTGCTTCGATCTAAAACTGAGAGGAGCATCTTCCAACTTCTGGTAAGGTATCGTTTTCCCAATACAAAGTCCTCTCTGGGTTGAAAGAGTTTTGACTCTGACACATCACTGCAAATTCAAGACCAAATTTTTGGAGCCATACATGTGCACTTAAAACATAGAAATGTCCTTGCAGAACAAGGCCTTGCGGTCTACAGAGTCTGCCCATTTCAGATGTACATGCTCTGTAGAAGTTCATGACCATCAGGCCCCTCTCACATGCCACTCTAATCAGCCTCTATGCCTATTCCATCATTTCATAAAGAGGGCCACAGTTTTTGTGCTTACCAGCACCTCTGAAAGCTTGTTCCACCCTTGCACCACCTTTTCCATAAAACAGTGCTTTCTTGTATTCCTCTCAAGTACCCCCCTTCCCCAGTTTACTCCTATTCCCCCTAGTGGTCTTATTACTGCTGATCTGAACATTTCACTTGAATCCACTTACTTTATAATTTTCAAGTATTTGGAAGAGGGAGGACATGACTGAAACATTCAAATAGTATTTGAATGTTTTTGTCATGTCCTTCCTCTCCCCCTGATCCCTAGTGGCTACATACTGAGGCTCTCCAGTCTCTGTCTGCACATCTTTCCCTTGGCCCTGTATCATCTTTATTACACTCCTCTGCATCAGTCCTACTTCAAATGAGGGTTCCAAAATTGCACACAGTACTCCAGGTGATGCCTGACCAGGGTTCTATACTGGGGCAAGCTGGCTTCTCTTCTCCTGCTTGTGAAACCCTTCCTATGGAGTCCAGCATTATGTTTGCCTTACCCACAGCTTTACTGATTTGTACAGATATTTTAAGGTTCTTTCAAATTGCTGCCCCCAGACAAAGTTGGTAGAATAGTAGCAAAAAAGAAATGAACAATCTTGACAGAGAGGGAAGGGCATACAGTATCATATAGACCAGAACATGTTATATGTATGACAATATGCAAGAATGAGATAGACATTTTGGTTCATCTTCAGCTTTTTAGACATGTTGACCTGGCTAGATTTAACTGGACTAGACTACATTGCCAGTAAATATTTTGATAATTTTATATGTAACTGAATAGCCAGTACTAGTATAGTACATCACACAACAAAATCCACAAAATATTGCACATTACTGTCAAGTACCTTGTTTCTTTTCTTTTGAAATTTGCATACTTTTGTTGTATATTGCATCCAGTACATGTGTCTATGTATAGTTACAGAAAAAGCCTTTATGTACAAATCATCCTTTATGGACTTTTTCATTCAACTAGATAGAAGTGTTTATGCTCTACTTTTTCCTGGTAGTTCATTTTATACAAAGGACTGCATAAAACTATTTCACTGTTGTTAAACATACAGTAAATGGCACAACTGTATGTCTGATATTTAAGAGACACAGTAGTAGCACAACAGTTAGAGATGTCAGTGGCAGTGTCAGTGGCTCAGTAGGTAGCACACTCACCTCTGAGACCGGGAGATCAAAGGGCTGTGGTTTCAGTTCCCACATCTGGCACTAGGGTTAATATCCTAGTACTGACACTGTAGTGCAGCATGAGAGGGGTGCTGCACTTCTGAGGTGCCGTCCTTCGGATGACACGTTAAACCGAGGTCCCATCTGCCTGGATTGGTGGTAGTTCAGGTGGATATTAAAGATCCCATGGCACTTATTGAAAAAAGTAGGGGAATTTCCCCGGTGTCCTGGCCAAATTTCCCTCATTCATTAAAACAATACCACCAACAACTTAATCTGATTCAAGGACAGTTGGCATTCATCTGTATCCCCCTCCCCCGGGTCATGCCTGAAAATAGGCAGGATTTGCCTAGTGCACTTACCCGGTCAACAAAAACTAAATAAATAAATAAATAAAATGTACCTGGGTTGCTATAGAAAAGTGTGATACTTTTTAAACTCTATTTTTGCCACTCATCTCTTCATTACTGGAATCTTTTTTTTTATTGCTGTCTGATCTGTCATGAAGTTGTTGGTCAGACATCTCACCTTGACCACCACTACATGTACACTGTTTGTATTACCCCTTGAGTGGGAGCCCCAGTTTAACCTCCTCTCCTCAGGTGCACCATAATCTATATGCAGTAGTGAGGGATGGATGCCAACACTGTCCTCATTAAAGCCTGGGATATGCAGAATTTCATCTGCCCAGTCACAGTGTATTTTCACATTTTTTTCTTGTCTCCTCCCCCAACCCAGGTGCCACTGATTGGGTACACCTACTTGGCCCACAGCTGACATCTGCTACGTTTGATGCATCCAAGCTATGCTGCTTTGACTCCCTGCCAGGATAGTCAAAGGCTCATGTAGTGTCATACCCAGATTTATGAAATGGACAAGAAAAATCCTACTCTATCACTGGGGCAAACACATCGAATGACCATTCATTATTCACAACAAACACACACCTGTACCTTTTTCATGTGTTATTTCTTGTATATAATAATTTTGCACACATTTTATAAGTGTGATAACTCACTTTAGTGTCCAGGAATGGTTTGATATACTCACTTTTCAGGTAATTAAAAGCACTTGGCTTTACCTCATACCTTATAACGCACCCAAGGCGTGCATATATCAGAGTGCGACCGCACACCCTGTTGTGTGTTATCACTTACATATTTGATTTGTTTAGCACATAAAATGGATCTTGATAAATCAGCATCCTCTCCAGCCACCCAGATACTGGTCACTCAGTTCAAACTATCTTGTACTGGCTGGCTAGTATCTGCACTACTTTAAACCATACTGTGTAGACAAATACATTGTAAATACACAATGGGTTGCAGTGCAATAACATATTTAATTCATTAAAAGCAAGTTGGCCATTCTGAATAAGGTTAAGCACAGAGCATTTTGACTAATATATACGTTCTAGGAATGAATGAGTGACCTCCCCTCCCTTCCCTTCCAGGGAAGAAGAGTGCCTGAGTGGGATGCTCAGCCTCCTCCTACTGGCCCACTGTAACATCCCAGGCTAGGGATGCTAACCGAGCTGCAGGAGTTGCCACTGCCCATGGGGCAGCCTTGAGGAATATAATTCTCTAGTGCCTATTTCTTGTCTGTTTTATAAACTAGAGGTCTAAATTTCACAGATCAGTTGCTTGTAGCATGGACTCTAAATCAGCTTTCTAAAAGCTGATCAAGAAGTTGCAAAGCTACATTTAGGGCAATACAGGAAAACTGACCTGATGTATGATCCTTTTTTTTTTTTGTTGAAAAGTTTAAATCCTGTTTTTTCTATTTTCATTTAGGATTCTTCTGGTTACATGAATATAAACCCTGGGGCATTCTTATTTTGTAAAAATACATTTCCAAGAATTTCCTGAAATTTGTTATGTGAATAACAAGGAGTAGCAATGAATGGCCTTGTGCAGCTTCAACAATGTAATATCAATTAAATGAGGTATTAGGATGGTTATAAGTATGTAGAAACATTTGCTTAATGGCAGTTTATGATGAAATGCATTTAAAAGTTAATCTATAGTGTAATACACTGTGGGATTAAAAAAATCAAATAGAAACATGACTGATACCTTTCAACTACATTTTCAGAAATATCATGAGGTCAATAAGCAACAGTTGCCTGTTTCTTTGCTTCCAGGCAAGGAATAACCCATGACTGAAAAGCACCATTGCGCAACACCACATTTTGGCTTTAGTATTGCCCCATTACTTACTAAGGGGAATGACAAGTGTAGATCTGCAGAAAGGATATAATGAGCTGTTAACAGCTCATTTGTAGATGCATCGGGGGAGGATTAGACAAATACAAAAGTGCAGAGTAAACAATACTTTATCAGTTGTGCAGCAATACTGTTTTGTGCTGAGAAATACAGTGCACGCAAAATAAGGCATAAAGGTACAAAACAAAACAGATGTGCAAACCAAAATTCTTTGTGGGGTAGGTATAGAACAACAAGGTGCCCAAGGTACATAAAATTGCACTTGAACTGGGCAGAGAACAATCCCAATTGGTACAGACTCCCAGCAAACCATAGCCCGAGTGAGCTGCGGGCAGGGAGTGGAGGGTGGCCACAAAATCAAGGGTTAGGGACAGTTGCAGAATATAGTTGTGAAGTCATGAAGAAGATACTTGAGGGGGTGGTGGGTGGAAGAGGCAGAACAGATGGACATGGGAAAGAAGGACCAGAGCATAGGGAAGCAATGAGAACGCAGTTTGGCCTATTATTAGCTTAGTATTCCTGGATAGGACACTGTCATTGGTTAACTGTGTTAAAATGACCTCATTGTGTAGCTAGATATAGCTAGGATTAACACACAAGTCATGCAATCTGCCCTTTGTGATATCAAACAGAATCATTGACGTGATCTACTGTATATTCAGGAACATCATTTATGGGCTAACAGTGTTTGCAAAACCTCTACAAATTCTTTTGTAACCCTTATGACTGGTGTAACCCCTTAATACCCTAAAACAAGTTCACTTGGAAAGCATCATACAGAACTTGGGGATACTGTAATCTTAGTGGTTTTGATGAAACAATACTCTAATTTATGTCTTTATATAAGATATAATGGGTTTCTAATTTGAAGAAAACCTAGGTCCACCCAGTCTGCCTAAGGATTCCATGCCTATTGTACCTCCACAGACCCTAAGAGGGTCCCCGGAGACCAGTTAAGGTCTTTGGAGGTACAATAGGCAAGGAATCCTTGGGTAAACTGAGTGGGCCTAACGGTCCTGTTCTGCTGACAGTTTTCTATGTTTCTATGTCAAGGAATTTCTCATCTGTCTATTTTAACAAGTTGGTTTTTATCAGAACTGTCACACAGAAGAAAATAAAATTCCATGGATTACAACTGAACTGCCCTTTCTTCATCCGATCTAATGTACAACTTTCTAAAAAGTGTTTCAATCTAAAGTTCCATATTCTTTCAAATCAATTTTGAGTTAGGCCCCTAATGTTCTATTGGTAATATAAGAGGATCTTTTGAGTAGCTAATGAACTGGTCAAGAAGCCCAGGCTTGCATCTCAATCAGCTACATAGGACCCAATCCACAAAAGTGTTCCTGCACTTGCACACATGTTTAGGGCTGGGAAAGGACACGGGGTGTCTCATCAATGCATGCTGTGCATATGCAGTCACCTCAGGACATCCACAGCGCTAGATACATGGCCACTCCACACCCAATCCCAAGCCATTCATATGTGTACATAAGCAGCCAGGTCATGGCCAGGTATGGGGGTTAGAGATGGGCAGCCATGTGATAACCAGAAGATTTTCTGCACCGGGAAGGGGGTGCAGTGGCCAGCAGTATTACATGTCCCAGGGGACTGGTAGTAACACCAGCCAACCCAATGTGTAAGTCCCTACAGCCCACCTCAGTATGTTCTGGGCCACATTCAACCCAGTATGTTCTGGGCCACAATCAACCCCACCTTTGGTTGCCCCTAGCATTGAGAGCTGGATACCATCTGTGTAATTTTTCAAAGTTTTATATTTTCAACAAACTAAACTTTATGTTCAAGATTTGGCAGTTCTTGCGAGGACTGCCACACCCCGCAATCCCCTGCTCCACACAGAGCAAGCAGTGGGCCAGTCATCCAATTGGATTCTTTGACACATCTGCCAGCCTTGGGGATCTCAGGGGCTGTGGATGCTGTCACAGAAGCGGGAATTCACTAGTGCAGAGCATGTTTGGATACATATGTTTGGCATGTATCCAGGACATCTCTGTGGATCATTCCCTCTAAGAAATTAGATAGCTATCCCCACTGTAAACTCCCTTACACTTAACATGATCATTACTGCGTAAAGGTGAAGGCTATATATTCTTTAATCCCAATGAAAGATATCTCCTATGATCAAAATTGACATGCACTGGCATAACAGTTTCATAGGCCTAATATGGCAAAGGAGCCTGCTTTACATCTTCATATACTTACCCTGTTGATAAGCAGAGGGCATAAAAAAACAAATATTAATAAAATACTCTATTCCAGACACTTCAAACGGATGACAAGGCACTTCGTTATCAGAATAATTCAAAACCTACTGTCAAATATGACAAAGATGATAGGCACACAATG
Organism: Neoceratodus forsteri; assembly: GCA_016271365.2. Classification (NCBI taxonomy): domain Eukaryota; kingdom Metazoa; phylum Chordata; order Ceratodontiformes; family Ceratodontidae; genus Neoceratodus; species Neoceratodus forsteri. The sequence goes on along the minus strand of CM057459.1, from coordinate 240,660,528 downwards.
ACCAATGGCAATAAAAAGTGTAGTTTTATTTTTGGTTTCACTTTAATGTGGGCCTGCAACCAAATGATCTTTCAGAATCAAAACATGATGTTGGAATGTGCCACCTGCTTTTTTTTTTATCACTGCTGCCTTTTCCATAACTTCTCTGTAACATTTTGTGAGCAACAGCATGATGTCAGTGCAGTCACAGCACAACCTTCTCCTCCTGAAATTAGGCATCTTGCACTACTTGGTAAAAATATGTATTCTCTCAGTATCGGCATGTGTCTTTATTTCTTTCTTTAATACTTTTTTTCATTATGGACTGGGGCTATGAATAGTTTTAAAAAGTTACTTAGATTAATTGAGTGAAATGCTATGTGTCTAACAGCTTAGGAAGGGGCAACCGAGAAAAATGCACAAGTGCAAAACACCATGGTAGTAAGTTTGAAGTTTTAAATTGGGAACAGCAGGTACTGATTAACAGGTATTACCGATAAACAAATGACACATGACACAGTTCAAGTTGCAGCTGAGCCTTAACTCCAACAGCCTCTCCACTGGTTGCCTTGAGATCCTAGTATAAGAAAATCTGCATCTAAAAGCACTTTGGCACAAAACGGATGTCCTTACAAGAGGACAGCGCTATGAATGCAGCTTTCCATGGAACCGTAATCTGATTCTTTTGACCATCATTCATATAGCAGATGGTGGACATGAAAATGTGTGAAGTTACTGTATAAAGAACTTTAAACTGGTTCATAGACTTATATTGGTCGAAATAATACAGAAATCCACATTGGTTCTGAAAAAAAAACCTGTTTTTTTGTTCAATAACTTGTGATCACACTTCTAAACCAGGTGCCTTAGTCTGTGCCTTCTTTTGCTCTAACTGATAAAAGACAAACTCCTCCCCTTAACCCTTTGACTTTTGTACTTTCGCTTCCAGGACTACCACTGATCCACTGTTGTTCTTCCTCATTCAATCATAGTTGACCTGAGGTCCTAGGTTAAGCTGCCCCTGTGGTATTCAGCCTTGGACCTTATTATTGTTCCACTTATCTGACCTCTGATATGCTAAGTTCTAACAAGGTGATCTGAAGATCACTCATTTCTCTGTGATGTTCCATGGCTTGTCTTTTATCACTTTCTGCTGCTGCTCTTTTCTCCCGCTCCAGACCACCAAGTGCTTGGCTTTAGTTTGTCAATTTATAATGCTGTCATGGTTTTAAATGCTAGAACTATTGTGCAAAATGGTACACTCCTGACCTCTGATGCAACTTTCTGTATTTCAATTGTTAACTCTTTAGGATTTGGAAAGGCTGCTAAGAAGAAAATGTTTTTTTTTCCCCACAATTGTCTCCAGTGAGCTACCCGAGACTAAATGAAACTGCAGACAGTCCTGGATTAAAAGCATTTAATATTCAGCTATTAAATAAATAAACTGCTGTCAACAAGACCAATCTGTGCTTTTCAGAAGAAATAGACTATTCTTATATAACTTTGTGAGCTGAACAGCTACTTTATCAAGCAAGAGAAGATCACAAGAAATACTTGACCACTCATAATTTTACTTTGTAGTGCTCCTGGTTAATAATGTGCTACAATATTTCTCAAAAACTCTTTTCTTAGCAACTGCACATTCACCAGTTTCATGGTTAGTGATCACTAGTTTAACTATGTCAGTCCAATTGAAAGAACAGAAAACAAACAAACAGATACAGAAAGACAGACAAACAACAGAACACATGTTGTAGGTGACTTCTTTCAAAAGTAAGATCCTCTTTGTCAGCCAATGACTTAACAAAAACAAAATGATGTCTGAAGTGTAGCTTTTATTAACGTTTTGTGAGTTGGCACAAAAAATATATCCCCTCAGAACCTGACATGGTATTCTATATTAACTTCAAGGACACACTAGGGGACATTCTTCAAGCTGAATTGCTATGCAGTTGCTTTGTATAAAACATGTTGTTAATTGTAAATTGTTGACTGTAAAATACTATCATGGTTTTGTACCATCACTATATTGTGCATTATTGAGTGTACACTCTCAGGTCACACCTATAAATGGGGAACATGTTTCTTCAGCGTGCCTACCCAGTCAACAACCATGATAAATTACTAAATGAATAAATAAATATATTTTACTGCACTGGTTATTTTATTAATTTGTGTTATGTCATCCAACATATTCTGGATATATGAGTATACTACTATTCTCCCAAGGATAAAAGGAGTTTTTACTGCAAAATGGTAGAAAGGCTGTATAGAACACTCTTACATAATGTATAAAATAGGGAATTGTACCTCTCAAACTGTAGTACTCTCAAGGTTCTTTTTCCATAAAATTTATTTGGTCAGAAATGAGTTGCTATAGAGTGATATCAAATACTTGAAAATGTCTGCCTTTCTCTCTATGTATATATTGGGCATGGGATGGAAAAGCGTTTACAGAAACAGACATGTTTAAATCAGCACCTGCATAGCTAAAGAGAGTGGTTGTGAAGCACTTGCACATGCAACAGTATCTTTAAGATCATTGCTGGCTTACACGTAAGGACAGCTGAATGTGCAAGAGATGGGTGCGCAGTGAGCGGTCCCTGACATCTATGGTATTTTCCTAATGAAACATGCACAAAATAATAATGTTTAGCTGCTGGGAAGGGGAATGTCTTGAAACCATGTTTAAGTTCCGAGCAAACCTAGCATAAACATAAAAGCCCTAGCTCACAAGGAGTAAAGGGGACAAAATACCAATGGCCTGACTCAATGCAGTTGTTTGCAAGGAATGCAGTTTGCCTACTACTGCAAGGTACATGTTGCAGGGAAAGAGATGCTAACAGGTTTCTCTTAGCTTAGAATAAAAGTACTTACTTTCATTGCTGCTGGATTTTTACTCAAAATTAAAACACTGTGAATCAATCAATTTTATATGCAGCAGTATTCTCCTGAGGGAGTATAGCAGCCGTGTGACATAGGTCACCATAATAAGGGCTTACCACACTTTATGCTTTTAAATGAAACAGTGAAGTAATGTGTCTGCTTCCACAGTGAAGGACATAAAAGTGAAAGGTGTAAATGGTGCATTAAATGTGCTGTTTATGGGTGTGGCTGAAATGAGAAAATAACCCAGTAAACCCCACAATATTTAAGCAATAAGGCATGACCAAGGGTTAGTTAATGGTCTGTTAATCACCTTCTAGGGGTGTACTGTGTCACAAGGTGTAGCTGAGTGCCACATGCCCCTAGATGGTGATTAACTGATCATGAACATAATCCATGGGAGTGCCTTATTGCTATTATAATAAAAAAATGTTTTAAAACCGTGTTAAATCTTGTTCAGCATATAGTTAAGCTCTACATGTATGTTAATAAAAGATTAACATAAGGCTGTTAGAATGTCTGCAGCCAATCGGAAAGCTCCATTTCTCAGACCCGTTTTATAATACTGAGAATCAGTGTATTGAAAGATATCAAATTGCATTCTATTTAAAAAGAGCCTCAAAGTTGTAACAACGATGCAAGTTCATTAGCCAGCACATGCTGGGTATCTTTCTGTTGCTTTATTTAAATTGACACTACCCCTAAATTCCCTTAGTCCCTCAGTTTGTCTTAGGTCCCTGTAATCACCTCTCACTCACCAGAAGCCTGCAACCCCCTCCCGCAATAGAGTCCTCTTTATAAATAAATAAAATCAAGGCAGCATGCTAGAGCCAGAGATCAAGGTGGACCCCACCCTTTCTTCCTTCCACCTGGCTCATGCTTTTAACCCCCATAGGCCTCCACAATGAGGTGCTAGTACTCTGGCCTGATGCATGAGTATGCAATGGCATGCTTACACTGATTCACCAGGCATATCTTCCCATCTTATAACAGTAGTACAACACTCTGTGAAAGTCTGCCTGGGCAAAGGTAAATTGCATGTACACCTGGCTCCACTACCCCCACCCCCAGGGGAGGACAACATCATCTGGGAGGCATCTCAGACCTTGTTTTGGCCTACTGAAGTATTCCTGGGCTTAGAGAATTATTCTAGGGCTCCTGTGTGGCAAGCACATGTCTTGCCTTCTAATAAACCTGTATATAAAGAACTTCAAAAGCAAAAAACGAACAGCAGGACATGAAACTGTGCAGCATAGCATATCATATCAGGGGAAATGGATTGGTTTCCACATTGACAGTAGGGTCCAGAGTATATACTCCAGGGTGGTCTGTACTCTGTTGGTCAGGTTGTTGAAACTTGAAAAAATTGGTATACCAAAATGGTGAATATGTGGTTGTCAAATAAGTACAAAATTTATTGCTGTTTAAAACATTAAAAAAGACAACCACTGACTGCTGGTGAAAAACAAACACCTTTCACTGTCATCACATGTCCCAGCCCCTTTACTCAGTGGAGCTTAGCTAAGGGGCCCTCTATCAAACTCCACTGCGTGAGGGGGCTGGGGCACCTGGTTGCGGTGTAGGGTGTTTGTTTTTCACTAGCAGTCAGTTGCTGTCTTTTGTTACTATTTTAACAGCAATACATTTTGTACTTGTTTGACAATCGCATATTTCACATTTTGTTCTCCTAATGTTTCAAGTGTCAACAACCTGAGCAAGGGAGCACAGGCCATCCTGTAGAGTGTGTTTCATATCTAGAGGACAGCAGTCTGCCTTGTACCGGACAGCATGGACCAACTCTCTGTCTGCAGGGTTCCAGAGCACATCACCACCACCAGGTCACTAGCTGAAATCCAGCTCGGTTACTATTTGCTGAAATCTCAGACTGCATTGTGCTATGAGTTTCGGTTTTCTCAGTCTTATTGCTAGTAAACTGTTATCCAGATTACAAAACCACCATGACAACTGGCACTAATTGGCACCCTTGTTGTGAGTCTCACATTAGAGGAAAAGTATTGAATGAGCATGAAGCCTGAATGACCCTTTTCGCCTACTGGAGTCTTTTCATGACAGGGGTTGAGACACATTAGCAGGGCAGTCCAGGGGAAGCCTGCACTGTGGTCGCCTGAGCTATACCTGTCATTTGGATAACTTGAGGTCTTTGATCTCCAGTGCTGTCAGTTTTCATGTGCACTGGAAAAAATCTATAAAAATATATAGAAGGTATCACATTTCACAGAGCAAAGTCTTGCTGTAAGAATGATCTTGATTGTAAATGTCTGAATAGACTTTAAAATCTACAAATAAGCTACAGTTCTTTTTTTTTTAAAAACAAAAAAAACTAATAGTAAACAAAAACAAGAATACAAGTGTAAGGATGACAGAAAAAATTCTCCAGCTGCCTATTCATAAAGTATTTCATGTAACTAAAGCTTATATTCTTACTGTGATGTATGTTTTCATTCCGCAATATAATAATTTTATTCTAAAATGTATTATTGGTTATTTTCAAAATTCTACAGAAACACATTGTGTGTGGGGGGGGGCATCTACATTTTTAGAACAGTGAGTCTACAGTACAGCTGGTATGGGCATATTTTGATTGCATATACAAAAGTCTTCTTTTATGAGGATGTTCGGCTTACAGCTTGAGCAGTGTAATTTTTATACAGGTCTGAGCAATCAATAAACAAGCCACAGGAGGAATGATTTATCTTGCTGGTTACAGAGACTGTCACCAAGAGAAATTGTAAAAGATCAATTTACACAACCTGGTGTGAGAAAGTTATTGATATAACACGGCTGATCAGTTTCTGGTCATCTGTGGGCAGTCAGTGAAGAGAAAGAACTCTCTCATGATTGGCCTGCTGGCCAAAGTCTTAATAGACTTTGTGGCCCATAAAATAGACAATAAGCCAATGAATGGAGATGGTCTGTGACTTGTAGTATGCTAAACAGTCTCTGTGTGAAGTGATTGGCTAGGCTTTGATACGTTTCCTAAGCAGTCGTGTGCATTACCTTTTTTTTTTTCCATACTGTGAGAACTATTCATTTTTAGAGCCACTGGCTTAATTACAATGAGCCCTTTCAACCACAGGTCACAGGAGTTGGTTCACTTAACAGGAAATAAGGAAACAAGCTACCTTCCTGCAAAAAGAGTCGAACTTCCATGTCTCAAATTAGTTAAATGAAGCTTATCAGCAGCAGTTAGTTGATCCTCTGACAATCAGTTAATGGCAAGTGGTACATTAACTATATACAAACTGGTGTGGTAAATTAAGGATGGAAAAGTAAGACCAGGTTAAACGGAAATGTATAGTTGCACTGTGATTTTCAAATGTGTTGCTGCTCATGAGATATATAATTACTACCAAGCTCATACCAACAACCACATGGTGCTCCTTTGTCCTCAGATTCATTTGCACAGGCTTCTTACACTGATTTTCCAGTAAGCAGAACAACTTTTTAAAAGATAAATATTCAGACACAATTTTGTCTACAATTGCAGTTACATTTTTAATGCCTTGCTTTCTGTAGTTTTCTCCCTTCTTCATTACTGATAACATTTTATTTATTTTATTAAGATTTTTCCTCGTCCTCCTACATTTTCCAGCATCAGAGTAATATTTATCAGTAGTGACACCACAATCCGTCATGGAAGTATGATGTCACAAGCTGAGGATGATGACTTCAGCGAAGGGAAAAGCAAGAAACTGAGAGGAAGTGTGGGATGCAAGGACCCTAGTGTCCTCAGTAATAAAACATATTTATAAAACTCAGGCTAAACAGAGTCTAAATATTATATATCATTTTTTAAATTTATATTTTATTCTATCAGGAAAAAAAGTCAGTTTTACACCACATGTCAAACATAAAGGAAATTGCTTAAAGCTACTTTTGTAGAACTTTAAACTGTTGGTACATACAAGAACACAATGTAACCCACCAACCCAGAATAACTGCACCTATATTCCACACCCTTTTAAATACCTAGATGTTAAGAACAAGGCCACTGTGCCCATACAGTCAGGGGGGCGCATGCCCCCCCCCCCAAACTGCTATCCAAGTATTGCTTTCTTGAATGGAGGAAATGCTGTAAAAGTGTAACTTATTGCCCTCCCTTTATCACATTTTAATTGTGAGTCCCCTCAAAATGTTCTTAGTATGATGTCTCTAGTTAGGAACGCTGTCCTACATGCTGAGATCTGACAATTCTTAACGTTTTACAGCCATAAAGACCTGCACCGGTACTGGCCATAAGACATTTTTAGCTTGAAATACATTTCAAGAAGAAATGTATAACATTTGCATGCACATACAGGATGTAGATAGATATATATATCTACAACATCATGAGTAAAGTGCTACAGAATAATACAAATGTTTAGAAATTGGACTGTGATTTATTAAAAATTGATTACATAATTTTTGTCACAACTACGCTTACCCTTGTAGGAGGTAACTATTGTACTGTGAAACAGCACTGTTTTTGTAGACACGGCTCACATAAACAGATCATATTACTGCCTGTAAGCTGCTAATATTAGTTTTAAAACTCTGTGACAACTAGAACTTTAAATCTAGTCTATGGCTTAAGGAGGCTCTCCTGATTCAGCAGAAAATGATTCAACTTCTTCACTTAACTAATAATTATATTATTTGATCTAAGTCATGTGTCTGTCTATGCAGTTTGCTTCTTAAAGGGTGCATTTTTACTGTATATTTTGTTGTGTGGTTGATATCAATGCTATACTATATGCTTTTAACAACTTTAGTGCTTTGTTATCATTGCCAGTGCATTCATACTGGCACTTTTTGCACATTTCCAAGACTGTCCATTTGGTAAGTAAGGTTTTAGTTATAGGGCACCAAATCCCAAGGGCTCTGGGTGCCTTACACAATCACAAACAGAAACAGGCAAGGTAATGTTAACAATAAAATGAAGCTCGAACAGGGTTATTTAAAAATGTTAAAATACAAGCAAAAACTTATTATAAATAATTAATAAATACTAAAATGGTAAAGCACAGTTAAAATATTATGGGTAGTCCCGATAGGCCATTTTAAAAAGATGTGTCTATAGGGCCATCTCAAATGCCTCCACCGATGGGGCCTCCTTTATAGATCTAGGAAATGAGTTCCAGAGGGCTGGGCTGGCCACCTCGAAAGCATGGTTGCAAGAGGTTTTCAGCCTAGCCCTTAGAACCGCAAGAGGCCCTGGTGGAGGGGTGAAGGGGACAGACCAGAGTGATAGGGGTAAGGAGATTCGTCAGGTAACTAGGGCCTGATCTGTACAGTGCCTTGTTGGTGAGCAAGCCCTCGTTGAAGATGATCCTCCACCTGACAGACAGCCAGTGCATATCTCGCAGGACTGGGGTCACATGACATGACCTAGACAGACCCATCAGCAACCTGGCTACTGTGTTCTGCACCAGCTTCAGCTGGTAGAGGGTCTTTCCACAGACCCTGAAGTATAGAGCATTACAGTAGTCAAGCCTGGAAATAACAAAGGTATTTGCTAGTGATGGCAGGTCTTTGGGTGGAACTAGGGGTTTAATCCAGACAATATTCATTAAATGGTAAAATCCACTTTGGACAACAGATGACACCTGAGCATCAAGTGTCAATCTGTCATCCAGGAAAATGCCTAGATTTCTCACCCTAGGGAAGCCATCAATGGAGTTGTTCCAAAGACCAATCCTGTTGCCATTCTGGAGGCAATCCCATCATGGCCATGTCCAAGCTCATCACGAGGACCTCTGTCTTGTCAGGGTTTAGCCTCAATCAGCTGGAGGCCATCCAGTCCTGGATTTCAGCCAGGCAACTGTTAAGCACTTCCACAGTGTCATTTGTTCCAGGTGTAAAAGACATGTATTGCTGGGTATCATCTGCATAGCAGTGAAAACCCAAGCTGTACCATCTAATGAGCTCTCCTAGGGGTAGCATGTACACCGCAAATAGCACTGGTGACAGTATCAACCCTTGAGGCACTGCACATGGCAGGGGTTTTGGGGAGGAAGAGAAATTCCCCACCACCTCCTGTTGCTTCCTGCCTGAGAGATAGAACTCAAACCAGTTGATGACAGTAACAGTGATTCCACAGCATTCTCTAAAGCAATCCAAATGCACAATGTGGTCCATGGAGTCAAATACTGAGGAGAGATCAGAGAGAACGCGAATTAACCAGTCTCCCCTATCTCTTGCCCTAGAGAGGTAATTTTGCACCCTGACCAATGCTGTTTTGGTGCTATGCCTAGCCCTGAAACCAGACTGTAATGACTTGTAGATGTCATAGGTCATGAGGTGCACCTTGGACTGCAGTGTTACTATTTTCTCAACAACCTTCACCAAAAATGGGAGGTTGGAGATAGGTCAGTGAATTGCCAGGACATCAAGGTCAAGAGATGGTTTGTTTAGGAGGGGCCTCATCAATGCCTCCTTCAAGACATCAGGGAAAATCCCCTCCAAAAGTGAACACCAGACTATCCTGGTGAACACTGGTCCAACAACCCTGGCATATCCCACAAAGAGAGGTGTCGGGTCCAGTTCACAAAAAGTGGGCCACAACTTTGAGATCATCTCCATAACCTCAGCCACCTCCACTGGCCTAAACTCTGACGAGACAGTTGGAGTGCCTATGCCACCACCAGGCTGACCACCGCAGGGCAATCCTTGTTCCACTGGGGAGATACTGGCCCAGATAGAGGACACCCTGTCAGAGAAGAACTGTGCAAATTCATCGAATAATGCAATTGAAAATGCTTTTTTTGGCTACAGACAGACCGGATGACGTAGTTTGTCTGCAGTCCAAAAAAGCTGAGCTGGTCTGTTCCTCCCTGCAGCAATCTGCCTGGACAAGAATTATGCTTTCTTATGGTTGATTGCCCCTTGGTACTCATGAAAGTGAGCTTGCAAGGCCAGTCTGTCCTCCTCAAAGCGGGTCCTCCACCAGCAATGCTCCAACTTCCGACCCTTGATCTTCATCTCCTTGAGAACCCCATCAAACCATGGGGGTCTCAAGCAAAAAGATCTGGCTCATATACGGACTGGTGTGATGGCATTGAGTGCCCCGGAGACAGCACTATTATATGCAGCCACTGCATCACCCGTACCAATCACACATGCAGTACTCTCACCAGATAGATCAACTACCACCAAAAATCCCTCTGGGGCAACCCCATCAAAGGGCGATAACAGACCATCTCAATGGGGAGGGACTATGTTAAATGTAAAAATTATGTTAAAAGTAAAATGTCAGTTCTTGCCAGCCCATTGGCACAGCGGTAGTGCTACCATCCATGATGCCAGAGACTCAGGTTCAGGAACAAGCCTGGGTCATCAGGGCCTGACAAGAGGCAGGAGGTTTGAGGATCCCACAGGATGCTGTCCTCCTCTGGGGAGAGAGTTGTCACATTACCTGGTTCCTGCAACTGGTGGATTCACGGGAAGCAACTCAGGATTATCAGTGTGTGGGGAAGGGAGGATGCCATTAGGTATTTGGCTGTCTACAGCCTGGACCTCTGTCCTTTTACCAGCATCCTCAGGTGTAGGTCTTCCAGGGACACTGTAAGATTAATAGCCCCCACTGCCGTGCATCATGATCCCCTTTAAAGGGAGGGCACAGGTGGTTGGCACACCTGCTGCTGAACCCCGCTGGCAGTGGGTGATAAGCAAAAGTAAAGAAAAAAATTTCAGTTCTAAACTTACAAGGATATAATGGGTTTAAGGGAAATTCATTTCTTGCATACGCCACTAATGCACTTTTCAATGTCACATTTAGAAACTTTCAATTAAGGACAACACTGTAAATCAGCCACAGCTTGTTTGTTTTTGCCATGTTCCTGTTTCAGTAAACTTATTTTGATGATGATTGTCACAAACGCACTCAGGGTCAGACCTTCTGTTCCAACAGTGCCCAACCTCGAAGTGCAATATGTGAACAGGAGACCAACAGAGACACCCTCCTATCTGTTTTGGGTCCGAGCAACTTCCAGTCTCGAGTCCTGGGGTCAAATATGAACCCTTGTTGCTAGCACGCCCAGGTAACAGATCCAAATATTACACCCTCTTCGGGGAAAGCAGTGCAATAATTAACCCAGCGGGCACACAACCTGGTTCATAATCCCCGTTCTGACTCAACTGAGACCTAGGTATTTCCTTACCTTGCTGTATATGGTGACACACTATAAGCACTTTAACAGTTATGTTAGAATTATCAATACTGTTCCAGCATTCACACTCAAAATGAGATAATGTCTCAGACAGGATTAAGGAAATCAAAATGTTTACTAAAATTAAAAATAGTAAATACAATACAAAACACAGAACATATATACACTAATGCTTACAGTAAAAAAAAAGTTATGAAAATTACAAAACAAAATGCCTTTTTACTGAATTGACTAGTTCTAACTCAGTTTTCAGTTGTGGTTTACCTACCTTGACAGAAATGCCTCTTAAGAGTCCAGAACACAAGTGTCTCTTGAAAGTCTAAACACAAGTATGCAATGTTCCCTCAGCAACTTGACAATATCAAGGGGTGAAAAGTGTCCCACCCAGCTTGTGTGGTCACAGCTCCATGGTGATGCTGGCTGTGAGGTCACTCTCATTCCTGCACACTGAATTAGTCACGTGCATCTGCACACTGCTAAACATTCCACTAAAAAAAAAATATTTATATGCATGTGTATATATATATATATATATATATATATACACACATACATGTATGTGTGTGTGTGTGTGTGTGTGTGTATATGACAAAGAACCTCTGTGTGCAGGCACTGAGGCAATGGTTACCCCAAAGTGTATTTGGCCAGAAGCCAAATTTCAAAGAAATACAAAATCACACATGCCCCACAATGCAAAGCATCATGGACTGCATATGCAAATCACCACATCACACCATCATATATATATATATATATATATATATATATATATATATATATATATATATATTCTTCTAATTATTGAGCAGCATGCTTTATGACAGGTGAGAATTACCCCTTTGATCTTCAGAAGAACATCCAAAAAGACACTTCTCTTAGCTACTGTATGTGACTTGTCACAGGTATCCAACAGAACTGGCTTCCCTCCTGATGTTGTAAAATGCAATATTTTATAACAGGTTTTCTAGGTTCAAAGAAGTAGCTGGTTTTACAACCTTCTTATATCAGCTAACACAGGCGCTGACAGGTAGGTGTCAAAAGGACACTCTTAATTAGTTTATCCACTGGGTCAAGGAGAGGGCAGACCCTTCTTTTCTCTCTGTTCAAATCCCATGTTCCACAATACTTTGCTGCCTGGCCTGTTTCCTAAGCAGAAGTCTAAAACATATATTTATATCAAAACCATATGCACATAACTAGTAGACAATTACCACGTTACAATGATGACCCATGTAAATGAGAGCAGCTACTTACAGCAGAATAAAGACTAAATAACCTACAATACCTAGCATTCCTACGTGTCTCCATAAACAGCATACTAGTTGCTACAAACATCATTCAATATATAGTTTCCTACAATAACCCATGAGATAAAAATTTCCATGACTGGAGTTTAAAGAGTGGAGACCCATTTGACACATGGGTCTTGATTTCACAAGCCCTGCATCAAACCCTTTCTCTGGCACAGCTGCACCAATCACCTTAGCTGTAGCTGCTCCCAATTTTGGTAGGTCGGGCACAGTTGCAATACTTTACCCAGTTTACGGCAGCTTGTGCCAACTCTTCAATGCAAGCACCCTAAAAGGGTCCCCAGGATTTCCGCAAGCTAGATGAGAAGAAGTTGATCAAACTTACAGCAATTGGCACATGGGATTGAAAAGCCTGATCGCAGGCTGGGTGATTATTGCCAGCTCCATGCACCAGATCTTCGGCACACCCAGGGCTTGTGGCAAACAGGAGCATTTGAAAAAATACACCCATGGCCTTGGTAGGAGCACAGTTCTACTTTTAACATAATTATTCTTCTGTACACTTTTTCCTGAAACTCCTGATTCACTTTGGCATAAATGGGGTGCATGACAAATGTATTTATTTGAGGTTTATAATAACAGATTTGAAAAACATTGTACTGCATAATTTTACACACAGTTCAAGTTTCATCTTCCTTTAGGAAGTCCGTTTCTTCATCACGCATTTGTATACAATTGTTTCACTACACCACTACACTGCATTACACTACACTCCACTACACTACACTACAATACAATGCACTACACTACACTATCCTACCCTACACTACACTACTACACTAAAACTACACTACACTACCCTACACTGCATTACACTACCCTACGCTACTCTACACTACACTACAGTACACGACACTGCACTGCACTATACTACACTACTCTACACTATACTGCACTGCACTACACTACACCACACTACATTACACTACTCTACACTACACTACACTACGCTACACTTCACTACCCTATACTATACTATGCTGCACTGCACTACTGTACATTTCACTGCACTACACTACAATAGCACATACAAGTTAGAGCAGAGTACAATTATTAATTCATCAAGTCTATATTTTTTTAGATTAGGTAGTCAAGAAGGCCCTTTGTGCATGAGACATGCTCGCATTTGCTGCATCTGTATGTAGAAAAATAAAACACTATAAAACACAATATTGTATTGATCCATTTCAAGAAGTACCACCCACTGATGTAGCCTGTCTATGTCTGATACAACCATTTTATAAAGAATAATGTTTATTATTGAACACTGTTGCTTAAAGCTACACATATATATGACTCAAAATTAAGTGTGCCACAGGATGTGGTAGTATGTGAGTGTGTGGGGAGGTGGATCACCTCCTTGTTTAATATTTTGCATTACCATAACACCCAAAGTCAGCAATGTGCTTTTCAAAGTGGTGACATAAGTATCTTCATAAAATGGGCTTACAAATACTTTAGAATCCTAGCAACTTCATTGGTCTAAACACTTCACCTGACATTCATTAATCTTTAAGATATGCACAGTTCATAAATAACCTGCCCTAATCTACCTAGCAACAGCCTACATACATGAAAATTAAACCTTTTTCCATTAAAATAAAAAGTCCTCTTTTAAGCAACAAAAACAAACAAACAAAAAAAACACAGGGCATAGTTTTCTTCAAAATAAATGCATTTCACAGGTTCATTCAATGGTGGTCAGCTTTTGTTACCAAAGTCACATATTCTACCTAGCAAGTACATAATAACTTCAGGAAAATATAAAATGTTTCTATTAAAAAAAAGTTTCCTATTTCATAAGTTCAATAACCTACTCCAGGACATGGGTTCTTCAAAAATTAATTCACTTCCAGTGTACACTGGAAATCCCTCAACCAGCTGGCTTTGTGCCAGTCAAGTCACCCAGGGCTTATACATAACTGACTAGGAAATAGTGAAATTATTGCTATGCAATCCATGTTTAATAAATATGGAGCTTATTTTGCAGATTGGTTAATGATGCTTCAAGCTTTGGTAACAAAAGTCTACTTTAAATGCATACACTCTTTTCCTTGTATGCCCTATCAGTTAAACAAATTCTATGTGTTTAAAAGAATATCTGGTTTGCTTTCCTACCCTCGCATAAATGGCATAGAACATTAAGCCAGAGGCAGTATGGGAAATATGTATCACGGCTGCTGGTCACATCTGCAATCTCCTAAGTTAATTAGGGGCTATTGGTTGTTTCATTAGTGAGACCAGCCATTATGGCAAGATTTATTTTATTTTATTTTTTTGTACGAATATTCAAATAACAACATGCTTAGGAAAATGTGAATCTTTCATTCTACACAGACCTTTAATGCTTCCAAACACTAACTTTTTTTGAGTGTTGTGAAAAGCTTAGAATTTATCATATTTTGCCATGTTCCCCAGAGAAGGTGACCCAGATTGACTAGCAGCAGTTCAAAAGATTTTTTTTTCAGGTTTATCAAATGGCCCCAGCAGAGCCTGGCCTAAAATTAAAAGCTTCCCACACCAGAGGGAATATATGTGACTTTAATAACTGAATGTGTTTTTACTTTCTATTATAGGGGTCAAAAGGTTTCTAAACAAACCAAATTTATCAATTATTTAGAGCTGATTTCTTCTGAAGTGGTATTTCGAAGATATTATTTGGTGGGCAAATTCAATGTTCCAGGCCCAGCAGCAGCATTTTATTCATAACAAATTTCTCCCAAACTTAATTTGCTGGGGCAACTTAATTTCCACTATTGTGTTTGCACTGTAGAAATATCAACTGAAGTGTTATGGGCCCTAACTAGTGGGCTTTTCACAGAGAAATACCATAAGCATGCTTATTCAGCACAAGGCTGTTTGCTGTTTATTGCTTAAGAAATGAACCAGTACACTTCGTTTACCACTGAATTGCTTTAGTGGGTAAAGGATTCTTCAGAAAATAAGCAGACTCTTTTAAATTCAGGAAATAATATCTTAAACTGCATTGTCGTCTGGGCAGAGTGGAGAAAATGAGATCACTGTCAAAAGTTTTTGTTAAAGAGATTTGAAAATGGATTAGACACAACAGTTTTTTTTCCCCAACACTGAGATTTATGTGGGATTTTGTATGGGAGAACTTGTCCTGGACTCTGAGGAAAGGAGTTCACTTGACCCCATCTTTGAAATATATGGGTCACTGAATCACATTTGGGTCAGTATGAAAGCATGTCAACCACCCAGAGCTTTGTATACTCACACTACCCACTGAGCATAGTCTACAACATCTTAAATAGTACAATCACAAAAAGTAAAATAGAGGTGTTTTTTTTTTTTATTTTCCTGAATTGCCCTTAAACCAAAGAAAGCTTCATGAAATGCAATGCTCTCCTCATTGTGTCACATGTGAGAGGGTCATCAAAGGTTCTGTTTGCAGCCAGAGAACACTTAACTTTGAAAAAAACAACTAAATATGGCAGCTATGCTGGGAAAAACAAAATGATTATGATGTGCTAGCATACTGTTCGGAGAGAAGCAGGAACCTGACTTAGTTTGATCTAGCCACAGATACAAAGAGCTATTGTATTCAAATGGTCATGTAATATAAATGTTTCCCATCTGTTTATCTATTTGTTTATTTGTTTTTACCCTCATATTCATATCCTGCCCACTTATTCATAGCCTAAAATGCATTTGTATTGGTATGAAATGAACATATGTAGTACAGATGGACAGCAAGGTCTGTGTATCCACCAGGAAAGATAAGTGGGTAGCTCCTTATAACCAGGCACACTCTAGCATTTTGGCATACTTCCTAATGCGGCCTTGTCTGGGCTCATAAACCACAGGAATCAATTTGTTTTAAAAACTCATTTTTCAGAAACTTATTATGCACTTTAGAGATATATTATATACCTTCAGCTGAAAAAGAAGAAAAATTACAGGTGCAAAAGCAACCCATTTTTCCAGCCAGTGAGAATGATGCTGTGTACTAGTCACGGGGGAGCAGTAAAAATTATACTCCGACAGCAACAGGGCAGAAGCCCACAAAGCCACAGCAGTGCGAGTGGCACGGCCAGACAGCGCACTAATAAATCAAGATAATTCTCTGTCTGCCTTGAACTTAGACCCGACTACAATTCTTCGGTACAGCAGCAGCAGCAAGGAAAAAAAAAAGTCTGTTAGTGGAATTCAGCTTTACTGGGGGGACATGATTAGTCACCGGCCAGATTGAGCCTCGATTGCATCTAAATGGTCCACTTTATGAACCATTTATCTTCTGCTCAGACCATTTTCATTACACCAAAAACTGATGCTGAGCTACCAGCTGTAAGATACAGCCTGGTGAAAATTAATAACCTTTTTTTTCTGCAGGACTCCTGCATATGCGAGCAGGAGCATTTATCCCTGTTTTGTTGCGATTTGCATCCCAGCATCCCTGGCAGTCTTTCAATTTTCTCAAGTCTCTTAGCCTTTGCCCCCTGTTTCGCTTTTGCTACACAAACAATCCATCCTGCGCAATTAAAATTCTCTTAGCGCCCTGACATCAGGATATAGCCTTAGAGCAGGGAGCAGTTTACACAGAAAAGGCTTTTATTAATTCCTCTGTCCTGCTTTTCCGCTAAAATATAGGGATCTTGAGATTACTGCTGGGTCCCTTAAAGACCATTTAGAGCAGTGCAATTTTAAAAAGGAGACCTTTATTAATACCTGCTTAGGCTACTGACTGCGGGGAGGGCAAAAAAGGTCTGGCTGTGATGGAAGATAGCCTCTTAGTGCAGCTCAGTCATGTGACTGATAATTCATGAGCAGTCTATTGAGCTGGTTGTAGCTGCTGAGATATACGCTGATATGATTACAATGACATACAATGAAATTATGCAGCATTATGCAGTATTAATGGTGCTTAACCACTGTCAGGAATTAAGCGGAATTACATGAGTCTTTCTCTGAGCCGACATAGTTTTGATAGGGCTGATTAAGGATTTGACTATTTAAAGGAGCTCATTATAGTATTAATTTGGGTACAGTGAGCACCAAACTGGATTGTTTCGGGGATTTTTCTAGTATTCTGCAAGTACTCCTGAACAAGGATAAAAAGTTCAGAAATGTGTCAGTTTTTATTTCTACTGAAGGAAAATGTTGACATTCTTAAAACTAACAGTTTAAAGTATTGCAGTTTTTAGAGGCCCTACCAGTTATAGGTTGGCAATCAGCTGGTGGAGCCTCATGTAGCCAGTGACACTAATTACTGTACTTTAACCAATAGTCTGGTCCTTTGAACTATTCTTTAGCTACCTAAGCATTCCCCAGTTTGCTGAAAAGAAAATGAACAAGTTGTTTCTTATCTTGCTACTCGGCTAAACAACAAATTGCCCTGGTAGTGGTTTTTGGATTTTTTGGCCTAACATCAACAGCATACCACTGAACAAAAGGGCCAAAAATAACAAAGTTAGATTACTTAAATGCCACCTGTCTGTTGTACATCCTACAGGTGGGTATTCCGATAGTTAACACTGCACAAACTGTGCATTGTGTGCGGACAGGCAGGTAAGATACCCTGTGCTGTATTCAAAGGCACAGGTAGCATGACACTAAACTGTCAGCACATGAGGGCTATACATGACCAGGAACAAATGCAGATGAGAGTATCAGAGTGCATACAGGGCACACTGGTGTACAGGATGGTTTCTGGGAGTGCTAACTGGCAGGCAGCTCAGCACTAGAAAAAGGAATCATGTTTTAACAATTATCTAATGATAGCAGATTGTTTAAAAAAAGGGACACTGGTGTCAGGTGCCCTGCCATCCCAGTTCTTGTGCCCTACCAAGAAATGTAGTAGCACACTGGCAGTTTAAGAGCCTCCCTCTGTTCTAGTTATACACCATTTATTTATTATGTACCCCCTCCTGCTCCCCAGTTCCAGTATCATAAAATAACATAGAAACATAGAAGTTGTCAGCAGATAAAGACCCCTTTGGCCCATCCAGTCTGCCCATTTTCCCAGCCTACTGTGCTACTGTAGCCCTTGTATGATCTCTGGTCATTCCCACCCTTGTGTTCCTTCCAAGGTCCCCTTGTATCTGTCCCAGGCATGCTTGGATCCTGCGACTGTTTTGAAACCTACCACATCTGCTGGGAGGCCATTCCAGGCTTCCACCACTCTCTCTGTAAAGAAATATCTCCTCACATCCTCTCTGAGCCTTCCCCCTCCAGTTTCATAGCGTGACCCCTTGTTCTTCAGTCTCTCTTTCTGCAGAAAATGCTACCTTCCTGTACCATATTAATACCTGTTAAGTATTTGAATGTTTCTATCATATTCCTCCCTTTCCCTTCTTTCCTCCAGCGAGTACAGATTCAGTTCTCGTAGTCTCTCCTCATAGGGCTTTTGATGCAGTCCCTGCATCATTTTGGTTACCTGCCTCTGTTCCACCTCCACCTCCACCCTATCCCTGTCCTTCCAGAGGTGGGGCCTCCAGTACTGGATACAGTACTCGAGGTGTGGTCTTACCAGTGGCCTGCACCTTCCTATTGGTGATACCAATCCCTATGCACCCCAGCATTCTACTAGCCTTTCCCACTGCCTTTTTACTCTGCAAGACTAACTTCAGGTCATCAGAAATGATTACCCCTAGGTCTCTTTTCTGTTTGTGATTGCCGGTACCTCCCCTGCCAATTGGTATGCAGCCCCCTGATTTCTGTGCCCCAAGTGCATGATTTTGCACTTTTTAGCATTGAAATCCAGCTGCCAAACACTTGACCATTCTTCTAACTTCCGTAAATCATTCCTCATTTTTTCCACCCCACCCCCCCGTGTGTCCACCGTGTTGCAGATTTTTGTGTCATCCATGAACAGGCAGACTTTTCCTTCTGCAATGTCACTGATAAAGTCATTAAAGATGACTAGGCCTAATACTGACCCCTGAGGCACCCCCACTTGTCACCTTGCCTTCTTCTGAGTGGACTCCATTTACCACCACCCTCTGACTCCTGCCGCTCAACCAACTACTTACCCAGTTTACTACTTTCTGTCCCACTCCTAGACAGACCAGCTTGTTCACCATTCTTCTATGTGGAACGGTGTCAAAGGCCTTCCTGAAATCCAGGTATGCCACATCTACTACTCCACCCTGATCCATTTACCTGGTCACCCAGTTGAAGAACTTGATCAGGTTTGTCTGGTAAGACCTCCCCGCTGTGAAACCATGTTGTCTTTGATCCTGCAATCCACTTGTTTCAAGGTATTCCACTATCCTTTCCTTCAATAGTGATTCCATAACCTTGCTCATTATTGAAGTCAGGCTGACAGGTCTCTAATTTCCTTCCTCCTCCCTATTCCCACTTTTGTGAAGTGGGATCAAATCCGTCCATCTCCAGTTTCTCGGATCCACCCCTGTATCCAGCAGTAGCCAGTGGTGCTGCCAGCACCTCTCTGAGCTCCTTCAGTATCCTAGGGTGAACCCCATCCAGTCCCATTGCCTTGTCAGCTTTTGATTTTGCTAGGACTCTGAGGACTTCCTCCTCTGTAAAAGGACTAGTGTCCACTTCCCTACCAATTCTGCCCCTGTTCTTTATTTTTGGCCTGTCACTTATCACTTCTGTTGTAACTGAAAGAAAGTATCTGTTCTATATGTCCTCCTTCCCTTGGTCCACTTCCTCACACAGCCTACCCCCCTTCACCCTTTATCCTTATTATCCCCCGGTTGATCTTTCTCTTAGTGCTAATATATCTAAAGAAGGTTGTATCCCCTTTTGTTATTGACTTGGCAATATTCTCCTCTGTTTGCACCTTTGCTCTCCTCACTGCCTTCACTGTGTCCCTTTGTTTCTCCTGGTAAATTAACCTATCCTCCTCTTTCTGTGTCTTTTTTGTATTTTTTAAATGCTAGTTTTTTTGCTCTTACTGTTTCAGTGAGCTGTCTAAAGAACCACTGTGGTCTTCTTTTCCTCCTGTCCTTGCAGACCTGCCTGACAGAGAGATTCATACCTCTTTCAAAGCTTCTTTAAATTTTGCCCACTAGTCCTTGGCTCCACCTAGCATCCCTATCCTTGCCAGGGCATCTCTGAGGCATTCTCCCATTGTCTTGAAATTGGCCCTCCTGAAGTCCATGACCCTCATCCTTGTGCAGTTTGGTGCAAACCCAGTTTTTATACTAAGCCATATCATATGATGCTCACTGGTCCCCAGCTGGTCCCACACTGTAACGTCAGTAACACTGTCCCCATTCGTCAGCACTAGGTCCAATACTGCTCCCTCATGAGTGGGTTCCATTACCAGTTGACTAAGAAATGCCCCCTGTAAGGAGTCTAGGATATCCCTGCTTATGGAACTTGTTGCTGCTGGGAGTCTCCATACCATGTCATGTAGGATGAAGTCTCCCATTACTAACAACTCTCCCTTATGAGCCAGCCTTTAGATTGCTTCCAGCATTTCTCCATCCACTTCTTCCATCTGTGCTGGAGGTCTTTGTATCACTCCTGCATGGAAAATGGCCCCATTCCTTTTTTCCAGAGTGACATACAGTATCTCTGCTCCCCCCTTCCCCTTGTATTTCTGTAGCTTTTATGCTGTCCCTTACATAAAAAGCTACCCCTCCCCCCTTTCTTCTGACCCTGTCCTTTCTGAAGAGACTAAAACTTGGTACTGCTATATCCCAGTACTGGCCTTCGTTGCACCAGGTCTCAGTGATAGCGACTAGATCTGGGTCCTCCTCCTCCTCTGCCATGGTGGCCTCTAGGTCTGCAATCTTGTTGCCCAGACTTCGAGCATTTGCACACAAGGCCCTCCAGATCTTTCACCCTCCATTTTCTTCATTCTCTCTTCTATTCCCTACCCTCATTTGTGGGGGAGCGCTAGCTAGTTTCCTGCACCCCCCACTTGCTGACCTCCATGCCTTCCCTAGCCTCATACTCCCCTTTAATCAGTTTAAATGCAGGGCCCCATTCATGTATTCTACCAGTTTTCCTCTAAGCTCTCTTGACCCCTCCTTGCTGAGGTGCAGCCTGTCCTTTGAATACAATCCTTCCATTTGTCCCCCCACCCTTCAATGCAAATGAACTCCTCCGACATGCACCAGTCCCTTAGCCACTCGTTGAACTCCTCTATTCTCTTTTTTTCTGCCTGTACTAGCACTGGGGACCTGGATTACCTCAGAGAATGCCACTGAACTCCCAAACTCCCTGCAGCTCCCCGCTAGCTCTTTAAACCTTTGTTGCACCACTTCTTCCTCATTCCCTGCCAAATCATTTGTCCCTAGGTGAATGATCAAGTGGGGTTTGCCCCCCACCTTCCTTATCACTTCCTTGATCCTAGATATCTTGATCAAAATAATTAATATAAAATCATTGGCAGTTCAGTATATATCTCAACCAGACCCATTGCCCAATCAAACTGAATAGAATACATTCCCTGGTAACACAGTGGAACCCTTTATCTGCACCGTTACCTGACTATTCTAAGAATAAATTCACTGGTGATAAAGAGAATGTCTCAATTGCTCCACATGCCTATTTATACCCAAATAAGTCATGTACCTGGTAATTCAGTGGTCACTGATCCACCTGGATGTTCTTTCAGGCAGCAATATCCCTTATGGTCCGCTGGTCCCCCTTGCACAAGATGTAGTAGGTGAAGCTCCTTCACTCACCTCCATGTCCATTTGCCATCTAACCCTTGTAGCCACCACAGAAACATAGATTTTGTTAACAGAAAAGACCTTTAGGCCCATCCGCTCCGACCCTTGTCCCTGCCTATTCTGTCACCACTAACTCTAGTTGATCATAGGTGTCTTTTTTCTCCCCATTCCTCTACCTAATATACCTCTGTGCCTATTCCATGCATGCTGGAAGCTCCCCACAGTCTTTGCCCCCACTACTTCCTCTGGAAGGCTGTTCCATGAAGAAGTATTTCTGCACATCTCTCCTAAACTTCTCCCCTTAGCTTCATTGCTTGCCCCCATTGTTGTAGTATCTCCTTTCTCTGAAATACACCCTCCACTCACACCTTGTTCACTCCTGTGAGTACTTCTAGGTTTTAATCATGTCCCCTCTCGCTTTCATCTCTTGCAAGGAGTACATGTTGAGTTCCTACAGCCTACCCTCTTATGGCTTCTTGTGCAATGTCCTCATCATTTTGGTTGCCCTCCTCTGCACCACCTCCACCCTTTCAATGTCCTTGTGGAAGCATGACCTCCAGGACTGGGTGCAGTACTCTACGTGGGGTCTCACAAGTGAGCAATACAAGCTGGAAGTACCACCTCTCTCTTCCTGCTAGAAATCCTTCTCCCATGCACCCCAGCATCCTGCTAGCCTTTCCTACTGCTTTGTTGCACTGCCCAGCTACCTTGAAGTCATCTCATATGATGACCCCTATGTCTCTTGCTTGGTGACTGTAAGCTCCACTCCTCACATCTTATATATAGCCCCTGCATTCCATAGCCCAAAGTGCATAACCTTGTACATTTTGGTATTGAAACCCAGCTAGCACCCCTTAGACCATTCCTCTAGTTTCCTCAGATCACTTTGCATTCTCTCCATCACTTGCTGAGTGTCAGCCCTGTTGCAGATTTTTATATCATTTGCAGAGACACACCTTACCCTCAAGCTGTGCTAAAATGTTGCTTATGAAGACACTGAAGAGGATTGATCCCAGCACCAAACCCTGTGGCACCCCACTAATCACTCTTCTATTGCCTGAGTGACTACCATTTACCACCACCCTTTGCCTCTTATCCCTTAACAAGTTTGATACCCAGGTTATCACTTTCTACTCCACTCCCAGGCTGCTTAGTTTCTAAACTAGCCTCCTTTGTGGCACAGTGTTGAAAGCCTTACTGAAGTCCAGATAGGACATGCTCATTGCTCTCTCTTGATCCACCTACCTGGAAACCCAGTAAAAGAAATCTATGAAGTTAGTTTGACATGACCTGTCCCCTGTGAAACCATGCTACTGGTGGTCCTGCAGCCCTTTTGCCTACAGGTGCTCCATGAGTCTCTCCTTCAGTAGTGTCTCCATTAACTCCCCACCACTAATGTGAGATTGACTGGTCTGTAGTTGCTAGCATCCTCTCTAATGCCACTTTTGTGCAGAGGAACCACATCAGCCCTCCTCCAGTCCTCTGGAACTTCCCCCATCTCCACTGTGCTGCTAAAAAGTGCTGCCACACGGACAGCCAATACCATGCTTAGTTCCTTTGGGATCCTTAGATGAAGCCCATCTGCCCCATTGCTTTATTCCCCTTAAGGCTTTCAATCTCTTCCAGATCCTCTCCACCAATA
The DNA here is from genome assembly GCA_016271365.2 of Neoceratodus forsteri. Lineage (NCBI taxonomy): Eukaryota > Metazoa > Chordata > Ceratodontiformes > Ceratodontidae > Neoceratodus > Neoceratodus forsteri. Next base: position 240,636,926 of record CM057459.1, on the reverse strand, counting down.
ATGGACTTGTGTCCACTCCTCCTCCTCTCCTTGGTGCTTACTGCAGCATGCTGGTCTGTCCCCCCCCAACCTCTACTTTGAAGACCGAGCAGAAGTAATCGCTTAGTATTTCCAATTTCTCTTGATCTTCCTCTATGCAGTCCCACCTGCCCTCCTGATTCTCACTATCCATCCCCTTGACTTCTTCTTTTCCCTCACATATCTGAAGAAATTATTATACCCTTTTTTGACCAACTTAGCTATCCTCTCCTCTGTTAGTGCTTTATTTGCCCTCACTCTCCTTCCTGCCTCCCTTTATTTTGCCAGCTATACCTCCCTGTCTTCATCCTTCTGTGTCTCCTTGCAGTTTCTAATGCTGTTTTCTTCTGCGTCACTGCCTTTTCCACCTCCTTAGAGAATGATAGCAGCCTCTTCCTCCTCTTTCCCTCACTATCTTCCTTCAAACAGCATGCCATTGCCTGGCAATATTCTCCTAAATTTTTCTCCCTTGAGCCTCCCTTCCCCCCTTCAATGCATTGTCTGAGGCAGTTTTCCATTTCTTTACATTTACCAAGGCTATGGTAGTAGATGGTAGCCAGCTGTGGAGGTGAGAGAAGGGGCTTCCCCATCTCCCATCTCATGTGGGAGGGACTATTGGATTACCAGGGGTATTGGTGCCTAACAAAACATCCAAGTGGATAGGGGACCTCTTGACTACCAGGTATAGGAATTTATTGGGTATTAATGGACATGTTGAGCAGTGGAGGGGTTTCAGTGAATCATCAGGGAATTGATTCTAATTGGTATAATCTGATAATTGTTACATGTGTGAATTTTCACTGGATCACTAGGAAATTTATTCTATTTAGTATGATCAAGCAATGCTGTGTGTGTGGGTTCTACTAGATCACTGGGAAATCTATTCCATTTAGTATGATTAGGAAATGAATACAGATGGGGTCCTGTCGATCACTAGGGAATTTATTCTGTTTAGTTTGACCAGACAATTAGTGTAAGTTGGGGGGGGGGGCTCTACTGGATCACCAAGGAATTTATTCTGTTTGGTATGATTGGGCAGTGGGTGCAGGAGGGGGTCCACTGGATCACTAGGGAATTTATTCTGTTTAGTATGACTGGCAATGTAGGTGGGAGGAGAGGTAAACTAGAATACCCCCTCCCTTTTTCACTCCCTCCACCCCTTTCTCCTCTCCCCCACCTTCCATCTCCTTGCTTCCTACTCCCCTTAGCTATTTCCCTTTCATTCCCTCCTAACCCCCTCCTTCTCTTTCCATTACCTCCCCTGACAATGCCTACCATGGCTGCTATTCTCACTCCAACCCCTTGCCCCACACTGGCTTCCCCTTCCCCACTGTTGCTCGGGCCTGTTAACCACCCTCTGCCCACCTGCACAACACTGCTGCTGCCTTCTACAGCCAGTGGGCATGCCCTACCCCCATTCTAGATGTAAGACATTGAAATCTCCTTGAAGAATTCAAAGCTATCTGGGAACCTATAATTATTATCTTCCTCATAGTGATTTTTACCTATGAAGTAACAAAAGCTCCAGTACATGCTAGAATTACATTATTATTGTCTTTTACCTAATTCTGTATTACCACTGTACTACTCCTGTTGTCTGTCTTATCTGTTTTGTATGATGTCTGACCTGGAACCTTTGTAAACTAGCCTATGGCTCAAAGGTATTTAATCCCAAACTGAAATAAATAAACATATCAGAGAATTTATTTTATCTAACATGCTCGGGTAACAGGAGCGGGTGACTGGTTCCACTGTATCACCAGGGAATGTATTCTAATTTGTATAATTAGGCAACAGGTGCAGGTAGGGGTATGCTGATCTACCAATACTTTTATATGTAGCTGGGGCTGGTGAGTGGAAGGGGGTTACATTGGACTCCAGGAACTTGTCAAAATATTGGACTGACAATAGGTCTGGTGATGAAAGGGGATCACTGGAGACAAGGATACCTGGATATTATCTTTAATGATGTAAAAACTGAAATATCTGCATTATGAATTATTTGCTGTTTGATAAAATCCTGGTCTGTGTACCCTATGTGAAATGTGGCCAGCAGCAAGGATCATGTAAGCCTGAAAGGCCTATTTTGTATGGGACATTTTCCTGTTAATAGACCAGCCCCAACTCATCTGGAGATGGAAAGGTAGGGCATGGCTGACTCTTTTGTTGTGTTAAATGACCTTGAAAAGGTAGTAACTTGTCCACAAGCCCTTCACACCATAGTATAAAGACTGAGGCAGAACCCCAGAACTGGGTCAAAAATCAGCATCAGTCAAGCCAGATAAACTCTGTTATAGGGGAAGTGAGGTCATAGACCCTAAACTCCATTGCACCTCTGGACAGAAAGGGAGGGGGTTAAAACTGATCAATATAGAAGACTTGCTCTCTTTCACTGGAAATTCGGTGTGAACCATTCCAAGGAGGGAGCCAGGCCATAAGTTTGAAGCAAGGATTGAGGTAACAGAGTGCAGTATGCCTCATGAGGTTAGTAAGCACTGTAACTGTTAGGAAGATAGCTAAACATTTAATTGCGCAAGTGTGAAAGCTTTATTTTTTAAATTAAGTGATGATTACTGCCTGTATGGTTTACATGTAAATGTTGTATATACCAGTTTACTACTGTTATATTTTGCTAACCAGTGTTTGGTAATAAATTAGATATTGGGTCAGATTTTCAAAAGCTGACGCAGGGCTTTGGTCAAGCCTTGCATCACAGCAACGTTTTGGTGCAGCTGTGCAAAACATCTTTGCTGCAGCTGCACCCGATTTTCCATTCTTGGGCACACTTGTGACACTTTACAGCAGCTTGTGCCAAATCTTCAGTGCAAGCCCGTAAAAACGGTCCCATAACTGGTGCAAGCTAAACCATGGGAGAGCTGGTCTAACTTGTGGGACTTGATGTATGGGAGTGAGAATCCTGATTGCCAGCTGGGGGAATACCGCAGACCCCGTGCACTGTATGATTGGTGCACCAGTGGCATGCAGCATTCCTGGGGGCTTTGAATATCCGGCTCATTTTCTAAACTGTGTCATGATGATAGCCATGCCTGTATCCACTGCTTCCTGTAACTTCTTCATGTTGTAACAAATTATGTATACAAAAGTTCTCTTTTTTGCTCTTTCTGTATCTAACTAGTATTGTTATCCCGTGTTGCCCCTAAAAAAGGGACCTTCGGGTCTCAGTGGGCCTACCCAGTCACCAAAATGTAATAAATAAAATAAATAAATAAACATTGGCATAATTGGATTATGTGTGACTGCATCCCTGAAAGGAAAGGTACCTGGATAAGTTGTGCAGGTTAACGCATCCCTGAGAGACTAAAATTTGCCTACAGTCCCTCACAGTGGGGAGTCTGAGGGTTAAAGGTGGTAGACAAAATTGGTGCTCTTGGTAAAGAGGGGCCTTGATGGTGGCAAAGCTGGTCCACATGGTCTAAGGGAAAGATAGCGGGAGACGGAGCCTACTGGGGACTGCAAGTTATTCTGACTGTCACATCTAGTGGCAACACATGAGATGAGAGTGTGAGACCTGCTTGCACAGAGCACCCTTTTGGATATTCAGTACTTAAGGGGTCAGTCTCAACATTTAAGCAGTATAAACAGGTATATGCAGTATTATGCAAAAACTGTCTTCTCATATTTCAGGCTTTTAATATATATTTTTTTAAACTTAAGAAGTGTTTAGGGATAGAAATGCCTGGCAAAAAAAATGTAGTGAAGATGCCAGAGCTCCAGCAGCTGTGTGTGTTGAGAGACGTATACATGGCTAAGATGATTCAGGCTGTAGAAGTAGCAGATTGAGGTCCTTGGAAACCCCAGTGGTAAGAGAGCGACATCTGATAGCCTTGCAAGCTGAGTTAAAACTGGCTCACATTCCGAATCCAGAAAGACAAAAAGTGAGGGAGCTGGAGCTAGCCAGGTTGCAAACTGAAGACAGCTAAGCTAGATGCAGAGGAGATACAAAAGCATTGAGAAGCAGAGCAAAGACAGCATACAGCAGACACAGAGGAGAGGAGAGAGAAAAACAGCATGCAGCAGATGCGGAGAAGGCCAGGACTGATCTAGACAAAAAGAAGAATGAACACAAGCACCAGCTCAAGTTCAGAGACCACAAATTACAGATGGCAATGCCTCATCCGTGGCGTGTGCCAGACCAGGTGAGTAATGGGTTAGATGGGGCTAGCCAAGGCATAAAACTTCTCACAGAGGACATAGATGTTGATGATTTCCTTAACTTGTTTTAGAAACTGTGTGGGCAAAACCAAATTGGCATAGGAGCACTGGCCCACTCATCTGTCTCTGCTGCACACTGGGAAGGCATGGCAAGCATTTTCCTGCTTGGAACCTTACGATAGCAGGGGCTATGTGAAAAGCAAAGCTGGTATTTTGAAGCATCATGAGTTAACCCCTGAGACTTACAGATTCAAATTTAGATAGTTAAGAAAGCAGCTGGGGGAAAATTATAGGGAACAAGATGGTTAAATGTGAAGAAAGCAGTAAGTGTCACTGAACTTTGTAAAGTGATACTTACTGAACAGTTTTTATGTTGTCTTGCACACGCAGCGTAAGCAACATTTTGTGACAGCTTGCTGGAGTAGCAGGTTGTGGAGGTGCGGCCATGTTGTGGCCAATGGCGCCACTGCTTTTTTGGGCTGGTCTCTGTTGTACCAATGAATGAGCACGCTGTCTATGACAGCCTTTGAGAGGCGTGCCACCAACTTGAAAGAATTTCACCACTGCAGTGAGGAAGCGCCCCATCATTGCAGGGCATGCCTTGCCTGCTGAAACATTTCAATAAACATGGCAGTGGCCATCACCATCTGCTTCTCACAATCCCCAGCAACCTGACTTCGTGGTGCCCAGTTCCACTGTCGGCTTATTTATAATCCCCTCAAGACTGTGTGCCACACTGGGAGCCCACCCCAGTGTGCCCAACTGTTGTTTAATTTCACCTGTAAATAAAGAAAATCTTCCCACGATGTCCATTCCTAAAAATAAGAAAACGGTTATCGTTGAGTCGGAGTGCCCCCTCCCCAACCCGCACCAACCCTCTGCGCACCCTCCTACACCCCCCAACCCTTACTTACCTCCGCAGCCTAGTGCAGTGATCTTCGGTGGAGCCGGACACATCTGAACTCTTCAAAAGCCAACCACAAGCTGAAGAAAATCATGGTAAGCTGTATAATGGCATCAGTGGTGGTAGTGGGGGTTCAACTTAGGTGGATGTCTTGGCTATTTTTGAAACTTTTGGCTCCAAATTTCCAACATGGGGTTCTTGGGACCCCACCTCATGAACTCAGTCACTGTCATTTTGTTATTCTGTCCTGAAAGGTGATTTCTTGGTCACTGCATGGAATCACCTTTTGAGACTGATTAATGAAATAACAGTGATACTGTTCATGAGGTGGGCTCCCAAAAAGCCTATGTTGCAAATTTGGTGAAAAAATTCCGAAAAATTACTGTGTTATAAGCGTGCGTTGAGCAGTCTCCATGCACACTCATAAATTTGAGAATTGCTAATGTTTTCACTCCAGATTTTCCACATTACCATTATTTCACAACTCCTTATGAACAGTACAGCTGTCATTTTTCACATCCTGCCTGAAATGCGTTTTCGCACAATGGCGCGGTCGCTGTGGGAAATCAATGTTCAGGACAGAGTAAGAAAATTGCAGTGACACAGTTCATGAGTGGAGGTCCCAGAATGCCTATGTTGAAAATTTGGTGAAAAAAGTCCACAAAATGATTGTGTTACGAGTGTGCGTTGCGCAGTTTCCATGGACGCTCATAACTTTGAGAATTTTTAATATTTTCACTCCAGATTTTCAACATTGCTATTTTTTCACACCTCCTTATAAACATTACAGCTGTCCTTTTCCACATCCTGCCTGAAATATGTTTTGCACAGCTGGCGCACAATGGCATGGTCGCCGTGGGAAATCAATGTTTGGAACAGATTAAGAAAATCCCAGTGACACTGTTCATGAGCGGAGGTGCCAAAATGCCCATGTTGAAAATTTGGTGAAAAAATTCCACAAAATGACTGTTACGAGTGTGCATTGCAGTTTCTACATACGCTCGTAACTTTGAGAATTTTTAATATTTTCACTCCAGATTTTCAACATTGCCATTTCTTCACACCTGCTTATGAACAGTACAGCTGTCATTTTCACATCCTGCCCAAAATGGGTTTTTAAACATCTGGCACAGAATGGTGCAGTCGCTGTGGGAAATCAACGTTCGGGACAGATTAACAAAATGACAGTGCCACTGCTCATGAGCAGAAGTCCCAAATGCTTTCATGAGGTGGGGTCACAAAAATCCCATGTTGAAAATTTGGAGTGCAAATGCCCAGGGCATTAGGGTTTCTAACCATAACGTCCCACCCTGTAGAGACTGACATGTGTCAGGGGTGTGACTTTGGATTGTCGGCTCTAATGCTCATGCCATTCCACCCCCACACCCACCCTGCAGCCACTGACAGGCATCAAGGTGTGCCTTGGACTCTTCAGCTCCAAAGTTCACCCATTCTCCTATACTTCACCCATCTCATACTAAAATGCCAGCAGAATAGGCCTAACGGTCTTTCATGTCTGCTCGTTTGGTCAGTCCCCAACCTGGGTGCTGACCTTGCTGTCCCCCTCGCTTTCTCTGGCTTCTCCCTTCCCAGTTCTGGATATTCTTGCTGCATTGGATTTTGCTTCCAGAACCCTTCCCCTGTACCTGTCCCACCCCCTCTTGAACCCCTCCACTGTCTCTGCCTCCACCAGCCACCTAGGCAGTGCATTCCATGGCTCCACCACCCTCTCAGTGAAGTAGCACCTCCTCCTTTCTCCCCTGAATCTTCCCCCCTCCAGCTTCCAGCCATGCCCTCTAGTGGCCCCTTCCTCCTTCCTTCGAAGCACCCCCACTGTTCCTCCCCTATTTACCCTCTTCATGTACCTAAAGGCCTCTATCATGTCCCCCCGGTCCCTTCTCTCTTCCAATGTGTACATATTTAGCTCTTCGAGCCTCTCCTCATAGGTCCTGTCCCCCAAGCCCCAAATCATTTTGGTTGCCTCCTCTGGACCCTCCAGAGGAGGTTAATGTCCCGCTTATGTGGCTCTCCAAAACTGCACGCAGTACTCAAGGTGTGGCCTCACCAAGAAGTCATAGTACAGAGGAGTATCACTTCCCTCCTTCTGGAGGTGATCCCTAGCGATGCATCCCAGCATCCTGTTGGCCTTGCTACTGCCCTCCTACAAGTCTCAGAGTTGTTCATCTTGACATCCACCACCACCCCCAGGTCCCTCTCAGCCATCGAGACTTGTAGCATTTCCCCAGGGTGTACACTTGACCTGGGTTTCTGGCCCCCAGGTGGAGTACCTTGCATTTCCCTGCATTGAACCTCAGCTTCCACTTTCTAGACCATCTTTCCAGAGCCTCCAGGTTCCCCTGTAGGGCCACCCTCCCCTCCTCCCCATCCACCACCGCCCCCAGTTTCGAGTCATCTGCAAAGAGACTCATCTCACTCCTGATTCCTGTCCTTGGTCCGGTATGGGCGTTGGACAGTGGGCCCAAGGACTGATCCTGTGGGACCCCACTATTGACCCTCCTTGGGATGAGACTATCCTCAACTACGACCCTCTGGGTCTGGTCCTGAGCCAATTGCCTATCCATCTGATCATCTGGTTCCCACCCCATTTCTCCCAGCTTATCCAACAGGCCCACGTGAGAACAGAGTCAAATGCCTTGCTGAAGTCTAGAAAGAGGACATCCACTGGTCTACCCAGGTCCAAGGCACTTGTCACCCAGTCATAGAACTCCACCAGGTTTGTCTGACACGATTTCCCCGGGATGAATCCATGCTGTCTACTGTCCAGGCACCCTGACTTATCCAGGTCCCCCCTAGCCTCTCCATGACAATGCCCTTCATCACCTTGCCCACCACTGAGGTCAGGCTGACAGGCCTGTAGTTCCCTGCCACCTCCCTTGATCCCCCCCTTGTGGATAGGCACTATATGCGCCACCTTCCAGTCTTGGGGCACCCACCCTGTCCTCAGAGAGATGGTGAAAAGCTCTGCCAGGGGTTTTGCCAGACATCTGCAAGTTCCTTCAGCACTCTGGGATGTAATTTATCCAGCCCGGTGCTTTCTCCATCTTAAGGGAGCTGAGGGCTTCCCTCACTCTCTGCTGTGATTTCCACTTCGGTACCTTCTCCTGCTTAGCCCTCCCCCACCTGCCAGTGATGCCTCCCCTCTCCCCAGACCTGCCCGATCGGTAAGGGGTCCCCCCTCCTCAGTATCTCTGTCTCCTCCCATGTATGATACAGCACCCCCATTTTCCCTGGTGAAAACTGAGGTGGAAAGTACTCATTTAGTACCTCAGCCTGCCTCCCCGGGTCTTGTGCCCATCCTCCTGATTTAATCCTGCTAATCTGCCCCTTCACCCTTCGTTTTTCCCCAATGTATCTAAAGAACCCCTTGTTCCCTCTCCTAATTTCCCTGGCCAGGTTCTGCTCCTTCCTTTCCTTAGCCGCCCTCACCACTCTAGTGGCCCTTCTAGCCATCAGCTCGTACTCCCCTCGATCCCTTTCACTCCTTGAGCACTTGAATTGCTCAATGTATTTCCTTGTGGAATGGGGTGAGTGTAAGGCCCGATGACCCCAAGGTACAACGTGTCACTTGTCGGAGTCTGCAGGATAGGGTGAGGTGAAATGGAATGAGCACACCTCAATGCCTGTCAGTTTCTGCAGGGTGGGGTGGGGTTGGCATCCGTTCCCTACTTCACTGCCATTCCTATTATGCATCTAACTCCTGCACTACCAGTGCCAATGCCAGCAAGACAACATTTGGCATTGACCAATGCTTGTTTAATGTGTGAATGCTAACAGTAAAGCATGGTTATCTGATAAGAATCCTAGTGCTGTGGCAGAAGCTGCTGAATGGGCAGATAAGTATGCAGCCAGCTACCCTGATTCACACAAGAGGGTATATTGGGGAAGGAGTTTTGTTCACAGAGGGAAGGGTGGGACACAAGAGGCAACTAAAACCCAACAGCCCTTTGAACCTAGAAGAAACAGCCCAAAAGATCCGGAGAGCAGCAGTGTAGAGATTAGGAAATGCAATGTGTGCCAGAAGCTTGGAAATTGGTCTTAGTATTGCCCTTGGGCAACAGAGATCAGACAATGGAATGTGGGGCGGTCACTGTCCTGATATGGGATCAAAAATGGTCAGTCCACTCTTGTTGAAGAGGGTGAGAGCAACATCTTCTTAAAAGAGCAGCACATAGTAGTCTGTGTCTTGAGTGCTACCCCAGTGAACACTCAGAAACACTTGAGACCAGTCTGGGTGAATGACACCCTGACAAAAGGATTGAGGGACACCAGGATCAGTGTCAGAGTCATCCAGTAAGAGCTGGTATGGCAGATCAGATCCTGCTTGGGAACAGTGCCTCACTCAGATTTGATCCTTACCCCTAGTGCACACTTCCAACAGCCTGAGCAACACTGAAGTGGGAGGGGGTGAGGTGGAGAAGGAAGTAGTGGTTTCTTCTGGGTTTCCGACGAAATACTTTCTGTTGGGAAATGACTGGGATGATGAAGAAGAGCTAGACACCATCTGTACTGTGACTCATAGTCAAGCATGAGGACTAGGACTAGTAGTAGGGGTAGATGAAAAGAACTTGGGGGAGACAAGACCCAACCCTGTCTTTAACCTCATTCTTATACCAGAGAGTGTGGCCACTGAGTTAAAGGGGCCACAGCACTATTTGGCCTTCAATGTCAGTTTTCATGTTTGGACCATTTCACCAGCCTTTCTAAGTCCCAGTTACACTCCCTCACCCCCTACTTGCTATCCACTCTGCCAGATAGTTTTATGTCCTCTGCAAAGAGGTACATCTTGCCCTGGATACCCTCCCTTATACCACTAATGAACATATTCAACAGGACCATTCACAGGACTGACCTCTGTGGCATCCCATTTGTTACTCTGTGTCTTCTGACTTGATCTTATTTACTACCACCATTTGTTTTCTTCCCCATAACCGGTTCCCTATCTACTATCTTAATTCCACCCCCCCCCGATCTTTCAGCTTCTTCAGCAGCCTCCTATGTGATACTGAATCAAAGGTCTTACTGGAATTGAAGTAGGGCAACATTACCACTCACCCCATCTACTGCCCCGTGACCCATTTAAATAAATGCTTATAGGTTGGTCTGCCATGATCTACTCATTATGAATCTGTGCTGCTTGTAGTCTTGCAACCCATTAGCCTCTAGGTAATCTTAGAGTATGGTCTCCATCAGCTTACCAATAATGGAGTTAAGAATGACCAGCCTGTAGCTTCCTGGGACTTCTTCCTTGGCCCCCAGCCCCGTTTTGAAGCAGAACCACATCAAAAGCCCCCAGACCCCCAGCACAACTTCTGTCTCCAGTGAGCATCTCAACACTCAGCCAGGGGCACTGCCAGTTCTGATCATAATTCTCTGAGCACCTTCATGTGTAAGCTGTCGACTCCCGGTGCTGTATCCACTGCAAGGACTGCAAGCCCCTTCCTTACATTGTCAGCTATGACCTGTATTCACCCAATTTCTTATACCCTCCCCTGTGAAAGCCTTAACACTGCTTTCCAGTAGTGGCCCCTTGTCCCCTACCATGAATATTTTTATCTGTTTTTTATTTATAAGTTTAATGATTACAGGATAAGTTCTATGAGAAACAAGTCTCATTTACAGAATGTCCCAAGTCATAAAAACAACGAACAAAGACATAAGAGTAATTGTTCATAACATTTGCTTTTGCCTGTCATCTTCCACTAACCTCCCCCACAGGTAACCTAACAATTATACAAATTCCTGAAAAACTGGGCACTCAAAACATGAAGAAATACCAGTACTTTACCATACGCTGGTGTCTCTCAATAGTGAAACTGTTTTTTGATGCAGAATACAGTACAGGAACACCACCAACCGGAAAAATGTCCAAAGTTTTGCACCTTTCAAGTGCTCTGTTAAAGTGCCTGATGTCTGGTGGCTACAAACTTAAATACAGAATTCGATTTAAAGTGACTGGGGCATATACACATCTACGATTAAAACCACTACCAGTAAGGAGACATAAATCTATTAGAGGACTCTGATAATAAACAATTACTTCTACGAGTCATGTGTAACTTGTAGAATACTCAGGCCTGGATATACAAAAGAGTTGTGCACGGCACAACAGGGATGCACCATGAGCAACCCACCAGTGCACCCCAGCACGATATTCAAAGAGGAAAGTTGGCGTTGGTATTAACTACTGATGTGCTGGGGCATCGGTAATGTATGGTGGCTACAGTGCAGTGCCCATGCATATGTGCACATCCCCATATTCAGCCCAGGATGTGCAGCACATATGCTGGCACAGCTCTGCCTTGTGCCACTCAGGGGGGCGCAAAGATGTGCCTGGTAAAACCAGGAACAAAACCTGGCCACCCACAGGTGAACTGCCATAATGCAGAGTGCAACACAGCAGCCAGTGGCAGCGGTGGGTTGCCACCCACCCACCCAGAACACTGTCCACATGCTCCCTGCCCTGGGAGCAGTGTGCCCCACCCATCGCCTGATCGCAGGCATAAGTAAAATATAATCCCTGGTGGTCAATAGGAAAGCCCTCCATTGCCCAATCGCGGGCATTAGTAAATATATATGCCCCGTAGTTCTGGGAAAGCCTGCCATCACTCGATTACAGGCATAAGTAATATTAATCTCTGGTGGTTCAGTGAAACCCATCACTGATCATGGGCGTGAATATGGCTAGATACTCCAGGCCCAGTGGCACTTCTCTCACTCTCACTGGGCTGAGGTTCCCCACTACCTAGCACTCCCTATCATCGGGTGGGTGGTAGAGTCTTACTTGCATGCCACTCAGCCATTTGCTGAATGACAGTAAAAGCAGTATGGTCTTAGAGTAAGCCCATTGGTCTACTTGTGGGACCAATGGGCATGCAGACTATATTTACTACACAGGCCCGATATTTGAATGAATGGATACATTCACATATTGGGCCTGTATGGTACAGTATGATCTGCATGCCCATTGATCCATGCAGTGGACCAATAGGTGTACAGACCATACTGTACGCTGTCATTCGGCAGGCAGCTGGGCGGCATGCAGGCAGGGTGCTGCCACCCATCGATGACGGGAGGTGCTGGGTGGTGGGGGACCTCAGTAGGTGGGTGGGGAGTGGGGTACCACTGGACCACCAGGGTATCTAGTGATGTTTCCGCCTGCAATCGGGTGATGGGGGACCTTCCACTGGACCACCAGGGATTATTATTACTTATGCCCATGATCAGGCAATGGAGGGCTTTCCACTGGACCACCAAGGAGATTCACTGTACCTATGCCCGCGATCAGGCGAATGGGAGTGGGGACCGCCATGGGACTGCAGGGCATCAGTCCCCGACGGCTGCAGCCTGGCAGGGCACCAGGCACAAGTCACCAGGGATCAGTGCACCACATGCAAATGGAGCCATAATGACATGCAAATGGCCCTATTTGCACCTTGCCTGCATAATGGCTGAATATCACGGATGATGCACCTAGCGCAACTGCACTTGCACTGGTGCATCCCCCTGTTCCCATTCTGCCACTTGTGCTGGAGCAGTGCATGCGCTCTCAGTGCCATATTCAACGGTGCTGAGCCATGGCACAGCACCATTGAATATCGCCTAGTCCATGCCCTGGCGCAGCCAAGTTGCGCTGCTCCCAGGCTTGAGCCCCTGCCCAGCGCAGTCTGAATATCCAGGCCAAAGTTTTTAAGTTCTTTACCACACTTAGACAAATTAGAGGTGATCTCCCATAACCCCCCATTATGTCATATATAGCAGTCATCGCTACCACATTTAATCACTACTTCTTTTGTAGTTCATCAAGATTTAGAACTAATATACAGTAACATCACTTATTATATAGAGAATAATGGATAGGTAAGTGTGTGTTATGGATTTTTTTCACACACCCGAGGTGTGTGATGACCCATAAATATCGAGAGCGAAGCTTGAGAGGTTTGTGTGGGCATCACACACCAAGGGTGTGTGAAAAAAATTCATAACATCACACTTACCTATTCTTTATTTTTTTATTATTGCTGGTGTGGAGGGTTAGACTGCGTTTCTAGCTGCTTGAAAGAAAACGATGTTTTTTTAGCTAGAGTGCATTTTATTTTTGAAGAAATTGAACTGTACATGAATAAAACACTGTTGAAAATATTGCAGATGAAATACTTTTTGTGAAACAGTGGAATGCAACAGTTTTAAAGTCTTTTCTTTGGGGAATGTCATATCAACCTGATCTGGGGTTATTATGAAGTGTCATATCAACCTGATTTTGGGTTATTATTGCCTTTGGAGCATAATAACCTGCAATCCAATTGATATGCATTTTTAACAAAATGGTAATCTGGTTGATATTTATGGTCACTAGTAATTATCAAATAATTCATGACATTTCAACATACCTCTTCAAATGAAAAAACAACTCTGTTATATATTTGTTTAAACATTCCTTGAACAGACACGCTTGAGATCAAGTGACATTTTCTAAGGGTAGGGGCATACACTTCATTACACAATTCTCAGTTCTAGAAAATTGAAACATGCAAAATGCTGAGCACTGTTCCAGTAGTGGTGTTCTTGCACTGTGTTCTGCATCAAATAAACTTTTGCAGTTTTGACTGAAACCGGCATATGGGTAAAATTTCTTTGTGTTTTGACTGCCCAGTTTTTCTGGAATTCGTGTAATGACGTACTGAGAGCACCCCCTTCCTGGAAGGGATCCTGGGTGAGTCAACAGATTTTGTGAAGTGGGTATACACTCAGGCTGAAACAAAGGCACCATTCTCTGAGCACAGAGTGTGAACACTGCTAATGCAGTGTGTGGAAATGTAAATGAGAGCAGTGAGGCAAGTAGTGCCAGTAATGGCACCTGTCCAGTAAGTTTATTGGACACTTTGTTTACTAACAGTGGAAACCCTCTATTAGAAGGGTCAGAGCAGCCATTAAGAACAGAATAAACTGAGTTGTTACAAGTACCAGTTAGTAACATAAAAGAAGCCTTCATCCAGTATAAACGTGCTGCACTATTACAGAGATTATACGGCAGGTCATTTTGGAGGCCTACCTCCAGTTAGGCAGAGTCACAAGAGGCCTTCAAATCCTAAAGGCCCCTGCGTTTGGTAAAGCGAGGGATTGACTTATGAACAGATGGTGGATCACCATGTTAGAAGCATCTGTGGCTGTGATTAACCTTACCCTAGAAGATGCAGCAGAGATACAGCAGAGGTCACCCAGGATTTAACAAGCATTTGTCAATGCCAAATGTTTGCTTGCTAGTATTGGCATTGGTAGTGCAGGAGTTAGAGAGATACACAGTAGGAATGTCAGTGAAGTATTGAACTAACGCCAACTCCCACCCTCACCCTGCAGAGGTTGACAGGCGTTGGGGGTGTGCCTTTATGTCATCGGCCATAACACTCATGCCATTCCACCTCACTCCACCCTGCAGACACTGACAGGTGTTGCGGTGTCCCAGTGTCGGAAACATTTTGGCACACTGGGGTGGGCTCCCAGTGTGCCACATTAATGGAGGGTGGGGGGGATACATGCTGACAGAGGGATTGGGCACCCCAATGTCAGCTTTCCTTGAAGTTTGTAGTGGGTAGCAGGAGTCGCGGCTCATTACTTGTTTCACCAGGAAAGGCACACAAAACAAACAAGTTGATGGCGGAGCAAGGGCCTGGGACAGAGTGCTGGACGGCAGGAGCTGACAAAGTTGCGAGGGAGGGGGGAGGTGCCACTACAGTAATGAAAATGTTCATGATTGCACCTGCAGATTAATTTCAATTCCTTGGCTCTCTTTGAAGCTGCTGTAATCAGCAGCCTCCCCTTTGATTGGTGGCTGAGGGACTCCCCCAGTAAAGCGTCCGCTGAATTGGCCACAACACTGACACACTTCTGAAATGTGGTACTGTCGCAAGATGTTTCTTGTGCATGCACACAAGCAAACATAAAAATGAAAGAAGTGGTGAATACATTTTCACAGTCTAAAGAGTTTGAACAGTATCTAACAGAACTAAAAGTAGTTATACTACAGTCACAGCCAGAGACATGGTCAGATATTTCCTGAAATGTCTGTGATATTTCCAGAGAAATCTGCTTTCTCCAGTTCCACAGTAGGGGCAGCAGAGAGAAACTCTTTAGAAATTTCATGAAATATCTGGAAATATCTGACCATGTCTCTGGCTACTACTGTACATAGAAATATAGAATTTGTCAAGAGATGAAGACTGCTTGACCCATCTAGTCTGCCCCTTTCTCCCTGTCTATACTTTTACCACAGACCCTACATGATCTCCGGCTGCCCCCCCACCATTTCCCAACTAAGATCTCTTGTGCCTATCCCATGCATGCTTTAAGTCCATCACTGAACTTTTAACCCCCACTACCTCTGCTGGAAGACCATTCCAGGCATCCACCACTCCTTCAGCGAAGAAATACTTCCTCACGTCACTCCTAAATTTTCTCTTTTCCATCCTCGTTGCCTGTCTCCTTATTCTCATACACCTTATCCTCTGAAAAATACCCCCTTCATGTACCTTGTTCAACCCCATGAGATATTTATAGGTTTGTATTATATCCCCCCTTCCTCCCTCCTCTCTTAAAGGGTGTACATACAGAGACCCCTTAGCCTCTCTTCTGATGCAGCCTTTGCACCATTTTAGTTGTCCTCCTCTGGACAGCCTCCACCTTATCATTGCCCTTCTTGAGATGTGGTCTTCAAACTGGACAGAGTACTCCAAGTGAGGTCTCACCAGTGATCTATACAGTGGCAACACCACATCCTCTCTTCTGCTGGTGATAACCCTTCCTATACATCCCAACATTCCCACTGGCCCTACCTACTGCCTTGTCGCACTGCCTTGGCACCTTGAAGCCATCATATATGATTACTCCCAGGTCTCTTTCCTGTTTGGTGACCAGAACCCCACACTCAAGCAGCACACAGACTCACCAATAGCTGAAAATAATGCTAAAGGTGTTTACTGCAGGAGCCAATCCAGATTCAGTAGCACACTTTCCATTGCCAAGCAGCAACAATATGCAGTGAACACTCTGGGCTGATTCCAGCAACAAAGTAAGCATCTTTTGCATCATTTTCAGCTACTGGTGTGTCTGTCCCTTCAGTAACACAATTTTAGGATTTCTGTGTTTGTGTGCGGAGGATAGCCGCCTCTGTTATATGTACTGGCCCTGCGCTGCATGAGTCACAATTCCATTCCTGTTTGGGCCACGATGTTTGTTGACCATCAGTAACTCTCACCCTGTATTATACTCTGCCTCTGGGTTTCTGTACCCTAGGTGCATGATTTTGCATTTTTTCGCATTGAAACCAAGCTACCATACTCTTGACCACTCCTTGAGTTTTTTCAGGTCTCTGCACCTTCTCTTTACCTCCCCTGGGGTATACCCTATTGCAGATTTTGGTGTCATCTGCAAAGAGCATACCTTTCCTCCAGCTCTTTTACAGTGTCACTTATAATGTCATTAAAGAGGGCTGGACCTAGTACTGAGCTCTTAAGTCACCCGATGGTCACCCTCCCTTACACCGAGTGAACTCTGTTAACCACCAGCCTTTGCTGTTTATCCTTCAACCAGTTTTGTACCCAATTTATCACCTTAGGACCCACCCCCCCAAACTGTCCAGTTTCCTAATGGGCTTCTGTATAATATGGTGTTGGAGGTCTTGCTGAAGTGTAAGTAGGCCACATCCACTGCCCCACCCTGATCTAGTTTCCTGGTCACCCAGTCAAAGAAATTTATAATGTTCGTCTGACATGACCTCCCCTCCCCATGAATCCATGCTGCCTTAGGTCATGTAACCCATTAAATTCAAGATGCTCCACAATCCTTTCCTTCAAAATGACTCTAATAGCTTCCCCAGCACTGATGTCAGACGGACTGTCCTAAAGTTGCCAGCCTCCTACCTGCTACCTCTTTTATGAAGCGAGAGTACATCTGCCCTCCTCCCGTGTTCTGAAACCACTCATTTTTCCAGTGAGCTATTGAACAGGGCTGTCAGAGGTGCAGCCAGTACCTCCCTGAGTTTCCTCAATACCCTTGGGTGTACCCCATCTGCCACCATAGCTTTATCCACTTTCAGATCTGCAGGTCCTTTCAGTGCTCTCTCCTCTGTGAATGGACTTGCGCCTAATTCCTTCCCCCAATGTTCCTGCTGCCTTTATGTGGTCAATCACCTTCCCCTCTCATCATGAAGACTGAACAGAAATATCTGCTCAGGATGTCTGCTTTTTCCTGATCCTTCTCTGCACAGGCCCCTCCTTGCACTTTTTAATCTCTCAATCCCTCCTCAAATTTTTCCTCTTCTCAGTTATGTACTGTACCTTAAAAAGGTCTTGTCTCTTTTGGCTATCCTTTCCTCAGCTTGTGTTTTTGCATCACTCACTGCGTGTCAGCGTGGCTCAGTTGGTAGCACATCTGCCTCTGGACCAGAAGGTCGTGAGTTCTTGTCCCACACTGGGATTGGACTTGCACCTAAAAATCGCTGGCATCCGAGTGCAGTATTGGGGGTGCTGTACTGCTGGGGTGTGCTGTCTCGGATGAGACGTTAAACCGAGGTCCTTCTGCCCATCCTGGTGTTGTCCTGGTGGGTGTCCAGGTGGAAGTAAAGAACCCAGGGCACTCTTCGAAAGAGTAGGGAACATTCCGTGTCCTGGCCAACATTCCCCTTCCCATAAACCGGTTCATGCAATTATCCAGGCTGTGTGAGGGTGATGATGTGCGATATGGCCGCCACCACACATTCAGTCACTTCACTACCAGTCTAGCATTGCTTGTAAAGCGCTTTGGATGTATGAAAAGTGCTATATAAATGCTGATTCTTCTTCTTCTTTCCTGCTTTCCTGTGCCTTTCCCCAGTATGTGTCCCTATCCTCTTCCCTCGGTGTATCTTTGTACCTTCTGAATGCTGCCCTTTTAGCCTCAATTTTTTTCAGCCACTTCCCCTGAGAACCATAGTGGTCTCTTTTTCTTTTTTTTTTTTTTGTCCTGTCTTCTGCACAGAGGTTTGTTGCCCTTACTATGCCCTCCCTTAATTTGATCCATTGTTCTTCCACCCCACCCTGGCTATTTCCCCCTACTAGGTCATCTCTGAGGCATTCATCCTTTTTTTTTTAAATAAGCCTTCTTAACATTCAGGACCCTTGCCTTATGTGGTAAACGTCTACTGATATCCTTATGCTAAACCACACTGTCAGTGGTCACTGGTCCCAAGGTGGCCTCCCATCTTGGTGTCTGTAGTACTGTCCCTGTTGGTGAGTACCAGGTCCAGTATTGCCCCATCACAAATTCACTCTCAGATTAGTTGCCTGAGAAATGCCCCCTGCAGGGAGTCTACTAAAAACAAAGCAGAAAATAAAGACATTGAAACAAAAGAAATTTGAATGGGAGAGAATTGATTATGAAAAGACAATTTTTTTTATTGAAAAAAGGCAATCAGATAGACCAATCAGACCTATTTTGAAAAAAAAAAACAGGACAGTCTAAATCAAGTCTTTCAGATGCAGAGATTAATGAAACCAGCTCGACTGATTTTTTTGGAGCATACCCACAGTCCCCTTACTCCCTCTGCCACAGCCATGATCAAACCCTCGGCCCTGGGAGTAACAGAGAACACAGCTCAGGAGGAGCCCAAGAAATATTTGATTCCAAGAGGATGAAAGAAAACAGTTACAGGAGGGGCAGAAAGAGGCAGCAGATACTGACAGCAAAGAGGGGTGGGAGACAATAGCAGATGCCACATTATCACCAACAATGCCAGCCAAAGGGGAGAGGGAAACAGAAATATTAAATGTCATTAATGTCTCCAGATATTCATTAACCCAGCAGAAAAAACCTGTCCTGCAGAAAGGGTTACTGTTATACCTACCGCACAGATAAACCCCTTCACTGTATCATTGATTTGTACAAATTCACTAGAACCCTGAACATGATGGTATTTTTTGCACAAGATCACACAACTGCTGGTAATACACAGCAACCCACAGAAGATGCCTCACAACAAATGAGGGTTTTGCCCCAAACGAACTACATATGTACTTTTACAAAAAGTCATCATTCCGCTGCCCCTTAAACCAAATGGTTGCTGTGCTTAAACATGCACGTGAACATCAGATGGGGGAACTATTTCTGCAATCAGCCATGACAGGATTGAGTTGTAGTGGGATTTACTGATGCCTGGGGTGGTGTGATCATGAGTCCACAGGCCAAGTAACTGAACCACACCAGAAGTGGTTAAATCCTATTATAGCCCACATTCTGGAGTGGATTATTGCGATTATACAACTTGTATATAAAGGTTAAAAAAATATATAGCAAAAAGCTTTTTTTTTTTACTTTTTTGTAGGGTAATAACCTTCTGCTGTGTATTAAATAGTCCTTTATTGCTAGGTAGAAAAATGGTTAAAAGAGTCACCTCCCCCAAGAAAGACACTAATACATTCATGCTTTTTTATTCATTTCTTTTTAAGACAAAGAGAACTAGAGCATGTGGTGAGAACTGCAAGGCCAAGGGGTGCAATCTGTTGTGAGTGGCTTGGCTGCAGTCTGTTGCGAGCACCTTGCATTCTTCTTTTATAGACAGCTTGCTTCAACTGTTGTGAGCATCTTGCATCAGCAGCATGGTGACGCATTGAGCACCTGACATTTGTAGCTGCAGATGGAGACAGAAGTTATTTCTTCCTTTTTTTGGTGTGGGTCACCCATTATTTTTTCAAAATCTGTAGTCAGGAGCGGTAGTTGTTTGAACAGGCATGGCAGTTGCTCAAGTGGGCAGAGGCACAGAGCGGGAGTAGTGATTTACTTTTACTTTTCTTTTGTAAAGTGGCTGAATGGCACCTTTTGCGGTGGTTATGCTGCAATTTACTACCATGGCTTCAAAGTGCCAGTCAGCCAATGAGAGTACCCCATTCTCAGACACCATCATATAATTAAGTGATAACATTCATATAGTTGGAGTACACAAAGCAATAACCGACTTCTGTTGGTGATTAAATGCTGAGGCCGAAAGCCAAGGTGTTTAATAATTCACACAAAAGCTGATTATTGCGAGTATACTCCAACTAAATGAATGTTATTACTATTATACCACTAGAAGTTACATAGATTTTTTTTATGAAACTCCTAATGAAAAACAAGCGCTGTTACATATTGAAATCAGGCTTTGAAAAGTAAAGCCGGAACTATGAGCATGCGCATTAGTGCCGGTGGTAATACGCATGACCAGAGCCACAGCTTTATTTTAGAAAGCCTGTTTTAATGCTGTAACTCTGCTTGAGTTACACAATCTCTCAAACCTATTGATTGAAACAAACACGGTTCTCATTTGTTTATGTTTCTGACCCCTTCTATCCCCAGTCCACAAATTTGTTTCTCTCTCTCTCTCTCTGCCTTTCTCTGTGTTCACACCATGCCAAGGTCACTTCAACAAGAAAATCCTGTCTCTCTCCTCACTTGACCTTGGTCTCCCCCAGTTGGTCTCCTTTGCTCAGTTTCACAGATAAATTAAATACTGTTTGAGATATAAATAGTAAACTCAGCTGCACTGTAGAAGGGCTGCATGTAAGAACATTGGGGGAGTGTGAGTGTGAGCAGACAGGCAGTGTGGACAGTAGAGAACAGAATATGGATAACCTACTGTGGGCGTGGTTACATGTTAATAACTTACTGTGGGCATGGTTGAAATGTGGATAACCTACTGTGGGCGTGTATATGGGATAATAATTGCCTGTTTTCCTGTGTTTTGATTGGCTTGCACTAGATATCTGTGGTATAGTTGAGAATAAACCAAAACCATCATACGTCAACTGTACCACAGAAGAATGTGTAGCACTCAGGCCCCTTCAAAACTATGACTTGATAATAATTAAGCCAGCTGCTGAGGTGGGGGGATCAGTAGTGCTGTGGGACACTATTAAATATGTTTTGGAGGTCCAAAGATGGCTTAGTAACAGGGATTCTTATAAACCTTTACTTTTACATCCCACAATCAACTTTAAAACATATTTTGATTCGATTATTTCACAAGCATGTTGGAAGGGGTAATATCAGATATGATCCTTAAGTAACTCACAGTGAAGTATCCCATGAGACTCATAATTTACTGGATCCCAAAAATCCGCAAAAATTTGCATGAAACACCTGGCAGGCTAGTAGTTGCCAGTAATGGTTTGGTTTGTGAGTGTCTCGGTAAATTTGTGGATGCCCAAATAAAAGTGTTAGTGAACACATTTCCACAATACCTGAGGGACACAAATGACATTTTGAATGTCTTGAGGGGCCTACACACTGAAACAAAAACTGGAATCCTCTAACTATGGACAGGGAGTCCAGCTACATGAACATTCCCCATGGGGGTGGGGGTGCTCCACACTCTATAAAACAAGTTTAGGAAGTTATCATTGTACCAAAAAAAGCTGACCAAATTTTTTGTGACATTAACAGAGCTGGCATGACAATGTAACAGTTTTTATGCTTGCTCTTGCACTTGCAGAAGGGCGAACATATTGGTATAATAGTGGATTTTGACAGGTGTGTCGCTGTCGGTCCGATGCAGGGCAGCCTGCAAGGGGCTCGACTGTATCAGGCCAATCATCAGCCAGGCTGATCTTGACAGTCTTCCAGTCTTGCTGGGTGGAAACCATATGTAGGTCAAAGAAAACAGCCGCCTAAATCATAGGGTGGCTCTTTCCTTTGATCTGCATAATGCCACCTGGCAAGTAGAGCTGATCAGCCTGCTGTGGTCCTCCTCCAATGTAAAAACATAGAAACATAGAATTTGCCAGTAGATAAGGACTGCTTGGCCTACCTAGTCTGCCCATTTTTCCCTGCCTATAGTATCACAGCAGATCCTACTTGATTTTTGGCCCATTCACCCACCCCTACCCTTTCTCTTAGATTCCCTTATGCCTATGCCATGGATTCTTGAACCCCACCACTGTTTTTGCCACCACCACATCTGCTAGAAGGCAGTTCCAGGACTCCACCATTCTTTCTGTGAAGAAGTACTTCCTCATATCTCTCCAGAATCTAACCCACTCCAGCTTTGTATTGTGCCCCTTGTCCTTGAACACATTTTATTCCTGAAAAATACTTCCCACCTGTACCTTATTTACCCCTGTGAGGTATTTAAAGGTCTTTATCATACCCCCCCTCCCCAATCTCCTCTCTTCCATGTTGTACATATTTAGGTTCTTAAGTCTCTCCTCATAGGGCTTCTGATGCAGACTCTGCACCATTTTCATTGCCCTCCTCTGGGCTGCCTCCACTCTCTCCATGTCTTTCTGGAGATGTGGTTTCCAGAACTGGACACAGTACCCTCGGTGTGGTGTTACTAGTGATCTATACAGAGGGAATACCACCTCCCTCTTTCTGCTGGTGGTACCAATCCGTAGGCACTTCAACATCCCACTAGCCCTCCCAACTTCTTTTTTGCACTGCCTGCCCTCCTTTAGTTCATCTGATATGATTACTTTCAGGTCTCTTTCCTGGTTGGTGGCCTTCAGTACCACACCTCACATTTTGTACTCTGGCCCTGGCTGTGCCCAAAGTGTATTACCTTGCACTTTTTCACATTAAAACCCAGCTGCCTTACACTTGACCACTCCTCTTGTTTTCTCAGGCCCCTGCTCATCCTTTCCACCCCTCCCCTTGAGTGTCAACCTTATTGCATATTTTGGTGTCATCCGCAAAAAGGTAGACCTTCCCTTCCAGCTCCTCTGCAATCTCACTTATAACTTTAAGAGAACCAGTCCCAGCACTGATCCTTTAGGCACCCCACTGTCCATCTTCCCTTCCTCTGAGTGAACTCCTTTTACCACCACCCTATGTTGCCTACCCCCTAACCAATTTCTTACCCAGTTTACCACCATTGGACCCACTCCTAAGCTACCCAGCTTGCTTACTGGCCTCCTATGTGGAATGATGTTGAAAGCCTTACTGAAATCTAGGTAGGCCATGTCCACTGCTCTAGCCTGATCAAATTCCTTGGTCACCCAGTCAAAGAAATGTATCAGATTAATTTGACATGACTCCCGAATCCATACTCCCTCAGGTCTTGTAACCCATTGGGTTCAATATATTCCATAATCCTTTCCTTCAGGAATGTCCATTAACGTTCCCACCACTGAAGTCAGACTGACTGGCCTATAATAGCCAGCCTCTTTCCTGCTACCACTTTTGTGAAGTGGGACTACAGCTGCTCTCCTACAGTCCTCTGGAACCACTCCTGTTTCCAATGAGCTGTTAAATAGGACTGTCAGAGGTACCACCAGTACCTCCCTGAGCAACCCCAATACCCTTCGTACCCCATCTGGCCCCATTGCTTTGTCCAGTTTCAGATTAGTGAGTCCCTTCAGGACACTCTTCTCTGAAAATGGACTAGTATCCACCTCCCTTCCTCCAATGCTCTTGTTACTTTTTTTGTGGCCCCTCCCTTTCTCCTTTCTCTGTGAACACTGAACAAAAGTATTTGTTCAGGATGTCTTCCTTTTCCCAGTTCCTCTCTGCCCAGTCCCTACTTCCCTTTTTAATCTTACGATCCCACCTCTGGTCCTCCTCCTTTCCCTTAGATATTTAAAAAATAAATGTATTGTCCCCCTTGTTCACTGCCTGGGCTATTCTCTCTTCATTTTGCACCTTCATGATCCTTACTGTTCTCCCTGCTTCCCCCTTTTTCCCCTGATAGTCTCCCCATCATCCTCCCTCTGTGTCTCCTTATACATTCTGAATGCTACCCTTTTAGCCTTTACCTTTTCTGCATTCTCTTTCAAAAACCATAGCAGTCTCTTTTTTCTTCTTCCGGTTTATGCTCACATGAATGACACAGAGTTTTGTTGCCTTCCCTATGGCCCTTTTTAGCTTCACCCACTGTTTCTCCACCCCACTCATTTAATGCCCCCCTGCCAGGTCATCCCTGAGCATTCGCCCATCTTTTTAAAATCTGCCCTCCTGACATCCAGTACCCTTGCCCTTGTGTGGTTCCATTCTGCAGCCATCCTTTTACTAAACAACACTGTACGGTATTGCTGTTCCCTTAGTGGCCTCCTACCTTGGCATCTGCAACACTGTCCCTGTTAGTGAGTGCCTGGTCCAGTATTGCCCCATCATGAGTGGATTCACTGACAAGTTACCTGAGGAACGCCCCCAGCAGGGAGTCCAGGATGTCCCTGCTTCTAGCTGAAACTGCAGCTGGGAGGCTCCAATCTACATCTAGCAGATTGAAGTCCCCCATCAGCAGCACCTCCTCCTTTTCTGCCATCTTGCCAATAGTTTCTACCAGTGCTTTATCTAACTCATCCCCCTATGCTAGAGGTCTGTACATAATGACAGTGCAAATAGAGGCTCCATTCCCCGTCTCCAAGCTGACCCACAGTACCTCTACTCCCCCTGTATTCTCTGTATTTCTATTGCTTTTATGCATTCCCTCACATAAAGCACCATGACCCCTGCTTTCCTTCCCATTCTGTCTCTCCTGAACAGAGCATAGCATGGTATGGACATATCACAGTCATGGTTTTCACTTCATCATGACTTTGTAATGGCCACAGTATCCAGATTAGACTCTGTCATTATGGACTCTAGGTCCAGAATCTTATTTCCTAGACTTCTGGCATTCACGCACATGGCCTTCCAGATTTTGTTGCCACTCTGCTTATTACCTCCTTTCTTTCCTTCCCCCCAATTACCCCTTCTCTTCTTAATGCTTCCATTCCCATCCCACTTCATTTCTACTGCCCTGCTTCTTTTATTAATTTCCACCCTGAAGGATTCCACTCCCCTCGGGTTCTTTCTACTTTCTGTTTGAGCCTTTGTTGGGGGCAGTTACTGCCTCCCCATTTTCTTCCACCACACCCCTCAGATGATAAATGTTCATCAAAGTAACATCCAAACCATCCACTGAGGACTATGGTTGTCTTCCCAGATGGATGCAGGCCATCACCCCTGTAAAGGCCCTTATCTCTCCAGGTGGATTCCCAGTCCCAAATGTAGCCAAGTCCCTCCTCTAGGCACCATTCCTTCAACCATGAGTTGAAGGTCTTTGTGTGGAGGTCCCTCTCCCCCCATCATAGACAAGCAGCACCTCAGCAAAATACACTGAGCATGCTGCCTGTCTAAGACCCCTTCCCAGCTCCTTAAACTCCCCCTCCACTATCACAGCCCTGTCCCTGGTCAGGTCATTAGTCCCCAGGTGGACAATGACATCCAGCTCTACCTTCTGTTCTGCTGCCCTAGTGATCCTCAGGATCCACTTCCCATCCCTCCAGGCCATGACGTCATGTAGGCACCTAACCTCCCTCTCCTTCCTTTCCTATTTCAAAATCTGTCCCCCCTCACAATCAAGTCCCCCAACAGAAATTGCTTCCTTCTCCTCTTGGATTCTCTTCCTCCCTCCTTGGGGTCTTCACTATGAAGAACCCCCATTTCCTCCTTGGCCACTACCATGTGTGCCTCCTCCTGGCAGTCCTGACTCATCAAAGCAGCATAGAAATTTTGTAGTGGTACTGGTTGAGGACTGTGCCTCTGACCCACCACTCCCACCCTTCCAAAGCCCACTTTAGTCCAGCTGTTCCTCCTTCCTGGCATCCTCTGGGGTAACAGTATCAGGCTTGGTGGTCTGTGGATGAGGGAAGAGGTCCCCTGAATCTTAGCCAGCTTGCCTTGGAGTCTAGCAACCTCCTCCCTCAATCCAGAGAGGTGCATGCAGATGGGGCAGCAGTGCAGTTTCTAGAAGGTCTCTCAGAAAACTGACACTCCACAGCCACTGCACTGCACCACTCCTAGCATTCTCAGCTTCTGTATGCTCTGTGTTACTTGAAAATACTTATGTACCCTTACTCCTGATATGGTGTTCCTAGCATCCCCTTTTTATGGCTGTAGGCAGAGCCTACAGCCATCTTGCTCTAGCTTGAAAAACGGGATACCGTGGAACATTTTTAATACTTTTTGGTGTATCCTTCCATAACTGCAAATCACTATGACAGTTAAATAAAATACTCCCCTCTTTATGTTTACAGTGTTGGAGACAGAACTCCAAGCTGATTTTCTCTCAGAGCAAATGTGCACTCATTTCAAACAAATCTAAATATATTTAAAACTATTCAAGGTGCAGAAAAATAACTGTCTTGTTTAGTAAATCAGGCAATGGATTTACTAGAATAAGTAGTAATCATTAGCCATGTAGCATCAGACAGTTCTAACAGACAGCACCTGGCTTGAAGTCTCACCTCGAACTGACCAGCTGCAGCTAGCCTGTATCAGCTTTCCTAGAAATATACTAAGGCTAACAGTTATTAACCCTTTACTCACAGAACATCCCATTTTTCAAAAAAAAAAAACCGAAGTCTGAACAAATACATACTAACCTGAGGTTATTGTGAAGTTATCTATGTAGTATCTAATAACATGCACTATCTCCTCTACGTGTAGTCTATTATATTCAAGCACTGTAAATAGATTATAATGATAGCATGCAGTATCTCTTTCCATTTGTAACAGTATTTGCTCTGACTAACATGAGAGGGATTACTCTGTTTACCTGACTTGCTATCTGAATCCTAGACAACAGCAAACAGGTTTACATAGATAGATAGATAGATAGATAGATAGATAGATAGATAGATAGATAGACAGACAGACAGACAGACAGATAGATAGATAGATAGATAGATAGATAGATAGATAGATAGATAGATACAGCTATACATAAAATATAGAGAACATGTTTTTAGTAGTTGGCAGTTTAACAGGTTTTGATAAGTATCTGTGGTTGTTTGATTAGCAAACAGGCAAAAGATCGCACTTCTCCACTGGATACACAATGCTTTATTGTAGAGATAAAACTGCAACGCTACGCTACCAATTTGCTGGTTCACTGATTGGTTAGGGGATAGGTGACAGAGGCTGGTAGTAAATGGAGTTCACTCCAAGGAAGGGAGGGTGATGGGGAGGGGGTACCTCAGGGATCAGTGCTTGACCTGGTCCTCTTTAATGTCTTTATAAGTAAAACTGCAAAGAAGCAGGAAGGGAAGGTTTGACTATGCATGATTATACCAAGATCTGCAGAAGGATGGAAAAGTATGAGCAGAGACCTTAGAAGACTTAAACAGTGGCCAGGGGTATGGCAGCTAGGTTTCAACACAAAAATGTAAAATAAAAGCCAGCCCAGTGGTACTGACGGTTGAGGCACTGGACGTCATGCCTCACACCATGCTGGTGACCCAGGTTTGGGAACAGACTCGGGTTGCTCGTGGGTCAGCCAGGGGAGGAAGAAGTGAGTGTCCTTA
Organism: Neoceratodus forsteri; assembly: GCA_016271365.2. Taxonomy (NCBI): domain Eukaryota; kingdom Metazoa; phylum Chordata; order Ceratodontiformes; family Ceratodontidae; genus Neoceratodus; species Neoceratodus forsteri. The sequence goes on along the minus strand of CM057459.1, from coordinate 240,609,524 downwards.
GACAGCTCTCCTTCCTTGGGGAGGGAGGATAACCACTGTGTGCTGTAGACTGACACCCAGTGGTGGCTGGGTGTTGGCAGAGGTGCCCAGCCACGTACGGGTAAGTCCCACTCCCAGGGCAGTAGGCTGCCTCCATGGAGGTGGGGGCAGCAGCCCCACACATTGTATAGATGTGGGGTCAGGGAGAAAATGGAGGAAAAAGCAGAGAGCTGACCAGACCAATAATGGTCCAGTTGTTCTTCCGTTATGCCACCACTGATTCTGGATTTGTGCTCTGGGTGGAGGTGTATGCCAGCACTTCTCAACCTGGCCCCACTGGGGGTGGTTGGCAGAGCGGGGACATCTGGGACTTGTGAGAGAGCCCTCCAAGTGACGGGTCAGAGCCTCCTGTCTGCTTCATGGAGGAGCAGAAATTACAAATTAAAAAAAATGGACAATAAAGCACTTGAGGGCACAGAAATCCAGGGCAGAGTACAAAATGGGTAGAGTGGTATTGACAACATTAAGAAAGCACACATTCAAAAAAAACAAGCTTTTACATACAGTTGATTACTATTTAACAATATTATGCATTTGAGGCTGCCACTGTACATCTGATGCAAACCCATAATCGCATTTTTCACTTGAAACAAAAAGGAGGGGGTGGAGGTTATAACTGACTCTTTGTTTTTGGGTTAAAGGGGGTCAGTTTTCTTACAGCAAAAACAAGGAAAGAGATCATTTCTAAAATGTGCAGACAAGCATGGGTACCACTTTTTTTTCAGAGAGAGCCACCACCAGCAGCTACCACTTCAAGACTGCTACTGCCCCCACCTACTGCAATCAGGGGAAAACCAGAAGTAGTCTACCAGCACTGAGATCAATACAGTTAAGGCACATTTACCAAAAATTACTGCTTAGAAAAGAATGAGAACATGACCGTGATAACGAACAAGTCCCAGACCAGATCTCAAATTTGTTAATTGTCTCCTCTTGAGTCTGATTTTTATGGCTGCATGAGCCAAGCTCCACAGATGTTATGCCATTATCAGATTTGTATAAGAGCACTGTGAAAGTACATGACCGGACTACTGTCTGATGTGCTGCCACAGTGGTCCAGCATAGTTTCCAGTGATTCTGTTTATGCAGCCCTTCCCCTCCATGGGCTGCATAAACACACTCCCTTCCCAGTGCACTACTTTTCTTTTCCACAGCTGTGGAAGTGACAGCCGCTGTGTGCAACATGGCAGTGCTGACTTAAACTGCGCATGCATGAGTATTGTGCATATGTAGTCATGTCAGTGCTGCCATGCTGCACATGGCTGACTCTGGGGCAAACTGTGCATGAGTGAGTATCATGTATTTGCAGTATTGTAATTGCTGCAGTATTAGTAATGGCTGACTCTGGTGCGACGAGAACACCGCATATTCTTTTCAATGCTCTTATTTTTCCTAAAAGCTCTCCACAGCCATATCAGCTCTGGCCAGAGTTTGTTTTGTGTGTTACTACTTGTGTTCCCCTTACCTGGTGTATTTCCCCTTATACTGTTACTCTAGATAGGGATAATCCCTCCCACTCCTTTCTTCTCAGTTTTCTGACACCGGGATGCATAATCCCTGGTGCTGGCTAGTACCACTCACCCTGCTCGTTTTCACTGTACAACACTGGGGGGATAAATGACAGAAGCCTGACACTGAGAATCCCGACATCCAGGATCCCAAGCCTGACATCCCGATGTGTCTATTGCCTGATGGACCACCATCCTGACCACTGAAAGTCTGACACTGGACTTATGCCATGTTTGTGGGCTGGCAGGGGTCTCTGCACCCCACACACCCCCATCGTGGGTAGTTTTGCCACTGCACCACCTAAAATAATATAATGAACTCTGAGTCCTGGCAAGTTGCAGTATCAGGCTTTCAGTGGTTGGGATGGTGGTCTGTCAGGTAAGCATCGTGTTGGGCTACTGGATTCGGCATCCTGGGTATCAGGATTCTGAGTTTCAGTCTTTTAAAATACTTTCTACTGGGGAGCCCAGCCCTGGTGCCACCAAACATAACACCAACATTGGGGTGCCCAGTCCCCAGTGTTGGTATCTGAAATAAAGAAAACCATTCCTCAGTCCCTCCCACCCCTTCCTTTTTAATTTTCCCATTCCAGGGTGCCCAATCCCCAGTGCTGGCTAGTACATCCTCTCCACCCATTTTCAATGTGTGACAGTGGGGAGCCCACCCCTGGTGCCACCAAACATAACACCAACACCAGGGTGCCTAATCCCCAGTGTCAGTACCTGAAATAAAGAAAAGCATCCCTTGTCTTTCTTTTATAGAGACAGAAACCCTGTAAAAAAGAAAACCATCAATTAATGCCTGTTGCCACTGCCAGCCCACTGCCACTGTTAAGTTCCCCCACTCAACCCTTCCACTCAGTACCCCCACCCCATACTTACCTACAAGGGGTCCAGTGCTGTAATCCTCTCTGGACTGGACATACAGCTTCACTCCTCAATGCTGGACTGGGAACTGAGGAAATCTGGTATGCAGGTCACTGTATTTCAATGGGTTTTGAACTTGTTCTTATAACTTGGTCATTTTTAAATATTTTTCCCCAAATTTTCAATATGGGTTTTTTGGGACCCCACCTCATGAACAAGGGCAGTGCAATTATGGAAATCCATCCCAAAAGGTTCCACCCTTGTTCATGTGCTGGGTTCATAAGAAGGCTATGCTGACAATGTGATGTAAAAATATTTAAAAACAGCAAAAATTATGACCAGACATTGACATTTTTCAACACACAGTTGTAACGTTGGCAATTTTCAGTATTTTCCCAAATTTTCAGTGTAGTCATTTTTTCACACCACCTCACGAATATGACAGCTGTCATTTTTCAAATCATGGCTAAAATGTGTTTTCAAACTTGTGGTACAAAATCACCTTTCAGGCAGGATTTTAAGATTTGTTCTGTCTTAGTTCATTAGTTGGGGTCATAAGAAGGCTATGTTTAAAATTTGGGATCAAAATATTGAAAATTACCAAAGTTACAAATGTACATTGAAAAATTTCAACGTACACTTGTAATTTTCAATATTTTGACCCCAAATTTTCAATATAGTCATTTTCTTTCACATCACCTTAAGAACATGACAGCAGTCACTTTTCAAAACCTGCCAAAATGTATTTTCACACTTGTAGCACAAAATGACATTTCAGCCACTATTTTATAAATGACACCTGTCATGTTCAGAAGGAGTGGTCATAAAAAGGCTATGTTGAAACTTTGGGGTCAAAATTTGAAAAAAGAACTAAGGTATGAAGAAGCACTCAGTTGTTAATGTTTACTCATAATTTTATTTTTGCAGACTTTAGCCCCTAATGTTCAATGTATCCATTCTGTTACCCACCTCTTGAACATGACAGATGTCATTTTTCAAGTACCTTCCAGAACTTTTCAGTCACACTGCAAAATCACCTTTTGGATGGGATTTAAAAAAATCTACCTGTCTTCAACATAATGTCAGATCATAAAAAGATTGTTGGAAATTTGGAATCAAAATGCGAGAGCCCACTGAAAATTAGATATTTCGCTAGATTCTCAAAGAGCCCTTACAATGCAGCAGTCTAGGGCTGCAGTGAACTCAGGTGAGTCGGGGACCCTGCACCCAATTCTGTAAAAACAGGGGTCCCTTGTGCCAAAAACTCAGGAGTTGCCTCACCTGCAAATTAGCGCCAAACAAATTTCACAACTGAGGGAATCGCACAGGGATCTGACTCCCCTCATGCCCAGTGTAACACTGGAGGGGCCAGGATGATTATGGAAATGGTGAAACATTTGCCAGGAGGGGTCCTGGGGCAGAAAGGGCAAAGGGGTGCTATACGGGGATTTGGGAAGATTGTGTACATATAAGGGGCTGATGTGGCACCCAGTGGGGGTGCTGTTTATATAACTTTTAAGCTAATGGGATGGTACCATCGGGGGGGTTTTGACCAGGGCCTGCGGCCTCGTGACTGAAGCATTGAAGCACACCAGGCATGGTTAAATCCCAACATAACCCACACCCTGAAGTGTTTTTTATGCCTAAATTAACTATAAAAGAAGTAATGACTGAATGCAGTAGCTATCACTATTATATATGACATAATGGGGGCTATTATGGGAGATCATCTCTGATTTTTCTATGTGCAGTAAAAGAGTTAAGAACACATATTGTATTATACAAGTTAGACAGAAGTCCTGAAAGTAATTGTTTATTACCAATGTGTTTTGTAACAGATGTTATGTCTCCTTACTGCTGGTGGATTTAATAGCAGATGTATATATACACCAGTCACTTTAAATCAAATTCTGTATTTAAGTTTAAGGCCACCAGAGATTAGGCACCTTGACAAAGCATTCCAAAGGTGTGAAGTGTTGGGTATTGTTCCAGCTGGTGGCATTCTTGCACTGTGTTCTGTATCTAAAATACTTTTGATAGACATCAGTGTTTGGTAAAGTATTTCTTCATGTTTTGAGTGCCCAGTTTTTCTGGAATTTGTGTGATGATGTACTGAGAGCATCACATTCCTGCAAGTGACTCTGAGTGAGTCTACAAACCTAAAAATTACCCTATTGTCTTTCTTTTTCCCTAATATACCTAAGAAACTATTTCTCCCCCTCTGATACCTTCTGATATACACAGCTCTGTCTTTGTTTTTGCCAACCCATTTGTCTTGTATAATATCTCTTGACATTCCTCCCCTTTCTCCTCCCCTTGCCTTTGTTTGTATCTCTTGAAGGCCATTCTTTTGGCACTCACTGTCTCCCCCAGCTCCTTTGAAAACTGTATTCTCTTCCTGTATTTTTTCCTCTTGGTGACTTTCCTACATGGGTCAGTAACCTCCAGTATGGCCCTTTGTATTTTATTCCATTTTTCATAGAGACATAGAAACAGAATCTGATGGCAGAAGAAGACTGATGACCTATCACTTCTGTCCATAGTTAATAATACCTTGCCCCCGACCTAGTGCCACAGTGAGTATTCATCCCCTGCTCCCTTTCTGCATTTCCCCTTTCCCTGGTTCTCCCAAGTTGGATTAATATGTCTCTTGGCCTTGTTTCATCCATGTTTGGACCCATTAAGGGTCCTTGCCACTATGACCTCTGCTGGCATCTGTTTCAAAGCTCCATCACTCTTTCAGTGAAGAACTTCGAGACATCATTTTTTTTTCCATTAACTCTATTTTCACCTCCTACTCACTGACCCCTTAGGACTTCTCTCAGGCGTGGACACTGGGATCCGGCTTTCTCCAGCTCAGCTGAGGATCTCCTGCTGAACCTCTGCCTTGGGATCTCTCTCACCTCACCCCTGACCTAACTGACCCCCCCAGCTTTGAGTCCCCTGAGGTGGGTCACCAAATCCTCTGGCACTCTATCTACAATCTAGACAGTGGCCTGAGAGAGGCTGAGAGAGTCGAAGGTTGGCAGGGAGGGTCCGGCGATGAGCATGGGTGCCATCCGCTGGTCCCACCATCGCCTCCCTGGTGCCAGGGCTTTTTCTTTGTTCTGTGTCCTGGGGCCATGGACATGCAATGACAATTTTCCCCTGACCATTTTCATAATCTTGTTGAAGTCGTCTCTTCTGTGGTCCAGGACCCATGGCCTTTAATTAAGAGCTGCAACTTACCATGGCCAAGGCTGTGGTCCTTAACCTTAGAAGAGCAGACTTTGGCAAAAGGACTGGAGTTGTCCAAAACTATAAATTGTTGCCCCTTTAACTGACAGAACAGCTTAGAAGCTGTCAGAAAAGATTCAGTGACTGGAGTGCTGTGAAACAGCCTTACAACCACTGCTAGTGAGCCCTGACTATGATTTGGGGTTGATTGTACAGAAGTACACTAGAAACTGGGAAATGGGAACAGTTCTCTGACAACTGTCCAGTGGTGGAGTAGAAAGGCCACTTGCTGTCCTAAGTCAGAAACTGCAACTGAGGGGAAATGAATAATTTCGCTACTGAGAAAGAGAGTCTGGCCATTCTCTGTGCTATCCAGAAATTTCTCCCATACCTTTATGGGATGTTATTTACCATGGTCACAGACCACAGCCCTCTGCTATTGTTGAACAGGATGAGTGGTCAGTACGTGAGACTGTTGCACTGCATTATTAGCCTCCAGGACTATAATTACCCCATACAGCATTGCAGTAGGGTGCAGATTGCTAATATGGATGGATTGTCATGCCAGCATGAGTAAATAGGAGGGACAGATTGCCTGCGTGAAGTAAATATTCGTGGGCTTCACGAATATGCAACTTCGTAAAATCCAAGGGGGAAAATGTGATGACTGAATTATTTATTGTGTAATGAATCATTTGCTCTTTGACAAAATCCTGGTCTCTGTATGTGAAATTTTACCAGCAATAAGGCCAGAGTAGGGATAAAAGAACTTCCATGTGTGAAGAAGCCTCAGAAGGAAAAAGTGTTTTCACTTAAATATACCAGCCCCAATTAGTTGGGAGACGAATGGACAGGGCATGGCTGACTTATTTGTTGTGTATTATAATCATCAAGAGAAAATTACTTGCCCAGCAGCCTTGGCATCACAGTATTGAGGTGGAAACAGAACCTCAGAACTGGATCTGAAATCTGCTTCGGCCAATGACATAAACTCTGGTACAGGTGAAGTGAGGTCACAGACCCTAAACTCCACTGCACCTCTGTAGAGAGAGAGAGCGATAGGGAGAGGGGGTTTAAAGAGGACTGCCACAGAAGGCTTGCTCTTGTTCACTGGGAATATTGTGTGAACCATTTCAAGAAGGAGGCCAGGCCATGGGTCTAAAGAAAGGATTGAGGTAATAGAGTGTAGTGTGCCTAGTGAGGTCAGCAAAAAACTGTTCAAAAGCTAGTCAAATGATTACCTGCACAGGTGTACAGGCTTTATTTTCTAAATCCTGCTATGCTCACTGTCGGTGTAGATTATGTGTAAATATTGTATATACTGGTTTACTACTGTTAAGTTCAGCTAACCATTGTTTAGTAATTAATTACGTATTTTCTATAAAGACTGGAGTTACTGGTTTGTATGTGATATCATTCCTGAGGCAAAGGTATGTGGATAAGATGTACAGGGTTGAGCATCTCTAAGAGAGCAAAATGTGTCTTCCCAGTCCAGAGACCCTCACAATGGGGAGTCTGAGGGGTAGAGGGTAGCAGACAAAGGGTTTATGAGAGCCGTGAGTTCTGTGCTCTTGCTAAACAGGGGACCTCGATGGTGGCAACACTGGTCTGGAGGGTCATGGAAACTTAGAATATGTGAGAGAGAAGAGCTGCTGTGCCCACCTAGTCTACCCATATTTTTTTTAATCTTTATTTTTTGCTGCAGACCTTTACTTGATCTATGGCACCATCTCTTCCCAACCCTTCCTTTCCCCAACTGTTCCCTTGTGCCTATCCCAGACATTTCTGAACCCCACCACTGTTTTTCCACCACTACCTCCACTGGAAGGCTGTTCCAGGCATCCACCAGACTTTCTGTGAATAAATATTTCTTCACATCCCTCCTGAATTCACACCCCTCCAGCTTCATAGCATGCCCCCTTATTCTAAGGCACCCATTTCTCTGAAAAATACCCCGTCCTGTACCTTATTAACGCTTGAGAGGTATTCAAAGATCTCTATCAAGTCAGCCAGGTGTGGGAAGCCCTTAAATCCCTTAAAAAGGACAAATCCCCAGGGCTGGATGGCATACATCCCAGAGTTCTGTGGGAAATGGCAAATGTTCTGGCTGCATTTCTGGTGGACCTCTTTAACTTGTCGCTGGATTCAGGGTGGGTGCCTAGGGATTGAAGGATGGCACATGTTGTGCCCATCCATAAATGGTGATTAAGGGAGGTGCTGGCAAACTATAGACCTGTCAGTTTGATGTCAGTGGTGGGAAAGATGATGGAGAGTATACTTAAGGAACGTTTGGGGGGGTTCTTGGAGGAGACGGGATACGTGGATAGTCGTCAGCATGGGTTTATGCAAGGTAGATCATGTCAAACTAACCTTGTGGAGTTCTATGAATGGGTAACAACGGAACTCGACAGAGGGAGGCCAGTGGATATACAGTACTGTGTTTGGACTTCAGCAAGGCGTTTGACTCGGTCCCTCACAATGGCCTACTGGAGAAACTGAGGGGGATGGGGGCAGGCCCATTGATGGACAGATGGATCAGAAGCTGGCTTGCTGGGCGCACTTGGAGGGTGGTGGTCAGTGGGGAGGTCTCGTCTCCTAGTGGGGTCATTAGTGTGGTACCTCATGGCTTAGTTCTGAGGCCGCTCCTGTTTAATGCCTACATCTCCGATATCAGGGAAGATATCGGGTGTGAAATGAGTCTCTTTGCGGACAATTCTAAGCTGCATGCAGTGGTTGATGGGGAGGAGGGGAGGTTGGCCCTGCAAGAGGACCTGGATACCCTGGATAAGTGGGCCTGCACCTGGAAATTAAATTTTAACTCCTCCAACTGCAAGGTGTTACACCTTGGGTGGGGTAACCCCAAACATGGGTACACATTGGAAGGGGATGAGTTGAAGACCACAGCAGGGGAGAAAGACCTGGGGGTCCTGGTGGATGTCAACATGAATAATTCTGAGCAGTGCAGGAGGGCTGCAGTCAAGATAAACAGGATGCTGGTCTACATCACAAGAGGGATTACTTCAAGGAGCAGGGAAGTGATTCTGCCACTGTACAATGGCCTGGTAAGACCACACCTTGGGTACTGTGTGCAGTACTGGAGGCTGCACTTAAGGAGGTTACATTCAGCTCCTGGAAAGGGTTCAGAGGAGAGCAATCAAAATGATCCGGGGCCTGGGGGAGTTGACATATGAGGAGATACTAGAGGAGCTTGGCCTGTTCTCACTGGAGGAGAGGATGGACCAAGGGGGACATGATTGAGGTTTTCAAGTACCTCAAGGGAATCAATAGGGTAAATCAAGATGGGATATTTAGGCTGAAGGAGGGTGGAATCACTAGATGACATAGTTGGAAGCTCGAAGGTAGAAGGATGAGGGGGGAAAGGAGGAGGAGGTATTTCACTGAGAGAGTGGTGGAACCGTGGAATGCGCTGCCCTGGGAGCTGGTTCTGGCTTCTGTGGTGGAAGGTTTCAAGAAAGGGTGGGACAGGTATAGGCAGGGGATGAAACGGGGGTTGGCTTGCCCTTGGGGGGCTGGGATAGAGGGAGAGAGGATATGTTTCTATTGAGGAGGTTGTGGGGTCTAAAACTGTGGGAGAATTCAAGAACGCATGGGACAGACATAAGGCAATTTTTGTGGGGGGTAGGAAGAAATAGGCTGTTGGTTAAATAGAATCTGCAGCTTATCCTATAGGTAGGGAAACAGGCAGACTAGGTGGGCCAAGCGGTCCTTATCTGCTGTCAAAGTCTGTGTTTCTATGTTTCTAAGGACAAACAAGAAAAGGAGGCAGGAGGATGGCTTCGGTACCCACCCAGGGTTCTGAAGCACGAGCAGACTCGATAGACTATAAGGCCTAATCTGCTGGCATCTAGTATGTTAGTATATCCCCCTTCCCTCATCCAGGGTGTACACATTTAGCTCCTTCAGCCTCTCCTCATAGGGCTTTTGATGCAGACCATGCACCATTTTGGTAGCCCTCCTCTGGGCTACCTATACTCTGTCTATGTCCTTCCTGCAGTGCGGTCTCTAGAACTGGACACAATACTCAAGGTAAGGTTTTAATAGTGATCTTTATAGAGGCAGCACCGCCTCCTTCTTTCTGCTAGCAATGCCCCTTCCTGAGTACCACAGCATCCCAGTAACCCTACTGACTGTCTTGTCATACTGCCTGGCCACCTTTAGGTCATCTGAAATGATTACTCCTAGGTTTATTTCCTGATTGGTCTTTGTGAGTATCACTCCATCCATTCTGTACTCCGGTCCTGGGTTTCTGTGGCCCAAGTGCATTATTTTTTCACTTTTTTGCATTATAACCCAGCTGCCATACCCTTGACCACTCCTCCAGTCTTTTCAGATCCCTACCCATCCTTTCCACCCACTCGGAGTGTCCACTTTGTTGCAGATCTTGGTGTCATCTGAAAAGAGGCAGACCTTACCCTCCAGTTCCTCTGCTATATCACTTATAAAGACATTGAAGAGGAATGATCCCAGCACTGATTCCTGAGGTACCCTGCTGGTCATTCTTCCTTCCTCGGAGCAAACTGTTTACCACTACCCTCTGTGTCCTGCCCTTTAACCAGTTTTTTACCCAGGTTATCACCTTAATACCCACCCAAAGTTCCCCAACTTGTTTACCAGTCTCCTATAAGGAACAGTATAGAAAGACTTGCAGAATTCCAGGTAGGCCACATTCACTGCCCCTCCCCGATCCAACTCCATGGTCACCCAGTTAAAGGAATCCATCAGATTTGTTTGGCTTGACCTTCCCCCTGTGAAACCATGTTACCTTGGATCCTGTAATCTGTTGGATACCAGATATTCCACAATCCTTTCCTTTAGCAGTGTTTCCATTAACTTACCTACCAATGATGTCAGACTGACAGGCCTATAGTTTCCCACCTCCATCCTGCTACCACTTTTGTGAAGTGAGACTACCACTGCCTTTCTCCAGTCCACCGGGACCACACTGGTCTCCAGTGATCTGTTAAACACATCTGTCAGAGATGTAGCCAGTACCTACATGAGCTCTCTCAGCATCCTTGGATGAACCCCGTCTGGTCCCATAGCACTGTCCACCTTCAGGTTAGCTAGTGCCTTCTGGACTTTCGCCTCAGTAAATTAACTGGTGTCCACTTCCCTCCCATTAATGCTCCTTAGTGCCTTTTTGACGGCCCTCCCCCTCCTCTTGTGCTGTGAAAACCGAGCAGAAGTATTTTTCAAAATGTTCACCTTTTCTTGATCCCCCTCTGCACTCTCACAGCATGCCTTCTTTAACCATGCAATCCATCCCTTTGTCTTCCTTTTCTTGCTAACATACCTAAAACACTTCTTGTCTCCTTTTGATACTCCCTGAGCTATTCTTTCCTCAGTTTGTACCTTTGTACTCTTTACTGCTTTGCCTGCCTCCCCCTGTTTTCCCAGATACACTTCCCTATCCTTCTCTCACTGGGTCTTCTGATATCTTCTGAATGCTACCTATTTAGCCTTTATGTTTTCTGCTACCTCTTTTGAGAGCCATAGTGGTTTCCTCTTTCTTTTACTTTTGCTTACCTGCTTAATGCAGAGGTTTGTTATCTTCACTATGCATTTTCTATTTTTGCCCACTTTTCTTCCACCCCCTCTAGGTCCTTTCCTCCTCCTCCTCCTCCCAGTTCATTCCTGAGGCATTCACCCATCTTAGTAAAATCAGCCCTTCTGAAGTCCAGAACCCTCACCATTGTATGGTTGGATTCTACAGCTCTTCCTATGTTGAATCACACTGTATGATGATCACTGGTCCCCAGATGGCTTCCTACCTTGATGTCCACAACACTGTCCCTGTTAGAGGCACCAGATCAGTATTGCCCCATCCCGAGTGGATTCACTGACTAGTTGCCTGAGGTACGCCCCCTGCAGGAAGTCCAGGATGTCCCTGTTTCTAGCTGAATTTGCCACAGGGAGGCTCCAATTCACATCCAGCAGATTGAAGCCCCCCACCAGCAACACCACCCTTCAGTCATCTTCCCAATTGCTTCTAACGTTTCATTATCTAAGTCCTCCCCCTGTGCCAGAGCCCTGTAGATCACAACTGTATGAATTGTGGTTCCAGTTCCCAATTCGAGGGTGACCCAAAGCACCACTGCCTCCCCCTGAATTCCCTGTATCTCTGTTGCTTTAAGGCTTCCTTCACATAAAACACCAGTCCCCCTCCTTTCCTTTCCCTCCTTTCTCTCCTGAATATCATGTAGCCAGGTATGACCATGTTCTAGTCATGGTTGACAGAGCATCATGACTCAATAATGGCCACGATATCTAGGTCAGCTTCTGCCATGATAGCCTCTAGGTCTGTGATCTTATTTCTCAGACTTCTTGCATTTGCATACATAGCATTCCAGATTTTGTTAGCTCTCTGCTTGTTGCTTCCCCCTTTTTCCTTTTGTGTCCCCTTCTTCCCTCTTTTTTCTGACTGCTTTCCTCCCCTTCCTCCTTTGCTAACTCCTACTACCTTGATCCACATGCTCTGTGGTGGTACTCTTGCCTCTAGGGATTCCTCTGCACATTATCACAGCCTGTTGGGGGGCAGTTTCTGCCTCCCCTTCTTCTTCCACCCCCCCCCCAGATAGTTTAAATGTTCATTAAAGTAACCTTTAAACCATCCACTGAGAACTGCAGTTCCCCTCCTGGATGGATGCAGGCTGTCACCACTGTATAGGCTAGGGGTAAACCCTGAAAGAGATGACAGGAGAGAGAGAGAGAGAGAGAGAGAGAGAGAAAGATAGAAGAGGCCCACTGGGAACAGTAGGGTTTTCTGACCTTCACATCTGGGATTGACTGAGGGATGGTGTGCTGCAAGAGTCAGGGACATTCTGATTTATACATGGCACTACTGAGTTTGGGGGTTGGTGCACACACACAGGTCTTCTTCAGATGAGAATCAAGCCTACATGCAATACAAGAAGCAAAGGATTGCTCCTCACAATTTAATGAGGACATAATGGCATGTAAATGACCTCTTATCACTTTACATGGGAAAAGAGGTCATTTGTATGAGGGCATTTGAATACAGCAATTTAGTGCAAAGTGCAGATCAGTTTGTGACATCCTGCCTGATTTTGCTCCTTCACAGTCTCCGTTTCCCATGGTCACATACCTTTCTGTGGCCAGCAGAAAGACATAAGGCCCCTTTACGTGCAGTGGCCTGTATTGGAATGACTGTTACAGACACACTGTAATATTACCTTTTTTGTGTGAACCGGCATTCCCTGCTGCAACCAAAATGAGTGCGTCCTTAAAATGCGTTCCCTGTTTTCCTGGGTTTGCCGGCTTCTGTTGCATTTTGTTCTGTTCTGCCCTGCCATATAAACATGGCTTTCCACTCATTTCGGTGAAATGCTAACCTCACAGTTACACCACCTTCTGCAAACAAATATTATCAAACTTGATAACATAAAAAAATTCCAAGTTCAATACAGAATTTATTTAGGTAGGATTTTCCCTAACAAATTCTGTTGGAAACATTTTAAAAAATCGCCCCTGTTGAGTTGTGTTTGTTAACACATTTGTTCAGTAACTTAGAGGTTTGTGAGCTGACTTTCTGCGCATGACTTCAGATGAATTTTGTAGTGTTTTCAACAGAATTCATTAGGGAAAATACACCCTAAACGAATTTATGTTATCAAGATAGAATGGCTGCCCAAAGTTCCGTTAATTTGCTGTGATACCACTGGACCCTGGATGGCAAGAAACACTACCAAAACACTGGAAGAGACAAGCAACCGAATCACAAGCTCTCTGTACAAGTGGCATGAGAATGCAGCAGGAGGATGTTACAGGACAGTAACAAAACTGAGCGGCACACGTAAGCGTCATTTAAAGATGCCCATAGTTTGTGCAGACACACCTGCTAATGCCTCACTTATGGCTGCACTGCAGGGGGCTATATTCAAACAATGTTTTGGCACTTACTCTGGTCTCAGAGTCTGATCGACTATACCATACGTGGGGCCTTGTACTAATTTGCACTCATTATAGGGACTTTGCATAGAGCAAACCTGCACTTTGAATATGAAACAATTGCAACATATAAAAAAAATCCAATGGAACTCGACAGGAAAATAACTAAATGAAATCACATTAATTTGAAAAATTTTCACAGAATTTATGAAGCTTGGTGGGGAGAAGTGGCACTTACACTGTTTCACTAGCACTCCTTGCACCCCCCCCCCACACACACAATTTAGTATATCAGCAAGAATGTGGGAGTCACAACGATTGCAGGCCGTACTCCATTTTAGTGCAGTTGCTCCACTGAACTAGCAATTTCCCCTGTCAGGTTATGGCTTTAAGGTCTGGTATGGGAGCCTGTTTTGGACAAACACCTCCTCCTCCTCCTGTATTCATTTATGAACCTGGTATGGCCCTATTTAATATAATTAGATTTTGGCTACATTTTATTGAAGCCACAATGAAACCTGTGATGCAAACAAAGGCTCTGATACCTTTATTACATACACGCTATGTAAAGCCCATTTGTGTCCATTCATTGCAACATACACCCTATACATGTTGCCCTACACTAACTGATACAGTGTCAATGAGCGTTTAGGAGGCAGTGGTCTCATCTCTAGATTTGTAGGAATGGAAACAGTCAGCTCTAGGAGGTGGAACTCTTCTGTAGTATTTAAATGAAAATGTATCAGAGGAGCAAGGACTCATATGATTTTGTAGGTTCAGTGAGATAATGGTGATCGCAAAACTGCGATCACTGTTAGGGCAAGTGTACATCACCGAAAACCAAAATGGCAATGTACACTCCCAGCAAGGCAACTCTCTCTCTAAGCATTTATGTGGGGGGCTTTGCTCCCTGCACCCCCTCAGTAAGAATAACCAACTCCGGGGTATGCATGTCAGGGAAGGGGACAACTGCAATTAAAAATAAAATTAACACCCGCTCCCTTAATGAGCACAAAATATTGTGCTCCTCCCCAGCCCTGAACCCTGCACCCAGCCACCCTCACCACCATGCCACGCAGCCAGCTCGGTGGCTTCCCACCTCACCACCCCTCACATACCTTCCCCCCTCTTCCGGTCTGTGTGTCACTCTTCCATTCACCCTGTCCTTCCCCGTCGCTACCTTTTCAGGGAAGCTGACATTGCAGGTGCTGTGATTGAATTGCTCATATCCGAGTCACTCAATCTCAGTCGCCATATTAATGGTATACCAATTTGGTAAGAGGAGGAGCAACAGAGTTCATGGGTTTCTCTCCAATTTAACCTCTGCCTGGCTGCAAAATTCTTAACAAAAAATGCTACTTTTTAAATTTCACTGTTTCAGTTGTCCTGGGATTAGACAAGCATTGACTACCTTTTCTTAATTTTTAGAACACCTCTGACTTGTAATTTGCAAATACAGTCTGAGTCTTATTATTGGCACAAAGAGATTGGCAACATTTTTAGAGATTTCATGCTGTCCCACGATCCTCTCATATAATCGTGTTCCTTTGTAACAGTAACCTGTTTGCCTTAATCTGGAAGAGGTTACCACAAATTCTGGAGGCAGCAATCCCAAATCTCCTAACTTTAGCCCAAAGCCTGTGGAAAAGTAAGATATTTTGATGTTGCAATCTATTGATTGGGGTTGGGACTGAAAGACAGGCATTAAATTCCTTCTTAGAAAGTAAATGCCAGTGTATTATTATAAAATTGCATATGTGGAATCCAAAATGGCTGACTTGGATGAGCAGAGTTGCAGCTCAGCAGGTTCCTTGACAAAGCTGAACTGGTCAGTGGAATGTTGAGGTGTTCGGCTCATGCTCTTGTGTGAGTGTCTCTGTGCACTTTAAACTTCACTAAAGAAGGTTTGTAGTGGAACCTTAATGGTGTCCAATATTTTCAGGATACATGTTGTGCTCGATGGTTTCGGTGGCTTTTTACTTGAGCACCAGCAATCTTTATGAATGCCAGACTCCTTGCTTTTGTACAGTGTGGTTGAGCAGCTCACTCAGTGATCCCAAATAATGCTGCAGAATAATTTATTAAAGTGCAAAAAAAAAAAAAAAATCAGACTGTGTAAAAAGTACAGACAAGACACCCTGACATTTTACAGAACACTTCTGCTTTTTAACGGGTTAGGTTTCGCTGTTGCTCTCTTCCCTCAATATCGGGTCCTCAGAAACCTATTACAAATTTATAACACATTTGTGCGAATGCATTGTGTTAACCCGACATCGATTAACAGCAGCTTGTTGCTGCTCCAGAGGATGCCTTTTTAAAAATATGTTTTTTGAAAAAGAGCTCACAAAAACTAAAACTGCAGAAAACAATAGATGTCAGGCTGTTTGGAAGACTCAGGTATGGCTATGAGAGCACCTTTATCCCAAATTGTCCAGCAAAACCCTAGTCAAGGGATAGCAGGGCCACTGGTAGCAGTGTTTGCTGGAGTGGCATAACCTCATGCCGGGCAGTTGCCAAATGAAAAGCCAACGCTGCCATCTGTAGCTAAGATGACACTTGGAAATGTGAAGTAAGTGAACAAGACTTATCAGATGTTTCCGTAAGCTGTCAGGTCGCCCACTATGAGGGTAATTTGACCAGTTCTTACAATACTTCAGGACAGTGAATAGAATTTTAAATTTGTATTAAATATGACGCTTATCCCATTGCTTCTCTCTAGCCTTTGTCACCATCCAGTTGTTGTTACTCTCCTTGCTGCCTTTATCCAACCTCTGATACTGGAGTGAGCTCAGTATCAAATCATAACTGGCATGACAGCCTAGTTCATGTGGATCTTTTTAATGGCAACATTTCATTTCCAAGAAGCATAGTAAAATCACATAATTAAACTCAATCCTGAAACCATGGGTACCAACAGGGTTCAACGACTCACACGTATCATTGCTGATGTTTCTGCATAATGCCTTATTTTCAAAATGAACTTTGAAAGATCTGTCATGACACTGAAACTTCAGTTGTGATGTACATGGATGGTCTATTCCCAGTGGTACCCATGGTATCAGGACTGTGAGTTGAACTATGCAATTTTACTGTATTTGCTGGAAATGCAATGTTTGCCATTAAAAAGATCCATGTCAATGATGTTGTCATGCAATGATGTTTTGAGGTCGAATTCAGTCCAGTCAGTGGTCA
This sequence comes from Neoceratodus forsteri, assembly GCA_016271365.2. Taxonomy (NCBI): domain Eukaryota; kingdom Metazoa; phylum Chordata; order Ceratodontiformes; family Ceratodontidae; genus Neoceratodus; species Neoceratodus forsteri. Next base: position 240,592,773 of record CM057459.1, on the reverse strand, counting down.
GATAAGGGCAGCAAAGAGAGTAGAAACAAGTGGATGGTGACAAAGGCTAAAGAGCAGCAATGGCGTAAGTCATGTATATAGTACAAATTAAAAATCTATTCACTATACTGGGCTAGTGTGAGTGCTGGCCAAACAGCTGACATAGTGAGCAACCTGATTGTTACTGTGATTCCCCTGATTGGGCAAATAATCCCTTAGCATTCTGGAGCAGTTGTAATTGCTTCTAAACTACAGTATACCACATTTTGAAGAGAAGCTTGATCAAGCTATCAAAGCTGTTGATAGAGATGTGCGAAGTTGGCAAAATGTCACTTTGTGAATTAATTTACAAAGTTTGCCAAATCTATGAAATGTGAAGTGTCGACTTTGCCAAGTGTCTGGCAGGCGAAGTGGTACTTTTTCAGGTAAGGTCATGCAAACTCTCTGGTGAAATTTCAGTTGTGCTATGACTTTTCCTGACTTCACCTGAAAATGTGTCATTTCCAAAGGAAAACTCAATGTGAAGTGGCAACGTGGTGAACCCTGCAATTTAGGAAGCTATTCACTAAGGTGGATTTTGCAACTTTGCTAGAACTTCTCTGGTGAAGTAAAACTTTACAATATCTCTAGCCATTGATAGTGCTGAGACTCAAGTTGCTGTTGTAAGAAAGAGCATCTAACTCAAAAGAAATCTCTGAGAACAGCCAAAAAAAAAAAATACAAACTTTGGAAGCCCTAACTACAACTTAAACTAGAGACAATATTTTGCTAAGAAAGATGGATAACTTAAAAAAAACTAACAACTTAACTTGAGATTTGTGTTAGTTCTGGGACATTGTGATCACTTATACATAAATACCTTCAACTCTGTATGAGACAGTTGTGTTGAGGCATTGCATTTCTTTCTGATAACATTCCTCCCATTGTTAACGATTTCAGTGTGCATTCAGGCAGAAGAAAGAATAAGGAAGCAACTAATGTGCAACAGTGAACCAACTCTGAAACAATAAAACCAAAGGGAACCAAACAATTATTGCAACATATACAGTACTGTTATTTTTGACAGAGGCAACATCATTTAAATAAAGACAAAATCACACATACCTCCATAATGCAAAGCATCATGGACTGTATATGCAAATCACTATAGAATATTATTCTGGTTCAACTTTAAGCAGGAATGCATGGTGCCGGAAGGCCTCTCACACAGTCTACAAAGGGTGCCAACAGAAAGACACAGACACGTGTTTTGTCCTACCAGGACTCATCAGTGTGCCTCATCTGTATGACATCCCAGTGGAATGAACCAGCTACCCTAAGATGGTCTGTCTGGGTTATGTTTTGGTGAACCCAATAAAAACAAAAAATAAGCTAAAAAACAAAGAACCTCAGCAGCTTTTTAGTTTGTTTTTTGTTTTTATTGGGTTCACCACAACATAACCCAGATAGACCATCTTAGGGTAGCTGGTTCATTCCACTGGGGTGTCATAGATGAAGAAGACTGATGAGTCCTGGTAGGATGAAATATGTGTCTGTATCTTCTGTTGGCACCCTTTGCAGACTGTGTGAGAGGCCTTTCAGCGCCATGCATTCCTGCTTAAAGTTGAACCTGCATAATATTCTGTGGTGATTTGCATATACAGCCCATGATGCTTTGCATTATGGGGGTATGTGTGATTTTGTATTTCTTTAAAACCTGGCTTCCAGGCCAGTGCCCTTTGGGGTAACCATTGCCTCAGTGCTTATGTGCTGAGGGTCTTTGTTTTTTAGTTTGTTTGTCATTTAAATTGCATGTTAAAATAAAGTATTCGATTTCTGTGAAGTCAAGGTGTCCATAAAACCTGATGTTTGCTGAGCTACGCAGGATCACTGGGCCCACTTCTTTTTATTATGCCCAGAACGGTTGGATTAGCAGGGATATAGGAGCCTCAACCACGCAGGAAGATATCAAGTAAAATTTGGTGAGGAGACTTTCTGTTTTTTAAAGTTGATCACCTTCAGACTTGATAAGGAACAAATAGGCAAATGTGGTTTCTTCTACCTACTCCAATCATTTGGACTTCAATACTATTGACCAAGAGAAAAGTATTATTTTTTAAGAGTAACTGAACTATTCTTGCTTGCATCAGAGAGGACCTGAAAAATAATTATTTATCAAGTTTAATGGGTGAATGAGTCAGTATTCATTTACAAGGGTAGGGTTTATAATTGCCTAAAACAATGTGCTAGAATATTATAAGCTTTGAACAAATGCATATCTGCGTAAAAGGAATTTTTAGTACAAAGGCCCATTTTCTTAAATTTCTTTAGAAAATGGGTTAAAAAAAATCCCATCCTCTGATTGGCTGAGACCATTATCTAGGGGTACATTTATGTACCAACAGAGACCAGGAAAAAACAAGTCTGTGCTAACCTGCCTCTGCACAATGTGAATCACTGTGCCCAAAATAGAATTCTATAAATTTAAATGGCAGCCATTTTTTCACTTGTTTAGTGAGCGAGTGAGTGAGCCCCCCCCAACTCCAGTCAGAGTACTGAATAGAAGCAAGTTTTAATCTCGAGTTCAGCCAAAACACAACTTAAGAGCATCAGGGAGAGTGCAATTTAGAAGGATGCAGAGGCACAGAAAAAAAATCAAACGTAAAAGAAGCACTACTGCAGTCTCCTCACTTTTGTGCCTTTAACTCCTGCTCTTACCTGAACCACTGACCATACATTCCCAACTTGTCGGGCTCCTCTCACCTTCTTTTTCCACTGATGGTGTTGAAATTATGTCCCAAACTGCCTCAGCTGTCAGGTAAACAACTGCCATTCACCTGATATGGGTTTGGGGTGGGGAACGAACTACAAAAGGAAACTGACTGTCACACAATTAAAGCAAGCACTGGCCAATGCCAATCATGTTCACTTGCTGGCAATTACTGTGTGGTTGGCTACAGATAGCACAGCAGTTATATATGCATTCAGAATGTGTGCTATGACACTGGGACTTGGTGCATGCGATTCGTTATATTAGTAAACATTAGAAAAATTCAATGTTTTTTCATTACTTCTATATTTTTGTATTTTTCTTTTGACACCGCATTTTCAATGTCGTCTTTTTATGACCCCAACTTATGATCAAGACAGGTGGAATTTTTTAAATCCCATCCAAAAGGTGATTTTGCAGAGCAATTGCAAAACATATTTTAAAGGACATTTGAAGAGTATGACCCGGACAAGGGAGAAATGGCCAGGTCCATATACATTGACCTTATCAAGGGCTTCAGCCTTGTAAACCATGCCCTCCTCTGCCAAAACTCCTTAATATGGGCATCTCTGATGACACAGTCAACTGGTTTAAAGGCTGTCTGGCTCATAGAACACAAGCAGTAAAATGTTACAATGTAGTCTCGGACAATAGGCCTGTTACTGTAGGTGTTCCCCAGGGATCAATCCTAGGACCCCTTCTCTTCTGCTTATTCATAAATGAAATCCCTACTGCCTGCAAGTCTATGAATATCTTATTTTATGCTGACGAGGCTGTAATTTTCTCCAGTGACAAGTGCCTGGAGAAACTGCAGCAGAGGCTTCAGTCTGACTTTAACGCCATCAATGAATGATTCACCTCCAACCTACTCATAATGAACACCAAGAAAATTAAATGTATGATCTTTGCCACCCATAACAAGTCCCCCTCCTCCCTGGTATTAACTGTTATATCTTCTTCTGAACCCCCCTTGAACAAGTGAAAGCCTTTAAATACCTTTGGGTTACCCTTGACACTGCATTTTCTTTTACTGCACGTGCTGACCTTTTAGTTAAGGCTGTCAGCTCCAGGTTAGGGCTACTTTAAAGGCATAGAAACAACTTCCTACCAGAGATGACGAAACTTCTGGCACAGTTCTTCGTAACCAGCAAAACTGACTATGGGATTGTAGTCTACAGCTCTGTGAATGACAGTGTGTTATCCAGAGTCCAAGGTCTTCTGCACAGAGCCTGCCACTTTGCACTTGGCCTAAAACATGGCAGTCACACCTGTGTACTAGATAGCAGCCTGAACTGGCTAAACCTAAACTCAAGGCTGCACTATCATACCCTGGTCACTGACAATAAAGCTCTATGAGGCTTGCTGTCCACTGGCCTACAGAACATGTTCCACTTTGTGGACCAAAAATATTCCACTAGGGGTGTGTTGAGACACACTCTGCTGCTCCCACAAAGAAAAATCTCCGCTGGCCAAGCTTGATTCTCATCTGTTTTGCTAAGCTATGAAATTACCTTTCTCTCTCTCTCTGTCTCTAAAAACTGATTGCTCTTTAAATTTGTTTAAATCCCAGCTTTTCTCCTCACTCACTCTACATGGATCTTACAACTGCTACCACTGACTATCTTGTCCTTACACTATGTATCCAAACAATTGGTACTTTACTGGCTGTGTTACACTATCGTAATATCCATGTATTGATTAATTAATTACCATGGTAGCACCAATAGTATAACACTTTCTTACCTGTGCTCATAAAGTGTTTGGTGTAGTTCTACTGTAATCTCACTGTATTGTATTGTATTGTTACTGACTACTTACAAATTGTATTGTATATTTGCAAATCCCTCTGTACTTGTTGTATTCTACTGTATCTGACTCTAAACCCTTTGAAAGTATGCACTACCTAAAGGGTTTTATGTGAAAGAAATAAATAAATGAAATAAACACCTGTCATGTTCATCAGGTGGGGGTAATAAAAGGACTATGTTGCATACTTGGGGCCAAAATTTGCACAAATCAAAAGTTATGAATAAACGTTGACAAAATTCAGTGGTTTCTCATAACTTCATTGTTTCTGACATTTTGTCCCCAAATTGTCAACATAATCTTTTTATGACCCCACCTTATGAGCAAGACAGGTGGAATTTTTTAAGTCCCATCTGAAAGTTCATTTTACTGAGCGACTGTGAAAACATGTTTCAGAGGGGATTTGAAAAATGACACCTGTCAGGTTCATGAGGTTGGGTAACAAAAGGGCTATGATGAAAATGTGGAACAAAAATCTGCAAAAACCAAAAAGGTATGTGTAAACACTGAAAACATTCAGTGTTTATTCATATGTTTGTTGCAGTTTTTGAGATTTTGTCCCCACATTTTCAACATAGTGTTTTTATGACCCCATTTCATCATCAAGACAGGTAGAATTTTTAAAATCCCACCCAAAAGGTGATTTTGTGGAGCAACTGTGAAATCATGTTTTGGGGGAATATGAAGAATTTCACCTACCTTGTTCATGAGGTGGGATCCCAAAAAGGCTATTTTGAAAATTTGGTGCAAAAATATTAAAAAATGACAAAGTCATGACTAACAGCTCAAAACACATTAAAAAGCCATTAACCAAACTTACTTCATCTTCAGTCAGTTGCGCTTGGACTCCAGAGCATCAGAACATGCTGGTGGACTGGATGGGTAAGGGAATGGTGTGGGGAGGGTGGGGTGGTGGGTGCTTAGAGAGGGGGGCTGCAGGTTGTAAGGGGAGTAGACAGGGACCTTTTTTTAATTTTTTAAGCAAGAAGTGGACAAAGAGGGATAAGACTATGAGGGATGATTTCCTTTGTTTCAGGTACCAACACTGGGGATTGGGCACCCTTGTGTTGTTGTGTTGCTTGGTGGCACTGGTGGTGGACACCCTGATGATACATACCTTTGGGTAGGTGTTAGCTGTCACTAGGGGTAGGGCACCTCAGTGTCAAAGTTTGTTGGATTGCAGTGGGGGTGTGCAGCTGAGTTCCCCCTCATTGGCAGGAGCCATGACTGGTGAGGCGAGGGAGAGCACAGTGGTCAGGAGGGGGTGGGATATTTGGCAGTGGGCATTCTTTCTTGTGTTGAGCCAGAGCTTTGCAACCATCATAGCTAGGGATGAGGCCTCTAGATACCAGGGACTATCATCAGGGAGAGGGAGGAGTCTACTAGACGGGTGGCAGAGCTGCTGAGGGAAGAAAAAGCGTGGACTGGCAGAGAAATAGAGAGACAGAGTAAACTGATGCCTGGCGTGTTCTCTTTGTGAGTATTCCCCAAGAAGCTGTTCAGTTTGTTACCCTGTCACAATGCCCCAGTATAAAAGCAGAGCAGTGAAATCGAAAGCATGAAATAAGATTTCAAACACAGAGCTTAGGAGTTGCAGAAGAAAAAAAACTTGCAGCATGTATTTTCCAGCACTGTGATTGGGCATGAACTTCAACGAGAAAAGGAAGAGAAAGGGAATGGGAAAGGGAAATTGTTTAACCAGGAAAGGCACACTAAGCCGAAGCTTGTTCCAGGTGCAACCTGGGAGTACAAGGAAGTTAAGTGACTCACTCAAAGTCACACAGTATGCAAGAGGGGGCTGATGGGATTCAATCCCAGGTCTCCTCCAGGCAATAATAAACTCCAGAGTTGGCGGAGTTGGGCTATGCCTGCCCTTACGGGGGCTGTAAGGCCCTCTGTCTGTGTCATCAGGCCTCGCCATGCTCCTGGGGGTTTGAGTATAGCTCAGCACCACCCACCCTACTGTCTATTATTGCTTACTTACAACTAGGCACATCCATTTATCTACCTACTGAATTCATGGAAGTTCATTCTGAGGAATGAGTTTATTTCACATTCAAAAGAAGGGGCAGATTGGGGTAGACAATACAGGTGTACAAGATAGTGAATGGCCCGACCCTGGGAGAGCCTACAGTGTAGCCCATCAGGATACAGTGCAATGTCTCACATTACTGCATGACAAAAGGGATTAACTGTTCCTGAAATTGCCTTGTTTTCTGCAGTAACTCTGCTGCAGAATGCTGCAGTATTGTGTTGCATCCTGGCAGGCTCCACTGTAGTTCTAACAGTTTAAACAGGTAACCATGAAACACAGGCCTCTCAAGACGACAAGCTGGAACATAGTTCATAGAGAATAAAAGAGGAACTTCTTCACACAGAGGGTGGCAGTAGTTTGAAACAGCCATGAAATGACCAAGCGACCAATGTTGCCTCCAAGGCAATATGCTACTTTTCACATATTTTACCTGAAAGCGACTACCCTGAATTCTAAGCCAGGTAGATTGAACTGCCTGCTTCTTTGGTCTGTTACAAAACCTCTACAGTACACCACAAGAACTGAAATTTACTTCAGTGCTCAGGATGTGTCTTGGCTTACAAAACAAAGGATCAATGGTTTGATTCCAGGTAAGAACACAACCTTCATATGTATTAAGCAAAAGAGCAAGGTTCAAATCTTTCCAGGGACTTACACATTTGTTCCATTTCTTTCAGGTGTTATTCACTAGAGTTGTGCTCCATGGTGGTGTGGAGTTAAATGTGTTGGATAAGGAAGTTATAAGGGAGAAAACAATGCAACAGAAAGTGTTGCCTCAGAGGCATGCTCTGCCTCGAAGATACTGTTGTTTGCCCTGATATTTCACCACATCTGAAATAGTTTGCCACAACTGGTGGTAGATACTGAAACAGTTAAGGCATTTGAATTACATTTAGATAGGTACAGTATGTACAGGAGGAAGATAGTCATGGGTATGACCACTGGTAAGTGTTGGGAGGGCAGGGTCTTGACAGACTACCAGGCCTGCTTCCATCTATCACTCCTGTTCCTACAGTAAGGTTCCTATACAAACGTCTAGTCTGGTAATTTTTTCTTTCAACTGTGTCAGACAAACAATTGGAACTGAGAATGCAGGGGGCTATAAACAGCATTATGAAATGAGTGGAAAGAATGCTGGCTCCTCATTGGTCAAGAGGTATTTTCAGCCAGGCCATTAACCCAGCCCAACAACCTGGCTGTAAGTAGCTGAACAAAAATATGTTTAAAAAATACATCCAATTTACTAAAATGGGCCCATTTCGTAATCAAAATGAGGCACCCTAGAGGGTGCATTATGGTGAGCTAAGAGTTCTTCTTGGGTAGTGGAAGCATTCGGCTTCTCCTCGTGCTTCAACCCAGCCGAGGTGTGGCATTATTCCACTGTAACACATCCCCTGTTATGCCTTATTGCTTTATTATATATATATTATCTTATAGTTTTATAAGCTTAAATTCACACTTAATATTCTTATTTGATGTCCTAAACAGAGTATCAATTGGTAGACTGACCTCAAGCTAAAGTATTGTTTTTCAAATAATTTTTTTTTTTTTATCTTTTTGGTTTCTTTATGGGTTTTGCATAAATATACACTTACTGCTAGAAAACATTTTTTTCTTCTGGATTAGACTAGTTCTAGGTTTACAACTACTCTCTAAATGTGTTTCATTTTCTTTAGATCTTGTGTATCTGTCCCATTAAGTCCTGTACTACAAAAAAATTAAATGCTTTCTCTGCATTATTAATTCCAATACTACCAAATAATGAATATATGACAAGCCATTCACTGCATTTTATATTAAAGGTAATAGGTAACTATGTTTGTTTTTAAGCATACAGCCAAATTACTATAAAGTTATAAGCAATAGAATATACTGTATGAGAGTTTAAAAACCAAGAAAAACAGAGTTATTGAAACTTTGATTTGGTATTAAAACCTAAAGTGCACCCACCATGAAGAAGTAAATATTCTAAACTAGTAAACACCTTTGCACTGAGGAATATGATATATTTCATTTATCAAAGATTACTTTAATGTTTACAATTGATGAATGCCCTCTCTTGGGATCATTCAACTATTTGATGTAATACTGCAGATCAGCTTTTTTTTTTAAATCAAATGGCTATCCTCAAGAGGGGACCGTACTTCAGAAATGAAGTGTTCCCGCAAGCAATCTCACTTTTATGTGTGCGTTAAAACGCAGTGCTGGGTCTGGAAATTAATTGAAATGTATTCGTTTTAATCTTTGGGTATCTGACTTCAAAGTATCAGCATCAATTTTGTTTTGCTCAAATAAATCAAATTATTGTTAGCACCATGCATAATAAACATGTACAAGTTTAAAGATGTTGAAGCAACAACATGACTTTTCATAATAAAAATCAGTGTCCTTGTCCTTGTTGTCATGGTAAGAGCAGCCATTACATCCTGCACTTAGAGACTTAACATTGCAATGCATTACTTACCATTATCAACCATTCAACTGCAACCTATTTTACAGAAAATAGAATCCTGGTTGATGAATGACTTCCTGTGAATGTGATGGTGCAGTACCACTGTGCAAGACCCGGGGAGTTTTTTTTTTTTTTTGTTATCTATCTGCCATGGATCCGTCAGCCATATTTATAAATATATAGCCCTGTTTCTGTTACTTTTCAACTCTGTGCAGATTATTGTCCTTACTGTGACATCTCACTGTATGTTCCAGTCTCTGGCCTGGGCCATGTCCAAAAAAGGTCCTTGGATCAGTGCACCAACCCAGTTAACAAATGAATAAATAAATATAAATAAATAAATAAAGAAAACGTGTCCAAATTTGTAGACCCTTTTTAAGGCCAGATTATCTTATCGCACTGTCGCTTCTGTCCTGTGACTTACTGATATCATTCTGAAGGGGAAGGGCTTGGTGCAGGTCACCTCTGCCATTTTTGTGGCTCTTGCCACAGCATTCAACATGTTGACTCTGTCTTCCTACTTGATAAGCTTGACAAAGCTGGCCTACAGCATCTGACCTCACAGTCAAATGATTCAGGCCCTAACTGGTGAAGGGGTCATAGAAGGACCCACTCTTTTACTCCTTTTGACATTTTGTTCTAGATTGCCCCCCTTACTTATCACTGCTGTCTATATTCTTCCCTCTCTGCCCCTTCTCTGGAAGACAGATGGCTCTCTCATAATGTTTTCCTTATCTTTAAATTCTGGTTTGACTTTCTTTCATGCTACATCCACTCCTACTCCCTGCAGAACTCTGACCCATGCTCTTAATCACGCAACAGCCCAGAATCTGCAGGATAGGCTTCTTTCTCTCATCTAACCCCACAGCTATGGCCCAGTCTTCCTCCGCCATCAGTTTGTTCTCCCCCTTCCATTCTAAAATGTTTTCTCTGCAGGTGCACTACCCATGTCTGTTGCTGCACCTAACCCCCCATTCTTATCTGTTTTCTTCCTTTCTTCTCCTGTCACTGCACTGCTCAGGGTTGTTCATGGCCTCCCGTAAATATTTTTCCTAAGTGGTGGTTATTTATATTGTGATAAATGTACTGGCACTGCTATATTGTTGTTGGTATTGCCCAATTTCTGTAACTGTGCTCCTATGTATTACAGTGTGCTTTACATCTTGTCCCTCTTTCCCCCAAGATGCTCATGGAAAAGAGCTGTCACCAACTCAAAGTGCCCACCTGAATATTTTATATCAATAAATGCATTTCCCCATCCTTCAGCAGACATGCATTCTCCTCTTAAAAACCTAACTGAACTGTTTCTTTTGTTCAGTGGAAGATTATATACTCAATTTTCACTAAAAATTAAAAACAAATCTATATATATATATATATATATGTACATATATATATATATATATACTTTCATAAGAAACAGGTATCCATTTCATAACTGCAGTAATAAAGTCCAGGGTTGGGTGTATCATGAGATCTCAACCCTTCCTAGGTGGTCTGTGGCACTTGGCTTTGTCTCCTGCCTCTTAACACAACTGAGACATGGTGACATACCAGGATATACTATGACCAGTCAAGTGTTATATGCGTAATTATAAATTGTTCATTGTTTCATGCAGTCAGCAAATTTGTCAAGAGACACTCATATCTTCAATGATATCTTATTACAACACAGTATCTGTGATATACTGAACATTTAACAGCTGTCTGATGTAAAAGTCCAACCTGGTTTAAAATTAAAAACAGCTTAAATGTTTTAAATCAAACTGTTATCAAAAATATTTTATAATCTCAATAAGTCTGCTGAGGTATGATGTTATTATGTAATTTTGCTGTGCCTAGGGTGATTATGGCATTTGGTGACAGTGCGGTGGTAACTCCTGATATAATTCAGTTAGAATTCCCTGCTGTGTTTAGTTCTTGGCCAGATCCCACCCAAAATGTCAACTGAATGATAGAGAGGTTGTCTAATATAAATTATGGTGCTACACTTTACAGGACAACCTGTTTCAAATGTTTGAGGTTTTTACAGTCTCAGGTACTGTTACATGCTGCTGAAAAACAGAGATCTTACTCTCTGGACAGCCTACATCATAGTGATGAGTTTCCCCCAGTGAATTCCTTCCATGTCTGCCACTAGGCCAAATGGGAAAGTGTTCAAATCAAAAGGACTGTGCATTTTAAATACATGTATCACTTTATCTTGCATGGCAGGATACCATTTTGTTGTACGTAGTAGTATTTTGTTAAATACATGAAATATTGTAATTTACTTGTACTGTTATGTACTGTGTCAAATGCTATTCTTCCCTCCTAAAACCCTTTTGCTTTAGGTGTGCTATACAGTATAAACAGTGCCAGTGATCTGAACATGCTATACAGCATAAACAGTGCCAGTGATCTGAACATTCAGCTGCTATCTTCATGAGTCCTGAACTGATTATGTTGCAATGTTTTCCCTCACTGTTGCTTGGACATCTCCCAACAAGAAATCACATGAAGACCTACAAACTGTGCAGAGATTTTATTACTGGTTGAAAGCAATGTTATCATCTCAAAGGAAGTCTTTGTGTGAGCTGCACCAACAGCCAGGCATCAAATATTGCAATCAGACAAATGCCATGTGCCTAATAAGCAGAAAGTGACCAATAGTATCCATGCCCTTCAGGGTGCAAACAAAGGAGAACTACCTATCTTGTGATATTCAAAAGGAAGTAGGTGAAAGCTTGGACTTCAGTAAAGAGTTGAAACTGTGCCACACAGGAGGCTAGTTCATAAACCAGAGAACCTAGTTATAATTGGAGGTGATGATTACCATAAATGAGTTAAAAGCTGGATCTGGATAGATCTCAGGGTTAAAATAAATGTCAACCTATCAACCTGGAAAAAAAGTGACTAACAGGGTCTCAAAGAGTTTGTCCGAGGCTTACATTGATCGATATATGTTATAGGTGAGTTGGAGGTGGGCACTGAAAGCTAGGTTGCCAAGGCAAAAGGCACACCACCAGCACTGAAATCCCTACACCCACTTGCAAGGTTTAACTTTCACATTGTTGCTATTTTTGCCTGTTAAATACACCATTCAGTGCAACATCCCCACCCTACCTATGTTTTTTAACAAGTCTGTTTACGCAGAATACTGTATGACGCTCTCCCTTAATAACCATGATGGTCACTCTGCATGTCCCTCATCCCTCAGCAGAGACAGCTGTCTATAATGCACATTTCCTTCCTACAGCTGAGGAAGCCCACCAAAACCCACCATAGTAGTCAGTTAGCATGACCCTTAATGTGTTTGCCACAAGACAACCCAACTGCTCAAAAACAACCCTTTTCTGTTAATTCCTAACCCCCAAATAATTAATTTGGTTGCAGTCTATTTTCCAAATCACTGGTCAATCAGATCTTGCAGCAACAGTGCAATTCATGATTCAAAAACACAAGGCAGATATCCCAGCAACCCTCATGTCTGAATCATGAATCAGCTTCTGCTAAAACAAGTGATGGATCAGCAATTTGGAGAACAGGGAAAAGGTAATCATTGCACCGTACAGGTCACTGGGCAAGCCACATCCTGTGTCTTGCATGCAGTTTTAGAATCCTTATCTAACAGAAAAAAAAAATTAAGAGAAACCTGCAAAGAATACAGTGCCAGGTGACAAACATGACACATAGGAAATGGAGTGGGAACTACCAGAAGAGGCTGGCAAACATTAACATGTACTTGTTAGAGGAGATTAGGGAAAGTGAGAATGTGGTAAAGATTTACAAATACATGGAGGATATGAGAGGGCTGACTTCTGTGAGTTATTGCTAGGGACCCATGTTTTCCGTAAATAAGAAATAGCAAGAAATTCAAGGTGTGAAAAAAATAAAGTGAAAATAAACACCTGAAAAAGGTTTAAAAAATGCTTGTTTTTATGGCAAAAACTAAATAAATGCCTGCAGTAGTTGTTTAGGCTCCGTTGTTACCACTAAGATGATCTGGAAGGAAGAGGCAGGGGAATTGTCTGCTTCACGGAACCTGTCAAGATTATGGCATGATGCTGCTTAATATGGTGCAGTATACTAGGAATGTGATTGCTAGTATGTATAAGATCATTCTGAGGTATTTTATGAATGTAAATGTGATAAATAAAACTACATTTTCAATGAATAAAAAGAAATAAGAAATTCCAGAAAATAATACAATTATAAAAAAATAAAAACAATTCACAGGGTTCTAGTTATTGCCTTAAAGGACAGCCAAACACCAGTTGCCACACAATGGAAACAGGAAGGTGAATGAGGAGATTGGGCCCTTAAAAACAAGTATGTGGGGTGGGAGGGGAGAAAACTGAGAGGGTCAGGATGTACTTTTCTTCATGTTCAATAAAGGCCCCCTTTTGGGGGAGGGGGTCATTGTTCAAGCCCTTAGCATACTTGGTAGCATGATGTAGCTTGTGGACATAATACTTGCCCTGGTAGCTGACCACATGGAAAAGACCATAAGTCCCAAAAGGAAGGCAGGATACACCCCAGGATCATAGTTGGGTTAATGGGACAATTGATGCTGCCACTGCTAGTAATCTTTCGTGAGTCTGTCCAGACAACTGTGCTACTGGAAGACTGAAAAGTTGATGGTGTGGTCCCCATATTCAAAAAGGGGGTAAGGTCAGACTTGGAGAACTGCAAGCCAGTCAGCCTGACATCAGTGCTGGTAAAGGTCATGGAGGACATTATCAAGGACAGAGTAATGGAGCACTTATTGTACACAGAATTATTAGTGATGTAAAGGTTCTTGCCCCAGTGCAGCATGGCTTCATGAAGGGGCTATCATGCCAAACCAATCTGATCACCTCCTTATATGGGGTGAGCAGGGAGGTGGACAGGGATAGGGTCGTGGACATAGTCGATCCGGATTTTAGCAAGGCCTTTAATACTGCAGTGCATGAAAGGTTCCTGAACAAAATAAAACAGTGCAGTATACAGGAAATATGCAGTACATGAGGTGGATTGCTAACTGGCTTGGGGGCAGGAAGCAGAGGGTGGTGCTCATGATGTTCTCAGAGAGAAGAGGAATAGTCAGCGGTATCCTTTAAGGGTCAGTGCACAGGCATCTGCTCTTCAACAGCTTCATCAATGATCTGGAAGCTGGAGTCTTCAGCCAGCTCCTTAAGTTCACAGATGACATTAAGCTGGCCAGGTGGTGGACACCCTTGAGGATGGGGGAAACTTCAGGAGGATTTGAATAAGCTGGATGATTGGTCTTACCCCTGGAGTCGCTGATTCTAAGTAGAACAATGCATGGTGGTATAGTTGGGGAAGAAAAACACGGGTAGGATCTACTCCATGTGTGGGGCTCCTCCTGCTGATGTCAAAAGGAAAAAGGACTTTCTGGTCAAAATAGAAAATGAGCTGAAGCAGGTCAAGTAATGCATGGCCCTTGTTAAGAGGACCATCACAATGCTGTGTTCATTTAAAGTGCAGTGACCACCAGAGTAGGAGAAGTAGTCCTGCCACTTTGCAAGGTCCTGATCAGGTCCCACCAAGAGTATTACATGCAGTTCTGGTCTCTGCAATGCAAAAAGCACATTTAGGCAATTTAGAGATACAATGCAGGGCAGCAAAATGATCAGTGTTATAGGAAATATAAGCTGTGAGAAAAACCGTAAGACCTTTGATTTAATGACTTTTTTATAACTTTTTGATTATTGTTTTTGACAATTGCAAATAAAATACTGGAGGACCGTAACATGTTCACCATAGAAAAAAGGAGGCTGAGAGAGGAAGGGATCTGTGTTTTCATCTAGTGTTCTACAGCAGTATGTGGGGACACACCCTGCAACTCAGTGGTAATAAAACTAGGGGTAACATCATGATAGAAACATAGAAACATAGACTTTGATGGCAGATAAGGACCGTCTGGCCCACCTAGTCTACCCATTTCCCTACCTAATGCATAGGCTGCAGATCCTAGTTAACCAACAGCCTACTTCCTCCTACCCCCCACTAGAATTGCTTTATGTCTGTTCCATGCATTCTTGAATTCCTCCACTGTTTTTGAGTCCACTACCTCCTCAGAAAGGCTGTTGCATGTATCCACAACCCTCTCAGTAAAAAAACACTTCCTCACATTACCTTTGAGCCACCCCCCCCCATCTTCAAATTGTGCCCCCTTGTTCTTGCACATCTCTTTTTCTGAAAGATGCTACCATCTTGGACTCTGTTGATTCCCTTGATGTACTTGAACATTTCTATCATGTCCCCCCTCTCCCTCCTCTTGTGTATACATGTTAAGCTTCTTTAATCTCTCTTCGTATGTCTTCTGGTGCAGACCCTGAACCATTTTAGTTGCCCTCCTCTGGACAGCCTCCATCCTATCTATGTCTTTGTGGAGATGGGGTCTCCAGAACTGGACGTAGATCTCCAGATGGGGTCTCACCAACTGTCTGTACAAAGGGATAACAACTTCCTGTTTTCTACTAGTGATGCCTCTCCCTATGCATCCCAGTATCCCACCAGCTCTTCTTACTGCCCTCTCACTTTGCTTGCCCACCTTAAGGTCATCTGATATGACTACCCTCAGGTCCCTTTCCGTTTCTGTAGCTGTTATTATCTCACCCCCCATTGTGTACTCTTCCCCTGGATTTTTATTTCCTAGTTGCATTACTTTGCACTTCTTTGCACTGAATCTAAACTGCCATATATTTGACGATTCCTCCAACCTTGCCAAGTCCCTTTGCATCCTCTCCACCCCACCTTCTGTATCAACCCTGTTGCAGATCTTTGTGTCATCTGCAAAGAGACGTACTTTCCTTCCAGTCCCTCTGCAATGTCACTTATAAAGACATTAAAGAGGATCAGTCCCAGTACTGAACCTTGTGGTACCCCGCTAGTAACCCCCCTTTCTTCAGAGTAAACTCCGTTTACTATTACCCTCTGTATCCTGTTGTCCAGCCAATTTTTAACCCGGGCTACCACCTTGGGACCCACTCAAGGCTGGCTAACCTTGTATATTAATCTTTGTGTGGGACTGTGTCAAATGCCTTGCTAAAGTCTAAGTAGGCCATGCCCACTGCCCTCCCTGGTCTACCACATTGGTCACCCAGTCAAAGAAATCTATTAGATTCATCTGACATGACCTTCCGCTGTGAATCCATGCTGCCTTGGATCCTGTGCCCCACTAGCCTCTAGGAACTCAACAGTTCTTTCCTTTAGAAGTGATTCCATCATTTTCCCCTACTACTGAGGTCAAACTAACAGGTCTATAGTTTCCTGCCTCTGTCTTGCTCCCACTTTCGTGAAGGGGACTCACATCTGCCCTTCTCCAGTCCTCTGGTACTACACCATCCTCCCATGATTTGTTAAAAAGGGAGGTCAGTGGTGTCACTAATTCTATCCTTAGTTCTTTAAGAATTCTTGGGTGAATCCCTTCAGGCCCCATTGCTTTGTCCACCTTCAGTTTTAAGAGGTCTTTCAGGACCCTTTCTTCTGTGAATGGACTGGTATTGACCTTCTTATCCAGAGTGCTTCTATTCTTTGATTTAGGTACCTCCCCCTCCTCTTCTTTTGTGAATACTGAGCAGAAGTATTCATTCAGCATCCCTGCTATTTCGCTGTCATCCTCTGCCCACCCTTCCTTCCCATTAATAAGTCTCACTTCCCTAATGTACCTATAAAAGGTTTTATCCCCCTTCTTAACTGAGTTGGCTATCTTTTCCTCAGTTTGGACTTTTGCTATTCTGACTGCCTTCCCCACTTCCTTCTGCTTTAACTGGTACAGTTCTCTGTCCTGCTCCTTCTGTGTTTCCTTATACTTCCTGAATGCTACCTTTTTCTCCTTAACCTTCCCGACACCTCTTTGAGAACCACAGTGGTTTTTTTTTCATTTTGCTTTGTTGATTTGCTTTATACAAAGGCTTGTTGCCTCTGTGATGGCTGTTTTGATTTTTCCCCATTGTTCCTTCACCCTCCTTCTTGCCAGTTTGCTAGTGCTTTTCTGAGGCACTCTCCCATTTTCCCAAAGTCAGCCCTCCTAAAGTCCAACACTCTTGCTTTTGTATGGCTCGACTCTATGGCTGTGTTTATTGTGAACCACACTGTTTTGTGGTCACTTGTTCCCAGATGGCTACCCACTTCTAGATCTGAGATCCTTTCTCCATCCCCATTTGACAGTACCAGGGCTAAGACTGCTCTCTCCCTAGTGGGTTTCACCACTAGCTGTCTGAGGCATGCTCCCTGCAGGGCATCAAAAATAAACCTGTTTTTTGATTTGGCTGCAGCCAGAGTGCTCCAGCTAACGTCTGGCATGTTCAGGTCCCCCATCAACAATAACTCCCCTTTTTCTGCCATTCTAAAGATGCCTTCTATCATTTCCTTGTCCATTGCCTCCCCCTGAGAAGGGGGTCTATATATCACCCCTGTGCGAATTGTGGTGCCATATCCTGTTTCCAGGGTAACCCACAGTGCCTTCTCTACTCCCTGTTTATCATTTAGTTCCATTGCTTTTATTCCTTCCCTTACATAGAGAGCTACTCCTCCTTCTCCTCTTTTACCCTCCCTGTCCCTCCTGTACATTGTGTATCCTGGTATGGTGACATCTCAGTCATGGTTCTCAGTGTACCATGTTTCTGTGATTGCCACAATATCCAGATGTCCCCCTTCTATCAAGGCTACTAGTTCAGGGAACTTGTTACACAGACTACGGGCATTGGTACTCATCACCCTCCATTTGTTGATGGCCTTACCCCTTTTAGCCCCATTCCTGTCCTAAGTTCCTTTTTCTCCATTTACTTGTCCTGCTCCCCATTAATTTCTCTACCTTGGTGTTTACCTCTTTAACTACTGTGTTTTGTGGGGGGAGGCTAGGTTTTCCCTGCTCCTTTTCAGGATGGACTTTTCCTTCCAGTGGGTGGTAAGCCTATGGAACAATTTACCAGATAAGACAGTGAACATGAAGCAAATACAGCACTTTAAGGTGCAATCAAAATGTAAGAACAAAAAAAAGGTTCTGCTTCAGCATATGGGCTGAAAACAAAACAAAAGGATACTACTCAAATCAAATTAAACCAAACTTTATTTGTAAAAGGCGCCTTTTCAAAACCAAGGTGCCTGTACATAACATAATAAAAATCAATAAATAATTAAAACAATGTTAAAATTAATCCAAGGCAGCAACATTAAAAATCATTATATGCAAGGCTAAAAAGAAATGTTTTTAATGCCACCTTAAAGCTTTGGACAGTCGGGCAATCTCACACCTGACGAGGTAGAGAATTCCACAGGGTTGGGGCCATAAAACTAAAAGATCTGGTCCCAGATGTCTTTAAATGAACCCTGGGAATCTCCAGCAATCCCTTGTCAGTGGATCAGACAGAGCGGGAGGGACAATAGGGACAAAGGAGATCTTTCAGGTAACCAGGTCCCTGATCGTGTAGGACCTTATAGGTCAGCAAACTGACCTTGAAGGTGATTTGCCAGCATATTGGCAGCCAGTGCAGTCCGCACAGCACAGGCGTTATATGACTGGCCCTAGAAGAACCTGTCAGTAGCCTGGCTGCCGCATTCTGCACTAGCTGCAAGCGGCGAATATCAACTCCCAGTAGCCCAAGATAAAGAGCGTTGCAGTAGTCAAGGCAGGAGGTAATGAAGGCGTGGACCAAAGCAGAAAGATCGTCAGGAGGAACCAGGTGCTCCACCCAGGCGATGTTCCTCAGATGGTAAAAAGAGGCTTTGACAACTGCCGACACATGAGATTTAAGTGTCAAACAGTTATCAAACACAATGCCAAGGTTCCGCACCCGGTCTGAGGTAGTTAGCTGAACACCCCCAAGCCATAAACCCTAGGGTGATCCCGCCAACAGACCCGCCTCCTGGCGACCTGGGTCCACAACCAACACCTCAGTTTTCTCTGGATTCAACTGCAGCCAACTCACATTCATCCAGTCCTGGATTTCGGCTAGACAGTTGTTAAAGATCGAAATGGCAGCATCTTGGCCGGGCACAAAGGACATGTACAGTTGAGTATCATCTGCATAGCAGTGAAAACTCAAACTGTACTGCCTAATAATCGCTCCCAATGGCAGCATGTACACCACAAACAACATGGGCACCAAAATGGAGCCCTGCGGCACCCCACAGGATAGGGGGAATGATGTTGAGGAAAAAATCCCAGACACCACCCTCTGAGTCCTACCCTCGAGGAAAGATCAAAACCAACTGAGGACTGTACCAGACAGCCCACAGATAAACAGCGATCGCTCCAAAAGCACACCATGGTCCACGGTGTCAAGTGCTGCAGAGAGATCAAGAAGGATGGAATGGGTCCTTCGATCTCTCGCTATTAGGAGGTCATCCAGTACCCAGACAAGAGCTGTCTCAGTACTATGTCTCTTCCTAAATCCGGACTGGAGAGAATCATAGACATTGTGGCTGGTCAAATGATCATCCAGCTGCAATGGAACCACCTTCTCAATAACCTTACCCACAAAGGGTAGGTTAGAGACAGGCCTATAGTTAGCCAGACAATCCAGGTCCAAGGAGGACTTCTTAAGAAGGGGCTGAACCACAGCCTTCTTCAGAGAATTTGGAAAAAAGCCCTCTCCAAAGACCTCCAGACTATCTCAGCAAGAACCGGACCGATTTTATCCACACAGTCCACTAAGAGACATGTGGGACCTGGGTCCAAACCACAGTTGGTCAGACACAATGACTGGATGACCATCACAATGTCACTGATTGTGGGAAGGCTGAAGTCAGACCACACAAATTGGGTGTCTGACATCTCCTGCCGACCATCAACACTCCCATTAGGGAGGGTCAAGCGTATATCAGACCTGATTGTGGCAACCTTATCTGAAAAGAATTGAGCAAACTCCTCACACCATTCTTGAGAAAAGGCTCTTCTGGGCTGAAGACAGATTTGATTGCACAGTCTGTTTACAGTCTGGGAAAGCTGAGCTGGTCGATTCTGTGCAGCAACAATCTCTCTGGAGAGGAATTCTGCCTTCTTACGAGAGATTGCTGATTGATAGACCACATAATGGTCTATCAAACTAAGTTTGTCACAGTCCAGGCCTGATTTCCGCCAGCACCTCTCTAACCTTTGTCCAACTCTCCTCAACTCCCTCAGAGTCTCATCAAACCAAGGAGACCTGGGGTGAAGAGTGAGGGGACGAACCCGAACAGGATCAATGGAATCCAGGGCCCCTACTACTGCCTTATTATAGGCAAGTACCAAGTCCCCTGGATCCATGCAATCACTCAGTAAACCCGATAGGTCCAGTACCACCATCAGGCCATCTGGGGAGACACCCCTCAAAGGGTGGAACCGGACCATCTCCATAGGGGCTGGCCTACTAGGGGTGGCCTCAAAACTGAACCCAATGGTGTGATGGTCAGACCACCTGACTGGTTCCACCACCAAATTGGATATCTCCATCCCCAGTAGGAACACAGAGTCCAATGAATGACCACCAATATGGGTCGAGGCGGAAATAACCTGTGTGAAGCCCAGTGAAATCATTAACTGGTGGAAGTCCTGACCAAACTGAGAGAGTTCATCGTCAACCCAGGCACTGAAATCCCCCAGAACCAACCATCTTGAGGGATCCCAATGTCAGGTCGACAATGAAGACTGTGACTTCCTGCAGGAAAACATTCCCGTCACCTAGTGGACGGTAAACGAGAAGTATCCTGCACCCCACACCCTCACCCATGATACATTCAAAGGAGTTGGTAGTTCCCACTGGTACCTCCACTAGCTCCAGTTCCGATCTAAAACAGATAGCAACTCCCCCGGCCCTACGATCCATCCTAGGGCGGTGTATCACCAAGTACCCGGCCAGAATTGCTGATGCCAAAACTGGGCCAGCATTCTCATCCAGCCAGGTCTCGGTGATGCACACCAGGTCAGAGGATCCAACAAAATCCGCTATAATAGCGGTTTTGTTTTTATTAGACCTGGCATTGCATACTGAAGGTAAGCTGAAAATAGAGTTAGAAATGAAGTTTCGACCATTGATCTTCTTCAGGAATAATCTATGAAGAGAAAATAGGAAAGTTATTGGAGAGGTCAGTGGAACTAAAGGGCATAAGTGTGAAGAAAGAAAATGGGAGTGGATCTAGGAGAACAAGTGAAAATAGGCATGGCAAGAATAGAAGTCGGAGAAGAGAAAGGTAGGTGTGAGCGAGCTGAGGAGTCCTTAAGTAGGGTCTAATAACTGGGCATAGTAAGAAGGCTAAAAGATGACAAAGGTCGGGGTGAGAGACAGGGACATCTGTAGAAAAATGAAAATGGATGTGCACACATAGCTGAAATGCCCATGTGAGTATGCCCACACACGACCTGAAATAGAAGTGTGTGCAGGCATACCCACACATGCAAACGTAACTGTGCATACGTGAAAGCTAACATATGATGGGGATGGGGGTAAAAAGGACAAATTTCAGTGGTAAACCACAAGTTGCCTTAAAGATGTTGGTAGAAAATAAGTCTTGGGCTGTCCTATCCATCCTAACTCTCTTCTCACATTGCCAGTTCCATTCATCTCTAAATACTGGTTTGGGTACCTCCCCTCATATCTATCCCATCTCCTCTGCCCTATCCCCCTCCTCCTACTCCCTGCACTTAAGAGACCCACATTCATTCTCCATTCCCCACCCACACTCCTCAGTTGGGAAATTTGCTTTCTTGTACTGCTTCCACTCCCTCTGGAACCAGCTACTTTCCGCCAAGATTATTAATGAACTAGCTTGTTTTGGGCAGTAAGTCAATTCTGATGTTATTTAGAACTTTTACTTAGTTTTAGGTTGTAAACCAGTCTTGGGCATTATATTATGGTTAGTCTCCTGTCCTGTACTGCAATATTAAGGTACGGTCTTTGTTGGGCGGGTGCTCATATTGTCTCTGATTACAGCGATGTTTAAATCCTGCCTCTGATATTAGTTACCAGCCCACTAATCTCTGTCTCATATTTCTCTCCCCAGCCCCTTGCTCCAGTAAGAACTGCTACAGCTGTCATTCATGGAAGGGTCACGAGGGCTGCCACCCTCCCCAACTGTGTGGTCAGACACCCCCCCCCACACACTCAAGCAGCACGCCGCAGACCTCCAACAAAGGACTTAGGTACTACTGTGGCTTGGCGCCAAATGACTTTGCCCACCCACCCTCCCTCTCCCCTCCCTACCACCTGGGGCTGACACTCCACTTTACAGTGGTCCCTCACATCCACAAATAGGACTCCTGTAACTCCCTGCATCTGCGTCTCAAGTCTCGGCTGTCAATTTCTTCCTGTTCCATCTGCTTGAGTTGTCCCAGTCCACCGTCCTGCCCTCCAGACATCCATGTACCATTACCTCAATGTAGCTGCCACCTCTATAGTCCTAGCATGTTCTTAACTCAGCATACACAGATCACATGGCAGGACAAGTGGTAACTTTCTTGCAACACAAACAATGGCAAGACAAGCAATAACTTACCCACTACACAAAGCTTATCCCTCCTACCCCCTGCGGGGTTCTTTTCTTTCTTTATACCCTACTGACTTCCCATTTCCTCCCCCACAATCAAAACAGGACATTCACCTGTTTCTAATACAACTTTTGTTAACTCTTTACACTCCCTGACTAAACTCCCACCCTCTGCAAAGCTCAGCCTCCTCTCCTAAGTCTAACATTTGCTTAGTAGCAGCTAACTCAATACCTGCACTTTTCAAATTTCAGCCTGCTACTTATTGCAGGCAGTCAGCTTCATCCTCAGTGGATCACCCACAATAGGGTGAAAACAAACCATCTGTGGAAAAGTGGAGCACAGCAAAACAGCCGAAAACAAGTTATGCGACAGGCAATTGTGTCGCGCACCTGGCTGGTCATACCACATACTGGCCCCATTGCGGGGGGGGGCCCTCAAATAAATATAAACAACTCCCCACCCTGCACACATTGGTGGGGAGGACCACAGTTAGGGCCTCATGTTCCTCTCACCCACAGTTGCCGCTGTGCAGAAGTCCCAACCACCCAGAATACATTTGCGCTAATCGTGCCACCCACATTCCACCACCGTCATTCCCGCACCCAATTGACGGGATACCCTCTCAGCTGCCCACAATGGCCTATCCTCTCCCTACCCCTATTTGACACTCTCCTCACTTGCTTGCTCTATACCCTACCAATTTCTCCCTCTTACTCCATCTCACTATGCCTTCTACCCATCTCCTCCTTACTTCTCTACTCTCCTTCCTGCCCTTGTCCCACCCAAACCCACATACATCTGCCTCTCCTCACCCCTCTACATTCACTCTCTTACTGAGCCCCCTAATTTGTACTCCTCTCTTACCTCCTACCCCAGCCTGTCTCCTTTTCACACCAACTGCCATCATTCATCCTGGCTTGCTATCTTCCCCACAAATCAATCATGAGTTCTTTCTTCGCTGCTGCTGTCTCTCCTCTTTTCTCCCCTACCCCCCCCGCACTCCTAAAGGGTGCAAACACACCTTCCTACACCTACTTCTCCTCCTTCTCCTTTTGAGGTCTGGCAATGTCGGACCTAACCCTGGCCCCACTTCTCAATCCCCCACTTCTATTCTTTCAAATGGGCTCTGCCTCATCCCCAAACCTGACTCTCTTAAGCTATGTATAACCCAGCATTCACCTGACATCATATGCATCACTGAAACCTGGTTATCCTCCAGGATCCCAGACTCCTCCTTCTCCCTTCCTGACTTCCACTTCTACAGACAAGACCATGGCAAATGTGGCGGTGGGGTAGCCCTGTACATTCGCTAATCCCATTCATGCTCCATTTCTCTACGTGAATCCTCAGCCTCCTCCCATGAACTTAATATTGCCACCCTTTCCCTCCCCTCCTGTCCCCAATCTTCATGGCTGTGCTGTATGCCTCCCCTAATCTAACACTTGCATCTCTTGTCTCCTGCATCACCTCAATTTCTTCCCATACTGGCAAACTTATCTTTCTAGGCAATTTCTTTTTTTTTTTTTATACTTCGTTTTTATTCAGCTCTGATTAAAAGCAGTACATTGAAACACTTGTACAGTCATCAGTGTAACCATTACATTTGATACAAGAAAATTATATATCTTACTAGATATTACAAAATACTATTTGATTTAAGCACAATATACCTAGTACATGAGTAGCCAAGGATACCATAGCTGTTCAGAGTTTAGGTTGAATTTATAGCTACTGCTAGTTAGTATAGACTTAGCCCAAGACTTGATCAAAAATAAGGCAGGTATTCAGTGCTAATGTTTGGGAATAAAAAAAAAACAATAGGATTCTAAAAAAACATATATAGCATCAAAAGAAAAAACATTTGGTGGGTCAGCTATGAAACATATAAATTATCCAGGACTAACATTACAGGGTAATGTCAGCATGAAGGTATTCTTCCTTTACAACCGGGTCAATAAGGTAGGGGGTCCATGCCCTAGATGGAATGTAGTAGATGTCAGGGTCTTTACTCTGTATTACCTTCCCATTGTAGGGAGAGAATAAGCATCTAAGCCTTTATTCTAACACCGAAAACTACCCACAGGCTCCCGGGACATTCAAAACCCACCTGGACCACCGGTTCAGATACAGTGCAGGCTTATCTTGTAAATTATGTGAGATATTTTCAAAGGTTCTGATATGGTCCACAATACTTCTCCATTCAGAGATGGTAGGGGGGCCTCCTGTAGCCATCTCCTGGTTATTGCCTTGTAGGCCGCAACCAGCAGTATAGACCAAAGGTACTTCGTGTCTTTTTGTTTAAGAGATTCTGGGGGAATACTCAGGACCAAATTCCGTGCTGTCAAGGGTTCGTCAAGAGTTAAAATGTTAGAAATATGTTGGGTAACTGTTGACCAGAAGGTTTGAAGTTTTGGACATCTAAAAAATATGTGTGCATGGGTTGCCCCTTCTGTATCACATGCCCTCCAGCATGTAGATGGGAGGCTAGGATTTCTTTTAGCTAGTAGCTGGGGTGTTAGAAAAAATCTTGTTCGGACTTTCCAGACGTATTCATGCCAGTTCGGGGATGAGGTAGTGGACCAAGTCATCTGCCATATCTTTGCCCATTGAGGCTGTAATATTGTAAGGTGGAGGTCCTGCTCCCATTTAACTTTAAGGGGTTCCAACACATGCTCCTGTAAGGACACCGGGTATTTATATATGTGAGATATTGCAAGGTCCCCCCCCCCCACACAATAGCGTTCAGAATTTGTATATATGGAGATGTATCCTCTAGTCTCTGGGAATGGGACTGAATACTCCTGTATTGGGAGTTTACGTCCCTCCCACCATTTAAATTTAGTCTTGGCTTCCTCAAAGGATATCATGGTATTTTGCCTCATGAGCTGCTGGGGGCAAAAATTCCCCTGTTTGCTTGGGTGGTACAGCAGGTTGATTCCCCGGCAGGAGGAAAGTCTGGGTTGTTAATAAACCATTTATACTTCCAAGCATGCTCCTTAATATGCTTCCAAGGATGTCCCCTCCTCCAACCCTCCAGAATAGGCGTATGTCCCTCGTATCTAGTAGGGCTTGTTTCAGTAAGGTACCTGAAATAATGCTAACTTGAGTGGTAGTACCTGAACTCTCTAGTTAAGTCAATTTGTTTCCAGTGAGCTTCATAGTACTTATTGCCCCACAACAACGCACATCTCATTTACGCTGAGTTCCAGTAGGTAAGTAAGTTAGGGAATGCAGTTCCACCCTGTGACTTAGGTAGATGTAATGCCTGAAGCTTGAATCGTGGTTTTCTACCTTGCCATATAAAGGCAGTGGATATTCATTGCCAGGCCTTAAGGTCACGTGTTGGAATAATACAAGATACCGATTGGAACAGGTATAACAGGCGTGGCAAAACATTTAGTTTTATTGCCTGATTCCTAGCATAGAATGACAATGGGATTATATTCCACCTTTTAATATCTCTTTTTATGTTATTAATTAACGGGGTGTAGTTGCTACTAAATAATTGACTGAGATCTGCTGGTATTTGAATTCCTAAATATTTTATAGATGGGAGGTCCCATTTGAATAAGAACTGCTTACGAATGAGCATAGGGACTGGGTAATTGAGTGGGAGTGCTTCAGTTTTGGTCGTATTCTGGGAATAGTCAGATAGAGCTGAAAACTTTTCAAGCTTTTGAAAAAGAGCTGAGAGGGTCCCGGTGGGGTTTGTTAAATATACCAATACATCGTCGGCAAAAAGGGCCAATTTATGTTCTTTACCCTCCATTTCTAGGCGATTTCAACCTAGATTGGCTCTCCTCCTCCAAACCATCTATACAATCAATTGAGTCCCTAAATCTTATCCAACTAGTTACTGAACCTACCCGCTATAATCCACACTCTGCAAATCACTCCCTCCTAGACTAGGTCCTCTCCTTCCACCCCCATTGCATCATCGCCTCTGAAGTCCTCCCAGATTTTCTCAGTGATCATTGCCTGACATACTGTGTCAGAAAGGTGCATCTTCTTCACTCAGCTCCCAAATAGATCTAGTTCCATCCACTCCGCACACTCAATACAAATGCCCCTCTTCACAATCTCACCTGTGCTGACTGATCCCAAGTGTTCTCCACCCCAGATATTAACTCCTCCCTTGCCCACTTCACCAGACTCTTCTTTCATATATGGGACCTTTAAGCCCCACTAAAAAAGCCAGGATTAGTTGTATGCACCACCGCTGGATCTCAATAAATCTCATTGCCATGTACAAGACACAGGACTGAGCTTGGACTCATTTTAAAGCCACCCACTCCCTAGCTGACTTACAAACTCACAGATCATTCTGGAATGCCTGTACAAAGGCAATCCACTCAGGCAAGGCTGAGTACTTCAAGTCCCATCTCCATGCAAATTAAAACTCACCCTCAAAATTCTGGCAAGTGGTACACTCCCTTCTTGACCCACCTTCCCAGTCCACTCCTACCGCCCTTGTGGTGGATGGCTCTCCTCTTTCTGATCCCTCCTCTGTCACCGGGATCGTCAATAAATTCTCTACCACCTGTGCCCTTCCAGATCAACCTCCACCTTCTTCATGTGACCCTCCCTCCCTCCACCATCTGGAGGCTGCACTCCCCCGTTTCCTCCCAGGAGGTCCTTCAAGTCCTACTGTCCCTAAACCCCTCCAAAACTAGTCCAGATGGACTTCACCCCAAGCTGCTCCACATCTCTGCCCATGCTATCATCATTCCTCTCACATACATCTTAAATCTCTCATTCCTGTTCTGCACAGCCCTTATGGCTTGCAAAGTAGCTAAGGTGCTGCCCCTTCACAAAGGTGGCAACCCTTCTCTCCCTGGCAACTTCTGGACCATATCCCTACTTCCTTCCCTTGCCAAACTACAGGAATCCATAGTCTACTCCAGACTTGCAGATTTTCTCTCCTCCACTGACACTGTCTCTCCCTTCCAAGCTGGTTTCTGGAGAAATCAGTCCACCATATCCTCCCTACTGTGGGTCATAGACTCAGTCCTCACAGGTATAGACCAGGGTCATATCACCGCTGCAGTCTTTATAGACTTAGCAAAGGAATTTGACTCTGTATCTCACTCTCTTCTCCTACACAAGCTAATCTCTGCTGGCCTATCTGGCTCATTAGTAGACTGGTTCTAATTTTACCTTCCTGGCGAGCAACAGTCAGTTCAGGTAGGAAATGGCCTCTCATCCCCTCTCCCTATCCTAGCTGGTGTCCCCCAAGGTTCTATACTTGACGCTATACTATTCTCCCTTTTCATTAGTGATCTACCCTCTGTCTGCACCAACACTCACATCGACATGTATGTGGATGGTACAGTTATTTATACATCAGTACTATCTCCTAATGATGTACAGCCCCCTTTCCAGCATGACATTAACAAAGTCTTGAGCTGGTTTCAAGATAACCAACTCAGAGTTAACACTAAAAAAACTGTCTCCATGGTTTTGGGTGCCAGGCAAAAGTTGGCACAGCTCCATTCCCCATTGTTTTTTCCACCCCTGATGGCCTCCCACTTGGCTAAGTGTCTTCTTTTAAATACCTAGGAGTCTGGCTAGACAGTCACCTAGATTTTACCACACACATTGACGCTATGCACTCCAAACTCCTCCCTAAGCTTGGAATCCTATTTCAAAATAAAGTGCCTCTCTCTTTCCTATCCATCAATAATTACTCACTAAAATGATAATGCCAGTCTTTGACTATGCTGATGTAGTCTATGGAACAGCCCATTCTGCATCCCTTCCCAGGCTTGATGCTCTCCTTAACTCCTTTTGCTGGTTTGCCACAAACTACCCCTTCAGCACACACCACTGCTCTCTGCAGTCTTCTCTAGCTATCATTTCTCTTCTCTACTGGCGTATGTCCCACTGTTTGACCTTTACTGTCAAATACTGGTTTGGAACCCTTCCGTCCTACCTCTCCTCCCTCTTATCCTCTGCTATCCCCTCCTCATATCCCCTGTGCTCCAGGGACTCCCGGACATTTTCCCTACCACATCCCTGCACTACTGCTGGACAATCGGCGATCTCTTAATGCTTCCCTTTCCACTGGAATCAGCTCTCCTCTCTCATCTGCCCATCCCAGTTTCTCCCAGCCTTCCAGTGCCTGCTATATCTTTATCCAGTCCCACCTTGCTCTTGTGCTTCCAACTCTTAAATCCCTCCACCTCAACCTACCTAGCCACTGTTAGACCTGGAGCAAATCCCTTTTGATTCTGACCACTCATTTAACATCTCTGGATCATCTTCTGTCACTGGGTATTGCTTTATCTAGGATAATATACCTTGCTTCTTGATACAAATAACCTCTGATTTTATACTCCTATTTGAATGTAAATTGTGCCTGTCTTATTGTACTTATAGTTGTTTGTATCAACCCTCTGTTGTATTTGTAACCTTCCTCCTCCCCGGGTCACACCTGGAAACGAGCCTCAGCTCAGTGTGCTTTTCCTGTTAACCAACTTTTAAGTAAATTAATTAATTAAATAAGTAAATATGTTTCTCTCCCCCTTCCTTTCCTCTATTAGGTGCCTGCTAAAACTCCTCACCACCTGTTCCTGCCAACCCTCTCCTGGGTACCCCGTGAAGAGGGCAAAAGAATAATGGCGAACCGTCACAATGGGGAAGGAACCACAGCGGCAACACTATAGTTCTGCCCCCATTCCTGAGTTGTTCCCCCCTGGAGTAGGAATCTAAATTAAGGGGGGTTTGGGGGGGTGAGGGGCAAAGCCCCCTGCAGGAAAACACGTTCCGAAAAGTGTTCACACTGTGGGTTCGGTTCTGTTGCGATGGTTTGCCATTATTCATTCGTCCTTCTGACATGGAACCCTCTTCCTGAACCCTTCCTTACCCTTGCCTGGCTTTTGACCACCTCTTATCTCCCTTCCCTCATAACCTCATAGTTCCAGCAACCTCACTGAAGTTCATCAACCTGTTTTAATTCCTACTTTCAGCACCAACTCAGCCTCCCTTCACTCTGTCACTTTGCGCTTTGAGTTTGCACAGATGATTCATATGCTAATTCATGTCCTCCATGTGCAACGTTTAGCTGTTTTGTCTGTACTGCACTCAACTTATGCTCTTTATTTCAGTCATCATTGTAACCACATCACCTGACTGGTTTGTTTTTTGTTTGTAATTGTGTTTCTCCCCTTCCCCTTTCCATGGGTTGCACCTGAAACCGAGCCTCAACTCAGTGTGCTTTTCCTGGTTACCAGCTTTAAATAAAATAAATAAATACATACATACATGAATAGACAAATAAAGAAGCCTAAGTGTATAATAAGAAACCAAACTTATCTTCTGCTTAGGCTCCGGGCAGCCCCTGGTTTAAATGACAAACTTATTTTCTACTAACATCTTTCTTTTTACCACACCCTGTCATATCTTTGTTTTCATGTGTGCATAGTATGCTTGCTCTCTTGCATGCCTAGTACATTTGCAACAGTCTGTAGAGCAACAGACCTGTGAACCTCAGTGCTTAGACAGGAAACCTTTTAGTTTTTTAAAGTGTGAAGTGTAAACAATATAAAACAATTTTTGGGAGCTATGCCAGCTAACAGCCACAGTTATTTGTGCAGGGCTGTAAAGAAACACAGTATTCAGTGACTAATACACTCAGCATTCTGCCAGCCCTCTTCACATGGGCCATGCACTGCTTGACCTGCTTAAAAGGAGAGATCACCACCACCACCACCAGATAATATATGACCCAGAACATGTCATTCAGCATCATAAGGCATAAGTGGGGTGAAGGCATCTGACTTGACTGCCATGATTCTATAGGAGGGAGTCAGCAGTTGAGGAAAAGGTTGTCAAGGATGTAGGGGAAGAGTGTGTCTGAGGAGACCAGTGAAGAAGTAGAGGAGACTGAGAGTGAAAATGATGATCTAACAGACTCTCCATCAGAACCTCAATCCAAAAAAACAAAAGTCAGAAGCATCTGACAGAGGGGGGGAGGGAAGAATAATGGGGGAAGGGGCAGACTGGATGGGCCAAAGGGTCCTTTTCTGCCATCAAGTTTCTGTGATTCTATGATAGGGCTAAACGTTCCAAAAATGGGATAAGTGACACTGCCACTAATTTAGTGCACAAACCCCCTTCCAGGCTAAGATTTCCACAAAACCCCAAAAGCAGCAACAAGTACCACAACCACAAAAAGTACTTGCAGTGACACAACCCCCACTCCTGCCACAGTGAGTTACTGCCACCCATGAAAATTGCTTGTTTGGAACTGTTTTATCATTGATCCATTACATGAGAGTCAGACGATATGGCAACTATGCCAGCCACATGTGTTGCATGGGAAAAGAGCATCATATCTTGGCACTTGCGACAAGTGCACACACACACACACACACACACACACACACACACACACACACACACACACACCTTAAACACAATCATCTAATCTGGACAGAACATCAGGGCAGGGCAGGGCAGATGAGGTATTGGGAGCACCTCTTACTCATCATCACACATGGCCAGGCAGGGCAGAGAAGGATGAAAGAGAAGTGCTTTTCATACATATTGTATCCCAAAGCACTATACGAGAAATGAGAGACTGCTAGTAAAGTGACAGCAAATGTGTAGTTGCAGCCATTTTGCACATCATCATCCACACATAGCGTCAGACTATTGCATGATCTACTCTTAAGGGAAGGGCAGTGTTGGCTAGAACACCAGGGAAAGTCCTTTGCTCTTGCAAAAAGAGCCTTGGAATCTTTTACTTCCACCTAAATGCCCAGCAGGACAGCACCAGAGATGGATGGAAGGCTTCTCAGTTTAACATCTCATCTGACGAATGGCACACTCTGACAGTATAGCACCCCACCCCCCAGTACTGGTGTTGCCACTATATAGGTCTTTAGTAAGACCCACCTGGAGTACTGTGTCTAGTTTTGGAGGCCATATCTCAGTAAGGACATAGACAGGATGGAGACCATCCAAAGGAGTGCTACCAAGATGGTACAGGTTCTACATCCAATGCCCTGTGACAACAGGCTGAAGCAGCTAAACATGTACACCATGGAGGAGAGAAGGGAGAGGGGAGATATGATCAAGAGCTTTAAATACCTCACAGGGGTGAATAATGTACAAGTGGGAGGTATTTTCAGAGGAAAGGGTGCTCCAGAACAAGGGGCCACAATATGAAGCTGGAGTGGGATAACCTTAGGAGAAATGTGCGGAAATACGTCTTTACAGAAAGGGTGATGGTTGTCTGGAACAGTCTTCCAGCTGAGGTAGTGTGGGTGAAAACAGTGATGGGATTCAAAAAAGTCTGGGATAAGCACAAGGGAATCATAAGGGATAGGTAAGAGGGTAGCAGAGAAAGTGCCGTAGATCTGGAGGGGCCTAAACTGTAAGTAATGCAACAAAAAAGGGCAGACTGGATGGGCCATGAAGCCCTTATCTGCCATCAGCTTCTATGTTTCTATGTTATTGCACTCTGGTACCAGCATTTATGGTGTGAGCCACATCCCAGTGTGGGAAGATGAGGAGGAGTTGAGTAGATGTAGGAGAAGAAGGAGGAGGAGGAGGGGGAAACTTAATGAGGGAGGCATCACTAGTGCTACTGACTCTTCAGAAAAATCAAGGGGAAAAAATCATCTCCTTTCTGTCATCACAAGATTCAGCACTGAGTGGGGATGTCCAGCCTCGGTGACACAAATCTGGTGCTAAAGTGGTGGGAAAAAAAAATTCTGGTCAGAAAAAGTTATTTCAACATCCGCCAACAGTTCTGTCATTGTCAAGTTTCACAAATTTTCCCTAGAATCACACAGTGCCTGGGACACATACTGCCACTGCAATAAAAATGTGTGCAGTTGGTCTCTTGCTGTACCCTTTCGAGGAGAACCAAATTTCAGGAAACTGAGAGCAAAGGTTTGTCCCCAACAGAATCTTCCACTGCATACATATTTTTCGACCAAGGCAATGGCCAAACTGAAGAATACTGTTTCATGCTGCTTGTCACATGCCTTTTCACACACAGCAGTTTACACAATCTACTGATATGTGCAGCAAGGGTTTCTTTTCTGCTATGTCCTTCATGTGTATGCTGGCCACCTGAGCACAACTGCTGGGTTTCTCTGTGGCTTTTCATTCCGTAACCTTCATGTCACAAGAACACACTGTGGTTGACATCATGGTCAGGCTGCTTGCGAAAATTGAAATTTGGTTGCAATACAAAATCTAACAAACACAGCATTCACTTCACCAATAAAGGGAAAGATTCCCAAGTACTAGTTGCAATAAAAAAGTTAAACTTTATTAATACATACCCATGATACAGCAGAGCTCAAAACAGTGGTGATACCCCCACAAGCAGCAAGAACATTTTTTTCCCCAAAGTAACCATGATCCGCAAGAGGTGGCTTCATAGCTAGTGATAAGTGAAATGGGGTTAAAGCAATAGAGGATGGTGTTCCATGCATGGGACATTATATAAACCTACTAGTGCAGGACCTTCTCAGCCATCAGTGAGTTTCTGTGTGTGTGTGGTTGCACACTTTATGTGCATTTTGCCCACTCTACTATGCCCAGGCAGCAGTTGTGAGAGCTAAAATATGAAAATAACCCACTTCAGCATGGCATGAAGCAAGAAGTGGTCATACAGTGGAGTGCCACCTTCTACATTATTGAGCACATGTTCTAACAGTACAAGCTGCTGTCTATGTGCTCATTCCCACTAGCCATGCTACCTCAGGAGCTTCCATGAACGTGGTAACAGTCCAGTGGCATCTTGTGGTCGTGGATAGCCTGATTGTCATATTATGATATTTTGAGCATACCATCCAGGCAGCTAGTGGCCAAACAGCATCCACAAGTCAAGCAGTCCCACTTCTGCATGTGCTGAGGCAGGCATTGTGGACTGTGCATCAGCAACTGGAAGTAAAGGGAAAGGGGAAATTGTTTAACCAGGAAAGGCACACTAAGCCAGAGCTCATTTCCAGGTATGACCTGGGAGCACAAGAAAGTTAAACGACTTGCTCTGGGTCACACAGTATTCAAGTGGGGCTGTAGGATTCAAATCCAGGTCTCCAGGTTAGCAGCTCAGTGCTCTTACCCACTACACTATACTGCCTCCTGCTAATTCTGCTTTCACTGCACTGATAGAACACTTGCAGACACTACTTGAACAATGCACTCCTACAATTCATCTGAGAATCCACAAAGCACAGCATGTGATACAAATATGAACTCCCAGCCCATGGTGGTTGGGGGGGGGGACGTATTGCAGCAGGTGAAAAATTCCTTGGCTAAAAAGGTATATGAACAACAAATGACAACAATGCTGACCAAGATAAGGACTGGACCAGAACCCCAAAAATCACAATCCTTTTAAAATTATTCCAATAGTGTCTCTGCCTGGGACACATCAATGGACACCAGCATCAAAACAACTCTAGTAGCAGCAATTCCAACCCTCAGTGGGCAATATATTTATACTGGACAACAAAGTTTCACAAGTGGTCATCACTGTCTGTCCATGGCCATACACTATTTAAGATGCCCACTAGCGGCAGTCAGTTTCTAAAGAGTGTTCAGTTCATCAGGGGCCTTCATTACTGACAAGCACACAAAGTGTTGTGGTACTCAACATTCATAGAAATGAATAGCCAACAAATTCCACACAATATCATCACATCTCTGCTACCACAGACTTTAGAAGAGTCTGTATTTAAAGTCCCGCCTGAATCCCCATTTGGTTCCAATTCAGATATTGAAGATGGAGAGGTGGGATTCCAATAGGAAAGCAATAACAAAGATAACCAACTGGATGACATCGTCATTGCTTAGTGGGCCAGTTTCACCATCTTAAAATATACTTAAAAAGGCACTACAAGGCAAGCCCATCCTCCTTGGAGGTCTATTCCAGTGTGGGCTTAGCTTCAGTTGTAGCAGCCCATTAGAGCCAACTTAACTATCTTCAACCATTGTTCCTTACATGTTAGACAGGCACACTTTTTTGAAACAGTCAGCCTGCAATGTTGGCTGCTATACCTGCTTTTCTACCAGCAGCAATAAACACGTCAGATGGCAGAGTGGGGTCTACCTTCCCTAGGAGAGCACAGCACTCCTTTGGGCACTTAGTCCTCTCCTACAAATCTACCCTCAGTAACCCAAAGGAGGTGGCAGTTGACAGCAGTGTGGCAGGCCTACCCTTCCCAGAAGAATGGAGCATTCCTTTCGGCACTCAGTCCTTTCCCCCAATGGACCACCAACAACCCAAGTCTGCTTCTGAACTTGGGTCCCCACCATTGCAGGTGATAACGCTACTACCAAGTCACTGACCAACTACCTTTCAGTTCAGTTCTAATCACAACTACCAACAGTGAGAGTGCATTGTCAGTATTTGTAAAAATATCTACTAAATCAATTTTTTGCAACATCACTTCCAAACACAACTCACAGCACTAAGAATAAGAACAGAAGTTGTCTGCAGATAAGGACCTCTTGGCCCACCTAGTCTGCCTATATTCCCTACCTACTGTGCCACCGCAGACCCTACTCAATCTCAGGTCTTCTCCCTCCTTCCCTTACTTCTAAGGTCCCCTCATGTCTATCCCATGCATGCTTGAATCCTGTTACCATTTTAGCACCCACCACCTCTGCTGGGAGGCCGTTTCAGGTGTCCACCACCCTCTCTGTGAAGTATTTCCTCATATCTACTCTGAGCCACCCCCCAGCTTCATAGAATGACCCCTTGTCCTAGAGCATATTTTTCTATGGAAAATGCTACCTTCCCATACCTTATTAATACCTGTGAGATATTTGAACATTTCTATCATATACCCCCTTCCCTCCTTTCCTCTAGAGAGTACATATTTAGTTCCTTGAGTCTTTCCTCATAGGGCCTTTGATGCAGACCCTGCACCATTTTGGTGGCCCTCCTTTGTACTGCCTCCACCCTATCTATGTCCTTCCAGAAGTGGGGCCTCCATAACTGGACACAGTACCAAAGGTGTGATCTTACCAGTGATTTATACAGGGGTAATGCTACCTCCCTCTTTTTTTATTTTTTTTTATTTTAGTCTTTGGTAACCGGGTTAGGCCCACTAGGCACAAGTGCCTGTTTTCAGGGGTGACCTGGGAGCACTGGGCGGTTAAGCGACTTGCTCAGAGTCTCATAGTATGCAAGTGGAGGTTGTGAGAATCAAACTCAGGTCTGGTCTGCTGGATGTATCAAGCTCGTTCACACCTCATTCCTCTAACCTCTAGCCCTGCTGGTGATGCCCCTCCCTATGCACCTGAGCATCCAGCTAGCCTTCCCCACTTGCTTTTGTTTAAACCCATATCACTTCATGTCACTTCTGATCACACCTGGGAGCACTCTAAACACAAACTATCTACACTAAATCCAATTTTCTAACTGTTTCTACACAGTACAATGCAGACACGGCCTATGCAGTCCCCTAACAGGTTGGGACTGCTGTACACTGTCACATGGTTGCATCCCTGTACTTCCTGCAGCATGTAACCATACCATACGATCAGCCTTGTGCAGCCTACTACTATTAAAACTTCATGAAGGAGCACTGACTTTACTGGTGTAGCACCTCTCATAGGTTTTCGAGGTTCACTACACCCCCAGATTTGGTGTGGTGGGTCACTTTACGAGCTTTTTACAATAGACAATGTTTGTGACTTGCCACATCTTTGCCAATGATGGAAGACTTCACAACTTTGAGATGCTCTGTATATGAAAGACTATCTACTTGAGCCCTCCATTCCTTATGCATCGGTGGCTGTTTTTAAGATTTCCTCTTGTATACAGACATAATTTGTTTTATTTATGTAAAAAATTGGTAAACAGGAAAGGCACAGTGAACTGAAGGCTGTTTCCAGGTGTGGATTACCGGGAGGGTAAAAAGGAGGAATGAAGGCAAAGCTGCTTGTATAAAACAATCAACAGGACAAATGCATTACTATAAAATACAGCAATGCAAAGGAGTTAACAAACTCAGTGTTGTGGGGAAGGAGAGGTACGGTGCATGCAAAAATACATCAGGTATACAAACCAGGAGCTATAATATTAACTACAGGGTGCACGGTAAATGATTACAGTGGGGTTTTGAGTTTACTGCCGCATAAGAGTGATGCAGCAGCTCTTTCAGTCTGACCTGGTTACTGACAGCTTTCAAAAAGGATGGCTTAAAACAACAATAGCAGCAGTAGAACACTGATTCAAACAGGAAAGGCCATCTGCATTGGAATAAGCTAACAATTT
Source organism: Neoceratodus forsteri (assembly GCA_016271365.2). Classification (NCBI taxonomy): domain Eukaryota; kingdom Metazoa; phylum Chordata; order Ceratodontiformes; family Ceratodontidae; genus Neoceratodus; species Neoceratodus forsteri. Next base: position 240,556,051 of record CM057459.1, on the reverse strand, counting down.
TTTTTTTCAACAAGCATAAAAGCTTAGAATCTGTAGAACATAGCAGAATTCTCAGAACCAGCCTGATTTGTGGGATCTGCTGAATATCTGCACCAATGGAATTTTGACTGCCCCTGGGGATTGTAAGTAGAAATAACTTTCAATCTCCTGGAATGGGCCAAGAACAACAAAGGGTTGCAATTTTTTAACAAACCTTTGTAGTAATTCTCCTAATTTGTGACTGCCTTAACTGCTGCATAACAACTGATTTCTATTTTTTTTAAATCACATTTTATTAGCTTTGACGGTGGCCAATGCTGAAGAACTGGGTCACTGAGTCACTTAACCTCCCACTGCTTTAGTTCTGCCAGCTGTAAAATTGAGTAGAAGCCGGGCCCCTCTGAAAAATGAGATTTTGCATTTCAGTAGGGCTAGCCAGGGTAAAAAATAAATTGTAAAATAAAATGAAAAGAACACACTATGCAGAAAAAAAGTAAATAACTTGTCAATGAAAGGGAAAGTGATTTCAACACCTGGGATTCAAAGCTAAAATGTGCTAAACAAGTTTCAACCCTTGAACAAGCTCATTTTGTTCAACTTGAAGCATAATACAGCATCATTTTAGCAAAATATAATCTTCTCATAAAGCACATTCATTTTAGCTGAATAGTCTTTCACCACTGGCGATAGTGGTCCTATGGGTGTTTTCAACTATCATTACATTGCATTAATTATTTTTTTTAAGGAAAAATTAAATCAAACTGCTCTGTTGTCCCCTGGGGAACCTACTTCAGTTAAGAAATATTCCCGCCAGAAATAAGGGAACACTCATAGTCTTATTAACGTAGACTTGTGAAAACTTGAAACTATTTGGGCAGTGTAGTCCAGCGACTGGAGGACAGGCATGAGAACCTGAAGATCTCTGGTTCAGTTTCCAGTCCTTGAATACTCCTAGCATCACTCTAAGCAAGTCACATTACCTCTATGTGATGCAGCAGAATTCCCAGCCATAAACAAAGGTTGGGTGGAAGCTTGTTCACTGGAAGCTAGTTTTCCCATTTTCAGGGGACCTAAAGACATGCGCATGCAGGAGGTCAAGGTGCTCAATGAGAGGTCACATTGCACCTGCACCTCCTGCAAAAAGCATGTGATTTTTGAAAACAGTGCCATTTCATGATCCTTTTCCCGCTTTATGGCAGCTTGTAGACATTCTTTGGTGCACATGCTATGCATGATATGACCAGGCATTGCATGTGCTTAGAACGTTGTGCCAAAGGTCCTGCTCTTATTATATTGAAATATTGTTGAACTATACTCCTGGACACTTGTTGGATGCAAACAAATATGCATCATTTAAGATGCACTACAAATGTCATTCAGAGAAATAAAAAATCACACATACCCCCATAATGCAAAGCATCATGGGATGTATATGCAAATCACCATGGCATTTTAGGCTGGTTCAGCTTTAAGTAGGAAAGTCTGGTGCCAAAGGGTCTCTCACACTATCTGCAAAAGGTATAAACAGAAGACACAGATGTGTGTTTCATCCTACCCAGGTCTCATCTGTATGACACCCCAAGGGAAATGAACCAGACCCTAAGTTGGTCTTACAGGTTTGCTTCATGCTGAGCCCAATAAAAACAAAAAGCAAGCTTAAAGACAAAGAATCTCAGTGCAAAAGCACTGAGGCAAGGGTCACCCCAAAGGGCAATGGCCATAAAGCCAAGATTCAAAGAAATACAAAATCACACATACCCACATAATGCAAAGCATCATGGGACAAATATGCAAATCACCATGCGAGTTTAGGCTGGTTCAGCTTTAAGCAGGAATGCATGGTGCCAAAGGGCCTCACACACAATCTGCAGAGGGTGCAAACAGAAGACACAGACATGTTTCATCCTATGTAGGACTCATCAGTGTGCCTCATCTGTAAGACACCCCATTGGAAAGGAACCAGCCCCAAGTTGGTCTTACAGGTTTGGGTCATGCTGAGCCCCCAAAAAACAAAAATCAAGGTAAAAGACAAAGAATCTCAGTGCAAAAGCACTGAGACAAGGGTTGCCCCAAAGGGCGTTGGCCATAAAGCCATTACAAAGAAATACAAAATCACACATACCCCCATAATGCAAAGCATCATGGGATGTATATGCAAATCACCATGAAATTTTAGGCTGGTTCAGCTTTAAGCAGGAATACATGGTATCAAAGGACCATTCACACAATCTGCAAAGGGTGCAAACAGAAGACACATATACATGTTCCATCCTATGCAAGACTCATTAGTGTGCCTCATCTGTTTGACACCCTGGGGAAATGAATCAGCCCCTAAGGTGGTCTTATAGGTTTGGGTAATGGTGAGCCGCCAAAAAACAAGCTAAAAGGCAAATGTTAATTGTATCTTACTATAAGTCACATTGCACATGTTGTCCCTGATATTAATATTTTCTATATACAGTATGTCTTGCCTTTTGTGATTTTTTTTTAATTGAACATATTTTATTTATTTTAAATAATCACAACACACAGAGAACATTAACAGGAATAATTGGCTAGCCTTATGTGTTTAGTTTGATCCAATTTTCCCAGATAATCTTTTGTGTTTGTATGTTAACTCAGGTCCTCCTTGAAAATGGACATTATATGTCCCTTGGTTTTTGCCTGGTTACCAACAATTTAAATAAATAAAAAAAACTAGCAGTGAAATGGGCACCCCTGTGAAGAAACTGATGAAAATAACAGTTTCTCTGTGGCTTGCCGGTGCATAAATTTTATTCCTGCATTGGCAAGTTGCGCATGGGTCATAGTAGCTGGTCCATTGAAAATCAGTCCCTAGATGTTGCATTTCAGCTGGACTATCCATGGTAAACAAACTGTAAAAGAAAAAATATAGTGACAGACATTAAAGTGAAAGTCTCCCCCACACACACTTACATACAAATTGTAAAAGAAAAAAAAATGTGATAGACATTAAAAGAAAATCCCCCCCAACACATACACACATACGTGCCATGTATGGCCCTTTCAACTAAAAGTGGGGGCTTTTTTGTTTAAAGCCTCTAAATGAAGTTTATTTTAAATAAATTAACAAATTGCATGGTGTTGCTACATTGTGCTATAAGCAATGTTTACATGATTGCAGTGTGGACACTGCCTTTTCTGTCATCACACCAACATGATTAAAAAAATAAACCACATTTAGAGGTCCAACACGCTAAACTGAATTCTGTGTTTGAGACATTGTCAACCCTGGCCTTTAGTTTACAAGGGCTAACACTGGCTTTGCTGGGGGTGGGGTGCCCTTGTTCTGTAGCACATACATTACTGAACTCCATACCTCTCAACTGTACCACATTACGAGGAATGTTCCTCATTTTACTTCACAAAGGCTCCCTGTTCCACATCGTGAAGACTTGTTCCACATTCAAAGTCAACATTTTAAAGCAAAAATTTACAGTAAATGATGCAAAACAATATATTATTCAATTAGTAACAGACTTTTTGAACATAAATGCAACATGTTAACAGTGTTTTGAGCTTCTTAGGTAAAGATTTGATTAAGTGTTCCACATTTTGCCCATTTGTTCCACATTTTGACAGGCAATGTTCCACATTTGGGAGACAAAAGGTTGAGAGGTATGCTGAACTCATGTACTGTATAAGAGAAAGTAAGTCACATTTCTATCTGTGAGTAACCAACCAGCAAAGTGTTTTTTTTTTAAATAACATACAGCAATCTACAGTAAGACACACTTTTCTTTTTTTTCTTGGACAAAAATAAAGTTTCTGTGACTGCTTGAAAGTGTTTATAGTGTTTGTTGCAAAGCCCTGATCAGCAGATTTGATGTATGGATTTAAATCAATTTTTTTTTCTGTTGGCAAATCTATATGTTATTCTACCTCTTCATTTGGTTCTATTTGCTGAGTGGCTGTTACTGGGGACCAAAGGTCACCATCTTGCTGTCTGAGCAGCCAAGTAATCTTTTACTCCTCATAACAGTAGTGCGAGATATTAAATCACACTTGACGTACCTGAAGCCCGGCAACTTCATCCATATTTTATCTGCTGTAAATTTAATACCACAGCACTTTTTAGGGTGATGTATTTATTAACTGGCTAGGGATGAGCAGTACAGAAATTCAGTTTGTTCAGGAAAATAAAATGAAGACAGTCTGACAAGTTTATGAAGTAAGCACAATAGCTATTTATTACTTTTTAAACACACAGCACGCCTAAGTGTCTTCCACAGTAAATGTGCCCAATAAATGCATGAAAGTTCAGAAAAAGAGAAAAATCATTGCCGCTTAGTTTTCTTCCTTTTGAATTTTAATAAAAATTGCTCAGCTGAAGATCATCTTTCTTCTGTATAAAATGTGCCCACTTTATACAAATAAGAATTATAAATATTTTCAGTTGAGGTATGCAATTGGATTGTGGGGAGTCTGTCAAATCATTGTCAGCTGGGCTGTATATGCTCATTTTTTAATCCTTACGTTTCTCCAGTCCTTATTTGCAGTAATCCTTTCAAACTTCTGCAAGACAGAAAGCAAAGCAGGAAGCCTTAGATACTCACAGTGAAGGACTGTGTCCCACACTGGTCTGCATCTGAGCAGATCTGCACATCAGCTGAACTCATTAGGTTTCCTGTTCCCAGTTTAGAACTGTGTGGCAATCAATTACCTTTTGATTGGCAACATTTCACACATTAGACATTTTCTGCTGTTTGCTCAATGCATTGATGCCCTAATTCATCCTTTTCTTGTGTGCAGTGTATCCTGCAGTACGCAGCACAATGTGATGATGCACCGGGATGCTGTGTCAAAATCAGATGCAGCATTGCAACAGAAAATAGCAGGGCCGGCTCCATGGGGGGGGGGCCCATAACATTTCTATTTTTTTATTAAATAAGGCCATAGTTCTTGACCAATAATGACTTTTTAAGGAAGAAGGTCCCCAAATGCTCATTAGGTCTACAGCCTCCCCATCAGAGCATGTTGACTGGATGGGAGAAGGCCAAGTATTACATTGAAATCAACCCACTCCAAAGGATACAAATCTTGAACTCAGAGATCCAATGTCTGAGGCCCCAGTTGGAATAATAGAAACAGAGAACCCAACTGGAACACAGGAACAGGAAATTATCCCTGTACTTAGCCAAAACTGGCAGCTGGCTTACACGTACTTATTTTAGGACTTTGTTTCCACAGTTGTTCCCCTTTCCCATGCCCTCTGCCCTGACTACTGGGGTTGCTGTGATGGCACCCTTTATTCACCAGGAGGTTGGCTGCTTTTACATCTAATGCTGATGCCACTCCCTGGGAAGTCAGCAGGAGGCATACAAGTGATAAGCTACCCCCATCCTCCCTCACTCCCTGAGAGCTGCATGCATCATCTCCATGATGCCAGTCCCAGTCCATCCCAACATGGGATTCTACGGCTCACACAGGAACCCTGGTCTCCCCAGTGACAGCTCAATGCATTGCCACTGTGCCACCAGGCTGGCTGACTTGCTGTTTTTGACAGGTTTTCATTTCAATTTCCCCACAACACACAGGGCAACTAAAATGGTGCAGCGTTTACATCAAAAACCCTATGAGGAGAGACTAAAGGACCTCAATATGTACACCCTGGAACAGAGGAGGGAAAAGAAGGATATGATAGAGACCTTTAAATACCCAAGGGGGGAAAACAAGATATGGGAGGGGAGTACTTTTCAGAAGGCAAGGTGCTCAAGAACAAGGGACATGCTATGAAACTGGCGGGGGAGTAGATTCAGGAGAGATGTGAGGAAGTACTTCTTCACAGAAAGAGTGGTGAATTCCTGAAACAACCTTCCACTGGAGGCGGTGGGCAAAAAAACAGTGGTGGTGTTTGAGGATGGATGGGATAAGTACAAGGGAATCATAGTGGAAAGGAAGGGGTGAGGGAGAAAGAGCTGTAGATCTGGCATGGTCTGCAGTAATAGTGTAGGTAGGGAGAAATGGGCAGACTGGATGGCAAAGTGGTCCTTATCTGCCTTCAAATTCTATGTTTCTGTGTTAATCAATTTTCTCCTTGAAAAATGGCAACTCATAAAGTCTGAAGGTTTCTAGTTCTTTAGTCATAACTAATACTGTTGAGGTAACCTGCGCAAGCATACTGTATGTCCCATTATTAAAACCCTCAACAGAGCAAGTGAAACCACTTCTGAGCTAAACAAATTGCCATTGAATTGAACACACATTAAAACACACAAAAAAGTATAAGATATTCATTCTTTTTTGAGCACTGCCTAAAATTGAGGATGACTGCTCTATTTTTGCTGCAGGTCTTTTTCAGTAATATTGTACAGAAAACATTTTTTTGAACATCCAGGAGATGTGGCCAACCTACTGTGATTTGGATCCGGGTCCAACATGCCTCCTTGTGGGGTGCACTGAAGTTATCAGCCCGGTCCTAGCCAGGTTAGTCCGGAGCTCCTTGGTGGCAGGGGTCTTCCCTGATCCATTAAAGAAGGCAGCGTGAGATCCCTTTTGAAGAAAGCTTCACTGGACCCAGATTGCCTGGCAAATTACAGACCCATCTCTAACCTTCCCTTCATGGGTAAGGTTATTGACAAGGTGGTGACCCATCAACTGGAGACCTATTTGTCAACCCATGACATTTATGACCCTGTCCAGTCATGTTTCAGGAAGGGGCATAGCACCAAGATTGCCCTGGTTTGGGTACTGAATGATCTCCTGGTGGTGCGGGATCGAGGAAATGATTCCATTCTTATTCTTCTTGATCTCTCAGCAGCATTTGACACCATGAACCACAGGGTATTGTTGGAGCACCTGTGCGTTTGCTGTCTGGTACAGTCCACAACTGGTTTTGATCTTTCCTCACTGGCAGGATGCAGAGGGTGATACTGGGGAAATTTTTCTTGGCACCCCTGTTGCTGCCATGTGGGGTCCTGCAGGGCTCTGTTCTGTCTCCCATGTTGTTCGTGGTGTATATGCTGCCACTGTGGGACAAGGGACATTATAAGATGGTATGGGCTGAGTTTTCACTGCTATACAGATGACACTCAGCTATACCTGTCTTTTGTACCCAAGCAGCAGGAGGCGGTCTCGGTGTTCAATCAGTGCCTCTCTGAGATACAAGACTGGATGAGAGCCAACTGGTTGAGGTTGAACCCAGACAAGACTGAGGTATTGGTGGTGAACCTAATTGCCCAAGGGTGGAGATACAATCTGGGCAAGTCTCTGGGCTGATGCTTGGGGACTGTCAGTTGCTTACCTCAGCTAGAGTGAGGAATCTGGGCATTGTTTCAGACTGCAATTTGACACTAAAAGCACAGATGTCAGCTGTAGTCCAAAATGTGTATTACCATCTGAGAAACATCACCCGGATTGAACATCTGATTCCCCTGAGCAATCTCCCATTACTAATCCACGCCTTTGTGACTTCGAGGCTGGACTACTGCAATGCTCTCTACTGGAGGTTGCCAGGGGTTGATCTTTGCCACCTGCAGCTAGTGCAGAATGCGGCAGCCAGGCTTTTGACTGTTCTTTCAAGGTTGTGTCATATTACTTCTGTGCTCTGCTCTCTGCACTGGCTGCCAGTTAGGTGGCGGATCATCTTCAAGGTCAGTTTGCTGACCTATAAGGCCCTGCATGGTCAGAGGTCTGGTTACCTGCAAAATCTTCTGTGCTCTCACCGCTCTGTCCATCCCCTGCACTGGAGATGCCCAGGGTTCGCTTAATAACATCAGGTGCTGGGGCTTTCTCCTTTTGTGCCCCAACTTTGTGGAACTCCCTCCCTTGCTATATAAGGGACTCTCAATCTTTAGTAATTTTTAAATGAGAATTGAAAACATATTTATTTAGTCAGGCCTTTTCTCTGACTAGTTAGTTTTGCCATTTTAGTAGTTTATTGTGTGTATATTGTATGTTGTTACTATTATATGTTATTATTATGTTGTCTTTTATGTGTGTAAAGCACCTTGAGTGGCAATTGAGAAAGTGCGCTTAAATAAAATGATGATGATGATGATGAAGGACACATTCTTCAGTGAAGTACACAATAACATTGTGCTCGATATGAATGGTGCTGTTACAGTTGTGACCCATGTCATGTTCCCTGTGACAGGGTATGACTCGTGAAGCATTGCATGCAGCACCAGAAAGTATTTTTTTTGGTCAATATAAAATACCTGGGGAACAGTGACACCTCTATAAATTACAGGAGTTTACAGTCTAATGATCAGCACTTAACAATTATAAGATTTGAAGTAATCAATACAGTACAATACAATATAATATGCTACAATTTTTGAATAGCACCTTTCAACTAAGTATACCACACAATTGTGCACAATATTGCCCCTCAACAGGAAATGCAATATACAAAACAGTATAAAATACAAAAATAAATGGAGAATAACATATTTCCTTACATGTACAACAGCCAATATAGGAGATATAGCATATCCTATAGAGACAGGAATAGCAAAGTTGGTTATTTACCCTGAATACCAACTTGAGGTCACGTGGTCTCGAGTGGAAATTAACAGGAGGGAGGTTCAGGAGGGACATAAGGCAGCACTTCTTAATGGAAAGGGTGGTGGAACCTTGGAACAGTCTGTTGGTCAAGGGTGGTGGGTGAAAACACAGTCATGGGATTCAAGCAGGCATGGGACAGAATAAAAGGAATAGTGATTGCCCAAGGCCACAAGGGAGGAGAATGAGGATAGGATGGGGAGGGTTAGTACCCTGGAGGAACAATAGGTTCCTGGGAAGGTCTCAGGGATTATTTATTTATTTGTTTTTGGTAACCGGGTAAGGTGTACTAAACATAGAAATGCCTATTTTCAGACACGACCCGGGAGGTTACAACAAGGTGAATATAAGACAGGACAACAGATATAGAGCACAAACATTTGGCAAAATATAAAAAAAAACAGTACACGTAAGCAATAAAAACAAAGTGCTTATTTACAAACATTCCCTGGGGAGAAACACAACAAAAGGTGAGTAAATGGCAAGAGTAGCAGATAACCAGCCCAACACATGGCTAAGAATAAAAATAGAGAAAAGTACAATAAACAATAATCAGTACAAGTATAGCTAACAACGAGGTAAAAGACAACAGTTTCACAGAGAAAACAATTATAATGTAAAATGAGTAAGTGCCAGTTTATTAAGACACAGTAGGGAAAAGGAGGTTGACAGCAACAGCTACTAGAAAGGGTTTAGGGTGGATGGAAGTGAGTACACTTGGCTGGTTTGGTGTGGTACTCCAGGTACCACACCAACTGGCTGAGGGACAGGACAGAGGGTGGGCAGACTAGATGGAGCTCTGCTCTTTTTCTGCTGTCATGGTCTATGTTTCTTTGTTCTAAAATAGGTAATAGATGATAATAAACAGGAAAAACTAGGACTGAAGAAGGAAGGAGGAGAAAGGATGGAGGATGACCTAGAAAAGGCTGAGATGCTGAACAAGTACTTTTGCTTAGAGTTCACCAAGGAAGAGTAGGGTGAGGGACCAAGACTCAGTAAGAAAGACATTCGGGGGAGGGAGGTAGACACTAGCCCATTCATGATGGAAAGAGTCATACTAACATACTAACATACTATTTGCCAGCAGATTAGGCCTTACGGTCTATCGAGTCTGCTCGAACCTTTGATCCTTAGTTGGGTGCCGAGGCCCTCCCATCCCTTGTGCTCCAGAAACCCCTATTATCCATCCCCACCCCCCTGGGACAGGCCATCATCTGATACATCCACTTTCTGTGTCTGTCCCACCCTCTCTTGAAGCCCTCCACTGTGGATCTCTGAACCAGCTCGCGAGGCAGTGCATTCCAAGGGTCCACCACCCTCTCAGTGAAAAACCTCCTCCTCTTTTCCCCCCTCACTCTTCCACCTTCCAACTTCAAACCATGCCCTCTAGTGATACCTCCCTGCTTTAGTCTAAAGATCCCCTCCATGTTTACCCTATTTATTCCCTTGAGGTATTTGAAGACCTCAATCATGTCCCCCCTGTCTCTCCTCTCCTCCAGTGAAAACAGGCAGAGCTCCTCAAGTCTGTCCTCATAGGTCAAATCCCCTAGCCCTCGTATCATCTTAGTTGCCCTCCTCTGTACCCTCTCCAGGAGCTGTATGTCCCTCTTCAAGTGTGGTCTCCAGTACTGTACACAGTACTCAAGGTGTGGTCTAACCAGTCCATTGTACTGCGGCAGAATCACTTCCTTGCTCCTAGAGGTGATCCCCCTTATGATGCATCCCAACATCCTGTTTGCCTTGCTAGCCACTCTCCTGCACTGCTCAGAGTTATTCATACATGCATCCACCATGATCCCTAGGTCTTTTTCCCCTATTGAGGCCTCCAGCGCCTCCCCTCCCAGGGTGTACCCGTGTTTAGGGTTTCCCTGACCAAGATGCAACACCTTGCACTTGGTGATATTGAAATTTAATTTCCATGTGTGAGCCCAGCTTCCAGGGTGTCCAGGTCCCCTTGCAGGGCCAACCTCCCCTCTTCTCCCTCAACTACTGCTCCCATCTTGGAGTCATCCGCGAAGAGACTCATTTCACACCCTATACCCTCCCTGGTGTCCGATATTGTATGCATTAAACAGGATCGGACCCAGGACCGAGCCCTGCGGTACCCCACTACCAACCTCTCTAGGGTTCGCGAGCTCCCCACAGACCACTACTGTCTGGATGCATCCAGCTAGCCAGTTTTCAATCCATCTGACCATCAAAGGGCCTACTCCTAACCCCATCAGTTTCTCCACCAGACCATTGTGGGGACAGAGTCAAACGCCTTGCTGAAGTCCAAGAATAATACATCCACAGGCTTTCCCCTGTCCAGTTCTGATGTTACCCATTCGTAGAAATCCACAAGGTTGGTTTGACATGACCTACCTGGCACAAACCCATGTTGCCGACTATCCAGACCTCCCCCCTCCTCCAAGTACACCCCCAATCGTTCCTTTAGTATACTCTCCATTAATTTTCCCACCACCGAGGTCAAACTGATGGGTCTATAGTTACCTGGTACTTCCCCGAACCCCTTATGGATTGGCACCACATGTGCCTCTCGCCAATCCTTGGGTACCCTCCCTGTCTCAGTGACCTGTTGAGTTCGCCAGGTGCAGCCAGTATGTCCGCCAATTCCCATAGTACTCTCAGATGAATGCCATCCGGCCCAGGAGATTTGTCTTTCTTTAGGGCCTTGAGGGCTATCCACACCCTTTTGGCGGAGATAGCATCATCCGTCCCCTCCACCTTACTGGCCTTTTTATCCTTATCCAGATGTAACACCCCTTGGGTACCTCTCCCTCCCTCTTGCTCCATTTCTGTTGCTCCCCTGATCCCACTTACTGCTGCTTCTATCCCCTTCGTGCCTTGCTTTGTAGATATCCCATCCCCCTCCCTAGTGAACACAGAGGAAAAGTACTGTTAAATACCTCTGCCTGGTCCTCCGCCTTCCACCTACCTCCTTCTGGTCTCAATCTGCTGAGATGGCCCTTAGTTTTTCTCCACTCCCCAATGTACCGGAAGAACCCCTTTTCCCCTCCATGTATCCCCTGTGCCAGCCACTGTACTTTACTGGGCTTTGCTCCCCTCACCATACGGGTGACTTTTCTAGATGCAAGATGGTACACTTCCTTATCCCTATCCCCTCTTGTTGTTTTATATTTTTTGTAGGCCTAGAAGAACTCTGGAAAATAAAAGCAGATAAGGCAATGGGGCCAGATGGGATCCACCCCAGAGTACTAAAGGAACTCAGGGAAGTGCTGGCGGGACCACTGGCTGCCCTTTTCAGTGCATCGCTAGAGACAGGAGAGGTACCTGAGGACTGGAGGAGGGCAGATGTGGTCCATCTCCACAAGAGTGGAAGCAGAGAGGAGTCAGGCAATTACAGGCCTGTAAGTCTGACCTCAGTAGTGGGAAAACTAATGGAGTCTTTATTTAAGGAGAGGATTGTGAAGTTTCTGGAGGACAGCGGGGCATAGGATCCAAGGCTGCATGAATTCTTCTGTCAGATGAATCTTATAGATTTCTTTGACAGGTTACTAATATGGTAGATCAGGGAGAGCCGGTGGATGTAGCCTACCTGAATTTCAGCAAGGCCTTCAACACCATCCCACACAGGAGATTGTTAAATAAATTGGGGAGCCTGGGAGTGGGTCCTACAGTAGTAAAGTGGGTTGGGAACTAGCTAAGGGACAGGACTCAGAGGGTGGTGGTAAATGGCATGAAATGTGAGGGAGGGAGATGACCAGTGGGGTGCCACAGGGGTCAGTACTGGGGCCAGTCCTATTCAGTGTCTTCATTAGCGACATTGCAGAGCATCTGGAGGGAAAGGTGTGCCTCTTCGCAGATGACAGCAAGATCTGCAACAGAGTGGACGCATCGAAGGGGTGAAAAAAATGAGAAAGGACCTAAGCCTATTAGAGGAGTGGTCGGGTGTCTGGCAGTTGAGTTTCAATGCTAAACAGTGTAAGATCATGCAACTGGGTCACAGGAATCCAAGGGAGGAATACAGGATGGGTAGGGAAATTCTGGCCACTACAAGTCAGAAGAGAGACCTGGGGGTTATCATGTCTGATTACCTGAAGTGACTAAACTGTGTGAAAAAGCAGTGGGGAGAGCAAACAAAATGTCTGGGTGCATAGGGAGGGGCATAACAAGCAGTAGGAAAGAGGTGGTGATGCCACTGAAAAGATCACTGGTGAAGCCTCAACTAGAGTACTGTGTCCAGTTCTGGAGACCACATCTCTGGAAGGACACTGACAAACTAGAGGAAGCCCAGAGAAGGGCAATGAAGATGGTACATGAATTGCACCAGAAGCCCTACAAAGAAGAACTTGAGGACCTTAATATCTATTCACTGGAGGAAAGAAAGGAGAGGGGAGATATGATAGAGACTTTCAAATACCTTAGGGGAATAAACAGGGTACAGGTGGAAAGCATATTTCAGAGCAAACTCTGCACAAGAACAAGGGGGCATGATATGAGGCTGAAGGGTGGAAGGCTCAGAGTTAATGTTAGGAAGTACTTTTTCACTGAGAGGGTGGCGGAGCTGTGGAACAGCCTTCCAGCAGAATTGGTGGGTATGAAAACAATATGGGGGTTCAAGAGTGCATGGGCTAGACATAAGGGTACCCTGGAGATGTGCAGAGCAGGAGAGCCTCTGTTCAAATAGGATCTGGGGCTGCAGCAGTGACTAGGGAAATAGGCAGACAAGGTGGGCTGTATGGTCCTTATCTGCCAACAGATTCTATGTTTCTATGACTTTTAGGCAAGGGTGAAGACAGCTTTTTATGTGAGACTTAAGGTGCATTTCACAGTACCTTACACACGTCATTTTGGTCCGCTGTGCTCAGCCACTACTCCACTGGCACTGCTCCTGATTCATGTTTACACTACACTTGTAGCGCATTGGTGCAGGGTCAGTTTTGGACTCCTGTGACTTGTCAGTTCCATTTCTGCCACAGTAAGAGGGTGTGTTTGAGGCATCACGGTGCAATTAGTAAGTTAGATAGTACCACCAGAAGTAATATAAATTGCACTTAGAAGTTGTAATGGTTATAGTGTAATGCCTTTTTTGTCTGTTAGGCTGATTCTGTCTTAGTTATTTTACTGATCCCTGTCACAAGCTCTTTTTCACATCATATGTTAAAAACTGTACCTGCTTGCAGCCAGGAAAGAAAAACAGGGACACACCTTGCATTTAGCGCTGTACCCACCCAGTGTCCTTTTGGAAGACTAATATCATCAGAGAATTTTTTTCTTGTTTTACCCAGTTCATAAAATGGAACAATCATGTTTTGCAATTCAGCCACAGTGAGTGTTTTAAAAAAAAAATAGCTGTGGTCTAACCTCACATGCACAAGGTATGTAAAATCAGGGGAGTGTTGTATAGCTTCAGACACAAGTGAATTAAACATGGAAAAGTTTCAGTAGCAATACCAGAACAGGACAAGATAAGGAAGTGTACGATATGTTTGCTGTACTGGGGGGAAGTTTGGTGTGGGGCGGTGTGTTGTAAGCTGCACCATTGCAGGTAGATTAGCATGTTTAAACACCAGCAAAAAATACCTGTACCAGTACAATTCCCACCAAAATAGCAATGTTCTGTGCCACAGTGGAACCACCTCAGTGCTCCGCATGCTGCTTGCACTACCTGACCTGCACCGATGCAACTCATCTGCACCTCTCGCAATAGGGCAGATGGTAGTATAAATAGGCCTTTAAAGAGAGAGCCAGAGATGTGATTTACAGATCAGAAAGCACTGAATATTTATAAGGCTATACATGTTTATAAGACTGTCAACCTTCAGTGTTATACCACTGTCAACTGGTACAGCAGAAGAAAACAAACCCTGATTAGAGCCACAGTGGCTGCTAATTAATTAATATGATAAGATCTTTCTTTCTTTCTTTCTTTCTTTCTTTCTTTCTTTCTTTCTTTCTTTCTTTCCTTCCTTCCTTCCTCCCTCCCTCCGTCTCTCTCTCTCTCTCTCTAAGGTATTATCAGGAATGACACACTGAGCTCCATACTGAGTGCCAGCCAGATGCATGCGCAAACAGGTGTGCCCTGCACAAAAATAGAGCCAGCCAGCTCTGGCACCATATTCAAATAGATAGCGCGACTGGAACTGACCGGAACACATACAGTACACAGTATACACTCATTGATTTACAATGAGCATTTACTGTATACTATACATGCTCTGGTACAGTTCATTCGGTGGCTGGCCAAGGCAGTTTGAGGTAGACTGCACCAGTTGCCGGCTTGGGTAAGGGGTAGTGGGGTGGTGGGTCACTGCCTACTGGTGTGGGGGGGGTCCCTTGCCCACCAGGGATGGTCTGAACAGACTGATAGGGGCAGATTGGGATTAGGGATGGAGGACCACTGCACTGCCAGGTTTATGGATATTTTTATGAATTGGATCGGTGCTCATGGAAGGGGGGGACCTCTAGGCTACCAGGGAATCAGGAATTTTTTTATCACACAGATCAGGGGTCAGGGATGGGGGACCACTAGACTACCAGAGGAATGGGATATTTTTTATTAATACATAAATTATGGTTTGTGGAGGGTGGGTTCACTAGACTACCAGGAAAACGGGGATGCTTTTTTTATTATTACAAGGATCAGAGCTCAGGGAGTTTGGCCACTAGACTACCAGGGAAATTAGGGTTTTTATTCTGCCGACTGAGAATGGGACTCAATGAGGGATGCCTGGACCACCAGGGATCCTGCCCTGTATGGTGCATGGCTGGGGTGCATGGGGCTCACCCCGTCTGTGCACCATTAAGGGCAAGGTTTCAGAAACATTAAACTGCGCCACAGTGGGTGGCCATTTAGCACTTCTGAAACTTTTGTAAATTAAATTGCAATGTCTATGCATGAGGGTTCTCCCATTTGCATAGGCATGCCACACTATTATGCACCAGGGTGCAAGGAGACCTCAGCTCTGTTAAGGCAAATTAAAATGTGATGCTTGTTATGTGAGCCTTTCATTGGCCAAAGCACACTATAAGTAATGAAGCCAGGAGAGTGGTCTCTTCAAAACATACAGGAAGCAAGGAGACCTCAGCTCTGTTAAGGCAAGTTAAAATGTGATGCTTGTTACCTGACCGATGGAGGTGGTCACTTTGCCAAAGGCCCTGTCCACACTATGCCTCTATAACGTTACAGAGTGCCCAAACCATTACCGCAGCAGTTTGCATTTACACCTGTAACGTTACAGAAGGCGTTTTCGTAACTGTTGTTGAAACACATATGAGGTGGTTTCAACAACGGTTTTGAAACCGGTCCCCGCTCTGTAACGCTACCGCGGTAGTATGGAGGGGCGGTAACGGTCCCCTGCAGGGCCCGTAGTGCAGCGCGAGCTGCATTGTAGGATTGGGCACCGCGGTCATGGTCGCCTGGTTCCCGAGGTGTGGACTGGCGGTACCAGTCTTGTACCAGTCACCGCTGCAGTGTGGACGCACTGTACCGCTCCCCAGCTGTAACGGTTTCTGTCTGTTAAGGGGTCTGAGCGGTGTAGTGTGGACAGGGCCAAAGTGGTCAGGCTTAATTATGATTCAGCTGGATGATGAGAACCAACAGCCCCTCCAAAAAAGTATGAAAGGTAAGAACACGAGTTTATTTGAAAAAAGGGCAGGCTTTGATGCAGCAAAATGGGGGGGGGGGGTAGTGCCTTGGTGCTTTGTTTGGTCACATACCAGGAACCACCCCACTAATTTTACCAAATTGTATTGTAAATACAGGGGATGAGCTTGCAAACCTTTTGTACTGATTTGTATGCAGGAGAATTGTGGCCTTCTTCTAATTGCTAAGCTCTCTATTAAACACCTGTGAGCCTTTCACTGGTCAAAGCACATTATAAGTAATGAAGCCAGAAGAGTGGTCTCTTCAAAAACATAGAGGAAGCAAGGAGACCTCAGCTCTGTTAAGGCAAGTTAAAATGTGATGCTTGTTACCTGACCAATGGAGGTGGTCACTTTGCCAAAGTGGTCAGGCTTAATTATGATTCAGCTGGATGACGAGAACCAAGAGCCTCCAAAAAGTATGAAAAGTAAGAACATTGGACTTAATTTGAAAAAGTGCAGACTTTGATGCAGCAAAATGGGGGTATTGCCCTGGTACTTTAACTATATGGTTCACTAGACTACCAGGAAAACAGGGATGCTTTTTTATTATTACAAAGATCAGGGCTCGGGGAGGGGGGCCACTACACTACCAGGGAAACTTAGGGTTTTTATTCTGCCGACTGAGAATGGGACTCAATGAGGGATGCCTGGACCACCAGGGATCCTACCCTGTATGGTGCATGGCTGGGGTGCATGGAGCTCACCCCCGTCTGTGCACCGTTAAGGGCAAGATTTCAGAAACATTAAACTGGGCCACAGTGGGTGGCCATTTAGCACTTCTGAGACTTTTGTAAATTGAATTGCGATGCCTATGCATGAGGGTTCTTCCATTTGCATAGGCACGTCACACTATTATGCACCAGGGTGCTGTTGTGAGTGCGCTGTGCATATCTGGCCTTTGAAATATGGCCACACCCCCAACTGTCTGCGCTATTCCAGGTTTGCATGGCACAAACCTGGTTTGTGCCACACAAACCTTTTGAAAATGGGGGCCACTGAGCTGGTAAAAGCTTGTTTTCAGATATGTACCGGGGAAAGGAAAAAGTGGAAAAGATAACCGATACAAAAATACAGAATATAAAATATATAGAAATGGAATAAGTATAACAAAAATAAACAGGGCAATTATGCCTAAGAATAAATTGACAAAAATAAGTTACCAAGTAATAAGTTGTGGAATTGACCAAAGAACAATGAAATAGTTATCAACGTAACAAAATAAAAACTAGGGGAATGACTGATACTGGGGAAGAGATATAGGAATTAATGTGTGACTTAGCTGTACCTGTATTATTGTGATGTGAAAGTACTACTGTATACTTTCACCACAATAGCAGAAAAAACAAAACCATAAACATCAAGGTAATGCAGTGAACAGTATTCTTGGTTCTGGACATACACACCCCTTGAAAATACACACACACACACACACACACACACACAACAACCTGCTACAGCAGTTGGACACACACAAGGTGTATGAGTGTGATTAGCAGGATATGCCGGCTGAGCTGCAATATTTCATTTTCAATGGGGTTCTACTTTTACATATTTTTTACAGTATATTTAGTAGAGTTAGCATAGCTGAAATGAAAAATCTCAATTTTACTGGGATCTTGCTTTTATATATTTTTACAATGTAGTTACCCAGGATAGGTCAGTTAACGTGCAGTATCTCATTTTCAGTGAGGTCCTGATTGTACTTATTATTACAGTGTATTTTCCTAATAGTGACCAGCTGAGATGCAGTATCTTGTTTTCAGAGGGATTTTGCTTATGGTGAATGCAGGTAGTTATTTACACAATTTGTCATTTCAGTAGAAGGTGGGGATTTATGATGCCACAAAGGTCATATGATGTCAGCATGGGAATACAGAGCTGGTGAGATGCTGACATCACAGACAGCACCCAGTACTGACACTGTAGTGCAGCATGAGAGGGGTGCTGCACTTCTGAGGTGCCATCTTTTGGATGAGACGTTAAACCGAGGTCCCATCCGCCTGGATTGGTGGTAGTTCAGGTGGATGTTAAAGATCCCATGGCACTTATCGAAAAGAGTAGGGGAATTGCCCTGGTGTCCTGGCCAAATTCCCCTCATTCACTAAAAATACCACCAACAGCTTAATCCGGTTCAAGGTCAGTTGGCATTCATCTGTATCCCCTCCCCTGGTCGTGCCTGAAAATAGGCAGAATTTGTCTAGTGCACTTACCCGGTCAACAAAAACTAAATAAATAATGTTTACAGTTTATTTACTCAGGACAGCTCAAATGAGTTGCAACAACTTATTTTCAGTGGAATTCTGCTCACATAATCAATGGGCACTTACTGTATATGGTACACACTCTGTGACAGCTCAGTCCATGGCTGGACATGGTGGTCAGAGGAGGGCTGTGCCAGTCACTGGCTCTCTGTCAGGATGGAGGGAGGTGCGGGGTGGTGGGACACTACCTGCTGAGGTAGGGGGCGGGGGTCCACTATACACAGAATATCTATCCTTATCATATAGAGGCAGATCAGGGATGGGTTGGGGGGACTACTAGATCACCAGGGTCCTTTTTCTAAAGTATGGCAGGGAGGGATTGGGGATAGGGTGGGGGGACCACTATGCCACAAAGGTCATTCTTTTCATAACAAGCTGATGATCAGTGAATAGGGGAGGTGGCAGGGACCTCTGGACTACCAGGGAAAGTATTTTTATACAACGGGGATGGCAATCAGTCATCGGGGAAGGGGGAGGGATCACTGGACTACCAGAGAAAGTATTTTTATACAACGGGAGGTGATCAGACATCATGGGAGGGGGAATGGACCACTGAACTACCAGGGACATGGTGGTGTGGGTCAGGAGGTCACCTTGTACAATCTGTGACAACCACTAGGGTTGTGCGGAGTTAAGAGGATATTTTCCTCAGAGGTATTTTCTCAACACAAGGGACCCCCTCAAAAGGCCCTTGCATGGAGAAAATGCTAAGTGAATGGGACTGTACCAATATGCAGGTCCCCTTCCCCTCATTTGCATTGTGGCCCCCTCAAAACTTTGCCCCAGCGCAAACCTAGTTTGCAGGTGCAAACTAGGCTTTTGTAAATATCACTTTGCCACAAAACCCAGTTTGCATAGCCAGGGAAAAGTTTAACGAATTGGGCCCCAGATCTTTTTGTTGGCTCTTCTACATTCTCCTTCTTTTTTCCTACTCTAGTGGCATAAAGATGTTCCCTCTCTTTCATGCATACAGCTTGACTGGTTACATCTAGCTAGCACTGAAGCAAAGCAGCTTATCCTCTGCCCTCAAGGCCACTTATGAGCTCCTGTATCACTATCATTCGGTCTGGATGCCTTTCCACAGCTCACTATCATTTATTCTGGATGTTTTTTCACACATTTCTACAACAATACCCTACTTCTACTGCCATTCCTCCATCTCCTGTCAACTCCCCTTGTTTAAGAAGTTGGTTGGGCTGATTCCTTTTATCTCCTCCTCTGCTTGTTTTTATTTTCTCATTGCCGTCCTCCTTTTCCTTTCTTAGTTCCCCATGTTACCTTCTTCACATTTATTCCTTTTTATTCCTGCTCTGGACATTGAGATTTTCCTCTTATGAAGATTCTTTCCTTATGCCACTTTATCTTTGGCTAGTTATGGTTAATATCTGGAACTCCGTGCTGGTTGATAATGTTCACTTTTTTCTGATTGACGTTTATTTGTAGTTCTCAAGTTATTCAGCGATCTAAATATCTGAGCGCGATGTTACTCTCTTCTGGTTGGCTTTTACACTGAATATGATACTTTATGGAGTTTTCAGAGTTATTGCTAAGTTGATCTTATTTTTGATTCTCACTCTTGTTTAGTTTTTTACTGGTTGTTGACATTGCAATGACTTCTGTCACTTCTATGTATTTTATTATACTATGTGTGTCTATTTGCACTTATGTATTTTTGCATACTGTATTTATGATTGTTTCCATTGTTTATGTACAAAACTTTGATAAACTGTTTAACAACAAGAAGTACAAAATAATAATAATAAACCAAGCTTCTCCATGTAATGTGGCAAGTGCCCCATTTTCCGTGTTTTTATGGTAATGGGGTACATCCTCCATGGCAGCTTCGGATCCAGTGTGCAGGTTAGGGTTCCATGTGCTATTCAAGGTTTTACCTTTTTGTGCATATGCAAGTGCTAGGGTCATACAGTACCCATATTTGATGAGAAAGAGGGCTGTACAGTGCTGAATTTAGTGCTGGATTTACTCTACCAGTCCATTCCTCTATCTGCTTGTTAAGCAACTCTGCCACTAGAGGGCTTTGATAACCACATCAAAGTTGCTAAGATTTATATAGTGTCTGCTCGCTCCTACACCAAAATTGCTGGCCCTATAACGTGGATCTACTTTAATGTCCCTGGGCTTAATCCAAAGGTAATACTAAGTCAAAAGTTGCTAAAATTCATAAAGTTTCTGTTCATGCCTACATCTAAATTTCTAGCCTTAAAAAGTGAATATGACTGCAGGACCCTTGCTCTAACACCTTTTTTTATTTGTTTTGAACTAGTGATGGCCAGTCAAGCCCTGTAAGTGCTGAGACTCAGCCTGGTTCTACTATCCCTGAGTGTACTCACAATTGGTGTTTCACTGGACCTATATCTACAAGGGAGTGTAGACCCTGATGACTTCACTTAAACATGATAATCCAGCCAGATAGGTACATTGAGGCTACCCCAGCAATCCTCCCAGGATTCCTTATCTACTCCACCGCAGCATCAGTAGCAAAATGATGGCATCTCCATGGTTATCTATTCCCTCCTTTTGTGCCTCATAAAGTATGGTACCTGGTATTATTAGCCCTTATGCTGTCTGGAGACGATGAGCTAAACCCAGGTCCTATACCCAGCCAAGTATCCATAAGCAATGCCGGTTATGGCACTAAGGGTCTGCACAGAGTTCACCTAAATGTCAGAAGTCTGTTCCACAACCATGCAGAACATGATGCTTGGGTTGACAGCTACCAGCCTGACGTCCTGTGTATATCAGAGACATGGCTGAAGCCCTCGATACCTGATACCTGCTGCCTACTCCCTAATTACAGCTTTCTAAAGTGGGATAGGCCACCCCCTAAATGCGCTGGGGGAGGGGGGGTGGTGGTCTATTTCAAAAACCACCTTAACCTGTCCCTAGTGACTGATAACTATATGTCTACATGTGAGTCACTACATACCATCCTAACCCTAGGGGCAAAGAAGCTTTACATTATATGTGCTTACAATCCTCTCAAAGGTGGACAATCTGGCCTGGAGGATTTACTGAATCACAGTACCTCAACAGCTGGGTAGAATGAACTACTCATCCTCAGGGACATGAATATAAATTGATTGAGTAAATCCCATGGTACCCTTCAATCCCTGGTACAGAGTTACAATTTACAACAGGTCATAACAGACCCAACAAGAGTGTCACAAAATAATGGTTCTAGCACCCTCATTGATTGGGTCATGACGAATCACATAGATTGAGTTGCAGTTGCAGGCACTCTGCCAGACACAATAAGTGATCACTTCCTGGTCTTCTGTGTATGGATTCACTCAGTAATCCCCATATCTCCGCACGCTATATATCATTCAGGAACTATGCAGATCTAAACCAGGCTCACTTTCTACATGATGTTGCTATGATTGGCTGGTCCCCCATCTACTGGGCCCATAACACTGATGTTGCACTCAACCTTTTCCCAAATCAGTTTTTATCACTTCAGGATAAGCATACCCCTCTTTGCACTCACCGGGTAAGCAGTAAGTAATCCAAATGGTTGCACAAGGACTTACTCACATCATTCAAAGCTAGGAACAAATGCTGGAGAAAATTCAAAATTCGGGCCTCCAAGAGGACTTTAATTTCTATAGAGAACAGCGTACAAAGTGCAAGAAGCAAATCAGGCTTGCAAAAAGCCAATACTGCAAGGGACTATTGGTGGATGTGGCTGGTGACCACAGGAAATTTTGGTCACACATAAAAATGCTCCTTGGAGCCAAGCAATCCCACACTACAAATGACATGATACTGAATGGAGTCCACTGCTCAGATCTTCACACAATAGCAAACGCTTTCAACAGTCACCTCTCTGACCTCTCCAAATATACTACTGCCTTCCCCACTGCTCCCTCTACTCCTGATATCTCCTCCCCAAAAGGTACACCAGTGGGACCACCATTCTATTTTAAAGCTGTCTCCAAAACAGATGTACCTCAAGTTACTCAATGCCATATTGGACAGCACTGCAGTTGGGTCTGATTGCCTGGAATCTAAGCTCCTCAAGCTGGCTGCCCCTTCATTGCTGGGCCACTATCTAAAATCTTCACTATGTCCCTTAGTGAAGAAGTAGTGCCAGATATCTGGAAAATGGCCAGAGTAATGCCGGTCTTTAAAAAATGTGACAAGAAGGATTTAACGAACTATAGACCAATAGCAATATTATCTGTCTTAAACAAAATCCTGGAGAAGCTCATCACAAGACAGGTAACAGAGCACCTCACCAAGTATAACCTCCTGTCCACAAATCAACATGCCTTTAGAAAGGGTCACAGCACCCAAACTGCCCTGCTACAGCTAATCAGTGATATACTACATGTTATGGATCAGGGTCTTCTAACAGGAGCAGGTTTTATAGATCTCACGAAGGCATTTGATCTCATTGATCATCCCCTTCTTGCTAGCTAACCTCCTATCCCTGGGTTTCTCGGCACAGTTTGTGAACTGGTTTAATGGCTACCTATCCAACAGGATGCAAGTTGTAAAGTTCAACTCTGCAACCTCTGACAAAACAGTCATTGATGTTGGGGTACCACAAGGGTCCATTCTAGGACAGCTCTTCTTCTCGATCTTCATTAATAATATAATGAGAAATGCCTCCTCCTACTCATCGCTGCTGTATGCTGACAATCTCATTCTCTGTACCAGCTCTGATAATGTGCTTACTCTCAACCACAGTCTATTGGGGACTTCCTAAATGTACAATTCTGGATCACTAGCCATAGGCTGGTTCTCAATGTTAGCAAGACTCAGGTGATGTTTTTTGGTTCGCCTGCCAAACTAAAAAATAGTTGTGATCTCTTCAAAATAGTAAGTGTGAATGGTACCCCTTTGTAAGTGGTAAATTTGTTTAAATACCTGGGGGTTCTACTCAATGGATCCCTTAACTATGAAATCCATATTACTACTGTGTGTAAGGCGGTCAACACTAAGCTAGGGTTAGCTTACAGAACTAGCCACATTCTCACCCCTTCCATGAGGTTGGCCATTGTCAGAGGAATTCTTCTCCCATCCCTTGCATACAGAACTTCAATCTACAGCAATGCATCTAAAACCTCTCTACACAAATGGGACATAATCCATAATAATATATGTTGTTATGCCTCTGCATCCCCTAAGTTAAAACATCACTGCCTGCTCTATGCAGACCTCAACTGGACCTCTCCTATGGTCCACCGGCTCTTTGCTCTTGGGGTCCTTCTGGATGGAATACTGAGGTCCAATATGCTTAGCTCTCTCACTGCTGCACTCACCCCACAGACCTCCTCTTATGTTCTCCATTCTGCTGATCTTTCCTTACTCCACATTCCCAGAAGTAATACTTCCAAAGGGAAAACAGGTTTTTCCTATGTGGCCCTCAGTTACTGGAACTCGCTATCGCAAACCCACTCAGCAGGTCAGGCCCTCTACTCCCAAAGTGCCAACATCTGAGCGCAGTCCTGTGAACAGTGTAACAGACAAGGTAACCCTCTTGTCTGTTTTTGTGAGTTTGGATCAACCTTTGGTCTCAAGTTCTGGAGAGATTCAAACTGTTAACCTCTTGTTAGCATACCCAATGCACAGGCTCAGATATATCTGTCTTCGGGGGGCCAGCTATCTTTGCCTACAGGCACCTAACCAGGTATTCAGAGATGAACCCTTACAACTTTAATAAAGACCTCAGATTTAAAACGCTTCTCTTTCCAGTTTGGTACCACCATACAAGCTTATGTCTGCTGTGTGCTATAACCATAAATATTTCTTAGCAAAAAAAAAGCAATTCAAAGACAGACCAGGTATGCTCAAATTAGAGTTTTTACTAAAATATATAATAATATGTCAAACATACAATGCAGAACTCTTATATCACAAGACATACATATCTTTAAACAAAACAAGGTTTAAAACAGTGCAAATACTACAACAATATTTAGATTTGTCTAGCTTTCTAAATACCTGTTTTCAGTGCTCAGATGTTTTCTTGGTCAGTGTCAGATAAAAGTGTCTCTGTAAAACAGAATTATTCCTTAAACAACTGTATTGGCCAACCCCTTTTTGGTGAGGTCAGCTAGCTCCTCCTCCTCTGTCAGATTATATTTAAAAACATATCTAATAAAAAAAAAACAGTAGTCTGTTCAAAGTATTAATTTTGCAGTCCTTCAGCATGACTCATGTTTCAAATGACATCTCTTTTGATCCAGGCTGCATCCTCCTCACAGAGGCTTCATATGAGCATTTACAACCTCGCACCAATACATCACAACCTGCTTTTCTTCCTCTGGAAGCGTCATAAAATGGATATGCTGAACTCAAGATTCTTAACCCTATAATTAGCTTCAGGCTTTTCCACGTAACGCATTGTCTCTAAAATCTGTTTGTGTATAATCTCACATGCTGTCTCAGCATTTTCTCCTGGCATCCATCCTTCAGCTGAAACCGGGCGTGAGGAGGTTATTCCAAAGGCACTGGCATTTTAACAGGCACTTCAATACCACATTTCCATTATTTTAAGAAATAAAAGTGATACAGCACTCAGAACATGGCTGTCTACGACACACTTGCTGCCCCTTGAAATATGCCAGTCACCTTGCCATGCCTTGTTTAAAAAGAGGCATCGCTGTCTGCCTATTGAGAATATATAGTGAAATTGTTTTAAACCACCGTAGATTCCTGACTCCCTATGCTATTGCTCTCCTGGTGTTCTCCTCCAGTACTTATACTTCATAGTTTCTACTTGCCTTACCACCCCTTTCCTACCCCACTTCTTACACATCTCTCCCCCCTCCTACTTTCTTCCCGTGAGGTCTTACTTCCTCAGTCCTTCCTACCTACTTGCTCCCTCTTTGGTGTCATTTTCTTTATGTTATAGCCAGTTTTGTAGAATAGAGTTGATGCCTAGATTGATAATCAGCTGTTATATGTGCACTTACCTTTGTTGTGCTTTGATATGTGAAATGTGTGTATTGTCTCCTGGTTACACCAATTACTCAAACCGTTATCCTTTTTTACTGTATCCTTAAATGCTACAGTACAATATGCACTTACTTTCACTTCTGATATGAAGTACATTGGAATGTTTCTCCAGTCACCTCAAATTGCTCAAATTCTTATCCATTTTAGTTGTATCCCTAATATGTTGTACTGTATCATCACTGTTTTTTCCTGCTGATGTTGTAAAATCCTGGGTCATGCCTGAAAATAGTCACTTTTGTGTCTAGTGCACTTACCCAGTTATCTTAAGCTAAATAAATAAATAAAGAAATAAATAATGTAGCTGATAAGTAATACTAGTCAACTGAAATCCATCCAAACATGCAGTAGCAGTGTGATCTACTGGTCAAAGCGCTGGTTTGGGAACCAGGAGAACATGTGCTCAAATCCCACCACAGCCAGATGCATGTTGTGTGACCTTAAGGAAGTTGCTTAACTGTCAGTGCTCCAGTCCACATAGCTGTGGAAATGAGAAGAAGCAGGACTCCACTGGAAATGAGATATTGCATTTCTGCCAGTCTATCCTGAGAAAATAAATTCTAAAACAAAATAAATCCAAATAGTGTACTGTACCAACAAAGACAGTGTACTGGGCCAATGGGATGATTTGGGTTCTGATGATTGATTTACCTCTTCAGTATGCCATTTGTGAGTGTGGTAAATGTCTGATAATATCTGGGGCTGACTTGGTACCTGCCTGAAAGAACCCCTGCACTGAGTACCAGCAGGATGAAACTCATGTGTTTGTAGTTTGTCATTCTCAGCCTATACTGGTTCAAATGTAAAAGCCCATCTAGAAGTTAATTTCTGTTCCAGTGAAGCATTGTCAGCCTGCCTCACACAATAATTGACATACCCTTGATGCCTTGCACTGGGTTTGAAGCTTAAGTGTGTACTGTATGTGTGTGGTTTTGAAAAATTTACAGAAACAAAACAATCTGGACATATTGTTCTCTCCTGGCATCCTTTTTGTGGATCCTACATGATACTCTTTTTTTTCAAACTGACGCTTTAGTATGCTACCTGTGGGTGTACCAAATGCCTGATTTTCTAACACTGTGACCTGAGGTTTAGCATAGTGGTTAAGAGCCCTGAGCTGCAAGCCTAGAAAACTAGGTTTGAATCCAGTCACTGCTTGCATATTGAGTGACCGTGAGGAAGTCACTTAATTTCCCTGTGCTCCCAGAATGCACCTGGAAAGAAACCTTGGCTTAGTGTGTCTTTCCTGGCCAAAAACTGCAAAACGAATGAAGAAAAAATAAAAAGTTGTTTCTAGAGGTTGGATTTCTTCGTGCAACATTCCATGCATAGGATTTTGTCAGACCAGGGAGGAGGTCTTGTGGAAATCATTCAAGAAAATGTTATAAAAATGAGGGAAAAACTTAATTCCTCTCTGGATCCCATTTAGGCCACAAATTCAGTAGATCTAAAGGCCCCCAAATGAAGAAAATGCCTTCTAAACACTTCAACAGCTGAACAAGGCAGCAAAACTAAAGTGTAAAGATTGAACTTAGTTTAGCAGTTTATTTACATAGGCCAGTCCAGCTAGGATGAAACAGTGCAGTCTTTCTTCAAGACAGTTTTGCGGCTGAGAGGACTGAAGTACTGGACAGTGAGTCAGTGACTCTGGTCGGATTTCTGCTACCAAGGTACAAGTTTGCTGACCTGAGGTTAATCTGCCTGATTTCCGTTACATGTTTTGACTGAACACTCCCTGAATTAAAACCGGTAGGCTATCATCCTTGACATTTGGTAACCCCTGGAGAATACTGTGTTAGTTTAGACTACGAGCTAACTGCCAGTTTCAAAGCAAAACAATAAAAAAATAACATATCTGCCTCACAGTGTGGAATTTGTGCACTTGCTTTAGTCATCAGCAGGTTGTGCCTGGCCTGTGTGGCTACCACTTACCATGTGACCATTGATGGCTACCTGTCAATCAAAGGCTGGGTTTTTTGACAGTTACAATAAAAAGTAACTAGGCATTCTTTCTATACAATCTGAGGAAGGCCTCTATCTCTGAAAGGTCTATAGATTTTATTTCATTCACTTTGTTCACTCACTGAACATCAAACTGTCATCGAGGGACTATTATGCTTGACTCAGTTGTTCCTATAACCATTGCTCCAGGTTCAGTTTACTAGCATTACTGATTTGGAGCCGTTTTCTATGAGAACACTTTACTTCAAGCGTTATTCGTTCTTGCAGTTGGCACACTTTAGTGTAAATTTACTATTGTAACAGCTTGCTGCCACAGATCCGCAGTCTGGTAGAATTTGAGTTTAAAGTAAAAACCAGGGTAATCAGGATTCAAACCCAGACTTCCTGGCTTGCAGTCCTGTGCACTGACCACTAGGCTAGAATGGCTGCTGTTTCTAAAGCTTTTATTTATTTATTTGAAAATTGGTAACTGGGAAAGGCATAATCAGCTGGGGCTCGTTTCCAGGTGAGACACAGGGAAAAGAGTGAGGGGATAAAATAAATCAAAAACAGCAGTAGAGAAGCACTGCAAAGATAAAGTGCAAACAGTAAACAGTTCAACAAGGTGCAAGTGCAAATAACAATACAAGGTGAACAGAAGTTGGTTCTGTGAGCAGCACCAAGACCGAACTAAAATGGCAAAAGCAGGCTGAGACGAATAAGTAAAGCATTTGCAGTGATATGAAATGACCCCGGGGGATCTTGGTGGAGATGAAAAAGGCACCTGGGTCAACTCAGGGTAAGGTGCTGACAGGAGCAGGAGGGGGTGGGGAGGAGCTTTAGCTGGTGCCTAAGGGAAAGGAGGGAGGCTGAGCAATGGAGAGAGATGGGGAGCTGGTTCCAGAGGGAGAGAAGGAGAGAGAAGGTTGACTGCCCAGTGGAGGACAGAGAGTGGTAGAGGGAGAAGGCGAGAGAATCTCTGGAGAGAATGAGTATGGGGCAGCGGAAATGGGTGAGAGGAGTGTGGCTAGGTAAGATGGGGGAGATCCAAACTAGTATTTCTATATGAAGGAGGCACAGTGGGACTGACAGTGTGATGGTAGGGGAGGATGGATAGGGAGAAGTAGAGGGAGCAGTGATGAGTACCATGGGGAGAGTTGGTAGCAAAGCTACAGGGGGCATTTCAGAGGGTGCCAAGTCTGGCAAGAGAAGATGAGGACACAGTATCACAGACCACATCAGCATAGCTGAAGACCAGGAGAACCATTTTGGCAACCACCTCCCGGTTGACCTGTAGGGATAAGCAGTCTTTACTATAGTACAAGACTACAAGCTTGGGGTGGAGCTTAGAGTGAGTGGCATTGATGTGGGCAGAGAAGCCAAGTCTACTATCAAGCCACACCCTGAGATGTTTGAAAGAGGGAACCACTTGTGGTTTGATACATTTCTGACACAAACTGACCCAGGATCCATTTGGCTGCTGAACTGATCCTGTAGCAGTTGTTATGAGCACAATCTGTCTATACTGCATTTCACACTTTCAGTGTGGACGGGCTTACACTAAATGATCTAGATTTAGTATTCTTGTTTTCTGGGCTAAAAATGTTTCAATCTGAACTTAGTATGCAGCAGAGTGCTCAATTTCCTCTTAATATTGCAATGTTTTGGACTGCCTGCTGACATGCCAGCAAGATTCCATGCTAAACAGCTGAGTTCAGGAGTGGACATGGGTCACTGGAGCAAGACCAGAGGGTTGGGAAGAGCACTGCCTGTGGCATAAGAAGATGATGGGGCAGCGTTTGCATCTGAGACACTGCTGACAATTCCTTGTAGTTATAGAAGGGCAAAATCAATCTGTGTGTGCACTGGCGGTGGAGGTGGAAGTTTGGTTATCTGTATCCTTTTAAGTACTAGACCGGCTGTCTTCAAGTCTGTGTTTCTCATATGTATGTAATATTACTGAGTGCACCAGGTCAATTAGCTGCAGTTGTATTTTTCCTTTTGTGATTTAAGGTTGCAAGGAAAGTGATATTTTCAGTGAGGCTTTCCCCGGGAGAAAGTTATACTTGGAGAAATGTACTTCCTTTCCCATTACATGCTGAAACTATGTTTTTGTCAATGAGTTGCATCAGGATGGTAGGTTGCATTTTCATGTGGAAAGTTAAGTCTTGTCAGGGCATGTTATCACAGCCAGTGTTAAGACAGCAAAAGTGTCTGAAGTCACCCACTAAATGAATAGCTGTTGCTCTTATCTCAAGTCAGAAATGTTATTGAACATAACCACCATGTATGACAGCGAGATAAACTGACCTTAATTATAGTTAGATTACTCCAGTGCTAACCTAGAATATACAGTCGGCACTCCTGTAGGACAGTGTAATCAGTTGCTTTCAGTTGATGATGTTCTCTTTGCTCTTTCAAAACTGTCCACAGAGCATAGTTCATTTAACAGCTCTACCACATTCATTTCAGGAAGGTCTTCACATTACAACACACTTATATTACATTTTTCAAGCATTCCAAAAAACCAACAGAAGTATAAACATAGACAATACAGAGCATACTGGATGAGCAGCTATGCACAACCAGTGTGTTCTGCCACAGAGGGGCTCTGATTCCCTCTGACCTCGAAAGCTAAACTCAAGAGGTCCATGGGAATCAGAACCCAGGGGTGGCAGAACACACTGATTGTGCATAAAGTTGCTCACCCTGTATTCTTTATAGTGAATAGTATTATGGGAAACATGCTTGTGGCAGTTCTTTTTGCTTCGAGAATGAAACTAACTTGTGCAGTCTCTAGAGGTTTCAGTATGCTGTTGTACCACAGAAGAGTACAGTCACATTCCATGATCTTTGTGCTGTGGTACAACAGTATTTTATGTAATAGAGGACGTACCTGAAACCCAGCATTTGCCATCAGGTGTTTTTTCCCACCCTGCAGCCGACAAAGCGGTATCTACAGACCATGGTTCTTCAGTATCAGGCTGTTCAATTGTCGCAATGAAGGGCGGTTCATCTGTACAGGACAAAATCCGGCGTGTGGCGTCACTGGCTGACTCATCTGTCAAGGTCTTTGATGCTGTGGAGATGGTATACACTATATATTACAAATTATAGGTCAAGAGAGTTCTTTTGGCCAGTCAGAGTGCTCAGTTCTTGCAGATGTGAGATATTCTTATACTGCAAAGAGCGTCTCCTGCAGAGCTGATCTGGAAACAGGCATGTCAGGTCTATCTAATTTTTACAATTTTTAATAAATAAATACTGCTTGTGTTTGCTGTATAATACATTTATGGGTCCCCCAATAACACTGTTATAGTTTTTAGATGGTGATATGCAGGATGTTAGGGTGCCAGAATTGCTTACCATTGGTTTGTGATTTACACACCCTAAGAATGCACATGACAGAGCTCTAACAACCATAACAGTACCATTGGGGGACCAATAAACAAACAGAGAAATTACAGACTGCTGTGGGTTTATAGGAGAGTTGGACAGCAAGTTCTTACAAACACAATACTTTTATTATTTTTGCAAGTTAAGAGAAACTGTAAGCAGAGAAGGGCTTCTTCACATCATTGTAACTTCTCAGTTACTAAACCAGTACTGCAGAAAGTCCCAGCCAGAGCACAGCAACATGGACTACACCTGCTTAATTAGCATTTAAAAAACTGACCAAATATTTACTGCTGTGGCAGCCAGAGATACATTTCAGTGTTTGTTTATATGCATGTAGCTATGTCACAGGAAATCCCATTGCTATGAATGAGGATTTCCTGTGAAATATCCAGATATATTCTAGATATACTGGGGCTTACAGTATCTCTAGTTACAATGGTATGCTGACATTTTGTAACTTCTGGAAGCTAACTAAACAAAATATTTGTACACTACTTCAACTCTCTTAGAGACATGACACAGACTGGCACTTTTCATCTTGTCAGGGTCAGTAATACACTATGTAACCACCCCCACCTGCAAGGTGTGCTGACTAAGCCTGGCGATGGTAAAGGGCAAAGTCTTTTTTGCCTTCAGATGAATGGCTCCTGGGGTCATGGCTGGAAATGGGTTTGGAAAGTGGTATGGTGCCTCCACCTATGGGAATCCTTATGATGGAGCATTGCCAGGGGTGTTTTCCCCACAAGGATGAAATACAACCCCCACCCTCTGTGACAGGGAACACAATAACACAATCCCCTCCACATTTATCACTCTAACCATGCAAGTACACAGCAAGGCAACAATGGCAAAATGCATTTATTTATTTAGTTTTTGTTGACCGGGTAAGTGCACTAGACAAATTCTGCATATTTTCAGGCACGACCCAGGGGAGGGGGAAACAGATGAATGCCAACTGTCTTTGAACCATGTTAAGCTGTTGGTGGTATTTTAGTGACTGGGGGGAAATTTGGCCAGGGCACCGGGGAAATTCCCCAACTCTTGGTAGGGGGCACTGCTGCTGTCGGTTATGGTGGTAGTCAGTGACAACTCAGTGAAGGAGATGGACGTGAAGGAGGCAGGAGGATTCATTCCACCTCCTGCTTCTCAACTGCCTAGAACGGAGCGAACGAATGGGCCACTTTGTGAGATTGGTGTGGAAAACGCTGTGCAACTGAAAACAGCTCAAGATTTGGAAGACAACAAATTCCTGGCTTTAGAATGTCAGAAGCGCCAACTGCTAGATGCTATCACTCAGCAAGAGGCTCTTTTAGCGAAACGTACTGCATTTAAGGAAACTCGGGATTCAGCGAGTGTACCGGCAGCCCGTACTTGGGTGGAAGAGGAAATTTCGGATGATGAAATACTTCAATCTGCATGTGACAAAACCAGTCTCTGATAAAGGATACTCCTCTTATTAGCCCACAACATATGACTGTAGAGCCTTTTGAAGTATCAAAATTGCCGCTGTGAGAACAGATTGCTCAGCTGATTCCGAACGCTGACATGGCAGCATCAAAGACCTTGCCAGATGAGTCAGCCAGTGACGCCACACGCCGGATTTTGTCCTCTACAGATGAACCGCCCTTCATTGCAACAATTGAACAGCCTGATACTGAAGAACCATGGTCTGTAGATACCGCTTTGTCGGCTGCAGGGTGGGAAAAAACACCTGATGGCAAATGCTGGGTTTCAGGTACGTCCTCTATTACAATCCCAACATCTGTAGGACAGACTAAAATACCTGTTACTAATAATATTCAACTGCCAAGTTTGCCCAAATCAATACCGATTGAAAGTACTGTGCCTAACCAACCTAAGTCCTTTATCCCAGATGCACCATTAAACAATAAATCTGACAAACCTAGAAAATCTGTTGCTTCCCTATTTCATCTACCTGTGCCCCTGCTAAACACCACAATGCTGTACGCTTGCTTTATAAAGGAGGCTTAGATTGTGTTCCAGACCGTAACTATGTGGAGAAAATCTTAGTAAAGGACTCCTTACATTTTTTTGCAACTGAAATATATGCCCTCATCCATGTGTCAGGTGAACACACCTTTGATGTGAGCTTCAAGACTGCAAATGGTTTAGAACGCTTTAGGAAAAAATATAATGAACTATGGAACTCTCCCCTATGGACCCCGTTCGAAGTAATCCCCCTGACAAAGCCTGCAATTAAATTTGTAACTGTGCTATTCTGTAATGAAGGGGTTGGTGTAGCTGACCTAACTAATTGGATGAAACAGCGCTGTACTGTTCTGGAAGGATCAACAGCTGTTTTTGATAGTGAGCATTACTGGACTGGAGGCTGGAAGTTTAAAGTTTTACTATCTTCTACAAGTGATGGTTTAAAACATTTGCAAAATTCCTTCTTTCTTGGCCATGATGGGGGGGTCTTGTTTTATTCGGGCCAACCTAAGGCCTGTTATAAATGTGGCTCTGAAGGCCATATGAGCAGTGTTTGCGATAAAGTAAGATGTTCTCTCTGCAACGAATTAGGACATGTTAGTAATAACTGCTTGAATGAGATGATCTGTATCCTATATGAAGAAACAGGGCATTTCTATCAAAGCTGCTCATGGGCTGCTCATAACACAAACCCGGGAGGAGATTGTGAGGAGCAATGACTGCTTACTGCAGTTACCCAAAGACAGCAGTCAGGAACTCTGCTATCCTCCCTTCCCCCACCTTCTCCCTCCCATTTCCCCATTTAACGTGACCTCTCCAGCAGAATTAGTCGAGTCACAAACAGATCCCTCAGTGGACTTGTTCCTCATCCCTACAAATTCTCAGCCACAGGTTAGTAAAAATGATTTGGAAGTAGAACCTCTGACAGCAGTAGAAACACATGAGGAAACCATGGCTCCCCCTATAGCACATGCCACCAGAAAAGGTATTTTAGCTCGTAAAAGATCTGAAAAACCTACCCTGGCCTCAACATTAGCCAAAACACAGACCATTCCCCTCCAAAATTGATACCAGACTCTCCCTACTACAGATAGTAACTCTGAAATACTTTTGGACTGCTCTTCTGTAGTAGGAGATGGGGAGGTGGATCAGAATGAAACACCTCGCACCACCTCTCCTACTGGGTCTACAGGAAGAAAAAAAAATACCTCATGTAAAACCAAAAACTAAATTAGGTACTAGAAGTAGGGTCAAGAAAAAATGATGTGACCTCTTATTTCTTTTATTTTTGTATGTCTCTTTTTTTTACCTCAGTAAACGTAAACAGTATCAAGAGCTCGAGGAAAAGAAGTGCTGTTTTTTCTGCTTTAACCCTGCAACGATCAGGTGTTTATTTTCTACAAGATTGTACACTGCTTTGGATATTCACAAAGCTATGACCGCTTGGCAAGCCAGGCCTTCCTTTTGGTCAATAGGTACAGACCAATGCTTGGGGGTAGGAATTTTGTTTAAGGATATTGAATTTACATGTTTTAGACAGCTGGATCTGGTTCCAGGAAGAGCTTTACTTCTAGATATATGTGTCCAGGGGACTTTGTTTCAACTTATTAATAGTCGAGAGCAAGGTTGAAATCAGCAGGGGATCGAGCATTTGGAGTTGCTGCTCCAGCTTTCTGGAACTCGTAGCCATTTGAAGTGAGAGAGGCCCCCACTATAGAGGCCTTTAAGAGTCGTCTGAAGACCTTCTTATTTATGCAGGCTTTTGGGGATTAAGTTTTTATACATACTATATTTTAATGTAATGTATACGGTATGACAAACTGTACAGTTTTTGAGCGGCGCCTAGAGCCTTTGGGATTGGGCGTCTTTTTAAATAAATTTGACTTTGACAATATCTATGCTATGCAAACAAAAACTGATAGGGTGTCACTTTTTAAATTGATACAGCCATACTTACATACTGCACAACAAGTGATATGTGGGGGATTTCAATTGTGGATTAGAGAAAAGAGATAAAGGGAAGCACACAACAACCTTGAAATCATACTGCGATTCTAACTGTTTGAAGGACATACTTCATAAAGCAGATCTAGTTGATGTTATGTTTCATTACCAAAAAAAAATTGTACCAACTTTCTGTAAAGGTACACTATCCACTAGAATCAATTTTTTCTTTAGCTTCCCCCATTATTTTATTTCTACAGCTGGAATACAGGCAGTAGAGCATTCTGATCATTCCTTACTTTTTCTTGAATTAGGACACAGGTTTCAGATGGGTCGGGGCTTATGGAAATGTAATTCTTCATTATTGAGTAAAGAATATTCTAACATGCAATTACAGTATTTTTTATCTGTAAAAAAACAACAACATTATTTTGTTTATATGATTCACTGGTACAATGGTGGGAAGACCTGAAAAAATAATTGATTATTTTGTTTAAAGTTTTGAGTAGGAAAGACAAAGATATACATTATTTAAAATATCTACGCGATAGACAACAATTACAATCTTTAATTTCTGTATCATATACCTCTATACATGATTACAGTACCCAGATTTCATATTTTAAAGAACACATGTTAAAATTTCACCAGCAAAAAGCTGCTGTATTAGCTTTTCAGCAATGTTTTGATTTAAAAGGAACATTTTCTACCATTTGTCCGCATGATACCTGTAAACAAGGGGTTCACTCTAAAAGAATGGATAGTTTGAAAGATTCTTCAGGACATATACACAATACACATCATGAAATTATGAATATTGTATATAATCATATGAAATCTCTTTTTTCTCGAAACAACATAGACTTGGATTGTATCCAGAAATTTTTGGAACATATTAAGATTCCTGAATTCCCGGCTACCTTAACTCAGGGCCTATTAAAAGATATTCATTTTTCAGAAATAAAACAGGCCTTCAAGTCTATGCCCACAAATAAATCTCCAAGGAAAGATGGCTTGACCACTGAAATTTATTAGCTTATTGCAGACATTTTGGATCAGGAATTGGCCCAAGTTTTTTCTAATATGTTACAGATTGCGTTACCTTTCAATATGGTACAGGGTTCCTTGGCTTATATATATAAGACCGGAGATCGGCATCTCTTGACTAATTGGTGACCGATTTGTCTTTTAAACATGGAGTTCAAGATATTGGCAAAGATTTTAACTATAAGGTTGCAATAAGTAGCAAATTATATAATTAGTCCACCACAAGCATGCTCAGTAAAAAAACTCTAATATCTTGGAACATCTCATTTTATTGAGAGAAATAACTATTAGAAGTGCACAGTGGGAGATCAAGGGTTTCTTGTGCTCCTTAGATCAAAGTAAGGCTTTTGATTCTATTAACCATTGTTATATGTGGGAAGTTCTAAAATGTTATAATATCCCGGGGGAGTTTATACAGTGGATACAATTACTGTATGAATCTGCTACAGTTACTCCTTTAGTTAATGGATTTTTGGGGTCTTTAGCCCTTGTCCATGGGGGAGTTCGGCAAGGCTGTCCCCTTAGCCCACTCCTCTATGTTTTTTGTATTGATCCTTTATTAAGATATATAAATACTCATCCTGGAATCAGATCTTTGCAGGTAAGGACTTTACAAAGTCCTGCAAAGTGTATAGCATATGCAGATGATTTATGCCTTCTTTTATTAGATGTACAGTCCATCTCTTTAGCAATAGATGTTTGTACTGCTTAATCCTTTACTTCAGGAGCAAGCTTAAACACGTCAAAATGTCAAGGAAATTATTTAGGAACACAACTACAAATTGGCTCCCAGATTTCTGGTATTCCTATCTTTTCTCATCCCATTAAAATTTTAGGATTATTATGGGGTTCAGGTAATTTAGATCTTTTGAACTGGACTTCCAGAATAGACCTTGGAAATAGAATGGTGTCACAGTGGAACACTTGGAAAATGGACAAAAATAAACATGTAGTGTTGATAAAGACCAAACTGTTACCTCAGTTTACTCACGTTTGTAAAGTATCCCCCCCCCAAAACAATTGGAAGCCAGTCCACTGAGTTTATTTTTTTGAGCAGTATGGGGTAGTAGGTTGAATCCTATAAAAATAAATATAACCTACTTACCTTACTCATATGGAGGGTTAAATATGGTTAACCCATTGGTGTTTTTTTATTGTGCTTTTTTTATATAAATCTTCGACCTTTAGTGGTTAATGAAGACAAGGTTTGGGCTTCATATTTTTATGATGCTATTTATCAATGGTTTTCAATTTGGAATGGGTCAAAAACTACCCATTTGAGACAAAATCTTACACTCCCCAGTTACTATGGAGAAATATTTGTAAAATAATGATTATGGGGAGTCTCTAGTCACATGATACTGGGCACTACTAGGAAGCAATTGTATCACAATATTATTTCTACCCATTTTGTTGAATTAACAGAGAAAGTATTCCAAGACATTTGTGGGATTTCCATTGGCTTAGTTGCCATGGTAAGATAAATGTAAAAAGTAATAAAAAGCACAAACAACATGCTGAACGGGGTTATATCAGGTCTGAGTGTATGTCAGCAGAAAAACTATTGAACATTTATTTTTTTTGTGTTCATTTATACAGCCATTTTGGTCAACATTAGTGAGTTCCTGATCTGTACCTATATTTTCTCTTATGACATCTGAAGAATTAATGTATGGTATTTACGATTCTGGTTGGCGGCAGTTTCATAATGGTACATTGCATATTATTTTAGTTTTAAAATGGTACATATGGACTGCTAGACGTGGTTTTATGCTACAGCAAAAAAAATACTCCTCTTGAAATTATTATACAGAATGTTACTAAAGAACTGGTTAAAATTTTTAGGAATGAATGTACTATATTCCCACAACACGTTCTGGAAGAAAATTGGCGTAACATGCCTTGGATTACTACTTCAGATTTTCCTGTAACATGAAGTTTCTTTTAATTTGTTCTGTTGACAGTTTGTACATTTTTTTTGTCTGATTTGTAATTTCAATAAATTCCCCTACTCGCCTGTAGGGGAATTGCTGGCCAGGAGCTATGGCCACTTTGAGTGAGATGCTGGAGGAGATGGAAGTCCCAGAAGGTGGAGGGCTTGCCTCCATCTCTACCTTAAAACTGCCTTTGGATGCAAAATCTGGAACTGAGGAACCCATTTCAACACCAAGAACTGAGGAAAACGAGACAGATATTTTTGTATCTCCTGAGGATCTAAGCACAGTGGAAAAATCAAAAGACGCAGTGAGTCCTGCCCTTTCTGATATGACACCCACTGGGAAAGCAATCTGTTTAAAAATTTGGGCAGAAAATTGCAGGTATTTGCAAGAGAAGGACCGTTTAGCTGCTCAACTTGCTTCTCTGCAGGCTGGAAATCTGCCGTCAATGTTCTCGGCCTACCTGTCATGCCAACACCCTTTCTGAGTGATGCAGTAGCATCAAAGGGCACCGAGAAGGTGGGTGAGTCAGCAAATGTTGTTTCTTAGCATTCTGTGGGGAATCCTTCTAGCACAGCTATGCAACAGGCTGGCAGTAAAAGCACAGAGGGAGGCATGTGCCTAAAGCCTCAGATAGACTTTACCACTGAAAAGAAACAAACTTCTCTATTCACCGATGTGGGAGAGTTGCTAAATAAAAACATGACTAATGACAATGGGAAGGTCAGGGCTGAAGAAACAGGGAATATTACAAGAGAGAAATGCCAATCTTCCACCACTCTCTCTAAAACTGCAGGGTTTGTTCTCCAAAAAAACGGCAGTGAATGACCCTATCTAACCTGATAATGACATAGTCTATCAAACCTCAAACAAATTAAAGGAAGTCATAATCACCTTTTCCTTTTCCGCACGACAGTCTTCTGCTAAATTGGAGGCTAGGGAAGAACATAAGACTAAACAAACAGCGCTAATGCTAGCAAATAGAAACATTGCTGAAACCCCAAAACTGCTATCAGTGCCCACCATTAGTAGCCCCCTTCCTGGGATGATGGGGCCAAGGGATTTAACTACCACAGCAGCAATTACTAAAGCTCTTGCTTTACCTATTGACTCTGATTTTTGATGTGAACACTGGTCTCCAAAAAGAGCGCTGAGTGGAGCAGGGTGGAAGCAGCTCTCTGATGGATCATGGCATCTGGACCCAAATTGAGATCCTAAGCTCAGCTTCACACAAGATATTCCTGAGTGGCACCCCACCACCAATTTGCAAACCCCAATGCTGCTACCCAATGTCAGCTCTAAAACAGATGCTCCTCAATCCCATCAACCCACAAAAAAACAAGAATCAGTTGAGCTCCCTTCTTTGCCTAAGGGGGGGGAGGGCTGAGCAGGGACATAAGAACCAGCAAAAGGACTCTGAAATACCACAACCTGCAGAAGAGAGTCAAGGATCAAATGCTCAGCAGAAACCACTTTTATCAGAACTCTTTTCAACAATAAAAAAAGAAACTGCACCACGAAGAAATGTGGTGAGAATTCGGTATAAAAGTGGACTGGAGAACCGACCTGACAGACATTACGTTGAGAAATTACTGTTGAAAGACTCTTTACACTCCTCCTCCAGAGAAGTGTTTGCTTTTATTAACATTTCAGGGGAGGATAACTTCGGCCTCTGCTTTCGATTTGCACATGCTCTTGATTTATTCTGGGAGCATTATAGTCAAGTTAAAGTTTCCCCTTTATGGTCTCCCTTCCTGGTAATTCCCCTGTATAAACCCCTCATTAAATTTGTCACTGTTATGTTCAGAAATGAGGGGGTCCATGTTGACGATATTACATACTGGCTTTCACAGAAATGTGAAGTCCTCAGCAGCCCAGAGACAATTTTGGATACCAAAATGTTTTGGACTGGGGCATGGAGGTATAAAATGAAGCTATGGCAATCAGTTTCAGGAATAGACCACATTCAAAATTCTTTTATGTTGGGAAGGGGCAGGTGCGTATGTTTTTATGCAGGTCGGCCCCTAGCTTGCTACAAGTGTGGGTCACGAACCCATCTGTCCAGTTCCTGCAATAAACCCAGGTGTGAAAACTGGGGGGAGATAGGTCACTCCACCTTTCAATGTGCAAACCATACTAGGTGCAACCTCTGTGAGGAAACTGGCCACACCTTTTCTGAATGTTCTTGAGCTGCCAAGAGCAAAGCTAGCTGCATGAGTCCTGACCTTCTAATACGGCAAGCTCAAGATTCCCTTACCCCTCAATCTGAACACATAAATATTTCTACAACAGAGGACCCAGCCCCTGCTACCCCCAACCTGTTGCTTTCATTAAAGCTGAACCCAGGACTGACCCTCCAATTACTTTAATCCCTGTTTGCTATTCAGATCCACAAGAAAAGCCTGACAAACTTCCTTCAGAACCACCACTAACTTCTTTGCCAGTATGAAGATCTTCTAGGGACATTAACCCCTCTGCCCCTTCCCCACCAGTATTGAGACTGAAAACTCCTTTGCAGTCCTTGCCACACAGTGGGGAGACTCAGTAATGGAAGTAGGCAACTCTGAAGTTCAGTCTACTGTATCTGACCATAACCCAACTACTCAGAATACAGCCAGTTATAAGGGGAAAAAGAAAAAGAGATGGAAAAAAGATCAGTAGGACTGCAGTTTAAATTCTGAACCCTGGCTTTCTTACATATAGGATATTTAAATATACATAGTATACTGAATCCTGATAAACAGTTTGCCATTTATAATTAAGTAAGATCTGCTTCTTTTGACTTTTTCTTCCTACAGGAAACATGGATGTTCACAGGGGACCAGGCTAGGTTTTTTACAGAGGGAATGGCAATGGGGACCATCTTATTGGTCCTTTGGTATGGATAGTGCAGACGGGGTGGGTTTATTATTTGACTCTTATGATTTTACCCTCCTATAATGGATCGATTTAATTCCTGGCAGGGTGCTGATTTTGGATGGGGTATGGAAAGGGATGACTTGTCGTCTCATAAATGTGTATAGTCCACAAACCAGAGCAAACAGGGTTGCTCTACTATCTGCCCTACAACCTTTTTTAATCACCACTAATACTATTTTCCTTTGAGGAGATTTTAATTGTGACATCTCACCACAAAAAAAGAAAGCCGTACAAGATACTGGGAAAAAACCTGTATTGTGACTCAAATGCTTTACGGCTTTTAGTTGAGATGGCTGATCTATATAACTGTAGTTTAAATCAAATAGCAGGGCCAAAATTTCATACCAAAAAAACAAATATACATCCACCATAGATTATATATTCACGTCAAAAAATGTACAAAGCAATTCCTTTCGTATAGTCCCCTTAGAATTCTCAGATCACCTCCTGTACACTCACTCACTCACTCACTGTACAATGTACACTCAAGGAGGCTCCTAGTCTGCCAAAGACAAGGCCTCAGTGGAAACTGAACTCCTCTGTCTTGACAGACATACAAGTAAGGGCCAAACTTTTAGAGATAATAAAAGTCAGACTATCGGTTAGGTTCCTGTATACTAATATGTGTGAATGGTGGGCAGATTCCAAAGCAGATTTGAAGTCCTGTTTTTTTAAATATGGAAAGAACAAAGAAAACCAGAAATTTCTTGAATATCTGCAACTCCGGCAA
Source organism: Neoceratodus forsteri (assembly GCA_016271365.2). Lineage (NCBI taxonomy): Eukaryota > Metazoa > Chordata > Ceratodontiformes > Ceratodontidae > Neoceratodus > Neoceratodus forsteri. The sequence goes on along the minus strand of CM057459.1, from coordinate 240,514,823 downwards.
CAGCTCCAATACTTATATTCCATCTCAAATACTTCCAGACAAGATTACATGGCCCAAATCCATAACCTAAAAGAGGACATGAAAATGTACCAGTATGACTGGGTTCACACCATCACTACAATATTGAAAAATGGAACCCAAAAATCCCCATAAGGAGATCCCTTCGAAACCTGTAAAAGATTTAAAAATTCAGTCTCCATGGTTACCATGAAGGATGCCGACGGGGACATTAAAACCTCCACAGCAGACATTCATAGTATTATCAGACAATTCTTGCACTCCCATGCTCCATCAGACTCCCCCTTCTGAAATATCAATAAAACAGTTTTTAAGTCACATGCAAATCCCCCCCCAACATTCGGGAAATAATATGACCCAGCTCATTACAGCTATTGAAATTGAACAAGCGATTAAAACCTTAAAAATGGAACATCCCCAGGATCAGATGGGCTTCCAAATGAGTTTTACAAGACCTTTGCTAAGGATCTAGCTGCATGCTTAGAACCTGTTTTTTCCCTATGTGTTGTCCTTACACAGTATCCCAGAGTGGTTCACTGAAGGACTGCTGATCTTTTTATTTAAAAAGGGCGACAAGACATCCATAAATAATTGGAGACCGATAACCATATTAAATACTGATTACAAAATTCTGACCCATGTTTTAAATAACAGACTAAGAAAGTATGCAGCCACAGTACTATCCCCCTTTTAATTTAGTGGTATCCCTGGTAGAAATTTACAGCATGCACTGATGGTCATTAGGAACATTATTGATTATTTATCCCTACATGGCAGCAGAGGCTGTATTGTCTCTCTTGATCAGTACAAAGCATTCGATCAGGTTTATCATCCATTTTTATTTCGTACATTGGAAGCATATGGTGTGCTGCAGAAGGTCATCAGTTGGGTTAAACTGTTGTACACCTCAGCAGTAGTACACCCGATTATAAATCAAGTAACAGAGGGCTTTAAAATAGAGGCTGGGGTTAGACAAGGCTGACCACTTAGCCCTTTATTATATATTTTTACTTTAGACCCTTTACTTAGACTCTTAACTGACCAACTCCTATGGGAAGGAATTTCTGGGACCCAGAGAGATACAGCAATGCATCTCCAGGCATACGCGGATGACATATGCCTTTTTTTCTGACCCTTCTCAACTGACACATTTTTTAGCATTCATGGAACTTTACTCTCAAGTTTCAAATGCGAATTTGACTCTTTACAAATAGCAGGGATCACTATTTCCCCATGTACCCCTAAAAATATTGGGTATCACTTTTGGACCCCAAAATATGCCAATGGAAATTGGGATACTATCCTCCAAAATGTGGACCTTAAAGTACAACGATGGAAGCAGTGGAAAATGTCAAAACTTAAAATTATATAGCAGTTTATTGTTCCTATGATCTTGTGTATAGCTATGATTTTCCCCCTCCAATAACAATGGAAACTAAATTATATAGTCTTTTTTTTTTCAAATGCTGTGGAGAAGTAGGCTCAAGCCTATAAAGAGGCAATACACCTATTTGCACAAAGAAAAAGGAGGTCTGGGGATGATTGACCCTGTGTTTTTTTTTCATAATCTTTTTTTCTCCCAAACAATAACATATGGTTTAAATACCTCTAATTCTCTGCAACACAAATGGGCAGCCTTGAATTTGAGCAGATACTTCATGGCATGAACAAATATTCCACCAAAGGTATTTCCCTATCTCCACATACCTGAGTATTTTCTAACAGCAGCTCAAAAACTCTATAAATGGGGTTTAACAAAACAACAGATAGTGCAAGAAACAAGGCTTCAGTTATATCACAATGTAATAGCGCACATTCACCCTGAGGTCCCTAGCTTTAAAAACTATCTCACCACTCTCATTCCTCAGGTCCTTAAACAACTGAACAATAAAAGGATTCCCACTCATATGTGTGAATTTTTACGGTTATCTATATATGGAAGGCTTAATGTTTGGGGGAATCTCAAGCATAAAGCTAAGGAGGAGCAAAATTGTCCGCATCTTTCCTGTATAAACATGAAGAAACAATGGAAACTGTTTTCTTCCATTGTACCTATGCTAAATCCCTCTGGAAATTCCTAGCAGACAAATGGAAGATGGGATGGCTGACTACACTATCATATGATACCCTAATTTTGGGATAGTTCTCTCAACAGGGCAGGCAATATCATCTGGACACTTTGATTGTTTTTTGCTGTATTTTGAAATACTATTTATGGCATGCTAGATGCCAGTGGACCTTATACCAGCGAGTGATGCCTTATGAAACTATTAGTATTTTGATTCACTTGAAATACCACCAACAGCTTAATCTGGATCAAGGTCAGTTGGCATTCATCTGTATCCCACTCCCCCGGGTCGTTCCTGAAAATAGGCAGGATTTGTCTAGTGCACTTACCCAGTCAACAAAAAAAACTAAAAAAAATAAATAAATAAAATAAAGCAAGCAATGCAACAGGTCTATGTTTCAGATATGGCGGTATATACTTCAAAGACGGTATATAAATGATGGAAGGGGTTTTCCATGTTTATTAAATTCAAATAAAAAAAGGGAGTGACGAAGTACAAGTATGTTTCTGACATAATACGAATATTATGGGGAAACATGTTTGAAGAAATTCTAAGGAAATGTTGCCCTTTTCAGTTTATTATTTACCAAAATATGATGTAATATTTTTTGTGTTTCTTTTGAATTTCATTAATTGTACAAACTTTTTTTGGTGTTATTGATTTCTTTTTGATGTTATTATAATAAAAAAGTCCCCTACTCTACCTGCAAGGGGTCTTGCTTCCTGTGAGCAGCGGGGACCCCTTTGTTTTCTGTACCAAGATAGCGGAGGAGGACAGGATGGATGTGAAGAAGGCTGGGGAGCAGGTCTCCTCTCCCCCCAGTCGGCACACCGATGGAGACCAAAGTATTTTTTTGGAGAGTAAAAAGGAAACAAGATTAGTAAAGCACAATCAAAATGTTGCAACAGAAGTGGAACTTGTGATCATGAATAGTGATAAACAAAGAGAAAAGTATGATGTTCTGCAGGCTCTACTGCAAGAGGAGAGAGCTAGATTTGAGAGGCGACAGCAGGAAATCTGCTCTGAAATTGGTAAAATGTGCCCAGTGTTATGTGGCCCCCCTGAGAAACTAGAACTGGATGTAACACCCATCAATATGCCCCTTGAAGACATAAGAAACCAGGAGAAATCTCAGGAGCAGCCCAGGCAACCATTTTCAGGTACGACTATAACATACCAAACTGATAAAAATGAACAGGATAATGCTACAGTCTTTTTGTTTTCTGCACGCAAGGTTGGGAGAGAGGCTCGGCCCTCTTTGTCCCCAAATAAATTATAAACTCCTGTAAAAGAGAAAAACTGTTGGTCGGTGAATAGTAAAGCAATGTTGTCAGCTTGGCATAAAATTAAGCTAGATGGGAAAAATGTACTTGAGGTTGCGATTCAACCAAGGGAGTCGTTGTCAAGGCCAAATGTTATTGTTACAGAGGAGCGGTCAGGAATAAAACCTGGCACAGACCAGATAATGCAAAGACCTGGAGAAAGCAGAGTGGGGGCTGAGTTGGGAATGGCAAAAAACAGGACAAATGTATCCTGGCCTAAGGCCAGCCCTAAATCATCCTAAAACACTGGGAGGGGGTGCCTATTGACTATGAGAAGTCAGAAAAAGAGCGGGCTGAAGACATTTTAAATATAGACAGGAAGGAATTGGATATTTTGGTATAGGAAGATTTAACTGAAGGAAAAAAGGGAAAATACCTGAGGACACTGTCCACATGGGAAACACGACAACAGAAATTAGACTTATTAAAAAAGACCAGAATATTCACATTAAATGTGCAACAGTGACAGAAGCCATAAAACAAGCCTTTGAAGTTACGTCAGGGGGAACACAGGATGAGGCCTGCTCCCCTGAAAAAGCCTTGCGAGAAGCAAGGTGGAAACAGACAAATGGGGGGGGGGTGGACCCCTGATTGGAGTGAAGACAGCAAGCCACAAGCGCTAACATACTGGAAAGCTGTGAAATCTCCAGACTTTCCCATAAATGCACCCAAGAACACTGATGTTACCACACCTGCTTTACCAGACACTCTTGTCTCACCCAATGCAAGTGGAAAAAAGGGACAACCAGGGCAGGAGAACCAGGGACACAAAAACACTGGAGAACAGGAGGACGGGACAAATACAGAAGCACCACCTACCCGACCGCTATTATCAGAATTGTTTAAAAATAAATCAGAACCTTTGCCACAGAGACATGCAGTTCGTTTAAAATATAAAGAAGGCTTAGAAGACAAACCAGATAGACATTATGTGGGTAAGTAACTTATCAAAGAGTCTCTACATTTCACACCGGCAGATGTTTTTGTCTTCATTCATATCTTGGGAGAGGATACATTCGATATCAGTTTTCACACACCGCTGCTGCTGGATACCTTTTGGAATAGATACAATCAAATAAAGTTCTCCCCATTATGGACCCCTTTCCTGATAGTTCCTTTCACAAAGCCCTTAATAAAAATGGTGACTATCATGTTTTGAAACGAGAGTGTTCCAAAGGATGACATTCATCACTGGTTACAACAAAAATGTGATATACTAAGCCTCCCCGAAGCCACCCTGGATATGGAACAATTTTGAACAGGAGGGTGGAAGTTCAAGATCAAATTAAGGCAGACAGAAGATGGGATAAGTCACCTACCAAACTGTTTTTTCTTACGTTGGGACAGTGGAGTTTATTTTTATTTTTTTTCCATTCAAAGTTTATTGAAGTTTTCAACAAACAACACATCACAAGTAACATAGAGTGGATTCAAATATTACCGGGATATAACATGTCTCCTCCCCTTCCCCCCATCCCCCCCCAACATAAAACAAAGTTTTAATTAAAGAAATTATACAATGTCCCCTCTTCCCCCCACCAACCTCCCCTTCCCACTCTCCCAGGTTTGCATGAAAAAAACTTGGTCAATCCGTATCTCTACAACAGTAAGCCCATTAATCTAAGTAGTTTGAAGAGAATAAAGGGTTAATAAAGAGGCCCAGATTTGGTTAAATCTATTTCATTCTGTTCCGAAGACTGGCAATCATTTTCTCAGCTCTAAGATTAGCCAGGAGTTCCCTCACCCATTCAGCATATGATATCTCCTCACTATCTTTCCACTGTCTAAGTGTTAATTTTTTTTTTTTTCGATTTAATCTTTTTCCACCCCGAGCTGCCAGCCGCCTGATGTGTTTGTCAGCCTGGTCACGGGCCACGGGCTTCTGCTTCCCAAATCGGCCTCGGGCCCTCCAATACCCATGGCTTCCCCCCCACGGCGGGGCTGCGGCACTCCCCTTGCATGCCGCAGACTTCGAACTAGGTCAGAGGGCTGGCCCGGGGAGCAAATCGAAGCCATGGCAAGCTTCATTAGCAGCGGCTTGGCAGCTGACTTTTTCTGTTTTTTCTGGGAGCGGGTAGTGCAATGACCTGTGTCTGCCCTGCCTCCCATACGCATTTCAGTGCCGGTAGCTATGTGACTCCTGGCCTCCGCCCAGGGTCATCAATGCTCCGGCCCTTCCCACCCCTCCCCAGAGAAGGAGAGCAGTCCCTGGGACACTCCATCCTTCTCCCCGGCCAACCCTCCAGCGACCCTGGTCTGTTTCGAACCCAGGTTACTGGCGTTGCATGCAGAAATCCAGCCACTGCGCTGGCCCTAAGTGTTATTTTTTTAACTGACATGGATATTAGAGCCATGTGATACTTACAAATAGTTACTGGGATTTCAGAGTAGTGTCCTAAGAGGCAAACTTTAACAGAAAACAGGTCATTAAGACCCAATAGGGGATCCACTCTCTGTTTAATTTGTGACCATAAGGAAGTTATTTTAGGACAAAGTCATAAAATGTGTAATAAATGACCCTTCCCCTGGGCACACCTTGTACAGCTAGAAGAGGAAGCAAAACCAAATTTAGCCATTTTTTGAGGAGTGTAATATAAATTGTGCAATATCTGAAATTGCATGAGTCGGAGCCTGTCTTGTGTAATAAATTTGTGGCACCCTTGCCAGAGCAATGCCCAATTAATAGATATCTCAGAAAGAAGCAAGGCCCAGTAAGCAGAAGGTCCAAAAGATTCGGGATAAATCCAATCATATAGGGCATTGAAAATCCTCTATACAGCGTGCAAGAGGCCAGCCATTTGGACCAATTCTGACCGGAAGGCAGGACTCCGAGATGGCGGGGGCGTGACCCCATGGCCTTTGCAAGCAAGTGACATAACTGGAAAATTTAAAAAATATTAGAGATCGGAATTCCCATCTTAGCTAGGATCTCCAGGGATGAAAGCCATGTCCCTTTCATGTCATTCCAAAAATATGTGAGATTAACATCCCTGGCCTGTGGAAGCCACAGGGGAGAAAGAACCCTCTCATCTTTTTTGATATTAGGATTGCCTAGTAACGGTTGTTCCAAATCTAAGCAATGGTTGTATTTTATAAAACTACAAAACTGGGCACTTTTACAGATGTTGCAATTGGTGTTGAATGCAGCTGTATGGGAAGGCATTTAGGTTTCGTATATAACAATGCCACAGGGGAAAGATTGTAATGTTGGATTTGGGCCAATTCTATTTTGAGCCAGAGGGGCTTACACGAAGAAGGATTTTCTGGTTCACCTTGCCTAATCCACCTTAAATATTTACTCGCATGGCTAGCCCAATAATAAAGGTCAACATGTGGCAGGCGAAGGCCACCCCTGATTTTGGGAGCCACTAATTTATGAAAAGCAAGATGAGGTCACTTTCCAGCCCAGATAAAGTTAATAAAAGTACTATGCACTTTCTTGAACCATATCTGAGGCAGCCATAGATTCAAGAGGCTGAGTGGGTAATAAAGGCGAGGGAAAATATTCATCTTGATAAGATTAATTTTTCCCCATAGTGAAAATGGGAGGAGGGACCACCTATTTAAATCATGTGTGATAGTAAGTAATAAAGAGTCCAGATTACTCTTTTGAAAAAGTGCAGTGCTTCTTGTGAGAACAATGCCTAAGTATCTCAACAACTCTTTTTCCCCAAGATAAACCTAGAACTTTAATTTAGTGTTTTGATACTCTCTGGTTGAGGGGAAATACCGAAGTCTTCTCAACATTTAATTTGTAATTGGAAAAGGAGCTACAGTATATTCTTTTATAATTTCCAACATACATGGGATAGATTCTCCAGGATGGGATATTTGAAGTAATAAGTCATCAGCATAAGCCGAGACTTTAACTTCAAAGCCTTGTATAACAATGCCTTGGATCCCAGGTCAAACAACCAGCCTCCGGATGAGGGGCTCCAGATATAAATTAAAAAGTAAAGGCAATAAGGGGCAGCCCTGCCTAGTGCCAGAACCTAAAGAAAATAAATCTGAGATGATTCCATTGCTTGAAACCCGGGCCGTAGGGGCCTTGTAAATTGCTTGTATCCATTTTTGAAATTCTGAGAGAAAGCCAAAAGCATGTAGAGTCTGGAAAAGAAAATTCCAATCCACTCTATCAAATGCCTTCTCCGCATCCAGGGACACTAAGGCAGCCGGAAATTCTGCATCCCTGGACACTGAAAAGACATGGGCCAAAGTGCACAGATGGTCATTTGATGACCTCCCCCTCATAAAACCAACCTGTTCTACTCCTATTAAATCTGGAAGAATTGTGTTAATGCGTTCAGCTAGCAATTTACTCAGAATTTTAATATCTTGGTTTAATAGAGATATAGGCCTGTAGCTTGCCATGAGTTCAGGTGCTTTACAGGGTTTAGGCAGTAGGATAATCAACGCTTCAAATAATGTTTTGTCAGTGCTATTGCCAGCGATAATCTGTTGGAACAAAGGGAGGAGCAAAGGGACTAGTTGTTTTGCACACACTTTGTAAAATTGGGTGAGAAGCTGTCTGGTCCCGGAGATTTGTCCAAGCGAAGGCCATCAATAACTTTAAGAATCTCTGTTTCAGTTATGGGAACACATAATGAGATTTGCTGTATTTCTGAAAGAGAAGGCAGGTGAGATTCAGCTAAGTAATGATCCATATCTTCTAAGGGAGGAGAATTTGCCATTGGACTGTATAATAATTGAAAGAATTGATAAAACTCCACTGAAATGTCTGCCTGGTTATTTTTCTGCGCCCCATCAGCTGACCGAATTGAAGCAGTGAACCTAGAAGATTCTTGTTGTTTAACTCTTAAGGCTAGAAGGTGACCCGCTTTCTCACCCTGATCAATATAAGTAGCATTCGATTTTAAAATCAAAAATTCTGCATTCTCCCTCAGGAGATCCAAATAAGAATCCCTTAATTTTGTAAGTTCCAAACGGACTTGTTCAGGTGTATTTAGGGACATATTCGATTCAATAGCTCTAATCTGGGAAAGAAGCTGTGCCCTTTGCTGTTCTCTCATTTTTTTCCTTTTAGATGCAGCCCCAATTAGTAGACCCCTCAAATAAGCCTTTAAGGCACCCCATTCTATATCCGGCTTGCCTATAGTGTTAAAATTGGCTGACACGAATTGGGAAATATGATTTATAATATATTTCACTGTGTTTGGGTCCTTTAAAAGTTGATTATTGATTTTCCAACGCCCTCCAATCTTTGGAAGGGTAGAAAAAGAAAACTGGCAAATAACAAGGGAATGATCCGAGGGTGGCCCTGGATGAATGGATGACTCTACTACCCCTGACAATAATCGTTGAGAAATCATGATATAGTCAATCCTAGAAGACGTTTTATGAACTGGAGAAGTAAAAGTGTAACATCTATCTGAGGGGTGCAGAATACGCCACACATCACATAGCCCCGCCTGGTCCAACATATCCCTTAATGCCCTTTGGGCTGGAGAAAGACCTTTAAACTTATTACCTGTACGGTCCATATTTGGATCGAATGCTAAATTTAGGTCCCCACCCAAAATCATTGGAATTGTTAGGAAAGGGGTTAAAATGTTAACTAACTCCATGAAGAACCCCGGAGAATCACTATTTGGCCCATATATACTACCTAACAATATCTCAGTAGTGTGTATTCTCCCTTGGACCAATAAAAATCTGCCATGGGTATCCCTAATAACTTTAGTTGGTGAGAATGGGACATTACGCTTTAGTAAAATCATCACCCCACAACTTTGCGTACTACCCTCAGCTGCAAACACCTGACCTATTTGCTGCTTTCTCATCTTGAGTTCCTCCGAAATCAATAAATGGGATTCTTGAATAAAGGTAATATCGAATTTTAATAACTGCAAATGTTTCAAGATTTGGTATTGCTTTAGTTTCTGCCTGGGTCCCTTAACATTCCACGTAGCAAAAACTAAGTTGCTAACCATAGATTTGGAGTAAATATTTGAAAGGATCCCTGGGTATTTTACCAATGAAATCTGCCTTTGGCAAGGTAAGAACTAGTAAATCCATGCAAACCCAACCCCTTACCCTAACCCCCTCCCTTCCCCACATCCCAAAATCCCACAACAAACAACTAGAATGAAAAAATACCCTAGTAATAATGTTCTCCCAACCCTCCCTCCCACCCTTATTGCTACGAGCAACGGTCAGCAGTACACCTTACTATGCTTGCCCACCCTCCAGCCTTCCCAACTCGGCTGTTACCCCACCAACACCTTATACAATTTAAAGATAGTAATAATAATTGAAGCTACAGGGAATGCAGAATGGATTATCCCTACTAACCCAAAAATATCCAGTCATACTGCCCATCCGCAGTGGCTACAAAATATTAACTAGTTATGTTTAAGAGCTAACATAACAATAGCCTAACGTCTAAACCTCTGAAATAAATTAAGAAAATAAACAGCTCCCTTCTCTTTCTATAGTACAATAACAACATGCTAGATTGCACAGTTTTATATGAAATTCAACCTAGCCCTACAGAACATTGGACTTGGTATCCCAAAACAACAGATAATGAACTGTTAACAACTTTGCTGCTATTTGTGCAACTGCACCTATCATACCTGCCTGTAAATACTGCCTGTAACTACTCCTCACTTTGTATAATCTCTACATGCATCTCAGCAACTTCTACCATCCCTTTGGGTCTTTGCTGGATATCTACAACTTATGTATGTTCTATTTTGTGCTTTATGTATTTATGTACTACACCCTTGTAACCCCCTACCCCCAGGGCACATCTGGAATTGAGCGGTACTCTGCTCAGTATGCCTTTCCTGGTAAATCTCTTAAAATAAATAAATAAATAAATAAATAAATAAATAATAGTGATGCCTCAATCTCTATAATTGAACATGATCTTAGATCAGAATAATTCTCCATAAGTTGTACAAATCCCCATACATTTGAACAGAATAGATTCAGCCCCTTATTACAAAATTACAAGGTCGTTGTCAATTTTGTTGGAATCTAACTGAAACTTAAACCAGCACATGTTATTGTAAATTAAAGGAACTTTCTTTCCCTTATTAGTACCTTTTAAAAGTACCAACCCGGATACTTCTTCCAAGCCCTGCATCCCTTTTAATATGGGAAACATGGTGATAATGACCGCCATTATCAGAGATCTAGATACCTCACTAGTAACATTAACTTTAATACTTCCCTGGGTGAAATGAAACGAGGAAGATCGACAAAGCAGAGGGGCAGATATTCTCTTGTAGTGCTGGGCATGCAACCATATGATACACCCCCATACCAATAGCCAGATCTAACCAAATGCCCCATTTAAGCAAGTTATTACATCCCCGAAATGCTAAAATAGAGCTATTACCAAGAACAAGAAAGAGAAAATTGAAAACCAAACACAAGAAGGGGAAATGTCCATAAATCAAACTGCAATCTGCCAATCTGACGCTCAGCATTCAGACTCTCCGAATCCGATGTCCACAGTGCAGCTCTGACCACTTGCAAGTTGCAGAGTTTCCATCAAAAACTAAGCTCCGTGCTCCCTCTAGTGGCGGCAGCTGCTAGAAGCAGAACTTGCAGCAGATTGGTGATCAGGCAGGGTAAACTCACTTCACAGCCTTCTATTAGCAGTGTCCCTGATTTCGCTGAGCTGGAGCAGGTCACCGGTGTAACTCAGCAAGAGCGGGGTCTGAATTAAGTTCTACTTGCCAAGATATAAGTGCCCAAACCAAGACCCCACTGACAAAGAATAGAATCTCACTGAGATCAACAAAAAAGGAGTCAGATACAGGAGCTTCCCCCAAAGGACATTGCGATCAGTAGATTTCTTTAACTTAGACATTAGTGGTGTCCTTTGGCTTATCTTCTCTTGGCAAGGGAAATATTAATCTCTGGTCATCTTCAAATCAGATTTTCTCTTACCCCACACAATGGCCGCAATGGCCGGCGTAATGCCTGGGTAGGCTCTTCATGGCTCCTTAAATAAATCTGGAAAGGCATTTTTAAGACCCTTAGCTGCTGTTTCAGGGTCATCAAAAGATGTCCATGAGCTGGAGATCATAACCCCCAGTTTAGCGGGGTAATCCATTCAGAATTTCACTCCAGCAGCAATTAGTTTAGGGACCAGAGGGTGAAACTTAGCTCTTTTTTGTCTGACAGACACTGGCAAATCCTGTGCCACCCTAATTCTGGAACCCTCCCATCTCACTTCGTGCAGCTCCTTAATCCTGGCAAAGAAGTGTTGACATTCCAAATAATTCAGGAATCTAAAAATTAGAGGGCGAGGAGGCGCTCCCACTGGTGGCATCGGGTGAAGGGATCGGTGCACCCGTTCAATAATGTACCGCAGCCCAAATGGTGATGGGCCAGCTAACTTTTCCACCACTTTTTGCACAAATAGCACAGCATCAGACCCCTCTTCTTTTTCAGGAAGACCTGTGAGGACCGCGTTATTCCTGCAGCTGTGGCCCTCTAGGTCTTCAATTTTAGCTTCCAATCGTGCCATTTTCTGGCGAACGGCCACGATCTCTGGTTCAGTTTTCTTGATGCGCCTCTCCACTGAGCAAATACGGGTTTCGTTGTCTGCCGTCCGCTGGTGTAAGTCTTCCATCGCCTGAGCAAGGCTTTTGATTTTGGATGTAATCGCACTTAATTCCTCTTTGAAAGGAGTAAATTCTTGAAAGAATCGTTGTAAAGTGAGAGGCTGTTGTTCAGCCATAGTAGACTCTGATAACGACCCCTCTGCACCACCGGAGGTCATGGATATGTTTGGGGCCTTCTCTGGAGTAGCCAGAGGAGTATGTTTAGATGTAGATTTCCTCATTGTCGTCTCCATATGCCCAAATTTCTACAATGTGCTAATTTAGGCCCCTTCTTAAAGACTTTAGGAAGTATTTGGTATATCTTCAGCAGATATTACCAATGATATTTAAAGATCTGAAGAGTTGGGAGGCTGGAGCAGTGCAGGAGAGCTGCTATCTGGTGAGCTGCATCACGTGATCCTCTCAGTGGAGTTTATTTTTATAGTGGCCAACCAAAGGCCTGCTATAGATGTGGGTCTTGGACCTATTTATCAAATGTGTGTGATAAGTTACGATGCAGCATCTGTAACAAGGTGGGGCATAACAGCTTCCAGTGTGCAAACTACACCCATTGTAATCTGTGTGAAGAGCATGGCCACATTTATAAAGATTGCCCATGGGCGGCCGCAAATAAACATGATATTCTGAATTCAGATGACTTAATAGACAAAGCTTGTTCAGACTTATGACCCACACCCCGCGGTTCCCACAGAAGCATCCAACAAATCCATAGGAATATCTCTCCATACACCAACCTCACTGGAACCTGAAGAAATCCATGCCCCCCTCGCAAAAACAAACAACCTCCATAGACAGAGCTCTATTAACACTAGTTTGCTACACTGACCCCAATGAAGAAAATCTTCAATCAAAAAAAAAGTAGGCACACCACAACTTCCACAATGGTCAACTGTGAAATCCACTAGGTGAGTGACAAGGGCTATGGCCCAGGCAGATACTCAAGTTAAAGTGGAACTAGAAAACCCATTTGAGATTCTCTCCACAACATCCTGGGGAGACTCGATAATAGATGAAGAGACTTCAGATACGTAATCTGTACAATCAGAAGTTTTACCTGTGAGAGATAAACAGTATGCTGGCAAAAAGTCAAAAAGGAAAAAATTATGGTAAATAAATCTGGCAAACCATACAGAAGTAGCATCGCTAAATTGCCACTGTCTGTTGAATCAGACGAAGTGGCATGCTATTTTGCAATATGCTAAGGATGATATCTTGTTAGTACAAGAGACTTGGATGGGATCTTCAGTGCATACAGGACTTTTTAGGTCAGAATGGATATGGGGCCCATTATACTGGGGTTGGCATTTTATTTTTTGGGTCAAGGTTTTCTCTTTTTAGACTAATAGATCTCCAGCCAGGTTGAGTATTAATATTCGATGGCTACTGGGATTATGAACCATGTCAGATAATCAACATTTGCACCACTCAATCCAAAGCAGAGAGAGTTAACACCATAGAATCCATACAGCCCTTTTTGGCAACAGCCAAATTAATCATTTTTGGGTGAGATTTTTTAATTGTTCAATCAAACTCACAAAGGGGTATGAGCAACAAACAAAAGTGTATTGTGATTCCCAAGCAGTTAAAAATAGTATAAAAACTGCAGATCTCTAAAATAGTTTAGAATCTATAAAGCAGAGTCTCCTTTCACATACCAAAGGGCTAAATACACTACCCAAATAGATTACATATTTATTTATTTATTTTATTTATTTATTAGATCATCGGTTTACAGACCTTTGAGTCAAATACTCATTTACGAAGGCACCTTGTCAAGACAGCAATACATCACAGCAAACAAAACAGTACAGTACATGACGCTTAGATTAAAAAAAAGCAACCAGTGTTACAGGAATTCTCTGGTTGTACAAGCTTGGTAATAGGTAGATCACAGTAGTCATGATATAGGTACGCGAGTACCAAGTCAGGTAGCAACCAGAGATATTTTATTACATTAGTCAGCAGATGTTGCCTGAGACCCCAGGGATATACAGTAAAAGTAAACAGGGCAAACCCAGCCTAGGGGTGAGGGTAAGGGGCAGGTGGGGGATTATGTGCAGTTGCAGCAGTGAGTGCTTGTCAGATGGCTTTTGAGGGAGACCTTGAAACGACCAAGCTTAGTGGAGTTAGCTATGCTGGCTGGGAGGGAATTGAACCAGGAGGGAGCCAGATAGCAAAAAAAATCTCTGGGCCATAGAGGTCCTTACTCTGGGGACATTAAGGGAGATTTTGACAGTGCTGCAGGTGGAGACTGAGGGGGAGGCATGCTGCAGGAAGGTGGCGACCCCAGGGGGGGAGAGCTCTAGCAGGGTCTTTTTTACAAGAAGACAGGTTTGAAAGCAGAGTTTTTCTTCAAGGTTGAGCAAGCTGTTGGTGGAGCACCTAGGTGCTCCCAGCATTAGCCTGCAGGCCTTGTTTATAGGGAGCTGGATTCTTGCAAGTGCAGTGTTGTCAGCTGCAACCTAGATGGGCAGCCCATAGTTGATTAGCGACAGGAGAGAGGAGGTGATTGCCAATCTAAGGGCCTCTTGTGGTAGGCAGTCCCTAAGGCAGTATAACAGTCCAATTCTGACATTGGTGGCAGCAGAAAGGGCATTGATATGGGAACGGAAGGAGAGTGCTGAATCAAAGGTAATGCCCAGATACTTGAGGAGGAAACCTGCTCAATGGGGTTTAGTGTGCTAGGCAGTATCACGAGAGGGGCACCACTGGCTTTGCTTTGGTGATGTGAGAAGAGCATAGCTTTGGTCTTTTTTAGGTTCAGGACTAGCCTTCATGATGTGAACCAATGCTCAGCTCTATCAAAAGCTTGTTGGAGGGTGGCCTGGAGTGTGTTGGGGTTGGGGTCAGAGGTGAAGAGCACAGTGTCATCCACATAGAGGAGGATCTTACTTGGGCAGGCCAAGGGGAGGGAGTTGAGGTAGGGACTGAAGAGGAGAGGTCCTAAAATGGAGCCCTGGGGAATCCCAGAGCGGACAGGTCGTGTGTCAGATAGGGTGCTACTGATTTTTACAAACTGAGTTCTGGCAGAGGTAGCTGGTGAACCATGCAAGGGGGCCAGGGGAGAAAGCAAATCATCTGAGGGAGCAAGCAGGAGGGGATGGCAAACTGTGTCAAAGGCCTTGGAGAGGTCAGTGAACATGGCACTGGCAGGACTTCTGGCATCAAGAGCAGAGTTCAGGAAGTTGGAGAATTCAAGTAGTGCAGTTTTGGTGCTGTGACCTGCATGAAAGCCATGCTGTTCAGGGCACAGGATATTGTGCGTGGCCAGGTATTTGGCAAGCTGGTTGGCAACTACTTTTTCAAGGGCCTTAGAGAGTGGGGGGAGGATGGAGATAGGTCAATAGTTACCCGGGGTTGCTGATCACCGCTCTTTAGGATGGGAGTAATGATGGCGGTTTTCCATGTGTTGGGGAACTGCCCCAGGCACAGAGAGTGGTTCAGCAGCTTGGTAAGTGGGACCAGGATAGCATCCAATGTCAGACGAAGTAGCCTAGTGTCCAGTAGGTTGGTGCCGGGGCTGTATTTCTTTCTATGCATTGGCACATTTTTTCCACTAAAATTATACCAGTAGAATTCTCAGATCACCTAATGGTCTATACCCAAATTGAAAGAGAAAAAGACATGCCACTAAAAAAATCAAGATAGAAACTAAATATCGCCCAATTATCAGACAAATTTGTACAGAAACAAGTGGAGGATTTATTAACGGCTCGAGCTTCAGTTGGTAACCTATATGACGATATAGGGGAATGGTGGCGGGACTCGAGAAAAGACTTTAGAATATGTTTTCAAAACCAAGGAAAAATGGTGGATCAGTCAAATTTCATTAAATATCTCAAATTGCATAGACAGTTGCAGCATCTGATGTCTTTGGTTCCAAAACAGTCAGCAGATTTGGGATCTCAAATCTTAGAGGTAAAAAAGGAAATGCAAGCTCTGCAGTATGCTAGAGCCTCTTCTTTATGGGCAGAGTTAGAATATGGGTCAAATAAAACACCTATTTCGGATCCATGCGAGGCATATAAGCAGAGAAAGGTCAATTCCATGATTCAAGGCCTCATAAATGAAGATTTAGTGACTTCACAGGAGGACCTCCTGGCAACCATAACTAATAATCTAAATTATTTTTCTACAAATTCCCTTCTGAGAATGATATATTACAGTACCTATCCCCTCTTAAGATAGCCAAACTAAGTCCAGAGGAGATCAAATGATTATATCCCCTATTTCAGTTGAGGAAGTGAGAGAAGTAATTAAATCCCTGAATTCTTCGGTGACACCAGGGGAAGATGGCCTGCTGGCAGAATTTTATAAGTGTCGGTTTTCTTGCGGACAGTCTTCATATATTTCTTACAGTCCCACTTTCCAGAATATTTTAACAGAGGCTTAATAGTGTTCCTATACAAAAAGGTGATAAATATAGTATCCAAAACTGGAGGTTGATCAGCCTCTTAAATATCAATTTTAAGATTTTAGCCCAGATATTGCATATACGATTGTGGAACACAGCGGTAGCACTAATACCCCCTACCCAGTTTTGTGGCTTACCAGAACGGAATATACAGCACCCACTGAGTATACTTCGAGAGGTATGGGAATTCTATAAAAATAAAGGGCTGTCAGATTTTCTTCTGTCCCTAGAGCAACAAAAGGCATTCGATAGAGTAAATCATAACTTCTTGTTTCTTGTATTACAGACCTATGATATACCATTAAAATTTATTAAATGGCTAAAACTTTTATATGATACAGTTTTATTGAGGCTGATAATTAGGAGGGAGGGAGGAGGGTCCAGACATTTAGTTCCAGATAGGTGTAAAGCAGGGCTGCCCACTAAGCCCTCTGTTATACATATTTTCCCTAAACCCACTAATAGAAAAACTACATCGGAACCGGAAAATAGAGAGGTTAGCTGGCAACTATTAAGGGGACGAGGTAAAAGTAGTAGCCTATGCAGATGACACTTGTCTGATGCTAAAGAATCTAGAAAGTATCCAAGAAGTGAAAGAAGAACTGCAATGTTTCTCAACAGTCTCGAATGCTAGATTGAGTATCGAGAAATGCAACATATTACATTTAGGTTCTCAGACCCACGAAAACAATATTGCTGATTTTCCGGTAGCCACAACTCCTATCAAAATATTGGGAATTTGGTTTGGACATACTGATACGGCAAATTATAACTGGGAAAGAGTTTTGAAAACGTGAGGCCAAGGTGCTGCTATGAAAATTTTGGGAACTTTCAAAACTTAAAAGGATGTTTAGAATTAAACGGTTTTTACTACCCTGTAAAACATATGTTGGAGCTATTTTTCCACTACCGTTAGAAATGGAAACTAAATTATACAGCACCTTTTTTTTTCAAATGCCATGGGGGAATAGGTTAACTCCATAAAGAGAAATTTTACATATCTAACAAGGAAAAGGGGTGAGTAAGTATCGTAGAACTGGTGGCGTTTGCCCAGTCTCTTTTTTTTGGGGTCTTCATTGAAATTAGCCATTAGAGGACTTGGCTCAGTACCTAGTTTATGGATCCAAAACAATTTAAAAGATTTTTTTGTCTGAATGAGGAAATGAACCAGTAAAGTTTACAAGATATTTACATGTGCCATTATGGTTTAACCCAACTATGCAAAAATTACATAAATGGTATATAACCAAAGATATACTTGAGTTATTGCCAAGAAAGCACCTGTATAAACACATCTTGAGTACAGTATACCAAGTGAACTAGAATGTCATGGATGTGCACCTTCCAAAGTTACAACAGTTTTGGAAATTTTGAATGAACCTTGAATACCATGTAGGATGTGGGAAGTAATATGGATATATTGTTATGGGAGACTAAATATATGGGGAACTAATAAACACAAAAGGATGGAGGAAAGATCCTGTCCATATACAGATTGTCTGGATCCGGAAGAGAATATGGAACATTTTACGCTACATTGCCTGTATTCATGGAATTTATGGAACTATTTGGCCAGACAATGGAAATTACTCTGGTTACGGAATTTGACATACGAGACCCTGGTTCTTGGTGACTATAAAAATACTGTTAATGTCCCTTTACCATATTGCTTCCATCTATTTAATAGATGGAAGCAATATGGTAAAGGGACATTAACAGTATTTTTTGCTATCCTAAAATACTATCTCTGGCATGCTATGGTATAATAGGTTCTCAGACAGCAACACATTCTGTTTTATGTTTTTCAAACCATAGCTGAAAAAACTTTGAAATACATATATGAAGCAGACTTAGCAGTACATCCACTACAGAAAGTGAGAATGTGGTGAAAGGGTTTCTCCTTTATTATAAAATATAAATAAAGAAGTGAAGGAGGGGGAAGATAGAGCCCTTAAATGGATATGCAAGGATCAGGCTTCTTTTATATGATTCTATTTTGCTTTATGAAGAAGTCTATAAACAAATGAACTTTCGGAATCTTCTGGTATTGTTTTTTCTTAATTATAAAAATAATAAAAAAAAATCCCCTACTCTTTTGGGGGGGGGGGATCAGTTCATTTTAGTTTTATGATTTAATTTTTGGGTTCTAAATATTTACTGGACAGAAAACTAGAAAGTGTGTGACTAAAATTAACTTGATTTCTTTTGCCTTCTGATTTGTTTATTATTGTGTGTGACTTAACACTGTTTGTAATTATTTGTTGTTGTAGTTATGAATAATAAAGTCCTGTACTGTTTTTGAGAAGTGCCGTGGGATCTTTAACGTCCACCTGAACTAGTACCAGAACAGGCAGATGGGACCTCGGGGGACCTTGGTTTAACGTCTCATCCGAAAGACGTTACCTCAGGAGTGCAGCACCCTCCTCATGCTGCACTGCAGTGTCAGTAGTTGGATATTAGCCCAAGTACCCGGTGTGCGGCTAGAACCCACAGCCTTCTGAACTCCTGACCTCAGAGGTGAATGTGCTACCTGCTGAGCCACTAACAGAAAGACACCAAACACTGCAAAAATACATCAGCAGCTGCAAATAAACAACCAGTGGGTTTATTTTGGGGTTGGAGAACAAGGTAGGGGACAAGGAAAGCAAAGGTGAGAATAAACAAAGTCAGCAGTTTACATTTACCCACACTGTAAGGCACGTCTCAGCACCTCTCCCTCCACTGGTGCACCAGTTAACCTCACAGTCCCTCTGGGAGCTCCCAGTTACAGTTCGAGTGTGCACACCAGTGGCTAGCATTTCATGTATTACGCATAATGAATAATGCATCTTATTTATTTATTTAAAGGTTTTACCAGGAAGGTATACTGAGCAGACTACTGCTCGATTTCAGATGTGCCCTGGGGGAGGGATAATAGGTTACATATTTACATGTTTAGACCGGTTACAATAAACACAACCACATACACATGTTACAGTATTCATATGCAAGTGTACACAAGACTGTGGCAGGATGTACAGATCATATGACAGTCGAGTAAAGGTAAATAATAACTTAGAGTGTATGGTAAAATATAACAGGTCAAAATTAGACAGACAGTGTTTCATAGTTTGATATGAGTTCTGTTTACAATTTGTCCTTTGTGAACTCACCACCTATTATGTCTTATTGGTGGAACATGTATCTTTTTTCCCCCATGCATTGATCCAAGCTATGTTTTTTTTTATAATTCAAAAAGCTTTATTTATCTTTTTTCCTTATGATTATTATAACAATCATAGACAAAGATGTGGGTAGCAGTAGGACACTCAGGATACAATGTAAATATCAATCAAGAATTACAATAATGGAATAATATACAGATCTGAGGTAAACCTCCCTCCCATCCATCCCACACCACACACTTTAACCCTCTAAAACATCCCTCACCCACCCCTAATCAAGTGTGTACATCCTCAATCAACTAAATATACATATGCAGAACTTATTATGAGTTGACCGGTTATGGTTTCCAGGCAGTAAGTAGGGCATCTAGTGGACCCCATCTAAGATGATAAATATGCAACCGGTTATTCATAGTTAGGATGTGCTTCTCTAATTGGAGGGCAAATAACAATTCCTTATGCCACTCCATAACTGACAAAACTGCATTATCTGTCCAGCGTCTCATGATAATTAACTTGGCTGTGGCAGAAATCAGAGTCAAGTGTGCTTTTCTAAGGTTAGGCGTAACCTTTGGAAAGATATATAATAAACAAACCTCTGGACAGAAAAAGGAATCAAGACCCAATATAGGGTCTAGTATTTGTCTAACGGATTGCCAAAAGGTCTGGACCACTGAACAGGCCCATAGCATATGTACTAGAGTTCCAATGGAGTTGACACATCGAGCATGATCAGGGGAAGACAGATGACCCAATCTGAAAGTTTAAGTGGCGTAAAATATAAATTGTGCATAATATTAAAATGTATCAAACGCAATCTGTCTTGTTTCACAAATTTATATAGTGATTGCCATAATTCCCTGCAGAGTTCAGGTTCAGTATTAAGAGAGAACACTTGAGACCAATAGTAACAAACCCCCTGAGGTAGGGCAGGATCCACTGATTGAATTTCTTTACAAATTGCAGACACTGCATGGGGTTCCCTAGTCACCTGCAGGTGTCTGTTAAAAATATCAGAGGACTCTAAGTGTATCTCTCCACTACCCATATGGGCTAAAATGGTTTCTCTAAGCTGTTTACATTTGAAAAAAAGCTGCTACAGGCACTTTAAATCTTAGTCTAAAGAGGGAAAAGGGGAGTATTGTACCTTCAGAATATAGGTCAGAGACCCTCTTATTGATCAAAGGGGGACAAAAGGTTGAAGGAATGGGTTTATGCCCAATTTTAAAATGGGAATTACCCATGATAGGTTGATCCAGTGAAAGGTGCCAGTTATGCTAAAGAGGTTTTTGCAATTGCTGTATGGCTCTAATTGACCAGCCCAATGGAGTATTCCGAAGAATCTTAGGAAGCACTCTAGGAATAACATATAGGAGAGCAAGGAGGGTACAATGATGCTGAGCCACTAGGAATCTTTTAATATCTAGCCACAAGGGGGAGTAAGCCTGCAACTCACTATCTGACATCTCCTTTGACCAATAAGACAATCTACTGAGATGGTGGGCACAATAGTAAGAGCAAAAAGAGAGTATAGATAAACCCTTCTGCAGTTTTGGCGCAGATAGTTTCAAGTAGGAACGTCTAACACACTTGCCCTTCCAGAGGAAGGCTGTTAGTATGGTTTGCAGTTTAGAAAACCATTTTTTATGGAGAAACAAACCCAACATCCCAAGGGTGTACCATACACAGGGAAAAACATTCATCTTTACAGTATTTACACATCCCCATAAAGAAAGAGGAAGGTCTCCCCATCTGTCCAGATCAGCTTTGGTTGTAATCACTAAATCTGTAAGATTTAATTTAAGCACAATAGGCATCTCTCTGGTAACTTGAATTCTAAGATAAGTGAGAGACTTGGGTCCCCACAAAAAATTAATATTGTTCAGCACTGACTGAAGGGTTTTATTATTCAAAGGAAAAACTTTGGTTTTAGACTTGTTAAGCTTATAGTGAGAGACTACTGAAAAGTGGTCAATCTCATCAATAAGAGCGGGAATACCTGTTAAGGGGTTTTGAAGATGTAAGAGAAGGTCATCTGCATAAGCAGATAGGGTGTAATGTTGGCCCCCTAACTTAATTCCCTGAAGTTTTGGGGAGGCTATCAATCTCCAGGTCAGGAGTTCTAGGTAGAGGTTAAGCAATAGTGGGGAAAGGGGGCAACCCTGTCTGGTCCCCCTCGGAAGTGTAAGGGGGTTGGAATAGTATGCCACTGCACCAGATCCAGGCAGATGGGGAGGAATATAGTAATCTAATCCATCTGAGGAAGCTCGAAGGGAGACCAACATGGGTCAGAGTTGCAAAAAGGAAATCCCAAAAGACCATATCGAAAGCTTTCTCGGCATCCAGGGATATCAGTACTGCAGGAAGACCTGAATCCCTGGATGCTGAGAGAATATTCATTAATTTACGCATATGGTCCACTGATGACCTACCTGTCATAAAACCAATTTTCTCCCTTCCAATAAGATTGGGTAGCACAGGCCCCAATCTAGTGGCCAGAATCTTGGCTAGAATCTTAACATCAGTATTAATCAATGAAATGGGATGGTAGCTTTCCGGATGTGTGGGATCCTTACAGGTTTGGGAATAAGGGTGATTAATGCATTAAGGAAATTTGATTCTGACATACCCTCAGAAAACCAATAGTTATATACATCCCCTAGAAGGGGAGCAAGCTCCTGTATACATGATTTAAATATATTATTAGAAAGCCCATCTGGTCTGGGGATTTATCTAGGGAAAGCTGTTCAACTGCAGCATTGACTTCATTTGTGGATCCAATCTATGTTTAAATGTATTAATATTACTACTCTCTACAATGTGTTTTGGGAGAGTGTTCCAGCTTTGAATGATTCTGTGTGTGAAAAAGTCACAACGTTTCTTTGTTGTATTGTTTTCTCCCATAAGTGTGTATCCGTGGGACCTTGTTTTCTTGTTATACTCCTGGCTTCTGCAATCACCTATATATTCCATCAGGCAGTCATCCTTGATCGACCTAAATATTAAGCAAAGGCCACCTCTTATTTGTCTGTACTCTGTAGAGTACAGACCCAGTTTTTTCAGTCTATCTGTGTATGTAAGGTATTGTAACCCCCTTATTTTTTTTATTATTTTTCTTTGAACTACCTCTTTTAATTTCCTGCTTTTAACGACATTTGCTGCGTAAACTGGGAGCAATATTCCATGTGTGGTCAGACTAAGCTGGTGTATAATGGAGTATTATTTGTGATTCTCTGCTTTTTATATTGGATAAGATGTAGTCTAATATTTTGTGACATTTTTTAACAGTTTTTCTGGTGTGAGTTTCTGTGGATAGTTTATTTGTCATTATTATTCCCAGGTCTCTTTCTTCAGTGGTGGTCTCTAGTACTTGGTTATCTATATTGTATGTAAAATTAGGATTACTAGCACCAAAATGCATCACCTTACACTTAGTGATGTTAAACTGCATTTTATTGTCTTTGGTCCAAGCTGTTAATTTGTCTAGGTTATCCTGAAGTTTCTGTCCATCAAAAGGAGTTTGTACTGTAAGGGTAGCCCCCTATGCTAGATGTACCTGGATCCCTAGTCACTGCCTCACAAAAGCACATGAGCAGATAGGGGAGAAGTGTTTATTGAGGAGGAATTTGAGGTGCTGGCCAGGGGGGGATTCCAGATCTCTGAGGGAAGTGAGTTCCAGAGTTTCGGCATGTGGTACATGAAAGCAGACTGGCCTGCCGAGGTTGACATAAGAAGAGTAGATAGTAGCCGTGAGTCATTATTCCTCAGTTTGTAGCCCTGGAAGGCGGGGGCCAAGAGGACAGAGGCAAGGTACGGGGGGGAAGGACTGTGTCCAGAATTTGGCTGTGAGGCTGGCACAATGGAAGTGACGCCAGTCCTGCAATAAGGGGAGGTCCAGGCTGTATAGGACACAGTGGTGAGTGTTTGGGGGGCATTCAAGGGCAAAGCAGCAAAAGGAGTGGAAGTGTGGGTCCAGCATGGCTAAGGTGGACTTAGGGGTAGCAGTGTAGACTATGTCCCCATAGTCAAAAATAGGGAGAATCATCTTCTGCACTATTTCACAGCGAGCCAGCAATGGGATGCATCCATGGTTATGGTACAGTGCACCTAGTTTGGGGTACAACATTTTGTGGATGGCATCGATATGTGCAGAGAAGTCTCGGTGCTTGTCAAGGCAGACAACTAGATATCTGCACGAGGTGCAATTCTCCAAAAAAGTGCCATCCAGGGTGTGGAAAGAGGGGTGTAGGGTAGCCTTGAGAGTCTCTTCCTTGTGCCGAAGGTCATTGAGATGGTTTTCTAGGTGTTGAGAAAGAGCTGATGTGAGCGAAACCAGCACTGAACTGCATTGAAGTCCTGCTGGAGTCTGGTCACTACATCTGATGACATTGGGCTGGATGCGTACAGAACTGTATCATCCACATACATGTGAATGGATGTGTAAGGGCAGACAGAGGGCAGGTCATTGAGGAAGACAGAGAACAGAATCGGGCCATAGACTGAACCTTGCGGAACACCGGATATGACAGGGTTGGAGGCAGAGGTAGCATTGCCAATTCTGACATGTTGGGATCTGCCTATCAGGTAGGACTGAAACCAGCTGGTAGCCATGCTTAAAAGCTCTGCAAGTGAGAGCTTGGATAGCAGAAGGGAGTGGGAGACAATGTAGAAGGCTTTAGCCAGATCGACAAAAATGAGGTAATGTGGCCTCTGTCCCATGCCAGTGAGGATGGAACCCATGAGTCTTAGGAGACAGGTGGTTGTGGAGTGGGACTTCCTAAAGTCAGACTGAAAAGGTGTGATAAAAGAGGAGGACTCAAGATAAGAGGAGAGTTGTGTAGAACTAGATGCTCTTGGATTTTAGCCAGGATAGGAAGTAGGGAAATCAGATGGTAATTTCTGGGGGCAGAGGGGTTTCTGCCTTTGGGGAGAAGGATGACTGTGGTGTGCTTCCACTAATTTGGGATGGTGGCTAAAGAGAATGAGAGGTTATAGAGAGAGGTCAGGGGGCAGCGATGGCAGGGGCGGACAAGTATAACAGCTTGGAATCCAGGCCTGTAGAGCATTTGCCCTTGGTGGGATTGAGGGTGAGTAGGGATTTGTAGACATCAGCTGGGGAAGTCTGACAGAGGGTGAAGGCAGAGCCAGCTAGGGGCACTTTGGGGGGTGTGGCTTTGTGTAGAGAGGGTTTGGGGATATGGGATGAGGGAGGCCAGAAGAGACACGGTGCACTCCATAAAGAAGGAGTTAAAGTGAGAGGCCACTTCGAGGGGGTCAGTGATTGTGGAGCTGCCTACATTTACGGCAGGGATGGGGGGCTGAGATGGAGGGGTGAAGAGAGAATTAACCTCCCTCCAAAATTTAGATGCATGGCTTAAGTTGGTGTAGAGATTTTCACTGAAGTATTTAGCCTTTGCCCTACAGATCTGTCTGGTGCAGGCATTATGCAGAGCACACTATTTCTGCTTGTCCACCTGAGAGCCAGAGACTTTGAATGCCTTCCAAACCATGTCCCTGTCTTTGAAAGTGTCATAGTGCCTGCTGTAATCCATGGTAGGTGGGCACCCCTCACCCAGGTATGTTTGAGGGGGGCATGTGTGTCCCAGGTAGTGGAGAACCTGGCCTTGAAAAATTCCCAGGCTGAGTCAACAGAAGTGGCCCTGGGGATGTAGGACCAATCAGTGTTGTCCAGGTCATATAGGAGAGAAGCAAGGTTTAAGGATTTGAAAGATCTAGTAAATATGGTTCAGGGAGAGATGCATTATGTCGATGGATTTTTCTAACTGAGTAGATCATGTGGTAGTTGCTTAGGGAGTCCAGTAGCAGTCATAAGGTGACTGTATGGTGGGAATGTGAGGTAAGGGACCAGTCCAGGAGAGAGTGGTGAGTAGAGTTGTGGTTTAGGTGAGTGGGCTTGGTGATTAGTTGAGACAGGTTTAGTACTGCCACCTGGTTCCATAGATTGGAGCTACTACTTGACAACCAATTTTGGTTAAAGTCACCAAGGATATATAACTCACCTCTGGAGGCCAATGTGGTGAGGGTGCATACATGTTTGGAGGTGGCGGGCATAGATGCGTCATGCATTATTCATTATGCTAAATGTCTGACTCTCAGTGCTGTTAGTTCCAAGGGAAAAGAATGCATACAAGTCCTAAACCAGCTTGCAATTCAGAGCAGTTTTGCAGAGCTGAGCTCCAAGTAGATGTCAGTTTCCAGGGACAGGAAGTACTAATTTTATTGTTTTGTAGAGCAGAACTATTCTCCAAATTGATGTTAGTTTCCAGGTACAGGACATACTAATTTAGTTGTTTTTCACCTTGTCCAGCTTTGAGAACTGCTTGAAATTGAGCAGTCTCCTGTGGGCTCCCTGACACTGAAAGCAGTCTAGGGGCCGGTTGACTGAAGAGTGGTAGCGGTGCACAGGCAATGGTGAGAAGGGCACCAATCAAGCCTTCAGAACAAGTGACAGTGTTTAATCCAGCACTGGGTCCCACAGCTGCAGTCTGCAGTGGGACTGGGGTGAAGGAGAGGTGCAGGGGAAGGCAGCAGTGTTCCAGAGAGAGCCAACAGTAAGCTCCCTTGTAGGAGGGGGTTACAAATAATTATACAGATTTTGAAACTGGCCAAGACTAATAATACTTGTCTATGAAAAATTACCACAAGAACTCAATACCTTGCAAGTGGTAGGTTCTGTGTGTAGGTAATAAGAGAGCACTATTAATTTATTCAAAACAAGTGAAAAGTCATGGAAAATAATGAAACAATGATGTCTTACTTTACAGGCAGAATCAAAGGGGGTTGCAAGCCAGCAGTGCTAAGGGGCAACCCCCCACCAAACATAAAGTAGGGACATGCCTGCTCATATGCAGTAGTCCAAAGCAACACAGAGAGAAGATGCAGACTCACACAGGCGGAAAGTTCAAGCACAACAAATTTTTTTCAGTTCTAAACATTATTTTCATGAAAGCCAATAATACAAAGCTAACATTTCCCTTTTAAGTTCCAACAAAGTGAGAGGTACCATATATTTAGTGCATATATCCTATAATACATCAACAGAGGAAATAACATTTATCAAAACAGAAACAATCCCAAATGCCTATTGCATGTCGAGTTAAAATAATTCTGTCATATTAGATAATGTATATTTACAACATAATGACTCAAACAGTAGTTGTATGACCCAGAACATTAGACTGGTGTGTTGGTGCATTTCACCTTGGGAGCATGGTCTCTTCAATGGCTGCCCTTTGGTTGGAATGTTGGTATGGAAGATTGTGGGAGCTGAGTCTCCCCAGTGGTCCATCTGGTCTGCCAGGCAGTTAGTGGTCATTTGTAAAATGGGCAACAAAAACCATTATGGGTGATTGGTGGATTAGCATCAGGTGAACATACATAAATTCTCAATTAATGTATGCTCACGGCAAGATTAACGCATGGTGCAGTACCAACTAGTGCCACAATATGTAGTGAGGAAGTGGCAATAATCGGCGAAATGTAATGTTAGTACTATAATAATATCAAACCAGAGAAATCAGTAATAACAAATGAGATATGACACACATCATAAAGTAGTGAGTATAAAACAGAAATAGTAAAAAACTGTATCTGAAATGATTGCATGCATGGCACTGTAAAGAGTGGTGTACCTAAATAAAATGTCCAACCCACCCACCTTAATGGACGCAGTAGGTGGAAGCGATAATCTGTTGCAATAGGAGTAATGAGACTGGAGTAATAGAGCATTGAGAAATGTATCACATGCAGGAGAGACAGAGAAGAAAGTGAAAAATATGGCTGTGTCATTTAACATGCTAGGCAGTATTCGAATTGGAAAGTGGCTACAGAAAGAGATCATAGACAAAGCAGAAAGTGGAAAAAATGAAAGAGGAAACAGTGAAGGTATGAGACAGGAGATAAGAAGGGGAGAAGCATTCTCGTTTGTTGAGTCGTGGAAAGAGAGAATTCAAAGGTGTACTGTAGCACAGCAGAGATATAACACTGAACTGCAACAAAATAGAGAGCTGTGCACTGAAATAGGAGTAGACAAGTGCACAGAAGAACATTGTGAGAAAAAGAGCTATACAGAGCTAAAGATCACAGTTAAATCGAGTAGTATTGCTAAAAATGAAATGGATGTCATGTCAGAGAGTGTGAGATTGTCACCATTGCAAGCGTATTTTGAGTCCCATGATATTTGCTATAGTTATCATAGCTATCATAGCTATCACTCCTTACTGGAAGAGAGTAATGTAATCGAGGAATCATTTTGTTGTAGGTCATCACAGTTGTGCATTGGCAATGAGAAAGCAGAGCAGGGTACTAACATAATAGCTTGTGGTACTGACAGAGAAAAGAGATCTTCATGATAGGAGACTACAAAGTAAATGTTATGAAAGTAGAAGTGAAGTGCCACAGAACTGTGTTCTTTCAGAAAATAAAGATACCAGACATGTCTCTGCGTGTCTGCTGTGTTTGCTGGAATGCAGAAAGCAGGAGCGTAGATAGTGGACATAAGAGCACAGGTATTTAACTTGGGACACATCGATAAAATAAGTGAGTGCAGTTTGAGAGGTCATCTTTGTATCATGGCACAAGGCAAGGGTAAAACAAAAAAAATACAGAAACAATGTGTGCAATGTAAAATGTACACAGAGGGGAATAAAGAGCAACAGTTCAAATGTAGCAACTGCTTATTGGTGGAAACACTTCAGGAAGAAATAAAGTTACTCTTGGCCAAGTTAGAAGTTAAAAAGGAGATAGGTGAATTGAAGGAATTTATAGACTCCATGTCAGAACTACTTACAGTTCATGAAGGTACTACGGAGGCTAGTATTATAACCAGTACTCCTAGCTGCGTACTTGGGAAAAATAAACTTATATCTAGCAAAAAGGGTAAGGTCAGGCCATCTAAAGTACACAAAGAAAAGGGAAACGCAAAGTAAGGAAAGAACACTCAGTAGTGAACCCCTACAGCTTTCTAATAGGTATGAAACCTTAATTCAGGTGCCTGTACCAGATATAGAAGGTAGCAATGAATTAATAATAGAGGAGGAGAGCAAAGCAACATGTCAAGTTATACCAGATGCTGGATTAGATTATACTGCAGTAATAAACAGTGTGTCCCAAAAGGAAAGAAAGGGACAAGATATACTTGTAATAGGAGATTCAACTACAAGGGGAACAGATGAAATAGTACGCAGAAATAGAAAAATGCAGGCAACTGTTAGTACATTACCTGGGGTGAAAATATCAGATTTGGAACATATTTTGAATGGCATAATGGAGAATACGTATAAACCCTTAGTAATATTGCATGTAGGGACTAATGATATAGGCAGAAACAACATGGAATTAATACAGCAATGTTATTTGAACATAATAGAAAGAATTCAGGCTAAAGGAGCTGAGCTTATAATTTCAGGAATTTTGCCTGTATGTGGGCCAACTGATTATAAAAATGGGGCTATTAACCAAGTGAACAAATGGTTATGTTCTCTTTGTAAAAACAAAAATATTGGGTTTATGGATAATGCAAGTACATTTAAAAACCAAGTTGCTTACAAATATGATGGACTGCACCTAAATAAAATAGGGACAAGAGTGCTGGGCGCTAAAATAAACAAAGTAATCAGCTTTCATTTAAACTGGGAAGTAAGGAGAATAAATTACCAGACATGAGGGAAATTAATGGTCTTAGTACATCAGGGGAAGACTTGGCATTAAGTGAGGATGTAAAAAAGGGTTGGAACATGGTATTATTAAATGCAAGGAATCTAAGAAATAAATTTGATGAATTTCAGAATATGTTATTAGTTAACAATAGAGATTTAGCACTGGTGACTGAAACCTGGTGGGAGGTCGCAGATACCTGGGAGAGAGACATTATAGGTTATAAGCTTTTTTTTTTTTTAGAACTAGAGCTCAAAGAAAAGGGGGGGGGTGCTTTATACATTAGGGAAACCATAAATTGTGAGCAGGAAAATATTCAAATGGACAATGTAGAAATGGTCTGGGTTAAATTAATTCATAAAACTTATGCTAAAACTATGATAGGTTTAGTATATAGACCCCCATCTATAAACAAACATGAGGATGATCTCCTTATGGATTATATCTCTAACTTAAACCTAGCAGATGATCTACTCCTGACAGAAGACTTTAATATGCCTGGAATAGATTGGTTGAGTTACTGTGCAAAAACATTTCAGAAAAAAGATTCCTTGAAGTAGTAAATCAGATTGGATTAGAACAGAAAGTTATGATAGCAACTAGAGGTCAAAATATACTGGACTTAGTCTTAACAAACATGGGAGACAAAATTAATAATGTAAGGATTGATAGTCCTGTGGGGAACAGTGATCATATTACTGTGTTTTTCAGGATGGAAGGTGAACTTAGTGTAGTAAACAGCGAGGGTATTACTCAAAAGTTAAATTTTAAAAAAGCTAATTTTCAAGGGTTAAAGAAAGCAATGTCATACTGGGATTGGGAAACTGCATTTATTGGCCAATCAGTTAATCAAATATATGAAACCCTGGTTATGAAAATTAATTCTGAAGTGTTGAGGTTTGTACCCAGGGTAAGAAAATATGGAAAAAAGAATGCAAAAAAAGGATGGTTTAATTCAAAGCTAAGAAAAATGGTTAAAGAAAAAAATAAGATTTTTAAAAGAGTAAGTAAAAATGATCATGCTGGTTGGACCTTTTATAGGAGACAAGTAAAACAATTAAAGAAAGTAATAAAGGTAAAAGGAAATTATGAATTTAATTTGGCAACTAGAGTAAGGGACAATAAGAAAGCATTTTTTTACCTATATTAATAGTAAGAAAAATGTAGACAATGTTATAGGTCCTTATATTAATACATTGGGTGAGAGAGTCACTGATACTAAGGAGTTGGCAGATATTCAGAATTTATATTTCTGTTCGGGTATTTAACAAAAGAGATGTTTCAGATATCATGATCAAAATAAAATCAAAGATGGGCCAGGTGCAAATTGAGCCTAAGGATGTATTTAAAAGAATGCAAAATATCAATATAAATAAATCCCCGGGACCAGATGAATTATACCCTAGAGTTCTTAGAGAACTGGCAGATAGTCTGGCTCCACCATTGACTTATCTGTTTCAGGAATCCTTGGATCAAGGGGAGGTAGCACAGGCATGGAAGGAAGCGATAGTGGTTCCCCCATTTAAGAAAGGTCTTACATCTAAACCTGAAAACTTTAGACCAGTAAGTTTAACATCAGTAACAGGGAAACTATTTGAAGGAATATTAAAAGATCTAATTCTAGCCCATATAAGTATACATAACTTATTAGACCCAACCTAACATGGGTTTACAAAAAACTAGGTAATGTCAAACAAATATGCTTACCTTCTAAGAAACAACTAATAAGGCCTTGGATCCAAGAAATGCAGTGGATATTATATTCTTGAATTTTTCTAAAGCTTTTGATAAACTACCTCATAAAGAACTAATACAAGTATTAGCTAGTATTAATTTATCTACGAACATAGTTAACTGGGTGAGGACTTGGTTGCAAAATAGAAGGCAAAGGGTTTCAATTAAAGGTGTAGTATCTGAATGGAAGGATGTGACTAGTGGCATCCTGCAGGGGTCAGTGTTGGGCCCTTGTTTATTTAATATATATGCAACATCAAGTAAGCTGAACTTTCCAAATATTTGGTTGAATAAATTTGAGGATGATTGCAGGATTGGAAGTATTGTTAATAACCAGGAGGACCAGGTTAATGTTCAAATGGCCTTAGACACATTGTTTCATTGGACAGTCCAGCATAAGTTAGAGCCAACTTAAATAAATGCGCAGTGATGCATTTAGGCAATAATAATAGTAAATTTAGGTATAAGTTGGGCAATGCATCGTTACAACAAACTAAAGTGGAAAGAGATCTGGGGTACAGGTAACCAGTGATTTGCAATTTGATACACATTGTAATACTATTGTAAGGAAAGCTAATCAGGTTGTAAATTGCATATTATGACATATTGGTTGTAGGGAAAGCAAAGTACTTCTACCACTGTATACTGCATTGGTTCATCCGCATCTTGAATATTGTGCGCAGGTTTGGTCTCCCTATAAGAAGACGGTTATTAAAAGAGTGGAGGGGGTACAACGTAGGCTGACTAAAAGAATTAATGGAATGCGTCATAAATCATATCATAAGAGGCTTCAAGATCTAGGGTTATATACATTGCAGTATTGAAGGTTGAGGGGCGATATGTGCATGATATTTAGGGCACTAAAGGATGAGCTATTTAAAAAAGATATAGGACTAAGGGAAAAGGAAGTATTATCTGTATGAACCGAGAAGTCATAAACTGCAATTGGAATTGGATAAGTGGAATAGCTTAAGACGTAAAAAATAGTTCAGTCAGAGAGTAGTTCAGCTATGGAATTCCTTTCCAGAGGCAGTAGTAATGAGTAAAACAATGGACTCATTGAAAAAATGGACTAGACAACTTTTACGAAAATAAATACAAGTTAATGTAAGTTTACTGGCAAGCACTAAGGACGCAAGTCTATACAGCTTGGAATACCTATGAAACCTATGAAATGTAAGTCCATATGTAGCATCTGAGAAAATAACACAATATGGCATTGTGGAGAAACCAGAAGAACAGGGCCCACACATGTTGTCATCTTGCATCTTAGGTGTCAGCTTGGCTCAGTTGGCAGCACATCCGCCTTTGGACCAGAAAGTCGTGGGTTCTCGTCCCACATTGGGATGGACTTGCACCTAAAAACCGCTGGCATCTGAGTGCAGTATTGGGGGGTGCTGTACTACTGGGGTGTGCCGTCCTTTGGATGAGACGTTAAACTGAGGTCCCTTCTGCCCATCCTTTTGTTGTCCTGGTGGGTGTCCAGGTGGAAGTAAAAGAACCCAGGGTACTTTTCGTAAAGAGCAGGGAACATTCCCGGTGTCCTGGCCAACATTCCCCTTCCCATAAACTGGTTCATGCAATTATCCAGGCTGTGTGTGTGAGTGATGATGTGTATGGCCACCACCACACATTCAGTCACTTCACTACCAGTCTAGCATTGCTTGTAAAGCGCTTTGGGATACTGTGTATGAAAAGCACTATATAAATGATGATTCTTCTTCTTCTTCTTCTTCTTCTTCTTCTTCTTGCATAGGAAATAATGATACAACCAGTAGCACAGCAGATCCTCAAACTTATAATAAACAACATGCAACAACAAGCAGCAGTGAGCTAGATATTCTTGAACCTAGGAAACATGAGCCAGACACACAGAAGAATACAGCGTGGGCTGTAAATCTTTTTGAAAATTGGCTTTCTAGTAACAACCGTAAAATAAACCTACAAACTGTAAGCAACACAGACCTAGTCACAATTGTGTGGCAATTATATGGTACAGTGCAGACAACAAATGGAGAAAACTATACTATCAGTTCATATATTGGAATCTGCACTGGGTTAAATCGGCATTTTAGTAGGCAGTTATTTCAGAGAAAGAGAAACATAGTTACTGATCCTGAGTTCATGTCAGCTAACAATTTGTTTCAAGCAGTCTTAAAAGAGCATTGCAGAGCAGGGAATGATGTTAGTAACCACCACCCTAGAATATCAGATAGAGACTTGCAGCTTATTCACACACGTGACAGACTAAATCCTGATACTCCTTATGGGCTTGTAAGAAGTGTGTGTTTCGAGCTGCAACTTGGCTTTGCTCAATGTGGCAGAGAAGGTCTAACAAAGCTAACTCAGCAATCTTTTACACTAAGTACTGATGACAATGGGAGAGAATGTATTTCTCTAGCTTTTAATGAGCCAACTAAAAATCATGGTCTGATTAATGAACACCACTGCCAAGCATTGAGAGGTGTTCTTGTTGCATATAGCAGTAATATGCATTGTCTAGTGCAGCTATACAAAAAATATATACAGTATTGAAATGTCTGCCCAATGCACCATCCCTCTGTTTACATCCAAAGAGGTTTCCCCAATATATAATAGATGACCAACTGTACTGGTATTCAAATCAGTCAATGGGCAAGAATTATCTTGGCAACATGATGCCACAGATTTCTAAAGATACTGCACTAACTAAGCGATACACAAACCATTCAATATGTAGCACAGCTGTCCAGCTTCTCTCACAAGCAGGACTAGTATCTAGAGAGATTATGAGCATCATGGGACATCGTAGCGAAATCAGTTTGCGTAGTTATTGGTCTCTCACTGCTGGTGACCATGACAAGTGGTCCAAAATACTGTCTTATAACAGTGCACAAGCTGGGAAAAACAAAAGATGGACAACACACATCAGACAACACAGACACCCAATACAACAGGGAAACTAGAAACAACAGTCACAGTAGTGAAAGATAACAGAGATAATGGACAAGAAACAGAAAATACAACAGCAGAACATGAAAAGAAAAACACAGTAGTAATAACACAGAAAGAAAAAGCAGCCATAGAAAATAGAGAGATACAAATTAATACTGAGGAAGAAACAATGACAAAAAATGACACAAAATCCTTGTCACATTCAACCATCAAGCAGCAAAGAAATATACCAGGATAGGAATACAATGCCACAAAGAAATCCATTTAACCTTTACAACTTCACAATCAATGGACCAGTAAACTTCCATTATTACTGTAATGACACATATAGCCAGCAACATCAGAAAGAGTAACCTGTAGTATAAAAATGCCAAGACAGTAACACCCATAATACTAACAGATATCTTAATGGTGAGCGCAACATTTGTCTAGATATATATTAGTGAAATTGTAATACAACAGGGAAGCATAAAACTAGAAATGCCCATAGTGCATCACTGTGTAACTCATGGATATTCAGAGTGTGCAGAAAAGTAGTTGAGTAAGACGGTTCAAAAGTTTGTAACTTGAGGAGCATCTGTGCTTTTAGTAACCTGTGTTGTGTTAAAAGATGCATATCAATAATAGTGCATACTGCATCAGTGTTTAAGACAGCCAGAAAGGAATAGTGCAGTAAGATAGTTACAAACTGCATAGTATTCCATGACTCTTTTTATAGCAGTGCATGATTTTGTTGAGTTTTGTACAGCTGTCTCATGTTTAAGAGTTATACAGCAGTAAAAGAACTGTAAACCAGAGTTGTGGTATAGTTACGTAGTTAAAAATACAGGTTAACATAGCGCTGCAGTATAAAAAGTGTGTGCCGTCTAGCAGCAGAATCAGTGCAACACATGAAACCGGATAGTACTATGCACCTGTACATTATAATTGTACGTCGTTGTAATGATCTGTAGAACTAGTGTAAGTATAGGCATGGTCTTTCACATGATGATATAGCACAGTTCAATAACGGGTTAATTGTGTAATAAACAGTTTTAAAAAGAACAAATATCACTAGTTATCTTACAAGTATAATATAACTATACTTGTATGATCTTCTCAAGTGCAGCCGGAACTGAACGGTTGCAGACATTCTGAGATCTGGAACAGAAGCACATTCCGCATTCAAGCATTTTACTAAGTGTAATAACAATATGATTATTTTACAGAGATGTTGCAGACAGATTTATCACTTGTATAAACATCAAATGAGAATGGCAGAAATACATGAAATACAACAGAAATTCAGGTAAGACTGTTAAAACTATAAACATAACCGTTAAAACATAATATGTAATCGGCAATTGACTGCCAATCCTAGCACAATAAAAGGCATGGAACAGAAGTCTCATAGCGCAGTAGTAAAAACCTGAAAAAACACAAATATTGGTTGTAACATGGGCAATAAAAGTATGTATAAAGGGGCTGGAACGCTTTTGTTGCCCATGTTACAGTGATTGTTCCACTCCACAGTGTGGGTCTATTAAGACATTGTATGGCTGTGGTTGGAACCACTCGCGGCCTCATGCTCCAACCCCCAGCCACATAGTAATACCTGATAGACCCGCACTGTGTTGTGGGTTAATCCTTACTTGCTGATTTCTTCCAGGAAGTCGAAGGAACTTTGTTGCACTTTCATGGAGACTGTGTTCTCGTCCTCCCTTCACCCCTGGATCTTAATGAGTCAGTGCTTTCAAGAATTGCACTAATATTTTGGAGTCCTTGTTCACCACTGACTGCATACAGAGACAGTCAGTGAGTGAATTAGTAACCATTGGATGTTGATCTCCCTGTTCTGTTTTTCTGGTGTATGCTTGTGTTTTGTTTATCTCTGGTGTGTGTAAATTGAAAACAATTAAATTTAATGTAATCATTTTAACATCATATGCTCTGTTTAAACATTTAGTGGACTTCAGCTTCTATATCGTGGCAGTTGCAAAGCTCAAACAAACAAACAAACATACAAACTGAAGCTATCTTTCTTATAGAACAGAACCACACACACACACACACACAAGGGGGAGACAGTGGATCAGCAGAACCTATTGCAGGGATGTCACAAGAGAGATCCTCTAAGAGGGAGGCCACAATATTTTTAGATCACAATGAAATAGACTTAAGAGCAGAAAGAGGAAGAGAAAAAAGGATCAGGGAAGGGGACAGAAGAGACTGAGACCCCATCAGAGAAAGACATGTTCAACCTGTTTAAGAAAGCACCGATCAATGAAGAAGAGTCAGTACGCAATAACAGTCTTTTATTTGATTTAAGAGAGGCTTTAAATTAGTTTCAACTTAAGGTAGTTATGGAGAGAATTTTTTCAGAAAGCTCTGACTTAAACACTTGCAAGATTCTGAAAGGGATAGTGTGGATAATGCAGAAAAACTGATGAAGTTCAATTGAAATGCACACTAGGCCTGAAATCTGACAGTTACCCACCACAAGGGCAGTGCCACAATATAGAAGTTTTGCAAAGTTGGCAGAAGTGCAGATCACAGATGTAATAAAGAATGGGCAGAGAAGATATCCACATGGGAAACTAACTAGCGAAGAACATGAGGCACTGAATAGATCAAAAGTGATAAAAGCATTATAATGAAACCAGTGGACAAGGGTTGGAATTGTCATGGGCTACTCTCTCTCCCAGAATATGTGCCTCAGATTAATTACTGATGAAACAAACTATCAGAAACTACCACAGGACCCAGTGGAGAATATACAGTACAGACTAAAATAAAACAATTGGGGCAGATAGGGGGTGGACCTTGGATGGTTAAAGAAGTGGGACGCAAAAATAAAGTATGCAGGGAGCTTCCTAGAATACCTGTGTTCTATGCTTTTCAAAAAGCACATAAGAATCTAACAAACAACTAGAGGGTTTACCTATGCCGAATCAACAACACTGTTGTCGAGGTTTGGTATAGCGGCAT
Source organism: Neoceratodus forsteri (assembly GCA_016271365.2). Classification (NCBI taxonomy): domain Eukaryota; kingdom Metazoa; phylum Chordata; order Ceratodontiformes; family Ceratodontidae; genus Neoceratodus; species Neoceratodus forsteri. Next base: position 240,477,923 of record CM057459.1, on the reverse strand, counting down.
CCCCAATGTTGACAGGTGAAATTTTGCCTGTCTGACATTGGTGTGTTTCCCTCTGGGGCTGTGGCCCCCACTAAAAGTTTGTCAACTCCAAATCCCAGTTGATTTGGAGGGGTGGTGAAACACGGCAAAAGGGTGAATTTTTACCCTCTGGTCTCTCACAGTGACAATCTCGAAACCTGTCGAGAATGATACCGTCAGGGATTTCACCATCGGGGTTTCAATGAGCGGTTGGCACACCCAATTGGAGATGCAGCAAAGTTTTAATTCACCTCCATGGAGCAATCTGTGAATTCATCCATCTAAATTTGCCATTTCAAGTGCGAATCTTTGCCGTGAAGTGCGGAATTCCTCTCTTGAAATATGGAATTTCATTGTCAAAGTATGGAATTTTGCTTGCGAAGTGCAGAATTTTGCCAGCAAGTGGTGATATTCCACACTTCGCAAGGATGAAATTCCACGCTTCAAGCACAAAATCTGCACTTTGAGGCAAAATTCTGTACTTCTCGAGCTGAACTTCATAATTTGCATCCATGGATTATTTCACAAATTTTGCGAAATTCAAGGATTGATTTACATAGCACATTTTGTGGACTTCGCACATCTCTACAAACAACTAGGATGGTCCATAATTTTGGGACTGGAGCCATACTAGAATCCCTCTCCTGTTTTATTGATCACCACATAGTAATCTGGTCATAATCCGATGTTAGACACAACACATGCTTTGCAAATCTAAGAGGACATTAACTCAGTTCACCAGAACATTTCACAATACAAATTTGTCAGTTTTGATATTAAGGATTCCTATTCATCCATTCCTCATACCAAAGGTCTAAATGCCATGTACCTTATTGTCCCTGTAGAAATATAAAAACATGGAATTTAATGGCAGAAAGAGATTGAATGTCGATTGAGTCTGCCTTTACTGTACTCCCTCACCCCACCAACTGAACTGTGTTGTTGAACTGCATCCTCCCTGCTACTCCATCCTTCAAACCATTGCTGCCCCCCCCCCCGGGGACTAAGATTCCCCTTGTGCTGTCCCAATTATGTTTAAACCCTTGAAGGGTAATTACTCCAACCACTTCCTCCAGCAGTCTTTTCCATAGTTCCACCACTCGCTCAGTGAAGCAAAACTTCCTCAGGTTTATCCTGAATTTGATCTGACCAGCCTCCAGTTATGCCCCCTAGTGACGGTATCCCTATTTCATACAAATAGGTCTTTGCTGTTTGCCAGTTTTATATCCCCAAGATACTTATATGTTTCAATCAAGTCCCCCCGCTTCTGCCTGGCCTCCAGTTAATACATGTTTAGGGCCTCCAACCGTTACTCATAGGATCTGTTCTGCTGGCCCTGGATCTTCTTTGTGATCTTTCACTGTACTGACTGTAGTAGGTTGATGCCCTTCCTCAGGTGAAGGCTTCAGAACTGATCACAGTACTCCAGATGAGGCCTCACTAGGGATTTGTACAGTAGAAGAATCACCTCACTGCTACTGTCAAAACCCCTTTGTGTACAACCTAGCATCCTTGATGCCTTGCTGTATGCTTTATTAAACAGACTTGTTTGCTTGATGGAGTCAATGACTATGACCCCCAGATGTCTTTCCTCTGTTGAGGTGGCAGTCAGTCCTCTCATCCAGCATTCTGTGCATGGATTCTTATTACCTAAATGCATTACTTTGTACTTACTGGCATTGAATCTCAATTGCCAGACCACATACTATTTTTTTAGGTCTTTCTGAAGCTCCCACACCCCTTCATCATGATCAACCCTGCTGCATAGGTCATCAGTTAAGAGCCACAGCTTTCCATGGATACCCTCACCAATGCCACTTTTAAACATATTAAATAGGACAGGTCCACAGACGATCCATGTTGCACTCTGTTTATGATCGCTCTGTCTCCTGGTTTAGCCCTGTTAACCACTACTGTCTGTTACCTTCCCCTTAGCCAATTTCCTACCCACCTTAAGTGAACCCAGCTCCACTTCCAAGTCCTCCAGCTTCTTCAGCAGCCTCATGTGTGGTACTGAATTGAAGGCCTCGCTGAAGTCAAAGTTGAGCAGATCTACCTCTGTCACCTCAGTTCCTTTCCTAATATTTAGGGCTACTCCCCCTGCTCTCCTCTTGCCTCTGTCTCTCCTAAGAAAAGTATGCACTGGTAGATCCCAGTCATTGCTGCTGCATGCCTAAATCTCTCTGATGGCCACTCGGTTTAACTGAGCCTCTGCCACCAACTCCTGCAGTTCCCTGATTGCACTGCTTAAACTCTGGCATTTAAGGAAACCAACCTTCATACCTCCATCTTACTCCCTCCCCTCCTACCTAATCATTTCCTCATGTAGGCTACTCCTTCCCTATCCCTTCCAACATCAACTCCGATATGTATACATTTGCTACCCATTCTCTTACTTGCTACCTTCACTTGTCTCTTGCAGCTTGGCTCACCCTGCATTCACCACCTACAAGGGGTTCCCAGCATCATCTACCCCCTTCAGTTTAAAATGCAATTCTTGTAGATGTCTAAGTTCTGCCCCAGTGCACTAGGTACCTCTATCATGAGATGAAGGCCACCCCCTTAAAAATTCTTCTATCCCAGAATAATCCCCAGTCCCCCACAAGTCTATATCCCTCCTCCCTACACCATTCCCTAAACCTGGCATTAAATGCTTCAGTTTCTTCCAGCCTCACCATACCCCTTCCTTAGTTATTACAGGCAGAACCTCTGAAAAGGCCAATGTTGTATCCTTCCTACGCAATATTCTTCCCAGTCTTTGGAAGTTGGACTTAGCAACCTCCAGACCATGATTTGCTAAATCATTTGTGACCAAGTACACAATGACATGTCAGCCTTCCCCATCCTGTAAATCATCATTCCCATCCTGATCTCATCCCTTGGGGCCAATGCCCCAGGAAGACATCTGGTCTCCTCATTCATAGACCCATCCAACCACTTAGCATACCACCACCATCATTCATTCATACATGATGTAGTAGAGATACTACTGCACAGAAACTGTTTTAGATTGAAACAATGATATTATCAGTAAATCAAGGAGATGGCTAAGGAGCTCTCTATGGTTCTTTCATATGCCAAACTTTCTTGTGGCACTTTTCAAGTACTACATCTCAGGGTTTTATTTAACTCTAAAAATTGATTAGCATTTTGCTCATAAAAGTCCTAAAACATTGTGAAAATGCACAGGACTTGCCTCACTGTGTTTAACAAACATAACACTTCTACAAAACCTACATAAATGCATTCTGCACAGTTAGTATTGTCCCAAGAAAAAAACTGCTAATCAATTATTTAAAACCCTGCATCTCAACACCTACAGTATGCATAATCCATACAATAGATATATTGAGTGGTGGATTTACAACATACATGATTTGCAAGTCATTTAGAAGGCAGAGAGGAGGACTTGAGGAAATTTCACATACATCTAAACAGCCTGATTGACTATGTATAATTCATGATAGAAAGTATTGACCCACAAGATTTAATTTTAGGATCTGCTTATTTTCAAAAGGGACAGTATATTACACTCCAGACATTACCATGAGCTGGCAGACTGGAACATGATACTTCATATCAACAGTTTTTACTCCTCTTTCCCATTTAGAGACATATCCCACACTTAAAATTGGTATGAGTCTAGAGAAATTGTAGGGAGAAGAGAGAAACAGACAACAGAACTGAAGAAATGAAATAGTCTACCAGTAAGTCAGAAGTAGGGTTATCAGTACAGAATATTAAAATAAGCAGATACTAGAGCACAGAATGTGGAAAAAATAAGCTACCAACAAGGGAAGGAACATCAGAAAAAAGACAGGGTATTTGGAGGTAAGGACTGTGTTTTCTACACAGTATTCCCTGAAAGCAAACATTATCCATCAGGTGATTATTCGTAAATGGCATATTTTGCAGTCGGACCTAATGGGTAAGAGAATGTTCCAACGGACCATTTCTGGTATCCAAAGGAACAAGAGCATTATAAGACCAATTAGTACATACTGAACATGGGACCCTAATGTGGAAGTAAGGGATTTTCTCCTTGCATCTTTATGCCCAGGGAACTAGGTGGAAACACCTCATAGCGTGACAACGTGATAAGACTCCAGTCCTTCATGAATCCCAACAATGGAGATATTACAGAGATCTGGAGTAATATCACATGCAAGACTGACCATCTGGGTTGTCGCCTACATTGCTGTTGTGACAAACTTTATGTGGGGAAAACAGATCAACCACTAAAAGTACAAAGATCGGAGCAACAGACTGCCATTAGATGGATGGGCACAACCTCACTGATAGCAGGACATTTGTGTACCTGATCATTCACAAGCATGTCTTAGTTTCTGTGACTTGGAGCATGTGGAGCATTAAGCAGTGGTGGTGATTAAGAAACAAGCATTTGTCAATGCCGAATGTTGTCTTGCTGGCATTGGCATTGGTAGTGCAGGAGTTAGAGAGTTGCATAATAGGAATGGCAGTGAAGTATTGAACTGACACCAACACCACCCCCACCCTGCAGAAACTGACAGGTGTTGGGGTGTGCCTTTTGGTTATCGGCCATATTGCTCATGCCATTTCACCTCACCCTACCCTGCAGACACTGACAAGTATCACGGTGTGCCTTGGGGTCTTCGGGCCTTACGCTCACCCCATTCCATAAGGAAATACACTGAGATGGGTGAAGTATAGGAGAATGGGGTGAGCTTTGGGGCCAAAGACTCGAAGGCACACCTCAATGCCTGTCACTGGCTGCAGGGTGGGGGTTGGGGTGGAATGGCGTGAGCATTACAGCCGATGATCCCAAGTCACACCCCGATGCTTGTCAGTCTCTACAGAGTGGGGCATTATGGTTGGAAACCCTAATGCCCCAGGTGTTTGTTAGTATTTTCACTCCAGATTTTCAACATGGGCTTTTTGTGACCCCCACCTCATGGACAGTGGCACTATCAGTTTGTTAGCTGAAAGGTGATTTTGCACAGCGACTGTGCCATTTGGCACCACAGGCATGGAAACACATTTCAGGCAGGATGTGAAAAATGACAACTGTACTGTTCATGAGGCAGTGTAAAAAAAATGGCAATGTTGAAAATCTGTAGTGAAAACATGAAAAATTGGTGAAGTCATGAGCTTGCATAGAAACTGTGCATCACATGCCCATAACACAATTATTTTGGGAATTTTTTTAATCACATTTTCAACATAGGCATTTTGGGACCTCCCCTCATGAACAGTGGCACTGTGATTTTGTTAATCTGTCCTGAAAGTTGATTTCCCACAGCGACCGAGCTATTGTGTGCCACAGGTGTGAAAACACATTTTGGGCAAGATGTGAAAAATGGCAACTGTACTGTTCATAAGGAGGTGTGAAAAAATGGCAATGTTGAAAATCTGGAATGAAAATATTAAAAATTGTCGAAGTTACATGCATGCTTGGAAACTGTGCAATGCACACTTGTAACACAGTAATTTTTTTGAATTCTTTCACCAAATTTGCAACATGGGCTGTTTCGGACCACACCTCATGAACAGTGGCACTGTCATTTTGTTAATCAGTCCTGAAAGGTGATTCCGTGCAATGACTGCAAAATTACCTTTCGGGACCGAGTAATGAGATGACAGTGCATGTGTTCATGAGGTGGGGTCCCAAGAACCATGTTGAAAATCTGGTCCCCAAATTCCCAAAAATGGCTGAGATGTCCACCTAAGTTGAACCCTCCCATTGCCTACCATTACAAAGCTTATCACATTCTGCTCAGTTCCTGGTCGGCTCTTGAAGAGTTCAGACGTGTTCCCGCTCCACAGAAGATCACAGCACTAGCCCTCCAGAGGTAAGTATAGGATGTGGGGAGTGCGAGGAGGTGGGGTACACAGAAGGTGGGTGCAGGTTGGGGGAGGGGGTGTGGCGGGACCACATGGGATAATTTCTTTACAGGTAAAAAAAAACAAAAACAGACTTCCAGGGATGTTTTCTTTATTTACAGGTAAAAAAATAATTTGGGGCACACTGGGGTGGGCTCCCAGTGTGTCACAAGTTGGGGGGGACATGAGGCCAATGGGGATTGAGCACCCCCTGTCTGCAAAGAAAGTGTGTGTGGGGGGGGGGACATGACGCCGATGGGAACTGGGCACCCCATCGGCAACAAATTGAACTTGGGAGGGACATGCCAACATGGGGATTGGGCATCCCCAGCATCAGCTTTGTGGGGATTGTGTGGGGGTGGCAGGAGCTGCCATATTATTGGAATGTTTCACCAGGAAAGGCACGTAACAGAGCCTTGTCATCTGATGCTCCAATGAGGAAACTGCACCTCATTGGAGTGGCAGATTTCTTTCAAGGTTTTGGCTGTCTTTAAAATTTTGCATCATCACTAGCATGCTCGCTAATTGGTGGCTGAGGGATGCACCCACTAAAGTGTTCCCTGCATTCAGCAACACTAACACACCTCTGAATACGCTACTACTGCAAGATGTTGCTTGTGCATGTGCAAGACAACATGAAAAGGCTTTTGCAAAGTGAGCTGTATTATAATTACAGGCTCAGTGTACTGGACAAAAGGGTTGGAATGAACAAGGAAGACAGTATTTGGAATGTAGGTATTGGAAACATTGAAGATACCCCCCCCCAACACACACACACACACACACACACACACACACAAAACACACACTTTGGGAAGCATACTGCAACAGGTACAATCATTTGTTTATCCTTTTTCCTTTGGGTGATTACTCTCCCTCTCTGTGGCCATACAACGCTCTCCATCTATTTAATGTTATAATCCATGAAAAATTCATTTTTCCATGCTAGGCACGAGGCACTGGTGAGTATTCCTGTCCCCAACTGCTGTTAGCCATTGAGTGAACACCTGTTCACTCCCACAACCCATTCGCCAGGTACCAATCACATATGCCCATACAGGAAGCAGGGTCTTCACCTCTTTTTTCTGACCTATGTGAGAGTGGTGCAGGCTTCTTCCCCTCCGCTGGTCTCCTTGGAGTCATTTCTCACCTATGCACAGAATTAATAGCTCCCTCTGGGAATGAGACTGTACACATAGGGCTGGATATTCAAACTGCGTCGAAAAAGTGCGCAACAGCAGGAGCAAGCACAAGTCAATTGCGCATAGGCGCAACAGACGCGATATTCAAACATGGAGCAAAACAAATTGCGCAAGCAGCCAACGTCTGAATATCGCACAAACTGCGCCATCGCACAACCAGGAAGGGGAAGCTGAGCAGAAAGGTTGCACCATAGCGCAACAAGGCTAGCCCAGCTGAGCAGTCCAGAGGTGCCATAGCGCAAGCAGAGCCCCCCCACCCCCAGCAGAGCAATGGAACTGCACAACCAGGGAGGCAGGCTGGGGCCCACCGCCAGCCATGCCACACATGGGCACAGGAACACACTGCAGAACCAACAAGACACCCGCACACCCCAAGCACAGCATCACTGGGGGAGGGATGGATGATCCACTGGCCCATGGGGACAAGCCAACAAAGCACAGCAGGGCCATGACTCCCCAGCACAACCACTGTCAGGCTGAGACTGCCACACACAGGGGGTTGACAACCACAGTGCACAGCAGCCCCCCGTCTGCACAGCACACCCTGCACCGTGACCCCAAGACTCCACCCATGTGCAGTGACTGTCACTGCAGTAAACACCATGCATCCCCGGCAACGTCAACCTCTGTAGCATAGAACCATACAAGCAGACCCACCCTGGGCACCCAGCAGTGGGCGGCAGCAGATGGCAAGACTGACTGAAAGTCACTGCCACACCGGAGACACCTCCCCATGCACACACACACACACACACACACACACACACCCAGGACCATACCACCCCAGATGGCATGCACACCACTGCAACTGAGCAACCATAACCAGCTGCAAATCAGAGACCACCACAGTATTCATAACAAAATATATATATGTTGGAAAACAGAAATTACAACACCAAGATCAAGAACAAAACTATATACAGATATGTACAAGACAAGGGGGGTAGGGGTACAAGGTAGGGGTGGGCAAGTGGTAGGGGTGAACAACTGGGAGAGGGAAGGCAGGGTGGGAGGGATGGGTGAAGTGGGAAGGGGAAGCACATTTAGCACCTTGCAGGCTGGTCTGCTGCTGCCTGGTGCTGTCCCTGTCGCCTCCGCCGTCGCCTGACCCCATGGCGCTGAATGTCCCGGAGGATGTCATGCGTCGCGATGGATACCCTGGTCAGCCGCTGGAGGGCACGGTCCATCCTGCATAGGATGCTGAGGCCTAGGAAAAGGGAACACAGTCAATGGCTGTGACTGTCCACAAACCTGAACACCACCCATCCTGCAAGGCATATAGTCCAGTGCCCCGCACCTGTGAGGGTATGCACCCACCCACAGTGACCATGCACATGACACGCCCAACCAGGCAGCACCAGCTATGTGCACCACTGCACACACACGCTGCCCATGTCCATCACACCATAAACAAGGCTGTCAAGTGATGTGGCAATGTGATGGGATGCCAGTTCCACAGCCATGTGCCCAGTGCATGCATGGACCACCAGTGACGCACATACAGACGTGCAGTGACACTGGACAGTGATGACTGTCACCTGTGTCGTTCATGGTTGTGTTGTCCATGGCTGGTGGTCATGCCCACCCCCTCCAGCATGCAATAGCATCCATGATGTAATGATACTCACACTCATCAAGCAGCTGTGGCTGCTGCTGCCGCTGTGGCCCACCCCTCACGTCTCCTCCATCCGCCACCTGGGCCCTGCCACGGCCCTCCTCAGCCTCTGCCTGCATCCTGTCTGCCAGGCCTGTGGGTGACAAATGTTGAGAAAAACATCAGTGTGACCCCAAAGCAGACTGCCCCCTGCCCCAGTGAGTGTGCCTGCCCACACAGCCAGACCCATGCATCTCACACCTGCACACACTGACACAGCCAACCATGGCAGAGCCATCCCCCATGCACCGCCACCAAAACACAGTCACACCCCTACGGAGAATACAGGTGCATAGATGGTACACCCACCTGGCCTAGGCACAACACCCCTGGCTGTGACCTGGAGGCGTCAGTGCCCAGCCCTCCCGCGGAGGTCACTAAACCTGTGCCTGCACTGCTCCACAGACCGGCACCACCCCTGTGACCTCACCAGCTCAGTGGCCACCTGCAGCCACACCTGGGTGCAGGCCATGGTGAGGGCTCATCCCATACAGTGCCTCAAAGTGGGCTCAACCAGGCCACCAGGTTGGCCACCTCCACCTGGCTCCATTGGGGAGCTCTCCTGCGTGCCATATTTGGGGTCGTACAGCAGGCAATATGGCACCCCGCAGCGCGGCAACCCCACGTGGAAATGTTGCGCAATAGACCACCATAGGTTTCAATCACGCTGTTCGTATAGTGCCGTCAGTTCACATAGCTCTGTCACCAAACAGCGCAACAGAGCCATACACATGGCAGCCGAACAGTGCCAGGGGGCCAAGGTCGGACACCAGGTCAGGGGTCTATGACGCAAGGCCACGCACAGCGCCATCTGACGTGTATGCATCCTGCGCGACCGATCACCTGCGTGCCAGTGCCACAGTGGACTATTGCGCAGTAGTGCCACAGCGCCATATAGTGCCCAGTGCTGTAGCGCCACTGGCACAATGGTGGCCATGGCCTGGTGCCGATCGCGCACAGCACGTCATCAGCGTGGCGAATGCCGTAAGCTACCTGGGCATGCGCGCAATGCAGTGTACCACACAGTCACAGATCTGTCATTGGCTCAGCCGGCTCAACCGTTTGCGCAAAGCGCAATGGCGCGATATTCAGCCGACACATGCAAATCATCTGATCAGCCATTCAAAGGTGCAGTGGCGATTTGCATCTCATTACAGTTGCTCCACTCCTAATTTGCATGCATTGTGCTATAAATGTGCGACATTGGGCTGCGCTGGCCAGATTCGGTTACTGCAGGTGAGAGGTGGGTTGCATGCTGTGTGATGTTCTGGACAATGGTCATGGGATAACGCTGTAGACTGCACAGTGACAGGTGTCCACTTCCACCCATACAGATCGCCATGACCGAGCAGAGCCAAGGTGAGGGTGAGGATGGTGGGCGGAGGAGGAGGCCCAAATTCACCACGGCGGAGACAGAGACCCTCTTCCAGGCCTACCTGGAGGAGGAGTCACTACTGAGTGGACGGCGGGGCACCCCTCAGACCCATGCGGCTGCATGGGAGGGGGTAGCTCGGGCAGTGAACCTGCACGGAAGCCACCAGCGCTCCGTGCAGGAATGCAAAAAGAAGATGGAGACAGACCGCAGGAGGGTGAAGGAAAAGGTGGCAGCCCTCAGGGCGGCACGTGCTGGCACTGGCGGGGGCCAGCCAGCGGTGGTGGAGCTGACCCCGGCTAAGGACCGACTGGCTGCATCAATGCAGTGGAGTGCTATTGAGGGCGTACCAGTAGGTGGATTCCAGACAGGTGGAAGCCCATCACTGCACGGTATGACATGGTGGTGGTGTTGGGGGGGAAGGTTGTTCACTTGCACTCACATGTCCTCTCTTTCTGTTACAGATCTTGTTCATCTTCAGGGGACGGTGGTGGTGGGTCCAGGCAGTGAGGAAGACCTGCTGGACATGGAGGAGGGTCCATCCACCTCTGTCACCAGCCAGCATGCACTGCACCAGCATGCACGCTGGGCTGCCAACTCTGGTGTCGGTGAGTCGGTGTGGGGGGTGCACAGCCTGTGTCTCAGCAGTCTGGCATGCAAGCATGCCAGCACGCTGTGACTATGGCTGTAGCACGTACCTGCACCATTGATGATGCAAGGACTGCAATGGGCAGTGACATGTGTGTGTCCCATGACGGACACACAGCAGGCCAGCACGTGCCCCTGGGCCTAGCTGGTTTCAATGTGTGTGCCAGCATGTCGGCACAGTCCCAGGCTGTGCCTGTCAGCACCGGTGGGGCAGCACCGGTGGCTGTGCAGGTGTCTGGCATTGTTGTGGCCACAGCAGTGGAACGAGTGGTCCCTGGGGCACAGCGGTTGGAGGGACAGCAGCAGCAGTCACCCACCAGGTCTGGGGGTACAGTGTCCAGTGGTGGCACATGCCCACCGCCCTTTGATATGCCCATTCCTGGTCCTGGTGAACAGCGCCCACCCTCAAGGGGTGTTGAGCATCAGGACCTTCCATACCCTGGGGCCAGGATGCCGTTGTGGCAGTACCCATTTGAAGAGCACACCGCCTGCTGCAGAATCAGTACAGCAGCAAAGGCGGGTTGCAATGTCCATGGAGGCACTGCGTGTGGCTGTGGAGCGGCACAGCAGGGACTGTGCTCTGGACCGTGCAGAGATGGTTCATATGCAGATGGATGTGACTGCCGCCATTGACAGGCAGACCCAGGCATTGGTCGCTGTCGTGGCTGCATTGGGCACACAAGCAGGTGCTCCTGTACCATGCACCCCACACAGTATGCTCTCCACTCCCCATTCCCGGCGTCGTGCGACACCAAGCCTGTCGACGCCGGGTTCTGCTGTGGGCATCCCAAGCACCCCTGGTACAGGTATGTTTGGCATACTACAGACCCCACTGCGGACAAGGTCACGATCGCGCAGTGGGACCCCTAGTGGTCCATCGGTGCCACCCCATGTGGCCCCTGCTCAGCCTGCCAGTGCTGTTGGGTCACGGCGGAGCCACCCACACATCCGCGGTGGCCGTGGAACGGTGCAACATGACTGACCTGTCTCCCAGTGCGGGCCCTGTCTGGTGCTGCCCTGTGTGCACTGTGCGTCATGGTGGGCAGTGCACTGGTGGGTGCCCTGCACATCACGCCGACATATGGACCACCTGCACACCATCCCGACTGCTGTCCACAGGTGCGTGTGCATGATGATGCCTGCATTGTACTGTACACCAAGGTGCAAGGGTGCCCAGCATCTGACACACGTGCTTGGACAGTACAGGTGGTGGGTGTGGTCTGTGGATCTGTGTGTTTGCCATGTCTGTTCCTGCTCTGCTGTGCACCTGCCCATGTACGCTTTGTGCCTGGTGTGTGTGTGTGTGTGTGTGTGTGTGTGTCCATATGACTGTTCGCCCCTCCCTGATGGTGTGTTTGTGTGCCTGGTGCCTTCCACTCCCCTTGCCGTCATACACCCCTGGTGTGTTACTCTGTGTGCTTGTGGGTTGCGCCAGGACAGTGTTGGTTGCACATGGCCCCTTAACTTACCTGTGTTGTGCATAATGCTCCTCTGTGATGGTGTCCCGGTGCAGCTGGGCCTGCCAGATCAGTCGGGGGTCCCGCCGTCCAAGGGGGGGCTGCTCATCACCATCAACACCAGCGCCGCTGGCGTCCCCATCGCTGTCCCCCTCTTCAACCTGTAGGGCTATCCCACAGTCTTTGGCCATGTTGTGCAGGATACAACAGGCCAGGAATATCCCACAGGCCTTCGAGGGGCTGTACTGTAGGGCACCGCCGGAGGTGTCTAGGCATCGTAAGCATGCCTTGAGCATCCCAAACTCCCGCTCAATGATGTTGCGTGTGGCGGCATGTGCCTCATTATAGCGTTGCTGTGATGGGGTTATGGGGCGCCGGTACGGTGTGAGCAGCCAGGGACGAAGTGGGTATCCGCTGTCACCTGTGTGGAGATAGTGGAGATCAGTATCATGTTCAGGTCCATATTGCCCATATCCCTGTGTGCCACTACCATGGCACCTGTGGCATTCCCACCCTTGCTCCGAGTTTGCATTTCCTACATGCGTACTCACCCACTAGATGGCCTGTGGGGATGTCCCCACTCTCGAATCGATGGCACAGTGCGGACTGATGCCATATGAAGGCATCATGTGCTCCGCCAGGGTGTGTGGCACAGACATTGATTATACTCCCAGTGGCATCACACACCACCTGGCAGTTGACACTGGAGAAGCCCTTTCTGTTCCTATATGCGTCCCCATCGGGGCCAGGTGGCGTGCGAATGGCCACATGGGTGCAGTCTATGGCTCCTAGCACGCCAGGCATACGTGCTACCCTGTGGAACTCCTGCATGTTTACTGTACGCTCTGCCATGGTGCTGGGGAAATGGATGTGCTCCGCAGCATGTGGCAGCAGTGCACTGAGGAATTGGGTGAGGATGCATGACGTGGCCGACTGTGTGATGCCTGTGGTGTCCCCTGTTGGCCTCTAGAAGGTGCCCATGGCGAGCAGGTACATGCAGGCTGTCACCTTGGTCTCCACTGACAGAGCGTGACTCCGTCATGAGGGTGCCTGCATCACATCACTGCACAGCTCACAGAGCCGCCTCAGTATTGCCCTGTTCAGGTGGTACCGGCCTACGATCTCTACATCTGTGTACAGCTCAAAGCTGATGCGGCACGGTACTGCCTGTTGGGGCGATCAACACGGGGCCCATCCACTGCCACGTCCCCCACACCTTGCATTCTCACTTCTCATTACAGCTTCCATGTGGAAGCTGCCACTGTCCATCTCCCTGGCTTGTGAACCCCCCTGGCTGATGTTGCTCTGTTACCCCGCTGTCCTGACTGCTACTTCCACTGCACCGGGCACCCCCCGCTGGCCTCTGCAGCCTATGGCCCACACTGCATCCTTGCCTGCCCTGGCCTGTCACTGTCTGTCTTTCTCTCTCTCTCTTCCCCACTTGGCATCCCTGTAGCATTCTTGCGCCTCTTCCTTGAGCCTTTTTATTTTGGCTCATTTCCGCTGGGGCGCAACTTCCGGCTGTTCCGCTGTTGCGCATTGCGCAAGTCTTTGAATATCGCATTGCGCTCTTTATGCATGGATCCACCCCCTTCGGTCGCGCATGCCTTCATTTGCATTGCGCTGTTGCTCAGCATGTTTTTGGTGCCGCAACTGCCTCCTGCTGAATATCGCAGAATGGCACACTTTCGGACTTGCGCATGTGCAACCCTATTGCGCATGGCGCAACCCTTTTGAATATCCGGCCCATAACATTTAAAGTGCAGCTTAGGCACAATTCAGCTTGTATTTCAATATCATATATAGATTTCTCCTCTTCATTATTTATTACTGATGAAATTCCAACAAAAACAAAATCTTTATCCCTTAGAGTTCATCTAACTCTAGCATATTCCCTACTTGAAAATATAATGCTTTGTTGTGACATCAGTCTGTTGCCATGGGAATAACTGTGATATCATGAGCAGAGTATTATGACATCAGGCTGGGAAGAAGCAATAGGAGCCGATGAACCATCAAGGAGCAACTATCCTGTTTTCATGCTTATGACCTCAATAATACATGATGGGGATAAAAAAATACAGAGTTAATGCACTAATATAAGCTGCTATTTGTCCAAATATTATGTTTTCTAAAGTTCTTCTCAAGGTGTTGGTGGCTCTTCAAGAACATATTAGGAATTGAATAAAGGGAACATTTATGAATAATTGTATGCTGACCTGGAAGAGATAAGGACTTTTCCGAATCATCCAGTGTACACCAAGAAATTATTTTATTTATTATTTTATATTTCTTCCCAGTCTTTGCTAGACTTGCTGGAAAGTAGCACCAACCAGATTTGCCCTGTCTACAGTAGCTATTTCTGATGTTTTTACACCCTGTTGGTAATGTATAAGTGTTTAAGATGTATGCAATAAGACACACCAGGGTGTGTAATCATGAATCAATAACTGCACACTGCAAGAGTGTTGTTAGGCACAAGGTGCTTGCGCCAAGTGCCTTTAAACACACAAGAGTAAAGTGTGAATATTGACCATAATTACACATTCCTGAAGTGTCATTGTACTTATAACATGGGTTCTACTTAAAATTGTTTTTGGTTTTTTACTTTGTTTTATTCTTTTCAATAAGAAAACATTTGTTTTCTGTATGACACAGGAGTAGAAGATGAAAACATAATTCCAGTTATTGTGTACTGATATTGTAGCTGAACCTGGTGCTCAGGCTAAACAAGTACAAGAGTGTAATTATGGCCAGGTAATTGCACTCTTGTACATGACTTTAAGCCAATCAGTTGACTAGAATGTTCTTACCAACATTATAAATTGCTATAATATGGTGAGTGGGATGGTGTGTAAAATTTTAACTGCCAATGCATGTGGACATGTTAACAATTAGCTCCTCACCTAATGAATATTTATTTTATTTAAATTTTGGTGAATGGATAGGCCCACTAAGACTGAAACAGTCCCTTTTTCAGGGGTGATCCGGAATTAATTACATACATCTATAAACATAACAAAATATATACATGTCATTTTACATTTAACAGTCAATATAGACATACTGATCCAGTCAAGGATACAGTGGAAGGTTAATTACAATCAACATCAACAGGAGAAGAAGTACTATTATACACGAGACAGTCACAGTCAGATTGATGTCCCAATAAGGTTAGATCGGCAGCAGGAAGTTGGCTGACTCAGCGGTAGCAGTTGCAGAGGCTCAGTTCCAACAGGTGGGCTTTAAGACCCTTCTTGAAGCCCCCAGGGAAGGTACATTCCTGGAGACTGCTAAGGAGACCATTCCAGATGGGAAGGATGAAGGCAGCATAGGACCAGAGTCCTAGGGAAGTCCTAACACTGGGGACTTGGAGAAGTTGATGGCCAGAGAATCTTAATGTTCTCCTATTCTTTTTGGGAGCTGATGTGTTAATTAGGCTAGGAGGGGCACCATTTTGTTGGAGCTTAAAAGCAAGGCACAATGAGGGATATGATAGTCTTCCCTCAAGAGAAGGCCACCTTAGGGATAATAGTACCTTGCAGTGATGCTCCCATGGTGGCACCCCTGCAGCAAAGCACCCTATCCTGTGGTACAGTATTTTTAGCCTTTGCATTTCAGAGCTTCTTACAGAATGTAGTAAAGGGGCCCCATATAGCAGGATTGGAAGGAGTGTACCAGTGGAAACCCTGAGTTTGGATTCATGAGTGAGGAAAGGTTGCAGGCGATATACAGTAATAGACCTAACTTTTGGTTGAGTTTCTTGGTCAGATGGTCGATGTGGCCCTTAAAGGAGTAGTCTTTGCCTAAGTATACACCTAGGTATTTGATACAATCGATCACTTCAATTTTTGAGCCATTGGAAAGAGCTGGGAATATGTATAATGCACAAAGTGAGGAAAGCGCATGGGACATCATGCACACCATATATACTCTCAGTTAACTCCTTTGCATTGATCAGGCCCATTTACAGGCTGTCATATCACAAGCCCAGTTCTGTCAACTGCTTTCATGCACATCCTCCTTGGCACTTGAAGATGAAAGTGGAAAATGATGGTAAACTACATAATACCAAATATACATCCCTTTTAAAGATTAGGCGCTTCAAAAGGCACTTCAAAAGCAAGCAAGAAATACTATTTTGTCTTTGTACAGGTTCTGATAAGTGGGACTTTGCACACAAAGGAAGAAATGGCATTCATCTAAAATGGTCAAACTAATATTACTGGCTTTCCAAATACAGCAATTTTTCTAATTACGAATGTAGGAAAACTCAAAAAAAAAAATTTGCAGCAAGCCCTTCAGTCCAGTGGTAGTGCTACCACATGCAACGCCAGTGACCCAAGTTTGAGAATGAACCTGGGCTGTCGAAGAGCCAGTGGGGGAGGAAGACTGAGCATCCAAGAGGACACTCTGCTCCTCATGGAGATACAGGCACCATCTCCACTGCAGTGCTGTCACCTGGGTGGCCACAGTGGGTAGAGCAGTGGAAGGCAGAGTAGGAGGGTGAATGTCAGCTGGGCTGTCAGGCGGCACACTATCCTGCACCCTTCCGCATGAGCCTCATGCATGCCAATGTCCAGAGGGTGTGGAGATGAAATTAGGAAATGGCCCCATCATAACAGATGATGGAACCAGGTAAATACAGGTCCCTGTATCATCAGAGTTGTCTCCTGAGGAAACAAGGAAACTCAGGGTTAATCCTCCCCTACTCCTGTCCCTGCCTAGGGGTTAGCCAAGGCTCAATGGAGGTTACAGGCACCAACTAGTAAAGGTGCGTCAGGGTTGGCAATGTGGCATCTGAGTTCCTGAGGGAGACTCGTGCTGGCATAACAAAGGGGGCATACAGAGAAAGTAATAAAAATTGCACTGTTGTGGACTCTCTATTTATATGAATTTCTGAAAGTCTGTGAATCACCCACTTCTAATGTAAGTTTATGGGTCCAGTTGGAGGGCCTCTTATGGCTATAAGAGTGTCACCTAGTGTGCTTTTAGGACCAGAGGACTGCAAACTGAAGGTGAGCAGTTCTGTGGTCCTAAGGACACGAGAGGCGACACTCTTATAGCCAAAAGAGGCCCTCCAGCTGGACCCATAAAATTATTATAGATTGCTAACCATTAAATTAAAAACCCTTTCTTATTTAATAAAGTCAGTGGCAGGAGCAGTCAACGAGAAGCCTGTTATAGTGCTCAGTGCATGAGGTACTCTTATGGCAATAGTAGTACCTCAAGTACAACTGAAGAAGCACTCTGATTGGTCGGGGATACTCCTGTGATCTATAATTTGGTAAATAAATGTTTCATAATGTGTAGTAGAGCATTGTTCTGTGTAGAATGCCATCCCTTTTAAAATGCTGTTTTACCACAGTTAAAAGGTCATGGAATATGATTGCACCCTTCTGTGGTACAACAGCATTCTGAAACCTCAAGAGACTGCACAGGTCAGTTTCATTCCAAAAGGGAAAGAACTGCCATGCGTACATTTCACATAATACTATACATTATACAAAATACACAAAGAGCAACTTTATGCACAAACATTGTGTTCTGTCACCTTGGGCTTCTGATTCCCACAGACCTCTCCAGCTTCGCTCTTGAGGTTTGAGGGAATCAGAATCCCATAGCAGAACACACTGGTTGTGCATAATTGCCCATCCAGTATTCTTGATTTATTTAACTCCAATGAAGAGCCCAGAACAGGGACTATAGCCTGGATTTATAAAATTGCTGATTTGAAGGATAACAAGATGTTTGTCCTACATGAACAACATTATCTAATGGGACAGAATAATTTTGACTCGGCATGAAATAACCATTTGAAATTGTTTGTGTCTAATAAAAGGTTACTTCATTTTTTGCTGATGCATTGTAGGATATATGCAGTAAACATATGGGACTGATGGCTCTGATGAAGCTTTAAAGTGAAATGTTAGCTCCGTATCTGTGGCCTTCACAACTTCATAATAAAGTGTTTAAAAATGGAATACAATTATTTATGCTTGAACTTTCTGGCTGGGTGAATGTGCAGCCTCTCTCCTTGTTATTTAAAAAGGCATGCTGCCACCCTCTTGAAGGCCTATACATGCTTTATTTAATCCAGAATGGACATGTGGATAATCTTTTTTTAAATAACACAGCACTTCAATATTCACAAAAAGAGATCATTTGGTTATGTTTTCATGTTGGTAATGTGAGCACGTACAGGTTAGTAGGATAGCAACATAGAATTTGAGATTGAAAGGGAGTCTAAGTCTATCATGTCCACCCTCCTGCTCTACAAATGCTTATAAGTATGGCATACAAATGAGAGCTTGAGAAGGATTGTTTTGAAGAATCATTAAAATGGTGGTTCAGTGTTTGTCTATTTAATAACAAAGTAAGGCAACATATGAACCAAAACTTTGCTAAAACAAAAGACTATAACAGTGGTGAAAAGCAGGAGGAAGGATTTGCCAGTGCCCCTAAGGAAAAAACTAGTTTTGGTTTGTCCCCTTGGGACTTGGAGCTGGATTTTCCAAAGCTGACGTAGGGCTTGCTTCAAGCCCTGCAGCTAACCCTTGCATCACCCCAGCTGGCCAAGGCTGAACACCGCAACTGCACCTGATTTCATAATCTCAGATGTGGTTGCGACATTTCGACCGGCTTTATGGCAGCTTGCAGTTAAGTTAGGCCACAAGCTGCGTTTTGGAGGCCCCGGTACCTACAAATGTTAGACCACATAAAAGTTGTATAGCAGACATCATTTTGATGAATGGGATAGAAAATCATGTTGTTGTTTTTGCCTGCAGTCCCGATGCACCATATATTTGATGCTCACGGGACTTACGTCAAGAATCTCTGCTTGAAAATCCAACCCGTGGTGTCTCTTTTCTCTCACTTAAGTCCCCAGATCCCCCTGTCCCCCTGTTCAGTGCTCATTGTCTGTGTTGTGGTACTCAGCCTCCCATGTAAGGTTAAGAGGTAGTGGTCTTTTCTGAGACCCCTCCCAAGTCTCCCCAATCATAAATGGGTTACTAGAGAGAGATGTGCACTAGGCCTTCATCCCTCCTTAGAGAGTGAATGCATTACTTCCATGATGTGTTTGCCCTCCACCAACCCAGATGTCTTCAGTGCTCTGTGTTTCTTGATGTTTGGACTTCCTGTTTTCAAGTTTTTCATTAGTTTGTTCACTGGGTTTTCATTTCATGTTGTTCAGGTTTTTGGACCCTTAACTTAAGACAGTCAGTTTTGTCTTTACACCTGACAGAGGCATAGCTGTTCCTTGCTGTTGTGAAGTTCATATTGTTACTCTCAGACCATTAGCTGCATTTGGAGAGGATAACGTGTTATGATTGGCTAGCACTGTAAGGTAGTTTTATTCTGTTGTATAAGCCTGTCGCTATAGTCCTCATACATTTCTGTATTGTTGCTCTTGATCTTTCATCATCTGTTCTGTTTCCTTTGTCTCTAACTTCATCTCCATAGTTTTGGTGTAGCACAGAGGTATCACTCTCACCATCAGATTACAAAGTTATTCATTCAGGTCCCAAATGGGGAGGGGGGGCTGTTTATGCTCAATGCTGACAATGAGGTGAAGAATAGGTGGGTATTGCACCATTGGGCATTCCCTCAGGGTTCAGAATTTGGTGCAAGAGGCATATCAGGGAATGGTTACTTCAGGCCTATCTGGAAAATGGGTACTGGGGCCAAGGATTGTCTCACTAAGATCAGCATCAGACCACTTCCATTGGGTACAGTAGTGTTCTAGGTTTGCATTTTGTTTTGACTTGCAAAAATCAGAAGATCCTGTTTTATTAGAAAAAAAGATGTTGTATGAAAGGATGTTCAGTATCTGCAAGGTAGGAAGGAGGCCACCAGGGGGAAGCACCTGGAAATGTTCAGGGATCCAGATAGGTCAGTCTAACACTTGATTCCCTCCATTGATGAGACGTTAAACCAAACTCCCTTCTGATAGTCTTTGGTTGCTGTCCAATGGAAGTTAAAGATCCCATGCCACTTTTCTTATAAGGGTAGAGCTAGTCCTGCTATTCTGTCTAACATGCCCAGTCCTCAATAAACCGGTTCTACGGCAATTGTTAGTAGCTATCTGTGGATGCTATTGGTTGTCACCTAGCGGCTGCCTTGAAAGGCTGCATACACTTACTACTCTATCCATATCAAACTTGACTGATTTATGAAGCACTTTCTATTCAATCAAATCCTGGCATTTCATTTAGGGTTTCTTCCATTGCACTCTCAGTAATTCTGTGTGATTTACATCATTGCAGACATTTCTTGAGTTTTGCAGCAGTGAACCCTTCTGTGGAACTTCATGGAAGGAGAATAACTGCCTAGGTGCAGTGAGTGCACTTTTCATTAGGCAATTGTATTGGGAACTTTGACTTGTCCCTAAAAGTCCCCCTTTTCTCTGGCTAGTAATACTGTAGTCTGTAATGATGCCATGCTCTCCCCCTGGTCTTGAAAATTCAGGCAGTAGGCTCACCACAGATAGTAATGCACAAGACAACTGCCATACCAATTATGATAGTAATGATTGTTTTAGTTTCTCTCAGCAGCTGGAATCTAGTGAATTGAGTTATCACATATATTACAGGCAGCAGGTAACCATGAAGAACTGGAAATACATCTGTGGTAAGTGTTTTTTTTTTGTATGTGTATCTCCATGTAGTTAGCAGGACTCATAATTGCAAGTCTGCAGAGTATCCTGTTTTGCTTAGATAGACATTGTTTAACCAGTCTAGCCTGTATGGAGGTTAAACAGCTAATTTTATGTATTTAATATGTACTTAATGCAATGGATGATGCTGAAGTTGTATTCTTATAGTTTAGCATTCCTGTAGCCAATAGTTATTTAGAATTCATGTATTTTTTGTTACTGATATGTTTCCTTTTCTTTTCTTGCTTAGAGTTATAAGTCCATAGGATATATCTCAGCTAGGAGCTATTTTTTTGACGTCTTCTGTAATGCACTTGTAATTTTGTGTTTTAAGTCCAAAATTTGTTATATATAAAAAAGAAAGTGTAAATTCACCATGTCTTGGTTTATACCTGCCATTTTATTTTTGCTGTTTTGACATGCAGAGTACTGCAGTTTATTTTTAGTTTCTTCACCATATATGTAGGATCCCTGTCAATAAAATTAATTGAGTAGACACATTTGTCAACAGGTTGTCCTTTTGTTGGTTTAGTAGTAGTGGTAGTAGTTTTATTTCTTAAGCATCCGATCCTACAGGCTCTGAGCACCTTACAAAAGAATATCAATAGCAAAACTACAGCAGCACTACAGACTGATAAATAACAGCAGATTCTAAAATTAACACTTGTACAGTATCTCAGGTATAAGTGGGGTATGCTATTTAAAACAATTGATGTCTCAATTTCCATTTAAATAATTCCACAGAGGAGGCCTCAAGTTCGCAGGACAGCTGATTCCAAAGAGCAGACAGTATCACCACAAATGCATAATCCCCAGACAATTTCAGGTGTGATCTAGGAACCCTCAGAAGGTCGGATGATCGGTGGTGGCAATCAGGAGCATGTGGATGCAGGAGCTCTTTCCGGCAGCCTGGGCCCAGATCGTGTAGGGCTTTGCATGTTAACAAACCTATCTTGAGACACACCACCTTACAGGCAGCCAGTGCAATGTCCAGAAAACAGGAGAGATATGCTCAGAACAAGACACCTTAGCAACCAATCAAGCTGCAGTATTCTGCACCAGCTGCAAGTGGTGCATCAAGCCTCCAGATAGCCAGAGTTACAGGGCATTATGAGCATAGGAACATACACAAATAGCCAGCAGAAGACCTTTTGGTCTATCTAGTCTGGTCAATTTGCAGAACCATTTTTTAGTAACTACTGTTGGCTCTGCCCCCTGCCCCATAACAGTAGTCAAGTTTGGATGTTACGAATGCATGCAACTGTGCCCTTAGGTCCTGAGAACTTAAATACGGCTTGATGCAGGTGATATTCTTGTATGGAAAATCCACCATGGACCACTGCCAGCACCTCATGTCCCAGTGTAAGTTTCTTGTACTTGATTGTTCACCTTATCTCTGTGAGGGGGCTGGAGCCAAGATGTAATCCAATCCCTGCCACACCCAATCCTGCCATGCTCCAGATACTTGCATCTACCAGTAGCACTTCCGTCTTGTCTAGATTCCGCCTCAGCCAGCTGGAGGCTATCCAGTGATTGATAACAGCAAGACAATGATTTAGCACATTGACTGCATCCCCCTCCCCAGGGGCAAATGATAGGCATTGCTAAGTATCATTAGCATAACAATGAAACTGCAGACTGTATCAATAAAATGATCTCACTCACCGGCAGCATATACCCCACAAACAACATAGGCGACAAGATCGAATCTTGAGGGACCCCACAAGTCAGGGCAGCTGGGTGTGAGAGAAAATTTCACCATGCAGCCTGCTGTACCCTACTGAAAAGGAAGGACTCAACCATCTCAAGGCAGTGCCACCAAGACCAGTCAAGTCCCTCAGCATTGTATTGCAGCTTTTGAGATCCCTGCCTGCTTTCAAGCATACATTGAGCCTACTGTTTGGTGGAGACTGCCATACAAGACCCTGCCTGTGTCTAAACTGCTCTATACAGACTGACATTTCCGACTGTCTAACAGAGACTGCCATTTATTTCAGGCTGCCTGCTAAATCTCCTGTCTGTGTACCTGTACCTGCAGTGAAAGCCGTCTACCACCAGCACGACCCTCTGTTGCAGCCACTAACATCTGGACCCGCAAATACTCCTCCATCTGTTCCCGGTAAGTGAAGGGGGATACTGGATGTGGAGACAGGCTGGTGACATCACTGGAGGGGGGTCATAGGCAGAGTCACCTTTAAAAGAGCAGCCGCTCAAGCATCTGACCTCAGAGCAGCTGCATGTATGAGTGGCTCATGCAGGAGTGGCATGAGTCACTCTGTGTAAGTCAACCTGGAGGAGGACACAGAAAAGCCTATGCAAATTTTCAAGTACATGTTAATGATTTCTAAAACCTAGCAGCTTGTAATTGGTATTAGTGAGTGGCTTTTGATGAAAACAACAGCAGTGCCCTAGAAACGGATTTCCATATTAAGTTGATAGCAACCACTTTTCTCTACTTATAATAGTTAGCAATCACTTAATTGTGCTCATAACTTTGTAAAACCTCAAAGATTTATTGTTATTGACTGTAGTCAGGAATTCATCTGTTTTAGATCATTTGCATTTCATATGCGCTTTATACTGACTTGTTTGCTCTGACAGCCATATTTTATTCTCTTGGTTCTGGAGCAAACATTTTCCATAGTAACTTGAGAGTTTTTTCTCTCTTTTAAATATTCTAGGAGCAAGTATTTCTCCTCATAACCTGAGAGTTTTTCTGTCCTTTAAATATTTTAGCATGAAGTATTTGTTGACATGTTTTGATATTCTCTGGTGGCTGTTTATATATTAGGGGGCTTAAATAATGGCTTAAGATTCTCAGCAGTATCTTTGACCTAACAACATTCTGAGCTTCTTATTAACCTATGTGAGGCCCTTGACTAGGCCATAGTCTCCAGGAAGAAGAAACAAATTTACCAAATAGTGGAAAAGTAGACTGTTTATAGTAACCTCTGGTGAGTTACTTAAAATGATCAGATTTTCTCTTTAATATTGATCTTGGGGGGGGGGGGGAGATATTGAAATGAATCCTGGACCTGATTCAGCCTTCAATAATTTAAGGATTGCACATGACAATGGCAGATGTTTGGCGGGTAAAATGGATTTGTTGGGGATTTAGAGCAAAAGTGGTGGTTCCGATGTTGTGGGGATCTGTGACACTTGGCTTTCTAAAAGAAACCCTGACTTTGACACACCCCTAGAAAACTACAAGTCTTTACAACATGACCAGGAAAGGGTGATGGAGTTGTTTTTTATGTTTAAAGTAAGCTAGGATAATCTGACCCATTGTTCTCTGGAGAAGTGGATGTAATCAAGTTGGTACCGGTCCATCTCCCTTGACAAAAAACATGCATCAGGGTACCACCCGAACCAAGGTCAAGGTGACTGTTTCTGAGTCACTCATAACAAAATTGAAAACTTTTATTAGTGGCAGGGAGGTGAGTCTGGTGGGGGATTTTAAAGGGACACTGTCAACCCAATTAGGCATCAAAGTGTCACTAGTTTATAAAACACGTTATGATTGGTCACATTCTGTAGAGATTACTGATGTAGCTGGTGGTTTGATTCCGATTACTTCTTTCTTTTTAAAAGTGAAAAACTGACTGCCCACCATATTGGTGTTACCACACAACACATGTTTGTTTGCATCCCTTGATCAACTCCCATTGCGTCATTCCTGGACTTTGTAACACCACCAACACAGTCTAGCCACTCATGCAGTGTGAGCAAAGGAGACTACTGCATCAT
Source organism: Neoceratodus forsteri (assembly GCA_016271365.2). Taxonomy (NCBI): domain Eukaryota; kingdom Metazoa; phylum Chordata; order Ceratodontiformes; family Ceratodontidae; genus Neoceratodus; species Neoceratodus forsteri. The sequence continues at coordinate 240,453,307 of CM057459.1, read as the reverse complement.
AAATGGCTGCACTGTTTGGGGGTGTTGCTAATGTTTAGGACGTATGCAATAAGAATAAATCAAAGATGTAAAACAAAACAAGGTTGGGTATAATGACATCATTAGAATGCATTTCAGTTCTACTAAGAAAGGAAGCAGACAAAATAACCAGCAATATCAATACATGTTAGAAGTAGACAATGACAAAATGAGCGTTTTCAACTAAAAATAATATGATGCAAAACGGGTTGACAGTGTCCCTTTAACGGAAACCTGGAGTGGGCCCAGGGGGCATAGTCTAGCATGTGGCCTTTCCTCACTTGGTCTACACCAGATTGTTGGGACATTCACCAGAAAGGGCACCCTACAAAGTCAAGGAAACATTCTGGATTTCATTTTTAAGACCTCACCAATAGCAATACTTAATACCCATGTAGGCACACCAAATTTAGAATACCATTGTTACACTGAATGCATTGTTAATATTTTGGTAGCCAGGCTTCAATTGTCTTCTGTTTCTTACAGCAGATGTTTCAAAAACTTCAACAGAATTTTAGAAGCCAGATAAACCAAGTAAATTGGGATAGACTTCTGCTTATCTTTGATGTTGATATTGCTCTAAGAGAATTCACTAGCTCCTTTGTTTGAAGTGTGTGACAGAAATGCCCCTTTTAAATTGACCGGAGTTAGGAAAAATCATCTCCCTTGGATCAGTAAAAAAGGAAAAAAAGCAAATAAGGTGGAAACACAGATTATGGAAGAAGGCAAACCGAACCCTGAATGTCGAGGATTGGGCTCTTTTCAAGAAGATTAGAAATAAATATAGGAGAATGATGATGGCAAAAAAATAAAACTGTATTACAGAAGAAAGATAAATAAGACTACCAACCCAGCCCATTAATGGAACTTAATAAAACAATTGGAAGGAACAACGAAGAATGAGCAACAAATTAGTCTTCTTGATAAGAAAGGTTTGGAGTTGCTGGTTTCACAATTTGTTAACCATTTAAACTCCCACTTTTGTCATCTTCCCAATGTTAAAATGGTGTGCCCAAATTTAATAATGGGTGATAGGGCCACTAGTGTTCACAGGCCAACCAACTCAGGCATGATGGTGCCAAAGTTTTACTTTAGATCTCTAAAGCCAAATCAAGTGCTGCAAGAAATAAAAAAAACGAACTCAAAAAAGGCCACAGAACTGGACCAAATCAAAATAACATTTTTGAAGTATTTGGCTGACATTGTTGGTCTAGTTCTAACAAATATTTTCAACTTAAGCTTGCAACAAGCCATTTTTCCCTAATTGTCCCCATTTTCAAGGGAGGATAGAGAAATAAACCCACTAACTAGCAACCTATCGCACTTCTCTGCACTGTTACAAAATTATTTGAGAGGCTGATCGGTAAGCAGCTTTTCAAATATTTTGAAAATTACAACCTTTTATTTCTGTGCATGGCTGGCTTTAGAGTGGGGAGGTACAGGTGCACTGCACTGGTGGACTTCATGAATTTAGTAGCTAAGGGGTTGGAAGCAGGGGAGTCCGTTGGTATGGTGTTCATCAATCTCTCCAAGTCCTTCAACCTAGTCAACTATTATACTTTGTGGGAGGCAGTATAGCACAGTGATTTAGGACCCCGAGCTGCAAACTGGGAGACCTGAGTTTGAATCCCACAGCCCCCACTTGCATACTGTGTGATCCTGAGCAAGTCACTTAACTTCTCTGTGCTCCCAGGTCACACCTGGAAACAAGCTTTTGCTTAGCGTGCCTTTCCTGGTTAAACAATTTCCCCTTCCTTCCTTTGTCAATCCAGCTCTATCAGACTGGTATGTCAAATACTGTGATAGACTGGTTCCAATCCTACTTCACTGAAAGAACACAGCAGGTATCTATTGGAAATGTACTTTTTGACAAAGAGCAGCTTATCATGAGGGTCCACCAAGGGTCTATCTTGGGGCCCCTGCTAATGTTAGTTTATGTAAATCTCCTTCCCTAGCTGATTACAAACTGAGACATACGCTTATATGCAGATAACACAGTTCTCATCTGTAGAGCCAGGAGAAAACTGGAATTATGAATAAAATTCCAAACCAATTTTAATTTGCTACTGCATTGGTTTGGGGATTCAAAGATGATTTTGAATGATGAAAAAGCCCAGGTCATGGGGTTTAGGGGAAAAAAAATTCCAAATTGAATGCTGAAGTGGAATTGGAGATTTATATATTTAATGGGAAAAAAGATGGTAACTATGAATATTTACAAATACCTGGGGGTTGACATAGATAGCAGACTTACATTTTGGGACCATACTAATAAAACCACAAAAAAAGTCAGTGCTAGGCTGGGAGCAAAGGAAAGCTTTTCTTCTACCCAAGGAATCAAGAAATAGGGTAGTACAGCAACTATTGCTGCCAGTATTGGAGTACAGCAGCATAGCCTATCAACATGCAAACCTGACCCTATTACAAAAGCTGGACCAAACTTATTACAGAATGATCCATTTTGTGTTGAAATGTCACTTTGATTGCCATCACTGCAAAATGTTCAGGAAAACAAAAAAAGTGGAGCACACTTGCCTTGTTCAGAATATGTGTGCAGTTTATTAAATAGCCATAATGTACCTGTGAGAGAATACAGTGCAAAACACAGCCTATGTATTGCCCTGCTTATCGGGCTTCATTGGAGGTGTTTGAACATGTGCAACAGGCAGTGCTTAAATACAACATTTTATGAATATTCATGAGTTTACTTTGACTTTTTTAGGTTAGCCCCATAACTGACAGAAAGAGATGTAACAAAGTGTCATTCCCTTTATAGATCTTTAGTGAGGTCAAGCCTGGAGAACAGCACCTGGTTCTGGAGTCCTTGTCTCAGGAAACATAGGGGCAGGCTGCAGACAGTGCAGCACAGGGTAACAAAATTGATTCAGAGCCAACAGGGCAGGTCTTATGATGAGAACCTCATGGGATTGAACATGTAATCACTGGAGACCAGAAGGCAGTGGGGAGATATGCTAGAGACCTTCAAGTTCCTAAAAGGAATAAACAAGATAAAGTACAACAACTCTTTTGCTTGAATGCAGGCTTGAGGTCACGAAGGCATGAGTGGAAACTGACAGGAGGGAGGTTCAGGAGGGATGTATGGAAGTATTATTTTACTGAAAGGGTGATGGAGCTGTGGAACAGTCTACTAGCCAAAGTGGTGGGCACTAAAGCAGTTGATGGCTTGAAGTGTGGTTGGGACACAGTTAAGGGTATAGTGGGCACTTTGGTGACAGAATCGGGAAGGAAATTAGGGTGGAGGAGGTGGAGGGCTAGAACCCTGGACAGGCAGTTACTCCCAGGGTTAAATTGGGAAATCTGACAGACTGGATGGACCATTACTCTTGTTCTGCCATCATGGTCTATGTTCCTATGTATAAATGCCACTGCATTATAAAAAATAATTAAAAAGCAGTGCAACCAACTTCACTTGTTACATACAGAAGTTTCACAAAAATATTTTAGCAAAAAGTTTGGAGATTAAAATCGAATAATTACTGTACCAGTTATAAGGTTTTGTGGCTGCAGGCTAGTCACTTTTAATTAATATTTCGTATTTCATACTAGTCGTTGACCATAAGAGTGGTAGCAGTCACTCCAGAGGGACCAAAAGATCCCCTCTATTGCTTGTACTTAATCAAAAATAATGCAGGTGCAATAATTACAAATAGTGGGGGAGTCAGAAACAAGCTACCACCCATGCCTATTCAAAGGGAAATTATCCTGTATTTCGACTTGCTTTAGTAATGCTGCAATTGCCTGTGGAGAAGTGAACCTGAAAACACAGAAATGGAACAACATCAAATATGTTTACTATAGGCCATAATCTTACCATATAGCTGGGACATTGAAATATACTAGTAGAAAACACATTCACAATATTGCTAACTCAAGTTTTCCAAGTAATGGCAGATTTTGATTTCAATTAAAAATAAATAAAATAATTTTTCACAGCCTCAGCTGTATGTTGTGGATGAAAAATAGTAAGAAGAAGAGAGAAGAATACAGAGGAACTACTGTATCTCAAAAGACAAGAACATAAGAGAAACATAAGGGGGGAGTGGTGGGGGTTGTGGAGAGGTGAAGAGTTGGAGGAAGAGAGGTGAAGAGTGTGGGTTGGGTAAGCAGAATGAGGTGGGGGAGTGGGAGGGGTAAGGGACAGAAGTTGTTGAAGGGAGTGTGGGAAGTAAGTAACAGGCAGGAATAAGGAGTGGTTGGGGTAGTGGGGAGGGTGGGGGTGGGGATGAATTAGGGGCCAATCTAGAAAAAAGGAAAAATAAAACATCCCATGATATTGCAGGATAGCATTATTAGCTAAGGGAAAAAGGACTAATAGCACAGCCTAATTTTTATCCCAAAACAGTTTATTTCTTCATTGAAACCTATTAGCTGCAGTGAATTCAGTGTTGAAATCCAGTAAGTTTCCTGCTGTAGGAATAAACAGGTACGATCTCCTCCATATAGGAGTTCCTTGACATGCTCCAAGGCTCTGAACTGGAAGCCAACAGGGCAGCAATTGTATTTCTCCCTATAGTGAAAATCCAGGGCATTATTTTGTTTCCCTTTCACAGTCCAGCTTATGTGCTCTTGCAGCCTCTCTTTTAACGTCCTCACAGTGCATCCCACATAAATGGATCCAGTGGGGCACCATCCTACATATGCCATAAAGGCTGTATGACAATCACAATATGTTTTCAGTATGAATTTTGCTTTAGTGATGGGTGTTCAAAATACCTCCCCGTTCATGTACAGTATTTGCAGATATACAGTGTCTGCAACTGGAGAATCCCAGTTTAAAAGGTAGTGGAGATGTTCCCAGGTTTTCAAACTGACTATTTGTGAGCTGGTCCCCAATATTCTTCTCCCTACGAAAAGTGATTCTAGTGGTTCTTCCCACCAAGGGACCTATTTCAGTGTCCCTGTATAGAATGTTCTGTCTTTGTCGTTGAATCCTCTGTAGTGCTGTAGCCTAGTGGTTGTAAGCCAGGATTGCAGTGATTTTACTAAAATTTTCTATTAACTCTATCCTGCAGTATCATGGGATATGTTTTCTTTTTCCTCTATTCAAGCTTAGTCCCAGCTTCCTTCCCTCCCTTCCCTTATCCTCTCCGCTAACCTACAGTCACCCACTCTCCCTCAACCATTCCACTTTTTATCCCTTATTCCTGACCCCCTCAACAACCCCATCACTCGCCCCAGCAACTCCCCCACCTCACCCTCCCTCCTTCTTCCTCCTTACCCATCTGACACTCCCCACCTCCCTACCTCTCCCCCTACTCTTCACCTCTCCACCCCACCCACTTCTGTTTTCTTCTCTCTTCTTCTTCATACTATTTACCATTCACAACATACCTGGATTGTACACACACCTTAAGTGCTGGCACCTGAGTGCAGTACTAGAGGTGCGCTGTACTGTCAGGGTGTGCCGTCCTTCAGATGAGACATTAAACTGATGTACCTTCTGTCCATCACTGGCGTCATCCTGGTGGGTGTCCAAGTGGAAGCAAAAGAACCCAAGGCACTTTCACAACAGTAGGGTAATTTTTATTGAAATAAAAGAGAACAATACAAAACATACATCCATAATTATCACATAAATCAAGACATCATCATATCTAATCAAAAAACAAATTCAGACATATAGAACAAAAGAAAAAACAAAACATATCTTGATAATCAGGTGACCCCCCCCCATATGATCTAATAAGAGCAAACTTATTTTATCTCTTTATATAATATCAGGATGGTAGCCATGTTACATGCTTCTAGTATGACTGGAATGCTGATCTTGGCAATTTTCCTGATTCATTCTCATGAACCTGAAAATATTCTTTAACAATTTTTCTCTTTAAGGCCTATTTGTGGCATATCCTGATGCTGTAGAATGAACTGGCATCTTAGTTGCCATAAGCACCATTTAATGCCTGTCAAAATCACTCTCACAGGGGGATTTCCCCGGTGTCCTGGCCAGCAGTCTGCTTCCCATAAAACCAGTTTATGCAATTGTCCAAGGCTGTGGCTGGGTGTTGACATGTGATATGGCTGCCATTATGGTGAGTAACAGGGGGCAATTTCCCATAAGAAGGCAGAATTCCTGTCCAGGGAGATTGCTGCAGGGAGAAACAAACCTTCTCAGCTTTAACAAACTGTGGATAAGCTTCTCCATCCTGCCTGTCTTCAGCAGAAAAATACTTTTTCATCCACTTTATGTGAAGAGTTTGCTCTGTTTTTCTCTGACAGATTGTTGTCTATCCAGTTGGGGATCCCGTTAGGGAGGCAATTGCCTCGCAGTAGCCGGACTGGGAGGAACAGAGGCACGATGCCTGTCTGGGAAGAGTTTAGGTCAGTGGAGGTGTCTGAAATGATTAGGGTGATCTTAGAGATGAAGCACACATATTGCGAACTGGACCCAGCCCCAACGTGTTTCTTAATGGGATGCGCTGAGGCTGTTGGCTCAGTGTTCGCCAGGATTGTCAGGTGCTCAATGGTGGAAGGGGTGTTCCCAGTGGCTTTGAAAGAAGCGCTGGTGAGATCCCTCCTTAAGAAACCTTTCCTTGACCCAGATGTCCTGGTAAATTACCATTCAATCTCCAACCTGCCATTTTTGAGCAAGGTTGTTGAGAAACTGGTGGCACAGTAGCTTGAGGATTGCCTTGTGTCCTTTGACATCTATGAGCCATTTCAGTCTCATTTTCGTGCTAATCTGTCACAAGCCCACTCAGCAGATCAGCCCTCTACTCCCAAAGTGCCAACCTCCGAGTGCAGTCTTGTGAACAGTTAACAGAAACAGGGTAACCCTCCTGTCTGTTTTGTGGGATTGAATCAACCTTTGGTCTCAGTTCTGGAGGGATTCAAACTGTGAACCTCTTGCTAGCATACCCAATGCACAGGCTCAGATAATTCTGTCTTCGGGAGGGGGCAGATATCTTTGCCTATGGGCACCTAACCAGGTGTACAAAATGAACCCTTAAAAACTCTGATAAAGACCTCAGATTACTCTCACCTTTTTCCAGTTTGGTATCGCCATTCAAGCTTATGCACAGTGTCTGCTTTAACCATATATGCTTCACTTGTTAAAGAAAGAAATTCAAAGACAGACCAAGTAGGCTCTAAAAATAGAGTTTTACTAAAATAGATGAAAGTATGTAAAACATAAAATACAGAACTATATATCACAAGAACCATACAATCTTTTAAAAGAACAAGATTTTAACAGTGCAAGTCCTACTACAGTACTTAGATTTGTCTCTCTCTCTCTCTCTCTCTCTCTAAAGACCTGCTTAAAGTGCTCAAAGATGTTTCTTTATCAGAGAGTAGATAAAAGTATCTCTGAAGGAAAACAGAATATTCTTTAAAAAACTGTATTTGCCAACCCCTTTGCATGAGGTCACCAAGCTCCTCGTCTGTTTATTTAAATCATACACCCAGGAAGTTTTATCATTTTAGAAGGAAAGTTAATTACAGTTACATCAGCAGAAACTCCTTTCCCCATGTGACTACCCCAATCAAGTCCGTGAATTTCCTTTCATCTATAAGCAGTATCCTCTCTCACACAGACATCAAAGCATTTATGACTTCGCACCAGTGTTACATAATCCTGCACTCTTCCCCTTAACACCATAAAAGTTTACAATTTCCCTCTTAGCCACTACAGCTATAATTAACTTAGATAAAAAGGAGATCCTTGATTAAGGCCTGTTCTAGTCTGTAATTAGCTCATGGCTTTCATCTTTTTGCTGAGACCTGGGCTTGGTGGGGTGAATGAGGTCATTCCAAGAGCACCAGATTTCTCAGCAGAGACAATCAGTAATACATTTTTATATACAAAAAAATGATACAGTGATCAGAACCAGCTGTCCAAGTGTCACACTAGACATAGCACAGAAACTGCTCAAGTTAAGGTGCCTAATGGTCTACTTAGGGCTAGAGATAGAGGAGACAGGTCAGTTCTTGTGCTCCTTGATCTTTCATCAGCATTTGACACTGTGGACCATATCATGCTTCTCGATCGGCTCTGTAAATTTTGTGGACTCGCCGGTGCTGTCATCAGATGGCTTGAGTCCTATATCTCTGATAGGGTGCAGTGGGAGGTGATGAGGAATTTCTCCTCCTCCCCAATGCCCCTGTCATGAGGAGTACCACAGGGTTCAATCTTGTCACTGATGCTATTCGCAGTTACACAGTGTGCATGTTGCCCCTGGGTGAGATCATTTGGCAATACAGAGTGGAGTTTCACTGCTATTCAGATGATACACAGCTGTATTTGTCATTTGCACCCAGAACATCTGGTGTTTTTGACATGCTAAACAGTGTCTGGCTAAAATCAATGACTGGATGGTGTCCAGCTGGCTGAGACTAAACCCGGATAAGATAGAGGTGCTAGTGATCGAGCCAGGTTGGGGACATGCTGGGTTGTCACCTGGAACTAACACAGGTCTTTTCCTGGGGTCTGCTCCATTGGTGGCTTCCACAAGGGTGTGTAATCTTGGTGTGATCCTGAACAGCAGGCTGACATTTGAAGATCAGAAGTATCATTTGTAGTCAAAAGTGTTTTTTTACCACTTGCAGAACATCACCAGGATCAAGCCCCTCATTTCGCCTGAAGATCTGCTGACTTTGGTACATGCCTTTGTTACCTCTTCGTTCGACTACTTCAACTCTCTATACATTGGGGTCATGGGAGGGATCCTCCACACACTGCAGCTGGTGCAAAATGTGGCGGCCCAGTTACTAACAGGCCTGCCTAGGTCCAGTCATGTAACCCTGATCCTGCGTGCTCTGCACTGGCAGCCTGTCAGGTGGAGGATCCTTTTCAAGGTGGCTTGCTCACCTGTAAGGCCCTATATGGACTGGGTCCTGGCAACCTGTCAGAGTTCCTGACACCTGTGACCTCTGCTCACTCCCTCCGCTTTTCTTCGAGGGGCCTCCTGGACATTCCCATGGTTTGGCTCAAGATATCAAGTGACCATGCTTTTAGTGTCTCTGGGCCGATCCTGAAGAACTCATTTCCATCTGCAGTCTGGGAGGCCCCCTCGATTTGGGTTTTCAAGCTTAGGCTGAAGGCCCACCTCTTTAGCTTAGCTTTTATGGATTGATTTTCTAGCCCGACCATCCTAGTTATCTGAAGCTGAGCTTAAAGTTGCTATTTTGAATCTTATTTATTCTGGAAAATTTTATTGTGCTTTTATCTGTTTTACTTTTTCATATGTTTTGTTAGGTACCCAGAGCCTCAGGGAATGGGTGCCCTAAAAAATACAATTTGCCTTGCTTTGCCTTTGCCATTACACATTTCAGTTACTTCACTACCAGTCTGTCATTGCTTGCAAAATGCTTTGGGATACAATGTGTTTAAAAAAGCACTGCATTGATGCTGGTTCTTCTTCATCATTATCTCAGTCATTCAGCAGTACTAGAAGATGGAATGCTGACAGAAAGAATTCATGCATCATAGTGATCAGACTGTACATGACAGTGCAACAGACATTAATGTAAGGGTCTCAGGATACTGACAGCCAATCAGATTGCAGCATGTCTGAGACCCTTTGTATAATAGGTTTTAATAAGGGCTTTTTGTGTGCTAATACCTAATAGGGATGGATGGGTTGGCCCTGGTAAGATAATCATTTTAATGTGGAGTAAATAATAACTGAGCCTGAATCAAGGTCCAGTAAAAACCTATCCATGAGAGAACTGTGCAGGCCAGTGTATAGAAATGCACTTAATCCCCATTTAAACTGAGCAAGCTGTTACACACTGGTGTGGCTCACACCAGTGCCAGTCTGAACCTCGTCCTTCATGAAGCCAGTGGTGTACACCACTTAAGGACATTGGTTTCCACACCGGTGGTGCACCAGTGTCTTGGGAACTGCATTGTGGGACCAATCCTACAAGGAGTTTTCTGTGTGTTGTGATGCTAAATTATCCTCAGTCAGTGATGTGAAATGGCCTCCATTTACACTACACTTGAAACTGCTCACACAAGTTCTGCTCCTCTGTCTGGGAGAGGATCAGAAAAGCCACACCAGTTTGATGCCTGTGCAGCGTACACATGCAAATGTACACCAGTGGGACTCTCCAAACCACCTACACCAGTGTAGAAATGGCCAGTGTAAACAGGTCTTTATTTAATAATTTTTTGAAAGCAGCATTACCTCTCCCACCCCCATTCATGGGCAGATGTAAAAATTGGATAATTGTTTCAGTGCCATCCTGAGCAATCACCTCTATTAAATGTCAAGTAAGAAAGAGTACAACAGTATTTAACATAGTAATAGGACTCATGCTTTTCACCTCAGCAGACAGATTCAAGAGTCTGCAGAACTTACAGCAGTGTGACACTCTCTCTGACTTTGGCACAGGCTAAAGTGATTAATTTAATTTTTTATGCATTACTGCCACTGAACATGATAAAACCCCAATCAAATCAGTTGACTGGCATTCAGTTTCATGGAATAGGCACAAAACCAATAAAAACAGGAGTCTTTACAAATCTCACCAATGCGACAATCTCGGGACCAGTTTTTGACCCAATGGCACTCCAAGCAGAAATACTTGGGATGCCCCCTTCACCACTCCCTTTCCTTCTTCTTTCCAATTTGAATCCAAAAAGTAGCAACACTTCCATGACTGAAAGAGTGACCACAAAAATGTTGTTTTTATATTGAAACATTTTTGTATTTTAAGCTGATCTCTGCTTATGCTTTTTACCTTAGTGTGTTACTTCTGTGTTGGTACACCAAGTTGCCACTTTGTTCATGTGTGCTTAATACCACCTCTCAACTTTTTCCCTGACTTCTTTAGGGAGGAAAGAGAATAGCACCACAAATTACATCACCAGGGTGGAGACATGCCGATTACCGCAGTGATCTGCAAGTCTTAATATCTAGCAATCTGGGTGAAGCAGAGCACAAAACAAATGCACAAAAATGATATGAAATTGTCTATTTTCATATAAAACACCAGCCAGACACTATTTTTATAACAATATTTAGTGAATAGTGTTGGCAGTTTATTTATGAGAATTTCTTCTGACATGATCTTTAAGAAGAAGAGCACACTGAGGTGATGGGTGAGAAAGAGAAAAGGGATAAGGGAGTGAGGGCAAGAAGTGGAGGGGTTTAAGAAAGGGGTGAGTGGGGTTAGTAGATAAATGCAAAAGGGCACAGGTGGTGAAGAATTTATTGAAACAGGAGACAATTTTGGAGGAGGTTAGTAATGTGGGTTCTTCCTTCAAGGAGAGCTGGAATAGTCAATTGAGATGGAGTCAAAAAGGGAATGGAGCACATTCCAGACCTTTTAAGGGACATTAAGGTTATTCTGGATGTTTCTTGCAAAATAATTTTATTTGATCTCCCTGGGAGCCACTGTGTATGAAGCTGCAAGTAGTTCAACAAGTCATCACGGGAGTCCTATTCTTTGTAGAGGTACCACGCAAAGTCATAAGCTTTTCAAAGATTTATGAGCTTGGCAGAAAATCATGGAAGGTGGACTCCTTGGACATGGGTTCTTCTATGAAGAGTGTGCCTATTCCAGATAGAGATAAATTTTGATGCGCAGGCAAAAAAAGTGCGCACTGGGAGCGTGGTGCTCAAGAAACAACTAGGCAACTTACCAAAAAAGTTTTGAGCACACACTAACCTTATAAGAGGGATGCAAAGCTGTTCTTTCAAAAATCCATTTTATTGCAAATACAACACAGACATAGTCCTGCCTAACATTAAACCCCAGAGGAGGGAATTAGACAATCTCATGCTAATCAGGGTCAAATTTTTGGATTTCAACACTGAGAGTCAATAAGAAACTCATGGCTTGAATTCACAGTTAGATGTATACCCTTATCTTAAAAAAATGCTGAGTCTCTAAACATGATTACAGCGGTACTACCATACACCACGTCATTGTTGTGAATTTATGGAATGAGGCTACATGATTAGTCAACCTTGTCTCAATATGAACTTCATATTTAGAATAACATTAAACATTTGTTTTTAATATTTACCCTTCTTCCTGTAATCTACCCCCTTCCCGCTCCACTTCTCATCCCTAATCCTGTCCTTACCCATTTTGTGTTAAGTAAGACTTTTATGTATTTTATGCCCTTCATATTTATATTTTTGAAATGAGTATTTTTAGAAGGGGTTTCACAGCATGAAATGGCATTAAAAATAATTTGTTTTTAATCAACGGGATTAGATCTAGTTACACGGTATTATAGTATCACGTTATCCTGTACACTATTTAAATGTTGATGTGTCTGTTAGTCCTCAGCCTTTGATAAAGGACTTAAGTGTCTGAAACATGTCAGGCGGGACCACATCTGTGTTGTATCTGCAATAAAATGGATTTTTGAAAGAACAACATTTGAATGACTTTGTGTCCCTCTTATAAGGTCACTGTGTGCTTGAAACTTTTTTGGTAAGTAGAGGTAGATTTTGATTGGAAGAAGGAGAGAGCCTCATCTATGTCAGTGGTGATTCAGAGAGGGGACCAGTCATTATAGTGGTCATCAAGGAGGGGATTCAAGTTGAGACCTAAATGACCTCATCCATATATATTTAGGGAGGGGATGAGGAGTGGCAATGTTTATGGACATGGTAGATCATGATCTGGTGACTCAAGGTATCTGGAAGGGCGCCAGTGGCAAAAATGGGGTGGAGAAGGTAGATGAGAATCCAGTCTATAAGTAAGTGGTTTGTGGAGTGACAATTAAGGTGCTAGGCTCAGTGAGGAGCTGGGTGAGATTAAAGAAGCGATTTTTTTGAATGGTCAATTTTATTGGTGTGAAAGCCAATTAATGTTCAAATCTCCCATCATCTTTCCGATTAGACATGAAACTGAGATCCCATCTGCCTGTTCTGGTGGTTGTTTAGGTGGACGTTAAAGAACTCATGGCATTTCTCAAAAGGAGTTGGGCAATTTATTAGGGAAGAAAAATCAAACAATATACAGTACATACATCACCAATGAAAATAATACAGTCAAGTACAACAGGGGAATTAAGCAATAAGCCATGAGGGGGTGTGGGTTATCAGGGGATTTACCATGGCTGGAGTGGGTACATTCTTGCCAGCCACGGTAAATCCTCCGATAACCCACAATCGCTGAGTGGCTCATTGTGATTATACCTAGGTTTATTTTTTTACTGTAATAAAATGCAACTTTTAAAGAGGTTGCTTTTTTAATTTTATTGTATTTATTCCTGTGCTGCAGATGATTAGGATTAGGATATACTCATCAACAGCCGTTGATTATCAGAGGATTTACACTGGTGGTAAACTGCCAGTCTGACCATTTCATTGGCTGCTTACTTATGTCCATGGTATAATGGTAAATAATGAATCACAATATCATCTGTAACCTTAACAGCAGGTAACCGAACAATAAACCAACATAGAACAAATTAAATAAAAAATATCAAATGGCTTTTTCTGAATTCAAGCTAAGCAATCTGGGAGGGGGGGGTACCTATATTTTTTGGAAGCCCAATCCCTTCATTAAGTAGACTAATAGGTCTCCATTTATGGATAGTCCATTTATCCACTTTTTTATATAAGTACAAAAGAAGGCCATTCACCATATGAAGTGAGGGTGATTGGTAAGTCAATATAGTCATAAATACTTTGGCCATCTCAGATGCCAGAATGCATCATATTAGTATATAAATCTCTCCTGTTAAGCAATCTACTCTTGGAGCCTAATTATCTGTTAATGATGCTACTGTTGTTTCTACTTCTGTTGGTGTAATGTCCTGTGTCAAAAGGGTGATAGGATGAGAGGACATGGATGGCAGTGTGACCCTGTCCAGAGATTCCTCCACTCCTGTTCCGACTGTTCGTTCTTGTTAAAATAAGTGTAATAAAAGTTGTATAACTTTCTATAAGATTTGTTGTCTATCCATCTGCAAGACCTGGTTGTGATCCAAAAGACTTTCTATTTGCTTGTGGTGAATTCTGTTCCTGTAGCTCTCAAAAGGGCAAGTTTCTCCCTTTTTGCCTTGTACTCCAAAGCATTGTTGTTGCTGTAGACCCTACTCTTGTTGTATATGAAAATGTGTCATATGTTGTTTAGTAATCTGAATCTGTGATGTAAAGCCCTGTCCTGTTGTGGCAGAAAGGGTTAATAATTTCTACAGCTGTTTTCTATTCTGTAGGTATTGTACATATTTGTTGTTCCGATGTAGTTAACTGTTCATTTTTAAAAGAGAAATTATGTCTCTAATAGTGTCCTCCCACCAAATTATTGGGTCTTCATACACTATTTATTTTATTTCATTTTTGTTGACCGGGTAAGTGCACTAGACAAATCCTGCCTATTTTCAGGCACGACCCGGGGGAGGGGGATACAGATGAATGCCAACTGACCTTGAACCAGATTAAGCTGTTGATGGTATTTTAATATATAAACCTACTTTCGGGCTTCCAAAAAAGATTGAATGTTGGAAACAAAATCAGGATGCATCAAGAAAGAGGAATTAAACTTCCATGTACCAGGGCCATTACTGTAGGAGCTTTATTACAATTACCCAGTAAAAGCAGTAGTATATTGTGGTCTGAGATTATGCTACTAGTACCCAAGTCATATGAATGATAAGTGTAGAGCTGATAAAAAAAGGTCAATCCTTGTAGCTAAAGCCTTTTTGAAAAGTAGGATCAGATTTCCCTGTACCTGTCAAGTAAGCAACTTTTAAATTGGTAACTTTAATCATTTTGGCTAAAAATGCCATATCACAAAATTGCTTTTGTCTTAGTTGCCTTCCTTTATTTTTTAAAGTCATTCCACAATTGAAATCCCCTCCCAGAATAATATTTTGTGCTGAAAATAAGTATGGGTATATGGCTTGAAATAGTTCTATTTGGTCTGCTTTCTTCTGTGCTGCATAAATATTAATCAGCCTATACAAAGTGTTTTGGATCCTAACATCCAGAATAAAAACCCTTCCTGGCCCTAAGTCTACCAATTTAATTAATGTAAATTCGATATTTTGAAAAAGAAAGGCTAAACCTGAACAAGTGTCTTGTCCCAGAGACCAGTATGCTGGGTCTAACTGCCAGGCCCTTGTGGCCTAGGATATATCAGTCATGGTATGAAGTCTGGTGTCCTGTAGAAAGTAAATACCTGTTGCATAAGTTTTTAAGTGTGAAAATACTGCCTTTTTTTTCTGACACTCTTTTGCTGTTCACATTAATTGTATAAAGTGATAAAATGGGGTCCATGTTGTCAGGCTTTTAGGGAGAATTTTCTGCACACATTTGTCAAGGGGTTGTTTTTTCTGGCTCCAGGAAGATTTAGTATGCTACATTTTTACTTTTACTTTAGTTTTAAGCATTTCTTCCAATGGGACAGGAGCTACCTGAAGGGGGTCCTCTAATTCTGACCCCTGCTCTGGAATAGAAGAAGATATTGAAGAATCATCTGATTCATTACCTGAAGTCCCAACCCTTCTGTCAGCACATCAAATCTGTTTGTTAGAAGAAGTTCATCCATTTTAGATATTTTTTGGGGTAGGTAGTGACCAGTTTTGCCTCCTTCTAGTGACCATCTTGCTTTTACCTTGCTCTCTGGGGAGCTGTGGGGGAAGCATATCTATAGAGTCTGTGGTTCTAACTGTGATAGTTTCTGCCCTCTTTTGGGCAGGGGTCTCATCTGTGTCTGTAGAGTTTACTTCCTGTTCGGCTGTGATAGAAAGAGAAGTACCTGGTATCTCCTCATCTTGCAAAATGTTGGTGTCTAGGGTGCTGGGGGGTGCTGCGTTTGGCTGTAAGTTTGCTTTGGCCCTTTGTGCTACTGCAATTAGAAGCCTCTGTTCTTCACTATCACCTTGATTTAGCTGATTGTGAGCTGCCCATGGACATGTCTGATAAGTATGACCTCTTGCCTCACACAGGTTGCATCTCTGGTCATTCCTGCACTGCCCACTAGCGTGGCCTAGTTCATTGCACAAGGTGCACTTGAGCCTGTCACAGAGGCTACTGAGATGGCTAGTTGACCCACACTGGTAACATGCCTTTGGCTGTCTGGCATAGAATAGTACCCCTCTATCTCTACCAAGAATAAAAACAATTCGGCAGGTGTTGTAGCCCTACATCAGTATCTTTCGGTATCATCCTTACCCTCCAACCTCTTGTCCAAATGTGCTGTGTGTCAAAGATTGCCTCTGGGTTTCTTACTACAGTGCACCTTTGTTTGAGCCAATAGGTGAGATCCATAATACTAACACCTTCATTCAGGAATAAAACTGTG
Source organism: Neoceratodus forsteri (assembly GCA_016271365.2). NCBI lineage: Eukaryota > Metazoa > Chordata > Ceratodontiformes > Ceratodontidae > Neoceratodus > Neoceratodus forsteri. Next base: position 240,437,050 of record CM057459.1, on the reverse strand, counting down.
ATCATCTTGGGGTCAGGTTTTGTGAGGGGTATTACCTCAAATGGAGCCCACACTGGGGAGTCTTTCAGAACATTATACTTAGACCAAAATGTTTGCAAACTGCTAGCTAATTTAAAACTAACATCAAACATTGACTCCCCAGATACATGTATAAGTGCATAAATGTTGGCAGCAGTAAACTGCATTGAACCTTTAAGCAATGTTTTTGTAGCAAAAAGCCTGTCCGGAAATACTGCCAAACCCCCTCTGTAAAACAGACAAACCGCATTATGCCTTTTTGCTGGATATTCTTGCATTCTGAAAAAAGAAGCATATTGTCTTGAATTTTTTCCTGACTGATCTGTAGGATTGTCTCACCTGGGGGACCCCTGTCTGCAAAAGTCTTCTGATGCAGTGCCAGGTTCTGAATGAATGCTTTGTTCTGCCCTGGGAGGAAAAGAACCTGTAGCTCCCACCAGAGGTAAAGTGGGGTTTTGAGTAAGTTGTAACCCCTCAGGAATATGCAGGGGTGATTGAACTATTGTAATGGGTCTGTTGTCCAGTCCCTCCATTTCTGACCCAGAAATATTTGCTTGTTACCCTTTATGAGATTCCAATGTACAAGTTACTGTTTGATCATTTTTATTATTTTTTTGTCCCAGAATCTGTATGGGTGCAGTCCCTGAGACCCACTTCCCTGTTTCTGCCTCTTTTTTCCAATGTAAGTCCTGGATCCACTTGACCAAAAGTACATACCTGCATACCCTCCAAACCAATACCCTCTTTAACCTCAAAGAATTCTGGGGACAGATAAACTCCCTACTTAAAGGCAAATCCACTTCCTCGCCCCACACCATGCTCCTTAATGGCTCTGAGATCAGTGACCCTGTCTCAATTGCTACAGAATTTAATTTATCCTTCACAGACCTATCTAAATACAAGACCTCCCTACCAACACATGCTCCACAACCACCCTCCCCAACTTCCACTGATAGTAGTCCATTCTTCCACCTTAAATTGGCCACCAGGAAAGAGATTCTGCTTCACTCTAGTAGCATCAAGGACACCTCCTCACCTGGGTTTGACACTTTAGAACCACATTTTCTTAACCTGGGTGACCCTGCCATCACCCCTCCTATGTGTGACCTGACCAACAAGTCTTTTTGCTCAAGTACCATGCCCAGTAAATGGAAAGCCACAAAGTCATCTCAATACACAAGAGCAGTCCAAATTCTTTGTTTGAAAATTACCATCCCATCCCCATCCTTTTCCCCCTTGCTAAAATTCAAGAAAAAATAATTCATGCCCAGCTTCAATCTTATGTTGAACTGAATAACTCTCTCTCCATGTTCCAGCATGGCTTCCAAAAATCACATAGTACCCACACTGCCCTCATCACTGTTGCATCTAACATCCTTAGCCATACGGACAAAGGCCTTGTGACTGGTACAATATTTGTTGATCTCACCAAGGCTTTTGACCTTGTTAATCATAATCTCCTGTTGCATACATTACTCACCTTTTGGTCTCGACACCCTAACTCTGAATTGGTTCACAGATTACCTTACTGGTCATACTCAATGTGTCAAATGGGCCGGCCAGACTTCCCCTTTCAGTACCATAAAGGATGGGGTCCCTCAGGTCCACTCCTGTTCTCCTTATTTATTAATGAGCTCCTGCAATATTGTAGTAGTGCGTTGGTTCAGTTATATGCTGACAATACCATCCTCTACTGGTCTTCCTCTGACCATGCCATGTTAAACCACCTTCTCCAGCAGGATTTCCTGAACCTTGAGACTTGGTTTCTTAATAACCTCCTGGTGCTTAATACTAAGAAAACTAAATCTATGCTCTTCCTCTATCGGACCCTGAAGCCTCCCACCTCGCCCCCAAAGTTAATCTACTCCTCTCAGGGTAACCCTCTTGAAATGGTTCAGTCCTTTAAATATCTGGACTTGACCTTGGACTCCCACCTCACCTTTGACAATCATGTTTCTCAGTGGTCAAGACCCTCTGTCAGAAGCTTGGAATGCTATACTGCCTCAAGCCCTATCTTACACCTGCCTCCTGCCTTGTCACTGCCTCCTTCTCCTCTCCACTTCCGATTATCTCCTATGGTTCCCCAGTCCTCCACTCAGGTCTCCCCCCTCAACAAGCTAAAACAGTCTTACAACAGGATAGCTCAATTTGCCCTTGGTGCTAATGCCAGAGATTACCAGTGCACTGTCCTTGGCTCACTGGGCTGGCCTTCTTTCGAAGCCAGGCTGCAATTCCCCACCCTCTGCCTGACTTTCAAACTTGTGCATACTTACTCTCCTCCTTGCTTCCTGCCCATCATTCAATGTAAACCTGTAACTAGACCTTTACAGTCTACTAACTAATCTTTGCTCTCTATCCCTAAACCCCATCTAGCAGTGGGTCAGCGTGCCTTTGCCTTCATGGGTCTCTCTCTTTAGAACTCTCTTCCTTCCACTGTCATGACCTGTACTTCTATTCACCTGTTCAAGCGTCCTCTCAAATCTATCCTTGCCTCCACTGAGCTGTGTATGTGCTCCTGTTGACCGCTCCCCTTATCTCTCATCACTGTCCCCTCTCTTACCCTCTTTCTGGGTTCCTTACCTGAGCCTGCTTATCCTCCCTTTATTTACTATGTTGTGCTCTGATGCTATGCAAGTCACGCTTTGATTGTCTGGTTGGTCTCAGTTGTAAATAATTTCTCACTGTGCCTATATACTCTGTATTCAGTTATACCCAATTGTACATATGTTTTGCTTAGTTATCATTCTCTGACTTTTATCCCTATACCAGTTTTGAAGATGTAACTTAATTTACTACCTGTGTGACATTTTGCTTTGTTTATTATGTATGTTTTTGTAAAAGTGTCTGCATACACTTACCATGTGCTATTATTTATTGTATCACTGTTCCTCCCTTTGTAACCCTTTTCCCTTGGTTGCCCCTGAAAAAGGGACATTCCATCTCAGTGGGTCTACCCGGTTACTAAAATTCAAATAAATAAATAATTAAAATCTTCCCAGCCTGTAGACCACAGCACTGACTCCACGGTCCAGGTTGCAGGCGCTATGTCTTTTTAAAGTCTCATCTTAGGCCAGGCACTTTGGTACCTGTGATCGCCAGTCCTGGCAAGACATCTGTATTTTTTTGAGCAGTATTACCAGCAAAAACAAATAAACTTGTTCCAGTATTACCTGCTTTGAATGCAAAGTTTGGAGTTGCAGCTGCCAGTGGTTGCTCTGTTGGCTTAGGAAGTTTGTCTGTTACAGGTTTCTTTTCAGATCGTGCCACGTCAGCTGGCAACATCTGGGCCTTCTCAACTGTTCCTGCCTGATGTAAGGTTTGCGCCCTTGCTTCATTCTGTAGTGCAGTCACAGCCCTGAGTGTTTGTTGCTGAATTTTAAACCATTCCTTTTCTTCCATAAGTAGAGCTTGTAAGTCCTCCATGTTCTGTGCTATATCTACAGCTGTTGCTGGTATTGGTGCCGTTTGTATGGTAGTGTTTCCCTTTATTTCAGTAAGTCCATTTTCTATGGTTGTAGCCGCGAAGTTGTTTCCATTTGCAGATCCATTTGGTCCTGTATTTCTGATGTTGCCTCTTCAATCGTTACCGCAGCATCGTAAAAAATTTTGGTCTCCATCGCATTAGAGGCAGAGGAGAAGACATATTCCCTCACCTCTCTTGTGCCTATACTCCTTGGCGTTCCTCCCAAAGTGGCCATTCTGAGATGGTCAGAGGTTCACCTACAGGAGAGATGGGGAATTTCTTTGGTGAACAGGCCACATTTTCCCCACTTACTAAAAAAATACCACCAACAACTTAATCTGGTTCAGTATGTCAGTTTGCATCTTTATCTTCCCCCTCTCCCCCTGGTAGAGGCTGAAAATAGGCAGAATTGCCTAGTCTTCCTTTCCTGATCAATAAAAACTAAATAAATAAATAAATAAATAGAAGCAATTCCCTAGAGGAAGACAGAGATGCAAGAGTGGTGATGGCAGCTGATAGTGCAACAGTGTTAGCCTTGGAAGAAGCATAGTTATGCAGAACATGCTAAATTATAGACGTGCACATTTACATCAGTTATTTCACTTAATTTCATTTATTTATTAAACTATTATTTATAGTTTTTGATACTGATAGGTTTATTTTTGTTTATATATTTTTTGTTTTTCTCTCTAGTTAAGTTGTTTAATTATAATGTGTTGGGGAGGTTTAGTGATGGTTGGGCGTTATTCCCCCACCAGGCTCAGGGAATTACGTCCCTTTGAATGTCCCCCATTGTCATCCGACACCTATTTTAGATGTCGTGCGTTGGGCATTCTTAGGGCGCAGGCGAAGGTGAGAGCTGGGCCTGCTGGGGTACAGGAGGGGGGTGAGCAGATTGGGGTTTTGGGGTTCAGGAGATGCCCTGGGGTGAAAGGGGTTCAGGATAGAGGTTATTCCTGTCTTGTCCCCATACCCAAGGGTTCCGATGTTAATGGACAGGTGCCGAGGTCTTCCCCGACAGCTCATCCTACCTTGGCGGTGTTATGCAATGCCAGATCTATTAAAAACAAGACAGCTATTATAGCTGATCTTGTTGGATCAACTGATCTGGCTTGCATCACCGAGACCTGGCTGGATGAAAATCCAGGCCCTATACTGGCCTCGGCAATTCCAGACGGATTCTCGGTGATACACCATCCAAGGTTGGATCGTAGGGGTGGGGGTGTGGCCATTATGTTTAAGACTGAGCTGTGCCTTGTGGATGTGCCATTGGGAACCTGTTTATTTTATTATTTCATGTTACTATGTAATGTGCTGTTCTTTTTTCTAATGTCCTGTCCCCTGTGCAAGTTATGTATGACGTAGAACCTTTGTAAATGAGTCTCTGACTCAAAGGTCTTTCTGAATATCAAATAAATAAATAAATAAATAAAGTACCAGATCCTTTAAATATATCCTGGGAGAGGGTGTAGGCTGAGGGATTCTCCTCGTCTACCATTCACCTGGTGACGGTGGAGAATTCCTGCAGGAGATAGCAGACTTCATCGTCGACTTGGTGTTGAGGTTCCTCAGATTGATAGTTCTGGGGGACTTCAATGCCTGGATCGACAATGAACTCTCGCATTTTGGTCAAAATCTCCTCCAGCTGATGATTATGCTGGGTCTAACACAGTTGGTTACCTCCTCGACCCATATAGGGGGTCATTCATTGGATCAGATCTTTCTTTTGGGTATGGAGATTGCTGACTTGGGGGTGGAATCTGTTAGCTGGTCTGACCATCACACCATAAGGTTCAGTTTCAGGACCCCCCCAATAGGTCTGCCCCTACAGAGATGGTTTGGTACCACCCTGTAAGGGGTATTAACCCCAGTGACCTAACGGCGGTACTGGATTTATCGAGCTTGTCGGGTGAATGCATGAGTCCAGATGATCTCGTATTATCCTATAATAAGGCTGTGGGAGATGCTCTGGACAAAATTGCTCCTGTTCATGTTTGGCCTCTCACCCTCCATCCAAGGAGCCCTTGGTTTGATGGCATCTTGAAGGAGTTAAGGCGAGTTGGCCGAAGGCTGGAGAGAGCCTGGTGGAAGTCGGGCCATGATGCTGATAGCTATCATAATGTGCCATCAACCTAAGCCTATCAATCAGAAATCACCCATAAGAAGGCAGAGTTCCTGTCCAGAGAGATTTCTGCTGCACAGAATCGACCGGCTCAGCTTTTCTGGACCGTGGACAGATTGTGCAATCCAATCTGTCTTCAGCCCAGAGAAGCCTTTTCTCAGCTAAGATGCGAGGAGTTCGCTTATTTTTTTGCAGATAAGGTTGCCAGCATCAGGTCCAGCATCGGTCCAACCTCTCCTATGGGGGACTGCAGTGGTTGACGGGAAGTGGCATGCTCTCGGTCTGTCTGGTCAGATTTTCGCCGGCTGGAGTTCGGGGACATTGTGAAGATCATCCAAACAATGCAACCAACTAGTTGTAGCTTGGATCCGGGCCCTACACCTCTTTTAGTAGGATGTGTAGAAGTTATCTGGCCAATCCTTGTTGACACTGTCTGGAAGTATTTGGAGAGGGGGGGGTCTTTCCCAACCCCCTTAAGGAGGCGGTCGTTTGACCACTCCTTAAAAAATCCTCCTTGGATCCAGATTGTCTAGCTAACTACCGGCTTACCTCTAACCTGCCATTTGTTGGTAAGGTTATTGAAAAGGCAGTTGCATTGCAACTGGATGATCATCTTATAAATCACAATTTCTATGATACTCTCCAGTCTGGCTTTAGGAAGAGGTATAGCATGGAGACTGCCCTTGTCCGGGTATTGAGCGACCTCCTAATGGCTAGAGATCAAAAGGCATGTACCATTCTGGTCCTTCTCGATCTCTCTGCTGCATTTGACACTGTAGACCATGGAGTGCTTCTGGAGCGCCTGCGGGTTTTTTGTGGGCTGTCTGGTACAGTCCTCAAATGGTTTCATTCTTACCTCACGGACAGGTCCCAGAGAGTTGCCACTGGAATTTATTCCTCTGGCGCTCACTCCCTGCCTTGTGGGGTACTGCAGGGCTCCATTTTAGCTCCCATGCTGTTTGCAGTGTATATGCTGCCATTGGGAGAAATCATCAGGCGATACAGTCTGGGTTTTCACTGCTATGCAGATGATACTCCACTGTATCTGTCCTTTCTCCCCAGTCAGGGTGATGCACTCTCTGTGCTGAATAATTGCCTTGTGGAGATCAGACTTTGGATGAGTTCCAGCTGGCTGAGACTGAATCTGGATAAGACTGAGGTATTAGTAGTGGACCCAGGTCATCCGGGGGCAGGTTTGGAAGCTGGACAACCATCAGGTTTGTTACTCGGTGGTATACCACTCTCTGCCTCCAATCAGGTGCGAAATCTGGGCGTTATTTTTGATGACGGTCTGACCCTAAAATCTCAGGTGTCAGCTGTTGTCAAATCCTCTTTTTACCATCTGAGTAATAACGCCCTGGTGAAACACCTGGTTCCTCCGGGTGATCTTCCAATATTGGTCCATGTCTTTGTCACCACCCATCTGGACTACTGCAATTCCCTCTACCTAGGGCTACCTAGGGTTGATATCTGCCACTTCCAGCTGGTGCAGAACACGGCAGCCAGGCTTTCGACTGGGACTTCTAGAACCAGTCATATTACGCCTGTGCTCCGCAAACTGCACTGGCTGCCTGTTTGGTGGCGGATCACCTTTAAGGTTGGTCTACTAACCTTTAAAGCCCTACATGATCAGGGACCCGGTTACCTGAAAGATCTCTTGATTCCCTACTGCCCTCTCCGTCCTCTCCGTTCCACCAATGAGGGATTGCTGGAGATTCACAGGGTTCGATTAAAGACATCAGGATCTCGTGCTTTTGCTTTTTCAGCACCAACCCTGTGGAATTCTCTACCTCGTTGGCTGAGAGAATGCCCAACCGTCGGTAGTTTTAAGGTTGGTTTAAAAACATATTTATTTAGTTTAGCTTTTACTTAGTCATGGTTGCTATATTTTAATGTATGAAAAAAATGTTATTATTGTGTATATGTTTTTATGTACAGCGCCTTGGATTTGAAAGGCGCTATATAAATAAAGTTGGATTGGATTGGATTAGTGAGCAAACTGAGCACAAACCCCTGTTTTCATATGTACTGTAGCCAGCAACAGGCATAGGCTAGATATCATTGCATAGTAAAAACACAAAGATCGCAATACATATATACAATATACAAATAGTAATTATTCAAAACAGCAGTGATGAGAGAATTTCAGTAGCAGTCTGACAAGCGAGTTCTCACATAGTGAAATCTTACTGTATTTGTTGATCTTCGAGGATAAGCTGTTATAAAACATATTTCTTGATACTAGTGATCTTTAGCCAACAGATGTACAGTTTAGAAGAAAGAAACCTTGAAATGGTAGCCATCTTGAGATCTGATGTCTAAACAATTAAATGATCTTGAAAATAGTTCAGTCATGCTGTCCAATTACTGTAAGTTACTTACAGAGCAGATGCACAGGCTTATTCAGTTACTTATAGAGAAGAGACATAGGTTTGCCAGTTGTCTTTTTCCATGCAACAGCTCAGGGATGTGTGTGGGCATTAAGCACATACCTGGGGCTGGACTGTGGCTGACTCACAAGCTGAGACCCCAAGGACGATGCCCTTATGTTCTGGCCACTGCTCTTTGAACCGCAGTGTGGAGGGCCACTTGAATCTGCTTGACTTTTGAAGGAGGAAGTGGTTGGTGATCTCCCTGCCTGATTGGCTGCAGGAGGTCACTTGACCCTCAGGGTTCTCCTTGGCACCAAAAGGCACTATGGTTAATATTTATTTCCACTGGAACTAGTAGGGGAGCTCCTGCCTGAATCTGTGTGAATTGTGATGCTGTATCTTGGTGACAGACAGTTACAGGAGGGTATCCAAGAGTTCCAGTAAGCTTCTCTGTGTGTTGCCCTCTCTTGATGGGAAAAGCCTATGTTTCTGTGGACAATCTCTTGGCCTGAGTTGCCTTGGGAGGTCACATGACCCTCAGTTATTTTCTTGATGTCAAATAGTGCTATTTAAAAAAAAAAAAAAATTCTGATGATGCCAGTAGGGGGGAGCTCCTGCCTGCACCCCTGTACTCTGTGATGCTGTGTTGTGGTGGTGTATAGCCATTGGTGGTGCCTTGATGCCTCAGAATGATGGCTCCTGTCACATTGCTGTGCACGAGGGAGTCATTGGTGCAAATTAAGTAGTGAAGAGGAGACCTAGGTCTTTGCTTAAATTTACATATTTTTAAAAGTTCTGCTGATGCTAGTAGGAAGAGCTCCTGCCTGCACCCTTGTGTTCTGTGATGCTGTGTCTTGGGGATGGACAGTTGCTGGAGGATGTCCTGCAGTTCCAGTGAGTTACTCCATGTGTTACCCTTTCCCAATGGAAAAGGTCTGTGTTTCTGCAGGTGATCTCCGGGCATGGTGATGTGGCAGGTCACATGTCCCTTGGTGGTCTTCTTGGTGTCAAACTGTGCTTTTTTATTAATAAAATTCTGCTGATGCTGGTAGGTGGAACTCCTGCCTTCACCCCTGCATTTTGTGATGTTGTGCTGTGGTAGTGGACAGCCATAGGAAACATCCTGGTAGCTTAAATTAATGGCTTTTGGGAATTTGGGGGCTGCTTATGAAGAAGAATGAGTGGGAGGTAGGGAGATGGATCCCTTTTTAAAATGTTTCTAGTCAATGGAACAGAGTTGGTTGGGAGTAGAGAGTCATGTAAACTAGCACAGTTTACATGAAACTCACTGATTCATATGGGTTAATGCAAATCAAACTGGACATCTTCAGCTCAAAGTTCATGACAGTTTGCAAGGATGAAGGAACCCCTTATGTTCATGAGATTCGAATCCTGTGAATTGTTTACAGAGCTGTAAATCTAAGTTACCACCAAGGATGAACTTTTAATTTCATCTAGTATTCAGCTTAGATCTAGTGTATTTGTAATTCCTGCAGTATGTAAGGTACAGTTGTATGGCTCTGTACACTAGACTCCTTACCAATGTTGTTTTATTCTTATAGGAACATTCAAGTAATATTTAAGGTTGGGATTTGTGTTGGTTTCTTTTCTACATACCACTCATTTGGATTATGCCATATACTTCTCAGATGGTTTGTGTATGTCCAAAAATGTCAGGTTTCTTTCATTTTCCAGCTCAGGAGTTCAAAGGATATTTGTGGCCAGTTTTTGAGGTTGTGGGACATGGTCCATCAATGTGAAGTGCAAAGATCATTTATTATGTTGGCGCGCTTGCACAGCCAACATCTTGTGGTAGTGCAGATTTGGAGGCATGGTCACTGTTGGGCAAATGCAGGGCACACATCAATAGATGCATCTCTCATTCCCCAATCAGCCTGCATGCTGGCGCCACACCACCCGGGCGAGCACATCTAAGGAAAGGTTCACTACAATGTGAGCAAAGCTCACTACACGCAGCGGACCTCCCAAGGTGCTTACCCGGAAACAAACATGGTGGCACACTGCCCGCCAAACTGCTGACATCGGGGGTGCCCAATCCCCCTGTCAGCTTGCCCTACCCAATGTATGTGCCAATGGGGGAGCCCACTCCCTGTCGGCATAAAAGTAACCCCCTTTGTTGTGTGCTGTGAGGTGCCCAATCCCTCGTCAGCTACAGCTGCTCCTCCAAAAAAACAAGGCTTTGCTGGCATGCTGGGAGCCCACCCCAGCATGCCACATGCCTCTGTAAACAGAAAACGGTCCCTAATTTTTTTTTGTACTTGTGGAAAAGGAAACGTCCTTGGCGCCTCCCCGCCCTCCCACAACCTGCACCCACCCACCGCGCACCCTGCCTCACCACAACCCCCCATACTTACCTCTGGAGTCCAGCGCGATGATCTTCGGTGGACCAGGAACACGTCTGCACTCTTCAAGGCCGACCGCGAACTGAGGAAATGCCAGTAAGCTGTATAATGGAATATCGTTTTTTCAACTTTGATGCATATTTCAGGCATTTTTTGAAATTTTGGCACCAAATTTTCAACATGGGGTTTTTGGACCCCTCCTCATGAATTTTGGCACTGTCATGGTGTTACTCGGTCCGGAAAGGTGATTTTGTGGTCACTGCGCAGAATCACCTTTTGGGACTGAGTAATGAAACAACAGTGCCACTGTTCATGAGGGGAGCTCTCAAAAAGCTTATGTTGCAAATTTGGTGACAAAACTCCAAAAATGGCTGTTTTACGGGGGTGCGTTGAGCTGTTTCTACACATGCTCAAGACATCATGAATTTGTAATATCTTCACTCCAGGTTTTCAAACTTGTCATTTTTCCACACCTCCTGATGAACAGTACAGCTGTCATTTTACATATCCTGCCCAAAATGTGTTTTCGCATGTCTGGCGCAGAATAGCGTGGTCACTGTGCAAAATCACTTTTTGGGACAGTTTGAGGAAATGATGGTGACGCTGTTCATGAGCAGAGGTCCTAAAATACCTATGTTGAAAATTTGGTGCCAAAAGTCCATAAAATGACTGTGTTGCAAGTGTGCATTGCGCAGTTTCCATGCACCCTTGGAACTTCGCAAATTTGCAATATTTCCTTGCCAGATTTTCAACACTGGCATTTTTCACACCTCCTTATGAACAGTACAGCTGTCATTTTTCACATCCTGCCTAAAATGTGTTTCTGCACCTGTGGTGCCCAGTGGCGTGGTCACTGTGGGAAATCAATTTTTGGGACAAATTAACAAAATCGCACCACCACTGTTCATAAGAGGAGATCCCAAAATGCCTATGTTACAAATGTGGCTACCAAACTCCCAAAAATAATTGGGTTATGGACATGTGTTGCACAGTTTGTATGCATGCTCATTGCTTCACCAATATTTCATATTGTCACTCCAGATTTTCAACGTTGCCATTTTTATGCCTCCTCACGAACAATACAATTGTCATTCTCCACATCCTGCCCAAAAATGTGTTTTCATCCCTCTGTCACCAAATGTCACAGCTGACGTGCAAAACCACCTTTCAGCTAACAAAGTGATTCTGCCGCGTTTCATAAGGTGGCCTGACAAGCAGCCCATGTTGAAAATGTGGAGTGAAACTACCACCACATGCCTATGGTGTTAGGGTTTCCAACTGTAGCACCTCACCCAGTACAGACTGATAGGTGCCAGGGGTGTGACTTGGGATCATCGGATGTAATGCTCATGCCATTCCACCCCCCGCCCCACCCTGCAGCCACTGACAGGCATTGTGGTGTGCCTTGCACTGTTCGGCCACAAACTTCGCCTCATGCTCCTATACTACATCCCAGTCAGTGAATTTCCTTATGGAATGAGGTAAGTATAATGCCCAATGACCCCAAAGTGCACCCCGACACTTGTCAGTGTCTACAGGGTAGGGTGAGGTACAATGGCATGAGCGTTACAGCTGATGACCCAAAGGCACACCACAATGCCTGTCACTCTCTACAGGGTGGGGGTGGAGTTGGCATCACTTCAATACTTCACTGCCATTCCTATTATGCATCTCTAGCTCCGGCACTGCCAGTGTCAATGCCAGCGTGACAACATTCGGCATTGACAAATGCTTGTTATTTATTGCCTGTGGTTGAGGAATCAAAGCAAACTTTTGCTGTTGAAAATTGTTTAATTGAATGCATTTTCCAATGGTCCACTGTCAAACCTGACTGCACTCACTACTGCTAGCTGATTCCTGCCCCAAGAGCATGTCAGGTGAAATGACGTGAGCAGCTGCCAATTACAGCAGCATCCACTTATATATTTTAAGCCCTCCTGATGGGATCTTCAGATGAGTGGTCATTTCTTTTTTGTTTTTGTTTTTGAATTTTATTATTGTAAGCCTGTTCTCTGGCAGGCTGGGGAGATGCACATACCCAGACTGTTCGAGGGGCTCATCTCGGCCCCTGCTATCATTCCCAGGAGGGAATGATTCCCTGGGTGGGGGAAGAGTGTAAGCCCCATCTCATCTGAGAGGAGCTTATGCTCACTTTAGGGACCCTTTTCTTCCCTCTACCTTTTTGCCTCCCGAGTTTAGGGGGTGTAGTTTGTGCTTACCATCACCTGGTAGTAACAGAGAGCAGGGTTTTAGGGTATAAATAGGCAGGATAGAGAGAGTTTTGGGTGCTGCAATAAAGGAGAGAGGACAGACACCATCGGGCACTCCAGGGCAGTGTGGGGTTGGGTAACCCCCCCATTTTAGGCAGGCCGGCTTTAACTGTGACGTAACATTGTGTTCCCAGGTGGCATCCATGGGAGGGCACAAGTGAAGCAGCTGTAGCCATCTGTTTGGGGTCCTGGGCCTTGGGGGGGTTGGTGAGGTAGAGAAAGACTTGGCGGGATAAAGGAAGTGCAGGATAGGTAGGGCCCCAGGTCCGGGTGTGGGCCCCAGTAGCAGGTGTTTTTGTGTGCTTGGGTCACCAGGATTGCAGCAGGTTGTGACAGGACCTCTGCAGCTCAGTGTGGCAGGACGGCTCTGGTATACTGGAGAAGGGTCTGGGGGGAATCTCTACCTGTGTAAAGGTCCTATTTGGAGGGACAGGCCTCGGGGCTGCTGCACTTTGATGAGTGTGCTGCAGAGTGCCCTAGAGGTCTCCCCTCATTGCTGGTTACTCAGAGCAGGTAGCAGAAAGTGAAGTAGAGGAACGGAATCAGGCAGCAGTCATCTTGCTCTCAGCCCCCAAAATATTCAAGATGCTGGTGAGGAGGCAGTAGTACATTGGTGACCCAGGCGATAATCAGTAAGTGACCTCTGTGAAAGGATAATGGGGTATGGTGCAGTGGGTCTTGCTGGTACTGCACCATCTGTGTCCATTGAGAAGCTGGAAGGGAGAAGCCAGGAAATGGGTTGAAAGAAGCTGTAAACTTTCCCAGGTTAAAGGAAAATGTAAAAGGCCCCAGTGTGGAAAGTAGGAAGCTCAGTAGGTACTTACCAGTGCCAGTGGAAATCATATGGAGCTTCACGGTCCAAGCTAAAGAGGTCAGGTTTTTCCCACTGAAGAAAATCTGTGCTGCTGTATACTAAGCTGACACAAGACATTGTTCTGCTTTTGAAACTGCCATCTTAGTCTGTATAAATATTTAGCCCCATGGAGCTGATAGTTATTTTAAAGGAACGTTGGACCCCTGTAGCCCTTGCAATCATTTGGGTGCAGGCAAAATAAAATGATTAATTTTAGAAAGGAATTCAGGAGTTTTGTTTCATTCTGTAAATAAGGATTGTATTGAAATTTCAATTCTTGAGTTTTTAACATTTTGATGAGTTCATTTTGCCACGGGGTTTCAATTAAATCCTGCACCTTTGTGACTTCGGGGTCTGGGAGAGTTCCGGCGGCTGAAGAAAGATGATACCCAGAGCTGGGGATCTCCAGTGGAGTTTTTGGGGTGCCCTCAGAGTTCTTGGCTGGAAGTCCTGGAATTTCCAGCCATTTTGAAGACATCTCCTGGTAGGCCAATTTGCTTTCCATGCTTTGAACCCGAGTGTATTTCTGGTGAGATTTCTGTGTCTGTGGGCCCCTCCCCAGGAAGATCGATTGCCCCTAGACAATTGGGGGTGGCTACATTACCAAAAAACATAAAACTTAGATGGAACATGTCTTTTCCAGTAGGATCTGGCTTTTACCCAAGTATTTAGCTGGTGACTGAGGAACAGGGAGGTCAAAAGCCTTGATCAAGGTCACAGAGAGACATCCCAAAATTTGGTAAGTGTTGGACAACCACGCCATGTGCAGGGAATTCTTAGGAAATTCTTAAGTCCAAAGTCCTAAACAACTATCATAAATATTTTGTCTCCAACCACATGCATGAGGGGGACATGTCAATTTGCTCTGGTCAGTTCCCTCCCAGACAATTTGCTTTGGACAGTTGCTCCCAGGTCAAGTCGCTCCCCCGACAGTTCATTCTCACGACAACTGGTTCCCTGGGAAGTTCATTCTCTGACAGTTAGCTCCCTGACAAGTTTGTTATATCCGACTTACAATGCAATTAAATCAGAAGGTATTTCCTGTTATGAAACAAAAATGTTTTCTTAAATAATGGTGAGAAGTCAAAAAATGTGTTTTCCAGGAGGTTGGTTAAGTAGGTTTTCCCAATCCATTTAATGTGTTATAATTTAACAGAAAGACTTTAAAAAACACCTACTGTCTATCTGCCAGTCAATGCAGATCCAGTAAAATAGGCGAAATGTGCTAAGGCCAACCATTTTGCAGACTCTTGCAGCAGTGCGATGCACCAACTGTAGATGTAGAAGTGGGTAGCCATCTGGGAACTAGCGACCATCGAACAGTATGGTTCACAATAAACACAGCAATAGAGTCAAGCCATACAAAGGCAAAAGTACTGGACTTCAGGAGGGCTGACTTTGCCAAAATGGGTGAGTGTCTAAGGAATGCACTATCAAATGGGCAGGAAGGAGGGATGGAAGAACAATGGGGAATAATAAAAACTGCCATCACAGAGGTAACAAGCCTTTGTGTGAAGCAAATAAACAAAACAAAACGATGCAAGAAACCACTACGGTTCTCAAAGGAGGTAGCAGTGAAGGTTCAAGAGAAAAAGAAAGCATTCAGAAAGTACAAGGAATCATAGAAGGAGCAAGACAGAGAACTGTATCAGTTAAAACAAAAGGAAACTGGAAAGGCAGTCAGAACAGCAAAGGTCCGAACTGAGGAAAAGATAGCCAACTCAGTTAAGAAGGGGGATAAAACATTTTTTAGGTACATCAGGGAGTGAAGGAAAACTAAGGGAAGGATAGTGAGGCTTAATGGGGGTTGGCAGAGGGTGACGGTGAAAAGGCAGAGATACTAAACAAATATTTTGCTCAGTATTTACAAATGAAGAGGGGGAGGTACCTAAAACAAACAATAGAAACACTCTGGATACAGAAGTTGATACTAGCCCATTTACAGAAGAAAGGGTTCTGAAAGAACTCTTAAAATTGAAGGTGGACAAAACAATGGGGCCTGATGGGATTCATCCCAGAATTCTAAAAGACCTAAGGGTAGAACTAGTGACACCACTGACTACCCTCTTTAACAAATCATGGGAGGATGGGGTGGTACCTGAGGACTGGAGTAGGGCAGATGTGATTCCTCTTCACAAAAGTGGGAGCAGGGCAGAAGCAGGAAACTACAGACCTGTTAGTTTAACCTCAGTGATAGGGAAAATGATGGAATCACTTCTGAAGGAAAGAATTGTCAAGTACCTAGAGGCCAGATTGGCACAGGACCCAATGCAGCATGGATTCACAGCAGGAAGGTCATGCCAGATGAATCTAATAGATTTCTTTGACTGGGTGACCAAAGTAGTAGATCAGGGAGGGGCTGTGGACATGGCTTACCTAGACTTTAGCAAGCCATTTGACACAGTCCCACACAAAAGATTAATATACAAGTTAGCCAGCCTGGGAGTGGGTCCCAAGATGATAGCCTGGGTAAAGAATTGGCTGGAGAATAGGACACAGAGGGTAATAGTAAATGGAGTCCACTCTGAAGAAAAGGGGTTTACTAGTGGGGTACCGCAGGGTTCAGTATTTGGACTGGTCCTCTTCAATGTCTTTATAAGCGACATTGCAGAGGGACTGGAAGGAAAAGTATGTCTCTTTGCAGATGACACAAAGATCTGCAACAGAGTTGATGCACAAGGTGGGGTAGAAAGGATGAGAAGGGACTTGCCAAGGTTAGAGAAATGGTCAAATGTATGGCAGCTTAGATTCAATACTAAGAAGTGCAAGGTAATGCACCTGGGAAACAAAACCCCAGGGGAAGAGTACACAATGGGGGGTGAGATACTAACAACAACAAAAATGGAAAGGGACCTGGGGGTAGTCATATCAGATGACTTAAAGGTGGGTAAGCAATGTGAGAGGGCAGTAAGGAGGGTGGGATACTGGGATGCATAGGAGAGGCATCACCAGTAGAAAACAAGAAGTTGTTATCCCTCTGTACAGACAGCTGGTGAGACCCCATCTGGAGAACTGTGTGCAGTTCTGGAGACCCAATCTCCACAAGAACATAGACAAGATGGAAGCTGTCCAGAGGAGGGCAACTAAAATGGTGCAGGGTCTGCACCGAAATACATATGGAGAGAGACGAAAGGAACTTAATATGTATAGCCTCGAGGAGAGAAGGGAGAGGGTGGACATGATAGAAACTTTCAAGTACCTCAAGGAAATCAACAAAGTCCAAGATGGTAGCATCTTTCAAAAGAAGAGGTGTGCAAGAACAAGGGGGCACAATTTGAAGACAGAGGGGGAGCGGGTCAGAGGTAATGTAAGGAACTATTTTTTCACAGAGAGGGTTGTGGATGCATGGATCGGCCTTCCGGAGGAGGTTGTGGAATCAAAAACAGTGGTTGAATTCAAGCATGCGTGGGACAGTCATAAGGCAATTCTAGGGGGTGGGGGGGGTAGAAAGAAGTAGGCTGCTGGTTAACTAGGATCTGCAGCTTATCCATTAGGTAAGGAAATGGGCAGACTGGGTGGGCCAAGTGGTCCTTATCTGCCGTCAAATTCTATGTTTCTATGTTATGGTTCTATGTCGAAGGAGTTTCAAGGAAAGGGACAAATTGAGATTATACACATAATGCATCGTGTGATGAAGGCAAGCATAAAGTTAATCAGATCAGTACCAGGTAAGAGTAGACACAACCTCTTAATATTGTAGAGATGATAACAAAAACTCTTAACTACTTCCAGTAACTTGTTACATTAAAAGCAGGCTACCAAAAACAGAAGAATAGCAACCCTGAACAAGTTCTTTGGATTATTCTGTCCCTGGAGAAAGAACTTTGTACTAACTAGAGTAACACAAGTAACAAAGTTCCAGTACACATTAGGTATCAAATTAAAAAAGTCAGGAAGCTGTGGTACTCTCCTCTCTTGCAGATGGTATCATAATCTCTTCTGCTGCAGATGGATTGGGCAGAACAGGAATTTCTCCATTACTTACATGTAACTTGCCTATCACAGACAGGGGTTACGAGTGACTCTAAATGTTTACAAAATCATGTGAAGGTATTTGTTCAGAAATGTTCCCAAATGTTTAATGAAGTATTTTCTGTTAGTGCAATGTGTTTTTCTGCTTGTTTACAAAATGTTCCCCATGCATGCACAGTTATTGACCATTGGCCAAAGCTTTCCAGGTGTTTTTTCTGCCTGCTAGGGATATGTAAAAGGGGCTTCAGCCCATTAAAAGTCAGTTCTTGGCTTAGTACGTTTTTATATGAGGTGTATCAAGACAGAGCCCACTGCGTTCTAAATACCTGCAGGTGCACTCCTCCAGCTGCAGCTGGCCAGAGAGGGCATCGGGCCCAGGAATGGTGCAAGGGTCCTGAGTCAAGTTCAAGTTTCAAGTTTGTTTATTTGGGATAATTTCATTGAACAAGCTCATTTACAATGATGTCCTGATGTGAAATCATAATAAAGTTTCATATAAAAAATATACACTACATCAACACATACAAAATAAATTCACAACATAAATTTACATGATACACACATGTATATATATATATATATATATATATATATATATATTGCACAGTTTAACCCTATGTAACCCCTTCTTTGAAATATTTACATCTTTGACAAAATGTTACAGTAGTCATGAACCGTGTCTTTATGACAGCTTGTGATTATATCTTATTGCCCTTCAAACAAAATCTATCTGGCAGGGAGCTCCATTCATAAGGAAGTGAATGGCTCGCAAGGCTTTAGACCTAGGGATTGTCAGTTCCACTAAATCCAAAGTCCTCAGACATCCTTTCCGTCCCCTGTACTCTAAATGCTACAACAAATATTCAGGAGCATCTCCCAGTATACACTTGGATGCAAACAATATTCTGTGTAACCTACGCCTTTTCTGTAAAGTAGTCCATCCTAGTTGACTATATAATTTGCATCCACGTGCATCATTGGCAGACCTGAGCACAGATCTTGTCATTTATTTTGTACGAAAGATCCAATTTAGTAAGTTTTTCCTTTGTACTATACTCGTATACAATAGCTGCATAATCCAAAATTGGAAGAATTTGTGACTATACTATCTTTAACCTAGTCTCTGAATCCAAACACCCCTTGTGTCGGTATGAAGCTCCCAAACATTTCCCCACCTTATTTATTAACTTAGTTACATGTATGTTTCCTGACCCTACTGTATCCATCCAATACCTCAGATACTTATATGCCTCCACTTGTTTCAATTTTTTACCCTCCCATGTATAGCTATCCAATGTACATTTACTGGATCGTATTGTTTCTTTGCAGACCCAATCAACATTACATTTGTTTTAGATGAATTCAATTTTAAATGGGACTGACCAAAATAAACTTGTAATTTGTCAAACACTTGCTGCAACCTCAACTGTACCTCCTTAACTGTAACATCAGAGGTATATACCACAGTGTCATCAGCATAACACTGATAATCTACACCCCCAGTGTTACTCCCCAAGTCCCTCATATAGATGGCAAACAGAAAGGGACCTAAGACAGATCCTTGTGGGACTCCCTTCTTTGTATATGTAACCATAGAATGTTGTCCATTCACAACTGTACTTTGTTGTTGTCCAGTCAAACAGTTTTGAAACCATATCAGGGCCTCTAACCCCAGTCCCAAATTTCCCAATCACTGGCACTGGCTCCCTCCATTGCATGTCTCCTGAGACTTAGGCCCCAACTGTGGTCTGAAATTGGGGACATTTGGGGCCTGTTGGACATTTCACATCAAGAATGACCTCCTGATTGCTTCTGCACCATCTGTCCGAGTTTCCAGAAGCAAGCATTGAATGACAGAACTTGTTCTGGTCAAGGTCTGTGGCCCCAAAGGATTTGTGGTGAAAAGCATGTATGGTGGACAATTCAGGGCAGTTGGCAAGTTCTAATGATCTGAGCCCCAGGGCAAAAGGATGGATTTGGTTAGCTGGTAAGCCACTACTGCTGTGACTGTGTTGGTGCTGCTGCTGCTGGTCTCTGAATCTCCAGGAGGCAAGTAAATCCCAGACTGATGAAACACATTTTATCTGGCTTGCATTGAAATATATTTAATTGTTTGGGGATTTACTTTAACTTACTGTATGTACATCTACAGTAATCTGTACTGTGATACATTTTATTTGACAGTTCACTAAGCTGCGTTTTGGTTTTGAATCCTCACGATGCACTGATGCCTTTTTTTCCCCAACCACAATATCTGTTTCGATTGTGGCTGCTTCCTGGCTTGGTGCATCTCCATTTCAGGTTAGTTACTCCCACAGCTGTACTTGGTCTCTGCACCAAGAGCACAAACACTTTAGTGTTTCATAGACAGCTGGCCCTTCTTGAGAAAGAAGGCTGCAGAGTTGCATCCAGTGTGCAGCTGGGCTGCATGTTCGATGTAAAACCCAGAACCTTGGATTGGTCAGATGCTTGGAATCTCAGATTCAATGTAGCCAAATGAAAAGTGCAGCATTTGAGGAGGAAAAACAGAAGTAGAACTTCCATGCTGTGAGGGGCTTCATTTGTTGCAGTGGAGGGGGACAAGGACCTGGGAGTCATAAGACAAGGGGCTGAAGCATGACCATTAGTGCACGTTGCCTGTCAAGAGTGCCAGCCGAATGCTGGTGTACGCTAAAATGGCATGACCAGCAGGGTAGGGGAAGTAATCTTGCCACTTTAAAAGGCCCTGGTCAGACTCCATCAGGAGTAATGTGTGTCCTTCTAGGCTCCTGTACACAAAATGTACACTGAAGTAATTGAGAAAGAGAAGTGCAGGACCAAAAAAATGATCAGGAGTTTGGGGAACAAGAGCTATGACGATACGCTAGTGGCCCTTAACATGTTCATCTCTGAGAAAAGGAAGCTGAGAGGGAACGTGATTCCATTCTTCTGCATACTCAAGGTAGAGCAGACAGCAATGTTTAATCTGGTGTCCACCATAATGCAGGGACATGCCCTGAAGCTCAGACATGGTTATTACAGGGGTAATATTAGGC
The DNA here is from genome assembly GCA_016271365.2 of Neoceratodus forsteri. Taxonomy (NCBI): domain Eukaryota; kingdom Metazoa; phylum Chordata; order Ceratodontiformes; family Ceratodontidae; genus Neoceratodus; species Neoceratodus forsteri. Next base: position 240,416,582 of record CM057459.1, on the reverse strand, counting down.
AACACCTTTTTTCCAGCGGGTGGTGAACCCAGCATACCAGCACAGACAGTGGACATGAAGACGCTATAGTACTTCAGGGTAATTAAATCAAAATCAAAGCAGCACAGATATACTGGGTGCTCACAGCAGGGAAGAGCAGACTGAAGGATGGGAAGCTGGGCACTCACAAACCACTGTATGGTGAGCAATGCTCAAAGATTAAGTGATAAAAAGAAGGCTTATTTTACGGGTGCAGGATTAGAAAAAAGACTAAAATTGCTGGATTAATATGCCTGACTCATTTAGCATAATCACTTGCACTTTTTCAAAGGCATCACTCTGGAAACACACATGGTTTAAATATTGTCTTCCTTAAAGAGACAGTGTAGCAAGTAAATCCCAGCAGACAAAAAGTGCAGGTGACAAGTGAACAAAAATACGTTTGATAACACATTAAGAATTAAGAGAACGGCCTAACCTTAATGGGTATCTCAAACTAGCCCCCTTTCTTAGGTAATTATGTAAAGGATATTAGGCTTGCCATGTTCTTAAATGGTTTAATAGTTTAGCCTATATCTAATTCTTGTATATTTTTCTCTTCTCTTATGTTGATTCACCAAACTGTGCCCTCTAGAGCACCCTGATTTGATTCCTTGGGCATGTTAGCTGTATCCCTGGAGACTGGTTTTGGAAGGAGATTTCTAACCATTTTGTAATCGTGAACTAGTAAATTAAATTATCTGTATCTGAACCTGTATACATTTTATTCAAGTTGTCACTGAATGTTTGTGTTATCAAATGCATGTATTTTTGTTCACTTGCCACCAGCACCTTTGTCCGCTGAGATTTACTTGATGCACTGTTTCCTTAAGAAAGACAATATTTAAACCTTGTTGAGTTCTAGTGTGAGCCTTTAAAAAAAGCACCATTAATGACACAACATGCGTAAGGCATGTAAGTCCAGTGCTTTCAGCTTTTTTCTAGCCCTGCACCTGTTACAATAAACCTGCGTTTTGCACTTAATCCTTGATTATTGGTCCTCATTTAGTGGTTTATGAGTGCCTGGCTTCCCATCCCATTACCTTCAAGGTAATCCTGTATAGATTTCTGCTTACCAAGGGAATCACATGGTACCCTGGGTATTACAGTGGGTAGGGAAATACGTCTAAATTAGCGTATGGTTGCACAGCTTGTTTATTCATCCCTGGTTATGAATGGGAGGGAGGGTGATGTGATGTACCTAGAGTCCCTTACAGTCTTAAATTATTGTGTACTATGTGGCACCAGTCTTTCTTGGATTTAGCCTGAGTCAGCTATCCTTTATCCAAGCTGTAACCACAGCAAACCAGCCATTTATCACTAGCACAGACATTTTGCTATTCATCAGGAGAGTGGAGCATAACTGGGTATTATATGTATAGAAATGATAGCCAACACCATACTTTCTTATAATCTAACTGAGGAGCAACAGGTAAATGCCAGATAACATTGGGCCAAACTATGTCCCTAAGGGGCTCCACAGGTAATCTCAGCTCAAGACAAGTAGTTCCAAGCACCACTGACTGAGTTCTACCATGAAGATATGAATTGTACCAGGTAAGAATCATTCCAGATATGCTCCACATACAGAGCCTCCACACAGTTCTGTTGTGAGAACATGTGAAAGTGAATTTTTTTCATGGCTGCTTGCATAGAAGCATAGAAACATAGAGAATAATGCATGGACAACCATACACAACAAGACTGTGTTTCCATCGAGGGGTTGAGATAGAGCATATGAACCTCGAGAGAGAAGCTCAAGAGGTCCATGCTGTCATCTCAATCCTGAGATGGAAACGTATGGCAAGTTGTGTGGTTGCCCATATTTTATTTTATGTAGTATATGTTTTTTTCCCCTGTGCACCCCAGCATACCACTGGCCTAGCCCACTGCCTTATACTGTCCCGACACTTTGAGGTAATCAGCTATGGTAACCTCGAGGCCTCTTTCCTGCTTAGTGACTATCAGTAACCCCCCCCATTTCACACACATCTCCTGGGTTTCTAGGTGCATGATTTTGAACTTTTTGGCATTGAACCCCAGCTCCCATATTCTTGGGCACTTCTTGGGTTTTCTCAGGTCTCTGCTCATTCCCTCCACCACCCCTGAGCATTCACCCTATTACAGATGTTCGTGTCATTTGCAAGAAGGCATACCTTTCCTTCTCACTCCTCTGCATGGTCACGTATAAAGACATTAAAGAAGACTGGTCCCAGTACTGAGTCCTACAGCATTCTGTTGGTCACTTTTCCCTCAGTTAAGTGAGTTCCATTTACCACCACCCTCTGCTGCCTCTCCATTAACCAATGTCTTACCCAGTGTACCACCTTGGATACAATCCCTAAACTGCCTAATTTCCTTATCACATGACACAAAAGCACCACACTCAGTCAAAAAAACAAAACAAATATAGGATAGTGCATGGAGAACAGTTGACAACAGGGCTATTCTTTCACCGAGTTGGCACTATGACGACGGATTACCTCGAGAGCGCAGCTCGAGAGGTAATCGTCATAGTGCCAACGAGATGAAAAATGCCCTGATGTCAACTGTTCCCCATGCACTTTTCTTTATAGTGTATGGTGGAATGTCGTTTTTTGAGAAAAAAAAATCACTACAGCATGTTTCTGAGTCCAAAAATTTTTCCTGGGTTACTAGAAGGAAAAAAGAACTTTACATTTTGAACGTGTTCATGCTTGACATTTTAACTGTTACAGAACTTTACACTTTGAATGTTTTAACGCTAAACATTAGTACTGCCGCCGACATTGCTGCTTTCCCTATGTGTCCTTTCTATGGAGTGAGCCCTAACTGTCAAATGCTGTTCAAGACACAGTGTGTGACGTTCGCAGTGCAGTAGAAAAAATCCTTCTGCTGCACTGGGAACGTCACTAGTGTGTGACTACAAAGTTTCGACAACGATGGATTTCGGCGGAGAACGACGTTCCACCATACACTATAAACAATTTGGTACGCAGAAAAGTGACAATCATTTATTACCACATGGTGGTGGCATTGTGTGTGTTGTGTGATGCCTCTGTTTCATCTACCTGCACTGACTGCCTTTGCTGTGAGCACTGGACTCTTGTGTCTGCTGCTGCTACTTTCCTTATCGGTGACCTGTGTGGCACAGTATCAAAGGCCTCTGAAGTCTAAGTAGGACATGTCCATTGCCCTTCCTTGATCTATTTCCCTGGTTACCCAATCAAAGAACTTGATCAGATTTGTCTGACATGACCTCCCCCCAACCACCGTGCATCCACGCTCTCGGATGTTGCAACCCGCTGGATTCAAGATGCTCCACTAGCCTCTTTTTTAACAACTGCATGCCAGCCATAAATATTTTTAATGGTCTATAATTTTATGATCTATATATGGGCCCAGATATTCAAAGGAGATTCACCTGGTGCAACTGAGTTGCGCTGGTGCATCCCCCAAAGAATGTGCCCCTGGGCCATATTCAAAAGGAATGGATGCACTGCACAATTTCTGATGTGCCAAACATAATGTATGTGGCACATCTGGAGGGGGCGTTCCCATACATATGCGGCACATCGCAATATTCAGCTGAGATGTGTGGTGCAGCAGCCCACACATCTCGGAGAAGTGCCACACAAAGTTAGGTGTGAATAAACATGCCTAACTGGTAGCCTCTCATAGGTGGGCTTCTGTATTGCACCGCACAACACAGTAGCCTCTAGCCTCTGGTTGGCTAGCCCCCCCAATCTCCGAACATAGAATAAATGAAACAAACCCTGTTTCCCTGGTAGTCCAGTGCCCCCCCTCCCTTCCCTGTACCCCGATCGTAGTGTGCATTATTGTCAAATGCAAGTCCTGGTATTCTAGTGGCCCCCCCCGTCCCTGAGCGTGAAATAAAATAATACAATCCCTGTATCCCTGGTAGTCTAGTGGTTCCCCTCCCTTCCCTGTACCCCAATCGTAGTGTGCAGTACTGTACAGTGACATTCCTTGGTAGTCTAGTGGCCCTCCCAGCCCCAAATGCCATTCGCTTCAAAAGCAGAAGAAATTGCAAAACCCCTTTCTGGTAGTCCAGTGGCACCACTCCACCCACTCTGGACCCCACAGCCCACCCTGCTCTCCCCATCCCAGTAGTGGTATACGGTCGGCGGGCAGCAAAACCCACCCGCACACCTTCACGGCTGCCCGCTACCTGAGCTGTCACAGAATGACAGCTTACAGTATCACTACAATGCGTGATCAACACTGTCAATCATAGGCTTGCAGTGTGTACTGTAGCTTCCATTCTCAAAGACAGCTTTGTGAATGGAAGCTTACAGTACACACTGCAAGCTCATTGGTTGACAGTGTCGACCAGTGGTATTGTGGTGCATACTGTATGCTGTCATTCTGTGGCAGCTCAGTCGACGGGCAGCCGTGATGTTTTGTGTGTGTGTGTGGGTTTTGCTGCCCATTAACTATATGCCACTGCTGGGATGGGGGAGCCATGTGGGCTGTGGGGTCCTGAGTGAGTGGGTGGGTGGGAGAGTGGGGTACCACTGGACTACCAGGGAAGGGTTTTGCAATTTCTTCTGGTTTTATGGCGAACAGTGTTTGGGGCTGGGAAGGGGGCCACTAGACTACTAGGGAATGTCACTTTACAGTACTGCACACCACGATTGGGGTGCAGGGAAAGGAGGGGAACCATTAGACTACCAGGGATACAGGGGCTGTATTATTTTGTTTCATGCTTGGGGATGGGGGGACACTAGACTACCAGGGATAGAGGGATTGTATAGTTTTATTTCACGCTCGGGGATGGGGGGGCACTAGATTACCAGGGACTATAGACTGCAACGTATGTGCAGGGCACATCCTTGCACAGGACCTGCAAATGGTGCCATAATGACATGCAAATGGCCCCATTTGTGCCTTGCATGCCTAATAGACCATTTGCATGTTGCTGTCAGAAAATCTGGAATTTGCTCTCGGCGCATCCCCAAGATACACCGTGCATCCTCATTTCAGCTATTCAGACCGCACAGGGGCATGCACCAGCGCATCTTCAGTGGACCCCACTTGCACCGCCCTCATCATTTTCTATATTCTGATGGGATGCGTGATTGTTCATCTTGTTTGAATGTGGCACTTTTGTGCTCTGGCACATCTCAGTTGTGCAGAGTGATCACTTGCACCCTTTGTAGGCACAGTTTGAATATTTAGGCCCTAATGCTCATTCTGTTTTTTTTTTTTTGCTCTTGTCCTGCCCTCTGACTGGTCTCTCCTTCGGGCTGTACATTGTTAGCCCCTCTACCCACCAGCCATATTCCCCTCTGCCATCTTCTTCCATCCCCATTTTTACCAATGTCCCAGTTAGATGCGGTGAATCCCTGCCAGGGGGAGGGGAGAAACATTCTGCTGCCTTGACATGGGAACATGTGGGGCTGAAGGGAAACAAAGTGGTTCGCTGTGAGGAGTTCTGTGGCATAGGAGAACTTGGCAGCCATTATCTGGTGAGCCGGGTGGGCGGTTTGAATTTTCTGGGGCCTCTCCCACCTCCCACAATTGTGTGGCAGTGGTGGTGTCCTGGGAATGGGGACATTCATCAGTGTGTGGTGGCCCATGCTGTCTAGAGCACCTCTGCTGAGCCGCCTCCAGGAGCCGCTATCAAGTGGTCCAGCACGGCCCCCCGCCCGGGAAGGAAGCATCCGCTCAGGGCACAAATCCGGCCATTTTATTATTTAAAGTGACGAGAATTGTTCATGAACATCTGATACAGTAGATAAAAATTAATTTTAACCAGCTAACACTTAACGTAAAAATGATCAATTCTTCTAGAAAAAAATATCTTCTGTAAAATAAGGGAGCCAGTTCTTAAAATGAATATTAGAAAGGATGCTTTCAGAAAACAAACAAACAAAAAAAAACAGCAGCATGATTCTGTGATATGAAAAGCTTTTGGACTGATGACTGTAGGCCCTGATTAAGGGATACAATATCTTGACATTAGCTGTAGGGCTGGATAAAGAATTGGAGCCTAGCCAAGATTAAAAGTTGTAAAACGGAATTGATTTCTGTTATAGCCTGCTAAGGGGTCCCTCGAGTTGGAGTACAACACAGAAGTGGAATAACAACTGATGGTAAGAAAACATTTCTGATGTCAGTGCATGACAGTGGACCTGGTCTTAGATGAAATGAGCCAGCTATGCTCTTGTCTTTGTTGCAAACTAGCCTGCATAAAAAAGAGCCAAATCTGTTTATTATTCTGATTACGATTACACAAGCAATCCCGTCCCCCTTTCTCCTCCTTGAAACTCTGCCACAAATGAGCTGTGCTTGAGGATGGGAAGGCGGGAATGGGTAAAAATGTTAGTGTTGGTAAGTAATTATCTAACAAACAGATGTGTAAATGCAGGGAAATCACATTCATTAAATCAGCCCTGGCTATACTCAAGAGGCAGAGGGGTTTTGTTTTCATCAAACACACCGTCACCTTTCACTTCAGTACACTGGCCACTGTACGTTGCCCGAGTGACAATAAGTCTAATCTGCCTAGAAGAATTCAATTAAAGCCATTAAATTTTAAAATAGGTTTAAGTGAAATGTACAATATCTTGTGAGTGGGGATAATTTATTAGTTCTCGGTAAATTAAAATTTCAAGTAGGGGTAAGACTGTAGGCAGTGCAGTAAAACACTTAATATGATTTCAATGAAAATGTTCTGTTAAATGGTCCAAATATCAGCCAATTTTCATTCTATTTAGCAAATTGCTTCTCCAGGCCATGCTGCTAAGACATCACCATCTGGTATGTAAAGTTTTGTGAAGAAAAATTCTTAATAACGCTAGAGGAAAAAAAAAGCTAATCTGTGAACATTTATGTAATACTGTATTTTTTTAAATAAGGGAATACTGAATGTGTTACTCAAGATGGAACCACAAATCTGTATTTAGGGGGTTTCTAAAGCAAAGGTTTCTGAAAGGTGTGAAAGTTAATTTCAGCTTCTTCTAACCAGTGGATGCCCATAGGAAATTTGTGCTTGCATAAACTATTTCACAAAGCACTGCTCAGTTGGCAGCTATAAATCAACCAAGCAAAGAGGGCTACTGCAACCAGATTTTGACATCTACAGTAGTGCAAGTGTCAGGTAGATTGCATATAACTCATCCTTCCCCCAGGACAGCACAACTGAATTACACCATCTGCATCTCGTTTGCAGTCATGTCCATCTTCTTCTACCCATTTTTGCTAATGGGAGGGCTGAAGCTTAAGAAAGTCAAGATTCTTCCCCAAGGTGAACCAGTGAGCCTTTGGTCATTTGATTTTAACTGTTCGCCTGACTCACAAGTCTTTGGGCAAACTGAAACCTTTAGTAAAACAAATTCTGGTCAGAGCCGGTACAGCTGCTCAGAGCGGCAAGACTGTGTAAAAGAATACTCAGAGCTTTCTCACAAGTACACTAAATACCTTCAAAAATGGGATGTATACCTCCATTCGCACATATGCTCAGTGCCCCCCCCCTTACCAGGCAACCCACTGATCAGTTAATAAGGTGCTGATGGGACTCTCATGGGTTCTCCCCACCTCATCCTCGGTAATGGCTGTGAGCTGTTCTGCACACCTTTTTCAGGTATACTTTGCTGATCCCAATTCCTCACAGGAGATCCGAGGCTCCTGGCAGAACAAGCTTAAGTCCCCCTCCCCCTCCTCTCTCCCCTGATGGCCCCTAGCCTCAATTACTTGGTGTCACTGAGTTATATCACATCAATCTAACTATTCATGCTGCATTACCAGGAAGGCAGCCCTCCTTTTATTATTAAATAGGACTATGTTATTACTTATAGCAATGTTGTTTAATCTATGTTGCATTTCTGCTATGGTGTTACTTGCACCTTCATATCGTTAACTTGCATTACATTTTCTGTACTGCACTGGCTTAACATAAGCATGGAAAACTAATAAAATATTTCATGTTAAAAAAAAAAGATAAAATAAAAAAAAAGAATATTCAGAGCTCTTGCCACACCAGAGTCTGCCATACCCAAGATGGTGGCTGTGACAGAACTGCACATGCATGTGCAGAAGAAAAAGTAGTGCCCTACAAAGGGGGTGTGTTTTTGTGGCCAGTGGAGGGGAAGGACCACTAAAAGACAACTGAGTAGAACTGTGCCATAACACTGTGGAAGCCCACTGGAGAGCAATCCAGTTACGTGCTTCCACAGTGCTCCTAAACAGAATGTTAGCAATACGTCTGTGGGACTCCACCTGCATAGCCGTAAAAAGTATATAGTTAGCTCTTCTTTTGCCCTTTCCCAAGTTTTTCAGGGAGTTAAAGCATTTAGGCAGCTTACTGTGGGTTGTGGATCCAAAACGGGGTGCTTACCCTTGTGGCAACTGAAATCCATCAAAGAATTTAATTATAGCCAGTAAATCCAAGTCTCTTTTATCAAGCAAGGATGATTTACCAGTAAGCTGACTTTGTCAGCTTTTCCTGTTCAGTAACAGTCATTACTTGATAATAACAACTTGGGTGTGCTGGCTGGTCTTATATTCCCTGACAAACACTAACCAATGCCTTGAAACCTCCTTACCAGCCAGTGTGAGACACAGAGTGGAAAAAATGGACAAACATGTAGAATAACCCCTTCTGAGTGTGCTGAGTTACTATGGGTTTTTATCCTTTCTTTTGCAGGTTGTTTGTCCTGGTGGTTAACAGAAGAACTGTACTTGTCACAATAAACACAGCCATGCGTCTCGCCATCCTTGTTACACACATTAATGGGAATTATTTTTTTTCTTTCAGTACCTTAATTTTTTACTAAAAAGCCCTTCTGTTTTGAAACCTCTGTCCCCAGTGTTGAGTGGTGAACACCACACTGCAGGCATGAGTTAATGTCAGGGGACCGTATGAAATATTGGGCCTGATATGCACCAGTAGGACCACATACCAGGCCATGAAATATGTGCTGTGTCCCTGGCCCCCATAGAATGTGTGGGGCCAGGATGTATGACTTCTTGCAGTCCTGATGTGTGGCCGCATAGGTCTGCTCATGGGATGGGGCCAGCTGGGGGCCGGGGAGGGACCTGGGCTGGATCATGGACTTCCAACTGAAAGTTATGACTTGTCCAACTGTAGATCCACTGCTGTTCTGGAGCAGGGGATCATGGGATATGGTGACCCATGTATGAACTGCCATGTCCCCTACAGCTTACCTGTTCTTTACTCATTTCAGCAAACTGTGCCCTTCAGTCACCATCCACTCTCCAGCCTTCTGTGGCATGGAATGGAGCCAGGGTCTATGGCTGTAGGGAGCCATGCAACAGTCTGGATGCTGACTGGGGGCTGCTCATCCATTGCAGCAGCCCTCTAGTTGGGGTAATGGGAAGCCCCACTGACACTGGCCGGTGGAGCATGTCTAGTATTGTGCATGTCGCGCTCTGCTAGCCAAATGGAGGACATCCACATCCAACCTCCTGCCCTGTCTGGCTGCACAGTTGCACAGGATCCAGCATGGATGGCCCTGGGCAGGGGGGCATAGTAGGCACCCAGCATTACAGCATTTCTGGCTGTCCACTGGACACCTGGGATGTGCATATCTGGGCCCTATGCACCATGTATGATGGTGCATAGGGCCAGGGTCCCTTGTACATTGGGCCCATGTTGAGTATTTGAGGCAAAGCTTTTCCTCATAGACTTGCTATGACTGTAACATGTGCCTGGCACCTCATACGTATAGGCAGTGCAGAGTTTTTCACTTAGCATAGTGACAGAAAATTCAAACAGAGCAGCTGTTCCACAAAAAAAAAAAAAAAAAAGCTTGTAAGGTTCTGAATAGAAAAAAAAAGGAAATCACAGCAATATGTGTGACAGGGTGGTGGACCCCAAAAGGTATTTACTGGGATTAGAAGAGCAAGCTTTGAGTTCCACAACTGCCACTTAATCATTATGTGACTCTGAGCAGGTCACTTAACCTTCATGTGCTTAATCTCTCCGTAATCTCTCTCCATTTTATCACTTTGCTGATTGACTCCCCTACAGCATCCCCCCTTCTAGACTGTAAAGTGCTTTGGCAATCAGTTTGTATGAAAGGTAGGTGCTATATAAAATTAAGTTCTGGGCTGGTCCAGCTGGAGGGAGGCAGCATGCTGTGTTACCACTTGGGAGGTCTGGGTTCACTGTGAAGTCCCAGCATCCTGCACTGAGGTACATGAAGCACTTGAGTGGCATGGTCTGTCCATTGGACCATACTATCTTCTTGATCTGAGGTGGTTCACTCAGTCAGATGGTGCTGACAGTCACCACTTCACTACTTTTAACTAGAATGACCCAATAACAGTCAGTACAAGTTCTAGCTAAAAGCAACAACATTCACAAGTTCTCATTAACAAAATTAACGCCAACCCAGTTGAGCACCATCTGAGACTCTTGCTTAGGCTACCTGAAAAGATGGCCTTGCTTCCTACTTCTTACAGCCCAGCACCCTTGCTGAACCATAATGGTCTTCCCATTCAGTGCTTGCATAACAAAGGAGACACTCTTTAGAGAGGAGATGTCTCTTCTTCTACTGAGTTGACTACAATTCTGTATTAATAAATGCTGCACTTTCTCTGTTTTAGCAAAACAGCATTTTGTTAGCATGACTCAAGCAATGAACTGTTTGGGACTGGAATTACCTTTGCAATGCAAAGCCTTAAGGAAGAAAGAAAGACATTTACTAATGATTGCTTATCAGTTTGGTGCTAGAAGTTAGCCCTCAATTACTTTATATTGATTTATGCAGCATGGCTGCATCTGCAGGTAAAATATCCTTACTGAAGGCTAACCATGGCTCAGTATGGAAACAGATACTGTTCTTCTTGTCTGCTTTTATTTAGTTCTGCTCCGGCTTTGCAGCTTTTATACTGCCTCATTATTTTTATCTCAGAGCTAGCTTGGGCTACACTCATGCCACTTGGTCTGTTTGTAAATGCACCAATAATGTACAGGGTGTAGCTTGGAAAAGAAAGTTTGTGCACCATTTTGTACACCAGGACCTTATTTGTTGCCCCTCTCTGCCCTGCTTTTTTCCCCTAGTTGTATCCCGTTTGCTGCTCAACAACTGTATAACCCACTGCTGTATTAAGCATGGGAGAAAACTAAAGAATCACCAGCTGTATGCATTTCATAGTGACTAGCTTACATAGAGCACAAAAATCATATGGTGACATCAGAAAGTGAAGCAATGGTGCCCCTGTGGTTAGGTAAATGATGCCCTTTGAGAAAAAATATACAGCATGGCTTTCCTGGTGTATGTGTTCCCACATCTTGAGGATGATGCAAAATTGTTGTGCAGAAATGCCATGTGCTTGTTCCTAAACTAAAAGTAAAACTAGACTTCTTTCATCGTAGCAAACCTCTATTCATTTTCAAAGCTAGGATGTGATGAGCTAGTGTAACATTTCATATGGTGCTTGACTGTGGAGATATCATTTACAAAACTGCTGCAAAATCCTGTCTTGCTAAACTTGATCTGTTATATCACAATGTTATTAGGTTTGTTACAGGAACTCCATACCCGATGCATTATGGTAACGTGTGTACTCTGCTAAATTGGCCTCCTTTAGCCAATAGGCAATTTTGGCACTTAAGCCTTTTTATGTTTGCTTCTGCACATGTGTGAAGTGAACATGTTGCAGTTGTGGCTACTCAGGAGAGTGGGGACTGCAGAGGTGTGTCAATACAGAATTAAATGTACTCAGCTGCGAGAGGCTTGCCACTGACAGCTCAGTGAGCAGCCTGCTAATAGTGACAGTGTTTAGCCTGGCTGATGGGCAAAAACTTTGCATAGTTGAAAGAATGCAGCTACACCTATCTGAGTGTGGCTGCTTTCTTTCATTTGCAGGACACAACCCAGCAGCCAGCTACCATTAGGAGCCTGCTGCTCATCCTCTGACTACCCACCTCCCGACTACTTCCCTGGTCCCGGTCTCTTAAAACAATACCACCCACTGCTAAAGCCTGCCCACCTCCTGATCCCTTATTAAAACTATCCCACCCACTGCTATAGCCCACCCACCTCTGATCACTTCCCCATTCCAGGTCTCTTAAAGCAATATTACCCACTGCTATATGCTACCCACCTCCCCATTGCTTTCTTGGTCCTGGTTTCTTAAAACAATCCCACCCACTGCTATAGCCCACCTACATCCTGATTGTTTTCCCAGTCCCAGTCTCTTAAAACAATGCCACCCACTGCTATAGCCCTCCCAGCTTCCAATCACTTCCCCAGTCCCAGACTCTTCAAACAATCCAACCCAGTACTACAACCCACGCACCTCCTAATTGCTTCCCCCAACCTGAAACCAAAGCAATGGTCTAGCAACAACTTCTGTCCCCTCATGCTCCTCTACCCCAGCTCGCCTCTCAGAAACCACCATCCCCCACCCAAGCACACCCCTCATGTACCTATCCAGTCCACTGGCACATCCTGCTACTTCCACTAACATATCCTACTACTCCGGAGCTCAACATGGAAGTGAGTTAAAATAAGGCAAGCTCAGTTACTGGATCTTTAATGCATTTCCAACTTTTACTCATAACTTTGTCATTTTTGAATATCTTTGCACCAGATTTTCCACATAGTCGTTTTGCGACCCCACCTCACGAACAGGGTAGGTGAAATTGTTCAAATGCCCTGAAACATGTTTTCACGGTCACTTAGTGAAATCACCTTTGGATGGGATTTAAAAAATTTGACCTGATTTAATCATAAGGCTGGGTAATAAAAAGACTTTGTTGATCATTTGGGCTCAGAATCTCAAAAAACAGCAAACTTATGAAAAAGTGTTGAATTTGTCAGTGTTTACTCACAACATTGCTATTTTTTCAGATTGTGACTCCACATTTACAACATAGCATTTTCCTCTGCCTCATCAGTCAGGTAGGTGACATTTTTCAAATCCCCCAAAGGTGTTTTTGCAGTTCCTCTGTGAAATTACTTTTTGAACTAGATATACTGTAAAAAGTTCCACCTCTCTTGATCATAAGGTGGGGTAGTAAAAAGACTATGATGAACATTTGGGGTCATAATGGAAAAAACAACAACAAAGTTATGCAGAAACTTTGAAATTCTTCAACATTTACTCATGACTGACTATTTTTTCTGATTTTGACCCCAAAATTTTCAACATAGCCTTTTGTTTACTCACCTCATGAACACGGCTGGTATAATTGTTTGAATCCCCTCTGAAACGTTTTTGCATTTGCTCCACAAAATCACCTTTCAGATGGGATTTACATCATTTTACCTGTGCTGATCATAAGGAGGGATAATAAAAGGATTATGCTTAAAATTTGTAGTCAAAATCTCAAAAAATGACAAAGTTATGAAAAACATTTAAATTCTTTCATGTTTACTCCTACCTTTGCTGTTTTACCAAATTTTGACCCCCCATTTTCAACATAGCTATTTTTGTACCCACACCTCATAAACATGGTGGCCCAGATATTCAGAGCACTTGCACAAGGCGCAAAAGAGTTGCGCCAGTGCAAGTGCAAAGATGCGCCACCGAGCAATATTCAAAGGGAGCTGCGGCGCTGCACAAATCCCATTGTGCCAATGTGCAACCAAAATGTATGCAGCACAAATGCAAGGGGGCGTTCACATGAATAAGTGGCACAATGGCATATTCAATGGGCGAGCATGGCGCAAGTCAGGAGCAAACCCCAGGTTGCGCCAGGCAGACTTGAGCCAATAAATATAGGCTCAAACACACAGACAGCAGATGTGCAACACAGCCCAGTGAGAGAGAGGGAGAGAGAGAGAGAGAGAGAGAGAGAGAGACAGCATCAGAGAGGGAGAGAGACAGACAGACAGACAGGGAAAGAGAGTGACAGAGACCGACGGACCAACTGACAGAGTAAGAGTGGCACCCAGGGAGACCCAGTGACTGAGCAATGGACAGTGGCCCATTCCTGATGGATGCCATAATGAATGGAGTGAGGAGGCAGGAAGAACAGTGGCATGGCTGACAAAGGGCCTGGCAGTGGTATGCCCGACACAGGTGGTACCGTGCCAGGATCACATACGAGAACTTTAATGACACAGAGATTGTGAGCCAGTACCACCTGAACAGGGCTGTTCTGAGGCAGCTCTGTGAGCTGTGCAGTGACGAGATGCAGGCACCCACCAGACGTAGTCATGCCATGACAGTGGAGACTAAGGTGACAGCTGTGATGTGTCTGCTCACCATGGGAACCTTCCAAAGACCAACGGGTGATACCACGGGCATCATCCAGTTGTCCACATCCCGCCTCCTCACCCAGTTCCTCAATGCTCTGCTGCCACATGCTTTGGAGTACATCCATTTCCCCAGAACATACAGCAAACATGCAGGAGTTCCATCAGGTGGCAGGCATGCCAGGCATGATTGGGGCACTAAACTGCACCCATGTTGGCATCCGCATACCACCCAGCCCAGAGGGCATGGTGTACCTCAACTGAAAGGGATACCCATCTGTCAACTGCCAGGTGGTATGCAATGCCATGGGGAGCATAATCAATGTCTGTGCCACACACCCCGGGAGTGCACACTGTACCATAGGTTTGAATGGGGAGACATCCCCATGGGCCACCTAGTAGGTAAGTAGGATGTGTGCCAGGGTGGCCGACAGACACGGCCCCAGGGGCGGGCAAGGGAGGATGGGGTGGTGGGTGATGTGCATGTGGTGGCTGGGAGGGAGCGGGTGGCAGCACAGCACAGCATAGCACAGGGATAACCATGTTGTCACCCACACAGTTGACAGTGCATACCCACTGAGACCATGGCTGCTCACCCCTACCGGCGACCATCGTCCCCCGTGGAGGAACGATACAATGAGGCACATGCCAGCATGCGCAATATCATCAAGCGTGTCTTTGGCATGTTAAAGATGCGATTCTGTTGCCTAGACAGATCAAGCAGTGCCTTACAATACAGCCCATTGAAAGCCTGTGGCATATTCCTGGCCTGCTGCATCCTGCACAACATGGCCATTGACCATGGAATAGTAGACAAGGCTGATGAGGGTGACAGCAGCAGGGATGATGGTGGAGAAGCTCCGAAGGGTGGTGGGCAGGTGTCACTTGGCAGGAGGGACCCCAGAATGGTGCAGAAGGCATGTCGGCACCGGGACACGATCACAAGGGAGCATTATGGACAACAAAGGTGAGTACACAGACTCACAGGCATGGCCCACACAGCACAGCACACATCACAGGGGATGGGATGGGCACAGTAATAGTAGGCATGCTGGGATGGCGACGTACATCAGACAGGGCAGGGCCATGAACACATGAGCATGCAGACACACACACACACACACACACACACACACAGCAACAGCATACGCACATGGTGAGGGACATGGTATGGATCAGATGCATGACACCGGTGGTAAGGCAGCACCAGTGCATGGCTGCCATCATCATATCCATGCCACACACCCCAGCAGCATGGTCCACACACACACACAGGGGGCAAGCAGCACAGCACACATGCGTGCCACCACATGTAAGCTGCACCACCAGCCCCCATGGGTGCATGTGGCAAAAGCAGTGGATGGCAGGGCAGGGCAGCAGACACATCTCACCAACCGTGCAGTCCCATGACTGCCACAGCCATGGGGGCAGCTGTGCTGGGGCTGACCAGAAGACACCTGCAGCGCATTAGCCGGGGGGGGTGTCAAACGCCCCCCACAGGGGTTGATGTGCGGGACCGCGACTGAGTCTGTGCAGGGGTGTCCTGGTGACCAAACAGGCCTGCCCCAGGGGTGTCTGGGATGCTGAAGTCTGATCCCGCCATCCACCATGCTGGTGTCACCAGACACTTGGAACTGTGGGGTGGACAGTGCACTGCGGGGGGTCCTCTGCATATGGTCGAGCCCAGGGGCTGCTGCCACCGTCCGGCCCAGCTGCAATGACACCAGCCTTGCAGTCCATTGATGCCACAATGGCACCGGTCATGCGGTCCTGCATCTGGGCAAGCCTGTCCATCAGTCGCACATTGGCCCTGTCCTGCTGTTCAGCCATCTGGCACACCGCTGCCCACAGTGTGCGCACCTCACTAGCAAGCAATGCCTGATTCTCCACGGAGGCCCTCAGTAACCAGGTGTGTTCCTGCAGCCTCTCAGCCTAACGGTCCACCTGGTCTGGCCACTGTGCTGGGGTAAGGGTCTTGGCACGCCACTGCACAGCCTTCTGCTCAGGTGGCTGCTGCACAGTGGGCCATACAGGGGCCACAGTGTTGCCTGGTGCAATTGAGGTGGGCACTGTGGCATGCTGCCCAATGTCACCTGCATCCTGCTGCTGCCGCCCAACTGTCTGCTGGGCAGAGCCCTGTGCCTCCGCCGCACCCACAGCACCACCACCACCCACACTGGACATGGCTGCAGCGCCACACACAGCTGCACCAGCGGGGATGGGGGTGGCTGTGGGGCTGTGGGCACAGCGCTGGGACCTGCTGGTGCCTGTGTGGCAGGTAGGAACATGTCGGCCACCATGGCCCCTATGCTTTCCAGTACTAGTGTAAGGTCATCATCAGTGTCGGACACCATGCTGAGCTGGGTCTCTGCACACAGCACCTCCAGGCTGTCATCGTGCAAGAACCCAGCCAGGGGGTCATCTGACCCCATGTCAGGCACAGCCGCAAGGCCGACCCCGCTGAGGCATGGCCTGTCCCAGCTCTGGATACCTGTTGAGATTGCGAGTCGGGCATCCGTGTCCATGGCCACCTCTGCCCGCTTCCCTGCATGGAGGCGTGCTAGTGCTACAAAACAAGAACAGTGTGTCAGTGGAGCAGTAAACCCCATGGCCACCCCCCACCCCCACATTATCCCCCCAGCCCAACCCTAACCACACCCCATCCAGCCCCACCCATGCCACTGTTACCACCCGCTACCGTGCTGCACTGTGTGTCTGCATCCACACATGCACGGGGTGTTGGGCATGGACTCAGACACATCTACATGACAAGCCCACAACAGGCACACCTGCCAGCTGGACATACTCACCATGCAGTCTGGGGCTGCCACCTATCTGGAACCCACCACCAGGCAGGCCCTCCACCGCCGTGTGACTGATGGTGGATGCCACAAGCTCCTCCATGGCAGTCAGCGGGCACGGTTGCTAGCCCACCACTGGTCACCCTGTGGGACACCTGGATGGCAGCAGCCTTGTCCTTGATACGCCTTCTGTCTGTGCCAACCTTCTTCTTGCACTCCTGGGTGGTGCGGTGGTGTCGCCCGTGTGTGTTCACATACTGGGCCACCTCCTCCCAGGCCGCCACACGCTCCTGTGGTATGCCAGTTGCCCCACTGATTAGGCCCTCCTGATCCATATAGGCCTCAGGAGGGCAGTGATCTCAGCAGCAGTAAAGTTTGGCCTGCCCTTGTAAGCAGGCCCTTGGCTCTCCTCTCCTTCACCTCCCGACATTCTTCCACCTGTGGACATGGAAAGCAGGGAGGGTCAGTGCCAGAATTTTGCATTGCAGTGCCCAGTAGCAGTGTGTGATGAGGCCTTGGACCCTCATGTTGCCGGTCACGTACCTGAGTGGTTGCAATACCGATCTGTGGCCTGTGGTGTTCCGCAGCACTTTTAAGGCACAAGGCATGCATGTTAGCCTGTGCGCAATTGTAATGATATGCTAATGCACCCCACTGCACCATGCATTGGCTCATGAGGTGATTTTCATGCGGTGTTTGAATATCGTGTGATTACGCCATGCGTAATGAAGTTGCGCCGGAGCAAGTCTGTGGTGAAGTACTCGCACATGAGTGGTGCGTGTGCCCACAGTGTGCATGTGTGCTGCATTGGCCACACTGCTATCGTGCATCCTGTGCAGCTAACGCAATGCTATGGCATGGTGCATGCCGCATCAGTATGCCATCGTGCATGTGTGCACTGCCTGTATCGCGCACATGAGCACTGTGTGAAGAGGTGCTGACCTCTGACCCATGGGTCCTCGCATGACCCCATGACCCCACTAGGCCCCGGCACACTGCACATGCCCAGGACTACGCTATTGCCCTGCACTGCGCAGTGACTGCGCAGCCACGTGCTGCACAATTGCAGCCCTGTGTACCCTATCACACATCCTGCACATGTGGCAGGCACGTGCACTGATACATAGCCTTGTTCCTCTCTAACCTGGTGGTTCAGCATGGCTCAGAGTCACAGCACGAGGGCAGCCAACTGGTCCAAGGTTGAGCTGATTAACCTGGTGGCTATAGTTCGGCCGTATGAAGGCCAGCTGTTTGGCCAGGTGCCACTGCAGCAGGCCAGGGTGGAGTTGTGGCACCATGTGGTGGAGGCCCTGGTATGGCTCACAGGTGTTGGTCGCTCAGCAGAGCAGTGCAGGCACTGCTATGGGGACCTTCGGAGGAGGGCACCGGACCACCTGCAGCATCTGCAGGCACGCATCCTGCATGGTTCAGTGCCACAGCCAGGTAGGTGTGCTCATGTTGCTGTGATGGCCAGGTGTCATACTGTGATGTTGGCAGAGCTGTGTGGCATGACCCACAGAGGGTTAGATCATCAGCCTGGGGCACCGCGCATTGGGCATGGCTGCTGCACCGGTGGCAGCCGTGCTGGCGTGTGGGCCTACAGACAGACATGGACACACCCAGTGCATGGTGGGCTGTGTGGTGGTGGGGGGCTCCTCATGCATGTCTGTGTACTGATATTAACCTCTCTTCATTCCCTCCACAGGGCCAGAAGACCGTAGATGGGCCAGGGCAGTGGCAGAGGTGGCCAGGGCGGCACAGCCAGGTGGACAGCAGGTGGCTCCAGCTGCACAGCATGGGGCAGGTATGCATTTCCACATTCCTTCTCAGTCTCACAGTGGGGTAGTGGTGCGGATCGGGCAAAGCCATGGCCATCTCTGCCATGCGCTGTGACAGCTGTGTGTGTGTGTGTCGCACAGTCCGTCGTGCATGCCACTGCATGCCATCCCTTGGCCACAGTGTACCGACTGTTGGTGGGGTGGGCGCGCGCATGGATGCTACCAGTTGTGCTGCGGTGCTGCTGTTTCTGTGTGCCATGTGCCTGTCACGGTGTGGTCCTGTGGCCACTGCACAGTTGCATCCGCCTCTCTGCACCACTGTGGTGTGCTGTATTGTTGGTTGGCATTGTCCTCCTCCCCATGGGTGTCCTTTCTGGGCTCTCCAGGGGTGTGTGGTACCGCCATCCATTGCACGCTGTGGGTGGGCATATGTCACTGAGCCATTGCACTGATTGCATGTCTTGTCCCATGCCATAGATGTCAGATGGAGTCCTGCTCCACATGCTTGGCGGACACATACCATGCTCCTGAGGCATATTCTGGTGGTTGTAAGGAGGGTGCTGGTGGCTGTGTTCTCCCTGCAGTGGATTTCGGCAGCAGACCAGAGAAGGTGGAGAGGTGGTGTGGTGGTGGGCCATGGCCGCTCTTGAGGGGCCCTGTTCCTATTCTTTCTTTCCCTTGCTGGTCCTGTTCCCCCACAGTCCCCCTTCCCATTGTACAGCCCCTGTTACCTGTCCCCACCATTTATTGTCCCTCCCCTGTCCCTGCCCCTGTTACCTTGTTGGTGTTGTTGTTTTAATCTTTATAAAGCATTTTTCAGCTATGTGCCTGTCTCTGTGTGTGCTTTGCAGTTGGCATGTGGAGCCTTGCTGCAGTGGGCAGGTGTTGCTTGGTGGTGTCTGTGCAGGGGGGCCCTTCACTGCTCCTGTGGTTCACATCTGTGTGCAGTGGTGTGCCACAATGTGGTGGGGGCCATCTCCCAGTTTGGTGATGTGCTCTGTGCCTGCAGGGTCGCTGTGGGGGTGTGGTCAGGGGTGGGCAGCAGGTGCGTGCAGGGGGTGGCACACAGTTGGGATCTTCCTGCTGGATCTGTCTGCAGGCTGGGGTGGCATGTCTGCATCCCTTGTTGGGTGACCAGTTCTGTGGGGTCTGACCCTCTGCCTGGGCCCTGGCTCCATTCCTACCCAGTGTGTGGGCTGCCTGTGTGTGTGTGTGTGTGGGGGGGGCATGGGTGTGTGTGGCACCGGGGACATGGGGGTGGACACCCATTGCAGTGCGGCGGTGGCCACAGCTGGCTGGCTGGTGGTTGGGGGGGCACCATTGGTGGACCTGTGTTGCCAGTGTCCCATCCGGTCCCCAGCTGGCCGTGCCGCCATTGTGGTCTGGGGTACGGTTCAGGGGCATGCACTTGTCCACTGCTGGTGGCCTGGCTCTGGTTGCTTTGGTGCATGGGAACCCTGTTGGTGGCTGTGCCCCATCATGTGTTGGGCATTCATCCCTCCTGCTCTGTGCTTATGTGTGCATTGGTGTGCACTGCTGGTGGGGTCCTGTGCCTATTGTCACTTGGCTTCCCCAGCCTTGTCCTTGGGCTTCTTGTCTGTGCTCCATGCTTCCCTGGTTGCACTAGTGCATCACTGGTTGCACCCTAGCACATCTCTGGTTGCACCATGGTGCAACTGTGCCATATTCAGCCAACTTGCACTGGCGCACTTCAGCGTGTGCAATCTCTGAATATGGCACCCGTTGTGCCATGGCGCATCGGATTTGCACTGCGCCGGACTTGCGCCTGCCTTTGGCACATTTCTGAATATCTGGGCCAGTGTGTCAATTTTAAAATCCCGCCCAAAACGTCTTTTCACTCTTGTGCCATAAAATTACATTGCACATAGAATTTCATAACGGAGACCTGTCATGTTCATAAGGTAATATAATAAAAGGATTATGTTAAACATTTGGGGTCAAAATAAAAAAAAAAATTAAATTATTAACAAATGTTGATATTTTTCAACATTTACTCATAATATTGCAATATTTTTACTTTCTGAGCCCACATTTTCAACATACTCGTGTTTATTACCCCCCAATGACTGAACGATGCAGGTGTCATTATAAAATCCCCCTCCAAAATCTGTTTTTTTGATCGTTCCACAAAAACAATGTTTCAGGTTGCATTTCATAAATGATACCTGTCATGTTTATATGCTGGGGTCATAAAAACTAATATTTTGAAAATCCAAGGTGACAATCTAAGAAAACAACAATGTTATGTGTGAACCTATTTATTTCCCAATCATGACAATTTTATAATTCATGTTATTAATTTCATGAGTTTATCCTCTGCATTATCAATGCCCCAAACCTACTCAGCAAATACAAGTAAGCAAGCATTCAGCATTGACAAATACCTATTAGAAAATGGGTAAGGGAATCCTAGCTGTCCGAATGGCTAGAACCCCTATCTTAGCAGGCAGGTATTTCTCAATAGACCCCACTATAAAACAAGTACCAATCTGGGATGCCTCATTACCTCCAGAATTCATGGACACCCCGAATTTCCAAACTGACACACTGCCATTTATTTTCTGCTCACTAAGCGAATGGACAATGGAGACCCCCACCAGAGACAGAAATCACCTTCCTCACAACCCCCAATGCCAAATACTCAAAAAAAAGTCAGTAAAGTAAAACTAAATGTTTTTTACAGCACAGCACAATGTAATTTACTGACACAGTAACTTGCGCTCTCACTCCGTGAAAGCCAGCCATAGTAGTAGCTGCAGGAAGCCAGCAATGAATGTACATGCCTCCACAGCTACAATTTATTTTATTTTTATTTTAAGAAGTAATCAGAATTATAATCCTTTGAGTCAGGGACTCATTTACATAGGCTCCTCGTCAGGAAGACAAATACATTAATAGCAAGCAACAGAAAACAAAGTAAATGAGCTCAAATAAAAGCAAACAGTCAGAATTAAGGGCTGGTTACAAAGGCCCCACGTCAAGGTAAATTAGCAGTAATAAACAGACATAAACAATAACGTGGGCTATAATGAGTCAAATGAAGGGCAGAGTCAAAATTAGGCAGACTGAGAGGAGTAAAGGCAGGGAAAGCTCAGCAAGGGAAGTCACAGTGGTGAAAGGAGAGGAGGTGATTCTTGACAGCAGTTTTAAAAGGCCCCAATCTTGGTAGGGAGGCGATAGCTACAGGCAGGGAATTGTACCAGGACAGGGCACGGTAACAGAATGACCTCTGTGCAAGGGAGGTCCTAACTCTGGGGACTTGCAGAGGGGAGTGGACAGCACTGCAGGTAGACGGGGGAAGGGTAGATAGGCTTATGATAGAAGACAGACCGGGGGGGTAAAACCTGCAGTGATTATTTTGGTCAAGAGGCAAGACTGATAGATGAGCCCCCTCCGCTCCTCTCATAACCAGCATCAATACTAACCTTCTTGCTGTACCTCCTCTGTACAGAGGGAAATCACCATAACAACAGTAAAGTAACAGAATCATTCCAAACATCTCGGCACAATGACCATGCTTTCTTCCCTCAGGTAGGAATGACTAACAGAGGCTGAAAAAAATCACTCATAAAGAATCTTAGTTCTGTCATAAATTACGCACCGCTGCTGACCTGGTCCACTCTCTCTCTGTTTCTTGGTAATAATAACTTTATTTTTATAGTACATTTCTGCAACCAAGGTGCTGTACAGCTTTAAAAACAAGTAAAATCCAGTAAAAATGTAACATTCACATACAGCAGATTACATGAATAAATAACTGTCGATAACAATTAGTCCTGGTAGGCAAGATGCCATAAGTAGGTCTTCAAAGCCCTCTTAAAACTCTTCAGAGTTGTGCACTCGTGAATCTGTCAAGGTAGAGAATTCCACAGGGTCGAGGAGGGTGCTAACTGAATTCTACCTTTTTTTTTCTTAAATATAGAGCAGAACATCATTCTAATCAAGGTGGAGGAACTATTTTATTACAAAAGTTATGTTAAACAATTTTTTTAATTAAATTTTAACTGAACATTTTTTTTTTACAGTACCATTTTCTAAGTGCAATAATACCCTCCAGGGTGGGTGGTATTGGGGAATACCAGACCTTCCAGGGGCTATAAGACCCTCCTCCTGCAGTGTCAGGCCTCATTACGCCCCAGGGTAATCCAGTATTCCCCAATACTGCCCACCCTGTTGGGTATTATTGCTTACTTATATATCAGGTTTAGATGTAAGTTAAGTTCTTTGGCATTTTGTAATGTAGCACTATTTTACTGGAATAGCTTGCATAATATGTCCAGGTTACAATTTTTTTTGTCCCTATCTCACATTTCAAAGTTTTGCCTAACCCATTATCTATTGGTGTTTGCAATTTGTAAATACAGTTATAAGGAAGAAAGGACGGCTATGATGATGTTTAACTGCATCAGCTTGGGTATTTCAGGGTTGAGTAAGCACATTAATGTTAAGCCCTGATTTTTGCACCTTAATAACTCTGCAGTAACATTGTTTGCAGGCCTGGCCATTAGCCCTGTGGGTACCACATTACCTTTTCATACCGGGGACTTGAGTTTGGTTTGGATGTGTGCTCCGTGAGCTGGCTGGATGGGCCAAGGCTAGGGGGAAGGTGCTAGGATATGTTGCACGTGCCCCAACCTGGAGAGAGACAGAGCAGTGTTCTGCCACACAGACGACATCTTGTGGGGGGCCAGAGAGCCTTCCCTTACAATGGGTTGATGTGTGTGTTGAACCCTGATGTGGCCATACACTGCATTGGGACATGTGGGTTGCCAAGAAAAATTGGGGAAAGAGCAGCTGGCAGAATGATGGTGTGGATGCTGCGCACCTTCCACCACTGACAGGTGCCCTAGTGCTGCCAGTATCCAGCCTCATCAACCTCCATCTCAGGGACTTATGTTGTGCCTTTGGTAGTCCCACAGATTCTTCCTCTAATGGGGATGGGGGGGTGTCAACCCCTCCTTGACTCTCAGCCAGTTTGGTAGTACATCAGTGGTGTTGCAGGGCATGTGAAAGGTGATGGCTTTATCCTGCCCTGGTGGCAGTTGATGAGTGAAGCAACTCCACCCCCAAAAGAGGATAGTGGTCCCAGGGATGTGGAATCCTGTCTACATCATCCACATTGACCTCCATGAGTGACCCAAGTCCATTATTGAACCCAGGTTGCTGCTATTGTACTGGTATCTACCCTTTCAATCAACTCATTTGAAGCCCTCTAAAAAACTGCAAACCCTTCCCATCCAACACAGCTGATCAGTATATTTATTAGTCATAGTAACCCATTTTCTACTTTATGTCTACAGTTCCAGTGGTACAATGAACACAGCACAACAGGACACCAGCCCAGGCATTGGAGAACACTGACCACGTGTATCAGATAAGTATGGTTTTATGTTTAGAGTACCCTGTTTGTCCCAGTAAGTTACTAAGGTGCTACAGATCCTTTGTGATCCCATTGCTGTTCTTATTTTATAGGTACAACTGGATGTTCCTGCAAATCACCCAGCACCCACCCCAGAATCCCCAGAACCCAGGCATGAATCTTTATTATTAGTATTGTATCTAGCTGGGATGGTATGGTATAATGGTGCAACTTAATTATTAAGCTGCTGTTGTCTTTCACTCGTTAGTTGGTTGGTGAAATGAGCCTAGAGATATCTCCTCTATTGTTTACTTCATTTTGCACAGGTCACAAAGGGACCTACCTAAATGAAGATATAATTCAGTTATCAAAACCAAAGGGACATTCATTACAAAAAACTACATTGTAAACCCTAATGCCCATCCCCTTCTCTGAGCAAATGAGGTCAGATGTGATCTCTTTTCTTCATGCAGTGCCCACAGGTCCCAGAGTGAAGAAAGCTATGACTGATTCTGTTGGCAACACGTGGGGATCCACACTTCTCTGCCTCCGAAGACTGTACCTCTATGAGGCACTGGCTTGGAGCTATGCCTTTGCTTCAGATAGGAGGCTATGGGCTGCAGGGAAGGGGTGGGCATTAGGGTTGACAACCCCAGGGAACACCCTGCCACTGATTCAACAAGACTTTGGAGACCCAAAACCCTTTTTTTTTTTTATTCTCCACTTTGTGCGTTTTACATTTTTCAACCCAAATGTCTGCTTTAAAGTAGTTTTTTTGCAATGAATTGTTCAGTTCAAGAGTTTATTTGTTCGGTTAAAGACCTTTACAAAGTGTTCACATACACATCTAAATTAAATACATTTTAAAATACAGCATATAAATACAGTACAGATAAAATATCCCTCTTAAAATGCAAAAGGCCTTATATATCATTACATTAATTTCATTTCTTACATTTTTGTTAATGTCCCATTCGTACTTTCGTTATCGCTTTTAAGTATTTGGCCACCTTTTTTATGATATGCGCATCCTCAGTTGTAAACATAATATTTTATAGCATATCTTTATCTTCAGAGCCAATTTCAGACCATAGTGGATATAGCCAATAGGACCTTTGCGATATATATCTGCTACATGTGAATACAACATGAGTCAAATGTTCTGGTTCCTTCTCGTCACAGTCTCAGAGCTTGGACTTTGGATCTACTGATTTAGATTATATTGCTTTAAGTATATTACTTGTAAATAGCTCCATTCTATATTGTATATATTTTTCTTAAGGAGCCGTCTGTGAGTACATCCTGATATAATCTATAACAATGAGCTCTGTCATTTACAGAAAGCCATGGTGTTATTTTTAATTTAGCTATGTCTTCTAGATCTCTCAACTGTTATAGTTAACTATTTTTTTAGAACAGTAGGCATTATATTTCTTATGAAGCTTAACATCCTGATCGATATAACCTTTTAAGTATTTCAAGTTGTATTTAACCAACACCATATTCATATTGTTACACCAAATTGAAGTCCTACATTTAAGGTCATACCACCTATTTTTTTCCATTAAGCATGTGTATGACAGACGATTTGTGTTCATCCTAGTGATTTTTATCCAACAGTTTAGAAGTCTGACTTCTGACAGCTGTCAAACTGGGTGACCCTAGTTCAGCTCTTATTAAGGCAGCCAGAGTTGATCTACCAAGACCCAATGCGGTTCGAAACAGTTTATTCAGAGGTACTTCCAGGGAACTCATTTTTCCATAACCCCATATTTCAGCTTGCTACAAGGCCTGAGGGTAAAATTTTGCCTCAGCTGCTTTAATTAGAGGAGCAATTGTATTTCCACCATAATGGAAGCTGAACCTGTTTAGGGCTCCAGCAGTCTGTTTTAGCTTGATTAGTTGTGCTTTAATATGCTTATTCCAACTACCATCACTGGATAGTGTTAGCCCCAGGTAAACATATGATAGGAGCATAGGAACATAGAAATCATGTTGGCAGATGGGGACCGCATGAGCAATCTAGTCTACCTGTGTTTCTGCCCCCTTCCTATTTAGACTGCACCGTAATTTGTCCACAATGTCTGTCTCATGTGAGTTTGAACTCTCGTACTGTCTTGGATTCCACCACCTCCTGAAGTAGGCTGTTCCATGGGTCTATGACCCTTTCTGTAAAGAAGTACTTCCTGAGGTTGCTTTTGAACCTGCTTCCCACCAGACGCTAGTTGTGCCCCCTTGTACGCACATCCCTGTTTTGCTGGAAGATGTTTCCTGCTTGTATTGTGTTAAGTTTTGATCATGTCCCCTCTGCTTCTTCTCTGCTCAAGGGTGTACAGATTTAGTTCCCTGAGTCTTTCCTCATATGGCTCATGATGCAGTTCATGCACCATCTTTGTAGCTCTACTCTGTACTGTTTCCAGGTGGTCTATGTCTTTTTTGAGGTGGGGGCTCAAAAACTGACCACAGTACTCTAAATGTGGCCTCACCAAGGACCTGTAGAGGAATGATAACTTCGCTCTTTCTACTTGTAATTCCCCTTCCAGTGCATCCAAGGATGCCACTTGCCCTCTGTGCTGCCTTTTCACATTGTTTTCCAACCTTTAAGTTGTCTGCGATGACTACTCCGAGGTCTTTTTCTGTCTTTGTCTCCTCTAACGGATGCCCTCCCAGTGTGTACTTTATCCCTGTTTTTTTTTTCCTATATACATAACCTTGCACTTCTTGGCATTAAACTTCAACTGCCAATCCCTGGACCATTCCTCGGGTTTTTTCAGGTCTGTTTCCATACCTTTCCCTCCCTCCTGCATGTCTACTGTGTTGCAGAGTTTTATGTCATCTGCAAACAGGCAAACCCTCCCCTTCAAGTCGTTTTCAATATCCCTGATAAATATGTTAAAGAGGATAGGTCCCAGCACAGACCACTGTGGAACGCCCCTGGTCACTTGCCTTCCCTTGATAATGATCCATTGACAAGCACTCTCTGCATCCTATCTTCCAGCAAGTTGGTGATCCAGTTCGCTATCTTATGACTGACTCCTGTATGCTCTAATTTGTTAGCTAGCCTTCTGTGGGGGACAGTGTTAAAGGCTTAGCTGAAGTTCAGGTACACAATGTCCACTGTTCCTCCCTGGTCGACTGCTCTGGTGATCCAGTCGAAAAAGTTGATCATATTGCTTTGACAAGAGCATCCTGCTCTGAAGTCATGTTGCCTGGGGTCAATCTTTCTGCTATCCTCCAGGTACTTCACTATCCTCTCCTTTAGCAACGACTCCATAATTTTTCCTACCACCGAGGACAAACTGACCAGTCGGTAGTTTCCTGCCTCTTCCCTGCTTCTGCTCTTGTGTAAAGGTACTGCTGTTGCCCTTTTCCAGTCCTAAGGTATCATTCCACTTTCCAGTGACTTGCTGAAAAGCTCAGCCAGTGGTGTGGCAAGTTCTTCCTGAAGCTCCTTCAGTACCCTAGGATGGATGCCATCTGGCCCCATTGCTCTATCTACCTTGAGCCTATTCAGCTCCTCTAGGACCCTTTCTCTTGTGAAGGGTCTTGTGTCTGCTCCTGTGATGTTGTGTACTAACCTACCTAGTGTAGGACCCTTCCTGCTGTCTTCTATGGTGAAGACTGAGCAAAAGAAATAATTTAGTAACTCTGCTTTGTCTTCATCTGTCTCTGCCATCTTGCCTTCCTTTGATCATCTGACTATTACCTCCTTACCCTTTCTTTTTTCCCTTTTATATCTGAAGAAGGTTTTGTCTCCTTTTTTGACCCCCTGTGCTATTTTCTGCTGTCTGTGCTTTTGATTTTCTTACTGCCTTTCCTGCCTCGCTCAGTTTGTTTTTGTATTCTTCTCCTCTGTCTAATTCAGTTTTAGTTTGTTTATATTTTCCTTTTTTCCTTGATTTTTGTAGCAACTTCCTTGGTGAACCAGAGTGGATTTTTCTTT
This sequence comes from Neoceratodus forsteri, assembly GCA_016271365.2. Taxonomy (NCBI): domain Eukaryota; kingdom Metazoa; phylum Chordata; order Ceratodontiformes; family Ceratodontidae; genus Neoceratodus; species Neoceratodus forsteri. The sequence goes on along the minus strand of CM057459.1, from coordinate 240,388,485 downwards.
CTTTTGGATTTGGTGATCTTCCTGGTGCATGTAGCTGTTGCTGTATTTAAAGCAGTTTCTGACATCTAGCATGTATATGACTATACATTTAATTTCAGGAAAGTTAGCTCTCCTGAAATCCAGAACCTTGGTTTTAGTGTGACTGGTATCTTCTATCTTGTTCTCAGTTAGCTGGATTGTCCTGTGGACACTGGTCCCCAGATTGACCTCTACTTGCACATCTGAGACTTCTGTGCTGTTTGTGAGCACCAAGTCCAGTATTGCTTTGTCTCTGGTGGGAGAGCTCACCAGCTGTTGTAAACCTGCTCCTTGCAGTGCAAACAGGAAATCTTTGCTTTGTTCCGAGGATGCTGTGTGTGAGGACCAGTCCACATCTGTCAGATTGAAGTCCCCTACCAGCAGCAACTCTCCCCTGTCTGCCATCATCAAGATGATCTCCATGAGCTCTTTATCTATATCAGCTTCCTGGGATGGGGGTCTGTAGATAATTCCGATCTGGACTGGGCCTTCTCTCCAGCCCCGAGAGTAATCCAAAGTGTCTCTGCCTTGCTTTGCTTCCTTTGGATTTCTGCTGCATTGAAGTCCTCTTTTACATGCAATGCTACCCCCCCCCTTCCCTTTTTACATTCTTGATTTTATTGTTTTTTTACTTTTGGCTGCTACTTTCCATATTTTGTCTAATTTTTGCAATGACTATATATAGACATATATATGCAGTGGCCTGACTGAAAATAAACCATTTATTAACATGATTGAGGGGACAAGACTATGACACATGAGTGGTAAAGCCACAAGTGAGTTATTATAAAAGTCTTGCTCCGTTACAACTTTAAATAATTGTCTTATTTTCAGTCATAGTCCATTGCATATTTGATTTATGCAACTTGTTGCATTATTGATGTGGTTTGTGTGTGGAGTGATTGCTTTCAGTTGTATGTTGTGGCATACACCCTTCACGTCCCCCATGGGCTTTCTCCATTTTACTTTTCCAGTATTGTGTTTATTTTTTATCTCTGGTGGGTCTTTCCTGTTAGAATTTGCTGTTTGATCCCTTGTGGTACAGTACCACTTAAAAGTAATTTGAGGCTGTCTTTGTTTAAATAAAATGGAAGCAAGACAATGTGGCAGTCCAAGTGAATGAAGGTGATGATGTACATGGTCACGTATAGTTTAGGAACATGGTGTGTTTCTGTGAGAGGGAATTAAAAAAATGTTTTATTGTGTGACCGAGGAAGTTTTTTTGGGGGGAAGCTTGGGCAAGATGGCTAGGGCAGAAGGAGGAACTAAATAAGAATACAGCTGGCCAACAGGGAATGGTGGAGAAAGAGAAATGGCAAGTGGAAGTACTGAGCAAATGGAGCTTGTCAGGGCGTGAGGTACCTTTATTAAAAATGAAAGAAAGACATGCTAGTTAAATTATTGTTCTGTAGGTTTGAAATGATGATAAAACATGGCAACAGTCATTTTTTTGTTTTTTTGTTTTGTTTTGAGGGGCTTTTGAGTGGCTATCATGGAGACAAGTTTAGGCGCTGATTGATCGATCACTTGGAGCTGTCAATCAAACTGATGCTCCTAAATGAGCAATAAATGGCTTTTGAAGTTTTGATGCACCAAATTGTCAAATAAGCATTTAGCAGCCACAGAGTGATGCTCACTGCAATAGACGTGTATCCTTGCTTCATGTAAGACCCTGCGGGCTGTATGTGAAGCATCAGTTGGGTGGTCTTGAGGAGGAGTATTAAGTACCCTGTCCCTCACATTTGGTGGCAAAAATATCAAAAAATAAAAAAAAAGTTATGAGTACTAAAAACCCTGATAAAAACTAAGTCAGAAAAAAAACTAGTACTTGAAGATGTGCATATCTGTAATCATATCACTCTGGTATGCAGAGGTCTATATTGGTTACTCATTAAATTCAGGATAGACTGCAAAGTATTTCTTATTATGTACAAATGTCTTCATGACTGTGGCCCAAGATACCGCTCTGATTTACTTATGGAATATTGTCCTTCAAGAGCTTTGTGCTCTGCAGATCTTGAACTGCTAGATGTCCCAAAATTCCAGGTGGGGGTCAGGCTTTTGACATTAAGGCCCCTCAGTTGTGGAGTGCCCTTACGATACGCCTTAGGCAAGCAAACTCATTGGGCAGTTTTAAACCTGCATTGAAAACCTGGTTGTTCTCACAAGCTTTTCAATATATGTGATGTTAAATTGTTTTGAGACCTTTTAAAATTCTGTTTTAGCTGTTACTGTACTATTTGTTCATTGCACTATGTATGTGCTGTATGTATGATGTTTTCATACTTTATGTATTTAAAATGATGTACATTGTTTTTAATTGTGTATAGCACTCAGCTACTTTGGATGGGCACTTTATAAGCAAAGATGGATTGGACTGGATAGATGTGGAGGGCCAGTCCTGAAGCAGATGCTTAGTAACAAGAAATGCATTAGACCACATTAGACTGCAAGTGGTCTGAGGTAGCCTCCCCAGTTTGGTTTCCTGACACCAGATATGCAATCCTGGTGTCAGGCAATCATACAAAAAACAACCTACTCCCCTGCTAGCAATTATGCCACACCTATAGCCCCATGCAAGTAAAAAATATCCCTCACCCCAGCCCACATGCACCCATATCCACCTGCCCTCACACTTGTAAAATACAGCATTGGACAACCAGCACAACCCTCCTTCTATCTAGGCCAGCTGATATCTCCTAAAGTACATAAAAAACTTAAGTCACAAGCTGTGCTAATCACACATACATATGGATTCAGGGTTTCCTTTTGTTCATAAACTGGATATTTCAGGTCCAAATTTCTAGGTTGCCCAAGTTGCTATTCCACCTCACAACCGCATAAATTGCACCTTGTAAATGTGACCCAAAAATGTGTTTTAAACCCCCAGGATTTTGGGTTGGATTTACGTGGAGCCATGTTTGTTGCTCATGGGGGGTCAACTTGCCACTTCAAAAGTTTGAGCCTGAAATGGCTAGAATGGCCAAATTATGACCAAAGAAAATTTGGAAAACAAACCTGTCCACATGCATGTGCAATATGTACATTTCAGGGTTTAGGCTTTTTTCCAAGTTTTTTTAATCTGCAGGTAGAGAAGCATGTTGCGAGGCATTGAGGGATCACAGCATTGAACACTGAGGATTCCCGATGTGGGAATGAACTGTGGGCACAGGTGGGGGTGGAGGGTGGCATGAATACTAGAGAGTGGGTGAGGGTGGGGGTAGCAGGTGAGAGTGGGTGATTCTTTTTTGCCAGTCCTGACTAGGTTCAGCCCCACCCACCCCCGACCCTGCACTCACCCCACAGGACTTACCTTGGGTGGTGTTTCTCTCCTGGCTTGTGCCCCAGTGTGGGTCTGCCAAGTAGGCACATCCCCAACAGAATTGAAGCTTGGTTCCTAGTGGACCCTTTCAGCTGATGTTCCTCCCAAGCTTACCCTCCAGGGCAGGATACAGGGCCGTGCTGTTCCCAACAGAGTTATAGCTTGGTCCCCAACTGTGTGCCATGGTCTGTGGTCCAGGACTTGTGAGGCATCATTCTTGTGGACTGGCATTTTGCAATTTTTTCCCCCACGGGAGGCATGACATGCAATGACATAGGGTGCATGAGCACTAATGTCCAGCATGCCTACCCGCAGTGCAGACCTCAACAACTGCTACACCTGGCCTCTGCCAGAGGTCAGTCATGCACTGGATGCTTGCCTACCGCCCAGATGCAGCCACAGGATGCTCAGTCCTCCTCCTGCAGCTGGCACTCTGACTCTTCAGGTCTGTTCCCGAACCCTGGATGTCAGCATTGCAAGTGGAGACACTACTGCTGTGCCAGCAGGCTGCCTTTATTGCAGGGTGGAAAGAAGGGGAATACTGGTTGCAGTTGGTTACCTGCATTTTCACCCAGCTAAACATTTAAGGAATGGAAATGGAGTTACAATATATTTCCTAATCCTAAACACTGTATGAGGGTTTGCATTTTCACTGTCCTTCCCAGGATCTCCTTGCAAATAAGTCTTGCTCAGTGGAGCTTCATCCTGGTAAAACAAATAAATGAAATGAAATGAAATGTATTCCTGTCATTGCACAGGAGAGTCAGCTGTGGTCCAGGTGTGATGCGTAGATGAGGCCCTCAGTTCCCAGAGAGGGACGGAACAGACTTCCCTGCATTTTCTCCCACCCTACCCTGCTGAGCCAGGAGTGGTATTGATGTTGACTGTGAAGGCAACCCATTGCCCACACCCTGGGTGGAGGAAGGACATTCCTGTGGCAACTCCATCTTTCAGGGTGGCCAAGAAAGGAAACTATAAGGGGGGAAATGGAGAGAAATATTTCAATGAAAAAACAAAATTGCATTGGATGAGACATGCAACTAAAGAATGTTAACAATAAAAGACACATATAATGATAAGCAGAAGTGCATTTGAATGCTCTGCAAGGAAAACAGTAAGTAACATATCTTACTACAAGTAGGGTGTTTTAATTACTTAAACATACTAGCACATGAACATCTAAAATACGACAGATGGGTAGAAATGCATTATGGTCTGAAGTATGAATCCAGGCACAGATAGACATCAGTGGAGGTGAGGTGACTGCAATGAAACTAGATTAGGGGAACATGGGTTAAAATCATGATCATGCCACAGAAGAAGCGAGTCTTCAGTTTCAGTTTAGTTGACAGCTGGTTGTAGTTTACATCATAGCGTATCATAAAATAAGTTATGAGAATGCTGCATTCTGACTGGCTAGCATCCATGCTTTATAATACTACTGCCAACACCTAAAACAAAATCTGGTCAGAGCCAATATGGCTGTGGAGAGCTTTTGGGATGCTTTTACCCATTCTTTCTAATGAATTTACACAGTGCAGATCTGCTGAGAGGCAGTTTCAATGTGGTCTTTCTTTTACATTTTTACAATGTGTTGTCCTAGAATATGCCTGCTGGTTGCTATATATTTAGGCTGGATAGTTCACAGAAGACATGGCATCTTATTTTCAGTGGGGCTCTATATCTACACAATATTATGCTGCATTGCATAAAATCAGAACACAATGAAAACAATATTTTGCATCTTGATTAGTCTACTCTGAATAAATGCATTATAAAAATGGTAAAATCATGACCCCAGTGAAAACAAGATATTGCATCTAATCTGGGACATCCTGAGTAAATACAGTGCAAATATGTGTAAAATGAAGATCCCTATGACAAAGAGATGTAACATCTCCCCTTCGCTATCCAGGATACAAAATATAGGATAAGAAATATTTAAAGGAAATCTACCATAAACTGAACTTCAGTGTGTTCACTGACATAAATAAACAGTCTCTTTATTGTTTTGTAACATATTAGATTGCAGTATCTATTTCAAATCTTGTGGCCATGAGGATGGTGTGTACAGTGTGTGTGTGTGTGTGTTTGCTGTAGCTCAAAATAATTTTTTTTCTCAAAAAGCATAGTAAAAAAATGTCTGCTGATTGCTATATATTTAGCCTGGATAGTTCATAGAAGACCTGGCATATGTCTGAGACAGTTCTTATCCGATAGTGTCTTAAGAGGTTAAAAAAATTAGTATAAATCGTTTTAGATTTGTTGCTGGGAAAGGGTGACATTTATGAGGAATGAATCTTTCTTGAAAGACAATACCTGCTCAACTGAAGCTAGTAGCAAGAAAATGTTTAAATGCCAAGTATTTAAATGTGCAAGTTGTTGCATTTTGAAGGGGGTAAATATATTTCCAATTTAATAGGCAACCAGTATATTTAACAAGCTGTTTCAGTTTCCTAATGGCCATCAGCTTGGAGTTCTGTCTCAATCATTCTAAACAGAAAGAAGGGAACATTTTATTTCAACTGGCATAGTGATTTATAATTGTGGAAGGATACATTGAAAACTCCAAAAATGTGTTCCACGGTAATCAATTTTTCCAGCTACAGACAACGAGATGGCTGTAGGCTCCACCCACAGCCATAAAAAGTCCATGTTCCACCTTTGCCACTTAACTTAAAGATATCACTGTGCAATGTAAAAAAATCACACTGCTTCTTACAATTTTCAGTTCAAAGTACTCGACCATACTCCTACTTGTTAGTGTTCATTCAGGTCTTTGACAGTCAACTTGTTCCTGAAAGTGCTACCCGCCTGCCCCATTAACCATTCACACCAGTCCCTCACTCAGTAGCAGGATCAGACTGCCCCTCAATAAATACAGCCGCATACACTGTACACTAAAAAAACAAACAAAAAAAACTTGCACTAAAACCTGAACTTGAAATTGTAATGCCAGCACTTTCACCTGTTCAGCCTCATAATTCTTCACTCCCAAATCACCTCAGTGTTTTTAGTCCTTCTACAAACTGTTGTGAGAAATAAATAATGTGACCTGCTGGGAATTGAACCCATGCACCAGAATACTATCCTGGTGGTCTAACCACTGGGCTATAGGCTCACATGGTTGGCCTAACTCTTCCTGGACACACTTCCTTACTTGGGTATTACAAATCCTGCAACTAGGAACAATTGATAGGACCATTAGTTTAGTCCTCCAACAAAAAGACATCAGCTACTCCATCACACTTTGCATATCCTGCAGTAAAATTGCCTATAAAACACCTATACAGTCAAGTTCTTTATTTTATTATCTGTCTTATTTTATATAAACATCTGTGTCCCTACCAAATGCTATTCTATCTCCACTGTATAGCATACTAGCACCCTCAATTAGCCCTCACATGGGGAGGGATTATTAAACTTTATTTACAATAGAAACATTTTTATTATTTCTTCCATTACTTCCATAATTATGTGGATTTATTTTTACCATTTTATAAGCACAGCACAACACTACAGGGAGTTGGCAGTAGTGTCATGAATGTACTTCCAGGAGCTGAAGGCATTCAGCCTTTGGCCTCCTGCTTTATGACATCCCTGAGCATTCATCAAAGACACTACTGCCAAAAACCCTGTTGTGTCTTATTGCTTACAAAGCATAGCATACTATGGCACTGGCTCAACTGGCAGCTCTTGTTTAAATATGGCACCACTGGACTGAACAGGAAATACTTAATTCTCCAATTCTCTTTGACACTCATAGCTGGTTTTAGGCACCGGCAAACCCTGCAGTCACTGGGGGCCCCTGCTCAAGGGGGGCCACCAACCAGAGCAGTTGACCATACTGATTTTTAAATGTTTTTATCTTAATATCTTAAAGCAGCAACAAAGGGCTGTGCAGCTCCTTCTAATGTGGCATCGAGATGCAATGAAATGCCTCACCAAGATATAACCCAGTCAATAAGAGGCAGATGGGTAGCAATGGATGGGATGTGAAGAACAGTCCCAAGGAGTAACACTGCTGTCTCCCCCTTAAAAATTTAAACATACCACCAATTATTCTGAGAATAAATTCAATGATGCATGTATGGGCAACAGACAAACACATGAGGTAAAGGTGGACCAAGTGGGGGCCCCATGACTTTGCTAATCCTGCTGGGGGCCCCCCAAACCCTAAATTTAGCCCTGTTGACACTGGTCCATCAGTATCAAGATGGAAGTACACTGGTAATGCAGTGCAGGCAGGGGTGGCCTGGACTGTGTTGCTAAGCAGGTAGATAAACTGAGATTCAGTTTCCAGTGTCTGTGTATACCATGAGTCATGGCAACTAAATTTAGTCTCACATATGTAAAGACACCCATGAGATCAGTGCAAATACAACTTCTCAGCTTGTATGCTGGCCAGATGGTGCAGAGGCAACATACTTTACTACCGTGCAAGACTTAAAAGTTTGAGATGGAACACAGAGCTTTCACTTTACTATTTTGGAAGTTAAGCAGTCATTTGCTCCTGCTGGAGGGAATTTTCTGTTGCCTTCCCCAGCTAAGGGTGGATGGCAAGCAGTAGCCACTCTGATTATAGGTAGCAGGTGAGCCAGTAAGACACCATTCATTTTTAAATTTAATAATCCAGCACAAAAAGTTGACTTTTTTATCAGTGGTACAGTAAGACCTTTACTGAAGAAAAGCTAGCAGCTTATGTAAACAAGGAGCAGTTGTGTTACTCTGCTTGGCTATACAGTGTGTCAAAAAGTTCCAAATCATACACCTAGTGCATACGAACCCAGGAGCTGAGTATTGGATGGGGGGGGGAAGGGTAGATGGTATTGACAGTCACTAAGCAGGAAAGGGACCTTGGAGTTATCATACGTGATGACCTTAAAGTGGCAGGGCAGTGTGACAGTGCAGTGGGTAGCAGCAGTGAGATGCTAGGAAGCATAGGAAGAGGTCTCTGCAGCAGGAGGAGGGAGGTGGTCTTGCCATTGTATTACTCACCTGTTAGACTCCACCTGGAGTATTATGTCCAGTTCTGGAGGCTGCAACTGGAAAGGACCTGGACAGGGTGGAGGCAGTCCAGAGGAAGGCAACCAAAATGGTGCCGGGGTTGCATCAAAATCCCTATGATGACAGGCTGAGGGATCTCAACATATACACCCAGGAAGAGAGGAGAGTGAGATGGGGCATGATAGAGACCTATAGGTACCTAATGGGGGTGAATTCTTTGCAGGAGAGGTGTCTTTTTTAAAATAAGAAAGAGCACCAGGACCAGAGGGTGTATGATGAAGCTAGAGGTGGGGGAGTTTAAGAGGGATGTGAGGAAGTACTACTTCACTGAAAGAGTGGTAGATGCCTGGAATAGACTGCCAGTGGAAGTGATGCAGGCATAAAACAGTGGGGGAGGAGGGTTCATGCATCCATGCATGGAGAGAGGTGGAGGTGAGAACAGTAGGGGGCTTCAGGCATGCATGGGATAACATATTGAAATATTATGAAACATGCAGGGAGGAGGGAGGGATGGTTGCTGGAGATCAGTTAGGGTTTGCAGAGACAGACTAAGAAGTGACCATCTGGGCAGACTGGATGGGTCAAACTTTTTTTTTTCTGCTGACAAATTCTGTTTCTATTGAGAGCATATGTGTGTGTGTGTGTGTGTGTGTGTATGTATGTATATATATATATATATATATGTGTACAGTATATGTGCTGCAGCTTCCCTCATTCCTAAGAGCAGACCATGTAGGCGATTCACTCCATTACATTCACTGGAACTAAGTCTGTGCAGTCCACACAAGTGTAACGATATTTTTAGAGAAATTGAACCATTTTCCCATCACATTTGCATAATGGATGAGATATGAAATTAGCTCAGTGGCTAACACCCTGGAGGTAGAATGGTTTGTCATAATATACAAGGCGTCTGCAGCATGCTTGCTTAACCTTCACTGTGCCTATAGTAAAGGAGAGCATAAAAAACACATTTCATTAATCTCCATAAGCCATACGATGGTATATTTAAACATTTTAGACTAATACTCTCACATCTTGATCACTTTTTTACTGTAAAAGAGAATGCTTAATTTAGAATGTTCCAGACATAACACTTCCAAAACTGATTGAATGCAAAGTACTTGAATTTCCCCTTTAGAAAAAAATCTTCAGCATCACATTCCATGCCAGTGAAATTTATTGCTTCTAACCTGTGGTGGACGTGATGGCCTCCTCCATTAATTTCCCAGTCTTTGTCCATGGGATTCGCAATTTTTGCAGTCTTGACAATGAGATGCTGTACATCTCTCCATGTGAGGTTAGGACTGGGAAGGGAAAAGAAGTTGTTACAGCAAAAGTTATTACAGTTAGTGTAAAAAAAAATATTCTGCATTTTCTTCTGTGTGAAAATTAGCTTATGTTTTCTTTTCTCCAGGTTTTTATACCCAGTATATCCCATACAATAATTTGTTTGTAGTGGGGTTCTGCTTTTACTCACATGTACAGGTGTGTGGACTGAAGCACTAAGGGGCTAAGTTCAACATACTGGAAAGAAACACAAACTAGGCACATAAACGACTGTTTGCACTTGCAAATGTGTAAGCGAAACCAGCAGCAGATATATTGGAAAAGTCATGTTATAAGTGTTTGAAGCATGAACGTGTCTCCAATATACCCCCAACAAGTGCAGCACAAAGCAAAGCACAAACGCATGTGCAAGTGCAAGACACAATTACAGAAAAGCAAAAAAAAAGTGTAAGTCCATCATGTCTGCCCTCATGCCCTGCCATACGTTACTCTGTATTCGTCTTCCTTCCAGATCTTCACCGTCTCCTGTTGGCTTCTTGCTCCCAAGAACCCCCTTAAAGATGTCCGATTGGGGTTTGAACCTGATATGGACCCAGCACTGGCCACATTACTTGTAAAGACCGTGCTACCCATCCACCACTTGTTATGTGCAAAGAGAAATACTTTCTAATGTCCTTTTTGAATTTCCCAGTTTTAATTTGAGATTGTGCCCCTTGGTGCATGAGCTGTTGTTCAGCTCATAATCCTGTATACATTTGTATCATTCCATCATGTCCTCTCTCCCACCTGTCTTCCAAAGAATACATAGCCACATTTTTCAGAATTTATGTAATTCCCTTGTTTGTTGAAATGATCTCAAAATGTTTGATTTACTTCTGTTATTGCCTGTTTCACTGATTCTACATCACTGTCTGTAATTCACTTATTCTGTACCTTATTACTGACTAAATAGACTGCTGTTGCTTGATACTTGTAACCTTTTTTGCACTTCCTATTGACTGTATTTCTTGGACTGTACATTCTTTGTTCACCTGTTGTTTTCTGTTATTGTACTTTCCTGGGTCGTGCCTGAAAATAAGCATCTTTTTGTCTAGTGTACTTACTCGGTATAAAAAGCTAAATAAATGAATAAGTTAATCCTATTGTCTGGTAGTGGTCCTGTAACATCCACTGTGACCTCAGAACTATTCATTTAATATGCTTGCTTTCCCCTTGTTGTCCACCACACTCACCATCCTTCTTCACCATTTCTGTGCTATGTCTTGGGTGTCTTTTTTCCATAATGTACCTGAGTGAGATCTTATCATTTTCCTTGACCCCTCCCATAATCTTTAGCTGTATGTCTGCCTTCACTGTCCTAATGAGATACTTGCTTTTCTCTAACCTTTTATGTACACCTTCCTACTGATCTCATTTTGCTCCTATTTGTAGGCTCTGAAAGCTCTCTTTTTGTCCCCAAATTATATTCTTCACTTGTAGTCCAGCTATATTGGTGTCCTATGCTTTTTTATCTTAGTGACAAATTTATTTCACTCATGGGTTACTTGAAATATTGTCCTTTTTATTGCTGTTCACTTTCTTCTGCACCCTCCGGTCCATTAATGTTTTTTTATTTATTATTTATTTAGCTTTTGTTTACCGGGTAAGTACACTAGACAAAGAATGCCTATTTTCAGATACGACCCAGGAGATTACAAGGTCATTTTACAAACAGTATAACAACAACAACAACAACAAGGAAGTGATATACAGGTAGTGAACAATAAACATGTACGTAATGGTAAGGGCAATCAAACAGTAAAAGGCAATATACATTTCATGGAGGAATACAAGTGCATTAAAGGTAGGATGGGGTGCAATGACTCCTATACTAGGAACGGTAAGTGTTTAGGTGCAAGGGAGGATAAGGGTCAATGGTCACCTTTCATAGTTCAGAGGGGTAGGGGCCTGGCAACCATGATAATGGGTAGAGCACACCAAGACTGGGTAGGGGATACCAGGCAGTTTAGGGACAGTTGCAGGCTGAGGCAGACTTCAGGTGGGTCCATAGGGAGCCTAGGGACAGATGCAAATTGAGGCAGACTTCAGGTGTGTCCATAGGGATTTCTTAAACAAGGGATGGGTGGGAGTACATCTAATGGGTACAGGTAGGGAGTTCCATAGATGAGTTGCACAGGCAACAAAGGCACGATCACCTGACAGAGTATGAGTTTTTGGGACAAGGAGGGACTACGATTCTATTGACCTGAGTAGATAAGATGGCTGCACTGGCTGAAAGAGTTTAGACATGGTGGGGGAGGGGTGGAATTTTGGGCAGTTTTGTCAATGAAACAGCCCAAGACAAAGGAGTGATAGTTACTCAGGGATAACCAGTGAAGTTTTCCATATAACTCGCAGTGATGGGTAAGTTGAGGGGCGGCAAGGGCAAAGCAACAAATATTATTATAGGCCACATCCCATTTTGCAAGGCTAGCTTTTGCAGCAAGAGGAAAGTTTGTCAGCCTATAACTGAGTGAGGGAAGAAGTATTTTAGTTGAAGTTAATTAATTCTGTCATTTTGTCAAAGTCAGTGTTCCTAAAATCAGAGATCACAATGCTAGAATTCAGTCACTGGGAATCCAGTGTGATACTGAACTTCACAGTGTTCTAGTTGCTCTGTCCAACTGGGTCATTGATCGATTGATCGTTATATCCCTAATATACTGGTTAGAGTAGAGATTACTCCCCCCCTCTGAGATTTGCACACTGATAAAACTACCTTCCAGCAAGCATTAACTAGCGCTGCAACAGACAGGCAGGCAGTAAGTTCACTGGACTTCCACTATGCCATTGTGCCATGCATGCATGACTCTGGCTTTTTACTGGTATGTGTGATAACCCTGTCCTTTTGCTATAGTACAAACTGATTTGTGCCATGCAAAGTTCTGCTTTCAATACAGGGATTGCCTTGCATACTACCATCTTAGCACTAACATCCCAAACTGTTTAAATATGCTACTCTTTGTGATTCTCCCAATGTCATACAGTATATCCTGTAAATGACCTTTGGTGGAATATATATCTGGGTCTCCTGGTTCCCAAGCCTGTGCTCCCACCACTAGACAATGCTGCCTCAACCATCGGCACAGTTAGATGGTACGATGCAAGTTTTGCCAAGAAATATTGAAACTGAACATAGCAATACATGATAAGGCTCAACAAGAATCAACCAGAAAAGACAAAACACTGTTTCCAAATCTGAGGGTTTAGGCTTCAGCTGCAGTACAAAAGCTAGTACTGAGTCAAGAGTAGATTTGTTTGTCACCCATATAAAATCAAATACTGTACTGTGTTAAATAAGACAAACCAGTAATTGAAAGGCATAAATTGCAGAGTGCACTTACACAGCTTTGTACAAGTATAATACTGTATATCAAATGCCTTTTTTTTGGCAAATTATTCATTATATATTTTGTTACTATTCAAAGATTTGCCTGCACTGTGTGCTATAAGCAAGGAATACTTCTTAGAAGAAAATATTTTTTGTTCATAGCTACAAAAGTAAATACTAGGAAGTACACATTCAAGACCATGTACCCCACTTCTCCTGGCACATGCTTGCTTAGTTCCATGCTCCAATCAGGCTAGGTCCACTCCAGTCACTCAAGTTTTCCCATGGCTTACTCCCCACAGCAGGGCCCTGATGATCAACCTGCACTATGTCTGCTGCTAGACAGCAGTCTTGGCCATGAATGTTGGAGCATAGGGGAACTGGAGGCAATTAGGGGCAGTGAGGTGGGTGGCATTGGACCCCTAATCCTGTTGCATGCTGCACTTTTTCCTTTACTTGCTTGCCTGCTCACTTCCAGACATATAGCTTACAGATGCCCACAGCCAAACTGCAGGGAGGAGTTGCTGACAGTACATGGTCACCTACAACATCAGGGCAGACCCCACTTCCAGGTGGCTCTCATGAAGCAGGATGTTCTGCACCATCTCCCCAGGGTTGGTGCATAGTGCCTTTGTGTGTGTGTGTGTGTGTGTGTGTGTCTCTCTCTCTCTCTTCTCTCTTCTCCCCCCCCCATTAGCCAGGGTCAGGCTCAAGTCTTACACCACCACTAGGTGCCACTGGGCAGGGCAGCAACAAATGCTTCAATATTGTTTAGCATCAAAATAATTGTCTAACATCAACATAAATTCTGTTAAACAGCAAGAAATTTGTAATCCCTCTAAAATGGGGGGGGGGGGGTAGCTTTTGACTCCCTCCTGGAGTGCTGCTGCTGCCTACCCTTGAATCTATTCTTCACTCTCTGTCCCTTTCTAGACTGCTGCTGCTGCTGGACCGAGAGCAGGACAGAACTGCCAATTCTTCAGAATTGGGTTTCATCCTAGGGATGCCACTGCAGATTTCTTGCTACTCTGAATGCTGCCCAATCTGTGGGAAGCTTGGTTTTTCAGGCTTTTTTCAATAGAAGGTCCCTATTAAGTAAAGAGGTTTTAAGACTAGCCATAAACCAGGGATTCGATTTTTTCTTAGTATGAACCTTCACTAAGGGTGCATCCTGATTTATAGCATCAAGGACAATGCACTGGAAATGTTCTTATGCCTCATTCACTGTAGGGGCCAGGTAGAAATCTTGCCAATTCAAGTACTGGAGATCGGGTAGGAAAGCATCAACGTCGACGTTGCATTTGCTTCTTTTAAGGGTGTACCTAGAAGAAGAGACTGGCTTAGGTGTGGATCTGACACATGCTATGGAGCAGTGATCGCTAATATCATTAAAAAAGATGCCTGTATGAGTGAAGAGGTGTGGTTTATTCACTAGTATAAGGAATATCAGACTATAATAAAATATGTATGGTGTGTCAGCTAACTAAAATTGATCCCCAGATCTGTACATATGCAGGAACATGTGAGATGGAGCACAGATCGGTGAGAGAGGAGACAGAAATGGAGTGTGAGACTGCATTTAGTCATTGAACTGAAATCCTGTAGAAATCCCTGAACAGAGACTTCAATTACAGAGTGAAACAAAACAAGAGTACATTTGCAGGACTTTGGTATAACAGAGCAGGGTTGTCTTGTTTTGACTCCAGACCTGGCAAAGTGGTAGGCCACCACTTTTATGGACTGTTGTCAGGAGGACTTGACCTGCTAGGGGCCCAACTTTCAGTAGATCCTGAGTGACTGCACACTTTTTAGAGTTGGTAAAGCAAAGTCCCCCCATTTGGGTTGAAGAGGACCATCACATTGACCATCTTCACAGCCGGCACCCTTTGCCAGGTGGAAGCATGTTGGATCCACCACATCTGTAATTCAGCATGTATCCCAAGAACCAGAAGGGGATGTCCTGATGCAGTAATTTTGCTGCAGAGTGTGCTAAAGATTGTAAGTATGGGTCAATACCCCCACCCATTTGTTAGTAGTAACTTAGCTATATGTGGGCAATCCTGCATGACTTAGATACTGCCCAAACAGAGACTGTAAAGCCAGGAGTAACTAATGAAATCATCTTCCAAGCAAAGCAGAAGGAAGCAGGCAAGGCAGTTAGGGATGCAAAGGTGAAGACAGAAGAAAGGATTGCTGAAGGAGGTGCTAAATGAGATAACAAAATTTTCAGGTACATAAGTGAGAAGAAGAAAACAAGAGGAGCAATAGTTAAGGATTAGAAAGGTGGAAGGGGTAGACTTTGCAGAAGGTGACAAGAAAAAGCTGACCTCTTAAATTAATACTTCTGTTCAGTCTTCACAGTGGAGTGAGGAGGGGACAGACCACCAGGGAAAAACAGGAATGGGGGGACATAGACACAAGTTCATTTTCAGAGGAAAGACTCTTGAAAGGACTTGCATCCCTGAAGGTGGATAATGCTTTGGGACCAGACAGGATACACTCCAGAGTATTAAAAGAACTCAGGTGCTAGCTACACCACTGACAGCCTTGTTGAAAAGCTCACTGGAAGCAGACACATTCCAGAGGACTGAAGAAGGGCTGACATGGTTCTCCTACATAAGAGTGGCAGCAGGGAGGAGCCTAGTGACTATAGGTTGGTCAGTCTTACTTCAGTGGTGGGGATATTAATGGAAATCCTACTGAAAGAAAGACTGGTAGAACATCTATAATACAATGGGCTGCAGGACCAGAGACAGCATAGATTCATGGGGGAAGGTCATGCAAAATAAATGATAGATTTATTTGACTCAGTGACTAAAGAAATAGATCAGTGATGGGTAGTGGATGCAGCCTATGTGTACTTCAGCAAGCCCTTTAACACTGTGCTGCACAGGAGGCTGATAAAGAAGTTGACCTACCTAGGAGTGGGATCCAAAGTGGTAAATTTGGGTTAGAAACTGGATTACGGATAGGAGACAGAGGATGGCGGCTAAAAGCACTTACTCTAAGGTTGGGAGAGTGACCACAGAGTACCACATGGACCAGTACTGGGACAAGTCCTCTTCAATGTCTTCATAGGGGACACAGCAGAAGACCTGGAGGGGAAGGTATGCCTTTTTACAGATTACACCAAAATCTGTTATAGTGTGGACACTCGGGAGGAGTTGGAGAAAATGTGCAGTGATCTGTGGAAACTTGAAGAGTGGTCAAAGACACAGCAGTTAGGGTGCAATGCAAAAAAGTGCAAAATCATGCACCTAGGGCTTAGGAACCCTAGTACTGAGTACAAGACAGGGGGAAGTACTGACAGTCACTCGACAGGAAAGGAACCTCAGGTTATGATATCAGAGGACCTCAAGTTGACAGGGCAGTATAACAAGGCAGTGGGTAGGTCTAGTGGGCTACTGGGGTGCATGGAGGTATCTCTAGGAAGAGGAGGGAGATGGTGTTGCCATTGTATCACTTCCTGGTGCACCCACACCTGGAGTACTATATCCAGTTTTTGAGCTTGCACCTTAGAAAGGACATATATATGGTGGAGGTGGTCCACGGGAGGGCAACTAAAATGGTGCAGGATTTGCATGGTAAGCCACACAAGGAGAGACTGATGGGCCTCAACATGTAGATCCTGAAAGAAAGGAGGGAGGGAGAGAGAGAGAGAGAGAGAGGACATGATTGATACCTACAAGTACCTCAAAAGGGTGAACAGGGTGTAGCTGGAGAGTCTCTTTCAAATGCAGATAAGTAGCAGGACCAGGGGGCATGTGATGAAGCTGGAAGGGGAAGTTCAAGAGAGATGTGAGGAAATATGTCTTCAGTGAAATTATGGTAGTCACCTGGAACAGACTGCCAGAGGAAGTGGTAGAGGCGAAAACAGTGGGGGGCTTCAAGCCTGCATGAGATAAACATAGGGGTATATTAGAAAAGATGCACATAGTAGGGAGGATTGCTAGAGACTAGATAAGGTTATCAGAGGAATAATGGGATGACTGGGTGGGCCGAAGCAATCCTTTTTCTGCTGACAAGCAATTAGAGAAGTGCAGAATGAGAAAATTCTGAATTCTTGGAAATGTTGATGGAATTACATGGAATTTTGGAAATTTATTAATTTGGTCATATCTCATCTGTCAATTTAGCTAGAGATCTGACATTTGGCATGATTAAGTGGTGATATGTGCTCTAACGGTGTGCCAAGCATCTTGACATTAGAATGTACTATCTCAAAATTGTAGGTGCTCAAAGTCTGTCATTTTATCTTTTGTGGGAAATTTCATGAACATTTTTATCTATATGTAACTCAGGCACCTTTGGAGCTAGAAATTTGAAACTAGGTACATATATAAATATAGTAATAACCCCTATACCTGAACCATTTATAACATTTTGATAAATGCTTTCAAAATTATACTAAAATAACTGAAATCAAAATGTTGGCAAAATGTTTGGCTACCTATATCACAACTCCCTTTAAGGCTTGATACTTAAAATTTGGCACAGATACCCATGTTGCTCATTTCTCTAAATCCTGACACTGTGGAGAATAAGAATTTTTAAAATTAGATGGAAATAACTGAAAATTACATTTTGATTAAATGTTTGGCAACCCACAACTCACCTCTTTCAGTCTAGGACTCTGCTATTTGGTATACTTATGGAAACCATTAGTACCTGTATACCTGCCAAAATTTGATATCATTTGGATATGTACTTAGAAAACTAGACCAAATTAACTGAAATGTTAAATTTTGCAAAATTCCTCATAATTTTCACACAAATTCTACAAAATTCAACAGAATCGAAATGGTAATTCCATAAGCATTCTACTGCAGAATTTTATATTCCACATAGCTCTACAAGCATTCATTTTTCTGCTGACAAATTCTGTTTCTTTGTTTTTTTGTGTCTATGGGGAAGAACACCAAATTCGGTTACATGATGAATGACCTTTCTGGGAGACTTCCCGCAGGCTGGCATCAGCTTACCACGAGAAAGTCAGGTGACACCTGCAAAAACTCCTGACTGCACTGAATATTATGGAGTCTCATCAATAGTGACGGCTCATAGGAAGAATTGTGCAGTAAGAATGTATATTGATTATTAGATATTGAACCAGTGGTCTGTGACTGGCCAGTATACCAGACATTGAGTGCAGGCAGCTATAGGTTGCTAACAGGGAGTAAGTGTTTCTCCATGCTGGACATACACAGTGGATAGTACCAAATAATGATGGCTGAAGTCAGGATAAATAAAAGACCACATTTATCTGCCCTCTGGGGTTTACCAGTTTGAGGGTATGCTGCAGGGAATTTCTTTTGCTCCAGCAATGTTTCAGCATCTGGTGTAGAGGGTGGTCAGAAACATGAATCTCCTAGAAGTGCTGGTTTCCTTGGATAATGTAATAATATTTAGAAGAACCTTTGAAGAACAATAGGCCTGACTTATGAATGTTCTACATCATCTTGCAGAATATAACTTCAAGGTATCACCGAGAAAGTACTAGTTCTGCCAGATGTCCATGAATTACATTAGACAAATAGTTTCAGACCAAGCAATCAGCATAGATGGCATATACCCAGCTTAAATGGAAGCCCTCTCCACTTGTTTCTGACTGATCAAGCTGAAAGCCTTACAGTCATTTGGAGGATTCTGAGGTTACGGTTAATGATTTGTGAAAGACATTTGGTCCATGTTGAAACTTTTAAATAATCGGCATTAAGGATATCAACTCACATAGAAAAATGAACTACACACAGACTTGCAACGGAATATTACAAGACCCACAGACTGTTTGGAGATCACTCCTCTGAAAAGTGTGAGGACTCTTTCTGAGAGCTCAATTGACACTTAGTGTAGGCCCCTGTATTGTTTTCTGCTGACATAACCAAGCCAAATGCCCTCAATAGTGATGTCAACATAAAAGGCATGTGAGCCATGTTCTTCTAGGAACAAAAGAATGGCATGAGATCTGTATCATATACCAATCACATCTGGAATGTGTCAGGGAAGAACTACCTGGTCCATAAAGTGGAATTCCTTTCCTTGACATGGGTTATAGTGGACTAGTTCCATGGTTATCTGTTTGATGCTAGGTTTGTTATGTTGACAGACAACCACTCACTGACTTATGTACTAACAACAGGTGAGTCAGATGCCACTAGGCATAGATGAAGCTCCACCCTGTTATCCTACAACTTCCAACTACAGTACCCCCCCAGGAAGAAACAACATTGATATGGATAGCTTATCCAGACACCCAGACACCTACATCTTACTCTACTCACAGAAGAGTCCTGGACCTAAGTTTTAGAGGATAGGGTTAGAGCAGTCTGCAAACAGTCAGGCCTAAAGATGGCCTACCAATGTCAATCAAGCTATAACTTTGTATCTGCTTGGAGTGAATCCTGATGCCAAACCAGATGAGTTCATTCATTTGGCCACCCAGTGTGACACTTCTCTGTGCTGCATCTCAGCCTCTCAGATATGAGGCATGCATACAAAATGCATATCAGCTTGAAGACATCATTGTAACTTTGGAAAAAGGGACTGGATCCTGCCCATATGGAATCAAACTATCCTGATGTACTACTACATCTGAATGAGTGGAATAAGCAGGTGTTAAAAATATGGACTTTTGTATTGAATCACTCAGAGACAAACTCCATTCTCCAAAAAGCTCTGGGTTCTGTGAAAAAAAAAATAGAAAATAATCATGCAAATCCCTAAACAATAACATGGGTCATCTGGGATGTGACAAAACTTTGACCCTACTCAGTGTCCAATCCTATTGGCTTTGTCTAACAGTGGAAGTGAGACAACACTGCAAAAAGTGTATCTAGTGCCTCACCAGAAAGATGCTGTCAAAAATAGTGCCACTTCTAGTTAACATCACAAGCAATGGCATTTTGGACCTTGTCTACGTTGATATCCTTTATCTCAAGCCAAACAAGAAGGGAATCAACAACAGTTTGGTGGTGCAGAGGTGTACACCACCAAAAATCGAAAAGTGACAACAGTTGTAAAGGTATTGTAGGAAAAATCATTTTTGCATAACGGCTTTCAAAAGTGTCTTCACACCAGCCAAGGTAGAGATTTCAAAAGTCACTTGATTTAAGAGATCACTGGAATGATGGGAACCGTAAAGTCCAGCACCGCCCCCATCATCAGCAAGGTGACCCTCAGCCACAGCAGTTTTACTTTGCCCATCTAAAAATGCTGGGAAGATTAGAACTAGCCAGACTATGTAAATGGAGCTAGAAAGTGCAGTTTAGAAACACAGAAATAGAATTTGTCAACAGAAAAGGATCGCTTGGCCCACCCAGTCTACCCACATGTCCCTGCCTAGTCAGTCTCTGCAGAGCCTAACTGGTTCCTGGTGACCCTCCCTCCTCCCTGCCTATTTACTGATTCTTTCCTATGTCTATCCCATGCACGATCGAAGTCAGAAGCACCACTGTTCGTTGACAGCAAATCTGCCAACATCCCCTACAGTGATGGCATAATGCCAATACGTGGTATTGTGCCATCTAGAAACAAAGTGTTTTTTGAGGGGGGCTCTGCCCCCGCACTCCCTGAAATTATATATTATCAACTCCAGGTTGGAGTTGTTTTGGAGAAGGGGCAGAACACTGCGAGATACCGCATCAGTGAAACTCTGACCATTACAGCGACTTTTGCTGTAAAGGTCTTTTTTGGGGTTTTGCTGTTGTGGTGTCACTGTTCAGTGGGCCACTGATCAAAGCCCACTACTGTTTTCACCTCCACCACTTCTACTGGCAGGCTGTTTCAGGTGTCTACCAATCTTTCAGTGAAGAGTACATCCTCACATCCATCTTAACTCCACCCACCCTCCAGTTTCATTGCATGCCCTCCTGTCCTGGTGCTCTTTCTTATTTGAAAGTGCCTACCCTCCTGCACCCTGTTCACCTCTATTTTATTTATTTATGTTTATTTATTCAGAATTCAGAAAATACCTTTGAGTCAGAGACTCATTTAGAAAGGTTCCACATCACATAGGTGGGACAAAACAGTAATAAGATTTCATTATTTGGGAATAGCCTTTAGGCTACTTTGCCTATTTTGAAACGTAACTCGGTCAGTCAATAATGTACAACATTGGATACAACATACAATATACAGTATAAAATACTCTCAAACTGTACAATAAAGCAACCAATCACAACAGCAATTATTTGAAACAATTTCATGTGGTAAGATCATTCGAATATATTTTTAAACCACTTTTAAAATGCCCTAATTGCTGACTATTTACTGCATTTATATGATATGAATTCCATGCTTTAAATAAATGTCCTGTTTAAACAAACAAACAAAAAATTGTCATAGTTTTGTTCTACAGCCAGGTTGTTTTGTACTTGTAGGTCTCTATCATGCCTCCTCTCACTCTCTTCTCTTTGAGAACCTACATGTTGTGATCCTACATTCTCTCCTCATAGGGCATTTGATATAACCCCTGCACTATTTTAGTTGCCCTCCTCTAGACTGCTGTCATCCTGCCTATGTCTTTTCTGAGGTGAAGTATCCAAGAACTGGACACAATACTCCAGGTGGGGTTTCACCAGCGAACATTATAGTGACACCACCACTTTCCTCCTCCTGCTGGAGATACTTCTCCCTGTGAATCCCAACATCCAAAAATAGACACAAAATATCTAATTTCTGGAAATCTGAACTGTATGTCATAGTTGAACACATTCCCAATTTGCCTGTGCACCATCTATGTATTGAGAAAATATTTTGCTGATTGGCCAACTGCCGCCTAAACCTGTAAGATAGGCACCTCTTAATCACTCAGATGATCAATGACCAGGAATGAGTTATGGAAGTTGAGTTGCCATGCAGATCAGACTGAACAAACCATTGAATACACATTAATACAACTAGACATGATCTGTAGCTATTCTAGATTTGTCTCTATGTCCTTACACTTCAGGACTAATATAAGCTCCATGCCCCTTGAAAGTTCACCCTTCCATACATGGTGACATTACTATAAATAACTTTACATCCTGCAGAATCCCTCCTTTTTATGCCTGATTCTGCATATTTAATTTGGGACAGACGCCATAGATCTTACACCTATTAAGGAGGAGCTATTGGACACTTTGTTGTACCATCACCAGAGGACATTGAGAGATGAGGACCTTCAGAACATGTTCTTGTGACAGACACCAAATCTAACAATGATAATGACCATGCTATTGCAGAAGAGCTTGTTGAACCATGTCACCCTGAAAGAGAAGTTAAGATTACAGTAAAACTTACAGTGAAACTCACCAATAATGTCCTCAGTGTGTCCACACTCCTCCCATTAAGTGTGATGCATAAAATAGTATGCCTGCTCTTTAACCCTCTGTTACTTTCCCCTTGTACTGCCCCATGTCACCAATGGGAACTGTGGGTGCACTCCTTGGGGAACAGAGTCATTGCAACAGCATGTTTATGTTCTGCGTGTTCTGCTGTAACATCATTTAGACAGGAAGAAAGTGTATAAAACAAAATACTCTGTTTGTATATTGCAAGTTTTGGTGCTTCCTAGGCCTTGATGAGGAAGTCAAAGATTTCAGTGAAGGGAGGATGTAACCCCCTCCCAAAGGGAGCCTTCAGTTTGGCTCTCTCCTGGAGTGTTGCTGCCTCCTTCATTTGAGTGCTGCTCTTCATCCTTGGTCCCTCCCCAGACTGTAACTGTAGGACTGAAGGCAGGACAAGTCTGACAGTTTTTTCTTTGGCACAAGCTATGCCATAAACTCAGTGGAAGGAAATTCACATGTCTTCTTTGGTTTCTCTGATCTCATGGTTGTGCATCAGGATTGCAGGGAACACCAAGGAGTCATCAGTAGCTCTTAGGGCAGCCCTGCATGAGCACCAACTATGAGTGCACTTTACAGCACTCCCACTGCCATTTAGATACCTCCTAGTCTCACTGGATGGCAGCAGGGATAGGGAGGTACCATACTGGCCAGCCAAAAGCTGCACTGAGTAATGTAAATGTGTAACATAGAACATAAAGTAAGGATAAAGTAGAACATACTAATAATGATAAGCTAATAGAGTCATTAATAATCCTTGAAAGTGCTAAAAGAAAGAGAGTTATTCTTTAGGAAGTGCAGTAGTTTGGGTTTTCCTGCTGCAAAAACTGTGGTACATCGAGGATATCCTAAACAGCAATCACCTGTTCACCCACAGAAAGACAATCTAGAGGACTAGTGTTCATCACAGTAGGATAGCCAAGGGAAAGTGTTATGAATCCATAATCCATAAGAGGGAGGAGGTGATTCTGCCACTGTATAGGTCATTAGTTAGACCACACCTGGAGTACTGTGTGCAGTACTGGCGCCCGTATCTGAAGAGGGACATTAAGTTACTGGAGGGGGTGCAGCGCAGGGCGACAAAGATGATCAAGGGGCTAGGGGACTTATCATATGAGAGAAGGTTGAAGGAGTTGAACATGTACTCACTGGAGGAGAGGAGGGACAGGGGTGACATGACTGAAACCTTTAAATACATGAAAGGAATAAACAAGATGGGTACAGAGCGGCTGTTCAAAGTAAGGGAAGGGAGGGCCACCAGGGGCCATGATATAAGACTGGAGGGAGGAAGGTTCAGGAGGGAGATGAGGAGACACTTTTTTACAGAGAGGGTGGTGGCTGGGTGGAATGTGTTACCTGCAGAAGTAGTATCCAGTAGAACAGTGGACTGCTTCAAAAGGGGATGGGACAGGACAAGGGGGAGGGTTAATGACAGGGAAGGGTGGAAGGGAGGGGCAGCTGCAGAATAAGGGGTGCTAGCTGCACATTCGAGCAGACTTGATAGACCTCTGGGCCTTTATCTGCTGGCAAATTTCATATGTTCGTATGTTCGTATAACAGTTATAAAGAGGAGAATTATTAAACTGCACAAGAAGCACAATGTAGTATTACTGGCATATACCCATGGTGGTAATTGTGGGCTTTGGCCAGATGCATGATTATTTCATTTATTCACTGCATGGCATAATATAAAAATATATGTGTCATGATGGAAAAAGACTAGTTTGAGAGGGGCTGTGGGTATCTAGTGGATTGGAAGTGACCCAAAATCAAAACATCTGAAACACTTTTATGAAGCAGAAATACCAAAACACTGAATAATGTGTCTAATCTTAAAGAAAGTCAGCACTGTATACACATTCATAATAGCTGCAACAATCAGCCTTATTTGCCAGTATTATGTTCAACACAGAAGAACTAGGTATTGCAGAGTACTTGACACCTGCCTACCTTTTACTAAATAGTTTTGCCTATTTTAACCAACATTTTCTATATTGCTGTACATTTTATGCCTTTGACTCTGTCACTGCCATTCAATACTTCTGAACAGACCTTCACTATTAATAATAGTGAGCCAATTTATAAGCCCATTAGTGACACTTTTTTCCCTACAGATAAAAACATTCAAAATTATCTGGCAGCAATTAATCTTAATGGCTGTATGCAGTAAACAGCAATGGGCTAATTCCAGCTCTGTCAGCCCCATCAAACAATCCCACATTAGGCAGCCTTTCACTGATCCATTAAGCATATACAGAACAACAACAAATCCTGTGCTGAAGGCATATGCACTAAACATTACTACAGTGATCTTGTGAAACCATCATTATCTCTTAAATAGTACTTCCCCCATGTATTATCATTATGCTGTACATTAGAAATAGTTTGATTAAACTCCCCTAATTCATAACAGACAGCTGCAGACCATTTATGCAGTTAATCTCCACACAACAGCTATTGAGAAAATCTAACAAATGGAAGCTGTAAACTGGAAGTCATTACTACGGAAGATACTGTTTCTCTCATCCTCTCAGAGAAAAGTGTGTGCATTAGAATAGGTCTGAGGAGCAGAGTAACATAGACTGAAAACACTAATGGTCTTCCATTCACTGTGGAACATGCAATTAAGGAAGCAGAAGCACACTGGACAATACAGACAAAATTTTCAAAGGGAGTGCGCTTTCCTGAATGTCTTGTAAGGCACACAGGGGCAGACAGTAGAACACAGGCAGCATACTTTGATTATCACAACCTCAAATCAAAGATAAAATGGTGTAAACATTATACTGACCTAGGATATGCCACCAATTCAATGTGGGGGCAATGACTGATCACAGATGAACAGAGCTAAGTGATCTGCAGCAGTGATGGAAAGGAGCTACTTTAGCCCACGGTTATGAACTGAAAACCTTTGGTATTTTTTTTTATATTTGTTGAATTATGCAAAAATATGTCGATAGCAATGATATTATGTATTATATAATTAAAAAATCAAAAATAAACCTATAGCGATTATTTTATTTTTACTTCACACAGTGGCTTAGCAAAAAGTCCTATATGTGCATCTTCATGGAACAAGCAGTCACGAGACTTAAAAACTTGATTACCTTACCAGCCTTACTTTACGTCTCAGAAGCATTTCACCAACACACAGTGCAGTACAGTCCTCTGAAATACATACTGGAAATCAATTTTTCCTTGCCACAGAACAACATTTCTTCTAGCTCAGTGGCATACATTTCACAGGACCAAAATAAGTTTCAGACTACAAACTCATATCCTTTCTTACTTTCTTCTAAGCCCTTAGTCATAATTTAATTATTTATTTATTATTTATTTATTTAGTTAAACATCAGTTTAGAAACCTTTGAGCCAGAGGCTCATTTACAAAGGTACCTCGTCACAAAGAGGACATCAGAACAGTAGTACAAGGGACACAGTACTTACAAACAAAAAAGTTACAGTTCAATTACAATTTTGTTTCAATAGAATATAATCTCCAATGAAGCAAAAGATAACAAAAGGTGCAAAACTTATGGTCGGGGGAGAGCTGGTGGGAGTAGAAGGGAGGGAGATAGGGGAGGAGGAATTATTAGGGAAAGGAAGGGGGGGGAGCTGCTCAGTGAGCATTGTCAAACAGAGTATATATATTTTTTTTTTTACACTAGGCTAGCGGCAGTTGCATTTGTGAGAGCTAAGCAGGAAGTTTCTGAGCCTGGGCTTAAAGCAAGTTAAGGTTAGTGAGTTTGAGACACTGGCAGGGAAGGAGTTATACCAGTGGGGCGCACGGTAGGGGAATGCCCTCTGACCTTGAGAGGTCCTGGCTCTCGGAATAACTAGGTTAGCTTTTGACGAGCTCGCGGCTGATCAGGGTCGGTGCAGTACGGTGTAATGGAGTTGGATAGGCCTATGGGGGATAGGCTACGCAGGGGTTTTAAAGGTGAGCTGGCATGTCTGATACATGAGTCGCTCTTCCAGGTTGAGTAGGGTAGCCAGGGTGTACAGCTCACATGTGTGAGTGAGTCTGGGAGCACCAGTGATAAGTCTGCAGGCCTTATTAACTGTGAGGCGAACCTTGTTGAGGGCAGTCTGATCTGCTGAGCCATAGACCGGAAGGCCATAGTCAATGAGAGACATGACAGAGGAGGTGACAGCCAGGTGGAGGGCATCAGGAGGGAGGCATTTCTTGTGCCGGTAAAGAATGCCTAGCCATGAGTTGGCGACAGAATTTAGGGCAGATATATGTCCATGGAATGAAAGTGCAGGGTCAAAGGTTATACCAAGATATTTATAGGACTGGACCTGGTCAATGACGAGATTGGGTGTGGAGTGGACAGCTAAGGGAAACTTGCTGTACTTATTTTGGGGGTGGGAGAAGAGCATCATTTTGTTTTCTTAAGGTTGATAACAAGTCGGTGCTCAGTGAACCAGGTAGCTGCAGAGTCAAAGACTAGTTGGAGGGAGTTCTGTAGCAGCATGGGGTCATTGTGGGAGGCAACGAGAACAGCATCATCAGCATAGAGAAGCATCTTACCCGTACAACTGCTGGGTAGGGAGTTAAGAAAGAGTGAGAATAGTAGGGGTCCAAGAATTGAGCCCTGTGGCACCCCAGAGCGAATGGGGAATTATTGCAAATTCTCTGTAGTAGTGGAGTTAGGCTGTTGGCTTAGGGCTAGGGGAGAGTTGACATGAATGTGCGCATGCATCACATGGGTGCTGACGTTTTGGCATCGTGACACCATCAGAGCAAATGGTGGTTGGGAGCTGATGTCTCTTTTACCATCTTTGGTTGCCATAGCAACCTCATATTCAACCTTGTTAATCCAGCAGATATTAGCATCAAATACATGAAATAAAAAAAAAATCAAAAAACTGTGCAATTCTGTGGATACCCGTAAGTTCCTATGTATAATAAACATGGGTTAAAAAAATTGAGAACATTCATTGTACTCATACCCGAAATGTATAACTTCACACTAGTATTCATGCACTACCAAAGTCTATTAGATTTCTTAGCCTTATGGCACCCCTGCTGACTTAACTTTACTTCTTTTTAACATATAGCTATTGAATTAGTATATCATATGCCTGTTCCGGTTCATACCTTATGTTTGTCATAGGTATGCATGCCACAGAACATATTTCCTTCATTAAAAATATTTACGTCTGACAGCCACAATACATTTACTATTGTGGATACATTCTGCTCTTTAAATACATCTTCTATTTTCTGAACAATATGAATTAGAACTGGGAAATAACAGTTTTGTGTATTTACTCCCCTTACTATAATTCTGACCACTTTTATTTCTTTGCACATGCGTATTTCAACCAAACTGGCTGATAGAAAATTACCATGAACCCCAAGTGTGACAGTTGCCATTTTGGTTGCTCGTTATTAAATCAATGTTTAGAACTTCATGTCAGAATTATTCTGAATTGATTATGGCTTATTCAACATAGAAATGCCCCTAGGTTTAAACAAATCAAAGAAATGCATTATATACAGAGACTGCTCGTAAGTTAGACCCTCAGCTGTATTAATTGCTGGTTTATCCTTCCTTGTGAGCAAATTTTGCACCCAGGTACTATGGAGACAACAGATTATATCCTTGTTGTCAATCTGCAATTGTCTGTTACCAAGACTCTGGTGCTTTGTGCTGATATATATCTGGGTACGTCCATATTTATCATGCATTTATATTCATGCGTAATTCGAGCTCTGTCTAAATCAGGCTCTGTTAGATACATAAACAAATTCTGCTAGTAGGTTAGGCTGCTTATAGACTGCGCTGGTCACCACGTTGTTCCCCATGTGGATCAGTTGTACACCTTGTTACACACTGAAACAGCAGAATATAATCTAGTTGCTTGTATATGAATGTTTGCTACCAAGGCTCTGGTGCTTTGTGCCTATATGTGGCACCATCCAAATTTTTCATAAATATAGCTTTGTATGAATGTTTATGCTGTTTCAGTCAGGCTCTGCTATGCTGAGTCAATAATTTACCTTTTAAGGGATGACACGTGCTGCTGCTAGGACATGTCTATCTCCCTTGCTAGGAAGAGTGGTATTTCAACTTATGAAACATTTTGTAATGTTATAATGTGTCTTACACACATCTTTGACAAATTAGAAAAAATAAAAAGAAAAGAAAAAGGGGGCATTTTTTTTTACCAATTTATTAAATGGAAGGTAACTTTGTTCTCCCTTGCAGTTCAGTCAAACACAGTTGTTTAGCTAAGCAATAATGCATGACAGGGTGTGGGTTGTGCTGGGATCACCTCACGCCTGGGAGGTTGGGCACAGGCCAGGGACACACTGACCAATCAGAGTCCAGGAAAATTTCTTGCCATTGTATAATTAAACATAGTGAACTACAAAATACTGCTGGCCACAGATGCACTCATGTGGCCTACGTAACAAAAACAGTAAAAATGGATAAAGTGCAAACTTTTCTATATAGCCATAAAAGGGACCCGAGGGAATTCCAGGGGAGCCACACCACAAAATACAGCATAGAAGAAAGTCCTGGTACCTACTTCAAAGAGTTCCATATTCATACAGTGTAAATCTTAAAAAATGTCTTCTAATCTCCCTGGAAGATCTGAAAACCACGGTCATCATTCAGAACCTTTGGGCTCAGGGCATCTAGTGTGTGAATCCAGTAAGATTCTCACTGCAGGAGCAATTTCTGCAGATTGCCTCCTCATTTAGGCACAGTGACATGCTCGATCCCTATAAATCTTAAGGTTGCTACTGAGCCATGGTTCATTTCATTATAATGATTTGCCATTGCATAATTCAGGTTCTTCACATGGATGGCAGTTTTATGTTTTCCCACCCTTTGTTTTAGAGGTCTCTTTGTTTGTCCCACATAAACAAGTCCACATGGACAAGTTAGCATATCAGTCTCTGAGGATATTTGTTGCAGTTTTGTGAACTGATTGCTATTGTATTTCCTTCCATTCCTTGAGCGTCTAAACGTTTTAGTATTGTTGATGTTATTACAGTGCACACATGAGCCACATCTGTAGTTCCCCTTGGGTGCTGCTGGTATCCATTCCAATCTCAGTGTCTTTTCCTTGTCATATAAACTCTGGACTAAAATGTCTTTAAGGTTTGTTGCTCTATGGAATGTGATTATTGGTCCTGCGTACTGATGTTTTCAAGGCATGGTTCCACACTTAAGACATCCCAGTGCTTTTTGATGACACTTAAAGACAATAATTTCTTCTTCTGCCTGTTCACTTATATTTTTTTGCAGTAATTCTCTGGTTTTAGTGTTCACCTTCTTTATTGCTTTTACTAAAATTCCAGGCTCACTACTTCCTATCAGAAATCTGTTGCACATGTTTGTCATCTCCTTTTGGGCTTTCTACACCTCAGAACAGTTTGTTTTCACTCTCAAAAGCTTGCCATATGGGGTATTATTTCTTAAACTGTATGGGTGTCAATTCCCCCTGCAATATAATGTTTCTGTCTGTGTCTTTTTTGGAAAAGGTAGTTTCTAGTTTTCTAGTCTTTTTATAGATTCTTAAGTCTAGGTATTTCACCTCTTCAGTGCTCTGGTTTTCTGTGAATTTCAGGTTTTTGTTGCAATTATTGATAAAGAAGATGATGAGTTTACTCAGTACTGTTTCACATCCACTCCATAGAACCAGTAGATCATCAATAAATCACACCCCCCGGCACACCTTATTCTGCCATCTACTATATTTCTGTTGTCATCACATATGAATTAAGATTCCCAGTCCCCCACATATAAGTTAGCAAATGAGGGTACAACAGTAGTTGCCATGACTGTTAATGTGTCTGATGCTTGAAAAATTCTCTATTAAACAGAAAATAATAAGAATTCAGAGTACAGTTTGCAAGAGTTACGATAAAGTCTGATGGTGTGAAAACATTTTCATCTCTAGTTGAAAGCACTTTTCTAGGACCTTGATATGATCCCCATGGGGTATATTATTATATTTTATTTATTTGGTGACCAGGTAGGTGCGCTGATCCAAGGGACTGTTTTCAGGCATGACCTAGACCATAAGCAATGGCACACTAGCAAAACAGAATACAGGAAGAGTAACATGGCCTCAGTGCAGGCCATTAACAATGAGGTACAGGGAATTACAGTACAGAGGATATTAACAAAAATGAGACCACAATAAGGTCCATAAGGTGAAGTTGTAGGCTAGCGACAAGTCCATATACATCATCACAGAAACATGGAGAAAAATACTGTAAGGTTACAAATTACCAGGTAAAGCATACAAAGTGCAATTTCAAATAGGCACACCAGTTACAAAATCAAGTAACAACCAGGTGGATATTCAAAATTCAGTGTGACAGTCCGCTACAAGCAAAGTGCAGTGGAGTAGACTATAGGGAGGGGAGAGAGGGCCTCTTGGGGGAGGGAAAGAAGCTGGACAGGAAGGGGTGTCACAGGGGTGGGGCAGACACCACAAAAGGTGAGGGGGAGAGGGGGGAATCATCCCAGCTTACACAGATGGACAGCAGCATTTGGCTTCCAATAGCAGCCAATCTTTAAAGTGGCTTTTGAAGGATAAGTGGGAAGTGGATGAGTGGAGTGATATAGGAAGCTTGTTCCGTAAGGAGGGGGCAGAGATAGAAAAGGCTTTGCTGCCATGTTAGTGGAAATTCTGGGAACTACTAGGGGGAGGATGGATGATTCATGGAGGCACCTGGCTGCCATTTTGCCCATGAGAAGGGATGAATAAGGGTATAAGGGACCATCTCTGAATGTAGTGTCTATAAGGCAGCCCAAGGCATAGTCGAAGCATCCTTGAAGTAGGAGCCAATCAAGTCATTTGTATAAATCACAATGATGGGTAGAAAAGGGTGCGAGGAGGGCAAAGCTATGGATGCTGTTATAAACTGATGTCAACCTGTAGTGCAGGGCTGACAACAAGGGGAATATATGGGGGAGTAGTAATCAATAAGGGGTAGAAAATTGCCTTGCACAGTTGCTAGGCACATCTCATGGGTCAGAAATTGTCTTAGCTGGTAGGCAGACCCTAATTTCTGGTTAACTTTATGTAAATAAATATTAACATGATCAGTTAACTTAAGGGAGGGGTCTAGGGTGACACTCAAGTATTTGAAACAACAGTAGATACATCTTTGAGGAGGGGGGTGCCAACAGGTGTGTATACAAATAGAGAGGAATCAGCTTTGAAGACCTTGGCAAGGAATGGTTTTGAGCCAAATAACATTGATTTTGTCTTTTTTTCATTTACCAGGAGCCTTTTGAAAGTAAACCAATTGTAGGCAGCACCATAATTAAGGGTAAGGATGGAGGAGATGTTTGCAAGTGACTTGTTACTATGGTATAGAACAAGACCATCTGCATAGAGAACTGCCTCACAGGAGAAACTCTCTGCCGGGAGTGCATTGGTAAATATGGAAAACAGTAAAGGGCCAAGGATGGAGCCTTGGGGGACCCCGGTAGAAATAGCTGGGCAAGGGAGGATGCTGCCCCAATAGTAACTGACTGGAACCTGCCCTCAACATAGCTCCAAAACCATGAGGAAGTCTCTGTGGAACTGCCAAGGTGGTGCAGAGTGGAGTATAGGAGAGAGTGGTTGATTAGGTCAAATGCCTTAATGAGGTTCATGAATACAGCAACTGTGGTCTTAACTGAATCAATGTTTCTGAGGACATGGTTGATAAAATGGGCTACTGCTGATGTGGTGCTGTGGAGCTTGTGGGAACCATTCTGCTGGGGGCACAGCAGTGAATATTTTCCAAGCTACCCAGAAAGCTGGTAGTGCACAATTCTCTCTAGTAGCTTGCTCTGGTGGAGGAGGAGGGAAAAAGGCCTGTAGTTATCAGTAGAAAGGGACTCATCTGCTTTAAGGATAGGAACAATGAAACATTAGCATACTTCCAGGAATTGAGCATGGTGGACATGGAGAGGGCAAGGTTGAAAAGGAAGGTGAGGGGGTTTAATGATTGCAGGAAAGATGAGCTTATGGAAGGATGGGAACAACTCATCACTGCCAGGGCTACCCCTGATACCCTGATAGGGAGGGAATTTAGGAGCTTGGAGGTAGTTTTTGGGCATATGGCTGTAAAGTAGAAGGGGGCACAGAGGGGGTGTGGCTGGCAGGAGGGCAGGTTGCCTGAGTACTAGGGATAGATTGTGACTTTGGGGGGGGGAGTTTACTGAAGTGGATAGAGAGGATGGTAAATGCTTTGTTAAAACTCTGTGCAATCTCAGCAGGATCAGTCAGGGGGCCTGATGGGGAGGTGAGTTGAGTGACTTGGCTGTGAGTTTTTGGATTGAGTAAGGACCCTATAAAGGCCCCAAAATGCCATGGATCACCAAGGTTGTTCTTTTGTAGGTTGAGATAGAAGTTGCACTTTAGTGTTTTGGCCATTTGCTTACAGGTGTTGTGTAAGCACCTGTAAGCATTCCAGAGTTGGGGGGGGAGAGGGTGCTTTGTAAGCCTTTCACTGGCTGTCCCTCTCTTTCATTAGGGCCAGTAGGTCCTTAGATATCCAACGGGTGCAGCTCCCCCTCATCCTACAAGTGGTGAGTGGGAAGTGGAGGTCTTGTACCTGAAGGAGGGCATTGGTGAAGAAGTTAACTGCAGATGACACATTGTCAATGAGGTATAAGGCAGACCAGTTTAATACTCTTACATCATCAAGCAGCCTGGTGGGGTCTGGGCAGTTAAAATTTCTGAGAGGTATTTAGGGAGAGGGCATTTAATTTTGGTGGCCAGAATGATGTAAGTAGGGGAGTGGTTACTTACAGACTCCAACAGGATACCCGTCGGAAAGACCATGTCCATTCGATTTGTGGCCACCCAGTTGGGTAGGGAGTGGTTTAGTGTATGGGCATTATGTCTGGTGGGGGTGGAGATGACTTGCTCGAGGTTGTGGGATTTTAGGAGGTTAGCATAGTCGGGCTTCTGGGTGCATAGCCAGTTAAGATTGAAATCCCCAACTAATATAGTGTCCCTTGTTGGAGTTGTTAGCCCTAGACCATCCAGCAGGTTAGATAAACCTGGGATACCTCTGGTAGAGGGGCTATAGCAGCAACCCGGTAGTTTTTTAGAGGAGCCAAAGGTTAGCTCAACAAGGAGCCGTTTACTGGGAGAGAAGGGATTGGAGTGGCTAACAATGGTGGTTGATACATGTTTCTTCACATACAGCACAACACTGCCACCCTTATTGTTCCCAGGTCTGTCAAGGCAAATGAGGGAGTAGTCCTGAAGATGGTAGGAGGTGTTGGAGTTATGTGGTTTCAGCCAGGTTTCAGTGAGTCCTAGTACATGGGGTTTATAAAGGGACATCCAGGCTTCTAGGTCGGGAAACTTTGATGGGAGGCTACAAATGTTTAGATGTGCCACATTCAAACCAGTTTTCCTTGTCCAGGTGACATTGGTGTGGTCAGTGGGGGTGTTTAAGGGGCCAGGGTTGCAGTCAATGTCCCTGGCAAGGAGTAGAAGGAAGGGAAGAGGGTGGTAGGGGGAGTTCCAGGATGGGAGTGAGAAGGTGATGGAATACAGGAAAAATCCAAACAGGCAACATTCAGTGTTAGAGAGGAGGGCAAGGAGAGCTGGTCCCAAGGGAGTTAATTCATATCTAATTGCAGGAGGGGGAGGCACAGTAGGCCTGCAGGGGAGATGAGTAAAGGAGGACAGCTGCTGCTGATCTACAGCAAGTGCAGAGGCACAAAAATCTGATGCAAACAAAAGGCCAGTCATGGAGGTGGTCAAAAGGGGGAGCAGGAACAACTTTATGTGTTATAACAGCTTCCGACCAGCAGTCATTATATAAATGTTCTATGTCTATGTTTACTAGGATGGTATCAATTTCCATGGCAGTGTCTTGTAATATGTTTAGTACAGGTCTGGTGTGCTCGATGAATTACTTCACTTTGCTTATGAAGGGATTATGAAATGGTCCATGTATTTTGACATGGGTTCTAGTATTGAACCAATGCTACTCACGATGGGTCGACCAGGTGGGCATCTGGTGTTCTGGTGAACTTTAGGTAATAAACAGATGGTCGGTCTGATGGGGTTTCAGACAGTAAGGAAGTCCTTTTCCATGGCTGTTATCAATTTCATGTTTAGTTCTGTAATAACTTTGCCAGCATCTCTTTTAATTTCTTTGCTTGGATCTTTAGATGATTTCCATAATAATGTTCATTTTCCATCTGCCTGTGCAATTCAGTGAGATATGTATCTTTGGGCCATAGAACTACTGAGCCTCCTTTGTCAGCTTTTTTTATTAGAACATTTTTGTTCCCTTAAAATTCTTTTATGGCCTCTCTCTCTTTGTGATGTTACATATTAGTTTAGATCGGGTCTGTGAAATTAAGGTTTCCAAATCCTGATTCACCAGCCTGCTAAATGTAGTGACTGCTGGATTTGGGGCACTATTTTGGTAAATGTGGATTTCTTCTTAAAGTGTGTTTTTTTTATCTCAAATATGCCCTATGCTCTTTTTCTGTATGATACTCATTCTCTACTGGTACATTAATATATCTAGATACTGTCAGAACTGTTTGCATTTGTTTAGAGAAATGTACCGTTAAATTGGGATTTCTGAATAGTTTATAACTGTCCACTTAAATTTTGAAAACATTCCGTTTGTCTGTGGGAACAAATATAAGCCCTCTTTGCAACACACTTTCTTGATTTTTATTCCTTTTTACATTTAATATAGTTTATTTATTTATGAATGAAGCAGAGTCTTAACACAATTACAATTACAATAGCAATATAAACAGCGTCTAGTAATTACACCTGATATTTCAGGGACATAAAGAAAAGATGACAAGACAACCAGGAAATACATTATTAAGTAAAAACTGTAGTTTGAGTGAATACTAACATTAATTTTGTAATAATTGTCAACCCTACTTAACCCACCTCCCCTTCCCTGCCCTCCTCCTAGCCACCGAGGGTGTATCTGTTCTCTTATGAGTTCCAGCCTAACTACTTAGGCTCATGTCTGTAAGTATATAACAAAAACAACAGAGGTATTATCCAGATGCAGGAGACTAGAAGGTCCTAGTCCTTATATAGTCAGTAGGGTTTGCAGTGGTTCCCAAATCTTCTTATTTCTAGTTTGGTTTCCAGAAATATTGGCCATTAAGTGTTCTGCCTGTAAGGCGAACAGGATTTCTTTGTACCACCCAAGAAGATGGGGGGCATCTTTGTCTAACCAGTGCCACAAGGTGACCTTCTTTGCACATGCTGATATCAGAGCCATATCAGCTCTCTGGATACTGATAAGGGACCCAGAATAGTCCCCCAATATACATAGTTTGGGCAGAAAAGCATCTGAAAGCCCCAACAGGGGATCTAGCCAAGTATGGATTGAGTTCCAAAAGGGGGTGATTTTCAGACAAGTCCAAAGAATATGGTACAAAGAGCCAGGTTCCTGTCCACATCTAGAGCATGAATCATTGGGAAAACGACCCATCCTATGCAACCACACTGGGTTATAGTAAAGGCTGTGAATGATGTAAAATTGCATCAGCAGCTCCATCTGATGAATTGGTATAGATGTCTCCAGATAAGAGACCAGTTCCTGGGAGATGTGGTCTGGGGGATAGTCTGATCCCAGTTATATATTCTGAGGCCCTCTCCTGTGGCCAGGAGCATTTGTAAAGAGTGGTAATAATATGATACCAAGTGAGAAGCAGGGGCTGAAGAAACTAAAGGCGATATCACGGAACTCAGAGGATTTTGCCATGGGCTTGAACCGAAAAATTTCATAAGCATATGAGTGATCTGGAAATATTTAAAACAGGAAGAGGAAAACCAGTGAGGCTGCTCTTGTGCTGACTGGAAGGGGGGTAGCTTACCATCTGAAGTTAGATCCTGGACCGTTTCCACCCCCATGTCACACCAAAAACGCCTGGACAGCATTTGTCTTGCTATCTGAAGATTAGGATTTCCCATGAGGGGCTGAAGGTATCTTCACTAGGATGAACCTTCAGTAAAGAACAAAGTTGTGAATGAATCTGTAGGGATGATCCTAAAGGAGTATCCCACAGAGGGAGAGGTATATTCTTCCTGGATATAAAGGGGAGTGCTTTAGGATCTATACTGAATAATGAACAGAGAGAGTATTCTATGTCAACCCATTGTGGAGTATAATGTTCCCCGTCTGGTGTACTTATCCATTATGAAATCCTATTAAGATGTAGAGTTAAATAATATAAGTAAAAATTAGGAACCTGTAGGCCACCATCCTGTTTAGTCCTCATTAATTTGGAGAATGCCTAACAGGCTGCCTTCCCTCACCACAAGAAGGTAGCGAGAAGTCTGTGAACCTGAGTAAACCAAGATTGTGGAAGTGACCAGTTATACATCTGTAAGGGGTACAGTAGTCTGGGTTGAATATTCATTTTAATTATATTTAGTCTGCCCCATAAAGAAAATGGCAAAAGTGACCAACGCTCCAGATCTACCTTGATATGTGAAATAATAGCATCCAGGTTGTAGGATTGAAATTTGCTCGGGGAGACACTAAGAAAAATTCCCAGGCACTTAAGTTTATCTTTCCTCCAAACTACACCTAAATGATCTACATCAGCTTTAAAGGTATTGTTATTAAGGGGCACAATTTCGATTTTAGTGACGTTTAATTTACAGTTAGAGATCATACCAAATTGAGAGATGATGTGTAACGCTGGAGAGAGTGAGGTAGATGGTGAGGAAAGATGAAGAAGAATATCATCTGCATAGACAGAGAGTTTATATTCTGTATGGTGAATTGAAATAGCAGGAACCTGAAGGGAAGAGTTAATTTTCCTGATTCTAGGCTCCAGAAATAAGTTAAATAAAAAGGGAGACAGAGGGCATCCTTGTTTGGTGCTGTGATATAGGGTAAAAGGCTGGGATAATATTCCATTACACAGTACTTGTGCAGTTGGGGAAGAATATAGAACTTTAATCCATTGTATAAATTCACCAAGAATGCCGAATTTGGGTAAAAAAGAAAACAAGTAATCCCAAGAAACTCTGTCAAAAGCTTTCTCGGCATCCAGGGATACAAGTGCAGTAGGCATAGAAAATCCCTGGACGCCGAGCTCAGATATGAAATTTTTCAGAGATGGTCAGCTGAGAGCCATCCCTTAACAAACCCCACCTGTTCCTGACTAATTAAGGAGTCCCAGACGTAGCCAAGCCTCCCTGCAAGTACTTTGGAAAGAATCTTTAAATCCACATTAATGAGTGAGATAGGTCTGTAATTGGTGAGCAACAAAGGGTCCTGGTCCGGTTTGGGAGTAACCACGATGAAGGCAGTGGTTAATGAAGGGTCAGATGTTCCATTTTGGAAGATGTAGTCATAAGTATTTAGGAGAATAGGGGCAATCTGTTCCTTTAAAGCTTTGTAAAAATTTGTGGTGAAGTCATCCAGGCCGGGGGCCTTATCTGCGGTAAGGGCATCTATAGTCTGGGAAATTTCCAAAAGAGTCAGGGGAGCTTTTAGGATTGATTACTGGGATTCCTTCAGTATGGGCAACTGGATATCTTGGAAAAAGGATTCAAATTGCGCCTGATTAAAGGGGGTAGAAGGAAGGGCGTACAACTGTTGGTAGAATCCTCTGAAGGCTTCTACAATGTCTCAGTGGGGATGTGAGCAGCTCACCTGACTCACTCTGAATAGATGGGACAATTTTGTCTGCAGCCTGTGATTTAAGATGAAGAGCCAGCAGTTTCCCTGCCTTTTCTCCTTGGTCAAAATATTTTATTTTTGAGCACAGAATCATGTGTTCTGCCTTCTCCCCCAAAAGGGTGTTAAACTGAAATCTGAGTTGCTCTAAAAGCTCCCAGTCGGATTGAGGGGAGGAGGCCAAAACACATGTCTCCAGGTGTTCGATACAGAAAATCAGGGAAGTGAGCAGGGCCGAAGTTTGACCTTTGCACCTTGCCGATATTCTAATTATTTCCCCCCGAAGTGTAAATTTTAAGGCACACCACAAGATGTCAAGTTTAGGCATCGAGTGGGAGTTAAGTTTCATGAAATTTGTAACAAACAGCTGAATACACTTTAGTGATTCGAGCCTTGAGTATCTGGTTATTGATAACGCACATCTTGTCTCTGGAGATGCAAGGGGTTAAATTCAATTGAAGAAAAACAGGATGGTGGTCTGACATGATTTTAGCGGGGTAGTGACATAGAGATAGTCCTGTGAGATGATTAGAATTAAGCAGAAAGTAATCAATTCTTGAAAAAGAATTGTGCAGGAGGGAATGAAAGGAATACTGTCGACTAGATGGATTAAGGGTCAGCCAAGGATCTGCCAGGCCAGTCAACCTCATAAATTAGAAAAGTGCTATCTGGCCAGGAAATAAAGCTTGACGGGAGGCCCCAGATCTGTCCAGAACATTACATTGAACTAGATTCCAATCACCTCCAAAGATCATGGGTAGGGAAGACCAGGATGATAGGACTGACATGAGGGCAGTAAAGAACCCAGGATCTTCTGCATTGGGCCCATATATGGCTCCTAAAACAACTTCCAGATTGCCTAAGAGAGCCCTAACAAGGATAAAGTGCCCATTGGGATAAGATATTTCCTGAAGGAGGTGAAATGGAAGCCTCTGAGTGATTAGAATAGCCACACCTCTACTGCAGGTATCAAAACCCATTCCAAAGATTTGCCCCACCCAGGACCTCCGAAATAGGAGGACCTGGGAGGGGGGTAAATGAGTCTCCTGCAGAAAAACAATGTCAGCTTGTAACTTATTTAAGTGTAAAAGGACCTTGGCATGTTTAACAGGTGATTGTGCTCCTTTTACATTCCAAGAGCAGAAATTGTAAACTGCCATGATGAAAATATGTAAGTAGTGAAGGTACATTTGTCAGTACATAATACCTACCACAATATCTAGGAGCCCACTGAAAAGCTGAGGGAAATTTCCTTTGGTGGCACCTGTCACAGACCCACTCAGCAGGTCAGGCCCTCTACTTCCAAAGTGCCAACCTCCGAGCGCAGTCTTGTGAACAGTTTAACAGAACAAGGTAACCCTCTTGTCTGTTTTGTGAGTTCAGATCAACCTTTGGTCTCAAGTCTTGGAGGGATTCAAACTGTTAACCTCTTGCTAGCATACCCAATGTACAGGCTCAGATATTTCTGTCTTCGGAGGGCCAGATATCTTTGCCTACTGGCACCTAACCAGGTATACAGAGATGAACCCTTAAAAACTGTAATGAAGACCTCAGATTTAAAACACTTCTCTTTCCTGTTTGGTATCACCATTCACGCTTAAGTCTATTGTCTGCTTTAACCATATATACTTTTCTTACAACTAAAAGAAATTCAAAGACAGACCAAATATGTTCTAAAAAGAGTTTTACTAAAAATAGATAAAAATATGTGAAACACAAAATACAGAACTCTTATATCACAAGACATACAAATCTTTTAAAAGAACAAGGTTTAAACAGTGCAAATTCCTACTTACAGTACTTAGATTTGACTCTCTCTCTAAATACCTATTTAAAAGTACTCACGATCTTTCCTTGTCAGAGTCTAGGTAAAAGTGTGTCTAAGTAAAACATAATTATTCCTTAAAATAAACTGTATTTGCCAACCCCTTTTGTGTGAGGTCATCTAGCTCCTCCTCTGTCAGATTATATATAAAAATATATCTAATAAAAAAAACAGGATGTCTTTTCAAAGTATTACATTTTGCAACCACAGCATAACTCATATGTTTCAAATGACATCTCTTTGATCAATGCTGCATCCTCCCTCACACAGGCTTCACAGGAGCATTTACAACCTTGCACCCATTTGCTAAACCTGGTTTCCCCTTTGGAATATCATAAAAATGGATATGCTCAACTCAAAATTCTTCCACCCTGTAATTAGGTTCAGGCCTTCCACGTAACACCTGGTGTCTAAAAACTGAGTGTGTGTGACCTCACATGCTGTCTTCAGCAATTTTCTCATGGCTTTCATTTTTCAGTTGAAATCTTGGAGGGGGATGAGTGAGGTCATTCTAAGAGCATCCTATTTTTCAGCAGAGACAACCAGTAATACATTTTTTATATTTAAAACAAAATGACACAGCACTCAGAACTGGCTGTCCACGTCACAGCACCCACCCACTCCCCTCCTCACCCACAAATCCCAAAACCTTTTCAACCACCCTCCCCCTCCCTTGCAAAGTCTAATATCTACTCCCCTCCATCCCTCTATCTTCCCCTTTCCTACAATATAATTTGTTCCAGACATATGCAACCATGTGAATCCACTAGTATGCCAACAAAAAATGTTTAAGGTTTCATGAGGAGGAAGAGTGGTATAAACCCTCCCAGTTCTCTGGTGCATGACATTACCAGATAAAGCAGAATCCTCCCCCTGCTCCCCCTCCACCCACATTCACTGTAGAAGCAGAAGAAATTGTTAAACAAAATCTCAGACTTCAAGCATTTAACCATACCAACCCGGGGGAGAAAAACTAACATCAATGAAGCAAATGCACCCCTTCCCAAACTATTGGTAAACTCTGCAACAAATAATCATGTATACAGGAAAGACCACCGACTAAACCCTCAGAAGCAGATCGCTAAGTAACCCTATTGTCCTGGGGAGTCCAGGAAAATGAAAGTGTCTGGAAGACTCCATTATCTTTAATCAGAAGGAGCAAACCTGATGTTGCTATAGCCCAATTTGTAGATGCACTGAATTGTAGGTATATTTCCTGGCTTTTCTTTCTGCATGATAGTTGGGCTATTACCAATGGGATAATGTCTGCCAGCTACCCGATTCTGCCGAGAATA
The DNA here is from genome assembly GCA_016271365.2 of Neoceratodus forsteri. Taxonomy (NCBI): domain Eukaryota; kingdom Metazoa; phylum Chordata; order Ceratodontiformes; family Ceratodontidae; genus Neoceratodus; species Neoceratodus forsteri. Next base: position 240,347,365 of record CM057459.1, on the reverse strand, counting down.
AAGGCCATGCAGATGTGCGCACTATCGTGTGGTTGCCTTGTATGCTCGGTAGGAAAGAAAAAGTGAAGGGACTTGACAAGTCTGTGTAGCCCTGGTGGATCCATTAAGTGCAGCAGGGCAGAGGAGCTGTGGTGAGACCTCTGTAGGTGGGCTGTATTCAAGCCAGTCCGCAGACCTGTACATTACCATACCCTTCTAGTTTAACTTTTTCTTTCAAAAGGAAAGTAAGTTGTGGTAGCAAGATTTAACGTGGTCTCTCTTCCCCACCTTGTAAGTGATTCCACAAGATCTGTGACTGGTCAACTAGGAAAGGGAAATATGAACAAAACCAGGGAGACCATTCAGCGCATAATCAGGCAAGAGATTGGATCTGCATTACGGACCAATTCAGGTTGCAACCCAGTAGAAAAAACTGAAAACTCAGTACTTAGGTCACCTGGGTGTGCCAAACTCGAATGACTTGTAGTCCAAATTAGCATTCCATACAAGCAGCAGCTTTGTGCAGGAGCAACAACAATAGTCTTAGGATTTACAAACCCAGAAAAGATTGGCTAAAAAGTCACTTCTTGAATAGGTCTGGGAGAAGGCATTGAAGCTCTTCCATGGCTTGTTCATTTGTATCAAAGGAATGCCAGTGTTCTTGTATTTTAACTTGCAGACGGGCAGGATATAACATACGAAAGCGAATCCCAGTGGGGACTAAGCGGGTCACTGTTGAATGAAAGGTTCCTCTCTTTTGCCTTACCGAGGATGGTAGATCTTGGGAGATATGAAGTTTGTGCCCTTCCAAGACAACAGCTTGAATATCTCGCAACTTAGATAGAATATGCTGCTTGTCCAAAAAGTTTAGGAGCTTAAAAATGAAGGGTCTGGGAAGTGAGCCAGTGAGGGGGTTTAACTCGTAATGCTCGGTGTGCCCGTTCTACAATGTAGGAGGGTCCATTTGGACAGGGCCCTGCCAATTTCTCTAGCAATTTTTGTGTAAATACAGTATATATATTAAGCATCTTCCGGTAATCCCATTATTACCTGATTATTTTGGTGACTCCGGCCCACAAGGTTCTCCAGCGCATTTTGTGTAGTTGTTGTTTTAGCGTACTCATGTCTGGTTCAACCCTAGCCCACTATTTCTCCAGCGATACAGCCTGGGCTTCGTTATCCCCTACCTGGCATGAAACTTCTTCCAGATCTCTTCTTGTGGTAGAGATTTTGGATGTGAGGAGTACCAGGGCATCCTTCAGAGGCTGCATTTCGATAAGGAAGAGCTCTTCAGTGAGTGTTGTAGCGGGCGCCTTGCTGGTGGTTGCTGAGGTAACCTTTGTAGTTTGCTGCCGTGATTTATTTGCAGCCTTGTCTGGTGAGGGAGGCAGAGTGTGGTGTGGCAGCTCCATCTTCATGTCCACCTCCATGACGAGTAATTCTTCAGTTTTGATTGTCTCCGTGCAGCTGCGGGAGTTTTCTAATGATATTTCTGTAAATGTATGGTAGGCAGAAGTTGAGATGCTTTTTTTATGTATTTATTTTGTGAGCGCAGAGAGCAGAGAGAAGCGAGGTAGCTTCTTCTAGCTAGACATCACATAACCCTTGCTTTTTATTCTTGTGTGAGGTTTATGACCTCCATTTTGTTTTCCTGGTTGATCTCCTCAGACCCTGGTCATTCCCCCAATAGCCTCCATAGTTTCCTCTTCCTCCTCTGCCTCTCCCTCTGTCCTCCTCCTCATCCCTGTTGATGTTGGGGCCTTCCTGTGGGTCCTGTTGAAAAACCTGATATTCAAGTCTTCTAGATACCATGTCACTCCATTCATTTCCACCCTCATCAGTGGTTTAGAAATTTTCCATATGAACATTTGTTTTTTCTTTCACACTTATCCTGTCTTGTTTCCTCCTTTCATGCCAGTTTATATGGTGCCCACTCTGTAATCCCTAGTTTCCCTTCCATGTTTCATCCCTTTATGTTCCCTAAAGTCATCTTGTAATTTTTTTTGTTCATTTTTTCATTTGTTTAGGCATTCCTGCATTTTTGTATGTCTTCAAACATTTCAGCTTCTTCTTTTTGATCTCCTCTGTTAGCCTATCATAGTCCCTTCTTTTTTTTAGTAACTGTTGATATCAAGTTGTTTGATGCCTTATTTAAGACTTGTTCCCAGTACTTTATAACTATCAAGTCATCTGTGCCAAAAGTAGGGGCTTCTGTATCTTGAGTCCTCTCAGGATCCATTTCTCCCTCTAGTATCTACTCAGGGACATCGCATGCATATGTATTCTAATCTGTATTTTTTCAGATCTTCTAATGAATTAATATTTATTTTAGAAGTGGGTTCAGATGGAGTGTTCCCGAGCCATTCTTCATATGTTGAAGTTGCATATGCCAAACTTTCTTCCTCTTCATTTGTATATACTAAAAATTCTGTGTTTGCTTCTGTGGTTGTATCTGCACTTGTAGCCATAGTTTGGGGTGAAGCTATTGTTTCTAGATGTATTCTTTATTTTTCTCCAGAGCTACAAACTTAAACCCTCCCTGTATAGGGTTTCAGAATTCAAGATAAGCTGAAACAAAGGGCTGCTTGTGCTCATCTGAAAACTTTTAAAGAAAGGTTCCCAGAGAATTAGAGGAAGGAGCACCATAGCAGGGTAAAGACATAAAGATTATTTTTACTTCACACAGCTGCTTAGCAAAAAGTCCTATATGCACATGAGAAAGGCATCATGATACTGAAACATCGGCACCCAGATAATGTGTGCATGCATTCCCATTAATTCTCCTCTAAACCGGCAGCCTAACTCCACCACCTTTAGAGAGGTGCAATAGTTAGCTTATGCCTAAAGTCTGAAAAGAAAATAAGACAGAATATGTTTTTGTAGTGTGAGACTTTTGTTAGTCCTAGGTAATGTAGAAAACTGTGCCAGAAGAACTGTTGGTCTGTAGTGATCAAAAACTGATTTCCAGTATGTAATTTCTCAGGACTGTACTGCACTGTGTGTTGGTGAAGCACTTCTGAGACATAAATAAGGTTTGGTAAGACACTTTTTAAGTCTCCTGACTGCTTGTTCCATGAAGATGTGCATATAGGACTTTTGCTAAGTCACTATGTGAAATAGAAATAATCTGTATGACTTTATCCTGCAATGGTGCACCGTCCCATAATTCCCTAGGAACCTTTCATTAAAAGTTTTTACATGAGTACATACAACCATTTGTTTCATCACAAAAAAATAAAAAAAACCAAAAAACTGTCTTACTATAGCTAGAATCAAAACCATTTTTTTTCATTTTCTATTTGTAGTGTTTCTTTCCAATTCTTCCCTGGTACCACCCCTCTCCAACAGTGGCAATCCTAGGTGGCTCTTTTATGGTCACCATCCTCTTAGCACTGACTTTGAAGATCACCTTCCTTCATCCAGACCACGCTGTGCTTAAACCCCTTTATGGCCGGCTCTATCTTGTTGACAGTAATCCCAGGGGAAGTGGAACACTGTTATCTGCAGAGAGGTCATGTGGTGATTCCAAGATGCCCCCTGGTGCATGATGCCAGATAAATTATGCATGTCATAGACATGACTGTTCTGTATTCATTGGGGGAGTTTCCTGGGGGGTTCTGTTGTGTATAACTCCACTTCCTCACTCAGTCACTAGGGGACAGCCATGCAGCATTAGATGCCACAAGCCCTCTACAGAGGAACTGCACATCCAAATGGACTATGCTCAGCTTTCTAGTCACCCCAACTAGGATCATGGGCTATGGACCCAAGCTTAGTGTGCCATATGTGGAAGGCAGGTGCCTTAACCACTAAGATACTGATGCAGTTATTGTAGTGTCAAAAAGCTAAATAAAACTATTAATTATGCCTTTGTGTCATGTGTGATGCTGTTAAAGGTATGCATAGGCAGGAATGTTGTAATAGGAGGAGCTGCGGATGATGATATATATCTATTTTCTGTAGCAGAACCAGTCAACATGCCCTAATGCCACCAATATGCTTTTACACTTGAATCATATAGTTTTAGAACTGTCATGTATTTTGAGTTTGGAAATAAAGACACTATCACTATTTCATAGAGCAAGTCTCTGAATTTAAATACCTGCTTCTGCTTGACCCTCACCTGTCCTTCAACCTTCACGTTGCTAACATCATAAATAAGGTTTGCATGTTGCTGGGGCTCCTATACAGGATCCGTAAATTTTTAATCCCTGAATCTAGACTCCATCTAGCAAGCTCCATTCTCTTACTCCTTCTGGACTATGGATCCATCGTTTATGCCCCCTTCCCCACTTCTCAACTCTTCTATAAACTTAGATCTAGCTACAATAATATCATCTGCTTTGTCACTGGACTTCCCTGGAGAACACACCACTGCACCCTATACAAAGCTATTGATTGGCTCCCTCTTGAGGGGCGTTTCTTCCTCAAAAATCTGTCTTTTCTCCTTTAAGTTCACCTGAACAAACTTCCACTCAGTGTGACATCACTATTCCCCAAATCTGCTCCTGTCTGCCAAACCAGAGGAGCCTCTAGCAATCCTTTCAGCATCCCATTCTTTCACACCACACTTGCACAAAATTCCATTGCTTATAAGGGCAAAAAACAGTACAACTTGCTCCCACCGGACTACCTTGCCTGCAACACTAGTATAAGTGCCTTTCAAAGAATCCTCAAGAGTCACCTCCAAGAAAAACTTGCATGCACTTGCTCTCCTACTACCGGCAGAATCTAACTCTGCTTTTTACTCTCCCCCCTTCCCATCCACCCCTTTTCTCCCCTACTGTTTTTCCCTCATCCTTCCCCTTGACCCCTCCCTCTTTCCTATCACCCCTCCTCCCACCCCCACCCCATTTCCCTCCTGTTTACTTCTTTTGGTTATACTATGTATGCAAATGACTCTAAATGCTTTTGTAAATTATGTCCTGTAAATAATCATTTTACTATGCACATTTGTCCTCTCATGCCTGTAAATACATTTCTGTTTCTAATATATTACCTCAGCCTTTATGTACAATGTATACTGTAAATTGTTTCTCTGTATCTTTGTAATTTCATGTACAACTGGACGTTTGTGAAAATGGGAATTTTTGCTCACATACTCTCCAGTATAAAATAAAATTGATTGATTGACCACTCAGGAAAGTTTCCAAAAAAGCTTTCACCTTAATTGAACAATTTGATTTTAGTACATGGCAAAAAAAATGCAGACTCTGTACATTTATTTACTTCAGCCTATAGAAATATACCTATATCAGCCTTTTCCTTTTTTGCCTATATCTCAGCAAAACACAATTATCTGAAATACAAGGTCAAAGTAATGTAGATCTTATTCACATACACAAAGTGAAGTAACCGGCAATGTGTAGGTAAAATCACATGCATAAACCACATAGACGAACGTTAAGAATGCAGCCAGTAAAGCAGCATCTCCCATCCCGAAGCTGAGTAATGCACAGTACAGAAGATTAATTTACCTAGTTTTAACTGTTGTTCTGCTACTAGGTAGCCATTTCACATTTCAGCAGACTCAGTCAAGCAAGTGCAAGGGACATGACTTGACCCATGACCATGAGTCCTCATCCCCTCCAACTTTAGATTCTTGACTGTCTATATGGAGAAGCAAATAATGCACCATAGTTGTCTCTTTCACTCCCCTGCTGCCTCCTGCATGACCCCTGGTTTGCTTGGTGTTGCCCCCCCATGTAACGTTATTACCATAGAAGTAGTTTTGTTTATGTCACCACTAAAACATCTCAACTGTGTACTATTTTAGCACACTCTGTAGCTTTTCATGTATTTTACATAAATATGTGTTCTGTTTTATGTTTTTTTCACTCTTTATTTTTGTGCTTTTTCTCCTCACCCGGAACCAGGTCTTTCTTCCACTTACCCAAGCCCTTCTGCCATGGTAGTCCTCTAAGGTAACCTTGTTGGCGTGGCCTTTATTGATCTAACAAAGGCCTTTGACATGGTCAGTCACTCCCTACTACTTCAATAACTCACCTTGATAGGCCTCTAACCCCTCTACTAACTGGGTCAAAAGCTATCTAGCTGATCGTTACCAACAGGTAAAGATTGGAAACATAACATCTGGACCCCTGCCAGTTCATTGTGGGGTCCCTCAGGGGTCAATCCGAGGATCCCTCCTTTTCAGCATCTTTCTAAATAGCCTACCTCGATCATGTGACCAATGGATACATCTCAATGCAGATGATGCTGTTATTTTTACTTCTCAACAGGACCCTCACACCCTAAACTATCAGCTACAAAATGCTTTTAAACAAACTGAAGATTGGTTCAGAGCCCACAAGATGGTTTTGATGGTTCTGAACTATAAAAGACAAAAGTAATGCTTTTTAGCAGTGCCAGAAGCAAACACAAAGCAGCTTCCCTTACCATCACTAACTGCACAGGGGTTTCACTTGAACAAGTGGAGCAATTCAAATACCTGGGGGTTACGCTTGACTGTTCCCTCTCCTATGCAGAATACATTGTGAATGTGGCCAAAACAGTCAACAAAGTCATTGGGCTCCTGCACAGGCATAAGAAATGCCTAACACCTGAAGCACTCCAAACCGCAATCCATAGCACAGTTGTCTCCGTCATCTACTATGGATTGGTCACATACAGCAGCAGCCCTAAACAAAGCTTGCAGACTGCCCCTGACTAACGCACACATGTGACCTTTATGAGCAAGCTGGGTGGCTACAACTTGAAAACAGGATACAATACCAAACCTGCCTCTTAGCTAAAAAATCACTACTCGGACTTCAGCCTCCTGGACTCACAAGGCTATTAGGCTTATTCACAGGCCCACACAACACCAGGAACTCTGACCATCAGGTTCTCACCATCCCTTGCTGCAGAACCTCCCAAGACAGAGGTCATATGCCTACCGGGCACCACTTTGGCTCAATAACCTTGGCACTGAACATAGTGCCATGCAGAGATTGGGGCTTTTCAAGACCAAGCTAAGACAACACCTACTGAGGAAAAGCTCCTGTGACCATACTTTCTAATTACTCCACACACACTCACTTCTGACCCCGGTCTTATTCACCTTTCAGGTTATTACCATCTTCTCTTCACTCCTACTTTGTCCTTCTACCTGAATTGTCCCCATTTTGCCCTGCAATACCCTGCACTCTCCTCTCCCACCTCTCCCTAAATAGTCATCATGCCTTCCCCCACTCAGTGCCCCCTACTCTCCTTTCTGGATAGCTTCTTACTGTCTTTTACCTGACAATGCCACCTAGGCTGCTAGTGTTACCTGAATTATCCTAGTGTTAAAACCATCTCTGTTTCCTATTTACAATGTATTTTTGTCTATGTTTTCTTAACTAGCTAGATACTCCTAAACCCACAATGTATGTATACCCACTCTTCACAACATGGAACCTTTGTAAAAGAGCGGTCTCCCACTCAAAGGTATTGTAATCCAAGATTGAATAAATAAAATAAAAAAAATAAACAAGTAATGGTTGAACCTGCCACTAGGATCTACTTGATATCCTCTCCAGAATCTCTGACTGTAACCCACAGCTTGTGCTCTGCAGGTGAGACCCCCATTTCCCCAAGCTTAGATGAAGATACTTCACTTTATGATTGAGGTCTGGGAGGAGGAGCAGGTGAGATGTGTAAGGAGTCAGCAGGGTCCTACTGTGGCAAGGGAGTGGGGAGTCTTCATCTACCTGGGGATGCTAGAGTATTTTCTCCCACTAAATCCTCCCTCATCCCTCCCCAGGGTGTGATCCTAAGGAGTAACCCACCACAGTGCCTATCAGAGACATCAGAAGGATGTGTGAGCCCTGCCCTACTTTCAGATCTCCTCTGCAGGTTCACATTGGGCATTTAATGCCTTTGTGTCCCTCACCAGATGAGCAGGTGTGTGTACCGACATAAGGCTGCTTAAGAGAGACCATTTATTATTTCCTGGATGACACCCTCTCTTGCTGGACCACCATGGGGCAATCATGCAGCAGAAAGAGGTGCCCTCAATTCCCTGGGCAGAAAGCATCTGAGAGTGACACTGGAACCCTGGCTCACTAATTGGCATTAAATGCCAAGGCTTGGGGCACCACCTGGATCATCTGGATGGCAAGTGGTAGCGCTACCACTGTGCTAGCAATCTGCTTTCTTCAATTTTTTTTCTGTTTAGTTATTCATTTATTTCATACTCAGCTGATAACAACTTGTTCTCGGATGCATCAGGGGTATAGAAGATAGTACAAGAAGAAAAAAGATAAATAGTAATTAACAGCATTACAAAAGTAATAGTCATATATAGCAGCATAGTACATCAAAAGGAGCATTATTACTGTATTATGTATTATTTTATTTATTTTATTTGCTTTTGCTAACCGGGTGAGTGCGCTAGGCATAAGAATGCCTATTTTCAGGCATTGATGTTTCTCAAGGATGCATCCAGAAATGAACTGATGTTCAGCTTAGTGGGGCCTCCTGAGTAATTTTTTTTAGCTTCCATGCCCCTTAACTCTCTACTTCTTCAGGTCCTAGAAGTGCCCCTGCTACCTGACAGACTCATCCCTCACACCTTGCTACCCACCTACAGGATCCCAAGGCCTCCTTTCATTCTGGATCATCCCAACCAGTTTGGGTCCCCCCACCTTACTACCATCAAGGGAGGAAGATTTTCCAACATCAGAAAGGATAGCCAGGTAGGTGACTGTGTGCAGAGGGGTTGGCTGCCATTGGAAGAGCACAATGAGTTGTCATCCAGCACAATCAAACAGCATTTCTCATTTTCTAAACAAACACAAAAGATGGCCACACTCAGTGCTGCAGTTGATGTACACCAAAACAGTGGCCAGTTTCTGCACAAGCACAAAAAAAAAATAAGGACTCCTAGGACATTAAGTCTGCAGTGTAAAGTTAAGTTTTTTCTTGTTAAAGTCTTGCCAAAATTTACAGCATGCAAAATGCAAACTTGGGCAAATTAATTCCAGCTGGGAATTGCAGAACTAACAGCCCCTGCACTTCAACATGCAGTACGCCTTACTGATGAGAAGATTTTTGTTTTTTATTTCTCATTTTTTCCTTGCTCTCCCTTTACCCACCTCCCACATTGACACATACACATTGTGGCTTCATGTAGTGGTGCACTGCAATATGTGATCTCACTTACAGTACACCACACCACCAAGTGCACCTCCACTAGGCTGCCACCAGGAACTACTCTGTAGGATTGGTGCTCAACTAGTAATCCTCCTGTGAAACGAGTATGCGTGTTAATGCTCTTCCTCCCTGTCTTCTCCCAGAATCTGCTCAAATCTTCTTGAGTTCAAGGCACAGAGATAGGTTGCCACCATGCCATGGGGGTGCCTCACTGATGGACAAACAATTTCAATGAATAAGCAAATCAAAAAAATGCACAGCTCTAACCCAGAGAGGAAGGCTAGGATTGTGTGAATGTGTAATGAACACCTTTAGCAGAATGACAATGACAAGTATAGCAATAGTATACACCTTTGTCTACACCCACACTGTGGAAGACTTTTAGCAGTGTCTGGGAAGATAGAGAGAAGTTACAGAGGAAAAGAGATTTTGATGAATGAAGAGCAAAACATAGAATCCCCGTGGGACTGTAAGTCAGTGCTGAAGTGGTACATAAGCACGTATATGAAACACCCACAGACTGCAGTGAAAGGGATTCTTCTAACTGCAACAGTAGAGACTGCAATATGTCTGGTAGAATGAACCCTATGACCATTTAGGGGCAGACAAGAGGAAACAAACTAACAATGTATAATGAAGGACACTATCCAGCAGATTTGAAAGCTGGTTGACTATGAGAAAATCCATCAAAGGTCACAAATGAGAACTTTTCATTATCCCTGAAACCCTCAGCTTCATGCAAACATCACTAGAACATCCTCTTTATGATAAAAAAGGCACTGTTCTGTCTCTGCAGACATGAAGTCATTGGAAGGATACTTGGATAATCACAAATGGTTTAGATGGAAATGAAGAAGTCACCAGACTTCCAGAAAATCCTTGCACAGCTTGGATGAACTAGAGCAAGTTTGCTACTGTAGTACAGATAGAACATAACTGTTGACCTTTGCTGTCTGGTGGTGGGAAACAGTTGCCAGAAACTGACATAAGAGACTAGTAAGCCTTAAAGATAACAACAGTTCCAAGACAGTAGTCCAGTATTAGGAAGGCTGAAGAAAAACAATTCTGGGTCACTATACAAAATCATGTGACACGATGAAACTCCCATAAAATGTTGGCTACTGCCAATATGATCTGCACCTTGTAACAGTAGTATGTATTAACTGTTGAAAACAACTGTATTTGACTGAATGCAGGCACAAATATTGAACTGATTTCCACTTGCTCTTTAGCATGACAGACTGACTCCCACTCGACAGCTTCCGCAATGTAGCCCCAATCAACTCCTACAAGTTATTGAAATCAGCTCACTTGAAGTTTAGTATCCATGTCATATTTTCAGTAAAGTTTTTCCCCCAATCACCTCAAACTAAATCTGATTATGACCACTGTTACCTACTGGCTCCCTTACCCTATCTGCACTGACAATGTCATCTGTACTACTCAGCAGCAGATAAAGAATCTCATTATGTTTTATCCTATTTTTGACATGCTGGAGGCAGAAACAGTCCTTACCAGCTGAGAAGAAATCCTCCCGCTTTTCCACAGGCACTTTCCACCTCCCAGTTAATGCCAAGCAGGTTGCAATCCCCATGAGAAGTAATGGACCAATAATGGTTTTCCACTTGATTTCATTCACCAAGTCTTGCTCTCCTATATTACACTGCAACCTGTAAATATCCCTCAAATTATGTTTTTTTTTTATGTTTATTTACCCAGGACAGCCCAACTGAGATGCAGTATCTCCTTTCCATTAGACTCCTGCTTTTACCCATTTCTGCAGCTGGGTGGACTGGAGCTCTGAGATGTTAAGTGACTTGCCCAAGACTGCACAGTGAGTGTTTTGTTCTAGCAGGGTTTGAACCTGTGATCTTCTGTTTCCCAAGCCGGAGCGGTAACCACAGTAACCACTTCATAGATGCACAGATGTTGATGACAGAAAAAGGCTCTTGGCCCATCCAGTCTGCCCACCGTACATAACTATTCTGCCTTGCCCTGGTGGTATTAGACCACATTCATAGGTTTCATAGGTGCATTCAAGCCGAAGATAGAAATCTACCCTATAAGGCTTGCCATCCAATTTTTTATTAGAAAAGAAATTTATTATCTCCAAAATACAAATCTATCCCATTTTTGAATTCATTCATTGTGGTACTATAGACAACTTTAGTCGGTAAGTTATTCCAGATTCCAACCACTCAAACTATACCAATATTTACAAAAATTATGATCCCAGGTTTGTTAACAAAGTTGTTTCGTATGTTTTCTTGTGCTAGTTCTCCCGTGGTTATGAATAAAACCCAACTCTTTCAATAACACTTCATCCTTCATACTCTTATATAGAAAACATAGCTCTCCCCTGAATCTGTGATAATACAGTGAATAAAGATTCAGGCTCACCAATCTATCATAGTATGTTTTATTTTTCAGTCACTTTATTTGTTTTGTAAGTCTTTTCTGAACTCCCTCTATAGATAGCATGTCTTCCCTATTTTGGGGTGACCACACCCGTGCACAGTACTTCAAGTGAGGCCTCACCAATGCAACGTACAGTGGGATCCGCACTTTCCTGTCTCTGCTTGCTATGTGTTTGAATATACAATTTAAAATCTGGGTTGCTTTCTTAAGTTGGTTTCTACAGTGCACTCTAAATTTTAAGTCTTTTGTAACTGTGATACCCAAATCTTTTTCCTCTGTAACTACCCCTAAAGTGATATTGTCTAGTAGGTAGGTTATTTCCTTATTATTCTTTCCCATGTGCATAACCTTACATTTTGTTTTATTCAGTACAAATTTGTTAAGTTTAGTCCATTCATATATTGAGTCCAGTGTATGCTGTAATGCTGCTCTTTGTTCGTCATTATTTGCAACTACCCCCAATCTGCAATCATCAGCAAACTTATACATCCATATATTATTGTTACTAATTTTAAACAAGGCAATATATATGTTGAATAAACTAGGTCCCAACACCGAACCCTGGGGTACTCCACTAGATATTGGGGCCCACTCTGAATATTCCCCATTTATGACCACCCTCTGTCTTCTATCTTGTAGCCAGTTAGAAACACATCTGCAGATGTTACTAGGCAGTTTTATATCTTCCAATACTGACAATAGTTCCCTATGTGGCAATTTCTCAAATGCCTGAGCAAAATCAAGAAATACCACATCCACAGAGTTCCCAGCATCCATTTCCCTATTTACTTTTTCATAGAAGGATAATAGATTGGTTTGGCATGATCTATTCCTTACAAATCCGTGTTGTAGGGGATCCATCATATCCCGTCCCTCCAGATGTTCCATAAGGATATCTTTAATTATACCTTCCATAAGTTTTCCCAGTGTTGCGGTCAAGCTGATGGGCCAAAAGTTTTTTGGTTGGGTACTGGGTCCTTTTTTTAAAATGGGTATGATATTTGCTAACTTCCAATCATAAGGAACAGAACCCATATTTATAGATGTTTGAAAAATATATGTTAATGGATGGACCAACATATCTGCCAGTTCCCTCAGGATTCTAGGATGCATACCATCTGGACCCGGGGATTTATTAATGTTAAGACCAATTAGCTGTTTGTATATGTTGTCTGGCTTCAATATTATTGTCCCTGGTTCAAAAGGTCTATTTGTATTATGTGCATCAGTATCATTAGGGTTATAGACTGAACAGAAATATTTGTTCTGGACGTTAGCCATTTGTTGATTAGTAGCTGGATGTCCCTCTTCAGTAGGAAAAGGGCCTATACTATTTGGGGTCTTTCTCCGGTTATTGATATAAGAAAAGAAAGCTTTTTTTATTATCATGTACTCTGTTGGCAAGATTGATCTCATGTAGGGATTTAGCTTTCCTAATATTTACTTTTACTTTTTTAAGACATTCCTTGTATTCAGTATGTAGTTTTGCTGTTTTAGAAACTTTTAACTTCTTGTATAACCTATTTTTTTTATTGATTAATTTAATTATTGTAGAGAGCCAGGCAGGTTTTATAGTTCTATCCCTATGGTATTTAATGGTAACAGGTACAAATTCTGTAGTTAATTTCTCCAACTTAGTTTTAAGGGAATCCTACATAGTTTGTAAGGGTTTATTATCAAATTACGATCTCAAGTCCCAGCTACCCAATTTTATTTTCATTTTTTGGAAATCAGCTTTCCCAATATTTAACTTAATGGTAGCTCCCATGGGTTTACTAAATTGGATTTCTTTAATATTAAATAAAACAGTATTATGATCACTGTTACCTAAGAGAGTACCTATTTGCACTGAATTGACTATGTCCCCCATATTAGCAAAAATGAAATCAAGAATGTTATTACCCCTTGTATTCTCTAGGACCAACTGCTCAAGTCCCCCATGATCCATGATGTCTATATACTGTCTCCCAAGGGGGCATGTGCCCATACCTTTAACCCAATCAATGTTGAGTAGGTTAAAGTCACAAGTTATCAATAACCTATTAGTAGGGTCCAAATTCTCAAGAATGCTCAATAAAGCCTTGTCATCATCTCGTGACATAGACGGGGGCCTACAAAGAAGACCCAACATAATTTTGGGTCTGTTAATAGGTAATACTTGAACCCATAGAAGTTCAATTTGCCCCACATCCCATTTGATTTCTTCAGAAACAATATCGTCGTGAATATATATTGCCAGTCCTCCACCCTTTCTATATTTTCTGCAATGAGAAAATAGTTTATATCCATCTATTTCTTTATCCCATTTATCTTTTTCATCCCACCATGTTTCAGTGATTAGGGCTATATGTACTTTGTTTCTATGTAAAATTATATTAAGCTTGTCATATTTGTTCTGCAAGCTTTGCGCATTTATGAGAATAGCATTCCATCCCAAGATATTTAAAGGGGAAGATGAAGTTTCATTTAAGTTATTGTTGTCTGTACCCACCTCCCTAACCAGTTTAAATGGAATTTGATAACCTCCTGAACCTTTTTACCTAGAATCCTTACTCCAGCATAATTTAGATGGACACCATCATTTCTATATAAGGATGTTCTATTGAATGTCTTTTCATTGTCCATGAAGCCTATGTCTTCTTCCACACAGAATCGTTTGAGTTTATCATTGATTATTGTTATCTGTTTATTTCTGAATGCTTTGTTTCCCTGCATGGGAATTATTCCAGAAATAATAATTTCACCACCATAATTTCTGACTGCATCCACAATGTACTTAAAGTCCCTTTGCATGAAATTCCAATCAGTTTTACCCACATCGTTAGCCCCCACATGTAGGATAACTAAAGGAGTAACTGTATTTTCAAATAGACCTTCTAATAATCCAACTATATCATGTATTTTAGCTCCAGGTAAGGAGCTAACTGTGGTATGTTCGTTTCGATTAAAACATACATGGGTATCAATACCTTTTATAATTGAATCCCCAATTATCAAGATATCCCTTTCTGTTGATTTATTTTTCCCAGGTGATTTTGCTTTAACTGGGTAAGTGGTGTTGTCCAAATTAGTGTGAAGATGGTTAATAGACTCACTTGATTCCTTTTGTGTTTCCAATCTTCCTACAGAAGTACTAATGTTATTTCTTTGTTGCCCATTACTATCTAATGCCTTGTGGGGTACTTGCAGGAATTCTATGTTTTTATATATTTTTGTTTTACTTGGTGATGTATAGGATCCCCTTTTTTCCTTGCTGTTCCTATCTAGGTTATCAAATGCAACCATAGCGAGGCACTCAAATCTGTTCATTAATTCTACTGTAGAATTTGGTTGAATTACTTCATTCATATCATGAATGGATGATCCACTAATTTCATTTTTGTCATTTGAATATTCTTGGTGCACTGTTTTATTCAAAATCATAGATTGCCTATTGCTAACATCACATGCAGCTTCATTTATATATTCCTCCAGTTTAGATATATCCTTATATGTTTGTAATCTAGTTTCAAGTTCAAGTACTTCCTTAATTAAAGCAGAGTTTTTGATGCATTTATTGCACATAAACTCTGTATTTGTAACTTCCTCCACGCACATAAGGCATTCCCAACATGTTTTTTTGCCTTTCAGTTTTTTTTGTCTTGTGTGAGCCATATCAGCATTTCAGACCTACTTACCAGCCCAATTATTATGTTTCCTATGCAACAAGATAGTTTGTTCCCCAGTGATTCCCAGTGTCCCCAGCGGACACAGCAGACACGCGACATGCGTGTCTCTGCACGCATCTCTACGTGCGACACGGGCTCCACTCGGCTCGCTCCACTCGCCGAAGAGGCTGCTTTTATTGTGTGTACCCTGGAAGTAGCCTGAGAAGCCCTCATTCTTTGAGTTTCACAAAATTAAAATATTTTCCACTTTGGAGTATTTCAGAGACCTCACTAAGGTCTAGAAGTGCCACCTAGGTTTTTTAAGATGGAAAATTAGCTTAAAACTGCTAGTTTGTAGTTCGTTGCATTCAGTCACGAACTACAAGCTCTCTTCCTGTTTCCGGTTGGTCACAGGGCTCAGATAGCTCTGATATATACAGAAATATGAATTATTTGGCTAACTCTGGCCTAACAGTTGTTTTCACACACAATTCACAGTTTACACAATAGTTTCATTTAAATCAGTATATCTCAATCGCTCCACTCGCCGGAGAGGCTGCTTTTATTGTGTGTACCCCGGAAGTAGCCTGAGAAGCCCTCGTTCCCTGAGTTTCACAAAATTAAAATATTTTCCACTTTGGAGTTTTTCAGAGACCTCACTAAGGTCTAGAAGTGCCACCTAGGTTTTTAAGATGGAAAATTAACTTAAAACTGCTAGTTTGTAGTTCGTTGCATTCAGTCACGAACTACAAGCTCTCTTCCTGCTTCTGGTCGGTCACAGTGCTCAGATAGCTCTGATATATACAGAAATATGAATTATTTGGCTAACTCTGCCTCAACAGTTGTTTTCACACACAATTCACAGTTTACACAATAGTTTCATTTAAATCAGTATATCTGATTGTCTCCTTTTTATCACTTGTGGCTCCTATTTCTAGTTCCAGGGTTTCTGTAGGGCTCCCATCCTATCTTATCAACTTTCTGCTTGCCTCAGTGGGCTTTTTGAAATACAAAGCAATACATTAGTCCCATTGACTTTCCATGTCCCTCCTGAAGATCATGCTCCCTTTCATCCTATCATTCCAGCTGATTCCTACATTTAAACAGGTCTCTGGCAACCCCACTACATCACAGCATGCCTCATAGAGCTCAGTGTCCAGCTTGTTCATCTTATCCTCTTTCTCTGTTTTGGAGAATTTGATATGAAGAAATTGAAACTAGGATTAGCCTCTAAATTTCCTACTGGTGATCAAATCTGGGAACTAGAAACTGAATTTTCTCTGCGCATCAGACTTCCTATCACCTTAATTTAAACTGTTTTCATTGAGACTGTAGCATGTATTTGTTCAAGGAACATGCTCCATTGACACATAAAAACATTGCTACTGGAATGCATGATACCTTAAAGTTGCAAGTACAAAGTGCTATATTAGTCTGTACTGAATCAGTCTTCCAATATTTTCAGTGGCAGTGGCAACAATAGGAACAAGCATTTGCCAATGTCGAATGTTGTCGCGCTGGCATTGGCTTTGGTAGTGCAGTGTGGAAACACATGTTGGGCAGGATGTGAAAAATGACAGCTGTACTGTTCATAAGGAGGTGTAAAAAAATGGCAATGTTGAAAAAGTGGCATGTAAATATTGCAAATTTGCGAAGTTACAAGAGTGCGTGGGAAATGCACAATGCACGCTGGTAACAGTCATTTTATGGACTTTTGGGACCAAATTTTCAACACAGGCATTTTAGCACCTCTGCTCATGTACAGTGTGACTGTCATTTCTTCAAACTGTCCCAAAAAGTTACTTCGCACAGTGACCGGGCTATTCTGCGCCGGACGTGCGAAAACACATTTCGGGCAGGATATGTAAAATGACAGCTGTACTGTTCATCAAGAGATGTGGAAAAATACCAATGGTGAAAATCCACAGTGAAAATATTACAAATGCACATTACGAGCATGCGTGCAAACTGTGCAACGCACGCTCGTAACACAGTCATTTTATGGAGTATCGTCACCAAATCTTCAACATAGGCTTTTTATGACCTCTGCTTATGAACAGTGTCACTGTCATTTTTGTAATCTGCCCCAAACACTGATTTCCCACAGCGACTGCGCCATTGTGCGCTGGAAGTGCAGAAACACATTTTGGCCAGGATGTGAAAAATGACAGCTGTACTGTTCACAAGGAGGTGTAGAAAATGACAATGTTGAAAATCTGGCATGAAAATATTGCAATTTGTGAAGTTCTGTTTGTATAGCAACTGCATAATGCATGCTCATAAAACAGCCATTTTTGGGTTTCTTCCACCAGATTTGCAACATAGGCATTTTGAGAGCCCACCTCATGAACACTGCCACTGTCCTTGGGTTAATCGGTCCTGAAAGGTGATTCTGTGCAGTGACTGCGAAATCACCTTTCGGGACCGATTAAACGTCATAACAGTGACAGAATTTATGAGCAGGGGTCCTAAAAACCCCATGTTGAAAACTTGGTGCAAAAATTCAAAAAAATGCCTGAGATATGCATCAAAGTTGAAAAAACCCTATTATTACATTATACAGATTACTAGCATTTCCTTAGTTTGTGGTTGGCTTTGAAGAGTGCAGACGTGTTCCTGGTCCACCGAAGATCATCGCGCTGGACTCCAGAGGTAAGTATGGGGTGGGGGGTGTGGGGAGGCAGGGTGCACAGTGGGTGGGTGCAGGTGGTGGGTAGGGAGACTACGAGGGACTGTTTTTGTGTTACAGGGTGGAAGAAAAAAATCACGTGACAGTTTTTTTTTTTACAGGGTATTTGGCACACTGGGGTGGGCTCCCACCATGCCACCTAACTGTTTTGGGGGGTTGCTGAGGGGATTGGGAACCCTCATCAGCACACAACACAAGGAGGAGTTAATTTATGCTGACGGGGATTGGGCACCCCGGAGGCACACAAGGAAAGTGGGGGGTGAGAGAGTCGAGGGAGATTGGGCACCCCCCTCGGCATATAACAAATGGGGGGGGGTGAGTGCTTTATGCTGATGGGGAGTGGGCTCCCCTGTCGGCACATACATTGGAACACAGGAAGCCTGCAGGGGGATTGGACACCCCTGAAGTCAGCAGTTGGGCGGCTGCCACATACACAATGTCGGCAAGCACATCCAGGGAAGGTCCACTGCATCTGATGAGCTTTGCTCAGATTGCAGCGGACCTTTTGTTAGATGTGTTTGCCACATTATGTATGCATGGTGTGGCACCAGCATGCAGGCTGATTGGGGAATGAGGGACGCACCTACTAGTGCGTGCCCTTCATTCTCCCAACAGCGACCATGCCTTCAAGGCTGCACTACTCGAAAGATGTTGGCTTCACAAGTGCGCCAACATAAAAATGAGGTACAGTGATGGAGTCTTCAGTCACTCCCTCCTATGACAATCTATTTATGGGTTGGTGGGGGATAGAGAATGATCAAGAACCCTAGTAAAAATCCAGTTTTCTCCAATATTATTAAGTACAAACATTTTAAAGATGATTTGTTAATAATTTGGGAGGGATCCGAAGAATCTATTTTTGATTTTGTGTCGTACTTAAACAATAATAATTTGGGTCTGCAATTTATGGCACAAGTTGATAGGAAAACAATTAGTTTTTTGGATTTAGAGATTATCAGAGTGACAGGCAGCACTGTGTCAACTAAGAGTTTTAGAAAAAACACAGAGGGTAATAGTGTGCTCCATGCGAAATGCTCACATCCTAAGCATACTATTAATAACCCGCCTTATGGCCAACTCATTCGTTTGAAAAGGAATTGTGCAGACAATGAAGATTTTGAGTTAGCAAAAAATGAACTGTTTTTATGGTTAAGAAATAGGGGCTATGAAGACACTGTTTTACAAAAAGCATCTGCTAAAGTACTGCAAATATGGTAGATATGGTAGATAGAGGCAATCTCTTACAATATAAACCAGAAGACCAATGTAAAGAGCAGGTAACATTTGTGTCAATGCATGGCCTGATTTCAATGGACATGGGAGCTATTATCAAAAAACATTGCAGGTTTTGGGTGTAAATAAAGGGAACATTGTTTAACCAGGAGTAGCACACTAAGCTGAAGCTTGTTTCCAGATGCAACCTGGCAGCACAAAGAAGTTAAGTGACTTGCTCAGTATCACACAGTATGCACCTAGGTGCTGCGGGATTCAAACCCAGGTCTCCAGATCTGCAGCTCAGAGCCTTAACCCACTGTGCTATGCTGCCTCCAAAGATAAAGATTTAAGGGGTGTACAATCAGCTGGCCCCTTAGTAACCTTTAGAAGAGGCAGGAGCTTAAAAGACTTACTAACAAGAAGTGAATTTAGAGACCCTACAAATAAAACAACGTGGTTGAGAGAAAAAACATGTGAGTTTTACCTGTGCAAAAGATGTATTACATGTAAATATGTAATTCAGTGTAAAAATTTCATAAACCCAGGCAGACTGGGCATGAGAGAAATGAGAATTCAAGAATTCATCATATGTAACACAAAATTTGTGGTTTATGCATTATGGTGCATGTTAGGCAAAGTGTACATAGGTCAAACCACACATGCACTGAAGGAATGCATTCAGGAACATTTTAGAGCTATTAAAAAACTGGATGTAACACATCCCATTGGTAAACATCTTAGTCAGGTACAAAATCAGAATGAACACAATTTATCTTGTTGTGGTATTGAGTATGTCCCCTTTAAAATCCGGGGTGGGGGGAACGAGAATTACAATTGAGTCAAAAAGAATCAATGTGGATATTCAAACTGAGAACCTTAAAACCTCATGGCTTTAATAATAAAATGGACTGGCAACCTTACATATGTTCCTGAATGCAGTACCTAATTGTGTCCCTATTGTGCCTATATGGTTTCAAGAAGAAATTTTGCTGGTGATGTTTCAACTTTAAATATGAAGCAGTGCAATAATAATAAAAATCCTTCTCTTAGTTAAGATTTATAAATATGAATATAAATGATGCACTTTCCTAATACTATGGCACCATAGTATCCACTGTTTAGTGTATGTTTAATATGCTTTTTTGTTTCAGATCCCATGCTGTGCTCAGTGTCTTTTGTATGCCAGCAGTGTTGTGTGCAGCTTTTTAGAAAATGTTTCTTAAAATTAGTTATTGCACCAGCACTAAGTAGAGCTGACATGCAGAGACCACTTTGACTGGGCATGGCATGGCTTTCCATTCTTATCACATTGCTCTATTGAACACTTTAATGATAAATGTAATAAATTATATGGTGCAGCTGCTTTAATGAGTATATATTGCACAGAGTGGGTACACAAGCCATGCCTCCTGAAGAAGGGGTAGCTTATCCCAAATCGCTGAGGCTGGGAGCATTGAATGTTGCACTTTGGCACACTGCATTTGTTATCTTACTGTTTGTAGGTACACCTTTAATATAAGTAAAAAGACACTCTCACTTGGATTACAGTTGTCTGGAGTGCTGGTTTCTTATTTTTACATTGCTTGATGTTTTTCTAGCACTCACTCTATCTGTGAGCTCTGCCTTCTTTTTGACTGTTTGAGAGAATTGTTTTTTGGCAGTTAGCCCAGAGCAGCTGACCCTGCGAGTTAAGACAACCGGACAAGTGGGGGGTGCCCCACACTCTGTTTGAAAAAAATATGCTGCAAAATAATCAACTCTTTGAGTGTTTAAAGAGAAATTAGAGTAAAATGGCATTTACTCTTACCAGCATGAGTCTGGCCACCAGGAGGGCTGCCATCAATTTGAACAGTGGCACTGAAGCATCAAGGATATCTTTACTAAACTCGAGAAGGTTGTTCTAAAAGAGATAACTTTGCACTACAATATAATATTCTTAAAAATGAATATTAATAAAGAATTAGCCCCAAGAGGTTTGTGAATCATAAAGCTACCAGCTTGTGGTTTAGAACTTATGCATTTTTGTGAAAAATGGGAAGCAAATTTGAAAAACTGTTCAAATGAATTGGTTAAAATTCGAATTGAGGAAGACAAATTCAGTCTTGCAATAGTATTACTAGAAATTGAGGGTTTACGTCAAGAATTAACTCAGTTCAGTGGGGCCCCTTTAATTGAAGAGCTGGATTCAAAGTTACCAAGCAAACCAAAAAATAGGAGATGGAGTTAATTGAAAAGAAAAAGACCAAACATGCCCGTGATGAATGGGACTACTCCAATAATTGAATCTACAAGTGGGTAAATTACACATGCTCCCAATCAAGAGGTCGTAGGAGATCCAGAGGATAATCAAAAAGCTTTAATAGAAGCTCAGGTTCTAATACAACATCTAGAGATATGCGATCCTCCAGTTCTGATATTGTTAATGATACAAACAAGCAGTCTTCAAAAAAAAAAAAAAAACACGAGGCAGGGAAGAGGGAGAGCCTGAGAAAATTTAGTAACTATTAATGTCAATCATCCTGATGGACTTATTGAATCATCAACTACGGAGAAACTGACTGTGATTAATTTGTCCATACAGACCCTTACTGATGCTAAATTAAAATTGTTAAGTTTGGGGCTATCTTTTGTACCTGTTAGTTGCATGAATAAGTTTGAACTGTATTGTGATCTATTTAAACTGTTTTGCAAACTTAATCTGAAAACATTTTTTTTGGGGGGGGGGGACAAATGAATCACAGGCAGACAGTGAGGTAGTTATTTTTGAATTTTCTGTCTTCCATAGTAAAGAGTCAAAGCCCTTGTGGGCTACCAGATTTAGTAAAGGCACTGGCACAACTGTTTTCCCCACCTCCATCACAGCTACTGTCTGGAAGTCTTTTTAAGGCTGCTTTGCATAGCAAAAAGAATCTTTTTGTTATTACGTGGAGCTGGTTGGCCTGACCATAACTGATTTAAAGCAGATATTCAGTTGTCTGCATCTGCTGGATGAATCTTTGTGGGATGCAGTCTGCACAGCTATAGTGCAATGGTATAGATCACATATAAATCTATACCATTTTCTGGCACAGTCCCCTCACCCCGTTTTGCAAATAGTACCTGTTTAGAAATCTAAAAAAAGCTTTCTGAAGCTAACAGAGGCCCCTATACCTTCTTATTAATACTAAACAATAACTCTGAGAAGCAGAGAAAAGGGTCACTGATTGGGCTGCCTGCTGTCTTTTTTTTTCAGAAACCTAAGCAGCTATAGTTCGAGAATGCCCTCAGGTGAATTTCTCCCTCCCTGACCCAGCCACCCAACTGTCTAACTTCCATGTCAGCAGACAGGGCAGGGCAGGACAAACTGTTTGTTGCTCCTATGGAGTGGGACAAGAACTTTCTCCCTTCTCCCAGCTGCCTGACTTGCAGTCTCGACATCAGCTGCAGAGAAGCGTGAAATAGGCCATTCGGGGAGTGGGAGTCTTTAAAGGGCAGACAGCCGTTAAATAATATTTTCTACCTGGTGGGGACTAAGACTGGAATGCAGGACTCCTAGACTTTTCAGGTCAGCTGCTCATAGAGATGTTGTGAAGTTTTAATTCACAGGCAAAGTTAAGGTGAAGTTGCCAAATTTGCCTCAGTGGATAATTTCACGAAGTTTTTTCTATTTAATAGGAATATTGTAACTGATAACTTCACCTGAAACTTCTCCTTAAGGTACACCAAGGTGAAGTTAGGGCACAATGAAGTTACTGATAAACAAAAATCGCAAGGTCAGCAGCCTCCTGTCTCCATCACTCTGCAGCCTGAAGACCCTGTGCTACCCCCACCCCCCATGGTACTACTACCACAGGCTGAATCTGCTCATCAGTCTCAGTCGGTAGCAATTTTAACATTTCCTGACTTGTGATTGTGATCCAGTTACACTCTTCACTGCCAGTGTCACATGCTGGCAAATACCCAGAGTGTTGTTACCACTGCAGTAGGGCTTAGTACAATTTGTTTCCTGGCAGAGTCAAATACTACCCCTGGTACCTGTGCCCAATGTGCTGCACAGAAAGGAGCTACCAGCTGTCTAGCCACTGGTCCACAAATCCATACTGGGGACCTATTATCCAGATCAGGCTCAGTGCCACTACCACTAGCACTCAAGGGGACACCAGCAACTTCCTCCTTGAGCGCTGTTCCTGAGCCAGAGATTTTGCTATCTCTCAGACTGATCCTCTTGTTGCTGCCTCCCTAGTACCCACCAGCATGGATGCCAGAGATGCGGCAGAGAATAACTGGGCAACACGAATGCCACCACCCCACTTTCACCAACTACACCTTTGGGGGTCTTTTAGGCATAACTCAGTCAAGTTTTGTCAAATTTATCTGAAACTTAGTGTGGATATAGTCAAACAGGAGTTAGACATATGGTGCATTCTGGATGGTTATTGGACTTACATTGTGAATTTGGCACCATGGTGAAGTTGGGAGGTAACTTTGAGGTTCCTGTGCATAACCCATGAATTTGTCTGTGGGTATTATGTGTTAGTCTTGTAGTACTCATTGAGACCTTTCTTTTTCTTGGATATAGAGACTGTCTCTTAACTCCAAAGATGGACAGAATTATGGCTTGTTAAAGTTGGAATATTATCCTATATGTCTACTTTCAGTTGTTATTTCTTATGGACTTAGTCTTGTAGTACTCATTGAGATTTTGATATATAGATTGTCCTTTGTCTCCAAAGAGTGACAGAATTACAGCTTGTTAAAGTTGCAATATTATCCTATGGGAATTTTCACTCATTATGTTTTTGTATGTCTATTTTCGGTTGCTATTTCTTAGTAACTTAGTCTTATAGCACTTACTGAGACACTTGTTTTGATATATAGATTGTCTCTTAACTCTAAAAATTGACAGAGTTATGGCTTGTTAAAGGGATCTACAATGCCGGTTCAACAACTTTTTTGTGGACCGACGTCACAGCGACGGATTTATGTTGACTGCTGGTTGTGGTTGACATAAATCCAGTAGGTGAACTAGTTACATTTCTATTAGGTGTCTTTGACCCCTGAACCCCCCCCATGCAGGGGGCTCTGCCCCCTGCACCTCCCGATCTTAAAGATGATCAACTCCGAGTCATAGTTGATTCGGGGAGGGTGCGCAAGACCAGGGGAAAGAGTGCCTGGGGTCCTGGGCAGACTATTACAGTGAACTGTTGATGTTGTCGGTATCAATGTGTTCACTGTAATAGTTTCGCTGAGCGGAGAGTATACCTTGTTGAAGTTGCAATGTTGTCTAATGGGAATGTTCATTTTTTAATTTTTGTGTTTTTATATGTCTATTTTCAGTTGGCATTTCTTATGGACTTAAACTTGGAGTACTCATTGAGACCTTTTTTAGATATACATATTGTCCCCTAACTTCAAAGATTGATGGAGTCATGACTTGTTCAATTTGCAACATTACCCTATGGGAATTTTAATTTTTTAATTTTTACTTTTTTAATATTTATTTATTTATTTAAAATTTAGTAACCGGGAAAGGCACACTGAGCTAAGGCTCATTTCCAGGTGTGACCCAAGGGAAGGGAAGATGGAGCAAAACAGCAGTAGACAATAGCAAAACACTCTCTGAACAGACAGATGAGCAATAGAATAAATAAAGAGAATTTGCATGTACTACAGTTAAACAACGTGCAGTGAACTTTAGCAGTGCTTAGAATCATGACCAACAACTTGCATGGGTTAAAATTAAGACTTCAGGGGTAACTGGAAGAAAGGTAGCAGGAACAAGTTGGAGAGGGTTGAAGTTTCAGCAAACATTTTGAAGGAATTAAAAGATGGGGAGAGATGAAGGGAAGAGGAAAGTTTCTTCCAGATAGAGGGAAGCCTATAGGAGAATGCAGATTGTCCAGCATAGGAACCTGGGTGAGGAATGGCAAAAGTGTAATGGTCCCTAGAGTGGAAGGAGTGGGAGGCAGGGGGGATTTGGGATAGGAGTGAGGAAAGGTAGGTGGGAAAGGTGTTGAACCAATATTTGGAGATGAACATATAGTAGCGTAATGGGCCCGTCGGAGAGATGGCAGAAGGAGGATGGAAAGGGAGGAGTAAAGCAAGCAATGATGTATGTGTGGAGGAGACCTAGATGCAAAACAGCAGAAGGAGTTAAGGAGGGTATCCACTCTGGTGAGGGAAGTGGAGGGGGCAGAGTCATAGACTATATCTGCAGAGTGAAAGCATCATTGTGGTAATCAGTTCCCTGCGAACATGCAGAGAAAAGCAGTCTTTATAATGATAGAGGGCACCATGCTTAGAGATGGAGCTTGGCATGGATTGTATCAATGTGGGCTGAGAAGTCAAGCCATATCCCCAGGTACTTAAAGGACTGAACCACTTCAAATGGGGTGCCATTCAGAGTGGTGAGGACAGGGGGGACAGTGAGTCTGGCTATTTTTGGACTGGTTCCAAAGGTCATGGAAACTGTCTTTATAGTGTTAACTCTAAGTTGATTAGAGTGGAACCAGTGGAGGACATTGCTTAAGTCCCACTGGAGCAGATTTTCTACAGCTGCAGAGGAAGGACCAAAGATGAAGATGACTGTGTCATCTGCATACATGTGTATTTGTGAGCTGACACAGGCAGAGGGGAGGTCATTGAGGAAGACTGAAAAAAGGAGGGATTCAAGGATGGCCGGTTGGGTAAGAGTTGAACAAAGCAACAGCTGAGACAGAGAGGCCAGCATTTCTCAGGTTGTCCAGGAGAAGTGTGTGGGACACAGAGTCAAAGGCTTTGGCCAGATCGACACAAATTACTGTGGTAATGAGCTCCTGATCCATCCCAGAGAAGATAGCACCAGGGACACACAGCATGGAGCAGATTGTGGAATGGTGCTTCTGGAAGCCAGACTGCAAAGGTGATAGGAAGTTAGTGGATGAGAAGAAATTGAGTCTGATGTGGACCAGTTTCTCTTGCAGTTTAGAGAGGGAGAGGAGGAGGGAAATGGACTGTAGGTACCAGGAGAAGATGGGTCACACCCTTTGTAAAGAGGCATAACTTTGTGCCTCTTCCAATACTGGGGAACAGTGCAGAGAGTGAAGGAAAGGTTAAGCAGGTGAGTAAGGGGAACTGCAACAGCAAGAGTTGGGAGGTGTAGTAACTTGGGGTTGAGACCATCAGGACTGTGCTTTGATGGATTAGGGGAGAAAAGGGCAAATAGATTTTCCTGGATGGTGACAGGGTGGTGGTGGTAACCTGGAGGGGTATGGGGGAAGGGAGGAGTAGACAGGGGGGAGTTAGTGGAGGAGGATGGAAGGACACAGGTTATGAAGAACTTGTTAAAGAGAGCAAAGACATGGTCAGATACAGGTGAACCATTTTCCACAAGAATGGGGGGGGGGGACTGATTGGGCAGGGGGGATCAAAAAGGGAGTGTATAACCTTCCAAAATTTAGATGTCAAATTTAGGTTTAACTAGAAGTTAGTATTGAAATACTGTGATTTAGCTGACTGGATAGCTTTAGTGCAATTGTTCCTCAGAGCTCTGTAAAAGATGTGGCCCGAGGAGGAGCAGGATAATTTGTAATGGACCCAAGCATGGTCCCGGGACTTACACAAGTCTGTGATATGCAGGATCCTCTTTAAGGTGGGTCTTCTCACCTGTAAGACCCTACAAGGTCAGGGCCCTGGTTATCTGTTAGACCTTCTTGTACCAGCTCTCTCGGTTCACCCCCTCCGTTCCTCCTGTGGGGGCCCCCCTGGTGATTCCCAGAATGAGGTTGAAATCGGCTGGTGACAGGGCATTTAGTGTCGCTGCCCCCATCCTGTGGAATTCACTGCCCCTTGAGTCAAGGGGGCCCCTACCTTGGAGGTATTCAAAGACTGCCTGAAAGCCCTCCTATTCGCCCAGGCCTTTTTGGATTGAGCTGTCCATTTAAAGTTGCAATTATAGCTACTGTTAATTTGATGATTACTTTTTACTTATGGGGAATGTTCTTATGTGGGTTAATTATTTTTATGTTTAAATAATTTTCTCACGTTTTTATTGATCTTGTTTTAAATGTGCAATTTTATTTGTATGGTGCCCAGAGCCTCCTGGAGCAGGTGTCTTTTTAAATAAAGTTTGCCTTGCCTTTGCCATATCAGAGATAATCCAGGGAAGATGGGGTGTTTTTTCACTGAGTTTCCTGAGGAGGATGTGCCTGTCCCAGACAGCAGAAAATTTGGAATGAAAAAGAGCAAGGGCAGCATTGA
Organism: Neoceratodus forsteri; assembly: GCA_016271365.2. Lineage (NCBI taxonomy): Eukaryota > Metazoa > Chordata > Ceratodontiformes > Ceratodontidae > Neoceratodus > Neoceratodus forsteri. The sequence goes on along the minus strand of CM057459.1, from coordinate 240,320,062 downwards.
TCTCTGAGGCAGTGAGGATGTCAGATCAGTTGTAGCAGTAAGGTCACTCAGTAGAATGTTGATATGTATTGACCGGAGAGACCTAGCCCAGATATATTTAGGTAGCGAGGTGGGGCATTGGATTTTTCTAACACAGAAGGTCATACAGTGGTTGCTAAAGGCATCTGGCAAAATACCGGCAGCCACGATGGGGTGGGGGTGGGAGGTTAGAACCCAGTCCAATAGGGATTGGTTAGCAGAGTGGGCACTGAAATAACCCGTGTCAAATTAAGTGACTCAATCTTGTGAATGGTAGGTGTGGAGGATTGGCGAATCTAATTGATGTTGAAGTCCCTGTGGAGGATGAGTTCACCTGTGGAGGAAAAATAAGCAATGGTGGAAAGAGAGTCTTCCAGGGAAGAGTGAGGAATCTTAGGAGAGGTGTAAAGAATGCCAATGAAAATGGGTACTGAGAAGAGAAAGGAGAGTTTGACTAAAAGATATTCAAGGGAGGAGGGAATACCCTCCTTGCTGGCCACAGTGCATGTCAGAATCTGCCACATGTAAATAGCCACCCCTCCGCCACATTTATCCCATCCTGTCTGAAAAGATGGCAATCAGGAAGTGACAGGTGATGGTCGGGAATCCTGGAGGAGAGCCACAACTCAGTGATACATAGGACATCAGGGGAGTGTAGTTGCAGTCAAACAGAGAGGAGGTCAAGTTTTGAGAGCAGGCCCCTAGCATTTAGATGGAAGAGTCTGAGGTCTTTGGAAGTGTTGGAGGGGGGAAGGGAGGGGAGAGGGGGTCCAGGATTGGACTGCATAATACCAGACAGAAGGAGGAGTAGGAGAATGAGGAGAAGGATGAGGTGGAGCTTCTTACCCTTGAAATGAGAAGGAGGGCAATGTATGGAGGGACAGCAAGGGAAAAGGAGGCCATGGCAGAGGAACTGCAAGTTAAAGATGGGAGAAGGCAGGAGACCAGGGTGAATAGGAAGTGAGGAAGAGAAAAAGGAGGCAGACGGTGCAGTGAGTGGAAAGGAGGATGAGCAAAAGGGAGTTGAATGGGGGAGGGGGGGAGGAGGAAAGGGAAGGAGAGGGAGGAGAGGTGGAAGCAGGAGAGGGGGAAAATAGAGCAAGCAGAATAGGATAGGGCCAGGGACATTATGGCTGGAGGGGAGAGGAAGGTAACTAGCTATACAGAGACTGCTTTGATTGAACAAAGCACAATGCTAATCAGAACACTACTGTAGTACAAAACACCAGAACTGGCTAGCAAACAACAATGCAACAATATTAAATGGAAAAACATATGAGGTGACTAAACTGAGGTAATGAACCAAAACTGCAAAGCAAATAGGTAGCAATGCATGTGAAGCAGTAGGCTACAAGATAAAACAGCACATTAGATGCAAAAGTTGAGCTGAGCAGTGAAGACAAGGTTCAACAAGCAGAAGGCAACAGTTCGGTAAAACTGGTAAAAGTGACACAGCTGTAAAGCACCAGTAATGAACAGAGAGAGCTAAATGACAAGCTGGAGTACACCAAGTCTTGGGAACCTTGGCAGGAAGGAGTAAAAAGAGGGAGCCTAAGAGTAGGCTCCCTCTGCTTATATATCTGTATTTCATAGATGTGCTCCATATGTCTGTATTCAGTTGGTATTTCTTAGGGACTTATTCTTGTAGTACTCACACGTACCCCAAGTCCTCTCTTGTGTGGTCTTTGCCACTTGTGTGGTCTTTTTTTATCTGTGGCCTTAGTGATCACAGTATGGTCACTTGCAACCTATGCAGTAAATGTGCCTGCTGGGAGAAGTGGGGGACCCACATGGGGAGGTGCTGGGGCAAGAAAACCCATCTCATGGCAAATCACTGGGCCAAGTGGGAGAAAAAGCAAAGGGAAGTAGCAAGTGGTGATGGTGGAGGTTGTGGACCATCTGTGCTGGCAGAGGTTCATGGAAGGCATAAGGGAAGTTCCCAGGTCACGTTGGGGTGGCGGGCACACCCTACGGAAGTGGCAGCACCCTCTGTTGAAGTTCAAGCTCCTCCTGAACCAGCAGCACCAGCAGCACCCACACTGTCATCAGTTTTTTTTACACAAGTAACACACAACAGAGATTTCAGGGACTAAAGGGACACATGCAAGATGCAACAAATCAGATAATTATCACAATGTTACTATGCACGCAAAACATGCTAAATTCTGTCAGTAAACAAAAATGAAACCAAGATACTCAAACTACAGTGACAAAAATAATCCAGCAAAACACACCTAACTATTCTACAAAACTAAAATAAAAAAACAGAAATCAGAAAAAAAAACATTCACACAAAACACTGACTCACTGACACTAACAAAACACAGTGTTCCCTGCTAAGACAGAAAAGGCTGTCTAGCCTGTCTTTTTTACATTGGCTGTGATTGCGCACCCACCATTTGGTTGCAAGGAGAGAGAATTTGGGGAGGTGGGGGTCGCTGCAGAGCCCATTGCAGTTTGCAAAAGCAAGAGCTCGCCAGTCAAACCAATGACCATGGTCCGTGGTCCTGGCATTACTTTCTGCTTGTTGGGCTGAAAGTTTGTGTATTTCAAAGGACCGTAGCCACTCCAATCAGAGAGAGCTACGGTCCTTTGATCTGTATGAAGCCATCAGCAAACAGCTGTATGACTTTCAAAGGAGCTTGTCAGTCTAGTCTGACAAAAAAAAAAAAATGTCATTCCATGTCTGTTTCTGCCCCCACCCAATTCTCCCTCTCAGCACCCACCACCCCACTCCCCTCCAAACACAACACTGTTACTGGGGGAGCCCAATTCCCTCAGTGTTGCCACCATGTAGTTTTTTTATTTTTATTTTATGTATTATATATTGCCTGTAACAAAGAAAACCGTCCCTCGATGTCTGTTGCTGACGCCCCTGTAACTGCTCCCCCTCACCAGACCCTAACTCTGAGCACCCCCCCACAAACATAACATGGAGAGCCACGGCGTCTGATCGAGCCCACCAATGATTTCAGTCAGTGAACAGGAGCGGGTTTCCCCGACTTTCTCTTCAGCAAGAAAAAGAAAAATTAATTAATTAAACTCTGGTGCGGGGGAGAGCAGTGTAGGCAGTTAATCTATTGCTGCCCTCTGACCCCGCAAGTCTCAACAAAGCTCCTGTGGCAATCTGCTGTGAGAGGCTGTTAGCCTGCATAATAAATAGGGCTCACAGATTTAAATTCTTGGTGCCTTTTTCAGTCAAGTTGTCCGACTGGCTTGTTGCCACACATACTCCGATTTCAGTCCATTGTGTCTGTTGGCTTATTATACAGGAGTGGGTCTCCCCCCTGACTTTCTCTTCAGCAAGAAGAAGCCTACAGGGATTCTGATGTGAGATTATTATTTTTATGTCCAGTTTCCACATGTAACCCCCCTACAAATGGGGGTTCCCGAAAAGTCTTTCTCGAGCTTGCTTAAATGCTCACAGCCAGGCTGGTGTCCTGCGTTTTAGCAGTTTAAATGTGATTGCCAGAGAGTGCCTGTATAGCCTCTGTGTACTGTCTCTTTAAGAACTGCCAGGATTGCAGTCATACGTAATCTGACAGGGAACTCTGTTGAAAGATGTAATTATTTGCTGAAAATGATTTAGAGTGATAATGATAATGTAGCTTGTCTAACCTGCCTTCTTTGCAGCAAGGACTGTTTTGTTTATCTCCACTATCTTGGTCCTGGACTGCGAATTGGACCAATCAGTTCTGGTGGGACCTAAAATGGAGCTGGACTACAGGAGCTGTCTGGAGTCAAAATCTGTAGGAATTGTAGTTTGGGGCTTTTGGCACCTTTCTGCACCTGAAGGGGGAGCCTTTGTTGTAACTGACAGACAGATCAGCCAACCAAACCTTTTGGATTCTGGGGAAATTCCCAAGTTTGCTGGCAGTTGAGTCAGATCTCAGTTGGGAGCTGAAGAGGCAAGAGTCTGAGAGAGTCAAGCAGCCGTCTGAGTAGTTTCACGTGGGAGAACTGTGGAAAGGCCTGCGTTTTGGCCTGCATGTCTGCTTGCTGCCCCTGAGAGGGAGAGAAGAGAATTATTTCGGACTAAATCCAAGTTTGTGAGAACGAAGTAAGCCACTGATTCTTTACCAGGCTCATACCTGAAGAAGACCAAAGATTTCGCTGAATGCGATCGGCCTGTCAGGATTTCAAGCTGCTTTTGAATCCCTGGTTTGTGCAGAGACTTTGCGATTGTGAATGGAGAGTGGTTTTCCTGGTAGAGTAGAATTTCTTTACATGTAAATGTACTGTGTATTGAAAGTGGGTAGTGATTTGGTTCCCCACTGTGTGAACTGTGTTCTGCTTGCTGGAAGCTTTATCCAGCCTAATCGGACTGAATCCGCGTTCATCTCCATTCAGCCTGGGCCATGCCACACTGGCCATGGCAGACTATCCCACTGCACAGAGAAAGCCACAGATGAAAGACCTGCCTGGGGATCAGTCCCCTGCTCCATGATAGAACAGGAATGATACCTCGGCAAATCATGTGGGCCCTGCTTCTCCTGGCACTCCAGATTAACCACCTAACATACTAACATACTAAAATGCCAGCAGAATAGGCCTAACGGTCTTTCGTGTCTGCTCGTTGGGTCAGCCCCCACCCTGGGTGCTGACCTTGCTGTCCCCCTTGCCTTCTCTGGCTTCTCCCTTCTCAGTTCTGGATATTCTTGCTGCACTGGATTTTGCTTCCTGAACCCTTCCCCTGTACCTGTCCCACCCCCTCTTGAGCCCCTCCACTGTCTCTGCCTCCACCAGCCCCCCAGGTAGTGCATTCCATGGCTCCACCACCCTCTCAGTGAAGTAGCACCTCCTCCTTTCTTCCCCCTCCAGCTTCCACCCATGCCCTCTAGTGGCTCCTTCCTCCTTCCTTGAAGCACCCTGACTGTTCCTCCCTATTTACCCTCTTCATGTACCTGAAGACCTCTATCATGTCCCCCCGGTCCCTTCTCTCTTCCAATGTGTACATATTTAGCTCTTCGAGCCTCTCCTCATAGGTCCTGTCCCCCAAGCCCCAAATCATTTTGGTTGCCCTCCTCTGGACCCTCTCCAGGAGGTTAATGTCCCTCTTTAAGTGTGGCCTCCAAAACTGCACGCAGTACTCCTGGTGCGGCCTCACCAAGCAGTTATACAGAGGGAGTATCACTTCCCTCCTTCTGGAGGTGATCGCCCTAGTGATGCATCCCAGCATCCTGTTGGCCTTGGCTGCTGCCCTCCTACAAGTCTCAGAGTTGTTCATCTTGACATCCACCACCACCCCCAGGTCCCTCTCAGCCATTGAGACTTGTAGTATTCCCCCCCCCAGGGTGTACACTTGGCCTGGGTTTCTGGCCCCCAGGTGGAGTACCTTGCATTTCCCTGCATTGAACCTCAGCTTCCACTTTCTAGACCATCTTTCCAGAGCCTCCAGGTCCCCCTGCAGGGCCACCCTCCCCTCCTCCCCATCCACCACCGCCCCCAGTTTCGAGTCATCTGCAAAGAGACTCATCTCACTCCTGATTCCTGTCCTTATGTCAGATACGTAGGCGTTGAACAGAAGGGGGCCCAAGGACTGATCCCTGTGGGATCCCACTAATGACCCTCCTTGGGGATGAGACTATCCCACCAACTACGACCCTCTGGGTCCGGTCCTGGAGCCAATTGCCTATCCATCTGATCATCTGGTTTCCCACCCCCATTTCTCCTAGCTTATCCAACAGGCCCAAGTGAGGAACAGAGTCAAATGCCTTGCTGAAGTCTAGAAAGAGGACATCCACTGGTCTACCCAGGTCCAAGGCACTTGTCACCCAGTCATAGAACTCCACCAGGTTTGTCTGACACGATTTCCCTGGGATGAATCCATGCTGTCTATCGTCCAGGCACCCTGACTTATCCAGGTCCCCCCCAGCCTCTCCTTGACAATGCCCTCCATCATCTTGCCCACCACCGATGTCAGGCTGACAGGCCTGTAGTTCCCTGCCAGCTCCCTTGATCCCCCCTTGTGGATAGGCACTACATGCGCCACCTTCCAGTCTTGGGGCACCCACCCTGTCCTCAGAGAGATGGTGAAAAGCTCTGCCAGGGGTTTCGCCAGGACATCTGCAAGTTCCTTCAGCACTCTAGGATGTAATTTATCCGGCCCCGGTGCTTTCTCCGTCTTAAGGATGCTGAGGGCTTCCCTCACTCTCTCTCCTGTGATTTCCACTTCTGGTACCTCTTCTCCCTGCTTAGCCCTCCCCCACCTGCCAGTGATGCCCCCCCCCTCCCCAGACCTGCCGATCGGTAAGGGTCCCCCCCTCCTCATTATCTCTGCCTCCTCCCATGTATGATGCAGCATCCCCATTTTCCCTGGTGAAAACTGAGGTGAAGTACTCATTTAGTACCTCAGCCTGCTCCCCTGGGTCTTGTGCCCATCTCTCCCCTGATTTAATCCTGCTAATCTGCCCCTTCACCCTTCGTCTTTCCCCAATGTATCTAAAGAACCCCTTTTCCCTCTCCTAATTTCCTGGCCAGGTTCTGCTCCTTTCTTGCCTTAGCCACCCTCACCACTCTAGTGGCCCTTCTAGCCATCAGCTCGCACTCCCTCAATCCCTTTCACTCCTTGAGCACTTGAATTTTTATAGGCTGCTTTCTTTCCCCGCACCACCTCCTGGACCTCCCTGGTCCACCAACAGGGTTTTTGGGCCCTACCGCATTTTCATCTTACTCTTGCACAGGTGCTGGTAGCATCCTGCACCCCTCTCCTGATGATTTCCCACCTACTATCAGCGTCCATGTCTGACCCAATCCCATCCAAATGCTCCTTAAGGATCCTTCCCATTTCATTAAAATCCGCCCCCCTGAAGTTGGTTACTTCCGTCTTTGTGCAGCCTTCTACCCCTCCTAGGTGCAGGCAGAACCAGACCGTGGCATGGTCACTCCCCACCAATGGGTCCCTTACCTCCAGGCCCCCAAACTGGTCACTGTCTGCCAGGACCACATCCAGTACCCGTGCCTCCCTGGTCGGTTCCCTCACCTGCTGAGTTAGGAACGAGTCTTGAAAGACATCCAACAACCTCTGTTCCCTGGTCACAGAGGATGTCATAGTCTCCCAGTATGTTCCTGGCATGTTTAAGTCCCCCAACACCACCACCTTTCCTCTGCCCAGTCTGCAGTGTCTCCTAACATCTGCCACCAGACTGTCCTCCAGCTCCTCCGCCAGGGCAGGGGGTCTCTACACCACTCCTATTTTTACTCTCTTGCCCCCCCTTGTTATCAAGGTGACCCAAATTGCCTCCATGGTTCCCTCCACCTCCTCTACTCCTCTATGCCAATGCAGTTTTTGACTATCATTGCTACCCCTCCTCCCCTTCCTCCCCCTGTCCTTCCTGAACATAGTGTAACCCTCCAGGTTCAGGTCCCAGTCATGTCTTGCAGTGGCCCAAGTCTCAGTGACCGCTGCCATCCACTGCTCCTCAGTTACATCGCCTGGAGCTCAGGCATTTTATTGCCCAAGCTCCTGGCATTTAGCAGGACTACCTTCCACCCTTTCCCTATAGTTCCATTTCCCCTGCTCGTGTTCCCATGGGGATTCTGTTTTCTCCTGGTCTGCACTTTGCCAGTTGGCCTTTTCCTGCAATCCTCCTGGTCCCCAGGGGTGGAGACAGAGTCCCTCCTTTATCTGCACCCCCTTGACAGCCTTTTCTCCCATCCCACCCCCTTCACAAGTTTAAACCCCACTTTTCACCAATGAACTCCTCTATTTTCAACTTAAGGATTCCCTCCTCCAAATTGGAGATGTAGTCTCATCTCTAGCATACAGCTCCTTATCCTCCCAGGTCTCCCCCAATCCCCATCAACCCATACCTCTGGCCTCACACCACCCCGCGCCACTGGTTTATCTCCCTAATTTTCCTTTTGTGTTCCCCACTAGCCCTTGGCACTGGCAGGATTTCTGAGAAGAAAACTGTACATCCTATGTCATGACAGACCCTGGCGAGCTCCCTGAATCTTGCCTGTATCTCTAGCTCGCTATTTCCCTCAATGTCATTTGTACCCAGGTGGACCAGTATGTCTGGGGAACCCCCACAGTCCTTTGCCAGCTGATATACCTCGTGCTTAGCCCTGTGCACTGTTAGTCCAGGGAAGCATCTTGTTCTAACTGGCCAGGCTTCTCCCTCCTATCCCATTTGATACCCCTGATCATAGAATCCCCAGCAGGAGCACTCTGACCACTCCTTTTCCTCCATTCCCCTTCCATGTCCCTCATCCTTTCTACTGGCCCCTCCACCCAGCTGGCTCCTTGTTCCTCCCCTATCTGGGTGCCACATGCCACCCCTCCTTATTTACCATGGCCACCCCTCTCCTCCAATCCTATGCCTCTCCTCCTCCTGAGTATCCTTCTGTACCTTACCCCCTCACTGCTCGCAACTGGTCCTTCTCCCCATCTGCTAAACTAGCCTGACTCATCCTCCCTTCCTTCCTGTCTCCATTTAGTTCCTCCTTGCTCGTCCGTGCTCCCTGGCCTAAACCCTCAGTCCCTTTACTGAATCCTCTTTGTACTTCTGGTCCTTCTCCTTTACCTTCCTCCCAACTGGTCCTTCTCCTTGCGCTTTCCTCCCTCTTCCCCCTGCCCCTCCTGCTCTGATTCACTGCTCCCCCCATTCTCCTGCATTCCAGGTCCCCCCCTGTTCTTCCTGCTATCTGGCCCCTGCCTCCTGCCTCCCACTCCCACACCCTTTCCGTCTCTAACCACCTCTTCGTGGCTACATCACCCCCCTCATCCTTGAGCAGAAGAAGAGAATTGAAGCGGTTACTGAGTATAAGGTCTGATCCACCTCCCCACCTTGCTTCCTTCTGTCCAGCCCTGGCCATCTGCCTACTTCCCTGAGAATGTTGTCCCTCCGTCCCCTTGTGAGGGTCCCCAGTTACCTGCCTGCTTCCTTGGTAGTGTCCTTGGACCCTCTGCCAGGGTCCCTATGTGACCCCTGAGTATTCTCCTGCACCCTTTCCTATACCCCCACCCCAGTGCTTGGTGCAACCCTGTGGAGATTTCCAGCCCCTTCCCAACCATACCACCCCCTTCCCCAGCTTTCTCCTCATCCCCGCAACCTCCTCCCTAAGCTGTGTTTGTTGGTAGCATACTGGCAACCACCAAACTTCCAAGCCCAGTCCAGTATCATGGCTGCTCCACACCCTGTGCACCCCACCTCCCTCCCAAAGATGCTGGCCCTAATGATGTGTGGTTCCATCCCCTTCCAAATAGGTTTCCTTGGGTGAGCCACCAGATTCCCCCCTAGTCCAAGATACCCCTACTGCCTAATCAGGTCACCCACTAATCTTAGAGACAGTCCCACTGTACACCAGTAACTCTGTTACTAGGTGCAGTACAACACATTAAACTTATAAGGGAAATGAACAACTCCCTAAGCTCCTCTCTCCCAGCCTTTAAATCCAACCCCCAGTGGCTAGAACTACATGATCTGCACCAGCAGCCTTTTCCTCCAATTGCAGGGCAGGTGTTCCCCTATAAATTTGCAGACACCTGACAAGAGAGAGTGTATCAGCCCTGTGTCTCCCCTCCAAGCCCTGCAGCTAAAGAACCAGGCCCAAGCAAATCCCACCAAATAGGTTTGAAATCAGAAGAAATAGGCCTCTACCAGCGCAGCCTGTTACACAGTGAAACATCCACAAAAAGAGCCCCACTTACAGCCATCAAATCAGTTTACAAACATCCAGCATCCCCCAAAAATACCCTACTAGCCCCTTAGAAGTAAGAAAGAAAAGAACTAACCTACCAAGTAAAATCCACAAGAACCTTTAGAAACAACAGCAGCAGCTACTGTCCTGGAACACAACTGATCCTGTCCCTTCCAGTTCTTTCTGAGAAGACAAAGCAGCTAGCACCTCAACCTGATTCAGCCCTGCCTCCAGTCAATTGGCTGAGTGAGACCTGGCCAGACCATTAACACCCCTCCCCACTATGAACTAACCTTACAGCTAATGGAGTCAGCACAAGGAATCAAAATTCAAGTCAAAGCCCCAAAATATGTTTGCTGCCAAAGGAAACAGGTCTCCAATTTAATCAGCTTCACTAACACCACATCAAAATAGGCTTGAAATTAACAGATATAGGTCTCCAATTCAAATAACCATCTCCAAGCAAATCCCACCAAATAGGTTTGAAATCAGAAGAAATAGGCCTCTACCAGCGCAGCCTGTTACACAGTGAAACATCCACAAAAAGAGCCCCACTTACAGCCATCAAATCAGTTTACAAACATCCAGCATCCCCAAAAACAATACCCTGCTAGCCCCTTAGAAGTAAGAAAGAAAAGAACTAACCTACCAAGTAAAATCCACAAGAACCCTGTGAAAAACAACAGCAGCAGCTACTGTCCTGGAACACAACTGATCCTGTCCCCTTCCAGTTCTTTCTGAGAAGACAAAGCAGCTAGCACCTCAACCTGATTCAACCCTGCCTCCAGTCAGTTGGCTGAGTGAGACCTGGCCAGACCAGTCTCAATTTTCGTCCAGCCTGTGTCCAGTCTTGGGTATTGTGAGAAATCATCAGGGTAGCTCCCTGCAACAACAGCCTAATCTAAAAGTATGTCATCTGATTGTCTTGTTTTCTTTTCACAAACTGAGCCCTCCGGCTCCGGATTACAAATAGTGTGTGTTGTGCTTGTTGTTTTCTTCTTCCATCACAGGGCCCCAACCAGCTGCAATGTTCCTGGCTAGCCCACCGTTCTCCATCTGGGTACCCAGGGTGTGTGACTGTTTATGGACCCTGAAGTGCATGCATAACTGTTTTATTGATAGAGCCTTTGAGCAAGTTAACCTGATTATGCCCCTTCCTTGTTCAACTCCCTTAAATAAATCAGATCAAACTCTTTTTTTGCATTTACCCTGACTGTGGTTCCAGTTTGTGCAAGAGTACTATACTGCTGTTATTTGCTGTGTATAACCTTGTTTCACAGTGGGGTCCCCCAGGCTGAGCCAGAGGAAAGCCCTGGTGGTAAGTGCAAACAGTGTGGGTACTAATGTGGTGTATCAGGGGTATTGTGAATGTGATTATCGTGTATTGTTCTTGCCACTAGTAAGGAAAGAGGGGGGTTACAGTGTTCCAGAGGGCTGTGCCCAGGTTAGCTTGACCACTACCAACCCTGACCTCTGGGTGGAGGCTCCCGTTTCAGAACTCAGGCCCCTTAACCTGCTACTAGCCAAGCAGGCAGGGGTAGTAGCCCTTGGGATAGCGCCACCTAGGGGTTACATTTTGGAGGCTCACCACTGGGTTTTTGTGCCTTCTAGTGGCCAAAAATTACTAATTATTGTTAAAGATTAATGGCTACCCCAGTAGAAATGGCTGTACACCAGTTGGTGGGGTGGTATACCCGGCAGGAGATTGACCCCCAAAATGCTCTGCTTATACTAGATATTCCCCTGGGTACCAGTAAGGATACTGTAGAGGAAGTACTCTCCAAAGTTGAATGTTTTAAAAACCCTGTGGTGGTGGGTTGACAGACTGATTTGATCGCCCAAACTTTCATAGCCTTGGTAGAGTGTAGTGACCTTGTGGACAGCTCTAAAGTGCCACAGAATACTGCCCCAGAAGAGGTTCCAGCTGCCTGGAGAGTGATAACAAAAGACAGTAAAGACCCCGGGGAGGATGAGCTCCCACTATTATCTGAGACTTTTGAGGAGAAATTTGCTAAGTTGTTGCTGGAGGAAGGGAAAACCGTAGAGGACTTTAAGAAACTATTCCTGCCACCTGGGGGTGTTTCTTCCCCAACACCCCCTCCCACTCCAGCACCTGTTACTGCTCCACCTTCTGTGCTTGTGCCAATGCTGGCCCCTATATCTGTACCTGCCATTAGTCATGACTCCTACCTAAGGCTGAGAATCTTCTCGGGCACCATCCCCATCCCCCAGGGGGAGGATGACTGGGAGACCTGGATAGACTATGTTGCCCCCTTGGTCTCCCAGTGGCAGTGTGCAAAGGCTGAGAAGCAGAAAAGAATAATTGAAAGTTTGAGGGATCCCGCCCTTGAAGCCATTAAATTTTTGAGGTCCACAAACCCTAATGCATCTGCTCAGAAGTACCTATCTGCACTCGAAGGCAATTTTGGGAACACTGAGTCAGAGGAGAATTTGATGTGGAAATTCTGAGGTACCAAACAATGGAAAGGGGAAAGTTTGTCTGCGTATGTTACTCATCTAGAAAGAGCTTTGCAGAAAGCTTACCAGAAAGGTAGGGTAGCCATCAGTGACTTGAACCATGTGAGACTGGGGCACATACTGCAACATACAAAGCATTCTAAACTGCAGATCATCCAGTTAAGACTCCAGGATAGGAGAGGTAACCCACCTGACTACTGCGACTTGATAAAAGAACTCCGGGAGGTTGAAGGGGAAGAGGGAGATTGTAATTATGGGGTGAGTGCAGCTCAAGTGATCATGGCACCGGAAGGCCCTTCAAAATGGAGACCACTAAGGGTGTCCTGCCGTGGGCTAAACGGTGGGGAGAGAAGTTGCTGAAGGAAGTCAGAAAGGTACAACTAGATGTTCTCATTGAGGTATCCCCTGTTGACAAAGACCCTGGCTCTTGTCAGGACATGACTGCCATGGTGTGGGGGTGCATCCTCAGGCATCCGCTACTGAGGGTGGCTTTTTGGCTGAGCTCAAGGAATTGACTGCCACCCTAAAGGAAATTTTGAGACATATCACAGTATCAGCAGGAGTCAGATCACAATCTCCCATCGGTGCTCCAGCATCCCCTGCAATGCTCTCTCCAAGGATGCCCCCAGAGCCTGTCATTTGTCACAGTTGCAGCAAGGATGGTCACATGAAGAGGGAATGCTGTTCTCAGAGGGACTTAGAGAGAGTGGTGAACCAGCTTCAAGGAGAGCTTTGGAAAATGAGTCAGTGGTCAAGGGGTGCATGAAATGACCACAGTAAAAGCTTCAGCCATCCTAACTCAAACCCCTCTGTGGCTAAATCATCTGTTCAGGCCCCTGCTGTTGTCCCTCCAGACTGGTTCAAGATAGTGGGCCCTTCAATGGAGACTAATGTGGCTCTGAATGGTATTACTACTCAGGCTGTGCTTGACAGTGGGTCGCAAGTGACCATTGTGTTTCAGGACTGGTATGACAAACACTTATCTGATGTGCCCTTACAATCCCTGGAAGGCCTACATGTGTGGGGGCTGAGCGACAAGTCTTATCCATATCTAGGATATGCTCACCTCTGGTTGTCTTTTCCTGCAACTGTCACTGGTTTAGAGGAGCAAGTAGAGACACTGGCCCTAGTGTGTCCCCCCACTGGACTGTATGATGGGGTCCCCCTGTTAATTGGGACAAACACCCATATGTTTGGGAGACTGGTGCAACTCTGTCATGAGAAACGAGGGCCCTGAGAATTCTGGCTCTGATCAAGAGGGCCTATGACTTGCAACAGAAACCCAAAGAAGTAGACCAGGATGAACAGGTAGGGATTGTGTGGAAGAAGGATCCTGATTCAATGGTAGTGGACCCTAACGCCCAGTGTACCATTCAAGGGGAGGTTCGCCTCTGGAAAGATGTCAAGAACAAAATACTGATGTTGAATGCACCAGGCAATGGAAAATTGCCAGAAAGATTATTGGTCAAGCCCAGCATCCTGCCTGCTCATGCCCATGCCTATGCATGATGAGTGATGGTCCAGATTCACAATGTGTTGGATCGGGAGATCCGAGTGAACAGAGGGTGCGCCCTAGCTACAGTACACTGTGCAGACACTGCAGTATTGCCCAGCAACAAGCACTCTGGTGAGAAGGAGAGAGTGACCCCAGACTTGTTTGACTTTTGTGACTCCCTGTTGCCAGTTGAATGGAAGGCTAGAATTAGCAAGAGACTTGCCCAGAGAGACCAAGTGTTTTTGTTAAAGGAATGGGATGTGGGATATGTCCAGGGTGCAGAGCATCACATATGCCTGCACGATGAATGGCCATTTCGAGAGAGGTTCCGTGATGCCTAGCCCCAGCAGACATAGAGGATATGAGAAGACACCTTCAGGAAATGCTAGCTGCTGGCGTGATACAAGAATCCAGGAGCCCATGCACCACTCCCATTGTGGTTGTGCATAAGAAGAATGGGTCTGTGAGGATGTGTGTTGATTATCAAACCCTGAACCGGCGGACCATCCCAGACCAATACACTATGCCTCGTATACAAGATGCCCTGGACTGCTTGAATGGGAGCAAATGGTCCTTGGTGTTGGATCTTTGCAGCGGATACTACCAGATCCTGATGGCCCAGGAAGACCATAAGAAAACAGCCTTCATCTGTCCTTTGGGGTTCTATGAGTTTCAGAGGATGTCACAGTGGATATCAGGTGCCCCAGCCACCTTTCAGTGACTGATGGAACGTGCAGTGGGAGATATGAATTTGCTGGAATGCCTGGTGTACTTGGACAATGTCATTCTGTTTGGGAGCACCTTAGAAGAGCATGAGAACTGACTGTTTAAAGTCCTAGACTGACTGGAAGACTTTGACCTCAAGCTGTCCATTGACAAGTTCCAGTTTTTCCAAACCTCCATGAAGTATGTGGGGCACATAGTATTTACAAAAGGGATAGAGACTGATCCCAGTAAGGTTGAAGCATTGACTACCTGGCCCTAGCCCCATAATCTGAAAAAACTACAATGTTTCCTGGTGTTCTGTGGCTACTACCACAGGTTCATAAAAGACTACTCCATGGTGATTCGCCCACTCTTGAACCTTACCCAGGGTTACCCTACTACCAATTATAAATACAAAAAAGGGGCCATTAAAGAACCAGAAAAGGTATACTTCCACCCAGGTGAACCCTTCAGGCCCCGCTGGATGCCGGACTGTGAAGCAGCCTTCCATGAGATCATATACCAGCTCACCCATGCCCCCATCCTCGCCTTTGCTGACCCCACAAAACCCTATGTGCTGCATGCGGATGCTAGTCTGCAGGGCCTAGGAGTGGTGCTGTATCAAGACCATGAAGATGGCCTGAGACCAGTAGCTTTCACCAGTAGGAGCTTCAACCCATCTGAATGAAACTATCCTGTGCATAAATTGGAGTTCCTTAAGCTAAAATGGGCCATCGTTGACCAGTTTCATGAATACATCTGTGGGGCAAAGATATTGGTGAAGACTGACAATAACCCGTTGACCTATGTGCGGACTTCAGCTAAGTTAGACGCCACTGGGCACCGGTGGCTTTCTGCATTATCAACCAATGATTATGCTGTCAAATACAGACTGGGCCTGAACCATATTGATGCTGATGCCCTATCACGAAGGCCCACTTCCAAGAGTGATTGGGTCAAGCTGTCTGAACCTGACATTCGAGCATTGTGCCAAAAGTTTGATAGAGATGAACAGATGTCTGTGGACACAGTGGACTGTTTAATAGATTGCTTGGGCCCTTCTGACACCTGCATACCAGCTGCTTATTGCCACTTCTCTGCTCTAGATATTAGTGCACTACCTCAATTTAACAATGACAGCATTCAGTGGGCTCAATCCCAAGATCCTGTGATTCAGCCAGCACTTGATGCCCTTCGTCCGGGGAAAGATGTGTCTAAGTTATGTTCCACTGACTTGTGAACTGCTTTATTGTTTAAAGAAGGCCCCAGAATGAAGTTGCTCAATCAGTTGTTGTAAAGAGAGACAGTAGATCATAGTGGCAAAGTAGACAAGCAACAACTGGTCCTGCCCACGGCCTTTAAAGATTTGGTACTGAGGTCCCTCCACAATCACATGGGGCACCTCAGTATTGACAGAACCCTTGACCTGGTATGATCTCGCTTCTACTGGCCCAAAATGGGGGCTGATGTTGAGCACCATGTAAAGACTTGTAGTCACTGCCTGCAAAGAAAACCCTGCCTCAGAGGGCTGCCCCCCTTGTTAATATTACTACCAGCACCCCCATGGAACTAGTCTGCATAGACTTCTTGTGTTTGGAACCTGATCGGTGGAACATTGGAAATGTGTTAGTGGTTACAGATCATATCACACTGTATGCACAAGTTTTCCCCACCAAAGATCAAAAGGCATCTACCGTGGCCTAGGTGCTAGTGGAAAATTTTTTCGTTCACTATGATGCCCCCCAGTGGATTCATTCTGATCAAGGCAGAGACTTTGAGAGTCAGCTAATCAAAGAAATGCTCTCTCTATGGGGGGTGCAAAAGTCAAGAACCACCCCCTATCACCCGCAGGGAGACCCTCAACCAGAACGTTTTAACCGCACCCTTCTAGACATGCTGGGCATCCTCCACTCAAAAGACAAGCATAAATGGCGCCAGCAGATTAGCACCTTGGTACACGCATACAACTGCATGAAAAATGATGCTACTGGGTTCTCCCCTTACTGCCTCATGTTCGGGAGAGAGGCCTGGCTGCTAGTTGATGTCTGTTTTGGGGTCTCTCCAGATGGGGTCTGAACGGAAAACCACTTGCAATATGTACAAAAACTGAAAGCTCAATTGAACCATACCTATCAACTGGCCCAGACAATGGCCACCAAGAGAAATCTAGCCAACAAAGAGAGGCATGATAAAAAAGTAAAGGCTCAAGAGCTTCGACCTGGAGACCATGTGTTGTTTCGCAATTTGGGACTGCATGGTAAACACAAAATTGCTGATCGGTGGCACCATCTTCTCCATGTAGTAGTTGGAAAGTTGGGTGATTTACCTGTGCACAAGGTGAGCCCAGAGAACAACTCCAAAGCTGTCAAGACCATGCACCATAACCACTTGCTACCTATCGGCCAAGTCATGATTGAGGCTGAACCCCCAGAAATTGAGCCTCCTGTGCCAGTGACTCATGCTGCTCCAAGAAAGAGACAGAGTCAACCTACCCCAGTGGTCACAGATTTAAGGTTTCCTCCACAGCAGTCCCAGAATAATAGTGACTGTCAGTCCACTTCTGATGAAAGTGAGTGCGACTATTCCTATTACTCCTCTTATGAAATGAGTCAGCTGTTTCGAGGTAACCCCATGATTAACTGTGGGGATGAAGCTGGGCCTTCTGGACTGCCTAACCCCCAGCTTTGTCCTTGGAGCCAATGCTCCCTGAAAGTGAAGTGCAAAGTATCACATCTGAAGATGCTGAGTCTCTGTGTATTGTGGAACTGTATGATTTGCCTGAGGGAGGGGCTGAGGGCATGAGTTTTCCAGGTGACATGCCAGAACTTGAAGAACACTATGAGAGTGCTGACCACCCCCCTTCAGTGCCTCAAAGCTTGATTGTGCCTGAGCCTTCACAAAATGAGTCAAGTGATGTAGAAACAGAGCCTGCAGAGAAAGGAGACGACAGTGCCCCAAGTTTGGACATTCCCACCCAGGCAGAGGCACCCCTCACAAGTGACAAGAGTCCCCAGACCAGCCAGTGCTAACAGTACGGAGTCTGTAGTTGTCCCCCTAAGAAAGACTGGCTGAGCTGACAAGCCAGTAGTACGCCTCAATTATGATTCTCCCGGGAGGCCAGTGGATTTGCCTCTCAATGTGGTGCACAAAGGTGTTTATGTCTCACCAAGCTCATTGCCCAAATTGAGCTTGACAGCCAATTCCAGGTTACTTGTCTTTCCTTCTCACCATGGTGCCCCTGTCCCCTCTAGCCTCAAGTTAGCTGATAGGGAAGGGTCCCCTCTTGCATTGTTCAAGGTACAAGAAGTTATTACCTGATTCAGTATAGTAATGTTTAATTTACCTGTGTGAAATATGCACAGTGTGTTGTCAGAATGGATATAGTATCATGAAGTGTAGTGAATATGTATAGTAAAGTAATAAGTTTATGTTAACTGATGCATGATGGTACAGACTTGACACGGACACCAAGTTTTCTCCTGGCAGGGAAGGATGTAACCCCCTTCCCTACAAATGTGGGTTCTTGAAAAGTCTTCCTCGAGCTTGCCTTTAAATGCTCACTGCCAGGCTGGTGTCCTGCCTTTTAACATTTAAATGTGATTGCCAGAGAGTGCCTGTATAGCCTCTGTGTACTGTCTCTTTAAGAGCTGCCAGGGTTGCAGTCATAAGTAATCTGAGAGGGAGCTCTGCTGAAAGATGTAACTATTTGCTGAAAATGTTTTTGAGTGATAATGATAATGTAGTTTTTCTAACCGGCCTTCTTTCCAGCAAGGACTATTTTGTTTATCTCTACTATCTTGGTCCTGGACAGCGAATTGGACCAATCAGTTCTGGTGGTACCTAAAATGGAGCTGGACTACAGGAGCTGTCTGGAGTCAAAATCTGTAGGAATTATAGTTTGGGGCTTTTGGTGCCTTTTTGCACCTAAAGCGGGAGCCTTTGTTGTGACTGACAGACAGATCAGCCAACCAAACCTTTTGGATTCTGGGGAAATTCCCAAGTTTGCTGGCAGTTGAGTCAGATCTTAGTTGAGAACTGAAGAGGCAAGAGCTTGAGACAGTCAAGCAGCTGTCTGAGTAGTTTCGCATTGGAGAACTGTGGAAAGGCCCGAGTTGTTGCCTGCATGTCTGCCTGCGGCCCCTGAGAGGGAGAGAAGAGAATTATTTCAGACTAAATCCAAGTTTGTGAGAATGAAGTAAGCCACGGATTCTTTACCAGGCTCATACCTGAAGAAGACCAGAGATTTTGCTGAATGTGATTAGCCTGTCAGGATTTCCAGCTACTTTTGAATCCCCGGTTTGCGCAGAGACTTTGCGATCATGACCGGAGAGCAGTTTGCCTGGTACAGTAGAATTTCTTTACATGTAAATGTGCTGTGTATTGAAAGTGAGTCGTGATTTGGTTCCCCACTCTATGAACTGTGTTCTGCTTGCTGGAAGTTTTATCTAGCCTAATCGGACTGAATCCGTGTTCATCTCCATTCAGCCTGGGCCATGCCATGCTGGCCCTGCCAGACTACCCCACTGCACAGAGAAAGCCACCAACGAGAGACCTGCCTGGGGATCAGCCCCCTGCTCCACGCTTTAACAGGAATGATGCCTCGGCGAATCGTGTGGGCTCTGCTTCTCCTGGCACTCCAGATTAACCACCTACTGTCTCGATTTTCGTCCAGTCTTGGGTATTGTGAGTAATCATCAGGGTAGCTCCCTGCAACAATAACCTAATCTAAAAGTGTGTCATCTGATTGTCTTGTTGTTTTCTTTTCACGAACTGAGCCCTCCTGCTGCGGATTACAAATAGTGTGTGTTGTGCATATTGTTTTTTTCTTCCATCACAGGGCCCCAACCAGCTGCAATGTTCCTGGCTAGTCCACCGTTCTCCATCTGGGTACCCAGGGTGTATGACTGTTTATGGACCCTGAAGTGCATGCATAACTGTTTGATTGATAGAGCCTTTGAGCAAATTAACCTGATTACGCCCCTTCCTTGTTCAACTCCCTTAAATAAATCAGAATTCTTTTTTGCATTTGCCCTGACTGTGGTTCCAGTTTGTGCAAGAGTACTGTACTGCTGTTATTTGCTGTATATAACCTTGTTTCACAGGGGGTTCCCCAGGCCGAGCCAGAGAAAAGCCCTGGTGGTAAGTGCAAACAGTGTGGGTACTGGTGTGGTGTATCGGGGTATTGTGAATGTGATTATTGTGTATTGTTCTGGCCACTAGTAAGGAAGGAGGGGGGTTACAGTATCCCAGAAGGCTGTGCCCAGGTTAGCTTGACCACTACCTAACCTGACCTCCAGGTGGAGGCACCTGTTTCAGAACTCAGGCCCCTTAACCTGCTACTAGCCAAGCAGGCAGGGGTAGTAGCCCTTGGGATAGGGCTACCTAGGGGTTACACAGATGTTGCAGATTATGCTTGATATATAATGCTACCCATACTTCTCTATAATTTAACCTGCACACCTAAGGAGACTGTGGCCAGGTACAATTTTACCACAATTGTCTGCTTCATCAAACCAGACTTCTGTTATTGACATGACATATGGATCGATTGAGTGGGCTATGTATTTCAAGGCATCCATTTTATTCAGAAGGCTGCAAGGATTTAATGACAGTGTTTTTAATTTTATCCTTTTAAAAAAAAATATTAGTAGCCTTTTGTGATTAAATTATTCTCACTTCTTACCTTATGCATTTTAGTGGAGGTTGACACACCACCCCATGTTACTGGTTTAAAATCTGTTTCCTTGAAATAAGGAACCTTCCCCCAATATTTTAAAACTTCTGTTTAAGTGGAGGCAGTCCCATGAAAACAAACTATTGTTGTTCCAAAATGTATCCCAACTGTGAAGAAATTTAAACTCCACATGTTCAGACCAGTTGTGCAACCAATAATTAATTAGCTCAATAGCATGCTGATTTCCTTTGTATGGTCAGGGTCATTTTTATGTTGGCTGAGCTTAAGCACCCAATGTTTTAAAGTTGAATCCTAAAACAAGTATCTTCAAAATTTGAGGCCAGAATTGCAAAAAAGAAATTGTTTAACAAGCCACCAATGTTTAACATTGACAAATGCTTCTTTCTTGCTGGAAGTTGCTGGAGCTAAGCACCCCTCTCCCAACTAGGGCTGTGCGAACCTCTAAAAGTTCTACCTTGTGAACTTTAGGATTCAAACCACAAAAAGTTCTACCAAGTTTTACCTGGTAGGTTCTATCAGGTAGAACTGGTAGAACCAGATTCTACCTTTTTCAGGGCACACAAGGCCCCGCCCCCACAACCAACAGTCAATCGACAGCCGATGTACAATTAAATTCCCTGGTGTCTAGTGACCCCCCTCCCATAGCTAGCTGATTGCCGGTCCAATATATAATTAAATTCCCTGGTGTCTAGTGGTCTCCCCCGCTCATCACCAGCCGATGTACAATTATTTTCCCTGGTTTCTAGTGGTCCCCCCTCCTGCTGATCGCCCGCGATGTACAATTAATTTCCTGATGTCTAGTGGTCCCCACCCGGCAGGTTGTGCCCCCCAGCCCGCTCCCCCCACCTCAACCCTGAGCAGGCGACTGGCACAGCCCTCCCTCTCCACTACGATAGCCGACCAACTGAGCTGTCAGTGAACGAGTGCATACTTGTACAAGCATATGCTCATTCATTGACAGGCCACCAGCTCACACCCATTCATTAAGCTCTTTGAGCTCTGTCGGGAATGCAGACAGGAGAGTAGGGTTGTTCCAGTCACCGGTGGGGACAGGATGGGGGAAGGGCATTGTGGACCCCCTCAGGGGTCCACGAAGCCCTTCCCCCCATCCTGCCCCCCTCGCCGGCAACCAGAGCAACCCTCCAATCTTGCCTGTGCCCCAATAGAGCTCAAAGAACTCAATGAATGGGAATGAACTGGCAGTGAATTAGCATGTGCTTGTACAAGTATGCGCTCATTCATTCATTGACAGCTCAGTTGGCAGCCAGCATGGTGGAAAGCTAGGGCTGTGCTGGTCATCTGCTTGGGGTCAGAGTGGGGGGCACTACCTGCTGGGGCAGGGGTGTAGGGGGACCACTAGACACCAGAGCATTAATTAATTGTACATCAGGCCAGCAATCAGCTGGGGGGGGGCACCAGACAACAGGGAATATAATTGTACACTGGGCCAGCGACTGGCTATTGGTGTGAGAGGGGAGGACAAGTGAACCAAAGTTCGCAAAAAAACAAAGAAGAGTTCATGGGTGTTCTCAACCCATCAGACAACTGGGGTTTGACCTTTTTTGCATTAAGGTCGAACTGAACTTGCAGCCCTACCCCTCACAGCACTGCCTCACTACAAAGAATACAGAAAACAAAACTACAACTTTAAACTAACTAAATTACAACAAATACCAGAAATAATTGGTGATCTAGAGGCACGAGACAAAGTAGACACTCAGTGGAGTAATTTGTTGGAAAAAAATGTATTTTAATTGGTTTCCAAAGCTTTTTAGGCACAAAAATACACAGCACTCAACACCAGCTCTCTTTCTCCCAGTGCACTGAATGCGGCCTGTACAAGGCAATACAGCTGATTGCAGCGCCATGTGACCTCTAATCCCCTGAATCATTGAAAACTTTGTCTTACAGCCATGACTGCAGCAAAGTTCAGATTTTCACCATTCTCGAAGTTCTCCTTTAATGTGAAGTAGAAATTTGCCTTAAAGGAGAACTTCACAAATTGAGTAAGATTTGCAAATTTCTCCATGAAGCAAAGTTTTTGGACTTCACCCATGACTAGCTGCTTATTGCCTGGAACTGGTGTTGGACTCAGCTTTGTGGCTTAGTCACTCATTCTCTGGTACCAATGCGGCGCTCCTTGACTTTGCAACCCAGCTGCTCATTTTTTTTTCTCTCTTACATTTTAACCTTTCTCTGCCCTATTGCACAATGTTTGTTTTCAGCACTGATATGGAAATTTTGGGGTCCCTTCTGATTGCTACTAGTGCAAGACCACCTGTTTGACCAACAGTGGTGAGGACTGATAGACTTCTTACTTAGACTGGACTCACTCTCCCAAAAAGCATGCAAGAGAGTGAGGATCTAAGCTTAGTTGAATCACCAAGGTGCAATAGGACAGAAGTACACAGTCATGGCCCACAGATGAGCGATATGGTAAAATCATTAGGTGCTTATGTTACTGTATGCTATTTGATTGTTTGGCTCCATCAGACTTAAACTTACCACCAGTTAGCTATGTTTGCTACAATATTTTTTGTCCCTGACTTTGCTTCCCTTGCCCTCCTTTCCCTCCTCCTCCCCTCCTTCCCCCCCTCCCCCATCTGAGCGCAGCAGTCACTGCTCACCTGTCAGTGCAGTTCTTTGATCAGAGCACTGTGCCACCACTGGATTCTTTTTCCCCACTGCCCAGGTACTGTAGTAGGCACTGCAGGCTGGCAACACACAAAGCAAGTGAGAGACATAGCCATGCTGGTTAAGAGGGGAATTCCAAAATGAGCAGGAGCTAACAGCATATATCTAAGATACATTTAGCTAGTTTTATTTGTTTACAAAGCTGTGGCCTGCACTCTTTCATCCATGGTACTGGCTGTTTGTTTTGGTGTTGGGCTGGTGGGTTCTTTGGGGATATTGGTTTGCTTTCCCTACTTTTGTGTGTTTGCAGTACTTTAAACGGATGTGTTTGGGTCTGCGTACAGTATGCATAAATTTGTGTTCTGCAATATGTGTGAAAGTATGTGCATGTGGTGTGTGTGCCTGCTTTTTCTCCTTTCTCCTTCCTTACCTCCTATACAGCCCTGGGCACCCTACTCTTTCGAGCTCTTCAACTCCACTGCTTAACAGACTGACCTGCTACTGTTCATGATTTCAGACTCCAGTGGTCTTCCAGTGTACCAGTGTTGCAAAATATTCCATCATGGGTGGTCTCTGCTGCTACCAGCAGGGGAGAAAGTGCCATGAGACAGGGGGATTTGGCTAGGAGAGTAATACAGTGGTGCACTGAGGGACCTGGTGTTGTGGAGAATCTTGGAGCATTTAGCCAGAAAGCCAGCAGAGGCAATCTTTTTCCTGTGCTATTCCCTTACTTCAACCACAACAGCACGTAAGTGTCAGCTTTGGCAGGGGATGTCGCATGATGCCTTATTGCCATCTCCGGCACCACTACCAGGAAATGATCTCCAAGTGATACAGCACTTCACCCTCCCTGGGGAGGAGAGAATCCTTATGGACACTGTTATCCTTCTCGCAATCCTCCACTCATGTAATCTCGAGTTTAGGTCTGTAACCCACATTGCCAGTGTGCTGAGCCACTACCCCACTGCCTGGTACCACAGAGTTGGCACTTCAACCCATTTTTGCAGTTTCCATCAATGATATTCTGTACATATCAATACCATGGGAGGGGGGATCACATGACACTGTGTGGCCCTTGTGCTCACCAGGAATCTTACCCACCTGCAGACTGATCCCCCCCCAACCAAAAGGAACACAGTCCCACCTGCTGCCTGACTAAAACTCTGAGCTTGCACAGAATAAAAAGTAAATGGACTCCCAATGTTAGTGCCTTGGGTTAGAGGGTGGTGGCGTCCCCCCCATCCAGGCTGGTTTTCTTTGTGAGGGGGGGATCAGGGTACTTGGCCCAGAAGAGTTGCATAAAGAGACCTTAGTAGTAGCAGCAGTATATGAAGATAAGAAAAAATTAATAGTATAGGGGCCAGATATTCAAACTGCGCTATTTTGTGGAGCAAGCCCTTGCGCTGCACAAAATAGTTGTGCAGGGGTGTGGACAGAGTGATATTCAAAGGAGTTGCGCCCTTGAGCAACTCCTTTGAATATCACCCCCCGGACACAGCCACTGTGCATGGCACAGTGGAACTTGCGCCACCGCAAGTGGACAGAGTGGAGCATTCAACTTGCGATGGCGCCAGTACCATTGCGCCATCGCCAAATCCCGATATTCAAAGGTGGCATGCAAATGGGGCCATAATTCATACCAAAGGCACAGGGGGGCTATTTGCATCTGATTATGGTCCCATTTGCATGCCATCTTTATCTGGTGCGCCGATCCCTGAGGACTTGCGCCTGGCGCCTGCAGGCAGCAGCCATCAGGACGGCGCCCCTGCAACCGATCGCGGGCAGAAGAGTGTAAAATCCCCACCACCCCCACTGGCCCGACCGTGGGCACAAGCAAACCCCTCCCCCAGCCCGATCGCGGGCAGCAATGTATCTCCCCAACACATCCCTGGTGGTCCAGTGGACTGATAAGCCCGATCGCGGGCTGAAGTGAATTAAACACACACCCCCAACATATCCCTGGTGGTCCAGTGGACCGATAATCCCTGATCGCAGGATGGAGTAATTAACACCACCCCCGAACATATCCCTGGTGGTCCAGTGGACCGATAATCCCGATCACGGGATGGAGTAATTTACCCACGAACACATCCCTGGTGGTCCAGTGGACCATAATCCTATCGCGGGATGGAGTAATTTAACACCCCAACATAGCCCTGGTGCCTAGTGTCCCCCACCCACCACCCACGGCCCCACCACCCCGCTCCCCCGGCAGCCGGCGGGCGGCAGCATCCCACTCTACTCAGTTACCTGCTGCTTCGCCGACCGACTGCTCGATATAGCTCAGCGCAGAGCAAGAGCCACGGGCGCAGTTTGTCATACAAGAAGTCCAGTTTTGTGAATGTCATACATTCACAAAAGTGGACTGTCTTAGGACGGTATGGCTGCATGCCCATTGGCTCTTGCTCTGCACCAATGGGCGTGCAGCTCACCGGGCAGTCAGTCGGGCGGGCAGCAGGCGGGTGGGATGCTGCCACCCGCCGCCGCCGGGGTAGCAGGTGGTGGGCTCGTGGTGGGTGGGGGACACTAGGCACCAGGGCTATGTTCGGGGTTAATTATCTCATCCCCGATCGGGATTATCGGTCCACTGACCACCAGGATATGTTCAGGGTGTTAAATTACTCCATCCCACGATCGGGATTATCGTCCACTGGACCACCAGGGATATGTCTCGGGCTTATTACTTCAGCCCGCGATCGATTATCGGTCCACTGGACCACCAGGGATAGGTTCGGGGTGTTTAATTACTTCAGCCTGCAATCGGGTTTTCGTCCACTGGACCACCAGGAATGTGTTGGGGGACACTTGCTGCCCGCACTGGGCTGGTGGGGTGGGTTGCTTGCCCGCGATCGGGCCAGTGGGGGTGGTGGGGATTTTACACTCTTTGCCCGCGATCGGGCCATGGGGGGCACAGGAGTGGGTTGGGGGCCAGCCACAGGTGGCAGCTGCTGTGTTGCGCCCTGCAATGCAGCAGCTCACCTGTGGGTGGCCCTCGACTTGAGCCTTTTTTTTTTGGCTCAAAGTTGTGCAGGCGCAGGTTGGGGGTTGCGTCTGCACAACTCTGCACAGCCCGGTTGAATATCAGGCTGTGCAGTTTTTGTATGGTTCCTCCCCCTCCAGTTCAGCATGCATTCATTTGCATTGCGCTGTTGCTCAGCATGTTTTCTGTGGCGCAACTGCCTCCTGCTGAATATTGCAGATTGGAGCAAGTTCGGACTTGCACAGGCGCAACCCTATTGCGCGTGGCGCAACCCTTTTGAATATCTGGCCCTATGTGTATTAATGTATGAACTCTGGGGGAGGGGTACTGTGTACGTGCATTATTGTGCATTGTTCTCTGTGTGCACATCGGTGTGTGTATGATTGCATCTTTGTGTGTGTGCCTTAGTATGTGAATTGTGTTAGCACTGGTGTATGTATGTTTCTGTGTGGTGCTTTGTATGTGCATGCATCTACACAGTCACAAAAACATAATGCAAACAACAGCTTAAAAAGCAGCTGATGCCTTCAGGAGAACTTCAACTGAATATAATATTTAGACACAGTTCAGCTTGTATTTCACATTAATCCTGCACTTCTTCTTCCCATTAAATATTACTGAGGTATTTTACATTAATACAGGATCTTTTCTCCTGAAGTGTTCATCTACTGATGTTTCTTTTTCCCTACTTGAGGTAATAATGCAGTGCTTGTAACATCACAGTTACTCCCATGGCAACAAACTGGGATGTCATAACAGAAGATTATGACTTGAAGCATTTATTTATTTATTACTTATTGGAATATTCAGTAGCAACCTTTGAGTGCAATTTCTCATTTGCAAAGGTTCCACGTGAAAAGAAGAAAAACAAAAAGAAGTATTACAGACAATACAAAGTTTTAAAGAGAAATAGAGAAACAGTGGGGAGCAAGCTGTTGAGGCTGACAAACTCTAAGCGGTAAAGAGCTTGAATGCATGAAACTTGTATTAATAATAGTGGGAAGGAGAACTCTAGACATAATGGATGAAGCACAGACTGAAATGAACAAAAATATGTTTTTCAAAGTTTTCTTTGAGACATCAGTAGCTCTTTAAGTCTGATTCAGTACATCAGTTTGCATCTGTATCCCCCCTCCCCAGGACAATGTGTAAATAGACAGAATTGCCTAGCCCTTCTTTCCCAGCCAACCAAAAGCTAACTAACCAAATAAAAAAAAAATCTGTGTAATATGATTTGTGTGTATGATTGTGCATGTGGCGTGTGTGGCTGCCTTTTTTTTTCTTTCCCTTCTCTCAACCCTCCTATACAGCCCTGACAATCCCACTCTTTTGGGCTGTTTAACCTTGCTTCCCACAGACTTACCTACTGCTGCTGTTCCTGATTTTTAGGCTCCTAGTATCCTCTGATGTATCAGTTTGCAGAGTAACCCCCCTGGGGCAGCCCCTGCTGCCACTGGTAAGGGGAGGAAGTGCTATGAGACTGAAGACTTTGGCCAGAAAGTTATTAGCATGGTGTGCTAAGTGGTTTGACAGTGTGATAGGACAGGGGTGCAGTTATCTGGAAAGCCAGCAGATGCCATTCTTTTCCCTGCTCTGGTCACTCCCTCTGCTCACAAAAGTGCATATGCATCAGTGCCAGAAGTGTGCGGTGCTGCACCTTGCATAATTGCCACCCTAAGTACCACTGCCAGGAGCTGGTGTTGAAGTAAAACAGGCTTTTACCCTCTCCTGGGGGAACAGTATCCTTCAATACACTGTTTCCATGCTTACTGTCCTCCTCTCCCGTAATGTAAGACTTGCTGCCTGAACCTGGGTTACTAGTACACTGTGCCACTGACTCACTGCTCGAAATAACACTACTTCACTGTTAGCTACTTTTATTTTACAGGTAATACTACACTGGTTCTCAGAATGTGCATTATACAGTTATATAGATCTACACAGAAAACATACGTAGAAAAAGAAAAATGATACCGATCTCTAGATGAACACTTAGAAGTCAGTCTCATGTTTCAAGTACTTTGGGGTGTGGCTTGATAGTCACCTCAACTCTTCAGTCCACATTGATGCTGTCCTCAAGAAATTATCCTAAAACTAGGAAAAAATCCTTCCTTCCACTACTGGTTCACTTTGAGATTGTTCTTAAATTATTCTCCCACTGTTTGACTACGCAGATGTGGTTTGTAGTGCCAGTGGCACCTCCAAATCTAACCCTAATCAGAGTGGATACTATATTTCACTCCTGTTGGTTTGCTTCTGGCTTTCCTTCTCTTCTTATTCACCACTGTTATCAGTATCAGCTCCTCTCCCTCGATTCCTGGCACAGATCTCACTGCTCCTCTCATCCCTGTAAGTACCGGTTTGCATCACTTCCCTCCTACCTGTTTGACCTTCTTTCCCCCTCTGCTCCCTCTTTGCACTCCCTCTACTCTTCTAACACTTGTTCAGACACATGTTCCTTTAATGTTTCTCATTGCTGTACCTCAACTGGTCAGTCTGCTTTCTCAGTACAGTAGTCTTCTCTGTGGAACTATCTGCCCATCTGCCTTAAGCTCGCTCCCTCTTATCTTGTCCTTAAGTCCCTGCTGAGGTCCCATTTCTCTTCTGCCTGCTCTTGTACTCACCTCTTAGGCACCTGATCCAGGCTCTGCTCTGCTTTCATCACCCCCAGTGATTTTCCAAGATTGCTTGGTGCACTTTTTAAGTTTCATATTTATTGCACTCATGGTCTTGGATTTTGCTTTGTTTATTTACAGTTGTATTGATTTATTGATATTTATTTATTTATTTTCTGCCCGCTCTTTTGAGGGTCATGTTTTGTTATAACTTCTTGTACTGTTTGGGTAATAGCTTCAGTTATCGCTTTTGACTGACTGTGTACAAAGGATTTGAGAGCTGCAAAATGAAGTCAAGCAGTCCTGGAACTCTAAGATAGCATGAGGAATACGTTTACATTTTAAGTACAACACCTCATATACCATTGTCTATATTAAGTACAATGCTTCATACAAAGATGAGCCACTGCCTAAAGTTACTGGTGTCCGAGTTTTGTCACTTTCAGCACTCAACAAACTTACTCCAATCAGCCACCAATCAGCTGGTGACTGCAACAAATGACCTGACAAAAAGGTCTCTGTGGCCTCAAAGCGCTGGGCTGCTCTCACTGACATGGTATGTGAATCTTGCGCATTGTGTTTTATGAATTTTGATCACATATTTGATATATGTATTTATTAAAATACTGCTATTTTATTATGAGTGTGCTTTTGTCTAAATACAAAAACAAATAAGAAAATGAATGATTCTTAAAGATTTAAAACTGCCTGAGTGCCTTTTCTTGTGTATAGTATCTGAAAATTTTTAGGCACCAGAACTTAACCAAGTGCACCTGTTTTTTTTTCCTTTCTTAGAAACAATTCATCACCACCCTGATAGACTCTGATTCCCCTCTGGTTGTATCAATGTTCAGTTAATTACCACATATTCATTTATATGTCTTAATCTATGTTTACTTCAAAAGTAGTTTTTGTGATTTGGATCAAGCAAAATACTGCGCACCATGATCCAAATCAGCCACAGATTATTTAAATTGTTATGTTAAACATAATTGACCTCAAAAGTTGTTTTAGGATGGGTTGATGTAACTTTATTGACTACAATCTGTTGGAACAATAGCAACATTTTACGGACTAACTTCCTGCTTTAATTACACGTCCTAGTCAGTAGTCATGGTAATGAACAGATGGTCTCTATTTTATTTTTTTTATTTAGTGTCTGGGTATGCCATGTCAGAGATCAATGACATATAAATTGGAAGAAACTTGGAATGAGTTGCCTTTAGATTTCAGAAAGATAAAAGCCCCTTGTTTATTCAGATCTAGATTGAAACTTTAGTATTACATATTGTAAATGCTCTACATAGATGGCATTTGCTAGGCCACCAATTTCAAATGCTTTACAAACCATATCATAGTGTGTTTACTTTGTGCACTTTTAACACTGTAATGTTATGATCTTTTAAGGTACAGTGTGTGTTTTATTTTTCTCTTATCCTAAGTCTATATTTTTTTAAAATGACGCATTATTTTTGTTTATGACAAGTTTGTTTGTTTTGTATATAGTACTACATTTAGCATCCTGCCTGGGTCATACCTGTGAAAGGGCCATGTGGCCCTGTATGCTTAACTGGTAGCCAATTTAAAATAAAATAAAGAAAATGTTGCAGTAAATCTAGGATGGTAAAGGTCTGACAAAAACTTAGTGTCATGAGAAGGCATGGAGAAAGTCTGGAGACATTTTATGTGAATAGTATTTTGGTGACTAGATACGAACATAGGAGCATATGAAAATGCCTACAGAAATAGGCCTCATGGTCTGTTGAGTCTGCTCAATTGTGCAGCTAGGCCCTCATCTCGCAGATGCCCCTCCCACTCCTCCCCTCCTTAGATTTATCCTCCCCCTTACCCTATCGCATTCCCTCTTGAAACTACCTACCATTTTACAGGCCACCACTTCCGGTGGTAGAGCGTTCCACTTACCCACCAATCTTTCTGTAAAGAACTGTCTCCTTACCTCCCTCCTGGATCTCCCCCCTCCAGTCTGAGACTGTGCCCTCTCATGCCCCTTCCTCTTCTTAATTGGAAGATCCCCTCTGTACGAGTCTTGTTTATCCCTTTCAAGTACTTAAAGGTCTCAGTCATGTTCTCCCTGTCTCTCCTCCCTCCAAGAAGTACAAAGCTAGCTTGCTCAGCCTTTTCTCATAGGGCTTGCCCTCCAATCCCTGAATCATCTTTGTTGCTCTATGCTACACCCCATCCAACAATCTGACATCCTTCTTCAGGTATGGACATCAGAACTGCATGCAGTACTCAGGTGCAGCCTGACCAGTGACCTGTACAAGGGAGGATTACCTCCCTACTTCTGGAGGAGATTCCCTTCGCTATGCACCCCAGCATTTTGCTGGCCTTTGCTGCCGCCTTCCTAAACTGAACAGAGTTGTTCATGCTCCCCATTATAAGTACCCCAGGTCCTTTTCCTCCACAGTGCTTCCCAACTGTACCCTTCCCCTGGTTCTTTGCTTCGAAGTGCCTTATCTTACACTTCTTGGCATTAAACCCCAGTTGCAGTGTGTCTGACCATTCCTGCAGTTTAGTCAGGTCATCTTGTAGCCCCTTCCATCCCTCAGTGTCATCAGCCACCGCCCCCATTTTGGTGTTGCCTGCAAACAGACTGATCTTACTTCAGATCCCATGTGACATATCAGCTATGAATAATCCGAACAACACTGGGCCCAGTACCGATCCCTGTGGTACCCCACTCATCACTGCCCTCGGTGCTGAGAGTTCTCCTACTACTACCACCCTCTGCTGCCTACCCCTTAACCAATTCTTTATCCATTTCACCATCATCACCCCACCCCCACAGCTTCCAGCTTTCCCCCTAGCCTCCTGTGTGGCACAGAGTCAAAGGCCTTGCTGAAGTCCAAATACAGGACATCCACTGCATGGTCCTTATCTAGTTCCCTTGTTATCCAATCATAGTATTCAATGAGGTTGGTCTGGCAGGTTCTTCTTGAGACAAACCCCTGCTGATGCCCATCCTGGAGTCCATTGTCCTCCAAATGAGTCACCAGCCTGTCTTTTTAGGATTGTCTCCATGAGCTCCCCCACAATTGATGTGAGGCTTACTGGTCTGTAATTCCTGGTTCATCCTTTGGGCCACCTTTGTAGATGGGCATCACATGGGCCATCCTCCAGTCCTGTGGTACGCATCCCTTGTCCAGGGAGGTATTTAATAGGTCAGCCAGTGACCCTGCCAGGACCTCAGCCAGCTCCTCGAGTACCCTAGGGTGAATGCCATCTGGCCCAGGTGCCTTGTCCACCCTCAGTGTCCTTCCAGTACTCTGTCCTCAGTAATCCTCACATCTGTCACCCCTCCCCCACCCACCCCACCCCTCCCTGTGGTACCTGCCCCCCTTTCTCTTGTGTGAATACAGAACAGAAGTATTCATTTAATGCCTCTGCCTGATCCTCCCCTCTCTCCACCCACCCCCTGTCCTTTTTTATCCTCACTATTTGGTCCTTGTTGTTCCTTCTTTCCTTTATGTATCTGAAGAAATCATTTTCTCCATTTTTAATACCCTGTACCAGCCTCAGCTTCCTGGAAGCCTTGGCTTCTCTGACTAGTTTGGTGGCCTCTCTGGATTTCTTCATGTACATCTCCTTGTCTTCTCCCATCCCTGACTTTTTGAACCTTCAGAATACCTCTCTCTTGACCCTCACCCCCTTCCTGACCTCCTGAGTCATCCAACTGGGCTTCTTTGCTCCCCCTTCTTGCTCTGTGTTGTAGTACATGCCCCTGTAGCATCCACTAGCCCCTTTTTTATGACATCCCACCTCTGATTTGTGTCCTAGCCAGGTTGAATCCCCTCCAGGTGCCCCGCCAGAATTTCCTCAATCTTTTTAAAGTCTGACCACCTAAAGTCAATTACCTTGGTACCTGTACCCCCAGCTTCCCTCCCCATGTTGAGTGTGAACCACACCAAGTAGTGATCGCTCCCTGCCAGTGGGTCCTCCACCTCCAGATCCCTTACCATCTCCCCATTGGACAGTACAAGGTCCAGAGTATTTTCTATCCAAGTTGTCCCATGGACCAGCTGCATCAGGAAGTTGTCCTGAAATGCCTCTAACAGGACTTGCTCCTTTGCACTTGTGGTGGTTGGGGTACTCCAATCCACCCCAGGTAGGTTGAAGTCCCCCACCACCACCATGTTCCCTTTCCTGTAGACCCTTCAGATTTGCTCAGATAACTCCCTGTCCAGGTCCTCCAGTTGAGCTGGTGGTCTATAAACTACCCCCATCCTCAGTTCCCTGCCTTTTGAGTCCTGAAAATGCATCCATAGGGCCTCTGTCCTGCCCTCCTCCCCCCCCCTCATCCCTTGCACATCTTATCCCTTCCCGTACATAGATCGCCACCCCCACTCCTCTCCCCCTGGTCCTAACTTTTCTGAATATCCTACATCCCGAGACCATCAACTCTCAGTCCTGGTACTGGGTGGCCCATGTTTCCTTGATGGCTGCAATGTCCACCCTTTCTTCTGCCAATAGGGCTTGAAACTCAGTTGACCTGTTTCCAAGGCTCCTCGCATTCAGTAAGACCACTCTCCAACCCACTCCCTTCCCCTCCTTAACCCTCTCTCCATTCTCCCCCCAACCATGTCCCCTTCCCTTTGCCTTCCCCATTAACTAAGGGGGTTAGTTTGTCTGGCTCCCCTCTCCAGGACCCCTGCCTACCAGCTGACCACTCACCCCCGCCTTCTAGTTTAAATTCATCATTGTTTCTGTGTACTCCTCTATCCTCTGCTTTAGTACTGCCTTCCCCTCCTTACTCAGGTGTAGTCGGTCCCCGGCGAACAGGTCATTCCTGTCCCAGGTCTACCCCAGCCACCCACCAACCCGTACCCTCTTGAGCAACACCATCCCCCCAGCCAAGTATTAAACTCATCTATACTTCCTTTCCTCACTTGTACTTGTGCAGGGTACTGGGAGTACCTCTGAGAAGGCCACAGATCCTCCTATCTCCTCACTCAGCCTTCCCAGTTCCTCAAACCTCTCCTGTACCACATCCACCATTCCCCCT
This sequence comes from Neoceratodus forsteri, assembly GCA_016271365.2. NCBI lineage: Eukaryota > Metazoa > Chordata > Ceratodontiformes > Ceratodontidae > Neoceratodus > Neoceratodus forsteri. Next base: position 240,286,774 of record CM057459.1, on the reverse strand, counting down.
GCCAGGTCATTCATACACACGTGTACCATGACATGAGGTTTTCTCCTCCCCTTCCCTGCACATTTAAGAAGAGACTGCTCTGCCCTGTCCACAGTCAGCCCAGGCATGGATTTGACCCAGATTTGGCTATGCTTTTCCTCCTTATTGCCCCATCTGATCCCCTTCAGTATAGAATCTCCAAGCACTAGAACCTCCCCTTCATGCCTCATACCTCTCCGACCTCTTCTCTATGTACTTGTTACAGACTCCAGCTTACCCTGCCCATAGTAACTCCATCCAATCCCCCGGTGCTCCTCTGCGGCCCATTACACACCAAGATTATGGAGACAGATTAAAAGCAAACAAGTTTACATTTTTATTTTAGAGACATAGAAACATAGATGTTGATGGCAGAAGGAGACCACTAGGTCCATCTAATCTGCCCATTTGTTTTAGACCTGTTTTGACACTCTAGTTGCCCTTTGTAGTTAGGGCTTCCTTGTGTCTATCCCATGCATTCTTGAATCCCCCCACAGTGCTGACCCCCACAACCTCTTGGGCAGGCTGTTCTAGGCATCCACCACTCTTTCTATGAAGAAATACTTCCTGGTGTTGGTAGAGAACCTCCCTTCTTGCAGCCTGAGGTCATGTCCCTTGGTCCTGGAGCCTTTCTTGAAGTGAAAAAGTTCCTGTGCCTGTACCTTGTTAACGCCTTTTATATTCTTGAATGTTTCAATCATGTCCCCTCTCTCTTCTCTGCTCCAGGGAACACATATTCAGTTCCCCAAGTCTTTCCTCATAGGACATGTACTGCAGACCCTGAATCATTTTTGTTGCCTTCCTCTGTACTGTTTCCACCCGGTCAATGTCCTTCCTGAGGTGAGACCTCCAGAATTAGACTCTGTATTCCAGGTGAGGCCTGACCAGCGATCTATACAGTGGAAGCACCACCTCTCTACTCCAACTCATGATTCCCCTCCAAATGCAGTCCAGCATTCTGGCCTTCAATGTTGCCTTCTCACACTGCTTACTAACCTAAAGTCATCTAAGATTATGATTCCCAGATCTCATTCCTGGTTTGAGGCCGCCAGTCTTTCACTTCCTAGGTAATACTCCTTTCTTGGATTTTTCTTTCCTACGTGCATGACCTTGCACTTTTTGGTTTTAAATCTCAGCTGCCACACTCCTGACCATTCTTCTAGTTTCTTGAGGTCAGCTTCCATCTTGTTCACTTCTTCTGAGGTGTCCACCCTGTTACATATCTTGGTGTCATCTGCAAACAGACACACCTTCCCTTTCAGTCCGTCAGCGATGTCTGCTATAAAAACATTGAAGAGCAGAGGCCCCAGCACTGAGCCCTGGGGCACCCCGCTGGTCACTGTGCCTTCTGTTGATTGCATTCCATTAACCTGTACCCTCTGGGTTTCTGCCTTGTAACCAGTTTTGTACCTATCTAACTACTTCTAGACCAACCCCTGTATGGTCAAGCTTCTTTACCAGCCTTCTGTGTGGAACCGAGTTGAAGGCCTTACTAAAGTCTAGGTAGACCACATTTACTGCCCCACCGTCATCCACTATTTTTGTAGCGTAGTCAAAGAAACTCAAGCAGATTTGTCTGGCATGACCTACCTGCTGTGAAATTGTGCTGATTAGGGTCTTGTTGGCTGCTATTTTTTTTTTTTGTTTTTTTTCAACTTTTATTTCCCTCCAGTCTCAGCCCGTGGAGCCTCTCTCAGGCATCCTGCCCGTATCCTGCCTGCATGAGGCCCCCTCAGACTGTGCCTCCTATCTCCCCCTTCCCCGCAACCAGCACCCCCCAGTTTAACTCATCCGGAGTGGGTCGCCCCTTCTCTTGGGTGCTCTTCTAAGTCAGTCTCTGGCTTTCAGGGAGGGTCTGGATGGAGGAACTGGAAGGCCAGTCAAGGCTGACCCAGCCGAGGGCATGGGGGACAGGTGCTGTCGCCTGCCCCACAAAGCCGGTGTTTCCCTTCTTCTGGTGAAGACCTCTCCCTTCCGCCTTGCATGTGCACGTCTGATGCAACAGCGCATGGCAACCCTGCCTGCATCAACCATGATGTATTATGTGCAGCCCTATGTACTGCAGCACTCCTGATCTCCACTGGAAGCCACTGGTGCACTGGGCTATTCCCCACCCTCCCCCGGGGAGGAGAGCAGCTTTACAGGCACTCAGTCCTCAACCCACCCCTGCTGACCCCCGGTGCCCGAGCTCGCTTCTGAACTTGAGTCGCTGGCATGGCGCGAGGTGTGGCGTCCAGCACCTCTACCCTCAGTGCCACCAGGCTGGCCTGGCCGCTAGTTTTGAGGAATGCTATGATCCTCTGTTTGAGTAGTGTCTCCATTAATTTCCCTACTATAGATGTGAGGCTCACTGGTCTGTAATTACTAGCCTCTTCGCAACTGCCTGATTTGTGAAGTGGAACCACTATTGCCTTTTTCCAGTCTTCAGGTACCACACTGCTCTTTCATGAATAGAAGTGCCAGAGGGGCTTCTAATTCTGTACCCAGTTCCTTAAGGATTCTAGGGTGCATCTCATTTGGTCCCATGGCTTTGTCTGCTTATAGTTTATTTAGCACCTCCCGTACTTTGGCTTCTGTAAAGGAACTCATGTCTACCCCTGGTCCTGGGGTGTTGTGTTTTTTCAGGGCTGGGCCATCCCCTGGTTCCTCTATGATAAACACTGAGCAGAAGTGTTTGTTGAGGATTTCGTCTTTTTCTGGGTCATGTTTGGTGCATTTCCCTTCTTCAGTAGCAATCTTTACTATCCCCCCTTTTGCCTTCCTACATTCCCTAATGTATCTAAAAACTGATTTGTCTCCTGTCTTTGCCCCTTCTGCTATCTTTTCCTCCGTCTGGGCTTTTGACTTTCTAATTTGTTTGTTAGACTCTCTCATTTTTTCCCAGTCTTTCTTAGTTTTTGGTTTCCTGGTAGATGCTGTACGCCTTTTTTTTTCTTTGACTGTGAAAGCCACTTCCTTGGAAAACCATAGAGGATTTCTTTTTCTTTTTGCTTTGCTGACCCATCTGGCACATTGATCTGTGGCAGTCTTTATTTTTCTCTTGAGTCTCCCCCACATGACCTCCACCTCCTCAACCTCTATTTCCATTAACTGGCTGCTTATGTTATTCCTCATTTTTTGGAAGTCAGCCTTTCTGAAATCTAACACTTCTATCTTTGAGTGGCTGGTGTCCTGTGTTATGTTTACCTTAAAGCTTACCATACAGTGGTCGCTGTTTACCATATGGCATCCCACTTCGATGTCCTTGATCCTTTCCGAGTTTGTGAGGACAAGATCGAGAATGGCATCTGCCCTTGTTGGGGTTTTAACAAGTTGGCACAGTCCCGTGCCTTGTAGTGACAATAAGAAGTCCCTACTTCTTCTTGTTGCTGCCGTTAGTGTGCTCCAGTTAATATCTGGTAGGTTGAAGTCCCCCACCAGTATTACTTCACTTTTATCAGACATTTTGTGGATTTCCTCTATTAGGTCATTGTCTCCTTTATCTCCTTGATTTGGGGGCCTGTACACGATGCCAATTCTGAAGGGTTTTCCCTTGCCCGTGTCTACTGTTAGTCACAGTGACTCAAAGTCCTCAGGTTGCCCTTTTACTTCTGTGGCTTTTATTTCCTCCTGAATGTAAATGGCTACACCCCCCCTCCTTTTTTGCCCTGCCTATCTTTCTTGAACAGATTGTAACTGAGAATGGCTGTATTCCATTCGTGGTTTTCCATGAACCACATTTCTGTTACGGCCACCCAGTCCAACCTTTCTGTTTCCAAGATGGCTGTAAGTTCAGGAAGTTTGTTGGTTAGACTTCTAGTATTTGCAGCCATTGCCTTCCAAGAATGTACATCCTCTTTGGTGTGAGTTTGTACCCTCCTCCTGGACTGCTCCAGTTTGCTTTTTCCAGCCAAGAGATTATGGAGGGTGCTGGTTTGGGCAGATGTTGGCTCTGATTTGTTTTCTGAGAATGTATGCATGCATTTTGCATTTGGGGGAGTGATGACCAGCCCAATGATGGCAGGAGTGTGAGCTGCATCACACTCCCCTTTATTTAGTTTAACTGCCTGTATAGACATCACATTTTTGTCCAAGTGCTCACACACCTTCACTGTTTAGGTGCAATCAATCATATTAAAAAAAAAAACTTATTTCCCAAAAGTTGTGCCAGGTCCCTATGTAGTGGTATTCCTTGTCTTGGCACCAATCATGCCGCCATGAGTTAAATTCACCTACTTCAATCTCTCTGACTCGCTTGGTGCTTTTTCCTTTTTCCCACACTGGTAGCACTTCAGAGAAGGCTAATTTGGATGGAAAGGAAGAAGGTTTGTTGACCAGGCAGTATAGAGCAGCGGTTTAAGGCTCTGAGCTGCAAATCTGGAGACCTGAGTTTGAATCCCACAGCCCCCACTTGCATACTGTGTGACCCTGAGCAAGTCACTTAACTTTTCTGTGCTCCCAGGTTGCACCTGTAAACAAGTTTTCAGCTTAGTGTGTCTTACCTGGTTAAACAGTTGGGAAAAAAAAATAATTAGTGTGACAGTAACTCATTTTCTAGTGGTGTTAATGAAGCTTTGTTTGTATGACATAATGCTCTGTTTATAATTGAATGAATGAGCCGGGAAAATCTCAAAGAAAAGATTAAAATTCTAAAGCAAGTGGACCACGTGATGCAAGGTACCGGGTAGAAGCTCCTCTGCACAGCTCTAGCCTCCTGACTCATTAAAAGTGTTTTTTGGAGTGTTTAACCTGCCTAAAACCCTACAATTTTATGGTATACTGCCTTTCTAACATCGGGTGCTCTTGCTGGGTGAATTAGAGAAACAATGGAGGTGTACATGAAAAAGGCGACGCAAAAACACACCCCGCCGGTCACCCCTGAGAAGGCCCTGAAGAAATCACGGGCCTCGAGTGGAGTTGAGAAGCCAGAGGTTGCGAATCAGGGCATGGATCAGAAACCGCTTACATTAAGCAGATTCCTAGAGGAGTTTAAGCCCTTTCGTGAAGAAATCAAAGAAATGGTATCAGAGATTAAATCTTTAACCAGGAAGCTTGAGGAGGTTTTGGTCTCGACTACGGATAACACAGCCCGAATTTCCTCCTTGGAGAAACAAGTAGAAAGGTTCGATCCTGGGCTGGCGGCCATGTGGCAGAAGCTTTCACGTTTCAAATCCAAACTGGAGGACCTCGAAGGTTGCAGTCGTAGGAACAACATTGTGATCCTTGGACTGCCGGAGGGAGAAGAGGGCCAGAATGCCATAGCATTTGTCCAGAAGTTGGTGGAGAAGATTGCTGGCCCCTCTCCCTTTGGGGATAAATAAATAATTGAGAGAGCCCACAGATCCTTAAGGCCGAAGTCCCACCAGGAGCAACATCTCTCCCTATAATATGCCATTTCTTAAATTTTCTGGAGAGGCAGCACTTCTTGTATAATGTCAGAGAAATCCAGGAAGTCAGATGGTAACAAGTCAAACTCAGGATAGAGCAAGATTTACCGGGCTCTGTCCGTTTGAAACATACATCATTTCACCCACTAGTTTCCAAGATTATTGCTGCTGGGCTTAAGTTTCATATGGGGTACCTGGCCAGGTTACAGGTGCAAGTGGCCGGTACCTGGGTTTCTTACGAGGATCCTGATGCTGCACTCACTGGTTTAAAGCTGTCCCTGCCTGATCTCTTCAGGGATAGATGAGAGGCCCTTCGTTATCTAAATGGGAGAGCTCTGGTTCGAAGAGAGGTGGCTGTTATTTGAAGGATACTTTGGGGATGAGTATAAATAATAATTGGATTCCTGTATAAGCCTGACTAGAGGGCTGAAGGGACACAATTCTCTAAAATTAACCGGACTCTGCATGATTGCCTGTGCCCTGAATTTGTCTGGGACTCATGTTTCTTTTAATCAGACTGTTTAATTTCAACATTTACTGGTTTTGGGGAGAGCAATTTTTGTAAGGGTTTTGTCTAGTACCTCCCAGCAGGTATGCGAAGGGGAATGGTTCTGTTAAGGTCCAAGGTCTGCACCTACAGAGTTTCAATACCTACCATGCAGTCGGTTGTTTAGGGGGGTGTGCTGAAGTTTTTTTGTAACAGCGCCCTGTGACGTGCTTTTGCTCTTGTATCACCAGAGGGAGCTCGAGACTCAAGTATTAGGGGCCAACAGTCTTAACGACCTGGGATGTTTTCTTTTTCTTGGTACAATTGTTTCACAACTGGATGGGGAGTGGCGTGATCCACATCCTCAGGGCAAGGGAGTCCTGTTGTGGGCGTGGCCCCCATGGTGGACTGGATACATCGCCTTTGGTCTGGCTCTAATAGCACCCATGGAGGTGTGTTCCCCTCAGAAGGCAAGGCATGATGGTTTGGTAATTTTGGATACTCCCAGTGCCTAAGCCTTACTAATACAGTATTACTCCCACTGGTTATCAGGAGTCTATCAACAGGCGACTTTATACTGAAGTTAATGTATTTCAGGTTATTTATCACATTCTTGTTTCCATACAGGGGGCTTATAGATGTTATTCGGGTTTAGGGGTGTAATGTTGGGGGACTGGGGGGAGGAAAAAGGAAACGGTATGTTGTTGAATGTCATTGGTGACAGTTGGGGAGACAGGGAGGGCGGGTTTAAAGTTAAATATTTTGGTTCATTAACGTTATGCTATGGTTGGGTGTTATTCGGTGGGCAGGATAGTTTGGGTAGGGTTGGGAGGGTCTGGGGTGGGAGAATGGACCAGCAATTTTAGTGGTACAGGGGTATCTGGATCACAGGTAATTGCCAAAGGTCAACTCTGGGCTCACTTTTGTCAACATAGATGGCTAGCAATATTAACCTAGTTACGTGGAATGTGAAGGGGGTTAAGAAAAAATCTAAGCAATATCAGGTGCTTCAACACCTGAGTTTGCTGTGTGCTAAGATAACATTCTTGCAAGAATCTCATCTGCTAGATGCTGAGGCATTGCAACTCAGGAGACAACAGGTGGGACAGGTCTTTAATGCCTCAGGATCTACTAACAGTTGTGGGGTCATGTTGCTGGTTAATAGAGACTTTCCATTTATCCCCACTCAGGTCTTCAAAGATCCAGAGGGCAGGTAAATCCTAGTTCAGGGTACTCTTTGGGCCACGCCACTATTGCTTGGCAGCATTTACGGGCCAAACGTGTATGATCCCACCTTTTTATGAAGCTGATTGCCACAATTCTCCCTATACTCCCTATTCCCACTATTATAGGGGGAGACTTTAATTTGGTCTCGGACCCTAACATAGACAGGTCTGGCAATGGGTTGAGAGGATTGTCTCCCGGGCAAAGGGCCTTTAGGGATTTGCTGGACCAGTGTGGACTGTGTGACGTATGGTGAGTCTTGCATCCCAACTCCAGGGAATATACTTTCAGTTCGCCAGTACACGGGTCACAGTCTCGCATTGATTACTTATTAATCTCTCAGGTGCTCTTGCTGGGAGTGCTGTCCGCCTCGATTCAGCCTGGTCCCGTATCCGATCATTCTCTGGTGTTATGCAACCTGTCTTTCCTTAATATTCCCAAGAAAGAGACCCGATGGAAACTAAATGAACAGTTATTAAAAGATGAGAAGTACTGTAGCCTGGTGAAGGAACAGATGGATGTCTTTTTTTCTACTAACCCAATAGAAAGCACTACACCGGATATTTTATGGGGCGCTTTTAAGGCCTACATAAGGGGCATTCTCATTAGTTTAGCTACAAAGAGGAAGAGGGCTGAGGAGGCAGAGCTATTATCATTACTGTCTCAGATGTGAGTACTAAAATCTAATCTATCAAACAACACTCCTAAGGAGGAGAGGCAGAAACTTTTAGTAGTTAAAGATAGATATTTAGAATTGTTAAGGGAAAAGGCAGAGTTGGCCATTATCCGTACCAAAGCAAGTTTCACGATCAAGGAGAAAAAGCAGGGCCCATGCTTGCTTTACGTTTAAAGCAGCAAGAGTCTGCAAGATTTATACCTCCAATCAGGACACAGGTAGATGGGTCCCTGAGGGTATCCCCTTCAGAGATAGTGCAGGAATTTGCTACATATTACGAGCAGCTATATAGGGACATGGATAGCCCTCCTTCCTTAGAGGAGTTGGAGATGTACCTCAGGGATTCTTGCCTTCCTTCCTTGTCAAATTCCCCAAAAAATTTCTTATCCTCTCCTTTAACACTGGAGGAAATTTCGGCAATTATAAAGGCCTTGCCCTCAGATAAAGTTCCGGGGCCGGATGGGTTTTCCGCTTTATTTTATAAAGTTTTTAGAGAACAGCTATTGCCTGTGCTTCACTGGCTCTACCTCCATATTCTCTCCAGGGTAGTAGTAGACACCCATTTGTTTGAAGCCCTAATAGTCCTATTACCTAAACCGGATAAGGATCCTGAATCGGTTCAGAGCTACAGGCCAATATCCCTGTTGAATCAGGATGTCAAAATTCTTTCGAAGATATTGGCGATAGGATAACTCTGGTCCTCCCGGATTTGATTGGCATGTCTGAAGTCAGGTTTATGAGGGGACGCTCATCCTCAGACCATTTACGTACCCTCTCGCACGTCTTCTCAGAGTCCAGGGATGTCATCTTCCCCTCGGGGCTTGTCTCCCTGGACGCCGAGAAGGCATTTGACCGGGTGAATTGGAATTTTTTATTCCAAGTCCTCAGAGCATTTGAGTTTCCCTCCATGTTCATAGACTGATCAGGGCGCTATATCGGTCTCCCTCTGCGAGGATCTCAGGCAATGGGGCTTTTTCCAAACCTTTCCTTTTACATTCAGGTATGAGATAGGGCTGTCCCCTTTCCCCCTTATTATTTAATCTTTATCTGGAGCCCCTTATTCAAAATATTCTTAACAACACGGGAATACAAAGTATTCCGATCAGGAACAATGTGGTGAAGATAACAGCATATGCTGACGATCTCCTCCTCCATCTGGCCCACCTGGTAACATCTATTCTGATCATGTTAGGAGAGATTGCCAAATTTACCCTTTTTTCGAATTATAAACTGAATGCAAACAAGACATCTTTCTTTCCTCTTAACCACAAGGTTTTCAAGACAGACATTGTCCCTTTGGGATTGTGCTGGTCACCCTGTGTTCTTAAATATTTAGGTATTAAGTTAACACGTAATATTTCCCTGTGGTTTAAAGAAAATTTAGAGCCTCTTTCTCAGATGATTGTGCAGGACCTACAGAGATGGGATAAGCTTCTGATTTCATTATGGGACCGTATTAACATAATTAAGATGAATGTATTTCCCCGCCTTTTTTAACCCCTGTCACATCTTAACTCATTTGTCCCTCTATCCTGGTTTCAAAAAATGCATAAAATCTTAACTAAGTTTATCTGGTCTAATAAACACTCCAGGTTGGTGTACCACAAGTTAGCTACCCCTAAAAACAAGGGAGGGTTGTGGATTCCTCATTTGGCAGTTTATTACTGGGCTAGCCATCTTGCTAAGTACCTGAAATGGGTAAGGCTGGGTCCATAAAATTTGAGACCCGTCTGGCTCAATATTGAACTAGACTTTATCCAGGTTATGAACATGGACCCCTCGATCATGCTGTTTGTTAAAGTGTCCCTTTTACAGAATGCTAGTAATTGTCCCCCTCTCATGACTTCATTAAAAGTGCACTCTCAGCGTGTTCTTTCCCGAGATACAACCCGAGTACAGATCTGTCTCAGTCTATCTGGAATTCTCTGGGCTTTACCATAAATAAGCAGAAGGTTTCTCATACATGGTTGCCCCAGAAGGGATAGCATCCTCGTTTCTGGATGATGTAGGGGTTGGGCTCCTGGTTACCGAAATTATCCGAAAGTTCAATATTCCGGATTCCCAGTTATTTAGTGTTTTTTAATTAAAGCACCTTTTAACTACTGTCTTTGGGAATATCCTTCCCCGTCCAATGGCTTTTACATTGGTACCTGAACTTTCCTCTCTTCTCGAATCCTCAGGTGTCATCTCTAAGATATATCAAGCACTGTACCACTGGCGGTTTGGGAGTGGTAACAGCCCTACTAGCTTTTGGAACTCATTTTTTCCTCAATCTACTTTCAACTGGATGGCTCTCTGGATGTTTTGTCATAAATACGTGTCCCAAGATAGATTACGCCTTATGCAATTTCACGTTTTGCACAATATGTACTGTACTCCAGTTAAATTGGTGAAATGGGGCCTTCTCGAAATAGATAGGTGCACTAGGTATTCCCAGGAAGTTGGGACATTTTTTCACATATTCTGGTCGTGCCCCAGGATAGCTCCGTTATGGGATTTATTTAAAACCAATCTGGATCCCTTATTGGGATTACAGGATTGCTTCACACTGGATATTTGCCTCCTGGGAGATCTGTCTTCCATTAAGGTCAAAACCTGGAGATTTCATATGTCTATGGTCACACTCTCGGTTATAAAATTATTCTCAGGCATTGGAAAGATGGGATTTGCCCAACATACCAGGAATGGATAAATAAAATCCTTGCAAATCTTCACACAGAGAAGGCTACAGCAAGCCTCCATAACAGGTTACAAAAGTACAAGCATATCTGGGATCCCCTTCACACCTTAGCCATTACTGCTAAGGTTTAACATGTATTCGGTTATTGCGAAGAGCTTGCTACCACAACATATGAAGGAACTGCTGTGCCCGGGGAGGGTAGGGGGCTTGGGGGGCAGTGTTGGATTGTATTACAAACTGGCTGTTCATGTTTGCACTACTGCCTCCTGTACTGTGGAAAATCTTGTGAATAAAGTTTGAATTGAAAAAAAAAATTCTAAAGCAAAGTAGTACTACACTTAAAGGTTTCGGCATGTGAGACACTTATGGCTATATTTTATTATTTTATTTATTTGCTGTATGTATTTATTTATTTGTTTGTTTATGTAATTATTGAATGACTTTTACCAGGGAAAGTCTCCTAAGCTGTAACAGTTCATTTTCAGTGGCATCCATAGGGAAACACAAATATACAGAGGTCTGAAACCAAGTCAGCGAAAATGCTACTGCACAGAATTAGTTTCTTTACAGACCATGAGCCCTGTATCAACGTACATCCTTGTATATTGATAAAAGAACTGTGTGAGATAGACAGTGGCCAGCTAGAGAGGTGGGTGGAGGGCTAGTACTGGCTGCCACAAGGGGAGGGGTTGGTGGGGTGGAGGCTACTGGAAAGGGGGAGGAATCACTGAACAACAGAGAATCACTATAACATACAAGTAGGGATTCATTTATTTCATTTTTGATGACCGTGAAAGGGGGGCTAGGCAATCCTGCCTGTTTTTAGCCTCGTCCTGGGAAGGGGGGAGATACAGATAGAAACCAACTGAAACTGAACCAGATTAAGTTATTGGGTTGGATTGGATTGGGTGAGGTAGAAGTACCACTGTAATACTGGACATGCAAACGGTGATCAGGTGAGGAAGGGAAGGCCACTTGGCTACCAGGGATCATCCTTTACATTCACTATGACTAGTACTGGGTTCAGGTGCATGAGGGGGCACTGAAACCCCTCAGTACAATCCCTTTGCACACACACAGAGGCATAGAAGTATAGCACAGCCCTTCTAATGGGCACATAATTACATAAAAATGGACCAAGAGGGCTTGTTTGTCTGATATAGATACAAAGAAGTTGTCATCAGAAAAGGACTGCTTGGCTCACCAAGTCTACCCATATGTTCCCTGCCTATTTTACATCCACATACTCTATCTGATCTCCAGTGACACTCGCACATCTGTGCCTCCTATCTGCTACACCCCTATGTCTAAGGATCAGTGCAGTGACTAGTCCTCTTTAATATCTTTATAAGTGACATTATAAAGGAGCTGAAGGGGAGAGTTGCCTGTTTGCAGATGACACCAACATATGCAACAGAATGGGCACACCAGGAGTGTGTGGAAAGGATGAGCAGAGACCTGCGAAAAGTCATGGAGTGGTCAACAGAATATCAGCGGGGTTTCAATGTGAAAAAGTGCAAAATAATGCACTTGGGGCACAGAAACTCAGGGGCAGAGTAAAAAATTGGGGGAGTGTTACTAACAACCACCAAATAGTAGAGAAACCTGGGGGTAATCATCTTTGATGATCTAAAGGTGACCAGGCAGTATGTCAAGGCAGTTGGGAGGGCTAGTGGGATACTGAGGTGCATCAGGAGTGGAGATGGGTGAAGTTGGGAAACTTTGCTCCATGAATTAATCCATGAATGTAGCACAATTCACGGATTAATTCACAGATGCGAAATGCAAAGTTCCTCTTGTGAAGAGTGGAATTTGGGCCGTAAATGGTGGAATTTCACCATTTGTGGGTGAAATTCCACCATTCATGGGTGATATTCTGCCATTTGTGGGTGAAATTCCACACTTCACAGTGAAATTCCACAAAAAAACCCAGCAAAGTCAGAAAGGTGAATTCTGAGCCTATTTGCAAAACTTCACAGATTGCTCTGCAGAGGCAAATTTGCCGACTTCGCTGGAACTTTGCCAGCAAATTTAAACTTCACAACTTCTTTTTTTTTTTTTGGCATTATTTCTTTATCCCCACCTACGTGCCCCAGATCTGCCATTTCTTTTAGGCAGCGATGATCCCCGACATCCACCTACTGTCCTACCTTGGAACCCCCTACCTCAAATTGCAGCCGACCCTGGGGTAGCTTGGCATAACCCTTTGCCAAGTGGGTCCCCCTCCTCTGAGAAGGAAGGCATCAGTAGGGCAGCCAGCACACTCTTTTTCTTGGCCCTAGGGCACTTCTGAGGTCATCAGGCTCCTCTAGAGTTCTTTGGTGGTGTCGGCAGATTGTCTGCCATCATTCTGGCCAATCCATGAGGTTTTTCCATTTTTTCTGGCACCCCTGACATCACGCCGCATCTTGTAGTGCTCCCGGTCTCCCCCGGGGGCAACTACAGAGCAAGGCATCACCCTAACCAACCCTAGGAGAGAAGATCAGTCCTTCGGATGCTCAATCCTCTCCCACCCCCCCACCAACCTGAGTCCATTCCCGAACCCGGGTCACCGATGTGGTTTGAGGTAAGGTGCCAGCGCCTCAACCCTCTGCACCACTGGGCAGGCCTTCACAACATCTTTATTTGGGAGAAGTAACAGCAGCAGGAGGAAGGAGGTGGTGTTGCCTCTGTATAGATTGCTGGTAAGACCTCACCTAGAATACTGTGTACAATTCTGGAGGCTACATTTTTGGAAGGACATAGGCAGAGTGAAAGTGGTCTAACAGAGAAAAATTAAAGTGGTGAGGGATCTGCATCCAAAGCCCTACAAGGAGAGACTAAAGGAACTCAGTATGGACAGTTGGAAGTGGGGGGGGGGGATATGAGAGAGACCTAAAATATCTCACTTGAGTAAATAAGGTAGCGGAGGAAAGTATTTTTCAGAAAAAAGGTGCTGAAGAACAAGGATACATGCTATGAATTGTGTGGGGTAAATTCAGGAGAGATGTGAGGAAAAAAGTTTCTTCAAACAATGAGTGGTAGATTTCTGGAGCAGCCTAACAGCGGATGTAGTGTAGACAAACACAGCAGGGAGGTATCACCAGAGGGCATGGTTTGAAGTTGGAAGGTAGAAGGGTGAGGGGGGGGGAAGAGGAGGAGATTTTTCACTGAGAGGGTGGTGGACCCTTGGAATGCACTGCCTGGCGAGCTGGTTCAGAGATCCACAGTGGAGGGCTTCAAGAGAGGGTGGGACAGACACAGAAAATGGATGTATCAGATGATGGCCTGGCCCAGGGTGGTGGGGATGGATGATAGGGGTTTCTGGAACACAAGGGGGGAGGGCCTCGGCACCCAACTAGGGATCTGAGGTTCGAGCAGACTCGATAGACCATAAGGCCTAATCTGCTGGCGATTAGTATGTTAGTAGTGGGGTTCAGGAAAGCGTGGAACAGTCACAAGGGAATCTTAGTGGAAAGAAAAGGGGGGAAGGAGAAACAGCTGGAGATCAAGTAGGGTCTGCATTGATACTGTAGGTAGGGAAAAATGGGCAGACTTTGATGGGCCAAGTGATCCTTATCTGCCAACAAATTCTGTTTCTATGTTCCATGCATGCTTGAAGCCCCTCACTGTTTCAGCCTCCACCACTTCTGCTCGCAGTCTATTCCAGTCATCTACTATCCTTTCAGTGTAAAAATATTTCCTCCCATTACTCGACCTTCCTCCACTCCAGCCCCCTGGTCCTGGTACTCATTCTAATTTGAAAAAGACTCTCTGTTTGCACTCTGCTCACATCTTTGGGGTATTTGTAGGTTTCTATAATGTCACCTCTCTCTCCAGGGTTTTAAATAATTGATTAGCAGTTTTTTTCTTGGGACAATGCTAACTGTACAGAGAGTATTTATATAGGTTTTCTAGAAGTGTTATGTTTGTTAAACACAGTGAAGCAAGGGCTATGCATTTTCACAATGTTTTAGCACTTTTATGAGCAAAACGCTAATCAATTTTTGGAGTTAAATAAATCCCTGCTCTCTCTCTGTCTCTGTCTCTCGCTCCTGTCTTCCAGGGTGTATATTTTGAGATCCCTCAATCTCTTCTTGTAGGGCTTCTCTTGCAAACCCTGCACTATTTTAGCTGCCCTCCTCTGGACCACCTCAACACTGTCAATGCATTTTCTGGGGTGTGATCTCCAAAACTGGACACAGTACTCCAGATGGGGGTCACACCAGCAAGCAATACAGAGGTACCACCACTTTCCTCTTCCTGCAGGAGATACCCCTCCCTATGCGCCCCAGCATCCCACTAGCTTTACCCACTGCCTTGTCACATTGTCCTGCCACCTCGAGCTTCTTGGATCTGATGACTCCAAGGTCCCTTTCCTGTCTAGTGACTATCAGTACTACCCTAAATCCTATATTCAGTGCCACAGTTCCAATGCCTTAGTTGTATGATTTTGCACTTTCGGGCACTGATCCCCAATTACCATATTTCTGACCAGTCCTCAAGTTTCCCAAGATTCTGGCAGATTCCACCCTCCCCCCCCCCACGGCCACCCTATTACAAATTAAAGTATCTGCAAAAAGGCATATTTTCCCTTCCAGTTCTTCTGCTGTACCCCCTATAAAGACATTGATAAGGACTTATCCCAGTACAGAGCCCCATCGCACCCCACTGGCCACTTTCTTATCCTTTTGTTGTATTTAGTATATTGGCTTTTGAATATGGCAGCCAGGAGCAAAGGCAGGGGTCTGTTTTGGACATACTAGCACCTTTGGTCCTGGGTTTCTGTTGCTAGCAGGGGATTGTGGTGCACTGCACCTCTACATTTTGTGTGACACTATACAATCCTATATTTGTACATGCAGCATGTACCAGACAGGGGTGCTATACTTGAATAAATATATCTTGGAACATTAGCTTGCCAATTACATACTGCACTACTCTTTGTGCAGTGCATGTGGCTGTGTTTGAATGTGGGCCCTTAAAGCTGCACTGTCAGAGTTTGTCCATCGTTTTTTTCATGCTCTTGTATCAACTTGGAAGACTTAGGTTAAGCCTCACCTAACCAACCCATACCTTATTCTGTTTACCTTGCATTTGTTGCATTTCAATTTTTCTTTATTTCTCCCTTTTTCGCATATTATCTCGGCCCAGCAGTAACCCTCCTGTGGTGTTGTTCCAGCCCACACATACTTGCGTCACAGTCTGAGGCTGTGACTGCTTAGCAGGAAGTACATAAGTTGGCTCTCACCTGTGCCCGAGCATTTCCAACTCCTTATCTGTGCCGTTGCTGAAGTAATTACTCGCCCCCTTTGGTTCCTGCTGAAATTGTGAGAGGTGAGTTCCTAGCAATGATGCCGCTGCAGTTCACCATGATTTTTACCAGTTTTACCTACAGTACTTTTATTTTATGCTTATTCGATTTATTTTGCCAGTCAAATGTTTTACTCATTTATGCTTTGTTTGTGAGATGTTGTGTCCTGCGGCATCTACCAGCAATTACATCGACAATTTCTCACATGACTACGTCCTGTCCCTTATTGTTTGGAATGTTTTTTGTAACTAAATTATAGTGATACAATTAATTTACCATACATTCTAATGTTGAACTCGTTCTCCGATATATGAACAACATAAATATCCCACTGAATTAATAAAACATTGCGTGATATTTAGGTCCTGCAAAGTGGGCTACGGCAAATTAAAAGGACTTATCACTAATTGGTCATTTCCAGAGCACAGAGCTGTCTCCGACTCACTGTGTCATTGCCAATTTATAACGTGGTCATGTTGAACCCCTTTTTAATCACAAACTCTATTTCCTGTGTCTGAGCCACCCAGTTAGTAAAGGTTGTGCCCTTCCTATACTATGGCATTTTTTTTTTATCTTCATCCCAGGCATGTTGTGTTGGCCACTAGTGGGAAACTTACCTTTGTCCCAAACACCTAACCCAAACACCTAAGCAGAAAGCATTTAATCTAAATATATTTTTTAATATAATACTTTTGTCAGTTTTAGGGGAAGACTCTATCCTGCATTGGTATGCCACATGTGATCCATCCCCAGTACCATAGTCGATGTATACCAGGAGATTGGTTAGTTGCTATGGAGCATTGCAAATGCAACAGCGAAAAGTGTTATTCTGCCATATGCCATAATGGAAGTGCAGCTCACATACTGTCCCCTCTGTGCACGGGCTAGCAGCAAAAAAAAAAAAAAATAATTGCTCTTTCAGTTCAAACTTTCCAGATAGATTCCCTAGGTGTGAGGGGAAGGAGAAAGAGTGAGCGAGAGAAGACACATCATTCAGCTGGGTCCCACTGATGCTCAGTAGTGGCAAAGGACAAGTGTCCATTTCACAGCCTCTGTTTTAACAGGACTGGAAGCAGTTACTAAGCCGCAACGAATCATTTGTGCCCAGTTTTCATACAGTGTGACAAGTGCAACACTGTCGCCTCCTGTCAAATGCTTAATTTTTTCTACAGAAACAGACCTCTTGGCACACCCTGTCTTCCCATATGGTCTCTGCCTCCTTGGACCCTCCCTTCTCAATTAGTTTATGCTCAAATTGTTTCCTGCACTATTGCTGCCATTTTAGTGATTTCGGTTGGTGGGCACAATAACTCGTTGTATTCTTTTGTATGCACTCTGAGATCATAATAGGCAATTTAAAAACCCATTTACATCACCTTGCTATGCATCAGGTGGAAGGCTGTACAAAATAGCATTTGCATCACCTTAATTTTGCATATTCTCTTGAATAAATGGAGTCTTAAATTTATTTTTGCAGTGAAAAAGGGATTTGTTTTCATTTTAAATAGCAATGTGCAAATTAATGTTTACTTGAGTGCACATAGCACTTGTTCCAAGTACTTCAGTAAACGCTGTAGCTTGAGTGACACAGAGAACTTTAACATGGATTGACTAACAGTTTGTGTGATGGATGAAGGGGTGGATGGATAGACATACAGACAGACACTTTAGATTGATTAACAGATTGATATGTACCATGTGTGTGTGTGTGTATATGTGTGTGTGTGTGTGTGTGTGTGTGTGACCCAGAGAAAGCTCCACCGTCTGTGTGATTATATTCACATTATCTCTATCAATCTTTGGTTCATAAACATAACACAATGCAGAGAATAGAATGATCCAGACTCTTTAAAAAAAAGAAAACATATTCACAATTGAACTGTGGTTACCAATCTCATGTGCTGCTTCACATGTATGCTCATTTGTATTTTATACTGTCTCTCTCCAGGGTCGTGCCTGAAAATAGGCATTTCTATGCCTAGTGCACTCACCCGGTTACCAAAAGCAAATAAATGAAAAAAAAATAAATATCTAATGCTATTAATTTTTTTCTCTCCTGAAACTAAATGTCCAATAAAAATAAACAAATATTTGCCAACTTAAAAAAGAGATACCAAGAGGACTGATTTGAGTTAAATATAAATATTCCTTGCAGACTGCATTAGGTTTAAAAGTAGAGCACTGTGTATTTAGGTGTTTTGTGGTGTGCAAAACACAGAGGGTTATTTTGGCTTTACCGTCTTTCATCGTAAAACTACGGGTCATCCTTCAATTATATTTCACATATATGACCATTCATTTTCATTCGTTTCAAATACATTTGTTCTATAACAACGAAAAAAAAACGTGCTGGTTACAGGATATTGTATTGTAGTCTGTTTGTGGACACCAGGTGCTTTGTCATGGTCGTTACTTTTTATGAGATATGCAACTTATGAAAGTACATCTCACAGAAAATATATTAATTTTCTTTTTTGCAGTTAATCTTTTTATTTGTTTTTCCAAATGTTTCTAGTGTACAACACAGGTTCAGACAGATACAACATATATATATATATATATATATATATATATATATATATATATAGTGCTCCTCAAATAACAATTAAAAACAGGTCAAAAAGGATGTTGCATATATTTTTTTTGTGTGTGTGTGTAAAATCATTACATAACATTCACATACAATACAATCTACTTTAACATCAGGTATGTAATACTGTTTAGTTTCAAACAGATAGCGACAAGAAGGCAGTACAGGCATTACTGAACTAGATCGGATAGTTTGTTATTGATCCATACAGACAAAAAACCCCACCAAAACAGATATGTTGCAGGTTATACTTTTTATTGGACTAATGCGATTATTTTTTGGGAGCCAGTAACATTTTCCTTTAACTGATCCTGCTAGATAGCACTGGAGGACTCCCCCTCATAGTGGACTCACAATTCAGACAACTGAGACAATAGTTGTTAGACATTTATAATTTTAAGGCTTTTATTACATATGTTCAATCACTTTCATCACTGTGACTTGTGCTTGTTACAAATAAAATATTTCATTGATTGCTTGCAAGCTTAGGGGTATGGGCAGTAACCTGTTCACTATCTATTTACAGTACCAGAATAGCCCAACTAAGATTAATTATCTTTCTCATTAAGGTCCAGTTTTATACGTACTTTACAACTTGGAGGACAGAATCAAATGGAGGTTATGAGATTTAAGAAGGTCACAGAACATGCTGTTCCATTTAGACTAGAACCTACATCTCCTGTTTTCCAAGCCTGCATTTTAACCAGTATACTACTAGGCCTCCCACAGTTGTTTGTGTTCCCTTTAGGCGGGCACAATGAGAAATGCCCCACCGTACTACTTTTCATTTTTATCACAGGACAATTGTTTACCAGTATAGCAGGCCAGTTCCTGTGCACAAGCAATTCTTTATTGCAACAGCAGCTATGCTGCTACCATGATTCAGTAGAACCCGATCATTCTTACTATGTAACAATGAAACAAACACCTATATTTTATGGCCGATGTGAGGAAAGCATCAGATTTTAAAATGCAATGTGTAAACAACTCCAGGGCTCCCATATCTGTGTGGATTCCTGTACTTTACGGTGAACTGTAACCATCTACATGACAACTGTTCCCATAGACCTACATCGGTTATATCTGAAAACAGATACATTTTGCTTCCATATGAAATAAGGTATTCTACAGTGAAATCCAGGGGAAATTGCCCAGAAGTTACAGGGAAATGTCAAATCAATATGGGAGCAATCCGACTCAGGCATTCAGTTTTGTAATCATGGCAGATTTTCTTTATAAAACAAGATGATAAGCCGAGATGCAAAAGCCTACATGAAATGTGATAGTGGCCTACCATCTGTATTTTATAACTGGCTGTCTCAAAATGTTTTGGATTAGGCAAACAGTTGAGAGAGACTGTTGTATCTGCAATTGGGCGGGGGGTGGGGGGAGACTTGGATCAGTGTCATGTGTGAACCAGACTCCAGTTTCCCACTACAGGATTATGCGATGTTTGGCTTTATGTATCATATAAAGGATATACAATAATAGCTATACTGCGTAAAAGAGGTAATATGGTTTTGCAAAAATGTGTAGTGAAAAAATGATGGAGCTTTAAACATATGTGTTAATGAAGACTAAAGCAGAACAGTGAAAAATACACAGACATACAGTATCTGGCAGAAATGCACTGGGCTAATGTATTATACTGTACTAATCAATAATTAGCAAACTTGATTGGTTGACAGCCGTTGTAAAACCACAGACTTACTAACAGTTAATAAATTATCTGTTCAAAGACCTCATAACACAAATAATAAATCACTACACTTTGAAGGGTACACAAGGGAGTTTACCTTAGATGGCTGGAAGTCCCAGCATACCAGGCATCCCTTGGGCCAATGTAACTATTTTGTTGATTAGCCTGCTGAGTCAAGGTTTAGGCTAGGACTACTTTTTCACAAATTAGTTTTACTGAATTGAAAACTGTGATTGTTTCAGTTCCTTTGTTGTTGTATAATAGCAATACTTCATTCCAGGGTGTGTCATATCATGGGTTAGAGTCACTGCTTGGGAGCATAAGCCACTGGGCCTGTGGCTTCCTCAGCTATAATGTACCCGAGCCATGTCCCTATCTCATGATAAACCACACCATGTCTAGTATTATTGCTCAGTCATACAACATACAGTTGATTGGCTGACAGCTGTTATAAATCCTAGCACATAATAAGGGTAAAAAAGTTAAAACCAGACACCTCATAACTTAAATAAAGCACAGCACTGTCATTGTCTTCAGAGGAACTTTCCTTAAATGCTCAAGAGTCATAACACACCCAGCATTTCTGAAATAAATTTACTTATGTAATTGATTGTTAATGTACTATTCTTAACCTCTGCAATAAAAGATGCGTCATTTTTAACATAAATCTAGTGCACTGAAACTTATGACTGCTTCAAGACCCTTTTTTGTTAAATTATATCAATACTCCAGGGTGTGTTATATCATGGGATATGAATGGTCACTTCTTGGGTGCCTGCGTTATTCAGCCTGCAACCTACTTAATCACAATGCACCCCAGTTGTGAAAATATCCCATCATACAACACAATCCTCTATTTATTATATTTAGAATAATATATAGGTGTGTGTGTGTGTGTGTAACTAGAATTTGTACACACAACTGCATTGTGGGATGCTACATAAAGCATAAGGGCAAAGCACGAGGTGTTTATGGAAGCATCCCACATCAAGGGTGTGTGTGAAATTAGGATTTTGCACACACCCACCATATAACATTTTATTTAATTAATGGTCATCATTTTTTTTTTATAACACTTGATTGAATGCAGCAGTTCTGTTAAACACAGACACAGACACACACGTACTGTATGTACTCAGGCATGCAAGCACACACAGCCTGTCTCTCACTCACTCATCAGTCAGTAGCAGTTGGTTAGGGATGCAGCCAGTGGTGTAGCCAGACAGTTCAGTTCTTATACAGTCTCCAACAGTTACACCCCCCACAATAAAAAATGTACACATCCTCTCCCAATGATACCCACTTCCAAACGAGTCAGATAGTTGTCACATGATTCCTCTCATCTCTAAAGAGTTTATACATGTATCTGTCTCCTAAACAACAGAAGTTTAAACAGAGATACTCCGCAGTGGCCTACACTAACCCAACTACTACTGATTAGAATTAAAATGTTTCTCAAAATACTTACCTATAGCGTCGTTGGGGGTGCACAAGATGCAGTCACTTCTTGCACTCAAGGGTGTAGACTAAATCTTGAGGTTCTCTGTGCATCTACTACTTCCTCTGGCTGTGTTTCACCAATGCTATATTAGTGCCCACAAACTATACATCGAACGATCTACATATAGAGTCATTGGTGTCAAATCCAGTCACATTTTGCAGTGGTTCTAAACGCATCTACTATCCCCCTCTGGCTGTATTTGTACCTTTTTAATTTTTCCACAGCTGCTGTTTTATTGCAGTTGTGAAGCTGGCTGTAAGTAACATCTCTGATTTGAAAATGACTGTAACTATAGTAGAGCTTTCATGTTGGAACCATACTCATATCAGCATACTGTGCTGTGCTGACCCTTGAGCAATTACTGTTTTTGTGGTGCATTTCTATTTTTTTGTGTTAGTGGCCCCTGAGTCATGTGGTCCAACTGAACTGAGGCATTACACATTCTGGTTACTGTTTTAAGGCCATTGTTACAATCATAACATGTAGAAAGCGTGAAAAAAACATTATTGGCAGATTAATATGTTAACAAGTGCGTACCAGACCCAAAACGACAAAGTGGAAAAGAGAAGTTTTACAGTTGAGGCATGGGTGAGGTGGGGTAGGTGGAAGAGTCATGCCTCTGGAGACCCCTTCTGCATGTGAGGATCCCTGCAAGGGGAATGTGGGGGGGGGGGTGGACTACATAGAAGGAGGTAAGGCACTGTACCAGAGAGACCACTATAAAATTGTTGTTGTTATAGTGTAGGTCCGAGATTGAAGCCCATTGTGTTCTGAGGAGAGGGATGCATGTAGAACATTTATAGTCCTTTAGAGTCTTTGTGAGATCAAGGGAGACCCGTATGGTGTGCAATGAGTTAACAGGGGGAGAAGGTATAGCTATTTGTGGGGTGGTTGTGTACAGGGTTAAATGAAGGTGATGGTAGGGTGGTATGGTTTTCCCATGGTTTACAGTATGTACTTATGGAGGGAGGTGGCATGAGCAGCTAGGTGAGAGATAATTAGTGATGGGGCAGCTCATGTGGTCGGTGGAGTATGACAGCCGTATTGTGCATTGGCTTGTCATGCAGAATATTTTTTTAGCTGCAGAGACTGCCTTGATTAACCAATTTTTGCCAGTCAGTGGAGAACAGCCATGCTACAGGCGGCAGTTGATCAAAGGGAATTGGAGGGTGGGACTGTGTGTTATAAATCGAATAAAGTATGGGTCTGGGTGTGTAACGAGATGTTTACACACACCCAAGGGTTTATGACTATCATCTAAGCCCTTGGGTGTGTGTAAACTTCAAGTTTACACATCTCTAGCCATATTTTCTGTTATATAATTGCTGTGTTTTCCTTTTTGCGCCTCAGCAATTGCATAAAATAAAATGTTGCTCTTCAGCCGCGGTCCGGTTTGCTTACCAGTTTTATTTTTTTTACACTTTTGCGCAGTCATGACAGTATATTTAATATGTTATTGTCGATTTTCTGGGGGGAGGTTGTGTTTCCTAGGTACCGCCTAGTCCAGGTGGCCATTTGCTGTCCATTATCGTTTAGGCGAGCAGACACTATGGTGAAGCCAGGAAGTGCGCCATGCGCATGTGCACAGTGATGGAAACTGTGTTATTGTTTGCCATAATGAACACTCCTTCATTATGTCAAATTACGCCCCACTTTTCCTATGGGTAAAAGGGGAAATCATTAATTATAAAGTAGTAGGTGATGTAGGAAGGCAGATCACCCAACCATTGCTCTGAGGTGAATTGAGCACAGTGAGAAAGTCACCTATTTGTAATACAGGGGAAGGAAAGGGCACAATAAAGATTGCAGCAATGGGTGCAAGATGGGGCATCCAGGGCAAAGCTGCATAAGTTAATCAAGCGTGAGTCCAGTCTTGCCATGGAGGACTTAGTGGGAGCACCATTGACCACATCACAGTAGGCCAAAAATGTGCTGTATCAACTTCTGCACAATTTCACACCGAGCCGTAGTAGGGACATGTCCTCAGCAGGGCGGCAAGTGTTGGGTACATTTTTTTCTGGATGGGGTCAATGTGTACAGGGCAATTTCTGTGCAGGGCCAACAAAAACAACCTAATGTGTCCTCAAGTTAAGTCCACTCCAGGATGTTACAAGTGTATAGTGATTGAAGCCAAGACCATCTCTATCTTGTGCCAACATCACACTCAACACTCATGTGTAGCCACAGAGACACACACACATACACACACACACACCATTTTCCCATCGTGTTTAGTTCAGAGTGTATTGTGGTACTATATGTCCAACAGTATATCTTTTGTGCGTTCTACATTATTACATGTTCCATTGCACCTGTTTGTTGTTGTTAAAACCACCCATCCCTTATTGTACAGTCTTCCCCTATGTTTTTTGTTTCCACGTTTCCGTGCTTTTTACTTCTTTGCATTGAATCTAGTCAGTCATACTTTTGATCATTTAGCTAACTTTGCAAAGTCCCTTGTGTGATTTAACTTGTTGCCGAGATCTATTGTTCAAAAATATTTTAACACAATTTTCACAATGACTACCCAAGTTCTCTATAGCTGTTTCTGTCGACATTTAGCCGAATAAGCACCACCTGTCTTCACCAGTGTTGGATACTGTGTCCCATGGTGTCCTGCTGTGACACTCTTGTTATGTGCGACAGAAATGTAGATGAACAATTACTTATACTTGGCAATTGGTGTGTGCGATTGTGTGGTGTTGACATCCAACCATACCAGCTACTGTACTGTGCTGGATATCCAAACAATATTAATTACATGTCGACTCTGGAATGCTTTTACATTAACCTGTGTACTTGCTTTGTTGTTCTCTAAGTAACACCTTAATGTTCAACATACCTGTGCATGTCAACACTCTTATGAACTCTATGTTTTTCAGATTTATGTCAACTCATACTATGGCTACAACAAAACTGTTACTAGTGTTGCAACTCCAACACTGAAACGTGGACGGCCATGCACACAGTCAGACTCTACCCGGAAAGAACACAAAAAAGCACTTGATGCAAGGCGTGCAAAATGCAGAATCTCAATTGGTTCACAAATGTTACAGTGGTTAGCTCTCAAGCAGGAAAATAACTTTTCTTCACATTCTGATGTGGCTTGCCATCTGCTAGACTGGTGTGCTACCATTTTATTGTAGTGTAATCGCATATTCTTATTACACCTTTCATGCTTCTGTACCTACAGTCCCACTTTATTTTTTGCATTTATTTCCCACAGGCATGATAATACAATCCATGCTTCTATCAATGCAATGCCTACATCGCCTATTGTACATTCAATTCCACTACATCAGAATAAGCAGCACTGTGCCCATGGCTCACTTTCAGATGACTGTGGCTTAACATCAGAACATTCACAGACTTTGAAAGACAATTTATCTGCCACTAGGCATTTGCAATGTACATGCGTAATAATCCAGTTGTCTACATGATTTGTGCTAGTTGTTAGCCTCTCTTTTTTCCTCCGTTATTTTTTTTTCCTTTTTATGCAGTCATCCAGAACCAGAGCTATTGGAAGACCATGACGGCAACAATCATCAGAGAGGGACTTTGGCATCGTACTATGGTTACACAGAAACCAGGAGTAAGATGGATGCATTCCCATACATGCCAATATCGCAGTATGTCACCTTGATGGATTTCTGTTTTCTCAATGTAATTGTTGTGCTACCTTCATCATGTGGATTTGCATGCAGAAGTATATTGTTTTTTCCTTTTTCTAGGTGTGATGACTGCAATCAACATGACCATACCAATGAGTCTGACGCTTTTCCTCCACATAATCCAGTTGTCATTGCAGACACTAATGCAATGGCATTTGAAGCAAGGTATTATTGCCCTATATTCAATTTTCCATTCCCTAATCATAGGTAGGGTAGCAGGCCACTTAGTGGATGTGTACGTGGCCTACCATTACTTACGCACGCAATTTGAAAGAGTCCCTCACTGAACTAAAAGAAACAAGTTGGATAGCCAAGATGTTGTTCCCAGACTGGTGGTGTGGGTATCAAATGTGACTTACAACAGCACACGGAGGGTAATAGTACATGGATTCCACCCTAAAGAGAGTGATGTTACTAGTGGTGTGCAGATGACAGATCTCCACCATCATCACAAAATCCCTCACAGACCTCACTGCACCAATCTGTACTGTGTTTGTTTTGGGGGCACTGCCCCCCTCACATATTAACCACACAGATCAATGCATGATGACATGATGCATGATGACTCTGTCTACATCAGGGAAATCTGTATACCTACCATCGACAAGAGTATAACTTATTTGTCATAGGTTAACTGATAGCTGGCTACTGTTGTGTTCATGTCTGGGTGCTGTCGTTTGTACGATCTTTTTCCTTGCCATTGATCTAGTACTTCGGTGGGGGAACATCTTGGTACGAGTGACCACAACACGGTCAGGTTTAAAATGAGAAACACTGCAGAGGTTCACCAGTCTAGGTTAAAGGTTCTGGATTTCAGGAGGGCGGACTTTGGGAAAATGGGGCAAATAGTGGCTAGGGCATTGCAGCTGGTGGGGGACTTGACAGAAGTAGAGACAAAGTGGGGGAGTATAAAGGAAGCTATTGTAGGGTCCACTGACATCTGTGCCAAGAGAGAAAGTAAAAATAAGATGAGGAAAAAAACAGCTGTGGTATGCTAGGGAAGTAGCAATAAAAGGTAAGTACAAAAAGGAAAGCCTTTATGAGGTTCAAGACAACTCAGATGGAAGTGAACCTGGTAAAATACCAGGTGATCCAGAGAGAAGCTGGGGTAGCGGTAAGGAGGGCAAAGGCACAGACAGAGGAGGGAATAGCCAGAGGGGTCAAAAATTGGGATACGACTTTCTTTTGATATGCAAATGAAAACAGGAATACTAGGCAGGGGATTCTCCAGTTAAGAACAAACTAGGGGGAGGCACTACAAGGGGACAGAGTAAAGGCGGACCTACTAAACACTTATTTTTGCTCTGTGTTCAAGAGGGAAGAAGAAGAAGAAGAAGTAGGCAGCAGAGCAGGAAATGAAGTGGCTGGGGACGGGAGGTGCGACAGTTTCTCATGGGGGAAATATTGGAAGAACTGGGCTACGTGAAGGTGGACAGGGCAATGGTGCCAGATGAGGTGCACCCAAGGGTGTTAAGGGAGCTAAAGGAGGTATTGGCGGTACCTTTGATTGCACTCTTCAATCAGTCCCTGGAAATGGGGGTGGTGCCTGAGGACTGGAGGCAGGCAAATGTAGTCCTCCTGCCATAGGGGGGAAGCAGGGACGAAGTGGGAAGTTACAGGGCCATGAGCTTGACACCAGAGATCATTCCCTGACCTTGTCTTACCACATCTCAATCATGTGCAAAAGCATTAACCCCCCAAAAAGAGGGATTTCTCACAGGTTAAACCACTTCATGATTCCTGAAGTGCATATTGTCATTGCTAAGTATTCTTTGCTCCCCCACTAGACTATGCTTCCCCTGTTTATTCCCAGGCTACTGTTAAGGATATTTCCCGTCTGACTACATTCTTCAACAATGTCTATGTATTTGCCTTGTTGACTCCCTATGGCTCCCACCACTGCAATTTATAGCGGGACATTGGCTGTCTCTCTCCCTAGGCCCACAGAGACTATATTTTTGGTTGCCTAATCAGCAAATCACTATGTGATTCAGATATCTTTACCTTATAGGTGCTTCTTAAGCTAAAGTACTGCAGGTGCAGTTTACTCTTTATGGACCTTCTCCTTCTTGCTGAGCCATGTGTCATGACAAGTATGGACTGGAAGGCTTTTACCAGTGCTGTCTTCTACTTCTAAAACTCTCTCCCCAGTGACATGCACTCTGCACACTCTCGTTCTCTCTTTAAAGCCTAGCTTACTTGTCGCCTAGCTCCATCTACTAATGTTTTATATCACTATAGCGATGTACTCCAGTCATGTTTAGGTGTATTAATGCTTTCAAGTATGTACACTAATTATGCTAAGGTACATTTACACTTACAAGTGTGTACCCCAGTCATGTCAAGGTATATAGTTATGGTTTCAAGTATGTACACTAATCATACTAAGGTATGTGAATGCATACAAGTACGTACCCCAATCATGTTTAGGTATATTAATTTCTTTAAGTATGTACATTAACCATGTTAAAGTATATTAATGCTTGCAAGTATGTACCCAAAATACGTTTAGGTATATTAATGCTTAAAGTACGTACACTAATCATGCTAAGGTATATTAATACTTATTCTGTTAAGACATGGATCTTTTTGTTACCTTTTGCCTACACTATATATTTTAGTTACTCTTATGCAAATTGATTGCATTGCTACTAATGTCTAATGCAGCATATTGCTGTTCTAAGTGTTGTTGTATCACGTGTTTCTCTACTCCAGTATTCTCCTTTTAATCCCAGGTCATGTCTTAGAAAGGTCTATTGGACTAAAATAACCACCTGACCAACAAAAAAATAAAATATTAACAAATACTGCATATTATATGCTATTTTGGAACAGGATATGTTTTCTGTAGCGTCAAGTGCAAGTTCTTTATGAAAATCTTTAAGGCTAGAATTGAGACACACTATTATATAATAAGTAAATTCTGGGTACGAAATAGTTTTATTTCAGTTGTTAGGCATGGCACTGCAGTGTTCAGCCTCAGCATAACAGTGCATGATATTGTGCTAGATATATAATATACATTTAATTACAATTTCATTTTTGTTACAGTTTTTTTATCCAAGATAACCGAGCTGAGATGCAGGATCTCATTTTCAGTGGGGTCCTGCTTCCGAGGGTTCCCTGAAGTTTGGTGGGGCAGCAGACAACATTGCCACACACCCTCCCTCACTAAGCACTATAAGAGTGCATCTCTCAAGCATACTCCAGATGCTTATTTCTTTGCAGTGGCTGTGTGGCTGCTGACTTCCTGCCCTCCCTCCCCATCCTCCTTACCTTGCTGCCATACCACTACCTAGGGTATCCTTTCTCCTTGTCCCCGCTGGCTATGTGTGCCTTATCATGCACTTGACCTGCCATTCTGCTATTATCCTTGCTCCTGCATTCCTTCTTAGCTCCACCATCGTTCTCTTGATCCTGGCCACTTACTGTTGTGCCTGCCCACTTGCTGCTCCACCTTAGTGCTCCTAACCTGGGGTCCTTGCTATGCATTCTGGACTGGACTTCCCTCCTGTCTGCTGCAGGGCCCTGCTCCCTACTGAAACGCTTGGTTGGGTCTGCTCTTGAGAACCTTGCTCCCTGAGCTCTGTGGCTGCCCTCCCTTCTGTCTCATGGCTTTGCTTGCATGCCTCCAGTTGTGTGGCGGCTTCTCTTTCTGGCACCTGCTCAGCATTCCTCTATCCCCTACTGCCCTGCTTGCTGCTCCCCAGGGACTGCTCTGTTTTGCTCTTCCTGTGGGGGTGTTTTGCCCCTGCTTGCTGCACCTCTTCTGTACGGCTGTGGTGTCTGCTCCTCCCTGCTGTTGGCTTTGCTCCATCTCTACCTACCTGTCTGACTTGGGCCTTTTATCTATCTGTACAGTTCTCCATCCCATGACTACTGGGCTCCTGCCCATGAATACTGGGCTCTCACCCACTACTACCAGGCTTATGCCTCTGTAACTAGTCGGCTCTCACTCCATGACTACCAGGCTCATGCCCCTATAACTCTCAGGCTTCGTCCTAACACTAACCCAATAACCTCAGAATTCAGTATGCATCTCCTCTCCTGGCATCATACTGCAACTAACTCAAGCTTCTCCATGACTTACTATGCTCATCTATATGGCGCAATTCTGTTCCTATCAACTGTCTGTGCCCTTTCCTCCTAGCACTAGTTCCACTCCTCCTGAGATAAACTTAGGACCTATTTCAACTAAGGCAGCTTGAGGGCCTAGCTTCATAAGGACAGGTGGTAGTCAGACTTCTTTTCTGTGAGCTAGATTGTACATCTAGCCCCAGCTGTTCTGTAGGTCGAAGATAGTTTAGTTCTCCTGTAATCCAAGCATCATGCAGGAGTGGGACCCTCCATAAGGGTTCCTCTGGTCATGCCATTGAGACTCTGTGACACCCTCAATCTATAGAACTCAGGAGGTGTCTGGTTTGCTTGGCAGTGATTTATCCACTGCACCTGCTATGTACATGCAAAGTCTCTTCCTCTACCTCTTCCTTTAGCAGTACCTTGCTCCCTAACCAAGGGGGAAGCCCCAGCACTTGGGGATCCTTCAGTCATATGACTGCAACTCTGTGACATCCACTTAGGTTTTGGCATCCTATGGGTGTGCAGGTTCTTCTATAACAGAGTTCAGCTCCTCACAGGAAGCTAACCTTCCTCATTATGGGAGCTGAGCCTCCTTTCTCCAAAGGTGCAGGCTTCTCTCTGGGCCTCGTTAATAATATATTAGCTCTGAGACACCTTCAAGGATGATCATCCTGTTAGATGGATGGGGTGAGTTTCTGCTTCCCCCAAAGTATGCCAATCTCCTGTTCCTTCCTTGATTACAGTAAAGCTTAAGCCATTCGAGTAGCCCAGTTTTCCTCGTCTTCTCTGCAGTCAGTTTTCAGTGTTTCATATGATGCCTACATATGAAAGATAATCATGTAGACTTTTGGGATGGTGACCTAAAGCCTTGTATCCCAAAAGTTTCCTCTGTTTGGATTTTTTCCTCCTGTTCATGCTGAAGGTCATAATTAGTAGATTAGTAGTTTGTTCTAGTAGTAGTAGTATTATATTTTATTTAAAACCATGAAAGGGAAATTACTCCATTGAGCAATGCTCATTTCCAAGGAGATCCGATATACATACATTCCATTACCATTCATTCATTTTGTCATTGACCATACAATAGGAAAATTCAATACAGTTCATAAAAGCACAGCTTGTAGGCCTATACATAGAAATATTAAGTAATATAATAAATACAAAGTTATAAATATTTTTAAGTCCAGTAACATTTTATCTCTGGTTAATGCAGTCAGGTTACTGCAGTAATGCAGTATGGTTGGGGGCTGGTAGCTAGGTCCCTATACCACTGTTTTATGTGACCTATCTTTGTTCTATTGTTAGTGCCCCCTACCCCCACAGGAATTAAGTGCCATGCTACAGCACCTCTGTACACAATTGATGACCTCCCATTTTCTAAACTGCACTTTTTGACATAATATTCAATGCCTTCCGCTGATCGCAGACATTGTTTAATTGGTCTGATCCTAAACAGATCTTGAATATATTTGGATACGTTGCTTTTTGATACTTTAAGCATAAATAGTGAGATGTGCAGTTCTCTCCTGAGTTGGAGTCTGGGCCAGTTTAATGCATGATAAAGGTGACAATGATGGGCCCCAAAAGGGGCATCCGAAACATATCTTGCTAGTCTATTATAGAGCACATCCAACTTATCAAGCACCATTTTAGGTGCCCCAGAGTATAATATGTCCCCCTTTTGAGCAATCGGTTTAAATGCTTCATTGGCAAGCTTTTAAACTAGTCAAGGGGGGAGGCACTGATAAGCAGCAGGAAAATCCCAGCCTCTCCCTACAAAACAGGGTACTAAATGAGAAAAAGACCAAGGTAGAAAGGTCAGTGGGGGATGCTGCAACTGAAGGTAAAGCCATCAAAAATGGAAAGCAATGAGTACCAATGCCCGTAGTCTGAGTAACAAGCTTCCTGAATTAGTGGCCTTGATGGAGGAGGAACATCTGGATATCGTGGCAGTCACAGAAACATGGTTCACACAAAACCATGACTGGGAGATAAACATACCAGGATACACTATCTACGGAGGGACAGAGAGGGTAATAGAGGAGGAGGAGTAGCTCTTTACATAAGGAAGGAATCAAAGCAGCAGAACAAAAGGGAAAACAGGGAGGAGAAGAAGCACTGTGGGTAAATTTGGAGACCGCAATGCACCATAATCCGCACAGGGTTGATACAGACTTTCTCAGGGGAGGAAATGGACAAGAAAATGACAGAAAGTATACTTAGTAAGGCAGAAAAAGGGGAGATATTGCTGATGGGCGATCTGAATATGCCAGATGTTAACTGGAGTGCAGTTGCAGCAGCCACTTCGAAGAGTGGGGTTATTCTAGATGCCCTACAGGGGGCATGCCTTAGATAACTAGTATTGGAGTCCACTCGAGAGGGAGCAATCTTAGACCTGGTTCCCTCAAATGGAGATGAAGAGAGGATCACAGATGTAGAAGTGGGTAGCCATCTGGGAACTAGCGACCATCGAACAGTATAGTTCACAATAAACACAGCAATAGAGACAAGCCATACAAAGGCAAAGGTACTGGACTTTAGGAGGGCTGACTTTGCCAAAATGGGTGAGTGCCTAAGGAATGCACTAGCAAATGGGCAGGAAGGAGAGGTGGAAGAACAATGGGGAATAATAAAAACTGCCATCACAGAGGTAACTAGCCTTTGTGTGAAGCAAATAAACAAAACTAAACGATGTAAGAAACCACTGTGGAGGTCACGTGATGGCAGCCAGCTAGGCAGCAGCTGAGGCCTTGAGCTCTTCCCTCCTGCTGCTCTAATCGCCAGTTTTCGAACTCCCCGGCGCATTAATTTGTTGAAATCGGCATTGAGGGAGTTTTGATAAGCCTTCTACTAAGTGGGTTTGAAGTCTGACCGCAGAAGATCGCCTAATTTAACAAGATGGAGGTGGATGGGAAACAGGACTTGTCAGACACACACCACCTACATCTCCTGAAAAGGCAGCTAAGAAGCTACGAACCAGAGTGGTGTGAAACCGGAGGAGTGGAGACAAACTTCAGCTAGCCAACCCCTTACGGAGGACAGATTTCTCCAAGAATTGTCTCCGTGAAAGAAATTTTACAGGAGCTGGCTGGAGAGCTTAACCTCGGAGCGACTCTGTCGTTGGTTTTGACCCGAGTGTCTGACGTGGAGGTTAGAGTGTTCTCCGTGAGAGCAATGGAGATCTAAGTCTCAAATGAAATCTCCGAGCTTAAACAGCAGATTAAGAAGCTTCAAGCAAAACTGAAGATCTAGAGGCGAATCGTCGAATAATCTTCTGATTCTGGGCCTACCTGAGATGGAAGAGGGCCCAGATCTATTAGCCTTCCTCCAGAGGTTCCTGATAAAGTGGTGGCCCATCACCTATTAGCCCTTCGCACTATCTGAATGGGCCCACCGCCGCTGAGGCCTCGACCCCTGCCTGGATCACCTCCGCCCCATTATTATGAAATTTTTAAGTACATAGAGAGGCAACATGTTTACAGCAACTCTAGAGTTAAAAGAGGTGTTGAGATCGCCAGAATCGGATCACGCAGGACCTTCCGAAGGAAACTAGGGAGAAGAGGGCAGCCTTCCATCCTGCAGTCCAGAAATTAATTGCTGCCTCCATCCCCTTCAGAATGATCTATCCGGCGACGTTAAAGGTTACAGTTGGTGGCTCTACCTATAGCTTCAGCTCCCCCAAGGCGGCTCTGAAGGATTTGGCTATTAAGCTACCGGACCTATTTAAGAACTCTGGCTGAAAGACACTTTGCCTTTTTTGTATGCTATTACATTGCCACCATTATTTTTTGGTCTAATGGTAGATGGGTGGCTTGTTTCCCCTTTTACTTTTCTTTTAGTTCGTTATATGCCCTTCTTATTACCCTAATCTGCTTGTTTGATTTCGGTGCCCAAACTCCTCCTGTTTCTCCTCATTGGTAGTTTTGGGCTTCACAGGCTTCCTAACCCTTGATTTCTCTCCTACCTGGTGGTTCCTCGATGGCTGGTTTGGGTGGCTGGGCACTATCCCAGAGGTCGGGGTGGGAGCTCCTCTGCTGGGCCCAGTGTGTCTTCCATTTCCGGAACCTTTCTGCTGGGTTGTGGTTCCTTGGGGGGTAACTTCCTGGCGGTGGGACCCGGTTGGTCCCGCGCTGATATGGTTCCCCCCGGAAACATCGGACCTAAGCGGTGAACTCTCATGGATCCAAGGTATGTTTCTCAGCTAAGCTACCTCTACAGGCGGTCGGGGTTCCTGGAGGGTGAGTAAGATATTTACTCGTTCTGGCGGAAGACTGGGTCATGGTTATGTTGGCACTGGCAGCCGGGGGGAGGTATTATGGGTGGGGGTTTCTCTTCCCCCTAATTGTAGCAGTTTCTTCCGTTTGCTGGTGTTTGGGGTGCGGGGGGGTGCCAGGGCCTGAAGTTTAGCGGCTTGCTGGATGTGGAATCGCGAGCCTAGGGTTGGGGGTTTGGCTAACCTCACCCCGGTGGTCGGGATACTGTTGGTCACTTTATGGGTGGCTGGGTCTTACGCCCGTGGTAATATGTTTCTGGGTTGTACTTCCCTCCGTTGACCTGGCCAATCACCACTGGGGTCTCAGAGGTTCGCAATTGGGGTCGGGCGGTCAGGGCTTCCCTTTCCTTGCCTGAATCAGCTTTGGTTTTTGCCCTGGCTCTCCTGTGTAAATAGTTGTTCTCCGGGTTTGTGTTTTATATTGGGGGTGGGTGGATGGGTTGGGATGTTTACTCCTTTGGTTTAAGTCATTTGTGGGGTATTTGGGTGGGTGGGGTGCGGGGTGGGTATATTACTGTGTGTTATGCATGGTCTCTTGCCAAGTGTGGTTGTACTATTATATACTGTGTTATTTAGATGGTAATGTTTATTGGAGGCAGGTTGGGGATGGGTTTTGGGGATAGTAGCGGGTGGTGGGGGTATGGGAGGTCTGGTCTAGTCTGCCAGCTTAGAGTGGGGTACTGTTCTAGCATGGCTAGATTGCTGGGGTTTCTTTTGTGGGTATTCTGTTCTGGGGTGTCTGGCAGACTATTGAACGTTGGACTTATTTGTTTTGTGCCTTTTCTCTCCTTTTATTATTGATTTTGTCTGGGTGCATGTTCTCTCTATATGGTATTTAAAATGGCTACAAACACGATTAAAATAATCTCTTGGAATGTGCGCGGACTTAGAGATCGGGTCAAACGGTCTCAGATTTTTAACCACTGCTCATTGTTGCAGGTTGATATTCTTTTTCTGCAAGAAACGCATTTAAGCCATGTTGACACCAAATTCCTATCTCGTTCTGGTTTTTCCCAGACTTATCTTGCTGGGAATTCCAGTCTTAGTAAAGGTGTTGCTGTTCTTATTAAAAAGCATGTGTTATTCATGAAGGAATTGATTGTATCAGACCCAGAGGGAGGTTTATTCTGGTTAAAGGTACTCTCAATGGCGGCAGTGTTGTTCTGGGTTCTGTATATGGACGGTGGGGAGTCCAGAACTTTTATGTCTCTTGCAGACAAGCTATCTAATTTCCTTCCTTCCCAGTTTATATTGGGAGGGACTGGACTGTCCCCTCTCATCTATATTGGATAAAGAACCCCAGGATAAGCATCCCCCTTCTCCTGCCCAGAGAGCTCTTCAGGAGTTATTGTTAATGTTAGGTTTATGTGACCCATGGAGACTCTCCAATTCCTCTTTTCGTGCTTTCTCTTTTCTTTCTCAGTCGCATGGTTCCAAATCGAGGATAGATTTTGTTTTAATTAGTAAATCCTTTCTTCCCAGTCTTCTTCAATCCGGTATTGATCCAATCATCCTCTTGGATCATGCCATAGTTTGGATCAGACTTTCTTTAGATCCTGAGTTTTGTTGGGATTCCGTTTGGAGGTTAAATACTCAGTTGTTGAAGGATCCTCAAAATGTCTCGAGTATTAAGTCTCTGATTTCTTTCTTCCTGGCGGAGAACCTGAATTCTACCCCGAGACTTGATATAGTTTGGTGCTCTTTGAAGTGCTATCTCAGGGGTGAGTTAATCAAGATGGCCTCCTCCAGGAAGAAAGCTTGGCTTGCAAAATCTCTGTCTTTAATGAATAAAATTAGAGATCTGGAAGCTAAATACTCTTCAACTTCTTCTTTACCGGCTCTTAAAGACCTTTTGTTAGCCAAGCATGAGTATATGGATCTTTTGAAGGAGAAAACAGAATACTGTTTGATAAGAACTCAAACTAAATATCTTGACCATGGGGAAAAAGCTGGGAAACTCTTGGCTTTGCGACTGCGGGCGCTGGAAGGCTCTAGGATAATTCCTTCTCTGTTTTCCCCATCCGGCTCTACTGTATCCTCCCCTAGAGGTATTGCCCGTATCTTTGAGAGATACTATTTGGACCTTTATAGTAAACCTTCTTTATCTCCCTCTATCTCAAATATCAATACGTATTTGGGGGACGTCGACATTCCTTGTTTGTCAGTGGCCCAACAAGAAATTCTTTTGGCTCCTATTTCGCCGGAGGAGATAGAAAGGACTATTACTTCTATGGCACCTGACAGAGCACCTGGCCCTGATGGCTTCCCCGCTAATTTCTACAAGGTTTTCGTTAAAGAGCTGGTACCTATTCTTCTTAAGTTATATGAATATCTATTGGTTTCTATCGAAGTAGATCCCACCTTGTTTGAGGCCACAATTATTTTGATTCCTAAACCTGACAAAGTCCCCACGGATCTGGCAAACTATAGACCTATCTCCCTTCAAAACTATGACATGAAAATCCTCGCTAAGATACTAGCCGAAAGAATTAAGAAAGTCTGTTCTGGTTTACTGAGTCCCGAGCAAGTAGGCTTTGTGTCTGGCAGGTCTGCTGCGGATCACTTAAGAATCTTGTCCCATATTTCCCAGCATGCCCAATCAGCCCCTTATCCGGCAGCTTTGGTTTCTCTTGATGCAGAAAAGGCCTTTGACCGAGTGGAATGGACCTTCCTTTGGACCGTAATGGAGAGGATGGGCTTCCCGTCTACTTTCCTGAAAAGGGTTCGGATGTTCTATGGTTTCCTCTCAGCTAAAATTTATTGTAATGGGGTTTCTCCCCCCTCTTCCGTTTATATACTGGTACTAGACAGGGGTGCCCCCTTTCACCTTTGCTGTTTAATTTGTATTTGGAACCGCTGCTTATCAGACTTAAAACATCCCCCCAGGTTAGAGGCTTTTTGTTACAACAGCAGGAACTGGTGCTCTCTGCTTATGCAGATGACATACTTCTGCATCTAATATACCCGGCAGAGTCCTTAAAGGCAGCGATTGATATTATTGAGCAGTTCGGTTCCTTCTCTCAATACAAATTGAATATTTCTAAGTCCGAAATTTTCCCATTAAACGTCCATACCAATAAACAGGAGTTTACTTCTTTTGGGATGAGGTGGACCCCTAGATCCATTAAGTATTTGGGGATTCATTTTTCGACCGAACCCTCTCTTTTGAAAAAGCTAAATTTGGATAGAATTAAAAATCTGGTTTATCAGGATCTGCAGCGATGGTCTGCCCTTCCTATTTCTCTTTGGGGTCGGATCAATATTATTAAAATGAATGTCCTTCCCCGCATCTTTTACCTGTTGAATCTGTTAAATCTTTGGCTCCCTATCATATACTTTCAGCAACTCCATACTATGTTCTCTAATTTTATCTGGCGTGGGAAGGGTGTTAGACGCTCATATGCTAAACTATCTCTTCCTAAAGAAAAAGGCGGTCTTCGGTTACCTAATACATAGACAGTGTCAGCAGATAAGGGCCTATGGCCCACCTAGTCTGCCCATTTGAGCTTGTAAGTTCAGACTGTTTTCCTAGAAGTCTGTTGCCCCTTACCCCTGACCTCCAGAATTCCTTTATGTCTATCCCATGCATTCTTAAATCCCGTGATTGTTTCAGCCCCCACCACTTCCTCTGGCAGGGTGTTCCACTTGTCCACCACCCGTTCTGTGAAGAAATTCTTCCTCACGTTTCCTCTGAATCGTCCTCCCTCCAACTTCATCCCATGCCCTCCAGTCCTGGAACATCTTTTTCGCTTAAAAATAGTGTATTCCTGCACCCTGTTCCTCCCTGTAAGATACTTGTATGTCTCTATCATATCCCCTCTCTCCTTCCTCTCCTCCAGGGAGTACATGTTCAGTTCCTTCAACCTGTCTTCATAGGACTTGTGATGCAATCCATGCACCATCTTTGTTGCCCTCCTCTGAATCTTCTCTACCCTGTCTATGTCCTTACGTAGGTAAGGTCTCCAGAACTGTACACTGTACTCCAGGTGGGGCCTCACTAGTGTCTTGTATAGTGGAATTATGACCTCAATTTTCATGCTGGTGATGCCCCTGCCTATGCATCCCAGCATCCTATTTGCTTTACCTGCTGCCTTGTCACACTGTTTCCCTACCTTGAGGTCATCAGAGATGATAACCCCAAGATCCCTTTCCTGCTTGGTGCATGCTATATCCTCACCCCCCAACTGATATATTGTGCCAGGGTTTTTATGCCCCATATGCATTATCTTGCACTTCTTTGCATTGAATTTCAACTGCCAAACCCCTGACCATTCTTCAAGTTTCTGCAGGTCCCTTCTCATTCTGTCTACACCTTCTGGTGTGTCTACTCTGTTACAGAGCTTTGTGTCATCAGTGAACAGTGAAATTCTGCCTTCTAGGTCCTGCATAATGTCACTGATGAAGATGTTGAATAGGACCAGTCCCAGCACTGATCCCTGTGGTACCCCACTGGTCACTCTTCCCTCTGTGGAGTGACAGCCATTTACCACCACCCTCTGTGTCCTGCCACCCAGCCAGTTACCCACCCACCACACTACTGTCCTGCCCACACCCATATTCCCCAGTTTGTGTAATAGTCTTCTATGTGGCACAGTGTCAAAGGCCTTGCTGAAGTCCAGATAGGCCATGTCCACTGCCCTCCCCTGATCCACCTCCCTAGTCACCCAGTCAAAAAATTCAACGAGGTTGGTCTGACATGACCTCCCCCTGGTGAAACCATGCTGCCTTGGGTCCTGTAGTCCATTGACAACCAGATGCTCCACCAATCTCTCCTTCAGTAGTGCTTCCATGATCTTCCCCACTACCGAGGTGAGGCTGACTGGTCTGTAGTTACAATTACATTACAATGAATGATACAGCTTGGATTCAGAACTTACAGAATAACTCAAAACATAGGTACAAGTTAAAATAACAAGAAAAACACTTTATGAGAGTGGAGGTTGGGGGGATAAGCAGCCACAGAGTGCCTTGTCAGTAGTTCAGAGGGACGGGGATAGCTGGCAGTGGGGTGAAGAAAGGAGGGACGAGAGAGAGGTATGTAATGCGGTGGAGGTGAAGGGTGGGGGAAGAAGGGCGATAAGGTATAGGGATAAATGGTGGGGTGAGGGGAGGCTGAATGGAGAAGACATGCTAAAAAGTAAATGGTGGGGTGTGAGGGGGCATGGTCAGGCAGCTTGCATTAGTAGTGACTGTTAGGGAAACTCATGGGACTGTGAGTTGGAGGAGGGGGGAAGGCGTGGTGGAGGGTGCCGAAGGAGCATGACGCAGACCCAGCATGTGCTTTCAACCTAAAAACAAAGCTTTGGATCATGTATGGTACAAAAATAAACATTGATAAAAATACATAATTTGAAAGCTTGAAAAAGGCATTCCTGGGGTGCATAGATCATCCTATACAGAAATAGAGATAGTACAGCATCATGCCTGTGTACTGTTTCCCCTTGGCTGATGAAAGGACAATGTTAAAGAAAAATCTGTTGTTGCTGGGACAGAGCATATTAAAATCAATGCTTTTACAGATAAAAATGTCATAGTTTTCTAGTTCCCAAGCCCCTTAGGTTTGTCTAGCCCACACCCCAAAGAAACCTTTGATGTGCTCCTGGCTCACTTGAGACTGTACAAAAACTTTAAGAAGTGCAGGTCTCCAGTTGACTATAGGGTGGGGACTGAGAGTGTCTTTCTCTGCCTGACTCTGTTCATTGCCCTCTGGGTGGTGGTGACAGTGTGGTGAGGTGCACGATGAAGTTAGCTATTGTGTGTGCAGAGCTGGGACTGCATGATTGAATATTTACTGTTGTGATGTCCTCTCTCTCTCTGTTTGGTGGGGGGGGGCAGAAAGAATAAGAGAGGAGGCCATGATACAAAACAATTGGGGGAGGGTTCACTGTGTGTGATGGCACTGCAGTTTTTTTTTTTCTGCTGGGGAGCTAGAAGCAATGGGGGAGCAGGATAAATGTGCAATAATCAGAGTATTTCTTGGCTTTGCTTGCATTGTTTCCTGTATAAGTGATCAAAATTTACCATTATATTTAAGGGCTAGTGCAACCATCTGCGGGCTAG
This sequence comes from Neoceratodus forsteri, assembly GCA_016271365.2. NCBI lineage: Eukaryota > Metazoa > Chordata > Ceratodontiformes > Ceratodontidae > Neoceratodus > Neoceratodus forsteri. The sequence continues at coordinate 240,247,156 of CM057459.1, read as the reverse complement.
TGCAATTTTGAATCGACTTGCCCTGCTGGCTAGTGCAAAAAAAGGTTAAGGTTGACCCCTGACCAAGAGCAAGTGGCAGAAGTTACACCAGGAGTGAGCAGGTGTATCTATCTATGCACAGTATAAAAGATAACCAAGAAGCCTCACTGGGGCAACACAGTACTGTGCAGCAAGTAGAGGAGACTAGTGAGCAGGAGAGTAATGGCAGCCCCAATAGCCATACTGGGCATACTGCTGGCAGCAGAGTGGCAGCACCTGTGGCACAGGGTGCTTGAGGGCAGGAACCAGAGGGACAGGCAGCAACAACAGCAGCCAGGAACAGTCAGGTACATGGCACCATGGGTATACAGGCCCAGGAAGTTTTACCTGGACTGCACAGAGGAGCAATGTATTGCACGATACCACCTGCCCAGTGCAATTATAGCTGAGCTCTGTGTAGACATCAGGGAAGAGCTCCAGAGTACCACCCATAGGGGGCACCCAGTCCCTGTGGAGGTAAAGGTGACCGCAGCACTCCGTTGCCTAGCTACAGGGACCTTCCAGACCCTCACAGATGACAGAGTGGGCATCTCACTGCCTGCCATGTCACGATGCCTCAAGCAGTTTGCAGATGCGATGGTGCAGTGTGTGGATACATGTACCCAGATCCCACGGGATGAGCATCAGCAACGGTCCACCAAGTACACATTCTATGACATGGCACTGTTCCTGCATGTATTAGGTGCAGTAGACTGCACACATGTACCCATCAGGGCACCACCAGGGCAGGCAGATGTGTACATGAACAGGACAGGGATACACACAATGAATATGCAGGTCATGTGTGATGCACAGTGCCATATCCTGGATGTTGTGGCACAGTACCCTGGTTTCTGCCATGACTCATATATACTGTGGAACTATGGCCTGCACGAGGCATGTGAGGCAGGGCACATCAGAGGTGATTGGCTCATTGGTAGGTATACCTGGCACATGTGTCCACACATCACACAGGCATGGCGGGCACCCACAGTAGAACACTAACAATGTACCCATACCACCAACAGATGACAGTGGATATCGACAGCTGCCATGGGTCATGACACCCCTCTGCCACCCACAGATGGCAGCAGAGCAGAGCTACAATGATGCACACATAGTGACAAGGGACGTGATAGAACACACCTTTGGCATCCTGAAGGCATGGTTCAGGTGCATGGACCACTCTGGTGGTGCACTGCAGTACAGTCCAGAGATGGTCTGCAGGATATTCCTCACATGTTAGATCCTGCACAGCTTTGCACTGAGGAACAATGTGCCCCTGCCAGACATGGAGGATGAGGTCGATGACATGGATGGACAATAGCAGGATAGGCCCGTGAGACAGCCGTAAGCACAAGCTTCACTGTGCTGTGCAGGACAACATGCCAGATGGGCCCTGATTGAGTGTCACTTTGCAGAGGGCCAGTATCACCATGCAAAGTGCACCAGCAGCACTAAGGAGGCTACACAGCATGGGAGGAACATCACATGGAGATGCTGGGGACATGCATTGGTGACACTGTACACTGCTGCCAGTGCCCCAGCCCTGTGCCCAGTGGCAGGTGAACAGAACACACAACCAGGACATATGGGCATTGATGCAGTGCACAGTCTGCCCACACAGCCTGACCACCCTGTGCAGTGTGTGTGCCTTAAGACAGTGGACCACTACAGACATGTGACAGGGGTGCAGAGCACAGATGACCAGACACCACTGAAGATGGGACATGCACAGACCACTAGAGGCCTACCAAGAGGTCACACATTCAAGAGTGCATATGCCTGTGAGGAATGATGCAGGTGAGTGGATCCCAATGACAAGCATTGCAAAGCACTATGCAGGTGCTTCATACAGTAAATGGGCATGCAGTGCCATTACTAATGTACATGTAACTGCGGCATAATGAAAATGCACTGTGCAATGCATACCACAATTGCGTTATGTGGCCTGTGCAATACACGGTTGAGGTCTACACGTGTAGCGCATGCAGGACATGCAAAAGCCACGTGTGGTCAAATGATACAGATGCCAGAGGCCTGCAGAGGTATGGGGAACCTGCACACAGCAGTCACTGGCCACTGACAACCTGAAATATGCCTGCAAGCCTGTAAGGAACCAAACAATGACCACATTAAGTGGAAGGGCACCCAATTATAGTGCAGCTGAGACTGTTCAGCTCATCAACCTGGTGTAGCAGTGGCAGACCACACTGCTACCACCAGAGTGCAGGGCCCACACATCTAGGGAGAGGGACAGGGTATGGATGGCCATCAGCAGGCGCCTGCAGGGGGTTGAAAGGTGTGAAGAGGACCATCAGGCAGCTGAAGCACCACTGGCAGGACCTCCATAGGAGGGACGAAAAAATTACTCACCTTAGTACTGTTGTTTCTTCTAATGGAGTCTTGCTATATTATGACAATTGCAGTATGACCGCAGGTTAGAACTGCCTCCGGAGGTGAAATAGTTAACTTTCCATGCAGGCATGGAACTTAGAGCGCGAACTCGGTTGAAAACTCTGTCTGTTGTTCTTCAAATGCAAACTGTCAGATCTTTATGAGCTAAAACTCACTAAGGCTCTGTGTGGAAGCTGTAAACCTACACTAGCCAACTGGCTACTAACATAAACACTCATGTTTTGGCCTAAAACAAAGACTCAAGTCAGGAGACCCAAAAATGCAAAAACACAACACCAATTCACCCAAAAAGGAAGGTGAAAAACAACAAGGTGGGCATCAAAAAAGTGCCAACCCTGTACTGCCCACCCACATCCCAAAACAGAGGTTCTGAGAGGGGCAGGCAGGGAGGGAGGTCATAATATAGCAAGACTCCATTAGAAGAAACAACATTACTAAGGTGAGTAATTTTTTCTTCAAACAACATGAAGTCTTGCTATATTATGACAATTGCAGACTACACAGCAGTACCCCCATGGAGGAGGGACAGAACCTACTTAGGGAATAGGCTCTGAAGCACGGCTGTGCCAAACCGAGCATCACTCCTAGCCTGGATGTCCAGGGAGTAGTGCTTGGTAAAAGTGTGAACTGTTTTCCAGGCAGCTGCTTGACATATTTCTAGAATAGGAATGTCTCTGGCAGCAGCCAGAGAAGCAGCTGTACCTCTGGTAGAGTGAGCCCTCAGGCCTGAGGAGGAACTTTACCCAACTTCTTGTAGCAGAATTGGATACAAGAGACAATCCACCTGGCAATGGATCTTTTAGTGGCTGGCTTCCCTTTACCAGCTTTGCCATAAGTGAGGAACAGTTGGAGGGAGTCAAACCTATGACCCTTGGTACGCTCTATGTAGTAACTAAGGGCTCTCTTCACATCTAGGCTATGCAGCCTCCTCTCCCCAGAGGAGGAGTGGTCAGTGAAGTACACTGGAAGAGAAATAGATTGATTAAGGTGGAAATCTGAAACCACCTTAGGCAGGAACTTTCTGTTAGTCCGGAGGACCACCTTATCTCTGTGAAAAGAGATAAACTCCTGCTCCACTGACAACGCTTGTAATTCACTTATGCATCTGGCAGAGGTGATGACTACCAGAAACACAGTTTTCCGTCAAGTACTTGAGCTCAGCTGAAGACAAGGGCTCGAAGGGGGTTTGCATAAGCTGAACAATGCAAACATTGAGATCCCAGGCAGGGGCAGGATCCCTGAATGGAGGGTTGGTGTGAAGCAACCCCTTAAAAAACTTGGAAAATACAGGATGAGCTGAAAGAGAAGAGGATTTACCTGCTGAAATAAAAGCAGACACAGCTGCCAAGTGCATCTTCAGGGTAGCTGGTCTCAGCCCCAAAGAATTCAGGTGGACCATATAATCCAGGACTGTGGGTAGATCAGCAGAGACTGGGGAAATATGCTTTTCCGAGCACCATATGGAAAACCTTTTCTATTTGGAATTGTAAGTAGTCCTGGTGGAGAGGCTTCCTTGAGGCCTTCAATATATCCATTACACCTTGGGGAAAGGTGTAAATCAGCAAACTCTAACTCTTCAAGAACCAAGCCTTGAGATTGAGAGATTTGAGATTCGGATACCAGACCCTTCCCTGGGCACAGGTTAACAGACTGTGATTCCTGGGAAGGCACAGTGGAGGATGGACTGCTAAGGACAGCAGGAGTGGATACCAGGGTTGTCTGGCCCAATCTGGAGCTATCAGAATGACTTTGCAGGATTGGGATCTGATTTTGACTAGCACTTTGAACAGGAGAGGAAAGGAGGAAAGCATAGAGGAACTTCCTTCCCAACTGAGGGCTAAGGCATCCAGGGGAGTGAGCCCAACACTGGGGGCCTGCAGCAAAAAGAGGAAGTTGGTGATTGTCTGGGGCTGTAAAAGATCTATCTGCGGGGTGCCCCATCTGGCAAATACTACTCCCAAGACCAGGGGATCCACCGACCATTCGTGGTGGCCCTGGGAAATCCTGCTGAGAGCATCTGCCAGGACATTGTCCTTGCCTGGGAGGTGGACTGCCGTAAGGGAGGTGTTCAGGAGTAAGCCAGAGACCACAACTTCATCGCCGGTGCACAAGGTCATGGTCGAGTGCCCCTTGCTTGTTGATGTACACATTGTAGTGGTGTTGTCTGTTCTGACCGGAATACTCTTGTTCTGAACAGATTTGGAAAAAGCTTGAAGTGCTAGAAAAACTGCTCTGAGCTCCAACAGGTTGATGTGGAGCAGAGATTCCTGGGGAGACCACAGACCCTGGGTGGTGAGGTCACCCATGTGAGCTCCCCAGCCCAAGAGGGACACATCTGTAGTAAGGATTAGAGAATGAGACTGAGTGACAAAAGGAACCCCTTGTCTCAGGTTGCTCTGATCCTGCCACCACTGTAGGGCTTGGATCAGGGTTCGAGTTACTGGGATCAACTTGGTAAGAGGATCCTTTCTTTGAGACCAAAAAGCTCTCAAATGGAACTGGATGTCCCTCATCTGAAATCTTTCTCCCGCACAACTGCTGTGGAAGCAGCCATGTGTCCTCAGAGCTGCAGAAATGCCTTGCTGGCCGGGAGACCTGCAGGGTAAATGAGGAGGCCAGGAGACTAGGGTCTTTGCCCTGTCCAGGGAAGGAAGGCCCTGGCTTCTCTGTGTGTTCAGTTCTGCGCCTATGAAGATAAGAAGCTGGACAGGCTCTAGAACTGACTTTGAGAGATTCAGAAGGAAACCTAGAGAGGTAAGCAGTTGCTGCGTTATCTGAAGATGTAAATTGACCTGGTCTGGGGACTGGCCTGCTATGAGCCAATCGTCCAGGTAAGGAAAGATGGCAATCTTTTGCCTTCTTAGGTAGGCAACTGCTACTGCCAGGCATTTGGTGAATACCCTTGGGGCAGAAGTGAGGCCGAAGGGCATTGCTCTGAATTGGTAGTGGCCTGAGGGCAGCTCAAACCTGAGGTACTTTTGATGGGAGCTTCTGATGGGAATATGGAAGTAGGCATCCTTGAGGTCCAGGGAAGCTAGCCAGTCCCCTGGCCTCAGAGAGGGTAGGATAATTCCCAGAGTCACCATTTTGAACTTTGGCTTTAAAAGGTGCTTGTTTAAATATCTGAGATCCAGGATGGGCCGCCATTCTCCTGTCTTTTTTTTGGGGTAAGGAAGTACCTGGAGTACAAACCTTTGCCCTGGTGTAGGGGAGGAACCCTTTCCACAGCTCTGAGAGCCAGGAGGGTAGAGACCTCTGTCTCTAGGGCGAGTGCCTCTGATGGAGTTGCAGGTGGAAAAGATCTGGTTCTCAGCTTTGGAAATTTTTTGAAGCTGAGAACCAGTCCCTGGCTTACTACTTCCAGGACCCACTTGTCTGATGTTAAAGACTTCCAGTCCCGGACAAAGTAAGCCAGCCTGCCCCCTATAGGTAGAGAAGAATCGGCCCTGGCAGTCCCATCAGGGTGCCTGCTTGGCATGGGCTTTGGGCTGAGGGGTGGAAGCAGACCTGCTTGTACCCGTCTGCCTCTCCCTCTAAAGAACCCCCTCTGAGCATAGGCGGAGGAGGAAGCTTGGGCTTGGTAAAAAGGCCTTATGAAAAGGCCTGCCCCTGCCTCTAGGAAGCTGCTTTTGAGGAGTGGCCTGCCTTTCCTTAGCCTGTGCACTCCTATAGGTGGTCCTATTTTCATCCATTTTCTTCATGTAATTCTCTGTTTGCTCCCCAAACAGAGAATTTCCCATAACAGGAAAATCCATGGCCTTAGACTGGGTATCCTGAGACAGGGTAGTACATCTGAGCCAAGCCATCCTGCGAAGTGCCACAGATGTAGCCATGACTCTAGATGAAACATCATTAGAGTCCACTGCAGCGTGAAATTGCACCTTGGATGCCTCAATACCATCCATAGCCACCTGTTCCAGCTCCCCTGGCAAGCTGGTCAGGGACTTGTTTTGCTAGGGCCAGCACAGTATCCCATCTGGATTTCTGGTACCTAGCAGCATAAGCCATATAATTTGCTTGTCTGAGTCCCAAAGATGCTGCCATGTACTGTTTCTTTGCCATAGCATCAATCTTCCTGGAGTCCTTCTCAGGGGGGGGTGTGAAGCTAGGGGAATATTAGCCTTGTCACAGGCTGCAGTCTGCACTACCCCCACATGGCTGCATTGTTGAGTGAGGAAATCAGTGTCAGAGCCTGATAAGGTATACCTCTTGTCCATCCTTTTATCCACAGGAGGTATAGTGTGAGGAGTTTTTAAAACTTTTACTGTCTGTTTCCGAAAAGATTTATGCAAAGGAATAGATAGTCTCCTAGACTCTGGAATATCCATCATTTCTACATAGTCTGGCTCCTCTTGGTCATCAACAGCTTCCTCAACAGGGAGCTGGAGAGTTTCAGCAACTTTTTTATAAAACATGAAATGAGAAGGGGACTCAGAAAGCCTTGGAGGAGAAACCCCTAGGGGTCTATCTGGAGAGATGTCCGGTTCAATGGGCACATCCAGATCTTCAAAACCATATTCAGTCTCCTCATATTCCTCTTCCCCCTCCTCCGGTTCATAAAAATCCTCAAAATCATAATCTTGAACCGGTGGAACTGGCCGAACCGAACGGCTCCCTGAAGATGTCAGTTCGGTCGGAACTGGGGAGAGAGACTGGACAATTTGAATTGCTTTAGCTATTTCCACAGCAGTTGGGGAGAGAACTTTTGGCTCTACGCTAGCTGACTTTCTAGTCCTTTTTGCTGGAACTGGCTCCTCAGAACTGGCTCTTCGTTTGCCCATGGAAGTATTGCCCTGGTCAGAGGGCACTCCCTCCGGTTCGGTTGGTACCGAACCGGGCTGGCCATCCGGGTCAACGGACTTTTTGGCCTCCCTTTCCCTGAGCCTACCAACTCTCTTATCTATGGTGGCAGCAAGGAAATTGTGACAAATCTGGCAGTCTGAATTGAGGTGGTCAAACCCCAGACAATAGACACATGTGGTGTGTGGGTCAGCCTTAGCAAAAGCTTCCCCACAAACACCACAGTGTTGAAACCCAGTGGGTCCGGTTTTTCTTTTGGGTTTCTCAGACATAATGCCAGCCTAACCAACTTGCCCGTTTATGGCAATCCACCAAGCAAGACACCCTTATCGGTTCCCAACCGTGTCACGGGTCATGGAAAAAAACGTAATGAAATCCGTTTTTTTTAGAACCAATAAGAACCGGGAACCGCACTCTAAAAAAGGACTAGTAGATTTAAATACAACCTGATCGGTTCAAACCGACCCGATAATGAATTACAAGTTCCACACAGAAAAAATAAATGTAAAACCTATCTATTACTTACATTACCACAGACAGAGCTTGAACCGACCGGTTGTGGTTTAATTTCGGCTGAAAACCGAAAAATAATACTTTTAAACTGACAAAATGAACTGAGCAGAAGGAGAAATCTCCGGAGCGACTGTTCAGTGAGGCGGAGTAAAGAATCTGACAGTTTGTGTTTGAAGAACAACAGACAAGAGTTTTCAACCGAGCTCGCGCGCTCTAAGTTCCATGCCTGCATGGAAAGTTAATTATTTCACCTCCAGAGCAGTTCTAACCTGTGGTCATACTGCAATTGTCATAATATAGCAAGACTTCATGTTGTTTGAAAGGCCCATCCTGGTGCGTCTCATGGACATGGCTACTAGGAGAGATACTGAGAAGAGAGGCAGTGGTATACCCAGGGGAGGTGAATAGTGCCCCCTGACCATACAATGGCACCCAGCAATGTTGCACTGCCACGTGCGTGGGTGTGATAGTCAGACTGACCTGTGTTCCCCTCTCACACTGCAGGTTTGAGCTCTACAAGTCATTGGCCAGCAGGAGGTCAGCACAGACATCACTGCCACCAAGGCAGGTATCGACCACATGCACTGGTGGACCTGAGTGCAGCATGCCACAGGGATACAGTGCCAGCACATGTAACAACACAAGGTGACCCCTGCCATGTTAGTCTAATACATGTCCTGTTCCCCTGTCACAGGTGGGTGACCAGTGGTCCCAGAATACTACATCATCCTACTCTGGGCCATGGTGGAGCAGAAGCAGCAGGACACCATTGCCTGCAGGGCACAAACAAGGCAGATACAGAGGAGGAGGAGGAGGGTACGGCCACTGCCAACCAAAACATTGGAGTCAGATGGGGATGATGGTCATCAGGCAGTGGATGACTTAGCAGAGGCAGTGCCCGTGGCAGTGTTGCCTGTGGTGGTAGTGGACACAACACAGGCAGAACCGGGCATACCGTGTAAGACAGGTGGTGCAAACAATGGTGAGGCTACCACGGCTGGCACTGCGGATGTCACAGGGGACAGACAACAGGAACCATGCCTGGCAACTGACGCACGGAGGCAGGATGATGGTGCAGGGGTGTGCACTGCAGAGATGCCTGAGGGAGTTCCAAGTGCTTTGGACAGTCCACACAGCGGTGAAGATGATGGTGTGGGCATGGAGGCAGTGATTCAGGATGCGGCACGGAGACCACAGTGACAAATGGACAGGGACAGCAGACTGGCAGACCTAGTTGGGGCCGTAATGGCAGATGTTTTAATGGCTACATGGTTCACTTGGCACCCTCCTCACTGCACTACATGAGCAGTAGTGGCTGTTGTAGAATGCAGTACACATGGGGGATGGGCAGTGCCGTGGACCTGATGCTTGGGGTGGCAGTCCATGCGCTCTGCAGTGTATGCTGTGTTATGGCCTGGGAGGCAAGTATACCGGGTAATGTTTGACATGTAGGGCACCATGATTGTTTTCAGTACCCGCTGTGTCCCTGTACATTGCTGTTCTATGGGGGTTGGTACATGTTACCGTTGTTGTTTGGTAATAAACCATTTCCATATACATGTTGCTTCACTTGTGTTGTGTAATTCTTGCAGGTACATACCACCTAACCTACATGTGTCCCTGACATTGTCCACATGTGGCTGTCTACATGCAGGGAGCCATGGCAGTCTGTGTCATGCCACACCCCAGGTATGGCACCTGTGTGTCAGCTGGTTTCTACACAGCTATTGGTGCATCACAGTTGTACAGTGCAGCATGCCATGGTGCATAGCCGGGGATACACTGCAGTGTGCCTGTACCACTGCCCTGTTCATACATGTGTGGTACATGACCGCATATTGGACTGCAAAGCATAACCCCACCTGCCTGTGTCCACTGACCAGTGGGTGGCACTGTTGGCACAATGTAGTGGGGCTCACCCCACATGCCATCTGCAGAGGTGTGCCTCCTGGTGCTGCATACCTGTCGTGGTACCACTGTGATTCTACATCAGTGGGCCATGGCTGGTGTGTGGTGCCTGTTGGCAGCAGCTGCATAGCAGGTGGGAACACTGTGTGCTACATGACATGGGCCCATGTATAGTGCCTGCCACCCATCAGATATGGTGTGCATGCCCAGTGGTGTTGGGGCCCAGGCATGTGACTGCCATGCTTGCAGGCAGGTACTGCAGGTCACCCATGGGTACATTGCAGCGAGGAGTCAGTGTGCAGCACTGCACCTGGGGTGGGCATGTCGTTATGTACAGTGTCATGGGGAGGCCAGTACAAAGAGGAGACCACACACTACTGTGCAGTGTCCCGTACTGTGTGCCATGTGTGTGTCAGGTCTGGCACAGGCTTCACTGTGGTGTTGTTGTGGGGTGCAGGGCATGGTGTGTGCAGGCAAGCAAACATTACCATGCACAGCCATGTGTCCCTGCATATTCCTGCATGTTAGCAGTGCACAAGCCAACACACACTGGCATGGGCAGATGTTCGCCAATGCCAGTTATGATCACTGACAGTGACCCCCACCATTGTATGTCCTATCTGACATCCACCAGACATTCACACACACACACACACACACACATGCACACATCATTCACAGCACACACTGAGATGGACTACAGTGTTTTAGTACCAATACTTTACTATTGCACTGTGCATTTCACCATATATATATATGTGCATACCACCCCATCAATGCCCAGTGCATCCCATGCATGGGTGTTTCCCAGTCCCCATCACAATGTGCCCACATCCACATATGGTGCTGTGCTAGTGTCCCTGTGTGCAGCCCTGTGTGTTGCCACAGTATGGTGTTTAAGTTCAGTGGTGTGCAACCCTATACAGTCCCCATGGTCCATAGGGCCAGCAGTGTGGCACACTGTTATGCATCATCCCCATCTCATTCATGTGCCACTGCCAGTACCCATGCCAGATGTCTGACTCCATATATTGGCATCGGTGTGATATGCCACAGGCATAATCTGTGCCTGATGTACCCTTGTGCTACACCTGGGCCCCTCTTCGGGCATCTTCTGTGCCACACCATATCGTGTCCCTGCACCTGGGGAACCTCCTGTCATGCCCCTTGGCTTCCTGCCATGCTTCCTGGGTGGGGCACTGATCCCTGGTTACTGCTGGTCTGTATCCAGGGGCTCCACGTACAGGTTGTATGTGGCTGCCTGTGTGGTGCTTGCAGATGCATTGGCTGTGATGGGTACACTGGAGGTCTGTGGCTGTTCCACTGTATGTGGCTGTGTAATTGCACTGTGGCCCCTTGGTTGGCTGTGCCTTCCTATTGCACATGGTGCCCTTTCTGTATGCTGCCCATCTCTACATCCGCAGGCACTGTCTGGGTGGCCACAGCCATGGTGCTTCTGGGTGGTCCAGACACTAGCTATGCTGTGTGCTGCATGGCTGTCACGTGTGGTGGCTGTGTTGCGGGCTCTTGCTGTCTGGCTAGCAAGGCATGTGTCGTGGCTTGCAGGGTGGTTGTCATGGCCTCCGTGTGCTGTTGTTGTTGCACTATGTAGCACTATATGGCAGTGGTGCAGCGCAGGTTTGCCTTCGTCTGCAACTGCCCCTGGTGCACTAGGCCATGCAGGGCCACTGCAATGTCTGCCAGGCCTGCGGTGCTGGCATGTGTCCCTGCCTGTATGGCACTGAGGATCCCAAACATCTGCCCCTCCATACAGGTGTGATGGTTCTCGATGCTGTTCCGCAGGTGTACCAAGTTTCACTATCATGTCAGCCCACTTCAGTACCACTGTCTCGCAGTACTGACCGAGGTATTGTGGTGTGCCATTATCCAGCGGCTCTGTCCATCTGCTCTCATCAGGTTGTTTTCCTCTGATCTCCAGTGTTGGGGGGGGGTTCCTGGTCAGTGCTGTGCCCATGGAGGCTTGGTGTGCGCACAGTTTCAGTGGTGCCATGATGCATTCGTTCACCAGAGGTCATGGTGTCTGGTGTGCCACTGCCTGTGCTCCCTTGGGCATCCACCTCTGTATTCCCGTGTTCATCCCTGGACCCCACCTGGCCTTGTGCTGTGTTGCTGTCCCTGTCCTCTGCACCGCCTGCACCAACATCCATGGCAGATGCTGCTTCCTCCTCTGAGTCACTGGGGCCCTCCTGGCTAGAGGATGCTGTGGTGCTGCTGGTGTCACTGGCACTGTCCTCGTTGTCTGTGTCCCCCTCCTGTGGTTGCTGTTGTGTGCCTGTTGCTGCCTGGACTGTGGTACCTGTGGGGAGGATGCAGGTTGTTATTTAGCTGGTATGTAGCTATTCCTGTGTGGGCACGCACATACACACATGCATGTCCATGCCCACAGGCTCGTGTTTCCCCTCTGCCTACCTCTGGCATGCTGCATCCTGTAGGTGTCCAGGCTGCTGTCCCCATTGACACTGCAGTCATCCAGGAGTGTGGCCACTAGCTTCTCTGAGGCCATCAGGGGCTGTGTCTCAACTGGTCCTCCCCAATGCCCTGGGCAGCCCGATGATTGTGTGCCAGTTTTCTTCACATCGCTGTACTTTTTCTGCAGGTCACGGACCATGCGCCTGTGTGTGGCCACTGCATTGACCTTTCTGGCCAGTTTCTCCCAGGCACTCTTTTTCTTCTCCCTTATTGCCTTCTCACCATCCCTACTGAGCAGTAGGGCTGCCTTGGCATGCACCCCCTCTATGAGGATGTTGGTTTCCTCATAGAAAAAGTTATTTTTCCTTTTATGTGCCCTTGTAGCCATTTGTGCCCTTTCCCAGTCCTCCATATGCACTGCCTGTTCCTCCATCGCATTTGCTATGCTCCGGCCACTGTTCCTGCAGCTTGCAGGCCCTTTCATGATGCATGTCATAAGTGCGACATTGCATTTTGTGACTGTCACAACTGCTGTTTTGTAGAAAATTGCATATTTCCTTTGTCGTACTTGTGGTGGCATATGTTGCACATTTGCGTACCTTTCACATGTCGCAACTGTGTCTCCTAGAATCTCGCCCCTTGTCTTCTAGATGAGGCCCAGCAGGAAGCAACTCTCAGGGTCAGGCTTAACCCTTCGAGCACTCCTTAGCTTCCTGCTTCAAGCTTGGAAGAAGAGAGAGGCTGGTTACACTTGAATAGATTGAAGAACAGTAAGCCAAAAAGAAATAAACCAGCCAACAAAGGTGGTTCAGTTGTTATAATGGATAGTGACAAAAATGAAGCAGAGGTTCTGTGACAGTTGTTTAATGCTGATTTTTACAAAATGTTACCTACTGATCCATCTATTGAATTTTAAATGGTACTAACCTTGTTATTTCACAACAGGCACAAGACTTCCTGATGACAAAATTCCCTGTTAAGAGAACAAAGTAGTGTCTCCCTAAAGAATTATAATTGTACGGTAGTAGTTTGGGTTGAGCAGGAGTTTATATGTTACACCTCTAACTTTGCACTTTAATGTCTTTGCAACTGTTGAATGAATTTGCACAAAAGTTTGCATGTGCAGTCTCGGGGAGCAGATCTCTTGACTTGCCAAATTTTGTTCCAGTCAGATGTGCTGATTCTGAGATGCAAATAGTGAAAAAAGTTTGACTAAATTAGTGAGTTTTTTTGCTGTTTTTTGTCATTCGCCTAGCACCTAGATGGTTTTGAATTTTAGTCTGAAATTTTTAGAATAGAAAAGGGTTGACCCACAGATGTGCACTTTGCTGGTGTGGTGAAAAAATATTTATCTGTTCCAAAGTTATTACATTTTAAAATTTCAGTTCAGAGCATTCTCAGTACAGTCTTTTGGATAGCTGCTTGAAACAAAAAAACAATTTGGTCAATACAAAAAAGGTTCCTTTCTCATATGGGGGTCATCTTTTTTCATTAAGAAAAAAATATTTTTCTGTATGGCCACAATCTTGTTTCCATTAAAACAAAAAAATTAAAAATCCCACAAAACTGACATCCTGGACAGACACCAACAAACACCTGTATCTTGATCATCGGGACCCCATTAGATGGATTCTGCACTTAACTGTTGGAAAAATAATCTCAAAATGTGTTTTTTTTTACATTTCAAAATCCTTTTTTGTGTCTCACTTCCATTTTTTTGAATGGCCATACAAAAAAAAAAAAATTCAGCCATACGAAAAAGGATCCCTTCATATGAAAACAAGAATCTGGAAAAAAATGAAGTCCAAATTCTTTTTTCATAAGAGGACATCCATTTTTGTATGAACAAAAAAAGCTCAAGAGAAAGGATCCTTTCATACCAAAAAATAATTGGAAAAAACTAAGTCCCAGTTCTTTTATCATATAAAGGAATCCTTTTTCGTGAGCTTTTTTCATTCATATCAAAATGATACCCTCATACTTTGCCCTTACTGTCCCTCCCGTCGGCTCCGATCCACCGATGAGGGATTGCTAGAGATCACCAGGGTTCGCTTAAAGACATCAGGGGCGAGATCATTTAGTTTTATGGCCCCAACCCTGTGGAATTCTCTACCTCATCGGTGAGAGAATGCCGGACTGTCCAAAGCTTTAAATCAGCTTTGAAGGCGTATCTGTTTAACCTAGCATATCCTGATTTTTAAAATATATTTATGGATTGTTTTTAGGATTTAAGTTTTATGTATTGATTTGTAAAAGCGCCTTGGTTTGGAAAGGCGCTTTTTAGAAATAAAGTATTCATTCATTCATACAAAAAAAGAACTTGGACTTTTTTTTCTCTGATTCTTTTTTCATGTGAAGGAATCATTTTTATGAGCTTTTTTTTGTTCATACCAAAAAGAATGCCCTCATGTGAAAAAAGAATTTGGACTTACCCTTTTCCCAATTCTTTTTTTGTATGAAGGCATCCCTTTTCACATGGATTTTTCATTTGATATGAAAAAGGATCCCTTCATTCAAAAATAGATGTTGGACAGTTTTTCCCCCACATTTGAACTTCAGTGAGCCATAACTCCCTCAATATTTGGATTTATGGGACAATCTATATATCAAAGCAAAAGTCTTAATGAGTACTACAAGAATAATACATATCCCCTCCCCAAACATTACTAAAAAGAATGCCCTTGTGTGAAAAAAGAATTTGGACTTACCCTTTTCCAACTCTTTTTTTGTATGAAGGCATCTCTTTTCACATGGATTTTCCATTTGATACAAAAAAGCATCTCTTCATACAAAAATAGATTTTGAACTGTTTTTTTCCCCACATTTGAACTTCAATGAGCCATAACTACCTCAATATTTGGATTTATGGGACAATCTATATATCAAAGCAAAAGTCTTAATGAGTACCACAAGAATAATACATACCCCCCCCCAAACATTTAGGGGCATTATAAAAAAAAAATTTCCATAGGATAACATTGGAATTTCAACAAGCCATAACTCCCTCAATATTTGGACTTTGGACTTGAGGTACAATCTATATATCAAAACAAAGATCTTAATGACTATTAAAAAAATAACAAATAATATCCCCTTCCCCCCAGACATTTAGGGGCAATATATAGGAAAAAAAACAATAAAAATGCAAATTCCCATAGGATAATATTGGAACTTGTACAAGCTATAATGCCTTTAATATTTGCACTTATGGGATAAAACATATATTAAAACAAAAGTCGTACTGTATACTATAAGAATAACACATAATCACCTGTAAACATTTAGGGGCATTACAAGAAAAAGCATAAACATTAAAAAAATGCAAATTCCCATAGGATAACGTTGGAACTTTAACAAGCCATATAATGACAGAAAGAAATTGCTGTTTTAGCAGAAATGAAAGTGCAGGGCTTGGAGGGCCCTGCTCTTCCACAGCAACATACAGGTATACATCTGTGAAAGGATGAAAATGTAGGGCCCAGAGGGCCCTGTGCTCCAACAGGCAAATGAGAATACAATTATACTATCTCAAAAAGTAAGGACATTTATAGCAAAAAAAAAAAAAAAAAACCTTTTTAATGCACTAGTTAGGATTAAACTGATAAAAGTAGGGAAATATGGTGTTAGGGTTCCTGATCCTAATACCCCACCCCACCCTGCAGGCAGCAACAGGAAAAAACATTACTGTTTGACATTTCCTGCATCTTTGCAAATCAGGCATGGGGTGTGCCTTGCAGGTGTTAACCCTATGCTCACCACATTCTCACATGCTGTATACTTCTCAGCTTATTTTATGATGGAGTGGGGTGAGCATTAGGGTTGACAACTCCAAGGCACACCCCACACCTGATTTGTGAAGATGAAAGAGGTTAAAACCTTTATGTTTTCCTGTTTGCTTATCTGCAGAGTGGAGTGAAATGATAGGGTTGGGAATCCTAACACCACATTTCCCTACTTTTGTCAGATTAACCCTAACTAGTGTACTAACCATGTTTTTTACAATGAATATAAAAATATGTTGGATCCCCCAGATCATTGTATTGTGGCCAGTACTGGCTCCTTAATAGATCCTCTGACTGAATTTATTGAAGCCTACATTAAAGCAGAAGCTTGGATTTTGCATTTGTTCAAAATCTTTTATTACAGTTTCGCTATACTTAAACAGTGCCTTGGAGTTTGTTTCGACTCTCTCACTTTTTTCACTGTGATGTGAGGGCATTCTTCTCGACACCAGATGTCTCCCACAGTGTGTATCATAGTTCCTATACACTGTGGGAGATGCTGGGTGGTAATGAGAGTTCCCTAACATCACAATGAAAAGGAGATAGTCAAGTCAGACTCCCAAGGGTCTATAGAATTTAAAGTGATAATGGACAGTGCCCTCCAGCTGGGCAAAGTGCCCAAACCTTTAAGAAAATGGAGACAGAAGTGAGCTATTATTGAAGTATAGTGACACTATAATAAAAGGTTTTGAACACAGTGAGTTAACAAGGCGACACCAGTCATGGAACATCCCCAGCATGTTGTGTGAAGTAAGGAGAATAAATCTTTGAAAACAGATCTCCAATGTGTGGTCATCCATTTCTTTTTATAAAGTATTGATTTGAGACATCTTTGGATGACTCAAGACCAAACTGATATTTCCTCTGTATAGAAGAAGGGCAACCTGGACTCCTTGCACAGACATACATACTGAACTGAGAGTAGCTTGGATTCTCCCTTCATATATTTGTTGCTCAGCAGATATCCTTCATTTCGTCCCTGACCTGAATACAGAGGATGATTGGTTATTTGTGACACTTGATGTTGAGCCACTATACACTAACATCTCATTTGAGGGGGAACTATAGGCACTCCCTGAAGCCTTTGTTAATTAGTTTCTGCACTCTGTAGCAATTATAGCATTTATCTTTCTGCTAACTGAGGAGGTTCGATATTATAATACATTCTCTTTTAAG
Source organism: Neoceratodus forsteri (assembly GCA_016271365.2). Lineage (NCBI taxonomy): Eukaryota > Metazoa > Chordata > Ceratodontiformes > Ceratodontidae > Neoceratodus > Neoceratodus forsteri. The sequence goes on along the minus strand of CM057459.1, from coordinate 240,230,111 downwards.
GGAATGAATTATGGGTATAATACAATAGCGGGGGCATCATTTACTGCCAGTTATGCAAATAGTTACCTACAGATGTGAGAAAAACATATTTTTAAGAATCCAGATGTGAATCCATTTTTTTACCATGATGGAGTTATATTGACAATACAATGATCATGTGGCAGAGAACTGCGCAGTCGTTGTATCCATTTGTATCATTCCTGGAAAGTAGTAACAGGTCCATTTACTTGAGCATAATACAAGAAGAACCATGATAATGGGGTGGACACTGACCAGTTCCATGAAAGTATCAGTTGTAATTCAGAACTTCAGCTCACTAGCATTCATCACAAACACACCATTGTGAACATCATTTGTGTAAGTAATAAGACATTACAGGGTGCTGGTTGTACTGGGTCTACCACACGCAAAGGGGTATAGTTAGTTAAGTACTTTTTCTCCTCAGGAAGTGTGGTAAACCTAGTACAATAATGATTTGGAGTTTCTTTTTGTGCTTATATAATAATTTTAATGAAATAAAAAAAAAATCTATTGAAACATTATAACCTGGGTTGTGAATGAAAATATCCATTTGATTGCTTAATGCACCTACCTGGTTAGCAAATAAACAAATAAATAAATAAATAAATATATAACTAACTGACTAAATAAATAAATTAAAAATATGACAGTTTTTGGTAACACAGTCCTGAGCTGGCCAAGAGGGTGCTAATTGGTGTTGTCACTACTGTTCTGGTATTTTATAGCTTCTTGGTCTTTTTATTGTTGGCATGGGGGAAGGGGTACAGACACAAACCTACAATTAAAAAGAAGCAAAGCATTCAGCAAAACTGTCTTCTTGGGTGTCTACTTGGAGCTCACAGGTACTGCTGTTTGTACTATATATATGCTTGTTAACTATAGCAGACAAAGCAAGAGTGGCAGTTTTCAGTTGGTACAAGCATTTTTGCCAGTTATGGTTAGCAGGGATTTGTTTTAGCAATTGGTTGTAGTCTCCAAAAGCCAATCAGTATACAGAATATTCCCTATCCATTTTATAAAGCTGATTCTTTTGCATCCACTAAAATTGTATCTCTGACAAGAACTTCCAGCACAAGTCAGGGAACTGGATGAGAGTTTCAACGCTTGGGGATATAAACAGGAAGTAATAACAAGAGCCAAATACCATGCAGGAAATTTGGTCTGCTCTTTGTTCTTTAAGACAATGGGTGAGAGAAATGCTGGTCTGTTATTGTCTGACAGTATTCTCTACCCATACATTTATCAGGCAACAGCACCAGTAAATAAAGGAGATGGTATGCCACTCACACTCCCTGACTCACCCACTACCTCTCTCCACTCTTAGCCATGTCTTCTGCCTTCACAGCCTGCCACTGCTCATACCAACATACCTCAGCACTAATCAAGCATTTTCTCACACAACAATCCAACAATCCATTTTCTAAGTGTGATAAGACACTTCAGGGTGTTGGTTGTTGTGTGATACCCTTCCTTCCATTGGCTATGAAGGCCCTTTGCCTGTGGTATCAGCCATGCCCCTTGAGCAGACAGGTGTCACACAATAACCCACATCCTGCTGGGTCTTACAGCTTATTTAAAGTAAAGAGTTCCATACTAATGCATCTTTTTTATCATCTTTTTCATTAAAATTGGATTTATACAGATATAGTACAATAAAAGAACACAGTCATACCAAAGCTGCTCGAGTGACTGCATTGATGAGAAATTAGCCTAAGCATTCCAGTGATCCTGGAAAAACCATCATAGAACTGTATCCATATCAACTTATAGCATATACTTAGTTTCAAAAGTTCTTACAAAAAAAAAAAACTAATGATAAGTAAATAATGAAAATACAAACATAGGTATAAACAATTGGTCCATCTAGTAACATGAATGTCGAACACCTATAGATTATAGTGGACAATAAGAGCTTATTTGTATGGCAGAACTGTCATTTACATGATGAGAGCTCATGGCCATCGGCGACTACTTAAAAAGTGGGCCCAATCCAACTCAGGCCCTCAGGGAAGGGCAAAGAACCCCTGCACCCCCACACATCCTCTGCAACACACCCTTACATTACCCCCTCATAAACAGTGTGAGCCTCCATAGGAAAAAGAGAGTTCAGGAAGGGCTCCCAGGTCATGAGAAAGTGCTGACCCCTCCCCTGCAAAACAAAAGAGAGGGGTTCCAGTGCCAAAGTCTGGATAGACAATGACTTCCATTGGTTATCTGTGGGAGGGGCACATGACACCCAAGTTTTCATGAGGCATTAATGTGCCAAAATTAATACTACTTGAATCCAGCTGGGTTATAACCCCCATAATGCATCTTTAATACCCCTTAGTGCCAGAACATTCCTTGCCCCCAGAAGAACCCTTAAATTATGTTATGACCTATTCCACTCTGGCTTATCATGTTCAAAAGGCCTTGGACAGGGACTGAAACATTTTGTTCTATCATGAGTCCCTCAAAGATTTACTGTAGTTATGCCAGTGATGGCATAGAAAAAGGTTAGAAATGTTCGAGATTTTGTCATCTATAGTTATTAGAAGTCTTCCATCATTGCTTCTTCAAGTGAGATCTTCATCTACACCTCATCACTATTGCCTCCTGTGACTGCTGACCTTGTCCTCGGTGTCATAAATCCTACCCACATGCCAACAATCTACTTGTCCCACCCTCCCCTTCGCCATCCTCATCCTTTGACCCCCTCACTCCCACTCCCACTCCAACTTGTCTTTCTCAACATTCCTCCCTTCTCCTCCCTGTAATTAGCTTTTATCATCTCCTTTGCCTCTACTCCAGTTTTCTACTTAGTCCCCATTTCCAATCTACCTAATTGCTTCCTGTCTTATCTTGATTAAGTAGCCTTAGCTCCCTGAGCTTGACAAAGCCTCTAGCTGCTAAAGTTGTTATAGTCTCAATGTATGTATTATGCCTCTATATTGTTTTATCCTATGTACACTGTCACTATGTTATATCTCAATGTCTGGCACAGAACCTTTATAAAACAGCCTTGTCTCAAAGGTGTTATGCGAAATCTAAACAAATGAATAAATTGCTACCTGGATACTAGCACTGTAACAGCTGCACATAGTGTGGGATTATAGGTCAACAAAATACTTTTAAACTCCCCGGTACTGAAGAATCTTTTGTGATAAATAAGTTTATTAATTGCAATGCCACATCCATTGTGCATACAGCAACTTGCCCTCATGTAGCCTTTTACATCAGCAGAACCCTGCATAAATAAAAAAAAAGATGGGTGAGCACATGTTTGCTCTTGAAAATGCTTTAGCAGAGCATGTATACCAGGACCAGGAATTACATCTAACAAGTCCAGTATAGACCATCAGAAGAAACTGAATAAATGAATCACTTTAATTAAAATGGTTAACAAGCTAGTATGTAAACTGGACACCTCTGGGTTCGGTTATGTTTACCTGTACCCACATTTGCCATATTGCACCTGTATTTCCAAATCCACAATGGAATAATGGCATTCATTTGATCCAAATAAGTGATTTTTATTTCTTAAGTTTCATCCACACTCTTCATTTTAGATGTTACATACAATATTGTAAGGATGTATTTATAATGCACTATATAACGGTTATTGTGAAAATACTTCCCTTCCCTTTAAAACCTTCCTTTCATAAACAATGCAGAATTATAAATATAAATTACAATCTTATATCCATGTCATTAACCTTGCAGATTACAGGATTTACAAATGACTTTTTTAGAGACTTCAATGAAAGCCTGACACAATACTTAAAAATTAATTTGCCAGCCATATTTCTATACAGTCAGAAGGTCTGTGCAATACATTCAAGCTATCCATGCTCATACCAAATGCAATGAGATAGAAAGCTTGAAAGATTGTTTAACTTATTCAGGTCATTAGTTGTGAATAATGAAAATATCATCTCCTCAGGGGTACCATAAATACTATCTAAGGTTTTATTCATCCATCTTCTTTGTTGTTTTAAGTACTTGGGGCAAGACAAGACAATATGTATCAGTTCATCCACCTCCTACAGTCACCAAAGGGGGAAGGGGTGTTTTCTCTTGATTGTTAATATATAACATTTTAGATCTAAACATTTCTAACATATACTGGGTAAGTGTAATTCTCGTGCTTTTGTCCAATAATACTGAGAGATATATTTCTCACATACCATCTAGTTTTACTATTTTATATGCAGTATGAGTTTTTGATACATTAATTTTTGATATCTTTGCTTTATATTACAGTATATGACTTCTCTAGGTAGTCTGTATATCTGTAAAAATTGAGCCAAGACATAAGATATACACTTGTTTTAATATAGTTTAAACATGGATAAACTAATCCTCTTGTAGAATAATCAGTTTCTTCTTTCAAACATTTCTCGATAATCTGTCCTCCCTCACTAACTGCAAGTCTAGTAGGAATATTGTTATTTTCTCACTTATTATAGTATCCAAGGTTATTTGACCTAATTCAAGTCTGATAATGTAATATGGTACACAATTAGGTAACCTTAGGAGGTATCTATAATGTTTGATCAGTGTTACTGCTAATGGAGTATCTTTTATAAATCTCTATATTTCTGTTGCATATAATCTTTTCTGCTTTTACTTTAGCATTTATGACAGCTAAACTTTCATCCACTGATTGACTGCCATATGATTCCATGAACCCCCTTACTTCATTAATTGCTCATAATTTATATTTAATATTATTTATATGAAAGTTCCATTTTAAATTGTTTGCATATGTTAAACCTAGATATCCATAAGCATTAAATATTTTGAGTTTCTTTCTTTCATAGTATAATTTATGCTTATTTTTATTTGATGTTCCAAAGATTAATAATTGTGTTTTTGATTGGTTTATTTGAAGAAATCGCAGCTTACATTAGTAAATGTTTTCATCTTTCTTTGTAGGCCTATTAAAGATGTAGAGACCAGGACATCATCTGCATCTATGAGTTGTAGACTTTCTTATTTAGAATTTTTGAGGAATGATACTTGTGCTGTACAGTTGTTTCATCACTTCATTTATGGAAAAGTTACAAAGTAATGGAGCCAAAATGCAACCCTGTTGGACTCCAAGGTTTGTGCTTATGACATTAGTCAAGTTGCCTGACAACTTATATTGTACCCTTGACCACATCATTTCATGGTGTTGTATTAGATTATCTAGTAAGAACTTATGCATATCACGTTTGTATAATGTAGATCATAATGTTTTCTGACTAACATTGTCAAATGCCATTCAAAGATCAATAAGCAACAGTATAATTTCCATTTTTAATCTGTACATATTTATAAATTAAATGCGATACTACCATATAATGTTGTATAGTTGAACGTTTGTTTTTTCTGAGCACATTTTGTGTTTCATCCAATGTTTTATTGTTGTCTACCCATTTTCCAGTTTTGTTAAAATAATACATGAGAAGATTTTTTTGTGAGGTATCTATAAGGCTAATTGGCTGGTAAAATAAGAGGTCATCCACTGAACCTTTTTTATGGATGAGAAATATAATACTGCCTACCCATGAGGGAGCAAATATCTTTAATTGAATCATATAGTTATGCATGTGGTACAGTAATGGAATCCACTAATCGATGAAGTAATTAAAGATACCAGCAACTACTCTATTAGATTCTGAGGCTTTATTTAATTTTGTTGATAATATTGCTTTTTATATTTCCATTTTTGTAATATATATCAGATCTGGGCTATGCCTAATGTCTAGTTCTTCTCAGAATTGTTAATGATGTCTGACCTGTCTTCTTCCACATTATCATAATAAACACTGGAAAAATGTTTTCTCCAGTGTTCCCATTGAATAAATGATTCAAGAGAACTTGAATAAAAATTAAACCTTTAGCAGTTATAACCCAGAATTATTTTGTTCTTTTCTCTATAACTGTTTAATGAAGTATGGACTATAGGCGGTGTGTGTACTTAAGTCTTTCTTCCTTCAAGATGTTGTTATACTTTTTCCTCTACTGATTCAGCATTGTAAGGTTTAATTTTGTTTTCTTGATTTTCACTCATCATATAATTTTGAATCGATTCTTCTTAGCAAGTTTACAAGTTATGTTAATTAAACCTGGTATCTTTTTTCTTTGTTGTGGTATTACTATTATATTGATACAATAAAGGAGCCAAGAAATAAAGGCAATTTTCCCATAGTTTAGATCAATATATTTATTAATTTTGTTTTTCATCTTCACGTGGTCCTTGCCTATAGCATCATCATCAGGGACCCTGGTTTTTCATTTTTACCAGTAACACTGGCAAAAATCATGGAATCCTGATTGGTTTGCGGATTTTGAATTATTGTACCGGTGCCTCACGGAAATTGCATTTTACTGCACAGAATCCCTAAGATTTCAGCATCTTTTAAAATTGTTTTATTTTCTCTTTCAATGCCTATTCTCACAGCATCAGTCTCCACTTTTCAGAGATCTCTAGGCTGATTATCCCCTAGCTTTACCCCAGGTAATGCTCAGGAGCTCCTGTGAGCCTGCCCCCATCCTGCCTGGGTTGTACCCCCAGGTGGGAAGGGAGGTGACTCCAGGTCACCTCTCCACAGTCCTTTAATGTGTTGGGCAGTCCAGTGAGTCCCTCATGGAACCTGGTTATGAAATCTGGGGTAGCTGGGTCCCTTCTACCAGCAGCCAATGTGGGGTGATTGTTACTGGTTTTCTGGTCTCTGTCCCTGAGGGCACCAGCACTCGAGGAGATCCAAGGAGGTAGGGCACATAAAGACATGCTGCTGCTCCAGATCCTGGCTTGCTTCCTTGCTTCATGATTGCTCTGCAGCCCCATTGCACCACCACCTGTGGTCACCCAGGTGGTAGTAAAGCAGCAGGACCTGCAAGCCACTGTTTCCAGAGGAGGAGAGCAGCTCCCCAGGTGCTCGATCATACTCCCCTGGCCAGACCTCTAGCAACCAGAATTCACTTTTGACCCCGAGTCCCTGGAATTGCAAGCAGTAGCGCTACCACAGGCTATTTACAGTGTTCTGTCAACTATACACTCACTTTGGTGTAAGAAAACATAAGTAGATGGAGAAGCAAATAATCCAGTTTTAGTAAAATGTTGTGAAGTGTTGAATGATCAAATTTGCACTGTAGGTACTGTGCACTATTATTGAAATCATATATTAAAACATTATATATGGGTGTTATGGCTGGCAGTATAGCCTAGTGGTTAGAGTAACAAACAGTGATTGAACTTGAGTACATCTAAAAGACTTGAGTTTGATTCCCACAACTTCACCTTGCATTTTGTGAGTCTCCAAGCAAGTCATTTAACCTTGGCAGTGCTCCTGGATCACCTCTGAAAACATGCAGTTCTGCCTAGTGAGCTTACCCAGTTTACAAAAAATATTAAAAAAAATACCAATATATGTTTACTACATCATACAGTAGTCGGAGTACCATGTAATCTACCTGAGTTTTACTTGGGCTGCAGTGATGATTTTGTATAGGTAAACATAAATGTTCAGATACATTTTATGTGTTTTATAAGCTTGTTTTTAAACTTTAGTCAGGTTTTTTTTGTATTATTTGCATGTGAATATCAAGATTGTAGCTTGCTAAGTGCAGGATCACTGTTACCAACCAGTTTATTCAAGTTTATAATCAGCAGGGGCATCCAAAATCCTCAGTTGTTTGAATGAAAACTAGTTTGAATGAAAGTATGTTCACAAGGCAGAAACTGCATTACTACTTACAAAATAATTACAGTTAGCACCCCATTTAGGTGAATGGGATCATTTGCACCTTCTCTTCCACCTGCTGTTTCAGTCTCTGTGACAACAAAAGGTTTTCTGACAGACTGCTTTAATAAAAAGCAAATGTTAAGTGTTTAAATGTACTTATGCTTGGCCAGTGGATTTGAAAGCACATTCAGTGACACACAAGGCGCTTTTACACACAGGTTTTTAAAACAAAATGAGCGTTACCTGTGGTGCCATTGTGCACTGTTGCGTTTTTAGGATCCCTTTACACTCCGTGAGTTTTCCGGCAGCTTCCACCTCCATTTGTGTTTCGGCAACCCCACAGAGCTTGCTGCTCTACTTCTGTTTGTGCACCACTTCAGAATGGCTGTTTTACACAGCCCAATGAAATGGAACACAACAGTGCAAACTGTGAAAAGCAGAGATTGTGGTTTGGATGAACGTTCACCTGTGGAACGAAACATTTGCACTTTACACACAAGGGATGTAACGGAATCCTGTTTCTGTAACAGTTATTCCATTACATAAACCCATGTGTAAAAGTGCCTACAGAAGGTGAGACCCAAGAGTATGTATGATGCTGTTGAGCAGAGTGGTGCTCAATTCACATCTGAGCTCAGACAAGAAAACTGAGAGACACCCTTTTTCATGGAGACAAAGGGAAAAAAAGGCATCCACATGTTCGTGAGATGCATGATTTTCCATTAGAAGGTCCTCCACTAATCACTTATGAATTTTTTTTAAGTGAAGACACTTTATTTCAAAGAAGCAAATTCAGGCAGTTTTTTTTTTTTGCTCCTCCTACCCCCTGGCCATCCACTCCTTCAGTCCTGCCAAGACCCTTACCACTGCTGCTGAGTCCTGATCACCATCCACTGCCCCCTTATGGCCATGCTGCCAGGTAACCCAAAGTAACTCTTCATCAGGTGGGCCCCTACCCCTGTGGGAGGCATGCCTCTCAACCTCCTGCCTCATAAATCAGGGACACGGCTTAAAAAAATCAGGGACAAAGGACCAAAATCAGGGACACAACTTCAAACTTGATGATATCCACTCAGGAAGCTGGTAGAATATGGGGCTTAGTGCAAAATGCATTTTTTAAGGAAGAACAACTCTTTAACTTTAATGTCTGACATTATTTTGTGCTTCCAACTCCTACTGTTTGGTCACGGAAACACTATTTTTATGAGGGACAGAGTAAAATTTTGAGGCAAAATCAGGGATGTCCCTGAAAATCAGGGACAGTTGAGAGGTATGGTGGGAGGCTAACAGGGGAGGACAACCACCCTAAAAAGCTTCCTGTATATCCCAGGCATGGCAGGGGTCAGACCAGACACCTGTGTCTGGGGCTTCATGCTTATGGAGGGACCAGCAGCCATCCTCCGGGTGGACAGCAGGTGTTTTCTCATTTTTGTCCGAGTGTGACAGGCCATAGGATGTCAAGGCACAAGCTGACGTCCATCACGCTCCCTCCCGCAATGAGGGCCAATGTGTTGCCATGCCTCCAGCCTCTTTCTGGTGCCAGCAAATGCTGAGTTGAGGGATGGGAGCCATAGTGCTGATACTGCCATCACACTTAAGGAATGTGGAACATAGTGCTGCTACCATCACACCTAATGGATAGGGGCTGCAGTGCTGCTGCTTCAGTCACACCTGAGGGAGGGGGGACACAGTGCTGTTGCTGCTGCCATCACACCAGAGAGATGGGTCTGTAGTGCTGTTGGTGCTGACATCACACCTCAAGGATGGGGGGCTGTAGTGCTGTTGCTGCCATCACATCTAATATGTAAAATAACTTTAAATTGGTACACGGATGGAAGGATGTGCAATAGTGGAGGTCAAAATTGCTAAAATGCATGTTAGTAGAGTTAAAAACTGTTAAATAAAGTACACAAAACCAAACACTGGTAAAACTGGATTTTGGCTTAGCAGACACCGGTGACAATACCAATTTTTACAATGTGCAAAATGGAATTTGCCCTTTCTTAATCCCAGTAAACCAGTGTCCCTGCTCACCATGGGAAACAATCTTGGGTAGTATGTATTTGTGATAACACCTTCTCAGAAGATATTTTCTCATACTGTTGTTGTAGGAGGCAGTATAGCACAGTGGTTTAAGGCACTGAGCTGCAAACCTGGAAACCTAGGTTTGAATCCCACAACTCTCACTTGCACACTGTGTGACCCTGAGCAAGTCACTTAACTTCCTTGTACTCCCAGGTCGCACCTGTAAGCAAGCTTTCAGCTTAGTGTGTCTCTCCTGGTTCAAAAAACAAAACAACCCCACCCCAAAAAAAAACTCCATCAATCATCTTCTGTTTGGACAGTATGTATCTTGATATCTTTGCACATTATTTGTCTTTAAATTCTGTTTTCACTATTTCTGCATGTGACCCTATCAGTCTTTTGTTACTGGTACTGTGTGTTGTACCTCAGGGTATGTAATTTTAAACCCCAAAACCCTAAAAATCTGCTGTGTCTACAACCCACCCAAAGTAGGACTAAACGGCCTCCATGACCTAATACATATGCTCAATCAGCTTCCCCCATCTAAACTATTAGTACTCAGGGACCTAAACTGGCTAGATAATGAAGCCCAATATAAGGGCATACTCATCCCCTGCAAGCTGCAACAAATCTTATAAACTCCAACCTGACTAAACCACAGAAGTGGTAACCATACACTGATTGACTGGATCTTAGTCAATAAGCCTGAAAAAATACTGGCCTCAGGAGTACTAAGTGATTCAATTAGTGACTACCTGGCTACCTGTTTTCAATGACACAATGGTGTCTCCAAAAACTCCACTCCCAGGCTTATCACCTTCAGACGTTGTTCCAACCTTAACAGTGAATCCTTTCAATATGACCTGTCCGTCACCAACTGGTCATTCCTAGACATAGCCCCAAATGTCAACATTGCCCTGCACTTCTTTTTCCAGAATTTCACATCCATTCTCAATAAGCACACCCCCCCTGCACACACATAGGGTTAAACCCAAGAAATCCCATTGGCTCATGAGTGACACCTTTGCCCTAATGTGTAGAGGAGATGAATCCTGGGCCGAGTTCAAGCAATCCCACCGCACACCTCTGACCAGAACTCTTACAGGTCTCTAAGGAACAGATGCAAACAAGTAATCCTTAGGGCCAAAAGCCAATACCTAGCTAAAAATCTAACAGACACAGATACTAAACAACCCTAAGAAGTTTTGGCAGTCAGTAAATTCCTTATTAAATGCCCAGTCCCAACCTCCACCACTCTCCATCGATCTCGATGGCACTAAACACACTGACCCTCCCAAAATCGCAAGCTTTTTCAGTGATTTCTTTTGTGATCTGTCCAAATATAAATCTCATGACTACCCTACTCACAGACCCAGCAGTGTCGATAGTGAGCCACCCCAGTCCCTTTTCTACATAAAAAGGGTCACATGCCATGGAAGTCCACAAGCTTCTTGTCACCCTAAGAACTGATAAATCTGCTGGCCCTAATGGACTCATCCTCAAATTCCTCAGACTAGCCGCCCCCCAAAATTGTACTTCCTATTACTAAACCCTTCAACCTATCCTTATCTGGCATAATTCCTGGCCTCTGGAAATCATCAATGGTCAACCCACTCCACAAGAAGGGCAAAAAGATATCCCTCAAAAATTCCTGTCCAATTTCGCTTCTTTCAGCTCTTGTCAAGCTGCAAGAGAAGATTGTGCACAGCCAAGTAGTTGACTACCTGCAGCAGTATGACCTCATCTGTCTTGAGCAACATGGCTTCTGTAAAGGGCACAGCACAGCCACATCCCTGACTGAGTTCACTGATGCCATTTATCATGCAGTGGATAAGGGCCTGGCAACTAGAACTGTGTTTGTGGACCTGACCAAGGCTTTTGACCTGGCCGACCACAAAATATTAATTTTCAGGTTACACAAACTTGGTTTCAGGCATCCCACACTCTCCTGGTTCAAAGACTACCTGGGCCACAGGAAACAGGCTGTCAAAATTGGAAATGCCTTATCCGGGGTAAACACCATCACCAGTGGGGGCCCAATGCTCTATTTTAGGGCCCACTTCTTTTTTCTATTTACATAAATAACCTACCTATGGTCTGCAAACCTGTGCATACCCTTCTTTATGCTGATGGTGCTGTCCTTTACACCCACAGTGACGCAACAGGTAAAATCAACTGAACCCTCAGCAATATCTTTGCAAGGCTGCAGAAGTGGTTCGTTCTTGAAAAATATGGTTTTAAACCTCCTGAAAATTCAGTCTATGTTGTTTGGGACCAGGCACAAACTAAACAAATTATTCCTCATGTTCAGTGTCAAAGCTGAAAATGGTACTTCTGTGGAAAAGATCATCTCCTTCAACTACCTCAGAGTACACCTAGATCCCACACTGTCTTTCAAAACCCATCTCCAGCATACCAGCCTTCTTCACCAGAAGTTGGACTCACTCTATAGAGTTCATAAGTTACTATCACCTGAAGCTAGGACCTGAATAGCACAAGCCAGTCTTCTCCCAACACTTAATTATGGCGTGGTTGTCATCGATGCTGCCAGCAAATCAGTACTACAAAAAAAGCATACCTTATGTCATGAAATTGCCAAATTTGCTTCTGGCAGTGGGTCCAATGCCCAACACTGTCTTGTGCTAAATAACTTAAACTGGCTATCCCCTGACCTCAAAGCTAATCTAACTCTTGCCACGCTCATTAAAAGAATCTTGCAACCTGGCACCCCTGCTTACCTAACAAATCAAATCCCATTCGTTGATCTGCCCACACCCCCAAATGTGCTTCTAACAACAATATTGCAGTCTCTCTGTTTCACACTAACATGGGACAGTGTTGTTTTAGTTACTGGGCTGCCTCAATATGGAACTCTATACCTCCCCTATCAAACAAAACCCTACACTAGCAGCCTCCACTAAGCTTTTGAAAGTCATTACTCCTCATCCTACACCTGCAACTGCTTCTGCTAACTCCTCTCTCCCCTCTCCTCACTCTTACTTGCCCAAACTACATGGCACTTGTTTGACTATCTCCCCAGTTATCATACCCCTTATGTGTACTACTACCCCAATACTCTTGACAATTACTGCAATCTCTCACTGCCTTCTCACCTCATTGTACATTACAAGTTTTCCTATGTATATTTTGTATAGTATTCCATTACAACCCCCTGTGTCTGCTATTTATCATATTTTTAACTATATCTGTAAAATTTCTGTTATAAGTATCTGAACCATGATGTACAGTACTACCTCCTGTGCCTGTCTGAACCATGATGTACTACCTCCTGTGCCTGTACTTTTGCACCCGAGATGTACCTGAAAAAGGCATTCATTGCCAGTGCACTCACCTGGTCAGTAACGTTAAATAAATAAATAAATAAATAAATAAATAAAGTATGTATGTGTGCACTGGGACATTAGAAACTTACTATTCAAACATTCACCTGTGGGAGGCAGAACATCTTCAGGAAGCACACATTGGTCATGTGAAACGCTGGTCTTGCTGGGATTGTCACATTGTTCAGTGTATTGTTTTGCTTTTATCAAAAATAAAGTATTTATTCATACATAGATCTATGCCGGCCTTTTTCCTGGTGTTGCATTGTGCCCAGTTTTCTTTTTCTGAAAGGTCGCTGTCTTACTTTGAGTACCACAGTACTCTGAGTGCCTGTTTTCTTTCTAAATACTAAATATAAAATATTTATAATAACTGGTGCTCGTGTTTTTCCTACGGGAAACTCAGTTCTAAATCCACCATTATAACCTGTGAGTTATAACGGCAAACACGCAGTGGGTTTCCCTTCTATTGCACATAAGCCAGCTGCTCTTCCCTTCCTCTGCGCCGACTGCCAGCTCTCAGTGCTACACAGTTCTCTGCCACGCAGAGTCGATGGCAAATTTGTTAACAAAATAAATAATAATAACTGGCCTTAAAAATACCTATGTTTTATACTGGGCTGCTTACAAAATACAGTAAAGGATTTTCATGAGCTGCTACAGGCCCCGCTGATGTTGAAATCCAACCAGTCTGCAGCTCTGTAGGGATGTCTGCTTATTTTATATAATTGCTGTGGTGAAAAAACAATCCCCAGCAATTATATAAAATAAAGTCTGGGTAGGTGTTTAAAACTCGAATTCTACACACACCCTTAGTTGGGGATGCCTTTACAAAACCCTTGAGCTTCTCTCTTGGGGTTTATGAGGCATCACACACCTTGGGTGTGTGTAAAATACTTATTATAACCACCTACCCAGCCATTATTCTATATTTTTTTCTCAGTTGCTCAGCATGGCTTTGGAGCATTCAACCTCAGCACGTCTATGCATAAAATTTTGTTAGACTGGTATAGGTCCACCAGAATGCCACTGACACTGTAGGTTAATAGACCATTTTTATATAATATACTGTACATTTAATTATAATTTTCTTAGAATATGTATTTAATTACAATTTTTTTTTTGTTTTCATTTACCCAGAATAGCTGAGCTGAGATGCAACATTCCATTTCCAGAAGGCTTCTTCTTCTATGTCTGCATTTGGGTGGACTGGAGCACTGGGACGTTAAGTGACTTGCTTGGCTGTGATGGGGTAGAAACATGTGTTCTCCTGGTTCCCAAGCCAGTGCTTAACCACTATACCACACTTCCTCACTGTGTCTCATTTTTTCTGGTGCTGGATTTTATGAACTTCTGCAGGATGTAAACACTTTCACCATCCACATATTAATAAAGTTCTACTTTATTAAGGAGATGTATACCTCAGTTTTCTTAAGACTGACAAAATAATATCTTGTTACATTGTAAAATATATTTGAGTACTGTATATTTAATACCTGCATGTTGCAAGTGTAAACTTTTTTTGTTGTATTTTATCATGCTTATCATCTTTTGCTGTCTTGTTTGCCAGCGCTGGGCAGCACCTGAAAAAGGGCCTTTGCATGCTAACCCGGTAAACAATTAAATAAGTAAATAAAAATATTGCTAAACTCCTGCCACATGAATGCCTCAAATAAAACAAAGACTACAGCAAGGTTCTTCTATAGTTTTCAATCATTTTAGTTTCAAAAGGAAACTGTACTGTATAAAGGGGAAATAATGAATATAAAAATGATCATATTAATTTACAATCTGCCAGCAATTTACAGCTAATTTATCAATGACCATGCAGCTGCACTCAATGTAGCAGAGAAGCCCACTTAATGTTCACATAGTCTTTGAAAATGCAGCATCTTAGCAGGGGAACAGGAAACCACTGGAGTAATTAGAAAGGTATACCGTAGTGCGTGTAATGGTAGAAGACTGTTTGTATTATAGTCCAACACATCATTAAGGATACAATTGTTATTTAATGTGGTACAATCATCTTTCTGATCTTCATCAAATCCACTTAAGTAATTACAGACTTCTTAGCTCATTGGATCTGGGAGCTGACTGATAAGGAATGTGCTATATTTAATGAAATATATGCTTTGGTTTTCACAACTGTTTTTTTGTTATTTGATTGGAGTTTTTCAAGCTAAGTACACAGATTTTTAACCTTCACTTGAACAGTACAACATATAAAACCTCCATAAAAAACAGCAGGTGTATGTTGCAGTGTTCTAATACTGTGCTAGACTCAATACAAAAGCATCTTGATAATATATTCATAATGAAGCCCGTGCTAACCTGAAATCAATCGGACAAGGGAAGACACAGGGGAATTTTAGCATAAGGAATGATGGTACAGTATGTCCCTACAAAGGCGGCACTGGCTGATTGATTGTAATATATGTAAAGATTCATTATTCTCTTGTACAGATCTTCTTAGAAATACGGTGCAATGAACATAAAATGAAAACGAACCGTACTAAGCCAGCTGATAATATATTTATCAACAAAAGAAACATTGCTAAAGATAAAGTAAATACAAATGTCTCAGGAGATAGCATAGGCTCATTTACTCAAGGAAGTCATGATTTAACCAACACATTGGGAGATCTGATGAAATACCCATGGCTGAAGTTGGCTTGTGTTGTAAAGCAAAATGCTGGAACTGAATCCCATCACACAGATTCAGCCTCTGCGGTGTAAATAATTATACTTGATATCCATGTTGTTCCTTCTTGGAAATACAGTAGCACCATAACATCACCTGTGATGAGGTTCAATCCGTCTCCTGTTGTGCAGGAAATAAACTCAGTAGTGGGATCTGGTAGCAACCCCAATATTTTTGATTTTACACTATTTTGCAAATGCGGGGTATATTTGGCCCTGTGCACCATCTGGACAGATCGGCCTGACACATGCCAAAACAGGTGTGTACAACACCATGCAACTATGCACTACAAGACTAGCCTTAAAACAACATGCAAGGCTGGATGCACTAACCTTAGCTGGCCCTGTGCATGGGCACAGAGCTACTCAGAAGAGGAGGGGCTAGTTAGGGATGGACTTGAACTTCCAATAAGAAGCCTGGGCTGGTCGTAGAATACATCCCCTTGTCCAGGCAGTAGCCACAGATCATGTGACATGACAGTCTGCATAAGGACTGCCATATTACAGTAGCCATGAATGCATTTTAAAATGTTTTAAAGTACACTATGCCATGGTTGGCATCCTTATCCCATCCCTTTGTGGCACAGAGGACAGCTGATGTCGATTCTGTAGCTACATGGCCTGATCAGGACCTCATCATTTTTGTCAAAGGAACTGCACATCAATTTCAGCACCCTTCTGGCTGTTGTGCCAGAACACCCCTTGACAATGGGCCAACAGAATGCGATTACTTTCGGGCATGCCATACTTTGCCAAGCCACCTTCCTCCACACTCCCAACCCTAACCAGCCTCACACATGTGCAGATATAAGCATGTTAGAGGCCTGGGAGTGAAATGCAGAGGGGAAAGGATATTGGTGCATCAGAGGGTGTTCAAAAGCCACCCGGGTCTCTAATTTTGTCCTATCTGTACTATGGTGCACAGAGTCAAAAATCAATCCTGCACAGGGCCCATAAGCTGTAAAACAAAATGTTTTATTTGGTTTATGATTATCACTCTTCAATAATAATCAAGCAACAACACCTCCCTACTTTCTTTGCTTGAAATGATGTCAGACTTTCTATTTCCCCTACCCGACTGGGTTCATGAGCATCCCCACTAGTTTTCACCATTGATTCCAGGTAGGACTTTGTGCACAGAACAAATAATGGGTCTTAAAGAAGCACTATGTTCTAGTGGTTAGACCACTGGTGTGTCCTAAGTTGCCAAAAACTGAAACATAACATTGGTAACTAACATTGAACTTTACAAGTTTTTGTGAATATTTTGGAAATTTGTGAAAATTTGGAAGAAATCTAATTCCGTGGATTTTACCTATCCATACACCTGATCAGACACAGAGGAACAAGAAAAAGCTAGGTAGAGTGGTAATAAGATAGGATTACTAGAGGACTTTATTGCAAATGTAGCAGGATAGTTGGAGGGTCATTGCAGGACCATGATGTTAGTGCAGGTAATGTTACGTGCCTGCCTGCCATACAGGTTAGATGAGCACGATCCATATAGCCAAGCACTGCAGCAAAAGAGAGGACCTCACTGTTGTCTGCATTGTAATGGGGATTACAAATTCTGAGGACAGGAGGAAGTTATTTATTGAATTAGGGATGTTCCAAAGGGAAAAACAGCAAGGTGTATCTTTTCCAAGGTCCTTATGGTTCTGGGACCAATGAGGAATGACAATAACAAAAATTAGACAAACATAGAAACATAGACTTTGACAGCAGATAAGGACCGCTTGGCCCATCTAGTCTGCCCATTTCCCTACCTACAGGATAGGTCGCAGATCCTAGTTAACCAACAGCCTATTTCTTCCTACCCCCCGCAAGAATTGCCTTATGTCTGTCCCATGCATTTTTGAATTCTCCCACAGTTTTATACCCCACAACCTCCTCAGGAAGGCTGTTCCATGCATCCACTACCCTCTCTGTGAAATAATACTTCCTCACATTGCCCCTGAACCTCCCTCCCCCTCTATCTTTAAATTGTGTCCCCTTGTTCTTGCACATCTCTTTTTCCGAAAGATGCTACTCTCTTGGACTTTGCTGATTCCACTGAAGTACTTAAAAGTTTCTATCATGTCCCCCCCTCTCCCTTCTTTCCTAAAGGGTATACATATTAAGCTCCTTTAGTCTCTCCAAGACAAGCTCTAAGACTTCTAGACAAGCTCACTTTTGATAGGATTCTTTTGAAAAAGGGACAGTCTCCTTTTTCTGGCCTGCTAGATGGCATTCTGGGGCAAGGAATGCCTACATGCTCAGGAATAGCTGCAGTTCTGCCAACATGGAGAGGTACTCAGTGGTCATGTCAAGGGACAGGGCAGTCAGGGGAATTTAAACTAATGAATAGGTACTGGGCAGGCAGCCCATCCAGGGGTCACCAATTACAGGAGTTAGATGCATGGGTTTACCAAGGGAAGGAACGCTGTGCTGGGTAGCACAAGAATAGCAAACACCAGCTGGAGCAAGGAAACTAAAAATGACAACAATTCTGACTTGAAAGCAGATTGTATAAGAATCACACCCAACAAAGGTGGCTAGCTTATGAATCTTGTGCTTGGAGATCCAGGACTTAGAAACCCTCAAATATATCTAGTGGGGGAAGAAATTGACTGAGGCACCAAGAAGCAGAAGTTCTGGCTATCCCAATAGGACGAGTCTGAGAGAGAAGGAGTAGGTGGCTCTCTTTTTCTTTAATTATCTACTTATCTTCTGTCTCAGTTGGACCTTCCCTTGCTCTGACCAATCCCCTTAACTACCTTCCCCAGGTACTTACCCTAACCTCTATCCCTTATGGCTTGCCTCCCACCATGATGGGACTTTTGGGGTATACCTTATCTGGGTGTTTAGATCCAGTGGCAGTAGGTGCCTGGTCTATAGGGCAGGAAGTATGAGAAGCTGGCCATCATTCTGTATAGCAAGCTTTTTTTCATCCATCTCCTTCCCAGAACCAAAGATATCATACAAGTATCTGGAGGGTGGTCTCACCTCAAATGCTTGCAGCTTGATCCTACTAAAGAGCAAGTTCCCTGGCTCAGCAGTCGGAGCCATGGCAGCACCAGAGCATGCTGCCTCCCTCCCTGGATAGGACGTCTGGCTGCTGATTACTGGCTCCCAGGTTTGCTCCTAAACTGGGCTGCTAGCATGGAAGGGTATCACACTTCCTCTGGGCCAGTGGGAAGCCCCTAGGTGTCTCTCTTTTTAAAGAGGTATGTCACTGTAAAGAACAAGAAGGATACTTAGAAACACAGAAAATGTCAGCAGAAAAAAACCATTGGTTCATTCAAGTCTGCACTGTTATACCCTATACCACTGAGCACAACAACATGCATTCACAATATAGAGGGTGCCAGCCAGCTTACAGCAAACATGATCAATTAATTACTGAGATTATGAGTAATAATGTTATCTACTCTCCATGTTTGGATTTATTTGGTCCCATTATTTCTTAGCTGCTATATTCTTGCACAAATGTTAATAATTTTTTTATTTTAATCACTAGTGGGTTTCTTTTGTACACTTTTGAATAGAATGTTATACACTGTAGGTGTTTTGTGCATGAAGGGTTGTTAAAACTGATGTGCTTAACTACATGAAAATGTCCTGAAATTTAATCAGATTGTTAAAATTCGACAGTTTTATGAGGACTATTCTTGTCGTACAAGCCACGGCCCCTTACAAAGCCTCATATCTAAGAGGCAAAGTGCTGGGGTTTAGTGCTGTGCTTTTCAAAATAAAATATTGGGTTTTACCGATTTTTTCTTATTTTCTGCTGAGTGCTGCCTTGATCGTGTTCACTGTATACCCTGTACTACCCTGGGACCTACTGTCTAGTCAGCATTTTTGCTGTTGCCTCCCCCTCCTTGCCCCCGCCCTACTGCTATCCTCCTGAGAAATGATTAAGCCATTTACTCAGTCACTGTCATGTTTGAAATCATTAATGGCTTCTGCACCGACCACCTCTGCCAGTAGGTTGTTCTATGGCTCAACCACTCTCTTTCTCTGTAAAACAAAGCTTTCTAATGCCCCCTGAATCTTCTCCCTCCACCAGCTTCCTCTCACGACCCCGTATTTTTGATTCACCATTCCTACTGAATATTTCCTTGCACTCTCCCTGGTTTATTTCTTTCATGAAACTGAATGTCTCTGTCATATTGCCCCTTCACTTTTGGTCTCTAGCGAGTACATAATCAGAGCCTTAAGCCAATCCTAATAGGATTTGCTATGTTGGCCCTGAATAATTTTTGTTGCCCTATGCTGCACCGTCTCCAGCCTGTCTTTGTCTTTCCTTAGGTGGGGACTTTACAAC
Organism: Neoceratodus forsteri; assembly: GCA_016271365.2. NCBI lineage: Eukaryota > Metazoa > Chordata > Ceratodontiformes > Ceratodontidae > Neoceratodus > Neoceratodus forsteri. Next base: position 240,210,003 of record CM057459.1, on the reverse strand, counting down.
TGGGCACAATATTCAAGATGTTGCCTCACCACTGGTCAATAAAGAGGTAGCATTACCTCCTTTTTCCTGCTACCAAACCCCCTTCCAATACACCCCAACATTCTGATTGCCATGGTGTAGGCCTTGTTGCATTAAGCTAGTTTATTTTAGGGAGTCATTTATGATGACTCCCAGGTCCCTTTCCTCAGCCGTAGTATCCAACTTAACCCCTCTTATCCAATATGCCATCCTTGGGTTCTTGCTTACTATGTGTATCACCTTGTACTTCATTGTGCTGAATTTCAACTACCAAAACTTGGACCGCCTCTCTAACCTTTGAAAGTCCCTCTGCAACTCCCTTATATACTATTCCCTGTATACCTTGTCACAGAGTTAGTATCTTCTGCAGGGAGACACAGTTTGCTCTGTATTCCTTCTACAATGTTGCTGATACACATACTGAAAATGACCAAACCCTGTGGCAATGCACTTGTGACCTGTGTCTCCCCTGACCTGACTACATTTACCACCACCCTCTGCTATCCCCCCCAACCAGCTACCCACCCATCCATCTAACTAGGTCCTTTGTTGCACCCAGATCATATAACTTTTTCAGCAACCTTCTGTGAGGCACCTAGCTGAATGCCTTGCTGAAGTAGAAATAGAGTTACTCCACCGCTTGTACCTCATCCATTGTGATAGTTACCTAATTAAAGAACACTATCAGGTTAGTCTGGCAAGACCTCCCTGCCAAAATCCAGGCTGCTTTCTATCCAGGAGCCTATTTCTCTCCAAGTAGTCCACTAGGTTCTCTTTGGCTAATGTCTCCATTAGTTTACCTGCAATGGAGGTAAGACTGATGGGCCTGTAGTTTCCTGGTTACTCCTTGTTTTTTCCTTGTGAAGTGGAACTACATCCACCACCCTCCAACTTTTCAGAAGCATCCTTGACTGTAGTGAGCTACTGTATAGCCTGCTCTGGGGTTCAGCTAGTTTTGATGCCAGTTCCCTATACATCCTAGGGTGATTCAGTTATCTCATCTGGCCTGGGTCCATAGCTGTTTTCAGGGTTGCAAGCCCTTTTCTGACCCTTTCTTCCATAATTACCACCTGCCCATTTCTGTGATATCCCTTGCAGCAACTTTATGCAGCTTTCAGGAAAAGAATCACTATCATCAGCTGTGAACACTGAGCCAAAGTAGTCGTTAAAAATGACTGCCATCTTCTCATCTTCACCTGTTACCCTGCCTCCCTCCATTAGCCTAACAATTCCCCCATATGAAGATATCAAGGACAAACAGTTCCACAGATTGTTGAGTTATGACCAACTCACAAATTGGTGCAATTCCAAAAAATTCAACAACATATCATGGAATTTCACATTTCACTGAAATTCTGTGAAATCAGATTTTTTTAATTCTGCAAAGCCCTAATTCTTATATATTGTATCAGTTCTTCAGACAATGGATACCTGCTACATTACTTTACAAAAATAAAGCAAGTTCACTCAGCTTTACTAGTATACAGCAAGGAATCCAATGTGATGCATCTTTTTAAATGCAGTACTAATGTTTTACAGTACTTATCAACATGGTTGCTAGAAATAATACTAATGTCTTCACTAAGTAACACTAACTCAAGACATTACTTAAAATAATTAGAGTTTGATTTGCAGAATGGTGGGAGTCTACAGATTCATCTTTCTTTAAGACTTTGTCTCAGTGTTAGCTAGAAGAATTGTCTTTGCAATGGAATATAATACAACAGAATAGTGTTTGAATTTGGCTTTATATTATACTTTTCCTACAAGTATCTCAAAGTGCTTTGTAGAGGTATACCATGAAGGGAACACAGCGAAGACCATCACAGTGACAAAATTGACAGTTTGCTGTGATGGTCTGCTGGTTTCCCGATGCTGCTGTCTCTGGGGAGTTTGCCCCCTCTGCTGAACCAACTCCCACTTGGAGTTGGTTATCTAAAGTGCGTGGGGTGCTTCCCCTGCATGGGGATGCTGGGGTCGAAGCCCCCCACAAAAACACATGCTTGTACAGCGATGGTGCAGTGCCAGTTGGCAGCGTTGTGCCATCGCTGTAGTGATAGTCGGTGAATTTCCTGTCGCTGTGGCTGCAGAGTCATATAAGTTGAGTAAAATAATTGATGCTGGATTTTCAGAAGACTCAGGCAAGTGAATCTTGTAAGCTGAAGTAATGTTTCCAGTGATTAAATATTACACCACTTGTGGTCTCTCAATTGTTATTTGGTGCTTTTATTGTTACAGCAAATGTAAGTGGTAGTACCCATTTTATCTTACATCTGAAGTAAAAAAACAATGCTGCAAAAACTGGGACTTTGAGCAATAGATGGTAGACATTGCTCAACTATATTTAATACCAATGATCCCACAAAATATTTATTTATTATTTTATTATTTAGTTTTTGTTGACTGGGTAAGTGCATTAGACAAATCCTGCCTATTTTCAGGCACAACCCGGGGGAAGGGGATACAGATGCATGCCAACTGACCTTGAACCAGATTAAGCCATGGGTGGTGTTTTTAGTGAATGAGGGAAATTTGGCCAGGACACCGGGGAAATTCCCCTACTCTTGCACCAGGGTGCTCTTCTTCCTGTGTGCAAGAATGGAGGAGCACTGTTTGAATCCGGACTGAGGAGGAAGTGCTGATGTGGCAGGAGAGATGGCTGATCATTCTGCTGGTGTACCTGAGGGTGAGCAAGTCTCCCAGCCCTCAGGTCCAGCTCAGGAGACCGAACATGCTACGATATGGTTTATGGAAACGGAAAATACAGCAGTTACGGGTGATACAAACCTGTGAGTGGCCCTCATGGGCTGTTTTCTTCAGATGATGCTTGGATTGACAATATATTGCAACAGAATAAAGCCTTAAGTAGCTTGACTACAAATGCAGAGACAAGAAAATCTTTACCGGTTTTAAAAGATACGATTATTGCAGACTCTCAACTTGCATCATTAGATTCCGGACTTGTCACTGCAGCTGTGAGAATGATTAAAGATGAGCTGGCTGAGACAAAGGCTAGTAAGCTGACAGCTGAGTGTCAGCTGAGTCAGCCTGATGACGCACTAACATCAAAGGATCTCTGTCAAGCCGAGTCCGAAACATCGAGGGAATGCTTGACAACTACAACAGGGCCTGTCTTGTTGGAAACTGCTGTGCCTCCTCAAACAAAGATCCCTGGGACAGTGAGTACTCCCCTTTCCACACATTTAAAAAATATTGATGAAGAAATGCAAGTATTAGGTTTGCGGAAGGGAAGGGTTGAGGAAATTCGTCCTCCTCCAGCCCGCGAACACTCGTTAACCTCATTAGAGCATTCTTTAATGAATGCAGGCTGGAAACATGGAGAACAAGGTATCTGGGTCCCAGATCCAGATCACAGCCCAATCCCCGGTCAAACTACTACCTCTGTGAATAAGCAGCCGAATATCGAGGTACCTACGAATCCACAGGTTATAATGGCAGCTGCATGGCCTGTGATACAAGAAACTGATAAAAGTAACATCACTGAACAAATGCCTTCACAACATTCAGAATCCTCCTCTTCGGAGTCAGAGGTTGCAGAAAATATTCCTACAGAGTGGGGAGATATCGTGGAGGCTGAATTACAGAAGACTAAACAAATATCCAACTTTCCGAAACAATCTCAATCAGCTTGGGAGAACTTTCGACGTAAAGATCCAGTTTCAGGATCACCCCCCCCCTTACAACAAAGTAATGCAGTTCGCCTAGAATATCTAGGGGGATTAGACTTTGCACCAGACCGATTATATGTGGGTAGAACATTATTGAAAAGTTCGATGGGGTTCTTTACTAACGAAATTCACGTGCTAATTCATGTATCAGGATCAGTATTGTATGATGTGAGTTTTTCTACTCCACAGGGCCTGGATCGCTTTTGGTCTAAACTGGACTCTTTGAAATATATTGAATTTTGGTTACCTTTTAAAATCTTACCCTTGACTAAACCTTCAGTTAAAAATGTGACAATTCTATTCCGCAATGAATTAGTATCTGTTCATGATGTTACCTATTGGTTACAGAAGAAATGTGAGGTGTTAGAAACTCCTACCCCTATATTTGATGACGAATGTATATGGAATGTGGGGTGGATATTTAAGGTTTGTTTGTGGAATAACAGTTTGGGCCCAGTTCATCTACCAAATAGTGTATTTTTGGGGAATGAAAGAGGTCATTTGTTCTATCCAGGACAGCCTAGGGCATGTTTTAAGTGTGGGGCGTACACACATTTAGGCTCAGCATGTGACAGATTAAGATGTAACCTATGTTTAGAATTTGGACACCATAGCTCTGAATGTCAAGCAGATTTGAAATGTAATTTATGTTTTGAATAGGGACACACTTATAGACCGTGTTCATGGGCATCTCATAATCGTTCGGACCAGAGAAACCAGGATATTGTAATTCAAGAAGCTCAAAAAAGAGTGATGAATAAAAGGAAAAAGACTCCTTCAGGATCTCCTCCTGATACCCAGCGGGCTCTCTCTCCCCCCCCCATAGTAGTTATCGAAGAAACTGAGGAGGTCCCAGTAGTTGTTCCAGAGGAACCAGAGAGTATTTCAGAGCCACCCCCCCCAGCCACAAAATTATACTTTACCTATTGCTTCAGAAGTGGACAATATGGATATGCCCTCCCCCCCAGTTTGTTAAAAGTACTGCCAAGAAACGTAGTCTAAAACAGACCAAACCCAGATCCAAGGTAGCTAAGGCTAATTTTCCAGAGGATGAGGACATTACGTTAACTAATAAATCTGAACTCCTGTCAAATAAGACCCAAGAGTCAGAACAGGGTGGTGATTCAGAGATATCTTCATTGGCCCCTCACTCTTCTGACTCTGATAGGGAGACACAGGAACAAAGTGAGATTAAAGATAGGAGAACACGGACAGGGTCTAGAGTCAGGAGAAGCACAAGGTTAAGGAAACCACTGTGAAGTTGCAATATTTCCCCTTTTTTTCACTCCTGATACCTCTGCTTAGTATAGCTACTATTAATGTCAATAGTAAAAAAAATACTAAAAGGAGACTGATTGCCTTAAATATCTTAAAAGACTTAGACAGTGATATCTGTCTTTTACAAGATACCAGGTTAAATACTGTTTCCTTAGTGAAGGCGGCCCAACAATTATGGTGCTGGGACCCTTCTTTCTTTTCCTTTGGAACTGAGTCTTGTGAGGGGGTGGGTATTTTATTTAAGGGAGACAGCTTTAAAGTATCGAAGCTTGTGGAAATTTCACTGGGTCGGACATTAATGGTAGATTTTACATTTAAGTCAGTGGGGAGGAGATTGATAAATGTGTATGCCCTCCTTACAAAAAAAGACAGGACAATACTGTTCAGTACTGTTAAACCTTTCTTAATCACAACAAAAAATGTAATCGGGGGGGATTTTAACTGTGTTGTGGAAAGAAGTGATAGGGGTGCAAAGACAAAAGAAATATACTGTGACTCTAATTGTCTTCTTAACCTTTTAGCTCAGAATCATTTACATGATTTGTATAGATCTCTTCATAAAAGGGAGGGCATATGTATTAAATGGGGACGATATCAACTAGGATAGATTTTATCTTTACAAAATCTAATATTAGTGTAATTAAGGCTTTGACCATCCCATTAGAAACTTCAGACCATGCAATACTATCAGTAACCTTGAGAGACATCAATGGTCCTACGTATGGTCATGGGTACTGGAAATTAAATACCACAGTATTGTTAGAATATCAATTGTGGATTAAAATTACTGAATTTCTTAAGGCACAGATGTCAGTGGTAGTCCTTAATGATAATTTAAGCACTTGGTGGGAGACCACCAAAACAGAGATTAGGAAGTGTTTCAAACATACTCCACTACATGTCGACAGAATCAGTATAAAGATTACCTTAAACTACGCTTGCAGCTGAGTAAAATCTATTCCGCTATCAATGAAAAGCACATTAATTTAACGGTACAGGTGACTCATATTAAAGAGGCAATGTCGGCCATACAATACTCTAGAGCTACAGCCTTGTTACCTGAGCACAAGATATGCTCCCCAGGTAAATCAGGGTTTGGGGAGGCTTTCAAAAACTGTGCACAGCATGTGTTGAATCAATTTATGGCTTCACTTAGTACAGAAGATGGAGTAGTGCTTACAGACAGTCCGAGTATTTTGAAAAATGTATGTAACTATTTATCGAATATGTATAAAACTGTACAGATTGATGAGGGAGTTTTAAATGAGTTTCTTGCACAGCTTAAGTTACCTGATATATTCTCAGAGACTCTTCAAGATCTAACTAAACCTATTTCCATACAAGAAATGGAGGTGACAATAGGTAGCCTCAAAAAAAATAGTGCCCCAGGACTTGATGGGCTCCCAACTGAATTTTATGAAACATTTAAAGATTTGGTATCACAGATTTTGATGGTTGTCTATAACTGGGTATTACAAACTTCAGTGATAGACTTCCATTTCTGTATAGCCATACACATATTGGTTTATAAACATGGAGATAAAACTAAACTAGATAATTGGAGGACCATAAGTTTATTGAATTCAGATTATAAGATTCTGATGAAAATACTACACAATAGATTACTTAAATTATCACCATACTTCATTTCTTCAGCTCAAAATTGTACGGTACCTGGCTGCTCCATGCAACATAATTTATTATTGATTCGGGAACTGCTTTAATTGGGGAAAGAGGAGCAGCTCAGAGGGTACATTATGTTATCAGATCAAGAAAAGGCCTTTGATAAAGATCCACATTCCTTTACCACGCAGGTCCTTACGCATTATGGTATCTCATGCTCCTTTGTACACTGGATTTCATTACTATGCAGTAATGCAAAAGCAATCCCATTGGTTAATGGGCATTTAGGTAATTATTTAGATATATCTCGGGGAGTAAGGCAGGGATGTCCACCAAGCCCCTTACTCTATGTGTTTTGTGTAGACCCAATGCTATGGATGATACAGGGACTCCGGGATTAGGGCATTCAGCCAAAGGGGAGGGGTTGAAAAAGTAACTGCACTCACGCGCGAATGATGGTATGTGTTGATTAGACGTACTACCTGAGAGGCAAGGGACAGCATAGGGGTGCATGCACCAGGAACTTTAACTCATGGTTGAAGAACTGGTGCTGAGGAAGGTTGGATTCATTGGTGACTGGGGACCCACCTGGAGGGATGGAGGTTTGTTCAAGCCTGGACGGCCTGCATCCATCCTGGAGGGGAATCCAACCACTCAATGATAAGTTTAAATGCTACATTGACAAGCATTTAAACTAGCAAAGAGGGGTGGCAGGCCAGAAAGGAGGGTGCCTACTTGCTCACCCCCCACAGCTAGCAGTGGAACCAGTGAACCAGAGGAGTTGCTGTCTCTACAAAGCAGTGTGTAAAAGATGGAGATTAGCACCCAAGAGGTGGATAGGCAGAAAAGGGGCAAAATTCAGCAGAAGGGCAGACAGCAAGGAGAACCAGGGATAAAGGACAACCAAGGAAGGGGCTGGAGTAGAACAGCAAAACAGTCTAGGAAGGTCAAATCATGGAAAGCCATGTGTGCAAATGCCAGGAGCCTTAGCAACAAGATGGAAGATCTGGAGGCTGTCATGGTGCAGTCAGACCTGGACATTGTGGCCATCACTGAAACCTGGTGTAATGATAACCATGACTGGGAGATGGCCATACCTGGCTACAACATATTCAGAAGAGACAGGGCAGGCAGGAAGGGAGGAGCAGTGGCACTGTATGTAAAAAATGACATAAGGGCCCCAGAGATCCAGGAGGAACAAAATGGGGGAGAGATACTGTGGGTTAAGCTGGAAAGGAAAATGGTGCCAGCCATCCGCACAGGTGTGGTCTATAGACCACCAGCCCAGGAGGAAGAAACAGATAGGGAGCTGATGCTAGCCATCCAAAGGATGGCAGACAAGGTGAGGTAATACTGGTTGGAGACTTCAATATTCCAGACGTGGACTGGAGCATCCAGCAGCAGCATCAACTAGGAGCAGATTTATCCTGGACTCCTTCAGGGTGCCTTCCTCAAGCAACTGGTCATGGAACCAACTCAGCAGAAGGCAATACTGGACCTTGTGCTCACAAACAGGGACAGTGATGGGGGCAATAGTGGGGAGCACTCCGGTAAACAGTGACCACCAGTCACTGTGGTTTGAAATCACAGAAAGAGCAGAACCAACCACAAAAACACGATCCTGGATTTTAGGGGGCAGACTTTGGGAAAATGGGGAGATACTTGAAAGAGGCATTAAGGAATGGGGCAGGAATCAGGGGTTGAGGAACAGTGGGCAGTTTTAAAATGGGGATTACAAGAACAATAGAATTATGCATTAAGCAGGTTAGCAAAAGGAAAAGGAAGAGGAGACCATTATGGTTTTCCAAAGAGGTACAAAGAAAGTGAAAGCTAAAAGATTGCATTCAGGCAATACAAAAGACACAGGCAGAAGGGATGAGAGAAGTACCAGGAGAAGCAAAGGGAGGCAGGGAGGTTGTAAGGGAAGCCAAAGCTCAGACAGAAGAACACATTGCAAAATCAGTGAGTAGAGGGACAAAACCTTTTACAGGTACATAAGTGAAAAAAGAAAGGCAAAGGGAGGATAGTGAGACTGAAGGGGAGGATGGGGCTGTGTGGAGGATGACAACAGTAAAGCTTGACATATTGAACAGATATTTCTGCTCAGTCTTTACTGAGGAAGAGGAGGGTAATGGGTCTGAACAGAGTACAAGGGGTGAGAATGGTGCAGAAATGGACACAAGTCCCTTTACACGAGAAAGGGTCCTGAAGGAACTGGAAGCAATAAGAGTGGATAAAGCAATGGGCCAGATGGGGTGCACCCCAGGGTCCTTAAAGAACTAAGAGAGGTGGTGGCTGAACCTCTGGTTATTTTGTTTAGCCAATCACTGGAAACAGGGGAGGTACCCAAAGACTGGAGTATAGCAGATGTAGTCCCCTTATACAAAAGTGGGAACAAAGAGGAAGCGGGGAACTACAGACCAGTCAGCCTCACCTTGGTAGTGGGGCAGATCATGGAAGCACTACTGAAGGGGAGATTGGTGGAACATCTGGTTGTCAATGGACTACAGGACCCAAGGCAGCATGGTTTCACTAGGGAGGTCATGTCAGACCAACCTCATTGAATTTTGACTGGGTGACTGGGAGGTGGATCAGGGAGGGCAGTGGACATGGCCTATCTGGACTTCAGGCAGCATTTGACACTGTGCCACATCAAGACTATTGCACAAACTGGGAATATGGGTGTGGCCAGGACAGTAGTGTGGTGGGTAGGTAACTGGCTGGGTGGCAGGACACAGAGGGTGGTGGTAAATGGCTGTCACTCCACAGAGGAAAGAGTGACCAGTGGGGTACCACAGGGATCAGTGCTGGGACCGGTCCTATTCAATATCTTCATCAGTGACATTGTGCAGGACCTAGAAGGCAGAATTTCACTGTTCGCTGATGACACAAAGCTCTGTAACAGAGTAGACACACCAGAGGGTGTAGACAGAATGAGAAGGGACCTGCAGAAACTTGAAGAATGGTCAGGGGTTTGGCAGTTGAAATTCAATGCAAGGAAGTATTCAATGCATTTACAGAAGAAAGGGTTCTGAAAGAACTCTTAAAACTGAAGGTGGACAAAGCAATGGGGCCTGATGGGATTCATCCCAGAATTCTAAAAGAGCTAAGGGTAGAACTAGTGACACCACTGACTACCCTTTTTAACAAATCATGGGAGGATGGGGTGGTACCCGAGGACTGGAGGAGGGCAGATGTGATTCCCCTTCACAAAAGTGGGAGCAAGGCAGAAGCAGGAAACTACAGACCTGTTAGTTTAACCTCAGTGATAGGAAAATGATGGAATCACTTCTGAAGGAAAGAATTGTCAGTATCTAGAGGCCAGAGGGCACAGGACCCTAGGCAGCATGGATTCACAGCGGAAGGTCATGCCAGACAAATCTGATAGATTTCTTGACTGGGTGACCAAAGTAGTAGATCAGGGAGGGCTGTGGACATGGCCTACCTAGACTTTAGCAAGGCATTTGACACAGTCCCACACAAAAGATTAATATACAAGTTAGCCAGCCTGGGAGTGGGTCCCAAGATGACAACCTGGGTAAAGAATTGGCTGGAGAATAAGACACAGAGAGTAATAGTAAATGGAGTCCACTCAGAAGAAAGGAGGGTTACTAGTGGGGTACCGCAGGGTTCAGTATTAGGACCTGTCCTCTTCAATGTCTTTATAAGCAACATTGCAGAAGGACTGGAAGGAAAAGTATGTCTCTTTGCAGATGACACTAAGATCTGCAACAGAGTTGATGCACAGGGTGGGGTGGAAAGGATGAGAAGGGACTTGGCAAGGTTAGAGGAATGGTCAAATGTATGGCAGCTTAGATTCAATGCTAAGAAGTGCAAGAGAACCTGGGAAACAAAACCCAGGGAAGAGTACACAGTGGGGGTGAGATACTAACAACAAAAATGGAAAGGGACCTGGGGGTAGTCATAGCAGATGACCTAAAGGTGGGCAAGCAATGTGAGAGGCAGCAAGGAGGGTTGGGGATACTGGGATGCATAGAGAGGCATCACCAGTAGAAAACAGGAAGTTATTATCCTCTGTACAGACAGCTGGTGAGACCCCATCTGGAGTACTGTGTGCAGTTCTGAGACCCAATCTCCGGAAAGACATAGACAGGATGGAAGCTGTCCAGAGGAGGGCAACTAAAATGGTGCAGGGTCTGCACTGGAAGACATATGAAGAGAGACTTAAGGAGCTTAATATGTATAGCCTCGAGGAAAGGAGGGAGGGACTCATGATAGAAACTTTTAAGTACCTCAAGGGAATCAACAAAGTCCAAGAGGGTAGCATCTTTCAGAAAAAGAGATGCAAGAACAAGGGGCACAATTTAAAGATAGAAGGGGGCAGCTCAGAGGTAATTTAAGGAAGTATTATTTCACAGAGAGGGTAGTGGATGCATGGAACGGCCCTCCGGAGGAGGTTGTGGAATCAAAATCAGTGGTGGAATTCAAGCATGCATGGGACAGTCATAAGGCAATTCTGGGGGTGGGGTAGAAGAAGTAGGCTGCTGGTTAACTAGGATCTGCAGCTTATCCAGTAGGTAGGGAAATGGGCAGACTGGGTGGGCCAAGCGGTCCTTATCTGTCGTCAAATTCTATGTTTCTATGAAGTGCAAGATAATGCACATGGGGCACAAAAACCCTGGCACAATATATCAGTTGGGAGGTGAGGATATAGCATGCACCAAGCAGGAAAGGGATCTTGGGGTTATCATCTCTGATGGCCTCAAGGCATGGAAACAGTGTGACAAGGCAGCAGGTAAAGCAAATAGGATGCTGGGATGCATAGGCAGGGGCATCACCTGCAGGAAAAGGGAGGTCATAATTCCACTATACAAGACACTAGTGAGGCCCCACCTGGAGTACACTGTACAGTTCTGGAGACCTTACCTACGTAAGGACATAGACAGGGTAGAGAAGGTTCAGAGGAGGGCAACAAAGATGGTGCATGGATTGCATCACAAGTCCTATGAGGACAGGTTGAAGGAACTGAACATGTACTCCTGGAGGAGAGGAGGAGAGAGGATATGATAGAGACATGCAAGTATCTTACAGGGAGGAACAGGGTGCAGGAATACACTATTTTTAAGCGAAAAGATGTTCCAGGACTAGAGGGCATGGGATGAAGTTGGAGGAGGATGATTCAGAGGAAACGTGAGGAAGAATTCTTCACAGAACGGTGGTGGACAAGTGGAACACCCTGCCAGAGGAAGTGGTGGGGGCTGAAACAATCACGGGATTTAAGAATGCATGGGATAGACATAAAGGAATTCTGGAGGTATGGGGTAAGGGGCAACAGACTTCTTGGAAAACATAAACTGAACTTACAAGCTCAAATGGGCAGACTGGGTGGGCCATAGGCCCTTATCTGCCGACACTGTCTATGTACCTATGTATGTATCTATAAATGTAAGAGTGTAGTTTATCCCTTAAATGGATTAGTTTTACCACAGGAGTCCTGGCATAGTATTAAGGTAGAGTATGACTCGTTTCAATATCTAGGAGTGTGGTTTGGAAGAGGAGATAATATTATACTGAATTGGACTGCTAAATTAAAACAGGCTTCTGCTAAAGTTAACATTTGGAAAGCTTGGAGCCAAACAAAAAAGAAAAAAGTGGCAGTAGTTAAGACTTTTTTGCTCCCAATATTTTTGTTCATAAGTGCAGTATATCCTTTACCCCATACCTTAGAAACATACCTTTTGAGTTTAGTGTTCCAAGTAATATGGGGATGCTGCTTAAATCCTATTAAGAAAGAAATACTATATTTGCCAATAGAAAAGGGTGGTTTAAATTTGCTAAATCCTGTAGTGTTTTCTTTACGGTATTTTTTCGTAACAATTTGCCTGATTTGACTAAACCGAGTACTGCCTATGGATTTCCTTCGTTGAATGCTGTCTTAGGCCTCTCTATCAAACATGGGGCACACATGGATATCTGTCGGCTCAGGTTAAAACTAAGTGTGTGTTCTTTAGACCGACTCTGGGAAAACGAGAACAATGGCACCTTAGTATGGATATATTAACAGCCTCCTCAAATAAAGGCCTATATAATAAAATACAAGCTCAAATTAGCCTGTCTCAGGTCCAACTTATAGGGGTTGCCTCACAATTTTATTCTGCAATTTTAGAATTATTGAAGGACCCATGTATACCTCCCAGATTATGGGACATTACTTGGTTGAGTGTTCATGGGTGACTTTTTGTGAAGGGTAATGCTAAGCATAAAAAGTGGGAAGACAGGATGTGTCCTAGAATCGGGTGTATGGTGCAGGAAGAAACTATGACTCACTTTCTTGTTGAATGTCTATTTGTGAAAGAGGTATGGGGACTGTTAGCAAAGAGATGGAAACACCCCCAGTGGGGATGACTCACTTTTGCAGAAGTAGTGGGGGGGATATAGTTTGATTGAGTTTGGGTTACTGAAAGCGATGGTTCGACTTCTCCTTTCATATATCAAATTTATGTTATGGCAAGTAAGATGTAAACTTGTCTTGCAACAGTTCTTTCAAGATCCGGAGACAGTAATTTGTATTCTTGAAGCAGAAATTACTAAGCAATGTAGGTTTGAACAACAGTCTATGAATTACAACGTGTGGAAAATTAGGTGGACTAAAGTTCCATTTATGAAAGATAAGATAGGATGAATTGTTATTTCCTATGTGTATGTATTCTTAATGTATGACAAGAAATTGTAAAACATGGTTCAGTATTTTTTGAATAAAATTTTCCCCTACTCTTTTCGATAAGTGCCATGGGATCTTTAACATCCACCTGAACTACCACCAATCCAGGCAGATGGGAACTCGGTTTAATGTCTCATCCGAAAGACGGCACCTCAGAAGTGCAGCACCCCTCTCATGCTCCACTACAGTGTCAGTACTGGGATATTAACCCAAGTACCAGATGTGGGAACTGAACCCACAGCCCTCTGATCTCCTGGCCACAGAGGCGAGTGTGCTACCTACTGAGCCACTGACACTGCAATATAAGATATATTACTGTTTTACTACCTCTGTCCCTGAATTGGGAGTCATATAGCTCACTTTTAATCATGAAACAAATAAAATGCTAAATTTGTAAGATGATAAAAATATTGAAAAGATCTGTAGCAGATTTGACCCTTTGTCACACATACAGTATGTGGCAGTAAGTGGTGCGACCCACCATAGCCAGAGCAGATTATCTGATTCTATTAGCACACCTGATTTTGCTAATTTTTTTTGAATGATTTTTACATTCTGCACAATTCAGTAATATTTTCAATTCGGTATGAGTATCTGTATTTTGCACCAGCCTTCCATTTGGCTTATTTTTACAGTGCACTATCATTTTATTTTATTGTATTTTATACACCTTATATATTTGTATCGTGTTATGTATTTTGTGCATTTTTATTGCATTTATGTACTTTATTATATGCTATGCATTTTATTGAATGTACATGTTTATTGCATTTATGCAGTTGTAGTTATGTATTTTTATTCCTTAATGTGGTTTTATTGTATATTTACAGTATTTTAATGTATTTTATTTTTATTGAATGTTATGCATTTGTATTGTATTTTAACTGTATGTGTTTATATTGTATGTTATGCATTTTAATTTTACTGTATATGTTTTCATTATATTTTCCTACTTGTAATCCCTTGGGTCAATCTTGGAAATGAGCTCCAGCGTAATGTGCCTCTCTCAGTCAGTAGATTTAAAAATAAAATACGAAAAAGATATTCACAAAAATGTTAGCATTGAAATAGCTCTTTTGGAGGTCAAATGTACTTCTGTACCTAACCTGGAGTATCTGGCATGTTTCACACAAGTTACAGAACCTTCAAAATGTGGGGTTAGTGGTGCAGTGTATGCATACCATCAAATGAAGCAGCATTTACATTTGAACTGGTGTTAATAAGATAGAAAATGTTGATCAGAATACTAGGGTAACCCTCATATTCTTTCTGAAAAGGGATAAGTGGGGATGCCCAATGTTGTACTAGCAGTGGGTTGCACTGCCAGCCACCTGAAAGAATATGATTCATCCCTGGAATCCTACATTATAGCTGACTGGGAGCCGAGTGTGTTAAAGAGTTAAAGTGCCTGGCTTGCAAAGACAGACAGAATTAGTTACATTCAGGGACACCTCCCTTCCAACAACCCAAGGCGTGACTTTGGCATTGGCTGGGAGGGCTGCCACTGATCTGCCCTCTAGGGCAGAGGATGGTTGCAGCCATGGTGACTCTAGATGTCAGGGTGAGAGACAGGACACTCCATTAGAGAAACAAAAGGAGGATGGGATGATAAACTAAGAGACATGAGATAAGTTTCTTTTTTGAGGATTGCAAGGAATAGGTGAAAAGGACTTCAATTTAACATCTCATAAAGAATGACACCTCAGACAGTGCAACAACACTCAGGCCTGCACTACAGTGTTTGTGATGGGTATCCATATGTGTCCCAGGCATTGGACTAGAGTTAAAAACATTCTGAAATACAGACAGAGATTCTTCCATTGTGCACACTGACACTAAAACCTGTAGATCGAGACTGTGTAAACTGGTAGTAGTACATGGATGGACATTTTTTCCACAGGAGAGAATGATCATTAAGAAATAACATACTGCATGGCACGGCTTGTGCTGAAATAATTATATGCCTTGGGTGGGTTGTATGCTGCCAGGGAAAGCTGAGTGTCTTTAACTACAGTACCAAGAGGCATGTCATTATTATAGCTTAGCCATTCTGCCCCGGAGTTATCACTGTACTTAAACAAGTTCTAGCCAGAGCCGATATGGCTGTGGCGAGCTGCCAAATGACCAAAGTTACAGGTGTGAGTAGAAAATTTGGAACAACCGGGTGTAACTTAGCCATTTTTTAGAGTTGTTTCTCCAGATTTTCAATATGGCCTTTTTGGGACCTCACCTCATGAAGAGTGCCACTGTCATTTCATTCATGTGTCCCGAAAGGTGATTTCACAGAGTGACCACACCATTCTGTGCCACAGGTGCAAAAACACATTTCAGGTGGGATGTGAAAAATGACTGCTGCACTGTTAATAAGGAGGTGTGCAAAAATGGCAATGTTGAAAATCTGGAATGAAAATATCAAAAATTGGAGAAGTTGGGAGTGTGTGTAGAAACTGCACAGTGCATTCTTGTAACACAGTCATTTTTTGGAATTCTTTTCACCAAATTTGCAACATGGGCTTTTTTGGGACCCCACCTCATGAACAGTGGCACTGCCATTTCATTAATCAGTCCTGAAAGGTGATTCCGCACAGGAAAAGCACAGTCATGTTTTGGGACTGAGTAATGAAATGACAGTGACAGTGTTCATGAGGTGGGGTCCCAAGAATGCCATGTTGAAAATTTGGGACCAGAATTCCTAAAAATGGCTGATATATCAACATAAGTTGAAAACCCCATTGACTGCCATTATATCATGCTTACCTTTGATTCTTCAGTTTGCGGTTCAGCTTTGAAGAGTGCAGACATGTCCCAGTCCAGAGAAGATGACAGCGCCGACCTCCGGAGGTAAGTATGGGCTAAGGGGGTAAGGGGAGGTGGGTGCTCAGTGGGAGGGTGCAGATGGGAGAAGGGGGACTGGGGAAATGATGAGGGATTGTTTTCTTTTTTACAGGTAAAAAAAAAAAAGACCTGGGGGGAAGGCTTTCTTTACTTACAGACAAAAAAAAAAAAGATTTGGGCACACTGGGGTGGGCTCCCAGTGTGCCACATAAGTTGCAGGTACATGATGCCAACATGGGGACTGGGCACACTGATGGTCAGTGTGGGGAGGAACAAAAAAAAAAACATAAATTTGGGTGCATTGGGGTGGGCTCCCAGTGTGCCACATGAGTTGGGGGGTACATGATGCCAACATGAGGATTGGGCACCCCAATGTCAGTATGGGGATGGGAATAGAGGGAGTGGGGAGGACAGCAGCAGTGGGAGGGTTTTATTTACTGCTGGTACTATGAGGGAATGGAGGGAGCGGGGAGGACAGGAGCAGTGAGAGGGTGTGGGAGGAGTGCCATCTGCAAGATGGCAGTGGTGTTGCAACTATGCATGCGTGGCATTCATGCATATGCAGTTGTGGTGAGTGGCATTCTGCCATTCTCAAGATGGCATCACCAGCAGAACTGTGCATGTGTGTGAGGTGCCCATGTGCAGTTCTCATCCCGGAATATGGAAGTGACAGCCAAAATAGTGCGGCTTTTACTCCGTAGTGGCCGATCGTGGAGGAGTGTTATAAGCTCCATTGCACATTTGGAAGGATACTTCCAAAAGTCCAACGGAAGGTGCCATGATCAGCCTTTTTACGTTTGCTTGCGCGCATGAGCAAGGAACATCTTGGGAGAATGGGACACTTTGGAGTTGTGCCCCTTCCCTGCAATCCCCTGCTCCATTGAGCAAGCATGGCAGTCCTGCACCAATCGGACGCGGTGCTGTGTATGACAGTGGTGGTCTTCTCTTCAAAGAAAACCACCGCTGTCATACACAGCACCGCGTCACGCCACCCCCCCAAATCTTTGCTGCAACGCTGGGAGCCCACCCCAGCGTGGCAAATGTCCCACGTTTTCTGCCGACGGGGGTGCCTAATCCTCCATCGGCTCCACGGCCCCTTCCCAGCCATCCTTCTGCCACACTGAGAGCCCACCCCAGTGTGGCAAATGTCCTGCGCTGTCTGCTGATGGGGGTGCCCAATCCCCCACTGGCTCCACGGTACCCCCCAGCCATCCTTCTGCCATGCTGGGAGCCCACCCTAGCATGGCAAACGTCCCGTGTTGTCTGTCGACGGGGGTGCCCAGTTCCCCGTTGGCTCCACGGTCCCCCCCAGCCATCTTCTGCCATGCTGGGAGCCCACCCCAGCATGGCAAACATCCTGCGTTGTCTGCTGACAGGGTTGCCCAATCCCCCATCAGCTCCACAGCCCCCAGCCATCTTTCTGCCACGCTGGGAGCCCACCCCAGCGTGGCAAACGCCCGCCATCAATATAAAAAAAACCCTGTAAATTAAAACCATCCCATGCAGTCTCCCCGCCCCCCACAGCCCGCACCCACCCACTGCACACCCTGCCTCCCCACACCCCTCACTTCATACTTCACTCGAGCTTGGCGCACGATCATCAGTGGACGGAACACGCCTGCACTCTTCAAAGCCGACCGCGAACTGAGGAAATGCTGGTAAGCTGTATAATGGGCTAGATAGGGGGTTTTCAACTTTATTGCATATCTCAGACATTTTTTGGAATTTTTGCACCAAATTTTCAACATGCGGTTTTTGGGACCCCTTCTCATGAATGATGTCACTGTCATGGCGTTATTCGGGCCTGAAGGGTGATTTCGCAGTCACTGCACAGTCGCCATGACAGTGGCATCATTCATGAGAACGGGTCCCAAAAACCCCATGTTGAAAATTTGGTGCAAAAATTTCAAAAATGACTGTTTTACGAGCGTGCATTGTGCAGTTCCTACGCAGGCTCGTAAGTTCGCGAATTTTCAATATTTTCACTCCAGATTTTCAACATTGCCATTTTACCACACCTCCTTATGAGCAGTACAGCTGTCATTTTTCACATCCTGCCCAAAATGTGTTTCCGCCCATGTAGCGCACAATGGCGCAGTCGGTGTGAAATCAATGTATGGGACATATTAAGAAAATCACGGTGTCACTGTTCATTAGCAGAGGTCTTAAAATGGCTATGTTGGAAATTTGGTGAAAAATTCTAAAATGACTGTTTTATGAGCGATGCTTTGCAGTTCTTACGCACGTCAGAGTTTGCGAATTTTCAATATTTTCACTCCAGATTTTCAACATTGCTTTTATCACACCTCCTCATGAGCAGTACAGCTGTCATTTTCACATCCTGCCCAAAATGTGTTTCCGCCATGTAGCGCTACAATGGCGCTGTCGGTGTCTTGAAATCAATGTATGGGACACATTAAGAAAATCACAGTGACACTGTTCATGAGCAGAGGTCTTAAAATGGCTATGTTGAAAATTTGGTGACAAAATTCCTACAAATGACTGTTTTACGAGCGCGCATTGCGCAGTTCCTACGCACGCTCATAAGTTTGCGATTTTTCAATATTTTCACTACAGATTTTCAAAATTGCCATTTTACCACACCTCCTTATGAGCAGTACAGCTGTCATATTTCACATCCTGCCCAAAACGTGTTTCCACCCATGTAGTGCACAATGGTGCAGTCGGTGTGCGAAATCAATGTATGGGACACATTAAGAAAATCACAGTGACACTGTTCATGAGCAGAGCTCTTAAAATGGCTATGTTGAAAATTTGGTGAAAAAATTCCTAAAAATGACTGTTTATGACGATAGATTGCGCGGTTCTCACGCTTCGTCGTAAGTTCGCGATTTTCAATATTTGCACTCCAATGACTTCCAAATACCTAAACAGCACATAGAAGCAAGCAACATTCGGCATTGACAAATGCTTGTACTTCTTTGTCACTGATTTTTTTAAGCCATGTCCAAGTGCCAAATACCATTGCAAATACCTGCAAGCGAACATTCGGCATTGACAAATGCTTGTTAAGACTATGGTCACCAAATGGCTGTAGACTCTGCCCACAGCCGTAAAAATGAGTTGATAGTAACAAAAAAAAATGTTTAAAAATAAGCCATTCAAATAAAACAAGACAAAATATCTGTCAACTGACTAAAAGCAGTAGTACTTTACCGACCTATACAACACCCAGCTGAGTTTTTTTTGTTTATATAGAATGCCCCAACTCCCCAAACCCAAATGCTGAACCCACCACCCTGATTAGCCATCACATTTTAAATTAGAAAACCTCACCACAGTAACTAGCTGTCGTTTACCATCCTCTGGCCACCTTATTTATTCAAAGAGGCTAAACTTCATTATTAAACAAACCATCCCACCCTTTCACCCAGTAATGGTGTGTGAGTACCTGCTGGTCAATATTTTCATGGTCAGGACCCCTTAATATTTATTCCTTATTTGGCACAAACTGTATCTGCTGCAAAAAAGGAGCTTTCAGTCCCCAGGTTGCTAGGGCTAATTCTAGGACCACTCCACCCACTTGGTCATCTCCTGCACACCCCTGGTCCTCTGACACCTTAAAATAAATGTCTGGCATTCCTCCAGCCCCTCCCTCCATCCACACAACACAGTGTTTCCAATCTCACCCTAGTCCAATATTGATGAGTGGCAAGGCTCCTCTTTTTAGACTCCCTCAACACCAGATCCATTAAATGTGCAGTGGGCATATTTAAATATATTCATCATTTGGCATCTTGACAGTCCCTCACCACTCATTGTCTTTCTTTAGAACCCCCAGCATCCTTAACCCAACTCCCCTTAGCACTGTATGTTATAAGCCAAAGACAATGAGTCACTGAGTGATGCTAGGCAGACTAGACTGTACTCAGGCTTATTGATGTTATACAGTACCATAAATCAATGAGTGCAGATCCTGTATCATAGTCTGCCTAGTGTCATTCAATAATGCAAGGCAGACCCTTCCCCAATGCACATCAGAAACTGTCAGAGCCAGCACTGCCGGGAACGGGGGACTAAGCTGCCAGTAGTTTTGATATTTCTTCTATGGATTGGAATGCAGAGGGTGAAGGCTACTACACTTTGGGCATTGACATTTTGGTGGATAACATGCAAGGCTGGGGGGGGGTTTCGGGGACTTTTAAGGAAGGTGACAGGTGGGAAGACTGTCTGTCAGGATACTAGATATTTATATTAAGGAATTTGAGGACTAGGGAGGGGGTGAAGCTTCGAAGTAACTGAGGATGCCCATGGGAGTAACCTTAACCCCCTAGGGTGGGTCTACTCTATGTGTATGATCTTAGTAACATCTGAATAACAAACACAAAGGCTGATAAGCATTATTTGGATCTAAATGAATAAACAGCACATTATCTGTGGTGCTCAAGAGTTAATATGTGTTGCTCGTCGAGCCCAGATCCAGAACACCCCCCCGTCTGGATGACAGACCACTTCAGAAAAGAAAATTATTTAATCTTACCACCACCTTCATTTGTTAATAGCCCATCTTGCTGCAACCTTGACATTCTGAGTTGTAGTTAGTTGTGCAACTGTGCACCAGTAGTCCTAGCAACACTCATGACAAATACAGCCCAGTTTATCAGAGATAAAGGTGAGCCAAGGTTGAAGTTCAGTTTGGTGGACCCGATGAAAAATTGAACTTCTGACTCCAGTAAAAGAGCCATAAAACCCATACAATCCGGGGGGGGGGCACATACCCCTCAAATTCCCATCTAAGCAATGCTTTTTGGACTAACAAAATGCTGTGAAAGTGGAACTGAATGCACTGTCTTGATTACATTTTAATTGTACACCCTCGAGGAAGTCTGTTGGCATGATGTTCTTGGCTCTTTGACCACTCAACAACATGATGTAGTAATTTTGTACAGGGAGGAAGCACTGAAATTGTCTAAGTTTGTTCAAGTCACATGACCAGGGCCATGACCGGAGGCGGGTGCAAGAGCTATAGCTGGAGGAGGGCCTGCACTGTCAGAAGGCCCACTGCCTCTGAGCTCAGCATTAACAAAATATTTTCTTCTCACAAATGTGCAACATTCTCTTTGTACATTATGTAGGCATTTAAAATAGGATCTATCAGAAGTGGTATATGTGCTGAAGATTACAACTCCAGTTTCACAGGGTAGATGAGTACAGAAACACCAAGGTTCAGGCACACACCAACCTCTATAGAGGGACATCAGAAGTCAGATATCAGTGAAAAGTTCATACTTTATTGGAAGCAAATCTCCTGCCTGATGTGTTTCAGACCCCCTTGTGATCCTTTCTCAAAGGCAGAGGACATCACAAATTCATTACACTTAAATACTTAAAACAACACATGTGACTATATGACACCATAGGCTAGTCCTATTGTTATTGGCTAAAATATTTTCAATTAAATAAGCATTCCAAGCAAGACCCTAAGTGGATCACCCTAAACACCAATACATACAATATCTCAAACATAAATATTGAAGTAATAGATATTCAGTACTTAATATAAAAATTCAGAGATTAGAATCACAGATACTAAGGATCACAGATACTTAGGAAAACTGATGATATGGGGGGAGGGGTGAAGGAAACATGGAGAAAGACAAAATCAATTCAGTAAACAGTGTACCATTCAAGTAATTCAGTAAATATTCAGGTATCCTGTGAACATGGAGACTGCAATTGAATGACTGCAAAAAACAGTGACTCAGTCATGGCGCCTGTGTACTGGGCTACCTGGCAGGGTAGCGACAGGATACCATGGTGGGCGAAGGAGGGCGATCGGATGTATATACGCCTATGGGAGGAGGGGACCACACCTTGCGAGGGGCGGAAGGGGAGGGAGGATATGTGGGAGGTAGTGTGGCGGTCGGCTACTGAGTTGGTCATGTGGAATGGTGGTGAGGGAGGCGGGCTGGGATTGTGAGGATGCCAGGTTCAGTTCCTGGGCAGGCATTGCTTTTTGCGTCGGGGCAGAGTTTTTTATTTTTTTAAGTTTTACACCCCCCCTCTGACATGCACCCCCATGGAGCTGAGAATCTTTAGTTAGGGGTGTGCCCCCTGCATATGTTACAGTCCCATTGCTGCATTTGGACTCGCCGCATGTGTACATCGCTGTTATTTATTTTCAGCGATGTACACTCGCTCAAACAGCGATCGCCATTATGACATGGAACTAAAATTCATATTGCACATACTGTATATTCAAGGGACCACTGCTTAATGACATAATTTTGTTACTTCTAGATTCTTTCAATGTTTTTCAGACTAACAGTCCTTATGGTAACTCAATCACTAGGGGGTCCTCCATCTTTTTCATGTCTGTGAGTTACAAATGCTCAATGCTCCTAACATTTTTTTTCAAATACAGTTTAACATATAAATTGATATTCAGCCCTGGTTTTCGTTTGCTTTTAGAGCTAAAATCCAGAAATTCTTTCTAGTTAACATCAAGTTATCGTAGTCCCCTCCCATTAGCTTGTGACTCACTCAATCTTTTTTTTTTAAATTTGAGTTTATTATTTTTCCACAATGACAGAGCAAGTTGTGACTAACTCAAGCTATTGCCATGAATTTGAAAGTATGTGTAGTGTTACCTGTAGCTCCTATTATGTGGGCTGCTGTAGCATAGGAGTCATCTTTGTTTGCAGTTGCCTTAAGGTGCTCCACTAAGCATGCTTTAAAACTCATTTTCATCTTCCCGATGTAGAACGCTTTACATGTACATGTCACTAAGTATATGACTCCCTCAGTGCTGCAGGTCATGTGCTGTCTAATGTGATACTGCATATCCACATTGCAGCTGCTGAATTCTTTTCTCAGTAATACATGGCTACAAAAAATGCACTTTGTGTACTGAAAACACCCTCAGGTCTGAATCAGCCAGGTCACTGGATTTTTTGTTATAAAATGGCTATCACAGACTGGAAAGCCGTACTGCAATTGTTGGAAAACTGATGGAGACAATCCTTAAGGAAAGACTGATACAATCTCTTGAGGATAACGATCTCCAGGACAGCAGGCAGCATTGGTTTGTCTCAGGAAGATCCTGCCAGACAAACCTGGTTGATTTTTATGACTGGATTACGAGGGCACTTGACAGGGGACATGCGGTGGATGTCCTCTACCTGGATTTCAGCAAGACCTTTGACTCAAACACGATTCTTTCCTTCAGTAGTAGAAAATAAAGAAGACCGATTTATCTTTGTAACAGTGTATTCAGCACAAGCATCACATTTAGAAACTATTTTAAAACAACACTGGCACATCTTAGTGACAGATACAGAACTGACAACAGTGAGTCAACAGCCACCACGTATGTGCTATAGGAGAACACCCATTTTGAAAGATTTACTAGAGCATAGCCATTTTGTAACAAAAAATCCTGTGACCTGGCTGAATCAGACCAGAGGGTGTTTTCAGTGCAAAAAATGCATTTTTTGTAGCCATGTATTAGTGGGAAAAGAATTCAGGAGCTGCAAATTCATGGCAATAGATCGAGTGAGTCACAATCCAAGGGGAAGGGACTACGATAACTTGATGTAAACTAGAGAGAATTTCTGGATTTTAACTCTAAAAGCAAATAAAAAACCAGGGCTGAATATTAATTTAGATGTTAAACCATATTTGAAAACACATTGGGAGCACTGAGCATTTGTAACTCATAGACATGAAAAAAAAGACAGAGGACCCCCTAGTGATTGAATTACCATAAGGAATATTAGTCTGAAAGACATTAAAAGAATCTAGAAGTAAGAAAATTATGTCATTAAGGAGTGGCCCCTTGAATATACAGTATGTACAATATGAATATTTACTGAATTACTTGAATAGTGCACTGTTTATTGAACTGATATTGTCTTTCTCCATGTCTCCTCCCCTTCCCTCATATCATCTGTTTTCCTCAAGTGTCTGTGATCCTTGGTATCCGTGATTTAAATGTCTGCATTTTTATACTAAGTACTGAATATCTATTACTTCAATATTTATATTTGCGGTACTGTATGTATTGGTGTTTTAGGGTGATCCACTTAGGGTGTTGCTTGGAATGCTTACTTAATTGAAGGTCTTTTAGCCAATAACAATAGGACTAGCCTGTGGTGTTATATAGTCACGTGTTGTTTTAAGTATTTAAGTGTAATGAATTTGAGATGTCCTCAGCCTTTGAAAAAGGACTACAAGTTGTTCAAAGTGCATTAGGCAGGACATGTGCATCCAATAAAATATGGACTTTTAACTGATATCTGACTTCTGGCGTCCCTCTACAGAGGTTGGTGTGTGCCTGAACCTTAATGTTTAAGTATTGAATTTTGAGGTGCACCACTGTCCTAGTGCACACTTTCCTTTCTTCCTGGGTGAGTATAGAACAAAGAAGAAATAAAGCCCATTACTCCACACATCTAATCTTGGTGCCAGTGTACCCAGGAGGAACAGGGGCAAACTGCATTGTTCAGTTCCTTGATCATGGTACCAGCAAGGGGGACAGAGGTCACCATGAACAAACTGTGAACGCTCAGCAGGACGGATACAAAAGAACTTGCAGTATAAATATTTTATACGTGTTAATGGTTATTTTATGGTTACTGGTGGGGAGGTAGGCCCCACAAAATATTTTGCAGGTGGGCCCTTACTGTTGTTGGCACAGCCCTGCATGTGACCTGCAGCAGTCAGTCAGCAATGCTGAAGATCGTGATCTCCTTACAATGCACATATCTCAATGCCATTTCCAGTTATCTCTCAGCAGTAGGGAAAGGTTTTGCAGTCTGCTTTTTAGTCGCACAACAAACCAACACTTTGCCATGCATTTCTGTAAGTTGATTTTCATTTTTGTTCATTACACTGTTTTCTTTCTCAGCAGGGAAGGACTTACGAACATAGAAAAAAGTGCCAGCATATACAGACCATACTTGGACATGGACATACTTGGGCTTGTGTTTACTGAGAGGCACAGCTCTTCAGTTCTTTTGAAAAACAGTAGCATTTGATTCCAAATGAATTTGATATCAACAGAGAACCAGTCATTATTATTATTATTATGATTATAGTTAGCTAATAAGTAGCTGTTGACTCTACTTTCTATGTAGAGAAGGTCAGTAATTCATATCTGTTGCCATAGGGAAGAGTCAGTGTAGTGTAGGCTTGTTGTAGCAGCAGCCTTAGGTTAGCCCAGAAGTAGACAGGGATATGTCAGGGGATATTTCTGAAGGTTTTGTTTTGAATTTATTGTTTATGTTACTAACTGCTGCAGGTGTAGGGTGAAGAAACTCCCTTTTTTTTATTTTTTTCCATGTGTGATCCAGCCATGTATCAGTCAGTGAAGCGAACAGTAAGTGAAAGTGAAGAAGGGGTTGCTCTCAGGCTATGAGACTGAGCATGTGTTAGGTCTCTCAACTCTGTCTCTCAGTGAGGTCTGTCACTGGACTCGGTAGAAGGCCTGTGTGTGGTCTTGCTCATGCTCTTCTACCTCTCATGACTCATCTCGTCACACCACACATGGTCATTTAATCTTCGACATGCACATTATTACAGTGACTAACGGGCTATTATAACTTATGGCACTGCACTGCATCCTGTTGCTGTGTCACAGCTATATTGTCATCTGTCACGTGGTTTAGAAACATGAAGGGAAAAAAAGGAAGAGAAAGAGATTCAAGGGTAGAAAGGTGCAGATAAAGGGTCTACCATGCTAGTTCCAAGTAACATAAAAACAGATTATGCTGGCCAAGAAAAGGACCATCAAAAGGTCCATCCAGTCTGTTAATTTCCCTGCCTAGTCCCATACTTGGCCTAATGCCTGGCTGACTATAGAGATCCCATACCATAACTCTAGTGATGGACTGCCACCCCCTTCTCCAGGTTTCCCGTTCCCCTTTCTTCTGCCTGTGGGATTCACTGTTCTCTTGCATCTGTCCCACCCAAGTTGAAACCCCATCACAGTCTTGGCTTCAACCACCTCTTTGGGCACTAGATTCCATTCGTCCACCACCCACTCCATGAAGATCTTCCTCACATTCCTCCTGAATGTCCCCCTACCAGTCTCCCCCACCCATCTCCGTCCATATCCTTGTATTATTGTGCCTCTGTACTCATAAATAAATCCTGACAATCCACCCTGTTCATTTCCTGCAAGAACTTGTATGTTTCCATCATGTTCCCCTTTCCATCTTTGCCTCCACTGTATACATGTTATGGGCTGCCAAACTGTCCTCACATATGACCTGCTCTGCTGCCCTGAGGTCATCTTCATGTTGTGTTGTGTTGAAGCACAACTTGCACAACTGGCGGTGGTACAAATGGTCTTGGTGAGTCTGGGAATCAAAGTGCTGTGAGGATGAGGGCTGGGTGCATGACAGTATGATCAATGGAGCCCTGGTTCAGTATTCCACAGAAGTGCATGGGTTCCATTCCCACATCCTGTTGCAGCTACCTCAGGTCTTCCAGTGCATCTAACCCCAACCTGAGCAAACCAGAAGCAAACTGTTTTTCCTCCCCTCCTTCAAGTGCTGCAAGTTTCAGCTTCACATCCCCTACAAAAGAATGAGACAAATACATACATAACATAAAATCAAGCACTCCTTCTGTCCATCTCATATGAATAACCACCATGACCACCACCAGCCTCACTGAAAGGGGCATTACTGGAGGACTAACAGAGTGGGGAAACATTCTGTGATTCAACTAGTCACTGTTAGACATCTGGATATACCCTCATGATCTGTATGTGGGGCACCTTTTTGATGGACAGCGACAGTTACACTACATGCTAAGGGTAATGAATGCTAAGGATTTCAGTCATTTACCTTGTTTTGCACATGTACTAAACATGGTGGGGAGTCATGTGCTTGACAAACCTGCACAATTCAAAGAAACACACATGATATATCACAAAATATTTCCATTATTCTCTAAACTCATTGCACTCCTCCATGTTTACTAGTAGAAACAAAATACTCCTCAGTATTGGTTAGAAGCATAGAAACACATAATTTGACAGCAAATAAGGCCTGCTTAGCACACCTAGTCTGCCCAGTTTGACACTGCTGTACTATCACTGAAAAACATTATTGATCTCTGGTTACAGTACTTCCTCCCCACTGCTTTTCTACTAAGATTCCTTTTTGCCTATCCCATGCTGGCTTGAAGCTCACCACTGTTTTTGTTCCTCGCACTACCTCTGCTGATACACTGTTCCAGGCATCTACCACTCTTTCGGTGAAGAAGTACTTCCTGACATCTCTCTCCTGCAGTTCCCCCTTCCAGCTTCATTGCTTGTCATCTTGTCTTGGAGCACGTTATCCTCTGAAAAATGCACCCCCTCCTGTACCTTGTTCACCCCTGTGAGGTACTTATAGGTCTCTATCTTGTCCTCCTTCTCCCTCCTCTCTTCCAATATGTATATACTGAGATCCCCAGTCTGTCCTCAAAGGACTTTTTATGCAACCCCTGCACCATTTTAGTTGTCCTCCTCTGGACAGCATGTACCCTGTCTGCATCCTTTCTGAGATGTGGTCTCCAGAACTGGATGCAGTACTCCAAGTGGAGTCTCATCAATGATTGATACAGTGGCAACACCACCTCTCCTACTGCTGGTGAATCCCTTCCCTATGCACCCCAGCATCCTACCAGCCCTGCCTACTTCCTTTTGCACCACCCTGCCACCTTGAGGTCATAAGATATGATAACCTCAAGGTCTCGTTCCTGCTTTGTGACCATCCATACCCCCCATTTTATGCACTGACCCTGGGTTTCTGTGTCATAGGTGCATGAGTTTGCACATTTTTGCATTGAAACCCAGCTGCCATACACTGGACCTCTCCTCAAGTTTTCTCAAGTCTCTATGCATTCTCTCCACTCCCTCCAGAGTACCTACCCTATTGCAGATTTTGGTGTAATCTGCAAAGAAGTATACCTATGCTTTCAGCTCTTCTGCAGTGTTGCTTATGAATACATTAAAGAAGACTGGTCCCACACTGTGCCCTGAGGTACCCCGAGATGCTTAGTTAAAGATGCTTCCACATGGAGCAACTTTGTCCTTATATGGTAGGGAAACTCATGGAACAGAAAAAAAATAGTTACCTACCATAACAATAGGTCATCAAGAGATTCTCCTACACTGAGCCACATCATGGAACTGTATGATGTTGACGTCAGGTCCACCTGGACATTTTTGCTGGCTGGAGCCACCCATGTCAATGTACCTCATCAGTGCCTATATAATTTTGGCATACCCAGCATGCCTCAGTTCTCCACTGGAGACAGGCTTGGAGGATCATTGGATCGGCAGGGGCCAAAATGATTAGAACCAAACCAGGCACACAAGGGAGGATATAGAAACTTAAGTATAAATACTGTATAAGGCAGCATAGTAGAAGCAGCTTACTAGAGCAGGCAGTATTGCCACCCATCTCCCAACAAGGGGGGGAAGGAGGAAGGGGGAGCTGTGGCTCAAAGGAGGAGATTCTCTCAAAGATCTGCTGTTATGGTAGGCAACTATTCTATCTTCTTTGAGGATATATCTCTCCATTGAGCCACATCATGGAATGATTCCCAGGCAGCACCAAGTACAGAGGGAGGATGACAACACCAAGTGATCTTTGAGTAAGGAGGCCTTGCAGAACATTGAGGTCTAAGGCAGCACATGTATGAGAGATGATGTCCAGACTGTAATGTTTAGTAAATGCATGAACAGTACTACTTCAAATGGCAGCAGTACATATGTCTGTAGTGGACACATTTTGGAAACAAGCTGCTGAAGTAGCCACCCGGTGGGTGGAACAGGCATGCACTGGACCAGGAAGCTGCTTACCATGCTTCTGGTAACAAAATATAATACAATTTCCCAGCCATTTGGACAGGCCCTGTTTGGAAACTGGGGAGCCCACCATCCTGGGGCAAAAGCCACAAGCATTTGTAAGAATTTTATACAATCCTCTATAGAATCCAGATACCAACACAGAGTCCTCTGGACATCCAGCGTATGTAAACATCCCCATTATCCATGGGAGATGAGAAAGAAAAAGGAAGTGTAATAGTCTGATTTAGTGCTTTTTCAGACACTACCTTTGGAAGGAAATGGGGATTAGTGCATAATGTAAATCCATGCTTGTGAAAAATAATGAAAGGAGGGTCTACAGCTAGAGTCTGCAATTCTGAAATGTGTCTAGCAGACATCATTGCCACTAGGAACAATGTCTTCCAAGAGAGGAAGTGCAGATCACAAGTAACAGCAGGCTTGAAGGGAGGTGCAGTTAGGGTCTCTAGGATCAAATTAAAGTCCCACACCAGAACTAGACCTTGGACTGGGGGAGAATCAGTAGACTATCTCTTAGGAATCTACAGGAAACCTCCATCTGGACCACTGTCTTGACCTCTGTGAGGGCATGAAAAGCTGGCACTGTGACCAGGTACACCTTAATAGAGAAATACCCCAGTCCTGAGACTTCAAGGGACAAGAGGCAGTCCAATACTTCAAGAACTGGACATGTAAGGGGATCCAGGGCATGCCTATTACACCAAACCATAAAATGCTTCTATTTTTGCGAGTAGGTGTACTACTTAGATAGCTTTCCAGCCACCAGCAGAACATCTGCAACCACTGGGAAAACCCAGAAGTGGGAGAGCTCTCTCCTCAGGAGCCAGGCATGGAGGTGCAGGGATCAAAGATCCAGTGCACCATAGCACCCTACTCCTGTGTCAGAAGTCCCACCTGCAGGGAGAATAGGAAAGGAGGTCTTACTGCCAGTTACTGGAGAAGAGGGAACCAAATTTGTCTAGGCCAGTAAGGAGCCACCAGAATCAAGGTAACTGACTCGGCCCTTAACTGAACCGTCTGTGTCAGAGGGATGTGGAGAGGCATACAGAAACCTACCTTTTCAAGAGAGGTTGATATGTCCTGTCAGAAAAGTCTGGGCCCTGGAACGAGCAAGCAGAAACGTAGCAGTTTTACATTGTATGGAGATGCAAACATGTCCATGTTTGGCGACCCCATTTTTGAAGAGGTATTCCATGACAGTCAGAGAGTTCCCATTCATGCACATCACATGGGACCAACTGAAACAATCTACCAGTGCATTCTGGGTACCTTGTAGAAAACACTGCCGACAGAAATATATCCTGTGTTCTACTGCCCAGTGCCAAACTCTCATCCCGTCTCTGGAAAGGCAGTAAGGAGAGCAAAGGCATGGACTGAGGAAGGTTTAGCACAGTCAGTTAAGAAAGGGGACAAGACATTCTTCTGATACATTAGTGAAAGGAGGAAAAACCAAAAGGGGATTGCAAGGCTCAAGGGAGAGAGAGAGGAATGCAAGGAGAGTGACATGTAAAAGGCAGAAATACTGAATAAATATTTCTGTTCAGTATTTCCAGAAAGGGGGGGGCACAGCAGTACAGCAGTTGCCAAGTGGGTGAAGATGTGGACAATAGTCCATTCATAGGGGAAAGAGTCCTGCAGGAGCTCACTAAATTGAAGGTGGATAAAGTGATGAGACCAGTTGGCATACACCCAAGAATATAAGAGAACTGCAAAAGGAGATAGCAGAATCTCTGGCAGCCATGTTCACCAAGTCATTCAACACAGGGGTGGTGCCAGAGGATTGGAGGAGGGCACATGTGGCCCCTATATACAAATCCGGCAACAGGGAGGAGGTGGAGAGCTATAGGCCAGTCAGCCTCATCTCAGTAGTGGGAAAGATCATGGAGACATTGCTTAAAGAAAGGATACTGGGGCATCTAGAAGCCATCAGAGCCCAGGACTATAGGCAATATGGATTCACAGCAGGGAGGTCATGTCAGACAACTCTGGTTGATTTCTTCAACTGGGTGACTAAGGAAGTAAATCAGGGTGGGGCAGTGGACATCACTTACCTTGATTTCAGCAAAGCCTTTGACACCATCCCACATAGGAGGCTGATAAACAACCTGGGTAGGTTGGGCATAGGGGACAGGGTGGTAAACTGGGTTAGAAACTGGCTAACAGACAGAAGGCAGAGAGTGGTGGTAAATGGAGTGTGCTCTGGGGAGAGGGGGGGTGACCAGTGGGGTGCCTCAGGGATCAGTCCTGGGGCCAGTCCTGTTCAATGTCTTCATTAGCAACATTGCAGAAGGGCTGGAGGGAAAAGGTCTGCCTATTTGCAGATGACACCAAAATCTGTAACAGAGTCGATACCCCAGAAGGGGCAGAGAAAATAAGGAGGGAGCTAGGGAAGCCTGAAAAATGGTCTGAGGACTGGCAACTGAAGTTTAATTCAAAAGAGTGAAAAATTATGCACCTGGAACACAGAAACCCTGGGAAATGCTACAGGATGTGTGTGTGTGGGGGGGGGGGGGAGTTGCTGACAGTCACAAAGAAGGAAAGGGACCTGAGGGTTATTATTTCAGACAACTTGAAAATGTAAGAGCAAGTGCTAAGGCAGCTAGGAGAGCCAGTGGCATGTTGGGGTGCATAGGCAGGGGTATCACCAGCAGAAGGAGGGAGGTAGTGATGTCATTATATAAAACCATGGTCAGGCCTCACATGGAGTACTGTGTGCAATTCTGGAGGCTGCACCTTTGTAAGGATATTAACAGGCTGAAGATGGTCCAGAGAAGAGCAACAAAGATGGTACAGGGCTTGCAACACAAGACTTATGAGGAGAGATTAAGGGACCTCAATATGTACTCGCTGGAAGAGAGGAGGGAAAGAGGGGACATGATAGAAACATTCAAGTACCTCAAGGGTATAAACAAGGTGCAGGGGGAGACATTTTGCAATACAGGAGGAGCACAAGAACGAGGGGGCATGTCATGAAATTGGAATGTGGGAGGTTAAGAGGGAATGTGAGGAAGTTCATCTTGACAGAGAGGGTGGTGGATGCATGAAATGGTCTGCCTCAGGAGGTGGTGGGAGTGAGCACAGTGGATGGATTCACGCATGCTTGGGACAGCATATGGGAAACATAGAGGTACAGCAGCGGGTGGGTCAGAAGCAGTAATCCAGTACAAGGGCTTACAGGCAGACTAGATGGGCCAGGCGGTCCTCATCTGCTGACAATGTCTATGTTTCTAGTTGAGAGGATACACATGAACTCCGCCTTGTCCATTGATGTAATACATCACCAAAATATTGTCAATATGGATCAGTACCTGGTTCCCCAGGAGGAAAGCAGCAAAGGCCTGTGGGCCACACAGAACAGCCCTTAAGTCCAGCGTGTTGCTATGCAGAACTATATTCAGAGGGGTCCATTGGCTTGAGTTCTGAAGGGGCCCAAATGGGCACCCTGTTCTGAATCTGAGGCATCTGTGGTCATACTAGGTGGGGGGATGGCAGGAGAAATGTGGATCCTGACTCTAGGTCGGAGTGGTCTAACCACCAATGCAGGGAGTGACAAAGTGGAGAAGTCAACTGTGGCACTCCGATTCATTGGAATGCTATGCCCACAGCGTTCTGAGAAACCACTGAGGGATTCTCAAGAGGAGCTGAGCTACTGGGACAGTCAGTATGGTAGCTGCCATTAGACTGATTAACCTTAGAAGGCATTTGGCTGAGACATAGTCACTGGATACCAGCTGTGCTTGGGACACCAGTGCCGTAGTATGGTCAGAGGCAGAAATGCCTGTCCCAGACCTCTATCCAGATCTGCTCCTATATATTGGAGTCACTGGAAAGCAATAAGGACTGACTTTGATTCATTAACCAGTATACCCAGTTGGTTGAACAACTGTCTGGTTCAAAATAGTATGTAGACAATGGCTTTCAACAGCCAGTCATCTGTTTGTAGGAAGACACAGAGGCTCTCTCTGCGGAGGGCAGTTGCCACCACAGCAAACACTTTGGTAAAGACACATGGTGCAGAAAAAAAAACAAAGAGCAAGACACAAAACTGGTAGTGTGAGCTCTGCAGGATGAACAAAAGTATTTTCTGTATGATTTTTGGATTTTGACATGAAGGTACAGTTGCAGCCATGATATGGTCAGATTTTTCCTTAAAATTCTATGATATCTCTGGAGAAATTCCCTGCCTGCCTGCAACACTGCTATGGGCCACCAGAGGAAATCTTTTTAGATATACAGTATCATGAAATATCTGGAAATATCTGAACATATCTGTGGCTGCAACTGTATGCATCCTTTATATCCAAAGCAACCATCCAATATCCTGTTAGCAGGAGGAGGAGGAGGGACTGCAAAGAAATCATTCAAAGTTTTCTGTATTCAATCAATAGATTCAGTCATCGAAGGTCTAATATGGACCAGAGATCCCAGGTCCATTTTGGGACCAGAAAGTAGCGGGAATTAAAACCCTGGTTCCTTTCTGAAACAGGGACTGGTTTCAAACCCTTTTGTGGAGGAGGGTTTGAACCTCCTCCAGCAGGAGAACAAGATCTCCGGGAGGATATCTGTTAGGCAATAGGGGAGGTCACTGCAGAAATAGTAAGGACCTGTAAGGCATGTCCTTGCTGAACCACCTCCAGGACCCAGGCATCTACAGTGATCTCCCTCCATTTTGGTAGGAAGAGAGAAATATGGCTTCCCACCAAACCTCCTGAGGCAGTGAGGCCAGAGAAAGGGGAAGGGGGAATCAGAAAGTGGCAGGGGTGATGGGGGTGCCGGTAATGATTCAACCTTTTGTAAGTCTTGTGTGGACACTGGGAGGCAGGTTTGCAGCCTGGGAAGTGAAAGGCTGAGGTTTCTGATAACCATGTCCTGGGCCTCCTGAATAGCCCTGACCTGGATGGGCATAGGGCCTGCGAAAATAACTCTGATCCTTTCCCTGGGGTATGCAGGGATCTCAAAGTCATTTTGAGGGCTGTAAATCCTGGCACAGTATAATAATGTAGCTAACAAAAGCAGTGTGGCAATCAATGCCACAAGGAGAACAGCGTCCATTCTAATAACGTTGGTTAAAAACACCGACCCCAACAGAAACAGTGCACACCATTTGAAATAATAGGACTTTCTTTTTTTGCCCCCCCACACCCCCATGACTAAAAATAACATACTCTGAGGGGGGGTGGACTTTGGGGATGGGGAAAAACTCAGGATGGGGAAAACTTCACTTTTTCTAAATGTAACCCCTTTGTTACCCGGGGTTACTAGAATCCCGGTAAGACCTAGTGGTAGGCAGGGAAGGCAGCTTGTGAAACTCCAATTAAATGGGTTTCACACTGTCTCACTCTGTCCTCAGTCACAGCTGAGACTTGAGAGATGACATCGTAATAGAACTGTCGCAGCTGCATGAGCCACATTTGGAATCTTCAGCTCAGAGTAAGTTTAGAACCTTGGGAATTCAAAGTCAGTCTTCAGTTTGTCCTTAAGAAAACAAGAAGGACAACAGTAGTTGTCTGTTTACCCCCCTTCCTCTGGGGGGGTGAGAAAAAGTTCTTTGTGGGTTCCAGGGGCAATCCCCTTCTCCCACCCTGGGAAGAAAGCTGCCTATCAATCAATCAATCAATCAATCAATCAAGTCTTTATTTAACCAGGCGTTCATCGTTGAGCAGAAGCTCATTTGCAAGATGGACCTGGGTGGAGCATGAACAATTGTATATACAGGTCAACACAGGTATTTACAAGGCAATACAGATAATACTCTTTACAGAGAGGAAGAAAAAGAAGTTCATATGTACATAGAATTATACAGATATTGTACAGATTACACGGTATTTACATACATAGAAGTGTCTAGGAAGATAAAGCAGGTTATCTAAGGTTGCAGGAGGAAGTAACGGAAGAAAAATAAAAATAAAATATACACGAGGTAGAGGTGAAGGTAGGGGAAGAGAGGAGGGAAGTAGGGGAGAAAGGCTAGGAGGGCACGGTGCACAGAAAGGAGTTGGTAAAGCTGGATGTAGAGAAGGTGGATGGAGAAAAGGAGGCGTGTGAGCCCGGGATTGAATGCTATAAAGTACGGGCATGGTAGGATGTCACAACCCAGGGTAGTGAGCTCCTATCCGAGGTTGGGAAAGGAAGAATAAGGGGATGGACGGGCCTAGTGTTGATAAGACAGGGGATAGGGAGAGAGAACAATTAGGCTGGTGAGGAGCAAGCTGGGGGGTCAGTACTTAAAATTGGGTCTAGGCATGAGTTATATACCAGTGCAGACACTGGTACTGGGTCTGAGTGGGTGAAGCAGTTACATACTTCTCTGATTGTACGGAAATAAAGCATCTTGAAAGCATTTATACTGCATTTATGCCTGTTTTAATTTAAGTTCAGTCTGTTCATGTATAACAGCAAAGGTTACAGTTTTTCGCCTGTGGGGCACCTGCAACGAATGGGTGAGTGTTTGGCCCCATTGGAAGGGGCAAACAACTTATTTTCTTCAGTTGGATTTCAAGTATTGGGGACCGCTATTTGGGAGGACTATGTCAACTAGGACAAACAAATAGAGCAGTCATCTGTTTAAAGTGTTAATGGATTTAAAGTTCACTGTAGAGGGGGTGCTTCAGGTCATCCACCGTCAATCTACATTTTAAAGTCTAAAGTTCTGTGTGTCCAGAGAAATGGTCGGGTATGGGCTGTGGGAGCTGGAGGTGGGAACCCCCATCTTTAGTAACCAGGTCCACCTCTACGGATTTCTTATGTGTTTTTGCTACTTGCCTCATGCGCTTGGCCAGTGATGGGGTGGGTACCCAGACGTTGGTCGCAACTTGAAAATCTCTCTAGGAGTCGTAGACTCTAAGTGGTGTGGGGAGCCACAGGATGGGAAAATTACTCCTTGTTGGATGGGAGTCTCCTTGTTGGATGGGAGTTTCGAATTGGAAGTATGAAAACAAAATCTCTAGGAGTCGAGACTTCAAGTGGTGGGAGCCACAGTTTGGGAGCCTCCTTGTTTGATGGGATGTCTTTCCAAGTAGAGTTTGGGTTCATTCGCCAAGTGGACCATCAGTCAAGTGGCCGGCAGGGGAGCCGGGCGAGTCGGGCTGTGTATCCAATGCGCATGCAAAGTCCGGGCTGAATGCCTGGTGGGTCCAAAGCCAGACAACTGTTGTAATGTGTTCATTCCTCAAATGGACCGCTGTGTTTAACCTCTAATCTGCATTACAGTTACGTAGCCCTTTGGGTGACCATGCAGTGCTTTGTTTATGTTCAGTGAGTTAATAAATAAAGCCACACTGAAAAATCCCAATTCTGGTTCTGGACATTACAGTAATTGCTTCCTGTAGTTGGATTTACTTGGGTGCCCCTGTGCAGAGTAGCCAAACCTAGGTCTCTTGTGCCAGGTAACCTCATCCTTCCCCGAACCCGTAGATACACATATGTATATCCACCTTACAAAAATGGGGCATATGTCTTACATAAAAAAACAAACAAAAAAAACCAACACAAACAAAAAAAGATGCAACACCCGGAGGGAACCGAACCCTGGTCCCAGGTCTCCAACCCTGCCG
Source organism: Neoceratodus forsteri (assembly GCA_016271365.2). Classification (NCBI taxonomy): domain Eukaryota; kingdom Metazoa; phylum Chordata; order Ceratodontiformes; family Ceratodontidae; genus Neoceratodus; species Neoceratodus forsteri. Next base: position 240,173,499 of record CM057459.1, on the reverse strand, counting down.
TGCGCTGGTGCCTTAGCCCCTCCACCATGGGAGCAGCTCGACCAGGCACCACACACATGGCAGCTTGATCCTTTCTATGTAATAGCGCAGAGTGACAGGGGTAGTGGTAATTCCCTACTGCTATTATACCCCTGTCGTTCAGCCTCTAAATGCTTTCGCACTTTACACAGCATGGTTCTTTCCATTCTATTATTGTAGTGCTATATTTACCCGGTACTGTAAATCCCTTAATGCTTTTCTACATCATTGCCAAACAAGTGTTTACCACTTAATGTAGCATTCATTACATATTGTTGCATATCTAAGGCAAAACTAGCCACCCTTAGCCAAGAGTGGCACTGAAGTCATATGCCAGAGGCAGCAGCCCTGGAAGCAGCATCAGAGGCATCATAGGTAGATCTTAGCAAGTGCTTGCCAGCTTCCTGGCAATTAGCAATAGTCTGTTGTGCCAGTATTTTATCCTGGACAGCTTTTCAGCCAGGGTGGTCATAGACTTCTAAAGAAAATGTTGATATTTTATCACATATGCCTGATAGTTGGAAATCCTTAGGCCTAGGGAAGCAGAGGCAAAAGTTATCTTCCCCATCACATCCAGTTTCTTCAACTCCTGATCAGGAGGAAGAGAACTCATGTGCTTGGGAGCCTTTGACCAGTCATGAGCAGCCATAATCACCACAGAGTCTGTTTCAGGCTATGGTGACTAATAGGTCTTAGCAATGGGCACTGGATATTTCTTATCAACCTTTCTTGGACCTGCTGGTAAGTGAGTTGGCCTGTGCCATGCAGCCAAAGTGGCATTCTCAAATGCAGAATGCACTGGAGGAACGATTATCATAGGGGAGGCACAAACCTTCTAGAAATCATAGAGATTTTTCATGAGAGAGTCTTCCTCCTATGCTTGAAATCCCAGTTTAGCCTGTACCTGTTTCAGGAAGGCTTGAAATGAAGTATCCTCGGGTGGAGACCTTGAGTGTTTTTTCACACTTTTTTTCCTGAGGAAGAGGAAAGTTAAACTTGAGTTCACAACATCTCTTGTCTCTTCTTCATCATCCATGGCCTCCTCCTCTTCTTCCATATACTCTGGATTATAATCCAGTTCATCACTGACATATACCGTCATTTGGCTGTGGGTTGACGAGACTAGGAGACAAGTGAGGAGCCATCAATAGGGGTATTGTCGGTGGAGGCCATTCAGAGCCCAGCACTATAGCTGTGGCTAAGAACAAGAATTCTGATGGTAAGTTCCACAATGGGCCAGCTGAGGGCACTGATAGAGACAGTGACAATGGTAGCAGGGGCCGTAGATGCTGAAACAGCTCACACATTTTCTCATACAAACGCTGTGTGTGTCGATCAGCCCTGAAGGGGTTGACAATGGCTGAACCATCGAGTGGGCTGTATTCAACAGTGGTATAGGCTGCAAATTCCCTGGTGGGGGAGTCAAGCTGATGCTGGACCCTGATCTTGGTGTCTGAGAGATAGTTGAGGGAGTGGCAGGACCCATGGCCAAAGCCAAGAACCAGTCTTTTTCGGTAGACTTAACTCTTTTTATGGTGAACGGGAATGGGTGTGGGAAGTGGCCTTGTTCATGTGCTGCTTTTCTTTCTCAGAGTGGTGGTGTTTTTACATGGACTTGGAGGACTCATCCCTTTGCTTTGACAAGTCAATGATGGCTGTCATCTACTACAGGGATCAACAGGCTGACAGTCAATTGAGAACAGAAATGGTTGACAATGGTGAAGCTGCCTTTGCTGCAACATGTTTCTCCATTTTCTGGAGCTTTACATATACTTCCAAAGCTTTTTTTGCAACATTTTCTGGTTGCCTGGTTAAAGCTCTTGCAACTTGTGGTTTATACTAAGACAACTGATATGGATGAAGTGGTTGTCATCCTTATAAATTTTAATATTGCCACAATAGCAACAAAGGAACAGTGGTTGTGCGTCTTTCAGTGGCATAAAAGAAAATTTTAAAATAAACTTAGAGAGGCTGCATTGTTAGTGAATACTCATAAATGTTCAACAACATTCTTCAGCAGCGGTGGACCGATGAACAGTTGATGGTGGGAGAAAGAACTGAGGCATGCTGGAGATGCATACATTATATAGGCACCAATGAGGATGGCAATGTGGGAAGCCCTAGCCTGCAATAACTTCCAGGTGATCCTGACACTGATGGCTTACAGTTCTATGATGTGGCTCAATATAGGGAGATACCTCTGAGAAGATGTTATGTTCCAACCTGTGGATTCAAGGATGCTGAACAAGGTGGATATTTGCCATAGGTGAAGTGCTGTGTTCTACAAGTGTTCCACTTCCGCAACCATATAAACAAACAACAAAAACTTTCTGTGCAGAATCAGCAACTCTTGGCATGGTCCTTTCCATGGTGAGTGTACTTGAAAGTCATATATGCAATTATTTTTAAGATCATCTACTGCAACCCAAAAAATCAATGCTGTTTGGTTTTTATACATCTCTCCTAACCACACACATGCTGTAAAGCCTCAATCTCAGAGCAAGGCAGCATGATAAATACAATTAGTGCCAGGAAGTAATGCTGGTAGCTGTAGCACTTGTGGTGGTGCTGATGATGACCAAGAGGCTGGTGATGGTGGAGGAGGTGACACCACTAGTTCATCTGAGTCCTTATAGCAGCAGCACCATGCAATATTCATTAAACAACCTAGATTTACCTGAAAATGAATTATCACAACTTGGACTTCTGGTAAGGTAGCGGATGTTGACAGACCAGTCCGAGTGAACTCTGAGGTGAACTGATGAAAAAAACTCAATTTCTGCCACTAAAAAACAACTACACATTTTCAAATTATATCTACAAAAGCAGCTTGATATCAGTTACTAACCGATTCCTCAAATTTCTAAAATGGAGCAACATTTTAGTAGCATTCCACCTCTGATGTTGCAGGCTCCACTGATACTGGCATGGTCGCAGTCTCCCAAAAGGCACAAACCTGACTCACTGCAAGCAGCATCCCCAGACTTGCTTCAAGAACAGCCTATGGTGGAAAACTTTTTAGAGGAGTTTGCTACAATAAAACTTATGCTGTCTGACCTGGCAGGGGACTTGAAAGCAATGAAATCCTCTGTAGATGTGCTGGCTATTAGGATGAGCGATGCAGAGGTGAGGGTTAGTTTGCAGGATGACACCACCTCAAGAGAAAATAAGGAACTCATCAGCCTAAGAAGGATGGTAATGTGATTGGAAGAGTGCTTACATGAGCAAGAGAACCAGAGCAGGCAGAACAACATGCTCCTGGTCAGCATTCCTGAGAATGCAGAGGGCTCCAGCCACATCAAATTTATAAATGAACTTTTCACTTCACTTGCACAGCCCCTGAGCAATGGACAACAAAATGCAATTGAGAGGGCTCATAGACCTCTCTGACCTATGCCACAACAAGGAAACTGACCAAGAGCCTAAATTTGCCTATTCCTTAATTTCAGAGATAAGGTAACCATACAAAAAGCAGCTGGGGTGCACCTGTCTTTGCATTGGAAGAAGCTAGATATGTATTTAAAGACCTCAGCCAGTCAATGTGCTCAAGAAACAAAAGGCATAACAAGAAATTAAAAGTTGCATCAAGAGAATGTCAAGTTCAGAATCCAATATACAGCCCGCCTGGTTATCACGTTACCCCATGGCTTCTACAGCTAAGATTTGGCAACAACAGCCAACAACTCTATAATGGAGCACTAATAACCTTGGCCTATGGACTGGAAGTGCCAGATGTTGAACAATTAATAATATAGTGTTAGCAATGATAACAGGAGGAGGAGCAGCTATTTTTTTCCCATTTACCACCCCAGATGGACACTGAGGACAGATTTAGGACAAAAATGGTCAGACTGATTCAGAGCTTTGAGTCACATTATTGTGAGGGCCATCAAGGGGGAAGGGGTGTAAATGTTGCCTGCTTAGTTATACCTACGGGGGAAGAGGAGGGGGATGTGGGTTGATCTGTGGAGCGGGAAGGGGAGGGGACGGGAGAGGAAGGAGGCAGTAAGAGGGGTGGACAGGTGCAGAGTCGCAGGCTTTATGAGGAGGTTCATGGTGCATGGTGTCTTTTAGTTACATGCTAAGGCACTGACATTACACAGGAGCAAATGGATAAGCTGGTGAGAAAGCCCAGAGAGAATGAAAGAAGGAGTTTCATCACAGTCAAAAGCAACAGAAAATATGGCTAAAGTAGCTTATACATTTCTAAAATGGAATGTAAAGTGGGCTAATACATCAGGGAAGAGGTCCAAGATACTTACCCACCTGAAGAGATACAACCCTTCAGTGCAACCCTTCAGTGTAACCCTTCAGTGCAACCCTTCAGCACAACCCTTCAGTGACATTCTTGCAAGAAACACACTTAGTTACTTCTAAACTACCATTTTTAAGAAGGTCCTGGGTGGGGCAGGAGTTTGGTGTTGGGGTACAATCAAAATGGGCAGGGGTAGCAATTTTAATAGCAAGGGTGATGCCCTTTGTGTTGTTGCAAGAGATAGCAGACCCAGAGGATCATTATATATATTAAGAGGTATTTTAGACAGTGGAGAATTATTACTAGCTAACATATATGGGCCTAAGAGGGAAGACCCCTGCTTTTTCACAAATGTCATGACACAACTAGCCATATGGCCTCATGTTCTGACAATCATAGATGGAGACTGGAATAACCCTATGGCTCCCAACCTTGATAGATCAGGCAGGCTAAAACTAGGTCTTTCCCCAAAGCAGAGGGCATTAAGGGAATTCCTGAACTCACTCAGCCTAGTTGATCCATGGAGGACACTGCATCCTGCAGAATGGGAATACACATTTACTCCAATCCTTACTGCACTAGTTCCTGGCTAGATTTCTTTTTCATCAGTCAGAAGCCATTGCAAGGGCTGAACCCCAGACCGAGATAGATATACTGTGGAGATTGTTGAACAATAACATTCTTAAAAATAGAACAATTGTTGCCCACCTGAAAAAATTCAGAGAGATTTTTTGCAGAGAATACAGGCACAGTAGATAAGGCAGATACTCTCTGGCATGCTTTTAAATATACAATATGAGGGGAAATCATTTGCTTATCTTCCAAGGCCAAGAGGCAAAAACAGGTACATACAACACAGACCTTGACTCAGAGCAGTTCCATAGAGAAGCAGCTAGCTACCACAGTCACAGACCAGGTCAAATGATGATTCAACACCCTTAAGGAACGATACCATGAACTAAATAGGGAGCATACTAAGATGGTCCTTTTCAGAGCCAGCTTGGGCTATATCTCAAAAGGGGAGAAAGCTGACAAGTTCCTGGCTTTGTGCCTCAAGGCACAGGAAGCTGCCAGAACTGTTAGGCATAATCATCTTACCCATTCACAAAAAAATCATAACTAAAGCAAGGAAACTGAAAGAATTCCAAGATTTCTCCCAGCAGCTTTATAATATAGAGCAAAGAACACTATCTGAGGAACAAATTGAAAGTTACCTAAGGGGTAGTCTGCTCCCAACCTTAGATCAGGAAGCCCAAGATACCCTAAAGCAAACTCTCACCCTGGAGGAGATAGAGGTGGCCCTTTACTCTGTGAGCCTTAGATAAAGCCCAAGGACCGGATGGTCTGACCACTAACTTTTATAAAACATTGAAAAGTGTACTACTCAAACCTCTCAGACAAGTGTACAAAAAGGCTTATGAACAGGGAGAGCTCAATCACATGATGCAACAGGCAATAATATCGATCCTAGCAAAGCCAGAGAAAGATGACCATTATGTAAAAAACTACAGACCAGTCTCCTTGTTGAATATAGACCTGAAAATCTTAGCAAAGAGTTTGGCTCTGAGACTTCAAATAGTGCACTCACAGCTGATTGGGGCAGAACAGGTGGGATTCATGGGAGGAAGAGTCTTCTCTGATCATCTTAGAAAGCTGGTGCATATTATCTCCATGTCCATGGAGGACCCCAACCAAATGATTCTAACCTCACCTCACTGGCTCACTGGGCATAGAGAAGGCTTTCAATTGAGTCAACTGGCAATATTTGTTTAAAGAGTTGACTAGACACCAAATACCCATGGAGTTTATAAAATGAGTTCAACTTTTATGCTTTAACCCTTTTGCATAAGTTTGATGTAACAAGGTCCTGCCACCTGGGTTTCAAATGAAGAATGACACCCGCCAGGGATGTCCAGTATCCCCTTTTCTCTTGAATCTATATTTGGAGTCTCTGGTGGTGAAACTTAATAGAAATCCAGAAATTCAGGTAATCGCTTTTGGAGATAACCAATATAAGCTATCCCTCCATGGAGCTGGCATCCTGCTGCATATACAAACCCCGCAATCTTCCCTCCCAGGTGCCCTAAAGAAAATAGAGGACTTTGGGACTCTTTCCTTTTACAAACTGAATGTAGGGAAAACCACTCTATTGCCCCTCAGCTATGGAACTATGCAACAGGACCTTGACCATCTAGTTCTGAAGTAGTCTAACAAAAACATTGTATATCTTGGCATAAAAGTGTATACGGTGAATAGTGTATAAGATGAAGCACAGTGTCACAGTTTCCCTGCATGACAAAATAGATTAACTCCCATTGAAATTGCATTGTTTCCTACATTAACTCTACTGCAGAATTCTGCAGAATTGGGCTTCATCCTGGCGAGCTTCACTGTATGTCATTATCACAAATCATCAAAAAAAATCTGAGTGACTTACAACCAGTGATCAAGCAGGACTTACACAAATGGTTAGGGCTCGCACTTTCACTTTGCATCCATATAAGCACAGTCAAGATGAATATATTGCCCTGAGTACTTTATCCAATTAATATGCCAACCATGGTCTTGCCCATGTCATGGTTCATGAAGGTACCTGCCATGATCTCTACCTTTCCATGGCAGGGGAAAAGAACACGCAGGACATACCTGGAATACAGCAGACAAGGTTGAAGAGTGTCTGCCTGTCCTTACCAGATATCCTAGCTTATTTCCATGCAGCCCAAGGGGCAAAATATTTCAAATGGTACACATTCTCAGAGCCAACTATTGCACATTGCACCCCACAGTGGCTTGAAATTGAGGAACACTTCTGCCAGGCAAAAAAATACCAAACTATCTAAGACCCTGATCAATACACTGATGGGAACCTCTATCATTTTATTTTACCAGCTATGTAGAATTCTTACGTTTTCCCTGGCAGACCTTCAGGAACAACCAATCTGGCATAATACCAATTTTAAAATAGCTGGGAAAACAGTATGCTAGTCATCTTGGTGAGACAAAGGCATCACTAAAGTTAAACACTTCTGGCACATGGAAGGTCAAGCTAAATTTTAAGACATGCAGACACAGTCTGACCTAACCAACAGAGACATTTTTGCATTCATGCAGCTACAACCCATGCTAACTCAAATGCTAGGCAAGTCCATAAGGCACCCATCACCACTGCAGAATTTGCAAGAGTTTGGGGACCTAGCTTAGCAAAGGCATGCCATCTCACTACTCTTTTCTGTCATTAGAAGTTCCATGCCACACAGATATGGCAAACAGTCTAACTATTAGCCCCAAGCCTTGAACTGGGTTCCCACACAGAAATGATGGAATAGCATCTAGATAAACACGCACAAATATATAAAGATGGATAGTTACCACCTCATGCAATATAAAATCCTGCAGAACATGTGTCATACACCTCAGAAGCTCCACAAATAGGACTCTTAGACTCACCCCATGTACAAGATGTGTGCTATAAGAGGGTATACTCTTAATTATTCAATGGGGGTATGAAAATCCTGTAACCTCATTGGTCAAAACACATCACATGACAGTGGTATATCCTGCAATAACCCACAGCTGAGAAATTGCATTTATATAAGACATACTTAAACACTTTTTAAATGTATTTTACACATGGGTCCATTGTATAATCACAATAAGGCACTCCAGGGTGTGGGTTATTGGTGGATTTACCCACTTCTTGTGTGGTTAAGTCACTTGGCTGTGCCTCGTGACACACCACACAAGGCGAGGGTAAATCCCCCAATAACCCACACCCTGTCGTGTCTTATTGCTTAAACATACCATGGGAATGCACCAAGGCACAGCTACTATGGTAAGCAGGATCTCTTTGGATCATCTTGTAGGACAGGAGGGTGCATTCGTCAAGGAGAGGAGTTTACTAAAGGTAGATCATCACACACTGTTGGGACAGCATAGGTACCACTTCTCATTAATTACCATGGTTACTACGAAAATAATACTTAGGCATTGGTTAGATAGTGAAGTACCATCATTAATTGAATGGCACCAAGAAGCTATGCAGATTCTGCATATGGAGAGGATGCTCATCTCTATGAGGCACAAGTACAATTCTTATTAAAAGAGGTGAGAGAGCCTAGAGGCCCTGTTGTCCATTGTAGATTGTTCTGCATCACATAGAGCTGAAACTCCAGCAAGGTGTGTTGTTAAGGACCCCTGCAGATGGACCATGTACTAGACGAATAACAGACTCTTGGGGGGGTTATGTCTTGTATGTTACTGTCACTGTATGTTTGCAGTATTATTTGTGTATCGTTTTATCAGAAATTTAATAAAGTACATTAATTTAAAAAAAGGCCACAGCTCAGTGTACCTTTCTTGTTACAAATAAAGAAATCAATTATACAGTAGTGGCACAGATGTTTCTCACACAAGTTGAAGACAGGTTTGACAACATTAGATCAGACATTCAATTTGCCCTAACAACACCACTGGCTGTAACTATAAAGACATAATCATTCATACTGAACAGATGGTCAAACATAAACTGATGCATGCACTTACTTTATGCTAGAGTAGCTAAAACAGCTTGAAGAAACCAGCAAGAATGTGCAGACACAACCTACTGGTCATACAGCTCCTCCTTCTTATCTGTCTTTTTGTGGAGCAAGCACCAGACATGAGCATGACATCAAAGACATTGCTAGTAATTATCCTGAGATGCCTCAAGGCATTTAGAAGCTTTTGAAGAATGCACACATGTACCCCTAAGGCATTCTGGAGGAAGACTTGGACATGTCACCACAGTGCATGATACAAGCTTATCTAGCAGAGAATGTCTAGCAAAAAAGCTGATACAATCCATTTCTAGAAAGAAAGGGAAGTCCTTTGGCTTGCACTGGCTAAAGTGGCTTTGTATTTTCATAGATGCCCTCCAACATCTGTCACTTTAGAAAGATGCTTCAGCACAACTGGGGATATTGCCTCATCACAACATGTAAGGCATGATCCAGAGACTCTTAAATGTTTTATCTTTCTCAAACTCAGCCTGTCATGAAACAACTTTAACTATACATTTAATTATTCACTAGCATATACTATTCTCACTCCCACACTTCCTGGTGGCAAATCTGCATAGACTCCACCTGGCATTTGCAACACCAAAGTAGTCCAGCTTCCCAGCCCCAACAGCAAAATCAGCAGCAGTAGCTCCAGCATCAGCAACACGAAGACACCTGTGACACGCACCACTACAGGTCCTCATAATGATACTATGACTATGATATTGTAATAATCAGCTAGCTCATCTTGAAGTGTGGCACACAGAGGCAGCATCAGTAAGACACCCATCATAAATGTGATGAGTAGTAACTGCACACTTCACAGGTTCTCACTAACCAATTTACTACTGCCTGTTATTCAAGTGGATTCGTCTCCCCCACCATGTTAGCCAGTGTGAGACCTTTTAAGCCACTGTATTTTTGAATGTAATGTCATTTCCTTGAGCTCCTTCAACTTCCCTTCACTGTTAAAAACTAACGGATAGTGAGAGTACCTGTTACCTTTTCCATCATTTTTACATTCGCTTGCGCGCATGCGCAAGGAACGTTCTGGGAGAGTAGCACACTTTGGAGGTGTGCCTCTCCCTTGCAATCCAGTGCTCCATTGAGCAGGCATGGCAGTCCTGCACCAATGGGTGCGGAGTTTCAGAGGACAGCGGTGGTCTTCGCTCAAAGAAAACCACCACTGTCATACCAAGCACCGCGGCCACGCTGCCCCTCACGCCACGTGCTCCCCGCGCCACGCCGCCCCCAAAGCTTTGGTGCCACGCTGGGAGCCCACTCCCAGTGTGGCAAGCGTTGTTTGCCGGCGGTGCCCAATCTCCCGTTGGCTCCACGGCCCCAAGCCATCCTTCTGCCATGCTGGGAGCCCACCCCAAGCGTGGCAAACGTCCATTTTTTGCCGGCGGGGGTTCCCAATCCCCGTCGGCTCCTCAGTCCCCCTCGTAGTTTGCCAACAGGGTGCCCAATCCCGCTGGCCTCGCCCCCAGCCATCTTCTGCCATGCTGGGAGCCCACCCCAGCGTGGCAAACGTCCCACGTAGTCCTTTGTTTTTTTTAAACCTGTAAAGAAAAACGGTCCCAATGTAGTCTCCCAGTCCCCTCCCACAACCCGCACTCCACCCACTGCGCACCCAGCCTCTTCACACCCCCTCACCCCATACTTACCTCTGGAGCTCGGCGATGATCTTCGTGGACTGGAACATGTCTGCACTCTTCAAAGCCGACCGCGAACTGAGGAAATGCCGTAAGCTGTATAATGGGCTAGATGGGGGGTTCAACTTTATGCATATCTCAGGCATTTTTTAATTTTTCATGAATGACGCTGTCACGGCATGTTCAGGCCCAAGGGTGATTCTGCAGTCGCCATGCGAAATCACCCTTTCAGGCCTGAATAATGCCATGACCGTGACATCATTCATGAGAAGGGGTCCCAAAACCCCATGTTGAAAATTTGGTGCAAAATTCCAAAATGACTGTTTTAGAAAGCGCATGCTATGCAGTTCCCACGCAGGCTCGTAAGTTCGTGAATTTTCAATATTTCACCCAGATTTTCAACATTGCCATTTTACCACACCTCCTTATGAGCAGTACAGCTGTCATTTTTCACATCTCACCCAAAACGTGTTTCGCTTCATGTAGCAATACAACGGCGCAGTCGGTGTGCAAAATCAATGTATGGGACACATTAAGAAAATCACAGTGACACTGTTCATGAGCAGAGGTCTTAAAATGGCTATATTGAAAATTTGGTGACAAAATTCCTAAAATGACTGTTTTACGAGTGTTCATTGTGCAGTTCCTATGCACCCTCGTAAGTTTGCGAATTTTCAATATTTTCACTTCAGATTTTCAACATTGCCATTTTACCACACCTCCTTACGAGCAGTACAGCTGTCATTTTTCACATCCTGCGCAAAACATGGTTCCGCCCATGTAGTGCACAATGGCGCAGTCGGTGTGCAAAATCAATGTATGGCACACAGTAAGACAATCACAGTGACACTGTTTATTTGCAGAGGTTTTAAAATGCCAATGTTGACAATTTGGTGAAAAAAATTCCTGACAATGACTGTTTCACGAGTGTGCATTGCACAGTTCCCACGCACGCTCATAGGTTTGCGAATTTTCAATATTTCCACTCCAGATTTTCAACATTGCCATTTTACCACACTTCCTTATGAGCAGTACAGCTGTCATTTTTCACATCCTGCCCAAAACGTGTTTCCGCCTATGTAGCGCACAATGGGGGTAACAAAAAGGTCATGCTGAAAATTTATTGTGCAAATACCAGCAATCGCACAGGGCATTAGGGTAAAGCACCATACATGCCAAACACCACTGCAAATACCTGCAAGCGAACGTTCGGCATTGACAAATGCTTGTCTGGAACTGTTATGCTCTTGCAGCAGCTGTGAGAGAGCTGACTGTAAGGTCAATTCACGCTGCTTAATGACTTTGGACTTTCTCTGGTGAGAGCAGAGACTCGTTTCATCATTTTTCAGTTTATCAAGATATTTCTTTTTTTTATTTTAATTTTTTGTTGACCGGGTAAATGAAATTCTGCCCATTTTCAGGCACAACCCAGAGGAGGGGGATACAGATGAATGCCAACTGACCTTGAACCAGATTAAGTTGTTAGTGGTATTTTTAGTGAATGGGGGGAAAATTTGGCCAGGGCACTGGGGAGGTTCCTCTACTCTTTTTTGAGAAGTGCCGTGGGATCTTTAACATCCGCTGGAACTACCACCTGAACAGACAGATGGGACCTTAGATTAACGTCTCATCCAAAAGACGGCACCTCAGGAGTGCAGCACCCCCCCCCCCATGCTGCACTGCAGTGTCAGTATTGGGATTTAACCAAAGTGCCAGGTGTGGGGATAGAACCCACAGCCTTTTGATCTCCCAGCCTCAGAGGCAAGTGTGCTACCTGCTGAGCCACTGACACCGACTAGACTGATTTTGTCTTACTGCTTAATACTATTGATCATTCTAACTGGTTTTCTTTTAATAGTTTTCTCTTAAGATAGTACATATATATTTTATTATATTTTTAAGTGGGAGTGTATCGGGGTATGACTGTCTCATTTAAATGTATAGTTAATTTGTACGAATGCTGTGTGAATGATAGGGTTATTTTTGTGATATTAAGGGTAATTTGTTTAGAATGTAGGGTGGGATATTTGTTTTGTGTTGGAGGGTTGTTCTTTATTTTAACTGTTGGATAGTTTAATCTATCATGTGCTTAGCCAGTTTATTTAGCCTACCTGTGACTGCAAACAGGTATGGTCTGCAACCCACCTATTTAACAGGACTGGTGCAGCTCCTTGGGGTTGCCTACCCGAACACTACAAAACACAAACAAAGGGTGGTACTACACTCACATAGCCACACAGGACACAGGCAAATTCAAAATTTCCAAGTGCTTTATTTTACGGTCCATTGACCACCAACAAGCAACAGCTTAATGCCACTCAGAGTGCCCCTCAGTAAAACACTCCAATAAGCTGTTACTTGTTGGTGGTCAATGGACTGAATGTAAAATAAAGCACTTGGAAATTCTTATTTAGTCTATGCTGTGAAGCAACTACAAAAGTGACTCCCCTTCCAGGGCACCCTTGTACCATGCCTGCAGCTGTGCTCAACTGCTGCAGGGGGTTGGGGGGTCCTCAGGAGGTACTGCTCAGAATGTAGATCTGTTCTGTGGATAGACTTGGGGGGGGGTGGGATCAGGAGCATGGTATCCAGGAGGTGCCCGGGGAGTAGGCATTATCTGGAAAAGGGACCTCCTGCCTGATTCCTATTCCCTGGGCTCCTGAGTTTTCTACTCAACAGGTGGCTAATGGACCAGCCAACTCAGTACCTCCCCCTTAGGGTAGTTCTTTGTAACACCAGGTCTCTTAGGAATAAAATGGCTGTAATTAAGGTGTTTATTGCAGATTTCTCTGCAGACCTGGTATGTATCACATAGATCTGGTTTGGGGATGACTTGGGCCCTGTGCTTAAGTCATCCATTCATCTGGGTTTCTCCATGGTGCATTGCCCTAGGAAAGAGTGTAGAAGGGATGGGGTAGCCATCAGTTTTAGATCCACCTTGGAACTGATGGCATACCCCTTGAGGGAGACCATCTTATTTGAATGCATGGCTGTAAAGGGTGGGCCAGGTACAAGTTGCAGGACCGTGCTCATATAATGTCTTTAGAAGCAAAAGCAGAGCCACCTGCCAGTTTGTGGTGCCAGCAGCAAGATAAATCATTGAGCACAGTCCAGCTGTGGCACACACTCACACAAAGAACAGGAACATCAAAGCCATTTCTTGCAAGTGTCCAAATCCTTTTATCTGTGATAAAATTAGCAGCATCAAATAACACCACTATCACCTCTCCACGCCAGCCCTTCATTGATGATGTTACCCAGGTGGTTTCTGGATTGCATCCCACCTTCTGTGCATTGGACCCTGGGCCAACCAGAGTTCATTTAGAATGCTGGGGTTTGCTCATTCCAATTGTGGTAGAGATCGTCAGGTGTTCCCTTGAGGAGCATTTTTTTCCATCTGCCTTTAAAAAGGCCATGGTGAGGCCTCTCCTCAAGAAGGCTTCCTTGATCCCTGGTGATCTTTCCAGTTACAGACCCATCTTGAACCTTCCTTTTCTAGGGAGTTGTTTGAGAAGGTGGTGGTGGTGTAACTGGAACAACACCTGGAGATATATTACATCTACGAGCCTTTCCAATCCAGTTTCTGGCCTCACCATAGTACAAAAAATGCACTAGTAAGTGTGCACCATGATCTCCTTCTAGTGAGGGATAGTGGACATTGTTCTATTCTTGCCCTGCTTGACCTCTCTTCAGCATTTGACACGATGGATCATAGGGTGCTGTTGGATCACCTGAGATAGTATATGGGACTGTCATTGATGGTGTTGTGGTGGTTAAAGTCCTACATGTCCGGCAGGGTGCAGTAGGTAGCACTTGGCTCTTTTACATCGAGCAGTGCTGCACTCTGCTATGCTGTGCCTCAGCTGGTGATTCTAGCCCCCATGTTATTTGCCATGTGCATGGGCCATTGGGGGAGATCATTAGATGCTAGGTTTGGTGTTTCACTGCCATGCTGATGATACATAGTTGTGGGTGTCTTGTGTCCCCGATGACAGTGTGGCTGTTTCAGAACTAAGCGAGTGCCTATGAGAAATCCAAGATTGGATGGCAGCCAGTCAGGTTCAGCAGCAACAAGTGATTGTGCCGATTTTCTTTTGTTGGACAGCATGGCTCTACGCGCTTTAGATAGGGGGAAGAATCTGGGGGTCATTATGGACTCCAAACTGACTCTGGAATTTTAGATTTCTGCTGTTGTCTGCAGTGGCATTTATTATCTTCATAACATCACTTGGATCAAGCCCTATCTTGAACAGTCTGATCTGGCAACACTGGCACACACCTTAGTCATGCCTAGGTTGGATTACTGTAATGCTGTTTACCTTGAGTTATACATGAGGCTGATGCATCACTTGCATCTAGTTCAGAATGTGGCAGCCTGGCTGGTTGTGGGGCCCTACCAGCTCGAGCACATCATGCCAGCTCTCTGCGCTCTCTACTGGCTGCCAGTTCAGTGGTACATCAGCTTCAAAGTGTGCTTGTTGACATACAAAGCCTTGCATGGTCTGCATCTGGGCAACCTGAAAGACCTCCTCAATCCATATGCTTCTGGTCATGCCCACTGGTCAGTGAAGTCAAGTTTATTTTATAGTGGAAAAGGTGTGTGAGCAAAAATGCTCATTTTCACAAACGTCCAGTTTTACAAATGGTTACACAGACACATGATAAAGAATATGCATAATACATAGTGTATATACAAGTAGTGAAATCATCATAAACAAAGGAAATGACAACCAGTCATGAGAAAATTACATACATATTACATAAATATATACATGAGTACAATGTAGTTTCAGTAGTATCAGGTATACAGGGAATACACGGTAGTCATTGAGGAACAGAGGTGAAAGTACAGTAATGATTGGCAGTACAGAATCTACATAATTGACCAGGATTCATGAACAGTAGCATAGTACGTAGAGCCTGTAATGGTTAGCAGGGCAAGATGCAATGAGGTGTAGAGTGTTAGGAGAGAGGGGGGACAGGGGAGGAAGATGAAGGCCCAGATAGGGGAAAGATGAGGAGTTATGGAGGGGTGGGTAGAACTCAGAGATTGGCTATCTCAGTGGGTGGTGGCACAAGTGCAAGAGAGCTTTGTAAAGAAGTTACTCTTAAGGGAACTTTGAAAGGCGTCGGTAGTGTTGCAGGCGAGTAGTGCCAGAGGAAGCTGGTTATAGAGCTTTTGTCCCCTTATAGGGGAGGAAATTTTGTGTTAGGGAAGTGTGGAAAAAAGGGATGTTGTACTTGGGTTCAATCCCAATACTGACACTGTAGTGGAGCATGAGGGAGGTGCTGCACTCCTGAGGTGTCGTCTTTCAGGTGAGACGTTAAACCGAGGTCCCATCTGCCTGTTCTGGTGATAGTTCAGATGGATGTTAAAGATCCCATGGCACTTCTCGAAAAGAGTAGGGGGAATTTTGAAAGGTAAATCATATACAAAACAACAGTGCTTTGCACAAATCATAGTACAGTAAGGAAATAAAAAGTAGTATTACATCATACAATTAATATTGTCATTTGAGAGAACCCCCCCAAAAAATAACATTTAAGACATTCAAAAATCATAATCGATTTATCAAAAACATCAAATAACTATTCCATTGTAACTGCTCAATGAACCATCAAATCAAAGTCCCAAAAACAACACAATTAAAAATCATAAACCTAGAACCCTCCCCCACCCACTGCAGGAGTTAGGGGAAAAGAATAAAAAAAGAAGATTTTGGAAGAAAAACACAGCTGCCCAAGTCAGAATTAACTCATACAAAAAATCATATGTATATTCTCTGAAACATATCCCCCGAACAACAACAAAAAGATTCAGTCAATCCCCCTTTCTTGCTCTATAAGCAATATGATACCAATACCTTTCCCAAACATCTCTCTTCAGATTTACAAATTCATGTTCTTGCAGCTTAACAATATCATTATAAATAGAAAAGTACAGTTCTGTTGCTGTTATTTGTTGCTGCTGAAAAATAAACCCAGAATGCATCTGCCGGAGCCAATATAATAGAAAGGTAGATATCACATTCAAGTGTTATTGCTATATCCAACCCAATGAGTTGGGAAAATTTCAGAATATAATTGTAAACACATCAGAATCCTAAAAGGGTGCCTTATCCAATGAGTTCCCCATATCTCCCAGAACTCTTGGATAAAAGGGCAATCAAAATATAAATGGTCTAAGGTTTCCACTTGTATAATGCAAGTTTGTCGCAAACAATATCTTTCTGACAAAGCTTTGTGCTTAAGATTTCCCCTTGTGTTAATTTTACCATGTACACCTAGCCAAACCAAATCCCACATATTTGTAGGGATCTTTTTTCAGTTAAACGTGCCCTCATCAAATTTCATTCTGTCTCCTGAAATATTGAAAAAGGCTGTTCATAAAAACTGTTTTGCCAAAATGTCCAAATATAAAGATTTTCTAGATAAAAGGGTGATGTCCTCTAATGACACTTTACAGTTTTTCAAATGATCAAAAATGACTACCCAGTCTGATGAAAGGGTATACTTCCGTCTATTTTTAGGCACAAAACTAGATGTTTTTCATTCAAATAAAATATCCTGTAAAATGGCAAGTAAATAATTCCCCCATGGTTGGAGGGGGGTCCATGAATAACTTGGTTCAACTTAGTAGAAAGAAACAGTGAGAAAAAAAACACCACTGGGTGCACCATTCTTACTCCCTCTTGTGGGATATCCAAATAAAGATAACTTATTTTAATAGGGTTTAATCTGTTCCCCCAAAATCCCAAAAAGAAACAAGACATCAGGGCAGTTTCTAATTGTTTCGGTAATGGAAAGATATGGCCAACATAAAGAAACAAAGGGAGTAAAAATGATTTAATCATGACAATTAATTTTTGCTTTCCCATCTTCCATTTACCCCATCTACTAATCCATTCTCTCCCCTTATTAAAACAGAATTCCCAATTATACACTGCAGAATTCCCCCTCAAAAAAAAAATCCTAAAATTTTACAATGGGACTTGGAAACTGGGATACCTCCTATATTAACATCGGTCCTCATACTAGCAGAAAGCCTTAAACAGATACTTTCATCTGCATTTATCTCTGCTCCAACAACATGTTGCTCCAACAAGGACTGCAATACATCACACACAAGATTACCTGTATAGGGATCTGGAAAAACAACACATAGGTCATCTGCATATCCAATAGTTTTCAGATCTCCCATACCTAAACTCCTAACACCATATAGCAAGGGTGATCTATTCAGAATTCTAATAATAGGATCTAACGCTAGCACATACAAAACAGGACCACCAGGGGGACATCCCTGTTGTACACCCCTCTGAATTTTACATCTCTTCCCGACCCACCCATTCACAAAGGGTGTAACAAAAGTTAAAGCATAGCATATTTGCAACCAGTTGACATGCTGGGAGGATGCCATATGCTGCTAAGGAAAGCCATAAAAACTGCGACAGAAAGTCAAATGCCTTTTCCTGATCAATGCTTAAAATACAACCAATAGTACCAATCTCAAGGAGCTCTCTAATTAATATGAGAGCATCCTGTATAGATCTCCCCAGGACAGAACAATATTGTGAAGGATGGCGCAAACTATCTATTACTAACAAAAGTCTATTACAGAGTAATTTGGCTAATATTTTGAAGTCCACATTCAGCAGAGTAATGGGTCTCCAATTATTTATAGAGGTCCTGTCGCCCTTTTTAAACAAAAAAAATATTAAGCCATGATACATAGTCTCAGTGATTCTATCCTCTTTAAGAAAAGCATTAAAGACTAATAAAAATTCCATCACCATTAACTCCCATAACACTTTATATATTTCACCTGGTAAACCATTGGAACCAAGGGCCGTGTTATCCCTTAAACCTTTTCTCATGACCTCCAGCTCATCTTTAGAAAAATCTTTAATCAAGCCCTCTGCCATGTCATAATCCAGCCGAGAGAGAGCTACAGCCCCAGTTAAGAGCGACATTTTATCTATGTTGCAAGGAAAAAGACCAAACTGAGCCGAAATGAAATTTTCCAGAACACCCAAGATTTTAAAATTGTCTGTTACAATATGATCAGATTCATCCCTGAGACCCGTCATGTGTCTTACCAGATTTCTGCACTTACAATCTTTGTATGGGTTAATTTGCTCCTTCCTACCCTGAGTCCCAAATCTTTGTTCCATCTCTAATGACTTCTGTCTATTATACTGAATTTTTGTTAGATCCTGTTTTAATGCAGTGATCTCGTTGTCGTAGGACCCCATTCCCTTGGTTGCCAAAGAGATTAACTTATGCAATTTATTCCTCATTCGCATATATTCCTGATTGTTAAAGTTGGCCAGAGATTTAGAATGTTGTTTAAAAAATGCAATAAAACAAGATTTAGTGTCATCCCACCAACTAATAGGGGAATCGTACTAAAAGAATACTGATACTCTATTATCCAAAATATCTCTGACGGTGTGAAGCGTATTAGGATCTTGCAATAAACTGGCATTAAGCCTCCATACCCCTTTACCATGCAAGGTTGCAGGATGTGGAGATACCTCGATACCAATCAGGCAATGATCGGATGTTTCAACAGGGAGAACCCGTGATGCAACTGTGGGCACCGAAGATGTAATAAACCAAAATTTTATTCTGGAGGAGACAGAACCTCTAAAAAAGGAAGGCCTTGCATTGTCATCCAGTGCATCTCTCAATGCTGTTTGTCTCAAAACTGATTTCAGTTCGTTCCTGTCACAGTAAACTTTGCGCTGTACTCTACCCAGTCATAGGTCTGTATTAAAGTCTCCCCCCAGAACACTAAATGACTAGTACATAAATAAGGGAGCACTTTATGGAATAGAGCACCACAGAGAGCTCTTTGTTTTGGGGCATAAATATTAATCGGCCTACAAAAAGCATTTTGTAGCACAATGTTTAACATAACAGCTCTCTCTCTCTGGGTCTATGTCAGATAACTTTTGTATAACAATATCAGGTTTGGTGAAGCAAAAATCTAAACCTGAGCATTGATCCTTCCCCGTAGACCACAAGGATATCCCCACAAACCATTCCTGCTTAGCCTTTTGCACCTCATGTTCTATATATAACCCGGTATCCTGTAAAAAGTACATGTTATAGGATAAAGACTGCACTACAGCATACGTAGCTTTTCTCTTAAACTCAGGTCGTATGCTATTAACATTTAGACTAGCTAATTGAAAGGTGGGTGTCATCAATACAAATGTTTTTGGGTCAGGAAACCTTTTTCTTATTTGCCCTAGTATTCCTCTTAGTGACTGTAGACAAGAGTCTTGACTGTTCTGGCACCTGTTTCTCTAAATCTGCCTTGTCCATTATATCCCAACTCTGTAAGGGTTCATAGAGGTTAGATATCACTACCACAGGTTGATTCTGTGATTTAGCAGCCCTTTTTGACAATGTTCTCTTCTTTGGTATTGGTTGAAATCCAAGGAGTTCTCCCGGGGGCCATTTCTGTTTCCAAGGTCACATCCACCATGGCTGAATCTGCGGGGAGGGGGGAGGGGGTATCACACCATCCTCTTGGGGTGGAGGGATTACCTCTTCAGCCCCTCTCGTATCCCTGTCTTTCTATCTCTCAGGAAGGTCCAAGGTACCTCCCTAGTCTCTGGAGATGGTGGAGGAGGGGGGGTTGTGGCCTTCCTGCTGGGAAGGTCCATGGTTGGTGAGCTGTACCAGACTTTGAATTATGTTGTTTAGTGGATTTGTTTACATAAAAGTCATGCTCAATATAGTCTGAATTGTTGTGGGCCGCTCAAGGACAGGAGGAAAAACATGGTCCTCTGACCCACACAGATTATACGAGAAGGGAACAATGCAAGTGGTGGCCAAATGGCCCAAAGCCCCACACACTGAACACTTCAATTGATCACAATCGGAGTTTAGGTGGCTAGTAGAACCACATCTATAATAAGAGTGTGGCTGACCAGGGTAGAATAAAATCCCACTGTCTCTCCCCAAGAAGAAGCAATTGGACAAATCAAATACTGTATGCCGTCCTCAGGGAGTTTAAGTTGCATAGAGAACTTCCAGCCCCCGTTCCTAAATCCATTGTCATCAATGATGGCATCAGGCAAACCATTTACAGTGCACAATATTTCTAACCAGTATAAAATGTCAAGAACATTGACACTCTCATTCCTGGACAATACAGTTATTATTTTCGCTGTAGGTCTGGTAATGGGATCTCAACAAATGGTCTCCACAATTGTGTATTTTTTAGCCCCATAATATGCTGCCCAAAATCTATCAAGTAGCCCAGCAGTCTGGAAGCTAATATCAAAATTGTGGTCTCCAGATGCATGAATCAAAGCGTAAACTTCTGCTGGAGTAAAATGTAATTAGTCAATAATAAGACTTTTTCCCACATAATTTTGGTCCAGAGGAAACTTCAGCCCACCCTTATAGTAAAGGTAGACTATGAACTGTCTCTGTGCTGCCTCTTCATGTTTTTTAAACAGACTAGTGTAGCTAGAAGGCCTGCTACCTGCCCCAGGATGTCTTGTGTCCCTAGAATGCATTTGAGGAGTTTTAAAGTTTGTTTGATTAAAGTCTGTACCTGAGGCTGATTGTGGACTGCATGGTCTGGAATCATGTCGGACTTCCTCCTGTTCCTGCTGTTTGGTAGGCCCGTCCCCCACTGACACTGACTGAGGAAATGCCTGTGAGTCAGCATCTGATGCAGGAGTATCAAAGTGAAAGGCCGTACCCTGTGAGTCATTCATCCATTTTTTGGCTGCCATCTGCTGACCATCCTTCGCTGAGTATTGAGGAGCAGATAGCACATCAGGAGATAGGGTCTTGCTTGTAGCCAGAGAAGATCCAAGCAATGGGTTCTCGGGGTCAGGAATCCAAATACCTTCTTGGAAAATCCATCCGGCTCTTTGTAGAGTTTGTTCAGGTTGCCAAGTCAATTCTTCCACTGTAAAGGGGGAAAAGAACCTAATCTGAGGAATGAGGAGGGGAAACAGGCAACACTATGGCAGTAGGTTCCATTGTTAAAGTCTCATTCTGAAAAAAAACTCTTTTTAGAATCAACTCTGTGGGACTCTGCTCTAGGGACTTTCTTTTCTTTTTGTCCTCAAGTTTGTTATCCTATTGATCCTGATCTATATCAGCTTCCATTATCATAGTCAATAAATGAGATGTTTCTTGTTCTATATCCTGCTGAGGCCTTTCTTCTGCCTCCATACAGCCCGTAGCAGCCTATTGGGTTATATTCTGTTCAGCTTCTACGTGCATCTCATGCTCTTGGTCTGCAGTCATCTGAGCACCACATCTTTTCCCACCAGCACTCTCTTGCTGACTGAGAGGATCCATACCTGAAACAGACAAGGGTTCCCCTAGTAGGGGAATTTTGTTGGGGAAAAAGGGAGAAATATTCATTTCATAAGTCAAAACTATACCATATCATTACATTCCTTCATTTATGTACTCAATGTCTTTCTTCAAAGATGGTTTATAGTTTCCATAAAATGTTATCACATGCTTTCCATAACTGGTGTAACTGTGCTCTTGACCATTTTTTCAAATCCTTTTCATACACTTGCTAAATTGCCTCTTGGACTGTCTTCAATAACACTCCTTGGGGTACCAAGTGCTGTTGTAAGAATCACTTATATCTAGCCTGCCATAAGTAATACTTTAGGATTGCAAACAAAACCTGTAAATTTTCTTTTGTTAATTGCTGCCAACTTGCAGAACAGGTGACATACAAGTCCATACACGTGATGGATCTAAATTGTTGTATTTCCCAAACATCTGCACTCAGGTCCCAAAACTGCTTAGCATATGCACAATCCAAGAACAAATGCTTCTGGGTCTCCAAAATCTGGTTGCAAACCTGGCATAAACAATACCTCTCCTGAAGAGCCTTATGCTCGTTATTGTTCTTGACATTCAATTTCCCATGTATGGTCAACCAAAGTACATCCCATGTGAATACAGGCATTCTCTTATTTAGTAGCTGTCGAAAAATCTCTGGGCTGTGCTGGGCAATACAATAGGGCAGTGCAATCTCCTCCAGGCATTGTACCTTCACCATTGCTTCATAGATATCATTCCTCTTTTGAACCCTATCCACATTATACTCCATTTTCCATGATATCATCTGCTGAAACATTTTCTTCACTTCTTTTGGAACAACATGAATTTTATTTAATAATCTGCTTTTTTTCTGCTTGCACGTCCTCACACATGGGCCAACCCATTCCAGTAATAACATATACCATTCCTTATGTTTATTTTTGTATGGTTCTACAATATTGTAGTAAAGAAACATACTATAATAAAAAGCTATAGGATGTATAGTCCCTATGCCTCCTTCCTGTGTGCTTCGATATGTAACATTCCTTTTGATCGGATTCAGTCTACTCCCCCACAAGGCTCTGAAGAAGAGGCTAAATAGCTCAGTTTGCAATGCCCTTGGAGGGGGGGTAGATATAACTTACATAACGTAAGATAGGCACAATCATGTTTTTCATCAAAAAAATTATCTTTTGCTTTAACATTGTACCATGTACTCTTCTTACTTGAGTGCCTTCTGCTTTCTTCAGCTTTTCTTCCCAATTTAAGGCAGCTGAGTTTTCATTCCCAAACTTAATCGCTAATATTGTGATAGGTTCACTAGTAAGGTTTATTCCTGCATATTGACTCCTTGTCAAATCTTTCAAGCCCAACCTAAATACCACACTCTTCTCCATATTGATACAAGAGCTTGAATCTGCAGAAAACTTTTGAAGATGTTTCAGTACAACTCTTTCCTCTGTGGACTCCTGAACTATAATAACCACATTGTTTGCATAAGCTAATACCTTCAATGGGGGGATAGATCCTGAAAGACTCATGCCTTTAATCTCAGGATCATTCCATATACATTAAAGCAGTGGGTCAATACCAAAGATATACAACAAGGGACTCATGGGGCACCCCTGTTTTACCCCTCTACAAACCTTGAGCTTGTCACCCCTCCACCCCACCCATTCACCCTGGGTACTACCATGGCCTCTTTATATAGGCTTCTAATCCGAGAAACATATACCTGTGGAATACCATACTGTAACAAAACAGAAAATAAATACACTTGAGAAAGAAAATCAAAAGCCTTTCTTTGATACAAACTTAAAATGAACCCTGTTTCTCCTCCCATTTGACCTCTATAAAAGAGTTCCCTTAATTGAATTAGATTTCCCTGTACGCCCCTCTGAGGGATGGCACAACCTTTTTCCTTACTGATCAAAGTGTTAGTGCAATTTGCTAACCGATTAGATAGCATCTTATTTAAAAGCTTAAGATCAAAATTCATTAAACAAATGGGCCTCCAATTCTGCAAACATGACCTATCACCTTTTTTGAATAAAAGAACTAACTCAGTTTCCACCAAAGAACCAGGAATATCCTGGGATTGTAACAACTCATTAAATAATTTAACCAGTTCTGAAAAGGAGCTACTAAAGAATTTATAAAATTCTGCTGGGAGACCATCAGGGCCAGGAGTGGAGTTATTTTTCAATGATTGTATCACCACTTTTACCTCCTCCTCAGTTATTGGGGCAACCAACTGCAACTCCTGGTCTTTTGTAATGGTTTTCCTATCCAACTGTCCTATATATTTATCCTTATTGTATATATATCAGGTTCTAAACCAAATGTATTTTCCACGTATTTATTTACCATGCTTAATAATTTTCTTTTTAGAAATGTTTTGGCTATCCTTAAAAGGGTCAAAGGTTTTTTTTTTAACTAACTGTGCCAAATCGCAACTCCTGTTTTAATGTTTTCACCCTATCATAGGGGAGACTCTACAGATCCTTTTTAACCTGTTGAATTTGTGAACTAAAGTCATGCCCAGTAGTATCAGATAATGAAATCAGTCTATGCAACTGTTTCCTATATTGCAAATATGAGAAATATTTATCCGTACTCCTTTTCCTGCTAGTTTTTGAAAAATAACTTGAGAGTCCTTTTTTGTGTCCACCCACCATTCCCTCAGGGACTCATACATACATTGTACTGAAAGTCTGGCTTCCCATAATATCCTAAATTCCTTCACTACCCCCTCCTGTTCTAATAATGAAATGTTAAGCTTCCATGGAGATTTCCCATTAAACTGTTCAGCATCCCACCGGCAGTCTATATAAACAGCTGAGTGGTCTGAAAAGGCCAGATCCCTGACTTCTGACCTTTTGACCTCTAAAGACTTAGATACCCAAATATAATCTATTCTCATCTTCAGTGTACCCTTCCTAAAAGAAAACCCACCAAAATCATACAAAGATCGATAGACATCTTTTAACTGAGCTGTGACAGTAATATCCTTCAAAGCATTGGAATCAGAAAACATTTTGCTGGTTTGCAAACCCCTCTCCTCTTTTTGTATAAAACAATTGAAATCACCTCCCCCTCCCCCCCAATACTGTTGTTCATGCTGTACACAGGAAGGGTTGAATTTTCCTGAAAAGTTCTACCCTTAAAGACTTCCCCTGAGGGGCATACATATTAATCAGACGAATCCTATGCTGTTTATAGGAAACATCCAGAATCAAAGCCCTACCTGTTTCTAGATCCACTAGCCTAGAAACCTTTAAGTCTGGGTTTGAAAACAAAAACCCCTAACCCGTCACATCGGTCTTGACCTTGAGACCAAAATATGACCCCCTGCTTCCATTTGGCATTGCACTGTGCAATGTTCTGAAATGATTTAATCCTAGTGTCCTGTAACAAAATAATGTCTGTCTTTAACAAACGTAACTCCCGCTAAAGCCACATCCCTCCATATCCCATTCTTTAAACTATTAACATTTAAATACGGAAATAGCCCATGTGCAATGTAAAGTTCTCCTATCCATTTAATTTCTGGATCTGGTAGCCCATTGCTTCCTTCCAGAGCTCCCTTCCTCCATCTCTGAGGAAGTCTCTTTGGAAGAAGCTACTGAGGAAGAGTCAGACCCAGAATCATCTTCATCTGATACTTCCAAGGGTTTCTCTATAGGCAATGCGGCATATCTGTCAGCTTGCAGTTTTCCCTTTCTTTTTATTATTTTCCTTTCTTTCTCTTTTGGCTCTGAGGTTACTCCAGTTTTCTCCTTCATCCTATTTTTATACACCACTTTCTTGAAAGGCTTTTCAGTATGCAGTTTGGTGGGGGGGGGGGGGGGAGACATGGAAGTCTGAACAGGACTGTGCTCCCCTCTGCACACTTCCTGGTAACTTCTTTCAGTATCACTAACACCATCTTCCTCCTCCATGCTTATTGGCTGAGGGATGTTTTCCTCCCTAGACAGCTTAGTTGGGCCACTTCCAGAACCTCCTCAACCTCCTGAATAACCAGTACATTTTGACTTTCTTTCTTTCTCCACTTGCTGTTCCCCTCCTTCCTCTTCTACTTCAGGAGGCCGGGCTTCCCCTTCTATATGGTTTGACTTTTGCTGTTCCAAAATAGTATGGGTTTCTTTATCTCTCATATTAATGTCTTGTTCCCTTAAAATGTCTTGCATTCTTTTCTCAGAGGCCTGCGCACATCTTTTTTTCTGAGTCTGAGTTGTCAAGGCCTCGTTTGAGAGGCCTTCTTCTGAATTGTGAGAGGCCCATGGACATTTGATGTAAGAGTGGCCTCTTTCCTCAGAGATTACATCTGAATAGATTTTTACAGTGTGCAGAAAAATGACCAGTTTCTAAGCAATGGGAACACTTTGGTGTATCACACACATTGCTGAGATGAAGTCTGGAGCCACACTTGTGACAAGATTTGGGTTTCCCAGGATAAAACAATGAGCCTCTGTCCTTCCCCAAGAAAAAGCAACCAGGCAGGTGAGCAGTTCCACTATTGGTCACAAACAGCTTGCATTTAACCTTCCAATCCCCTGTTCAGAACTGTTCGGAGTCAATTACTGGCATGGAATGTTCTAAAACTTCACAACATTTCTTGAGCCAGTATAGAATGTTAGCTATGTCCACACCCTCATTCTTAAAGAGAATGGTAATGGTACGCACTGCAGACTTCGTCATAGAAATTGCTAGAAAGTGGGCCCACAAAGGTGAATCTTTCAAGGTATTCTATTTGACCCAGAGTCTATCCAAAACTCAACTGTTTTGAAGCTTATTATCATAATTAAAATCATCAGTATGTATCAAGGCACACACTTCCGAAGCATAACATTTTAATGAATCTTTTAGCAATTTCCTTCCAATATAAACTCTGTCAGGGGGATCCTCCAGGCCCCCTTTATACATTAATCTAATGGGATTTCTTCATGGTACAGGTTCTCTGGCAGCGGATTTAAACAAGTCAGCCATTCATATCAAAAGTTAAAACATTTTCTGCTTGGCAGGGTCCTGTAATACATTTTTCCCAAGGCCACAGGTAAATTTTTATCACTGGCCATCAGAAGAGGTACCTTCTGCATCTCTCTTACTTCAGTGACATCTATATTTTCCACTATTTGCTTACTAGTATTCGGTGTGGAATAGCCCCCATAACATTGTCAATCACTCTAGTCTCTGTGCCCATGTATCTTGCATTAGAGCTTTCTACTGTAGATTTTTTCACACTGTCATTATTTAGGCCTCCCAACTGTTTTAGGGGCTCCTTCTGTATAATTTTCCCAGTCTCTGTGACCATCATAGCATTGTACTCACATATTTTTCTTTATCTTGTGGATCTGGCGATCAGCCGTTCTCCGTGTACACCCAGCCTGCAGTTTGCAGTGCTTCCTTCGGTTGCCGATCCCATTCCACGGATCCTTTTAAATGACCAGCTCCTTTATACATTTTGCGAGCAATCCCCAAGGTCTTGCCTGTTTTCTCCCTCCGAGATTTAGGCATCGAGTTCTGGATTCCAAAAACAGCCTCTGAACTCGATTGTGGATCTGCCAATTCACCAACTGCATTCTCGCCCTGGCATCCCGGCATCTGCTCTCCCTCCATTTCTCCGGTGCACTCACCAGATTCTATCTGCAAAAATGCACCTTGCGGTGCCAGTGCAACCGTATCTGTCACTTATCTTGACTCTGGACTGGGCTCCACTGTGCCCTCACTTTCCTGATCGCAATTATCCTCTCAGACCAAATTTAAACTGACCGGCAAGTCAATATCTTGCAAAACACAGGTAGTGGGTTCCAATCCTGACATATTCGGAGAAAAGTTAATGTCTTCGCTTTGGGTCTCTAGAGTAATTGAGGTTGGGGAGGAGACCCACTCCCCTTCCTCACATACATCCTCACACTTCAATGCTTGGGACATAGTGGCCATCCTCACTTGGACAGCAATTCCCCTTCTGACCGATTAGAGGAATTTCTCCGGTGTCCTAGCCAAATTCCCCCCCATTCACTAAAAATACCACGAACAGCTTAATCTGGTTCAAGGTCAGTTGGCATCCATCTGTATTCTCCTTCCCTGGGTCATGCCTGAAAATAGGCAGAATTTGCCTAGTGCGCTTACACGGTCAAAAAAAAGTAAAATAAAAATAAAATGTTACTGGAGGCTCCTCTGGTTAGGTGGGAAGGTGCAGATTTGGGGTACATCAAGGCCAGGCTGAGAGGAAGTTTGTCCAGATAAATTTTGTGAAGGAAGGACAAGCTTTTTTTGGTGAAAAGCCCCTCAAGAGGGAGCAAGTCTAGTGCTTTGTATAGGGTGCAGTGGTGCATTCTCCAAGGGAGAGCAGTGACGAAGCAGATGATGTTGTAACTAGATCTTAGTTTGCTAAAACGTTGGGAAATTTCAGGTGGGGTGCAGATGATGGATCCATAAGCCAATAGGGGTAGAAGAAGGGAACTACCTAGTCTGAGTCTTGAGACAGGTATTAGGAAATTATGGCTCCTATAGAGAAGCCGTAGCCTCATGTGGATCTTGTTGATCACATTAGAGATGTGGACACTAAAGGACAGATGGGGTATTTAAATTCTGATACCAGCTCTATGCTGTTCCAAGGTTGTCTGAGAGGTTAAGATGGGGGTTGTAGGTTTTCCTGGCGCCAGAGAAAACCATGTACTTAGCCTTTTTTGTGTTAAGGACCATGACTTTGTTGGCGAGCCAAGAGTGAAGCTTCAAGAAGTCCGATTGTAGGCATGAGAATATATATTCTGGATTTCTGTTGCTGCAGCACAGTGCAGCATCATCAGCATAGAGAATCATTTTGGTGCTGGAACAAACTTCAGTGATCTTGTTAATGAAGAGTGTGAAGAGGAGGGGGCCCAAGATGGAGCCCAGGGGGACACCTTATTTAATAGGGCATTCTGAGGAGGCGTGCCCATCTATATTGGTAATCTGCGATCTACTGGTGAGAAAGTTCCTGAAGCATTTGACAGCATCAGATGAGAAGTGAATGTCAAAAAGGGTGATCAGGAGCAGTTTGTGGTTGACAAGGTTGAAGGCCTTCATCAAGTCCATGAATACTGAGCCCGTGTACAGGCCATTGTCAATGCCTCCATAAATGTCACCCGTGAACTTGACAAGTGTGATCTCAGTACTGTGGGAAGCTCTGAAGCCATGCTGGGCATCAGTGAATATGTTGTAGCTGTTTAGGAATGAGGTGACTTGGTAATGGACCACTTTTTTTAAATCTTAGAGGGGAGGCAAGGAGAGAGATTGGCCTATAGTTACCAACATCGGTCCTGGAGCCAGACTTAAACAAGGGTTTGACAATGGCCATTTTCCAGATGCAGGGACAAAAAGTCAGTGTAAAAGGAGAGGTTTATGATGTTGGTGAGTGGAACTGCTAGATGGGCAATGACGAGTTTAAGGATTTTGTAATCAATCCCATCTGCACCTTTACTGGGATGGGGGTTATTCAAGTGGATGAGCTTAACAGTGTCAATGGGTGTCAGAGCTCAGAAGGAGAATTTAGGTACAGCCTCTAAGTTAGATGTGAGGAGATGGGGGATAGGTGATTCAGTTGGGAAGGGTGATTCAGCAGAGGCTTGGTGGGGGGAAGGGTGAAAAGGTCTGCATTTATCCAAGTCCACAAAGAAATTGTTCAACAGGTTGGCAACAGCAGAGAGGTCCCTAGTAAGCTGATCACCATGTCTGAGGGTGATGGGTTTAGCTTTCCTGACCCTACCAAGGAGGTTATTCAGGGTACCCCAAAGTTGCCTGGGATTGGCATTATCCCCAAGTTGTTTGTTGTGGAGATAATTAATCTTAGCTGACCTGACAGCAGCTTTGCATTTGTTCAGAAGGGTTTTGTATAAAGTGAGTAGGGTGGGGTTACCCTGTCTCCTGTGTTTGGTCCATGCCCTGTCCCTCTCCTTCATCAGTTTGAGGATGTCACGGGTGACCCATTCGCAGATGCTGTCGCGGACCCAGATTTTTTTTTTAAGGGAGTGAATTTATCACAAATCCCTGTAAAGATACCAGACAACTGGACAATGAAAGTATCAGTATTGTCAATTGTTGAAGTAAAAGACCAGTTGACCTGGTAAAAGGCCTGCATAATTTCAGTGAAGACGTTGTCATTTAAATGTCTTGAGTAGATGACGTTGGGAGAGGGGTTGGAGGAATGTGCGGACAAGTAATAGGTGGCACAGTGGTCACTTAGGCCATCAGGAAATGTCCCAGATTTAATGATTCTGGCAGGGTTGGAAGCAATGATCCAGTCTATGACTGAGTGAGTGCCAGTTTTGTAGTTAGTCCTCGTTGGGGAGGAGATAATGTGGTGTAGTCCAAGATCTGAGATGACAGATTTGGCATGATCAGAGTGATAGGAGGTCCAATTTATGTTGAAATCCCCGAGTAGAATCCACTTTCTGTTAAGGAGGAGGGTATTTTTGATGCCAAGAAGGGAATCAAAGTCAGATGGGGGATACTGGGTGGGAGATAAGCGGTGGTGATAGTGAGAGTTTTGTTTTCACCTAAGAGAAGGTGGATGGAGAGGGACTCGAGCTTAGCAGGACTTATGTCAGAACTGAATTCAGTGAAAGAAAACTTTTTAGCCACTTAGAATATTCAGCCCCCACCTTTCCTTCCAGGCCTGTCTTTCCTGAGAGAAATGAAGCCATCAAGCTTGATTTACCTGCAGGAGATTTTCTCCGAGAGCCAGGTCTCAGAGGTGCAATAATGTAAAAATTATTAACTTTAACCTAGGCCTGAAAGACATCTTTCTTGGCGAGGAGGCTTTGCACGTTGAGGTGAACAAAGTTAATGTATTTATTACCCTCGACAAGGTTACTCACGCCATGGTTACTCAAGCCATTGTGGCTGTTGGGGAGAAATAAGATGGCAGGGCCGGGGTTTGGGTGAACCATCCCTGAGAGGAGTAGGAGAAGAAGGATGGTTCTGGTGTGCCTGATGTTAAGGAAGTAGGTTTTTTTCTGATGGAGGTGGGGGAAATTGATGGTGCAGATATTGAGACTAACCATGTTCTGTGGGAAACAGAAGGGAAGGTGGAGACGAAGGAGTGACTAGGATGGGGCAAGATGCAAGAAATGGGGAAGGGGAGCAGTGGAGATGAAGAGGGAAGAAAGAAGTGACAGTAGAGGTTGGGGAGAGGAGGAGGAGGAGAGAAAAGGGAGGGAGAGGAGTGTGCAGAGGATGGGGCAGGTAAAGGGGAATAGGTGGGGGTGGAGGTGGGGGGAGTGAAGGGAGGCAGAGAGCAGAAGTAGGAGGAGAAAAGATTCCTGGGGTGGGAGGAATTGCATGTAAAGAACAGAAAGAAGGTGAGGGGAAACAAGATATCATTGGTAGCCATGATAAGAGAGGCTAGGAGGGAGAAGTAAGGGGAAGAGAGACCAGAGTGGGGACAGTGGGTCAAGCTTTACCAAATGACAAGAAAAGAGAGCATATGTGGTTGCAAGAGGGTGCAGACAGCAAAGGAGTGAGGGGGTGGGGCACAGGAAAGCTTAAGGCAATTAAAAGTCTGTTACCTAATTGTCCTGCAATGGCAGCCTAGTGGTTAAGGACATGGACTGCAATAGAGAGGGTTGGGGGTTCAAATCCCAGTGCACAGGGTGACTAGATATGTGGCAGATTAGGCAGAGATGAGCCAGGAGTGAGCAACAGATGACAATGGAGAGGTACTTTATATTAGGGGAAAAAGGAGTGAGAGGTGGGGTAAACACTGACTCCTAGTGGCTGAAAGAGTGTCACATGTAGCAGGGATGTTGTGGAGGAAAAGGAAAGAAAGAGAAGAAGAGATACCTAGTGGTCAATGGTTATAAAATGCAGCAGGGGAGATAGTTCTAGGGTGGCAGTGACTAGTCACATGACCAGTCATATCAATAAATGTAGGACCCGCCCAGGGTGGGAGGAGCAGTTGCCACAGTAGCGGCAATGGGTTAACACCCTGCAGAGACTGTGGTTTCTAACAAGGAATGCTGAAGATGCTCTACCTATGTATTTTCAGGGCCACACACGAAGCTCCATCTGTGCTATGGAGGTGAGGAGTGGGACAGCAGCCTGGAATGAGAAGTTAAATAGGACTTAGCAGGGAATTACAGGGCACACAAAGAAACAGAGGTCAGGGCGGGAAATGGAGACAAAGAAGGGGGATGGGGGCCGAGCTAGCACTGGGAGCTTTGTGCATGCACAGTACCTCCGTGGCAGAATGGTGGCCAGAAGGATGGATCCCCGAGAGAGAGGGAGAACAGAGTGAAAATCAGTAGTACAAGGGCTGCTCAGAACACTAGTAGCAGCAGAGTGAGTAAATGAGCAGCACTTTGTCAGTGGCTCAGTAGGTAGCACACTCGCCTCTGAGGCCGGGAGATCAGAGGGCTGTGGGTTCATTCCCACATCTGGCACTTGGGTTAATATCCCAGTACTGACACTGTAGTGCAGCATGAGAGGGGTGCTGCACTTCTGAGGTGCAGTCTTTCGGATGAGACGTTAAACCGAGGTCCCATCTGAGGTCCCATCTGCCTGGATTGGTGGTAGTTCAGGTGGATGTTAAAGATCCCATGGCACTTATCAAAAAAAGAGTAGGGGAATTTCCCCGGTGTCCTGGCCAAATTTCCCTCATTCACTAAAAAAATACCACCAACAGCTTAATCTGGTTCAAGGTCATTTGGCATTCATTTGTATCCCCCTTCCCCGGGTCATGCCTGAAAATAGGCAGGATTTGTCTAGTGACTTACCCGGTCAACAAAAACTAAATAAAATAAATAAAACATATATAGCACATTGCAAGCTTAAGCACTAAACACAGCAGTTCACGTGCAGGAATAACCACAGTCTGAATGCAGTGATAAGCAACACATTAACACAACAGAAAACCAGTCATCAGCAATACACCTACTAAAATAGCAGAATGATTCTTTAACACCCTGCAGAGACTGTGCTCTCTAAGGAAGAACGCTGGAGGTGCTCTACCTGCATCTTTCCAGGGCCACCAGCGGAGCTCCATCTGTGCTGGGGAGGTGAGGAGTGGGGATAGCAGTCTGGAATGACCAGAGGAGACAGATCTCTTGTCCATCCCTAGGTCTCAGCTAAAATCCTTGGGTGACAAGGCATTCAGTGTTGTGGCTCCAATACTTTGAAACACCCTTCCCTGGGAAGTGAGAGGTGTTCCTTCATTGGCTGCTTTTTTTTTGCATATATATATATATATAGCTTTTTACCCACCCCCATTGCCACTTACTACTGCCTTTGGGCTCCTTTCGGTGCCAACCCTGTCAGCTTCTCCCCTCATTGTCTTTACTGGTGGGGATCCACAAGGAGCAGGGTCAAGCAGCATCAGGAGCCATCACACATTATAACAGGGAGACATAGACATTTTCTGTTTTTTTCCAGTCCTGACCCGAAACTGTGGCATGCACAGTGGGCACATGTGCATGGAAGCATGCATGTGCTCCCCAAACCACAGCTCCTTCCACCCTTCAATGTAACATCAGTCCCCTGTACCTGTGCTCTGATACCCAGCCTCCACTGGGTGTCAGCCGAGAGCAAGAAAACTCACCTCCCCTATTTGGGAGATGACAGCAGCCCAGCGGCTGCTACAGTCATCTTCCAGCCCTTCTCCCTCTGCCAACCTCTGGTGACTGGAGCTTTCTCCTGAACCCCGGTCACTGGCATGGCTCAAGGTGTGGCATCCAGTGCCTCAACCCTCAGTGCCACAGGGCTGGCTCACTGGCTGCTTTTAAAAAATCTTTAACAACTCACTTTTTTACTTTAAGTTTTGGCCTGGAATCATGATTTTAAATTAGCTGTAGCTTTATTACCCAATGTTTTCTTAATTTGTTTCTTTTCTTTGTTGCCAGGTGCTCAGAGCTTCTAGGATTGAGTGCCATATAAAAAAATTGCCTTGACTTGCCTTGCACTTTCTTACCTCTCTGTCTATTGCCTTGATTTGCACTTTCTTACATCTCTGTCTATCTCCTTTCTCCTTCTTGTCATGTTCCTCTCTAGCCAGCTGTTGGGATATATATATGTGCTGCCATCTTGCTTTTTTTTTATTTTGGAGAAAAAAAATTCTGGAAACCCATAAGAACAATGTGTTTTTTTTAAACAAACACCTGTATCTAGCTAAATGGGCCCTGTTTACTTAGATTCTTGAGTTTGTTTGATGACAAATGACCCAGACATATGTTTCTGGGCACTCCATAAATCTTAGGTTGTCAGCTTAGTGAGGTTGCCGATTCTTGTGTCATGAGCCTGAGAATTGTTAGGTCATGAGAACGTGCAAACAAAGAACTCCTACTTTGTAACGTAAGACTTTGAAATTCTTGAAGTTTAAGAATTTTCACCTTGCAAACAAATATTTTTTTAAACAATTTTATTCAAGAAAAATATTGGTGTATATACAGTTTCTTGTGGTACATACATGCAATACATTAGTATAACACTCCAATACAGCTGGTACACACACCCTTAGTAGTGTCTACTAGATGTCTTGGATCCTCCAGATAAATGGATCTGTTGCTGTAAGTTGTCTAGTGTCCAACACAGAAACTGAGTTCCAGCATCTGCTGCTGATATCAGGAACACGTGGGTTGTAACTTCCCAGCCAAACATTAACCGTTAAAATCAAGTTGCATGCACTGTGGATGATCTATTGAGAACAAAGTGGCTTTAACTGAGGAGAAAGACACTCAGCATCTTGAAGCCTTGCCCTCAGTTCCCCCTTCGACTCTACCCCTCTCAAGTCAATGGCTGCTTCCCTAATATGTGTCCCAGACAGCTCTCTCTAGATTGTTACATCCTGAGCTTACCATCTTCCCCAGATTTAGTTATATTGTTCCACTGTCAGCCCAAGAGTGACTGTAATTCTCACCATCCTGCTGATCTCCATTATCCAGAACAGCCATAACTGTCAAGTGGACGAGTTCTCCTGTAGCCAACACATCATCACTCCTTTCAGGGTTGCTGTGCATAGGGCTTTTAAGAGACATTGCTGCACCTGATCACCTATTCTGGGGACTCACTGCCCCCAAATCAAGTGTTCAAATGTATTAGGGACTTTCACATTCCACAGAGTTACCACCACAAAGTGCATGTGATCCCAGTAGGGTCTCAGGTTTGGACATCCCAAAAAATGTGGTAATGGGATCTGGTCCCTTCACATTTTCTTTAGTATAAGTTGAAGTCCTCCACCTGGAAAACAAAGAATTTTTAGTTCATCACAAAACTGCGAACAAAAAATTCTTTGCATGTGACATAAAAATTTGTACTAAGTGCAGGTTATTGATTTTGTGTCACAAACCTAAATTTTTAGGTAGTCAGAAACTGTGACTAAGGAATATAGGCTCGCTACATAAAAATGTGGACTTTGAACCCAGAATCATCTGTTACTGATAGTGTAACTCAGCTGTTTTTTTAATATTTTTCACCAAATTTTCAGCAGTCTTATTTTTTAAGGCCTTTAGATGAGCACAGTGGATGAGAAGTGTCACTTCCACCTCTAAATGTGTTTTTATGGTGTTACACCATAAAAACTATATTAAAAGTCAGAGTGCAAATCCATCACTCCTGCAGATGTCTCAGAGGCTTAAAATATATGTTCTGAGAATTTGAGACATACATATCGAAAAATGGAACTTGCGTTGTGGTATGATTGTTCTGGTACACATGTAATGTTGGACTATGGGCCATATACAGATTCTGAAGATGTATGTAATGCCATGGTAAAGGATTTCCTTGAGGACCAAAGTGCACCACACAAATAGCGTACACATAGAATGGACCATACTTATATTAACCTAATGTATGTAAGACTGTTGTATGGTATTTGGGCAGGGTGCAAATTGCACACACATGAGCAGGGCTGCAATTCTACACCCAGAAATAGGTTGTACTTTTAGTATTATGGAGTTCTGTCTGCAACCAGAAGTTGCTGTGTATATCTTCTAGTCTGGAATGTGTATCTGTAGTTCCAGAAGCACTGGCCCCACAGCTGCCAGAAGTACTGTTGTACAATAAGTTCAGTTTATTAACTTTCTTAACACAAATGCAGTAGCACTGATATGGTACCTTCATAAGTATGCATACATCAGTCTGAACTTTAAAAGATAGTACTACGTCAGTGCTGTTTAGAAATGTAATGGTGTGACTGCAGAAGTGTGTGTGTGTGTGTGTGTAGGTTTTGCAGTGTGCATTTGTATCTGTGGCTGCAGAAGCTCTGTCCTCACAGTGGCCTGTGCTTCTACAAACAAAAGTAGTGTTGTAATTTGAGTATTGTAAATTTGCATGTGATTTTGCAGAAAGAAGTAGGTATTGTGGATTTGTATCTGTAGCTGAAGAAGTGCAGGCCTCACAGGGTCCTGCACTTCTACATCCAGAAGTTGATCTGTAAGTCTTGCACTACATGTGTGTATCTGTGGTTGAAGAAGTACTGGACCAATTGGGGCCTGTGCTTCTAAAGACAGGAGTATCATTGTGATTTGAATACTGTGGATTTGTATCTGTGCCTCCAAAAGCACAGACCCCTTAGGGGCCTTTGCTTCTGCAACCAGAAGCGGGTGCTTATGTCTTGCAGCGTACATGTGTATCTGTGGCTGTAGTAGTGCTGGACCCTGAAGACAGAGGTCTTTTGTGTCATCTGGAAACATTTGTATGTTATTTAACTTGCTAATGATGGCTGCCTATGGTTGTTTGTGTGGTCTTGTCCTTATGCTACTGGGAGGTGGGTGGGGAGTTAAAATTGGAAACCTTAAAACTACAATTTACTACTTTTGAGTTGTTGAGTTGAATGCTAACTGGTGCATTAATGCATTGTTGTTTTTTGCAATGAATTTATACAGTACATGTTATATCTATCTATCTATCTATCTATCTATCTATATATTCATTGCAAAAAACTATGTTAATGCATCAGTTAGGGCTGATTCCACACTAACAAATGTCAGGAAAATTCGATGTTAAGATTACCAACCCTACCCCCGCAATCCCCCAACCTCCATAGACCAACAGGTATCAGGGTGTGCTTTGGGGTCATCAGCCCTAACTCTCACCCCATTCCATTTGTAAGGTAGCTGAGATGGTGCAGTATAGGAGAATGAGGTGACAGTTAGGCCCAATAACCCCAAGGCACACCCTGATGCCTGTTGGTCTGTGGAGGGTGGAGGGGGTAGAGTTGGTAACCCTAACATTGAATTTCCAGACTTTAGTTGGTGTGGAATCAACCCTAACTGATGCATTAACAAATTTTTTTGCAATGAATTTCCCTTCTTTTTGAGAAAGTGAAATGTTACTCATATGGCATCCATAGGTGGGAGCACAGGCCCTCCCGACCCTGCGCTCCCACTCACCCATCAGTGTAGAGGCATAGTACAGGAAGGTTCTATCCTCCCATTTTTGCATAATGGGATGCATATTTGGAAGTGAGGGCCCACTGGGCCCTGTGCTCCAATCCAGTCATAAGTGTAGAGACATAGTGCCTGACAGCTATGTGCTCCCAGTATTGCAAGATGGTATACATGGGTGGGAGCGCAGGCCCCAGCCTGTGCTCCCACACACCTATAAGTATAGAGAC
Organism: Neoceratodus forsteri; assembly: GCA_016271365.2. NCBI lineage: Eukaryota > Metazoa > Chordata > Ceratodontiformes > Ceratodontidae > Neoceratodus > Neoceratodus forsteri. Next base: position 240,136,122 of record CM057459.1, on the reverse strand, counting down.
ATAGCGCAGTAGTGCCCTGTACTCCCAGTTCTGTATAATAGATTCCATAAGTAGGAGCGCAGGACTTTCGCAGAAGCACCATTATTTACATGGCACAGCTTTCTCAAAAGTACTGTGGAATTTCACGAAGGTCCCCCATGTTAACCAATAGTACTTTCATGAAAGTTCCACAGTACTTTCATGAAACCTTTCGTTGTGCACATCATTTTTTTCATAGGCTATAATGGGAAAAGAAAAAGTTTAACATCTTTTGAATAGAGTAATATTTTTTCACCAAACCTTCCAAAGGCATTTCTGTGACCCAGTCCCCATATACCCTGAAAATTTCATACCAGACAGACAAACCATTCAGGCTGTGGAGACGAGCAAAGAATTCCACTAAACTGAGGATTTTTTCACACTTTTTCACAATCCGCAGTTGCGCAACTGCAAATCCAACTAGAACAAAACTCTCCAGATCTAGAGATCTATGCCACCACACCGCATATGCAATTTCAGGGAAATCAGATGAATGCTTGCAAAGGCAAAATTTGAACTTATCATTAACGTACCTACTCAACCCTAACTGTAGTGGCCTTACCAGACCCTAACTCTCACCCCATTCCATGTGTGAAGAAGCTGAGATGGTACAGTATAGGAGACTGGGCTGAGAGTTAGGCCCAACAGACCCAAGGCACACCCTAATGCCTGTTGGTCTTTGGAAAGTGGGTATGGGGTGGTGGGGGTAGGGTTGGTAACTCTAACATCGAATTTCCAGACTTTGTTGGTGTGGAATCAACCCTAACTGATGCATTAACAGAGTTTTTTGCAATTTACCTTCTTTTTGAGAAAGAGAAATGTTACTCATATGGTATCAATAGGTGGGAGCAGGGGCCCACTGGTCCCTGTCCTCCCACCCACCCATCAGTGTAGAAGCACAGCACAGGAGGGCACTGTGCTTCCAGTTTTGCATAATGGGATGCATATTTGGGAGCATGGGCCCTCTAGGCCCTGTGCTGCAACCCAGCCATAAGTGTGGCGACATAGTGCCTGAGGGCCCTGTGCTTCCAGTATTGCAAGATGGTATCCATAGGTGGGAGCACAGGCCCTCTGGGCCATGGGCTCCCACATACCTATAAGTATAGAGACATAGTGCAGGAGGGCTCTGTGTTTTTAGTTTTGCATAATCATATCCATTAGTGTGAGTGTGGGTCCTTTGGGCCCTGTGCTGTCACCCACCCATGAGTGTAGAGGCACAGTGTACGAAGGTCCAGTGCTCCCAGTTTAGCAAAAATAGTATGCACAGGTAGAAGTGCAGGCCCTCTGGGCCCTACGCTCCCACCTATCCATAAGTACAGACACATAGCACAGGCCTAGAGGCATTCCAAATAACCCTTATAACACTTATTTGGCAATATCTCAGTAACCATAGTAACTGCGGAAAAAATTCTTTCACATTTGTATTCATGACCTAGCCACCTCCACATATACTTAAGGGTGTACTAAGCTGCCCTTAGTGAAAAATCAGTATCTCTAACTATTTTCAAGATATTGGTGCCGAAAGACGCTGCAACTGTCACAATGTTATCCCATGGGAAAATTTATATCTTTGGACTGCTGTAACTCTGGACCCATTGTAATTTTGTTCACCAAACCAGCAAAAGGCACATCCGTAGGGCAAGGACTTCTCACCCGGCAAATTGCAGCCCAAAAGTTCTAACTGTTTTGTTGCTGTGAAGTGGCAAAGAAACTGGTGTTTTGGCGCACTTGAACTGCAGAACTTCCATGAACTTCAGTGGAAATTTGTGAAAGCCCCATTGGTTTATAGGGGGTCTTTTCATGCAAGTCCTGTGGAACTTTTGTGAACATTCTGCCATAATAGACGCTGGACTTCCTCGAAAGTACACGTGGAACTTTTGCGAAATTCCGTGGATTTTGTGTGAAAGTTCCTTGGCTAAGATAGTGGAAAAAGGAAAAAAAACATATTTCTGGGCATCCTGGTGAAAAACTAATGCCAGAGTTATATAGATACATAGATACATAGACAGTGTTGGCAGATAAGGGTCTACGGCCCACCCAGTCTGCCCATTTGAGCTTGTAAGTTTACTTTATGTTTTTCTAGAAGTCTGTTGCCTCTTAACCCTGACTTCCAGAATTCCTTTATGTCTATCCCATGCATTCTTACATCCTATGATTGCTTCAGTCCCCACCACTTCCTCTGGCAGGGTGTTCCACTTGCCCACCACCCGTTCTGTGAAGAAATTCTTCCTCATGTTTCCTATGAATCATCCTCCCTCCAACTTCATCCCATGCCCTCTAGTCCTGGAACATCTTTTTCACTTATAAATAGTGTATTCCTGCACCCTGTTTCTCCCTGTAAGATACTTGTATGTCTCTATCATATCCCCTCTCTCCCTCCTCTCCTCCAGGGAGTACATATTTAATTCCTTCAACCTGTCCTTGTAGGACTTGTGATGCAATCCATGTACCATCTTTGTTGCCCTCCTCTGAACCTTCTCCACCCTGTCTATGTCCTTATGTAAGTAAGGTCTCCAGAACTGTACACTGTTCTCCAGGTGGGGCCTCACTAGTGTCTTGTATAGTGGAATTATGACCTCCCTTTTCTTGCTGGTGATGCCCCTGCCTATGCATCCCAGCATCCTATTTGCTTTACCTGCTGCCTTGTCACACTGTTTCCCTACCTTGAGGTCATCAGAGATGATAACCCCAAGATCCCTTTCCTGATTGGTGCATGCTATATCCTCACCCTCCCAACTGATATATTGTGCCAGGGTTTTTGTGCCCCATTTGCATTATCTTGCACTTCTTTGCATTGAATTTCAACTGCCAAACCCCTGACCATTCTTCAGACTTCTGCAGGTCCCTTCTCATTCTGTCTACATCCTCTGGTGTGTCTACTCTGTTAAAGAGCTTTGTGTCATCAGCGAACAGGGAAATTCTGCCTTCTAGGTCCTGTGCAATGTCACTGATGAAGATGTTGAATAGAACCGGTCCCAGCTCTGATGCCTGTGGTACCCCACTGGTCACTTTTCCCTCTGTAGAGTGACAGCCATTTACCACCACCCTCTGTGTCCTGCCACCCAGCCAGTTACCTACCCACTGCACTACTGTTCTGCCCACACCCATATTCCCCAGTTTGTGTAATAGTCTTCTATGTGGCACAATGTCAAAGGCCTTGCTGAAGTCCAAATAGGCCATGTCCACTGCCCTCCCCGATCCACCTCCCTAGTCACCCAGTCAAAAAATTCAATGAGGTTGCTCTGACATGACCTCCCCCGGTGAAACCATGCTGTCTTGGGTCCTGTAGCCCATTGACAACCAGATGCTCCACCAATCTCTCCTTCAGTAGAGCGTCCATGATCTTCCACACTACCAAGGTGAGGCTGACTGGACTGTAATTCCCTGCTTCCTCTTTGTTTCCACTTTTGTATAAGGGGCCTACATCTGCTGTCCTCCAGTCTTTGGGTACCTCCCCTGTTTCCAGTGATTAGCTAAACAGGATTGCCAGAGGTTCAGCCACCACCTCTCTTGGTTCTTTAAGGACCCAGGGGTGCACCCCATCTGGCCCCATTGCTTTATCAACTCTTATTATTTCCGGTTCCTTCAGGACCCTCTCTCATGTATAGGGACTTGTGTCCATTTCTGCACCATTCCCAACCCTTGTACTCCCTTCAGACCCATTACCCTCCTCTTCCTCAGTAAAGACTGAGCAGAAATACCTGTTCAATATGTCAGCTTGACTGCTGTCATCCTTCACGTGGCCCCCATCCTTCTCCTTCAGTCTCACTATCCCTCCCTTTGCCTTTCTTTTTTCACTAATGTACCTGTAAAAGGTATTGTCCCCTCTACCCACTGATTTTGCAATGTGCTCATCTGTCTGAGCTTTGGCATCCCTTACTGACCTCCCTGCCTCCCTTTGCTTCTCCTGGTACTTCTCCCTATCCCCTTCTGCCTGAGTCTTTTTGTATTGCCTGAATGCAATCTTTTTGGCTTTCACTTTCTCCGCTACCTCCTTGGAAAACCATAATGGCCTCCTCTTCCTTTTCCCCTTGCTAAACTGCTTAATGCATAATTCTGTTGTTCTTATAATCCCCGTTTTAAAAACTGCTCGCTGTTCCTCAACCCCTGATTCCTACCCCATTCCCCTTAATGCCTCTTTCAAGCAACTCCCCATTTTCCCAAAGTCTGTCCCCCTAAAATCCAGGATATGTGTTTTTGTGTGGTTTGATTCTGCTCCTTCTGTGATTTCAAACCACAATTACTGGTGGTCACTGTTCCCCAGGTGCTTCCCCACTGTTACCCCCATCACACTGTCCCTGTTTGTGAGCACAAGGTCCAGTATTGCCTTCTGCCGAGTTGGTTCCAAGACCAGTTGCTTGAGGAAGACACCCTGAAGGGAGTCCAGGATAAATATGCTCCTAGTTGATGCTGCTGCTGGGATGCTCCAGTTCACATCTCGAATATTGAGGTCTCCAACCAGCACTACCTCACCCTTGTCTGCCATCCTTTGGATGGCTAGCATCAGCTCCCTATCTGTTTTTTCCTCCTGGGCTGGTGGTCTGTAGACCACACCTTTGCTGATGGCTGGCCCCATTTACTTATCTAGCTTAACCCACAATATATCGCCCCCTTTTTGTTCCGCCTGGATCTCTGTGGCCCTCATGTCATTTTTCACATACAGTGCTACTCCTCCTACTCCCTTCCTACCTGCACTGACTCTTCTGAATATGTTGTAGCCAGGTATGGTCATCTCCCAGTCATGGTTATCATTACAACAGGTTTCTGTGATGGCCACAATGTCCAGGTCTGACTGCATCATGACAGCCTCCAGATCCTCCATCTTGTTGCTAAGGCTTCTGGCATTGGCACACATGGTTTTCCATGATTTGACCTCCCTAGACTGTTTGGCTGTTCTACTCCAGCCCCTTCCCTGGTTGTTCTTTATCCCTGGTTCGACTTGCTGTCTGCCCTTCTGTTGAATTTTGCCCCTTTTCTGTCTATCCACCTCTTGGGCACTTATTTCCATCTTTTGCACACTGCTTTGTAGAGCTATCCATTCCTGCGGTTCACTGTTTCCACTGCTAACTGTGGGAGGTGGGAAATTAGGTACTTTCCTTGCTGGCCTGCCACCCCCCTTGGCTAGTTTAAATACTTGTCAATGTAGCATTTAAACTTATCACTGAGTGCTTGGATTCCCCTCCAAGATAGATGCAGGCCATCAGGCTTGAACAAGTCTCCATCACTCCAGGTGGGTCCCCAGTCACCAATGAATCCAAACCCTTCCTCACAGCACCAGTTCTTCAACCATGAGTTAAAGTTCCTGGAGCATGCACCCCTATGCTCTCCCATGCCTCTCGCAGGTAGTACTTCTGAGAAGGTGACAGCAGTAGCTACTTGCTTGAGACCCCTCTCCAGTTTCCTAAACTCTTCCTGAACTTCCTTTGGCTCCCTATTTCCCAGGTCATTAGTACCTAGGTGGATAATGACATCCAGCTCACCCTCCCTTCTTGCCTTCCCAGTGATCCCCAGGATCTTCCTTCCATCCCTCCATGCCATGGCACCTGGTAGGCACCTTGCCTCCCTGTCCTCCCCATCTGTGTTCCTAGCTGGATCCCTCTTATGGTGGAGTCCCCCACCAGGATTCACTTCCTCCCCCTCTGGGGTCCACTGCTCTCCCCACTGAGATCACCTCCTTGGCTAACCTCCATATCCTTTCCTTTCACTTCTCTGGGTACCTCTATTTGGTTGTCCCCATTTGCCAGTGTGGCATATGAGTTCTTGAGTGGACTAGGATCTGGGATGTGCCTCTGCCTGACCACCCTAACCCTCTCTGAGCCCACTGTCATCCAAGTGTTTCTCATTCTTGGCATCCTTTGAGGCAGCAGCGTTGGACTGGGTGGTCTCTGGATAGGGGTGATGGTACTCTTGATCCAGTTTACTTCTGCTTTAAGCCTGGCTACCTCATCCTGCAGTCCAGAGAGATGCATGCAGATAGGGCAGCATCTCAGCATCCAGAAGGTCTGCCTGAATATGGCTGCCCCACAGCCACTGCATTGCGCCACTCCCCACATTATACTACACTTATACTGCTATTCCAGTACTTGTCTGTTATTGAAGCTCTCCTAGTTCCTTTTTTTATTAATTTATTGTCCTAAAAATCCTGCCACTGATCCTCATAAAAATAAAAGATGAGTCAAAACACTTGTCATGCTGAGGGCGGGCTTTTTCCTCTTATGCCCCTCCTACTCCACAACCCCTACTATCTCCTGTCAATCAGATTTAACAGGGCATATAATTAAGAGTTGGGGGCAGGGGAGGGAAGGGGTGAAAATTTGTAGCAATTAAAGACAGCAAAGAAACACACCTCCACTACCAGCACACCAGACTAGGTTTTACATTTTCCACAGCCCAAAAACAATTCTAAGTAAAGACGGCAAAGAAATTACAGTGACACTAAAAGCCCACAATTTAAGTTTAAAACAAAAATAGCAATGTACAATTACTGTAAAGCACTAAAATGAATCTGTTTCCTTCCCCTTCTGGCTTCTTCTGAGAAAACAAAAATCACTTGCTACCTCAACTCTGACTAGGCCCCACCTCCAGTTATCACGTAGCTGAGGTCATAGGCCAGACAATTAGCACCCCTCACCCAAACTACTGGGCAAGTCAGACACGCCAAGAAAAAATCTGCAGCAATAAAAGACAGCAAAGAAATACACCACCACTACCAGCACACCAAACTAGGTTTTACATTTTCCACAGCCCAAAAACAATTCTAAGTAAAGACAGCAAAGAAATTACAGTGTCACTAAAAGCCCAAAATCTAAGTTTAAAACAAAAATAGCAATGTACAATTACTGTAAAGCACTGAAATGAATCTGTTTCCTTCCCCTTCTGGCTTCTTCTGAGAAAGCAAAAATCACTTGCTAACTCAACTCTGTTCCTATGGCCCTGATTAGGTAAACCCAACTGTTGGTGTTCACCAAGGGGCAGTATTTCTTGAACTACAATGTTTTTTCTACCTCACTAACTGAAAACAAGAGGGTGGCAGCATGAAAGTAAAAACTCCAAGCAAGACACTAAAAAGTGCTTTCGTAAAAATTAAAAGTACTTTCAAGGGAAACATATATTTTTTCCCATAGGCTATAATGGGAAACTTGAAACTTTAATAACTTTTGAATGGATTAATATTTTTTCACCAAACCTTCAAAAGGCACTTCCCTGACCCACTCCTCATATACCCTGAAATGCTTGGACCAGATGCACAAACCATTTGGGCTGTAGAGATGAGCAAAAAAATTGCCAAATTGCCAAAAAAGTGTTTTGCACTTTTTTTGGCACTCTGTAGCTCCTCAACTGCATATCTGATCGGAACAAAATTAGCCAGATCCAGCAATCTATGGTAGCAAACAGCACATTTAAAATTTCAGGCAAATCAGTTGAATGGTTGCAAAGTTATTAAAGTGCAAAAATGTTGGCTTAGCATAGAAGTGGCCATGCAACCCTAACTATAGCTGTACTACTGTACAGCTATATATCTTTCTCTCTCTCTCTCTCTATCTATCTGTCTGTCTCTCTGTTTGTGTCTGTCTATCTAGCTGTTATATATATATATATATATATATATATATATATATATATATATATATATCTTCTTTGCAAAAAACTTCATTAATGCATCAGTTAGGGTGAATACCACAATGACAAAAGCAGGAAATGAGGCATTAGGGTTTCCAACCCTAATGCCCCACCCTAAATTCCACCCTACCCCACCTCCATGCCCCCACCCTCCACACACCAACAGGCATCAGGGTGTGCATTGGATTGTCGGGTCTAACTCACCCCATTCCATGTGTAGAAACAAGCTGAAATGGTGCAGTATAATAGAAATGGGTGAGAGTTAGCCTGATGATCAATGTACACCGACCCCATGGGTGTGTGGAGGGTGGGGAAGGTGGTGGTAGGGGTGGAACCTTGGGGTGGGCTGTTGGGTGGAACCCTAATGCCTCATTTCCCTGCTTTTGTCATTGTGGTATTCACCCTAACTGATGCATTAATGAAGTTTTTTTGCAAAGAATTTCCCTTCTTTTTCAGATAGTATAATTGTATCCTTATTTTACTGTGGGAGTACAGGGTCCTTCTGAGTCTGCACTCCCATCCCTCTATCTAGATAGTACAACAGTGTCCAAATGTCACAGTGAGAGTGCAGGGTCCTTTGGACCCTGCGCTCCCATCCATCCAGATAGAACAATGTCCATATGTTATGGTGAGAGTGCAGGTCCTTTGGACCCTGCACTTCCATCTGTCCATCAAGCTAGTAGAACAGTACCCATATGTCACAGTGGCAGCGTAGGGCCCTTCTGACCCTGAACTCCTATCCCTCCACAGATGCACATATGTGTGTAGCTATGGAAACACAGGGGTCTCTGGTCCCTGTGCTGCCACACATTAAGTTGCGAGCAGGCCTAGCTAAATTGCAACAAATAGTCATAACTGTGCCATCTTAAATAATTGTCACCCCAAATGTTCAGCATAACCTTATCACCTCACCTCATGTATCCAGTAGAGAAAACTTTCAAATTCCTTTCAAAATGTAATTCCATGCAACTGTAACACCATTTTTGTGCCACAGATGCAGATAAACATTTTTGACAGGATTTGAAAAATAACAGCTGTACTATTCGTATGGTGGTGTGGAAAAATGGCAATGTTAGAAATCTGGAGTGAAAATATGAAAAATTGGTGAAGTTATAAGCTTGCGTAGAAACTGCACAATGCACGCTTATAACGCGGCCATTTTTTGGATTTTTTTTCACCAAATTTTCAACATCAGCATTTTGGGACCTCTCCTCATGAACAGTGTAACTATGATTTTGTTAATCCACTCCAAAAGTTGATTTCACACAGCGACCATGCCATTCTGCACCACAGGTGTGAAAACATGTTCCAGGAAGGATGGTCAAAATGACAGCTGTACTGTTCACTAGGAGGTGTAAAAAAATGGAAATGTTGACAGTCTGAAGTGAAAATATAAAAAATTGGTGAAGTTATGAACATGCGTACAAACTGAGCAATGCACACTCGTAACGCGGTAATTTTTTTGAATTTTTTCACCAAATTTGGAAAATGGGCTTTTTGGGACGCCACTTAATGAACAGTGGCAGTGTCATTTCATGAATCAGTCCTGAAAGGTGATTCTGTGCAGCAACCACAAAATCACCTTTCGGGACTGAGAAACTAAATGACAATGCCAGTGTTCATGAGGTGGAGTCCCAAGAGCCCCATGTTGACAACTTGGGGACAAAATTCCAAAAAATGACTGAAATATTAACACAAGTTGTCCCGCCCTGCCCCGTTGACTCCCATTATACGGCTTACCATGATTTCTCCAGTTTGCGGTTGGACTTTGAAGAGTGCAGACGTGTCCCCGTCCAGAGAAGATCATTGTTCCCGACCTCTGGAGGGTAAGTATGGGTGGGGGTGTGTGAGGAGGTGGATGCACAGAGGGAGGGTGGGAATGGGGGAGTGGATGGCGGAGATGACGATGGAACATTTTCTTCATTACAGGTTTAAAAAAAAAAAGACTTTGGGGGACAGTTTTCTTCATTTACAGGGAAACACATTTGGGAACACTGGGGTGGGTTCCCAGTGTGTCACAAGAGATGGGAGGTATACATGATGCTGATAGGGGGATTAGGCACCACCATTGGCAATGGAAGTGGGCTGGGAGAGGCTTCCAACACTGGGAGTGGTCATTCTGGTGTCGGAGTTATAAAAAAAAATCACATTAATCTGGGCACACTGGGGTGGGCTCGCAGTGTGTCACAATGTTGGGGGGGATACCCACCGACAGAGATTGGGCAACCCGATGTCAGTGTCAAATGTTTGATGCAGGATCCTGCATTCAAATTATTGCAATTTCGATGCAGGATTCTGCGTCGAAGAAAAGATATTGGGGGATGGTTTTCTTTCTTTAACAGGGTTTTAAAACAATAAATACATTTGGGCACACTGGGGTGGGCTGCCAGTGTGCCAAATAACTGTGTGTTTGTGTGTCAGGGATAAATGTCGACAAGGGATTGGGCACCCCGTGTCGGTCGGAGCAGGTCTTCCTTGACTCTGCAGCTGGTAGCATGAGTTTCAGTTGCGCTGAAGAAGTCAAGAAAATATTGGTGTTCTCATACAGAGAATTGACTAGAAGGCATTCTCTGTATAAGCTGGCACCCAATATAAAAAACTTGTTTGGGTCCAGCTTAAAATAAAAAATAAAAACATCAGAATACACCCGAAGGGGTCCTCTTTAGCTGTGTTCTGATTTTTTTTTTAAAACATTCAGCACTTCAAAATCCTCGCTAAGCGGCAAACAAAATGGCGGATGCAACACAGCTCAATCAATTGAACGGTGAACTGTGCGCACAGCACCAGCCTTCTTTGCAAAAAGAAGTTGGTATTGTGCGCACAGTACCCCTTTTTTGCACACAATACCAGCCTTCTTTGAGAAAAGAAGCTGGTATTGTGCACACACTACTGTATTGTGCGAAAATATTTTTTGCATGCCTGACATATACATTTTCCCATAGGAAATAATGGGAAACATTAAAATGTCATAACTTTTGAATGGATTAATATTTTTTCACCAAACTTTCAAAAGGCACATCTGTGACCCAAAGGCTTTCTTCACTGAAAATTTCAGACCAAAACCTTAAGCCATTTATGAGATCCAGGATGACAAAGAAGTGTTAAAACCACCGGATTTTTCTGATTTTTCAACACTTAATATCTCAGAAACCACTTGATGGGTTCTCATGAACTTTGGCAGGTTAAGAGACCCACCCTTGGAAATTATGCATGCCAGATGTCATGCAAATCCATTGAAGGACTCCAAAGGTATTAAGGCTCAAAGTTTGGACTTTAACATAGAAGTGCCGTTTCACCATAACTAAACTGGCACAACCACGCCAGTATAATATGATATATATATATATATATATTTTATGTAGACATATATATATATATATATATGTATATGTATAAATATATAGATATATACAGTGGGGGAGATATTCAGACTGCGCCAGGCAAGAGTGCAAGAGGGGGTGCAGTGCAGCCGAGATGTGCTGGGGCCAAGACAGGGAGATATTCAAAGGTGATGTGCCATGGTGCATCACCTTTGAATATGGCACAGAATGTGCATGGTGCAGTGACAATGCTCCAGCGCATTCCCCGGACAGAGAGGACTGGGAATGCTCCAGTGCAACTGTAGATGCACTTAGCACAACACCCGCGATATTCAGACTTGGGCATTCGAATGGGACCATAATGTATGCAAGGCACAAATGGGGCCATTTGCATGCCATTATGGCCCCATTTGCATGCAGTGAACTGTGCCTGGTGCCCTGCACAGACAGTTGTGTGGCCTGAGGGGGTTTGGGGGCACCCCCTCCTCATAACCGCGATCACGGTAAACATAAATTGCACACAGACCTTGGTGATCCAGTGGTACCCCCTCCCTCCCATAGCTGCAGTCACCAGTAGGTCCAAATACAGGAACATGCCCTGTCAGTCTAGTGGAAACCCCCCTCACTCCCATACCAGATCGCGGGTGATAGTGAAGGACATATAAGCCCTGGTAGTCCAGTGGTCACCCCACCCCACTCATAGCCCTGATCCCCATAAAATAGCATGTAAACAATTCCCTGGTGGACTAGTGGTGCCCCCAACCCTCCCATAATGCTGATCATCCTGAATGTACTATATGTCATGCCTTGGTGGTCCAGTGATATCCTCACCCCCGCCCAAACAGGTCACCCAGCCCACCCAACACCCCTGTCATCAGTGGGTGGTTGCAACACCGCGCATACTGCCTGGCCACCTGCTGACTGACAGCTTACAGTATGCCTGTAAGCCTATTGGTCCATGGTGTGGACCAATGGGCTTGCAGGGCATACAATGCTGGCTACAGTTGGGAATCGTGAATGAACCCATTCACGTATTCCCGATTAGGTACAGTATGCTTCTGCAAGCCCATTGGTCCACACCATGGCCAATAGGCCGCAGCACATACTGTGCTGTCAGTCAGTGGGTGGCTTGGAGTGTATGAGTTGGTTGTAGCCACCAGCCAATGATGGGGGGTGTTGGGTGGACTGGGTGACCTGTTTGGGTGGGGGGTGGGCATACCACTGACCACCAGGGCATTACATATAGTACATTCCGACAATTGGCACTACAGGAGGGGTGGGGGCACCACTAGTCCACCAGGGACTTGTCTACATGCTATTTTACAGGGATTGGGGCTTTGGGTGGGGTGGGGGGACCATTTGACTACCGGGGCTTATATGTCCTTCACTATCACGAGCGATCTGATATGGGAGTGAGGGGGGGTTTCCACTAGAATGACAGGGCATGTTCCTGTAATTGGACGTATCAGTGATTGCAGCTATGGGAGGGAGGGGGGTACAACTGGATCACCAGGGTCAGGATGGGTGCTTGTGGATGGTGTTCTTGCCTGGTGGGTGGCCACCCATGGCTGGCGGCTGCTGTGTTGTGCCCTGCAGTACAGCAGCCTGCTTATGGGTGGCCAGCATTTCAGCCAGGATTTTCTGGCTCAACTTTGTGCCCCGGTATGCGGCGCACCTGGGGGTTGTGCCAGCAGATGCGCCACACATTCCGGGCTGAATATTGGGATGTGCCACATATGCATGGGCACGCCTCTTCAGATGCAGCCCATATACATTAGCAGTGCACCCCGGCACATTGGGACTTGCACTGCGCCAGTCACCTTTTTGAATATCACACCGTGGTGCATTGTGGAGTTGCGCCTGCACAACTCGGTTGCACCAGGTGCAACCCCTTTGAATATCTGGCCCAGTATATATAGATAGATATATCCATTTTCAAATGCTTATAACTCTGTCACCTTGGACCATAGGACTGTAAAATCTGGTAGGCATATCAGTCCTAGGATCTGAAAATGTGCTGCTATAGAAATCTGTTTGTCCATTTTGGAGTTATGGAGCACTGAATTTATGTACTTTTGAAACAAAAGTTTTGCCTAATGATGGAGTGAAAAATTCAAGTAGCTAAGTTATGAATCTTAAAGGTTTTTTAGATGTTATGAAGGAACAGGTCATTTTTGTTGTTTGATGAAATAATGTTAATTTGTTTTGTAGTTATTAATGATATTTGTTCTCACATATTCTGTTTGCCAAAACAATAAATCAGAAAAAAAACAACAAAGAGTTACATTTTGAAATTAACAAGTTTGTTAAATGTTATGGAGCTATAGGTCATTTAGGTGGTTTGATAGCTAACTGTTGAATTGGAACCTTGAAATCACACAGATCAGAGGAAGATGGTTTAGATTTAAAAGGTAGGTATCAAGAGCTGTAAAGCTAGGCATCCACCTTCTATCATAGTTCATTAGTAACCCCTAATGTTCCTTTGATATGCTTTGAGTTGCTGTCTGCCCATTCCAGTTGCTGATGCCCCATGAGCCTTTTGGTAAGTCCCCCTCCATCCTCCCAGTCTGCTCTCATAAAGTTGGATGGTTATCTGTGTCAGCTGCCTCTATGATGTCAGTACTACATCAAACCAAAGTCTGTTTTAGTCACTAGACCCTAGTGGCTCTTCCACAACCCCCCCCCCTGCAAGGCTACCTTTGTTGGTCAGAACTAGGTTGTATTTGGACCTGCCCTTAATCTGTTCTTCCACCTGTTGAGTCGAAAAACAGTCCTGGAGATGTCTACTAATACCTAATTTCTGGTGGTCTTCACTAGTGGGATGCTCCAGTTAGCATCTGGTATGCTGAGGTCTCCTAACAGACACACCTAACACATATGCTCCATCATAACTAGATATGGTGGACACTGGATATAATAGACAAACGTTGGGTACACAGATGTGTCTGATGTAACAGGTTTGCACTCTTCTCTGATTTGTAGTCAAGTCAAGCTGGTTTCAGGAGAAGTGGGGGTTTGGGGGCTGATTTTCTAAAGAGCTGGTCCACCCATCCCTAAAGTAATCCATCAGTTTCTAAATCTCTCCCTCCCTTTCCCTCTCTCTCTCTACATATAACTATATATATATATATATATATATATATATATATATTCATATAAAAACTCTATTTAATGTCATCAATTAGAGGTTGTTCCAGCAACAAAAGTGAGGAAATTTGATGTTGAGTTCCCACCCCTGCACCCCACCCCACCCCACCCACCAACAGGTATCGGGTGTGCGTTGGTCATCTGTTCCAAACTCTCACCCCATCCCATGTGTAAACAAGCTGAGGTGGTGCAGTATAGGAGAATGGAGTGAGAGTTAGGACCGATGACCCCAATGCACACCCCATTGCCTGTTGGTGAGAGTGGGGTTGGAGTGGGGTGCAAGATGGTGGGAACCCTAACATCGAATTTCCTCACTTTTGCTGCTGTGGAACAACCCTAACTGATGCATTAAATGGAGTTTTTTGCCATGAATTTCCCTTCTTTTTGAGAATGTGCACTATAAATAGTGAAGTAACGGCAACGCAAGTGCAAACGCTAACGCACATGGTGATGCAAACGTAAAAGATAATGCAAACGGTAATACAAATGCAAGTGGAAACATTAATGAAAACAGAAATGCAAACACAAGTGCATACAGAAATGCAAACCGTAATGCACATGGGCACGGTAACGTAATTGGAAATGCAGACACTTCCAGTAACAGCAACGATGACACCATTGGAAACACAAACAGAAACGGAAGCACAAACGGAAGTGTGTACACAATAGCAAATGGAAATGCACATGGTGACGCAAAAGGAAACGCAAACAAAAACAGTAATGGAAATGCAAATGTTAACAGTTACGCAAACGCAAGTGCAAATGGAAATGCAAAGGGTAACGCACACGGTGGCAAAGATGGGAATGGTAATGCAAATGGAAATGCAAATGCAAGCACATATGGAATCGCAAATGGTAACACGCATGGTCATGGTACCACACTAGGGAAATGCAAATGCTAATGGTAACAGCAATGATGACGCCAAAGGAAATGCAAACGCAAACAGAAGTGCGTACACAAATGCAAATGGTAATGCACACGGTGATGCAAAATGAAACACAAACAGAAACAGTAATCGAAATGCAAATGGTAACAGTAACACAAATGCAAGTGCAAATGAAAATGCAAAGGGTAACGCACACGGTGGCATTGACGGGAACACTAACACCATCGGTTACGGAAAGGCAAGTGGGAATGCTAACTGTGACAATAACGAAAGTGCACACCCTTTTTTCACCAACAGCTGCATAGAGAAACACAGTGAATACAAAGAATGTATCCATAATAATGGGCCTCGGAGCAGAAAATGAGCACTTGGAATACTAAATTGCTTTTATCTC
Source organism: Neoceratodus forsteri (assembly GCA_016271365.2). Taxonomy (NCBI): domain Eukaryota; kingdom Metazoa; phylum Chordata; order Ceratodontiformes; family Ceratodontidae; genus Neoceratodus; species Neoceratodus forsteri. The sequence continues at coordinate 240,120,736 of CM057459.1, read as the reverse complement.
AGGAACCGTACGACGTAGAACAAAAATTAAAATTTAATATAAATTATGACTTTCCTGGCTAGTTTTGCAGTTAGCCCTGTAGTGGGGGGCTAAGCACTTTTCCAATGAAAAGTCTGTATCTCGAAGCGTTTCCGAGATACGGGCCCTGAAAGGCGCGGCGGGCGACATAATGTTAGTCTATGGGAGAAAAAGTGTCAACTTTGGAGTACTGTAACTTTGCATCCATGTAATATTTTGTCACCAAACCATGAACAGGCACATCTGTGGGATGTTTGCTTTCTTCCCTTCAAATCTCAGCCCAAAAGACCAACCCGTTCTTTTGCAGCAGGGTGGCAAAGAATTCCTGTTATTTTGGCCATGGTGTCGCATAGTGTCGCAAATCACGACACTTTCGCAAAATAAAATCACGAAAGTGTCGCAAGTGCGACACTACTTTGTGACACTACAGTTTCCAAAAATTTGAAAAACATATTTCTGGGGTGTTTAACCCCCCAAAAAAGATATGGCTAGCATCCTCAGGGTCCAACTAGATGAACATAAAAAGAATTGTGTCCCTAGAGAGTCCCAAATTTAAATGCCAAGCATTCCTGTGACCACAGACTGAAAAAAAATGGCTGACTCACAACACTACAGAGGTAATTTGAGACACTAAAAACTGCATTTGCAACACTGTTGAATGTTTTGTTAACTTTTCCATTGACTATAATGGGAAACTTGTTTTTTGAATAAGTTTTGAACCGTTTTAATATTTTTTCATGAAATCTTTGAAAGGCACATCAGGGACCCAGCCGCATATTCCCTGAAGTTTTTGGACTGGTCGCGCAAACTGTGCGACCTGTAGGTGCTAGCAAAGAATGCGCAAAGAAGCATAAATGTGCTATGGAATGTTGCTTTATAACTCCACAATCGTATATCTGACCATTACAAAACTTGGCAGATCCAGAGACCTATGGTACCGCTCCATGCCTGCCAAATTCAGGCAAATCTGTCATACAGTGACAAAGTTATTAAGATGCAAAATTTCACACTTTAACCTTAAATGGGGTACTCAACCCTAACTATAGTGGCATTACTTTGGCACTATAATATATATTTGGGACCTGTGTGAATGAATGAAAATGCACAGGACCCAAGGGAAGAAAGGAAAGACTCCATCTGCTTATGGAAGTGCAGGGACCGTGCAAGCCATGTCATTCTGTGCAGTAATGAATGTTAAGAATTCATGGGGCTGTCTGGTGGGCTGCAGACACACAGGTCTTTCTGTTCACTGCACTTCCATGTAGCCACAGATACAGACACATAGTGGAAAGAGTCTATCTGTTATCCAATGCACAGGGCCCTCTGTCACCCACAGGTGCAGATGTGCAGGACCTATGCTAAGAGAAGAGTTGTCTTCACTATATGGTACCTGGGCCCAATGCAGGAAACTTTGCAGCTTTCATTCCCTGGCTGGGGGGTGGTCGCAAAATAGTACCAGCCTGTCCACTTCACTCCATCCATCTGAGTCACTGAGCTCACTCTTGAACTTAGATCATTTGGATAGGATACCAAAGCATAACCACTTAGTCAAGACTGGCACAACACACACACTTACTCAATACTTCTATTTTTTTTTTTTATTTTGATCCCAAATTTTCAAAACAGTTGTTTTATGACCCCATTGTAAATATGACATGTGGCATTTATGGTATATTGGCCAAAATGTCACTTTGCACCACAAGTGAGAAAATACATCTCGTCCAGGATTTAAAAAGTGACACCCAGCACGTTTATGAGGTGGTGTGAAAAAATGGCTATGTTGAAAGTCTAGAGTCAAAATATTGAAAATTACCAAAGTTATGAGTGAACATTGAAATGCTGCAGTGTTCACTCATAACTCGGTTGTGTTACCATATTTGTACTCCAAATGTTCAGCATAGCCTTCTTATGACCCCACCTTATAAACCTGATCGGTGTAAATTTTCAATTTACCACTGAAGCATCATTCTACGCCACAGGTGTAAAAGCACATTTTGACCAGGACCTGAAAATGACAGCCTTCATATTCATGAGGGTATGTGACAAAATGGCTATGTTGAAACTATGGGTGAAAATATTGAAAATTACCAAAGCTGTGAGTGAGTATGGAACAGATTCAATGTACGCTCATAGCTTTGTTGTTTTTCAATATTCTGGCCACAAATTTTCAACATAAACTTCTTATGACCCCACCTAATGAACAAGGGCAGTGAAAATTGTCAAATCCCATCTGAATGCTGATTTCACAAAGTGATCATGAAATCACTTTTTTGGGACAGATTTGCCTTATTCCAGTGCCCTTTGTCATGAGGTGGTGTCCCAATAAGAACATGTTGTAAATTTGGTGTAAAAATATTCAAAAATGACAAAGGTATGAAGAAAATTTTAAACCCTTTTGAAATATATTAAACTGCACTTACCTAATTTTCATGCTTGCTTGTGCACATGCACAAGAAACATATTGCAACAGCTTGCTGAAGTAGTGGGTTGTGGAGGCATGGCAGTGTTGTGGCTAATGGCAGCAGTCCATTTTGGGGGGTGGTCTCTGCTGCACCAATAGAGGAGCATGCTGTCAATGACAGCAGTTAATGAGCATGTCACTATGCTCAAAGAAATTGACCGCTGCAATCAGGGAGTGCCTAGTCATTAAACAATCAGCTGTGTTTGCTTGTAGGTGGTCCCTGACTGCAGCAGTGAATTAGAGCTGCATTGTCTGGTGTCCTCTTTCAAACAAACATGGTGGTGGCTTCTCTTTCAGCCTCTCACAGTCCCCACAGAAGCCAATGAACAGCCACCACCTCTCACAGTCCCCATTACAGCCAACGTGGGTGCCTAATCCCCCTATTGGCATGCCCCCTTCCCAGTTCATTTACCAATGGAGTAGCCCAATCCCCATCAGCACGATTCCCCCCCATCTGTTGTGTGCTGAGGAAGTGCTCAATCCTCCTCAACTCATGCACCTTCCCCCAACATTCTGCCAACAGGGGTGCCCAATCCCCATCAGCTGCAACCCCCCCCAAGAAACATTTAGGTAGCTCGCTGGGAGCCCACCCCAGTGTGTCAAAACACCTGCAAAAGCAGAAAACCTTCCCACGTTGTTTTTTTTTTTGTTTCCTGTAAAAGAAAAACGGTCCCTTGTTGAGTCCGGTGCCCCTCCCCCAACCTGCAGCCACCCTTTGCACACCCCACCTCCCCAACCCCCACCCCATACTTACCTCTGGAGCCTGGCGCGATGATCTTTGGTGGACCGGGACCACATCTGCACTCTTCAAAGCCGACTGCGAACGGAAGAAATGCTGGTAAGCGGTATAATGGCGTAAATGGTTTTTTTTCAACTTATGTGGATATCTCAGCCAATTTTCCAAATTTTTGCAACAAATTTTCAACATGGGGTTCTTGGGACCCCGTCTCATGAATTCAGTGACTGTCATCTGGTTATTCAGTCCAAAAATCACAGTGATACTGTTCATGAGCAGAGGTCCTAAAATGCCTACGTTGAAAATTTGGTGACAAAAGTCCATTTCCACAAACCATCATTACTTCATGAACTTGTAGTATTTTCACTCCAGATTTTCAACATTGGCATTTTTCCACACCTCCTTATGAACAGTACAGCTGTCATTTTTCACATCCTGGCTGAAATGTGTTTTCTCACTTCCGGCGCAGAATACCGTGGTCGCTGAGGAAAATCAGCGTTTGGGACAGATTAAGAAAATCACAGTGAGACTGTTCATGAGCAGAGGTCCTAAAATGCCTAAGTTGAAAATTTGGTGACAAAAGTCCATAAAATTACTATGTTATGAGCCTGCATTGCGTAGATAGATAGATAGATAGATAGATAGATAGATAGATAGATAGATAGATACTGTAGATAGATAGACAGACAGATAGATGAAGAGACAGAAAGAGGAGAGAGACAGAAAGAACAGGGGAACATCTACTCACTGCTTCAAATGAAGCCAGCAGCACGACTCCAGCTGCGGCTTCAGAATTCATTAAAGTCCTGCTGTTCTCATACTCAAAACATGGATGAGCAACTCCTCTCACTATGCACATTGTGGGACATATTTAGGTGAGTGAAGATGTGTGTGTGTGTGTGTGTGTGTGTGTGGCGGGTGAGAAGTGGTGAGTGGGAAGTCAAGTTGAGGTGGGTGGGGTGTGTGTGGAGGGGTCTGATGGGTGAAGGACAATTTTCTATTTTATAGATAAGAAAAGAAAAAAAAACAACAATGAAGAGCAGTTTTGTTTACTGCAGGGACATTCCATTACTGGGGTTTGGGCACCCCAATGTCGGGCTTCTGAATGGTGGCACTGGGGGTGGCACCCCTGTGCCACCAAGCACATAATGAGAAGGGGGTATGTTATCTGGAGAGGAAGGGGCGAAGAGAAGCAGTGCTGGGGGTGGGCATCCTAGTCCACTTATAAAAATGAATAAATTAAACATGGGAAGGGGGTGTTGACCTGGAGGGGAGGGGAAGAGTGAGAAGGAAGCAGTACTTGGGGGTGCTGACAGGCAGACAGAAGACAGAGAGCTGGAGACCGAAACAGAGAGAGTAGGGGATCACTGTCTCACGTCTCTAACTGAAGCCGCCAGCACGACTCCAGCTGCAGCTTCAAAACTGAAGAAAGTACCACTGTTCTGATACTGAGAACACCGGTGAATGGCTCATGTTGCTAAGTTGGGCACCCAGGATTTTCAGATGCCAAGAAACATTATTTCCAGGGCAATTTTCAAAAAACAAACACCAGAATTTAGTTAAATAGGTCATGTTTAGCTAGGTTCAGGTGTTTTTCTTGACACGGGGTCATAATGTCATGGTCAAAACTGCACACATGAAGACTGCCACACTCAAGTCAGCATGCTTCAAAATAACATAGCACAACACATCGACCAGCAGCAAAAAAGCACACACAGGAGGAATATGTTTGTTTTTGCAGCCCCCCATACCACCTGGACTAAGTATAATCAAACCCGGGGGGTGGGGGTTGTGGACTTCAGGGAAAAAAGAAAATCAGACCATGGAAAATGTTTTATTTTGCAAAAAAAAAAAGCCACATCACAGTGGGACCTGAAGAGAACCAAACCATAGCTCCAGGTCCCTGACCGCTGGAGGCAGGTGCTGTAGCCACTCCATCATGGGAGCAGCTCAGCCAGACACTGCCCCAACGGCATCCTTCACCTGCCCTAAAGGCAGCCTACAGCAATAGGGGTAGCGGTTCTTACCGCACGTTGAAACAATCCCTGTCACTCTAGAACCATTCACACTTCTTACAGCACGGTAGTTCATGCACAATTTTGTCCATGCTGTACTGACCAGGTACTTTTTAAAACTTATAAATTTTATTCAAATTGATTGACAGGGTAATACAAGCTCATACACAAGCAATCGGTGTATAAATGCAAAAATACAGAAGCATAGACTAAATTAAGTGTATAAAGTGCTTGTCTTTCTAGTAATAAGGCCTGTCTTTTATGGTCTTTTTCAGAGGCCCAAGTGAGAAAAGTACTGAGTTTTTTTTTGTGAAGTAAATCCAGGGACTGCCCATGCAAGCTTTTAAATGTCAAGTAGAGCCTGTAATGGCATCTATAAGATGATCCACTGGAATGCATTGTTTAAAGTATTAAAACAGAAAAAAGAAATGCTTTACAGACCTCTGTATGCCCTGTAACAACACAGATGAACTGTTTCACAATTGGTAGAAATGTATAATCTCATTACCCATAAGAAATTTCTAATAAAACCTAGTCAATAATAACATTTACAATCCGCTGTCTTGTGTGTCTATGCTTTCTGTAATATATAAAACAAAGGAAAACTTAAATGGTACATGGGCTAAGGAACTCAATTATATTTTTATATAATTAATATATCTAGTGTATCTAACAGAGCATTTGTTCTAGTACTGGGATTCCCTCTGTGTCTTTCTTATAATGATAATAAGGGAGCCACCTCAAATTGTACTTATCTGTCTGTAGACACAGTCTGGCTGTTATGGCTTCCATAGATTGAATACATAGAATATTTTGGGACCACTGCCTGTGGGTATTTGTATTGTTAGTAATCCAATTTTGTGTAAGCACCTTATGTGCTGCAATAAGTATGTAGTATAAGTATTTCTGAACCACAGTAGAGACTCCCTCAGGTGTCAAGCCCAATACCAGGTGTTCAAAATTCAGGGAGGACTGCAAGTGAAAAATGGCACTGACTGTCTTCTGAACATCCTTCTAGAATGTCCCCAGTGCTGGACATGTCCAAAAGATATGGAGGTGAGTGCCCATTCCCCCACATCCCCTCCAACAACGGTTCAAGGGATGTGTGGTGTAATACTTGGAAATTGTTGAGGTTGTAAAAAAATCTTGCCATAACCTTCCAGTGGAATTCTCTCCAAGAGGGGGACCCTGTTGTTTTACGTAGTCCCCTCCAAATTTCCAAACAATTTTGGTCCGTAAGTTCATAATCTATTTCCCTTTCCCTTTTATTTTGGATGTTTTGCACTGCTAGTTGGCCCTCCCCTTCTATTAATAAAGCATATATTTGGGAAATAAAATGTTTAGTGTCTCCAACTTTCCAGCTTTCCAGACCATTGCCATTCCTGGTTGGGGGGTGGGGGAGAGCCTGAATTCTGGGCTTGGAAATTAAGTAATGTCTACACTGAAGGTATTTGAAAAAGTCTGAACAGGATTTAATGGTTTCCTCCCCTTCCATTAATTAGGATAGGTATATCAAACCTTTGTTAGCCCAGTGCTTTAGGACAGTGTCCCATCTGGATGCAGGGAAATCAGGTAGATATTGCACTGGTAGATACTGTAAAACCTGGGTAAGAATCTCTCACTATTTTCTGACCTCCAGCCATATTTTTAATGTGTGTTTGGTCCAAGGATTGGAGATTTTGCAAAGATCCCGAGTCAGGATCACCCAAGGAAGAACATGTAAGGGAAGTTCTGGGTGAGCTGTCTCCTCCAAGACTGTCCAACCTGCTTTGTTTCTAGGATCCAGAATTGGAATCAGTGGCAACAATTGTGTGTCTTTATAATAGTTATGGAAATTCAGAAGCCCCCAACCCCCCTACTCTTTTATTCAATAAGGATCTTCCAGTGCACCCTTGGCCTTCTCCCTGCCCAAATAAACTCTGAGAGCTTTTTCCTAAGGTCCTTCCACCCCCCTTGAGGGATGGGTAGTGGCAACATGAAAAATAGAAACAGATCAATAGATAGTATATTGATTTTGGTGGTCTCAATTCTGTCAGAAAAGGGGAGAGGTAGAGTCCTCCAGTGATGTAAGTCTGCATAGACTTGTTGCTTTAAAGTACTATAGTTATTTTTTTTTTTTATTGAGTTGTCTTTTTACCTCCTCCTATGCTCCAGCTTCCACCTCTCCTTCAGGCCCTTCCTAGTATCTCTCCTCTCCCGGCCATCCTCTTCCTGAATGTTGCTCTCACCACATATCGCAGCCAACCCCCGAGTCATCCTGGAGTAACCCATCTCCAGGCAGGTCCCCCTCCTTTGAGGGGGGAAGGCACCGGGGGGGGGGCCGGGAAACCCCAGCAGACTATTTGTATCCTAATGGGGTCGAGGGTGCTGCTGTAGAGGGGCAGGCTGCTGGAGGTTCTGGGGGTGTGAAGGATACAGAGGCCGTCATCCGGCAGGAGCCGAAGTTGTTTTTCTGGCTTTCTGGTTGTCCCACCTGTGCAGCTGCATGTAGTACCCCCGGTCTCCACCGGGGGCCACTACAAGAGCGAGGCTTCCCTCCCAACCCACCTCAGGAAAGGAGAGCAGTCCTCCGGATGCTCAATCCTCTCCTTCCCCAGCCAGCCCCCAACTACCCGAGTCCATTCCCAAACCTGGGTCGCCGGCGTGGTTCGAGGTGTGGCATCCAGCACCTCAGCCCTCTGCACCACCGGGCTGGCCTATAGTTAAATTTATACAAATTTGTAAGGTCTGAGGGAATTTGTATGCCCAAATATCTTACTTTATCTTTAATCCACTTAAAGGGTAGAGTGCTTTTCAGGGTATGGGGCCCGAATAGTGAGGATTTCAGATTTACCATAGTTTATTTTTAAGCCAGAGAGTTCCCCATACTTCTTAAACAGCTGTAATGGGGGGGGGGGATTGCTCCAGGTCCTCTATGTATAAAAGACCGTCATTCATGTAGAGTGAGCTTTTACTCAACATCTGGCTGGCCAAAACCCCTTTTTATCTCTGTTGACTCCCTGAGAGCTGCCACCAGTGATTCGATATTCAGGTCAAACAGGGATCTACGACGCCAGTTCAACAAAACATTTGTCGACCGATGTTACAGCAACAGCTTTATGTCAACCTCAAATTCTGGTTGCCATAAAGCCATTCAGTGAACTGTTTTTTTTGGGGTGGGGGCTTTGCTGAGTCGGAGTTGATTTGGGGGGGTGCAAAACCCAGAGAAGCAGTGTCGGGATCCCGCTGGTACATTACAGTGCCAACATCAAATTAGCACTGTAATGTACTTCACTTTCAAAATATTGCTCTAGCAATGGCACATGGGGCAAACAGCAGGGGAGACAGAGGGCACCCCTGCCGAGTACCCCATTCTAGGACAAGAGGTGCCAAAAGGGTGCCATTAACCAGAACTCAGGCCATTGGGCTGCTGTAAATGAGTGAAGTCCACTTTAAAAAAAATTATCTCAGTCCCATATGCTCCAGGACCATCATTAAATATGACCAGATGAGGTGATAAGACACCTTCTCCACTGTAAAAGCAATGCCAATGCTGGTTTAGAGAGGGAGGGCCCAAATGGGAGGATATTTAGCAACCTCCAGACATTATCCAATAGGTGTCTATGTGGGATAAACCCTGTCTGGTCTGGATGTATAGTATGAGAAATTCAATATATTGCAGGAGGCGGAGTGAAAGGACCTTAGTCAAAATTTTGGGATCTTGATTAAGGAGAGATATGGGGTGAAAGGCTTCATCTTTATTTGGGGTTTTCCCCAATTTAGGAATAACTGAAATAATTGCCTTGGTCCAGGTTTCTGGAATTTTCCCTTCTTGCAGACAGAAATTGTATATGTCTGTCAAGATAGGGGTTAGTACTTCTTTAAACTATTTGTAGAACTTGGCATGAAAGCCATCTGGGCCTGGTGCTTTGCCCATTTTTAGCTCTTTTATAACCCTGTCCACCTCTTGTGCTGTAATTGGATGGCCTAGTTCTTCTGTAATCTCATTAGGTAAATCTAGAAGGTAGAGCCCCGCTAAAAAACATTTAGTATTATCAGCCACCCTATCTGGGTCTTGGGTTTCCTGGTATAGGGAAGTATAGCAGTGGTTAAATAGAAGAGCAGTTTCTTTAGGCAATGTGTAAACCTTAGTGGAGTTGTTTCTAGCCAATATGCCTAAAACATATCTAGAAGCCTGCTCTTTCTGAAGCCTGAGAGCCAGAAATTTAGCTGCTCAGCCTCCTACCTCCTGATATTTCTGGTTGGAGTAGTGAAGCAGTCCCTCTACCTTTTTATTTTCCAGTTTTTGTAAATCTGCTTGAGTCAACTCCCTTAACATGCAAGCCTTCCCTGGATGTTTTTTTATGGGCTATCTCTAACACAGTTATTTTCTCCATTAGCCTTCTACTTGAAAACTGAGACAGTTTTTTCTTAGCTGTAGCATAGCTAATAATCTCCCTCCGTATCACAGCTTTCAGAGTCTCCCATTTTAGTAAAGTGGAGCATTTATCGGCTTCATTTATGTTGTTAAGTTCTGTGATACTGTGAGTGAGCCTTTCATTAAAAAATTTGTCATTCAGAAGGGACACATTCAATCTCCATAGTGTTTGTCTCTCCAGACATCCCACATTCAAACATATCAAAATGGGGGCATGACAAGACAGGGATAAAGTATGAATTTTGGAGGTTATTATAGTGGATATATAGGTGATTTGGGTAAGAAAGAGGTCAATACGGGAGTAGGAATGCTGGGATGAGGAATAGAATGAATAGTCTCACCCCATGCTGCACCCTCCAGATGTCTTTAAAACCTGATTCCTCCATCAAGGTCTTGAATATGGAGTTCATCCCCTTCTTAGACTAGTGATGGTAGTGGCTGGTCGCTCCGTGGTGATTACAGCGGTGGTGATCCATGAAGTGCTCCATAATGCTTGAGCGGAGTACTTCATGTTATAATGGGTAACGCCAAGTCTATTGAAGACAATGACTTTGCATTACTCCGCCTTCCCAAACCACTACTCCTCCAATTCTTAAGGCAAAGTACACTGAAAACAATGTACTTGGCCTTGTTTTTAAGCTCCAAAGGCGAATTTTGCAGTGATTCATGGGATTTCACGTCACATGGGCTCTAGATTGTTCTGCACAGCCTCAGTTTGGGGTAGTGTGTGTGGGAAGCTGTAGGAGACAATCTGTTCTGAGAGCTCTCTGCAATTCAAACCTTCAAAAAACTGTTAAAAAAGCATTTTTTAAAAATTTTTTTGCTGAAACTTTAGTTCATCGATTATAGGAAACCCTCCTGTGCTCATATCATCGGGCGTTTATTGTTTGTGTATAGATTTTGAATGTTAACGTACAACATTCAGTCTGTGTACTGAGAGACAGTGGAAGTGTGCTTTGGGGGAAGGGCGTATCTGTGGTGTAGGTAGATTAACTTGGAGAAAAAGACAGTGCTTTCTGTTTTGGTGATATTTTTCTTGATAACTGTGTTAATGTACACACAGTAATATTTTCAATATTTCTTGCCATTTTTTTGCTGATTGTTGTGGTGCAGCAATGCATAATTTTAGTTTGTTTACAATATGTCGTTATATTACTGAAGTTTTCAGTTTGCTGTGCATTACTTAGTGTGTGTGAGTATGTGTGTGAAGCGTGCCATCAAATCAGAAACCTTTTATTGTGCCACATAATTTCAGCAATGTGAAGCTGCTATCCACTGCAGCTGTGTGATTTTTGTACTTCTTTGTGGTATCTTTACTGGTACTAGTACTAGTGACTATTACTGCAGCAGTGCAGTACACTGCCCCCCCTGCAACCCGCCCCAACTGGCAAAGGTATTCTTTTCCAGATTTGAATTTCTGATGGTGAGCACTGGTTAGGTGTTGTGTCTTTGTGTCTGCATCTCTTCAGTGCACAGTGCAATCTTAATCTGTCTGTGCATTTGTATCTCTTTAGGGCCCAATCTCCATCTGTAACTTAAGTCACAGTTATTTCTTTGGCTTCCCTTCAGAGTACTGGACAGGTGTGGTGCTTAATTCTGCATGAACATTGTACTCATTAATATGCGTTTTTAAGTCAGGACCATCATCACAAGTCACTCGTGATACAAATCACATTCTTCATCATCACGGTCACAAATGCAGTCACAAATCATGATTCATGATCATTCACGTTATGAATCACAACATTATTTTTTTTACCAGTTACTTAGATGTATTGTAAGCCTGTTTTGTAGTATCTCACCAGGCTTCACCACCCCACCATTGTACTCATTGATATGTGTTTTTAAGTCTGGGAGTTTTAAGCTACAGCTCATCAGGGAAGTACAGCCATAGGCATTTGCATTCCCAATACAGTTTCATACTGTTATCTCACACCATCCACACCGAATCACATTCGTCATTATCATGGTCACAAATGCAGTCACAAATCACAATTCACGATCATGTCACGAATCACAACATTCATTTTTTTAATAGTTACTCTGATGTATTGTAAGCCTGTTTTTTAGTATCTCTCCATGCTTCACCACCCCACAATTGTACTCATTAATGTTTGTTTTTAAGTTATAGAGTTGGACAGTGTCTGCAGTACATACACAGACTGGAAAGAAGACTGAATACACACATGCAGTTTAGCACAAGTATACTTGCACTGCTCAGAATATAAAGTGTTACGCGTATGGAAGAGAACAAAAAAGGGCATAAATACATACAAGGGTCGGGGATGGTGGAGGAATACATTTTATAATACAACAAGGAAGGCGTGGGGGGGCACATGCTGCGAGAAAAAAAAACTAATGTGGGATTTCATGGTGATCCAGCAGCAGTTCCAGCATGGACATAATTTGCAACTGATGTCCCTCTATGTGATCCAGCCACTGCTACACAGCACTCACCCTCTCATTGTTCTCCTCGACAGCACTCCAGAGAACTGCCAAATCAGCTTGCGTTACATGCAGTTATCTGGGGTCCACACGTTCTACAGGCTGACCTGCTGGTGGTGGTGGTGGTGGTAGGGGGGTTGGGGTGCTGGTGGATCAGCAGGTGCTGCTGTGGCCCTCCTCTTCTTAGGGATGCTGCAATGCACAGCTGCACCCTCTGCCACAGAATGGCCAGCAGGTGCAGGCATGGTCTGTTCTGTGGCAGCCTGCCACTCCAACTGCTGGTGATTGAGCATATGGGTGTGCTGGTCCCCAGACCCCAGGTGAGTCCCCGGGGGCCATGGCACACCTCTACCTCACATAGGTGGCACTTGACCACACTGCTGGCCCCCCCAACACAGTCAAAAAACTGCCAAACAATGGAGGTGCAGGGAGAACCAGGCACAAGTAGGGGATGGCCAGAACTGGTGCTAAACAGGGATTGGATCCACACTGGGGCTCAGGGGAACAGGCACATCCTGCTCCAGAGGACCTGGTGCTGGACTTGGTGATGGTGCTGGTGGTTCAACTGCCTCAGAGTCAGGACAGGAGGTGGTGCTGGTCCTGCTTCTGGGGGGGGGGGCACTCACAAGTTTTGAGCAGTCCAACAGGAATGGGCACCCATGCCCTCCACACATGCGCAAGGTATGATGCTTACCACTACCACGCTCTCCCAGAGCTGCCCCCACCCCAGACATTCCCTCATCCTGGTCCATCTCTCCTACTGAGCTCCCTCAGTCCAAGCAATCACTACTTACACTGTCTCACAACACACACACAGTCACACAGACATGGACAAACAACTAACTGCTTATAAAGGTAAGAAAAATAAAATTTACAGAAAGAACAAATTAAGTAAAAAAGAGTTCAGAAAAGACAAAAAAATGTAGCCTTGTTGGGTCTAAATCAAAGTTTAAATCCCTTCCTCGCTCTGATCTCAAAGTATCAGCAGTCACGAAACACACTACTCTCTCTCCATCTGTACAGGAGAAAGTTAAAGTGTCTGCTTGTATGACTCACTTTCTTCCTGCCTAGCTAAAAAGCATGTGACCTACAGTACTGTAAGCCATGTGATGTGTGGGGGGGGCTGCCAAATCTGAAACACCAAGTGGATCACTTAGAATCATAATGAGGAACGCGAAGTTTAGTAAAAACAATGACTTTGCCTTACTTTGCATTGCCATTCTGCCTTAATGCGAAGTGGTAATGACAAGGCGGAGTGAGCACTTTGCATTACCCACTCCATGTAGTGAAGTGGCAATACAAAGTGCCCACTTCACGTTCACTTCGCCGGCAGAATTTAAATTCTCTGCATCTCTATCTTAGACCCCATCTGCCCAGAGGATCTATCCAGTTTAGGATTAGGGTCATAACTGAAATCTCCTCCCAGTATGATTTGTACAGTGGGAAGGGATGCCAAGCTATAGAATAGGTCCTTAAGGAAAGTAGGGGTATCACCGTTAGGAGCATACACATTAAGAAAGTGGTATATTTTTCCCTGAATAGAACCTGTTATTCTAACAAATTGGCCAGAAGCATGGGCATCAGAGGAGTCTATTACAAAAGGTATCCCTCTCTTAAGGAGAAATGCCACTCCTGTCCACTTCCCACGAGGATGTGAAGCTGCCACCACCTGGCCCACCCAGAACATTCGAAGTTTAAGATGCTCTGCTGTGGTGAGGTGTGTTTCTTGTAAGAACGTTTTTTTCCATAATTTTTATGTATTTTCAGTGTTTATGAATTAAAAAAATGAACAAAATGGTAACCATCACGACTGATATTTTTTTCCGCTCTATCAATATTTATAACAAGTAAATCATGAAAATAAGCACTCAAGGCAAGGTATTTTCTTTACAATTCTTATTTGCTGGTTATCAAAAAAATCATTATGATTCAGGAAAATGGCATAATACTTTTTCACAAAACCTTTAAAAAGTACACCCTTGGAACAAGCCCCTTCAACCCTGAAAATTTCATGAAACAATTCCACAGTAGGCCATGGTGAGAGAAACAAAATGCAGTGTCAAGTATTAGGAAACCAAAAGGGTGCTTTTCCATTTTTGGTGCTTAGTATCTTGACAACCGAACAAGATGCTATCACAACACTTTTCGTGTCTTGAGACTATGATAACCTGACTGCACATGCCCAATTTTTGTGCTATTTTGTCAAACAATGCCAAAGTTATTAAGGTGCAAAAATTGGCCTTTAACATTAAACAGCCTACTCAACCCTAACTATAGGGGTTTTTCTTTCTTTCTTTCTTTCTTTCTTTCTTTCTTTCCTTCCTTCCTTCCTTCCTTCCTTCCTTCGAATGTTTCTGGCTATGATTTTGTGCTAAAATAAGGAAGGCCATTGAGAAGGCAACTAACCTCTGTGTCAGGCAGGTTACAAAGATCAAGAGAAGAAAGAGATAACTATGGTTCTCCAAGGAAGTAGCAGTGAAGGTAAAGGTGAAGGAAAAGGAGCAGGCATTCAAAAGGTACAAGATGACACATAAGGAAGAGGATAGGTAGAGTTACCAGGAGAAATGCAGGGAGGGCAGTTAGGAGAGCTAAGGCACACATGGAGCAAAACATTGCCAAATCATCAAAAAAGTGGGATAAAGCATTCTTTAGGTACATAAGCCAAAAGAAGAAAAACAAGGTGGGGATAGTTAGACTGAAAGGGGAAGGGGGGAGTGTGGAGGAGGACCAGAAGAAAGCTGACATATTAAATAAATACCTTTGTTAGGTATTCACAAAGGAAGGGGTAGGTGACATGCCACAGATGATAGAGAAGGGCATTAGGGGATGGAAGGTGGACACTAGCCCCTTTATGGAGGAAACAGTCTGCATGGAACTATTAAAACTAAAAGTAGACAAGGCAGTGGGGCCAAATGGGGTCCACCCCAGGATACTGAAGTCACTAATGGAGGAACTATCTGTGCCTCTGACAGTCCTGTTCAATCTTTCACTAGAAATGGGGGAAGTTCCAGTGGACTGGAGAAGGGCGGATGTGGTCCTACTACACAAAAGTGGAAATAGGGATAAGGCAGGAAACCACTGACCTGTAAGACTGACTTCGGTGGTGGGTAAGCTTGTAGAATCACTACTTAAAGAGCCCCTGATGCCATTGTGACAGCTTTGAGAAAATGTAATGTTTAGCACAAGTGAGCTTATATTTTAATATTGTTTCTGTATTTCTCATTCTTTTTTATTACTAAGGACATTTGCATGTAAACAGGATCACTGCCCTATCTGTTCTGGCTGGTTGCCTACATATGACATCACATCTCTGTTTATCACATCACAGTCTGTTGCTGTGGGGATAATTATGGTGCCATAAACATGGGATTATTTATTTTATTTACTTATTTAAAAGTTGGTAACCGGGAAAAGCACCATGACCAGAAACTTGTTTTCAGGTGCGATCTGTAATATGATGTCATATGTAGAACAGGAGAAAGAGCAGATAAAGTCTAAGGGACAGTAAACCTCTTTCATATAGCTGTTCTCGGTAATAAAGAAAAAAGGTAAATAATTATAGAAAATACATGAAATATAAACTGAACTGTCTAAATCTCACATTTTTTCCTAGTTTTTCTAATGGTGTCAGGGGCTCTTTAAAGAAAGGATTGGGGAATACCTAAAAAACAGTGAGCTGCAGGATCTGAGACAGCATGGGTTCACAGGGGGGTGATCTTGCCAAACTAATTTTTTGACTGGGTTACTAGAAAGTTGGATCAGGGAAGAGCAGTGGATGTGGTCTACCTGGATTTCAGTAAGGCCTTCAACACCGTTCCACACAGAAGACTGGCAAACAAGCTAGGCAGCCTGGGGGTGGGTCCAAAAATAGAAAAATGAGTACGAAGTTTGCCAAGTAACAGAACTCAGAGAATGGTGGTAAATGGAGTTCACTCAGAGGAGCGTAAGGTAACCAGCGGGGTGCCTGAGGGGTCAGTACTGGGACCAGTCCTCTTTAATGTCTTTATTAGCGTCATTGCAGAGGGGCTGGAAGGAAAGTTATTCCTGTCTGCGAATGACACAAAAATCTGCAACAGAGTGCACACACCTGGTGGGGGGTGAAAAAAATGAAGGAAGATCTAAACAAGCTGGAAGACTGGTCAAGGGCTGGCAACTGTGCTTCAACGCCAAAAAATTTAAAATTATGCACATAGGACACAGAAACCCAAGTGTAACGTATCAGTTGGGGGGTGTTAACCACACAACAGGAAAGGGATCTGGGGGGGTCATCATATATGATGATCTGAAGGTAGCAAAGCAGTGTGATAAGGCAGTGGGAAAGGCTAGTAGGATGCTGGGGTGCATAAGGAGGGGTTTCACCAGCAGAAAAAGGGAGGTGGTGTTACCACTCTATAGATCAATGGTGAGGCCACACTTGGAGTACTGTGTCCAGTTCTGGAGGTCCCATCTCAGGAAGAACATAGATCAGATGGAGGCAGTCCAGAGAAGGGCAACCAAATGTTGCAATGCCTGAATCAGAAGCCCTATGAGGAAAGATTCAGGGAGTCAAATATGTACTCACTGGAGGAAAGGAGAGAAAGGGTAGACATGCTAGAGACATTCAAATACCTCAGGGTATCAATAAGGTACAGGAGGGTGGCATATTGCACAGAAAGAGATGCTCAAGGACAAGGGGTCATGATATGAAGCTGGAAGGGGGGAGAATTAGAGGGGATGTAAATAAATATTTCTTCATGTAAAGGGTGGTTGACACCTGGAACAGACTCCCAGAAGAGGTGGTGAGTAATGAAATGGTAACATGTTCCAAACATGAATGGGATAGACACAGAGGGACCTTAGTAACAGGGCTGGGGGTGGGTATGGCCGGATATCAATTAGGGGCTGTGGTGGAACAGTAGGTAGGGACTTAAGGGCAAACTAGATCGATCTTTCTTTCTTTCTTTCTTTCTTTCTTTCTTTCTTTCTTTCTTTCTTTCTTTCTTTCTTTCTTCCTTCCTTTCTTCCTTCCCCCAGTAAGTACACTGACCCAAGGGACCTTTTTCAGGTATGACCCCGGCCTAAGTAGGCAAAGAAAGTGTGGTGATATGAGATACATATTTATAAACAGATTGGGATATACATGTTCAAGAGTAACTGAAAGTACAAATAAACAAAAACATTTAGATGCAACATCTGAAACATTTGGATTTAGAGCCTCTGAGCTCTCCAACCCCCCAAACTGTTGCCTACCTTCTCCTGGGCTTACTCTGTCACCACCTATCCAGAACCACTGAAGTGGGGGTGGGGTGCTAGGTTTGTATCCTAGAGCCTATGAGGGTATGCCTGTATCTCCTTCAGTAGACCAGAACTAACATTTTCTCCTCTGTTTTTGCACCAAAGCGAGCTGGCATGCAATGATTTGCATGTGCACAACAAGGGGTGTGACATGCTGGCACTGGCAGCATCTTGTGGTGTCCACTGGTGTTGCTACTCTGCTGTGTCGGTCCCAGTTATAATATCAACTAGCCTCTGATAGGTGGTTATCGCATTGCAAGACACAGGTACCCACCCACCCAGAATAAAGACAGTTGTCCTGGAAAATTCCATACTCCTTCCCGCAGCCTTCCCCCAGCAAGATGAGTTCAGCATTATGAACAGTAGCACTACCTCTGTGCCATCAGGCCAGCTACTGTTTCTAAATATAGAACCCTCATCAAATTCTAACGTAGTCAGTGGTTCAGCAAGTTGGACAATTACCACTGAGACCAGAAGATAAAAAGGTTGTGGGTTCTATCTTCACACCAGGAACTTGGGGTAAAATCCCAATACTGACACTGCTGTGCAGCTTGAGGGGGATGTTACACTCCTGAGGTGCCATCTTTCAAATGAGATACTAACATGAGGTTCTGGTGGTTGTTCAGGTGGATGTCAAAGGTCCTAGCCATAATTTCCCACATTCACTACAAATACCACCAACAGCTTAATCTGATTCAATTTCAGTTGGTTTCCATCTGTATCCTGCCCTAAGAATGAGGCTGAACTGCCTAGTTCTATTTTTACCCATCAACAAAAACTAACTAAATAAATAAACCAAAGCAGCAGTAGGATAACTTAAATTCTTTTGGTACTGCAAATATCAAGTTCAAATTATCAGGCCTCTCATTTTTTTATTATTCCAAAGAAAAGCTAATTTATAAACAGCCAGATGAGGGTTTCAACCGTGATTGATGCTTTCTCTTGCCTGTGTAGAGGTGTCAGTTATATTTTGGTTTATTGTGTAAAAAGTTTTAGACTTTAATTCAGGGTCAAGTACCAACGGTAGATAAATGCACCAGCTAAATCACATTTCTGATCACTTCTGAAGTCTGCAATCATGAAAATTATTATCATTGAATAAAACTGGACTGAATGATAGTGACGGGGAAATGGAATATGTGTTAGTCAACCATAATTTGCATAATAATGGCTTCCCAGTTTTCATCAGCACCTTTTGTTTGTACAGTGCTCACTGCAACAGTAAATTGTCAAAATGTCATTTCCCTCCAATCAGCCACCTAATATCAACAGTAAACAAGGGCACAAGATGATGCTATTTGATTAAGTGTATGGCTCAGACACTACCAGAATAGGTGTTGCCTTGATGGAGCATGGGATTCTTTTAAATATCTTCAGTAACCCTTTGTACTCTGAGATGTACCATAGTCATTTAAAACAAGCAGGAATCAGTTAGTGCAGCAGATATTGCGCAGAACTGATACAGAGATGACCCCAGGCTCGAATCCCCATATAATCATGGGCTCTTGAACAAGTCACTTGACAGCCCTGTGCTTTCATACATCCAGCTGCTTAACTGAGTAGAAGTACTGCAGAACACCAGTGAAAATAAAATGTGAAATACTTATGGGATAGTTCTATGCAAATAAAATGTAAACATCTCTCATATGTATCTATACACTGATATTCAATGCAAAAACTACATTAATGCAGACATTAAGACCGAAGACTGCAAAGTGCACAAAATAGGGAAATTAAAAAAAAAAAAAATAGGGCTTTGGGTCTCTGCAGCCTTGACACACTAGTGGAGGAGTATCTCTTGGGGTTGTCAACCAGGGCTGTGCATGGGCTGAATAGTATTTCCTGAATACCGTGAATAGTAGGCTTCCTGAATATTTGTATGCCTTCTCGAATAGTTCACTATTCGTCCGCTATTTGGGAATGACTATTTGGTGAGATTTCCAAGTCTCACAGAGCTTCACTGGCCAATCAAATGCCATTTCTGGAGCTCATAGGCAAGCACACGATGTGACTTCCTCACTCTGAGTTGGTAGAGGCAGTAGACAGTTTTGAAAGCTAGCGTTGGAGTACTTCTGAGACCTTAGTCTTGCCAAAAAAGAAATCACTTTTTTCTCCACAGGCTTTTTGGGGTCAGTATTATTTGTTTGATCAGTGTCAGCAAAGCTGGTTTGGCTTTCAGACTGGGTATTTTATCTTTGTTGCTGTACTCAGTTACAGGGACCAGGAGGGCTGTCTGCCAGCACCCCTACTCCACTGTTCTCTGACACACAGTTCCATTGTGATGTTTTGGTGAAGCACATTTTGTTTTTGTTTTTTGCTGTTGTCTGGTTCCAGGCTTGGGTCCCTGCATAATTGAAATGGGTGTCTGCTAACTCCTCCTCCTGTAGCTCACTGCACATGATTTGCCTATGTGTGCATAATATTTGATTTTGTGATGCAGCTCATGCCACACAAGCTACATGTGTATGCGTAATATTTTTTTATCATGAGGCTGGGCCCCACATGTGAACAGCTGTGTGTACACAGTTTCTGAAATGAACTTCAGCAGTTCTCAGCCAGACAGGCATGACTCACTGAATTATTGTTGTTAGTAATCTGGTTCCAGAGTTGGATCCCTGTACAAGTGAGGAGTGTCTCGGCTGACTCCCCCCCTTTCGCAGCTCACTGCACATGATTAACCTGCGCATCTAAAATATATTTTTTCATGAGGCTGTGCCTTGTGTGTGCACAGCTGTGTGCATGTTTTGTTTTTATTAATTAAACTGCTGCAATTCTTAATGGGACAGGATTGACTCACTAAGTTGAGCATGTGTCATCTATCAGTCCCTTGCTCAGTTCCATGTTTGACTGAGGAGGGTGCCCTTTTCTTCCTCCTCTCTCTCTCTTCTACCCCCCTTCTTAGTAGCAATGTTTTTTATATGCTGCTGTTTTTTGTGGTATAGTATACTTGCTAGGGTTGGCATGTGTATTATTGTTGTTCCATAAATGTTAACTAAAGCACCACATGCAAAGGCACTACCTAGTAGTAGTCTGTATTTTACACAGTAACCGCTAGTGACCAGATCCATCATGTCTTAGCAACCTCACAAACATGTTTGGTTCAGCTCCAGCAAAGCATCTGAACTGCTGGCTCCAAGTGGCGCAGGAGAGGGTGATAGACCCACAAAAGTACAGCACATCCAGGAGATTACTTTCAGTGTTGTCAATGGGCCAGCAAACCCCAAAACAATCTCTGTAGAACAAAGGAAGCACTCGGGGAGGGAGGTAGTAACAAAACATGATTAAGAGCAGAGCATAAGGTTGCCAATACATTTATCTGTGCTAAGGCTGGAGGATGCCGACAAAGCCCCAGCACTCTGATGGGAACCTGGTCTTTGTCAGCAGGCATGTCAGCAACATACAAACACACTATGAATATACAGCCCTTAAAGAAACACACACCATAAATAAGTGAAATCATAATAAATGAGACTGAGATGCCTTTCTCACAAAACAATCCTGAAGTAACATGCTTAAGGATGAAACACTGCATCAAGATTACAAAATATCATACGATCAAGTTCATAAAGCAGCTCCAGATAGTATACAGTGCAGTATCTTAAAAAAATTACTGCAAAATTCTGCACTATGCTGCAAGGAGTAGTGTAATTCAGTGGCAATTAATCCCTTCTTGTCATGCAATATTTTGTGACGTCATTTACTGCAAAGTACTGAACTGCATCCTGTCTTGCTCCACTGTATATTATTGATATATAATACAGTTCTAGAGAAGGGGTGAGATAGACTACATAGACAGTCTGGTAACTCTCCATATTCAGTGTGTTCTCCCCAAGCAAGTCTTTTAGTTCTGGTAGCATTGGGAATAGTACTACTACTAATGCCACCAGTAGTACTAATACTACTAGTATCACCACCTGTTCCATCTGCACAATCACTGTCACATCCTTAAATGCCAGTAGAGGAAGGACATTAGAACTTACATGCCTTATACAGGAAGCAGTAGACAACATTATCAGTGTTCTCACTGCTATCACTATGGCTGCAACTTCTGCAACCAATGTGCTTCCACCACCACTGGTGCCATTCTTGCAGCAGTAACCCTTTCAGCTGTCTCCACCACTGCAGCCACTGTTAGCACTGCAACTTGTACACAGACAAGGTAACAAACCACAAGTTGGCATAAATTAATTATCACCATGGTTTTAGGGCAAATACCTAGTTCAGCATCTAAGAGGTTGGAGGGTTAGGGCACAAAATACCATTTATATTTACTCTGAGGTCTGGAAGAGAGAGTTGCCAGGGCTATGCTTTCTCCTATCTGAGGGAGCCCATAATCATTTTACATGGACTCAAAGATGGAATGTCCACTACCAAAAATTGGGATTGTATAGTATGCCTTTATTTCTACAGATGATAGGCAGAAAAACTGGGTGGTCCCCCAAGTTTGGAAACTGTCATTACAGAAACAAAGAACTTCCAGACCTGAACTTTGCTTTCTCCAGAACAGGCAGTATTAGCATTTCACACATCTAATTTTCTACAGAACACATTTCCCATCCCTCTTGCTAGGGATCTCCGGACTTCTCTACATAGTGTCTGTTACATGGGGGTGCTACACTTTACATGAAAAAACATCCTGCTGACAAGATGGGCTAAGTTAACACTGCTGGGCAAACTGTGTCTACCAGGTAACCAGTTAACCCTAACAAAAGCTCAGAGTAAGGGTCTGCCCACCCTGGCCCCAGCATGCCTCTGCCATTACTTCCAGGACACACACTGGATCCTTCAATCTCACAGGGATTGCAAAGGCCTCCACACATTTCAAGCTTTTACTTCATCACTTATTTGTGGTGAAAACAGGGTCCTCAGTGATGTAATCTAGCCTTGTCATGGGTACATACATCACCAGCTGACTCCCAAGAACCAGCCAATGCTACTGTACTCACAGTTTGTTTGTCCTTTTATTACAGACATCAGGCTTTACTGAAGAAACTCTTTCTTCCATCGAATCCATAGCTTTACACATAGAAACTCTCTCAGCCTCTGCACTGGGTAGCTGGGAACATCTGTAGTCCCTCAGAGGATTGACCCTTGGACTCACTGATTTTTCAGTCCCTTGGTACTCTTCACAGAAATGAACCCACTGGGGTCCCGTTGACATAGGTCTCCACCACTTCTTGTAGCAATGCTGTTGTCCCACTCTCTAGGGTAAGAAAATAATGACCAGAGGTCCTTCACCCAGCCTGGGGAGGCAGGCAGGCACCTCTCCACTCAGAGCTCCATTCTCCACAGCTCCAAACTCACACACTGAACTCAAGATTCTTAACTGATGCCCTGCAGCTGAGCAAAGGGTTATGCTGCTGTGAGAGTTCTAAATTACATCACTCCTCATCTACCTAGCCTAGCTAAGTAAACAATGAGGTGTCTGTAGAGAGCTTTTAATAAACTCCCCATCAGCTGCCCAACTACCTCCCTAGTCTAACACTGATGGGATTCTAGTAACCCCAGGGACTGGGTGGTTATACTCACCACCATCAGACAAACCTTGCTGTCCACAGAAAGGGCTTTGGACTGCAGATCAGGCCAGCCAACCTCCGGGCACCCTATAGGGAGAGGTGGCCAGGATCCCCCTACCCTTACTAAGGTATAGGCAGGTTGCACCAGAGAACAGAGGTCCGCTGAAGCAACGTCAGCTCTTAACTGACAAAATATCTCAGGACTCTTTCAGTGGCTTCAAGCAACTTCCTGAAGCATGCCCTAACAGACAGCACTGGTGCTCTCTATCTGGATCAGGACCATCAACCTGTATATCCCCCTAGCCCACTAGGGAAAAACTATCTAACCTACACTACCATGGGGTAACCTATACCCACACACATTTCATGTTTACACCATGTACTGCTTTAGAAACATACATATGGCATTGCTATGCAATTCCCAAATCCCAGTACTACACACTCTAAACCTGAAAAGCAAAAAAATGTTTAACATTTCCTAGTTAACACATTTTAAAACCCAAAAGGAGGACTCCATTGAGTGCAAAACACTCTCTTCTTGTTTTCTTTTCTTTTCCCAGGCACACCTGTAAAAGAAAACATCCAAAAACACAACCAGCAAGAAAAACAGTAACCAAATCTCCCACCAGCAAATACAATCCAATCCCAAAAGATTTTTTAAAGGATTTTCTATAAAAGGCAGTATAAAAGTACCAAAAGAACACATACAAAACATTTTTTTTTGGGGGGGGGGGTCCCTCCAAACTCCAAACTTGGAAAATATCCTGAGAGCACAAGACACTCACATTCAATAAAAGTCATTGATAGGCCAAAGTCTTCTCACAACTGTTCTTGCCATAGGCTCGAGGTCTGCTGGAAACATTGGTCTAGATCCAGGTGTCTACTGGACCAAACAGATTAAGGACAAATCTTCTTAAGTGGGCAAGTACATAACATTGAAAGTAAGAGGAAAATCTGGGCTACCAGTTCCTGAAGTGCAGGCTGACAATCTGTATCACTTCTCTGGATCTGGACTAGATCTCTTCTCCTTTTCTGGCTGAAGACAAATCTTGGATAAAGTTTTCCATGCCACCTCTGGACCGGGTTGCTGCTGATCAAGGAAGAAAACTGTAGACACGATATCTCTAGTTGCTCCTGGGGGGGGATGCTGACATGTTGCTCCCAGGGGGAACACTGATGTGTTGCTCCAGGGGGGACACTGTAGTCTGGCCTTTGGATCTTTTTTCTTTGGCCAATTGCCTGTGCAGTTGGGGGATGGAGCCACCATGCTGGACATCTTCTGGTGCTGCTTTCTTTCAGGCTGGCACATGCTGGTAGTGGCATTCAAGGGTAGTACCACTTGGGATGAAGACCATAAATTACTGTCTTATCAGGATGAACAGTTCTGAAAGTGTGGGTGTCATTTCCATTTCTATCAGTCACTCTGATGGAATCAAGATGGAGGGTGTGACCCAGTTGCCTCAACTTTAATCTGTCTAGGCAAATTTAGATGCCTAAAAACATACACAAATTAGGTTTAATGGTAGCTCTGGCTTCTTCCAGCAACCATTCTTCTCTATGGTCCTCAATTGCTTCCCACATCTATCTTTTGAAAAATGGATATTGTAGTCCATATTCTGCCTCAGCCCTGCATCTGACCTGGTGTTTCTCCTTGCTACTTTTGAGTAGATGTAGACCAGTGGCCTGGCTTGGGGAAGGCCAGACCTGGTCAAGCCAGTCTTGGATGTTCCAGACAGGGAAACTGCAGTCCAACCCTGCACTCAGTTCCATTTCTTTTGAGCCCTGTACAGTCTCTGATGGCTCACTTGCAGTTAGGGCCACTGGTAGACCAGTCTCACTACAAATAGCCTTACCAACTAGTTCCATTTCTTTTTGTTCCACATGCTCTGTCCAGGAGCTGAAAGCTGGTTCAGCCCTTGTCACAGTCCACTCCTCATCAATTTCTGAGGCAGTTGCCTCTCATCATAAGGCTTCACTTCTTCTATTTCATCCTCATCAATCAAGCTTGGACTAGGGCCTGCTGCCCATGGATGCACAGACTCAATTTCTGGCTGGTCCATCTCAACCTCTTCCTGGGCTGAAAGGTCTAAGTCTGCCTGCCACTGCAAGTCTCTTTGGGTCACACCTCAAAGAATTCTCTCACAAGCTCCTCAGGTTCTTCCTGCCTGCATGCAACTGCCTTCTGTAATGCACAGGTTGGGCCTCCACCAAGGGTCCACATCAGAGCCAGACATACTGTTTTGGTACTTGCTTGCACAGCACCACTATCCATACTCATTCCATACTGTTTTGTACAGTCCTTGCACTGAGGAATCATCAAAACATCTCTCCCAGTTTTCATGCAGATCACACACACATTTACTGGAAAGTTTGGCAGAGCAACATTTGCTGGAGCTCCTTCACATCTGTACAGCTTTTCAAACTCTTCCAAATCTCTTTCTCTCTGGGTGATCCAGATCCATGTATGAAGTGGATATCCTGCCTTTCTGTTAGCCATTGTGCTCTGCAAAAACAACACACAAGTCCAAGGTTACTGATCTGCTCTACTGCACACTGACAACTTGGTCTGATTTAAATGAAAAATGTCTTTCTCTGTTTTCTGTGCTGAAACCTGCTGCCTGATTTTGCTTTTGTTTCCAAACTTTTGCACATACTCTGATTGTTTTGCTATCAGGCCCCTGCCCCAATAAGGCACTTCTCATTTGTTTACCTTGTTGTGTGACTAAGCCCCAGCCCTCAGCATGGCTGCTTGGGTTTGCTCTCTGCATCACACACACACACTCACTCTGGTTATTTTTGGTTCTCTGCAATAGCGATTTGCTCCCACTTTGCACAACATTTGCAACTTATTTGTTTATTTATGAGATTTACTAGGCAGGCATACTGAGAAGGGGACCACTCGTTTCCAGATATGACCTGGGGAGTTACAGGGGTACATCAAGGACAGGTATTTACAAATATATTAACATAGGTGCAGAGTATTTACAAAGTAGAGAACATTTAGGTACATAGGTATTTACAAAATTTTAACATAGGTACAGAGTATTACAAGGCAGAGAACATGTAGGTACTCAGGCAATGTGTGAACTCATGACTAGGCACAAGGAAGTGAAGCAAGTCAGCAAATGCTTAGAACATTTCCGACCCTGTGGTGCTGCAGGTGGGAGTAAATGATGCATCACTAGCAGGGGCACATGGGTTATAGATCAGGGTTGGTGGTAGCAGTTGTGTGTCTGAGAAATGTGCGTGGAGAAGCGGGTTAAGGAGTCTTAGGTTAGAGGTGAGCCTGATGTCTGCAGGTAGATCATTCCAAAGTTTGGGCAAGTAATATTTGAAGGCTGATTGACCCTTGGATGTATGCATGAATGGGACTTGAGAAGCCTGGAATCAGAGCTTCTGAGTGAGTAGGCCAGGAAGGTTGAGATAATGCGGCGCTGAGGTAAAGGGGAGGATTTGGACCAGAATTTATCTATGACACTGAGCAGTGGATCAGTCTGCAGGACATGAGCGAGTATAGGGCTAGGGAGCTGTATAGGTCACAGTGATGGGTCATTGGGGCAGTCCAGGATGAAGCAACAGAAGGAATGAAAGAGGGTGTCCAGGCTGGCCAGGTTGGATGAGGGTGCTGTGCCATAAACCACGCTACATAGTCGAGTATTAGGAGAATCATTGTATGCACTATTTCTCTCTGGACTGTGGTGGGCATGCACCCTTTGTTGCGATATAGTGCACCCAGTTTGGGGTGCAGCTTTTTGTAGCGAGTCAATGTGAACAGAGAAATCAAGGTGTTGGTCAAGCCATGCTCCCAGGTATCTAAAGGAGTGCAAGACTCCAGGGGGGACCCATCCAGGCTATGGAAGGTGGGGGGAGCAGTTAGGCGGGAGAGTCGAGGTTGCATGCCGAAGGTTAGGGAGATGGTTTTCCTTGCATTTAGGAATAGTTGGTTGGACCTGAACCATTGCTGTATGGCATCAAAGTCCTGTTGGAGAGCAGCGGACACGAGACCAGTGGAGGGGCCAGAGGCATACAATACAGTACAGTGTCATCTGTGTACATTTGTATAGCTGAGTTTGTGCAGGCCAGTGGGAGGTCATTTAGAAATATAGAAAATAGTAGCGGGCCCAGGACTGAGCCTTGAGGGACCCCCATGGTGACTGGGGGGGGGGAGATACTTGTGAGCCAATTTTTACCGATTGGTGTCTGCCAGTCAGGTAGGCCTGAAACCAGCTAGTGGCAAGGCTGGAGAGGCCTGCATCATTTAGTTTTGCTAGTAGCTTGGGGTGAGAGATGGTGTCAAAAGCCTTGGCCAGGTCTATGAAAATAGCCGAGGTGATATGCCCTTCTCCATCCCTGAGGAGATGTCATGCAGAATCTTACAATGGTGGTGATGGTGGAGTGAGACTTGTGGAACCCTGACCGATAAGGGGTGAAGAAGGAGGTAGAGTCAAGGTATTGGGTGAGTTGGGCAAGGGCAAGGTGTTCCTGAAGTTTGGCCAGTATTGGGAGTAAGGAGATGGGGCAGTAATTTCCAGGTGCAGAGGGATTGCCACTCTTTGGTAGGGGGATAACAACTGCCTGCTTCCAAGTGGCTGGGATTTGAGCCAGGGAGAAAGAGAGTTTTAGGAGGCCAGCTAGTGGGGCAGCAATGGTGGGGGCTGATAAGTGGAGTAGTTTGGCATCCAGGCCTAAGGGACATTTGCCTTTGTTGGGGAGCACGAGAGCATGTAGTACTTCGGCTGGAGAGACTGGACGGAAGGAGAAAGTGGTAGCGGGGAGTGCTGGGATTTCAATGATGAGCTGGGTGTGGGTGGGGTGAGCGGGTGGTTGGGTAGGAGAGACGAGCGCAGCTGGTAAAGAAGTTATTGAGCGCAGTGGCAACTTTGCTAGGGCCTGAGACAATGTTGCCAAGAATGGATAGGGTTGGGGTTGGTGGCTGGTTTGGGGGAGTCAGGTAATCTTGTTTAATTCAGCACAGCCTATTGAAATCTTTGCACACTCTCTTAGCAACATTGCTCAGTACTGCCCAGTTAACACAGCTTGGTTGATTGCACTAGCTACAGCTACTAGTTCAGTCCTTTGCACTCTGTTTACTTGCTTTGCTCAAACACTGGTTGACTTTTGCACTTGGTCTATTTTGTGCACACACTACCTGCCCAGAGTCTTTGCTTGGCTGCCATATATTAGAGTATGTGCAGAAGTAGCTGGTTCCCACCGATCGATGTTGCAGCCTTCCCTGCCAATTCTACAGCACTTGGAGTTGGTTGGGTGGTCCTGCCCATGACTGGCACCACACTCACTCACGACATCACTTACTGAAGCGGTCGCTAACTGGGAGAAGCCAGAGTTCAAGGATTTTAAACTTTTAAAGAAAATCTCCAAAGTCCACCAACACTGCGGCTCACTCCTGCAGCTGCAGCCTGTATACCTCACTTGCTTTACGCCCTCGCTCTGCTCGAACACACTATCAGGCAGGAACTCCAGGCAAGGGGTGGGACTTGGTTGTAAGAACTAATCACATGACATCATGAAAATGAGCTGCTCTCTCTCTCTCTCTCTCACTCACTGTCCTTCATGACGATTGTTGAGCAGGCACACTTAAACTGCAAAAACAAACTTCTTTTTTTCCATGACTTGGATTTTCACAGGCTGAAGTGCTCTCTACGCAATTTTAGCACAGTATTTTGTACAAGTCCTCTAGCAACTCCACCAGTTTAATCCACAAACACTTGAAACTCTCTGTTATACTAGGCACGAATGTTCTCTTGTCCACAATTACACAGAAACTTGAAACTCTTGCTTTAAACAGTTTTAAGCACTTTGTTTGACAGGGTACATATTACTCAGCACAGCGGTCTTCGACATTAAAGTCTTAGCAAAACAGTACAAGCAGCACATTTTCTCAAAATCACAGGCAGCAAGTCTTTGGATGGCATTTTCCTTGGCGCAATTTAACTTTTCCTGGTATGGTGCACTGCCACCAGACAGAAAAGACACAGATATACCCTCAGCATTTGTACTGGCATGGCAACTTTTTTCCTCTCCCCAAAGCTCTTCAGATGAGCACCCAATTTTGCAACCCTTACCCTGGTCAAGGGTGACATCTTGCAACCATGACCTCCCAAGTTGTATACAGACAAGGCAACAAACCACAAATTGGCATACATTATCACCCCTGACTTTAGGGAAAATACCTGGCTTGGCATCTAAGAGGTTGGAGGGGGTTAGGGGCACAAAATAACATTTATATTTACTCTGAGTTCAGGGAGAAAGAGGTGCCAGAGCTTTGCTGTGTCTCCTATCTGAGGGGCCCATAACAATTTTACACTGACTCAAATGGAATGTCCACCACCAAAAAATTGGGATTGCATAGTATGGCTTTATTTCTACAAATGGCAGGTAGGAAAACTGGTGGTTCCCAAGTTTGGAAACTGTCATTGCAGAAACACAGAACTTCCAGAACAGAACTTGCTTTCTCCAGAACAGGCAGTATTAGCATTTCACACAGCTCATTTTCTGCAGAACACATTTCCATCCCTCTTGCTAGGATCTCTGGACTTCTCTACATAGTATCTGTTACATGGGGTTGCACACTTTATATGAAAAATATCCTCCTGACAAAATGGGCTAGTTAACACCTGCAGGGCAAACTGTGCCTATCAGGTAACCAATCAGCCCTGACTAAAGCTCGAGTGACGGTTCACCCACCCTGGCCCCAGCAAGCCTCTGCCATTCCTTCCAGGACACATGCTGGATCCTTCGATCTCACAGGGATTGCAAAGACCACCACACATTTCAAACTTTTACTTCAGCACTTATCTGTGGCAAAACTGGACCCTGAGTGATGTAATCTAGCCTTGTCATGGGCACATACACACTAGCCAACTCCCAAGAACTTGCCAATGCTATTGTACTCACGGTTTGTTTGTCCCTTTATTATAGACATCAGGCTTTACTGAAGAAACCCTTTCTTCCATTGAATCCATAACTTTACACATAGAAACTCTCTCAGTCTCTGCTCTGGGCAGCTGGGACTATCTGTAGTCCCTCAGGGATTGACCCTTGGACCCACTGATTTCTCAGTCCCTTGGTACTCTTCACAGAAATGAATCCACTGAGGTCCTGTTGACACAGGTCTCCACCACTCTTATAGCAATGCTGTTGTCCCACCTCTAGGGTAAGAAATAATGACCAGAGGTCCTTCACCCAGCCTGGGAGGCTGGCAGGCACCCTCCACTCAGAGCCCCTCTCCTCAGCTCCAACTCACACACTGAACTCAGGATTCTAAACTGATCCCTGCAGCTGAGCAAAGGGTTATGCTGCTGTGAGAGTTCTAAATGACATCACCTCATCTACCTAGCCTAGCTAAATAAACAATGAGGTATCTGTGGAGAGCTTAACAAACTCCTTACCAGCTGCCCAACTACCATCATAGTTAACATTAACATTAATAAGGCTTTATGTTGCCCATTCCTGACCTACCAGGGACAAAGCCCACCTGTTCTTCCTACTAACTTATAGACCACACCTCTAATTCTTGTCAATAAAACCTTTGCTAGAATGCAAAGAAGTTCAGGGTAGAACTATTCAATTTAAAATATTGCACTAATACTATTACTCCCCCTCTAGGTTAGAAGATGTGAACCTTTGTGCTGGGAGCAACTGCTGGAAATGCAGTGTACCTCATGTAAATCTACTTCACATGCTTTGGTATTGACTCTGTATTTCCACTATATGGGAAAGAGTGCATGAGACTTACAAGAAAGTAATCAAAACTGAATTAATGTTTACAGCATCAGTGCTTGTACTAGGCCTTCCTCCCATCTTAGAAATCTATCTAAGTTCCAAACTGACTAGGTCCTGCTGCTTCTTTAGCTTCAAAGAGACTAATGCTCTCTAAATGGAAAGATTCCAATACACCAATGCTTGAAGAATGGTTCAGTAGTATGGAAGTGCTAGCTAATAATGAGAGGATTTGTTACTTTCATCTGAACAGACAGAAGTATACAGTAGAATTTGGAATCCTTTTTAACCCAAAACTTTGAACAGAAGATATGTTGTCTACTCGTTTACTATATATATGATAATTGTTAGAATTTTACCACTTTGTATGAGAACTTGTTATTGATTTTAGTTTGGCCAGTATGATCCTTGTATTCATATATGTTGCAACCCTTGTGTTTGTATTTATTTATATATTGAAATCAATAATCTATTAAATTGGAGAAAAGTTATAAGGTTTTAAATGTATGTTCATGTGACAATTTTGTTCTGCAACTAAGGTTTTATATGTTTGTGAGACACTTTTATGGTCATGAGTTTGAGAATTCATAACTTTGTTGCCATTTGACAAAATTGCATGACATTTTGGATGTATGATCAGGTGCCAAGCTCTTATGATCCTCCAAGTTAAAAAATTAGAAAAACAAAATTATATTTTTAGCCTTTATTTGCTTGTGTCTAGAGCAAAAGTATTAGGATTTTTTCTCCAAATGTTCAGGGTGGAAGAGGCTCGCCTAAGGCAGTGCCTTTTCTACATTTCATGAAAAAATATTGCTGTTTCTGAGCTATAAGGTTTTAAACATTTTGCTTCTGAACATTCTCAGTAGGTTTCAGCAGGGCTGTCCAAATACCTTTCTGTAGCACTCCACACTGTCAACAGGAAGTCATAACTACTAGGTATAGTGCACCTCACTAGGAAATGGCACAGCCCAAGCTTTAGAATGTTGGGCATATGAGGATTCCAAGCAGCAGTGACTCCCAAGTTCAGCTACATTCATAGGGAAGCAGGTTGTCTGCCTTTCTCAAGACTTTTCAAGATTTTCAGTTGGGGCTGCAATTCTGTATAGGAGGTTGGGTCTTCCTGGTTCCAGGGAGCACCCCTAAATTAAAAGCATGCCTGTTAAGCTGTGGCTTTCAAATTGACTAGCTTGCCTCACCCATTTCCATTCATGGACTGGGGGCCATATCTGCCTTGCTCTAGGGTGTTCTAATGGTCTCTGCTTAAAATAAAAATAAAAATAAATAAAAGAAAAGTTTTCACAGATATGTACATTTTATTGTATTTCTAAGGTAGTATAGGTCTCCTGGAGGGTTCCCTCTGCCTTTGCATTGGTCCCCCACCCCTAGAAGTTTTCATGTTATACAGTATTGATGCTAGTTTTAAAAAACAGCAACAACAAAAATACTGTGCATAGTCTGTTTGCACAGACTTTGATGATTATTGATGAACTGTTGGAAATCTGATTGCTACTGTTACCGACTTTAGATTACAACAGTTAAAAAATATTTTTCACTTTTAATTTGCTGCCAGACAGGCATGACTCACTGAATTATTGTTGTTAGTGATCTGGTTCCAGAGTTGGATCCCTGTACAAGTGAGGAGTGTGTCGGCTGACTCCCCTTCGCAGCTCACTGCACATGATTAACCCTGCATCTAAAATATATTTTTCATGAGGCTGTGCCTTGTGTGTGCACAGCTGTGTGCATGTTTTGTTTTTGTTAATTAAACTGCTGCAATTCTTAATGGGACAGGATTGACTCACTAAATTGAGCATATGTCATCTATCAGTCCCTTGCTCAGTTCCATGTTTGACTGAGGAGGGTGCCCTTTTCTTCCTCCCTCTCTCTTCTACCCCCTTCTTAGCAGCAATGTTTTTTATTTGCTGCTGTTTTTTGTGGTATAGTATACTTGCTAGGGTTGGCATGTGTATTATTGTTGTTCCATAAATGTTAACTAAAGCACCACATGCAAAGGCACTACCTAGTAGTAGTCTGTATTTTACACAGTAACCGCTAGTGACCAGATCCATCATGTCTTAGCCACCTCACAAACATGTTTGGTTCAGCTCCAGCAAAGCATTTGAACTGCTGGCTCCAAGTGGCGCAGGAGAGGGTGATAGACCCACAAAAGTACAGCACATCCAGGAGATTACTTTCAGTGTTGTCAATGGGCCAGCAAACCCCAAAACAATCTCTGTAGAACAAAGGAAGCACTCGGGGAAGGAGGTAGTAACAAAACATGATTAAGAGCGGAGCATAAGGTTGCCAATACATTTATCTGTGCTAGGTTGAGGATGCCGACAAAGCCCCAGCACTCTGATGGGAACCTGGTCTTTGTCAGCAGGCATGTCAGCAACATGCAAACACACTATGAATATACAGCCTTAAAGAACACACCATAAATAAGTGAAATCATAATAAATGAGACTGAGATGCCTTTTCACAAAACAATCCTGAAGTAACATGCTTAAGGATGAAACACTGCATCAAGATAACAAAACATCATACGATCAAGTTCATAAAGCAGCTCCAGATAGTATACGTGCAGTATCTTAAAAAATTACTGCAAAATTCTGCACTATGCTGCAAGGAGTAGTGTTAATTCAGTGGCAATTAATCCTTCTTGTCATGCAATATTTTGTGACGTCATTTACTGCAAAGTACTGAACTGCATCCTGTCTTGCTCCACTGTATATTATTGATATATAATACAGTTCTAGAGAAGGGGTGAGATAGACTACATAGACAGTCTGGTAACTCTCCATATTCAGTGTGTTCTCCCCAAGCAAGTCTTTTAGTTCTGGTAGCATTGGGAATAGTATTACTACTAATGCCACCAGTAGTACTAATACTACTAGTATCACCACCTGTTCCATCTGCACAATCACTGTCACATCCTTAAATGCCAGTAGAGGAAGGACATTAGAACTTACATGCCTTATACAGGAAGCAGTAGACAACATTATCAGTGTTCTCACTGCTATCACTGTGGCTGCTACTTCTGCAACCAGTGTGCTTCCACCACCACTGGTGCCATTCTTGCAGCAGTAACCCTTTCAGCTGTCTCCACCACTGCAGCCACTGTTAGCACTGCAACTTGTACACAGACAAGGTAACAAACCACAAGTTGGCATAAATTAATTATCACCATGGCTTTAGGGCAAATACCTAGTTCAGCATCTAAGAGGTTGGAGGGTTAGGGCACAAAATACCATTTATATTTACTCTGAGGTCTGGAAGAGAGAGTTGCCAGGGCTATGCTATCTCTTATCTGAGGGAGCCCGTAATCATTTTACATGGACTCAAAGATGGAATGTCCACTACCAAAAATTGGGATTGTATAGTATGCCTTTATTTCTACAGATGATAGGCAGAAAAACTGGGTGGTCCCCCAAGTTTGGAAACTGTCATTACAGAAACAAAGAACTTCCAGACCTGAACTTTGCTTTCTCCAGAACAGGCAGTATTAGCATTTCATACATCTAATTTTCTACAGAACACATTTCCCATCCCTCTTGCTAGGGATCTCCGACTTCTCTACATAGTGTCTGTTACATGGGGGTGCTACA
Source organism: Neoceratodus forsteri (assembly GCA_016271365.2). Taxonomy (NCBI): domain Eukaryota; kingdom Metazoa; phylum Chordata; order Ceratodontiformes; family Ceratodontidae; genus Neoceratodus; species Neoceratodus forsteri. The sequence goes on along the minus strand of CM057459.1, from coordinate 240,086,506 downwards.
CACTTTACATGAAAAACATCCTGCTGACAAGATGGGCTGTTAATACCTGCTGGGCAAACTGTCTACCAGGTAACCAGTTAACCCTAACAAAAGCTCAGAGTAAGGGTCTGCCCACCCTGGCCCCAGCATGCCTCTGCCATTACTTCCAGGACACACACTGGATCCTTCAATCTCACAGGGATTGCAAAGGCCTCCACACATTTCAAGCTTTACTTCATCACTTATTTGTGGTGAAAACAGGGTCCTCAGTGATGTAATCTAGCCTTGTCATGGGTACATTCATCACCAGCTGACTCCCAAGAACCAGCCAATGCTACTGTACTCACGGTTTGTTTGTCCTTTTATTACAGACATCAGGCTTTACTGAAGAAACTCTTCTTCCATCGAATCCATAGCTTTCTCATAGAACTCTCTCAGCCTCTGCACTGGGTAGCTGGGAACATCTGTAGTCCCTCAGAGGATTGACCCTTGACTCACTGATTTTCAGTCCTTGGTACTCTTCACAGAAATGAACCCAGTGGGGTCCCGTTGACATAGGTCTCCACCACTTGTAGCAATGCTGTTGTCCCACTCTCTAGGGTAAGAAAATAATGACCAGAGGTCCTTCACCCAGCCTGGGGAGGCAGGCAGGCACCTCTCCACTCAGAGCTCCATTCTCCATAGATCCAAACTCACACACTGAACTCAAGATTCTTAACTGATGCTCTGCAGCTGAGAAAAGGGTTATGCTGCTGTGAGAGTTCTAAATTACATCACTCCTCATCTACCTAGCCTAGCTAAGTAAACAATGAGGTGTCTGTAGAGAGCTTTTAATAAACTCCCCATCAGCTGCCCAACTACCTCCCTAGTCTAACACTGATGGGATTCTAGTAACCCCAGGGGACTGGGTGGTTATACTCATCACCATCAGACAAACCTTGCTGTCCACAGAAAGGGCTTTGGACTGCAGATCAGGCCAGCCAACCTCCAGGCACCCTATGGGGAGAGGTGGCCAGGATCCCCCTACCCTTACTAAGGTATAGGCAGGTTGCACCAGAGAACAGAGGTCCGCTGAAACAACATCAGCTCTTAACTGACAAAATATCTCAGGACTCTTTCAGTGGCTTCAAGCAACTTCCTGAAGCATGCCCTAACAGACAGCACTGGTGCTCTCTATCTGGATCAGGACCATCAACCTGTATATCCCCCTAGCCCACTAGGGAAAAACTATCTAACCTACACTACCATGGGGTAACCTATACCCACACACATTTCATATTTACACCACGTACTGCTTTAGAAACATACATATGGCATTGCTATGCAATTCCCAAATCCCAGTACTACACACTCTAAACCTGAAAAGCAAAAAAATGTTTAACATTTCTTAGTTAACACATTTTAAAACCCAAAAGGAGGACTCCATTGAGTGAAACACTCTCTTCTTGTTTTTTCTTTTCCCAGGCACACCTGTAAAAGAAAACATCCAAAACACAACCTGCAAGAAAACAGTAACCAAATCTCCCACCAGCAAATACAATCCAATCCCAAAAGATTTTTTAAAGGATTTTCTATAAAAGGCAGTATAAAAGTACCAAAAGAACACATACAAAATATTTTTTTTTGGGGGGGGGGGTCCCTTCAAACTTAGAAAATATCCTGAGAGCACAAGACACTCACATTCAATAAAAGTCATTGATAGGCCAAAGCCTTCTCACAACTGTTCTTGCCATAGGCTCGAGGCCTGCTGGAAACATTGGTCTAGATCCAGGTGTCTACTGGACCAAACAGATTAAGGACAAATCTTCTTAAGTGGGCAAGTACATAACATTGAAAGTAAGAGGAAAATCTGGGCTACCAGTTCCTGAAGTGCAGGCTGACAATCTGTATCACTTCTCTGGATCTGGACTAGATCTCTTCTCCTTTTCTGGCTGAAGACAAATCTTTGGATGAAGCTTTCCATGCCACCTCTGGACCGGGTTGCTGCTGATCAAGGAAGAAAACTGTAGACACGATATCTCTAGTTGCTCCTGGGGATGCTGACATGTTGCTCCCAGGGGACACTGATTGTTGCTCAGGGGACACTGTAGTCTGGCCTTTGGATCTTTTTTTCTTGGCCAATTGGCTGTGCAGTTGGGGATGGAGCCACCATGCTGGACATCTTCTGGTGCTGCTTTCTTTCAGGCTGGCACATGCTGGTAGTGGCATTCAAAGGTAGTACAACTTGGGATGAAGACCATAAATTACTGTCTTATCAGGATGAACAGTTCTGAAAGTGTGGGTGTCATTTCCATTTCTATCAGTCACTCTGATGGAATCAAGATGGAGGGTGTGACCCAGTTGCCTCAACTTTAATCTGTCTAGGCAAATTTGGATGCCTACAAACATACACAAATTAGGTTTAATGGTAGCTCTGGCTTCTTCCAGCAACCATTCTTCTCATGGTCCTCAATTGCTTCCCACATCTATCTTTTGAAAATGGATATTGTAGTCCATATTCTGCCTCAGCCCTGCATCTGACCTGTGTTTCTCCTTGCTACTTTTGAGTAGATGTAGACCAGTGGCCTGGCTTGGGAAGGCCAGACCTGGTCAAGCCAGTCTTGGATGTTCCAGACAGGAAACTGCAGTCCAACCCTGCACTCAGTTCCATTTCTTTTGAGCCCTGTACAGTCTCTGATGGCTCACTTGCAGTTAGGGCCACTGGTAGACCAGTCTCACTACAAATAGCCTTACTAACTAGTTCCATTTCTTTTTGTTCCACATGCTCTGTCCAGGAGCTGAAAGCTGGTTCAGCCCTTGTCACAGTCCACCTCATCAATTTCTGAGGCAGTTGCCTCTCATCATAAGGCTTCACTTCTTCTATTTCATCCTCACCAATCAAGCTTGGATTAGGCCTGCTGCCCATGGATGCACAGACTCAATTTCTGGCTGGTCCATCTCAACCTCTTCCTGGGCTGAAAGGTCTAAGTCTGCCTGCCACTGCAAGTCTCTTTGGGTCACACCTCAAAGAATTCTCTCACAAGCTCCTCAGGTTCTTCCTGCCTACATGCAACTGCCTTCTGTAATGCACAGGTTGGGCCTCCACCAAGGGTCCACATCAGAGCCAGACATACTGTTTTGGTATTTGCTTGCACAGCACCACTATCCATACTCATTCCATACTGTTTTGTACAGTCCTCGCACTGAGGAATCATCAAAACATCTCTCCCAGTTTTCATGCAGATCACACACACATTTACTGGAAAGTTTGGCAGAGCAACATTTGCTGGAGCTCCTTCACATCTGTACAGCTTTCAAACTCTTCCAAATCTCTTTTCTCTGGGTGATCCAGATCCATGTATGAAGTGGATACTCTGCCTTTCTGTTAGCCATTGTGCTCTGCAAAACAACACACAAGTCCAAGGTTACTGATCTGCTCTACTGCACACTGACAACTTGGTCTGATTTAAAAGAAAATGTCTTTCTCTGTTTTCTGTGCTGAAACTGCTGCCTGATTTTGCTTTTGTTTCCAAACTTTGCACATACTCTGATTGTTTGCTATCAGGCCCCTGCCCCAATAAGGCACTTCTCATTTGTTTACCTTGCTGTGTGACTAAGCCCCCAGCCCTCAGCATGGCTGCTTGGGTTTTGCTCTCTGCATCACACACACACACTCACTCTGGTTATTTTTGGTTCTCTGCAATAGCGATTTGCTCCCACTTTGCACAACATTTGCAACGTATTTGTTTATTTATGAGATTTACTAGGCAGGCATACTGAGCAGGGGACCACTTGTTTCCAGATATGACCTGGGGAGTTACAGGGGTACATCAAGGACAGGTATTTACAAAGATATTAACATAGGTGCAGAGTATTTACAAAGTAGAGAATATTTAGGTACATAGGTATTTACAAAATTTTAACATAGGTACAGAGTATTACAAGGCAGAGAACATGTAGGTACTCAGGCAATGTGTGAACTCATGACTAGGCACAAGGAAGTGAAGCAAGTCAGCAAATGCTTAGAACATTTCCGACCCTGTGGTGCTGCAGGTGGGAGTAAATGATGCATCACTAGCAGGGGCACATGGGTTTATAGATCAGGGTTGGTGGTAGCAGTTGCGTGTGTCTGAGAAATGTGCGTGGAGAAGCGGGTTAAGGAGTCTTAGGTTAGAGGTGAGCCCGATGTCTGCAGGTAGATCATTCCAAAGTTTGGGCAAGTAATATTTGAAGGCTGATTGACCCTTGGATGTATGCATGAATGGGACTTGGAGAAGCCTGGAATCAGAGCTTCTGAGTGAGTAGGCCAGGAAGGTTGGGCTATAAGGCGCTGAGGTAAAGGGGGAGGGATTTGGACCAGAATTTATCTATGACACCGGAGCAGTGGATCAGTCTGCAGGACATGAGCGAGTATAGGGCTAGGGAGCTGTATAGGTCACAGTGATGGGTCATTGGGGGCAGTCCAGGATGAAGCAACAGAAGGAATGAAAGAGGGTGTCCAGGCTGGCCAGGTTGGATGAGGGTGCTGTGCCATAAACCACGTTGCCGTAGTCGAGTATTAGGAGAATCATTGTATGCACTATTTCCCTCTGGACTGTGGTGGGCATGCACCCTTTGTTGCGATATAGTGCACCCAGTTTGGGGTGCAGCTTTTTGTGTGCGAGTCAATGTGAACAGAGAAATCAAGGTGTTGGTCAAGCCATGCCCCAGGTATCTAAAGGAGGGCAAGACTCAGGGGACCCATCCAGGCTATGGAAGGGGGGAGCAGTTAGCGGGAGAGTCGAGGTTGCATGCCGAAGGTTAGGGAGATGGTTTTCCTTGCATTTAGGAATAGTTGGTTGGACCTGAACCATTTCTGTATGGCATCGAAGTCCTGTTGGAGAGCAGCGGACACGAGACCAGTGGAGGGGCCAGAGGCATACAATACAGTACAGTGTCATCTGTGTACATTTGTATAGCTGAGTTTGTGCAGGCCAGTGGGAGGTCATTTAGAAATATAGAAAATAGTAGCAGGCCCAGGACTGAGCCTTGAGGGACCCCCATGGTGACTGGGAGGGGGGGAGATACTTGTGAGCCAATTTTTACCGATTGGTGTCTGCCAGTCAGGTAGGCCTGACACCAACTAGTGGAAAGGCTGGAGAGGCCTGCATCATTTAGTTTTGCTAGTAGCTTGGGGTGAGAGATGGTGTCAAAAGCCTTGGCCAGGTCTATGAAAATAGCCGAGGTGATATGCCCCTTCTCCATCCCTGAGGAGATGTCATTGGTGAGTCTTAGGATGGTGGTGATGGTGGAGTGAGACTTGTGGAACCCTGACCGATAAGGGGTGAAGAAGGAGGTAGAGTCAAGATATTGGGTGAGTTGGGCAAGGGCAAGGTGTTCCTGAAGTTTGGCCAGTATTGGGAGTAAGGAGATGGGGCAGTAATTTCCAGGTGCAGAGGGATTGCCACTCTTTGGTAGGGGGATAACAACGCCTCTTCCAAGTGGCTGGGATTTGAGCCAGGAGAAAGAGAGTTTTAGGAAGCCAGCTAGTGGGGCAGCAGTGGTGGGGGCTGATAAGTGGAGTAGTTTGGCCAGGCCTAAGGGACATTTGCCTTTGTTGGGTCTAGAGCACGAGAGCATGTAGTACTTCGCTGGAGAGACTGGACGGAAGGAGAAAGTGGTAGCGGGGAGTGCTGGGATTTCAATGATGAGCTGGTGTGGGTGGGGTGAGCGGTGGTTGGGTAGGAGAGACGAGCGCAGCTGGTAAAGAAGTTATTGAAGGCAGTGGCAACTTTGCTAGGGCCTGAGACAATGTTGCCAAGAATGGATAGGGTTGGGGTTGGTGGCTGGTTTGGGGAGTCAGGTAATCTTGTTTAATTCAGCACAGCCTATTGAAATCTTTGCACACTCTTCAGCAACATTGCTCAGTACTGCCCAGTTAACACAGCTTGGTTGATTGCACTAGCTACAGCTACTAGTTCAGTCCTTTGCACTCTGTTTACTTGCTTTGCTCAAACACTGGTTGACTTTTGCACTTGGTCTATTTTGTGCACACACTACCTGCCCAGAGTCTTTGCTTGGCTGCCATACATTAGAGTATGTGCAGAAGTAGCTGGTTCCCACCGATCGATGTTGCAGCCTTCCCTGCCAATTCTACAGCACTTGGAGTTGGTTGGGTGGTCCTGCCCGATGACTGGCACCACACTCACTCACGATCACTTACTGAAGCGGTCGCTAACTGGGAGAAGCCAGAGTTCAAGGATTTTTAAACTTTTTAAAGAAAATCTCCAAAGTCCACCAACACTGTGGCTCACTCCTGCAGCTGCAGCCTGTATACCTCACTTGCTTTACGCTCTCGCTCTGCTCGAACACACTATCAGGCAGGAACCCAGGCAAGGGGTGGGACTTGGTTGTAAGAACTAATCACATGACATCATGAAAATGAGCTCTCCTCTCTCTCTCTCACTCACTGTCCTTCATGACGATTGTTGAGCAGGCACACTTAAACTGCAAAAACAAACTTCTTTTTTTCCATGACTTGGATTTTCACAGGCTGAAGTGCTCTCTACGCAATTTTAGCACAGTATTTTGTACAAGTCCTCTAGCAACTCCACCAGTTTAATCCACAAACACTTGAAACTCTCTGTTATACTAGGCACGAATGTTCTCTTGTCCACAATTACACAGAAACTTGAAATTCTTGCATTTAAACAGTTTTAAGCACTTTGTTTGACAGGGTACATATTACTCAGCACAGCGGTCTTCGACATTAAAGTCTTTAGCAAAACAGTACAAGCAGCATTTTCTCAAAATCACAGGCAGCAAGTATTTGGATGGCATTTTCCTTGGCACAATTTAACTTTTCCTGGTATGGTGCACTGCCACCAGACAGAAAAGACACAGACATACCCTCAGCATTTGTACTGGCATGGCAACTTTTTTCCTCTCCCCAAAGCTCTTCAGATGAGCACCCAATTTTGCAACCGTTACCCTGGTCAAGGGTGGCATCTTGCAACCAGAACCTCCCAACTTGTATACAGACAAGGCAACAAACCACAAATTGGCATACATTATCACCCCTGACTTTAGGGAAAATACCTGGCTTGACATCTAAGAGGTTGGAGGGGGAGTTAGGGGCACAAAATAACATTTATATTTACTCTGAGTTCAGGGAGAAAGAGGTGCCAGAGCTTTGCTGTGTCTCCTATCTGAGGGGGCCCATAACAATTTTACACTGACTCAAAGATGGAATGTCCACCACCAAAAAAATTGGGATTGCATAGTATGGCTTTATTTCTACAAATGGCAGGTAGGAAAACTGGGTGGTTCCCCAAGTTTGGAAACTGTCATTGCAGAAACACAGAACTTCCAGAACAGAACTTTGCTTTCTCCAGAACAGGCAGTATTAGCATTTCACACAGCTAATTTTCTGCAGAACACATTTTCCATCCCTCTTGCTAGGGATCTCCGGACTTCTCTACATAGTATCTGTTACATGGGGTTGCCACACTTTATATGAAAAATATCCTCCTGACAAAATGGGCTAAGTTAACACCTGCAGGGCAAACTGTGCCTATCAGGTAACCAATCAGCCCTGACTAAAGCTCAGAGTGACGGTCACCCACCCTGGCCCCAGCAAGCCTCTGCCATTCCTTCCAGGACACATGCTGGATCCTTCGCTCACAGGGATTGCAAAGACCACCACACATTTCAAACTTTTACTTCAGCACTTATCTGTGGCAAAAACTGGACCCTGAGTGATGTAATCTAGCCTTGTCATGGGCACATACATCACTAGCCAACTCCCAAGAACTTGCCAATGCTATTGTACTCACGGTTTGTTTGTCCCTTTATTATAGACATCAGGCTTTACTGAAGAAACCCTTTCTTCCATTGAATCCATAACTTTACACATAGAAACTCTCTCAGTCTCTGCTCTGGGCAGCTGGGACTATCTGTAGTCCCTCAGGGGATTGACCCTTGGACCCACTGATTTCTCAGTCCCTTGGTACTCTTCACAGAAATGAATCCACTGAGGTCCTGTTGACACAGGTCTCCACCACTTCTTATAGCAATGCTGTTGTCCCACTCTCTAGGGTAAGAAAATAATGACCAGAGGTCCTTCACCCAGCCTGGGGAGGCTGGCAGGCACCTCTCCACTCAGAGCTCCCTCTCCTCAGCTCCAACTCACACACTGAACTCAGGATTCTAAACTGATCCCTGCAGCTGAGCAAAGGGTTATGCTGCTGTGAGAGTTCTAAATGACATCACTCCTCATCTACCTAGCTAGCTAAATAAACAATGAGGTATCTGTGAGAGCTTAACAAACTCCCTACCAGCTGCCCAACTACCATCATAGTCTAACATTAACATTAATAAGGTTTATGTTGCCCATTCCTGACCTACCAGGGACAAAGCCCACCTGTTCTCTTCCTACTAACTTATAGACCACACCTCTAATTCTTGTCAATAAAACCTTTGCTAGAATGCAAGAAGTTCAGGGTAGAACTATTCAATTTAAAATATTGCACTAATACTATTACTCCCTCTAGGTTAGAAGATGTGAACCTTTGTGCTGGGAGCAACTGCTGAAATGCATGTGTACCTCATGTAAATCTACTTCACATGCTTTGGTATTGACTCTGTATTTCCAGTATATGGGAAAGAGTGCATGAGACTTACAAGAAAGTAATCAAAACTGAATTAATGTTTACAGCATCAGTGCTTGTACTAGGCCTCTCCTCCCATCTTAGAAATCTATCTAAGTTCCAAACTGACTAGGTCCTGGCTGCTTCTTTAGCTTCAAAGAGACTAATGCTCTTTAAATGGAAAGATTCCAATACACCAATGCTTGAAGAATGGTTCAGTAGTATGGAAGTGCTAGCTAATAATGAGAGGATTTGTTACTTTCTATCTGAACAGACAGAAGTATACAGTAGAATTTGGAATCCTTTTTTTAACCCAAAACTTTGAACAGAAGATATGTTGTCTACCTCGTTTACTATATATATATGATAATTGTTAGAATTTTACCACTTTGTATGAGAACTTCGTTATTGATTTTAGTTTGGCCAGTATGATCCTTGTATTCATATATGTTGCAACCCTTGTGTTTGTATTTATTTATATATTGAAATCAATAATCTATTAAATTGGAGAAAAGTTATAAGGTTTTAAATGTATGTTCATGTGAAAATTTTGTTCTGCAACTAAAGGTTTTATATGTTTGTGAGACACTTTTATGGTCATGAGTTTGAGAATTCATAACTTTGTTGCCATTTGACAAAATTGCATGACATTTTGGATGTATGATCAGGGTGCCAAGCTCTTATGATCTTCCAAGTTAAAAAATTAGAAAAACAAAATTATATTTTTAACCTTTATTTGCTTGTGTCTAGAGCAAAAGTATTAGGATTTTTTTCCCATAATGTTCAGGGTGGAAGAGGCTCGCCTAAGGTGCGCCTTTTCTACATTTCATGAAAAATATTAGCGGTTTCTGAGCTATAAGGTTTTAAACATTTTGCTTCTGAACATTCTCAGTAGGATTTCAGCAGGGCTGTCCAAATACCTTTTCTGTAGCACTCCACATTGTCAACAGGAAGTCATGACTACTAGGTATAGTGCACCCCTACTAGGAAATGGCACAGCCCAAGCTTTAGAATGTTGGGCATATGAGGATTCCAAGCAGCAGTGACTCCAAGTTCAGCTATGCCATTCATAGGGGAAGCAGGTTGTCTGCCTCTCTCAAGACTTTTCAAGATTTTCAGTTGGGGCTGCAATTCTGTATAGGAGGTTGGGTCTTCCTGGTTCCAGGAGCACCCAAATTAAAAGCATGCCTGTTAAGCTGTGGCTTTCAAATTGACTAGCTTGCCTCACCCATTTCCATTCATGGACTGGGGGCCATATCTGCCTTGCTCTAGGGTGTTCTAATGGTCTCTGCTTAAAATAAAAATAAAAATAAATAAAAGAAAAGGTGTCACAGATATGTACATTTTATTGTATTTCTAGGGTAGTATAGGTCTCCTGGAGGGTTCCCTCTGCCTTTGCATCGGTCCCCCACCCCTAGAAGTTTTCATGTTATACAGTATTGATGCTAGTTTTAAAAAACAGCAACAACAAAAAAATGCTGTGCATAGTCTGTTTGCACAGACTTTGATGATTATTGATGAACTGTTGGAAATCTGATTATGCTACTGTTACCGCACTTTAGATTACAACAGTTTAAAAAAATATTTTTTACTTTTAATTTGCTGTTTAATTGAGTTTTCCATTTTTATTGTATTTTTGTAAAGGCACCCTTAGCTTTGGAAGGGCACCTAATATAAATAAAGTTTGCTTTGTTTTGCTTTATGTTGGGGCTTTGCCTTGCCATTGTCCCATTAACAGTGGCTGTACGCTCCTTCAAGCAATGTTTTCCTCAGAGGGCTGCTGGGGACTCGGCCACTCTCTGTTAAGCATCAGTGCCTGTTTTTTTATCACTATATTATCTTATTTGTATTCAGAAGGCTTGCAGTACCTTTCTTTTTAACTTAGCCTTCTGAGCATTTGCGCTGCCGCTATTAAAAGTAATTTTCAGTGGTTGGCCACTCGCTTCTTCTCCAGTTGTTTTTTCGCATGCCTGTGGGTGTATGCAATTATGTATAATATTTGATGCAACTGTGTGAAAGTGCATGCAAGCTGCGCATTGAATGTATGAAAGTACACATTTTGCACACACTCCAATTTTTTATATCATGCAATTGTGTTACTGCACACACATGTTCACATGCACATACGTTTAGCGTGCATTTAGCACAAGCAAGCTATTTATTTCCTCTAGTTCTGTTACTGTAATACAGCATTTATAATTATAAACAGTGCTGTCATATTGGCACCATGGCTTATCACAGACCATTAGTTATGAAAAGGTGAAAGAGCTGGAAAAGCATAATGGGGCCCTCCCCCATGGATTCCTATTGCCCTCATTGTGTTGTCCAGCACAATATTTCTCTAGTGGTTCCCCTCAGCCAGTCCTCTGAGCTAGGGAGGGAGCAATGGGATCTTCAGTTGGCAGTGACAAAGCAGAATTGTGAAAATCACTTGTGTTACTCCTTAGCAAGCTTTTGAGCTCCAATGTCTTGCAGGGTATCCCAGCACATGCAATCAACCCCAAACCAGGCCCATAAGGTCAGGAGGGCCCACACAGGCATGTCCAGGTGCATCGCAGTGAGCAGAGGCTGCAGAGACAGATATGCAGGCAGACACTGGTCCTGACCACTTAGTGGGTCAGGATGAGAATTTCAGGGATCTTGGGGAAACTCCTGACCTTCAAAAATTACTCACTGATGAAGAGGACATCACTTCTGAGGATGAGGAGGAAAGGTAGTGGATGGAACACAGGTCAAGGATTCCTGTACTCTTCCCTGTTTGACAACAAGGCCTTGTCTTTTTTCATAGCTGATTCATGTAGGTCCTTACAACTCAAAGAGGAACAGTCCATGGAGACAGTGGACGTCAATCTGATTCTGTCTGCTTCTTCCTCTGCTCCAAAATGCTTTCCGAGTCTGTGAGTAACACACATAGAGTCTGTGTGTGTGTGTTACTCACAGACAGTACTTGGGGAGGTTTTTTGAAACAAGATAAGTGGGGTAAGTTGTGGAGAAACTTGCTGAATTTGTGTTTTTCTTTTTGTCTGTAAAGCAAATTGAAAGCACAGTAGCTCACATTTTAAGGTCCTTAAACTAGAGCTGCATTTCTGCCCTGTAGTTTTGGGGCTAGGTGAGAATTGTTTACCTGATTGTTTGGCTTGGGGCTCTGATAGGTGGTTATTTAAAAGCAATAGCAACAATTTAAAAAGAATAGCATGGTCATTCCTAATGCAGTTCTCCCTCATGGCTAGACACAGGAGCGTCGGAGGGCAGAACACAGGGTTTGGGCTCAACTGTTTTATTTTTCTCTGATTGAAATTGTTTTTTGCAGGGTATAATTTTCTGTTAAATTGTGCAGGTTGTCTTGCTGAAAGGAAGGAAAGCATTCACCGGGGTGGTGGATCATAGCTGTAGCTGATTGTTTCTGGAGGGCACAGGCTGGGATGCTGGGACCCCTACAAAGGAGACCTACAGGAGGGTGGCATGGGACCCCATGGGGAAGGAAACAATTCCTGGTGGGGGACTCAATCGTTTGGGGGGTAGAACTGGGGGAGGGAGGTAAGATGCTTTACCGGTGCCATGACTTGGAGTGACAGGAAGCAAATCCTCAGGATCATGGGAGCAGCAGCATAGGAGAGGGAGCTGGATGTCATTGTCCACCTAGGGACAAATTACCTGGTTGGGAATGGGATCAGAGCAGTGCAGGAGGAGTTTGTGGAGTTGGGGAGGGGACTTAGACAAGCAGCATGCATGGTAACCTTCTCAGAGGTGCTGTCTGCCTATGGCATGGGTGAGGCTAGGGTACTCCATACCATGGAATTCAATCAATGGTTGAAAAACTGGTGCAGAGCTCAGGGTTTTGGCTTTATTAGGGCCTGGGGGTCCACCTGGAGGGATACAGGCCTATACTGGCATGATGATCTGCATCTGTCTGGGAGGGGAACCAGGATCCTAGGTGATAGGTTTAAATGCTTCATTGGCAAGCATTTAAACTAGCCAAGGGGGGAGGCACTGAAAAGAAGCAGGGAAATCCCAGCCCCCCCACAAAACAGGGTAGTTAGTGAGGTAAACATCAAGGTAGAGAAGTCGATAGGGAGCAGGACTGGGATAAATGGAGAAAAAGGCAAAGGCAGAAAGGACAGGGATGGGACTAAAAGGGTAAGGCCATCAAAATGGAGGATAATGAGTACCAGTGTCCATAGTCTGGGTAACAAGCTCCCTGAACTGGTGGCCTTGATGGAAGAGGGATGCCTGGATATCGTGGCAGTCACAGAAACATGGTATGCAAAGAACCATGACTGGGATGTCAACATACAATGGTACACAATCTACAGAAGGAACAGGGAGGGTAAAAGAGGAGGAGTATCTCTCTACATAAGGGAAGGGATCAAAGCAACATAACTAAAGGGTAAACAGGGAAGAGAGGAGGCACTGTGGGTCACCCTGGAGACAGAAAATGGCACCACAATCCGCACAGGGGTTGTATACAGACCCCCATCTTGGTGGAGGAAATGGACAAGGAAATGATAGAAGGCATCCTTAGAATGGCAGAAAAAGGGGAGCTGTTTTTGATGGGGGACCTGAATATGCCAGATGTTAACTGGAGCACCTTTGCTGCAGCCACATCCAAGAGCAGGGTCATTCTCGATGCCCTACAGGGGGCATGCCTTAGACAGCTAGTGTTGGAACCCATTTGAGAGGGAGCAATCTTAGACCTGGTACTCTCAAATGGGGACAGAGAGAGAGGATATCAGATTTAGAAGTGGGTAGCCGTCTGGGAACAAACAACCACCAAACAGTATGGTTCACGATAAACACAGCCATAGAGTCAAGTCATACAAAATTGAGGGTATTGGACTTTAGGAGGGCTGAGTTTGGTAAAATGGGAGAGTGCCTTAGAAAAGCACCAGCAAAGAGGCAAGAAAGGAGGGGTGGAGGAACAATGGGAAAAAATCAAAACTGCCATCACAGAGGCAACAAGCCTTTGCGTGAAACAAATAAACAAAACAAATGAAGGAAAAAACACTATGGTTCTCAAGAGAGGAGGCGGGGAAGGTTAGGGAGCAAAAGATAACATTCAACATATATAAGGGAACACAGAAGGAGCAGGACAAAGAACTGCACCAGTTAAAGCAAAATGAAGTGGGGAAGACAGTCAGAATAGCAAAGGCCAAAACTGAGGAAAAGATAGCCAACTCAGTTAAGAAAGGGGATAAAACCTTTTATAGGTACATTAGGGAGTGAAGAAAGACCAAGGGAGGGATAGTGAGGCTTAATAAAGGGGCAGGGGGGCAGGTAGAGGGTGGCAGTGAAAAAGCAGGGATACTGAATGAATACTTCAGCTCAGTATTCACAAAAGAAGAGGAGGGGGCGGTACCTAAACCAAACAATAGAAGCACTCTGGATAGGGGATCAATACCAGTCCATTCACAGAAGAAATGGTCCTGAAACAAATCCTTAAACTGAAGGTGGACAAAGCAATTTGGCCTGATGGGATTCACCCCAGAATTCTAAAAGAACTAAGAGAAGAACTAGTGACACCACTGACTGCCATTTTTAACAAATCATTGGAGGATGGTGTGGTACAGGAGGATTGGAGGAGGGCAGATGAGATTCCCCTTCACAAAAGTGGGAGCAAGGCAGAGGCAGAAAACTACAGACCTGTTAGTTTGACCTCAGTGGTAGGGAAAATGATGGAATCTCTTATGAAAAAAAGAATTGTTGAGTACCTAGAGGCCAGTGGGGTACAGGACCCAAGGCAGCATGGATTCATAGTGGGAAGGTCATGTCAGATGAATCTAATAGATTTCTTTGACTTGGTGACCAAAGTAGTAGACCAGGGAGGGGCTGTGGACATGGCCTACTTAGACTTTACCATGGCTTTTGATTCAGTCCCACACAAAAGATTAATAAACAAGCTAGCCAGCCTGGGAGTGGGTCCCAGGGTGGTAGCCTGGGTATAAAATTGGCTGGACAACAGGACACAGAGTGTAATAGTAAACACAGTCCACTCTGAAGAAAGGGGGTTACTAGCAAAGTACTGGGACTGGGACTGGTCCTCTTTAATGTCTTTATAGGTGACATTGCAGAGGGACTGGAAGGAAAAGTATGCCTCTTTACAGATGTCACAAAGATCTGCAACAGGGATGATACACAAGAGGAGGGGTGGAAATGATGAGAAGGGGCTTGGAAAGGTTAGAGGAATGATCAGAAGTATGGCAGCTTAGATTCAATGCAAAGAAGTACAAAGTAATGCACCTGGGAATTAAAAACCCAGGGGAAGAGTACACAATTGGGGGGGGAGGTACTAACAACAACAAAAATGGAAAGGGACCTGGGGGTAGTTATATCAAATGACCTAAAGGTAGGCCAGCAATGTAAGAAGGCAGTAGGAAGGGCTGGGAGGATACTGGGATGCACAGGGAGAGGCATCACCAGTAGAAAACAAGAAGTTATCCCTCTGTTCAGTCAGTTGGTGAGACCCCATCTGGAGTACTGCTTGCAGTTTTGAAGACCCCATCTCCACAAGGACATAGACAGGATGGAGGCAGTCCAGAGGAGGGCAACTAAAATGGTGCAGGGTCTGCACCAGAAGCCATACGAAGCAAGACTAAAGGAGCTTAATATGTATACCCTCATGGAAAGGGGGGGGGACATGATAGAAACTTTCAAGTACCTCAAGGGAATCAACAAAGTCCAAGTGGGTAGCATCTTTCAGAAAAACAGACGTGCAAGAACAAGGGGCACAATTTGAAGATTGAGGGGGCACGGCTCAGGGGCAATGTGAGGATGTATTTTTTCATGGAGGTGGTGGTGGATGCATGGAACGGCCTTCCTGAGGCAGCCGTGGGGTCAAAAATAGTGATGAAATTCAAGAATGCATGGGACAGACATAAGGCCATTCTAGTGGGGGGTAGGAGGAAATAGGCTGTTGGTTAACTAGGATCTGCATCTTATCCAATAGGTAAGCAAGCAAGCAAGCAAATTTTTATTTATGAAACACTATTCAAATAGTGTTTTACAAATCACAAATCGTAAAAACATTCAATTAAGTAAGTCAAACATTAAAAACATATATATAAACAGCAGGATTAGGTGCCACAAAATGTCAATTAAAATAAATAAGTTTTCAAGGCAAAGTTAAAGGCCTCAACTGGCATCAACAGGTAGGGAAATGGGCAGAATGGGTGGGCCAAGTGGTCCTTATCTGCCGTCAAAGTTTATGTTTCTATGTTTCTAGTTTCACTGTGACCAGATTATTGAACAAGAATGGGCAGGTGTGGATTAGAGGAAGTGTCTTCCAAAACCAAAGACATGGCCTTTCCCTTTTTTAGAGGAAAAATCCTGCAGGTGGGAAGCCCATCTGCTGGTGGGCAAGGCCGTGTATAATTTGGTCAAGCACAAAGCTATTCCTATCAAGGGCTCTCTGGCTTTGTCAGATTCCCATGAAAAATGAGGGGATGCTGTATACATGAAGGCTTTTGCCTCCAACAGCACAAATTGTCATACTTCTTATGCCTCCTTTATTGTTGCCAGATCCTTAAACTTGTGGGTCACTACCCTGGGCAGCTTCGTCCCACCAGATTCAGAAGGGTTGAGCAGTTTTCAATTTGCTGCTAAGGCCTTCACCTTTCTTGGTGATTCTATAGTAGAGAACTTGCGCATGTCAGCCCGTTCGGACTTCCACATTGTGTTGGCCATGCGGGGTATATAGCTTAGGCACTGGGCCTCTGATCAAGCTTCAAAATATAAGCTTTTTAACCTCCCCTTTAAGGGAGGTCTGTTGTTCAGTTTCAGCCTGGATGCTATTTTAAAGGATCTATAGGACAAGAAGGGCCATCTCCCAGTGTCAAAACAACAGCGTAAGACTACTTCATCCCAGAGGGATCAAGGTAATGGCTGGCGTGGGATGTTTCATGGAGATTTACATCCCTCTCGGAACTTCAGTAACCATAGAAATAGAGGAGCTTACTCAGGTAACAAGGGTTACAGTAATAGAGGAGCCCTGGCCAGATACCATGTAGGACATCCAAGCCAAAAGCCTGGTACCTCACAATGAGGGTATGCTGGCCCATCCCTGCCCCCTTCCCTTCATGGAAGACAAGACTTTAATTCAAGATGGGCCCAAATAACGTCAGACATGCGGGTTCTGGAATTTCAAGTCCTGTGCTATGCAATAGAAGTCTCAACAATTCTCTCAAGGGGCACTGTTTACCATCCCTGGTCTCCAAGGATGCTACAAAGAGATAGGCAGTGTCAGAGACTCTGAATAACCTCATTCAAATTGAGTCAATAGTACCAGTTCCACCAAGCAAGCAAGGTCAGGGATTCTACTTGATCTAGTTTGTAGTTCCCAAAAAGACCAGAGGTTTCATGCCTATTTTGGATCTGAAGCATCTGAACAAGTTGGTGCACCACACAACGTTCATGATGGAGTCCCTGAGGTCAATCTTTTATGTTGTTCAGCAGGGGGATTTCCTAGCTTCAATAATTCTGACAGATGCCTACCTTCACATCCCCATCCATCAGTCTCCCCAGAAGTATCTCAGGTTCTCAATACAGGGCCAACATTTCCAGTACAGGGCACTTCCCTTCAGCTTTGCAACAGCCCCCAGGGTCTTCTTTAAGGTGCTGATAGTCCTGGTGGCTCAGCTTTGATAAAAAGGGCATCATGTCTGTCCTTATCTGGACAATCTTCTTATTCATGCACTGTTGTCCTCAGCAAGGAAGTCGAGTGCTCAGAACTCTGGAGATGCTTGAATCCAATGGTTGGGTGGTAAACCTGGAGAAAAGCTCTCTCAAACCACCTTAGACCTTGGAATACCTTGGGGCAGTCTTCAGCATGAAACAAGGGAAGGTTTCCCTCTCATCATTCTAAACAGAGACACTCTTGAAGGAATTTCAATGGCGCAAGGCTTATCCATCAGCCTCAGCCTGCTGTGCATCCTGGGTCTTATGGCAGCAACAATAGATCTAGTCCTGTGAGCTTGTTTTCATATGTGACCCCGCAAATGGGATTGCTGATGGCCTGGGATCCAACGTCAGAAGATTATTAAGCCAGAATCTTCCTCTCCCATCATTTACGTTAATCCCTGTGTTGGTAGGTTAGTGTGAAGAATCTGAGCAAAGGGGTTCCATTGGAATCCCCCCCCAGAACTGATTCTAACAGCGGATGCCAGTCTGCACAGTAGGGGAGCAGTCCTGGATCAACTACCCACTCAGGGAACTTGGTCAGTCCAGAAATAACATCTGCATATAAATGTTCTGGAAATGAGGGTGGTCCACATAGCTCTTCTTCATTTTCAAAATCTGCTGCAGTAAAAAGTGGTAAAAATAAGGTCAGTCAATGACATCACTGTGGCGTACATAAACAATAAAGGTGGCACAAAGAGCAGGGAGATGCTAAAAGAGGTCTATGATCTTCTCAGGTGGGCAGAGGAGAATCTTTTCTGTCAGCAGTCCACCTGACAGGGGAGTTGAACATTCATGCAGACTGGCTAAGCCACAAAAATGTTCACCCCTGGGAGTGGAGGTTGAACCCAGAGATGTTCAACCTCCTGTGCAAGAGGTTCAGACAGCCTCAGCTCGAGCTGTTTGCCTCCAGCTACAATGCCCAGACTCTTTAGATTTTTCAGTTGTTATCAGTGTCCACAAGTGGAAGGTCTCACTAGTGGACCTTCAACAGAGCATATGCATTCCCTTCACTGCTTCTTCTACCCAGAGTCATACAAAAGATAGGACACTAAAGAGGAAGCTTTCTTCTCTAATAGGTCCAGAGTGACCAAGAAGACCATGGTTCTTTGATCTGGTGAACCTAGCTCAGCAAGCACCTTTTCACCTTCCAGTGTGGAGACCTTCTGTCCCACGGTCCCATTCTGCACCTAAACCCAGGGGCTATGTAGCTCATGGATTGGCACCTTAAAGGAGGAGACTCCTAAAACTAAG
The DNA here is from genome assembly GCA_016271365.2 of Neoceratodus forsteri. NCBI lineage: Eukaryota > Metazoa > Chordata > Ceratodontiformes > Ceratodontidae > Neoceratodus > Neoceratodus forsteri. The sequence continues at coordinate 240,067,997 of CM057459.1, read as the reverse complement.
TTTTTCTAAGAAAATAGTAGATACTCTAATGGCTGCGAGGAAATCTTCTACGCCCATGTATGGACCACCTTTTCAGCCTGGGCCAGGCAGAAGGGAGCTCCAGCCTTCCAAGGCTTCAGTTACACAGATCTTGGACTTCTTGCAAGAAGGTGTGGAGAAGGGTTTGGCCCTGAGCACTCATAGAGGCCAGGTCTCCATCCTCAGAGTGTCTTTGGGCATCTCTCTGGGGACTAATAGATCATTCATTTTCTACATGCGATTAGCAAGAGTCGACCTGTCTTCCAATCCCTGATTCCTCCATGGGATCTAAATATGGTTTTGCATGCTCTTCCACTGTCATCCATTCCGCTGGATGTGTTGTCTTACAAGGTGTGTTTTTTGATTGTTATGTGCTCAGTCAGGAGGATTGGTGAGCTCCAGGCCTTGTTCCACAAAGAAGCGTACCTTATTATGGATAATGACAAGGTGGTGCTCAGAACAATCCCGTCTTTCATCCCAAAATGTCCAAGGCTTTCTATGTGAATGAGGAAATATGTCTTCCATCTTTCTGTTCACAATAATCTCACCCAAAGGAGAAGGAGCTGCACAAGTTAGATTTGTGATGAGCTGTTAGGACATGTCTCAAATAGATGGCTGAGTTCTGGAAATCAGATAGCCTGTTTGTTCTCTTCAGAGCAGCCAAACAGGGTAAAAAAGCCTTGAAGGCCACCCTAGCTAGGTGGGTGAGGGTCTGCATTGCCTAGGCTTACGTAGCAGGAAAAAAGAGAACCCCAGCCCTTATTAAAGCTCACTCCACCAGTGCTATGGCCATATCCTGGGCGTAGAGGGGTGAAGCATCTGTTTTAGAGCTATGCAAGGCAGCTACATGGTCTTCTGTCCACACCTTCACCAAGCACTACAAACTGGATGTTCTGAGCTCTGATGATGCAGCCTTTGGTCACAGAGTACTGCAGGCAGCAGTTCATAGGTAATCTCTTACCGTATTGTTTTCTGACATGTAGGATAATATTCTCCTCCCTCCCTTTCAGTTGTTCTGGGTACTGTTTCTTAGAAACCAGTAGTTATGACTTCCCATTGACAATGTGGAGTGCTACAGAAAGAATAAGTTTATTTCATACTTATTGTAATTTCCTTTTCTGTTAGCTCCAACATTGTCAATGGGACCTTTCTTGTGAGAGAATATTATCTGGTATGCCAGTGAGGGATGTCTGTTGTTTAATTAAAAACCCTATTATGACTTTTTGGGAATCCCTTTATTTTAATCTGCTGCACTGTTTATTCAAAAAAAAAAAGGAAAAAGATTTCTCAATCTGACTGTGATCACGCTTCTTAACAGGTCCAGTTGTTACTCACTATGGGTGTTTTTCTTGTTGCAGGTAGTTTTCATGGCATACAGTTTTGCTTGCCAGAGTAAATCATTGTGTTTGCTATCAACTTTTAAGTTGTAGAGGAATTTGCTGGTGTAGTACGAATTAGTTTATCTACCCGTCTTTTCCAGAAAGAGGATATATATTTGACCAAACCTAGTGTCAGACGTGAGGGGCACCTTCTATTGACAATTAGAAGGTAGATTATATTTAAGTGTTCAGTTAATTGTTTGTCACTTATCAAATGGACATTATGGTAGTTAAATTTATTGAGGCACTGTGAGGTCGGTAGTGACTGGGGAGTTTTTGCTGCTTGGAATCCTCATATACCCAACAGCCCCCCACATTCCTCCCTAGTGGAGATCATTTCAATATAGAAGCACTCATTCCACCTTCCTCAGTCAGCACCCAAACCCCCCTCCCCCCACCAGCAGCATCCATGTTCTGATAAAATTTAAATTTTTTTACTCCAACGATGGGTGGCAAACACAACCCCCCCACCTCCACAGCCAGCCGCTGATTTTCAGACAAGTCCTTCAGTTAGGAATGACAGTCCCTCCTACCTCCACCCTGGTAGCACCATCATTCTAAAAGAACCAGGACCCTCATAATACCCCCCCATCACTCTTGCAGCCAGCCGCACACAAGAATGGAATGAGCCGACTGACACAGCCCACTTTCCTCAGTCCACGGCTGGATGCCTTCTTCTGAATGAAGATACTCTCACGCTTGGTTTTACATAGTAAAAGCAGCTGATCACATCCCACAGCCAGTTTTCTATCCACCTGGTCACTGGAGGCAGTAAAGCACAGTGGGTTAGGGCTCTGAGCTGCAGATCTGGAGACCTGGATTTTAATCCCACAGCCACCTAGGTGCATACTGTGTGATCCTGAGCAAGTCACTTAACTTTCTTGTGCTCCCAGGTTGCATCTGGAAACAAACTTTGGCTTAGTGTGCTGCTCCTGGTTAAACAATGCTCCCTTTCCCTTTCTCTTTCTCCCCAACCCTTAGATCCACCAGTTTCCTGATCAATCTTTTGTGGGGTACAGAGCTGAAAGCCTTGCTGAAGTCCAGGTAAAGGATGTCCACTGCCTGGTCTCGTCAAAGAAGCCAATCAGATTCATTTGGCAAGATCTTCCTCCCACAAATCCATGCTGCTTCTCATCCTGGAGACCATTCTTGTCTAGATACCTTATCAACCATTTCTTAAGTATGGTCTCCATGCACTTGCACACAATTGAGGTCAGACTGACTGGTCTGTAGTTCCCTGGGTAATTCCTAGGATCGCTCTTGTGGAGGAACACCACATGTGCCATTCTCCAGTCCTGTAGCACCATTCTCAACTCCAGAGAACTACTGAAAAGGCCCACCAGCAGCCCCTCAAGGTACTCTGCCAGCTCCCTTAGTACCCTTAGGTGCATGCCATCCAGTCTGGGTGACTTGTCCACTTTCAGTGCCAGCAGCCCCTCCCTCACTCTATCCTCCTCTATCACATCTGTGCACTCTCCCCCCTTTTCCCCTTCCCCTCAACAGCACCAGCCCATCTTTTTCCCTTGTGAAGGCAGAACAGAAGTATTCTCGCTCAGGCTCACCGTGATTGGCTCTGCTATCTAGCCTGGGACTCTGCTGCCTGCCACAATCTCAGCCTGATTTTTGGCGGTATTGTTCAATCCTAAATTTTCTTTTCTAATTCTCTGTAGTCCCTCCTCTAGCTGCCATGTTAATTCTTAACTGTGTACAATCAATTGTAATAACTGTTTATGTGTTGTGCTGCTGCAGATCTGACTAGACATTTGATCTACTGTACTACTTTAACTGATTTAAAGCTCTGTACTGCTGTTATGAAATTGTTGCAACTGTGTTCTATTTTAGCCACTGCATTTATTGTTAAATTATTTCAGGAGCTTTAGTCCGTTCTCTAATTCTGCTTTCTTTCCTCCTCCTCTAAACCCTCCTTGGAACTCGATGCTGACCCACCCTACCTCCTGCTTCTTCTGTCTGTAAGCTACTTTGGTAACCCAGCCCACTGATTTGGCTATTTTTTTTCCCCTGCCACCTCTGGCATCCTGCTGATCTCCTGTTTGCTGTCTCTGTGTACCCCAGCCCCCTGATTCAGACCTAAGGTATGCTAAACCTTTGTCCCTTGCTGTATCTGTCTACCCCCCAACCCCAATTCTGATCTTGCTAAATTAATCCCCTGCTCCTTTTCTCTCCCACAGAACTGAGCCTACTGACCGGGTGCTCTCCCTTCCGAGATGTGGTGCCTCAATATCGCCGTGGCCTGCTTCACCCTCCAGCTGCCTCAGCAAGGTACAGTCCCTCCAGAAGTGCCGGAGATTCAATTTTTTGGCACTTTCATTGTGCTGTTTACTGACTGGCTGCTTTCTTGTCCAGGTGCACTGTGACTGGCTCTGCTATCTAGCCTGGGACTCTGCTGCCTGCCACAATCTCAGCCTGAATTTCAGGTGTATTGTTCAATCCTAAATTTTCTCCCACACCGTCACTCTTTAAATCCTCTAGTTGCACTCTGGGCCCTGCCCTGCAGCGCTGCTTGTCCAGTTGTAGCACAGCTGTTATCCACACACTGGTGGTCAAGATATAATTCTTTTCCCTGAAACACCTTCCTCTGAGGATGTTTACTAGCAAAATTGTAGGTCAGACAATTGGTAAATACCAGTAGCAGTACCTCTCCCTTCCTCTGCTACTGCTATTTCCACCCTTACCTGTTTACGCTTTATCTCCTCACTGCAGCTTACACCCTTTGATACGTCTCCTGCCTTACTGCTGTACACATCATTAATTATGTCTCTAGCCTCTCAAAGATTACTCATTACTAACCTTCTTACACTCTATCTCCCTCTCCTCACTCTCACTCTGGTTCCTTCTCCTAATCTGCCTGTCCCCATCTACCTCACCATGCTCCACCCTCCTGATTATAACTTTGCTGTGACCCCCTCACCAGCCCTCGTTATTTGGACACACTACCTCTTCTGTCTCAACGCATCCCTCCTACCTATATCAACCTACTACACCTTGCTACATTTATTAAAATTTCAACCTCCTCCCTTCCACCACCTCCTCGCTACAACACCTCTAACTAGATCTCTGCCCTGGTATAAAAGTGTGAAAATTCATTTTATGATCATTGCACTTCTGCTTTTATCTTCCAGTGACTTCAACCCTAACCCTGGGCCGTGCTCGCCAGTCGTCCCGGCATCAACATCTGCAACTGCTGGCCCATCTCTAGACAATCCCCTCGCCTGTCTCCTTGGCCTAAAAATGTTACACCTAAATATTTATTTATTTATTTAAGAGATTTACCAGATAAGCATACTGAGCAGGATCCACTCGTTTCCAGATGCGACCTGGGAGTTACATACATACATACATACAACTGAAGCATAGGCAGTGGTGCAATACAGCAGGTACACAAATGAGTGCAATAAAGGGTGGTACAATCTGGTCCAGGAAAAGTTACAGGCTGGACTGGACATACATACATACATACAACTGAAGCATAGGCAATGTTGCAATACAGTAGGTACCGAAATGAGTGCAATAGAGGGTGGTACAATCCGGTCCAGGAAAAGTTACAGGCTGGACTGTGCATTGGGAACTTACATTCTAGCTTAATTCAGAGTACCTGGGTTACTGAAAGCATGAGCAGGCAGAGACCCATTGGTGGAGACAGCAGTTTAGGTCACTTTTACAGTTTAAGGCACGGTACGAAGCCTCTTGCTAGCAGAACTGGGCTGCAGGTTGCAGTTACATGTGACAGTGAAATGGCCCCGAAGGAGAGCATTTATGGTCCTAGGGGTGGCAGACAGCCTAATATCAGCAGGGAGGTCATTCCAGAGTTTGGGCAGTCTATATTTGAAAGCAGATTGGCCCTTTGTGGTATGCATGAAAGGGATAAGCAAGAGTCTCGAGTCTGAACCTTTCAGGGAGTATGCCGGGGAAGGTTGAGCTGACAGGGTGGAGCTGAGATATGTGGGGATGGAGTTGGACCAGTACTTCGCTATGAGATTTGCACAATGTAGCTGGCACCTGGAGTGCAGCGAGGGGAGATCTAGGACTTTATACAGATCGCAGTGATGGGTGGAGGGGGGGCATTCTAGGATGAACCTTCAGAAAGAATGAAAAAGGGGGTCCAGGTTTGCCAGGGTGGTTGGGGGAGCTGCACTGTAGACCACATCACCATAGTCGAAGGTGGGGAGGATCATTTTGAGTACTAGCTCCCGCCTGACTGAGGTGGGTAGGCAACCTTTGTTACGGTAGAGTGCTCCTAGTTTTGGATATAGTTTTTTTCTGGAGGGAGTCGATGTGGATGGTGAAGTCTAGGTGGCAGTCAAGCCATACACCCAGGTACCTGAAGGAGGTGCATGATTCCAGAGTGGTACCGTCTAGTGTATGGAAAGTGGGGGGCGTAGCTAGTCGGGTGAGTCACGGTTGTGTGCCGAAAGTTAAGGAGACGATTTTCTTTGCGTTTAGGAGGAGTTGGTTAGAGTTAAGCCAGGTTTGGACAGCATCAAAGTCCTGCTGTAGGGTAGAGTTTAAGGCCTCACAAGATAGACCAGAGGCGTACAGGACGGTATCATCTGCATACATTTGTATAGCTGAGTTTGGGCATACCAGTGGGAGGTCGTTTAGAAATATGGAAAAGAGCAGGGGACCCAGGACAGAGCCCTGGGGGACACCCCAGGTGACTGGGGGGGGGGGGGAGTGTGGACCGATTTTTACTGTTTGTTGCCGGCCAGATAGGTAGGCATGGAACCAGCTGATGGTTAGGTCAGATAGGCCTGCGTCCTGCAGTTTTGTGAGGAGTTTGGGATGGGAGACAGTATCAAAGGCCTTTGCCAGGTCAATGAATACAGCCGAGGTGAGGAACCCTTTGTCCATGCCTGAGGCGATATCATTAGTGAGCCTTAGTAGAGCTGTGGTGGTGGAGTGGGATTTGCGAAACCCTGATTGGTAGGGGGTGAAAAAGGAGGTTGAATCAAGGAATTATGTGAGTTGTGTGAGGGCTAGGTGTTCCTGTAATTTTGCCAGAATTGGGAGAAGGGAGATAGGGTGGTAGTTACCAGGCTCAGATGGGTTGCCACCCTTTGGTAGTGGAATGACTACTGCCTCCTTCCATGCTGTTGGAATTTGGGCAGAGGAGAAGGAACGGTTGAGGAGGTCGGCTAGGGGAGCTGCGATAGCAGGGGCAGATAGGTATAGGAGTTTCGCATCTAGGCCTAATGGGCATTTACCTTTATTTGGGTTAAGGGAGTGGAGGGCAGCTAGGACTTCTATGGTTCGGACCGGTTGGAAAGAGAACTTGGTGGCATGGGGGGAGTTCTGGGCAGGTGCAGAGGGGATGGGTGTGGGAGGGGAGGTTTGTAAGTTTGACAGGAGAGGCTTTGTGCAGTTGGTGAAATAGTTATTAAAAATTGTGGCAACTTCGAATGGACTGGATACATTTTTGCCCTGAATAGTTAGGGTAGGGGTTGGCGGCTGAGCAGGGGGAGTGAGCAAGGATTTAATAGATTTTCAAAATTTGGCTGGATGGCTAAGATTAGAGGAAATGGCCGCTCGGAAGTAGCTATTTTTTGCCTGTCTTATGGCTTTGGTACAGTTGTTTCGGAGGGTACGGTAAAGCTGCAGGGATTCCAGTGTGCCTGTTTGCCTAAGTTTATTCCATGCCCGGTCTCTTGCGCGACCCCTGGAAATAATATCGGCAGAGACCCAGGGGAGATGGGTTGCTCTTACCCTTTTGCTTCTGAGGGGGGGGTGTGATGGTCCCATACAGCAAAAAATTGATTACTGAACGCGGCGTAGGCAAGGTCAATGGTAGGTGCCAGCTTGATGAGTGACCAATCGGCTGAGGTGAGATCATTTAGTAGGGAGTTGAGACAGAGAGAATTGAATGCTCTTGTGCAGAGAGACCTTGGTGGGAGGTGGTTAGTGGGTCTATGCACCTTTCTGATCACGTAGATCATGTGGTGATCACTCATTGAGTCAGGTAGGAGGCCAGCTTTTATAATCCTGTGTGGGTGTGTTATAAGCGCCCAGTCCAGAAGGGAGTGGTTCAGGGATTTTGGATTTAGGCGGGTAGGTTGCTCGATCTGCTGAGAGAGGTTAAGAGCTTTAATCTTGCTGCATAGTTTTATGCAGCCTTTGTCTAGCCAGTTGTGGTTAAAATCTCCGAGGATATAGAGATCTCCGGCACTAGCCAGCTCTTTAAGTGAACCCAGGAGGTCCATTATGGTGGATGCTGGGGTAGCAGGGGCACAATATATCCCAGCTACAAACACCGGAGCGCTATGGGGTAGGACTAATTTTACCATCTTGGTATCAATAAGGGGCATATTACGTGGTAACTGAACAGAGATATACCGGAGTTTGTTAGATAGATACATGGCTATGCCACCTCCTTTCTTGCTGCCTTGTCTATCCTGCCTTAATACAGTGAATCCAGGCATTGCAATTTCAGAGTCAGCATGATGGAGTTTTTGCCAAGTTTCAGTTATTATGCAGATGTCCGGTTCGAGGGTTATGGCAGTGGTTTGCAACTCCGGGACTTTGTTTAGCAGGCTGCGGATGTTGAGGTGAATTAGGCTAAGGCCTTTTGGCAGGGTTTGGGGGATGGGGTGGGGCAGAGGGCCAGGGTTTGTTTCAACATCACCCGCCAGTAGTAGCAACAGGGTTAGGTATTGTAGGGTAGTGTGCCATTTAGTTTTAGTTTTAAATTTGGGGTTGGTAAAATTCGGGGTGTGGTTTGGGATTGTCTTGACAAGGCTGCTTAGGGCGTATACTCTCAGGGTGAAAGATGGGGGGACGACGGAGGGGTATGAAATCCAGGCAAGAGATGGTGGCTGAGCCTGTCGTTCCACAGTAGGTGTGTTTAGGGGGTGTGTGGAGGTCGAGACTGAGTAGGCGAGAGGGAGATTAGGGTCATTTTGGGGCAGGGTGGATGGGGGAAGCGAGACAGGAGTGTCAGCGGTTAGCAAAATTAAAATGTAAAGGAGAATTTTTTTTCCCCCCAACTTTCTTAACAGTAGCAAGCTGTAATCAGTGCCAGCGGCCTCTGCTGGTGAGTTCTTATAACCTGCAAATCTGAAAGTGGGCTGATAGGTTTTTGAGCGTCACCTGACCTCTCAAAATTACCTATAAGTTAGAGAGCCGACCACGGGTGGTGGTGGGGGCAGTTGGGAGCCAGCGCGCAGCGCCAGCGGGGCAAGACCTTAGCAGCACTGCTCCAGGCGTCCCTGAGCTGCTCGGCCACAGGTTAACAGGTTTACACAACAAAGGCTTCAGCTCTGGCTCTCCGGCCTGTCGTACCTTGCGAGGTGTCTTGCTGCTCGGCGGGGGGGCTCCAAGGCCCTAGCGACTTCGTAGCGAGATGGGGGAGGGCAGTAGTCCCCTGCCCTCATGACCCTGCTGTGGAGGAGAAGAAGGAAAGGTAAGCATTATTTATACCTGGAGGTGGAGGGGCATTGTGTGTTCGCCCAGGTAACTTGAGCTTTGTCCCTGATTACACTGCTGTAATTTGCCTTCCAGTTTGCCTTTCCTTTTTGAGCTACAAAATATGCTTAGTGTTCGCCCAAGTAACTTGATTACACTGCTGTAATTTGCCTTTCAATTTGTCTTCCCTTTTGGTGCTAAAATATGCTTTCCCCCTTTTTTTTGTACCCCGATTTTAAATTGCTGGAATTTTTTTATTTTTTTTTTAAACAGGGTCCCCTTCTGCAAGATTTGAACTTGCTTTCCCGCGTATAGGCGTAGGGAAAATGGCAGCCAAGCGTGTTGCCTCCACCAACAAGTGCTTGCTCCACGCTCCTTAGAGCAACTAATACGGGATGCATAAAACTCAGACTGCAAGGCCAGATAAGAGCTTAATCTGCAGAGGAGAGTCAGCCTGGTTCTGCAAGCAGTTTGCTTTATTTTAAAGCCCGGGATTACAATCAGGTAGCCTTTTTAGTATATTAAGGCTGAGGTTACAAGCAGTCACAGGCAGAGGCTAAGTTAGTAACAGACTGACCCACACAATAGAAATTTAAGGCTGACAGTGTGCGCTGCTATTAGCAATTCGGAGTAGCTTTACAATATTGCGACTAAGGACATGAGCTAAATTACAGCAACCAGGTCTCTTAAAGTAACAGGCAGTTTTACGGTGGCTACTGTGTGGTTGTCAGCTCAATTAAGGAACCAGGGGCTAAACCCTGGAAAAACAATGCATGTAGCAAGAAAGCAGTTCACATAATCTATCTAAACTTGTCTGCCGATTTAAATTCAGAAGACCTTAGCAGCACTGCTCCAGGCGTCCCTGAGCTGCTCGGCCACAGGTTTACAGGTTTACACAACAAAGGCTTCAGCTCTGGCTCTCCGGCCTGTCATACCTTGCGGGGTGTCTTGCTGCTCGGGGGGGGGGCTCCGAGGCCCTAGCGACTTCATGGCGAGATGGGAGAGGGTAGTAGTCCCCTGCCCTCACGACCCTGCTTGCAGGGTGTCTTGCTGCTCGGGGGCTCCTGGGCCTAGCAACTTCGTGGTGAGATGGAGGAGGCAGTAGTCCCCTGCCCTCATGACCCTGCTTGCAGGTGTCTTGCTGCTCGGGGTCTCGAGGCCCTAGCGACTCGTGGCGAGATGGGGGAGGGCAGTAGTCCCTGCCCTCACGACCCTGCTTGCGGTGTCTTGCTGCTTTCGGGGGCTCCGAGGCCCTAGCGACTTCGTGACAGAGATGGGGAGGCAGTAGTCCCCTGCCCTCACGACCCTGCTTCGCGGGTGTCTTGTTGCTCAGGGGGGGGCCCCGAGGCCCTAGCGACTTCGTGGCGAGATGGGGGAGGGCAGTAGTCCCCTGCCCTCACGACCCTGCTGTGCTGCTATACGTAGTCTTCTCCTGAAATTATACCTACTTCAGCCTCTAGCTGTTTCACTTGCCCCTGACATTATCATCTTTTCTGAAACATGGCTCAATAACAAAATAAGTGACCCCTCTCTCTCCATCCCTGGTTACACTATATCCCGGCAAGACCAATCCAGTAGGGGTGGAGAAGTGGCAATATATGTCTCATCAGCCATACACTTTACCACCATCCTTTCCACATCGGTCCCTAAAGCTTATGAGGTACTTATCCTAAAACTATCCCTCCCATTCTCTATACCTATTTATGTTGCTGGTGCCGATTGTCACCCTGGACTCCACTCCTCTGTTATCACCGATCTGATTAGTACCACAATTTCTCATACCCCTTCAGGTGAAGCATATATAATGGGTGACTTCAACCAGAACTGGTTATCCCCCTCCCTTAATAAGGCACGTAATGATATCAATGCCCATAACTTATTGTAACTCATTCTTGAGCCAACCCGCATGAACCATAAAACTGGTAACCATTCCTTAATTGACTGGGCCCTCACATCCCACCCCATAGGGTTATTAAATCTAGCATACTACCTGATGCCCTGAGTGACCACCAAACAACCTTTTTTGTACGTAGAATTCATAGGATTGAGACCCCCCCATAAACCCTACAAATTTATTCATATAAATCTTTGAACTTCGCTCCCCTCCTCCATGATCTGGCCCATACAAACTGAAAACCAATAGCCTCATCAAATTCTATAGATGATGCTTATGACTATTTTCATGGTAAATTTCTGGAGATTTGGAACAAACATGCCCCACTGCGGATCTCCAGGATCAGGAGTAACCACCTCCCATGGATCACCTCCGAACTCTTGGCGTGTCAAACAGCCTGGGATCAAGCTTGAAAACTCATAAAGCCTCTCAGTTCCCTAAAGACTATGACACCTTCCACTCACTACGTAATAGGTGCACAAAAGCTACTCATTTAGCTAAAGCTGACTACTTCTGCTCTACCTTCCAGTCCAACATTAATAAACCCTCCAAATTCTGGAAAGTTATACACTCCCTTTTCTCTCCCCTTCCTCCCCACTCACCCCCTCCTTAAAATAAACAACACTCATGTTGCTGATCACCTTGGTGTTGCTACTGAATTTAATTCCTATTTTACCTCCTGTGTCTCCACTCTCCTGTCTCCCTTACTGTCTCCCCTGCCTGCTGACCCCCCTCCTCTCCCAGACTATCATCTTTGTCTAACTCCTTCTCCTTCTCAAAAATGTCACCCTCAGACACCTTGGATGCACTATATACTCTCAATCCCTCCAAAGGCAGCTTGCCTGATGGTTTAGACCCTAAGCTGTTATATCTATCAGCTCCAGCTATCTCAGCTCCGCTATCTGATCTTCTCAACCTTTCCTTAGCAATGGCTACTATCCCATCTGTTTGGAAGCATGCCACTGTTCTTCCCCTGCCAAAGGGCGGTGATCCTTCTGCTGCTGCTAACTATCACCCCATATCTCTCCTTCCTACCCTTTCTAAGCTCCAAGAACATCTGGTGCTTTCTCAACTCTCTTCCTATCTCTCTGATTCTAATTTTTTCACTCCGTTGCAATCTGGGTTCCGGAAGAACCACTCCACTACTACCTCCCTGTTTAGGCTCACTGACTCCATCCTCTCAAGGATGGACAGTGGCCACATCACATCCACCATCTTTGTCAATCTCGCAAAGGTTTTTGGTTCCTTCTCCAACACCCTTCTATTAAACACCTTCTCCTCAGCAGGCTTAACCAGCTCTGCCACTAACTGGTTCAGAGCCTACCTGGTAGGCAGGACCCAGTCAGTTAGAATAGCTGACTCCATGCTAGCCCACTAGTGCAGTGGTTGGATTTCCACTTGCGATGCCGGTGACCCTGGTTCTGGAATGGACCTGGGTCATCAGAGGGCTGGCCTGGGGAGAGGGATCGAGCATCCTGTGGACTGCTCTCCTTCTCTGTGGGGGAAGGTGCAGATCATGTCCAGTGCTTGAGGGACCCCTGGCGGAGGCTAGAGGTGCCACAGCAGCTGGCATCAGCAAGTTGCTGAGGGGTGGGATGGACACAGGCTTCATTGCACGCTCCTGCCACTCCCTTACAGGGGAGAAAAAGTCTCCTCTCCAGCACCTTGATGGCGCCTGCCTCGCTGTGCCCACAATTGCTCCCAGGCCAACTCCCCTCGACCCATCCTGTAGTCTGTGGTACTTCAGGGCTGGTGCCACAGCCCCGCCCTGGGGGGAAAGCCAGGGGGTATCGAAGGGAGTAGCGGCTCATGTGGGTAGCGAGGATCAGCGAGGACCATGACTGGGCAGAGGTACCGGCGCTGGATTGGGTCCAAAACATTATAAATATAAAAAAAAAGGAAAAGAATATCTGACTCCACATTCCCTCCTCTCCCCATCAACATTGGAATACCCCAGGAGTCCATTTTGGGCCCTATCTTATTCTCCTTATTTCTCAATGAGCTTCCCTCAGCCTGCTCGTGCACCTCAATCCACATGTACGCAGATTACATGGTCCTCTTCAGCTCAGGCCAGTCCCCTGTTGATGTAGAAACTAGACTTCAGCGTGACTTCAATAAAGTTCAGCACTGGTTTAGCTCCCATTAACTCTCCCTTAATGCCAAGAAGACAGTCTCAATGACCTTTAGCACTAGGCAGAGGCTCTCTAGGCTTCCCTCCCTGCCCTCCTTCCATACCATTGATGGGGCAGTCCTTGAGGGCACCTCATCCTTTAGGTACCTGGGGGTTTGGCTTGACCAACATCTCAACTTCTCTGGTTATGTGGACACCATCCTGAAGAAACTGTGCACCAAGCTTGCCGCATTATACAGGAACAGCAGCTGCCTCCTACTACCAGCTAGACATGAACTTGTCCAGAAGATGATCCTACCTATTTTCAACTACTGTGATGTAGTCTACAGTGCTGCTCCCAAGTCTTCCTTAACTAGATTGAATACCTTTTTTAACTCCTTCTGTTGCTCTGCTATGGACACGTCCCCTTTCACCCATCACTGTAATCTCTGCCACTCCCTGGCTTTTTACCTCATTAGAAAATCACTGCCACCTCCATTGCGCTAAATTTGTGTCTAAATTTTGGTGTGACATGCTCCCCCCTTATCTTACTTCCTCACTATCCAGCCTGCCTCCTCCTGCCCATTCCTTTAGATCTTATGACTCTCGTTCGATGACAGTCCCTTGTCAGTCTACCGCTGTAGGTCAGTTGGCCTTCTCACATCACTTCCCTAAACTATGGAATGCTCTTCCTCATCAGATTTACCACTCATCCTCCCCTTACTCCATCTCTTCAGTCTTTCAAAACCTCCTCTTAGTAAACTGTACCTGCGGCTAATCCCATCTGTCTCTCCCTCTTTTCCTCCTAATCTTCTAGCAATATATTACCTATTTCTCCTCCTATTGCTATGCCATCCATCCCTGCTGTCCCACTCCTCTTCTAATTCCTATACCTCACCTTATCCACCCCTTCTCAGTTATCTTTACTCTGCTCTGTTCACCTGCTAGCTGGTCCAATGTTTTTATCTCACTTCAGATAAAGCTGGTACTCTATCAGATAGCACTTATCTGTTCTCTCAAGTTTCTTATTATATAAATTATTCATTACTGCACTTATAATGTATATTACCTTCTGTAATCTTCAGCACTGTTCACACTGTCATGCATTACTGTATAATTTGTATTAATGTTTGGTTGTATATATGTATGTTCTCCCTGATACCCTCTCCCCTGGGGCGCAACGTGAGACAAGCAACTTGTTGTTCTGTGTGCCCTTTCTGGTGAAACACTTCAATAAATAAATAAAATTCGTTCCATACCTCTGCCTTACTCCCATTCTCCTCCACCCATCCATCGCCTTTCCTAAGCCTAACTATCCCGGTCTTCTTGTCCCTTTTCTCATTTATATAATGAAAGAAGGCCTTCTCCCACTTCTTGATCCCTTCTGCTATTTGGAGTTTTTTTTGTGCCTTAGCAAGTTGCACCACCTTGCATGCCACCTTGGCCAACTTCAGGTAGTTTTCTTTATTCACCTCACTCATGATCCTCCTGTATCTCCTATAGGCTGACCATAAATGTGTACATGTCTGAAGGGACAGGGCTATCCTGATGCTGCAGACAGTGTCTTCAGTTTTTGTTCAGCTAGGCTGGGTTATGCATCAGTGTATAGTCCTGCCCCCAAGAGAATGGAATTGTGCCTGGTTTTAGTGTTTAGAAGGCCTTTTGGCAACCATTAGCCACATCCATGGCCTCCTTAAGGTAAAATGAACACCAAGTAGTCCTGTCTCTGGTGTTGGCTAAATAATTCAAATTTCCAACACCAGAGAGCCCATCCACTGTGCTGGTTTAGTTACTCCCTCCATTTTCTATTTTTTTTCCTTCCCAACACTACAGTGCCCAGTCACCAGTGCCAGTTAAGTCCCTCCACCCACCCACTTAAGATGCCAACACCAGGGTGCCCAGTCCCCAGTGCCAGCTTCACAACCTGTACCCCTTCCTGCTGCAAGTGTGCAACATTGAGGTGCCCACTCCTTGTGCCACCATACAGAAAATCAACACTAGGTGCCCAATCCACAGTTTCAGTATCTGTGAAGGTAAAAACTGTCCCTTGTTATCTTTTCTTTTGTTTTAAGCTAACATGAAGAAAATCCTACATCACTGACTGTCACCCACCTCATCCCCACCCATGCCACCCTGATCCCCCCACTCTGCACCCACTACCCTTCACCCCACCACACCCCTCACTCACCTAAATTCTGTCCCCATCATAGATCTAGTCTCCGAACTGAAAGATATGCTCCTCCAGGAACCATTAATGCAAAATGAGGAAATAAGGTAAGTGTGGTTAATGTATTCCCAATGTGTTTTGAACTTTTACTCATAACTTGATCATTTTTTAATATTTTCCCCCCAAATTTCCAACATGACCTTTTGGGGACCTCACCTCATCAACAAGGTAGGTGAAAATTTTCAAACCCACCCAAAAGGTGATTTTGCAGTTGCTCTGTAAAATCACCTTTTGGGTGGGATCTGAACATTTTCACCTACTGGATTCATGAGGTGGGGTCATAAGAAGACTATGTTGAAAAAAGTTGGGGTCAAAATATTAAGAAACAATAAAATTATGAAGGTACATTGAAATCTTTCAGTGCACCCTCTTAACTGATAATTTTCAGTATTTTCACCCCAAGTTTTCAATATAGCCATTTTTTCACACCACCTCATAAACAAGACAGGTGTAATTTTTCAGATCCTGGCAAAATGTATTTTTGCACTTGTGGAGTGAAATTACATTTCAGTCAGTATTTTCTAAGTCACACCTGCCATGTTCAGGGGAGCGGGGTCATAAAAAGACTATGTTGAAAATCTGTGGTCAAAATGTCACAAAAAATTGTATGCAGTAATGTTGCTTGCAGGAACGGCCATTGGCCCAGTGTGGACCAGATTGCCTTCCCATGCCAGTGACCTGCATTGGGCTGTGAACTCAGTGAGTCAGCTGAATGGGCCAAGGCTGGGGGGAAGGCACTGCAGTGAGCAGCATGAGTCTCAGCCCTAGGGAGGGACAGAGTAGTGTTCTGGCTCACAGAACACACCTTGTGGGCATCCAGGAAGCCTTTCCTCACAATGGTTGATAGGTGTGTCAAGGCCTGATAGGTCCATGCACTACATTGGAACAAGTGGGATGGCAAGAAAAATGGGGAAAAGAGTAGCTGGCAAAATGAAGGTTGGGTTGCTGTGGGCCCCATAACACTGACAGGCCTACAACTTCTGTCAGCCACAAGGCCCTGCCACCCTCCATCTCAGGAACTTACCTTGTAACTTTGGTAACCCTCCACAGATTCCCCCCATGATGGGGCTGGGAGGGGTAGGGACATCTGCCTCTTGACTGTAAGCCAGTTTGGCAGTCCACTGCCCTGCCGGTCTTACAGGGTGTATGAAAGGTGGTGGCTTCATCTTGCCATGGTGGGGGTCGCTGAGAGAAGCAACTTGCCCCCCCCAAGAGGAGAGTGCTCTCAGGGATGCTGAATCCTGTCCACATTCCCCATGCTGGCCTCCATGAGTGACACAAATCTGTTCACAAGCCTAGGTCACTGCCATGGTACTGGTGTCGATGCTACAGACCAACCCACGTTACACTTTGCAAAAAGACTCCAATCCCTTTTCATCTGGCACAGCTGATTGGTACTTTTGTTTATCATAATAACCCATTTTCCACTTTATGTCTACATGTCCAGTGGAATAATGAAGACAAGACATTAGCCCCAGCATTGGAGGACACTGACCATGTGTAGCAGATAAGTATTGTTTTGTATTTTGAGTACCTTGTTTGTTACAGTTACTTACCAAAGAGCTGCAGATCCTTTGTGACCCTATTATTATTCTTATTTAATAGGCACAACTGAATGTTCACTCATGCTGCCAACTCCTATCCCACAATCCATAGGACCCAGATAAGAAATCTTTATTATTTGTACTGTGTCTAAGCTAGTGTAACCCCTAGATGGCGCTATCCCAGGGGCTACTACCCCTGCCTGATTTGCCACTAACAGGTTGAGGGGCCTGGATCCAATGGCGGGTGCCTCCACCCAGAGGTCAGGGTTTGCAATAGTTAAACTAACTTGGTCACAGCCCTCTGGGACACTGCAACCCCCCTTTCTTCCCACTAGTGGCCCACACAATATATCAGAATTACCTTCACAGTATACACTTACCCCAGGTCTGGTTCGGCACTGGGACCTCCTGTGAAATGAGATACAGTGCAACAATCACAGTACAGTACTTTAACATAGACAAATACCTCAGGCAGTATAACTTTGCTGAAACAAGCAGCTCTGATTTATTTAGGGGGATATAACAAGGACAGGGAAATCAGGTTAATTAGCTTATCACTCTAATAATCTACCTATGGCTCTGTGCACAGGCCTATCCCTATCAGTTACTGTCCCTGGGTACCCAAGCCCTAGTGGCTAGTCCAAAGCGTGGCAGCTGGTGGGGGCCCTTTCACAGAAAAGGAGAATTAAACAGTCAGCAGTACAGTAATTCCATTTGGATTTAATGTGGCAATTCAACAGGAAGCGACCCTGAATTAGTACTCACGACCTCCAAATAAGATAGGGTCCTTCAATGTCAGCAGGGCTCACTTGAGGTACACAAACCTCTTCACACATCCATATAAAAGAACGCACTATACCAGGCAGGCTGCATCTGTATCCCGATCGCAATTACTGCACAATACCCGGGAGAACACACAGCAGATTCAGTTCCTGACAGACCGAGTGCAATTTTCAGCAATTCTTCCAGTCTTCTACAGGGTGAGCCTGGTTTCTACTCTTCAGAGATCCTTTGATTCTTTTCACAGGACGGATTCAGTCCTAATAAGCTGTTACACAAGCTGCAGACCGGAACTCTGGGCCTTACACAGTTTTTGACTAAAACTGCACACTGAAAAAGCACAGGGCTCCTTCCTTCTTCACTGCCAAAGCTCAACTGAACCTCCAACCGACAAAACCGGGCACTTCCTTTGAGTTCCTCCCAGTTCTTGACTGGATTGGCTGTCACTCACAATAGACTGCTGCTGTTGGTCCAAAAGGCACTGAAGTCTAAACTACATCTCCCAAGTCACTGCCCATACAATCCTCTTGTGGCTGGCTCAGATTATGAGTCCAAGTTCTGATTCGTCCAAGGCACCATTTTAGAGCTAGCTTACCCCACACTGATTGGTCCAGTTCAGCAGTTCAAAACTAGAATGGGAACTAGCAGACACAGTTCTGACTGCAAAGAAAGCAGGTTAGACAAACTGTAATTTCATTATTACTCTAAATAATTTCTGGCAAACAGTTACATCTTTCAGATAGGTTCCCTTTGCACTCTAGTGACTGCAAAAATGAATTGGCAGCAGCTTGGTGGTACTCAAAGAAACACACAGTCCCCCATACAAACTAATTATGTCTGCAAGCAGACAGCTCTTAAAGAGACAGTACCAGAGGTTCTAAAAACACTCACTGATAAATGGCTTAAATGCCAAACACCATTCAGGCTTGGAGCATTCAAGCAAGCTCCTGGAAGTCTTTTGGGAACCCCCATTTGCAGGGGGGGTTACACTAGGATAGTATTAAGTAACGGTGCAACTACAAATATTAAGACACTGTTTTTCACTTGTTTGTTGGTTGGTGAAGCAAAGCTGGAAATGTCTCTGCTATTTTGTTTATTTTATTTTGAGCAGTTCCCAAGGGGACTGTATGAATGAGGATATGATTCTACTATCACAACTATCACAAAAAGTGGGTGAAATTTCTTGCAAAAAACTATATTAATGCAAACATAAGGGTTGAAGAAAACAAAGTGCACAAAGTAGGAAAATGAAACAAACTTTAGGGTTTTGGAACTATGGAGTCTTCGCAAATCAGTGGTGGGGTATTCTTTGCAGTGGTCAACCCTAATGTCCATCCACTCCCCTGACCAAAGAAGGTCAGATGTTATCTCTTTTCTTCACAAAGGGCTCAGAGGGCTCTGCAGGAGGAAAGCTATGATTGATTTTTGCTGGCAACATGTGACAAGTCATCCTTCTCGACCTCCAAAGAATGTATCACTATGAGGCACTGGCTTGGAGCTGTACCTTGTGCTTCAGACAGGAGGCTATGGCTGGGGTGGAGGGATGATTATTAGGGTTGACAACCCCAAGGAACACCCCACCACTGATTTGTCAATACTCTGGAGAAACAAGACCCTAATTAATTTTTTCATTCCCATTCTTTGTGCACTCTGCATTCTTCAACTCTAATGTCTGCTTTAATGTAGTTTTTTTGCAATGCTTATATATTATACTTGCACTATAGCACAAGTATAGTTAGGGTTGAGTGGAGTGTTCTATGTTAACCCCAATCTTTGTACCTTGATAACATTGCTGTGGTTCAACAAAATTGCATGAAAGTTTGCATTTGTGGTCTGAGTTGCAAGCTCTCAAGATGTGGGATGTTTTATGATGGCCACTGAATCAGAATCTGAGATCTGAGAACATCAAAAATACAAAATAAAAAAAGCCATTTTTTGGCTTTTTTTTTGCTCTCACCCATAGCTGAGATGGTATAAAATTTTGTTCTGAAACTTTCAGAGCAGAAGGGACTTGTCCCGTCCCATAAGTGTGCCTTTCAGAGGTTTCATGACAAAATATTAATCAGTTCTACAGTTACTATTATTTGAGATTTGGCTTCTGAGCACACTCATTAGGGTTCTCAGGATAATCCTCTGATACGACCCAAACATTCTTCTTTCGCAAGCCATTTTTATCTCATGACTAACTGTATTTTGTGCTTATGAGGCACAATTTTAAGGTCGTGATGACCATTATCTAGTTTTTTCTGGAAAAACATTGAAAATACATAAAAACTAGTTATTAAAAAAAACATGAATCTTGTGAAACGGGACCCTCTAAAGTCAATTTTTTTTTTTTTAAACAAAAGGGCCAGAAATACCTTTTTTGGACTTTGGCTGTCAACTTACTGAGATGGATGATTCTTGTGTGGCAAGCCAAAAACTCTTGTTCTGCACATTTAATTGCAAAATCAGAATTTTTAGTGCACTCCAAGAATTCTTGTGTGGCACTTAAATGTGTGACACAAGAATTCCAGATTTTGGTGCTCACAAAAAATGTTTTTGGTCCTACATACTTTTACTCATAACTGTTTTACAATATTGTAGTCACACATTTTGACTATTTTGTTTACATGACTCTACCTCATGAACACAGATAGTGGGAATTTTCAAATACAGGTAAAAAGGTTATTTTGCAGTGGATCTGCAAAACCACTTTTTGGGTAGGATTTAACACATTTTAGAGACCAAGTTCATGATGTGGGGTCAAAATGTCAAAACATTAGTTATGAAGAAACATGTACAAGGGCAGGCTTTGGTCCTGTGGGTAGTGCATTGAGATCCTGTGCTATTAAGCTGAGTTCAGGGGCAGGTTCAGTGAGTCAGCTGGATGGGCTGAGGCTGGGGGATGGTGGTGCTTTGTGGCATCACCCCTTCCTGTGGGGGGACAGCACAGTGTTGGCTTTATGAGAAACAAGTAACCGTATAATTAAGAGAAGTCTTCTCTTGGCATAGGGTCCAGAGGCCCTGCACCTTTGTACCCAGAGGTGCATGGAAGTGCAGGGCCCTGAGTGCCCTGCACTTCCACAGCTAGAAGGACTCTTGGCCCTGCACATCTGTATCTGTAGCCACCCAGGGCCCTGCAATTCCACAGCCCCCTAGACAGCTTCACAAATTGTTTGCATCCATAGCTGCATGGAACTGCTTTTACATACAGACCAACTCTTCCCTTGTCAAAGGGCCCAGAGGGCTCTATGCATCTGCATCTGTAGCCACATGGAAGCACAGGTTCTGGAGGGCCCAGCACTTCTGCAGCCAGACAGACTCTTCCCTTGGCAAAGGGCGCTCAAGGCCCTGTGTGTATGGATCTGTAGCCACACAGAAGAGTAGGGCAAAGAGAGTCATGCACCTTCACAGCCAGATGGGTTCCTCCCTTGGTGCAGGGCCTGGATGGCTCTGCATGTCAGCATCTAGAGAAGCACAGCAGCTCAGGTCCTATAGGCAGCTCCCACACTCGAGTCCACTATCACAAACAGAATGGAAATTCATTGCAAATCTATGTTAATGAGAGATTAGGGTTCCCAAAATGTCAAAGTGCACAAAGCAGGCAAATGAAAACAATAAGGTTTGCAGTCTTAGGAGTATTGGAGAATCAGTGGTGTGTTCCTTGGGGTTCTCAACCCTAATGCCCTCCCCTTCCCCACAGCAAACAAATTTATTCATGTTTTCTTGCTTCATGTAGGGCCCTGTGGGCCCTGCCTGAAGAATGTTGTGACTGATTCTGTTGGTCACATGTGGAGAGCCATACTTCGTTACCTCCAAACAGTAAATGACCATGAAGCATGGGCTTGGACCTGCACCTTGTGCTTAGACAGAAAGCTAGGGGCTGCTGGAGGGGAATGAGCATTAGGGTTGACATTACCAAGGAACACTGCTCCACCAGTTCACCAAGACTCCTGAGACTCCAAACCCTAATGTTTTCATTCCCTACTTTGTGTGCTTTGACTTTCTGGAAACCCCAATTTCTGCATTAGCGTAGTTTTTTCAAGGCAAAACTTTGTTAATGCACTAGTTAGAGTTAAACTGACAAAAGTAAGGAAATGTGGTGTTAGGGTTTCCAACCCTAACATCCAACCCTCACCCTGCAGGCAGCAACAAGAGAAACCATTAATTTTTGACCTCTCCTGCATCTTCACAAATCAGTTGTGGGGTGTGCCTCAGGGTTGTCAACCCTAACACTCACCCCATTCCATCATTAATGAAGCTGAAGTGTGGGACTTCCGGTGATGTCATGGCTGGGACAGCAGCCTAGGAGAAGAGCTCCAGACCCTCAAGGGAAATTAACTAACTCCTTGCAATTTAAAACCTCAAATAAAAAGAAAAAACGGCAGGAAAAGAAAAAAGAGACAGCAGGCACACCAGATCAAAGGCAAAAATCACCCTGGGATGGAGGATGGGTTGAGATTCCAACCTCTGATTCAGGATTATAGCCACAGCATATCTCCCTGCAGCAAGCATGGCAGAGACTATGACACAGACAGTGAGGAGGAGAAACTAACAAGGCAGCATTTTGAGTCAATATTACAGGAGATTAAAGCCTCTTGTTCGGTGAATGGAAAAGACTTTCAGAAAATCCAAGAAACTACTGCTGGATATGAATGGAGACTGGGAGATGCTGACAGTCAGGTGGAGAAGATGGAGCTGGGAGCCCAGTAACTTAATACTGTGGTCGTGGCCCTTCTGGAACATACTGAGCAGATTCAGGGAAAATGTCTCGACCTTAAAGCAAGGTTTTGGCAAGACAACCTATAGTTTTCTGGGCTCCCTGAGAGCACCAAATCACCTAATATGCGTTTATATTTACAAGATCTACTGTCCAAAGTGCTTGGGCTACCTGTGGGGTATGAGTTGAGGGTAGAATGGGCCCATAGAGCTCTGTATCCTAAGCCCCTGGATTCCAATGCCAGACCCCGCACAAGACTCATGAAGTTTTCTTCATATAGAACCAAGTAATATATCCTCAAAGGAGCCTGGCAAAAAGAAACTGTTACCTATAAGGGGACACATCTTTACTTTGATCATGATTACCCCCCTGAAATTCAGCATAAAAGAAAGGACTACCTTGATTTAATCTGTGCTCTGAAGGCAAAACAGGTATGATTCCAGATGCTGTACCCAGCAAAACTCTGAGTGTTCTGGGAAGAGGGAGCCTGGGTATATGGTACACCAGAGGAGGCCACAGCTGCTCTACAGGCCCAGAGGATTCCAGTAATGCACAGGGAGGGCCCAGGCAGGAGGAACAAAAAAACAGCAGGAGGAACGAATCAGCAGGCAGCAGCTCCAAAGGGAACTTCCAGAACGTAGGACGAGGCTCCACCACGTGGATGACTGTGGACATCAGGAGCATCCTTCACAAGCTTACAAACTCCACAGAGCCCAGAAGAGCACCAGACAATCAAGAACTTGATCAAGAGGTGCAGGAATGAAGAGCGCCACTAGGAAGATGCGGACCAGAGGGTGAATGGAAGAGAACTCTGCAGCATTTGCTGCACTGGACTTTGATATGAACATCCAAATCTACCAGCACAAACAGGCTTTATGGTCTTTCAAGTTAGTCTGCTTGATTGAGCAGCTAGCACCCTTATATTGCAGCTGCCCCATCCTCTCCCCCTCACCTTTACCCCCTTGCACCCTGTCTCATGCCCTTTTAAAACTGCCCACTGTGCTACAGGATACCACATTCTTGAGTAGCATGTTCCATTTCTCCACCACCCTCTCTGTGAAAAAAAAAGCCTCCTCATTGCTCTCCGATATCTTCCACCCTCCAACCTGAGACCATGTCCCCTGGTGTCCCTTCCTCTTCTTGGCTTAAATATCCCTTCTGTGCCTGTTTTTGTTAATCCCCTTCAAATGTTTGCAGGTCCCAGTCATATCCCCTGATCCCTCCTCTCCTCTTGGATGTACATATTCAACTCAGTCAGTCTGTCCTCATAGGTTTTGCCCTCCAGCCCCTGGATCATCTTAGTTGCCCTACGATGCACCCCCTCCAGCAATCTGAGATCCTTCTTCAGGAAGGGATGCCAGAACTGCATGTAGTACTCCAAATGTGGCCTGACTAGTGACCTGTACAGGGGCAGGATCACATCCCTATTTCTGGATGAGAGTCCTCTTGCAATACACCCCAGCATCTTATTGGCCTTAGCTTGCACCTTCCTGCTTTGAGCTGAGTTGTTCATGTTACCCATTATGGTCACCATAGGTCCTTCTCCTCCTCTGTGACCTCAGTCTGAACCCCTCCCAACTGGTAGTTCCTCCCTGGGGTTCCTTGCTCCAAAGTGCCAAACCTTGCACTTCTTCACTTTGAAGCTCAGTTACCACTTTTCTGACCACTCCTCCCAGTTTGATCAGGTCCTCCTGTAGCCCCTGCTATGAGTCAGATGAGTAATGGAGAAGTTATTACTCACTGAATTGGGGGGGTCACAGAAATGTGGAAGATTCGGGAGGGGATTAGAAAGAGAATAAAGGGGCAGGAAGGGGAGGACACAGTAGAAAGGCTAGGAGATTAGTGGGGGGGAAGGAAGACACAAAACAGGGGCTGTTAAAATTAAGATGCTCCCAGAGAACCCTGTAAATGGATTTCAACCAAACAAAGGACAGGAAAGGGAGAGAAAGAAGACCAAAGAATAGAGATGAGGGATGGGTTGGGGGGATCAAACAAACTAACAAGGGGGACAGTGAAGAACTTAATGAGAAAGAAAGTGGAGATCAGACACCAAAATAAGCCTCAAGGCAAACAGTG
Organism: Neoceratodus forsteri; assembly: GCA_016271365.2. NCBI lineage: Eukaryota > Metazoa > Chordata > Ceratodontiformes > Ceratodontidae > Neoceratodus > Neoceratodus forsteri. Next base: position 240,043,851 of record CM057459.1, on the reverse strand, counting down.
GTGAAAGAGAGGGATATAAGGAGGGGGGAATTAAGGAAAAGTATGTAGAGAAAAACTGCAAGGAGGTAAACAGGGAGGGATCAGAGCAAGGTTAATGGGTCTGCACGAACAACTCAAGGGGGATAGGGCTTGAGGGGGATAAAGACACACAGGGTTCAAAGATAAAACATGGGAAATAAAATGAAACTATGCATTTGGGGGGAAGGGGGGAGATGAGAAGATGGCAGGGAAAGAACATAGAAAGGACGACCAGAGTACCAACAGATACAAGACTCAAAAAAAGTACTAAGGAAGTGAAGATGGGTAGAGAGGGCAGGGAAAACAAGGTGGAGATCATAAGGTGCTTGAACCAACTCCAGATTCTTTTCTCTCCCTTTGATTTCTCTTTCATGTTTCAAGTAATGGAGGGAAGACTCCATGGGGAACCCTTGCAGACCTTGCCAGCACTGGTATACATGGTCAACAAGAGCTGAGAAGATCCTCAAGAGCTCCAGAGGGAAAGGAAAGCAGAATTCAGAAGTTGCCATGAAATCTGTCAGACCTGAAGGTAAGAAGGGAGGGGAGAGTGCGGGGTGAGGATATAAGGACAAGGGGTCACACATAGAGAGAGAGAGATGCCTGACTTGGAACAGTGCCTCTAATGAAGAGAAGCAACAGTAATGTAATGAGAATGTGGAAAGGGAAAGGAAAGATATCAAAAGAGAGTTCTGGGAAAAATGAGTGGTGTATAGAACTTCTCAGGTGGGGGGGCGATCAGAGAGAATGTATACCACAAGCTGATGTCCTGACTGAGAGGTCATAAAAATAATTTGTTTGGCCACCAGGAAGCTTAGAGGCCAGAAGAAGGGTCTCAAAGGGAGTGGGTGACCACAGTAGTGGTCCCTGAGACAAGTTGAAGTGACACCACTACTACTCCTTGGACTGCCAAACCACATGGAAGGGGGGCAGTACCAGGAGAAAGGGAGTGAATTATTTCATTCTCCTATCTTGGAGGTACCACAGGTTTAGTTATGCAAGTTTGGGTTATAGTCAGCCATTTTGGCAAATTGATTCGACAAGACGCAGACAGAGATGTATATAAGATACAAAAAAAGGCTCAGAGAGGTTCAGAAGAGAGGGACGAGTGGAGTTAAGAGGCCAGACAGGGTTCAGATGGAAAGTCAAAGGATGGAAGATGGTGACTAAATCAACAAAGATAGTCACCTATAATGTAAATGGGTTGTCAAATCTAGTAAAAAGGAAAAAAATAATGGCATACGTCAAGAGGACAGTGGCAGAAATAATTTTTCTCCAAGAAACATATCTTATGGAAGGGGAACATCAAAAACTAAAACAATTGGGGTATAGGGAGATCTATGCATCTTCTTACAAAGCTGGGTGTTGAGGGGGGGTAGCAATATTGATACCTTAAAACACAATTTTTGATTGTACGTATACAGACATAAACAAAGAGGGATGGTATGTAATCCTGATGGGTACAATAAACAAACAAGTGGTGATATTGGTGGCCATGTACGCCCCCCCCTCCCCGGATTAACATATGGGTTCTACAGGTTACTATTGATGAAAGTAATAGAGAAAGGGGATGGGACAATGGTACTGGGGGGAGATTGGAATCTTACGCTAGACCCAAAATTGGATAGTACATCTACGATACCAAAGACCACACATAGAATAGTGAAACAAGTAAAAGCACTGATAGGGGGATTGCGACTCCTGGATATATGGAGATATTTGTAAGGTCCAAGTAAAGGATACACTTATTACTCAAAAGTACACCAAATGTACTCAAGATTAAACTTGTTCTTGGTCCCTAGAAACTCTATACAGAGGATTACTAAGGGGGAAATCGGGATAAGTTATTACTCACTGAATTGAGGGGGGGTCACAGACCACGCCCTACTAATAATAGAGATAAACCTACAGGAAAAAGTAAAGAATACATTCTGGAGGTTTAACTTAGCACTGTTAAGAGACCAGGAGGTAATAGGGCAAATACTGAAAGTGATAGGGCAAATTATAGAAGGCCACAGGGGAACAGAGGTAAGTGGAGGGATGATGTGGGACACTATCGAAGTGATAATCAGGGGAAAGCTCATAGCAATAGGGACAGCTAGAAAAAGAGAAAGAAGGAAGAAACAAACAGATCTAGAACAGCAAATAAAAGAATTAGAAAAGCTAAAGCAAGTAAAGTTAGATAAAGCTAGATGGAACACACTACAAAAACTTAAAAATGGCTTAAATGCCTTAATGGAATACAAAATAGAGCAGAAGCTAGCCTTTATGAGACAAAGATACTATAAGGGAGGCCCAAGGGTGGTTAAGCTACTGGCATTTAGGTTGAGGGTAAGGAGAGCCAGGGCGCAGATACTTAAGACACAGGACCCATACACAGGGGAGAAAAAGCAACAAATAGATGGAATAATGCAAGGGTTTACAATATATTATAAGACACTCTATAGCCCACAACAGGACACAAACAAAGAAGAAATTAGGGAATATCTCCAGAAAATGCAATTACCAAATTTGAATGAGGAACACAATGAAAAACTGACAGAACCAATAACAACAGAAGAAATACCAGACAACAACAGGGTGCAGCAAGACGGGTGAGTACCCCGAGACAGATGGGCTACCAGCGGAGTTCTATAAAAAGTTCTCAGATAAGGTGGTGCCACTGCTGCAGAGGGCATTTCAGGGGGAATTTGAAACAGAGGGAAAATGTCCACCATCATGGGTAATGGCAGTAATATCAGTTATTCCGAAGCCCGGCAAGAACCCCTCACAGTGTAGTTCTGACAGATATCAATACTAAATGTGGATTATAAATATATGACATCGATCCTGTCTAAAAGATTAGAGGGAATAATACACCAATGGATCAGAAATGATCAGACAGGCTTCATAGCTGAAAGACAAACCTCTGACAATATTAGAAGAACAATACACATTATAGAACACCTCAGTAAAACAGGGATGCCCACAGTGCTGATGAGCATGGATGCAGAAAAGGCATTTGACAAGGTGGATTAGGAGTACCTGTTTGGGGTCCTTGCCCAGTTTGGGTTTGACAACAGATTTATAAACATGATAAAATAAACTTTATACCTGACCAGAGGCATATATCTGAACAAACGGGCACCTGTCAGAGAGGTTTCAGTTAGGGAGAGGAACGAGGCAGGGCTGCACAATGTCCCCACTATTATTTGCCCTACAGTATATCTTGAACCCCTTGCCCAAAGAATCAGAGAAGATCAAGGTATAAAGGGAGTCCAGATAGGAGAGCAGCAACACAAAATAGCTCTGTATGCCGACGATATACTAATGTACTTAACAAAACCAGACACATCAATACCAAACTTAATGGAGAGAGTTGAAAAATTCTCAAAAATATTGGGATACACATTGAACACAGGCAAGACAGAAATCCTTGAATTTCATTACAGACCTTCACAAAAGATGCTTAACACCTACTCAATGAAATGGGACCTAAAATCTATGAAATACCTAGGTATCAGACTGCGTAATTCCAATAAAAAACTACAAGATAAACTAGACCCATTGTTGAAACAACTACAGCAAGACTACAAAATATGGGGAACAATGCCACTACCTATATATGCTCGAATACAGGCAATTACAATGAATGCCTTGCCCAGGATATTGAACATTTTTCATTGTGTCCCTCTTCCCCTAACAAAGCAAAGGCTGAAAGAGATTGGAAAATGAATGTAAAAATTTGTATGGGCAGGGTAGAGGCTGAGGACAAGAAATAATCTGTTAATAACCAGGAAAAAATGGGGGAAGGGGTTGGGAGATGCCAGAGATAGGGTAGTACTGGTTAGCAGTATAACTCAGATGGGTATTTCAATGGGGGGTAACAGCAAGGTAGATGCACAATGGAGAATACTGGAAGGGGGGATACAGATCAATAGAGAGTAGCATATTTCATCCAAAACAATTAGATGAGAGAGAAAACAGAGACAATATAACAATAAAAACATCAATGCTGGCCCTACAAAGATTCCAACAATATGCAAAAGTCAATAAGGAAGGGTGGAAATATAGAGGGCTTATGGAAAACCCAGAATTCAACCCAGGGGAGACAGATAATCGATATAAAACATAGACGCAGGGTGGATTTAAAAGCCCAGCAGACATACTAAAAGGGGAAAAGTGATGACGTTTGTAGAATGCCGGACGAAATATGGATGGGCAGAAACAAATAGGTTGAGATACTATCATATTTTAGACTATATATGAACACAAAAGAGGAACTGTAACAAGATATTACCAGCTCAAGTAGGAGAGGTGACCCTAGAGCAGATAAGGAACAAACAAGACTCAAAGGGGGCAATAACACAACTGTACCAGTTCCTCATGGCCCATAAGGGAAATGAGACAAAACATGTAAAAAGGAAATGGGAAGAGGAAACAGGGATACAAATCACAGATAAAGAATGGAAAAAGATATGGGAGGGGGTGTTCAGGGTCACCTCGGTGCCTAAGTGGAGGGAGTTCCCCTGGAAGCTAAACATAAGGTATTTCATAACCCCTCAACTGAAAGCAAAATGGGATGGGGTAGGAGATGCATCATGTTAGCGAAGATGTGGGGAAACCAAGGCCAAACACAAACACATATTCTTCCTATGCACCAAATTAGAGGAATTTAAGACAGACATAGTACAAAAACTGGGGGCATATTTCAGATGCAGGGGGACATACAGGCAAAATGTTGTGTCCTAGGACTACCACCTGTAGGAATACAGGGGCCAAGTATAAAATATCTGTGAAGAGTGCGCATGGTAGTAATAGGGAAAGCCATTACCAGGAAATGGTTAAACCAAGTGGCACTGATGGGGCAAGAATGGATAAAAGTGGTGAATGAGATACAAGAAATGGAGAGATTAACACACCTCACACAGGATAGAACAGATAAATTTACAGAGAGATGTACATGGTGGATTCTCCACATAGAATAGACTAAGTCAGAACATAACACAGCCTAACACTGGGTAAACAGGGATGGAAGGAACAACAGACATCCCCATTAACACATTAATAAAGGTGAGCGCAAACTATAGCAGATATCAAAAGGCAAGGATAAAGAGGGAACAACAAACACACTGTGGTCAGCACACTCCTCCTCCTCCTCCTCCTTCACAAAGAACCTACCCTCTTCAGACTAAGCCTTTGGTTGAAGTACAAAAGATAAGTCTGTCTGTTTAAGTATTTTAATTGTTGTTAGTAGTTATTGAAAGTAGAAAGTTAAAAGTAGTAACAGAGTTCAGGATAATAAAGGAAAATCCAGTCAGGAAAAGAGGATATAGGACTGAAAATACTAAGTAGTGAGTAAAACAGGTAGGCAACTAAGATATAAAGAGAGTGGATATAGCATAATTAGATATCAAACAGAAAGGGAATTGTAATGCTCAAGACACAAGAAACAAAAATTGAGACATGTTATTTTGCCAATCTAGATGTAAAAGTATACAAAGCTGAAATACACGTACATGTATGTCATATGATTGGAAAAATAAAGTAAGTTTAAAAAAAACAGCTGAGGTGTGTAGAGGACATGAGAATGGTAAGTGTTAGGTTTGACAACCCCGAGGCACACCCCACACCTGATTTGCGAAGATGCAGGAGAGGTTAATCTGTAATGGTTTCTCCTCTTGCTGCATGTGGGGTAGGGATGGCATGTTACGGTTAGAAATCCTAACACCACATTTCCCTACATTTGTCAGTTTAACACTAACTAGTGCATTAACAAAGTTTATTGCAAATAATTTTCTTACTGTTTGAGATAGTATAATCATATCCTCATTTGCCTCCGGGACCTGCACACCCATCCCACCATAGATATATATACATAGATGTTGCTGTAGAAGCACAGGGCCCTCTGAGTCCTGGGCTTGCATTTGTAGCAAAACAGCAACCACATTTTCAGCATAGCCTTCTTATTAACCCACCTCATGAATCTGGTACTAAAAATGTTCAAATCCCCACCAAAACATTTTTCCATGCCACTGCAATGATAGGGGAGTGTCCCAAAAAGTCCATGTTAAAAATCTGAGGTCACAATATGGAAAAATGGCAAAGTTATGCATCAAAGTTAAAAACCTAATTGAAATGCATTGAACCCCACTTATATTAGTTTCTCATATTGCAGACGGCGGTTCCAGCAGCAAGACAGGTCTTTGATCAGAGAGTGTATCTTCACCCTGGGACCTTTTCAGGTTAGTGAGGGCCTGTGGGGAGTGTGAGGAGTACAGGGTGGTGGATGTTCAGTGGGAGGTTCCATTGGGGGGGTTGGATTGGTGAGGGACTGTTTTCTTTTTTACAGGTTTAAAAAAAAGACATTGAGGTACCATTTTCTTTATTTCAGACAGGAAGGTGAGCAGAGGGTGTGCCACTAAACACCAGTGAAAGATTCAAAAATATGGGGACAGCAATCAAAGGTGTGGGGATGCCACTAGACACCAGGAAAGCAGTAAAAGGTACAGAGATGGCAATCAGAGGGTGGGGGATGCCACTAGACACAAGGGAAACATTACAAATTATGGGCATGGTGATTGGAGGGGTGAGGGGTGCCACTAGACATCAAGGAAACTTTACAAAATACTGGGAGGCAATTGGGGGAGGTGCACCACTGGACACCAGGGAAACACTGTAAAATATGGGGATGGCAATTGAAGGGTGAAGGGTACTACCAGACACCAAGGAAAAAAAAGGAACTTATGGCTTGAGATCCTTTTCTGTATGGCCAAATTCTTTTTTTGTTTGGCCATATGAAAAAAGCGGAAGCGTGTCATGAAAAAGGATGTATAAATAAAAAAAAAACGCACATTTGGGGGTCATTTTTACATAAACGAAATGCAGAATCCACCTAATGGGGTCCCAATGAGCAAGATACATGTGTTGGTGTCTCTGCACTATGTCATTTTTGTGGACTTTGAAATTTTTGGGGGGAGAAAAATGGTAAACAAGATGGTGGTATATGAAAAGGATTTTTTCTTCACAAAAAAAGGATTCACCCATATGAAAAAGGATTCTTTTTAATATGACCCAATTATTTTTTCGTCTCCGACACTTATCTTTAAAGTCACTACTGAGCATACTCCGAACCAAAATGTAAAAAAATTAATAACTTTGGAATGGATTAATATTTTTTTAACCAAACCAGCAAAAGGCACATCTCTAGGCCAAGTCCTTTCTTCCCTGAAATTTTCAGACCAAGATTCCTAACCATCTGGACATTAGTGATGGGAAAATAAAACAGCAAAAATTCCCCCTCAAATCATTTTTTTCACTATCCAGATCTCAGAATCCATATATCTGATTGGAACAAATGTTAGTGCATCAAGAGGACTACCCCACAAGACTGCGTATGCAAACTTTCATGCAAATCCATTGAACAGTTGCAAAGTTATTAATGTGCAAAATTTGGGATTTAACATTAACACCAACCGAATCCTAATTTGACCATGCCACTATATATATATATATATATATATATATATATATATATATAGAGAGAGAGAGAGAGAGAGAGAGGTGATTGTGTGTGTGTGTGTATATATACAGGTGTCTATAAATATATATACATAGTCTTTTCAAAAAACTGTGTTAATCCACCAGTTAGGGTTCAACTTTATGCAACAGAAGTAGGAAAATGTGGTGTTAGGGCTGCTGACCCTAACTCCCCGCCCCACTCTGCAAGTAGCAAAAGTGAAAAACATTAGAGTTTTGGGTCTCCTGAGTCTTGGCAAATCAGTGGTGAGGTCTTCCTTGGGGTTTTCAACCTTTATGCACACCCTTCCAGCCCATAGCCTTTTGTCCAATGCACAAGGTACAATTCCAAGCCACATACTGATAACAAAGAAAGAAACCACATTAGGAATGGGTGCTTACAGAAAAAGAACAACTGAGCAGTAAAACACAAAAATCAGTGGCACTCACAACCAAAATAAACTATGTGGGCAAAATGGAATCATTTTTAATTCCTTTATTCCTGTGTCTGATGATACAAGAAGTTAAACAGTACACAGCTGTAGCTGCCTGACGAAGTTCATAAACATACTGATACACTCTTCAAAGATAAAGAAGAATGTCTCGCCACATATTGCCAACAAACTCTGTTGTAGCTTTCTTCATGTAGGGCCCTGCAGGCACTGCTGAAAGAAAAGAGATCACATCCAGTCTTGTTTGCTCAGTGAAGGGGTGAGCATTAGAGTTGACAAACCCAATCCTCACTAAAATGTATCAGAACAGTGCTTAACAAAGCATGTCATCTAGTCCTAGGCGTATCCCACCTCACCCACACCTGTGAACTATACTCTCAGACGGGGTGGCTCAACCTTGATTACCACATTCAGTTTCAAGTTTGCCTTCTCACCAAGAAATCTACTCTTGGACTTACCACTCCAGGACTGCATAGCCTCCTTAACCAGGCTAACACCACAAGATGCATCGGGGGGCAAACAATTCTCCCCGAAGTGTCCCCTTCCACCGAACCACGCATGGTTAACAGTCCTATGAGTACCTGGCACCACTATGGCTCAATGTGCTTGACATAGCCATTACAAAAGAAGTAAAGTTAGGATCTTTTAAATCTAAACTCTGTATGGCCCCAGCCTCAAACAGCAACTGCGATTGTGGGACCTGATCCCCCTTCCCTCTCCTCTCCTCTCATCAGTCTTCCACCTTCCTACTTGCCCTCTAATCTTGCTTCTCTCCCCTCCCTACTTTCTGTTCTACCCCCTGGCTCTCCTCCTCCTCCTTTCCTTCTCATTTCCCCCTTTCTCCTTTCCACCCCGCTGTCCTGCATCCCTGTGACACTCCTATTTCCCTCATCCCCTCTCCTCGAACTACCCTGTGTACCTCCTCCCTGTTTCCTTCCCTTTGATCCCCCCCTTCCTCCCACCCCACCCCCTCTCTGCCCCAGGCTTTTCCCATGCTCTCCTCCTCTCACCTCCTCTCTGCCCATAATCATTCCTTTGCCCCTCCCTCTGCCCTCTCTGGCCCTCTCTCGCCCTCTCCCCCATTTTCTCATTTCCCCGACTATGGCAGGATGTTAAACAGCCTAAAGTGAAATGTATTTCTTTTCTTTTCTCTCACTCTTTTCTGTCCTCTCTAATCCTTTTTCTAACTATCCTTTCTCTTTTCATGTCAGGGTGGCCAACTTGACATCTCTTTTAATCTGTACTATCCCTGTATGTTCTTAAATAAGTTGGGCTGCCACTTTAAAAACTTAGCACAAGAAAACATTCCCTTTCATTGCATAAAATTCCCTGCTGTGGTAATGATGCCTGGTAATAGTAATAAAGATAGAAAGGAACTCACTAAACCAGTGCCGCATGCTGTGTTGTTAATTGTTTTAGTCCCCGACTGAAATTTGTGCAATGTACGCACGAGCGCAAAGGAATGAGTGCACACCATCATGCAGGCTCCTGCGCACATTTGTGCAGGAACCCTGCTATGGGGGAGCCGCTGAGCTCTGGGAACTGAAACCACTCATTGCAGTTTGGGAAGACATGCATCTAAAATAGAAGCGGAGAGGAGCTCTAGGTGTTTGGTTGCCATGGAGCTGTAGTGCTCCTTCAGCCGCTTGATCTGTATTAATGTCTGCTCCATGGACCGATGTAAGAAGCACTGAAAATAGAAAAAAATAATAAGGACACTACAGGCAGGGTATAAATATGCCCTGTAGTGTAAATAACCATACAAAGAAATGTTTTCTTTTAGAAACTGTAAGCCCAAAATAGTGAGGGGCTATAGTACTTGGCTCCAGGCCAGAATTAAATGTTTAGCCGACGGCTGCAATTTAGAGCCGTTGGGTACAAGATATCAGGAGAGAATTTGTTGCTAATCAAGAAACAGTCTTAGCAGTACATGAATAAAGGTTCTAGGCTGTTTTTCTTGTTTGATCTAATTTATATTCAATTGTTGTTCTTATGGAATAATAAAATGGTAAAGTTATTAAGTGTTCTAAGGAGAATAATACGTGGTTTCCTAGCCTTGCAGGATAAAATAGATAGGGAGCACACCCCTCATCTATTACTCCCTGTCAAGACTAGAAATTCCTCAAATTAAAATGCAGAGAAATTATTTTTTTTCTTACCTGAATATGCAGCCCTGGTATTTGGGAGGGTCTTCCTATAGGGTTGGCAGCCCAGGAAATGGCTGCTCTTGTAGTAAGATGTGTGGTGATGTCACCAAAAAAGGGGAGGAGCCAAGCTGCTCTGTTGATGCCCAAGTCCCTAATTAAGGTTGTATTTGGTCTTAAAGGGCATCTTTTCTATATATTATTGTAGTAAAGAAATATAGGAATAAGGTGACATTCACAAGGGGAAACATAGCCATGGTGAGCATAACAGAAGCTTAGTAACGAGACTCTCTTTATTAATTATAAGGTCACATGCCTGTTATGTCATCCCTGTACACTATATAACCTCTCCACCAGGGGGCTAGAATTCAGATAGGGAGGTCAGTATCCTTTGACCAGAGAGGAGGAAGGACGTGTGAAAGCTTACACACAAAGTGATATTGATGTACAGAGAAGAGCAGGGACTCTAGAGAAATGTCTTACCTGAAGTATTTATTTTGGTGTGAAAGTTTAACATCTTAGTTTTCTTTCTGTAAATATCTATTTTTTTTATTTTCTAAGTTTTGAGAACTAAAATGATAAATGCAGTTCCTGCATTTTTTATGCATTATATTTGTCTGTCTGGTGTCTGTTATCAAATCCCAAATGCTACACAGACCAGTCCCCACCTCCTTCAATGTTCTCTTGTTATCCTTCTTTCTCAGTTTTACTTTTATTCACCTCCCCCTCCAACCCTGGTAAGTCACTCTCCCCCATAGGCTTCAGGGTCTCTGCCTTGTCACTTCTCACCTTGGTAACATGGGCCTCCCTGCAGTCTATTCTTATTAGCACTTCAGACAATAGAACTGATGCTTTAACATGTTCTGGCAACCTAGATAAGTGTTTTCACAGCTTACCTAATTTTAGTTCTGATGCTCACCGTGTTTTCTGAAACATCCTATATTGCTAACTGCCTTATTTTCTTAACTGGGCCAATTGACCTTGTCCTGGTTATACTGCTGTGTGATGCCCTGACCCCAAAGCAACTGTCTGTATCTGCAAAAGTGCATAACTTTACCAACTGAACCTGTTCTAACATTTTCTGCTCAGTATTTTGCACTCCTTATTTGATACTTTTACTGGTTGTAACATTGCTTTACAATAAACTTAAAATTTGATGACTATGTATATGTAAACTCTGTATTTTGAATTTGTACATATGTGATTGCTATGATGTGGAACCTTTGCAAAAGAGTCTTTGGCTCAAAGGCACTTTCCTAGATAATAAATAAATAAATAAACAAACAAATAAATAAATAAAAGGAAGACCCCATCACTAATTCACCAAGACTCAGGAGACCTAAAACCCTAATATTTTTTTCCTTTTGTGGCTGGGGGGGGGAGGGTGGTGAGTTAGGGCTGGAAACCCTAATGCCACATTTTCCTACTTTTGTTGAATTAAGTTGAACCCTAACTGGTATATTAACACAGTTTTATGCAAAGACGTTCCTTTCTTTTTGAGGTGGTGGAATCATATCCTCATTCAATGCAGGTCTTGAAGGGACCAGCATAAATAGATGCAGATGCACAAGGCCATCAACAAAGGAAGACTCTAGCCACAGTTCTGCAGGGCCCTGATGGCTCTGCAGTTCCCTGCAGCAACGGAGGTCAAAAACTTACCAAAGTTGTTAATGTGTGCAGAAAAATGTCAATGTACCTTCATAACATTTTAGTTTTTTAATATTTTGAACCCCAAAATTTCAACATAGCCTCCTAAGGAACCTACCTCAGGAACCTGATGGGTGACAATTTTCAAATCTTGGCTGAAATGTCATTTTGTGCCACAGGTGCAAAAACATGTTTCAGCCATTATTTGAAAAATAACAGCTGTCACAGTCGTGACATGGTGTGAACAAAATGACTATGTTGAAAATTTGGGGTCAAAATGATGAAAACTACCAACGTTATGAGCGTGTGCTGAAAAATTTCAGCATATTTTCATAACTTCATTGTTTTTTAATATTTTTACCCCAAATTTTCAACAGAGTCTTCTTATGACCCCCACCTCATAAATAAGAGTGGAGAAAATTTCCAAATCCTGAAAAGTGATTTTGCACAGCATCTGTGAAATCACCTTTTGGGATAGATTCCCATAATTTCACTGCGCTTGTTCATGAGGCAGCATCCCAAAAAGGCCATGTTGAAAATTTGGCATACAAATGTTAAAAAATGACAAAAGTAAAGTTATGAACAAAGGTTCAAATCCACTGAAATACATTAAATCAGATCAACCTCATGTTCTCATATTGCAGTCACTGGTTCCATCAGCAAGACATTTCTTCAGCTGGAGAGTGGATCCACATCACGGGACAGGTTCAGGTGAGTGAAGGGGTGTGGGGTGGTGGGTATTTAGTGGGGGTCTGGGTAGGATGGGTAGCAGGTGCTTACTGGGGGGTCATAGTTGGGTGGGTGGCAGGTGCAGGGGGGTGAGATAGCCAATGAACCATTTTCTTTTTTTCAGGTATATAAAAAAAGATGAACAAGGGACAGTTTTCTTTATTCTAGGGGACAGGAACCAATACTGGGGATTGGGCACCCTAGTGTCAGGATGATGTTTAGCAGCAGCAGGAGGTGGATACCCTAGTACTGTCACCTATTTCTTTGGGGGGAGATGACCTAGGGAGGAGGGGGTGGAAAGAAGCAGTACCAAGGGTGAGCACAGCGGTTCACTATTATTTCATTATAATCAAAGGACCGAGTGACCTGGAGGGATACGGGCAAGAAAAGTGGTACAGGGGGTGGACATCTTGGTCCACTTAACAAATATACAGATAGATAGATAGATAGATAGATAGACAGACAGACAGATGGAGAGTGAGAGAGAGAGAGAGAGATCAGGGGGTCAGTGGCTCACTGCTGTAATTGAAGCTGGCAGCACGACTCCTGCTGCAGCTTCATATCTCAAAAAAGTCCCACTGTTCTCATATTCAGAATATGGGTGAAGGTGTCATGGGACATGATCAGGTGAATGATGATGTGAGGGTGTGGGGGTGTGTGGGGTGGTGGGTGAGGGGTGTGCTGGGGACAGATCACCAATGGACCATTTTCCTTTTTTCAAGTAAAAAAAAAGATCAATGGGAGACAGTTTTCTTTATAGTAGGGGGACAGAAGCTGAAACAGGGGACTGGATGACCCTGTGTCAGGTTGGTGTTTGGTGGCACTAGGGGTAGGTATTCTGGTGTTGACAAACTATTAAATGAAGGGATGAGGATAATGTGGAGGGGGGGAAGAGAAGCGGTACTAGAGCTGAACACCCTGGCTCACTTACAGTATTAAGAAATTTAATGTGGAAAAGGTGACCTGAAGGGTGGGAGAAAGAAATGGAATTGGGGTGGGCACCCCAGTCCACTTAAGAAACATTAAAACATAGAAAGATAGGCAGCTAGATAGATAGATAAATAGATAGAGAGACAGACAGACAGATGGATAGAACATCCTGGACACAGACAGTTGTTTCATGAGATCACATGAAAGAGTAATGGTTCTTTCATTTGACCACACAAAAGAACTGTGGGAAAACCCCTCTTCTTTCATGACCCATCATTCTTCTTTCATGAATCATGAACAAACTCAAAAAAGAGGAATCTTGGGACATGAAAAAGAAGGTCTGCTTACAAAAGAATTATGAAAAAACTGTCTCACCATCTTCTTTTGTGAGTGGAGATTCTTCTTTCATGATCATGACAGAAGTTCAGTTCAAGAAGGAAATATGACAAAAAAAGTCCTACCATCTTCTTTCATGAGCCAAGATTCTTCTTTCATGAAACTGAAATTTTCTTTTGTGAGATTCATGAAACAAGAAATTTGGTTCACTAAAGAAGCTTCCATAAGGATTTTTGGAATGAGCAGAAACCATATTTCAGGGCCGGTTTTCAAAACAAAACTCCAGAATCAAGCTAAATGGGTCCCATTTAGCTAGATTTATGTGTTTGTTTTTCTCCAGGACATCATTTTTATGGGTTTTCAAATATTTTGGGGGAAAAAAGAAACAAGATGGCTACCATAAGGAAGAAGATGTTTTTCATCTCATGAAAGAAGAGCCTTCTTTGATGAGCAGGAAATGTTTCTTTCGTATGAAGCATCTATCTGAAAGACCCTACTGAGCATGCTCAGGACTGAAATTTCAAATCCTTATAACTCTGGAACAGATTAATAAATTGTTTTGCCAAACCAATGAAAACCACTATTCTAGTGCAAGCCCTTTCTATCCTGAACCTTTCAGAACAAAATTCCAAACCATTTGGATTGTTGGTGAGAGAAAAAAAAAACAGCAAAAAGAACCACTTTTTCCTCTTTTATCACTATTTAAGACTTGGAATCTGAACATCTGACCATGACAAAACTTGTCAAATCAAGAGATCTTGCACCCCGCACATGCTGAATGTTGTGCAGTTCCACTGAAGGGGGGGACGTGAAGCTATTAAAGTGCAAAGTTAGGGGTTTAACATTAAACACCCTTCTCAGCCTTAGTACAGAGGTGCTACTGCAACCCTATAATATAAGTATTAATGTAAATATGCCCATAAACAACAAGCATGTGTTTCTATCGAGGGGTTGAAAAAACAGTATATGGACTTTGAGAGCGAAGTTCAAGAGATCCATGCTGTTATCTCAACCCCAAGACAGAAACATAGGGAGAGCTGTGGATGGCCACCCATAGTGTACTTTTTTTTATAGTGTATGGTTTTAAGGACTGAAGAGGTCCTTAGTGTGGGGCAGTTCTTGCCTCTACAGCCTTGGGCAGTTAAGTGGAAATTACTTTTCTTTTTTTTAAACAATCAGGTGGTTGGCATTGTGTGCTGCTGTGACTCACTGCTCTGACCAGGTTATTTTGTAAGGCTGATGGGATAGCTATTTTGGTAGATGGTCTGTTGGGTACCACTGATCTGACTTCCCTGCTGACTCCACTCTGATTGCACCTCTTCCCACCACCAGAGCATCTGGCTGCATTTAGCACTATGTGAATGACAGCTGTACTACTGAGAAAGTGATAGTGGGAGGAGTCAGTGAGAGAAGAAAATGCAGGTGAGCTATTGATCAAATGTGGAGAACAACTTTTAGAATGCGCACAGCAACTTTTAGAATGTGCACAACAACTTTTGAGAGGTACCAATTGCCATACATAATACGTGCTAACCATATACTGTATATGTTTATATGTAAAGACCTTTAAACACTAAATGATATAGAATTATAGAAACATAGAAGTTGACAGCAGAAGGAGACCACTAGGGCCATCTAGTCTGCCCATTTCTTTTAGACATATTTTGTGAATACCGTATACTACAGTTTGAACATTTTAATGCCAGTGTCTATATTTACATTCATATTATTTTGTTCCTTTCACCTGTTCTTTTGCCAAGAAGTTTGACACAATGAATGGTGTTTTTATACAGCGGTGAAGTGACCTACACGCTATAAAATAATACCATTACTATTTCTTAGATTGCCTCAATTGAGAAAGCACTCTCATTTTCTGGCAATGTGAAGTGTAGCTGAGTTACTTCTTTCCAAGAAGGAGGAAGCGTAGGCTAATCATTAGTGTAGCTGTACAAAACCACAAAACTACATCTCGTTGTCTCACAAATTGAAACCTAAGGGTGCAGATATGAGCCATGAAAGAATTAGAGCTGAGCGTATTCGATGGCAGCTCTGGCATTAAAGTAAGCAAACAGCAAACTACTGGCATTTTGTTTTGAATAAAAAAGGACATGGTGGCATCATGCCAAGGAATGCCAGAAACAACTCAGCATGGAATTGAAACATTTGGCCTATATAATACTTCTGTTATTTTCAAGAACTGACAAGTTATATAAACCTCTGTTTAATGTGGAGGGTCACAACATAAAGCAGTTTCTTTGTTTTCTGGCCCATAAAGATTAAGAGAGCTGCAGTGCACTTATAAACAATACAAAAGACAGTAAACTTTCCATAAGTAGACATTTTATAACCAAAATTTGCTTCAGTGCTTCATAAAATGCAATGATTAATTAGTTAGACAAATCAAAACCATACCTTTTATTTCAAAAATTGAGCTTCAGCCGCTAATCAGAAAATCTTATTTTGAATAGGGAAGGTGGTGTAGCCTAGCTGTTAGAGCACAACACAAAAATAAGAAAGTAAGCTAAGTCTTGGGTCCACCATGCCCCAAACCCATAAAACCACAAAAGGGATGATTGTTTTTTCCCAAGGTGAGATACAAGGCACACTGTTGAGTCCAGAGTGGGACAAAACATATGTCTGTGTCTTCTGTTCTCAGCCTTTGCAGATTATGTGAAAGGCCCTTTGGCACCATACATTCTTGCTTAAAGCAGAATCAGCCTAAATGTTCATGATGCTTTACATATACAACCCATGATTTATTTATTTATTTTTGAAAGTCGGATTTACAACCTTTGAGTCAGGGACTCATTTACAAAGGCACCTCATTGCAGGGAGGGTAGACATGGTTACAGTGTGAGATACAACAGTGGTAACATATAGGTACAATACAGATAACAAAAAAAACACAATATAACAGTGGATTACAGGATAAAGTTACATACAGTAAATAGTCGTACCAGGGAAATACCTAAGTGGAAGGGTGGGGGGGGGCAGAGGTGAGGAAAAGAGAAAAAAAAAAAAGGGGGGAAGCAGTCCAATGGTCATTGTCAAGGCTATGGGCAAGAAACAGGGAGGGACCCCAACATTAGGTTGATTAAGGGCAACTACAGCTTCGGGTGCCAAAGAGGTAGTTACGGAGAGTGACTTTAAAGGGACCAATTTTGGTAGACTTAGTGACAGAGAGCGGAAGGGAGTTGAACCATGTGGGGGCGCAGTAGTGGAAGGACCTTTGGGTTAGGGAGGTCTTGGTACGGAGCACCAGAAAGGTGGCCTTAACTGAGTTACAAGTGGCAACGGATGGGGATGCAAGCCACAGGGATGCGGTGACCCCTAGGGGGGAGAGTCCTAGCAGGGATTTTTTGACAAGTAAGCAGGTTTGGTAGTGCAGGCACTCCTCCAAAGTGAGCAGGTTGGTGGTGGAATAGAGCAGGCAAGTATGGGTGTGGAGGGATGCACCGGTCAGGAGCCTGCAGGCCTTGTTTAGCGAGGTCTGGATTCTGGTGAGGGCGGTATTGTCAGCTGCAGCGTAGATAGGTAGGTTGTAGTCCACTAGGGACAGGATGGAGGAGTTGATGGCCAGTCGGAGAGTGGTTTGGGGGAGGCAATCTCTGTGACAATAGAGAAGGCCAATCCAAGAGTTTATGGATGAGGACAGGGTATTGATGTGGGTGTGGAATGTAAGAGCTGAGTCAAAAGTGATGCCCAGGTACTTGCTGGATGACATCTGCTTGAGAGGGTGTGCATTACTGGGAAGAATGCAGAGGGGGGAATTTTTGGCCTTATTCTGGTGATGCGAAAAAAGCATAGATTTGGTTTTTTTGAGGTTAATGACCAGCCAGTGGTCAAGGAACCACTTTTCGGCTTGGTTGAATGTGTGCTGCAGGGATTCCTATAGAGATGCAGGGTCAGGGTGGGAGGCAAGGAGAACTGCATCATCGGCATGGAGTACCATATTGCCTGAACAGGAGCTGGGGAGGGTATTGAGAAATAGGCTGAACAGAACAGGGCCCAAGATGGAACCCTGGGGGACCCTGAGTGAACAGGCAGGGTAGTGGACAGGGTGCCGTTTACCTTCACGCACTGTGATCTGGCAGAGAGGTAACTGGTGAACCAAGCCAGTGGGCCAGAGGAGAAGCCAAGTTGGTGGAGGGAGTCAAGTAGGAAGGGGTGACAGACAGTGTCAAAGGCCTTGGAGAGGTCAATGAACACTGCATCCACAACATGACCAGAGTCGAGATCAGAGTGGAGGTACTGGGAGAACTCCAGGAGGGCTGCAGTGATGCTGTATCCAGGGCGGAATCCATGTTGTTCTGGACACAGCAGGTCGTATCTGGCCAGATACTTGGAGAGCTGAATGGCCACTATTTTTTCTAGTGCTTTGGAGAGAGGGGGGAGAATGAAGATGGGCCTGAAATTGTTAGGGGAGGTTCTGTCTCCACTCTTATGGATAGGGGCAATTTCTGCAATTTTCCAGACACTGGGAAATTGACCAAGACATAGTGACCAGTTTAAAAGGTTGGTGAGAGGGGCTAGTACAGTATCTAGGACTAATCGGAGAATCCTGGAGTCCAGGGGATCACAACTGGGGTTGTTGCTAGCTAAGGTTTTTTGCAGATAAGGCCTGGCTTCAAGGGGTGATATGGCATGCAGGTAGAAAGGGGGGGTGATCCAAGGTGGTGGGGTGGAGACAGGGATAGGATCGAAAAAGTAGGTGGGGAGGACAGAGCTTAGATCTGAGAAAGCCATATTGAGGCAGTCAGCTATGTGGGTAGTATCAGTAGTGACGGTACCATCTATGGAAAGTAGTGATGGTGGGGGGGGTGGGTCTTTCCATTGAGCTCTTTCATACTGTCCCAGAAGGCACGGGATGAGCCCCAAGTGGATTCAAGGGTGGCTTGATAATATTTGGCCTTAGTCTGCCTTATAGCCCAGGCGCACTTGTTACGTGCTGCATTATAGGCTTGTCTGTCAATCAGTTTGCCTGTCTCAACAGCAATATGCCAGAGATTATCTCTTTGTTTCACTGTTTGGATGAGGGATGGGGAGATCCATGTGGCATTGTCTTTCTTGGTATGGATTCTGGTCAGGGGGGTGAAAAGGTCGCAGTCCTTGCTGAAGGCACTGGTAAAATAGGCTAAGGCAGAGTCAATATCCATTGCGAGTAGGATTGGGAACCAGTCAAGCTGGACTAGGTGCGTTTTTAGCTTTCTGAGACCCCTGCGGTGAAATCACCGGTGTGAGGTGACCTGGGACACTGGTTTTGGTGTGAGGGATGACCAGTGGCAGAGGACAGGAGAGTGGTCACTAAGAGACTGGTAGTACATTAATATTCCTGATTTTATGGGGGTACTTTGACAGAACTACATCTAGGAGGGTGCTGGAGCTGCCTGACTGGTTAAATCTAGTGGGTGAGGTAATTAGTTGGGTCCTATCTAGGTCAGCAAAGAAGTCCCTGATATGGGGGACAGTGGTACTCAGCCAACTGACATTAAGGTCACCTAGGATGAGCTACTCCACCTTGTGTGGGAGTGTGGTGAGGTAATCAATGAGGGAGTGGACAGCTGGTCCCTGGTCCCTCAGGGGTATGTAAAAGACTGTGAGAAAAAGAGGGCCCCTGGCTGGGTCAGGGGTAACCTTGAGGGTTAACTTTGAGGGTGATGGCTTGGGCACTAAAACCGAGCTTGGGGGCAGGAAGAGCATGGCCTAAAAGTGTGTCACGCATAAAGACTGCACACCCGCCGCCACATTTGCCTATATGGTCTTCCTAAACAGAGTGTAGCCAGGGAGGGAGATAACAGAGTCAAGAGTTTTTCTAAAGAGCCAGGTCTCGACTAGTGCTGTAACATCAGGATGGTGTTGTACAGCCTAGCACTGGAGAGCAGCGGACTTTTTTAGGAGGCTGCAAACATTCATGGATGCAATGCTGAGGCCAGTACTAGAGTGGTGTGTAGGGTGGCTAGTTGACAATGGCCCGGGGTTGAGGTGTATGTTCCTGGAGAGCAGAAGCAGTAGAGCAGTCAATTTGATGAGTGGTCTGTGGTGACCAGGAGCCTTAGCCAGGTACTGATGTGAGGTCCTATTAGTGGGGGTACAAGGGATGGGTAGGGTACATATGGTAGGTATGGCAAGGAAGGGGTGGGCCCAGAGTGTCCCGGGGGGGAGGTGGTATTGGTTGGAGGTGGGTGCCGTGGAAAAATAGGGGTGTCCAGGGTGGGGGGGTTGACTGCTGTGGGGTGGTAGAGGAGGGTGGGGCTCAGGATAGAGGGTAGGAGGGCATGATGGGACGTGGGCAGAGCAAGAAAGTTAACCTTGAGTAGGCTGAGTGGCTGAGTGTGATAGCCATGGTGCCCATTGCTATTTCTATTGGGGGGGGGAAGGGAATAACTGAAGTGTGACTGCCGCTGTATAGTAGTTTTTTTTTTCTTCAGAGTACAATATGCTAAAAGTGAGAACAAGGCAGGGGATAATGGTGATTAGAACGGGAAAAGGAAGAGGCAAGGTTGGAAGATTAATAGGAAAAATAAGATGCCTGTAGTGGCAGATCAGTATAAACTGCAAATGGGAAAATGGGCAAAAAAAAAGGGGGGTTGTAGTTCCCTACACTAACAATTCAAATTCAGCAGTGGGCACAAAGACACATCACAGATTTAGTTGCAGAGGTTAGGAAAAAAGAAATTTAGGCAGCAGACAGATGAGCTCCAGGGGACTGTGCCAAGCAGTTCCAATCTCCAGGAGCTGAAGCCAGTCAGTGAGAGACAGAGTGCTGAATCTGCCTATAATTTCAGGCACTATCCATCAACTGGGTTCACAACTAGTAAGCTGGAAAGGAGCTGCTTTCCTGAAGCGTACCTGGAGTCTTGCTCTTGAGGGCAGGCAGGGGAGCACTCTGTGGCTGGCTGCGCTCAGCACCAGACCACTAGTGCAGAAGATGGAATCCCCCTCAGGGAATCTTGCTCTTGAGGGCAGGCTGGGGAGCACTCTGTAGCTGGCTGTGCTCAGCACCAGACCACTAGTGCAGAAGATGGAGTCCCCCTCAGAGAATCCTGGAATCTTGCTCTTGAGGGAAGGCTGGGGTGCACCCTGTGGCTGGTTGCACTCAGCACCAGACCACTAGCACAGAAGATAGAGTCCCCCTCAGGGAATCCTGGAATCTTGCTCTTGAGGGCAGGCAGGGGAGCACCCTGTGGCTGGTTGCGCTCAGCACCAGACCACTAGTGCAGAAGATGGAGTCCCCCTCAGGGAATCCTGGAATCTTGCTCTTGAGGGCAGGCTGGGGAGCACCCTGCAGCTGGCTGCGCTCAGCACCAGACCGCTAGTGCAGAAGATAGAATCCCCCTCAGGGAATCCTGAAATCTTGCTCTTGAGGGCAGGCTGGGGAGCAACCTGCAGCTGGCTGCACTCAGCACCAGACTACTAGTGCAGAAGATGGAATCCCCTCAGGGAATCCTGAAGAGAAAATATGCTTTGCATTATGGGGTGTATGTCTGATTTTGTATTTCTCTGAAACCTGGCTTTGACAATTCTGAGGTTCTTTGTCTTTTTATACAGTACATTTAATTTATACCAAAACATATACAAGCACTTATTTTTATAATTGGCAGATTAGGTGAACCAGGCAGTCCACATCTGCCATCAAAATCTATGTTTCTGTATATAAAAGCACTCTATCTGAAACTTGAACTGTTTCTCTTTGACTTCAGCTACTTTTGAACAGGGTCCTTATTAAGTCACTAGGCATTGTGAAAGATGCTCTGTCATTGGCTAAGTATACCATTGTGGCATATAGACTATGAAAATATGTAACATGAAGGTGACAGAGCAATGGTGAAAAAAAATCAATAAAATATGCACAGGGATTACACTACAAAAATCTACATCTAATGATAAAATCATTAACTTATGATGGGACAAGCTTTGAGCATGACATATTACATGCTTACTTTATGTTTTCTGTCTGCCTTTTTATTGTGTTATTGTATATTTTGTTTTATATCTTTATTGATTAATGTTTTTTGTACAGTCCCTTGATCCCTTTGGATTGAGTGCTATAAAAATAAAATTGCTTTGCATTTCCTTACTAGAGGAATACAATGTTAAGATCTTAGTACAACCTATTACATATACTGTTCACATAGCATTTAAAATACATTCAGTAATTATAAATAAACTCTTTATTAAATATTTAACTATTTCTGTGTGACTTTTGCTGCTAAAGTATAAATTCAGCACAGGGACATTGTGATGTCATCAAACATTGTCAAAGCTATTAATTAACCATGTCATTATGAAATACATACTAGAGTGATAATGTTGTCAAGATAGGCATGACATCAGTGACAAACATACAGCCAATATTTTTTCTGTATATAGTAGTAGTAACATTTTTTTCTAAAATGCCTTTTCATTGCTCAGAGCACTGATCATCATTCCAAAACAAGGAACAGTAGGCAATACAGTGGGTGGGGGTGGGAAGAGCAAGCACAGCAAACAAAACAAGCCAATTTTAGTTATTCTATCACCCAGATAATTCCAAGAGGGATTTAGGTCTGGAAAATGGCATAGATTGCAAATAATCCCAGATATAAATCTGGGGGTTGAAGAGTTTTCTGAAACTTTTTAAAATATTTGCAACCATATAACCCTATAAAACCCACAAATTGCCAAAAAAACACCTACCATGGGTAAATGAATTGCTGAGGAAACGGATACGTATTAGGGATCGAGCCTGAAAAAAAGCACAAAAAACTAAAAATGGGACAGATTGGGATGATTCTAAGAAGCACAGGAATAGATGCAAAAGGTTAATAAAACAGGCAAGGAAAAGATTTTACAGCAATAAAGTTGAGAATGCCACACACCCTAAACAGTGCTGGGATATTATTAAAGATCTAGAAAATCCTATTAGAGCAAGGCCAGAGATTACAATGGCCAATGGTAAAGGGGAAACTATGGACCCTAAAGTGGTGGCTCAAACTTTGAACAAGTACTTTATTACCCTGCCTGATATTAAAATATCTGACAGCACAATAAACCAATTTAGGGAAAATAGAGCGGGTGGCGAAGAATTAAATTCCCCCTGTTCGATTTCAGGACAATTAAGGAAAAGGAGGTAAGGGACGCAATTAAAAAGCTGAACCCTAAAAAAATCCTATGGTCTTGACATGATAGAAATAACATTCCTAAAAGACGCAATAGAACAAATCACACCAGTACTGACTAGTTTGTTTACATATGAACATATGAAGAAGCCAGCAGAAGAAGGCCATTTGGTCTATCAAGTTTGCTCGTATTGCAGGGTCCACAGCTTGAGCTAATGTCCCTGCCCTCCCTCCCCACTCCTACCATCCTCTCTACTCATGATTCTTACCTTCCCCCTATTCCTATCCCAGCCTCTCTTAAAGTTGCCCACTGTCTTCAATGAGATGACCTCTTCTGGCAGCACATTCCAAGTGTTCACCACCCTCTCTGAGAAGATGTGCTTCCTGGCCTCCCTCCTAAACCTCCCACCCTCCAGCGTAAGACTGTGCCTCCTTGTGATATAGTTGCCACTCAGCTTAAATAGATTCTCCTTATCAACCTTATTTATCCCTTTTAAGTACTTGAATGTCCCAATAATGTCCTCTCTCTCTCTCTCTCTCTCTCTTGTCTTCCAGGGAGTACATGTTCAGTGCCCTCAACCTCTCCTGATATGCCTTGCCTTGCTGACCAGCTATCATGTTTGTAGCCCTCCTCTGGACCTTCTCCAGCAGGTTAGTGTCCTTTTTGAGGTGTGGGAACCAGTACTGAACTGCATACTCTAGATGTGGCCTTACCAGTGACCTGTACAAGGGCAGTATAACCTCCTCTCTCCTACTACTGATCCTCCTAGCTATGCATCCCAGCATCTTGTTTGCCTTTGCTGCTGCTTTCTTGCACTGTGTGGAGTGCTTCAGGTCACTAATGATCATCACTCCCAGATCCTTCTCCTCCACCTCTGATGCAGATACTTGGACCCCACCCAGGTAATACTTGGTCCTGGGATTCTTGGCTCCAATATGCATAACTTTGCATTTCTTGGCATTGAAGCCAAGCTGCCAGATCTTGGACCATCTCCCCAGCTTTTCCAGATCTTCCTGTAGGTCCCATATCCCTTCAGCTGTGTCCACTCTCCCACAGAGCTTAATCAAAGTTTAATGGAGAACTTATTTCCTGATTTGTAGAAGACTGCAAAAAGTGTTCCTATCTTTAAAGGAGGGAAATCCAACAACCCATCAAATTATTGGCCTATTGCAATCCTTCCCATTTTCTCAAAGTTAATGGAGAGGATGGTGCATAACCAACTCAATGAATACTTAGAAAAGTATTCAAGGTTATCTAAATTCCAACATGGCTTTAGGGGAGGGCAATGGATGGGCATCGTGCTCATGGACTTCATGGATATGGTGGAAAAAGCCTTGGATATGTGGGAATCTGTAGGCACGGTGTTTGTCGACCTGTCCAAAGCCTTTGATTTGGTGAACCAACGTATACTCCTTGAGAGAATGGAAAGGATAGGAATAGCCCCAAGAACCTGACAATGGTTCAAATCATATTTGGGGACCAAAAACAATGGGTAGAAGTTGCTAACCATCGGTCAGATCTGAGTCACCTGAAAAGCGGTGTACCCCAATGGTCAATATTGGGACCACTGCTGTTCTTGATATATGCAAATGATCTACCTAAATATATTGCAAATTCACATATAAGGCTTTACACAGATGATGCTGTCTTGCTAGCCACAAGATCAGTTATTGGAAAAACTTCAGTTAGATTTTAATATCTTACAGGATTGGTTCATTGAATCAAAATTTGTTATGAGTCAAAAAAAACCACAAGTAATGTTTTTTCACAATAAAAAGGAAGAACAGCAGCCACCCCAGACAACACCCAGGGATTGTAACCAGAGCGAATCAGATATTAAAAGTAACTAATCAATATAAATATTTAGGGGTGATCATGGACAGTTCACTTACATTTAGTGCACATATAGATTATATAATAAAAAGAGATAACTCAAGGATTGGTGCCTTATGGCGATATTCATTGATAGTGTCTTATCAAACGAGGAACAAAATTGCAGAACAGTTAATTTTATTTTATTTATTTATTTATTTGATATATCAGTTTACAACCTTTGAGCCAGAGGCTCATTTGCAAAGGTACCTCGTCACATGTAAGACAGATGGAAACATAGAGTAGGTATAAAGACAATTACATTAAACATGAGATACATGGTATAACAGTGGTTACATTAAGCATGTGTTACAGACACTTGTCACAGACAGTATTTACAAGATTTGGAAGTAGATATTTTTAATCCCAGTATTAGAATATGGTAACTTGGTTTATGGTTTCGCAGAACTAAAACAGTTAGATAAAGTTAATAAATCCTATAACTGTCTGGCAAGATGTGTTCTCAACTGTTCATTCAGGACACACCATTGCCAGATGTATAATGCTCTTACATGGGACAGTATAGAAGTACGACTTTGGAAACAATATTCAATATTTAAAATTCAAAAGGGTTTGATAACAGGTAACCTCAATGTACAGCAACACTGTGGGACACAACATTATGAAATGAGGAAGGTAGTCCTTATGGGCATAAAAATCCCTAAAATTAACACCCAGTATGGTAGCATGACTTTCCAGTATCATGTGGCCAGAATCTGGAATTAACTATCACCAACAATCAGGAATTTGACAAAAGTATCCAACTTGAACATGAGCATAACACAAGAATGCAACTGTCATTAAAAATACTGCTTTATCTTGTATCTCACTATCTGTATCTGATTATTAAGTACATGTTAAATATATGTGCAATATATGTATACTTTATGTTTTTACATGAATTTATTGTTTATTGGTTTCTAATATGTGTTACATGTACACAGGACAACTTTGTAAATAGGACCTTTGGACCTAAAGTTTCATCCTGTTTAAAAATAACATTTTAACTAACTAACTAACTAACTAACTAACTAACCATAGACATATCATATCATTAAAATAGTAACAATGCAATGTTCAGTATGCTAGTCATACAACTGAAAAGCCAACATTGCACACCATCCAGGAAGGCCAGTTTAAGGAGATGTTTGTTTAGCTTTGAGTTAAAGAGTACTTGACTTCACTGGGATAACTTTAAAAAAAATATTTAGATACAATTCAATGCATTTAATTTTTTCTATGATTATCACCAATAATTTTAAATAACTGAATATATTTAGATAAAAACATGGTCTCTACCCTATCTTCTCTGGCTGCTTGTCTGCATCGGCCATCAAAGTTCTGTTTACGACATCACAATCTGTGTGCACTTCACCTTATGAAGACTTCACAAAGTGGCACATAATTGGTGAAGTTCCCTCTTCATGCAACACTTTACCTAATAAACAGGCACTTTGCCAGCAATGTGCAACTACACATAATCTTTATGTTTAGCAGTTTAAAAAAAATATCTACACCTCAAGACAGGAGAAATGGGGGGGGGGGCTACCATCCTCCCCCCAGGATAGAGATATAATGTTGGGCAAGAGGGTGTCAATTGAAAGGGGGGACATTGGGGAACTTGGTGGAAGGGCTTAGCAGCCAATGCCAGGAGCTTAGGGAACAAAATGGTGGACTTGGAGGCCATCATGGGGGATGAAGGGCTAGATATAGTAACAATAAGCGCAACTTGGTGGACAGAGCATCATACCAGGGAGACAACTGTCCCGGGCTACAGACTGTTTAGAAGGGACAGGGAGGGCAAGAAGGGGGGGGGGTTAGTTGCTGTATATATCAGGGATGACATAAGAGTAACCACAGGACAAGAGGAAGACAAGGAGACTGAGCTACTGTGGGTAACATTAGACAGGAGGACTGGAGAATCCTTGCAGCTGGGGATGGTATACAGACTACCTATGCAGGGGGAGGAGAAGGTGGATAGACAGCTAATTCAGGCAGTCATGCAGATGGCCCTAAAAGGAGAACTACTACTGGTAGGGGATCTAAACATCTCAGATATAGACTGGGGAATCTGGATGCAGTACCACCTAGGAGCAGTGAGATACTAGCTGTGCTGCAGGGAGTATTCCATCAACAGCTAGTCAAGGAACCAACAAGGGGAAACAACCTGCTGGACATGGTCCTGACAAATGGGGAGAGTGTGGAGGAGGTGCAGGTGGGAGACTTTTGGGCACCAGTGACCACAGGACTGTAAGGTTCAGGGTTAGGGAAGGGAAGGAGACAAATCAAACCAGTAATACAGTCATGGACTTCAGGCTCGTGGACTTCCACAGGATAAAAAGGATAGCAAGGGAAACACTGGAGGGAACGAATAATATAGGGGCAGTGCAGAAGTTATGGGAGTCTGTTAAAGGAGGGATATTGAAAGCCATGGAAAAAGGGAATTAAAAAGGTTAAGAAGAGCAAAACAAGAAGGAGACCGCTTTGGTTTACAAAGGAGGTAGCAGGGGCAGTCAAGGAAAGGAGGAGGGCTTTCAGAAAATTTAAGAGGACACTCAGCGAGGAAGATAGGGAGGCTTATTTATTTATTTATTTATTGTCAGAGATCAGAATTACAATCCTTTGAGTCACAGACTCATTTTCAAAGGCTCCACATCATATTACATAGTAAGAACAGTTACATACAGCAAATAAAACAATCAACATATGGACAAAAAACATGCAGACAGTACAGTTCATTAAGTATATTAATATAGCCTGTTACACATTAGAGACTAGGCATTGAATTTTGTTTACAGAAGAGGCAGAGAGCCTATGCAGAGGCCTATACAGTGATTTAGCTAAGCATTATTTACATACCAACAGACATATGACTATAAGGGCAGTTTACATAGGCAGTCTAAATGCGAGACTTTGTCATAGGTGACGACCTGGTTATAGTTCGAAGTAGGTGGGTGTGCAGTCCAATAGCTCTTGGCTGACCACTGAGGGCACCTACAGCAATGGGTTGTGAGCGTGTGTTTCCTAAGGGTGACTTTGAAAGTGCTAATTCTTGGCAAACTGGTGACCATTGAGGGGAGGGAGTTGAACCTGGATGAGGCCCTGTAGGAGAAGGACCTCTGAGCTAGAGAGGCCCTCACCCTCAGGACCATGAGAGAGGATCTGGAGGCACTGCGAGTGGAGACTGAGGGGGTTGAGAGATGGAGAGACAACGCAACACCAGGGGGCGTTAGTCCGAGGAGAATTTTTTTGGCCATGAGGCAGGCCTGGTATTGGAGTCTTTCCTCGAAGTTGAGCACTGGAGTGAGGGAATAGAGTGTGCAGTTCTGTGTTAAACAATCGGCACTGGCAGGAGCCTGCATGCTTTATTAATAGACATTTTTATCTTGCCAATGGCGGTGGCATCCATAGCTGCATACACCAACAGGCAGTAGTCAATTAAAGATAGGACTGAAGAGGTGATGGCCATATGGAGAGCTTCAGGTGGCAGGTAGCCCTTGTGGTGGTAGAGTAGGCTGATACGCACATTGGTCACTGATGAGAGAGTATTAATGTGGGCGTAGTAAGTGAGGGCTGAGTTGAAGGTTATGCCCAAGTATTTATAGGATGAGACCTGTTCAAGGGGATGGAAGGAACTGGAGAGTATCCACATGGGGAAGTCTTTGAGTTTACTTTGGTGGTGGGCAAATAGCATGGTCTTGGTATTTTTCAGGTTAATGATTAGTCTGTGGTCCAAGAACCAGTGTTTGGTCTGACTGAAAGAGTGCTGGAAGGTGGCCTGGAGGCTGGTGGGGTTGGGGTGGGAGGCACAGAGAATGGCACTGTCAGCATAGAGGAGAACCTTGCTGGCACAAGAATTGGGTAGAGTATTGAGGAACAGACCAAAAAGAAGTGGTCCCAGGATGGAACCCTGCAGGACTCCTGAGCAGATGGGGTGGGTACTGGAAAGGGTAGTGTTGATTTTGATGCATTGTGCCCATGAGGAAAAGCCCACTTGCAGGAGGGAGTCTAGCAGGAGGGGGTGACTGACAGTATCAAAGGCCTTGGAGAGGTCAATGAAAATGGCTCCAGCTAGATTACCCCTGTCAAGGGCAGCTTGGAGGAAACTATAGAATTCAAGGAGAGCTGTGCTGGTGCTGTGGCCTATGCGGAAGCCATGCTGCTCCTTGCAAAGCAGATTGTGGGTTGCAAGGTAGTCACCAAGCTGGTCCGCCACTACCTTTTCCAGGGCTTTTGGGGGGGTGGATATTGGTCGATTGTTCCCAAGGAACAAACTGTTTCCACCTTTGTGTATGGGTGTTATCACTGCAGTCTTCCAGGTGCTGGGAAACTGTCCGAGGCAGAGGGAACAGTTGAGCAGATCCGTGAAGGGGCTTAATTACATCTAGGGCCAGGCGAATTGTCCTAATGGTTTCTTCCTACTGGGGCTTGGAGCCATTGAGGGCTTTGGCAAAGTGTGGCTTAGGCTTCTTGAGGAGTGATTGTCCAAGAAGTAGAAGGGGGGTGAGGAGAGGGTGAGTGGTTGGTAGACAAACATTGGTACAAGAAATACAAGCACCATGCTAAAGTTGGTAAAGGTAGAATTGAGGCAGTCAGCGATGCAATTTGGATTGATGGAGGTGGTACCATTGATAGTAAGCTGAGAAGGAAGAGGTCCCAGGATTTACCCTTAAGTATTTTTATATTATCCCAAAACTTATGGGCTGACCCCCAGGACATGGCTAGGATTGACCTGTAGTATTCTGCTTTGGCCTTACGGACGGCCCAGGTGCATTTGTTACATTCGGCCCTATATGCCTATCTATCAGCTGGTTTTCCTGAGTCAGTGGCTCTATGACATAGATTATCTGTAAGCTTCAGCTGTTTGAGGAGGGATGGGGTGACCAGGGCGTGTTGTGTTGTTTAAAGTGGATCTCAGTGAGGGAGGCAAAGAGGAGACTGGCAGGGCAAAAGATAAGGATGGCAAAAGAGGCTACCAAGGAGAAAATAGCTCAAAAAGCCAAAAGGGGGGGACAAACCTTTTTTAGATATGTGAGGGAGAGGATAATGGAAAGGCAGGGGATTGCAAGGCTGAGGGTGGAGTGAGAGATACAATTGGAAGGGGATTGTGAAAAAGCAGAGGCATTGAATAAGTACTTTTGCTCGATATTTACAGAGGAGGAAGATGGTAGGGGACCTGAGCTAAAGGTGAAGGGGAAGGAGGGCAAATGGGTGGATCAGAGCCCTTTCACTGTGGACAGAGTTAAGGAAGAACTAGAAAAGCTGAGGGTGGACAAGGCAATGGGGCTGGATGGGTTACACCCCAGGATGATCAGGGAATTGAAGGAGGAGTTGGCCGCCCCATTGACAAAGCTATTCAACTTGTCCCTGGATATGGGGACGGTGCGAGAAGACTGGAAGAGGGCAGACGTGGTGCTTTGCACAAGGGAGGAAGTAAGGAGATGAAGGAGAACTATCAACCTGTCAGCCTCACCTCAGTGATGGGGAAGGAAATATAGGCACTAATCAAGGAGAGGGTGGTGGACTACCTGGAGGAGAGTGGCTTGCAGGACAGCAGACAACATGGCTTCACAAAGGGAAAGTCATGTCAGATGAATCTGATTGAGTTCCATGATTGGATGACTCAGGTGGTTGACGAGGAAGGGGCAGTGGACTTGGCCTATCTGGACTTCAGTATGCCTTCAACACCATCCCCCACAGAAGGCTGGTGAGCAAGCTGGAAAGTCTAGGGGTGGGTGGGAAAATAACAAGGTGGATGGAGGCCTGGTTGGTGGGAAGAACCCAGAGGGCAGTGCTAAATGGGGTGTACTCCAGGATGGGGGGAGTGAAGAGTGGAGAACTCCAGGGGTCAGTTCTGGGACCTCTCCTTTTTAACATTTATATCAGCGATATAATGGAGGATCTGAGGGGGAAGGTGTGCTTATTTGTTGATGATACAAAGATATGCAATAGGGTGGACACCCCGGGGGGGTGGAGGACATGAGGCAGGACCTGAAGACGGTCGAGGAGTGGTCAGAGACATGGCAGCTGAAATTTAATGCCAAAAAGTGCTCTGTGATGCACGTGGAGAATAGAAACACATGAGCAGGATACACCCTAGGAATGGAGGCAATCAAAGTAACAGAACAGGAGAGGGAATTGGGGATCATAGTCTCATCCAATCTTAAGGTAGGAAACCAATGTAGCAGGGCAGTGGGGAAGGGCAATGGAATGTTGGCATGCATCGGCAGAAGCATTACTAGTAGAAGGAGGGATGTAATAATATCCATCTACAATGCAATGGTGAGGCCACATCTGGAGTATGGGGTCCAGTTCTGGAGACCACACCTCCACAAGGACATAGTTGGAATGGAGAGGGTTCAGAGAAGGGCAACCAAGATGCTGCATGGTATGCAAGAGAAGACATATGAGCAGAGGTATAAGGATCTGGATCTGTACACGTTGGAGACTAGAAGGAAAAAGGGAGACAGGATTGAAACTTTTAACTATGTGAAGGGCCTCAACAGGGTAAGGGAAAGGTGTTTACTTAAGAAGAAGGAGGGTGCCAGAACTAGAGAGCATAGCCTCAGACTGCAGGGAGGAAGATACAGAGGCAATATGAGAGGGCAATTCTTCACAGAGAGGGCTGTGGAGTCCTGGAACAGACTACCTGAAGAGGTGGTGGGGGCTGAATTGGTGAAGGGATTCAAGAGGGCATGGGACAGACATATGGGGCTGAGTAGCAGGGGGAGGGTGGGGGTTGGCAGGGAGGTGGTGTAGTGGAGAAAAAAGGGCAGACTAGATGGGCCAGTTTGGTTCTTTTCTGCCGACAAGCTTCTATGATTCTATGACTTATCACCCTCATAGTGCACTCACCATCCTTCTTCCCTAGCTCCAATTAATTTTAACGTAACCACCCCATCCCCCAACCTCACAGTAACCAAAGCCACCTTCTCCCCTTCCTAGCCCTGGCATACAAGTCAAACTCAACAAGCCAAATTCCTCCTGTTCTGTTCTGCACTTCCAGCACATCTCCTTTACCCTTCCTCCAACATTGTTGCAATCTTAATCTTCAATACCACTCTCCTCCTCCTCCTCCTCCTCATCCGGCCCTGTAAAAAACAATACTCCTACCCTCCCACCCCCATCCTCAAAGCACTAAGCCCACCCTCACTCCATGCCAGCCTTGTAGAAGATACTGTTGCTGGATTGGATTGAAAAAAAAAATGAAGTTTGGCATCAAGCACAGACCCTCTTTCCCCTTGGCTTGCTACTATTTTACTGAATGAAAACATATGCACTCATAGTAATCATGTGATTACTATGTGAACGAGAAAATGAATTCATTAAGACAGCATTTGGTCAAGGTGGTGGGTGGGTCTGGGATGGTTGTCTGACATCATTTCTTCTGTCTGATCCAGGCTCTAGTAAAAGCAGTAAGTTTACAAGGGTGGCATGGGTGGGGGGCAGGAAAGGAGGGTCTCAGTATTGGGGGTATGGGGAACTGTTTTTACAGAGTTGGGGATGAGGAGGGTGGGATTAATGACAAAGACTGCTAAGACGGAGGTGGAAAGGGTAATAGACATGCCAGTGGTGCATAATTTTTAGGGTAATTAAACACTAGCAGGACATGAATAATTATGGTTAACTTCCACATCCTTACCTACACTGCAGATTCTTATAACAAAGACAACAGCAAGAATGAAAACACCCCAACTGTTGGTTAAAGATGAACTACTAGAAATATTGGCTACTCATGTAGCTTTTACTTAAATCACATCACCATGTTTTTAAATCTTATCCTGATTGCTCTCTTTTTTGTTTCTTTGACCAAAGTTCAAGAGAAAGTTAGAAAGAGATTAAAACAAACATACACTATACAAAATAATGTATGGGCAACCATACGCAACAAGGCTGATGTTTCCATCTTGAGATGAGATGAAATGACAACATAGAGAACTCTCAAGCTTTACTCTTGTGGTCTATGGTGTCATCTCATCCCTTGATTGAAAAATAGCCTTGTTGTGTGTGTTTGTCCATACATTATTCTGTAGGTTATTACAGTACAAAATCACACTTCATAAAAGTCCCTGACTATCAGCCTTTTCACACTCATAAAATTAATGAGCCTTGTCAGCCACAGTTTTCCATCGCAAAAATGGTGGTCACCTTTATTCACTAAAATCTTCAACTAGGCCCTAAAATAAAAGTGCCTTGAATTAACAACACAATAATAATAATAATACAATGTTATTCACCTTCATAATCATCTTCTTACACACACATACATAAATTATAACATTAAGTACTACAGTACTACTATACGTTCAGGAGGACATTAAAACCACAGAGATTCAGGGGACCCCTAGTAAGACTGAAGCACTGTGGGTAACAGCCAAGACAGGGAAAGGGGCAATCATTAGGTTAGGTGTTATCTACAGGCCCCTGTCGCAAGGGGAAATTGGGGACAAATAAATAATAGAGACGTTCCACAAAATGACTGACAAAGATGAGACAATAATCGTAGAGGATTTCAATTTACCAGACATAAACTGGAATTCTTATACACCATCATCAACAAGAAGCAGGAACTTTGTTATGGCCCTGAAGGGGGCAGGACTGATACAGCTTGTTGATACTCCAACTAGAGGCAAAGCTGTTCTGGACTTAGTTTTAACTAATAGTGACAGGGTAAAGGAGGTTGAGGTAGGGTGTCATCTAGGCAACAGCAACAACTGTATGGTCAGTTTCCAAGTGATGACAAGTGAGGACACTAGCCACTCCAAGAGCATGGTTTTAGATTTCAGGAAGGTAGACTTCCAGAAAATGAGAGCCAGCCTAGCAGATAGTCTTAGACACAAAGAAGGGAAAGGGGCAGCGGAAATGTGAGAGGACCTCAAGGAAGCTATCATGCAGGTAACTGATGTATGTGCCGGGAGGGTAAGTAAGGCCAGTAAGAAAATGAAACCCCTCTGGTTCTTCAAGGAGGTGGCAACTATAGTAAGGAATAAAAAGGAGGCTTACTAGAAATTTAAGATAGCAAGGAAAGAGGAAGATGAGGAATCATATAAGGAAGCACAGAGAGAAGCAGGGACAGCAATAAGGAAGGCCAAAGCTCAGACTGAGTTGAGGAGAGCACAAGGAGTAAAGGGGGGGGACAAAACCTTTTTTAGGTACATAAGAGAAAAGAGAAAAACAAAGGGTGGAATAGTATGACTGGCAGCTGCAGGAGGGCATCTAGTAGAAAAGGACAGTGACAAAGCAGAGGTCTTAAACCAGTACTTCTGTTCTGCATTCACTAAGTAGAATGCAGGGGATGGACCAAACCTACTAAGCAGTAGCACCCAGGGACCAGAGGTTAATACAAGCCCATTCACAGACGGTCAAGTCTTGCAAGCCCTAAATAAACTAAAAGTAAACAAGGCCATGGGGTCAGACGAAATTCACCTGAGAGTTCTCAGGAGCTGGGGAGCATACTGGCAGCTCGCCTAGCAGAACTTTTCACCAGATCACTGGAATGTGGGACAGTACCAGAAGACTGGAAAAGGGCAATAGTGGTCCACTCCACAAATCAGGGAGCAGAGAGTGGGCTGGCAACTATCATCCAATAAGCCTGACATTAGTAGTGGGAAAATTAATGGAGACACTGATAAAACAGAGGATAATAGCATATCTGGAAGCCAGTGGGCAACAATACCCAAAAAAGTACAGTTTCATGGTGGGTACTGTAGATCTTGCCAAACAAACCTGGTTGACTTCTTTGACTGGGTAATTTATTTATTTATTTTGCTTTTGGTAACCGGGTGAGTGCACTAGGCAAAAACAATGCCTATTTTCAGGCACGACCCAGGAGAAGACAGTTTACAGACAGAGCAATACACATGTGTCACAGCACATGGACAATCTTACAATCAAAGTGAAAGAAACAACAGTGTATGGATATTTGACACAGGTATTTTGACAAAAGAATAATATTTACATGTGACACAGCACATGGGAGCAGTACAGTCATGATGAAAGCAAAAATGCAAGTTATGGTACTGAGTGAAACAAGTAAAGAGATACATTGAGAGGAGATAGGTAGAGCAGTACAGATTCAATAAGTGCCAAGCTATAGGGTTAAGTGGCTAGGGGAGAGAGATAAAAGATGATGGAAAAAGAGGAGAGGGAGGGGAAAGAGAGTGGAGAGGCAAGGAAGTTGGAGAGGAAGGGGAAGAGGTAAGCAGGTAGGTGAAATAAACTGAAGATAAGGAAGGGGGTGTAGGTTCAAAGTGGGTTAAAGCATGTGCAGGGGTTTAGAGTGTGTAGGTGTTCACGGTGTAGTTTTTTAAAGGTAGCATGGGTGGATGCTTGATGGATAGAGGAAGGCATAGAGTTCCAGTATTTAGGAGCTGTGTAAGAGAAAGCACGTGTGCCCATGTTAGTTCTGCATCTAGGCACAAGCAGGGGGGCCTTTTCAATTGATCGGAGCTCATAGGTGAGAGGTTGTAGCTCCAGTGCTGAGGAGAGGTATAGGGTAGACCAGTTCTAGTAACACTGTCTATTAGTGACCCAAAGGTCTGGAGACGATAGGCAGAGGGGCTAAGCCATTTTAGGTCCTGATAAGAGTTGGCAGTGGTGTTTGAAACGCGGTGATGCAGATGCATAGCGACAGATATTATTGTAAGTAGTATCCCATTTGTGGAGGGAGGATTTAGCTATGGAGAGATAGATAGCAGAGCCATACGCCAGGGCTGGCAAAAGGAATCCTTGAGCCACTGCTAGCCTGGCTAGGGGAGTAAGGATATAACTAGTGCAATAGGCGCTTCCTAACTTGGCGTTTACTGACTTACAGATAGTGGAGATGTGCTGGTCAAGGTCGAGAGAATCATCAAGGGTAACTCCCAGGTATTTGAAAGATTTAGTAGAGGGCAGTGGGGAGCTGTCGGCGCATGAGATAATAAGAGGAGTGGGATTAGATTTGAGCCTTGCCGGTGATCCAAATAACATTGAGTAGGATTTACTAGAGTTGAGAACGAGTTTGCTATTAGTGAGCCAGGTTTGAATATTCACATAGTCCGTGGCAAGGGTATGATTTATGATATCAGAAGTTTTTGCACAGTGGTAGATAACCAAGTCATCAGCGTAGAGCAAAGATGAGCAGTTGGGAGCAGAGAGAGGGATGTCGTTGATGAACATCGTGAAAAGTAGTGGGCCAAGTATGGAGCCTTGAGGTACTCCAACGTGGATTGGGGCAGGATCCGAGATAGCCAAGTTGAAAACCACCTCTTGTTGTCTATTAGTCAGGTAGCTATTGAACCATGTGATGGTGTCTGACGAGAAACCAAAAGACCGTAATTTCGTAAGAAGAAGCATATGGTTTATCAGGTCGAAAGCTTTAGTTAGGTCGATGAAAACTGCACCTGTTAGTAGGCCTGAGTCCATAGAAGAGTAGATGTCACTCGTTAGTTTTAGTAGGGCGGTGGTGGTACTATGGCCTTTGTGAAATCCGTGTTGGGCGCTGGACAGGAGGTTGTATTTTTGAAGGTACGCTATAGATTGGGTGGCGACTAGTTTTTCAAGGATTTTACTAAGTACAGGAGGGCATCTAGTAGAAAAGGACAATGGGACAATAGTTTTTGATTTCCTTAAGGTCTCCTTTTTTAGGAATGGGGGTGACTTTAGCAAATTTCCATATGTCTGGGACTGAACCAAAGTGTAGGGACATATTGAAGATTTTGGTTAGAGGGGAGACTATGATAGGATCAGCAACCTTCAGAGCCTAGGTTCAAGACCATCCGATCCTGGGCTGGTATTGTCAGGAATGGAGAGTAGTAGTTGTAAAACTTCTCTTTTGTGAATGCTCCGAAACCTTAAGGGGGGATTCAGAAGTGGAGGATGGGTGTCACATTGTGGTGGAGTACAATAACCAGAAGGGAAAGAGGTCAGGTAGTTGGTTAGGTCTGAGAAGTGCTGATTAAAAGAGTTAGCAATGGTTAATGGGTTATTACAATGTACTGTATGTCATTGACCAGCATGTTGTTAGTATGGGCCTTGTGGTTGGAGCCAAGAAAGGTTTTTATAGTTGACCAGAATTTTTTGGAGTCCCCGGAGGCTTTTAATAAAAGATTCTTGCAGAAGGAGCTTTTGGAAAGACGGATGTTTCTTTTACAGGCGTTTCTAAGAGAGCAGTAGTAGCAGTAATCAGACTTCAACCCCGTAGATTTAAAGCTATGCCAGGCCTTGTCTCTGGCCCTTATCTGGGTTAGCAGATCTTTTGTTAGCCATTTGGTTTGGGTACCTCAAAAGTGTCTAGTAATCCGAGGGGCATGGGTGTCTTGGAGCTGACTGAATAGTTCAAGGAAACTATTAAGGGCGGTTTGGACATCTGATGCAATGTGAACAGGGGTACAGTCAATAGTTGAGAGGTCGTGAGTGAAGTGAGTGGGATTGAAACTCTCAAGATTGCAGAAGGTGATAAGTTTGGGGGGTGGGGATGGTCTATTATTCGAGCGCCAAATGCAGTAGATCGGGGAGTGATCACTGATTACATCAGGAAGGGTACCAGAGCAACTTATGCTATCAGGGCGGTTTGTAAGAACCCAATCAATGAGTGTGCTGGACCTAGGTGTGGCCATTATCCTGGTAGGGTCAGAGATCAGTTGGTGAAAATTGTGGCCTTGTACTAAGGTGTGGGAGGCTTGACTAGATTTGCCGGACCAGTTAAGGTTCATGTCACCTAGTATTAGGACCTCATTTCGGCCTATGGTGCTATCAACTAGTAGTAGGAGGTTTTTAAGCCCTTTTAGCCCTCCTGCGGGGGGGTTATAGGCACAGACTATTTGTATTTTCTTTGACCCTAGTAGGAGTGTAGTGTGTAGTGCTTCACCGGGAGATAAGGTTGGTAGTGAGTTTTGGATTAACTGCAGATGTTGTTTGTAGTAGATGGCAACTCCTCCCCCTCGCTTAGGGATAGACCTGTCTTGCCTCATAAGATTGTAGTTGGGTAGAGCAGTTAGCGGGTCAGCAGTGGAGGGGTTTAACCAGGTCTCTGACAGGCAGAGGATGTCTGGGTGGTTCTGTACAACCCATGCCTCGAGTTCGGTTAGGTTGTGAAGGAGACTTCTGATATTCATGTGCGCAATACAAAGTCCCTTGGAGTTTAGCCACGATTCACTATTTGGAGTCACGGTGCTGAGATGGGTCCAGGGTTAGGCTCCTGCCAATAGTAACGCTAGGAGGAGAAAGTACCACAGTTTACGGTTGACGAAAGGGGTAAACATGGAAATTACGATCACCGAGGATTTATGCAGCGAGTTGGCTAAGTGGTAGATGAGTTTATGGGGTATAATGAGTGGGAAAGTGTTCAAATGATAATGTGATGATGTTTGCACCAGGGGGTGCCTAGGGTATGTAGCAAGTGTACAACCGAGGGGTTTGTTTTGGCAGTTTGTTAGGATTTAGACTAGTATTAGGTTGAGGAGACAGGACAACAGAAGAAGTTTTGCACAGGTTTTAATGGCCATGTTTGTGCAGAAAAGTTGTCCGTGGAGCTGATTAATAGGCGAAGAAAACCATTGCCTCAGGGAAGAGAAGAGAGGTCTGGTGAGCTGATGTATAGGTGAAGGAACAGAGCCTCAGGGAAAGAGAAACAGGTTTAGTAAGACTGACACGTTAGTTTTGGTGTGTAAGTAAGGTTCGGAGGAGGAGAAAAGTGTAATGCCCTCTAGCTGCAGTTAAATATAACCTGCAGATGGTAATTTGGGGAGATAGTATTTTGCAGCCACCTAAGGGGCGTGGAAGGGGCATGTAGGGGAGTGACTTATGACTATAAAGCTAAGGCCGGGTGTGGTGGGGGGTGGGCGGGGAGCAGCGGAGTAAGCGCTCCGTGCTTTAGGAGCAGTGGCCCGGCTGCAGACGCTACAAACAGGGAGAAAGGACCACCAGATGGGTCTCCCTTTCGGACGAAGTAGCGCTTGGCTTCTCAATGCCTTGCGGTCTAACAGAGAGGCGTTGGGGACTAAGCGTTGCAAGATTCCAGCAGCTTTAGCAGCCGAGAGTGAGCCTGGGACTCCCGCTGGATCAGGGGCAACTCTTGCTTAGGACTACCGACTCGACCTCAGCTACACAGATTCAGTAAAGCGAGGGAGATCAGTTTCAGTTACTGGGCACATTGGGAGGCAGACTACCATAACAGGATGCTAATAACTGAGCAGTCGGTGAGAGGATTTTAGAGGAGGTTTTGGCACCACATTCAAAACAGTAATACAGCCCTTGCAGATTTAGCTGAGATCAGGTCCTCCGAAAAATGGCTGTTTAAAAGAAATGCACATACAGCGAATTGGTCCCAAGGTTCAGGGAATTTTGCAAGAGACAGTTCCGTATCACTATAAGCAAGGCAGAAAAGGCGCCAAGTTCAAGAAAAGCAGAACAAAGAGCCAACAGTCTGAATGAAGTTTCGATCGATGGAGGAAGGGTTTTACCTTGCGGGCGGCTCAGGGTCGTCGGTGGGGCACTCCGGGGCAGAGATGCGCCCTCCTGTAGCCACAGCTGAGGAGAAAGAGAGAGGGTAAGTAAACTGAAGATATAGGGTGGCTGAAACTTAGCAGGAGACAGTAGATTGGAGGAGATTTAGGAGGGGCGGAGAGGGACAGAGAAATGTAGGTGGGGGTGATAAAATAGCAACAGGATTTTACAACTGTGGTTTAGTGGCAAAACAGTTCAGCTGGAGCAAGGAGTGCGGTAATAATCCTAGCTGGTCTTAAGTTGGCAGTAAAAAAAAAAAATGAACAACAATTGTAACAAGCAAAAAGAGTTTAACAATGACACAGGCAGCCTAAGAAAGCTTATAACAGGTATTACTATCCCACAAATTGCAGTTCAAATTGACTTGGTAAAAGGAAAATCTGCTGAATAATGTTAATAATGTTAATCCTCCTGTGGGTAAGCGCTCCGTGCTTTCGGAGTAGTCGCCCGGCTGCAGATGCTACAAACGGGGAGAAAGGACCACCAGATGGGTCTCCCTTTTGGCTGAAGCAGCGCTTTGGCTTCAATGCCTCGCGCTCTAACAGAGAGGCGTTGGGGGCTGAGCGTTGCAAGATTCCAGCAGCTTTAGCAGCCAAGAGTGAGCCTGGGACTCCCGCTGGATCAGGGGCAACTCTTGCTTAGGACTACCGACTCGACCTCAGCTACACAGATTCAGTAAAGTGAGGGAGTTACAAAGGCAGTAGATCAGAGAGCGCTGGTAGATTTGGTCTACCTGGACTTCAGTAAGGCCTTCGACTCTATTCCACACAGAAGGCTGTAAAAGAAACTTGACCACACAGGGGTGGGTAAGGAGGTGGTTGGGTGCGTGAGCAGCGGGCTGAGAGGAAGAACACAGATGTTGCAAGTAAATGGCACAGTATCTGCTGAGAGGGAAGTAACTAGTGGTGTACCACAGGGGTTGATGCTGGGGCCTCTACTCTTCAATGTTTTCATATCCAACATCAGGAACAGATTGGAGGGAAAGGTGTGTCTATTTGCGGATGACACCAAGATATGCAACAGATTGGACTCCCCTGAAGGAGCAAGAAGTATGAATTCAGACCTAAAGAAACTGGAGGAGTGGTCAGAAGCTTGGCAGTTGAAATTTAATGCCAAAAAGTGCAATGTCATGCATGTAGGCAGAGGCAGTCCCAAAGAGGAGTACTACCTGGGAGGGGAGAAGCTAACTTCCACCAGCCAGGAACGTGACCTGGGGGTCATAATATCAGAAGACTTGAAGGTGGGTAAACAGTGCAAAAAGGCAACACTAAAGGCCAGTGGCATGCTGTGTTGTATTGGGAGAGGAATCATGAGTTGCAGGAGGGAGGTAGTGCTGCCAATTTACAGGTCACCTGTACACCCCCACATGGAGTACTCCATACAATACTGGAGGCCACACTTCAAAAGGGACATCGACAGACTGGAGACGGTGCAAAGGAGGACAACAAAAATGATTCAGGGGCTGCTCCAGATAGCATACAGGGATAGGCTGCAGGAGCTCAGCATGTACTCCCTGGACATGATTAAGACTTTTGAGTATATTAGGGGTATAAATAAGGTTATGGTGCAGGAGCTGTTTCAGGCGAAGGAGAGTGATAGAACTAGAGGGCACAATATGAGGCTGAAGGGTGGGAGGTTTAAGAGCAATGCTAGAAAGTTCTTCTTTACCGAGAGGGTGATAGACCCATGGAATAGCCTACTCCACTAGGTGGTAGGGGCCAAAACAATAAGAGACTTCAAAGATGCATGGAATAGGCACAAGGGTATCATTTTACAGAAAGGCTGGGGGGGTAGCATCCTATTAAAAAATTGGGGGGCAGACTAGATGGATCTTGTGGTCCCCTTCTGCCATCACTTTCTATGTACTTAATTTTTAATTTCTGGTGTCTCTTTGCTGACCATGAAAAATCTTCCTTCAATCCTAACCTGCTTACTAGGTAAATCTTTGCTGTTTAACCTACTACAGACAAAACAGAAGCTCTGGTTCCATCTTAGGCCTTCTATTGGTTGATTGTGGGGCTGAACATTCTGCCAGTAAAACTGAACAGAGATTTGAAATCTTGTTTTCCAGAAATAGTAAAAGTCCCATCTGTTGAATGTAGAAAAGATAGAATAGAATCACTGTCAGGAAAAAGGAGGAAATAATTTAAAGAAGGAGGAAAGGTGAGGAAACAGGTAAATGGGGGTGGGTTTGGGAAATAGAGGTTTATTGGTTAATCAAAAAAAATGTATTTTGCCATGCATAATATTTGAAACTGAGATGTCATAGTAATGCTGGGATGTACTGGGAGTATTTTGTTGGGGTGAATAAACATTTTTTTTAAATGATTAAAATGTTTAATATTATTTTATTTTTGTGCATTTCTTTACCACCACCCTGCCAAAAAAAAAAAAAAGTGGACCCATTTTATCATTGGAATAAGACACTCCTGGGCATGCTTTGTAGTGGGATAATGGCACTTCTTGGGTGGTTGGAGGCACTTAGTGATGCCCCTTACCTCACAGCATACCCAATGTGTGCCGTTATTCCACCACAACACACACCCTGTCATGTCTTATTAAGTAGATAATATCTAGTGGGCATTTAAATATATGAAATATAAACCAAACTGTGTTGAAAGTAACACACAGCAGAGTGTGCAGTGATGCTGTACTTACTGTACACCCAATGTAAGCTGTGCACCTCAGGCTCAATTATCTAGGCAGTGCAGTTCATACAGCATCACCACACACTGTAGTGTATTATTGCACTTATAATATGGCTAACACATCTGTATTACTAATAGTTTCATTTTCACAGCTTGTGTGTTATATACGTGTCATTTGTACAGCTGGTATTTCATTATACTGACCAACACCCTTTATTTAGTGAGATGCATTTATGTTGGTATGATATGAATTGTGTTGAACCTTGGTTCAGCGTTGTTCCAGCACATAACCTATATTTTTCTATCATAATGATAAGCAAGGGGATTTTTGGTTTTGCAATTTATAAACCCTTGTCAATTTCATGAATCAACTGACTGAATGTGTTTACAATCTTGAGGCAGTCTATAATGAGCTGGTTTTCTATTTGAGAACAAGAGGATCCAAAGGAATATGGGGGCTGTTATGTGGCTAGACAGATT
Organism: Neoceratodus forsteri; assembly: GCA_016271365.2. Lineage (NCBI taxonomy): Eukaryota > Metazoa > Chordata > Ceratodontiformes > Ceratodontidae > Neoceratodus > Neoceratodus forsteri. Next base: position 240,001,518 of record CM057459.1, on the reverse strand, counting down.
GATTGATTGATTGATTAATTGATTGATTAATTTGTTCTTATTTACTGGTAAGCTCACTGGAATCATTTCTTTTTGTAGGAGTATCTGAGAAATATAAACCAGCAAAAAATAAATAAATAAGATACAAATATTATTACACATCCTTTTACAAAACCAAATCAAAGCATTTACGTTTGTAATGTTCAAGCAAGTATTTTTTAAACCTATTTGTGAAAGTTCCAAAAATCTGTATCGGTGTTAGATGCAGAGAGGAATCAAGTTCCAGCTCTTTGGTAAGTAGTTACCAAAGGACTGATGGCCCAACTTGGTTTTCATGGATGGAATGCAGAGTAGATTGTTAGTAAACAAGTGCAAGTTTGGGTGAGCACAGTGAAGTGTTAATAATTTAGCTTAACTGGAAAGAGAACACGTATCCAATATACTGTATATTATGTTACCCAGACTGTATTTAATCTTGCTTCAGTTGAACAGTTTTAAATAACAGTAACATGTACAGTGATTTGCCTTTCTACTAGCAGACAGAGCAAAGCACCCTAACGTATTGATGGGTATATTCTAGTCAGCACCATAGCCAAAGCACAGGCCATAACAAATGTTCCAAAACCCAGGACTTGTACAAATTATCTTGAACAACAGCCAATGGGGCTCCATTGGTTAAAAAAGGTCTTTATCCTATACAATAATTCCCTTTCATGCACAGTCAGGAACTCCAGATATGACTGAGCTGAAGGAACAAAAACTTAAGTTGAAATGGACATATATTATAAAATATTTACAAGCTGAAATGAAATAGTATTGTTTAAAAGTAGCAGGTTAATTGAACTTTTGGACAGACTATAAATATAGTTTAATGGGTGAATTCTTGTTTTGCTTCAAATACCAAACAGTAAGTGCAACTGGAGTAACTAGATTTGTTTGAGGAAATCCATTATGTTTAAGTTGTGCTCATCCCAAATACTGTAAATAAGAGGAATTATGCAAAAAAAAAAAACTATAGAAAGTAAAGGTGAATGAAAACACATAGCAGAAGAGGAAAGAACTGCTAAAAAGGCAACTAGTCAGCAGCTGCTACTTTGACCTTTTGCTGCATCCATGGCAACTGGGCTAAAGATGGAGTTCCGTTTTATTATTCTCACACCCACAATGTTAAGCCTGTGAATCCCATTGCAATTTAATGGTTGGAATCAAGAGGCAGATCTGTGTTCGTTGGACCAGTGCCGACATCCTTTCAGTTAATGAGTGTAGTAAACATTTTCACACCAAGGAACCAGTGCAAAAGGAAATAGTATGGCACACAGAAATATTTACCCAAAACATGAGGAAATGGTCAGAAAAATTATCTGTTAACATTTGTGTTCCATATGGTTCCCTATCAAGCATCTTCAAGTAAAGCATAAATACAAGCACAGTTAAATATTGATAATGACCTCAGGAACTTGATAGATGGTGAGATTTCAAGTGTGAGGGTCAGAAAGAACTATCAAGCCACATGCTAGTATTTTTATTGCTAGTTAAGAAGTTGAACAAAATGCTGCCACTGCTTCAGACTGGGGCTGTACAATTTTTTTTTAACTTTTCAACCAAAAATGACACATTTTTATTTTTGCTTTTCAGAGAGAAGCAGAAATGTGTGGCTTTTCAGCCTCCATTATTCCCCATGTGTTTCTGCAGAAACAAAAGGCAGTTTTGCCAGCAAGAACTGTCTTGTTGCTTTTTCCAGCTGCTTGCCAGAAGCTAAAACACTTTCTGAAACCCCCCCGCAAACATTTCCATGGTTGCTGTGAAATGGTTTTTTTTTTCTGTTAAAATAAAGTTTTGCTTGCTTTCACATTTTGAGAAAATGTCTCTGACTTTGCAAATGTTTGGAGGTTTGCTGTAGAAATGTTGTGAAGTGATAATTTCAAGTTTCATACAAATCAACGTCAGTTTATCTTGAAAAAGAAGAATTTGCTTCCAATATGCATTCAATGATCCATTAGCTAGTAGCAGTAACTTAACATGCTGAACCCTGCGGGATGCATCCCACTATTCCATTAAATACTGGCGTAGTTGATTAGGGAGAATCTTCACATCAGTCTCTTGCTTGTGTTGACTTGATCACTCTAACCAAATCACATTATTCAATTGATTCAAAAATTCTGCATATCTGGTATAATTTATCACATGTATAGCAACTACATAGCAGTCAGTCTGACATCTGTAGAGTAGTTGGGAAACCACTGGAGTCTATAATTAAGGAAAGGATACTGGACTTCCTGGAGGCCAAAGGCCTTCAGAATTCCAGACAGCATGGCTTTACCAATGGGCGGCTGTGGCAAACAAACCAGACTGAATTGCTTCGATTGGGTGGTAAAAGTCATGGATAGGGTCAGGCAGTTGATGTCTTGTACCTAGGCTTCATCAAAGCCTTAAACTCCATCCCACATGGGTGATATGTAAAGAAGAAGGGTGACTGGGGGTATAAAACTGGCAGAGTGGGAGTAGTACCCAGAGGATGGTCCTAAACAAAGAAACCTCAGGGGAAAGGGAAGTCATGAGCAGAGTGCCCCAGAGATTGGCTTTAGGGGTTTTCATAAACATGTTTGTTTGTAATATAGCAGAAAAATAAAAATACAGACTGTGATGACTGAAAACAGCCCAATAGCACATCCAGTCTGCCACAGGAGGAGGGGACTCAGAAAAAAAAGATATACCTCTTCGCAGATGACATCATGACTTATGGAAAAACAGATACTAAGGAGCAGATAAGATCCATATAGAAAAATTTAGAACATCTGGAGAGGTGATCAAGGTGTTGCAGATGAAATTAATGTGAAAATGTGCAAAGTAATGCACATAGTGGCCAAGAACGGGAGAACTATAACGGGATGACTGGATTGGCTATGGAGAGCACATCAAAGGAACAGGACCAGGGTGAGTTAATAATGGTGAACCTGAATGGATCGGCACAGTGTAATAAGGCTGCTCACAGACCAAACTGGAAAGCTGAGGTGCATAGGGAGCAGGATCACTAGCAGAAGACATGCGGTAATGCAGGTGCTGAATACTGTAGATCTCTGGTTCACCCTTACTTGGATTATTGTATGCAGATTTGGAGCCCACACTTGAGGTAAATCAAGGGGCTGGATTTTCAAAGGGTGGTGCAGGGATTTCATCAAGTCCTGTGTAACAACACTTTGAAACTGGTGTTGCACCAAATGCTTTTGCCACAACTGCATGCAGTTTTAGTAGCTTGGATGCAGTTGAGACAGTTCACCCAATTTACAATTGTGTGTGAGGAGGCAGACTGTGGGGGGGAATAGGGAGGAATGACATGGGCACAGTCCCCAAATTATACATGCTTTGGCAGACTGGATGAGCCACTAGATCATTAGCTGCCATCAGTTTCTATGGATTTACTCTAATGGCTTAGTTGCCTGGGCTTTTTGATCTATTTATTCTTAGTTAATTGCATATTTATATGTCTTAGCCTCATTTACTTTTTTTTTTTTTTTTGCAGTTAATTTCTTTTCCCTCCACCAGTCCTTAGTTAGGTAGATCTCCTCCATCCATGTCAGCCCCATTGCTCCAGCTTTCTGCTGGGACTTACAATCATGGTTCTGCTGCATGGCTTGGGTACTCACGGGGTGCAGGGTCTGCAAGTGGTGGGAGATGGCCCACTAGCTGGGAGCTGATTTTTCTCTTCCAGTGGATTTCTTCCTAGGGCAGCAGGTATGCAATGGCACCCAACACAGCCCTGCACATGCTCTTGTGTATAGGATATCAGTGGTCACCACTCCCCTTGTCCCTGTGTAATGATCCCTGGCTGCCTTGTTCCCAGCCATCGCTAGGGGCCAGGCTTGCACTAGGCGCCATATCCACCTCCCCAGGAGATGAGAGCTGTCCTCTGGGCACTCGGTCCTCTCTCTCCCCCTGGTCAACCCCCACTGACCTTGGTCTGCTCCTGAGACATAGTCCTTTATATAATGTGAAATGCTGACACATTGGGACATGGGCTTCATAATGTGGTATATGGACACTTCAGCACATTGGCCCTCATAATGTGAGACACTGACACAATTAATGTAAGCATGTACCGGGTTTGGATGTGCACTTTTTTTTTTTATTGGACTGCAAACTTATTTATGCTTGGGCTGCCCAGTGGCACAGTGGGTAGCACTACATGCTGTAATGCCGGTGAGCCAACTTCGGAAGTGAGCTCAGGCAGCTGGCTGAGTGGTCAGTGGGCTGTGGAGGCACTGCCGCTCAGAAATGCTCCTGGGCCAGGAATGGAGGACGTCTAGTTCTGCAACACACAGACACACACAAACACACACATATACATGTAGTTTTTTCCTTAGTTCTTTTTTTCTGTAAGCTTTTTTGTTTAAAATGTATCTTTTATTTTTCAAATTTCTTTTCTTTGCAGTTGTGTAGTGCTGCTATGCACTGTCAGGCAGTATTGTGCCAGATGGCACCACGCTTATTGTGCACTTGTGTGCACACTGACTGCACAGCCTCTGCTCTCTAAACTGAGCATTTACACACACACACACACACACTTTTATCTTAGTTCTTTTTTTCTCTAAGCTTTTTTTGTTTAAAATGTTTCTTTTATTTTTCAAATTTATTTTGAATTTCTTGTCTTTGTAGTTGTGTAGTGCTGTTGTGAACTGTCAGGCAGTACTGTGCACTTGTGTGTACGCTGACTGCACAGCCCTACTCTGCAGTCTAAGCAGTTAGTCTCCCCCACACACACACACACACACACACACACACACACACAGTCTATTTTATCTTTTACCTAGTTTATGTTCTTAATCTTTTTTGTTTTGACGTTTGAGTTTTATTCCAGTGCAGACAATGCAGAGTAAGAGGTTACCAGGCACAAGCCCCCCAGTCTCTCTCATTTCTAGTTTCCCTCTGTTCTTCTTTACTATTCTCTTAGTTTGCTCCTTACCCCTTTCTTAATCTTTAACTTTCTTTTCTGTTCTATTGTTAATTTTCTGCAGATTGTACCGAGTGAGCCACTACTCCCCCTCATACACAGTCTCCTCTCAACGTTTTTCCTTTTTTGGTACTATCTTGCTTTTCTTTTTTTTCTTCTTCTTCTCTTGTCCTGATGTCCTGTCCTGTCTGTCTCCTGATTCCCCACTCCATCCTCCTTTCTGCTTTGGTCTGTTGTGAGGACTGAGTGGCACTGCTGAATAGCAGACATTAAAGGACCACTACAAAAAGAGCTCCTTTCCCCTCCGTTGGCTTTGCTAGAATGGTCCCGAGATCGTAGCCACACAACTATGAATTTTCCAGTTTGCACATACGATGTGGTTGCTCCTCTACACCCTGTGACCTCTCCTCAGCCTCCTAAGCCTGCCATGACAAGCATATGGGCTGAGAGAGGTAAAAAAAAAGTTAATCTGAGCTGAGATCCAAGCTGAACTGACAAGGTTCGGCATGGTTCTTCTGGAAACCAAGCCACATATGTTCGGAGCAGATCAGCTTTCAGAAGGAAGTTTCTGCACACCTCTACTTACAATCCCACCACTGGCATTACTCTTTTCACTTACATTATCTAAAAAATGTCTTGTCCCTTTCATTAACTCCTGGGCTATTCTCTCTTCAGTTTGCACCTTTGCACTCCTTATTACGTTCCCTGCTTCTCTCAGTTTCTCCCCATAAACCTCCCTAGCTTCCCCTCTCTGCATCTCCTTATACGTTCTGAATGCTGTCATTTTAATTTTTACCTTTTCAGCCACCTCTGTTGAAAAACATGGTGGTCTCCTTTTCATCTTGCTTTTGCTCACTTGTTCGATGCAGAGGTTTGTTGCCTTTACTATGCTCCCTTTTATCTTCACCCACTGTTCCTCTACCCCACCCAGGTCACCCACCCTTGCTAGGTCATCCCTGAGGCATTCACCCATGTCTTTAATATCTGCCATCCTGAAGTACAGGACCCTCACCCTCATGTAGTTCAAGTCAACCACTGTCCTTATATTGAACCACACTGCATGGTGATCAGTGGTCCTCAAGTGGCCTCCCACCTTGTCGTCTTCGTCTGCCACTGTCCCTGTTAGTGAGTACTAGGTCCAGTATTGCCCCATCACAAGTGGGTTCCCTGACTAATTGCCTGAGGAATGCTCCCTACAGAGAGTCCAGGATGTCTCTACTTCTAGCTGCTGCTGCTGCTGCTGAGAGGCTCCAATCCACATATGGCAGGTTGAAGTCTCCCACCAGCGTAACTGCCCCCATGCTAAAGAAGGTTTGTAGATCACTACAGTGCAAATTGTGGCTCCATTCCCCACCTCTAGGATGATCCACAGTACCTCTGCCCTCCCTGTATTCCCTCTATCTCCGTGTTTTTTATGCTTTTCATCACATAAAGCACAACTCCTCCTCCTTTCCTTCCCACCCAGTCCTTCCTAAAAAGAGTATAGCCCAGAATGGCCATGTCCCAATCATGGTTTTCAATGCAGCATGACTCAGTAATGGCCACAATATCCAGATAAGCCTTTTCAATGGTGGTCTCTAAGTCCAGAATTTTATTTCCTAGACTTCTAGCATTTGAACACATGGCCTTCCAGATTTTGTTTCCGCTCTGCTTGTTGCCCCCTTTTTTCTTTTCAGCCCTCCCTCCTGCCCATCTCAATTTTCAATGCCCACACTCCTTTTCCCCTTCATCTCTACCATCCTGCTTCCTTTATTAACTTGTACCTTGGAGGATTCCTCTCCCCTCAGGTTCTCCTTATTCTCTACTTCAGCCTGTGGGGGAGGCAGTTTCTGATTTCCTGATTCTTTCTGCCAGTCCCCTTGGCTAGTTTAAATTATGCTGAATTTCAAAGCTGAAAAAAAGAATACTACTAACAGCAAAATAATACTTTTTTTTTTTAATTGTTTATCCAGGAGTGGCACACTAAGCTGAAAGCTTTTTTACAGGTGCGACCTGGAAGCAGAGGGAAGTTAAATGACTTGCTCAGGGTCACACAGTATGCAAGTGGGGGCTGTGGGATTCAAACCCAGGTCTCTAGATTTGCAGCTCAAAGCCTTAAACTGCTGTGCTATACTGCCTCCCTTACTTAGAATTTGTACAGTTTAAGGGACTTAACCTACTGTATCAATGTACTGTTCTTGTCACTTTAGAAACTGCTAATTTATATTGGGAAGAAAAGGACAATCAGCAAGAAACTTTATTTTCTTTGTAATATATCCAGCCATTTATTAAAATGAATTTTGCATGTTATATAGATGAACATCAAACTTGCCAAACAGCATTTTAAAAAAGGAAGCAAAGAAACAATTATTTTGAATATTTCAACAGTGCTGGGGGAAACTTGCAATGTTCACTGTGGAAACTTCCATGACAAATCTGGAATACTTTACAAACTTGCTGCTATGGTAAAAGTTAAATATTTGCCAGAAGGCTGGAGAACATTTGCCAAACAAGGTACATATTCAAACCAAATCGGTGGACAAGTGAAAGTTCACTGGTACAAATACGTGCTTTCCTCTGTGTGGATCAGAAATGGGCAAGAAAGTCCTGTACATACAGTAGGAACACAGGAGTTTATGACAGAAGCTGACTTGGCAGCCCATCAAGACTGACTCTCAGTTTAATTTACACCAATTTTATTTATCTCTGACGCTGTCCCTCATGTTTTCCCAGGTCTGCATTGAAGGCAGACAGCATCTTTGCCTCATCTACTGAATCCGGAAGTGCATTCCACCTCCCAGAACCCTAAGTAAGTGTAGAAGTTCCTACTTTTCTTGCTCTTTAACATCCCTCTCCCAGTCTCTTTGCTGTTTCTAGTTGCTATTTCTCCTTTCTGACAATGATGTTCAATTTTTTTTATTTTACCAGCAATAAAAACTGCATAGCTTGCAAATGAATATAAACATGCATATACAATTTAAATGAGAACAAGGCTTACTTGGCTTGAAGAACAAGAGCTATGACACCAGCAGCCAGTGGAGCAGCACTGGATGTTCCTTCAAAATCACGAATGCATCCATCACCAAGTTCTGTGGTAACCTGTTAAAAATTAGAGCAGGGGAGTTTTGAAACACCAGACAGAATATAAGACCATAGTTTTTTGTTAAGTATTTGCTAGCTGTCTAATAAATTAAGAGCACAAAGATGGCTATCCTGTATACAATCATTAAGGAGACAATGGCAGATGCAATAAATTAAAAGCATAAAGGTGGATAGTTGGTGTATAGAATCAGTAAAAAGACAATGGCAAATGCAATGCATGATTTCATTTTTTTTAAAATGTATTTGTTTAGTTTTTGTTGACTGGGTAAGTGCACTAGACAAATCCTGCCTATTTTCAGGCACGACCCGGGGGAGGGGGATACAGATGAATGCCAACTGTCCTTGAACCAGATTAAGCTGTTTTGCAATACAGTAAACATCAAAGTGTGCAACAAACATACATACACCAGATAATTGCATCACAAAAACTGAGCCAACAGCAGACTACTACAGCGGCCCAGCTGCTGGGAGAACTGGGTTGGATCCCAGCCTCAGGACTCTCACTGCAGACTGTGAAATACTGAGTGGCTTCACCAAGGTGATGCTCGGAAATTCATGCACTCCTCACCACCCCATGGCCGATCTATAAAGAGCACTGACTCTATGGTGGAAAATTACACATATGTCATCTGCCAGCAGGAAGGAGCAGTACGGGGAGTCACTTGAGAAAATACAATGTACAGTAGGACCAAGGGAAAACCTGACCACTTCTGGTTCAAAGTCCTCAGATATGTAGTCTCTAACTGGGCCCCCCCAAGACATACATACATACCTGCAAGCATACCTACTGGAATGAGGGACCTTTTAGAGCCACAGAAAGCAAATACAGAATAGAGCAATACATTAGGGAAAGGATATTCAAAGGTTCTGGCTGAACCCACAACATGTTTGCTCAGGAGTAATTAGTGCCTAGAGCAAGTCATGGGTATACTGGAACATGCTTGGGCACTTTGGGAGCACGAAAGGCATGTTGCAATATTCCAACCAGGCACTATCCAGATTGTGCTCACAATCCCATGCCCCCTACTGGACACAGGCAGTACATGGCCAATAGGGTGCTCTAAGAATATGAGAGCAATCCTGCTGTTTTTTTTTTGTTTTTTTTTATTAACCCTTAGGTTGCTGACAGAATTAGAATATATAGGAATTTTGGACTGATGTATCAGTCCACGGCCCTGCAAGGGTTAATAGTTTATTTGCATTTCCTGTATATATAATACAATTCTACTAACAATTACAGGTATCGTCATACACCACACCCAATACAAAAGGTCTGCCATCCAGTCTACCTTGCACTAATACCCAACAACCTTCCTTATCCTGCTTAACCTGATCTGGCACCAAGTTAACCATATTATGACATAAAATAGCCACCCCCTCTCTTCTTCAAAGAACAGGATGCTTTAAAAACTTGTCCCCCCCCAAATTCTCCCCAATTTTTCTGACTCTTTCTGAACTAAATGAGTTTCTTGTAAAAAAAAGATTTGTGCCCCCAATTTTCTAAGGTGTGTAAGGACGTGTTTCCTTTTAACAGGGCTATTTAGACCACAAACATTCCAGCTTATTACTTTGTAAGACATAGACATAGGAAAAACATCTAATACCCCTTCACCCCCTCCCTCGGGCTGGCCCCCACTAAAATTCCAGTTCTCCACTTTACAACATTACAAAATAGAACTGTAAAACAAATACAAATACGAATATATGAATTTGCCAGCAGAAAAAGGCCACCTGGTCTATCAAGTCTGCTCGAGTAAATTTTGCAGCTAGCACCCTCACCTTGCAGCTGCCCTGCCCCCCTTCCCAATTACCCCTTCTTACCTTGTCCCATCCCCTTTTGAAACTACCCACTGTCTTACAGGCTACCACCTCCTCTGGTAGAGCATTCCATTCTGCCACGACCCTCTCCATGAAAAGTGTCTCCTCATTTCCATCCTAAATCTTCCCCCCTCCAATCTAAGGCCATGTCCTCTTATATCCCTCCTCCTCCTCAGCCTGAGTATTCCTTCAGTGCCTGCCTTGTTTATCCCCTTTATGTACTTAAAAGTCTCAATTATATCTCTCCTCCAAGGAGTACATGTTCAGCTCTCTCAGCCTTTCCTCGTATGGTCTGTCCTCCAATTCCTGGATCATCCTTGTTGCCCTGCATTGTACCCCTTACAGTAATTTCACATCCTTCTTCAGCTATGGCTGCCAGAATTGCACACAGTACTTCAGGTGCGGCCTGACCAGTGCCCTGTAGATAGACAGGATCACCTCCCTGCTCCTGGAGGAGATCCCTCTCATGATACAACCCACCATCCTGTTGGCTTTCATTGCTGCCCTCCTACACTGCCCTGTAATGTTCATCTTCCCTGTTACAACCACCCTAGATCCTTCTCCTCCTCAGTGGAACCTAGCTACACCTCTCCCAGCTAGTAACCCCTTCCTGGGTTCTTTGCTCCAAAGTTCAGGACTTTGCACTTTTTCACATTGAACCCCAACTGCCATGCTTCCGACCATTCCACCAGTTTTCTCCCCTGCCAACTTGCTGTATTGTCAACCACTGCCCCCAATTTTATATCATCAGTGAACAGACTGATTTTATTCCTGATGCTATACGAGATATCCGTTATGAATATTCCAAATAGCACTGGCCCCAGTACCAATCCCTGCAGCACCCCACTTGTCACAACCCTTGGGGATGAGAGCTCCCCCACTACCATCCTCTGCTGTCTTCCCTGAAGCCAATTCTTAATCCATTTAACTTTCTTAGTCCCCACTCCCATGTATCCCATATTCCCTCCCAACCGCCCATGTGGCACAGAATTAAAGGCCTTACTGAAGTTCAAGTATATGACATCCACCGCATGACTCTTGTCCAATTCCCTCGTGACCCAGTCGTAATACTCAACTAGGTTCGTCTGGCAGGATTTTTGGAGACAAACCCATGAAAGTGACTGTCCTGGAACCCATTGTTTTCCATAAAGGTCACCAGCCTTTCCTTAAAGAGCAACTGTGCACTTTAGCACATGCTTTCAAGAATAAGATGTTTAACTGTTACAATTTGGTAGAGAATATAGTTTTTCATTTTCAATGTCCCCTTCCAAGATTGACAGCACATCTAGGTTGTCCATCAAAAAAGTCTGTATAGAAAACATTTTCCTCTACCCTATTTACCTCACAGTGCCTTTGTTTATGACATCATATTGCTCACCATGACAAAAGACTGTGATGTCACAGACAGCAATTGTGTGGTTAGCAGGGGAGAGTCAGATACATTTTGAAAGACTCAATTAAATAATTGCTGTATTATCTACATATTTAGCAGACCAACAGCAGAGGAAGGTTAAAAAAATAACAAATAATTGGAAAACAATACAGTTAGTAATATAATTAATGTAAATCTAATGTTTTTAGCTTTTTTTTCTATGATAGAAAGTTGCCTTTAAGTATTGTCTCCATCAGCCTCCCCACGGTGGAATTAAGTGTAATGGCCTGTAATTATCTGGCTCATCCTTTGGTCCACTTTCATGGATGGGTACCACGTGGGCCATCCTCTAGTCATGCGGTATGCATCCTGTGTCCAGGGAGGTATTGAATAGTTCTGCCAGCTGTCCAGCCAGGATCTCTGCCATTTCTTTCAACACCCTGGGGTGTATGCCATCTGGTCCTGGTGCCTTATTCACCCTCATAGCCCTTAAACCCCTTCAATAACATATCTTCAGCGATCAACCCGTCCGATACCCCCTCTCCCCCATGCCCACCCTGCCCACCCTCTGCGGTAGCTGCCCTCCTTTCTCCCTCATGAATACAGAACAGAAGTACTCATTCAGTGCTTCTACCTGATCCACCCCTTTCTTTGCCCACCCCCTGTCCTTCCTGATCCTCACTATCTGGTCCTTGCAGCTCCTTCTCTTCCATATGTATCTGAAGGAGTCCTTCTCCCTGTCCCTGATGCCCTGCACCAGCCTCAATTCCCTGGAGGCCTTAGGTGCTCTGACTCCCCTTGTAACTTCCTTGGACGTCTTCACATTCTCCTCCCTATCCTCCCCTTCCCAGATGTCTTGTATTTCTTGAATGCTGCTTTCTTAGCCATCACCAGTTCTAAGACCCCTTTACTTAACCAGTTATTTTTTAGCCCTTCCCTTTTTGCTCTGCAATCTGGTACATGTCTTAGTAGCCTCCAATATCCCCATTTTGATTTTTTTCCATTTCTGATTCACATCTCAGTCTGGCTGTATTCCTTCCAGGTGCCCCCCATAAGTTTTCACCCATTCTTCCAAAGTCAGTCTGTCTAAAGTCCACCACCCTGGTCCCTGTACCCGCTGCTTCTCTGCTCATATAAAGTGTGAACCACACCAAGTGGTGGTAACTCCCAGCCAGTGGATCCTCCACCCCCCACCTCCCTTACAGCCCCCCCCCCATTGGCCAGAACTAGATCCAGCGTATTCCCCCACCTAATTGGCTCAGTGACCATCTGTGCCAGGAAGCAGTCCTAGAAGACATCCAGGAGTATTTGCTCCCTAGCACTCGAGGTGGCTGTGGTACCACAATCCACTCCTGGTAGATTGAAGTTCTCAAGAATCACTGTGTTACCTTTCCCACACATCTTCCTAATTTGTCCCTGCTCAAATGTAATCTTCCCCCTGGGTATAGATCCCTAATATCCCAGACCCTGCCCCAGCCTCCCACTAACCAATACCGCTTGGATCGACACCTGTTTCCCAGCCAACTGTTGAATTCATCTATCCTACCGTTCCTTGCTGTACTTGCCCTGGGCACTGTGAGTACCTCAAAGAAGGCCACTGAGCTCCCTACCTCCTTGCTCAACTTACCCAGTTCCATAAACCTATCCTTAACCACCTCTACTGTTTCCCCTGACAAGTCGCTTGTATCCACATGCACCATCACATGTGGTTTATGCCTTCCCCTCTTTGCACACTTGAGAATAGCCTGTCCTGCTTTATTTGCTGTAAACCCAGGTAAGACTCTACCCACACGCGACTATGTCTTTTCTTTTTACTCCCCCATCTGACTCCTTTTAGTATGGAATCACCCAGCACTAGCACATCTCCCCCCCCCATTTCTCATCCCTCCCCAAACTCTCTTTCCTTGTGCTTGCCCCGAGAGTCCATCTTGCCCTGCACATTTGCATCCCTATCTGTACCCTTAACTCCACCTCCAGCCACCTCCCCAGTCCTGCCCCTTCCCGTAACACTCTCTGTACCTGACTTGTCCCCCTTCCCATCTGTAGCTCCCTCATCCTCAATGCCATCCCTACTCTTCACCCTGAACCCCCCTTTCATTCTCCCGTACTGTAACCTCCATGTCCACCCTCATAGCCGGACCCTTTTTTCCCTTAACTGGGATCTGCTCCCCCTTCCTCAGAGCCGTGCCTCCTGTGAGACACATAACCTCCCTCTTCCTCCTGATGCCTGATCCTATCTCCTTACCCAAAACTATTGAGGTACCCACTAAGAGAAGCTTCTTTCTCCCCTGGGATTCTCTGGCCCCATCCCATGTGCTCGTCTCCTGGTGGGTCTGCCCTTCACCACTGGTCACAACCTTGGGTTCCCTTTCAGGGTTCTCTCTCTCCTTGAGAACATCATATTTGTTCTTTAGTTGTACTGAGTGGGGGGGGGATGCTTGGGCTCCACCTTCCTCAATGTTTCTGAGCCCACCATAGTCCATCCAGACCTCTGAGCGAGTACCCTCTGTTGCAGCGGCTGGTGCTATGGTGGTCCCTGGAAGGGGGCAAAGGTCCCCAGTACTCCTGCCAACTATGCTTGAAGCCTGGCAACCTCCTCCCTCAACCCAGAGAGGTTCCTACAAATGGTGCAGCACTGCAGTTCCCAGAAAGTTTTTCTGAACACTGCTGCTCCATACCCACTGCACTGCACCACTCCTTGTGTCATCCTCCATACTCCTTAAGTATGCATCTACCCTCTTTTAGTGTTTTTTACACTCTATCTCCTTTTTACAGAGTTTCTTTATTTATGACCCTGATATGTTTCCTCAGCCCTTGCCCCTTTTTGCTCTGTGCCCCTGACAAACTTATGCTATTCCTAACAGAGTGAAATTGACAAGATCATGCAATGTAAATATACAAATGTCCACTTCCATGATATAACCAGCAGCTCCTCCTCTTTTTGATTTTATTTGTTCTTTAGCTATCAGCCCGTCCAGGGCAGAGCCTATATGCTCCTCCAAACTAACTAAGCATTTCAGAATGTGTGGAGGTGGGGGTGACTGGGAGGACAAAAAAATCTTAGAGACAAAATGCCCCTGGACAGATTCAGACTCACACTCCTACCTCTCTCAGCAGCCAGCAGAATGAACAAACAAAATACCTCCTTGAATAGTTAAAGACAGATTCAAACTAGCAACTCCTACCTGATTGGATCCATTGTTTCTGGGCAAAGAATCCCCTTCCCCAGCAGCCAGCACAAGTTAAAGATTCAAGCTAATCCTCCTCCAGACAAGCCAGCAATAGTTAAAGAGTTAAAGAAAGATTTAAGCTAATCCTCCACCAGACAAAATGGTTCACAAAATACCTCACAAAAAAATCTCAGAGACGAGTTGTCCCTGGACAGATTCAGACTTACACTCCTACCTCTCCCAGCAACCAGCACATTACAGAGAAGAACCACTAACCTAGACCAAACAGCAAAAGAGTAACTACTGTATATACAGCTTGATAAGTACAAATCACTACCATTGCAAAATGCAGAAGACATGGCAACAGTCCTACTGTTGGGGCCCACTAATGGTGATTGTTTCACTTCTGCAATCTGCCATATTCATACCCTAACATACAAATAACCCCATAGAACTAGCAAGATGCTAATGCAGTTAAAACAGAAGGAAGCAAGGAAGGCAGTCAGAATAGCAAAGGCCTAAACCAAGGAAAAGGTAGCCAACTCAGTTAAGAAGGGGGATAAACCCTTTTATAGGTGCATTAGGGAGTGAAGAAAGACCAAAGGAGGGATAGAGAGGCTTAATAAAGAGGAGGGTGGGTGGGCAGAGAGGGACAGTAAAAAAGGAGGAATACTGAATAAATATTTCTGCTCAGTATTCACAAAATAGGAGGAAGGGAAGGTACCCAATCCAATCAATAGAAGCACTCTGAATAGGGGGGTCAATACCAGTCCTTTCACAGAAGAAAGGGTTCTAAAAGAACTCCTAAAACTGAAGGTGGACAAAGCAGTTGGGCCTGATGGGATTCGACGCAGAATTCTAAAAGAACTAAGGGGAGAACTAGTGACACCACTGACTACCCTTTTTACCAAATCATAGGAGGATGGTGAAGTACCTAAGGACTGGAGGAGGGTGGATGTGATTCCCTTCACAAAAGTGGAAGGAGAGCAGAGGCAGGAAACTACAGACCTGTTAGCTTGACTTTAATGGTAGGGAAAATGATGGAATCACTTCTGAAAGAAAGAATTGTTGAATACCTGGAGGCCAGTGGGACACAGGTCCCAAGGCAGCATGGAGTCACAGTGGGAAGGTCATGTCAGATGAATCTAATTGATTTCTTTGACTGGGTGACCAAAGTAGTAGACCAGGGAGGGGCTG
Source organism: Neoceratodus forsteri (assembly GCA_016271365.2). Lineage (NCBI taxonomy): Eukaryota > Metazoa > Chordata > Ceratodontiformes > Ceratodontidae > Neoceratodus > Neoceratodus forsteri. The sequence goes on along the minus strand of CM057459.1, from coordinate 239,985,953 downwards.
TGGACAAGGTCTACCTAGACTTTAGCAAGGCATTTGACACAGTCTCATACAAACAATTAATAAACAAATTAGCCAGCCTGGGAGTGGGTCCCAGGGTGGTAGCCTGGGTAAAAAATTGGCTGGACAACAGGACACAGAGGATAATAGTAAACAGAGTCCACTCCAAAGAAAGGGGGGTTACTAGTGGGGTACCACAGGGTTCAGTACTGGGTCCAGTCCTTTTTAATGTCTTTATAAGTGACATTGCAGAGGGACTGGAAGAAAAAGTATGTCTCTTTGCAGATGACACAAAGATCTGCAACAGGGTTGATACACAAGGGGGGGGTGGAAAGGATGAGAAGGGACTTGGCAAGGTTGGAGGAATGGTCAAAAGTATGACAGCTTAGATTCAATGCAAAGACATACAAAGTAATGCACCTAGGAAACAAAAACCCAGTGGAAGAGTACACAATGGGGGGAGGGGGTATTAACAACAACAAAAATGGAAAGAGACCTGGGGGTAGTCATATCAGATGACCTAAATGTGAGAAGGCAGTAAGGATGACTGGGGGGATACTGGGATGTATAGGAAGAGGCATCACCAGTAGAAAACAGAAAGTTGTTATCCCTCTGTACAGACAGTTGGTGAGACCCCATCTGGAGTACAGTGTGCAGTTCTGGAGACCCATCTCTGCAAGGAAATAGACAGGATGGAGGCAGTCCAGAGAAGGGCAACTAAAATGGTGCAGGGTCTGCAACAGAAGCCATATGAAGAAAGACTAAAGGAGCTTAATATGTATACCCTTGAGGAAAGGAGGGAGGAGGGGGACATGATAGAAACTTTCAAATACCTTAAGGGAATCAACAAAGTTCAAGAGGGTAGCATCTTTCAGAAAAAGAGATGTGCAAGAACAAGGGGACACAATCTGAAGATAGAGGGGGGGGATGGCTCAGGGGCAATGTGAGGAAGCATTTTTTCACAGACAGGGTGGTGGACACATGAAATGGCCTTCCTGAGGAGGTTGTGGGGTCAAAAGCAGTGGAGGAATTCAAGAATGCATTGACAGACATAAGGCAATTCCAGTGGGGGGCAGGAAGAAGTAGGCCGTTGGTTAACTAGGATCTGTAGCTTACCCAGTAGGTAGGGAAATGGGCAGACTTGGTGGGCAAAGCAGTCCTTATCTTCTGTCATAGTCTATATTTCTGTTTCTATGCTATGGTGTCATTTGTAACTCATTAGGGACTCATTACAGGCCAAAGCACACGTGTTTTGCATCCCACACATCACATAGGGACACTAGCCATGTACTGCAGTACCCATCCCTTGTGTTCAGTGGTCCCCCGTCCCCAAACACTCATAGCCATAATCAAATGTCCTGGCATTCAGTGGCCCTCCCCAACCCCTGATCCCCACACTGGTAATGCTGTGACACTTTGCTGGCGTCCAGTGCTCCCCCTGCCACCCTTGAACACCCCACCATTAATGGTATGACACTTCCATGGTGTACAGTGGTCACCCACCCCTGAACACCCCACTGGTAATGGTATGACATGTCCCTGGTTTCCAGTGATCCCTCCACCCTTGATCATCCCACCAGTATCTGTATTAAAAAATGCCCTGGTTTCCAGTGGTCCCCAGTTCCACCACCCCTTCTAGGCCCCCCTCGTACAGTATCCACAACCCCTGATGGCAATCCATACAGATCTTCCACCCACCTCGTGTCTGGACATCAAATGAAAAATTGTGACCACGCACCTACTTTCTACAGTAGGCTCAGGATAGCGAACAGTCAGTTGGCAGCCAGCTGTGGAGGTGAGTGGAGTGTCTGTGCCAGTGACCACTGGGGATGTGCGGATACTGTGGGTAGGGGGCCAGGGGGAGTTGTGATAGTGGCAGGAACTGGGTGGATGGGCAGGGGAGATTCAAATGTATGTGGGCAGGGGGACCAATGTACACCAGGGCATATTAATACCACTACTGGTGGGGTGATCAGGGAGCAGGGTTAATCAGTGGACTCCAGAGAAGTGTCATACCATTACTGTTGGAATGTTCTGAGGTTGGGGGGGCCACTGGACAATAGAGAAGTGTTACACCATTAGCAGCGGGTATTTGGGGTGGGGGGGAATACTGGACACTAGAGAAGTGTCATACCATTGCTGGTAGAGTGTTCATGTAAGGGGGGACCCTGGATACCAGGGCATTTTAGACCAGCTACTGGTGGGTGATCGAGGGTGGGGGAAACACTAGACAACAGGGAATTTTAATATAACTACTGGTAAGATGATTAGTGGGCTGGGGACCACTGAACACCAGGGAAGTGTCATATCATTGCCGCTGGGGCAATCAGGGAGGCAGTGCTTAGTGGTCGCATGCCCCAGGACACATCTAGAAACGAGCATGTCTGCTCAGTATGTCTTTCCTGGTGAAACTTTTAAATAAATAAATAAATCATAGGACCTATTTTGGGGAGGCGGTAATTAACAGGGCACCAACGGCTAGTTACCACCCCTCCAAACCTTCCAGCATGCAGATGCACCTACATGCAAGGCACTATCATCTGCTCTGCATAAGTGCACCATAATAATTTAGGGTCGGTTACAAATGAGTTAGGGACTCACTAACCATGCCTCCCAATATATCATTTTGAGATTCTTCCCCGCTTTGGTGTCACAAAGTGGTGTTAGTGAGTTGCTAACCCATTTTGTGATCACTATATGTCTTTTGAACAGCCCAAGACTAGAAGTCTTAAAAGAACAAGGTGACTTTTAAAGGAATAATATCATAAATACCTGCATACACATTGGTTAAAGATCATTTGAACTCTTAAGAGCATAACACTTTAAAAATAATTAAGTTTGTAAGAGAATCATTGATGTGACAGTTTTCCCTTGTCTGTCTGTATTTATCTGTCTATCTCTCTGTTTGTTTGTCTGCCTGTCCGTCTCTCTCTGCCTATCTTTTTTTTATTATATGTTTATCCCCTGTCACCAAGCATTCCTTTTCTGGTGGTGACCTCCAGCCCCATCACCAACTGTCCCAAGCCAGGGGAGTTACCTGCCATCATTCTGCTACTTGGGTTTTCTTCCTTGGTTTTTCTTTCCTGTCTCTTTGGGTCAGAATGCATGCCATGGCATGGGCAGATGGCTTGAAGACACCAGACATACTCAGCACCTGCATCCAACTCTACATGAGGCAGTCGCTGATGCTGTGACATCCATGGTATACCCTGTTCCCCCTCCCCAAAGAAGGAGAAGAGCCATATGTAGATGCTCAATCCTAAATTCTCCAGCTGCCCCCCTCCCCCCCCCGTCAACCCTGGTTCATTCCAGAACCAAGATCACCATTGCTGTGAGTGGTGTGCCACCTGGTGCCTCAGCCCACCCCAGTTCTGGGCTGGCCTGTCTGTCTATCTAATTGCAAAAAACTACAGTACATTAATGTCAATTAGGGTTCCTACCCCACAAACCTCAAATGCCACAAAGTTTGGAAATGTACTATTAGGACTGGCAACCGAATGCCTGAAAAGCTTGAACATTTCCTAACAGGGTTGTGAAACCTAGTGCCCACTTCTCTCCCATCCACTGCCCTTATGACCAAAGGCCAAGCTACAGATAAAGGGCCATGCATCAACAGTCTGGTGCCTCATACAGGGCCAAAATTGTATTTTGTAAATAGCAACCCTAGTCCCGACCCCCTCCTGACCCAAAGCCAAGCTACAGGTCTGGAGTTATGCTACACAGGCCTGGTGTTTCATACATATCCTTTGAATTATAGATCTGTAATTAGAATACTTGCGGGGGAGGTTTACACCTACAGTATTAATGACATGTCACTTACTTTTTGCACAGTACTGTGCCACCCTGTACAAAGCAGTTGACTTGTTACATGTTTTTAAGTACTCTATACATTGCACACTTGTAACTTGCTTTCTTCAGGATATGTACTTGGAACTGCTCAAAGTAGGTTACAAATCTGGGACATGTGCTGCATGCTGTTTTACAGATGTCTTGTATCTGTATGAGGAAAATTTGAAATCCTTTTCCTAAATGAGTATCATGTTGTACATGGGGCTCACAATGCCATGCACCAACAATCACACAACTGTGTGGTAACGGCACCTTAAGACTGGACCCACAGACACTAACATAAACTAGCACAGCCTTGTAGCAGGGAACTGGACCTGTGACTTGACCATGTGAGTCATGAACGTAGGGGAGAGGGTGGGGAATTAGGGCTGCTATTTACAAATTTTGAATATATTGGCATGTATGTGGTGCTGAAATGTTGATGCATGACCCTGTAACTTAAAGAGCTAGTGGAGTCAAAACAGGCAGACAGAAAAGTAATACAAATTTTAAGTAGTAGTCAGTTGTAACATTTTATTTCTGAAGTATTTTTCCTTTTCCTTTTGCTCATCAGAAAGTCTTCTATGTAATGGTATTGTGCTGGATGTGTGGAACAGCTCTTAGCCTGGCAGCTGACATATCTAACTCTACTACCTAACACTACATCATCAACATTGTGATCTCATTGACTGTGATATCACAGGTGAATTACCTGGCAGTCACTCACTTGCAGTTCCTAAGTAGCAGTGATGTCATAGTCAGTGAGGTCACAATGCTGATGATGTAGTGTGGGGCAGTACAGCAAGATATGTCAGCTGCTAGGCTAAGAGTTGTTCCATGCATCACGCCTACTAACATCAGATAAACACTCTTCAAATTAAACAAAGGGAAAAGAAAAAGTACCTCAGATATAAAAGATAATGGTTGGCTGCTTTTAAAATCCAATATTAGTTTTAGGCAGTACACTGTTTTTTAAAAAAAATAAATAAATAAGTTGTATTGATTTGTATTGATAGACATAATACAGTACATATATGCTTTTAGTTATATACAATTTATCTCCACATAAGCTTCACAATTAATAAAGAACAAAAACAATATGAAAAGAAAATACATAAACAAATTCATGTAGACTTGATTTTCTTACAAATAAGTGGAAAATGTGTGTGTGTGGGGGGGGGTGCAGAGTGGGAACATAAACTTATAGTTGTAAAATATGCAGAGATAGGATCACAATTTCCTTTTAGGTTGCCCAGTAATATTTTACACCTCTTCAATAATATACCACAATTTTCAAACATCAAGGTTTCTTTGACTTTATGCCACCATTTGATATTGTCAAATATTAGACAGCTTGAGTATTCCATTCTCTAGTATCATTCTCTTAGCAGCCATTGTACAAAAGACAATAATTTTTTCATGGTTTTAATTTAAATCAAGAGTACCCATATTATTATAAAGAAATACATCTGGTAACCAAGGGAATTTTATCCCCAGTGTGTGTACTACGTTCCTCACAGTGGCTTCCAGCCAAGGGGATATCTTGTTACATTCCCATAAGTTACGATAAAAATTACCAAGGCCACCACATCCATGCATGCATCTATCTATCGCACAACCTAATTTTTATTTTAGCTAGTATGTTTGGGGTGATATAAGCTCTATGGATGGTTTTCCTTTGAATTATTTCTGTTTTTGTCTGACAAGTATGTACATATTAATAAAATGGCAAGAAAAAATCTCGAAATTTCAGTGGCTGAGGGACGTCACCTGACCACACATTAAATCTGTATAAATGCACAGTTAGGTGCTGAGCCATTTTGTAAGTGTAATAAGCCCCTCCAGTGTGTGCATCATAAGATTTTAATGCACTTCCCATTGACATAACGACACTCAGCCTTACATTTCATGCCTTACTACACCCTGGGGTGTTCATTAAAATCCTATAATGCACACCATGTCATGGCTTATTACATGCATAAATATATATATATTCTTTGAGAAAAACTTAATTAATGCACTAGTTAGGGTAACTTGATGCCTCAAAAGTAGGAAGGAGAAATGTGATGTTAGGGTTTCCAGTCCTAACTCCCCATCCCTACCCCCAAGCAGCAAAAGGAAAACACATTAGGATTTGGGGTGTCTGGAGTGTTGGTGAATCAGTGGTGGAGTCTTCCTTGGGGTTGTCATCCCTAATGATCAACCCATTTCATGAGCACACAATGTCACACATGGTCTCCTTGGGCCCTGCATGAAGAAAGGTACAACAAATTGTGCTGGCAACATGTGGCAAGACATACTTCTGTACCTTGAAAGAGTGTATCACTATGAGGCAGTGACTTGGAGCTGCATCTTGTGCTTTGAATTGGAGGCAACAGGCTGGGGGGGTGTAATGCAGACCCCTAGCGGAGGCTGGGGGAACCGTCACGACTGGTGCCACATTGTTGGGTAGGTATGACAGATGCACCTTGCATCATTGCGCTTCAGCCTCCTGGGGATTGCAAGTATCAACATTGCTGCAGGTCCCCTCACATGATGCCCACTTCCTGGTACCTCCAGCCCCCCCCCCCGAAGCACTCATTCCCCACCAGGACAGTAATGCAATGTGTGGCCACCCCTGCAGCCCAACACAGGGGATAAGCCTTGGGCGCCCCACCGGTTGCAGTGATGTGGCTGGTAACCTGGATGAGATTCCATTGGGTGGACATTTTGGTGGCCCCTCCTTGGGGGGTAAGCCAGGGTGGATCAGGGTCAAGTGTGGAAAGGTGACAGTGGTTCACAGGTTAGGGATGAGCTACAGGGGGACTGGCAGCACAAAAAAAGGGTGGAAAAAATTGTCAAAACCCACCTCAAAGGTGATTTAGAAAATGACAGTTGTCATGTTCATGAAGTGATTTGAAAAAAATGGCTATGTTGAAAATCTGTAGTCAAAATATTTAAAATTACCAAAGTTATGAGGTCACATTGTAAAACTTCAATGTACACTTATAAATTTGCCATTTTTAAATAGGTTGACCCCAAATTTTCAACTTAACCCTCTTATGACCCCACCTCATAAAACAAGCACCAGGATCTAGCTAAACAGGTCCCATTTACAGTAACTAGGTTCATTTATGTTTTTTAAAATTACATCGTTTTATGTATTGTCCATGTTTTTTTTATTTCGAGGGGAACAGAAACAAGACGGCAGCTCCCATGGCACAAAAATATATTTATTGCCATGAAAAGCAAGTGACAAGAACTCAAAAACAGTCTTGTGGCACAGAATTTTTGGTTTCATATCAGAATGTTATCCCAAGAACCCCACAGAGAATGTTCAGAACAGAAAAATGCACAACTTTAAAGCCTTAGAACTCTGGAACCATTTAATATTTTTTCACAAAACCTTTCAAATGCACTGCCTATGACATCATGCCTGTACCTTGAACGTTTTGGGAAAAAAATTCCATTCTGTGTAAGCTGTAGGTGAGAGCAAAAAAAAATCCTATATAAAGTAAAGGAAAAAAATAAGACATCTACAGAAAAGTAACATACGTGGATCTCAGAAACTGCACAAGCTGCCACCACAAAACTTTCTACAGATTTAGGTCCTACCTCCTATACAACACGTGCAAAATGTCAGCTGATTTTGTCAGACACTACCAAAGCTATTAGGATGCAATGTTAGGGGTTTAACATTGAACATACTTCTCAGCCCTAACTACAGGAGTGCTACTGCAGCCCTGTAACATACATATATCATTGCCTTTACAATGCAAGCTTTTCCACTGGGTTTGGTTACAAACAACATTTGCCTCACTATCCACTTTTTATTCATTTTAGTTGTGGGATCAGAATATGATGAATCAACACACTTATAAATCCTGGATATTAGTTTCTTAGTATCATACAGAATAATTGTTTCTTCTTCAGAAATTAGGTGAACCTTAGAATAGGTTATCCTATGATTCCAAACTAAGGTATACCACCCTGAGTTTTATGTACAAGCTGGTCCACAAGTCTACCCCTCCTTGCCTCAGTGAGTCTATTTGCCTTAGGCAACCTCATCGTGCCCTGAGATCTGCTTCACTCCCCTTGCTGATAATGCCTAAACTGCAGCTAGCCGTGGCACATAAATCCTTCAACTTCGCAGCTGTGTATGACTGGAACTCCCTCCCCCATCCATCCTGTCATGTGCAACCCTCACTAAGTTACAAGCCAACTTGCTTTCCTTTCTCTCTGCCTGTGGTTCTTGCTTTTGCTTCCAGTGATATTAGAACCCGTTCACTAACAGCTCCATTTTTCTTCTCCTCCTTGCCCTAACCTTCACCCCAGTCCCCTATCTTGCCCTGCCTTATACTCAGATAGTATTTTAGCCTGCTCCTGTCTCCTGTATTTGCTATCTTTAGCTATTTATGTCTATTATGCAGTCGACTCCCTTGTATGGGCCTTGTATTTATTGCAATTTTGTATAGTTTATCTGTTTATTATCTTATTTGTTATTGGCTGTCTCTGTATGTACCTTAATTACTGTGGAACTTTGAGCTGCTGTATAACTAATCTATCCATTGTAATGTAATTATCATGTTTATGCACTCCACTGTATACATTTTGCATTTCTGGGTCACCCCTGAAAAAGGGACTGTAATTGTCTCAGTGGACTTACCTGGTTACCAAAACTCAAATAAATAAATAATAAATAAATACATTTTTTGAGTAAAATCAGACATCAAAATCATTCCCATTTGTTCACAAAAAGTTTTGAATTTGGCCTTAAGAGTGAAGTAAATAAAAAGTTAACTTTATCGTTCTTAGGGACCATGTCTACAAATTGGGAGAAGTAGCAACATTTCCCTGGAATTATCAAATCTCTCCATCTTCTAAAATCATATTTTAATACTTGTTTTTTAATCACATTGAGCAATGTAGCCCATAATTTATCATTACTTACAATATCAGCATATAACCAAGAAATGTTGGCCTTTTGTAACTTTTTATAGTTTGACTGAGTGGGTTCCAAAAAAAAGATTAAGGGGCGGGGGGTACTGTTCTGAACTATGAAATGTATTTTCAAAAAGCAAATTCTTAATTTGATTATTAGGTTGCACTTGTAGATGATATCTTAGAAAATGGAATGCTCTTGATTATGGAAGGATGCCAATTCTCATGGCAACCTTAAAGAGCTGGTGACACGTTCAGGAGAACTTTAACAAAACATAATATTTAGGCATTGTCCAGTTTGTATTTACCATTAGTTCTATATTCCACCTCTCCATTATTTAGTAGTCAAGTCATTTGCATGAAAACAGGATTTTTGCTCCTGAAGAGTTCATCTATTGCTGCTGATTTCTCCCTACCTGAAGTCATAGAGCACAGCTTGTGACCTCACAGTTACTCCCATGGCAATAGACTGTGCTGTCACAACAGAGGCATATGACTTGAAGTAGGGAGTAAGCTATGGAGGCAGATGACCTCAAAATGAACTGTAAGGGACAACAATCATATATTCATACACATTTCTTTAGTAACGAATTATAGGAAGGAGAAATATATAAAATATTAATGGAATGCAAGCAGAATTGTACCTAATTATTGTGTTTTTAAAGACTTAGTTAAGGCATTAGTAGCTCTTTAAGATATTACTCAAATGGAAGCTGTAGGGGTCAGGGCATCCAAATATATCCTGATGTCCAGTGATTATTAAATGATTCCATGCTATTCTGGATTTCCTCTTTTCAACAAAAAGTTATTAAACAAATGCTTAATTTTAAAGAATCACAACACAGGCGGACTTCCAATAATAGTCTGCATTATATAAATTAAATTATGGCATATCCATAAATTTATGGGTCTCCTTCATCCCCAAAGAGATAAGAATAGATTCTGCCAATTTTCTAAATTATTACAAATTTTACATTTGCAAACTATTATTTTTCAGGGTCTCCCCTATATATTTAATACTTTATTTCACTTTGAAATTAGGCAGGTTTTTATTAATATTAACCCTTAGGCTACCAACAGATTTAGAACATATAGGGAATTTGGACTGGTATATCAGTCTGTGGCCATGCAAGGGTTAATATCCTCCCACAGGATATCCTATTGGGGTAGATTTTTGCTTTTATAAAATATACTCTAAAATGAAGAAAATCATACTAACATACTATTTGCGAGCAGATTAGGCCTTATGGTCTATCAAGTCTGCTCGAACCTTAGATCCTTAGTTGGGTGCCAAGGCCCTCCCATCCCTTGTGCTCCAGAAACCCCTATCTTCCATCCCCACCCCACTGGGACAGGCCATCATCTGATACATACACTTTATATGTCTGTCCCACCCTCTCTTGAAGCCCTCCACTGAGGATCTCTGAACCAGCTTGCCAGGCAGTGCATTCCAAGGGTCCACCACCCTCTCAGTGAAAAACCTCCTCCTCTTTGCCCCCCCCCTCACCCTTCCACCTTCCAACTTCAAACCATGCCCTCTGGTGATGCCTCCCTGCTTTAGTCTAAAGATCCCCTCCATGTTTACCCTATTTATTCCCTTGAGGTATTTGAAGACCTCAATCATGTCCCCCCTGTCTCTCTTTCTCTTCCAGTGAAAACAGGCAGATCTCCTCAAGTCTGTCCTCATACGTCAAATCCCCTAGCCCTCGTATCATCTTAGTTGCCCTCCTCTGTACCCTCTCCAGGAGTTGTATGTCCCTCTTCAAGTGTGGTCTCCAGTACTGTACACAGTACTCAAGGTGTGGTCTAACCAGTCCATTATACAGCGGCAGAATCACTTGCTTGCTCCTAGAGGTGATCCCCCTTCCGATGCATCCCAACATCCTGTTTGCCTTGCTAGCCACTCTCCTGCACTGCTCAGAGTTATTCATACATGCATCCACCATGACCCCTAGGTCTTTTTCCCCTATTGAGGCCTCCAGTGCCTCCCCTCCCAGGGTGTACCTGTGTTTAGGGTTTCCCCGACCAAGATGCAACACCTTGCACTTGGTGATATTGAAATTTAATTTCCATGTGTGAGCCCAGCTTTCCAGGGTGTCCAGGTCCCCTTGCAGGGCCAACCTCCCCCTCTTCTCCCTCCACTACTGCTCCCATCTTGGAGTCATCCATGAAGAGACTCATTTCACACCCTATACCCTCCCTGATGTCCGATATGTATGCATTAAACAGGATCGGACCCAGGACCAAGCCCTGCGGTACCCCACTACCAACCTCTCTAGGGTTCGAGAGCTCCCCACAGACCACTACTCTCTGGGTGCGTCCAGCTAGCCAGTTTTCAATCCATCTGACCATCAAAGGGCCTACTCCTAACCCCATCAGTTTCTCCACCAGACCATTGTGGGGGACAGAGTCAAACGCCTTGCTGAAGTCCAAGAATAATACATCCACAGGCTTTCCCCTGTCCAGTTCTGATGTTACCCATTCGTAAAACTCCACAAGGTTGGTTTGACATGACCTACCTGGCACAAACCCATGTTGCCGACTATCCAGACCTCCCACCTCCTCCAAGTACACCCCCAATCGTTCCTTTAGTATAGTCTCCATTAATTTTCCCACAACCTAGGTCAAACTGATGGGTCTATAGTTACCTGGTACTTTCCTCGACCCCCCTTTATGGATTGGCACCACATGTGCCTCTCTTAATCTAAATTGCCCTCTGTCTCAAGTGACCTGTTGAAGAGCTCCGCCAGGGGTGCAGCCAGTATGTCCACCAATTCCCATAGTACTCTCAGATGAACGCCATCCGGCCCAGGAGATTTGTCTTTCTTTAGGGCCTTGAGGGCTAACCACACCCTTTTGGCAGAGATAGCATCATCCGTCCCCTCCACCTTATTGGCCTTTTTATCCTTATCCAGATGTGACACCCCTGGGGTACCTCTCCCTCCCTCTTGCTCCATTTCTGTTGCTCCCCTGATCCCACTTACTGCCACTTCTATCCCCTTCATGCCTTGCTTTGTAGATATCCCATTCCCCTTCCTAGTGAACACAGAGGCAAAGTACTCGATAAATACCTCTGCCTGGTCCCTCGCCTCTTCCACCCACCCTCCTTCTGATCTCAATCTGCTGAGATGGCCCTTAGTTTTCTCCGCCTCCCCAATGTACCAGAAGAACCCCTTTTCCCTCCATGTTCCCCGTGCCAGCCGCTGCTCTTTACTGGACTTTGCTCCCCTCACCATACGGGTGACTTTTCTAGATGCAAGATGGTACACTTCCTTATCCCTATCCCCTCTTGTTGTTTTATATTTTTTGTAGGCCGCCTTCTTTTCTCTGACTGCTACCTGTAGCTCACTGGACCACCAGCATGGTTTATGTGATCTTTGCTCCTACGTTTCAACTTAGCGCAGATCCTGACTGCCTCATGAAGTCCCCGTTTTATGACCTCCCATCTCCTTTCCACACTTGTCATTGATGTAATCCCCTTCAAGTGATCCTTGAAAATATTTCCCATGCCCACAAAGTCTGCCCCCTGAAGTCCACTGCCAGTGTCCTAGATCTCACCCCCCTTCCCCCATGCGTATTTGAAACCAGACAGTATTGTGGTCGCTCCCAGTCAGGGGGTCCTGTACAACCATGTCCCTTACCAGATACCCATCTGCCAGAACCACGTCCAGGACATGCCCCTCCCTTGTGGGCTCCATCACATGCTGTGTTAAGAACACATCCTGGAAGCTGTCCAGCAGCCTCTGCTCCTTGGCCACCTTAGAGGACATGGTTCCCCAGTTTGTACCTGGCATATTAAGGTCCCCCATCAACACCACTCCTTCCCCTTTGGTCCACACTGGGCAATGATGTTGTTCAGCAAACCATCCTCTAGAACATCACTCATCCGGGGCCTATATACTACACCCAGCTTGACCTTATCTCCTGCTGGGGATCGTAAGGTGACCCATAAGGCCTCCACGTTTCCCTCTGCCTCTTCTACCCTAGCAATTTCTATGTCATCTCTAATGACCATAGCCACTCCACCCCCTCTGCCCTCCTTTCTATCCTTCCTAAGCATAGTGTACCCCCGTACATTTAGGTCCCAGTCATGGTTTTTGTTGGCCCACGTCTCCGTGACTGCCACCACATCCACCCCTCGAACAGCATGGCCTGGAACTCTGGCAACTTGTTTCCCAAGCTCCTGGCATTTACTAACACCAACCCCCAACCCTTATCCCTGATCCTCTTTGTCGACCCCACCCAGATTCATATACTTCCATCCTCCTCTGCTTCTCCTGAAACCTCCACCCCCAGTCTGTTTCCCCCTCCCCTGGGCGAAAGCTACTCCCTCATCTGGAAGAGGGCTCTGTCAGCCCCTCCTTATCCCCCCACAAGTTTAAACCCCACCTTTCTTGAATGTAGTCAGCCATCCCTGTTTAAGGACTTCCTCCCTAATGGGGCAAGATGAAGCCTGTCCTTGGCATATAGTCCCTTATCCTCCCAAACTCCATTCCAGTTCCCTAACACCCCCAACCCACTCTCTTCACCCCACTTCCTAAGCCAGTCATTAACCTCTGTGAGCTTCATTTTTTTCTCCACTGAGGCCTTTGGTACTGGCAATATCTCCGAAAAGGAAATGTTGCATCCATTATCCTGACAGACTCTGGCAAGTTCTTGGAACCTTGCTTGGATTTCCAAAACACTATTTCCCTCTAGATCGTTAGTTCCCAAAAGCACCAGGAAATCTGGTTTCCCTCCACAATCCCTAACCATTCATACACCATGAACTTTGCTCCATGCACTGTCAGCCCAGAGATACTCACTACCTTCACCTGGCTATGGCAACCACCCCCCTGTCCCTCCCACTGGATACCCCTAATCATCGAGTCTCCCAATAACAGAACCTTAACACTGCCATCATCCTTATGGTTACCTCCACTATGCCCTCTCAGCCCCCCTTCCCCCCCTTATTCATGATCTCAATTCCATGGGAGTCTTCCTACCTTATTAGAGACCCCCTTGTCACCCTCCCCTTTCTGCCTTCCTCATTATTTTGCCCACTTAACTCAAACCCCCTCTGAATAGGTGTCCCCTTTAACCCTCTCTTATCCAAACCATTTATCCTGGCCCTGATGGTCTCCCCTTCCCCCACACCACCATCCTCCCCCCTTGTAATAGTACCCCTGCCTCCAGAGGCTCTCTGTGGGTCCTTTAACTAGGGCCCCATCCTTGGTACTGACCCCCTGCTGAAGGGGGGCTCCTCTCCCACCTCCTTGTCTCCCAGTTTCTCTCCAATCATGCTCTCCTCCCTCATGTCTGCAATATGTTGCATCTCCCCATTTGCTTAACATTTATGTTTCCCTTCTCCTCTGGAATATTTCCATCCTTTCCATTGCCGGTCTGTGATGCCCTATGGGTCGACTCCTCCTGGCCTCTGTATAAGTTTCCTCATTTCCACCAACCCCTCCCCCCTCTAGGTTGCTTAGTAGCTCAAATTTATTGTGACACTCTATGTCAGCCTCCATCAAGTAACCCGAGTTTCCCTTGACTGCACCTCTAAACTGCCCCTCTTCTTCCCCTCTTGCTCTGTTCACCTTAGGAGCTCCCTTCCCACAGTCTGCTGTTTTAGGCTTCTGCACAACAGCCCCTCCTGACTCTTCCCCCTCCACTCTCTTTGTATTCAGAATGTTTCCCCCGTACTCTTTCCCCTTAGTGTCAACATCCCTATCTAAGGGTACTCTGTCCCTAATATCCCCCCCTCCTGCTTGCTGTAACATAACGTCCTGTAATTTCAGAGCATTGCCCCAGCCTCCCCTCAGCCCCACCCTTCTGCTGCCCATATCCACATCCCTTATCCTTGGACACCCCCCCAGCTCCCCCAGCTTTCTCCTTTACCAATATACTTCACTCCTGATACAAGATAGCTGTCTACAGAGTGGGCAGCCTCCCTTTCTCCAGGCCCAATTGAGAATTATTGCCATCCCATAGCCTGTGCAGCCTACAACCCTTCCGAAGATGCCTGCCATGGTGGAATATGGCCACCCTGTTTATCCCCCTCTGTTTATAATGGCACACCCCCATTTCTCAGTCCCTTTCCCCTAGAATACAGTTTCTCTCTATACTGACTGCAGTTATTTACAAACCCAATTTCAACCCCACCAATAAAGTTCCCAAGTCTCACAAACACATACAGTCAAGTGTGTGTTCAGTCCCACTAACAGTGTGTGTATGCAGACATCAGGTACTGTGATGTCACAGGCCCACCTAGCTCCTGTTGCTTTGAATTTCAGTCCCAAACAGAAATACTCAGCCCTTCAATCCCAACCCCAGTGGCTTTTCAGTATTTAAGAAAGCCTACAAAACAGGGTGGGTGGAGGCTCTTACCAAACACCAGGCAAACAACACATTTAAATTTCACTGTAATTATCACTGCCAAACAACTGTTCCCAAGCCTCCAAAGTTACAATATCACAGCCCAAGTAACATTTCTAACTCAAGGTAATAATTTTTAACACAAAGAACTAATTTCACTTACAAAACTATTCAAATATTTCAGTTAAAACAGAATATAACCCAGACCTCTGTCCTTACCAGCCTGCTGCTTATGTTTCCAAGTGAACAATGAAAGCCAAGGTAATTCCTGTTAAAGACAAGGTAATTCCTGCTAATGTCCCCTTCCCCTAACACCAGGCAAACACATTTAAATTTCACTCTAATTATCACTGCCAAACAACTGTTCCCAAGCCTCCAAAGTTACAAGATCACAGCCCAAGTAACAGTTCTAACTCAAGGTAATAATTTTTAACACAAAGAACTAATTTCACTTACAAAACTATTCAAATATTTCAGTTAAAACAGAATATAACCCCAGACCTCTGTCCTTACCAGCCTGCTGCTTATGTTCTCAAGTGAACAATGAAAGCCAAGGTAATTCCTGTTAAAGACAAGGTAATTCCTGCTAATGTCCCCTCCCCTAACACCAGGCAAACAACACATTTAAATTTCACTCTAATTATCACTGCCAAACAACTGTTCCCAAGCCTCCAAAGTTACAAGATCACAGCCCAAGTAACAGTTCTAACTCAAGGTAATAATTTTTAACACAAAGAACTAATTTCACTTACAAAACTATTCAAATATTTCAGTTAAAACAGAATATAACCCCAGACCTCTGTTCTTACCAGCCTGCTGCTTATGTCCCCAAGTGAACAACCTGTCAACTTCTCTTAATAATGTTGACACAGTAGATAGTATATGCTTGACAATCATTAATATTTTAGGCATGTATACACTAATCTTTTTTAAAACTTTTTTTTGAGCATTTTTCAATAAAATATACTGAAAAGATTGCATGCATTCTGTCAACACTGTACATACTGAAAGAATAATCATTGAATAGAAATCAATAATCCATTATAAATTAATTAAATTGTAGCTTGAGTCCAAAATGATGTGAGGGGTTTGGGAGCAATTGGGAGCAAGAGAAAGATATTAAAGAAAAAAATGCAATACTTTCTTTAAGGATTTGATGTATACATTAATTTTTGAAAGTTCTATATTTATCTTCTTCTGTCTTCTGGTTCACCCATAGCCCTTTCAAGAAAGTTTTTTTCTTTCTTTTAAATTCAGGTATTTATCCTCCCAGCTGATAGGCTGCTCCGGCTCCTCCCTCAGATAGGGCTCATTCTCCGGCCCCGGCTACTCCTATATCTGACACTCCTGGGAAGTCCTCAATGGGTTATCTCCCCATGTCAGGGCTGGGATGAAGGGTGTTGATTCCTCTCCCCCCCAAATACCAACATCTAGACCCCAGGGGGCCAGCGCGGAGCTGCTAGGACATCATGGAGCCTGGTAGCTCCTTTTTTCACTTTTTTCCTCCCCTCCCCTTCCCTCCTCTCCTTCAGAGTCTGGCAAGAGCACATGTGTGTGGGAGCACCCACACTCTACATCCACTGGCTACATGTCTCTTGGCTTGTATCACCACCCAGCCCCCACCAGAGGGTGATTAACAGGCAGGATGACAATCTCTCCCTCGCTAAGAGAGGAAAGTAGTCCTATGGAGGCTCGATCCTCTCTCACCCCTGCTGACCCCTGGCATCCTGGGCTCATTCCTGAACCCAGGTCACTGGCATGATGCAAGGTGTGGCATCTGGTGCCTCAACCTCCAGCTCCACTGGGCAGGCCAAGAACATTTCTAAGTATAGAGTAAAAAGGTTAGGGGAGGGGGGCATCCCTGTCATACACCATTGCACATTTTCAAGGAATCCATTGTACAAGCATTAAACTGAAACTTAACCTTTGTATTTCACATTTCCTCCCCCAAGCTGTATATTATCTCTTCTAACTGATTTTCCACAGCCACTGCTAACTTTTTCTCTTTCTATTTTTTAAGGCATCATCCAATATTTTTCCTATTTTGTCACCTTGGAGATAATAAGCAGATTACATTTTTTAATCATTATTTTCTGTTTCTCCATTTATCATCTCCTATTTTTGTAATCTCAGCTCTATGCATTCCTGATAGTGTTTTTTATACTCCATATTAACTAGTTTGTCCAATTCCTTCAATCTCCTATCAATATGAGTTTTCTTCTCCTTTTTAACTTTATTTCTCCAGCTTTGATAGGAGATAATCATCCCTCTTAAGACTGTCTTAAAAGGATTCTAGAAATTTTAGATTGGGAATTCACTATTTTAATTTGTAGTACAGTACCAATATTCTTTTATTACATCTTTACTTTTCTCGAAAAATTCAATATCCTTCAGGAAATCATTATTAAACATCCAGCCTTGAGTTGTGATTAGCACTTTGTCATTTATCTCAAACACAGCTGAAACTACTATACAATTTGATAACTATATTGCATCAGGCTGGGACTGCTTAAGCATTGAAACTAGGTTTCAGAAAACAATTATGTATGATCAGTAGGAAAAAATGATTTTTTTTTAATCAAAATGAGAATACTCCTTTAGAGTCAGAAATTTCAATTGCCACAGCTCTTCTAAGTCATGTAAATGGAGACTGGGATGCAATGATCTAAAACCGCTTATATTTCCTTTAGTAACTTTTGATGTTTTGTTTATACATGGGTTGTATAGGGCATTGAAATCATCAGCAAGAGGCACATCTGATAAGGGATGTTGTTTGATATTTTAGAAGAGATGGAGTAAGGAAGCCTATGGAGAGGGGACAAGTTCCCAGAGGGGTGGAGTAGCCATACTGTTGGCTCGCCAGGTGCCCTTTTGATTAATCCAAGAGTTCTGGGATCTGGAAGGGCAATATATTACAGTACAGGGTGTTGGACTAATGCAGGTTGTGCTTGGGTTCATATATGTACCAAATTCTGAAACCCTGCCCTTCTTTGTACAACTTGCATGTCTTCTGGCTCCACTGGTGGACTGCAGTATTGCTTTAGGTGGGGACTGGAATATACTCTGGCAATCAGATACGGATAGATTGGGTGATCAACGTAAGGGCCTCTTGCCTGCTCAACGTGCATTGCATGAGTTAGGTGATGGGCTGGGACTTGTGGATCCTTGGTATATGCTAAACCCTCTCTAGAGGCAGTATACTTTTTATTCTTTGACACACTCTACATTCTCCCGAATTGATTGTTTCCTTTTCAGTCAGGAAACTCTTCGAGGCTTGCTCTCTGCTCACATTCTTGAAACTGTAATTTCTGATCATTTGTGCCCATTCTTATAACTCATATGCTGGATAGACCATTGGATTATGATTACTTGTGGAGACTCAATAACCAGCTTTTGCTGAAGTCTGCTATCATGAAGCAGATCAAGGGCTTCTTTAAGAACTTTTTTTACAGAAAGAGCACTCAGTTGCTGAGTTGGATATGTTATGGGGTGCACTCAAATGTGGCCTTGGGGAGAATTTATTAGGTTGGTGATGATTAGAAAGAAACGCTATGTTCAAACACTGAATAACTTACTACATGACATTAGAGAGCTAGAGTGTACTGTTTACTCTGACTCCTCGACAGAGACTTGGACTAAGCTTCATGTGCCGAGAGCGCAGTACTTCTCTCTACTGTCTCAGAAGGTGGAATTAGCCTTATAGTGTACCAAATTTGGCTATCTGGAGACAGGGGAGTAAGCCGGTAAACTTCTGGTGCTTCGGCTATGTCACTGTGATGCAGTTAAGCGTATTTTCAGGCTTCGCTCAGAAGTGAATGGGGAGATTGAGATGCGTCCTAGAGAAATAGTGGAGATTTTCTGGAAGTGTTACTTTATTTTATACTCAGATGAGCCTTCCATAGTCTCCAACCCCACAGACATTTTTGCATATTTAGGTTCTTTTCCCCTACCAGTCCTGGATCCTTCCATAAAGCATTTATTGGATTGTCCCATTACGCTTCAAGAAGTGCTATCTGCCACCCGACAGTTACCTTTAGATAAGGCTCCAGGCCCAGATGGGTTCACCAATAATTTTTATGCCATGTACGCTTCTGACCTAGCTCCTTTTCTAACTAGACTTTTTAATTTCTGGTATCAGTCTGGTATTTTGGATCCTTCTGCATTTGAAGCCATAATTACTTTAACTAAGAAACCGGGCAAGAATGAACTCCTACCTGGCAGCTATCGTCCAATTTCATTAACTAACTCTGACATCAAGATTCTCTCCAAAATCTTGGCTGCCAAGCTTTCTGGAGTTCTGGATACCCTTATCAGACCGACACAACTTGGGTTTATGAAGGCAGAATATGCAGTGACCATCTCTGGAAATTGCACCATTTTATGGCTACATCTGGGGAAGGCAGGATCCCAGCAGCCCTGGTCTCCCTGGATGCAGAAAAAGCATTTGATCAGGTTTCATGGCCTTTTCTTTTTGAAGTTTTAAAGAAATTTGGGCTTCCTGAGGAGTTTATCAGATGGGTGAAGCTCTTGTATTTTCGTCCCTCAGCGCAAGTGTGTTGTAATAGTATACTTTCCACCTCTTTTCTCCTATGTCAAAGTACACATCAAGGTTGCCCCCTCTCACTGTCACTTTTCAATTTGTATCTTGAACTGCTCCTTTGCAGTCTTCAGAGTACCCGTGGTCATGCTGGCATTCTTGTGGTGGGGAAGCGGTACCTCTTATCAACATACGCTGATGATCTTCTTCTTCACCTTGAAAATCCTGTCCCAGCTGACATAAACCTGTTCTCTAGGTACTCAGCCTATAAATTAAATATTGCTAAAATTAAGGTCTTGCCCTTGAATTGGCTTGTTTCTAAATATGATATAGCAGACCTGGGCCTTTCCTGGGAACCTAAGCTCCTAGTATATCTAGGAGTTTATTTATTTTATATATTTTTTTTATTTTATTTAAACAGCAGTTTGGAAAACCTTTGAGCCATAGGCTCATTTACAAAGGTACCTTGTCACAGTAATACAAACCAAAATACACAGTATAGCAGTACAACACATAAGTATAACAGTAAATTAAGACATAGATACAAACAAGCTGGTACAGGTAGGATGGATGCAAACAATACCAGAGTTATGTCATCCTTAGCAGCTTAGTAATAAGCTTGTCATAAGTATTGAGTCGGCTTTGACTAGCGGCAGTTACAGGATCGGGTGTTAATAAGGTGGTTACGTAAGGAAGTTTTGAAGCACGATATAGGTGGAGCTTCGGAGATAGAGGGGGGCAGTGTGTTGAACCAGGAGCATGATCTGTCCCAGAAATGCTTAAAGAGAACCGCATGGGTTTACTCTGACAGATTAAACTTGATTTAGGCAGATGGTCTTCTCTCCCTCTATCTCTGTGAAGTAGAGTAAATGTTATTAAAATTAGTATTTTACCCCACCTACTTTACCCCCTAGTGATGTTAGGTCTATTTTTGCTGAAGGCTTGGTTTCTTCATCTTCAGTAAGTCCTGTCTTTGCTTCTGTGGAAAGGAAAGGCAGTACGACACTCCTATTTCAAACTGACTGCTCCTAAGTTTAGTGGTGGTTTATCCCTTCCCAGTTTATTCTTATACTATTGTGCACTTCATGAGCACAAATTCCTTCAATGGAGGGTATGGGCAGATATGACCTGGGCTCCTGGTTATCTGCCACAGTGGTTGGAAATTGAAGTGGCATTGCTCCAAACTTATGTTTTTACTCCCTCAAATCTCTTGAAGACAAGTTTTAGGTTGCTTCCTATTAATTTGCAGGCTATGCTTTTGGGCTGGTCTATCAAAGTTAAGATGCAGACTGAATGCTATTTTCTATGGGAGTGATCATGGGCACAGATGCAGTCAGTGTTAGGAAATCCAAACTTGAAAACTGCTGGATGCCCCATCCCACCCTCCTTTTTACCACAGATGAAAGGAATGGGCATAGCGTAACTGTTAGAGGACAGGAGAATTCTTCCATTTCTAACTGCTAAACAACTTTTTCTGCTTCTAGATGGCTGCCACTTTAAATTCCTTCAGCTTGCTCATGCCGTATCATCCATGTTAGGCCCCAAACCATAGAACCTCTCTGAGAGTTCCTCATTGGACTAGCTCATCCTGATTGCTTCCCAACCACATCCAGTGGTGGGCTTATATAAATCTTTCCAAGCAATGGATTTGGCCACCCCTTTGGGAGTATGCTACTATTGGACTCAAATGCTAGGAATTGCCACAGTCTCTAGGACTTGGCACACAATTTGGAAAACCCTTTATAAAAATATCAAGCAGGACAGGCTTTGGTTGATGCAATTTCAAATTTTTCATAACCTTTATTACTCCCCATAGAAATGATTCACTATGGGTAGGCGTTGCTCCCCAATGTGCACTCAATGTCGCCAGGTGGAGGAGAACCTCTACCACATGTTGTGGCAATGTGCTAAAATTGCTGCTTTCTGGACAGCAATTAAAAGCTCCCTGGATACGCTTCTTGGCCTCCAAGATCTTTTTCTTCCTAGTATGTGTTGAGTAGGGCATTTTTCAGTTTGACTTCTTAGTGTTTGCATGTCCCATATTGCTCTTATATCGGCAGTTGCCAAACTGGTTATTTTAAGACACTGGTTGGACGAAGTAATCCCAACTATCAGAGAGTGGCATAGTGAGATAATTAATACCCTTATGCTGGAAAAGCATATCACCAATCAAAGGAAGAGACCCCACATATTTAACTCATGATGGGAGCCTCTCTTCACTCTTTTATCGCTAGGCCCATGCAGAGGATAGTACGACTCTGTCTGGTCTACCCCTTCATCTTCCAGATTGTTATATGCCCATGGATAAACCCCCATTGTCTGTTTTTTAGACTTTTTGTTGTTGGGCTGTTTGGTATGGTGGGGTGGGGGGGTAGTAGGTGGGTTGGATCACCTTCACTGGAACCTTCTTTTCTAACATTTGTATTAGCCTTTTGTGTGGTTGTATTATCATAGTTTGTAATTGTCTGGTTTGTTGGTATTATTTGTTTCTTGGAATGTGTTCTCCTTGTGTGTAAATTTTAAAACCTAATAAAGCATATTGAATTATTAAAAAGAAATCACCAGAAAGGACAATATTTTGGGCTTATGACGGTACAAAGTCCAATGTAATTTCTGCTAAAAACTTCTCTACTCATCAAAGGGAGTATAAACAGAGCCATTTGTATTCTCGTTTGTTTATTTTCTCAATGACCAGTATAATACATCTGGAGCCATCCAAAAATGCATCCAGAAAATTAACATTTAGATTCTCCCTAATCAACATTGTGACACTGCAACTTTTCCTTGTGCCTAGAGGAAAAAAAAAGGGCTATCCATTTTCTTCTAAATTTTAAAATCTCATCTCTGCCAAGATGAGTGTCATGATAGTATACAGTGTGGAGTTTCAGTTTATTCAGATGTTTAAGCATGTGTGCACTTTTAATAGGGGAATTATTCCCATTCCCATTGAATGTGGCATACTGTATCACCAGAGTATATCCATCCATTAAACAAAGGTACAATCACCATAGCAATACCAGTCTTACAAATAACTGAACAGATCCCTGCTTTTTTTGTTCAACTTCCCCATTCCCTCACCAGCCCCATATTACACAGAAATGCCCACAATATCCCATCCAACTAGAAGACTAATTTAATATTGTTATACTATTTTTTTTAATACGTGAAATTACACAGCAAGACTGAGAACAACTCATTGGAGCTGTTATTTTTTTCTTCCTCTGATCCTCCTTTGATACCATTTCAACTTTAGTGACAAATAGGAATACTTTCTATAATGTGGAGGATACTAACCTAACAAATTTATTTCATTTGTGTTGTCACATCCACCAAATCCCATAAAGACTGCAATCTAGAAATAACAAAGTCTTCATAATATAAATACTCCAATAGGAGAGGGCTCATGACTTATAGTCATTTCACAGTGTGGGTCTGAGAAATTAAGAAAAGATATGGGGAAGCCAGGTGCAGGGGTCCTTCTCCGATTCTGCTGGTGAATAATATGTGATTCTCTGTCCATTCAACATTATCTTCATGTAAGCTAGAAAAAATTATTGTACTGTAGCTTTTATATCAATGTTCCAGAGTCTGTTTCTCAAATAATCAAGCTTTTTTCTTTCTGACAAGAAGTCTGGAAAAAAGTCATTGAAGATTGCAATAGAAGTGACCATCAGTTTAATAAGTTTTTTTTATATATTTCAGTCATCAGTCTCTATTTCTCATCTAATCTGAAGAACTTCACAATTATGGACCACAGAGGAGCATCCTAATAGTGCCTGGTATGTAATGTTCTGTGAAGCCTAACCATCTCCATGTTTACTTCTTCTTGATCCATTCCAGGCAGGTTGAGATGACTTTATTAGGAGTGTCATGCAATGTGTTATGACTGGCCGAGTCCCGAGCTCACCAAAAATACAAATGTTCTTCCTGCATGCTCAAGACTCAAAATCAATTATTTTTGTTTCAAAATTCTGATTGGCCATGATCCTTCAGTTGTCTTAATATAGGAAGTCAGTCATCCTCTATGTTGGAGATTCTTTGCTGTACATGTGATAGTTCTTTTCTCAGCTGTTTATTTTCCATAGGTAAGTTGGGGAGAGTGGCTTGAAAAGCATCAGTTTTCCCCTACAGATTCTCAAATTTTTCCATTTTGGTATTAATAACCAAGATCTAATGCAATATTAATAATGCCCAAGGAGGAATATTCTCATAACTATGGCAATGTCTCTGATACTGTGAATTTTCTTCTCCTTACTTATGACCCACTGATTCAGAGGAATTAGATACCTGAGGACTGGGAACTTGGGTCCACCTTGGGATGAAAGAGCTAGAGGAGTTCTCATCCTGGGAAGCTGTATTGTATCTGAAAGAAGGATCTGTGGCATCCTGTAATATCATAGTTTCCATTAGGCCTTTATTATTGTTAACCAGGAAGATTTTAATTTCATCTTTTATCAGTTCAACTCCCACCCCAGCCCTTTCTTTCAATAGGGTGACCTTTGAGACTTGCACCATCCTAGGCAATGGCAATGTTAACTGCTCTGTTCCCTTAGGGGTAATCTCATTCAGGTTTTAACGTATAGTAGCCACAATTTCCCCTATATGCTTGCTGTTATCTTCAATTCTGGTTAGCTTACTTGTGAGGGTACTCACAGTTGATACTGGATGAATCTTCAGCTCCTCGTATCACTGCAGGTCCAACATCCCTTCTCATCTCATCCTGAAGGCCAAGGTTACCTTCCTGGCATCACGCAGTTCAAACATCGTTCAGCTTAGGTACATTTAAAATGACTTGTTTTTTGTCTTTTAGACTATTAGGTTTTTTTTTTTTACTTTGTTGACAGGTAGATTTTTTTTGGTACAGTATTAGCCACTGCTAAGCAATGTAAATCACAAATTGTAGTGAGAAAGAAATAATGTGACCTACTGGGTACTGAAACCAGGTCCCCAGAATACCATCCCAGTACTCTAACCACTGAGCTACAGGCTCACATGGGTTTGGACCTTGGGTTCCTTGACTCACTCCTTTTCATTGGTATTGCCTATCCTAAAGCAGAAAACTACACACTTTCACTCCAATGATAGATGCACTGGTTATAAAGACATTGTGACTTGTTTTCAAAGTAAAAAAAAAAAAGCCACATTTATTCAAAATAACAAAACAACCCATTGACAAGCAGACAATAATCTGGAAAGGCAGTCAGCAGGATGTGAAAACTTTTATGAGCTTCTCGCAATCTCCCTGTGTTGGTTTGGTTTAGTTTAAAAAGCAGCGTTAATGACATTAATTTTCTAGAGTCAAATATTATCAAAGATTTTCATGGAAATCTTAATAGTGACTTATTTAGGAAATGCACTGATCATAGTACGTTTAGCTAGTAGTAATCATCTGAAGCATGTGGTTGAAAATATACCAAAGTGTGAATATCTACCTGTATATGCGAGTGTGAAACACAATTGCAGCACTGAAATTGGCACTAGGGAACAGTGCGAAAATCTTAATGAAAGATTCACACAACATGGTTACAATGGTCAGACCATTGAGAGAACAAAAGAATGTGCAGTTAGTAAGTCTAGAGAGCAATTTTTATATGGGAACAATGATGTTAATAAAACTGCTCTATATCAGAATGCAATTAAATTAATAACAATGTATTCTACACTGATTTCCCAAGTTAACAACATGATTTGGCACAATTGGGATATCCTGTACATGGATGTAGGCTTGAGACAAATTGATGAGTCAAAAACGGTCTTTAAAGGGGGATGCAATTTACAGGACAGTTTAGTCCATAGTGTCCAATTGAGTAGCGCCAGCAGAGACTTTTGGAGGATGCACCATTGGGATCTGCCGCATGTGGCAGATGTAAAGTTTGCTCTTCAATCTTACAAAAAGAGGAGTTTTTAAGTCCAAAGACTGGAAAAATAATAAAACTGGATTTATCACCTGTGACAGCAAAGGGGTATTGGCTCCTATGCACAAAGGGGTGGAAGGTATGAGTTACAGGCACGTACCCTGCCCCATGGTACTCCACACCTGTGGACAAGTGTGCATCTGGCTGCATGCACTACTGCTGGCTACCTGTCCATGGCCCCACTCCCCCAGTGCACAGGATCACACATGGTGGATGGGGACGGAGTTGCTGTCCCAGGTGGGGGGCCAATCTAATGCCCTGCCTGGGACCCAGAGTAGATCCCCCATGCAGGATGGTGTGGGACCGGGATTGTGCATTGGCTGCCATGTCACATAGCCACAGATGCACCTGTGGGCTGTGTGGATGACTGGTGGTGGTGGTGGTAGAGTCTTCCCCAACACCTACCCTGGAGGCATCCCCCACCAACAGAAGCACAGCCACCCCCAACCCAACACGGGGCAGTACCCACCCCAGAACCCCGATGCCCACATTCTGCCCATGAACAGAGTAGTGCCCCTTCCCCACAGTGAGCCCCCCCTCGCACACAGTGGGGTACCGGCCCTGGAACAGCGGTACCCCTACCTGCACATGGCCAAGATGCCCCTCTCCCTGCTGCACTGACCACACCACCCTCAGACCCGGCAGGAGGTGCCGTGGCCATTGGTTAGCCAGTGGCAATGCCCAACAAACACCTCCCCTGCCACCTGCACAGGGGATGGGGCGTACATTTACAGGGGGGTCTCTGAGCTGCAAGGATGGAGGGGCTACATGTGTTGGGGAGGTGCTCATGTCTGGTTGCCATGCCGGGGGACTTTGAGGTGTGTGGGTATGGCCGCATATGGCTGTTATGGCAGGGTCCCACCTGACATATCCTACAACCCCTACGCCTCCCTGCATGTTGTACTACATGCCTTTGTAAGTGGAGTGTAGTGCAGACATGCCCCCCTCCCACCACCAGTGCATTGCTGTCCATGCGACCAGGGGATCAGGTTCCTGGGGGCTGCGCATCCTGTTTGGTGCATTATGCATGGGGGGGCACAATGGGTGTGGAATGGCTATGCACCACAGATATGTAGCGCATAGCCACTCTGCAAAATGGTGCATAGGGCCCAATATTTGTGTCTATGTGCAATTGCAGTGTTTTTTTTATATTGGTAAAACAGTGAGACAATTTAGGATAAACGTGGGAGAACATGTATGGCGATACAGGTTAAAAACAAAGAATATGTGATTGCAGCCCATTGTATGACTAGTAACAATGGTTCTAATGGTCATATTTTTCAATTTGTTTAGCTAGAAAAGGTTGAACCAGGTTTTGGAGGTGGAGGGTGGGGGGACTGTAGGAGGGTGTGGGAATTTACAACACGGACACAGCTCTTCAAGTGTAAAACATACAAACCTCTTGCACTAATTTTATTTGCTTCATAAAATTCTTAACTCGTATCACAAAATAACAAACTAAAATAAAACAAAAAAGAAAATCCAGCTCAAAACTGAGCTCCAGCACTGATCTTCCCCAACAGTGCTGCCACAGACTGAAGAACTTAAGCAAACAATACTTCCACTATCTTCTGTGCTGAGTATCCTTCTGTACTTGTCATCAGTACAGCTCTCAAGGCTCTACTGATTAACTAAATCCTGGAGGGGTTCTTATATCAGAGCTTTGTGACATCACTAGGTCAGCTGATCCACCCCTATTTCTAATACAAAGGAATTCTGCACTAATGTAAACATTTGGGGGATCAGCATGGCCAAATTCTTAAAGTGTTTTGTATTATAATTAAACATTTCCACACTATTTTGCCATACATCTGTCAGTGACAAAAGCTTAAGTAGCTTAAGGGTCACTTGAGGGTCTAAACTTCTCCCTCTGGGCAGTATTATGAACTGTTGAAGCCTTTATAAATCAGCATCTGTTTGGGGCCACTGCCTCCTAAGGGCCTAACAACTCTCAGAGGTTTTTCTCACCTGCACAGGTAAGGACAAGTGATATTTATCCCTTCCAAACCTTTTTCATTTGTTTAAAACATAAACTGGTATGATTTATGGAATTTTACCCCTCTATTTTATGTCAGGGGCTGAATTATTCTGGTGCTGGCAAGTCCTTTCAGCTGAAATCATCAGACAATGGGTGAAAATTTCATTTGGGCCTTCTCCCCCCAAGCAAGGGCACCTACATGGCCCCTCTGTACAATTTAAACAAGTGACCCTTGTTTTAGAGCTTCTCTCTCTTAAGCTCTTTCTTTCATTTCAATAAAGGGGTCCCTTCTGGTGCTCAGCTCCAGCCCTTATCCACATTCAGGAGCCGAGCGCTATACTGTACCCAATTGTGCCACCACTGGAGCATTGAATAGCTCTGCAACACTACTAGAGTTGCAACATGCAGCTATCCTTGTTCGGAGCTCTATTCTGCCCCAAGGTACCTGTGCACTAGGACAATGGTGTCTCCTCTCTTTCCAATGCCGCTACCTGCGGCAGAAATGGAAAAGTAGCAGAAAGGACAAGTGCAGGCTGCGGCAACAGCCACCGGGACTTTTCTTTTCTTTAAATATTAAAAAGCAGCCTGAACGGTAAACACAAAAGGAGCCATAACAGCGGTAACACTTTACACAGGAGCTATGGAGGTGCATGACATAATTTAAAAGAGCACTACCCATAGCAGCAAGTTCTCCTTTTTTATTCTAGCGGGGGCAACTTTATTATTCCAGAGCACCAGGAGGAAGGAGACCCATGGGAGGGTGGCATGGGACCCCACAGGGGAAGGAAACAACTCCTGGTGGGGGACTCCATTGTTAGGAAGGTAGAACTGGGGGAGGAAGGGGAGAAGGAGGTAAGGTGCCTGCCTGGTGCCATGGCTTGGAGGGACAGGGAGCGAATCCTCAGGATTGCAAGAGCAGCTGCACAGGGGAGGGAGCTGGATGTCATTGTCCACCTAGGGACAAATGACCTGGCTAAGAATGGGATCAGAGCATGTAAGAAGCCTTTGTGGAGATGGGGAGGGGCTTTAGATGAATAGCACGCATGGTAACCTTCTCTGAGGTGCTGCCTGTCTATGGCACAGGTGAGGCTAGGGTGCTCCACACCATGGGATTCAATCAGTGGTTGAAAAACTGGTGCAGAGCTCAGGGATTTGGCTTCATTGGGGACTGGGAGTCCACCTGGAGGGATACAGGCCTATACTGGCGTGATGGGCTGCATTTGTCCAGGAGGGGAACCAGGATCCTAGGTGATAGGTTTAAATGCTTCATTGGCAAGAATTTAAACTAGCCAAGGGGGAGGCACTGGAGAAGAGCAGGGAAATCCTAGTCCCCCCAAAAAATCAGGGTACTAAGTGAAGTAGACACCAACATAGAGATGCTGATAGGGAGAAGCGCAGGGGTAAATGGAGAAAGTGACAAACGCAATAAGTAAAGGGATGAGGCAAAAAGGGGTAAGGCCCATCAAGAAATGGAGGGTAATGAGTACCAATGCTCATAGTCTGGGCAACTAGCTCCCTGAACTGGTGGCCTTGATGGAAGAGGGATGCCTGGATACCGTGGCAGTCACAGAAATATAGCAAAAGTGTCCAGAACAGCACGGCTTCCACGCTGGTCACAGTACAGGCACAGCTTTAATGGAGTTCCCCAACTTCCTACACACCTCCCTGGACCTCGGCTCACTAATTGGGGCACTGTTCATTGACCTCTCTAAGGCCTTTGACACTGTCTCCCACCCACTCCTACTAAATGCCCTCAACCATATGGGTTTCTCTGCTGGCCCCCTCTCCTGGTGTGTGAGCTACCTATCTGCCCGCTCCCAGCATGTCAAAAACAATGGGGTGCTCTTGGAAACCCATCACATCCACTCAGGGGTTCCCCAGGGCTCTATCCTGGGCCCACTACTCTTTAGCCTGTACCTAAACGCCCTGCCTAGCGCCTGTTCTGGCAATATTCTACTATATGCTGATGACGCCGTGATTTATGCAGCTCACAAAAATCTCACCTCCCTATAAGACTCCCTCCAGCACTCCTTCAATGAGGCTGAGAATTGGTTTAAGAAGAGCAGACTAGTAATTAACCTCAAAAAACCTAAGGCAATGCTCTTCGCCCACCACCAGAACAAAGCCAGCAAAAGTCCGCTCCAAATCTTCCCCAGCTCTTGTCAACCACATGAACACATTCACTCATACTAATACCTTGGAATCACATTTGACTCAGCCCTCACGTTTAATGCCCTCATTACTGCCCTTGCTTCCACCGCAAACGCGTGCCTTGGCATCCTCTACCGGCACAAGGACTGCCTCCCACCTGATGCCCTCAGGCTTGCCATCACGTCCGCAGTAATGTCCCTTATTGATTACGGCCTCCCAGTATATGATGCTGCTGACTCCACTGCCCTCAACAAGATTAGATTCATGCTAAATAAGGCTTGCAGGCTACTGACCAGTGCTCCTAGACTCACCCACATGTGTCAACTCTATGACATGGCCAAACTCCTAAACCTCGATGAACGCATCCGCTACCAAACCGGCCTGCTAACCAAGAAGATTCTACTAGGGCTCTCCCTGCCTGGGGTGTCTGCCTCCATCCAATTTACACCCCCCAGAGCCACCACCTGAACTTCAGACAAGGTCACTCTACTAGTGACCAGAACTGGGACCACCCGGGCTTAGAGGTCATTTAGCTACAGAGCCCCTACCTCGTTCAATTCACTCCCCGCAGCCATTTCCAACACCGCCAAAATTGCCCCTTTCAAAGCTGCCTTACGAAACCTGCTGTTCAACAGCCGCTGCTGCACCTGTCACTTAAAGATACTCTGCTGCTTCTGGCACTATTGACGTGGCCCACTGAGCTGAACACCCACCCACCCCACCCCTCACTCCCTCCCTGGGTCCTCTCTCCTTCTGCCAGTACCAACTGGTACTACTTGAAATGTTTATTAATTACACATGTGGACAAGCAATTTGTATGCAATACTATGTATTTCTGTTCATGCAACCTATGTAAAACTGTGTGATTCTGTATGTCTGTATTCTGTAAATATGTAAAAAATCAGTTACTCCGTATTGACTGTACTCTGTAAATTATGTTAACCTGTGTGTCCTCTCTGTGATGAGGTACCTTTGTAAACAAGCTGCTGGTTCAAAGGTTGTAAATCTGATTATACAATAAATAAATAAATAAACAAACATGGTACACAGAGAACCATGACTGGGATGTTAACATATCAGGGTACACAACCTACAGGAGATACAGGGAAGGGAGAAGAGGGGGCGGAGTAGCTCTCTATGTAAGGGAAGGGATAAAAGCAACTGAACAAAAGAGTAAACAGGGAGGAGAGAAGGCACTGTGGGTCACCATAGAGACTGGAAATGGCACCACAATCCGCACAGGGGTTGTATACAGACCCCCATGTCGGGGGAGGGAATGGACAAGGATATGATAGAAGGCATACTTAGGATGGTAGAGAAAGGGAGATACTGTTGATGGAGGACCTCAATATGCCAGATGTTAACTGCAGCACCTTTGCTGTAGCCACATCCAAAAGCAGGGCCATTCTTGATGCCCTTCAGGTGGCATGCCTCAGACAGCTAGTTTTGAAACCTACTTGTGAGGGAGCAATCTTAGACCTCACACTCTCAAATGGGGACAGTGAGAGGATCTCAGATTTAGAAGTGGGTAGCCATTTGGGAACAAGTGACCACCAAACAGTGTGGTTCATGATAAACTCAGCTACAGAGTCAAGCCATACAAAAGTGAGGGTTCTGGACTTCAGGAGGGCTGACTTTGGCAAGATGGGATAGTGCCTTTGAAAAGCACTAGCAAACAGGCTAGAAGGAGGGGTGGAGCAACAATGGGGAAATATCAAAACTGCCATCACAGAGGCAACAAGGCTTTGTGTGAAGCAAATAAACAAATCAAAATGAAAGAAAAAGCCCCTATGGTTCTCAAAAGAGGTGGCGGTCAAGGTTAGGGAGAAAAAGATAGCATTTAGGAAGTATAAGGAAACACAGAAGGAGCAGGACAGAGAACTGTACCAGTTAAGGCAGAAGGAAGCAGGGAGGGAAGTCAGAATAGCAAAATCCCAAACTGAGGAAAAGATAGCCAACTCAGTTAAGAAGGGGGATAAAACCTTTTATAGGTATATCAGGGAGTGTAGAAGGACAAAGGGAGGGATAGTGAGGTTGAATAGAATGGACTGTGGGTGGGCAGAGAGGGACAGTGAAAAAGCAGGGATACTGAATGAATACTTCTGTTCAGTATTCACAAAAGAGGAGGTGCATAATCCAATTAACAGAAGCACTCTGAATAGGGGGGTTGATCCCAGTCCTTTCACAGAAGAAAGGGTTCTGAAAGAACTCCTAAAACTGAAGGTGGACAAAGCAATGGGGCCAGATGGAATTCACCCCAGAATTCTAAAAGAATTAAGCAGAGAACTAGTGACACCACTGACTACCCTTTTTAACAACTCATGGGAGGATGGTGTGGTACCTGAGGACTGGAGGAAGGCAGATGTGATTCCACTTCACAAAAGTGGGACCAAGACAGAGGCAGAAAACTACAGACCTGTCAGTTTGACCTTTGTGGTAGGGAAAGTGATGGAATCACTTCTGAAGGAAAGAACTGTTGAGTACCTAGAGGCCAGTGGGGCACAGGACCCAAGGCAGCATGGGTTCATAGCGGGAAGGTCATGTCAGATGAATCTGATTGATTTCTTTGACTGGGTGACCAAAGTAGTAGACCAGGGAGGAGCTGTGGACATGGCCTACCTAGACTTTAGCAAGGCAATTTGACACAGTCCCACACAAAATATTAATAGTCAAATTAACCAGCCTGGTAGTGGGTCCCAGGGTGGTAGCCTGGGTAAAAGATTGGCTGGACAACAGGACACAGAAGGTAACTGTAAATGGAGTCCACTCTGAAGAAAGAGGGGTTACTAGTGAGGTACCGCAGGATATAGTACTGGGTCCAGTCCTTTTTAATGTCTTTATAAGTGACATTGCAGAGGGACTGGAAGGAAAAGTATGCCTCTTTGCAGAGACACAAAGTTCTGCAACAGGGTTGATACACAAGGAGGCGTGGAAAGGATGAGAAGGGACTTGGCAAGGTTGGAGGAATGATCAGAAGTATGGCAGCTTGGATTCAATGCAAAGAAATGCTAAATAATTCACCTGGGAAACAAAAATGCAGGGGAAGATTACACAATGGTGGGGAGGTAGTAACAACAACAAAAATGGAAAGGGCCCTAGGGGTAATCATATCAGATGACCTTAAGGTTGGCAAGCAATGTGAGAAGGCGGTAGGGAGAGCTGGGGGGATACTGGGATGCATAGGGAGAGACATCACCAGCAGACAACAGGAAGTTGTTATGCCCCTGTACAGACAGTTGGTGAGACCCCATCTGGAGTACTGTGTCCAGTTCTGGAGACCCCATCTCCGCAAGGACATAGACAGGATGGAGGCAGTTCAGAGGAGGGCAACTAAAATGGTGCAGGATCTGCAAGAGAAGCCATACGAGGAGAGACTAAAGGAGCTTAATATGTATACCCTTGAGGAAAGGAGGGAGAGGGGGGACATGATAGAAACGTTTAAGTACCTCAGTGTAATCAACAAAGTCCAAGAGGGTATCATCCTTCAGAAAAAGAGATGTGCAAGAACAAGGGGACACAATTTGAAGATAGGAGGGGATGGCTCAGGGGCAATGTGAAGAAGTATTTTTTTCACAGAGAGGGTGGTGGATGCATGGAATAGCCTTCCTGAGGAGGTTGTGGGGTCTAAAACTGTGGAAGAATTCAAGAATGCATGGGACGGACATAAGGCAATTCTTGTGGGGGGTAGGAAGAAATAGGCTGTTGGTTAAATAGGATCTGCAGCTTATCCTCTAGGTAGGGAAATGGGCAGACTAGGTGGGCCAAGCAATCCTTATCTGCCGTCAAAGTCTATGTTTCTATTCACTTTAGTGCTCCTTGCAGGATCTAGTCAGCTTATTTATTCAAGCTGCTTGGAGCTGCTATTATTTCACATTTTCACAACAACAATCGCTTCTTTCAGGAGTGGGCGATGCATTTATAACAACCATAGCTACGGGGGTGTTCTTCTCCAATTTTAATCATTTACTGGCACACCTCATATTTTATTGGCTGTCTTATACTTTATTTACTGGACCATAACTGTTTCTAAATAACAGCACAGGCGTCCCTGAGCCTAGCTTCACCATTTTGAAAGTGTCTGGATCTTTTTCTCTCATTCTTTTCATGGGTCAAAACACACATATTTTCTCCATAGCTGCCATATATGGTCTATTACATATGGCTCAGTGGGACATTTATTCATATCTTTACTTTCCACTAGCCCAGGACCACGTTTCCACATAGAAGGCTTAGCATAACCTCAACCTAATCACCACCAAGGACAGAAATATAGAAAAATAGCGAAGAAGAATAGGTAGAGATACTATGATGGGAGACCACCCATTCAGAGTAGAAAAATGGAATAGGGTCAAGATAGAAACACAGAGAGTAAGTGCTAATACAGTAGGCATTGAAGAGGGGGTTAGATTAGAGGAAATGTCCCGGGTGTACTCAATGTTCTGGGGGGGAGGGCAACACTGCCACACCCCCCAAGGTTAAGCGAAAATCAGTTTTAAACCAAGCACTGGTTTTCAAGACATTCTACCCACTACCAACTGGGTAGGATGGAGCTTCATTCCTCCCTTACTTGAAAGCTCTACGCCATGGTCCCGTAAACAAAACAGTAAAACATAACAACTTCCTATGCTGTACAATCATCATCGTATGTCATACTTTCTTAATAATCCTGGGGTGTCCAATGTCTGGTTCTATACAGTTTTAACATGTTACCATATGTCTACTATATCATACATCTTCCATCTCTTTAGTAGCCCCATGACGGGGCAAGAAGTTTTCATGTACATGTAAAGTCCCAGCTCTGTGCTTCTCAGTAAATTTATAAGTCTGAAGAGCCAAGTACCATCTCATGATCCAGTTGTTTTTATCTTTCATCTGAGACATGAAGCACAATAGATTGTGGTCTGTTATCAAAGTAAAAGGGGCTCCCCACATATAAAACCTTAGAGCTACAATTGCCCATTTTTCAGCTAGACATTCCTGCTCTACGGTGGAGTATCTTTGTTCCCTGTCATGCAGTTTGTGGAAATGTAAACCACTGGATGTTCCTCACCTTCAATAGTTTGGCTTAACACCACCCCTGTGCCTGTCCCAGAGGCATCGGTGTGAACTTTGAAGGGGTGGTTAAAGTCTGGACTTCTCAAAACTTGGGAGGAACATAGTGCTGCCTTTATCTGCCTAAATGCTTCCTCACATTCAGGTTTCCATATCACCTTGTTCCCACATCTTTTCTTTGTTAGATCAGTAAGAGAGGTTGCAATGGCCGGAACATTAGGAATTAATTTCCTATACTATCCGTCCAAGCCCAAATATGACTGGACATGTTTCTTCATGAAAGGCACTGGACATTGGGCTACTGCCTATATTTTACTTATCTCTGGTTTAATCAGTCCATTTCCCAGGATACACCCTAAATACCTGGTCTCTTGCATAGCCAGGGCACACTTAGAGGGGTTTATTGTCATTCTTGCCTGTTTGATTGATGTTATCATTGTTTTTTAAGTGTACCATGTGTGTGTCCCAACTTTGACTGAACACAACCACATTGTATGCTGCACCAAAATCAGTGTGTGGTGCCAGCACCTGGTCCATGTAACATTGGAAAGTCATGGGGGCTCCATGGAGCCGGAATGGCATAGTTCGAAATTGGAAGATATCCATCGGTGTGCTAAAGGCATTTTTTTTCCTTGTCTGAATTCTCCACAGAAATCTGCCAGTACCCTTTCATGAGGTTCAGGGTAGAGATATACTTGGCATTTCCAGTCCTGTCCAAAATGTTATCCACCCAGGGTATGGGGTAAGCATCAGACTGGGCTACCTGATTTAAACCTCTAAAATCCAGGCACAACCTTATGCCTCCCTCTTTCTTGGGTACAGTCATAATAGGAGAACCCCATGCACTCTTTGAGGGCTCAATGATATTCAGTGCTCTCAATTTCTTTAGTTCCCCCTTTTCCTCTGTCCGTACCCTTTCAGGGAGCCTATATGTTTTTTTCCTAATGGGAGAGACTCTGTACAAATCTGATGTTACGCTCCCTTGGCTTGACCTGGCCTGCTAGTAAAGGTGATTTCAAATTCTTTGATCAGGGACTTCAATTCGTTTTGCGGGGACTATTCTAGGATAGGATTTATGAATACTTCATTTAACCCTTTGATAGTCTCCAGCCTCTCATAAGCTATTTCCAACTCTGTGTCTACCACCTCAAGCATTATTACCATTCCTAGTCCTGGACTGGGTCTTTCATGCCACTTTTTTAATAAGTTTGCATGGTAAATTTTTCTACTAGGCCACTTATTAGGTGTCTCATTCTCATATGTGACTGGTCCTGTCTGGTGTAACACCTTATGTGGCACCTGACATTTCTTTTTTTACAATTCTATTTGTCACCCCCGGCACCGGAACTCTCTCAGACCTCTCCACTGGCCAGTGTTGCTCTACCGCCCACTGTGAGTCCCGCCATCCTCAAGGTCATTACTTTCTCCCTGAGCCCCCGGGAGGGACATAGGGCCCAAGGAGATCGAAGGGGTGGTGGAAGGGCTCCAGTGTTGGGCATGTGGTGGCATGGCTTTGGGAGGGCCATCGCCTATCTGGGCCGGAGGGGTTTTTCCGTAATGTTTACGCCTCCAATGTGGGATGTGCAATGCCGCCCAGCCTGCGACGTGGGTGATCCCACCCACATCCGGAAGGCAGCTGCCCGACATCTATCCCTTGCTGCTTATGAGCCCCTGTAAGTAGCAGTGCCATCGGTCTCCACCAGGGGCCACTGCTGCACTGGGCTACCCCTGGATCCCTCCCTGAGAGAGAGCAGAGCAGTCCTACAGATGCTCGATCCTCTCTCTCCCCTGCCGACCCCTGGCAGTCCTGGCTCATTCTTGACCCTGGGTCGCCGGCGTGGCGTGAGGTGTGGCATCCAGCGCCTCAACCCTCAGCGCCACCGGGCCAGTGCTGCCCCTGCCATTTCATTAACAACTTTTGGGTAGATGTAGGCAATAACAATAGAACACGTTCTCCAGTGGTAAATCTCTTTTTTACTTGACGTTCCCTGTTCATACCACTCTTTTTGGATAATTTGGGCTTGCATCCCTGCTTCATGTGCCTTTCTTTTGTATAACACCAGTCTCTGTCTTAGCTGTTTTATAAAACTGGCTGTACCAGGGTACATCATTTCTTCACCCTTTTCCCAGCATTTTTTAACTACTTCCAGGGGTCCTCGGGGAGTCCTACCAAACAATAGAGCAAAGGATGAATAGCCGGTTGAGTCCTGGGGAACTTCTATGTATGAAAATAAGAGGAAGGGGAGGAACTTATCACAGTCTTTCCCTTCATCATGTACAAACTTACGTATCATGTGTTTCAGGGTCTGATTAAAATGCTCCTCCAATCCATCTGTCTGAGGATGATAAGGAGATGTTCTTACTGCTACGATCCCCAGGAGGCGGTATAGTCCTTTCATAAGGGCTGCATTAAATTATTCCCCCTGTCTGTTCGGATCTCCTTTGGGATTCCTACCCAGCTAAAGAGTTTCACCAATTCTTCAGCTATTCTTGGAATTGTGACCGTATGCATTGGGATGGCTTCCGGGTACTTGGTGGCATAGTGACACATGACCAAGATAAATCTATTGCCTTTAGAACTTTCAGCTAGGGGGCCTACAATATCCATCCCTATTCTCCCAAAAGGGGTGGTGACCAATGGTAATGGTACTAGGGGAATCACTTCTTGTTTTCCTGTCTGGGCAATCAGTTGGCATTCTTTACACTCTTGACAATACTGAGCTTCTTCCTCATGAACCCCTGGCCAGAAGAATCTGTGCAAGATTCTACCCAGAGTCTTGTCCCTCCCAGCTTGTCCTGCCCAGGGTACATCATGACTTAGGTACATTAAATCCTGCCTGTAACAACGGGGCACCATTAACTGTTTCACTTTTTCCCTGGTATCCAGGTTTGTACATATACGGTACAATAAGCTATTCACAATCTCCATTTTTGGGGCACCTTGCTTTGTTTGTTTCCCCATCTGTTGAAAAAAGGGTTGTAAGGTTACATCATCCTTTTGCTTCTGACACACATCAGACTTTATAAAAACATTTTGCACTTCATCAGGCAGTTCTTGTTGGTCCCCACGCCATTTTTGTTGTTCCTTTTTCTTTGCATTCAGGGACTTTTGGGTTTTCCCAGGTGCATCAACCACTCCATCCTCAAAGGGAAACACTTCCCCCAGTGATTGTTCCTTTTTACTTTGTGCCCTGGTGGTTACTGCTGCCAAAGTCCCCTTTTCCATGAGCAAAGATGTAAAGTCTGGAAAGCCATGATCAATTAGTATAGGGACAGGTAATTTTGGCACAATACCTGCCTTAACAGCTGTGTTTTTTCTGTTTATCAAAATGTTGATGTTTGAGGTGGGGTACCGGTGGGTATCCCCGTGAACATAAACCACACTCATGGTAGGCCCCATTTTGCAGTTTCTTATTAATTCAGGTCTTATCAAGGTATTTTTGCTGCCTGAATCAATCATTCCTAGGACAGTCTGTTCATCAATCTGTACATCTGTAACAAAGTGTCCTGGGTTGAGTAAAGCCAGATGGGTATTGTCTGCTTTCTTTGTGGGAAAAAAACGTGCTATATGCTCCAATCATTTATAATTCTGGCATATTAAATCTGGGGAAAAGTCCGCCCACCTGACTCAATCCTGTTCTCATACCGTCTATTATTCACATTTTGGTTGGATCTTACCAGTTGCTGTGGTGGTTTCACTGCAGGGTGATCAGGTGTCTGCTGTCCTCCTCTTTTATAGGGCTGGTGGGCCACAAAGAAGTCTTCTGCCTGGGTAACAGCCACCACTGCCGACTCCGGGTTGTGTTCTTTAATCCATATTTGGACTTCCACGGGAAGGATCTGGAGGAACTGTTCTACCACAAACATTTCTATAATAGCATTCCTGGACTTCCCTTCAGGCTGCATCCATTTAAAGCAAAGTTCCTTCAGCCTGACATAAGTCTCTCGAGGGGGATCATGCGCCAAATGTTTCAGGGCATGAAACCATTGCCGTTAAGTTTCTGCATTAATGTCATATCTTTTTAAGATTTCTTGTTTAACCAAATCATAGTCATCAACAAGATGGGATTCCATATTTCCATAAGCCAACTGGGCCTTTCCAGACAGGTAGGGTGTAAGATGCACTACCCACTGCATCCGGGGCCAACCACATGCCCTGGCCACCCTCTCGAATGTGATCAAGTATGTCTCTTTATCATCAGCTGCAGTCATTCTGGTCAGTTTTATATCTTTGGGGTTGGGGTTAACCCCTCATCCTGACTAGACCCCTGCCCTGGCCCCATGTTCTTTAAAGCTTGTAAAGTGTCGGCACCTGAGATCCTGCCTCCAGTGTTCCCTCTCTCTTTCCTGGATGTCAAGGTCTCTCTGCCTCTCGATTTCCATCTGGTGGATTGCCAGCCACCTTAATAGGTCTGTCAGGCCCTCTGGTGGTTCCTCTCTGGTCTGCTGCCATTTCTCCCTAGGCGCTGGCTCTTCATCCTCTTCATCTCTCCTCTCCTCTCCTTCAGGGTCCTCTTACATACGTCGTATGCCAGCCCTGGGGTCAAGGGTTCTCCGGTCCTCTCAGTCTAGGCTCTGGTCAACACTCCCAACTTCTTCTCGTCAACACCATCTGCTACATCTATTGTTGTCTGGGTACCAGGTCTGGTACCGGTTACTGGTTTCCCCCTGGATCCTTTGGACAACCAGTGATCCCACTTTTCACACCAATTAGTAGAAGGGTGTGGGAATTGGCAACGCGGATAAAGCTCTTCAAGTGTAAAACACACAAATCTCTTGTGTGAATTTTATTTACTTCATAAATTCTTAACTCATAATATAAAATAACAAACTAAAATAAAAAAAAAGAAAATCCAGCTCAAAACTGAGCTCAAGCACTGTTCTTCCCAAACAGTGCTGCCACAGACTGGAGAACTTAACCAAACAGAACTTCCACTATCTTCTGTGCTGAGTATCCTTCTGTACTTGTCTTCAGTACAGCTCTCAAGGCTCTACTGACTAAATCCAGGAGGGATTCTTATATCAGAGCTTTGTGACATCACTAGGTCAGCTGATCTGCCCCTATTTCTAATACAAAGGAATTCTGCACTAGTGCAAACATTTGGGGGATCAGCATGGCCACAATTCTTAAAGTGTTTTGTATTAAGCATAATTAAACATTTCCACACTATTTTGCCATACATCTGACAATGATAAAAGCTTAAACAGCTTAAGGGTCAATTGAGGGTCTAAACTTCTCCCTCTGGACAGTAGTATGGACTGTCAAAGCCCTTATAAAGAAGCCTCTGTTTGGGGCCACTGCCTTCTAAGGGCCTAACAACTCTCAGAGGTTTTTCTCATCTGCACAGGTAAGGACAAGCAATATTTATCTCTTCCAAGCCCTTTTCATTTGTTTAAAACATAAACTCATATGATTTGTGGTACTTTACCCCTCTATTTTAAGTCAGGGGCTGAATAATTCTGGCATTGGCAAGTCCAGTTGGCTGAAATCATCAGCTGATCGGTGGAAATTTCATTTGGGCCTTCTTCCCCAAGCTAGGGCACCTAAATGGCCCCTCTGTACAATTTGAACAAGTGACCATTGTTTTAGGTCTTCTCTCTCTTAAGCCATGTCTTGTATTTCAATATAGGGGTCCCTTCTGGTGCTCGGGTCCAGCCCCTATCCACATTCAGGAGCCGAGCACTGCACTGTACCCAATTGCACCACCACTGGAGCATTGAATAGCTCTGTAACACTACTAGAGTCTCAGCATGCAGCTCTCCTTTTTTGGAGCTCTATTCTGCTCCAAGGTACCTGTGCACTGGGACAATGGCATCTCCTCTCTTTCCAATGCAGCTACCTGTGGCAGAAATGGAAAAGTAGCAGAAAGGACAAGTGCAGGCTGTGGCAACAGCCACTGGGACTTTACTTTTCTTTTAATATTAAAAAGACACCTAAGCGGTAAACACAAAAAGAAACACAACAGCGGTAGCTCTTTACACAGGAGCTACAGATGTGCATGGCATAATTTAAAAGAGCATTACCCATAGCAGCAAGTTCTCCTTTTTTATTCTAGTGGGGGCAACTTTATTATTCACTTTAGTGCTCTTTGCAGGAGCTAGTTGGCTTATTTATTCAAGCTGCTTGGAGCAGCTATTATTTCACATTTTCACAACAACAATCGCTTCTTTCAGGAGTGGACGATGCATTTATAATAACCATAGCTACAGGGGTGTTCTTCTCCAGTTTTAAATCATTTACTGACACACCTCATAATATTTTACTGGCTGTCTTAGACTTTATTTACTGGACCATAAATGTTTCTAAATAACAGCACAGGCATCCCTGTGCCTAGCTTCACCATTTTTAAAATGTCTGGCCCTTTTTCTCTAATTCTTTTAATGCGGCAGAACATACATATTCTCTCCATAGCTGCCATATACTGTATGGTCTATTACATATGTTTCAGTGGAACATTTATTCATATCTTTACTGCCCACTAGCCCAGGGCCATGTTTCCACATAGGAGGCTTAACATAGCCTCAACCAATTCACCACCAAGGAGAGAAATAAAGAAAAATAGCGAGGAAGAATAGGTAGAGGTACTATGATGGGAGGCCACCCCTTCGGAGTAGAAAAATGGAATAGGGTCAAGATAGACCAACAGAGAGTAAGTGTTACTGCAGTAGGCTTTGGAGAGGGGGTTAGATTAGAGGAAATGTCCCGGGTGCACTCGGTGTTCAGGGGCAACAGTGCCACAAGGACTTCAATAACAAAGTACTCAGAAGAGAAAGTTATTGGAGTTACAACAGGAGCCAGAGACTGGCCAGCATTAAATAATGGGGTAGAAATTTTACAATTTTTAAAGTGATTTGTGATAGGATCATATTAACTTATGGTGGGTCATGGTAGAGAGAAAATTGTCAGCTACTGTTGGACTATATTGTGTTTTTTTGATGCAGTGCATATTTCTGTATTATATGCCTATTTTAATGTTCAATGTATGCAGTGTTTTGTATCCCCATATGTTTGACATTTTAATTGGTGCACAGATGAAAGCGATTACTGTGTCTTTAAACTGCCCTGTATAAATACAGGTATTTTATTGTCATTAGTCAAGCCTTGAAAAAGCATGCATTGTTGTACGTGAAACATTAGCGATAAGTGAGGAACGCCCTGCCTTGCCTGTTTGTCTACAGGTTGTTTTGTTATTTTAAATAACTGTGGCTTTTTTAACTTTGAATACAAGTCACAACTTCTTCATAACACGTGTGTCTACTAGTGGAGAGAGACAGTGCATTGTTTTCTGCTTCTGACTCTGAATTTTGACTGCTGCACCCATGCTTTCCTCAGCCCTGGCTTTTCCTGCTCTATTGCATATCCTAAAACTAGGAATAATTAAGAGGACAATTCGATTTTTTTAATGCAGTATTAGCCATTACTAAATAATTTAAATTACAAATTGTAGTTAATATAAAATAATGTGACCTACGGGAAATAAACCCAGGCCCTTAGACTGTCCCAGTGCTCTAACCACCAAGTTACATTACAGGCTCACATGGTTGGACCTGCAGTTCCTGGACACACGTCCTTTCTCTGGTTTTACATATCCTCAACTGGGAATAATCAAGATGACAGTTAGATGTTTTTGGTGCAATATTTGCCAATGCTAAGCAATTTAAATCAGAAACTGCAGTGAGAAAGAAATAATGTGACCTACTGGGAATTGAACCCAGTCCCCCAGAGTACCGTCCTGGTGCTCTAGCCACTGAGATACAGGCTCACATGGTTGAACTACATTTCCCAGACACCCTTTCTTTTCTCTAGTTTTGCATCTCTTCCAACTAGGAATAATCAGTATGCCAATCAAGTGTTTTTTGGTGCAGTATTAGCCACAGCTAAGCAATTTAATCACAAATTGTTGTGAAAAAGAAATAATGTGACCTACTGGGAA
Source organism: Neoceratodus forsteri (assembly GCA_016271365.2). Taxonomy (NCBI): domain Eukaryota; kingdom Metazoa; phylum Chordata; order Ceratodontiformes; family Ceratodontidae; genus Neoceratodus; species Neoceratodus forsteri. Next base: position 239,943,287 of record CM057459.1, on the reverse strand, counting down.
GTGATCCGAGGCCCCTGAAATATCATCCCGGTGCTCTAACCATTGAGTTACAGGCTCACATGTTTGGATATGGGGTTCCTGGACACACTTCCTTTCACTAGTATTGTATATCCTGCAACTAGGAATAATCAAGACGACAATTAGATATTTTTTGGTGCAGTATTACTATGTTGTATCAGTCTTAAGGGAGCATTTACTAACCCAGTCTTAGCTATGGTACTCACTGATGTCCCTTTTTAACCGCTTGCAAATCTTCTCGTTGGTTATTTTCAGTAAAATTCACAATATTTAAAACAACTTTCTCTTCTTCACTAACTTTTCTGCAAGTGTATTGGGATTGGGGCTCTGTATTAACAATTTCCAAACCAAGTTGCTCCAAGATATTTGATTCAATTAGCTATACAGTATATGTGATTATTGAGCGCTAGGGCTGCAGACAGCATTCTGCTTTTCATAGAGGCCTCAGTGAAGGTGGAACTGGAACTTAATGGCACACAGGTCACTACATTCACAGTGATTGCTGTGGTGGGCATGTTTCTCTGGGCAACTTTGCTATGAATTTCACCAGTAGGAGCGTGAATACGGAGCCCTTCTTGTTCTCTTATGGCGTCTTGCACATCAGGGGTGTCATTGCTTACATTGCTTCCAGTTCACTGAAGAATTTTCGTTTTTCTGGTGAGAATTTCATGTTTTGAAGTAAGTGCAAACTAATTACTTCTTCAGTATTCAGGACTGAAGGGTTCGGTACATCAAATTCAATGGACTTTATTTTACTTTGAGAGGAAGTGCAGTCTGTTTCCTTGTGGCCATGTCTGGCTATTTTAGTGTTTTCAGAATACATTTACCTGTCAAGGCTATCAAAGATTTAGTTGAGTCCTTCTTTGGAGTCATGATGCTGAATTTAGAAAACATCTTACTACTTTTTCTGTCTTGGTTTCGTAGTACAGCAGTCATTTCCAAATGAATCAGCTGCAGTGTCTGATATGAGATGTATTCTCAGATCAGAGGTAGCTTTCAGGATAGTTGTCTTTCTTGCAGCAGCCATTCTACCATCTTGAAGAAGATGCATGACCACATACCTGTAGCTTGCCTTTGGTCATGAGGGTAGGGAACCTGTAAGTTTCATACCTGAACTCATTGTTTCTTTTCAATTCTTTAGCAAACATTTCAATTTGAAAAAGGTAAAAAAACAAGTAAATTGGACTTCCGGTGACGTCACCATGGAGGATGCTGCATTGAAGCAAGAGCTCTAAGGATCAACTCCCTTAAAGCTTCTAAATCCCAATTTTCTTACAGAAAACAAGGCTTCTTTGTTTGTCAGGAGCTTTCACTGCTGATGGGCAGCAGAAAAAAGAAAAATCAGCAAGCAGAGACAACGGATTCCCTTGGATCTTCCTCTGACTGCCAGCCAGCCTTCTCTCCACATAGCAGCATGGCAGATGTCCCAGCCTCACCAACACAGCCTAGCAATGTGACCATTCTTGTGGAACTCTAGGAGTTCAGAAGGGAGGTCCACACATTTTGCACTGAGTTAACAGCCGAAGTGTCTAAAATTCAAAATAAATTTACAGGTTTGGAAGCTCATCATACCACCCCAGATTCCCGAACCAATCAACTTGAATGGGTTGTCATCCATCTCATGCAGGCACAAAGGGACTTACTTAACAAATGTGAAGATCTCGAAAATAGATCACACCAAAACAACATCTGGATTTATGGCATAGTGGAAGACGAAGAAGGTCACGATATGGGGGCTTGTCAGGATGGACTGCTTCAGAATCTTCTACAACTTGACCCCAACTTTCCCATAGATATCGAGAGGGCCCATAAAGCACTTTCTCCAAAACTTCAAAGCAAGGATGAATATCTGTGCTCTATAGTAGTCAAATTCTTAAGTTATTTCACAAAGCAGAAGATTCTTCTCCATGTTTAGTGCCTTAAAACAGTATAAAAATGCTTGAATCTTCCTAGATAATGACTACTCACCTTGGGTTGCAGAGTGCCACAGAGTCTATGCCCCCATACTAAGTACTCTCAAGGCTCAATAGCTCAAATTCCAAACGCCATATCCAGCACGCTTAGTTGTCATGTTTCCTGATGGTCCCCAGAGTTTCTCCATGCTGGAGGATGTCATCTGTGTACTCAAGACTAAGGGCATAGATGTACCCTCTCTTCATCGACTGCCACCACCCATGGATGAACAAGTCTTTTATGATTCAGCTTGGGAGATCACTGTGGCCAAACAGACCTGGAAGCAGCAGAGTGTGTCTACCCTCTAGGATATCAAAGAACTCCTGCAAGATTTTCAGTGCTTTGCCCAGTGTTATCCATGGACCAGCACCCCTGAATGTACCCCCACCTCATGGACAGCAACACATATGTACTTATATGTACTAACCTTAGGGAAAGGGCACTTATTGTATAAGCATAAGTGTGAGGATCTATGTTCTATTGTATTTTACTAATGCATATTATGCTTTACACATATATCTTAGTTCTGGGAGATGCTTTCCATTATATTTTATTGTATAACTATAAGTTAGGCAACAGTACCATCTTTAGTGTCTGTGTATCCACTGCAACTGCAAGTGACCTTGGACACTCATAAGAGACCCTATTGTTCAGCTATCTTTGCAAGCTAAGCAACTTCTCATGTTAATTAGGATGGTTACTCACACCACCTGTTACTGTCCAATTGCATACTTTTTATGTATCTTCTTTAGTAGTTACCATGACAATTATCGGGGCATAAGACCCCTTGTAGCATGTAGCTTCTCTGAAACTAGAGACTGCACATACGTACTGTAGGTAAGGAAAACTGTGGAAGCTCTCCCAGTGTGTATTCACTGTTGATAGTAAGCCTGTATTATCTTTTGCCCATAACAAATTGCATTTAGTGCACATGCACCACTTGTATGTTGTCTCTTCCTTTGTGCCGTTCCAACAAGAACCTGAGAAAGATAATTTTATTACCCAGTTACATTTGGTGACCATGTGCAGGTTGGAAGGTACAAAGTGAGGATTCCATTCAATTTATTTTGAATGTCGAGTAGTGTAGTGTGACTTTCTCCTACTTGGACCTACTCGTGCTTACAATGGCAGCAATTGTGGTGGACACATTCCGTCTTGGTCTCTGGCATGGCAGACCCACACCGGACCCTCTTACACTCCCTCTGCAAGTGACAGCGTATCACTTGGCCTCACCGTTCACCCACCAGGGACCGGAAAGCGGTTTGTGATGGTGCCAAGGATTTTGCCCAGTTTTCTGAATGCTTCTTTGTTTGTTTATCCACCCTTTATCTGTCATGTTTGATCTTTGCACAGAACTGAGACTGGATGTCTTGTACTACCTCACATCCCATGACGGATGGACAGATTTCACGCTGGACACAAAATCTGCATACAAACCATTACTATGCATATCGGACCACTACTTAGAGTCCAAACAAACAGCCAAGAAATATAACCTTAAAGGTCTTTTGGTTGCAGCGCTACATACCGCTGTTGAAAGTCTCACAGCGAAGTGTGCCTCCCTTGAACTACAAAACTCCGCTCTAAGAAAAGAAATGGGCTTGCAGGAATCTGAGTTACAGAAAAAGGAACAGAAACTAGCAGAGGAGACACAGTCACTTCACGATGCCAATAACAGACTGTTGCATTGTACTGCTCAAGACTCTGAGCAATCCAGAACATGACTCTGGCCTTACAGGAAAAGGCTGAACTCAATGTCTACCCAAATACCGATTCCTTTGCCAACATTCTCACAAAAATGGAGCGTGCCTATCAGGTTTACCTCCGCAACCTTGCTTTCAGTAAAACCAACAAGGCTCCCATGATTCAAACTCAGGCAGCACAGGTGGCTGCAGTACAGCCTACCTATGACATGCCTACCCACTGCACTGTGGAAGGCAACAACCAGAAAAATGATGACCCTTTTGACAACAAGCAGTCGCACAAGGGGAGGGGACAACCGGAACTATAAAAACAACAGAAACCAGGACAGAAGCAATTGGAAAAATCCAAATGCCCAATCCCATGGCTGGAACCAAAATGGCCCTAGCTATCACAGCCTAAAAGATGAGACCCTTCATAAATTGCTGGAGGAGATCCATGTTGAGAGAGTGGCTAAGCCTACATGTACCATAGCAGCCCTTGCTCATGCTGCTGGACAACCATGCGGCCAGGAGAATCCTCTCCTGTCTTTGACTGTCATACAAACAAACAACTGAGGGAAGAGTCCTTTCATGACATCAGCTACTGGCCAGGCCAATGCAATGACCAAAAAGGGAACATCCATGCAGGCCGCTGTTGGGTCTGTGATGTCACAGGTACATCTGTACCCTGTGCAAGACATACAGGAGGCCCAAAGAGATCTAGCAGGCCTCAGATTTCAGGAACAGGATGATGACGATGATTCTGAAAATGCAGATTGATAATTACAGGCCCCAGTCTGGATTGTGAATGACTTGCTTGTTGACAGAAACTGACGGCCTTGTATAAAGGACATGGTCGAGGGCCTCCACCTTACCATGCTCCCAGATACAGGAGCAGCCATGTCAGTCCTCCATGATGAGGGCCCAGTCTCATCTAACTGGTCTACCAGCTGGAAGACCAGTGCCCAGGGCATAGATGATACCCAGCTACACACCTACCAATCTGTTCCTCTGCCTGTGGTGGTAGGCCACCTCAGGACCAATTTTGTCTTTGACCTCATGGTATTACGTCAACACCCCAGCACATTGGGAATTGACTTTATAGCACTACACGGCTGTGTAGTGGATTTAGCCAATAGACTACTTCTCAGGATCAAAGAGGGGAGTCTCATGCTGTCAACATACCAGACTCACATGTGGTGGCAGCCATCTCCCACAACATCAAGGAATATGACGTCATTGCTTTGTTCAAAAGTCATGACCTGTTTTCTGAGCTTGATCACTTGCTGCAAAAACACCTTGATGTGTTTTCCACCAACAAGCATGACTGTGGTACAATGCACACTAGCATTGAAATCACAGGACCCAACACTGTGAGGTAGAAGCAATATCCATTTCCTGCTGAAGCCTTGTCATCACTGAGGGAGACCATCCAGTCACTGCTTCAGCAAGGAGTGTTTAGGACCTGTGTCTCCACTATCAATTCATCTATTTGGCCTGTGAAAAAGCCAAATGAAGCTAGGAGACTCACAATTGATTACAGAAAACTTAATCAAGTTACCCCCACTTGCACCCCAACAGTGGCATCAGCACCTGATGTGCTTAAGCTGTTGACACCTGACAAAAAGTGGTTCACAGCTCTTGAGATCTTTAATGAGTTGTGGTCACTCCCATTAGCACAGGAAAGCCAATGCAAATTTGATTTCACCTTTGATGGATGCCAGTACATCTGGACCTGCATTCCCTAGGGCTTCCATAATAGGCCTTCCCTTTTCCATCTCCACATGATGAATGCCCTGCAGGAGTTCTCCACCCCCCAATGTATTCTGCAGTACGTGGATGATTTTCTTCTAGCAACCACCGTGAAAGAAGATCATTTGGCCCCTTCTAGATGAGCTTCTGTCTCTCCTCAGGAGAGCAGGCCTTAAGTGCAACCCCTCTAAAGCACAATTGTGTGAAAGAGAGGTTATCTTCCTCGGCCTATGTATCACAGACCAAGGCAGAAGTCCAGCTGTCAAGAAGATCCAGGGCTTGCAAGATCTGCCACTCCCAACTAACGTGACAACACTCAGATGCTTTTTAGGAATGGTAAACTACTCCAGGGATTTTATCCCTGACTTTGCCTTGAAGGCTGCTCTCTTGTTTGAACTTCTGAAAAAGGACGTCCCTTTGGATATGGGGCCCCACTCACACTGAAGCTGTAACACAGCTCAAGCAGGACTTAGCCTCAGCCCCAGCACTGATCAATCCTAACCCAAATCTCCCATTCCACTTAGAAACTGCCACCTCTGATGTGGCCATGTCTGCAGTGCTAGCGCAAAAGTACAATGGGCACCACAGGCCCATTGCCTATGCCTCTCAGATGCTATCCCCAGTAAAGAGAAAATACAGTCTGTGTGAAAGAACACTTTTGGCAACCTACTGGGCTGTCAGACATGTCATGTACATCATTGGGTATGCTACGATTGTTTTGCATATCTGCCACACCCCAACCAACTTCTTGCTTTCAGACAGAGTGACAAATAATTCAGTCTCTAACACCAGACTCACTGTCTCTGCTTTTGTAGGACAGGGACATCAATGTACTGCCTGCTAAATGCCCTCAATCCTGGCCCATGGCCTACTCTACACTGGTAAATCACATGACTGTGCACTCCAGCCTACTGACTTATCTGAGCCAGGACCATTCCTACCTGCTACACCAGATGTTTTGGAGGATACCACCCTGTATCGTGTCTTTACAGATACCTCTGCCTCCTATTTGGATGGACAGCGGGTAGCAGGATTTGGGGTGCTCATAATAGACAAAGATGGCTATTTCAGGTGCATTTCCAGGAAATGCACAGTTATCTCCTCGTAGTACGCTGAACTGGCATCTGTTGTCTGTGCTTTGGAAGTCATGCCCCATGGTGACAAGGATGCCATCATCTTTGCAGACTCCAATTGGGTTGGCTCATCCCTTACTGAATTTCTACCATTCTGGGAGAAAAATAACTTTATATCCTCTGATGGCACGCCTGTCAAATACAAGGATCTGTTTGTGTATATACACACTCTGACACAGCAGTTTACTCACAAACTGTACATCCACAAGGTAAAGGCTCACTGTAAATCCGACCCTTACCATGAATTCAATGATCAAGCGGACTTGCTTGCCAAAGCAGGCACTCGGGGGGACATGGACAATGACTCACCCAGTAGCTGTGGCAGCTATTTTCTTAGCTGCTAACACTAGGCAGAAACCAGTACCAGAACCCCCACTGGACCTTTCTGCTGCACAGAAATCAGACCCAGAACTAAAAGATGTGTTCACATTCCTGGACAAAGGAATTGAACAGCTACTACCTGTTGGTAGTCCATATAAGAGACACTTTGACAACATACACTTGTCTAGTGATCAGAAGCTCATCTGGTATCGAAAAGAAGATACAGGTGACAAACTGTGGGTTGCACCACAGTTTTTGTGAACCAAATTCATCCATATAGTTAGTGATACCCCAACTAGTGGACACCAGGGGGCAGACAACACCCTCCAGAGACTTAAAACTGTTGTGTGGTGGCCTGGCATGGCCAAAGATGTAGGGCACTATGTGAACAAGTGCATAGTGTGTGCCCCGAATAATCCAATTTCGGTGAAGAGAAATGCCAAATTGTTGCCACAGAGGCAAACTGGACAATGGAATGCGATACAAATCAATTTCATTGGCCCCTTGACCAACTCCAGCAAGAACAACAAGTATGCACTTGTTGTCACAGATTTGTTCTCTAAGTGGGCAGAAGCATTTCCCACTAAGAGTAACATGGCAAACACAACTGCCAAGATCATAGTGGATCAATTGTTCTCCAGGTGGGGCCTACCCCTAAGGATATATTCAGACCAGGGAACCAGTTTTACAGCTGAGCTGATGATGCAGACACTCCAATTACTTGGAGTAGATCAAAAATTTCATATCTCTTACCATCCTCAGTCCTCAGGCCAAGTAGATAGAGCAGACAGAAGAATCAAACAGATGTTATGCAAATTCATCAATGATAATCCCAAGGATTGGGATTCCCTCTTGCCACTACTACTGATGGCAATCAGGGGCACTCCTGCAGCCACTGCCCAGTGCACACCCTATAAGGTTATGACTAGGAGATTACCTGAGCACCTGTTAATTGATCTCCACACCCCTACTGCAGATAGAGTATCTGTAGACAAATATGTTGAAAAGCTTCATGATGACATCATGAAGACACACCTGTTTGCTGCCAATCAAATGGGTAAAGCTCAACAACAAGCCAAAGCTCATTTTGATAAGCATGTCAAAGAAGTCAACTGGCAAGTTAGAGACCAAGTTATGCTTCTCCAGTACAGACAACCAGCTCATTAATTTGCCAGCAAATGGGAAGGCCCATACCATATTGTCAACAAACTCAGTCCTGCTGTTTACCAGGTCCGAGTTCAGCAGCAAAAAAAGACCAACAAGTGGTTCCATGATAATCAGCTCAAGTTGTACAAAGGTGATTAAATTTACTTTTCCCAACCCTTTTAGGGTGGAATAGTACCCCATACTTAACAACTATTTTCTGTTTTCTTTCACGTACACTGGCAAGATGGCTATCTTGTACCTTCTCATCCTGGTGGGACTACACTCTTTGACTGAATCCCAGAACAAACCCCTATCAACTGCACACAAACAACATGTAGAACATTTTCTTAGTAAACTTGAACACTCCGCCCCCTATGGGAGTTCACATTAATGTGCCCAACAAAATGATTATTGTTAAGGAAGGCTCAGATGCCTATCTTGATGCTATGGTAGTAGCTCCAGACAAAGCCACACTTTCCATCCAATGGGAAACTGATATTAATGGCTACAGACTCCCTATAGCTCACCTATCCAAAGGTATATTCCACGGATGGCCCAACACAGATATATCCAAAAATGATACACTCTCCATTCAACAGACTTCGCCCAGACATGCTGGTCATTATAATCTTACTGCTCTCATAGATCCTGCTTGGTGTGATTGCCTCCCCTCTGAGGAGTCACGTGCTTTCTGTCTTCACAACTATGTAGTTACTGAAGCTCTGTTTCTTTCTGTAGTCCCACCCACTGAAGAAGAAATGACTGACTGCCCTCCCCAGGAGGAAGGTCCTCCTAGTAGTTTGACCGCCACTTCTCTTCCAGGTGCCCTGATTAACAATGTACAATTTATGCATATTCCAGCTATTTTCAACCTTACACATTGGAACACGGCTGAGATTGGTCTCTGTCACTTGACCAATACTTCTAAATTTTATAGTATGATGCTTACAGATATTGTAGCTGCTTATCAAACATGTACTAATGATCCAGTAAGTGGACTTCATACTACTGATCATATAGAGGTCTTTAGACCCATTCCTAATGCTAAAGCTAGACCACGCACTAGGCATCACACTGCAGATGTTACCAGTGCAGCAGGCACCATCTCTGGCCTTTTTGGCTCATGCATGTCTATCTGGAATAGAGCAGATATAGCTGCTATTAAAGCACAAACTCTTAATTTTCAGAAAGCTGTTAAGAATGATATCCTACCCCCACTGTTACATGGTGTAGATGGTTTAAGTAAGGAAGAACGTTTTACAGTTTGTAACATGCAGGAAATTGCCAAAGGGTTAATTGAGACTAGGAATAAGATTAATGAACTGATTTTTCAAAATAACAAGGAGGCAGACAGCAATATATTGCCCGTGAACTTTAATGCTCTGCTTATGGTTTTTATGTAATTGCCACTGTAAACAATCTCTTCAGGGACTTGGAAACAAGCTGCATTCCAGATCTCATCCATGATAAAAACATGGGTAAATGATATTGCCCTCATTGCAAATCCCTTGGTTACATAAATATTTGCTTAGCAAATTCTGTTAACATTTCTATGTCCACAGCTAGAAATCTTGGGTATGTCTCATGTTATCCAAACCAAGCATCTTGTTACTTTACTAAGACTTGTTCAATTCATGACAACATGTTCATTACCTTTACTGTGTCACTACCATGCTTTGATCCTGAAACATCTGTTTTCGACAAATTGGCTGCCATCAGTTCCATCGGACACCCTGATGATGACATCCATCATGAAAGAACTGACTTACCCTCCTTATTGGTATACCACTCTGTTCTCCAAGCCGGGGTGGCACCCCACACAAACTGTTGCACCAAAAATGGATATTTCTACTTGTGCCGCTGTGATGTATTCTATATCGTGAAACCTGCGTGTGGGTATTTGCCAGAACACCTCAACTGGTCACTTACTTTGGGTGAAGAATTGCCATACAATCTAACTGATGTTGATGAAGATGACAAATCCAAATCTCCATGAGCTGCGTCTTTTGTGCCTGATGCTGAAACAGCTAAATCTCAAGCTACCTGGAAGAGGTACATTGCTTCACTTCACGGCTCACCAACTAGTCCTTTTCTTGTCCAATATGTCTACAGCAATGGAGGGTTCCAACTGTAAGAGTGACTTACATTTCCAATGGGCAGTATTGTGTAGTGACAAATCATAAATCCTTTACTTATGGTCAAAAATCTTGTGCTATTTCAACTCCTGACTTCTGTTTTACTCCACAGCAGAAAACAGTAATTGATCACACTGTTACAACTCCTGTTCCTCTCCCTGAACCAGATGTTACGGATACTGATCTGCAATACTTGCTTGCCTTGTCTCATTATTTGCCCGTGTTTAATGTGCACATTGCCCTTTAACTCTTTTTTTGAGATCTCTTTTAGCTAGAAAGGATTCACATTTGATTTATATTAGCAATAATATTTCTAAGGCTGGTGATGCTCTTAATGATCTTATTCATGACGGTGATTTAAGTACTGCTCTATCCAATACTTGGTTGGAATTGACTTTTAAAGCTTTTTTACTATTCAAGCATTTTTGATTGTTTTGCTGATACCAACCATCTGCTGTCTGCGATGTACTCTAAGACAATACCAAGAACAACTCAAATTCCTTTACAAGGCTCATGCGTCGGGCTTGTAAATGACTTTTTAGCTCCATTCCACTACTTTCTTGGGATTGTTGCCCATTCTGAGGCAGCAAGGGGGGGAACGTTATCCATGGTTCAGCATCCCTGATTGTACCCCCACCTCATGGACAGCAACACCTATGTACTTATATGTACTAACCTTAGGGCAAGGGCACTTATCGTATAAGCATAAGTGTGAGGATCTTTGTTCTACTGTATTTTACTAATGCATATTATGCTTTACACATATGTCTTAGTCCTGGGAGATGCTTTCCATTATATTTTATTATGTAACTATAAGTTAGGCAACAGTGCCATCTTTAGTGTCTGTGCATCCACTGTTACTGAAAGTGACCTTGGACACTCATAAGAGACTCTATTGTTCAGCTATCTTTGCAACCTAAGCAACTTCTCATGTTAGTTAGGATGGTTACTCATGCCACCTGTTACTGACCCATTGTGAACTTTTTATGTATCTTCTTAAGTAGTTACCATGACAATTATTGGGGTATAAGACCCCTTGTAGCATGTAGCTTCTCTGAGACTAGAGACTGCACCTACATAGGTAAGGAAAACTGTGGACGCTCTCCCAGTGTGTATTCACTGTTGGTAGTAAGCCTGTATTATCTTTTGCTTATAATAAATTACATTTATTACACATGCACCACCTGTCTGTTGTCTCTTCCTTTGTACCGTTCCAAACAAGAACCTGAGAAAGGTAATTTTATTACCCAGTTATACCTGTGAGGTATTTTTTAGCCATGGACATTGGGACTTACATTATTTGCTACTCACTTGGCTCATTACTGGCCTCTGCCTGTGCTCTGGGGCAGGGGTGGTGGCATTTCATACAATATTAGTGTTTAATTTTATTTAAACTGTAGAGTTCAATGTATAGTGCTTACAGATACCTTCATTTTTTAGAAGAGGGGACCTAATGACTAACAACTGCCCTTGTGTCTTCCTTCATGGCAGGGGAGCTATGTTCTATTACCGACCCCATTCTATGGTACTTGTTTAGTACCCCCCATGTTCTGACTTTTTACACACTTCCCTGATTATTTCTTTGAGGGGCTGTGCATAGTGTGGCTTAGTTATTAGCTCTACTGGGACTTTTTTCTTTTTATTTATTCAGAGGGGATGATGGTGCTCTCATGTGGGTGTATCTTGTAGTCACCTGGGGGGAGGAGGCCTCTCTGTTGGTGCTCCAAGTACTGGCCTGACAGGTGTGTAATGGTGTAACTAACTATCTTATCCAAGGGCAACGTACTCCTGAATTCAGGATGGCTTTGTGTTTTTCTCTTGGCCATTTTTCTCATTTAGCCTAATTATACTTTGTCTTTTAGTCCTCCAATAGCGTGACTTAGCTGTGGCTACTTGTTTCCCCCGGCCCTCTACTTTGTCTGGAATTTCTCACTACCAGCTCCACTTTAATTTGAGGTGACTGCTGACAGACATCCCCTGCAAGAGGGGAGAGGATCATCAGATGCCATTCCCACCTGTGACAATATTAGACACCCAGCACAGCTTACTTTATTTGCAACATTGACACCCTCTGTGAATATAACCTCCTGCTACCCCGTGCTACCAACATGTTTCATAGGACATCCCAGCTCTACTTTCTACAGCAGCTGTCCATGATGCAGTGTGTTGGGCAAGTTGGGGGAGAAGCTCTGTCCTGGGGCAGGCAGAGCTGGGCTGTTTGGGAGTGTTAAGCCCTTCTGTTAGGCTTATTAGCATCTCCCCTATATTGTCTGGATTTTATTTTGCCAGCAGGTCTCTGGCCACCTAGCCCCCTTCACCTAGTCCCCTTCTTGCTCTCCTGCTGCCTGGGTGCCCCCTGGTTCTCTGAACCTTTGTTCATTGACACTGACTCCCCTTCCTTTTCTTACCCTGAGCTCTCTTTTTGGCTGTCCCTGCCCCCAGGCAGCTTACCATTTTATGGGACCCTGCTCTGGCTGATTCAAACTGCAGGTGTCTCTGCCATGCCTCCTACTTAGCTCTGCTATCCCAGTTTTGGGATGGAAGGGGATCTACCTGCAGCCAGAGTATTATCTCCTTGTTCCTCCTTTAAGGTTTGATGTTGATTGGAGGCTAGGTACAGGGCCATTTAGTCTTCTACCATATGCTCCTTTGTAGCACTTTTGATGCTACGGGGGTCCACAGTCTCACTGTGCTCTTCCCCCACAAGGAGTCTTGATCTACTTCCTATACAGGAGAGTTACTTGTTCTCTCTCTTCCTTGGAAACCTTACTGAAGGATTTCTTCCTTCACCCTTGGTACTGGAACCTGGTACACTACCTGTGACTGGCCTCCTAGTCTGTACTTCTTCTGACAGTTGCCTTGTTTGCCCTGTTGGCATCTGGTTGAAATTTATGTTGCTGTCCCAAATACATGGCTTTTCGCCAAAATGTTTATTACCTCTGTTTGTACCTCTACTTACCCCTCCTTTTCTCTTTCTTTTTCCTATCTGCTCTTGAGCTGGAGAGGCTTGACCCATTCCAACCTAACCTCTCACCCTTTTTATTCTTATGGCTAAGTTCTCCATAGTTTTTTCATTCAATAGAAATGGAATTCACAGTCCCATCAAATGATACTGTCTGCTGCAACAGCTTAAAAGGGCAAACCAGATGTTGTACTCCTCCAGGAGACCCACCTCCCAGAGTCAGAGTAGGTAGAGTTCACCTCTACAGGCTACCAAACAGTGATGGCCTCCTCTCAGTGTTCTGGTAGGAGGTGAGGAGTGGCGATTTTAATTCCCAGGGGTGTTCTTTTCACCCTGCAAGACCAGATTTTCAATCCTTAGGGACAATATGTCATTGCGACTGGTCAACTTTACAATTCCCTTGTTACATTAGTCTCACTGTACCTACACCCGGGCTCTACAAAAATCACTACCCAAAACTTTTTAAATAAATTATTACTAGTATTGCAGGGCCAGTTAATCACGGGGAATGATTTAAATGTAATGCTATCACCAATTCTAGAGCCCTTGTTACCCACCGTGCCTCATCTCTACAGAAGAATCTTTGCCATACTCTAGATTACCTCAGATTTATAGATCTCTGGAGACATTTTTACCTGACAGACCAGGAGTTCACTCACTTTGCTCCTCAGACAGGCACTTCATCCCACCTAGACTATTTTTACTCTGGCAGAGCACTTGGACTCAGCCCAAGACCTTAGCCATGGAGCACTGTTACTGTCAGATCACTCCCCTGTGTATGCTAAATTCAGTCTGGGTAAATCACTTTTGACTGGCCACTGGTGGCTGAACCTGATGCACCTCTGTGACCCAGAATATAACAACTGGTTGAGGACACTATTTCTCGAGCCAAGAGTGATAATAATTCCCCAACCATTACCCCCACTATACTCTAGGACACTGTTAAAATCATCCTCTGAAGAGAAATGTTCTCCTACTTCACTCAGAAAAGAAGAACACAGGAGGCTCGCCTACAGGAACTCCGGACTACCCTTTAAACTCTCCAGAGTTTTTTATACCAGGGAGATCACTATCTGATTCCCCAGTTCCGCCTCACTAGGCAACAGCTTCAAACATTTTTGGATCAAAATATAGAGCAACAGCTACTATATTTGAAACACTGTCATTATGAGGGCTGTCCCGGGGGTGCGCATTATCTAGCTAGCAAACTGCATGCATTCCATGCCCAGGATTGCATTTCACAACTTCATGACCTGGACTCTGGCTGTCTATTGCACCGCTCTATAGACATCCGCATAACCCTGGCTAAGTGTTACCAGGAGCTCTACATGATGGATACCCACTTCCCCTGATCAAATTGAGGTATACCTCCATAACCTTCCACTACCTAAGTTGTCAGAGGTGCAGGCCCAAAGTCTTCTAGCCCCGATCACCACATCTGAAATAGAAGCAGCTCTTTGTGACTCTAAAACCCAAAAGGATCCTGCTCCAGATGATTACCTCACTGAATTTTATAAAATGTTCAAGGAACCTCTTATCCCTCTCTTGCTTTTGGCTTACCAGGGGGTCCAACAAGGTGAACCTCCCCTTCCTTCCTGGAAATATGTGGTTATTTCTGCCATCTTAACACCACAGAAAGATCCACATTATTCTACCTCATATAGACCCATTTCCATGCTCAGCTGTGACTACAAATTCTATATGTCCATCATGTCCATCATGGCCCACCAGCTTGAACATCTCCCCCCCATTTAATTGATCCCAACTGAGTTGGTTTCATCCGGCAGCTCCAAGCACATGACAGTGTCAGATGCAACCTTCTGTTAATTGACTACGCTGTCACCCATCAAGTTCCCCTCACACTAAGTCTTGATGCATTTGACAGGGTGGCCTGGCCATATCTTTGGGCCACCCTGTTTCATTTTGGAATTCCGGATGAGTTTGTGTGCATGGTCCAAGCCATTTATGACTCCTCCCAGGCATATCTGAAGTTGGAGGGCTCCCATTCAAAACTTTTACCTTAAGCAGGTGCACCCATCGGGGCTTTCCACTGTCCCTGCGCCTTTTCACTTTATACTTAGAGCCACTGGCAGCCACAATTTGAACCAGCCTGGAGGGGTCTATGTGATAACAGTGAATGCCTAAAGGCAATCACTGTTATTGCTCAGTCAGAGTGCCGAAAACATTTTCGGCATTCTGACAACACCGGCGCATCAGGACAACAGCACCAGGACAGTTTTTTACTGCTTTCTGTGGGGGGCTGCACCCACCACCCACACCCCTATTTAAGGGGGGTGCATGTCAGAGAGGATGAAAGAAGTAAAAAATAAAGATTCGGAACTGGGTGCAATAAAATCACACCAGCGCCCGGACCCGACCAACCCGGTACCTCACCCACCCCAACCACTACTGCAGCACCAACCCCTACAGCCTCTCCGCCCCCTTCCAGCCCATGCTCGCCATGCTCACTGCCCCCCACGTGCATACGCATAGTGACACCCTGTCACCCAGTTCATCCACAGCCTCATCCGGTCGCCCTACCTTCCCATCGTTGTGAGGGAGTGCACCGGGAAGGAGTCGCCATTACAGTCGGCGCCCTTCCTCATGCGCCCACCTCATGGGTTACCAGCCCGGAGAGTAGGGGATCCCCCTGGATGGTAGACAATTCAGAGTTTCGCTCTTTGCAGATGACATCCTACTTACTTTAACCTCCCTGGAGAATTCTATCCTGGTGGTCTGGGACCTCCTAGATGAACCTGGTATATTAGCAGAATACAAACTAAACACTCTTAAAATGGAGGTGCTCCTCTACAATTACTTGCCCTTTACTCAGCTCACTTCCCGTTCAAATGGCATAAACTGGCCATTTGTTATCTTGGAGTTAAGATTACCAAAAAAACTAGCACATTTGGAATTACTCAGTTGTGAGCCCTTAACCCACCAAGTTATTGATGACCTCTCTCACTGGACACATCTCACTCCAGGATTGCTTAACCTCATAGAGGTCGTTCATCTAAATATTCTACCACAGATTTTATATTTTCTCCAAACTCTCCCACTCATGTCTGATAAAACCTATTTTTGGGCTTGGGATAAAATCATTCCCCACTGTATTTGGCAGGGTACACCCCGCACCTCATTTGTTATTCTGTCTTACAGCTTTCTTGGGATAATGGAGGAGTCAATCTACCCAATTTAATTTTGTATGCATTGGCATCTCACCTCCAGATAGCCTGCCTTTGGCCTGCCCCACCCTACCATTCTTATTGGAAGCAGATTGAGCACACACACTACATGCTACCTATGATCATGCCCGCTACCTCTTCGATAACCCACCCAACTGTACTCCACATAACAAATTCCACCAATTTGTGGCAGAAACGTACCATCAATGGTTAGTCACTCGAAAACATTATCTCACTTCCTTTGACAGACTTTACCATCGGTCTATAACATGTGATTCGACCTTTTGCCCAATAAACTTGACAAAGCACTCCTACAATGGCATCGCTTTGGCATTAGGTATGTATTTCAACTCCTCAGCCTTACAGGGCTTTTACCCTTAGTGACTTTCCAGGCATCCTTCCACCTTCCACCTTCCACATTTCGCTTTTCACAGATACTTTCAACTTTTCTCCCATCTCTGAGTCCACGAAGAAGCCCTGATTCAAATCACTGAAAAACCCTCCAAGATTGTTAAACTTTCAATTCTTACTTGCTAGGAGACACCTGGGACCACCTCATTAGCCACATTTATTTTTTTTGCTTCTGATTTTCTCCCCTACCCTGGCCCTGGTTGGCTCTCATCTGGTGGCCATCCAATGCTTATGTTCCTTCAGAGCCTCACCCCTGTAATCCCCATGGCTTACCCCCCATGGCAGGGAAGCAGGGATCCCCAACCGCTGACAAGGATCCAGTTTCGAGGCATTACCTCAGGAACGGAGCATGATGGGGACGGCCATCAAGATGCAATGACCAGCCATCAGGGTCTTTTCCTCTTTTCTGTTTTTCCCCTGTGGGAGACAGGCATGCAGTGATGCCTGTGGCAGGCTCATGCACACACCCGTGGGTGGCCCTGCCAAGCATCTGACCACTCCCGCCCCACTAGCATTTTGGTAGCATAGCACTGAGCCCCAGCCTCTGCCAGGGGTCAGGCATGTGCCGACTGATGATACCCCCCCTCCCCGGAGATGGAGAGCTGACCATCAGATGCTTGATCCATCTCCTCTCCGCCGACCCCCAGCAGCCCGTGCTCATTCCTGAATGCAGGTCACCGGCGTGGTGCAAGGTGTGGCATCCAGCACCTCAACCCTCAGTGCCATCGGTCTGACTTATTAGCTACATTTATAAGGCCTTACAAGCCTCATCCTCCACTTCTACTATCTCCATCTTTCATAGATGGAACTCTAAACTGGACACCACCCACCATATAGACGCTTGCATAAATATACTACCCCTTTTAAAAGATAATGTCTGCTTCTTATCGGTGGGAATATTCTTGGAAATGCTAGCTTCGATTTTTTGTACCCCAGCTTTAATAGCTAAATATGTGTTCCCAACTGCTAGGCAATGCTGGTGTAAATGTGGATATCTTCAGGCTGATCCAACAGACATTCTCTGGGCCTGTCTGCACTTGCACACCTATTGGCAAGAAGTTATACAGGAAATCAAGGACATTTTTGACTGCCCTAGTGTACTAACCCCTTCTTTCATACTTGCCACCATTCTACCAGATAACTGCACACTGAGCAAGACATCCCTAAAATTGGTTATACTAATGATCTTGGTGGCTAAAAAAGTCATTACCAGGCCATGGTGCACTGAAACAACTCCCACAAGAGCTTCTTGAAGGGAAATCACACTCAACCTGTACATGATAGAATGGATGCCAACCTGGATTATGAATTGTATACCTTCCTGTAAACTTATATGGTGTAAATGTGTTCTATATCAGCTGGATATTTACTCGGACTTTGTCCCCTACAGGCCAAGTCTCTCCTCTCATCTGCTTCCTCTACCTCATCCTCATTCTCTCTTCCTCTTGACTCCATTCTCCGTCTATTGTTACTCTACTCTTGCTTTCTGAGCTCTGTTTCTGTTTATATCATTGATTCTTTCACTACTGGTTTAAGCCTGTGCTGTGTTGATATCCCACAATCTCTTGAATAACATTTTATTACTTATTTTGATTATGTTATATAAAGCTATGGACTTTGTATTGAACAGTGATCTGGATTTCTATGGACTTTATTTTTGCTTTTTCCAGATGATTTGCATTATATCACAGCCTACAGCTGGCAGTGCAGATTTACTGTCCTAGGGTGAGATATTCAAAACTTTGCCCCGGGGCTAAATTAGCACTGCCCAGCAGGCAAACTTAGCCCAGAGCACAAAGCAAGCCATATTCAAAAGGAATAGCCCGGGGCAAACAGCTTCTGAATATAGAATGGGAATGAGACCGGGCAAACTGGGCTGGGAGTGAAGGGCAAACTTAGCCCTGGAATAAGACAGCTCTGAATATGGCAACCAGGAAGTACAAACCACAACAGCAAAACAGTGCACAGTGATGTGATGGTAGGTAGAGGTGAACTATGTGGCCAATGTGTGTGCCAGCAAATGCGTGGAGCCAGTACAGCTGCAGGCAGCAGCATATATGAAAGTACAGTGTTCAAAACTGTAAAATATTCCCTAAACTGTTTGTGCAGCGCTAACATGTTTGCACGGGTTTAGCACAGGGCTAAACCGTTAGCCAGGTGCAAACATGTTTGCCTGGTGCTAAACTTTGCCATATTCAAAAGTGACATGCAAATGAGCCTACTTATGTAGTCTCTGGGCAAACATCCAGATTAGCATCTCATTATGCCCTGATTTGCATGCTGTTTACGCCGGGCTAACGGTTTAGCCCTGCGCTAAACCTGCACAAACGTGTTAGCACTGCGCAAACAGCTTGGGGAATATTATACAGTTTTGAACACTACTTCCACATGCCTGCTGCCTGCAGCTGTACTGGGACAACACAACATAGGCACAGATGGTGGTGGTGCTGCATGCAACTGTCACACTGTAGGTCATGCTACAGTGCACAGCAATACTACAATATCAAGGGGCCAGTAGTGTGTGGACACCGTAATGCTATGGTGTGTAGGGCAGTGATGATGACTGCACTATACACAGTGAAGCCCAACCTGCAGGTGTTTACTGACAGTGGACATTACTGTTACACTGTTGTGTGATCACAGATGCTGCACCTCTGGCATGGGATGCTCACAGTGACATATACATGTCCGGCTTTGTGTGTTGTGGCAGTTGTACAGCTGTGCAGTATGTGGCCAAGGGGGCATATATTATCAGAAAGGCACACAGGTGTTGGGGTATGCCCAATACTGGCCCATGTGCACTGCATGATGTGTCCCAGCCTTGTGGCCACACCTGGTCTGTGGCACAGCCTGGCCACCCATACGCTCTCCCCTCAACATTCTCCATGCCTACAGTGCTGCATGTGTGTGCTGGTATCTGTTGGTGTCCACAGAAGAGTGGTCTGCAGGTGTTTGCTGTATGGCCACACTGCCATGCTATCCACTGGTGGCAGGGTCACCACTTACTGCCTGGCATGGCTGGGACTGGTGGCAGATGATGACATCATTGTAATGCCATCAGTTAGCAGCATGCTTCCTCTATGTTTGGCTTTGTCTATGTGTCATATTTATTTGTTAGGGTAGCGCAAAACCCGCGCAAACACCACGCAAAGCCATAGTATCACACAAAGCTGATTGCCCTGTGTTAAGACAAGCTTTTCCTGAGCTGTAATGTGCACCACACTAAGTGTCGTGATAAGTCCCGCAAAACCACTTTGTATGGTGCTAGTCACTGAATATAGCATTGTGCCTGTATTCATGTCAGTTTGCCCCTTGCATACATTATGATTTTGCCTTGAGCTAGTGCAGTTTGCCTGCGCTATTTGGCCTTTTGAATATAGCAGACCCGCGCTAATCCCACGCTAAACCTGCGCAAACTGTTTTTGCCCGGTGCAAAGTTTTGATTATCTGGCCCCTAGACTCTTACAGGTTTTCTGTATTAACTCTCTTTGCACTGCCTATGTAGTTTTGCCTTATTTTGTTATTGTATCCTTTGTATTGACTGTAGGATAATATCTTTACTGTACTGGAATGTCTTGCTGTTGCAATCATGATATAGGGTTACTTCCATGCTCCTATAATACACACACATATATATATATATATATATATATATATATTTGTTTCAAAATCAGTGTTAAAGCTTCTATTAGGGTACTACCATACCTGCATCTCATGATCATTAAAACCCACAGGAACACAACATCAATGATTTGCAAAGGTTCCAAGGACAATGAACCATATTTTTTCATTTCCCTTCTTTGTATGCTGTATCCCTAATAGATGCTTTAACATACTGCAGCTTTTGCAATAAATTGCATTACTATTGAAAAAGATATGTAACAACTGACACATTTGGCTTCACCTTCTTACACCCCATGATAAACACTGCACTTGAAGCAATGTACTGTACCTAAATCACCACACAAACTGGCACAGACTGGCAGCAGCACCATCCCAGATGTTGGGCTATACCTGTAGGGGAGCTCCCGGGTAGCTCAAAGCAGCGGCAGCATCACCCACATTACCTTAGACATGTAGCATGTTTTGAACACGAGACTGCAAAGCCATCTACCGGTATTTTTTTTTTCTCATTTTGAGACTTAGATCAGGATTTTCAGAGATATGGACACTAGGGCTGTTTGAAATTAAACTTCCACCAGCAGAATTGTGACAAAAGTCGGAATGTTGCTTTTGTGAAATTTCAGAATGCACTTTGCCAACTTTTGCAGAAATTCTAACTTAGAATGGTGGACTAAATATACAGTATGAGTTGCAGATTATTGTACTAAACTCTGGAAAGAAATTCTGCAGAACTGATCACTATTAGTGGCCAGTTCTGTGGAATTTCTTTCTGCAGATTCATAAACTAATCCGCACTTCATACATTCATTCCACAGTTCAGTGAGTCACTAAACTGCAGAATGAATGTATGAATTGTGGATTAGTGAATTATTCTGCAGAAAGAATTTCAGCAGAAGTGATCACTGAACTGCAGAATGATTACATGTATTGCAGAATGTTCCATTAAACTGTGGAATAAAGTTCCTCAGAACTGCCATTCTGTATTTATGTGTGCGCCAAAGTTTATTTCTCTCCGTTCATGTTGCTACTGATAGTCTTAAGATCATCTATATGTCCTGCATTGCTATTAGCTGCAAAAACAAATTCCTTGAACTAAAAAGGTGTCATTCTGAAAGCTACCTACTGTATTTAGACTTTGACAATTGAATTGCACTATTTGCACAAACAAATCTCTTACTAACAGGATGTTTAAGACTGGGATTATACTGCCACAATTGTTAAATTTTCTTTGATAACCAAACTGATGCTGGCTATACTAATCGCTGTAGTGCAGTGAAGATCATAAGTCTGACTAAGCTTTTAGCTCTTACATTATAAAGACTTAGTGAATGAGAATTAAATCTACCATCAAGGGATTTTGTGGTTTTCACAGCTGGACCTCACAATGCTGAATAATGGAATTTCAAATACTGTATGTGAAAATAAAATTTCGCATACTGTATGTGAAAATATAATTTTGTATACTGTATGTTTTCTATTTAACAAACAACTTGTGTGAGATATATTGTTGCCACCAACCTGGTAGAGATTTTGAGGCCTTCATCACTGGATTCCAGCACTGTTTGGAATTAGGGTGCAATTCGTTTACCTCTAGGAAGAACTTTAACTGTTTAATCAGTACTGCATTTGCTGTTATAACTGTTTCACTTTATTCTTATCCCAAGATGTTCAAATAGGAAAACCTGTGAATTAAACTGTGGATTACTCAGTTGCTTCTCATTGTTCCTTGTCTGGGATATTTAATTTCTGAACCATAAAGAATTTCATGTGAAGATGGCCGTTAGCCTTTGATGAATGTTTAAGATGCTAACTTCCTGATCCTAGCCCTACCATAGGAGTCTGGGGAGGTGTCTCCACTTCTCTCTGTATCTATTTTTTCCCATTGGGAGCAAGTACACAGGCTGTTTGAGCCCAGGTGCTGGAACATTTTGTTTTCTTTGAACTGATTATCCTTTATTTTCCTTTGATTTTTTTAACATTTATTACTCATTGTTTAACTAATGACTTAAGTCAATAATGATGGCTGCCACAGTCAGTTTTTAAGTTTGATGCGCTTGGGCACCAAACGTTTCGGGACTATACAGCATTTGAGAAGTGTGTCACTGCCAAGCCAATTACAGCTGAAACTGCAATGGGCTTGGTAGTGTACACCAATGACCAGTCACTTTGGTCATGACACAAGTTCAATTTTGCTGACATGGTGTGTTGTTCGCTTAAAAGAAATTAACTGCTCCAATGAGAGCACTTAATTTCTTTCTGTAGCCCTAACTCTGTGCATACGCATTACAGCAAACACTAATACGCTAGTCTGTATGGCTGGAGTTACAGTTACAGCTTTCTCCTGCCACCAGGGCTGCACACTCCCTCATCTTCAGTCCGCTCACTCCCCAGTCTTCAGTCCTTTGACCCCCACACCCCACTTCAACATAAGCCATGGTGCAGCTTTCCAAATTGGCTGCTTTTGCCACCACAACTGCACACTCCTCAGTATTCAGGTCTTCAATCCTCTGACACCACCCCCCCTTCAACATATGCCACAGTGCAGCTTTCCAAATTGGCAGCTCCTGCCACCGTCACACACTCCCTTCAGTCCTCTGACCCCACCCCATGCCATTTCACAAGCTGAGTGCAGCTTTCCATTTGCAGCACACACTGCTCTGTCTCCTCAACCTTGCCTTCCCCTCCTCCGTGCCTATTGTGGCCTTATTTTTTTAGTCTAACAGTGTGCATGCACGTAAAAAGAGCAGGTGAATTCACAGTGTGGAAACTGGAGCCTGGGACAGCAGAGCAAAAATTTCAATCTCGCTGAAGGAAAAGAAAGAGAGGACTCAGTCTTATGTGGGGTGCCCTGTGTGTGTGATGAGATGTGGTGGAGATGGAACGGGAGGGGATGATGACAGCCAAGACAGACAGGTCAGCACAATGGTGAGAGAGCAAGCCAGCCAGCCAATGGAAAGTTTGAGCACAGTAGTCAGTCACAGAGTGCAACGCAGTGGGTGCCCAGGCACTGTGCCCCTCGGTAGGCTGTGAGCGGAGTAGCTGGCTCCACTGGATGTGTATGAAACTCTGATGATCATTGGCACACTGATGGAGAGGAGAACCTGGAGGAGGAGGAGGAGGACCAGTACTGGTATGACTCTGTGACCACTGAGTTTTAAATTTATTGCATAGGGGGTTGGGGGGGGTTGGGATATAATGTGCTGGAGCCTGGACTTAGTAAAACCGCAGTGCTCAGTAGTGTGCGTAGTTGTGTGAGGCAGGAGCTCTGTATGATGAGCATGTTAATCACCATGCAGAAGAACCTGGGTCTGCATCCTGAGCCTGAGATACCAGACCAATGTGCTGTCCCAGATGTGGGATGTCCAGGGAGAGAGTATGGCATCTACCACTATGTGACTGTAACCTGTTGTCCCAGGAGGAGGCGTGCCATGTTGGCAGAATGCATACTGTACTCCTTTCTTCCCCCCAGCACAAAGCAAATCACTGGTATTAGCCACAGAGGCACCCAGCGTCCAACCTCCAGTTGCTGTTGGCCATGGTGCATGGGCAGTCAGAGGGGTACACCCCTACTGCTTTTTATGTTACATCTGGCCTCCTTTCAGCTCACCTTGGGAGACCCCCGCTACAGTTGGAAGGCTACATGGATATAGTTTGGCAGTGGATGAGGCCCTAATGATTAAGCTGCAGTTATGGAGATGCTGAACAGAAAGAGAATAAAACAAACAGAGGCTGGACACGGGCAAAAGACATAAATACTAAATAATAGAGCTTGCTTCATATGTTGCTCACCAGACCGGAAGGAGCTGGTCTGGCACTGCAGAACTGGAAGGGGTTAAGTGCCCAAATGATTAGTGTACTAAGGAACTTAGCTAGAACAGGTTGCTCAGTGCAGAGGGGGAAGACACCCCACATGGGGGAAATGGAGAGGGGAAGTAAAGAAGTGTCCTGGATCAGTGGAACCAGTACTAAAGGCACCCAGATAGTAAGATTACCTCACTGGGCATCAGGTGAGGCAGATCAGCAGATAAGAGGTCCCCAGTACATGTTCCAAGTGAGGAGAAACAGTGGGAATAAAAAACAAACAAAAGAAATGATAATGTGCTTAAAATCAGAAACTACCTAGGAAATGTCCAAGATATATAGAAATCATGCAAGCTGCAGGAGCTGCTCTGAACCTAGCGGCTGTTCTGCGCTGACCCGCCTGCCTCTCAGCTTACAACCAGGTACACATTTTGAAGAGCAGCCCACAGCTACCAACGGGATTCAACCTGGCACTTTTTGCCTTTCGTGTCATTTGGATGTATTACTACTGCTCCTGAGCTCTGATTAGGCATAACAATATTCCCCCTTCTCTTATTGGCTCTTGACTCTACCCTTCCTGAGCTGTATCCCCTTTAATACAAGAACTGCTAATGCTGAGTTTACCAGTACCAACTGTTTAGTGGAACAGGATTGCTAATTTTTCTATTTTTTTTTTTTTTTTTTTTGTCTACTTTTCCATTTGCAAATTATACTGCAAAACCACTAGAGGGCAACAACTCTTGGAGGTTACAATCCTCTTCCCACTGCTCTATTTATTTATTTATTGAAATTGCTCTCCCCTAGCACTTCTCATCCTGGATCCTTCATACCTAAAACAAATTACTACACCCTAACAAACCATAGTCTGTCACCCTACCACTGTGCCACAGAGACCACCACAATTATGGGTATCAGAGTGCCCCCTTTATACCAGCACTGGGCCACTGCCCCTTTATTGCCACTTGCTGGGCACCCATTGTCATGTGGACCACCCAGGCTCCTACTGATCGCTCTTACTATCCTACTTCTTGGACCCCTCAGCCCTCCCCTCAAGGGCCTTCTTCCCACACCTCCCACCCCCACGAACCATCACTGTCTGCCACCCACACTGCCACTGCCTGTCATGCATCCCCCATCCACCCCCACATATCTCACTGCAGTCATGTGCCACCATCAACCTCCATGCTGGATCACATTCATATCCTTTCCAACCTTTATCACCCTGGCCATCCCATATACTACCCGCACTATAACTAGGCGGCAGCTATCCTTGACAATAAGGCAATGATCTTTTGCTCTCCTCAGAGTCTTTGCCATACTTCTACTAATTTCAGGAAATGTTCATCCTAACCCAGGTCCCATCTCACCCAGCCCTAGCCTCTCACACCACAGGCTTAGAATAGCTGCAATGAACGTTTGTAGTTCACCCAAAAAGACAGCAGGTCTCCATTGCTGGATACTGCAACATCAGCCAGATGTGCTAGCCCTCACAGAAACTTGGCTCTCCAAAAAAAGCACATGACTCCATGATCGGCCTCCCTGGCTTCACCCTTGACAGAGCCGACAGAGTGGGCAAACGTGGAGTGGTGTGTGCTGTGTGCATCCGTGACTCCATGATATGCCATGCCCTTCCAACACCTCCACTAGATCATGGTGCCCAAGCCTTATCATTAAAACTTACTCCAGATCCCTCCAGAGCACCTGTAACTCTTACTGTCACATATGCCCCCCCAAGAAACCAAGCTCCTGCTATATAATCCCTTGCTAACTACATCTCCAGCTTCCCCCTCAAAATGGAACACATCATAGTTGGAGACTTTAATGTGAATTGGCTTGCCAGTTTAGCTTCCCGCACCAAGGACACCTATGCTGCGCTGGAAATAACCCAGCTGGTCAGTCAACCTACCAGGGTGAACCCCACTAATGGTTCTAGCACCTTGATTGACCTTCTCCTCACCAACCATCCCCACAGAATCTCTGACCTGATGGTTCTTCCAGACTCCCTAAACAACCATTCACCCATCCTCTTTTTCTGGTCGTGTCTTCAGCAGAAACCCAAACCAAACTATATTGCCCAGTGTCATCTCTGACCCGGAGGCCTCACAAAACTAAGAAAATACTTAACTCAATGGGATTGGTCCCCCATCTCCTGGGCCCCTACTATAGATGATGCCCCACTAGCAAAAGTGCAATGCAAGAAACATAATGCCCCCTGGGTCATGCCTGCACTGCTCCAACACCTAAAGCACAGAGATGATCTCTGGCATAAAACAGTTGCATCTGGCACATAGGCAGACAGGCAAGCCTATAAAGTGGCTCATAACAGATGCACTTGGGCCATAAAACAGGCCAAATTGGGCTACTACAAAATGACCCTTGCCTCTTCCTGGGGGAATGCTCAGTTGCTCTGGGACAATATCAAGGAACTCAACTGCAAATCCCGGCTCTCCCCCCCACTAACTGTCAACAATGTCCCTACCACCAACCTGCTGGCCATCACCAACTGCCTCAACTCGTCATTATCTGACCTTAGTGCAATACTCCCAAATAACTTCTTCGACCCCACTCCTGCAACCCTGCACCCAGCATCCCCCTTCCATCTCAAGGTGATCTCTACGAATGAGGCAAGGCCTTATCTCATTAAAGCACTCAGTGGCTCTTGCTATTGCAAAGATTCTTTTGATATGAGAATCCTACATCTAGTACTAGATACAGTCCTCTCCCCACTGACTGACCTCATTAACCACTCCCTAAGTCTGGGGCAGTTCCCGGCAGCCTGGAAGACTGCCACAGTCACTCCAATACTGAACAGTGGTGACAGCACCTCCCCTAATAACTACCATCCCATATCCATTCTCCCACCACTCTCGAAAGCCCTCGAAAAAATTATAGCCACCCAACTCACTAAGTACCTGCTCATAATCTACTTTGCAGAGAGCAGCATGGCTTCAGATCTGGGCATAGTACAACTATGGCTCTCACTGAGTTCTCTAATTTTATTCACTCTGCCCTGGATAGAAAACACCTAGCTGGAACTGTCTTCATCAATCTGTCAAAGGCCTTTAATACAGTCTCCCACCCCTTACTCTTCAGCACATTCCGACACACAGATCTGTCCCAAGGACCCGTCTCCTGGTTTACCAGTTACCTCACAGCTAGATCACAGTGCGTCAAAATAAACAACACCCTCTCAATCACCCTGCCAGTTCACTCTGGGGTTCCCCAGGGCTCCATCCTCAGTCCTCTATTATTCAGCATCTGCCTAAACACCTTGCCCAGTTCCTGCTCTGGAAACCTACTACTCTATATGGACAATGTGGTTCTTTTTGCCTCGCACCCAGATCCCACAGTATTGCAGTCCTCCCTCC
Organism: Neoceratodus forsteri; assembly: GCA_016271365.2. Lineage (NCBI taxonomy): Eukaryota > Metazoa > Chordata > Ceratodontiformes > Ceratodontidae > Neoceratodus > Neoceratodus forsteri. The sequence continues at coordinate 239,915,796 of CM057459.1, read as the reverse complement.
AACACGCATTTAACCAGATTGAAAACTGATTCATAGACCAAAGACTTGTGGTCAATGTAAAAAAGACAAAGACCATGCTCTTTCCCCACTGACAGAATGAGGCCAAGAATGCGCAGCTAACAATCCTCTTCCACTCTCTTCTTCCTCTCAAACAGGTCCATACGTATAAATACCTGGGCCTTTCATTTGATTCCAGCCTCTCCTTCCATTGACACATTAACACTCTATCATCAGCTATAAATGTCCACAAAGGCCTATTGTATCGGCACAAGGATTGCTTACCTCCATAAGCCGTTAATCTGGCTGTCACCTCCTCAGTCCCCTTCCTAGTCGATTATGGGCTCACTAGCTACTCGGCTGCTGACCACACAGCCCTTAACAAAATCCACCTGACCATAAACAAAATATGCAGACTCCTCTCTGGGGCAGAAAAGCACACCCATACTTGTACCCTATATGCCCTGACAAATCTCCTCACCCTAGATGAAAGGCTATTTTATTAAGCATGTCTCCTCACAAAGAAAATACACCTGGGGCTTACCCCCTTGGGGGTTTCTGCCTCTCTCCTATCCTCCCACACCTTGGTGAACACCCGCACTGCCAACTGACAGGTGTGGTCCACCTCGAGGGTTAGAAACTCCTTAGCCCAAAGGTCATTCCCACGCAGGACCCCAGTCTGGTACAACAAACTCTCCTCTGATGTCTCTTCCATCTCCAAATTAGGACCTTTTAAGTCAGCCCTCAAAGAGCACATTCTCACTTCACGGCACTGCCAATGTACCAGCTAGTGCCGAGTCATCTATCTATCATATTACGGGACCACCCCGCCACTGAGCTCCTACTGATAGGGCTACCAAACATTAACTATTAGCAATGCCTCCTTTGGCTGCACTCACAAGATATCTGTCTAATTCTCTACTTCACTGTAAGTATCAAACCTGTTACTCCTTCCCTCTATCAGCAAATTCATTGTTCTCTTGAAAACTGTAAAATACAACTCTCGCATTCAATGCAATGTACAGCTGATCTTGTTTCTGCAGTATTGTATAACTGAAAAAACTGTAACCTTTAGCTGCCGTTCTATGTCTATATGTATTAAGTATTTATATTTGTTTTTTCTGATGCGGAGCCTTTGTAAATGAGTCCCTGACTCAAAGGTTGCAATTCTAAAGTCTGTTAAATAAATAAATAAAATAAGTTTCATCTGCAAACTATATTCATTTTAGGCTTCTTGTAAAACACATTCAGTACAATTGTCTCAGTATCAAGCCTTCTGCTTCAAAACATCCAGCAAAAAAGTACATGAGTGCTGGCCCAGCAGTCGGAGAGGTGAGGCTCTTGTGCCTCACCTGTCACCACACTGGTGAACCAGGTTTGGGAACAAGCTCGGATCACTAGTGGTTGGCAGGGGGTAGAAAATCGAGCATCCCAGAGACTACTCCTTTCTCTTTTCATCTGGGTAGTGATGGCCAAGACTCTCAAGCTCTGATTGGCCCGATGGTGGAGGCCCAGTGGTAGTGCAGATGTGAGTGACTCAAAGGGAGGGTCCATGGTTCCGTGGTGCATGCATGCCTCCACATGCACATACCTATGTACCACCACAGTGCAGGGAAGTGAAGAAAATAGAAAAGAGCCAAGCAGGTTAAATGAAGCCCTACCTGCTCCCTCTCAACCTGTGCCATTACCTGAGATATCTGGATGTGTGCCCTGGGGTGGGGACAGTCCTGCCCTTTCTGGCCCCACCATATGGCAAGTCAGCAGCAGTGCCAGCACTATTGCAGGAGGCAGTAGCATCAGTTCAGTGTGCAGTTGGCCTTACGCATAGCAAACAGTGCATGGCAAGAATACAGTAGTTACCTACCTGTAGGTCAGTTACATTATCCTGGGCTGGACTGAGCTCACTGCTGTGTCAAGGTGAAGACCAGTGTAGCTTTTTTCTAAAATGCTTGTGACCTTTTGGATCTTAACAAATCTGCCCTAATTTGAACTACCTTTGTATTTAAGTTTACTCATTACCACACCACTAGTAACTGACCAGCAACCATAATCTTCCCTGCAAAGTACGTCAGTGTAAAGGTTAGTTTTGGAAGCTCACATACCATACAGCAGGTATTTTAACAGATGCACCAGTAGAAGGATTCTGGGGTTACAGGTTGGAGGAGGCAATCAATTGGGGTTAGCTGCCTTCTTGACTACTGTTTTATTTCCTTGCCCCAACTGATCTTTTTCTCTCCAGATCTGTGTCCTTATTCCCTTAATACTCTTATATAGTTTGTGTGACACTAACTGAGGTACTGCATAGACCAGGGTGGGTAGCATTCTGGCACTCTATCTTGGTGTTTGTTCTGTTGTATAAAAGGTTTGGCAGCTTTGAATTCCCTTTATACTGTCACTGTGAAGTAGGCTGTGTGACGTCAACAGCCAGTTCTGAGTGCTGTAGTATCATGTTTTGTAATATAAAAATGCGTTATGGACTGTCTGTCATGAGAGATGCTGAGAAATCTGGTGCTCTTGGAGTGACCTCTCTTACCCCCCCAGGTCTCAGGTGAAAGATGAAAGCCATGAGAAAAGGCTGAAACAACATGTGAGATCACACACACACACACACACACACACACACACACACAGGTTTTAGATACAAGGTGTTATCTGGAAGGCCTGAAGCTAATTACAGGCTGGAAGAGGCTTGAGTTGAGCATATCCATTTTATGACGTTGCAAGAGGATGAAACCAGGTTTAGTAAACTGGTGCAAAATCATAAATGCTGAAGTCTGTGTGAGAGGGGAAACTTATCAATAGATCAAAGAAATGTCATTTGAAGAACATGAGTCATGCTGAGGTTGCAGCATTTAATACTTGAAAAAAGACATCCTGTTTTTATTTATTTATTTTTTTTATATATTCTGGCAGGGAGGAGCTAGGTGACCTCATGCAACATAGGTGGGGAAAACCAGCTTTTAAACATTATTCTACATTTCCTTCAGAGACAGTCTTATCTAGACTCTGACAAAGAAACATCTGTGAGCACTTTAAGCAGGCATTCAGAGAAAGAGACAAATCTAAGTATTGTAGTAAGAATGTCACTGTTTAAAACCTTGTTCTTTTAATTGACTTGTATGTCTTGTGATATAATAGTTCTGTATTGTATGTTTTACATATTATTATCTATTTTAGAGCTTACTTGGTCTGTCTTTGACTTCTTTTCTTTACAAGTAGAATATATATGGTTACAGCAGACACTGGGCATAAGCTTGAATGGTGATACCAAACTGGAAAAAGGTAAGAATAATCTGAGGTCTTTATTAAAGTTTAAGGGTTCATTTTTGTACACCTGGTTAGGTGCCCATAGGCAAAGATATCTGGCCCCCCGAAGACAGATATATCTGAGCCTGTGCATTGGGTATGCTAGCAAGAGGTTCACAGTTTGAATCCCTCCAAGACTTGAGACCAAAGGTTGATTCAAACCCACAAAAACAGACAAGAGGGTTACCTTGTTCTGTTAAACTGTTCACAAGACTGCGCTCAGAGGTTGGCACTTTGGGAGTAGAGGGCCGACCTGCTGAGTGGGTTTGTGACAGATTGGTTGGCAGTGGTGGCATAATTTTGGTATTACAAGCTTGAATTGTTCTGTGTCAGCTTGAGACCATAAGCTCACTTGCAAAGAAAGAAAAAGGCAGAGTTTTATTTTAAAAGGGAAACAGAACTATACCACTTGGCATACAGTCAAGTTCCTACCTGTTTTATTGTTTTTGCTAAAGTGCAAGTCAGAGTAGCTGTAGTCAGGGAAGAAGATGGCTTCCGACTACAGCAGGAATACTGTAGATTACTTAAAGCAGTTGTGTGGGGACAGAGGAGTCCCGTTCGAGGTGACAGCCAAAAAGCAGAACCTCATAGATGCCCTGTTGGTAGCAGAAACCTAGAGCAGCGAGTTACGGACCATGACTGGAGAGGACCAAACCTCGAGTGTGGCAGGGCTAGCAGCCAGTGCAGTGTCCAGATCCAATAAGGAGGGCAACAGGGCCACTGTCAGTGAAGGGCCACAGCAGCAGGGGAAGGTCACCAGTATCCTGGATCCAGAGGTACTCAGGTTGCAAATTGAGTTGCACAGGATGGAGCTGGAGTTCCAGAAGAAGAGAGAGCAAGAACGCCGAGAGGCAGAGTGAGAACAGAGAGATGCAGACCACGAGGAGCATGAGCGCCAGTGAGCTACAGAGGAGAAGAGAGAGGATCGCCAGAGGCAACACGAACTGGAGAAGCTAGGACTCCAACCAGTGACACCAGAGCAGGTAAGTGGCTTGGGTTTAATTGGGACTGCAGGACTGGGTTACCAATTGAATTCTAAATTAATAGCTGAATTTAAAGAGGGGGAGGATATGGATGCCTTTTTAAATTCTTTTGAAAAAGTTTGTATTCAGGCTAAAATTCCTAGAGAGTCCTGGAGCTTCCAGCTATTCCCGCTACTTATCGGGAAAGCTCTGGATGCATTAGGTCAAATGGACAATGAGGATAGTGATGATTACAGCAAACTTAAAGCTGCACTGTTAAAAAAGTTTGAATTAACTGCTGAATCATACAGAGCTAAATTTCATAAGCTCAGAAGCCCTGATATGAGCTACAAGGAGCTAGCCATGAAACAACCTCAGTTTTTAAAACGTTGGTGGGAAGGAATTGAGGCAAACTCTGTTGATAAAATTGAAAATGTGATTTTATTAGAACAGTTTTATTGGGCATGCCCAGCCGAGCTAAAAACCTGGTTAGAGGACCGAGATCCCAAAACAGTGCAAGAGGCTGCTGAACTCACGGACCGCTATGCCAAGAGCATACCTGCTCTGAGAGCAAATGGGGTGGGCGTGGCAGCACAGAAAGGGAAAAGCGCACCTTCAGGGTAGTTAAAACCCTCTCTGCCTCCACCGAAACCAGTTAGCCCCAGTTTTCAGAGAAAAGATTTCTCTGAGAGAAGAAATGAATGTTGGTTGTGTAAAGAAACTGGGCATATTGCCAGACAGTGTCCCAAAAAGGCGGGCAATAATACACAACCGGGTGCTAGAAAAGAAGTGGGTTGTTTGCATGTCCCTGGAAGCATGCCAGTGAACATGAGGGAACACGTGCGCCAGTCATGGTGAATGGTGTATAGACACAAGGGTTAAGGGACACAGGGGCATCCCTGACATTGGTAAAAGGGGATCTGGTACAGCCTGGTCAGCTTATACCCAATAAATACGTCACTGTCCAAGGGTTCACTGGTGAAGAGAGAACATTATCCCTCACTAGTGTTCTCTTAGACTGGAGTGAAACAGGGGGAACTGTGCAACAGGTGTCTGTAGCTAAAACCTTAGCAGTGGATGTGATCCTAGGTGAAAATCTAAAACAGGGATGGTATGTGCAGTTACCCATAGCCAAGTGGCAAGGGAAAATAGTAGTTCCCTGAACCCCACAGAAGCCATTGTGGAAACCACTGAGAAGCTGGTTCCCCAGCCTGTGTCTCATGAGATGGAGATTAATGAAAAGGAGGTAGATATTTCCCCAGTAGCAAGTAACCACACAACTAAAGAGGGTTACTGCAAAGAGGGAAGGGTGACCCATTGTCAGAAGGTTGGGATTGACAGTGATCCTGAGTGCATTGACGCTAGTGCTAGGGACCCTAGTTTAGTGACTGAAGGGGACCTGGCCCATGCCTTGGGAATGTGTGAGGGGTTTGCAGCTGCTCAGAGAAGTGACTCTAGTTTAAAGAAGCTGAGGGCTTGGGCAGACTTGGACGGCACACAGGGAGGTGACGGCAGACATAAGGTGTATTGGGAAAATGGACTTATATATACTCAGGCAGTACAGACAGAAGGAGGGATGCTAGGCAGGCAACTTGTCGTTCCCCAGGGTATCGTGAGCAGTTCCTCAAAATTGCACATGATATTCCCTTGTCTGGTCATCTGGGAATTGTGCGCACTATGCAGCGTTTAGCCCAGAATTTCTATTGGCCTAACTTCACCCAGCAGGTGAAGGAGTATTGCAGGTCTTGTCACCGGTGCCAGGAAATAGGGAAGGTGGGCAAGAATACCCAAGCCACCATGATTCCCTTGCCCATAGCAGAGGAGCCATTCCAGAGGGTGGGAATGGATATTGTGCGGCCTTTAAATACCCCCAGCTCCTCAGGGAACAGATTCATCCTGACTGTGGTGGATTATGCCACTCGGTACCCAGAGGCAGTCGCCCTATCCTCACTGAGGATGGACAAAGTGGCAGATGCCTTACTTGGGATTTTCTCCCGTGTTAGGTTTCCACAGGAGGTAATCACCAATCGAGGGGGTTCCTTCATGTCGGACATGATGAAATGTTTATGGTAGAAGTATGGGGTGGTGCAGAGATGCACAACACCGTATCATCCACAAGCCAATGGACTTGTGGAAAGAGTCAATGGTACCCTAAAGTCAATGCTCTGGGCATTTGCTGAACAGCATGGGAGGGACTGGGAGAAATACCTTCCCCACCTGTTGTTTGCATACAGGGAGGTGCCCCAAGAGTTGACAAGATTTTCCCCCTTCAAACTCTTATATGGACGCCGGGTATGTGGGCCCCTAGACTTGATCCAGGAGGACTGGGAAGGCAAGCACACCACCCAGGGAACTCCCATTGTAAATTACATCCTTAGGTTTAGGGATAGGCTAAATGAGCTTATGGGGACAGCCCAGAGCAACCTAGCAGCTGCCCAACAGAAACAAAAAGTTTGGTATGACCGCAGAGCTAGAGCTCACTCTTACATGGTGGGTCAGAAAGTCATGGTCCTTATTTCAGTCCAGAAAGACAAGCTGCAGGCTGAGTGGGCAGGACCGTACAAAGTGGTTAGGAAGGTAAATGGCATGCACTACATTGTGGAGTTACCTGACAGAAGACAGACAGAAAGGATGTACCATGTCAACATGATGAAGCCATATGCAAATAGAGCTGACATGGTGTTTGCAGTGTGTAGTCATGGTGAGGAGACGGACGAAGGAGACCCCCTTCTGAATTTGCTGGAAGAAAGTAAGTGGGTGTCCTCTGTGGAGGCAGTAAAATTGTCTCCCCAGCTGGCCCTACACCAGATCCAGAAAGTAAGGGAGGTTTTAGTGACTTTGCCCCATTGTTTAGCGCCAAACCTGGACTAACCCCCTTAGTGACACATGTTGTGGAGACAGGGACACAGTTGCCCATATGGTGGACAGCATATTGGGTGTCAGAGGCTGTCCAAAAGGACATTAGGAGGGAAGTGGAGGAGATGCTGGATTTAGGGGTAATCCAGAGATCCCAAAACCCCTTGGGCCTCACCCATAGTCCTTGTGCCTAAGCCAGATGGCTCTACTCATTTCTGTGTGGACTATCGTGGACTGAATGCAGTCTCAAAGTCAGACACCCACCCAATGCCCCGGATGGATGAACTCCTGGACAAGTTGGGAGGGGTGACCTACCTTAAAACCATTGACCTGACAAAGGGGTATTGGCAGGTAGAGTTGACAGACAGAGCTAAGGAGAGGTCAGCCTTCATCACTCCAATAGGCTTATTTGAGTTTAAAGTAATGCTTTTTGGAATGAAGAACACCCCGGCCGCTTTCAAAAGGTTGGTGAACCAGGTGTTAAATGGTGCTGAGGAGCTCGCCGTGGCATACCTGGATGACATTGCCATCTTTAGTACCAGCTGGGAGGAACACCTGTCCCACCTTTGGGAAGTGCTGGGCAGGATACAGAGGGCCTGGCTCACTGTCAAAGCCGGGAAGTGCCAGGTGGCCATGGGAGAAGTGTCATACCTCAGGCATGTGGTAGGCTGGGGACAGCTCAGTCCTAACTAAATAAAGACTGAGGTGATCCGGGCGTCGCCCAGACCAGAAACCCAGAAGCATTCAGGAGTTTTTTTAGTGACAGCAGGGTACTACAGATAATCTGTACCCAATTACAGTGCCCTGGCTGCTCCCCTGTCTGACCTGACAAAGAAAAGGATGCCAAAGAAAATTACCTGGGGCCCAGCCTGTGAGGAAGCCTTTTCCAAATTAAAGGAGGCACTGTGCAGTGTTCCTGTTTTGACAAGTCCTGACTATAGCAAAACCTTTATAGTTCAGACTGATGCCTCAAACGTGGGTATTGGGGCAGTACTAAGTCAGACATCCAGCCAAGGGACAGATCACCCAGTAGTGTACCTGAGTAGGAAGTTAATTCCCAGGGAGCAAGAATACTCCATGGTGGAAAAAGAATGTCTTGCCATAGTGTGGGACCTAAAGAAGCTGGAGCCATATTTGTATGGGCAGCATTTTGTAGTTCAGACTGACCACAGCCCCCTGGTTTGGCTGTTGCAGATGGGGAAAAACAATGGTAGATTGCTAAGATGGAGTCTTGCTTTGCAAGGGCATGATATGACAATCGTACATAGGGCTGGAGCAAAAAAAACAGAACTCAGATGGTCTGTCTCGGGTCTATGAGGAGTGAACTGATTTGGGGGCTCATCCCATGCAGGGGATAGAGCCCCCAAATTCAGTCTAGGTGGGGAGGATTGTGATGTGGACAGCCAGTTCTGAGTGCTGTAGTATCATGTTTTGTAATATAAAAATGGGTTATGGACTGTCTGTCATGAGCAATGCTGAGAAATCTGGTGCTCTTGGAGTGTCCTCGCTCACCCCCCCACCTCAGTTCTCTGCTGAAAGATGAAAGCCATGAGAAAATACTGAAACAGCATGCGAGATCACACACACACACAGGTTTTAGATACAAGGTGTTACCTGGAAGGCCTGAAGCTAATTACAGGCTGGAAGACGCTTGAGTTGAGCATATCCATTTTATGACGTTTCAAGAGGAGGAAACCAGGTTTAGTAAACTGGTGCGAAATCATAAATGCTGATGTCTGTGTGAGAGGGGAAACTGATCAATAGATCAAAGAAATGCCATTTGAAGAACATGAGTCATGCTGAGGTTGCAGAATTTAATACTTGAAAAAAAGACATCCTGTTTTTATATAGATATATTTTTTTATATATATTCTGGCAGGGAGGAGCTAGGTGACCTCATGCAAAATAGGTGGGGAAAATCAGCTTTTAAACATTATTCTGTTTTTCTTCAGAGACACTTTTATCTAGACTCTGACAAAGAAACATCTGTGAGCACTTTAAACAGGTTTTTAGAAAGAGAGACACATCTAATTATTGTAGTAGGAACTTCACTGTTTTAAACCTTGCTCTTTTAATAGATTTGTATGTTTTATAATATAATAGTTCTGTATTGTATGTTTTACATATTATTATTATCTATTTTAGTAAAACTCTTTTTAGAGCTTACTTGGTCTGTCTTTGATTTCTTTCCTTTACAAGTAGAGTATATATGGTTACAGCAGACACTGGGCATAAGCTTGAATGGTGATACCAAACTGGAAAAAGGTAAGAATAATCTTAGTTCTTTATTAAAGTTTAAGGGTTCATTTTTGTACACCTGGTTATGTGCCCATAGGCAAAGATATCTGACCCCCCCAAAGACAGATATATCTGAGCCTGTGCATTGGGTATGCTAACAAGAGGTTCACAGTTTGAATCCCTCCAAGACTTGAGACCAAAGGTTGATTCGAACCCACAAAAACAGACAAGAGGGTTACTTTGTTCTGTTAAACTGTTCACAAGGCTGCTCTCAGAGGTTGGCACTTTGGGAGTAGAGGGCTGACCTGCTGAGTGGGTTTGTGACAGGCTGCACTAATTTAACGAGGCCCATGGCATTAGTAACAATGCAGAGGCTATACTGTGTGTCAGCGTGTACTGTATTGTCATGACTTTCTCATTCCTCACAGCTTGTATGGTAATGGTAAGCACTTCAAGTCTGTGGAACATTTCTGTATATGAGGACCACCATTTGCCAGTCAAATACAAGAATCCTTGTAACCTAGGAGTCACTGAATTCTCACACTGTAAAGGGCAGCGTTGTATTAGTGCTGGCGATGTGACAGGTTACTATGCAGCAAATGGTTTTGAGGTGATCATCAATCTTTTTTTTTAATCTGTGTACAAGGAAATAATAAAAATGACTTAACTGCATGCAAATGCTAAAATGTGTTATCCTCAGGTGTAGGGGGGATGTCTTTGACTTGAAGAAAAGAATCTGAGGTTGGAATAATGGTCTGATGCACCTACTGTGTCAGACTATATGGTATTTATTTCAGCAATCCTCTGGTAGTGCAACCAGAACTGTATTTCAGACAGCCTGGGTTCAAATCCCAGCTGAGACATTTGCTTCTTTCTCTCCTCTGTTTGTATGTGTTCTGTAAAATGTGCACACCACGCTCTTATGATTAAACAATTTAATTATCTGTGCAGCACCAGTTTATGCATTGGTAGAAGAGTAATGTGCTCTGGGATGGTCCAGTTTCCAGTTGCCTTGGTGGTGCAGCTGGTAGCACAACTGGAAGGGTATTTCAGGTGGTCTGGGTTCAATCCCAGCAGCGGCACTTACATCTTTCTCGCCTCTGTTTGTAAGAGTTGTATTTGGTATGGTTCAGTTGGTAGCACATCCACCTCTGAACCAGAAGGTTATGGGGTTCTAGACCCACAGTAGGATTACACATGAAATTACAGAAAATCAGCACCAGAGTGCAGTACTAAGGATATGCTGTACTGCCTGGGTGTGCAGTTCTTGGGATGAAAAATTAATACAAACATATGAAAATGCCAGCAGAAACAGGCCATTTCAGTCTATTTAGTCTGCTCAAATGTGCAGCTCTCAGATGAATTTACAACCATTTACAGGAGCTTTCCTCCCTCCCTCCCCTTTCCACACAGTTTTCCTCCTTCCCCCTCCCATCCCCCTAATCATCTTCCCACCTGTTACGACTCTCCCCTTCACTCTGTCCCAACCCCTTTTAAATCTGCATAACTGTTTCACTGATACTACCTTCTCCGGCAGTTCGTTCCATTGAACACCACCCTTTCAGGGAAAATTTCTTATTTCCCTTCTGAATCTTCCTCCCACAAATTTAAGACTGTGGCCCCTAGGGGATCTATCTACCCTGACAGTGAAGATGCATTCCATACTAACCTTGTTTGTTTGACTTGAACAACAAACTGCTCTGATATACTGACTGTTGAGTTGTTTTTTAAGTTAGGAAAATGTACCTGACACTGTAGTTAGCATTACTGTGTGTGCATGATCTGTTCTTGTTTAGGTTCATATAAACTTTATAGCAGCCCCTAGCTTTACAGTTTAGTAACACAGAAGACCAGTACAGCTCTAGCTAGCTGTCTCTGTGTTGCTTTAATTCCATTATAACCTACTCTACACATTGCAGATACTGTGTATGGTGATGCTAATCATAGGGTAACTGGGCACAAATAAACTGAATTGATATCATTTTGAAGTTTAGTTGTAATGTTAATTGTGAAACCTGAAAGGTGACCTTGCTCTTTAGTGTCAAGCAGTCATGACATGGTAGTTCCCTGGAACGCTGCTCCAGCCCTCACCCCCTCCCACCCCCGACAGCGTATGCGTATGACTGCCCTGGGGAAGTATACACATTTGCTACTTCCATTGCTGTACTTTTATCTGAAGAGCTGAAACTAAGCTGCTCAGTACAGCAGTTGCTGTAGCCTAAGGATTTGGGCACTGCACTGGAAATTGGGGGGGATCAGGGTTTGAATCCCAAAACATGCTAATATTTTATTTATTTATTGAAATGTTTCACCAGGAAGGCACACTGAACAACAAATTACTCATCTCCCGGTGTGACCTGGGGAGATGGGAACATGAGGATTGAAACAGGGATTGGTACAAAAACTCAAGATAACAAACAAATTACATTTGACACAAGATCACAAAGATGTACATATGAAAACAGGCAAAATACTAAAGAGTAGGCTGTACAGTGAACAATGAAGTAGTGGAATGCTAACAGCTGTGAACTAGGGAGCGGTGTGATGACAACTGAAATTAGATCCAATGTTGCAAAATTTTCATTAGGATGCAAGCACTTGTGACTCCGGCTGAGTAGAAAATGATTGAGAGGAAAACTAGTAGTTAGATCTAAGGTCAAGCTAGTGAGGAGTAACACAGACATGACAAGTTAACAAGATATCAAGATATACCAGAAGTGCAAGCAGTCTAAGTGCAGTAACAATTTAGGGTAGTCACACAAAGCTGAGAGGTCTGCCCCCTTCCTCATGGATGTTAAGAACACTGCCTGCACAAGGCAGAGGTGGAGCACAACAGAAGGAAGGCATACCGTAGGCAGTGAGGTGAAGTAGGCACCTCAGGAGGGAGGCTACAGGTAGTTGGCATTTGGGGGGAGAAGGAGTACATTACTATGGAGGTTTAGGTATGAGAGAAGACATTTTTAGAGAGGGGAAGAGAGAGCAGTATAATGGGACAGATAGTGGAGGAGGAGGAGGAGGAGGAGAGATGTCTGCCAGGGACAGCCCCACCAGGATGTTGCGAACCCTGCCTGCACAAGGCAGAGGTGGAGCACGTCAGGAGAGAAGCAGGTAGTAAGCAGTGAGGAGAGGTAGGCACATCAGGAGGAAGCAGGACGTTGGCAGTTGAGTGGGTGAAAAGAGGGTGGGGGTGATAAGGAGGAGTAGAACTAGGTAGGAGAGAATAAATGTATTTTTTTTAGGGAGGGGAGGAGAAAAGGGCGTAATGGGGATAAATGTAGAGGAGCAGCGGATTGTAGGTGCAGGGGTGTGGGGGAAGTCTAAATGCATGATCAATTTATTGAGAGGAAGTTATGTAAGGCAGAGGATATGGAAAAGGGGGAGGAGGAGTGGCAGATCTGAAGGGGGAGTGCATTTCAGAGGTCCGGGAAATGATACGAGAAAGCATTCTGACCAGCAGAGGTAGACCGGCAGGGGACTGCCAAGAAGCGAGAGTCAATAGATATTAGGGAGTGGAGGGTGGTGGTGGGGACTGTTAGGACTAAAGAGAGGTAGGAGGGAAGAGAATCAAACCAGAATTTAGAGGCAAATTTGGTACAATGATGCAGGCATCTATTTTCAAGTGACGGGAGAGCCAGGGAGTGATAGAGAGAGCGGTGGTGAGCGAGAGGAGGAGAGTCCAGTGTGAAGCAGCAGAAGGAATTGAAGAGGGTATCCAATCTCACCAGGGACAACTTGGGCTCAGCACTGTAGACTACATCACAGTAGTCAAATATTGGAAGGATCATCTTCTGGTTCACACCTTGCCGGGATATGGAGGCAGTTCCAGTTCCTGTATAACACACCGAGCTTGGGGCGCAACATTTTCAGGATGGCGCCAGTGTGTCCAGAGAAGTTTAGGTGTTGGTTAAGCCAGACACCCAGATATCTAAATGAGGAGGTGTCCTCAAGAAGTGTCCCATTGAGTGTGTCGAAGGAGGGGATGGAGAGGAGCTGAGAGAGTCTCTGCCTGGTGCTGAAGGTCATGGAGACTGTCTTCTTAGCATTAAGGAAACGTTGATGAGAGCTGAACCTTGTTGAAATCATGCTGGAGTCTATCAACAGCATTGGTTGGGGAGTAGCCTGAGGTGAAGAGGACCATGTCATCTGCGTACAAGTGTATGGAGGTTGAAGTACAGACAGATGGGAGGTCATTCAGGAAGATAGAGAAAAGTATAGGACCTAACACAGAGCCTTGGGGTACCCCAATGTTAATAGGAAGGGGGGTGATATGGAATCAGCTATTCTGACTGACTGGGCCCGGCCTATGAGGTAGGCTTTGAATCAGTTAGTTGCCTGTATGGATAAGCATGCTAAGAAGAGAGTGCTTAGAAGTAGTGAGTGGGAGAAGGTGCCAAAAGCTTTGGCTAAATAGACAAAAATGGCAGAGGTGATATGGCCACTGTTCATCCCTGAGAGGATAAAGTCAGTAAGCCTAATTAAGGAAGTAGTAGTAGAGCGGTTTCTCCAAAAAACAGATTGAAAGGGAGTAAACAAGTTAGTATTTGAGAGATAGGAAGAGAGATGATTGAGGACCAGATGTTCTTGCAGTTTTGCAAGGATAGGAAGGAGTGAGATAGGATTGTAGTTGCCAGGAGTAGATGGGACACCTTCCTTGGGTAGGGGAAGGACAACAGCATGTTTCCAGTTGGCAGAGAGCAGCCAAATCAAAGGAGAGGTTGAGGAGCTCAGAGAGGGGGGTAGCAATAGCTAGGGCTGAGAGATACAACAACTTTGGGGCTAGTCCATAGATGAACTGTCTTTGGAGGGATTTGAAGCAAGTAGGGCTTCTAGGGTATGGGATGGAGTAAGTTTGGAGAAGGAAAATCCACTTCCCAGGTAGGGTATGTGGGGGGGCGCTGGTGGGAGGGCAGATTTTGTAGCAGGAGTGGAAGATAAGAGGGTAGAGGCACAGGAGATGAAGTAGTTGTTGAATTTGTGTGCAACACTAGGGTGGTCTATAACTAGGGAATTATTTACTTTGAGAGTGGGGGAAGGAGAGATGGAGAGAAGGGAGAAAAAAGAGTGGATTACCTCCCAAGATTTAGAGGGGTGTTAATATTAGCTTAAAAAGGTAGAGTTAAAGTATTCAGCTTTGGCAATATGAGTAGCCTTGGTGTGTTTATTTCGTAGAAATTGATAGGCATCAGTCTTTTTGTAGCCTAGAGGCTTTGTGTTTTTTGCAGGCTAGATACCTTGCTCTTTGACAAGCAATGAGCTCAGAAGAGATCTAGGGGAGGTAGTTTCCTCTGACCCAGACACAGTGGATAGGGGCATATCGGTTCCAAATGTCAAGGAAATTAATTTTGAAGAAGTCAGCAGCTGCATCTATATCTGTCACCAAAGCAATAGGGTCCCAGTTTAATTGGGCAAGGTCTAGGAGAAGGGGGCGAGGTTTAATGAGTTGTATGACCGAGTTAATAGGCTCGTAGGAGGGGTCTAATTTGGTGAATTTTGCACACCAGGAAAGTCATACAGTGGTCGCTTCATGCATCGGGGAGTACCCCTGGCTTAATGACTCTGTGCAGGTGAGAAGTGCGAGACCAATCAATTCAGGAGTGATTATTTGTTTTGTCATTCATCCTAGTGGGTTCAGAAATGAGTTGTGATTATGGGAAGCAGCATCATTCTGTAATTTGTTAAGGGAGAGGGATAATCAGTTTGGGTTAATATCACCCATTATATAAACCTCACCTGTAGAGGTATGGGAGACAATATAATCAATAAGTTCTGTAAAGACCAATGATTGTAGACCAGGATGACAGTAAGCACCTGCCACGAAAATTAGGAGGGAGAAAGGGAGAGATAGCTGAAGTATGAGCAATTCATAGGCTTTACAGTAGTTACAGTGGTAGAAAGCGTGACAGTATATTGAATGGCTGAAGAGACGTAGATAGCTATGCCCCCTCTCTCAGCCTTGTCCTGCCGGGAGATAGAGAATAGTTTACTACTCTCAAATTTCATGTGTATGGTGATACACGATGGACTGGTGATGGAGTTATAAATCTAAAAAATGCAAAGAGGGCTTACATGCCAAATACAATATAGTAATTAAAGCTGAGGCAGTGTTAAGTTGCAAACAGCACAAAGTTTAACAGCCATTGCAAATGCCCCTGTAGGGGTCACAGCCTTGTATAATAATGATGCGTACAAACTGATAATCTTCCAGTTAGGGTGACTGGTAGGTCCGTGTGTACCATTTTATACCACTTTGCTTTTTTTTTTTTTGCTATTTTTTTGTACCTGTTATTTGGCACTATTGGCACTTTGCAGTATGTGGTTGGATCCTTTGTTTGCACATTATATGATCCTGTGACCCCTGCAGGGGCACTAGCAATGGCTGTTTAATAAATGTTGTGTTGTTTGCAACTTAACGCTGCCTCAGCTTTAATTCCTTTATAGTATTTGGCATGTAAACCCTCTTTGCATTTTGCGATTTGTTTAGGGCTGGCTGCTGTGGGATCTGCATCCTCATCCTCTCTAGAGTGCAGCTACATTGTGGTTGGTCTGGTAGTTGTAGATCTACACAAAAGGGACTTCCTACTAGAACAAGTACTGTAGCTCTTCAAGAGGAAAACTTATCCAGGGGCAGTGATCAAGGGAACAATTGGGTGGGAGCACAGTACACATACTACAGAGAAATATATGCTGTTCTAAAGATGTTCACAATAGTAATATGCTTTGTTTTGAGGACTAAATTACCATACTTGTGTATTTATTTTGTTTCTAGGTGGCTCTTTTAAGCAATGTGCCTGAATTAGAGAGATTCTGCAACCGTTCACATTATGGCTTTTTTTTTTTGCAGCCTCTGGTATGAGAACTAAAGAGGATAGGAAACAATGTCATTCACACATAATTTTTAATGTAACAAACAGCAATGATGAATGTTTTTCTTTTGCTCAGCAAAGTTGAGCAAATCATGATATGACTTGTTACAGTACTGACATTTCACTACAATATAGGTACTAGTAGAATCAAAACAACTTGTAAAGAGAGTATTTTCAAATTTTTCTCATACCCGAGGGTCTTAACCCCCAGTCCCCCAAGTATAGGGGGCTGTGCTCCCATAAACCCTCACTGGGGGCTTTGCCCCTTGACCCTTGGACCCCACCAAACATTTTGCAAACCCAGCTCTTATGCCCCATTACAATATTTTCATATTTAGTCTCTCTCAAGCAGCAGTACCATCAGTACTAATATTTAAGTTGGGGGGCTCCGCCCCACACCCCCCGTTACAAAAAGTTTTCCATGCTTGGCTGCTGCTGCTCAACTGTTTTGCAGGCTCTTGATGCATCAGTGCTAGCTGTTCCCCCCATTGTAACATTTTCATGTTTTGTCTCAAAAGGCTCTCAGGCAGCAGTACCATCAGTGCTATTATTTAAGTTGGGGGTTCCGCCCCCCCCCCACACCCTCTCTCACAAAAAATTAATGCAGCACTATTGTTAAAGTACCTTGGGCTGCTTTACAGAGTTATCCATGCTCGGCTGTTTTTCAGCCTCTTGAGGCATCAGTGTCATCTGTTTCCCCCCTCCCATTTATTAGGTAAAATAGTTGTGTAAGAAAAATATGGTCATGCTTTCAGTGGGGGCCCTCTGCCCCCCACACCCTCCTGGTGCTCGGAGTGACACTGCATAGTATAGCTGTGTGTCGTTGAATTTGTGTTGTTACCCGGGGGGTGGGGCAGAGCCCACCCACTGAAAACATAACATGTATTCAATAAGCTGACTGTATTTGGTAAAGTATATGCATAGAAGATAAATGTGGTCATGCTTCACCCTGTCACAAAAAAAATTCCAAAATATAACAGGGGTCAGAACACACACTAGTCTGTGCAGGAAGTTTGTTTGCTGGGGGGGTGTGGGGTGGCGGAGCCCCCCAATAGAAAACCTTGTTAACACTGTGTGCTTTATATTTTTGCCTATGGTGTCGTTTATTAATGTTAATATGCCATTAAAAAAAATGCAACTCAAAGCAATTGTGGAGGACACTGGACAATGTGTGCTCAGTCAAGTCAACCACAGGGTCGTGCGACATCACCACATCTTCACCGTAAAGTTTCCAGTGAGAAAAAAAGCACACGACCAGTCCATGGTTCTTCACAATCACCTGTCTCATCGCTCTCTCTCTCTCTCTTCAAATCCCCATCTCAGGCTTTGCATTTACAGCCCCTCTGGGCTCTCAATAAGGCCACAGGTGTGGCTCCACATAAAGGCAGATCCTTGCTACTTCTCTTCCCCCTAGCTGCCTTTGTTACAAAAAGAGCCCCGGAGTGCATAAATAATTTAAAATAACTGCAGCGGGAGTGGCCAACAGGAAGGTGGGAGGAGGCACTTTCCTTCCTGTCTCCTCCACCTCCTGTTGGCTTCTTTTTCTCCCCTGTCTCCCACCCATCTGGAGTAGGCCACAGGCTAAGCTCTGCGCACACTGGGAGTTTGGAGTACCCACAGGCATTCTCACTGTAGTGCAGTTCCACTACCAGCCTGGCCGCACTGCAGCCCCACTTGCTGTCCTCCTTACTGCCATCAATCGCAGCTGCCCCAGCAATTCTCAGGCCTCAGGAAGCCCCCATTAGACCCCAGGAAAGGGTTAAAATATTTATAAAAACAACGCTAGCCTAGCCACCTCTGGAGCTAGCCCACTAGACCACCAGGGCTATTAACATTGTGGCCCCCCTGGGTACTTCCTAGCCCCACTGACCACCAATGACTACTTTATTTTAACAAAAGAGCTACAAGCCTCCAACTAGCCTTCACTAGCCCACCAGGGCTACTACATAAATTACTGGCCACATGGCTACCATTAAGGGCAAAGGGTTTTTTATTGGAGCCCCCCCTTCCCAAACCACACTTCCTTTCATCTGCTTCTTTTCTTTTATTGTTTTCCTTCTACCTAACCTAATTTCTCTCTTTATTTCTACAGGTCTGACAGGATGAGAGCTCCTACCTTATCAGATAAGTATAACTTTATTTCTGTCCTGTCCGTTATGCCATGCTGGACCCCCTAAGAGCTGCAGATCCTTTGTGACCCCTTTTTCTATCTTTATTTTACAGGTACATTGGCATCACCTCTTTGGACTCCTATCCTGGAACCTGCGGCAGGTAAGTCCCTCTGTTTTACACTATTTTTGGTAGGTTGACTGTAATGGGTATAATGTGTTCACCTTTAGAGAGGCAGACAGAGGATTTCACCAGCAGTTGACCTGGAGACTGCCCATGATGGTGTCACGTGCTTTGGAGTAGCTTATATAAGCATGGGCAGTCCCCGATCCTCCTCAGTTCTTTTCCCAGTGGTGACCGGGTAACACCCGTATGCTGTGCATTTGCTCCAAGAGAACTGAGGAGGAGATGGGAATGCCTTGTGATCTTCAGAGCAGAAGGTGTGCCCCCCCCAGAGCAGGAGACTCAAAGCAGGACACACAGGGGAGGAGGGAGGGAGGGATGGCTTGACCTGCTGGAAGAGATTTCTCTCGAAGATCCACAGTTATGGTAAGTACCCACATAACTGTACTATCTTCTTCGAGGATATCTCTTGCAGCAGGTCACACAAATAGGAATGAGTCCCAAGTAGTTGGGATGAATAAGGGTGGGGGAAGCCCGTTACTTAGGATAAGAGACCTGGCAGTACTGCATGGATGAAATTGACCCGTCTCCTGGATGTAATGTCCAGGCTAACATACTAACATACTATTTGCCAGCAGATTAGGCCTTACGGTCTATCGAGTCTGCTCGAACCTCAGATCCCTAGTAGGGTGCTGAGGCCCTCCCCTCCCTTGTACTCCAGAAACCCCTATCATCCATCCCCATCCCCCTGGGACAGGCCATCATCTGATACATCCACTTTCTGTGTCTGTCCCACCCTCTCTTGAAGCCCTCCACTGTGGATCTCTGAACCAGCTCGCCAGGCAGTGCATTCCAAGGGTCCACCACCCTCTCAGTGAAAAACCTACTCCTCTTCCCCCCCTCACTCTTCCACCTTCCAACTTCAAACCATGCCCTCTGGTGATACCTCCGCTTTAGTCTAAAGATCCCTCCATGTTTACCCTATTTATTCCCTTGAGGTACTTGAAGACCTTAATCATGTTCCCCCGGCTCTCCTCTCCTTCAATGAAAACAGGCAGAGTTCCTCAAGTCTGTCCTCATACATCAAATCCCCTAGCCCTCGTATCATCTTAGTTGCCCTCCTCTGTACCCTCTCCAGGAGCTGTATGTCTCTCTTCAAGTGTGGTCTTGAGTACTGTACACAGTACTCAAGGTGTGGTCTAACCAGTCCATTGTACAGTGGCAGAATCACCTCCTTGCTCCTAGAGGTGATCCCCCTTACGATGCATCCCAACATCCTGTTTGCCTTGCTAGCCGCTCTCCTGCACTGCTCAGAGTTATTCATACATGCATCCACCATGACCCCTAGGTCTTTTTCCCCTATTGAGGCCTCCAGCGCCTCCCCTCCCAGGGTGTACCTGTGTTTAGGGTTTCCCCACCCAAGATGCAACACCTTGTGCTTGGTGATATTGAAATTTAATTTCCATGTGTGAGCCCAGCTTTCCAGGGTGCCCAGGTCCCCTTGCAGGGCCAACCTCCCCTCTTCTCCCTCAACTACTGCTCCCATCTCGGAGTCATCAGTGAAGAGACTCATTTCACACCCTATACCCTCCCTTATGTCCGATATGTATGCATTAAACAGGATCGGACCCAGAACCGAGCTCTGCGGTACCCCACTACCAACCTCTCTAGGGTTCGAGAGCTCCCCACAGACCACTACTCTCTGGGTGCATCCAGCTACCCAGTTTTCAATCCATCTGACCATCAAAGGGCCTACTCCTAACCACATCAGTTTCTCCACCAGACCATTGTGGGGGACAGAGTCAAATGCCTTGGTGAAGTCCAAGAATAATACATCCACAGGCTTTCCCCTGTCCAGTTCTGATGTTACCCATTCGTAGAACTCCACAAGATTGGTTTGACATGATCTACCTGGCACAAACCCATGTTGCTGACTATCCAGACCTCCCACCTCCTTCAAGTACACCCCCAATCGTTCATGTAGTATACTCTCCATTAATTTTCCCACCACCGAGGTCAAACTGATGGGTCTATAGTTACCTGGTACTTCCCTCGACCCCTCCTTTATGGATTGGCACCACATGTGCCTCTCGCCAATCCCTAGGTACCCTTCCTGTCTCAAGTGACCTGTAATGCTTGGTGAAAGTATGGACCTTCATCCACATAGCTGGCTCACATATCTCAGGACCTGACACTCCTCTAAAGCAAACAATCGAGGTAGCCATCCCCCTAGTGGAGTGCGGTTTGATCACTCCAGGGAGTGCTTTGCTATATTTCTTATAACAAAAAGTGATGTAGTTGGACAGCCATCTGGACAAGCACTGCTTAGAAACAGACTCACTCTCCTTTACGGGGGCAAAGGATACAAAAAGTTGTGCTGTCTTGCGCATGTCTTTGGTACAAGAGATATAGTATCTCAAGAGTCTATGTACATCTGAAGCATGCAGCAATGCTTCCCCTGGATTGGCATGCACTAAAAATTATATGGACTGGTTCAGAGTAAACTCTGATGCCACCTTGGGAAGAAAATGAGGGTTTGCATGTAAAGAAACTCTATCTTTATGGAAAACTAAATAATGCTGCTTACACATGAGCGTCTGTAATTCAGAAATACATCTCGCTGATGTTATCGCAAGTAAAAATAAGGCTTTTAAGGAGAGAAAGCGCAGCTCACATGTTGCTGCTGGTTCAAAAGAAGGTAATGTTAGCTTTTCTAACACAAAGTTTAAATCCCAAGGTGGGAGAAGGTTACGCACGGGTGGTTTGAGGTGTAACACGCCTTTAAGAAATGTTTTCATAAAGTCTAGTTGGGCCAGTGGGCAGTCAGCAACTGGAACATGGAATGCTGATATTGCTGAAAGATGTACCTTCAGGGAAGAGTATTTCAGGCAGGTGTCTGAAAGAGACAGCAAGTAGTCCAGTGTTTGTTGAGGTGGGCATGTGTATGGGTCCACCGCGTGGCTGGAAGCCCATGCAGCAAAATACTTCCACTAAATGGAGTATGTTGCCCTTGTAGATGGTTTGTGTGCTGCTCTCAGGACCTCCGCAACCTAGGGAGAGACATGGTATCTGGCTAGAGCTACATCCTTAGGAGCCATGCATGGAGGTGAAAAGAGTGGGGGTTGAGATGCAGTAGAGTTCCCTGATCCTGAGATAGAAGGGTGGGCCAAATGGAGAGAGAAATGGGGTCTTGTACTGCTAGCTGTTGTAGCAAGGTGAACCAGACTTGGCAAAGCCAAAGAGGTGCCACTAGGATCATCATGGCCCGGCCCTGAAGTAGTTTGAGTAGCACGCTCTGAATAAGCGAGAAGTGAGGAAATGCATATGGGAGTCTCCTTGTACAGGAGAGAGATAATGCATCTAGCCAGATAGCTCCAGGCCCTGTCTCGAGTAGGCAGTAACGTGGCAGTTTTGCATTTTGGGGAGATGCGAATAGGTCCATCTCTGGGTGACCCCATCTTTTGAATAGGTAATTGGCAACCAGCTGAAGAAGTTCCCACTCATGGGTGCTGACTCTGGAATGGCTTAGTCTGTCTGCAAATGGGTTGAGGTTGCCGGGAACATGGACATCGATCAGGTGCAAGTTGTGGTCCATTGCCCAGTACCAAACTCTCATCGCTTCCCTGCATAGAGATTATCAGTGTGTGACTCCCTATTTGTTCAGGTAGCGTACTACTGTGTTGTTGTCCATCTGCACTAGTAGAGTGCCTGGGAGCAGTAGACCCTGAAAGACTTGAGGGGAATAAAGGATTGCCTGCATCTCCAGTATGTTTATGTGGAGATGAGTCTCTCTGGGATGCCATGTCACTTGTGTCTGTTTGGTTTCCAAGTGGACACCCCAACCAACTGAGGACGCATCTGTAGTGAGTGTTTGGTGTGGGGTAGGTATTTCGAAGGGATACCCAGCAGTAAATGACTGAGTTCCATCCACCACAGGAGGACTTGTTTTGCTGGTGTGTAGACCATAACCCCTATATTGAGGTTGTCTGTGTTCTGGTCCCATTGTACTCTAAGTGTCCACGGAAGAGTATGCATGTGCAGGTGAGCATAAGGCACTGTGGGGATTGCTGCTGCTATGAGACCTAGTAACCTGGGACAACAACGAGCTGCGACATACTTGCTGTTGTAGACGTCTCTGGCCTGTTGGATGAGCTTGTCTGCCTCATCCTGAGGTAGGAATGCATATCCACTGGCCATGTCTAGTACAGCCCCAGTGTATTGGAGATGTTGATAACCTGGCCAGGGACAGGTAACCCAAGAGGATGGCGGGGCACTGTTTACATGCACTGCCGGGCACCACTGTTGCATCCCCGTGGATCCAACAGCCTCCTTCCCTTCCACCGGCAGCCCGGCAAGGCACCACATTACCAGTTTCTATGTATAATATTATTCAGAGTGATTAAATGGCAGCCCCCGCTGTAGGGTCAGACACACCACCATGGGCCTTCCTCAGTAACAGGCCTGCCAGCTCAGTTCTCCTTAGGCCACATTAGGGCAGCACTAGCAATGCAAGCCCACACCAACCGAAGCAGCTGCGACTCAGCCAGTGGGTACTGTAAAATGAAATCCAAGGCTGTTCCGGCGGCAGCATGATGTTTGCAACAGTGTGTCTGATAGATAAAAGATGCCAGGATCCAAAATACAAAGTTAGGAGCTGCAGCTTGTGACAGGCCAGGTTCCCCTGCTCCTGGCACACACACACTGAGGAAACCTTGCTGGCCAAGCCCCTGCCCACCAGCTCGGCGCTCATTGGATCACTCCGTAAAACAAGTATCTTCGAAATGCGTGGTCAACAAATTGTTTACCAAGCATCAAACGTTCGGGCATTGACAAATGCTTGTTAATCATCTCTTCCACTGAGGTTACTTTTTGACTGTGTAAACTTGAATCACACTGTGAATGTATCAGGGTGGTACTGTGACATGTTTCTGATGATGAATAGCTTAGCACCACACCCAGATGGTTAATTCATTTAGCAATGCATGGCAAACAAGCAGGAACTGTTAACTTTTATTAAAGGCACCTTAAGTCATTGGAGAGGGCATTCTGTGTAGTGCTGTGGCCCCTTTAAGTAATTTCAGAGTGCCGTGGTTCTTTGTTCACAGGGTTCCCTTTTTAGGGATTGGGAATTTACCCAGGGTAGCCTAGCTGAGAAACAACATCTCATGTTCAGTAGAGTCCTGCTTCTCCCCATTCCTATCAATCCCAACACATTAGAAGGCACCACTCTAAATTGTATTTCTGTTAAGGAAATAAAAAAATGAATGGAAAAAGAAGATATTGATTTTTTTTTTTACGAGACATACATTGTTACTAATAAACTGTGGACCCAATATTCAAAAGCAGCCATTCACAGCATGCAAAACATAGTGCAGCAATCAGCATGCGAAATGGCATGCAGTCATCAAGGAGGCATATTTATACAGACAGCATGCTCTGTGTGGTGTGCACTGACTTATCAATATCACACTATCACTGAGGAGCAGAGGGGCATAGCACACCCCAAATGGGATAGTGCCTTTGCTCTCAGGTGCTATATTCAGAGGCTGGCATGCTAATGACATATGCATTGCAAGGTGCTAAGGGGCCATTTGTATTTCATTATGTGGTTATTAGCTGCTCTGTGCAATGCCTCCGTGAGCAAATGTGTGGAGGAATTGTGCAGAGCCCCATCCCTTGCCCTCACCTGATCTTTGTAACCTAAACTATAAATCTCTGGTGGTCTAGTGGTACTCAACCTCCTGCCTGATCCCCAATATAATAAAAAAATGGATCCCAGTAGTCTAGTGGTAGCACCATCCTGCCCTGATTCCTAATGTAACATAACATTCCCCCCTCCCCAGAATATCCACTCAGCATCTGCCACCCCCCATGCCCCCATCCAGCACCCAACCCACCTTAATTCACCCATTCTCATTGGCAGTGAGAGGTGTAGATGGCAACCGCCACGTAACCTCCTCCTTTCACCACCTCGGCCACCTGCCATCTGAGTGACAGGGACTGAGGATGCAAGTACTGTAGAAACAACTGTTTTTACAGTACAGTATGTCACACTCAGTCCCTGTCATTCAGGTGGCAAATGGCCAGGGTGGTGAGTGTAGAGTCAAGGCCAGTTGCCTTCTTAAAGCTCTGTACAGCAACAAAAAAGGGTGTATTCAGGTGGGTTGGGTACCAGACACACAGGTGTTGGTGCCAAGTGGGTAGGCTGGGGAGAAGGGGAGGAGTTATGTTGTAATGGGCTTCGGGGCAAGAGTGGGGTACCACTAAACTACCAAGATCTATTTTACTTTTACATCAGGGATTGGCAGGAGGTAGGTGGTGTTCTTGCCACTGCATGGCACCACTACTTCTGGGCACGGGGGATCATGCACCACTGTGAGTAGGTTTTTGGAATCAGTAAGTTGCCAGCTGAGCAGCCTTTTAACATTTCCAAAATAATTTAAATATACTACTGTACCCTGTATGCAAGAGGTTTCCCTTATATACATGGTTGTAGAGATGCATTCAGCATGATAACACTACCCACTTAGCACCGCTCTGTAGGGCCCACTAAATATGGCTCCCGCCCCATTTAGTCACACTATGTCTGGTGAGCGTGGTGCTATTCATCTTAGCGCCACCCTACCCTTCTGAATACTGGGGACTATATAATAAAAAGTTTTACTGCTAACAAATACTGCTGCTTTAAGTATTAGTGTTAGTTTAAAATAACTCTGATATTCTATATATATATATATATATATATATATATATACATATATATTACATGGGCAGCTAACTAATAATTATTATATATTGTACTATAATATAATATTACATGGGCAGCTAACTAATAATTCTAATATATTATAATACAATATAATATCTGCTTATACAATATAATGTAATATCAGTCTTACCATGCTTAATTGATATGCCACATTTGGATCACCATCCGGTACTTTACTTCCTGATCCTGTAGGAACCACAGCCATCATTGCTGAACAAGCTTCGGAGAAGAAGGTTGTCAAGCCAAAGTTAGTAATGGATCCGATTGCCACTGTGTAAATACTGTTCACATAGCCATCCGCACCACAGTGATCATTAGTCAGACCACCGTTTCCTGAGGCCCAGATAAAAATATTTCCTTTACCACGGCGACCCTAAATGAAAAAAAAAAGAAAAGAACTTTCCAGAAAGACATTTTATTTCAGTCAATTTTATATTTCTGCCAAGCCTACAAGGTGTTTTTGATTTTGCAGCCTTCAATTACAGTACATTTAATGCAGTGCAGTTCAAGCTTGGAAGAGATCTCACCATAATCTGTACACATAATTCTTTGTAGAGGTAGTCAGTAGCTATGTATTAAATGTGAATGAAACACTTGTGTACACACATTTGTAATTATCAGATTTAGGCTGCACCATTTATTCTAGTACATGCCTGAACACTGGCATTAAGTTCTGAAAGTTAGAAGGCTGTCTAATGTAAACACAAAAAAATCTGATGAAATGTCGGTCTCTTAGATCAAACCTGGCAACCACATATGCAAAAAGTAATGAATGAAAATCAATGTTTACAAATTACTTTTGAGCTACATTTTAAAAGATACCATTTTTATATAAATACAGCTTTGGACGTCTTGAATTATTAGCAATGTGTCTCCTACAGGGAACAAAATCCTCACATATCTGCATATTTTTCATTCATACCTGCTGTCTGCACTTCTTAGCTTTTTGCCAATTACCTTTCTCCTATGCCTCCTCAATTGATAGTTATGTACCGTATTGTTTACTGTGTTGTTTAATTTATTGTCATGCATAGTGTTGTTTTCTAAGATTGTCATGTATTCTAATGTTGAAGTCATTGTCTTGCACTGTATTGTTTCAATGGTTTGCACTTTCCTGGGTCATGCCTAAAAACAGGCAAATGTTTATCTAGTCCACCATACCCAGTAAACAAAAACTAACTAAATCAATCAATCAATCAATAAATAAATATCACCTTTGCAAACAATAAATTGTTTACCTTTTCTGCTCCTTCTTCTAGTGCTTTTGAAGCCAGTCTTCCAGGACCATCCAGTTTCTTCCCATCATCCTCTGGGCCCCAGCAGCAACTAAAGATGTCAATGTACTTGTTGTTATATGAAAGCGCTGCTGCTTCCATGGCATCCGTTATATGTCCATCAAGCAGCCGAATCCCTAAGAACATTTTGAAATTCAAAATATCATACCTGCTATGACCAGTATACACATCAATAATCAATATCCCTGGTATGCACAATGAGTGAAAGATCATCTAATAAGTAACATAGAACTAGATGTTGATGGTAGAAAAGGCACAATGGTCCATTGAACCTGCCCAGTAAATGCCTATATCTGCACCCTGCCTAATACTGAGCCAGAGCTAGTCTACCAATGACCCTGGCTGTATATTGACACCCACCTCCCCAGTGTACATATCTCCTTCCCTTGACTGCAAACCCTCCCTCCCCATTCTGGTCTGGACCATTCTGGTGTGCCTTTCCCAACTGTGTTTGAAGCCAGTGGTGGACTTCATGCTGACCATTTCTTCTGGCAATATATTTCACTTTTTCATCCCCCTTTCTATAAAGAACTTCCTTACATCCCTCTTAAAGTTCCCACCCCGAGTTTCCATCCATATCCTCTTGTTACCTTGCCCTCACTTCTTGTGACTAGGGTGCTGCTGTCCACTTTATTAAAACCCATTAGGTCCTAACTCTCACGATAAATACACTTGTACACTGTACCATGCTATACCCTGTTTAGTTTGCTACCTTACTATTATTTTGCCTGTACCTCCTATACCACCTTGTTACATAGTATGCCTCATGTTGTTGTATTGGACTGTCCCCAGGACGCATCTGGAATGGAGCGGTACTCTGCTCAGTATGTCTTCGTGGTAAAACTCTTAAATAAATAAATACTTAAAGGTCTTTATCAGATCACCCCTCTCTTCCCTGGTCTCCAGTGTGTATATTGAGACTCTCATCCCTCTTCTCAGTCATGTCTTTCCCTTCTGCCCCCAAATCATCTTTGTGGCCCCACTCTAAACAGCTTCCAAGAGGTCCCTGTCCTTCTTCAGGCGCGAGCTGCAGAACTACACACAGTACTCTAGATGTGATCTCACCAAAGATCTGAACAGATGCAGAATCACCTTCTTTCTTTTCCTAGCAATCCCTCTGTATGGAAAGGCACACTAAGTTAAAGCTTGTTTCCAGGTGTGCCCTGGGAGCAAAAGGAAGTTAAGCGACTTGCTCATGGTCATACAGTATTCAAGTGGGGGTTGATGGCATTCAAACCCAGGTTTCCAGGTTTGCAGCTCATTGCTCTTACCCACTATGCTATACTGCCTCCTGTACGCATCACAACATCCTATTTGCTTTCCCTGTAGCCTTCTGGCATTAGGAATGGGACTTTGATTGCCGCTAATAAGGATCCCCTGGTCCCATTTCTCTGTCTGCTCCATCATCACTCCCCAACCAGTACTCTGTTTTTGGATTTCTTTTGCTAATGTTCAGGACTTTGCACTTTATGGCAAATTTGAGTTGCCTTATCTTGGACCACCTCTCCAGTCTGTCCAGGTCCAGTTTAAGTCCTTGCATTCCCTCTGTGGTATCCACCCTGCCACCAGTTTTGGTATCATCTGTAAAGAGACAGATTTCACCCTGATTTCCTCCCCTATATTGCAGATAATTATATTGAAAAGGTCTGTTCCAAGGACTGGTCCCTGTACAGCACAAAGGCTCAAACAAAGAGGATTAGAAGCCATTTAGGCTGTTAGCCCATTTTGCTCCTTTAGAAGTAATATTTAAGAGTAGTATTTTGACCCAGGAGAGTATTTAATCTCTTTTTGAAATCAGTTGTATTCTTACAAAAGACCACATCTAAAGGGAGAGCGATCCATGAAATAACCACCCTCTGGGCCTTTTTTTCGTTTTAAAGCACTTTCCAGAAATTTGAAGCAGATGACCCCTGGTGTTATCAGCACATTTAAAGTTGAATCCCATTTCATTAAACAAATATTCATCCTTGACTACCTCATGCATGAGCAACAAATCATCCCTTAATCGACGGTTTTCTAGGGACACAACATAAGGCTAAATTCCTTGATTTTGCGTGTATATGAGACTTTTTTGTGCACTTATAGTTTTCATTGCCCATCTTTGAACTTTCTCCATTTCATCAATGTCCTTTCTCTTACAAGGGCACCAAAACTGAGCAGCATAATCAAGATGGGGCTGTACGTAGGCTCAGTACAGGGGGATAATTACTCTACCTCATACCCCAGTAGTGACCTCTCTAACCCTTACGTATTCCATAGTGAGAACTATCCTCCGAGTTCTCCCCCTAGTGAGTTACTAATCCACCTAATTAATTTGTCTTCTAACCCCAGATCCCTCTGTTTTTTTACATATATGCTATAGGGCACAGAGTTGAAGGCCTTGCTAAAATCCAGATATTGTATATCTGCTGATTGGCCCTTACTGATTGCCTTCATGACCCAATCAAAGAAGTTTGTCTAGATTTTCTTGCATGATCTGCCTGAGACAAAACCTTGCTGCCTTTTTTCCTGGAGCCTGGTGGCCTCCAACCATTCCACTATGCAGTAAGCTCTTTTATAATGGTGTCTAGCAGTTTCCCCAAAATCAAGGTCAGACTAACTAGTCTGTACTATCCTGGGTCCTCTTTACTCCCACGCTTGTGGAGTAGGACTACATTGGCCTCTCCCCAATCTACTGGAACCACGCCTGTTTTTATGCAGCAGTAAAAGAAGTTCACTTGTGGTTCTGCTAGGAACCGAGAAACCTCACTTAGCACCCTAGGGTGCAGATCATCTGGTCTTGGTGACCTGTCCATCTCCAAGTTCCTGAGCCCCTTTTGTACTATCTCTATCACTAGCCATCTCTAATTCATGTCCTCCTCCAGGCTAGAATTTCACAGGCTGAGAATAGTCCCCCCCATCCTTTATGAAGACTGAGCAGAAGTATTGATTTAAAATATCTGCCTCCTTGTTATAGTTTTCTTTCATTTATTTCCCAATGGCTAGTCCCCTTGTACTTCCAAAAAGTTGCCATCTTTATACTTATTGCTTCCAGTACTTCTCTCAAGAACCAACGTGATCTTTTTTGTTTCTTTTTAGTGGAGCTTCAGTCCCCATAAGGCCATTCCCTGAGCTACTTCTCAGGAACCTTATTTCAACCCTGAGGTCACCAACTTCATTGGCAAGAGCCCCAGTCCTCCTACACACTGGTCACCCTTGATGCATTGAGCGCAGATTCTGAAACATGGTCGTACCATATCCCCTGCAGTTGACTAGCATTCCTTTCCATCTGCCAGCCCACCCAAACGTGGTCATGGTGTGTGCCTGCTGTGAGCACACAGAATGAAAACAGACTTGAAGCATACACTATAATCTGTTTACCGCAGTTCCTGACTATCTTGCATCCCTTTATTTGTGCAGAGTGGCTTGCCCTCTTTGCTAAGTTTCTCACCAGTTAAGACTCTTCGGCACTTAACCTCCTGGTATGATCACTGTGCACAACTCACTATGCTTGTGGGAAGTGACCATATGTGCTTTATAGTGCTTCACAGACTGGAAGTATGCTTCTTCCCTTCCTGTCTCTGAGTATCTATAGAAAACCCATTGTACTGGGTCTTCATTTGGTCCATGTTGCTCTTTAATACAGTTAAGCAAGCATTGAATCAAAACACTGAAAGTCACTTACTTCTATCTACCCACCCACCCACCCATACTGCCAGTTAATGTATTAAATCAAAGACCTTATGCTGTGTGGGCTAGCTGCTCTGCTCTGTTCTCTCCTCTCCTTTCTTTCAGGTCTCTCAGAACTATAGCTGGTGCTGATTACCAAATGGACTTCAGACTCTTTGGTCTATCCACAGCCTACCAAGTTTAGTCTATACTTTTCAATCACTGTTTCCTGTCCATGGACACTACTTACATTTAAAAGTGTTAAACAATCAAGTGTGCCTCCACAAATTTGGGGATGCCAACAGGGCCCTATCAAAATATTGAAGGAGGTGGCAACTTTTTGTATAGTATGTGGACATCTCCTCTCTCCGGTTTGAAGTGAATGTGTGTGTGTGTATCTGGTGAGGGTGCTTGTAAAAGCATGGATACCTTTGCTCTGGTCCCTATTAACTTCTATATGTAGATTGGGGACAGCAATATTATCATCATTAGCCAGACTGTGGTATGGGACAAGTTTGTATTATTATCCTCCCTCCCATGCACACCTCTCCATTATTTGTGACAGTCTACATTTTAGTTCCCCAAGTAAGGCTGCTCTACATGATCCACATAGCAGCTTTTGGTGATTATGCCACTTTACTGTCACCACTGTCACAGCTTCTGTTTTCTCCCCCATCTCATTATGTGCGATATTATTGGTCTGTGTAACCTGCTTCATTTCCCAACAACTCCACCGTCTGTATTAATCACTGTATGTATTTACTGTTATGGGACATGTCAACCTACTGCATTAACTTTGTATGTACTTATTTTACTGTACAAATGTCTAATGTATTTACTACTGTGGCGCATTGCATATCACTGCATTTGTTGGTCTTACTCGACCCTGGGTGGTTTCTACCCACAGAACCTCTATGTACAGGTTATTTTGTCCTCTGTTATTCTATATGCACTATATATTTTTTGATTCCTATATGCACCATGTTAATTTCTCTCTGTTATGACTGTATGCTTTGATATTTGGATGAGGAGCCTTTGCAAAAGAGTGTATGACTCAAAGGGTTGTGATTCCAATTTTCTCAATAAATAAATAAATTAGAGTGTCTTAGCAGTGGATTGTTTAATGAATAGCATGCAACAGAGTGTGGGTAATACTAGGTTAACCCACCTCCTGGTGGGACATATTGCCATCTTGTTGTGGGTTAACTTAGAATAACCCATACACTCAAGAGTGTGTTATTCCACTTATAAATATCAAATTTTTTGTTTGTGAATTTCTTTTTTATTATTTTTTTTTTGGCATATACTGTTATTATCTGCTATTCATTCTGTTTTTTCATTCTGTTTGTTTTTAGAATCATTACCAAGACATACTACTGTATTTTTGTTTTTCAATGTATTTACCCAGGATAGCCCAGCTGAGAAGCAACATGTTCAGTGGAGTCCTGCTTCTCCTCATTTCTGCAGCTAGATTAACTAGAGCACTGAGAGGTTAAGTGACTTGCTCAAGGTCATGCAGTAAGTATTTTCAGCTCTAGTAAAAGTTTAAAACTTATCTTTTAGTCCCCATGCTTGTGCTCTAACCACTTGTTCCAGCATGCAAAATTATATTTTTATGGTAATTACTATTATTTTTTTTTATTTGTTAAGAGCACCTTAAGTCAGTGAAGAGGGACTTAGATATAGTGCTGTTGCCCCTTTAAGTAATTTCAGAGTGCTGTAGTTCTCTGGTCACAGGGTTCCATTTTGGGGGATTGGGGGAAAAGTGGTACACTTTCATAATGAAGTGGCATGTGAGTGCAATTTATTTGCATAATGAGCTTTTGACCCTAAAGAGTGATATTATTAATATTCCCAAGAGGCAGGTTATATGATATGTTAACCTAGCCCCATGTGACCAGGTTTCAACAACTCAAGAGGTAGGACAAGCCAGATCCAATTTCATATAAGGTTGTTAACAGTGTGTAGCCCTATACATATGCCAAACAATGCTATAAAATACCATTTAAAGATGTTCCTTGATGTTTTATTGTATTTATTTATTTTTTGTTAATTATTTTTATCTCCTGCCAACCTGGAACTCTCTCTAGCATCCCTCACTCACCACCACCACTCTACCGCCAGCCTGAAGCTCTCCTCACTGGGATATCAGGGACAGATACTCCCCCCTCCTACCTGATCTGCTGACCTGGGCTCCCATAGCCAAACCAAGGCAGGATGGAGGGATTGGGAGAGCCTGGGGTTTGAGCCAGGCATTGGGCATGTGACAGGGGGGCACTGGAGGGTGCAGTCGCCTATCCAGGAAGCAGGGTCTTTTTCCTATATATTTTTTGTCCACAGAGTGTGGTCATGTAATGGTGTCTGTGCACCATGCATTCTGATGCCCGCTGCCACTCCACTTCATCTGTGGAACTGCTAACTGCAGTGCCCCAATCTCCACCAGGGGCCACTGATGAGCGGTGCAATGCCCCCTACCCAGCTTGGGAGAGGAGAGCTGTCCTCCAGATGCTCAATCCTCTCCCAGCCCAGCTGACCCCCGGTGACCCACGTCCATTCCAGAACCCGGATCACCAACGTGACGCGAGGTATGGCATCCAGCACCTCCACCCTCAGTGCCACCGAGCCCATGATTGTTCCTTGATTTATTTATTTATTTAGCTTTTGTTTACCGGGTAAGTACACTAGACAAGTAGTATGCCTATTTTCAGGAACGACCCGGGACAGCACAAAACATACAGTATACATACATGGCAACATTGGCGAAACAGCATGATACAGTAAAAACAGCTATAACAATGCTTGTATAAGGGCAGAGATACTGCCACACATAGTACAAATTGTTACAGGACATAGATAGACATTAGAATCACTGAATACATATTTCATAGACCATCATGGACTCAGAGTGGACAATAATGGACTGCAGAGTATTACATTACAGAGACTAGGAGCAGTCACATCTTGTCATTTGTTTTAGGTGGGACCACAGGGAGGAGCGAAGGTCCCATGGGAAGGGCAGAGCGACAGAGCCGAATGGAGTTCCAGAGCCTAGGCACAAAAGCGGCAAAGTCACGATCCCCCTTAAGGGTCCGAGTAGGGGGAACTTTAAGCAACTCGGCCGTCTGTGACCTGAGCTGGTAGGGGATGGCGTCCAGTTTTGGGAGGAGATGCGCCAGTCCCGAGGGTATGCCTGTGGCAAGCACTTTCCTGGTGAAGTTTCCTATACCAAGGATCAGGAATTCCGCAGGGGGAGCCAGTTGAGTTTGTCATAGAGCTCACATTGGTGGGTGAGTTTGGGAGCAGCAAGTGCAAACCAACAGATATCATTATATGCCGTGTTCCACCGATTAAGATGGATTTGAGGTGACCTGGAAAATAGGTGGTATCCATAACTAAGGGAAGGGAGAAGCACTCCCCTCGCAAGTGCCAGCCTCGCTCCCGGAGTCAGGTTGTATTTGGCCCTGTAGGCAAGGCCAAGCTTACACCTGGTGGCTCTGCAGATGTTTTGGATATGGCTTCCCATGTCAAGTTGTGGGTCGAGGGTGACCCCAAGATATTTAATTGAGCTCACTGTTGGCAACAGGGGGCCTCCATCACAAGCTATTTTGAGCATAGCTGATGGGGCTTTTAACTTGGCCATGGAACCAAAGAGCATGGCCTGAGTTTTGTTAGGATTCAATACCAGTCTATGGTTGGTAATCCAGGCCAAGACTCTACTGAAGTCTTCAGATAGGCACTGGTTAAGGTCAGCAGCATTACGAGCATGGGCCACTAGCACAAGGTCATCTGCATAAAGCTTGACTTGGCAACGAGAGGTCACCCATGGGAGTTGATTAATAAAAAGTGAGAATAGGAGAGGTCCAAGTACCGATCCCTGGGGAACTCCCATGGTCACAGCCCTAGGCTCCAGAGGACCTTGTTAAAGCAGGTGCGCTGCTTTCTACCCATTAGGTAGCCCATCATCCAACTCATGGCATGGGAGAGAACCGAGAGCCCTGAGCTGCTCCCCAGTAGGTCGTGGTTGACATGGTCAAAGCTTTTGACAAGTCAATAAATATAACACCTGACAGTTTGCCCTGATCCATGGCGGATCTAATACTAGAGGTTACAGTAATCAGGGCAGTAGTGGTACTATGACCCTTCCAGAAACCATGTTGGGCCCCAGAAAG
This sequence comes from Neoceratodus forsteri, assembly GCA_016271365.2. Classification (NCBI taxonomy): domain Eukaryota; kingdom Metazoa; phylum Chordata; order Ceratodontiformes; family Ceratodontidae; genus Neoceratodus; species Neoceratodus forsteri. The sequence goes on along the minus strand of CM057459.1, from coordinate 239,881,461 downwards.
CAGCTCATGGGAATCCACGTACTCCGAGAGTTGCTCCGACACAACCTTTTCCAGGAGTTTACCAAGGGATGGGAGAATAGCAATAGGGCGATAGTTGTCAGTGAGTTTGGGATTTCCCTGATTCAGAACAGGGACTATCCTTGCCTCCTTCCAGATGTCAGGGATTATCCCCGAGCTAAGGGATAGGTTAAAGATATGGGCAATCAGAGGGGCAATGTAAGCTGCTCCCAGCTTGAGAAGCTGGGCTCAAGGTTGTCAGGCCCTGCACTGGAGTGCTGGGAGAGGGCAGCCAAGTGGTTCTGAACATCAAGGACAGACACGGCCTTAAGATTAAATACTCTCCGAGGAGGATGTTCACTCTGCATCGGAGGGATATTAAGCGAGCGACCCCCATCGGTCGTGAAACGAGAGGTGAGGGCCGAAAGGTCGGAGAAGTGGAGATTGAGGTGGTCGGCTATAGTGTGGGGATTATTGCACGAGACTCCATCAATAATCATGTCCACGACACCCGAGTGAGAGGGCCCACTGATGAGGGATTTAATGTTCCTCCAGAACCTCCTAGGATCTCTGACAGAGCTAAGTAGTGCCGATTTACAGAAGTTACTTTTGGCAGCCCTAATGGCTTTTTACACGATTCCTGAGGTTGCCGATATCTCAGGAGATTAGCAGGATTTGAACCCTTAGTACTTGCCCAGCATTTGTCTCTCTCCCGCATCTGGGCAAGTAAGTCACCATTCAGCCAGAAGGTGGCTGTTCCCCTCACCCTCCGGGTGACCCTGGGGGCGTGTCTATCTTGGAGAACACCAAAGGAATGTATGAAGCAGGAGGCTGCCACTGAGGGGTCAGAGTCTTCAAGCACTCTGGTCCAGTCAGTACATCCTAGATTGGTCAGGAAAGCCTCAGGGTCAAAACTAGAGTATTTTCTGACTTGAATGATTTTGTGTAGAATTCTAGGGGAGGTTCCTGAGAACAGAATGACTGATTTTAAGCTAATCTATTTAAACACAAACCAGCTGGGTTAATAACAAACTTTGAGTGTAAACAATTAGCTCTACAGACTGCACTGACTGGAAACTGTAATAGCTTCTTCAGTCAATCAGGGACTTAACTGCTGCAGCAGCAGGCTAGACAAGAATGATGTCATCGCTCACTGATAGGGAAATAAATCCTCACTGCTTTAATTTACGTGACAGTATCCTTCCTATGGGGGTCAAGGTTATGGGGCCTGTTACTGACTCTGGAGAGTGCTCTGTCCACTGTGCTTTTGGAGTATCCCCTGTTAATGAAAAAAACTGTGCGTTATTTGGGCCTGCTCAGCAAAATCATCATATTCATTGCATAACCTGCAAAGTCTAAGAAACTGTGAATATGGCAAGCCATTCTTGACATGTTTAGGATGGAAGGAACTGTGGAGGAGGAGACTGTGTGAGTCAACGGGTTTGTAATAAACTGATGTTTTCAGACCAGTGTTCTGCACTGACAGTTTGATATCCAGAAAAGGCAGTGTAGAGGAGGATATTTCAACAGTGTACTGAAGGGAAGGATGGGCTGTGGTAAACTTGTCCAAGAAGATTTGGAGGGTCTCTCTGGAGCAGGAGGTGACCCCCACACAATCGTCTATGTAGTGTTTGTAGAGGTCAGGCACAGTCCCTGTGAATGAGAGAAAAACTGTTCCTCCACCCAACCTACAACCAGATTGGCAAAGCTGGGATCCATCTTGGTACCCATGGCAACTCCACTGACCTGCTGAAAAAAATTGTCATTGAAAGAAAAAGCATTACGTTTAAGAACAACTTGTGCCAGACAGGTTAGTGAGTGTGTGGGTGGCTGCTGGACGCCACACTTATTCAGAAAATGCTGCAAAGCTGTCAGGCCATCACTCTGGGGTACAAAGATAAACACTACCTAGGCAAAAATGGGTACAAACTTAAGATCTGAAACCAGGTACCCTAACGATACCTTGGAGGGGACAGTCGAGAGCAGGAGTTGCATCAGTAAACTATGGAACACCATGGGGGGGGTCAGAAAGCACCAGAGGGGAAGACAGGGAAGTAGGAAGCAAGTAGGGCAGGGGAGTAGGGAGACAGGTAGAGGGGAGGGGTTAGGGAGGAGAGGTAGGAAGAAGGAAGAGCCAAGTGTGAGGTCTTGTCGTAGAGGAATAACGTATAGATAGTGGTAGAGGACAGGAGTTAGAGAGGGAGGAGGGGGAGAGAGGGGTAAATAGAATGAGCAGCAAAACTGACCTTGTCATAGTGGTATATACCTGTTTGGGACAAGGAACGGGGCAGCAGGGTGTAGCAAAGGATCTGACTCTGGTGGTATGGGGCAACAGGGAGAAATTGTCCCAACTGTGGCGGTAGGGGTGCAGCACATGCCCTGCCTTGTCTTATGGCAAATGGCAGCATGCAGCAGCAGCTCTTGCAGTGGAGGCATGGGGCTCTAGGGCACAGCAGGCCACAGTAGCCGTGACTATGTAGACAGGCACAGGGTGCAGCAGCCTTGGATGTGGTGGCAGAAACAGAGGACAGCACTGTGCAGATGCCTCAACCATGTGGCAGGACACAAGGGGGCATCAGGATACAGAAGCCCTGACTGTGGAATAGGGTGCTTGTGGTGCAGTAGCCTTGCCCAGTTGGGGCAATTGAAGTGAGTAGCAGATGCAGCAAATATCCCACCTCTGGTGGCCTGGAGTAGCATTGTGTAACAGCCCCAACTGTGAAGGCAGGGGACCTGGGACTCTAGGGCTTAGCAGAGCACAGCAGCCCTGACTGTGGAAACAGGAACAGGGGACAACAGGGTGCATTGGCCCTGACTATGGAGTGAAGGGCAGAGGGAAGCAGGGTGCAGCAGCCTCAACTGTTAGTGCAGGGGACAGCAACCCTAACTGTGTGTAGAAGACAGTGAGCAGCGAGGTGCAGTGGCCTCAAATGGAGGCAGGAGACAGGGGGCTCATGGGGCAGGGGAAAGGGGGCAACAGAGTGCTACTGCCTCAGCTGTTGGGCAGGAGACAGTGGCATCAGGATGCCATATAGTAGTTCTAGTTAGACATACATACATCCGAACATATGAAGAAGCGAGCAGAAGAAGGCCATTTGGTCTATCATGTCTTCTCGTATTGCAGGATCCATAGCTTGAGCTAATGTCCTGCCCTCCTCCCTCCCAACTCCTCCCATCCTCCCTACCCATGACTCTTAACCTCCCCCATGCCTGTCCCAGCCTCTCTTAAAGCTGCCCACTGTCTTCAATGAGATTACCTCTTCTGGCAGAGCATTCCAAGTGTCCACCACCCTCTCTGTGAAGAAGTGCTTCCTGACCTCCCTCCTAAACCTCCCACTCTCCAGCTTAAGACTTTGCTCCATCGTGTTATGGTTGCCACTCAGCTTAAAGAGACACTCCTTATCAACCATATTTATCCCTTTCAAGTACTTGAAGGTCCCAATCATGTCCTCTCTCTCTCTCTCTCTCTCCTGTCTTCAAGACAGTATATGTTCAGTGCCCTCAACCTCTCCTCATATGCCTTACCCTGATGACCGGCTAACATCCTTGTAGCCCTCCTCTGGACCTTCCTCAGCAGGTTACTGTCCTTTTTGAGGTGTGGGTACCAGTACTGAACTCCATACTCTAGATGTGGCCTTACCAGTGACCTGTACAAGGGCAGTATAACCTCCTCTCTCCTACTACTGATCCCCCTAGGTATGCATCCCGGCATCTTGTTTGCCTTTGCTGCTGCTTTCTTGCACTGAGTGAAGTGCTTCAGGTCACTAGTGATCATCACTCCCAGGTCCTTCTCCTCCTCTGATACAGATACTCAGACTCCATCCAGGTAGTACGCTGTCCAAGGATTTTTGGTTCCAATGTCCATAACTTTGCATTTCTCGGCATTGAAGCCAAGCTGCCATATCCTGGACCACCTCCCTAGCTTTTCCAGATCTTCCTGTGGGTTCTGTATCCCTTCAGCTGTGTCCACTCTCCCACAGAGTTTGGTGTCATCCACGAATAGGCACATTTTGCCCTTAACTCAGTGTCTCCTAGCTGACGCCTGTAGTCATCAGTAAAATACACTGGCGTGTCCTGAGGATGCCTGCAGAAGTCGGCTACTGACTCCCAGTGTGCCCTTGCAACGTCTGGAGAAGTCACTTATATATTTTAATATACAGTATAACAGAATATAATATATATTTGACTGCATAGCACCATTGAAAAGGTAATCTTATGCTGAACAACTTTGCCACTGATATTTTGTGTATATCATGTATACTTTAGGAGGTATTCGCATTTGTTTATGGTATGGTGTGTATGGCTTATGTTGCCTGTTTTAGTGATAAATATATATTTTTTTTTGCTGTTTCAACCGGCATAGAAAAAACACAAAATTACATATTATTATTTGCATACCACTATTGGAAAAGTAATTTTGTGCTGAACAACTTTGCCACTGATATTTTCAGTATATCATGTATACTTTAGGAGTTATTCACATTTGTTTATGGTATGGTGCGTATGGCTTATGTTGCCTGTTTTAGTGAAAAAAAATATTTTTTTTTGCTGCTTCAACCAGCATAGAAAAAAAAAATACATATTATTATTTGCATACCACCATTAGAAAGGTAATTTTGTGCTGAATAACTTTGTCACTCATACTTTGTGTCTAGCACTTATGATTCTTGAGCTATTAGGACTTGTTTGTGGCATGCTGACTATAGCTTGATTTTGCTTAGAAAGGCCCAGGATTTACTGTTAACAGTATACAGGAGACAAGTGGTGCAACTTCAGAGAACTCCTGTGGAGACAATGAGTTAATGCCATCTCCAATGTCACTGATGAAGAACTTGAACAACACTGGCCCCAGCACTGAGCCCTGCAGGACCCCACTGGTTACCTGTCTGGTGCCAGATAACTTTCCCCCCAACAACCACCCTCTGGGTTCTGTCCTTCAACCAGTTTTCCACCCATCTGGCCATCTTTTCCCTAACCCCAAGATCCACCAACTTCCTGATCAACCTTCTGTGGGGCACAGAGTCAAGGACCTTGCTGAAATCAAGATAGAGGATATCTATCGCTTGGCCCCGTCTACTGTCTTAGTGACACAGCCAAAGAAGTCAATCAGATTAGTTTGACACGATCTCCTCCCATGAACCCATGCTGCCTTGCATCCTGGAGATCGTGCTCCTCTAGATATTCTACCAACCTCTCCTTTAGTATGGTCTCCATGCGCTTGCCCACAATGGAGGTCAGACTGACTGGTCTGTAATTCCCTGGGTCATCCTTGGGATCTCTTTTGTGGAGTGGCACTATGTGTGCTGTTCAGCCAGTCCTGTGGTACCATGCCTATTATACACATACTTGATGTATTTTCACACAGAAGCCCTCAAATAACAGAATTTTGTGAGTTCATACAGTACATGTTCCTAAAATAGTTGAGTGTGGCAGACACCTGTTTGTCAATCTGACATAACAACAAAATTGTTCTCACATGAACCTGTTTTTGGAGGCTACATCAAAGAGACACTGCTTCTATGAATTAGCAAACTTTAGATTTATTTTATATCCATTAAACAACCCTGTGTTAAATAGCCAGAAAATGCAGAGTTTCGATGAAACAGAACTGACAGCTGTAATACAGACAAGGTAATTTCTCACAGACATTCATTCATACCACAACAGTTCAGCACTCAAACTCAAATGATCAACTTTTTTATGAGAACAGAATGATAGATTTTAAGCTAATCTAGCTAAACACAAACCAGATGGGTTAGTAACAAACTTTGAATGAAAACAGTTAGCTCTACAGACTGCTTTGACTGGGAACTGCAACAGCTTCTTCAGTCAATCAGGGATTTAATTATTGTAGCAGCAGTCTAGATACGAATGATGTCATCGCTCACTGATAGGGACAGAAACATTTTCACTGTTTTCAGTTACTGCAGAGCACATTAACAGATGCTGATTTAGAGAAAACCACAAAATCAAACAGCATGATATTTTCTGGAAGCACTAATCATGACACAGGGACTTGAATTCAAGTGGCTTCAAGCTTTTCTTAAACGTGTGCATTTGATCTTCAAAAGCTATAACTTGTAAACCACTGTTTTATATATTTATCAAATATGCAATGGGCTGATTCAAAATTAGCAATTTATCATCACTTGTAATTGGGCAGGACTTTCATGACTCACTCATAGCTCTGCCACTCAAGATTATGGCCCTGCCTCCTCACACTTGAAAATAAATTGCATATTTTGAGTCAGCCCATTGCATATCTCATATAGAAGGGATATACAAGTGGGACCTGTGGAATAAATAAGTTATTTTCACAAGTGATATTTGACCTTGTGACACCTCATGAGTGGCATAAGCCAAGAGTGAATTGCTCAATGTCAAATGGCTCATGTGACTATAAATTATTTATTCCACAAGGTCCCAGTTGCGAATTTCATTTATGCAACAGGGATTCTTTAAGACAGCGCAGGGAGATTTGTTTTAAAATGTTTATTTTCTTTGTTTGTTTTGATGGAAATTTGAATAGACTTTTTGTAGTCTTCCCCAGTGAAGCTCTGCTTAGCATAATGCTTGCTAGGCAGTTGCCAGGGATGTCGCAATGTCCTAACTCCCCTGCCAGCCACACCATGTGTTTTGATTGGTTGTATGTGTCTGTTTATGAATAATTAAGATAGAAAAATAGTGGCAACTGTAACCGAGAGAGGAAGAAAGCATTATGTACTTCTCAGTAGTTGCAGTTTGCAGCGAGTTTATTTGACCTTGCGGCTGTTTTTTAACATTTTTTAATTTTTAAAATGAAGCAGACCTTTGAGGAGTGAGGGGGAAGAGAGCAAGTTGAAATGAAGCAGACCTGTGAGGAGTGAGAGTGAAGAGATTGAGCAGAGAGAAAGAGAGTGAGTGCTGCAATTTGAAGTCATTACCTAGAGTGTCAGAGGTAAAGCTTTAGTGTTTTTAAAATAAAGGCACTCTTTTTTTGGGGGGGGTTCATGTTACATTGATTAGTGGAGCATAGCTAAAGGAGGCATGAGTGGTGAGTGCGAGCGGAGTGAGACCAATCTGGCAGTCCAGGATTTCAACTGAATTTGGCAAGTGGGCAGGAAGGTGAGAAATGCTGTGGTTCAAATGAACTAGAAACAAAGAAAAAAGAAACTGAGTGGTCTAGATATTTAGTTTCTTTCAGTTAGTTCTGTGACTGCTGAGGAAGGGGCTGGAGTGAGCAGTGAAAGAGTGAGAGCGGGGGAGAGAAAACGCTGAGGTCATAGAAAACAAATGTTAAAACAAGGTGTTTTCTTAGTCAGCTGGTAACTGAAACTTGTAAAAGCACCATAGTTAACAAGCATTTGTCAATTCCTAATGTTTGCTTGCAGGCATTGGCATTGGTAGTGTAGGAGTTAGAGAGATGCATAATTGGAATGTCAGTGAAGTACTGAACTGAAGCCAACCCTGCCACCACCCTGCAGAGACTGACAGTCATTAGGGTGTGCCTTTGGGTCATCAGGCATGACGCCCATGCCATTTCACCACACCCTACCCTGCAGACACCGACAAGTGTCACAGTGTGCCTTGGGGTCTTTGGGCCTTATGCTCACCCCATTCCATAAGGAAATACAGTGAGATGGGAGCAGTATAGGAGAATGGGGTGAACTTTGGGGGCAAAGAGCCCAAGGCATATCTCGATGCCTGTCACTGGCTGCAGGGTGTGGGTGGAGGTGGAATGGCATGAGCATTACAGGTGACAGTCCTAAGTCACACCCCTGATGCCTGTCAGTCTCTACAGGGTGGGGCGTTATGGTTGGAAACCCTAATGCCCCAGGCATTCATTGGTATTTTCACTCCAAATTTTCAACATGGGTTTTTTGTGACCCCCACCCAATGAACAGCGGCTATATCAGTTCGTTAGCCGAAAGCTGATTTTGCACAGTGACTATGTCATTTGGCACCAGAGGCCCGAAAACACATTTCAAACAGGATGTGAAAAATGACAGCTGTACTGTTCATGGGGAGGTGTAAAAATTGGCAATGTTGAAAACTGGAGTGAAAATATAAAAAAAACTGTTGAAGTCATGCGTGTACATAGAAACTGCGCAACACACACCCATAATGTAGTTAGTTTTGGGATTTGTTACAGCAGATTGTCAACACAGGCATTTTGGGGCCTCCGCTCATGAACAGTGTCACTGCGATTTTCTTAATCTGTCCCGAACAGTGATTTCCCACAGTGACCATGCATTTCTGCACCGGAAGTGCAAAAACAAATTTTGGCCATGGTGTGAAAAATGACAGCTGTACTGTTCATAAGGAGGTGTGGAAAAATTCATGTGTTGAAAATCTGGAGTGAAAATATTACAAATTCTTTAACTTACGAGGGTGCGTGGAAACTGCGCAATGCACGCTCATAACACAATCATTTTATGGTCTTTTGTCACTGAATTTTCAACATAGGCATTTTAAGACATATGCTCATGAACAGTGTCACTGTGATTTTCTTAATCTGTCCCAAACATTAATTTTGCACAACAACTGCGCCATTGTGTGCTACATGCGCGAAAACACACTTTGGGCAAAATGTGACAAATGACAGCTGTACTGCTCATAAGGAGGTGTAGTAAAATGGCAATGTTGTAAATCTGAAGTGAAAATAGTAAAAATTCTCAAAGTTATGAGCGTGCGTAGGCACTGCGCAACGCATGCTCGAAAAACAGTCATTTTTGGAATTGTTTCACCAAATTTTCAACATAGGGTTTTGGGGGGAGCTTAAGCAAAGTGATGAACTGCATGAATGTTGCATAGCATTGGAAAATGGATAGATTTTTAACAGAAGGGTAATCATTGGTTAGTGGGATGTGATCTAATAAGTGGAAATGTATTTATCATGTATATGTATATTTGTATTTTTGTATGTCTTGAAAATTTTCTCCCTAGACTGTAACCAGGTTATGAACTTTAGAAGGTGTCCCTTGAAAATGAGTGTACTTGTGTACTAATGGGATTGTTCACCTTGTTCATTTATAGATGAATAAAATCATTACTACTACTACTACTACCTCATGAACTGTGACACTGTCATTTTGTTGCTTGGTCCTGAAAAGTGGTTCCACCCAGTGACTGTGAAATCACCTTTCGGGGCCGAATAACAAAATGACAGTGGCTAAGTTCATGGTGAAATCTGAAACTCCATGTTGAAAGTTGGTGAAAAATTCCCCAAAATGGCGAGATATGCACCAAAGTTGAAAAAACCCATTTATGTCATTATACAGCTTACCGCATTTCTTCAGTTCATGGTCAGCTTTGAAGAGTGCAAATGTGTTCCCGGTCCACCAAAGATCATCGTGCCAGCCTCCGGAGGTATGTATGGGGTGAGGGGTGGGGAGGGGTGCACAGAGGGTGAGCGGGTTGGCTTGAGGGGGAAAATGAGTCAACGAGGGACCGTTTTCTTTTGTTCTAGGTTTGTTTTTTGTTGTTTTTTAAGACAACTTGGGACTTTTGCCATGCTGGGGTGGGCTCCCAGCGTGGCACCTGCAAGTTTGTTGAGGCGAGGGCAGTGGCGCCGATGGGGGATTGGGCACCCCTAAGGGCCACAGACTTTGGCCATGCTGGGGTGGGCTCCCAGCGTGGCACCAAGAAGTTTGCTTTTGGGGAGGCAGTGGAGCCAAAGGGGAATTGGGCACCCCTGTTGGTCACACAGTGTGTGGGGGTGGAGGGGAGTGCATGAACACACTGGGATGGGCTCCCAGCATGTACAGGATGTGAGACTTTTGCCACGCTGGGGTGGGCTACCAGCATGGCACCAGAAAGTTTGCTTTTGGGGGGCAGTGGAGCTGACAGGGATTGGGCACCCCTGTCGATCATACAGTGGTGGAGGTGAGCGCATGAGCATGCTGGGGTGGGCTCCCAGCATGCTACATAGGTGTTCATTGGGGGGGATGAACTGTCTCTGACAGTTCAGATGCAGTGCTGACATGTTGGCAATTTGCATACTGCCGATGGCAGTATGCAAATTGCCTACACGTTACCACCACTGATTGTAGCAGTGTTTTTCTCAGAACTGTACACCACTGCATCTGAACCGCTGTCATAGACAGCTCGGACATTCATTGGTGTGGTGCAGCCGCGCCTGCAAACAGGAGCAGGGCATTGGAAGTGGTGAGGCACACCTACGAAAACTCATATGGTGGCACTATGTTTCTTGCACATGCATGCAAGCAAACATGAAAATGTATACCCTTGTGTGAATGAGGTATGGGAAGGGAACAGGAGTGGAGCTGTAGGTTTACTGTTTTGGTTTTGAAATTGAAAGTAGTGCTGGCCATTGAGGGGGGTGGAGGGGGAGTGATGTGTCTACTATGCACATAAGTGCACAGTGTTGCATCTATTATGTACAAAAATGCTGATGACAAGTCAGCTGTGTACATAGATAAAATTTATGTACACAGTAGCTCAACTATCAACATTTACGTAATGGCTTTTGTGCTCCCAACTATGAGCACAGTTTCAAGGTTCTTGATTCCTGATTGGACAAATGGTAAGAGACACCTTCACTTGCCAAGTAGTTTTTAGTATGGCAAGTGTAACTATATATGCATGTGTGATGTGTCTGTGTGTGTGTATGCGTGTGTGTATGGGTGTATGTGTCTGTGTGTGTACTGCAGGCAAACATCTGAATTTTGGGCCAACACTTTGAAGAAGTAGAAAAGTAGATGATCAAAGTAGGTTTACCAGTTGAGAAAATTTTGAAAAACATCATATTTACATATTCGTCAGCTTTTATGTAATATATTTTCAGTTTTTCTTTTCCTTTTGTTCATTTCTAGGCCAGTTTGCTTGTAAAGAGGATCACTGCCTCCTAGAGCTCATCTTGCACTGCTACTTAATCCTTTGCTGAAGTTATAAACCCTCTGATTGTGATGGCACAGATTCTTGCTGTTGAAATAACTACTGTATGATGACACAAAGAAGTGTGGCTTCAGCTGAGGATTAAACAGGAGGACTAGACCAACTGTATGGGACACTGATCCTTTCTCCTTGTAAAGTACCCTAGCAATGAGAAATGAAAGGGATAGAAATACAGAAAATCTACAAAGTATAAGTTGAACTATGTCTAGTTTCTTTTCTGTTCTAAATTTTCCCAAAGGTAACAAATTTATTAAATATAAAATGTGCCACTACCAGAGACAAATCTAAAATATATTTTGTATTTACCTCCAATTCTGGCATTGTAGGCAACTCCAACACCACAAAAACTGTTGTTGGCCTCCATTGCAACTTCTCCTGCACATTTTGTCCCGTGACTTCATAAAGTATTCCATGAAAGAATTAAAATAAAGCATGATAATTGTGTTAAATTTGTATAAAGTCTGTGCAGTTTAACTATTTTTGCGAAGGATTGATTTTATTAGTTCCAAAGCAATACAATAAGCACCAAGATGACCAGCTAGGCTAGTAGTGAGTAAAACATAAGGAACTCAAAAGGAGATGCAGGCAATCTTAGCAGTTAATACAATCTGTAAATATGCAATAAGAGGCTGCTTACTTACCAGATCCTTTTGTTTCATAAAGCGTTTTCTCCCCGGCCATGTCTATAAGGGATATACCCTGTTTATTTTTTAAATTTTTTTTTTTAGATTCTCTTTCTCGCTACCCAGTCTGGAACTCTCTTGGGTTTACCCCACTGGCCTGACTGCTCTACCGACCGCTGTCCCTCCCATCATCTTCATAGTCATTATGACTCTCTGAGGTCGCGATCCCCTAACAGCCCTGGAGAGATCGAAGGGGCAGTGATGGGAGACTAGTGTTGGGTATGTGGTGGTGGCACTGGAGGAAGCCATCACCAATCTGGCTGAGGAGGGTTTTTCTCCTCTTTGTTATGCCGTCTTCCCCTCCTCCCTCCCTCCATGCGTGGTGCACGTAGCCCAACTTCTCAGTGCACGGTCACCCTGCCAGCATTGGGCCACGCTATGTACACACTACCCAGCACTCTGTGGTGCCCCCAATCTCCACCAGGGGTCGCTGGAGCGCCGAGCTCCCCAACACCCTCCCCCCAGAATATGAGAGCAGCCCAGCTTGTATTCAATCCTATCCCTCTCCTGCCAACCCCCGGCACCCGAGCTCGCTCCTGAACTCGGGTTGCCGGTGTGGTGCGAGGTGTGGTGTCCAGCACCTCAACCTTCAGTGCCACTGGGTCGGCCCGGGATATACTCTGTTGACAGTGAATATACTGTGCTCCGGCTCATTTGACCACAGTCCACCCTGGGTCCTGCTCCCATGACATCTCCCATGGGTCATCCCAACATGGTAGGGGTGCCAGGGAGAGGGCCATGCTCTCCCTGAGGTAGTCCACTGTGTGTACTGTGATCCAGTGTCAGCAGGCACCATGACCCAGGTTAAGCTGAGGGGGCCCAAACCATCATGCACATAGACATGTTTTTTTCCCCCATTTTCTACCTTGGTGTCTCCCTTCTGACCTGGCATGGATGTAGCCAATCAAGCAACCATGGCTGCATGCAGTGATAGCCTCCAGAGGGATAAAGCTGCCATGACTCACAAAAAGGAGTCCATGACATCCCTCCAGGACTGTAGCATACTGCCATGTGGAAGCTGCTGTGGTCTGGCCTGCCTCCAAATGTAAGCCTCCTGAGATCACTCTCAAATTTGGGTCACCTGAACAGCAGCACAGCTTACTGCCACTTGGCCATTGGGGTAGATCAACTCACCAAATAATTTAAATAAAATTAATTTTTGACAACCCCTGGACCTGACTTTGCCCTGTCCTTACAACTTTATCCAGGAGTGGTGGTTCATGGCTGTCAGCTACAATTTTAGACAACAATTCACAATTTGTTCAACACAGATTGTTTTCCTTTAATTTTCAACACCTGCATTCAGCACTCTCCATTAATGTTACCAGATTAATGTAGATGAGTACAGCTGTAAGTATCTTGATAATTATAGTCCAGAACCGTAGCTGAGATCTGCAAATTACATCCCATTTATAAAGCAGCATGGACCATGAAAAGTTGGGCCCTGAGATGGTGTGACATACTAATCTGCAATACATTTTTGTTTAAATTAAGATGATTCTTCTAAACATCTTCACTGTGAATTCTTTACAGATGTCTGCTTCTGTTTCTAGCCCCCTTCATTTAGACCACGGTATCTTTGGTCCTATGCTTGGCATCCTTTCCCTTCCCTGTTTCTAACCACTGCTGTATATATTATTGATTCAGTACTGCCACAAGACCATAGAGCCACAGCAGTATTTGTTGTTTTATATAATTGTATGAGTGCTTTGTGTATTGTATTTTGTGTATTTATTTCACATTGCATTTGTAATTTGCCCTGTAATTTTATTTTTTTATTTAAAATTTGTTTACCGCATACGAACACAAGGGCACAAATGCCTATTTTTTTTATTTTAGTTTTTGGTAACTGGGTAAGGCCCACTAGGCACAAGTGCCTGTTTTCAGGGGCAACCTGGGAACACTGGGTGGTTAAGTGGCTTGCTCAGAGTCACACAGTATGCAAGTGGAGGTTGTGAGAATCAAACTCAGGTCTGGTCTGCTGGATGTATCAAGCTTGTTCACACCTTGTTCCTCTAACCTCTAGGCTATACTGCCAGGCCATTTTCAAGGGTGACCCAGAGACATACAAAACATGTAAACAAATACAGACATTATAATACAATATACAAGAAATCAGTATACAATTATCAATTCATAACACTCACACATTGAATACATTAAGCATTGATTGTTCAAAACTGATTTGAACACAAAATCAGACTGGTATGTTGCAAAGCAACTGGAAAGAATTCAAACATTTTATGGCACAAAATAAAAGGCTTTTTGATCAAGAGATGTTTTTTTGTAGAGGCAGTCTGCTCTGTTTACCCTGAGAGGACCTGGGGCTCAGTGTTCAAAACTTAGCCCCATGGCAAAAATAGCACTGCCTGGCGTGCAAAAATAGCAGGAAACCATTAGCACGTTATATTCACAGGAATAGCCCGGGGGCCACATCAGTTGAATATAGCGTGCAAATGAAGCTGTGCAAACAGGGCTGAGAGTGCAGTTCAAAAATAGCCTGGCAAATAAGACAGCTCTGAATATAGCAACTGAGAGCAGTGCAAACTGCAGCAGCAGCCTAGTGCACACAGAGGCAGAGTAAAGCAGAGTTGCAGTAGGCGACCAATGTGGGTGATAGCGATGAAGTGGTGCACAACAACTGCAAACAACATTGCAGGCCAAACACTGCAGAACTTTGCTATGGTTTTGACAGGTTAGCCCAGCACCAACACGTTTGCCCAAGGCTAAATTTTGCCATATTCAAAACTGCTATGCAAATGAGCCTACTTAGGCAATCTGAGGGTAAATAGCCGCATTAGCATCTCATTACAGCCTGCTTTGCTTGCATTACCATGTAGATTGCCGGGACTATTACATGGTGCACATAGCTCTACCTGTATGTCAGACCTGAGCAACAGTTCTCTAGCTGCAGGCTATGTTTGTACGCAGCAGCAGAGATGAATGTGCCCCAGGGGACTAGAACCACAGGCACGGGTGGTGGTGCTGCATGCCATAGACATACTGTTGTCACTGCTACGGCGTGTAACAGATGCTACTGTTACATAGTGGCTGGTAGCATGAGGGGCACAGCAATGCCCACAGTATGTCAGGCATCAATGACAGCAGCCAGCCACACAGAGACAGACCAAGCTAGCAGGTGTATATGCCACTGTCATGCCATCCTGTGACCTACATACACTGCACCAATGGCATGGTATTCTCAATGTACCATACACATGGCTGACCATGTGTGTCATGGCATCTGTACAGGTCTGCCCTGGGGGGGGGAGCAAGGGGCAGACACATACCATCAGACAGGCTCACAGAAGTCAGGGGCAGTCCCGTCACTGGACCATGTGCACTTTGTGGATGGCCCCAGCTGTGTGTCATCACCTATTATATGGTGCAGCCTGGCCACCTGTAAACCCCTCCCTGCAGCACCCTCCATTCCCCCACTGCTGCACATGTGTGCTGGATTGTGTTGGTGTACCCCAATGTGGGTCTGGAGGTGTATGCTGCACTGTCCACTTGATGCTAGGGAAACCACAAATGCCTGGCAGGGTTTGGTCCGTTGCCAGATGACGGTGACATGGGTGGTGCCCTCTGTGTGCAGCATGTCATGTCCATGGCATATGGAGTGGCCTAGGGTTGCCATCTGCCCCCTCTGTTCCCTCATTGGCTGCAGTCATAGGGCTCAATTCACAATGCCCTGAGAAAGACGCAAAGTGCCAGTGACAAACATAAATGGTGCAAGTGGCACCTTGCATCAACTAGTGACCCCTGAGCTATTCACAAAAGCAGCCTGCATCAACCGCAGGCTACCTGCCCCAAACAGTGCTTGTGCTGCCTGTGCACCCAGAAATGGGCTGTGGCATGGCTCAAGGGGGCTTATGGCAGATGCAGGCTGCCACATCCCCCGAATATTTGATGCTCAACCCCCACCCAGAAGGAGAATATCTAAGTACCCGTAGACCAACCAGGGCTGGTCCAATGATACATGGACATATCCCTCAGGGAGGAATTGACACAGTGCATCAATGTGTGGCAATAGATGTACCCCCTATCTCCGATGTGACAATATTTACACATAGTACTGTAACCTGGTAATCTAGTGACCCTCCCTGATCCCTCATACATGCTGTATTATAAATATTCAGTTACCCTGGTAGTCTAGTGGCCCCCCTTCCCAATCACTGATCCCCCATACAAGTTGAAATAAACTAATGCAATTTCCCTAGTAGTCTAGTGTCCCCCCTCCCCCATCACTGACACCCCATACAAGTTGAAATAAACTAATTCAGCTTCCCTGTTAGTTTAGTGGCCCCCCAGCTCCGATCACCGATCCCTGATACATATAGTAATAAATTAATTCAATTTCTCTGGTAATCTAATGCCCCCCCAGCCCCAATCACAAATCCCCCAAACAACTTGAAATAAACTCATTCAATTTCCCTGGTAGTCTAGTGGCCCCCCAGCCCCAATCCCTGATCCCCAATACATGATGTAAATATACAATTTGCAATGTCCCTGATAGTCTAATACCCCCCTCAGCCCCGATCTCCCATAAGAAATATTAAATACTCCCTGGTGGTCCAGTGGACTGCTTCAGCCCCAATCGCCCATAACTGTCAATTCCTAAATACCTGGTGATCTAGTGGATCCCACAGTGCCTACCACCCTGCTCCCCCACCATGTAACTGAGCCAGCAACTAGCTCAGCCCACCACTCACCTCCACAGCCTGCTGCCAACTGAGCTCCAAAAGACCACATATTCAGTACACACTCATTTAGAGCTCAGTCGGCAGCGGGCCACAGAAGTGAGTGGTGGGCTAAGTCAGTCACCAGCACAGTTACAGGATGGGGGGCAGCGGGATGGTAGGCACTGTGGGGTGGGGGTCCAGTAGACCACCACATATTTGAGAAATGACATTTATGGGGGATCGGGGCTGGAGCAGTCTACTGGACCACCAGGGAATATTTAATATTTCTTATGGGAGATCATGGCTGGAGGGGGGCACTAGACTACCAGGGACAATGTGAATTGTATATAACATCATGTATCGGGGATTGGGGCTGGGGAGGCTACTAGCCTGCCAGGGAAATTGAATCAGTTTATTTCAACTTGTATGGGGGATCAATGATCGAGGCTGGGAAGGCCACTTGACTAGCAGGGAAATTGAATTAATTTATTTCTACATGTATCAGGGATCATGGCTGGGGGGCCACTAGACTACCAGGGAAATTGAATTAGTTTATTTCTACTTGTATGGGGTATTGGTGACTAGGGTGGGGGGCCACTAGACTACCAGGTTATATTACAGCAGGTGAACTATGCTGCTTGTTTTGCTGCTGTGTTCACACCCCCATCCATGGTTTGCCCAGGGATAAGAGGACCTTTTCATTTGTGGTAATTTGCATCACACTACATGTGGCGCTGATGCTTATTGCATGGTGCTATGGGTTTGAATATGCCAGTGTACCTGTATGCATGTCCCCACCCCTTACAGTGGACCATACATGCATTAACGTTTAGTGTCGGTGCTAACATGTTGCGCCTGTGCTATTTGGGCTTTTGAATATGGCAGCTCAGTGCAAACAGGGTGCACTTGTGAAGCAGTCAGTTTGTGCCTGGTGCTAAGTTTTGAATATCTGGCCCCTGGTGTAATACAGTGGAGGATTGGGAGTGACAGAATCCATAAAAGTAAATTGAACTTAATTCTTCAAAAATTTATGAAAATTTAACACTGCAAAATAAATGCATCTGGAATAAAAAGAAAACCAGTTTAGAGAATTATAAAGCCAGTGATGCATATTGTGAGGACATGAAAGAGCAAACTGAAAAATGGAATTATACAGAAGCCGTACTCAAGAAATTAAAAAATCTGAAGCTGTACAGTCAACTGGTAAACCTAAATCAATTAAAGATAATAAAATATATTGAGTTAAAATGTTCTTAGATTTCAACATTAAGCAATTTCTTAGATTGTATAACTGACCAAGTTGCATGTGTGTTGTTTTAACAAAATGATTTACATGAAAATCAAAAGACAAATACTGATCTAATATAAAACCTAACAAAAATGATCTACACATTCTATCTCAGCCCCTTTTAATTTTTAAATTAAGATAAGCAGGGGGAAGAGATAGGAGTCTCTGATGTGACCCAAACTTCATACGCTCAGTTTTAGTAACGTTTAAGACCAAGGCATCGTCCCGTTAACCAGTGCTGGACTAAATGAATGTCACACTGTAAGGCTGTGTTAGTTTGAACCAAAGAACAACCTTTCCTAAAAAGCACAATATCAACTGTATAAAATACAGTACGAGACTCCAATATACATACAGAAAGATAATTTAAAAAATAGAAAAAAGACTAGGGCCCGAAATAGAGCACTAGAGTATACCAACGTTTTTTGTCACCAAGGGAGAAAGGGCACCCTGTAAAGAAACCTGCTGAGATAAATCTAACAAACTTTATAACCAAGCAACAGAATGTGATGAAAGCCGTATACTACAAAGCTTTGAAAGGTAACCTGTTTCCATTAAATTTCTTTCAATTCAGCCCCTCCCCTGGGACACACCTGGAAATGAGCCTTGGATCAGTCTGCCTTTGCTTAATTAAAATAGTTGAAGAGTAAGCAGCCTCTTATTAGCTCCAAAGCATACAAGAGTCTCAATATTGCTGAGTTCTATAAATATCTGGGTTGCCAGCCTGACCATTGCACAACTAGTGGTATCCATGTTCAACACTGATTAAGAAAGATAGCCCCTAAAATTGATTTTCTATATTGTAATAAGGCTACCCTTCATTTGAACATTTACTCTAGAATCATTCAGCCTATTAGTCCCCTAATCAGCTATGCAATTTTTATGACTCAGCTTCTAAGCCTAATCTTCAAAAACGTGACATCCTTTACAATAGACTGGCACAGTTTGCTAGTTCATGCACATATTCCTTATCCATATTTTATGTTCTATGACCCTATATTCATAGGGTTTGCACTAAGGGATAGTTAGGATGAACCAAGTAGTAGAAAACCCTATACAGTATGGTAATATCCCCATCCAGAGTAGATCGAAGAAGAGCAAATACAAAGGGTATCTAGACTAGCCAACATCAGCGGGCAGATAGGGGGATTTTGGCAAGAAGATTTAGTGAGCTGCAGAACCAGTGGTGCCAGACATCCTCCAGAGTATGCTGTGGAGGTGTGAAGGCTGCCCAATCTGAAGGATGTTGGCAGTACTACCCTCTGAGCTGGCACTATGGCCATATTTTCACCAGCTATAGAGCAAGTGGGAGAGGGGACTGGGGTACCCATCTGCTCCTCTTTCTCAGTGACCTCCTAGGGCTCATAATGGAGGTTGGATGGCAGGGCAAGGAGGAAACCTGGCACTGGTCAACAACTGGGGATGGAAGTGACCCTGATATTGCAATAAGCAACCATTTGACCTTACTGTGCAAAGCAGTATATGCTATTCCCCCTTTTAGGGGAGAACATGCAGTTGCTACTAGGGCCCTAGAACTGGCAACCCCTGCTGGGGAGGGGGGTGCAGCAGCCATGAAGGGAGAACAAGAAAGAGAGTACTTATTGTAAGGAATTCTATAGTTAGAAGTACTGTACCAAGATGGTGGTCTGTGCCTCAGACCAGGAGTATGGGTAGTGGCTAGGTGCAGTGAGTCAGGGAACCAAATAGGAGTGACAGCAGATAGGGAACACCTTAGGAAAGATTGGTTGGTAAGAGAAGTGAGAGGGAGGCCAGATGTTATTGTTCATCTTGGGATGAACAATCTCCAGGATGGCAATTTGGAGCAGTGAAGGCTAGTTTCATGATGCTGGGCTTCAGGTTGAAGGGGTTGGCTAGTACCATAACCTTTTCAGATGTCCTCACAGTGCACAGGTGGGGGAAGCAAGGAAGCTAAAAATCTTCCAATTTAACAATTAATTAAAGGAGTGGTCGACTGAAAAGGGCTTTTGCTTCTAGGAGATTGGGTACATTTTGGTGGGATAAAAGCCTAATTTAACTGGATGGCCTTCATTTTAATGGGGGGGGTGGTGGAGGACAAAGGCATTGGGGCAGAGGTTGGAGGCATACATTTCAAGGGCTTTTAAACTATCAGGGGGCTGGGTAGCTCGAGCTAGCACTTTCCCAACCAGAGAGGACAACATTGGGATAGAAGTAATGTAAAAAAGGATGGTGAAACAGGCATATGTGAAAGACCAGAGACCACATCAGAAGGGGTGGGGGAGATAAAGGTCAAATAATGCAGGGAATGCATATGATAGGTCTGTTCAGTGGAAGGGTTAAGAGTAGGAGATAGTGGTCCTGGAGGGTGGTCAACGTAACTGCAGAAAGCCTCAGGAACAAATGAGTGAGCTCCAGTCAGTGTGGCAGAGGCTAGGATGGTTCTTTTATCTGTAACAGTAACATGAACAACAGAATGCAATGATTGGGTCTTGTTGTACCAATCCATTCACTGTACAGAAAGGGAAAGACAGAGAGGCAGAGGATAGGGGGTGGCACTATACATTAGGGAAGGTATGTAGAACATGGAGTACACTGATTGGGGGTCAAGGCAGAGGCAGTTAAGGTACAACTGGAAATGGAAGGAGGAAATGGTAAGGGTTAGAGTGGTGTACAGACTGCTAAACCTGAAGAAAGAAGGGGACAGGTAATTGCAGAAGGAGATCAGCCAAAAGGGAAGTGGTGCTGGTTGGAGCTCTAAATATGCTGGATGCTAACTAGGTAATCATGGAAGCCAGCAGTGCACAAAGTCAGGCTTTGGTAGATATGATATCAGACTGTATTCTAATGCCGTGGGTCAGGAAACCAACTGGAAATGGAGCCACCATAGATCTGGGCCTGGCAAACACTAAGACAGTCAAAGAGGTAGAGGTGAGGGAACCACTGTGGTCCAGTGATCACAATACAGTGTGGTTCAACATAACCACAGTAGCATATCACTCCAGTTCATAAACTGTCGTCCTGAATTTCTGAAGGGTGGACTTCAGCATGATGGGAGAAATACTGATCTTGAAGCTAGTAGGGGTAAAGGGAGTCTAAAGGGCAGAAACTAAATTTGATATCACAAAGAGGGGTTATAAAGGAGGATACAGCATGAGACACATCAGGAGGAACCAAAAGCACAAGTCACCAATCTGATTTTCTAGAGAGGAGGGAGAGGAAGTAGGGGCAAAAAGGAGAGCATTCCAAAATTACGATGAGAAACAGAACTAGCCTACCTGGGAGAATTACTGTATTTGAAAAAGCTATAAGATTCCAGAATCATGGCTAGAAGGCCAGACTGCTTTCTTGTGCAGTGAGTCTGGGAACCAGCTAGAGAGGGATCCATCCTAGATCTGGGCCTTGCAAACACTGAGATAGTCAGAGAGGTAGGGGCGAGGGAACAACTGTGGCTCAGTGACCACAAAACAGTGTGGTCCAACATAACCACAATAGCACATCACCCAGTTCATAAATTGTGATTCTGGACTTCAGAAGGGTGAACTTTGGAAAGATGGAGGAAATGTTGAATGAGAAGCTAGTATGTGTAGAGGAAGTAGAAGTGATAGAAGCCAAGTGGGATATCATGAAGGGGGCATAAAGGAGGTTACAGCATCATGCATGAGACAGGTTTGGAAGAACAAAAAGCACAACAAACTAGTTTGATTTTCCAGAGAGGTGGGAGAGGCAGTAATGGCAAAAGGATAGCATTTAGAAAATTCAGGGAGGAATTGAGCAAGCCCAGCTGGGAGGATTATCTGCAAAAGCTGAAACACGTTAGAATCATGGCCAGAAACAGTAAAGCAGAGGTGGATTTGAGAGTAGCGGGGAGTCAAGGGGGGGGTCCCTTCTTTAGGTATATTTGGGGAAACATGAAAACTAAGAAGGTATCACCAGATTAAAGAAGGAAGAGGTGTGGAGGCAGGAAGATGGGAAAAAGGCTAATAGGAAAAGGAAAGGGGAACTTGTTTAACCACGAAAGGCACACTAATTCAAAGCTTGTTTCCGGTTACCATCTGGGAGCACAAGGAAGTTAAGTGACTTGCTCAGGGTTACACAGTATGCATGTGGGGGCTTTGGGATTCAAACCCCAGTCTTCAAGTTTTCAGCTCAGAGTCCTAAACCACTGCACTATTCTGCCTTCTCAATCCTAATATTCTGATATCCTCCTAGTATCCTGAACGAATACTTTTCTTCAGTATTTATCGTGAAGAGGTAGGAAATTACTATAGTGTGGGGTGAAAGCCAAAGAGAGGGGGTGAGTGGACTGGAATTGGGTCCATTCTTGGAGGAAAGTGTGCTCAGGGGTATCAAATCCTTGAAGGTGGACAAAGTACCTGGTCCTGATAGGTTGCACCATATGATGTTGAAAGAGGTGGGGTAGACATTGGCAGTAATATTGGTAATGGGTGCTGTGGGGCCTAAAAACCCTGAAGGTGCACTAAGCTCCTGGTCCTGATGAGTTGCACCTTATAGTGCTGGGGGTGGGGGGGGCACCAGCAATGCTGTTGACAAATCTGTTGGATTGTGCACTGGAGACAGTTTTGATACCAGCAGATTGGGGATAGCAAATGCGGTGTTGCATCACAAGAGTAGGGAGAAGGATGACCTGGAAAACTACAGACCAGTCAATCTTTTCTCAATTGTGGGCATGCTGCTGGAAACCATCATTAAGTAACAGACAGTGGAATGCTTGGAGGCAAATGGATTGCAGCATGGGAGGCAGCATGGGTTTGTAGCAGGAAGGTGTTGCCAAACTAACCTGATTGACTTACTGATTGGGTTACAAAGGCAGTGAACAAGGGGCCAAGCAATGGATATGTTGTACCTCAGCTTTAGCAAGGCCTTCGATTCTGTCCCATACAGAAAATTCCAAACAAACTGGTCAACCTGGGGGTAGGGGATAGACTGATCAAGTGGACAGAGAACTGGTTTGAGGAAACAATGCAGTGGGTGGTTGTCAATGGGGCACACTCTGAGCTCAAGGGAGTCATGAGCAGGCTACCGCAAGGATCAGTTCTGGGATCATTGCTTATCAATATTTTCAGCTGTGATATATGAGCGAGGAAACAGAATAAGGTATGCCTCTTTGCATATGACACTAAGATCTGAGGCAGAGTAGATACAAAGGAGGGAGTTATAAAAATGAACAGGGACCTGAAAAAATGGGAAAAGCAGTCCAGTTCATGGCAGCTAAAGTTCAACACAAAAAAGTGCAACGTGATGCATATCGGTATAAACAACCCTAAAAAGAATTATAGGATGCGGGGAGTAAAGGTGATGCAGATGACAGAGGAGCAAGACCAGGTAATAATTGGTGAGCTCCTCAAGTCCACAGTTCATCACAATAAGGCATATGGTAATGCAAAGAGGATGCTGGGATGTGTAATAAGAGGATTTAATAGTTGGAGAAAGGAGAAGATACTGCCCCTGTACAGACCTCTGGTAAGGTCGCACCTAGAATACTGTACACAGTTCTGGAGTCCACACCAGAAGAAGGACAGGGACCACATAAGGACCATACAAAGGAAGGCCATGAAGATGATCCAAGGGCAGCACAAGAGGTCATATGAAAAACGGTTGTCTGACAGTAACATGTATATACTGGAGGCTAGTAGGAAAAGAAGGGGTATGACCGAGACATACAAGTTCTTATAGGGATTGAACAGGGTAAACAGTAGGGTCTTGCTGAGGATGAATGAGGGCATAACAACTTGAGGACATGGATAGAGGCTAGGGGTAAGATTCAGGTGGGACATGAGATAATTCTTTTTCATGGATTAGGTGTTTGAAATAAACTCCTCAAAGAGGTGACTGAAGGTGATACTGTGACAGGGATTAAAATGGGGTGGAACAGATATAAGAGAATTCTGGGATACATAGGCTGAAGAAAGGAAGGATTACTAGGGAAGGGGTGACAATCAGCCACAAGGGCCATCAGATTTTTTAATCTAGCCAGGCATTAGGCCAAGCATGGAGCTAGGTAGGAAAATGAGCAGACTAGATGAATCATTGGGTCCTATACTGCTGACCCAGTCTGTGTTTCTGTTTCTGTTCAGCTCATTGATGCCTTTTATATAAGCATTTCAAACAGTTTTCTCTTCATGATAAGGGACTGCTTCACAAGCACGTATTTGCCGTTAAGACTCTTGGTGATAAAATCTCAGAATATTTATTAAATAAAATCACATTTTGTGTTACTCGTCAGTGACTGCATGGAGCAACTTCATTGAACTAAACCCCAGAGTAAAACTTGAGAGAGGCAAACAGGCTTTTAGCTTTTTCTTCCCTCCCTTGGAATTCCTTCCCTTGGATGTCTTCATTACAGCTCACAAAAACAGCTTCTGTTTCTGTATACTCCTAGTCATCCTTTCCATCCTGCTGAGGTGGACTGGTTGACAGTTTCTCCCTCACTATTAAAGTAGTTGGGTGATCAATTCTTATCACTGACTGCCCCAGTTCTATGCAACGCTTCACCTTGTTCCTTGAGGAAGGACCTGTCGGTGGGGCATTTTAAGAAGTGCATGAAATTCCACCTGTTTAATCTAGCGTTTTCTTATTAAAATTGAGGTTTAATGTGCTAGGGACCAGGATAGAATTCTGAATTGAAATAAACTACTTTTAGATATGATATTTTATTGGAGAATCACTGGGTATTGTTATTAATAAATGTAGGTTAGTCAGGGAAACTGTATACTACTCTACATGTATTGTGAATTTCTGTGTAAGATACCCTGAGCCTGCAAGATAGCGTACCAAATAAATAACTTACACTACATTGAGATCTCCCTCTGCTTTTACTCTGCACAACTGTATTTTGAAGTCCCTCCTTCCTACAAAATGTTGTTCTGGTATAACTTGAACTATGGTTGCTCTGTACCCATCGGATGAATAAAATACCATGGATTCTGATCTGATTTTCATATCGTAGATTTTCTGATCCTAATTCCTAAAATGAATCATAAAACCTATTTTTACATAGGCATTTAGGATTTCAAATTCAAATCCTAAATCTAATTTTTAGGTGCTTTTAAGATTTGAGATGGAATTAGATCCTAAAGTCAGATCATAATCAGCTGATTCTGAGCATTCCTAACCTAAATGGTTATTTATTCCCCATATTTGATATGTTTGTATTTATAGAATTATATACACCTTTTAGCATTCAGTATATTGTATTTTACGTTTTGTAACTGCTATGTTTTTGTCTTCATCAAATCTTGGACACCACTGTAAATGAGCTCTGCTCAATGGTTTTATACAACAAATGAAAAAGAAAATGAAATTCTTATCTCTTATACAAAAAATGCTGATGCCAAGAACCAAAACTTTACTGTATTGCTACTAAACCGTGCGTATACAAAAAGCAAACTATTCATGAGGAATCTCACAATATATCAAACTTGGCTCTCTTCTGGGACATTCTGACTTTTGTCTCATACGTATTGCTAAAATGAGCTGTTACTCAAACCTCATATATACAATAATATATAAAACAAAAGGGGAGTGCTTTAGACTAGGGGAATTAATCAAACAGGTAACAGAATAAATAGGGTATATTTATCTTATGCATAACAATAATAAAGCAGATGGTTCCACAATAATTTTTTTTATCAACGTCATATTTATAAGATAGTCAAAAGTACTGTAGCTATACTGGTAAAGCAAAATCAATTAGGTAAAAGAAACAAAAAATAATTTTCATTGGCAAACTGAAACTGGATGAATTATTTCATCCCAAGATTTGTTTATTAGCTAAAAACCTTGCTGCAGGAAGTTATACTAAAAGAGTTATACTAATTTAACAATTTGAAATAAGGTTTGTCAGAACTTGTATAAAAGGATTATTGGAAAAGTTAGCATCCCCAGTTCGCAAGACAATGCTATTTATTCCAGCTCTCAATCTATTATTGTTATACACAAGAGTGTAGTTTGAATTCATGCAAGTTTGGGTTGATTCATATCTGGGCAACATAAGTGAATAAATACCAGCTTGAATATGTACTCTCTAGACTTCCTGAACTGTAAATGGGGTCTGTATTTTACATACCTGTAACATCTAATTTTGCCTTACCCTGGGGTACAAAGGATAAACACATTTGTGCAACAACTGCATTTTATGAGTTCAATGTGTATATCTCAAAGGTGGAAAGAGGGTTTTTGCTGATCATGAGAGATTTTCTAGAAGGAAACATGCTTCTAATTAGTATAACTTATGTGAGAAATGACTGACTACCATGAGTAACCTAAGCAGATCTACACAAAAAACAAAAGGTGAAGGAGTCACAGAATCACAGAATTCACCAGCACAAAAATAAAAAAAGATATGAATGTAGACATTGAAAGGGTAGAGGCACCATTATATGCAAGATTCAACAGGTATACACGAAACTGGGGTGGTGTGTCTCAGGGTTGGCATTTCAGGAGAATGTTCATCCGCTATTATGAGGACTGAATGAATGCTGTGGTGCATCAATGGTGTGGAGTTGACCAGCAGGGCAGAGGAAGTAATCCTGCCACTTTATAAAGCCTTGGTCAGGTCTAACTTGGAGTACAGGGATTGATTTTCAAAGCTCTATGAATGCCACAAGCTCCTGGTGCACCAGTCATTTTACGCACAGGGCTTGTAACATTCACCCAGCTGGCGATCAAGATTCTTGATCCTGACAGCCCAAATGCCACACGTTAGACCAGGTTTTCCCTGTTCTAACTTGCAACATTTGGGGGACCTATTTTATTGGGCTTGCACTGAATATTTGGCGCAAGCTGCTATAAATCGTGGAAAGTGTTGCAGCTGTGCCCAATGTACTAAAATCTGGTGCAGTTACATCAAAGGAGTCTGGTGCAGCTGCAACAAAGAACAGGGTTGACACAGGACTTGATGCAAGCCCTGCATCAACTTTAGAAAATGGAACCGACTGTGTGCAGTTTTGGGCTCCTCAATATTTGAGCTGTGCAGAATTCTCAAATTCTGCTTTTGCCAGAATTTCATGAAATGTTGAAAATTCAGCCTAAATTAGTGGAATTCTATTGGAAACAAAACTCTGAAATTCTAAAAGTAGCTCATGCTTTTTATTTAATCCATGGTTTGGTAATTCAGGGATCAGTGTTCTGTGGTTTATGTAAATCATGAATAAGCTTCCCACAAACTGCTGAAAATGAATCTACGGTTTATATAAATCACTGAAAACTAAACTGCAGTTTAAATTAAAACACTTTTGGAATTCCACAGAATGTGTCAAGAATTCCAAAAAGCATTTTAGAAGTGCAATTGCAATTCTTTCTGAATGCTGCTGTTGCATTGGTGTGTGACTTGGTGCAAAACAGGATGGCTGCCTAATACCTGTTCTTTGCCCTTGCCCTGATAGCAGTCTAGTGCTCTCATTTTTCTTGTTTTCACCATATAGCATGAGTTTGAGGCTGATTGTAACTCAGGCCTGTAAGAGAGGAGATGAGCACAGGCTTCTGAATGGGAAGGCTGTGGCGTGGGGGGAACCTCCCTAAATAACATTACAGTGCCTTACTGCTGGAGTCCCCTGTTAGAGGCATAGCAGATCTGCTGGCCTGTCAGCACAGTGGTTGGATCTCCGCTCATGACTCCGGCGACCCGGATTCGGGAATGGGCCCAGGTTGCCAGAGGGCCAGACGGGGGGAGAAGGACTGAGCGTCCTTGACTGCTCTCCCTTCTCCGGGGGGGAGGGTGGGTGTGCGTGTGATTGGTGCTGTAGCAACACCAAGTGGAGGCTGGGTTCACTACTCGCACTGACACCGAGAAGAATTAGGGGTGGGTTGGACGCGGAACATCATTGCACGTCCTCGCCCCTTCCTACACGGGGACAAAGTAATGTGCCCTTGACCGTCTTCATGAAGGCCTCCCCTGGTCTCTATCAGCCTCTGCCATCGGCTCCCAACCAGATATTTGTATTGGGGCACTGAAGCGGGGCAGTGTCACGACCCCACTCTCTGGGGGGAAAGCCAGAGGTGAATGTGGAGTGCAGGCAATTGACGGAGGTGGAGACTTGGGGTCCGTGACCAGGATGGATCCTGATGGTAGGAGGGCACACAAAAAACATACTAATTAAAAAAAGAGACATGGCAGATATGAAGTCTTCTCTCACCTCTACAAGGGAGGACATTGTGCAGCTGACCATTTGCATGAATAAGCTGAGCTGCATGTGATGGATTTGGAGGGTGGACATCACGGGATCCTCCAGGCGTCTTGAGCATGAAAAATGCCTTGACTGCCTCTTGAAGCAAGCCAAAAATCAAGAGAACTATGTTCAGCAGAATTATATCTGCATCCTAGAGATATCAGAGGGAGCTAAGGAGCCACATATGGAAAGATTTCTCCAGGCAATATGTAACCGTCCCCCACTACTTTACATAGTTATCTACAACTGGCACCCATGCTGGGCACAGACTTCAGAAACATCTAAACAATGTGGTACCATCCCTAGCTTTGGGAATGTATACCAGGCTCATTACTCTAGAGATCAAAGGGGCGGGGGTGTACAAAAGCAATTTAACCTATTTGGTATTTAAAAAAACTGGGTCCTAGGGAGATAACTTTTTGCTAGGGCTATGCTAGACCTAACTTCTGGAGGGGTACCCAGTAACTCCACACAGGAAGCAATAACTTAACAGTCCAGACCATAGCTGGGGATCTTGAGTGTGACTTTATTCCAAAAGATGTTCTCTAAAGCCGGCCTGGTGGCACTGAGGGTTTAGGCGTGGGCCGCTACACACCTCGCTTCATGCGCGACCTGGAGTTTGGTTGCAGACTGGATCATCATGGATTGACCGGGTGGAGGAAGACTGAGCATCCTCAGGACTTCTCTCCTCCTCTGGGGAGGGTGGGGTGGGACTCCATGAAGGTGGTGGCTCCTGGTGGTGGCTAGGGAATAGCAAATCTCACAGTGCAATGGTGGGATTGGCACTGGTAGATGTCCAATATGTGTCATTGTATGCCTGTGCTGTGGGGGACTCAGGAGAAGAAAAACTTCCTAAATCCTCCAGATCTCATGAAGGTCTGTCCATGACACTGCACCGGATGCTTCTAGATGCTCCCTCTGTCCTGACCCCTCAGCCTTCCATGCTGTGGGGGGCATGATGTGGCCTAAGAGAGGGTGACAGAGGAGGTCTGAGCTCAGGCATGACACCCGATGCAGAAGCCGCTGAGACAGACTGGAAGGGGAACCATAGGAAACACCCCAGCCGAGGAGGTAATGCACAGAAATAAAGAAAAAAAAAAAAGATGTTCTGTAAAGCAAGGGTGGACCCCAAGGTTTACACATCATGACACTAGGAACTTGCAGAACAACAAATTGACTGTATCTGACAGAGACTCTTTGTATTCTCACCTTAGTAGTACATAGGACATTTCTTCCAGTGGCACTGGCCACAACTGAAACACACATTTGCTAACAGGACACTTGCACTTTGTTTCCCAAATGTCATAGGACATTGAACAACTTAGACTTGGATTTCTATATTTCGTATGAGATTGGACATTGCTTCCAGTGGTACCTGCCACAGCTGAACACACATTTTGCTAAGAATTAGCACCATTCTTCATAACCAGAGAGGAAACTGTAACCCACTTCAGGGGGTAAATTTCTCTTCAGACATTGGCTCTTTATCTAAAGTAACCAGGTGCCCTTACTAAACCTGTAGTCCTGAACTGGTTACTTCAGATGGGAGTCTAGTCTGCTCATCCATTGCTCCCGATTCCATACTCAGCCATTCTTTCAGAATTATACCTTAAACATTTGGAAATACACTTTGGAAAATGCTTATTGAATGAAACGTTGACATCCAGCATTTGAATCACTATACTGGTGGTGGAAAAACTAAAGTCCCGAACAATGTGATATAGTCATACCTCTGGAGATCACACACTTCAGCCAACTTTAAATCTGAACAGCCTCACACTTCTGAATTTATAGAAAAGGTGTGCCTTCCCTTTTAGACAGAGAACACAACAGCACAGGTACTTGCTTTCTGCAGCAAAAGTGAGATCCTACCCACTGTTAGACATTTAGGCAGCTTCAAAACATCCTGGATCAGCTGGCCCACTGGCACAGAGGCATGGCTGCCATCTGCGGTGCCGATGACCCGGGTTTGGGAATGGATCCAGGTGTCAGAGGGCCGGCCTGGGGGAGCAGGATTGAGTGTCCATAGGACTGTTCTCCTGCTTTGTGGGGAAGGGACTGAGTGTCCAGCACAATGTGGACCCCTGGCAGAAGCTAGGGATACCACAAGCGATCCGGTGCCTGAACATAAGGGGGCGGAGCGGACGCTGGCTGTCATTGCATGTCCCTGCCCCTGAAAAAAAAAAATAGGAAAAATGCCGGCTCCCAGCTAATGAGTTGGCTCCGGCACCAACCCCTCTGGCCACCTAACTCCACAGCCATTGGCTCCATTCGGGGGGGAGGGTCGGACACTGGAGCAGGGTGAACCCCATTCATGGGGTTAGAGGAAGCTGATGGAAAAAGAACATAATAATAAAAAAACAACAACTTCCTGGATCAAAAAAGGAGCAATGCTCCTTTAATCCATCCACTAGTAGTCCTTTTCACCCCTCCAGGGATGAAAATCAGGAAATCCTGGTGTAGACAACGGCTTCCACCACTTCTATTGGCAAACTGGAGAATACCAGGACTAGGGTCAGAATGCAGGGCCCTCAACTCAGATCCCTCAGGCTGCAACTCCCAACTACTGACCCACACTGACTCTTGTCTCAACATTCTAAACTCCCTTCTCACAGCTGGTCAAGGCTTATGCTGCTGCGAGAGTTCCAAATGAGCTCATCACTTCCATCTCAGCTGAAGCCAAGTAAACAGAAGACTGAACAGGTGAAAACCCCATTTAACTAGTTAATCACTAGCTGCCTCTCCCTGCCTAGCACTGTAACTGAGGGGATTCTAGTAACTCCAGAGGACTGGATGGTTACACTCACCGCAACCAGACAAAGCACTGTCTGCAGTCATATCGCCATCCAGCACTAGGCCATCCTACCATCCGTGTTACCTGCAGGGAGGTAGCGCTAGTTCTTCCCTACCATGTGCCAGGCACAGGCAAGTAACACTAAAGGAACAGAGGCCGGCTAATGAAGCTTCAGACCTTATCCTATGATCTAGCTATGAATTCTCAGTGGCTCCAAGAAAACTGCTTGAGGCATGCCCTAAGAGACAGAACTGAAAGCCCGTATTCGAGTTAAGACCTCCAGCCTGTTCATCCCCCTAGCCCTCTATGGAAAATCTATCTGATTTATGCTACCTACCAGGGAAAATCTATCCCCCCCAAACTTCCCAGGATACCTGTGAACAACAAAAGGAAAACATACACTACATTGCATTACATTTCCCCAAAAATTCCACACCTGTGAAGAAAAACATGTTAGCACCCTGTTAACCATACACAGTTCTAAACACTAAGAGATGGGAAACTCAGACGAGTTCCAACATTCTTTTCTGATCTGCTTTTCTTCTTCAGGAACACCTGCAAGAGAAGAAAAATACAAAACACATTCTGCATTGCACACAGTGCCTAAACCTCCACCTAGCACTAAAGAAACTCAAAAAACAATTTTTTATAAAAGTGCAAAAGTAAAAGAAAATGGAAAGAGATATTTACACAATACATTTAGGGATGGAATTCCATAAAATGTCCCTAATCGGTGACAATGTCACTGTTGTCTGTAGGCATTGTCTATTAAGAAGAAGAAGAAGAATCAGCATTTATATAGCGCTTTTCACACACAGTGTATCCCAAAGCACTTTACAAGCAATGCTAGACTGGTACTGAAGTGACTGAATGTGTGGTGGTGGCCATATCGCACATCATCACCCATACATAGCCTGGATAATTGCATGAACCGGTTTATGGGAAGGGGAATGTTAGCCAGGACACCGGGAATGTTCCCTACTCTTTTGAGAAGAGTGTCCTGGGTTCTTTTACTTCCACCTGGACACCAACCAGGACAACACCAGGATGGGCAGAAGGGACCTCGGTTCAATGTCTCATCCGAAGGACGGCACACCCCAGCAGTACAGCACCCCCCAATACTGCACTCGGATGCCAGCGATTTTTAGGTGCAAGTCCAATCCCGGTGTGGGATGAGAACCCACGAACTTCTGGTCCAGAGGCGGATGTGCTACCAACTGAGTTACGCTGATACTTAGATTAAAGAGTCTCTCTGAGGCTGAAGCCTGCTGAAAAACAGTTCTTGGACAGGACAGGGCCTCTATAGCACTGCAATCCCTGGGGAGAGTCTTTGATGAAAATTAAAGTTCCTTGGATAGTCTTCAAATGTAGGATGTGTTGTGCAAAGTCAGTTAATGCAAATAAAAATGTTTTCTTACTAACTTCTTGAGAATGAACATTTTTTTCTTACTCTGCAAGCTGAGTACCTTCTCCCTTCAGACCAGATGGCATCTTCGGATACTGCTGGGTTGATGTCCTCTAGAAAAACAAATGATGAAACAGGAAACCTGCTGGCTTGATGCTTCTGGAAAACCAAATGATGAAACAGGAAAACTGCTGGAATGATGTCCTCTGGAAGGACAGATGATGGAACAGGAAAACTGCTGGGCTGATGAATCTGACTACACATGAAGAAATCCTGGCATACCAGAAGAGCTGCATCTTCCTCCATGGATACTGCTACTTTGGATAACAGGCATTTAGCCTGCCACTGCTCACTTCCTTTAGGCATGCTGGGCATATTCACAGTGGAGCATGTCAATTCGCTCCTGCTAATTTGTACCCAGACAACCCACTCCCGTCAATTTGCTCCTGGTTCTTCTCGATCCTGACATATTCTTTCCCCATGACAACTCACTCCCGGTTCCAGGTGATGATACTAATTTCTCAATTCACTTTCGAGCTCAACATCAACTATAGCAAAGCAAACTAAATCTCTAATCAGCTCTAAAATTAGTTACACTGAAGCACTGACAGTAACCAAAACAGCGATGTCTCCTGTAACAAATCTTACACCCCGTGGCAACACCTCTTACAGTAATCAGCTTCCTGCTTGTCAAAACAGCGATGTCAAGTACTCGCTCTGTCATTATTAATTAGCTCCATTATCTCCTGCTGTAAAATTTACTCTCCCTGTTTAAAATCAGCTCTAATATTCACTCGCCATGGCAACAGCTCTGACAGTAATCAGCTCCCTGATTGTCAAATACACCCTAGATGCAACCCTCACCAGTTCATAATTACAGTTGGCAGATAAATAAATCTACACCATGACATGCCTGGCTTACCTGAAAATCCAAAATGGCCCAGTTTATTATGTCAGAGAGACAGAGAAAGAAACTTGTCGATAATGACAACTACATTTACACGCACCACAAGCGGGGTTTGCCCGGAAAATCTATATGGTAATGAGAACTAGCTGTTAAGAAGGAGAAGACGTGTAATACATGGGTGCACACCACATCGTATTAAAACCTGGGCATAATTTTTAGATTTAGTAGCCACACTCATGCTCCCGACCCTGCTGCTGTGGAGCATTCAGAGGCTATCAACAGAGTGAAAGAGAGGGCTGCAAGCTCACAAGATAGCACTGCGCAGGTAATCCTGCATTGCAAACAAACTGTGTCCTTGGCAGCACAAGGTACTATGGTGGACCGCAATAGTAAATGTACAATCCAGCGAGTCCATGTAAATGGTGCCCCTTCCAACCCCAGAGATCTCCATGATCTAATCATTCCTGAGCAGTTCAGAACTTACACTCCTAGCTCGGGTGGAGACGAAGTAAAATTTTTGCTGCACGATAGTGGGCTTGGTGATGATCGCATACTGGTGTTTGGAACAGAATCCAATTTTGCCTTCCTTAAGCATTCCAAACACTGGTATGCCAATGGAACTTTCAGTGTTGCCCCCCCCCCACACTATTCCATCAAATGTATGTGGTGCTTGTTGAGCGCTTGGGCAACTTGCAACCCGCAATATATGCCCTGCTGCCTGGGAAGTGCAGGGACATATATGAATGTATTTTGCAGGCACTGAAGGAAATGAAACCACGACTGGATCCTGCTGTGGTTATGACAGACTTCGAAAAGGCAACAGTGCAAGCCTTTAAGTATGTATTTCCTAACGCATGCCAAGTTGGCTGTTTTTTTTTTCATTTCAGCCAGTGCATATATAGAAAAATACAACCAGAGGGACTTGGTAGCAAATATGCACATGACACAAATTTCAGCTTAAAATGGCGGTACCTTCCAGCCTTGGCGTTCTACCTTCCCAACCAAGTGGTATCCAGGTTTGAGGAAATAACTGATGAAAGCAATAATGTTTTTCCAAAAGAACTGGAGCCTGTAATCGATTATTTTGAGGATACTTGGGTAGGGAGAAGGAACAGGAGGGGCACTGGCAGAAGACCTCTGCAATTAGCAATGAGCATGTGGAATCACTGGGACACTGTATTGGAAAGCCGGGTGAAGACAAACAATGCTGTAGAGGCGTTCCACAGGGGAATGCAAAAAATTCTATCCATGGCACATCCCACTCTATGGCGCTTTGTGGATGGTATTCAGGGGATCCAACAAGAAAAGATGCAGAAATCGAGCAGCTGATTGCTGGACATGTGCTGAACATTTCAAGGAGGGCATACAGAGATATTTCTATTGGCTTGCAGTGCATTAAATACGAGGAAAGAACCACCGAGGAATTTTTGAGAGGAGTGGCACACACTTTTGAGTACTGATGAGAATGGTGGAACTTGCTGCTTTTAATTTTTAAATCTAATTTTATTAAATAAAGATATTCCAAAGGTATTCCTATGGATTATGGATTTTAAATTTAGGGAGGCAGTATAGTACAGTGGTTTAAGGCTCTGAGCTGCAAATCTGGAGACCTGGGTTTGAATCCCACAGTCCCCACTTGCATACTGTGTGACCCTGAGCAAGTCACTTAACTTCCCTGTGCTCCCAGGTTGCACCTGTAAACAAGCTTTCAGCTTAGTGTGTCTCACCTGGTTAAACAATTGGAAAAACAAATTAACATTCTGTCTGCCAAATGTCTACCAACCATTGCAGCATGTTTAAATTAGCCTGCTGTCTGTCAAATGTCTGCCGACCCTTGCAGCATGTCACTTCGCTTCAATGAGTGAAATACAACTTGTCTCAGGTAAGAAAAATATTATTTAATCTCTAGCACAAAACAGACTACTTGTCTATTCTTAACTATATCTAGTTATGTTACTGTGAGGGAGTAAGTCAGCGGGGGGGGGGGTGAAGGAGTGAGTTTGTTAGGAGATGAATTGTCAGGGAGTGAATTATCATGATATGAATTAGCGGGAGCAAGTTGTCATGTACCAGAAGATGTAACAGCAAAACTGCTGGACTGATGAACTTGGATACACCTGAAAAAATCCTGGAATACCAGAAGAGCTGCATCTTCTTCCATGGCTACTGCTGCTTTGGATAACAGGCATTTGGCCTGCCACTGCTCACTTCCTTTAGGCATGCTGGGCATATTCACAGGGAGTGGCACCATTAAGGGTAGTACCACTCAAGGTGTGAGGCGAGGACTATGACCCCCATCTGGGCATTCCAAGTTGTTGTGAAATGTCCCTTGCTCAGCCCCATCCACAATTTGCACAGTGTCCATAAACAGAGTCAAGCCCAGTCTCCAGAATCTAAGGCGATCACTGATGATTTTGTCCCCTATACATTCTGTCGTGCCTGGGTGCAAATTTTTACTTGCATCTTCCATTACCCAGGACTGCCTGTTCTGTTCGATTTCCTCCAAGACTCAGTGAGGAAAGGTAGAAAAGGACTTCCCATATGTGGCGTCAGCCCTCCTACGAATCAGTCTCTCCTCTTTACTACTCTTTATTAGTCTGCAGCCCGTGGCCTGGCTTGGGGGTGGCAAGTCTTGATCGAGTCAATGTCTTAAACTCAAAGAATGAGAGAACTTGTCCCCCACTATCTCTGTGGACAAGTTGCTAGAGCCTTCTCCAACTGTCTCTGGCTCCTCTGAGGCAAGAGCTTGGGGTGACTCACAGTAGTCCTTTACCCGAAGATACTCTACTTCATCCTTCTCTTCCTCACTCATGATCTGTGCCTAAGAGTCAGCAAACGTCCTCACTCCTGAGACATTCCATTCCTCACTGCGCGCAGAGGTAGATACCTCCCAATTCAATTTCTCTTGCAATTCATCCTCCCCCACTAGGCTAGGACTCATACCCTGATTCCATGGGTCTACTGATCCCTCTGTTGCACTGTCCATCTGGGACACAGGCATGGAAACCTCTCTCTGTTCCTGCCCTCGCAGTGGATCAACATCAATTTTACTTGCCCTTTCTGTAACACTCTGAAGAACTTTCCCCAACGGGTTCAACCTGATGCTGCGAACTGCTACTGGCAGGGTTCCCTGCCAGGGTCCACGTGGGAGCCAGTTGAATTCTTGTTGCCCTCTTTGGCGCTGCACTCCTGCTTATTCTAAACTTCACAAGGCAGTCCGAGCAATGGCGTATCAGAAACACATCCCTTGCAGCCTTTAGACTCACTATGCATAGTCTCACTGGATAGCTAGGGATTGCTACATCTGGAGGTAACCTTTCGCCATAGTAGGCTCTCTCAACCTCTCTTAGCATTGCCACCTCCTTGGTGATCATAGCTTGGGTATGATCTGGATAGTGGGGTGTTCCCGAAACCATGTCTGAAAGCAAACACACAAACTTTTCGTTATTGAATTGCTTACTAGTCACATATTGTCTCACAAAATGGCTCCCTGCTGCTGTGTTTACATTGCTGACCCCGCCCTGTC
The DNA here is from genome assembly GCA_016271365.2 of Neoceratodus forsteri. NCBI lineage: Eukaryota > Metazoa > Chordata > Ceratodontiformes > Ceratodontidae > Neoceratodus > Neoceratodus forsteri. Next base: position 239,845,117 of record CM057459.1, on the reverse strand, counting down.
ATGGCATCTGTAATTTTTCTCATCCATGAAAATCTGTTCATCTTGCTCAAAACTGTGTTTCCAACCTTTCTGGCTACTGAAATTACTTTAAACTGCAAACAATTTATCTGCTGGTACATTTCAACACATTCATACAAATTTTAAACTGGTAACTTGACTTTGCGATCAGCATACTTGGGCAAATTCTATTTACACATGCTCAAAGTCACTTGTAACTCCCACAGCCTTTCTTTGCACAGGATTGCCTGTTTGCTGCATCCACAATATACAACTCACAGTCCTGCTGCTTAGAAATTTACTGTCGCTGAACCCATTCCTCAGTTGCTCACAGTCTATGCTCAGAATTTTCTGTTTGTTGTGCCTGTCTTTACAACTTGCATTCCTTCTTTGCACATAAATCACACTGCTTGCACACAGGTTCAGCTGGCTTGACATTCACACACAGTTTGTTTGCACAGTTTACTTGTTTACTCTCTGAATTCAGTAGCTGGTTCCCTCCGATGGAAAATCTTGGCCTGCTGCCGATTCTAGGAAGGCCTCTGGTGTGAAATGGGCTGGCAGTCCCGCCAATCATAGCCACGAATGCCTTGATCACCCCCAGTCAGTCGGACAATGGGTTGAGCCCAAAATTTCACTGTATTAGTCTGTTTACTAAAGTTTAGAATGCTCACAATCTCCTCTATGGTTGATCCTGGTCTAACCAGCTTGCATGCCTCTCTCTCTCTCTCCCCTCCTCGAATGCTCTGCAGCACACAGACACTGGCCAGGGGGTGGGACTGGATGCAGCTGCACCAATCACTTGATGCTATGCAAATGAGCCCCTCTCTCTCTGTCTCTCTCCTCGCTTGCTCTTCCTTCACAGCGATTGTCGAGCAGGAGCAAATTTAAACTGCAAACTGTAACTTTTTTTCTCAGCTGCAATTTCTGCAGTGGGAGTACCATCTCGACCATTTTTACCACAGTTTCTGGACATTTTTTCTAGTGACTCCCCCAATTTGCACACTAAGCACATGAACGGTTCAGGGCACATATCTGAGTCTGTTCCTTAAAGTCCACAATACTATTGGCATTTGAAAATTGCATTTTAAAAGCTCTTTAAGCACTTTTGATGCAAAGACCAAGACACACACTTCAGTACTTTACTGTCCATTAACAAGTTGACAACACACAAGCAGCACTCCATTCCTTTACAGTACTGAAAGGCACACAAGCAGCACATTTGGGTGGCATTTTTCTGGGCACAAATTCTTGTCCAAAGCTTCCTTCCTTTCTGTTTGGGCTACACTGCTATAAGACAGAAAGATGCTAGACATATCCTCAGCAAAAATTCTGGTTCTCTCCCCAAATTAAACAGCACCAGATAAGCCCCTATGTTTTGTAACCACCCCTTCCCAGCTACTTTACACAGCTACCCCTGGCACCCATACTGGGCTCAGACGTCAGAAACATCTAAACAATGTGGCACCATTCCTAGCTCTGGGAATGTATACCAGGCTCATTACTCTAGAGATCAGAGGGGTGGGGGTGTACAAAAGTAATTTAACCTATTTGGTATTTACAAAAAACAGTTCCTGGGGAGAGAACTTTTTGCTAGGACTATGCTGGACCTAACTTCTGGGTGTGTGGGGGGGTTACCCAGTAACTCCACACAAGAAGCAATAACGTAACTGTCCAGACCATAGTTGGGGTTCTTGAGTGTGACTTTAATCCAAAAGATGTTCTCTAAAGCAAGGGTGGACCCCAAGGTTTACACATCGTGGCACTAGGAACTTTCAGAACAACAGATCAACTTTATCTGATAGAAACTCTTTGTATTTCCACAGTAGTATAGGAAATTTCTTCCAGTGGCACTGGCCACAACTGAAAAACACATTTGCTAACAGGACAGTAGCACTTTGTTTCCCAAATGTTGTAGGGCATTGAACAACTTGGCCTTGGAGTCTCACATTTTGTAGGTCACTGAACATTGCTTCCAGTGGCACTGGCCACAACTGAACACACATTTTGCTAAGAACTAGCACCATTCTTCATAACCAGAGGGGAAACTGTAACCCACTTCAGGGGGTAAAATTCTCTTCAGACATTGGCCCTTTGTCTAAAGTAACCAGGTGCCCTTACTAAACCTGTAGTCCTGAACTGGTTACTCCAGATGGGGGTCTGCCCACCCTTTGCTCCCGAATGCATACTCAGCCATTCTTTCAGAGTTACATCTTAAACATTCAGAAATACAGTTTGAAAATTCTTATTGAATGAAACTTTGGCATCCAGCATCTGAATCACTACACTGGTAGTGGAAAAACTAAAGTCCTGAACAATGAGATATAGTCATACCTCTGGACATCACACACTTCAGCCAACTTTAAATTAGAACAGTCTCACACTTTATCACATGCCTATGATTGCCCTCTCCATGAAAAAAGTGATACTTCACCACTGGAAGGACCAAGTGGATATTCCATACACAGAATGTCTAAATGAGCTGTTGCATAGCCTACACCTTGAAAGAATGATAGCCAGCTTTTGTAATAGGATAGCTGGTTATGACAAGAAATGGGGTAGGCTATATACTTTATTTTCTTTCTAATTTTCTCTAGCAGCAGCACAATGGATTATTTCTGTATCTATTGTTTTCATGGTGTTCCTGTTTTGAGTTGCAATGAGGTTCCCATATCCGAAGTATGATACGGGACATTTTCCTTACTGGCTGCTAATGTTATTACTTCCTAAAGGCAGTTTTTCTTTGTTTGCGCCTGTGTTATCTAATGTTCTCCGTGACGGGGGAGGGAGAGGGATGTTGGGTTGGGAGGGATAGTTATTGTTATAGTTGGTATTCTTTGCATTATTTGTTTGTTTTTTTACTGCTTCTTTGTGCTGTTTGTACATTTAAACTCAATAAAGTATATTTAATTAAAAAAAAGAACAGACTCACACTTCTGAATTCACAAAAAAGCTGTGCCTTCTCCTTTAGTCAGAGAACACAACTTGCTTTCTTCAGAAAAAGTCAGATCCTTGAGCCGGCCCAGTGGCATGAAGGGCTGAGGCATCATGCTTTACCTCCTGCCATGCTGGCGATCTGTGTTTGCGGTGCAAGCAGGCCACTGGGGGTCAGCTGGGGAGGGAGAGGATCAAGCATCTGAAAGGACAGGTCTCCTCTCCCAGGGAGGGGTGGGAACGGAGTATGCTGCCTGCCTGACTCCTTGTTGTGGCTGGAGGTTGGCACAGTGGGACCATACATAGGGGGCGGATGCCGGGCTTGGCCATTGGCATCATTGCATGCTGCCATGCTGTGCTTCTGGAACTGGGGGAAAACAGAGGAGAAAAATGTCAGCCAGCAGAATGAAGCTCTGCCCCTCACAAGCTCTGCACCCAGCTAGCTGGCACCTCACTAGTGCAAGAGAGGTAAGTCCAGTGGATGCTGGGGTGATGGAGCTGGGGGGCTGGATGGAAGGCGGCCGGGGGCAGGAGCAGAAAGAAAGAAGGAAAAAAAAAGTCAGATCCTACTCACTGTTAGACATTTAGGCAGCTTCAAAACATCCTGGATAAAAAAAAGGGATTGCCCTTTGGGTCCATCCACTAGCAGTCCTTTTCACCCCTCCAGGAATGAAAATCAGGAAATCCTGCTGTAGACAATGGTTTCCACCACTTCTGTTGGCAAACTGGAGAATACCAGGACTAGGGCGAGAATGCAGGGCCCTCAACTCAGAGCTCTCAGCTGAGCAGTTCTCACTCCTCCAACATCAGGCTGTAACTCCTAACTACTGACTTACACTGACTCTCATCTCAACATTTCACTTGGTTTACTTGGTAAGTATGGACAAAAGAGAGCAAAACGCCCACTGGGATTGTCCCCCACACATTGTGGGTCATATTCCTAGATCTGATTTGATTGTATCCACTTATCTAGGCCTGATTTAAAAGCATTCTAAACTCCCTTCTCACAGCTGACCAAGGCTTATGCTGCTGCAAGAGTTCCAAATGAGCTCATCACTTCCATCTCAGCTGAAGCCAAGTAAACAGAAGGGTGAACAGGTCAAAACCCCATTTAACTAGTTAATCATCAGCTGCCCCTCCCTGCCTAGCACTGTATTTTAGGGGATTCTAGTAACCCCAGAGGACTTGATGGGTATACATACTTCCCCAGCAAGTAGCACCTACCTGCCAGGGTCCAATGGAGGTTAAGCTGGCCCACCATAAAGGAGGCCAGGTTCTGCCACAAGAGATGTGGCCCCACCCTATAATTACCTGCCTCCTCAAATTTTCTGTTAAGGAGCAGCTCTTACATCATGCCTTAGAAAGAGGGCCCTTCCTTGCAGTGGAGGGCAGTGAAAGTGTCCTCTTTTCAGGACTTCTTTCACAAGGTCATCCAGACTAGGAAGGTGTTTGCACCCATTTGCACTGCTTTGAGGGAGGCTGGGATAGCATACCATTTTAAAGGCTTTACTACATTCATTGTTATAAAAAATGGCCAGGAACACAAATGTAGAACACCGCAAGACACCTGGCCCTGATAAGGAGATTCTGACCTGGAATCAAACTGGAGACTACAGCTCCCAGAAGGCTCTGGGAGGATCAAAACAGAGGGTGCAGTTGCATTGGTGACAAAGTCTTCCATCTAAAGAGTTATGCAAGGAAGGGGAAGATGAGGTGAGATCCGGGGAGGACACAATGGAGATCCACAGTTCTGAACATGACTGGCAGTCAAAGTTAAGAAGATGCGGCAAGTGAGGCACCAAGGCCTGGGGGCATGAGGACCAGAAAACAGATGATACCAGAGGCTCCTGGAGTTGACAATGCACATGCTGAAAGGTACCCCTCCAATTTTGTGACATCATCACCTCAACCAGAAAAACAACCTGAGAATCCCTCATGGATGCTGTGCCTCTGCACCAACAGCAAGCAACACCTGACATCCAGTCTAGCCAGGAACTGAAGGGTTTAGGCTCTGGACCAGCCACCTTCATCCTTGGCCCAAATTGTGAGTGAATTGGCAGATGTGGACACTTTTCACTCCATGGAGCAGGTAGCTTCTAAAAAAGGCACAATGGTTGAGGATCTGCTGTGAATTGCTGAATACTACAGACTCAATGGATATATTTTTTTTCCCTTGCATCACCTGCTCTTCATGTGCTGGTCATTTTAGGGTTTCAGGGGTAGTAACTATGTGGGTGGGGGGGTGGTGACCACTGTTGATACTATAGGAGTGTATTGTGGTTCTGTTCCATCCACCTTGTACCCCATCCAGTATACATACCCTAGTTGATCTGCTTGCTCAGCCAGCCTGGACTGCTCTTTTGGGCCCCTTTCAATGCCTTGCTAAAATGGTTGAGGCCCCAGAGTTGGGGGAGTTGGCAATATTAAGGAGGAGTTGGGAGAAGGGCACCGTATGCAAGTTTGCAGGCTAACGTACCTTGCATACAAGGCAGGTGCAGTGGAGGTGCACAATTACACCTTATTCTTACTGGGTATTCTGGTGCACTAGAGTTGCTCCATCTCATGGTCTATTCCTACCCCACTCTGTCATTGTTGTTAGAGATAACACTCACTTGATGCCTCAGCTCATGTGGGCTGCAGCGTTCCTGGTGGGGGGGGGAGATGTATGGAGACACTGTGCTCTTACCAAATATGCTCCAATTGATCACCCCCCTCCCCACCATTCTGTAGGGGGCCTGTTGGTGGCTAGGGTAGTCTTTCATGGAGATGTGGATGGCCAAGGTGAGCAACCCTTGGGGTCTCCGAGGATGCATTTCTGGGTGGGAAGGGTGTACAGCAGGATGCCACCACTGAGGGCTATATGCTATGTTCCCCTACCTGGTCCAACTTGGTTTTCACAGTACCTGTAGATACAACAGGGACTTTGACCCTACTTCCTTGTGGTTGCAGGTATATAATGGGTAAGGGGCTTTGTGAGTGCTCTCCCCCTATCAAAGTTTGGTATGGTGAGAGGTAGCATTTGGCTTGCTTCTCCTACTCACTCATATATCCAGTTTCCTCAGGTCTTGGTGGATACCAAGAGTGTGTACTGCTCCATCATTATGAAGGGGGTTTCAGTCAGGTTTACTAAGTGTTTTCTTGTTGTTGAGTTTTGGAGCTTTGAATTCTTTGTTCACCCATGTGTGCATTATGCACATTTATTTTATGTGTGCACGTGGTACAGCATAGGTTGAATTAATGTGTTTGTTCTTGGGGGGCCCTATCATTTGGAGATTTGGTTCCAAGAAAGTCAGACATGTCTTACCCTCCAACTATGGTTTGGCTCAATGATTACATATGGCTAAGATAGGGTCAGAGGATTAGATTAAAGTAGTCTCCTGGAATATGAAGGGGCTCAATCATCTGGTGAAGAAGGGCAAGATATCAACACTTGAAAGCACTGAAAGGGGACTTTGTCCTCACCTAGGAGATCTACTGTACCTCACTCAACATGCTGTTCATTGGTTGAAGAATGGGTGAGTTTGTCAAAAGGCCCAGAGTTCACTGGCAAAGAAAATGAAGGGGATGACAATCTTGATGAGGTGCATGCCCCCATGGGTCATTGACAAAGTGCAAAAGGATTCATAAGGGAAATGGGTGGCAACACCAGTGACCCACTCAAGGAGCGGGTAACTCTAGTTGTAAATGTGTATGACTCCAACTTCAGTGATCCTGCCTTTTTTTTTGGAGATTAACCCTGCTGTTCTTTCAATGACTGTCCATTAATTCAACTTATCATGATTTGATTTCAGGAGGTTCTGACAGATAAGAGATGAGGTGCAAGTGGTCTGTAAGGATAAGCATGCTCTCAACCAATGACATTGGTTGCAGGACACATTAGCCAAGGGAGAAGGTGCCAAGGGGGTGGCTGGGTCTATTGTACAATTCAGGGCCATATCACCCCCTCTCTGAACAGCCAAAGAGCAGCACGGAAAAGGGACCTTAACTGGAACATTTCACAAAAGGCATGGGAATCTGTATTATTATAGGGCATCAGGCTCTTAAGGTTCCCAAGGGGAAACTAATTCACAACCAGCTAATACACAGATGGTACCAAATATTTTTGACCATGCCCTTTCTTGGGTGTTCTTCCTTGCTCCAGGTGTGGGGCATACTAGTCATGTGATATGGGCATGCCTAGCACTGTGAGCATTCTGGACAGGGATCTGTTCTAAGATACTTCAGTCTAGCATTCTGCCTTCCCATTCCCTGGTGTTTCTCAGTGACTTATCCCAGGTAGAGACAATTTTCCAGCTGAGAGACTCATTCTAATGAGGTATCATCAACCCCTAAGACACTCTTAGCTAGCATGCAGCCCTGGGACGTCTGGTTTAGTTTGAGCGGTTTTCATATGTGTCAGTGGCAGCTTCTAAGAAGCAGGTATATTGGATTAATGGGGCCCTTTTCTTGACTCTCTCCTATGCTTTGTCCCTTTACCACAGCCAGAGAACTGACCAGAGAGTCTTGAGCATGAGACTTGAGGTCATCAACTGCTGAACTGGTTGCACTCCCTCTGGGTTTGATGGACCACAGGTGGAGCATTGGTGGGTGACTTGTGGTGCTCTTCAGTATCTTGGATAGATGGCTCCAATGGGGTTTCTTCCCTTCCCCTTGGGAGGCTGTGAGTAAGCATGCTTTCTGTTGCTACATACCATGCTTTCATGCTGTGTGCAAATTAAAGTAATTGCAGACACCTTTGATGTCACTTTTACTGATCCAAGCAGTGTCCTCCCCCAGGAATTTTTTAATGCATCCACCCTACCTGGCACCACTGGAAAATCTGCTACCTCCTCTACTACCCCCCCCCCTCTACTTTAGGAGAGTGTCCCTTGCTGAAGCCAGAAAATACCTTCAAAAGGCTCTAGGTAAATCCAGGTATAGCAGCGATACTCTGGATCTAAAACTTCTTCCCCTCTCCCTCGAGACTGTCTTACTCCCTCTCACAAAACTACTGAACCTCTTGCTCTCCCTTAGACAGTTCCCACAGCTCTGGAAATCTGCTATTGTCACACCTGAGCACAAAAGTGGTGACAGAACTCAACACTCCAATTACCGCCCCATTTCAATCCTATCCCTGCTTTCTAAAGCCCTTGAGCGCATTGTGACGGATTAATTGTCTGATTACCTTGACAAGTATAATATACAGAGTCCGCAGCAACATGGCTTTAGAAAAGCCCACAGACCAACTACTGCCCTGTTAGAATTCACTAATCACATAAAGCTTTAGATAATGGACATTGTTTTAGCACCTTACGTTTTATAAATTAATACAGTATAGTGACAGAGGTTTTGAAGTTTTATTAATTTCTGGGTTAAAATATATTCTATTTCTGGAAGTTGGAGAACATGCTTTGAAACATCAGTATTAAGGAGCAGCTGGGAATTGCTAGACCAGTAGGTCAAAATGAAAATTGGGTAAGTGTTGGGAAATCCTATGCTGATTCCCCAGTTTACTTCCTAGACTGCCTGACTGAGGGATGTTTGTACTACTAAGTTTTGCTTTCATGATCTGATTATACCTTTCAGTTCACATTGCTGAGTTAATATGATGGATGGTGGTACTTTTAGCAAGGTGTTTGTTTTAATGTGTTAAAGTTACCTCTTTTTGCAGCATGCATCGTGTTCCTTATGCCTGCTGACTGCTCCTTGTTGCCTCCGTACCCAGCCACTGCGTAATGCTGGACCATGCTTTGTAATCAAATCTGCGGTCATTTGTATCATTACTCTCAACACATCCAAAAGTTAAGCTTTTTTTCTTTACATTTGGCTTTATTTATGAATGGGTTATCATCAGAAAAAAACAGCAAGATGTGCACAGAGCAAAAATGCAGTGTGAGGGCGTGGGGTGTGTGTGTGGGGGGGGGGTGTACCCAGCGAGATCAATTGAAAGGAAAGCTTAGTGTAGTACATTAGGGCAGTTAATTTCATTGCTGTGTGCCATAAAAATTAGGTTTGGGTTCAGCCATTAAATCTTGCAAGTCTTGCTCATGTTTCTACAAAAATTAACATAGCTGGACTAAATGGAGGACAATATGTGTAATGAGGTTTTATATTCACAGAAAGACAAATGGGTGGTGAAACTGCATTGTTAATTTCATTGCCCTGGATGTGACTTAATTCATTCAGCCAGGTGAGATGTCTTTAGTTGGTTGTCACTTGTTCTGCTCTTCAATGTCGGGATTTCAGCAGTCAGTCAGTTTTACTGTTGGGCAATATATTTGTCGGGCAAACGGTGCTGGGATTTTGCATGTTGGGATTATGTATGTCAGGATTTAGTACTGATCCCCTGGACATTTACTAGGCATGGTGTACATTGACCTGACAAAGGCCTTTGACATCATTAACCACCAGCTTCTGCTGAGCTAGCTCCCTCCCTGCCCCTGCCCTCTCCAATGAGGTCACATACTGATTTGAAAGCTACCTATCTGACAGGAACCGACAGTCAAGATCGGTGACACCTTATCTGGCAGCCTCCCAGCGCATTCTGGAGTACCCCAAGGATCCATCCTTGGGCCACTACTCTTTAACCTCTTCTTTAACAATCTCCCAGCAGCCTTTGGCAATAAAATGATCCTTTATGCAGACGATGCTGTCCTCTTTTCCACCCACACTGACCCAGTCCTGCTATCTCTTGACCTACAGAAATACTTCAGCCTTGTTGAAACGTGGTTTGGTCAACATAAACTGCTGACAAACTACAAAAAACCAAGGCTATGCTATTTTCCAACTCCCACAGCAAATTTCAAGCTGCCAACTTCACCACCCTAAACAAACAACACCTCCCCCTTGACCAAGTAAAGGAGTTCAAATACCTTGGAATTGTGCTTGTTTGCCCACTTTCCTACAACTCACATGTCAGTCTCATCTCCAAAACTAGTAACTCAAGGTTAGGGATCCTTTACCACCACTGCCACTGTCTAATAAACTGAGGCCATGTGCATAGCACTAACCTGCTCAGTTCTGTCCATAATTGATTATGGGGTAGTTTTCTATGGTGCTGCTACGGATACTACCTTAAAAAGAATTAAGACCACCCTGAACAAGTGCTGCCGACTTGTTACAAGTACGGGAAAAAGTACACTTACCTGCGACCTATATAAACACTCTAACTGGCTCAACCTTCGAGGTAGGCTAGCCTATCTGACCTGCCTCCTAGCAAAGAAAATTTGCCTCTGCCTTACTCCACCATCTACACATGCCATTATGCTGCTCATCACCATCATGCGGTGTACTCACACTACCAACAACCCCACTTATGTAGTCCCCTTCTGCAGAACCTCTCAAGCCTAATGCTCCTTCTGTGTCAGGGCCCCATCCCTGATAAATGGGCTCCCCTCTGGGATTTACCCTGAGACTAAGCTAGGCCTCTACAAATGCAAACTGCATCGTCATCTCTCTAATCTCAACAATTCTGACTGTACCCACTAGGATTACACCACTCTGTCATTTACTGGCTGTCTCCGATGCTTAATTCCCCACCCTTTTTCCACCCACCTTTCCTCCCCCTTTCCCTCCCTTCTCCACTCTGTCTCACCTATCTCTTCCATTCTCCATAAGCTTACCCTGCCTTTTCTTCCTCCCAACTCTTGCTACCCTACTTTACACCACTCCTTCTCCTACTCTCACTCCCCTAATCTTCCAGTGTACTTACACCCTTCCCACCCTACCGTCTCCCACCATCCCACTCTCTCCCTCTCCTACTTCCCCACCATCCACTCTTCCTCTCCTGTGCTATGTCCATCCCAGTTCTACCCCTCTCAGTTTTCAATTACTCCCTTCCCTGCCTCTACCCTCCTCCACCTCCTCCCCCTCTGGACCTGCTTCTTATACCCTCCCCCCTCTATTTGTTTCACCTTCTCCCGCTTGGCCTTCCCCCTTCACACAGCCATCCCTCTTTTTTGCATCAATTCCTCCCCCTGCCTCCTAAACCCTCTCCCAATCCCATCTAGCACTTGTCCTACCAGTAGCACTTCTATGACAATGTCTCATCTAGGACTGCTTCATCCCCTCTACATTTCCCCACTCTTACTGTCTTTTTTTAAAATTAAAACCGCTTTATTGAATTTTCAAGTTACATACAGCAACAAGATGAACAAGACAATGAAAGGAAATACAACAATCCTCTCCACTCTTATTGTCTTGATTTCATTTGTATCTGTCTAATGTTGTTAGTCACTAGAGTGTACTAGCCTGTTAAACCTACTGTTAGCTGAGCTATGATGTTTACCTATCTGGCACTGACTATTGTTCTGTTGTTTGTTCACTTTTGTATTTTGATGCAGAACCTTTGTAAATGAATCTCTGGTTCAAAGGTATATGAATCCTAGTACTCAATAAATAAAATAAATTACTGTATGCTGGAGCTTATATGATTATTTACATTTCTGTATTAGCTTTGTTCAAGTATGTGTAGGGTCACATGTTCTGTATACCACTAGAGACTCTGTTCTCTTGCTCTTTTCTGTTGCTCTATTTAGATGTACTCTATTTTTTAACTGTAGGGTAAGTTTAGTTCTTTTCTTTTTCCCATGTTCACTGAACAAGTTCTGTATTGAGTAATCTCTTTTTAGCACTGTTACTGTTGTGTGTTTAATGGTTATACACCTTTGGTTTCCTTATGGAGTGTTTTAATTATTTCAATAAAAAATCTTTCATGTGGGAGTAGACACAAGATCTTTACAGAGGAGAGAGTCCTGAAGGGACTCACAAATCTCAAACTGGACAAAACTACGGGGCCAGAGGGGGTACATCCAAGGGTACTGAGGGAGCACAAGGAGATGCTGGCTACACCTCTGATAGTCCTTTATAAGAACTCACTGGAAACTGGAGTGGTTTTAGAGGGCTGGAGGAGAACATATGCAGTCTCGATTCACAAAAGTGGTAGCAGGAAGGAGGCTGGCAACTATAGGCCAGTAAGCTGACAATGGTGGTTGGGAAGCTAATGGAGTCACTGACAAAGGAAAGGATTGTGGAGTATCTTGAAACCAATGGGCTACAAGACCAGAGGCAACACAGTTTCCAAGCGGGAGATCATGTCAGACAAATATGATAGATTTCTTTGACTGGATGACCAGGGAAATAGATCAGGATGGGACGGTGGACCTGGCCTACTTAGATTTCAGTAAGGCTTTTGACACTGCTCCACATAAGATGCTCATAAGGAAACTGGGCAGTTTAGGGGTGGGTCCAGAGATGGTAAACTGGATAACAAATCGGATAAGCAACAGACAGTGGTGGTAAATGGAGTTCACTTTGGGGAAGGGATGGTGACCAGCGAGTTGCGGCAGGGCTCAGTACTTAGACTAGTCTTCTTTAATGTTTTTATAAGTGACATTGTACATGAGCTGAAAGAGAAGGTCTGGCTTGATGATACCAAAATCTACAATAGGGTAGACACACCAGATGGTATGGAAAGAATGTGCAGTGACCTGAGAAAACTGAAGGAGTGGTCAAGGGCATGGCAGCTGGGTTTCAATGTGAAAAAGTGCAAAATCATGCACTTAGGGCACAAGAACCCAAAGGCAAAGTACAGAATGGGAGAAGAGGTATTGACGGTCACAAAACAAGAAGGGGACCTGGGAATAATCATATCTGATGATCTCAAGGTGGTGAGACAATGTAAGAAGGCAGTGGGTAGGGCCATTAGGGTGTATAGGGAGCAGTATCACCAGCAGATGGAGAGAGGCGATGTTGCCACTAGAGCTACACGGAATGGAAAAATTCCGAATCTACAGAATTTAGCTGAAAGTTTGCAAAATTCCTCAAAATTCCCCAAAATTTCATCAAAATTTCATGGAATTTTTAAAATTTGCTTATAACTCAGTCTGTTTGAGCTACAGCTATGAAAGGTGGAATTTTTATACTTTGGGTCTATGGCCACAAACGTTCCAAATATCATGTAATTTAGTGAGATAGTTTCAAAATTATAGTCATTTTATTGTTAGTGCAAACTTTCATGAACAATTTTTATCTGCATATACCTTAACCATCTATTGGGTCAGGGATCTTAAATTTGGCATAATTTCTTGATGATAGGTGTTCTAACAATGTGCTAGATTTCATGACAATATGATGCATTGTCTCAAAATTATATGCGCTCATAATGTCATTTTATTTTTTTTAGGAAATTTCATGAAAAAGTATATCTGCATATAACTCAGGCACCTTTAGAGCTAGACATGTGTAAATTAGTACAGGTATCCTTTTTGTAACACGTATAGAATTATCTATATATGGAGAGAATTAGATAAGAGATTTTTAAGTTACAGGGGTTCAAAACTTTACTATGTAAATATTTGCAAAACGTTGTGAAAGCTATCAAAAATGTGGATGTTTGTAACTTCTCTGCTCTTGCATGCATAGAGTTAACATTTGACATGCATATCCATAGTCCATGTATCCTGGTGTCCAGTAAAACTGGATAAATTGGTCAAGTAGTTTTAATTTTGCGGCAGAAAAAAAATGATTAGTAAAATTTTCTCACATATTTATGATAGTATATTCTGTAGATGAAACATCCAAAATCTTTTTGTGGAATTTAATATTAACAATGCACATATCACTATTTCATTTGATAAGCTGGGCTGAGCTTTTTGCAGTCCTGCTGTTCCTCACTGGGTGACTATTCCATCCCCTTCTGTTTTGGCATAGCCAAATTGACGCAGTAGAACTATTGATCTCATTGATATCCTCTTTGCTCTTTACAGTGACAAACTCCCTTAAAACGTGAGTCACCTACTCCTTTTCCTATTGACCTATCCTGTTGGAATAGACAGAATTATTTCTTCCTGCTGCCCAAGACATTGTCTTCCCCCTCTACATCTTTTTGAGTACCTCTCAGTTCTAGACTTGCATATACACCAGGCTCCCTGGATCATACATTTACTGCATGTGATCCTTAAATATCCTGCATTCAGGTTGGAATTCTTGACAACTTGCTCCAACCTGGGGGTCTACCACTGTTGTGCTACCCAGCTCAACTGTCCATTTCTTGATAAAACTGTGCATCTAACTCCAGAACCTAGTACCTCCCTGCCCTACCTGCCTCCTATACCCCTATCCTTTAATTAGAACCCCCCCCAGATAAGGCTGAGTAAAATTAAAAAATTCTAGTTTTATGGAATGAATTTTTCATGAAATTCTGCAATTTTCAAAAAGACTAACGGGATTTGACTTTAAGTACAGATATTATTTTGCAATTTCTCTCAGGAAGCAATTAATAAAATTAGCACACACAGTCTCCTTGTAAGGTCTAAGAACCTTCTAAATTTAATGGTATTGCATTCTCTAGTTTTAAAGTTTCAGAGGTTTATAAATGTGCAGTTTACATTCTTGCAAAGTTACATTTTTAAATGTTGTGAAAGTCAGACTACTTTTAATTCAATTCCATTTAAAGCTGAAAATATGAACATTTCAGAAATTGTCACGTGGTATAGTAGTTTAAATGTTTCAACTCTGGTTAAATTTGGGTATGTAGTTTTAAAATTAGAGGGAACTAACTGAAATTTAAATTTTGGCAACATGTTTGGCAAGCTATAACACAGTCCCATTTAAAGCTAGAAATATGAAACTATGCGCATTTACTAATGTAGTAAATGTAGTGATAACCTGGATACCTGGCAATTTGTGTAATTTTGCAATGAATACTATCAAAGTTATACTAAAATTGCAGAAATTCAAATTTTGGCAACGTATTTGGCTACCTATATATTATCTCCCATTAAATCTTGAGACTTAAAACATGGTGAACATATGCATTCTGTGTGCTTCTCTAAATCCTGATATTATGGAGAAATTTGGATAAGAAATTTTAAAATTATCTAAAAATAAATGAAAATTAAATTTTGATTAAATATTGGGCCACCAACAACTCTACCCCTTTCAATCTACAACTCTGAAATTTGGTGGACTTTTGTAAGCTATATGTTACTGCTTATGCTGTGAAGTTGGTGTTATTTAGACATGAACTTTTAAAATTATAGTGAAAAAACAGACATTCAAAATTTTGAGAAATTCCACAGAATTTTCGTGAACATTCTGTGGAATTCTGTGGAATCAAAATGGTCATGCCATGGGCATTCCATGGGTGGAATTTTATATTTTGCACAGCTCTAGTTGTCACTGTATAGATTGTTAGTGAGACCCAAATGGTGCAGGGTTGGCATCAGAAACCCTACAAGGAGAGACTGAAGACCTCAATATGTACACCCTGAAAGAGAAAAGGGAGAAGGGAGATATGATAAAGACCTATAAATACCTCACGGAAGTAAATTAGGTATAGGTGGGGAGTATTTTTCAGAGAAAAAGCTGCATGAGAACAAAGGGACAAGCAATGAAGCTATAAGGGGTAAATTCAAGAGAGATGTGATAAAGTAGTTCTTCAGTGAAAGACTGGTGGATGCCTAGAAGAGTCTTCTAGCAGAGATGGTGGGAAAAAAACATTGATGAACTTCAAGCATACATGGGACAGTCACAAGGTAATCTAAATGGGAAGGAAGGGGGAGTGGGAAGGGAGCTGGATATCATGTAGGGTCTATGGTGATGGTATAGGCATGGTGTTGGAGACCAAATAGGGTCTGTGATGATGGTATAGGCAGCATAAAGAAAATGGGCAGACTGGGTGGGCCAAACAGTCCTTATCTGCAGTCAAATGCTACATTTCTTTGTTAAAAGGGTAATCCTGCTGGTGGAATTCCACATTCTGCAATAATTTACTCAGTACCAAAAGGTCACTGAAGCAAATAGGTGCAACACATGGCCACTCAAATAATGAAGGGCATGGAGGAGAAATGCTCTGAGGGAAGGCTAGAAGCCCTTAACCTGTTCACCCAGCAGACAAGAAGGCTTAGAGGAGAGTAAGGAGACACAATCTCAGTTTTCCACCTACACGAGGGAATTGACATTATTTACCAGACAACAATGTGTGATCTTGTGTTTCCCTGCAGGTTGAGGGGGTCATGCCCTGACGCTCAGAGGTGGTAAATTCAGGGGTGATATTAGGAGGCACTTGTAAAGGGTGGCAAACCTATGTGACAGCCTACCAGCGGAGGCATTTGATTTAAGAACAGTACAGTCCTTCAGGGTAAGCCTGGATAGTTCTGCCATTAAAGGGGATCAGAGGGAACCATGGCTAGTAGAGTGGGTAGTGGGGAATCTCTATAAATTAGTGCACATTTGTGCAGCATACTTATTAACTCCTGTTTATGAAGCAGGGGGAGAGAACCTGATAGACCTAGAGTCCCTTCAGACCTTAAATTACACTGTTTCTAACTTGCCCCTTTTAAAGCAGCAGTTCCTGGTATGGTGAAAATGTTGTGCCCGTGTATTTTTATTTCACTGTTGATCGTTATTATTCTCCTGCCTTTTGAGATATCCATATTTTCTGTTTTGGTGCTGCTTGAACACTTTTTATTAGCAAACATTTGTGGCAAGCATTATTAAACATGGCTACCCCAGGTTTTCACCGGTATCTGTAGCTGTATTTGAAAACCCATAGTTAAACATCATTTTTCCTGTGAATAGGATGGTCTGGCACAAAACAGAAACTGCTCCATAACCTTATGGAACACTAGGGACCTTAGAGCTAATTCCAAGCCACAAAACCTAATCTGCAATATGGCACTGTAAACATTAAATGAAATGTGGCCCATATCAACAGATTTAGAAACAAAAATGAACAGATATAGAAGGAAAAGCAGGGCTGCAAAGGCATGCATAATGAAGTACTGTATATCTCAAATATTTTAACATGAACTGCTATTTAAAGAGACTGATATGTAATAGGATTTGTTTGACTTCCACTTTAAGAAATCAGTAAGCTGTATATTTCCAATTGTGATAAACTATTAATGGGATTTCTTTGTGTTAGATCTGATTTTATAAGCACTTGGTAATTTTTGATGGGTTAGTAGAAAATTAAAGTGTGTGTTGAAAAAGACATATGCTACAATACACACTTTTCTAATAACCTAACAAAATCAACTCATCTTTATGGAACCTAGAGGTCATATTTACTCTGAATTCAGTAGAACATTTTGGTAATTGAATTAAATTGGGCCAGGAGTGCATAAGCAAATTGCAGCATGTTTCAACATACAGAAAAAAAATGCAGTCTTTTTTTTGTAATTTTGCCCGATTACAACAATGGAATGCATATAATAACAAGCATTTGTCAATGCTGAATGTTGTCGCGCTGGCATTGGCAGTGGCGGAGGTGGAGAGGCATAGTGCTGTGAGTTTGTTAATGTGTCCCAAAAAGTGATTTTGCACAACGAGTACGCCACTGTGCAGCAGAGCTGTGGAAACGCGTTTTGGGCAGGCTGTGGAAAATGGCAGCTGGACTGTTGGTAATGAGGTGTGCACAAATGCCAGTGGTGAAAATGTGGCATGAAAATATTGCAGATTGACGAAGTTACAAGGGTGCGTGGAAACTGCACAATGCATGCTTGCAACACAGTCATTGCCTGGACTTTCGCCACCAAATTTTCAACATAGGCATTTTAGGACCTCTGCTGATGAATAGTGTCACTGTCATTTCCTCAAAGTGTCCCAAAAACTGATTTCACACAGTGACCATGCAATTCTGCACTGGATGTGCGAAAACACATTTTAGCCAGCTGTACTGTTCATAAGGAGGTATGGAAAAATGGCAATGATGAACAGCTGGAGTGAGAGTATTACAAATTCACAAAGTCACGAGCGTGCGTGAAAACTGCGCAATGTGCGCTCATAAAACACTCATTTTATTGACTTTCGTCCCTAAATTTTCAACATAGGCATTTTAGGACATCTGCTAATGAACAGTGTCACTGCCATTTTCATAATGTGTCTTGAACACGGGCTTTCCACAGCAACCGCGTTATTGTGCGCCGGAACTGCGAAAACAGATTTTTGTCAGGATGTGAAAAATGGCAGCTGTACTGTTCATTAGGAGGTGTAGAACAATGGCATTGTTGAAAATGTGGAGTGAAAATATTATAAGTTTGCGAACTTGCAAGCATGCGTTCAAACTGCGCAACGCATGCTCGTAACACAGTCATTTTATGGAGTATTGTCACCAAATTTTCAAAACAGGCATTTTAGGGCCTCTTCTCATGAACAATGTCACTGTCATTTTCATAATGTGTCCCAAACAGTGATTTCAGACAGCGACTGCGCTATTCTGCGCTGGAAGTGCGAAAACATATTTCAGCAAGGATATGAAAAATAACAGCTATATGGTTCACAAGAAGGTGTGGTAAAATGCCAATGTTGAGAATGTGGCATGAAAATATTGCAAATGCGCTAACTTACGAGCGTGCGTTGCGCATTTCCTACGCACGCCCGTAAAACAGTCATTTTATGGATTTTTCCCACCAAACTTGCAACATATGCTTTTTGAGACCCCCTCTCATAAACAGTGGCACTGTCATTTCGTTACTCAGTCCTGAAAGGTGATTCCGTGCAGTGACTGTGAAATCACCTTTGGGACTGAATAACGCCATGACAGTGCAAGAATTCATGAGAAGGGGTCCCAACAACCCCATGTTGAAAATTTGGGGCCAAAATTCACAAAAATGCCAGAGATATGCATTAAAGTTGAAAAACCCCTATTCATTCCATTATACAGCTTACCGGCATTTCTTCATTTCACGGTCGGCTTTGAAGAGTGCAGACGTGTTCCCGGTCCACCGAGGATCATTGTGCCAGACTCCATAGGTAAGTATGGGGTGGGGGGTGAGAGGAGGCGAAGTGCATAAAGGGTTGGTGCGGGTGGGGGGCATCGACTACGAGGGACCCTTTTCATTTTACAGGAAAAAAACATCAAGGACAGTTTTTTTTTTGCAGGATTTGGCACACTGGGGTGGGCTCCCTGCATGCTACCTAACTGTTTTGGGGGGGGTGTCTGTAGCCGACGGGGGATTGGGCACCCTAGTTGGCACACAACATGGGGAGGACAAAGAAGTAATGCTGACAGGGATTGGGCACCCCCGTCGGCACACAAAGAAAGCAGGGGGCCCAGCCGAGGGGGATCGGGCACCCCCTCGGCATTCAACAATTTGGGGGTTTATACCAGTGAGGAGTGGGCTCCCCCATTGGCACACAAAGAAAGTGGAGAGGGTTAACTGACAGGGGGATTGGGCACCCCCTATGTTGGCAGTAGTTGGGCGGCTACACATAGGAAGGGTCCGCTGCGTATGACAAGCTTTGCTTGGATTGCAGCGGACCTTTTCTTAGATGTGCTCGCCACATTATGTATGCATGGTGTGGCGCCAGCATGCAGGCTGATTGGGGAATTAGGGACGCACCTACCGGTGCGTGCCCTGCATTCACTCAACAGCGACCCCGCCTCCAAAGCTGCACTGTCCCACGATGTTGGCTGCGCAAGCGCGCCAACATAAAAAGTGATAACTTTAGAAAGTCAGTGAACTTGTATATGTCAGCAACCACAATTTAAAGTTACTTTTGATCAAAATGTGCTACACATTTATACTGTAGAAAGCTATTTAGGCAAAACGTTGTCCTGTATACATACAGAGAATACTGGATGGGTAACTATGCAAAACCAGTGTGTTCTGCCACAGAGGGATTCTGATTCCCTCAGATCTTGACAGCAAAGTTCAAGAGGTCCATTGGAATCAGAACCTGGAGGTGGTAGAACACACTGGTTGTGCATGAAGTTGCTCATCCTGTATTTTTTTATAGTGTATAGTATTATGTGAAACATGCATAATGCATTTTTTTTGTTTTCACAATAGAACTGACTTGTGCAGTCTCTACAGGTTTCAGAATGCTGTTGTACCACAGAAGGGTGTAATCACATCCCATGACCTTCGAACTGTGCTACAACAGCATTTTGAAAGGGATGGAATTCTATACAGAACAATGCTCTACTGTACACTTTGTGCAAATAGTATAAATGTAGCATATGTAAATACATATAACTTATGTTTATGCTGGCTTGAGTAATTAAAACAAAAAATTCTTACATTTCAAGAAGTGATAGACAGCCTCATGTCAACAGTCTTCAGGCACTGCTATGTGGTGGGGCTAAGACTGGACTACTTCCAAATATACAGTATGCCACTCTTCAGCAACACACGATTAATGTATTTTCCATGCAACATTGTGCCAAACATTTGGATGTCAGCAAATGGGAATTTCTTTAATAAAACCAGGGGTAAAGCTAGTTTGTGGTACGGCCCAAAAAGCAAATCCATAAGACATTGTTCTGCAATCAGGATTATGAGGAAGAATGACAAAACATGAACATTTAAGGCAGCAGTTCACATACTCGTAAAAAATGGTGCTCTCTGCTTTTGATTAAGCATGGGGGTGTCTAGGCTTCATTACTGAATCAGGCTACTGTAATGTAAAAGAACTTCAGTAAATTTGTTCATTTTTGCCTTACTTATCTTTGTAGATCTAAAGTTAAGATGGCACTGTCCTATCCCCACAGTCACTAGACCAATACTTGTTCCAAGACTAATCTACAGCCTTTAAAATGGTCTTTTTCAATCACCATTTATGCTTCAGTGGCCAAGAAATTGCTTGCCTATAACCTGTTCCATAGTTGATCATGTTGCCGCTGAAATGACATTGTGTCTAAACAAGCCACGGTGGTTAGCAGGCAGAAATGAGAACTAGTAGATCCCTAGTCTGAATCCCACTACAGCCACTGGCCCACTGTGTGATCTTTATCAAATCATTTCTCAGCCATCCGTTACAGTAGCTACTAGCTGTACAATTAAATACAAGCAGAGCTCCACTAAAATTAAGATATTGCACCTCTTCTGGACTATCATTGGCAAATACATCAACATAAGCTGTGCCATCATGAAAATGTAAACACATATTTCTTCACTGAATAGCAGTACGACCTTTAAAACGGGTATAGTCATGGATTAAGTGTCGTTTTGGTATCAAATGGGTTGAACATTTCCTGATTTGTTAAACAAGTTCTGAGACCCATATCTTAATTGCGTACAGCTGCACAGGCTGGAAAACCTTTGGCAGTGTGATTTGGAATTTGTGCAACTCAAATAGAGAATTCACGGGCCATTTCACTCATTCCCAATTGCCGTCACAAACATGACTGACACCTTTAGCCATACATTAAAAACCTTTAACTAGGCCCTAAGAATAAAACTTCCATAAATTAAATACATATCTATCAAATAAAATAATTAAATTCAAACATTACTGAATGCTCTTTTCTATCATGATCCCTTCCTTACACATATAAAGACATTTTAGAAATCAAGTACTATTCAGAATTTCAATGTTGGGGTTTCTTTGATGACTATGAAAAATGTCTCATTGCCCTATCTATAATTACCAGTTCACCAGAGAACTCACTGCTGCTTACACTGCCACAAATCAAACTTTTCCCCTTCTCATAATCTGCTTCACAAGCCTCCACTGCTCTACCACTCTGTTTAACACAACCCCCCCATACCCTGACGTGGCCCATCTCAGACTGATAATTCCTCAAATTTCTGGCACATGCCTTACCTTTAGGCTCTGCCGAAGCTACTACTCTTTCTCCTCTGCAACTTCCCCCCATACCCTATCTTCTGTGGCCCCCTCCCCCCTTGAACTGACTCTTCTTGTCCTTCTAGCTGACCCCAGTGAAGCAACTTTCCCAGGATACTCATTATGCCTGTCTACCTAACATTCTTATGCCCTTAAATTTATTTGTATTTATGCTTTGTTACTGTATTTTACAATATTACATGTATAACTGCGCTTGTATTAAGTCTGTACCCTGTTTGTCCTAATCACTGATGTGGAACCTATATAATGAGCCTGTTCTCAATGGTGTCTCCTAGATCACAATAAAATAATATAAAAAAAACCTGAGGCTCTGGCTCCATTTGCGGCATGTGTGTCTGTGTGAGCGTGTTTGCACATTCATGCATGTGTGTGTGCGTGTGTGTGTATGTGCAGTGGAGTTCTGCAGAATGAATTTATGCCATAACACTCTGCGTGTGCTGGTGTGTGTGTGTGTGGGGGGGAGACTCTACTAGTGGAATACTGCAGAATTCTCAATTCTTATATTACGTGGTTTACAAACACACCATGTATTAGATGCATAGAAAGCACCTGTTTTTGCAATATTTTATTACATTTTTTGTCTATTTTTAAACTTTTAGTGTTAGTTGTTTAATATTTGTCTATTAAACCACTTTATGGACCTGGGGGTAGTCATATCAGATGACCTAAAGGTGGGCAAGCAATGTAAGAGGGCCGCAAGGAGGGCTGGGGGGATATTGGGATGCATAGGGAGAGGCATCACCAGTAGAAAACAGAAAGTTATTATCCCTCTGTACAGACAGCTGGTCAGACCCCATCTGGAGTACTGTGTGCAGTTCTGGAGACCCAGTCTTCGCAAAGACATAGACAGGATGGAAGCTGTCCAGAGGAGGGCAACTAAAATGGTGCAGGGTCTGCACCAGAAGACATATGAAGAGAGACTTAAGGAGCTTAATATGTATAGCCTCGAGGAAAGGAGGGAGAGGGGGGACATGATAGAAACTTTCAAGTACCTCAAGGGAATCAACAAAGTCCAAGAGGGTAGCATCTTTCAAAAAAAGAGGTGTGCAAGAACAAGGGGGCACAATTTGAAGATGGGGGGCGGCTCAGAGGTAATTTAGGAAGTATTTTTTCACAGAGAGGGTTGTGGATGCATGGAAAGGCCTTCCGGAGGAGGTTGTAGAGTCAAAAACAGTGGTGGAATTCAAGCATGCATGGGACAGTCATAAGACAATTCTAGGGGGTAGGGGTAGAAAGAAGTAGGCTGCTGGTTAACTAGGATCTGCAGCTTATCCAGTAGGCAGGGAAATGGGCAGACTGGGTGGGCCAAGCGGTCCTTATCTGCCATCAAATTCTATGTTTCTATGTAAAAACATACAGAAAAGCAGAAACAGTCTGAGGTGCTGAAGCCCATCCACAGAGTTCTCCAATTTGGTGCTCCTAGCATCAAAGTCAGCAATGAGAAACTGGCACTGTAATGTTCAGATAGCCAGGCATTTACCACAAAGTCACATTCGTAGTATTATCTGTTATAAGCCTATGAGGATTTTGCTGATGCATTAAATGCAGTTAAAGTGCAGCATGAAAAAATAATAAATGGACCACTGCTGCACTCGCTGGTGCTTGAAACGAGCGGACTCAGACAATGACTGGCAGAACGGCATGCATGCCTGACAGAGATGTTGGCATTCCTGCACACTGTTCTGCCAGTGGCTGTCAGAGTCCACTCATTACATGCACCAGTAAGTGCAGCGGCAGTTCTTTTATTATTTTGTCACCTTGTTCTATACCTGCATTTGTCTGCACTTTGTCTTTATCAGACTGGAGGACGAAGCAACTGATGTGCCACCAAGGTCTTAGTAGGCCTACAACAAAATTACAGTGTCTGTGACTTTGTGGTGCATGGCTAGCAACCAGGGTATTATGACACCATTGTTTCTCACTAAAAACACAGTCTGTGGCCTTGTACTTTATTACAACCATGGGTGTGGTAAAACCAGCACAACCAAAACCCTGGTGAGTGTTATTGCTCAGACAGAGCCCTGGCATTGTATTTTACCAATTATTTACCAACAGCAGTCTATAATCGAAGATAATGCCCTCTGTGCTGGGCCATATTAAAGAGTCAGTGATGTCTCTGGGAAAATACTGGAAATTGTATGCAGTTCTAGTGGAATTTTCTATTACCTTTCGCTTGTCCTCCCTTACTAAAGAAATGAGCAGGGCAATCAATTCATTATTCATTGGACTTCATTGGCTCTTGCTGCTATGTCTACATTCCATGTCACAGTCTTCTCCATGTGACATCATAATACAATATTTTCTACAGAAACCAACTGTGCTTCACAAACAGAGATGGATGATTTTACATGTACATAGGCTGTAGTGGGAGTAGGTGCAATCAGAGGGACAAGGTTCCTATTTTCAAGTGGCTGTCCTTAGTAATGCAGAAAGAGAGGGGATACAGAAAATATGTGAAATATTAGCAGAGTTATATGTAAATATTTTGTTTTTAAACTTTACCAGACATGTCACAGGCTCTTTAAATGGTTACTCTTACGTAGATTCTAACAGTGATTAAATGCAGCTTTCTAATTCTGCCAGTGTTTTTCCAGCTAATGTTTTCCCCTCCCAACATCCCCTACTCCTTTGAGTCCTTTCTAGTTACCCTTTCCTTGTTTTTCTCACCAACCCTACTCTCCTAACACCCCCCACCACCCCCAGTTTTGGTCTGCCTCAGTTATCAACACCTTATTTATGCTGTTTTTACTGTAATAGGAGTTTATTACCTTGTATTATGTTTATGGCATACTACTGTCTATTGTTGTATTTTCTTTTATCACTTTTGTAATCTATTGTAATAACTGTTTTTATCCAAGTTCAATGTATTTTGAGTGTTGCTATCCTTGCTTCTGTGCCATTTGTTTTTGGCCTGGGTCATGCTCGAAAATGGTCCCTGCGATCAGTGTACTTACCTGGTTATCAAAGTCAAATAAATAAATAAAATGAAACACTGCCAGCTAACAGCTCAATGGTGATTTGCATACTGCTGCCTATATAACTTTGCATTTGTGACATCTACTAGAGAAATTCTTCTTCAATAACCAATGATTGTCCGCCCAAATTTATGCTGGAGATTATCAAGGGCTGGCAGATTTAAATTATACAGAATGGTAACTTTGCCATGACAAAGAGGACAACAACTCACCAAATGATTGAGGGGAATGATCAACCCTTCCGCCACACAAAAAACATTAAATACCCAGAACCCTGCAGCTTCTGTTTTTGGATCCCGCTGGCTACACAGTGATACAAATAACTGGAGATTAAAACTTTTATTTTAGTTAACTTCTAATGGCTTATAAAGCAATAGTAACATTGTTTATGTTGAACTTTTTAGGTAATATCAGATCAGACTGGACTGGGCTGGCAGTATAGCCTAGAGGATAAAGTAACAAGCTGTGAATGAGTTTCGTACATCCAGCAGATATAGGTTTGAGTCCCACAACCTGCACTTGCACACTGTGTGACTCTGAGCAAGTCACTTAACCACCCCAGTGCTCCAGGGTCACCCCTGAAAACAGGCATTGTGCATTGTGGGCCTTACCTGGTTACCATAAGGTTAAACAAGCATTTGTCAATGCCGAATGTTTGCTTGCTGGTATTAGCACTGGAAATGCAGGAGTTAGACAGATGCAGAATAGGAATGGCAATGAAGTATTGTACTTTACACCAACCCCACCTCCATCCTGTAGAGATGGACAGGCATTGGGGTAAGTGGTTGGGTCGTCGCCCATAACGGTCATGCCATGTCACCTCACCCTATTCTGAAGACACCGAGACATGATGAGGTGTGCCTTGGGGTGTTTGGCTTTATAGTCACCCCAGTCCATAAGGACATATGCTGAAATGGGGGCAACATAGGAGAATGGGGTGAAGTCTGGGGCCGAAGAGTCCAAGGTACATCTCAATGCCTGTCAGTGGCTGGGGGGTTGGGGTAAGATGGCATGAGCATTACAGTCGGCAATCCAAAGGCACACCCCAATGCCTGTCAGTCTGTACAGGGAAGGACATTATGGTTAGAAACACTAACCCCTCAGGTGTTTGTTGGTATTTGCACTACAAATTTTCAACATGGCTTTTTTGTGACCCCACCTCTTGAAAGCATTTGGGACCTCTTCTCATGAAGAGTGGCAGTGTGATTTTGTCAATGTGTGCCGAACTTTGAGTTCCAACAGTGACCATGCCATTCTGCACCAGATGTATGAAAACACAGTTCGAGCAGGATGTAAAGAATGACAGCTGTACCATCCATAGGGAGGTGTGAAGAAATGGCAAATTTGAAAATCTGTAGTTGGAATATTAAAAATGCTCACACTTTTGAGCATATGTGAAACTGCACAATGCATGAGCGTAACACAGCCATTTATGGACTTTCATCACTAAATTTTCAACATAGGTATTTTAGGACGTCTGCTCATGAACAGTGTCACTGTGATTTTCCAAATGCGTCCCAAACACTGATTTCCCACAGCGACCATGCTATTCTCCGCTGGAAGAGCAAAATCACATTTCAGTCAGGACATGAAACATTACAGCTGTACTGTTCATAAGATGGTGTGGAAAAATAGCAATGTTGAAAATCTGGAGTGAAAATATTACAAATGTGTGAAGTTACGATCGTGCATGGAAACTGTGCAACGCACACTTGTAACACAGTCATTTTATGGACTTTCATCACAAAATTTTCAACATATGCATGTTAGGACCTCTGCTCATGAACAGTGTCACTGTGATTTTCTTAATGTGTCCCGAACACTGATTTCCAACAGCGACCGTGCTATTCTGTGCCAGAAGTGCGAAAACACATGTTGGCCAGGATATGAAACACGACAGCTGTACTTTTCACAAAGAGGTGTGGAAAAATGGCCATGTTGAAAATCTAAAGTGAAAATATTGCAGATTCGCAAAGTTATGAGAGTGCATAGCAACTGCGTAATGCACACTTGTAAAACAGTAATTTCTTGGATTTTTTCCACCAAATTTGCAATATAGACTTTTTGAGAGGACACCTAATGAACACAGGCACTGTCGTTTTGTAATTGGTCCCGAAAGGTGATTCTACGCAGTGACCGCAAATTCACCTTTTGGGACTGAATAACACCATGACAGTGGCTGAATTCATGAGGAGTGGTCCCAATAACCCCAGTTGAAAATTTGGTGCCAGAATTCCCAAAAATGCCTGATATATGCACCAAAGTTGAAAAAACCCTATATATGCCATTATACAGCTTACCGGTATCTCTTCAGTTCATGGTCGGCTTTGAAGAGTGCAGACGTGTTCCCGGTCCACTGAAGATCATCGCTCTGGGCTCTGGAGGTGACTATGGGGTGAGGGGGGTGTGGGGAGGCAGGGTGCAAAAGTGTGGGGTGCGGTTGGGGATGGAACCACTGGCTCAACTAGGGACCGTTTCCTGATTTACAGGTAAAACAAAAAAAAATAACACTTTGAGGGACCTTTTTTTTAACAGGGACATTTGGCACACTGGGGTGGGCTCCCAGCGTGCCACCTGAGTGTTGTTTTTGGGGGGGGCAGCTGCAGCCGACAGGGGACTGGGCACTCCATCAGCACAAACCTACTTTTTTGGGGGGGACATTATGCCAATGGGAAGTGGGCACCCCTGTTGGCAAATTAAACTGGGATGGGGGACTGAAGCCGATGGGGATTGGGCCCCATCAGCAAACAAAGACTGTTTTGGGGGGTGCATGCTGTCAAGGGGGATTGGGCACCCCCTCAGCAGTGGGAGCTTATAATATTTTTTGTGAACATGGTGGCGACTTGCCGCCAAGTCCACAAACAATATTACACTAGGTAACGTTCCACACTGCAATGACGGGTTGCTCCCTCATTGCAGCGGAAACGTTACAAGTTGGTGGCACTTTTGGAAGCCAGTGTCATCAGCACACTGTGCCTTCATTGGTCCACCAATGCCAAGTCCCCAAATTCAGTGCCTCCGTTGGCTGTCACAGTGCCACGCCTCCACAACCCACTTTTCTCCTAAGCTGCCACATAATACTTCTTGCATATGTGAGCAAGCAAACATAAACAAGCATTTGTCAATGCCGAATGTTTGCTTGCTGGCATTGGCAGTGGTAGTGTAGAAGTTACAGAGCTGCGTAATAGGAATGGCAGTGAAGTATTGAACTGAAGCCAACCCCACCACCACCCTGCAGAGAGTGACAGGCATTGGGGTGTGCCTTTGGGTCGTCAGGCATAACGGCCACGCCATTTCACCACACCCCACCCTGCAGACACTGACAAGTGTCACGGTGTTCGTTGGAGTCTTTGGCCCTTATGTGCACCCCATTCCATTAGGAAATATGGTTAGATGGGTGCGATATAGGAGAATGGGGTGAACTTTGGGGCCAAAGAGTCCAAGGCATACCTCAATGCCTCTCACTGCCTGCAGGGTGTGGAATGTTATGAGCATTACAGGCAAGAATCCCAAGTCACACCCCTGATGCCTGTCATTCTCTACAGGGTTGGGCATTATGGTTGGAAACCCTAATACCTCAGGCATTCATTGGTATTTTCACTCCAAATTTTCAATATGTTTTTTTGTGACCCCACCTCATGAACAGTGGCAATATCAGTTTGTTAGCCGAAAGCTGCTTATGCACAGTGACTACAGCATTTAGCACCACAGGTGCAAAAACATTCCGAACAGGATGTAAAAAATGACAGCTGTACTGTTCATGGGGAGGTGTAAAAAATGGCAATGTTGCAAATCTGCATTAAAAATATTAAAAAAAAACTGGTGAAGTCACGAGCATACATAGAAACTGTGCAACGCACACACGTAATATAATTAGGTTGGGGATTTTTTACAGCAGATTGTCAACTCAGGCATTTTGGTGCCTCCGATCATGAACAGTGTCACTGTGATTTTCTTTATCTGTCCCGAACAATGATTTCCCACAGCGACCACACATCTCTGCACTGAAAGTGTGAAAACACACTTCGGCCATGTTGTGAAAAATGACAGCTGTACTGTTCATAAGAAAGTGTGGAAAAATGCCACTGGTGAAAATCTGGACTGAAAATAATACAAAGTCATGAACTTACGGGGGTGCGTGGAAACTGCGCAATGTTCACTCGTAACACAGTCATTTTATGGACTTTTGTCACCAAATTTTCAACATAGCCATTTTAAGACCTCTGCTTATGAACAGTGTAACTATGATTTTCGTAATCTGTCCCAAACATTGCTTTCACACACTAACAGCACCATTGTGCGCTACATGTGCGAAAACACATTTTGGGCGACATATGAAAAATGGCAGCTGTACTGTTCAGAAGGAAGTGTAATAAAATGGCAATGTTGAAAATCTGCAGTGAAAATATTAAATTCGCAACTTGCTAGCATGCATAGGAGCTGCACAACGCACGCCAGAACAGTCATTTTAGGAATTTTTTCACCAAATTTTCAACATAGCCATTTAAAGACCTCTGCTCATGAACAGTGTCACTGTAATTTTCTTAATGTATCCCATACATTGATTTCAAGACATCGACCGCGCCATTGTGCGCTACATGGGGCGGAAACACATTTTGGGCAAGCTGTGAAATGACAGCTGTACTGTTCATAAGGAGGTGTGGTAAAATGGCAATGTTGAAAATCTGGAGGAAAATATTGAAAATTCGGCGAACTTACTTAGCCGCAAGGAACCGTGACAATGACGTCAGAAACAGTCATTTTTAGGAATTTTTCATCAAATTTTAACATAGCCATTTTAAGACCTCTGCTCATGAACAGTGTCACTGTGATTTTCTTAATGTATCCCATACATTGATTTCTCAAGATATCGACCGCGCCATTGTGCGCTACATGGGTGGAAACACATTTGGGCAAGATGTGAAATGACAGCTGTACTGCTCATAAGGAGGTGTGGTTAAATGGCAATGTTGAAAATCTGGAGTGAAAATATTGAAAATTCGCGAACTTACGAGAGTGCGTAGGAACTGTACAATGCACACTTGTAAAACAGTCATTTTTTGGAATTTTTGCACCAAATTTTCAAAATAGGCTTCTTAAGAGCCCACCTTATGAGCACTAGCAGTGCCGTTTGGTTAATCAGTCCTGAAAGGTGATTTCACACAGTGACTGCGAAATCACCCTTTGGGCCCGAATAACGCCATGACAGTGACAGCATTCACGAAGGGGTCCCAAAACCCCATGTTGAAAATTTGCAAAATTCCAAAAATGCCTGAGATGTGCAACAAAGTTGAAAACCCTATCTATCCCATTATACAGCTTACCGCATTTCCTCAGTTCGCGTCGGCTTTGAAGAGTGCTAACGTGTTCCCGGTCCACTGATGATCATCGCGCTGAGCTCCGGAGGCATGGGGTGGGTGTGTGGAGACAGGGTGCAGTGGGTGTGTGGGTTTTGGGGGCAGGAGAATGCGGCACCATTTTTCTTTACAGGTTGTTTTTTTTAATTACGACGATGCGGGACGCTTGCCACACTGGGTGGGCTCCAGCATAGCACAAGGATGGCTGGGGCATGGAGCTGACAGGGATTTGGCACCCCTGTCAGTTATAGTATTGCCATGCTGGGGTGGGCTCCCAGCATGGCACCCTGTACTCAGGGGAGGACAGTGGAGCCTGACGGGGATTGGGCACCCCGTGGCTATACCCTGTTACCCGCGCTGGGGGTGGGCACCCAGCGTGGCATGTGGCTTTGGAGAGTGCAGCACAGCCGATGGGGATTGGGCACCCCGCCGGCTATACAGCAGTGTACACATGGGGGGCAGCACACAGTATGCGTGTGTGTATATATGTGTGTGTGTGTGTAGGAGGAGCTGCGATGAGCAGGCGATATCTGATCACTGCTCACTGAAGCGTGAGCTCCCCTTTCAACTGTACACCACTGCATTTTGGAGCTGTCATAGACAGCTCCAGCATGCATTGGAGGACTGGGGCCACGCCTGACAACACACTGACTGAATTGAAAGAGGGGGTGACACACCTCCGAAAACTCAGATGATGGCACTATGTTTCTTGCATATGCGTGCAAGCAAACATAAAAATGACATTGGAGGTAAAAACAACATTAAAAATATTCAATTCTCAGAGAGCCAAAGGCATGCATAACTACTACCTTAGCACTCATTGTGATCATATGAAGTATTTGTTCTTCAGTACTGCACTTACTGTACTGTGTGCTTCAGCACTGTAATGCCAAGTCAGAAGTGTGACTTAATCATGCCATTAAAGTCATAGAAGGTTTCAGTAATTTGATAGAGAAAGACAATGCACATAATAACAATAATAGTAATTAAACTGTATGGAAAAAAATTAAGAGTGTTAAAATAGTGCACATTTTATTACTAGTTTTATTTTTCTACCAGACTATATGCTAAGTAGCAGCTATGAACATACAAACTTAAAGACCCTGAAGACTCTGGAGAAATTTAGAAAAACAAAACCTTAACCTTTCAAAGTTTCTCCAGAGATATAAAGGTCTGTTCAAAGAACATGAAAAACAATGACATATAAGTAACCAGATCACTGGGGATGTTAAGGTAATTACCCCGCCTTGGGGGCTCAAACAAGATTAAGCGGTCTGGGTTCTTAACTTCCTGAATGGGATGTTCATATCCAGATATTTTTAGTTTGCATGGTGCCTCCACCCAGAGTTAAGTTTAAGTGGGCTAGTGCCAAAGTGATATAACCCTCTGGGATACAGTACCTACTCCCCACCGTGTCCCCCTACACATGAAATATGGCGAAACCTTGAAATCAACAAAAATGCAATTAATGACTTACTACATTTTTTAGTTTATCAGTTAAAGCAGAAAGAGGCTGGGAAGGCAGCCAGAATAGCAAAGGCCCAAACAGAGGAAAGGATAGCCAATTCTGTTAAGAAGGGGGATAAGACCTTTTATAGGTACATTAGGGAGCGAAGAAAGACCAAAGGAGGGATACTGAGGCTTAATAAAGGGGAGTGAATGTGGGTAGAGGGTGACAGTGAAAAAGCAGGGATACTGAATGAATATTTCTGCTCAGTATTCACAAAAGAAAAGGAGGGGGAGGTACCTAAACCAAACAAGAGAAACACTCTGAAGATGAGGGTCAATACCAGTCCATTTACAGAAGAAAGGGTTCTGAAAGAACTAATAAAATTGAAGGTGGACAAAGCAATGGGGCCTGATGGGATTCACCCAAGAATTCTAAAGGAACTAAGGGTAGAACAAGTGACACCGCTGACTAGTCTCTTTAACAAATCATGGGAGGATGGGGTGGTACCTGAGGACTGGAGGAGGGCAGATGTGATTCCTCTTCACAAAAGTGGGAGCAGGACAGAGGCAGGAAACTACAGACCAGTTAGTTTGACCTCAGTGGTAGGGAAAATGATGGAATCACTTCTGAAGGAAAGAATTGTTGAGTACCTAAAGGCCAGTGGGGCACAGGACCCAAGGCAGCATGGATTCATGATGGGGAGGTCATGTCAGATGAATCTAATATATTTCTTTGACTGGGTGACCAAAGTAGTAGACCAGGGAGGGGCTGAGGACATGGTCTACCTAGATTTTAGCAAGGCATTTGACACAGTCCCACACAAAAGATTAATACAAAAGTTAGCCAGCCTTGGAGTGGGTCCCAAGGTGGTAGCCTGGATAAAAAATTGGCTAGACAACAGGACGCAAAGGGTAGTAGTAAATGGAGTACACAGTGAAGAAAGGAGGGTTACTAGCGGGTACCACAGGGTTCAGTACTGGGACTGGTCCTTTTAACATCTTTATAAGTGACATTGCAGAGGAACTGGAAGGAAAGTATGTCTCTTTGCAGACGACACAAAGATCTGCAATAGGGTTGATACACAAGATGGAGTGAAAAGGATGAGAAGGGACTTGGCAGGGTTGGAGGAATGGTCAAATGCATGGCAGCTCAGATTCAATGCAAAGAAGTGCAAGGTAATGCACATGGGAAACAAAAACCCAGGGGAAGAGTACACAATGGGGGGGGAGATACTGACAACAGTAAAAATGGAAAGGGACCTGGGGTAATTATATCAGATGACCTAAAGGTGGGCAAGCAATGTGAGAAGGCAGTAAAGAAGGCTGGGAGGATACTGGGATGCATAGGAAGAGGCATCAATAGTAGAAAACAGGAAGTTGTTATCCCTCTGTACAGACAGTTGGTGAGACCCCATCTGGAGTACTGTGTGCAGTTCTGGAGATCCCATCTCCGCAAGGACATAGACAGAGTGGAGGCTGTCCAGAGGAGGGCAACCAAAATGGTGCAGGGTCTGCACCAGAAGATGTACGAAGAAAGACTAAAGGAGTTTAATATGTATACTCTTGAGGAAAGAAGGGAAAGAGGGGACAGGATAGAAACTTTCAAGTACCTCAAGGGAATCAACAAAGTCCAAGAAGGTAGCATATTTCAGAAAAAGAGATGTGCAAGAACAAGGGGGCACAATTTGAAGATAGAAGGGGGACGGCTCAGAGGTAATGTGAGGAAGTATTTTTTTCACAGAGAGGGTTGTGGGTGCATGGAACAGCCTCCCTGAGGAGGTTGTGGAGTCAAGAACAGTGGGGGAATTCAAGAATGCATGGGACAGACATGAAGCAATCCTAGTGGGGAGGGGGTAGGAGGAAGTAAGCTGTTTGTTAACTAGGATCTGCAGCTTATCTGTTAGGTAGGAAAATGGGCAGACTAGGTGGGCCAAGCGGTCCTTATCTGCCATCAAATTCTATGTTTCTATGTTACACATAATATGTTCACAAGACAAAATGTAAAATACCAGTAAATTGTTTATTGTGTAATACTCAAAAGGAATAGGGGAATGCAAGACAAACCTCTTTTTCAAACTCTTGTGAACTTTGAGGTGGCAGGGCTGAAGTTAGCTTCCTGACTAGGATTGGTCTATTGAACACTTTTGAAACCTCAGTGACCTTATGCAGCAGTGCCTACCTCCATCAAACAATGTGGTACAGTAGCTGTAACCTTCTGAATTACCAGCCCACCTGTAATGGAGCCACTACCCACTTCCCTCTAGTACCAGTTTAAACCCTTTTTAAACCAACTGGGAGCTCCAAGTGCTTCGCTGGATACCCAGCCAGTGAAATGGTATAAGCCCAATGTAGTTGCAGCTGGTTGGCCAGTTGTGGTGTACTTTTGAGCAGAAGAAACACTTTTGTTAAATCCAACCCCCAAAGGCCATGCATTTGCTAAAATGGCAAAATGCAGAAGCAGTATCAGAAAATTCTGGATAATGGCCAAAGCCGTAGCTTTGTGGCAAACTTTATATAAAATCCTATTTGCAGGGCAAGTCCTGAGAGTACTCATAGTTATGGAGTTGCCAGCTTTCCTACCAACTTGGGACTTTTTTCCTCCTACTTTCTTCAAGTACAGGTCCTCTTGAGCAGTTTATCAGTTGTGCAGTTGGAGGAGTCAGCTCCACAACTCAGGTCTCAGATGCCTCAGGAGGTGGATCAGGTTTTCTGCTTCAGCAGTCATCTGGAGCTCTTTGGTGCCTCTGTCTTCCTCCTCCATGGGATACACCAGTCTAGGGGCAGGGGCCACATACTACACACACTCATCCAGGCTTCTGAACCCTTCTGTAGCATATCAGCCTGTGCCTATCAGTGGTCCTGACCGGCCCTGTCTGCAGTTTCAATACAGGCTTTCACACAGCCAGTACTCAGCCTCAGGTCACACACAAGTTGGCAGACGTGGCACACTTACTGGAGCAGCTTGCTTTTGCCTCCTTTCACAGGAACAGTCACTTTCACCAAAAGGTGTTGTTCTGATACAATCAAAAAACACACAGTTCAGACTCTGTACCCTAGGTTGTAGAAACCTCAGATTCACCTCCTGATGAATGGCTGTTGAAGCCCTAGGTAGGCTTCCCTCAGTTGACTTCAGCCAGCAGCACAAGTCCTCCTCATACTGTGAGAGTTCACTGCAGACTAGTTTCTTCTGGATTGGCCCTCAGCCTTTCTCTGGGCAATGGCAACTTCTTACTGGCACAAAGAGCTTTAAGCCATTGTAATTAGTATGCAAAATGCTCATTTAATGCCCTACTGGTCAGCAGAAATGGCACCAAGCAAGCCGCAGTCATTCTCCCAGAATCCTCTTGGGGTCACATACCAAAATCTCATTGGCTGTTGGCAAGGTCAGAGATCATCAAGATGGAATCCTTCACAACACTAGGCGCACTGGTTCCAAAACAGTTATTTATTTGGCCTCCTGCCCTGTATTTAAGTTAACTGATCCCTTAGTTTGATGACACACTGGTGCCTTCTGTTCGGGTCAGTGACTGAGGAAAATTGGGTGCTCCCCCACGCTGTTGGGATCTCTGTACCACCTGCTCTCACCAGGCAGGACGGTCCCCATGAAGAACGTGGTCAGAGCTGCAGTTGCACCACAGGCATAATGGCACCAAATGCATGCAGCATTTTTCTCTCCCCCTCCTAGTGTCTCTAAGCCACCTAATAACCACTGGCATCCCTGGGGCTGGAGTACAATAGAGGGGCTGATGTCCATTTGGGCTGTAGTTGTGGTGGTGAGAGCTGTTGGGCTGGTGGCTGTGGTTTGCAGTGGTGAACAAGTTGGGCATGCTAAACGCCAATTCAAACAGCCAGGTGGCTGCAAAAAGCAGTTTCTCCAGTCCCCACTCAGGCTGCAGTCCCAGGGGGCCAAAGCAGCAGAACAGAGGTGGTGATGACAGTTCAAGACAGGGCAAAGAAAGTCCAGGTAAGCCCCATCATTGGGGGGGGGGGTTACACTCTCTCCCATCTAAATTCTTGAAGTCTGCATCAACTCCATCAACTGAGCCCATTTATAAGAAAACAGTACATAACACAACAGGCATATAGCATACACAGTCTATTTACACAATTGTTTCCTGAGATGATTAGGCATACAGTACTACCTAGTCTAGACAAATACAGCTAGTCTAACAGAAATAATGAAATGCCTTTCAAATTTCCTGTAACAGCTGTCATGACAGTAACATTTATTAATAAAGAAATTCCATAACAGTAATCGATCTTCCTTTTCATCCTTTATTTCACTTTACTTCTTCTGCTCTGGGTAATATGGTCTGGGTTGTACAATGCAGCAGACAATTCAGTGCAGTGATGTGGCTATAACACAGAGGATAATGTATGGTCTTTGGTTAGCAGCCACACTGTAACCACTTCGAGAGGTTGCCATGACATCACTGTAAACCTCGAGAGCTCAGATCGAGAGGTTTTCAGATGTCATGGCAACCTCGAGAAGTGTTTTCAGTGTGGTTATTAACCAAAGATCATACATTATATTTTACAGTGTATGGGCTACCAAGATTGTGTAATCACTTACTGAATTACTTTACAGAACATTGATTGTTGTGAGCATTCTGTTTTGTTATACCACTGATATGACATACTCAAGAAGAGTTAACAACAGAGTGATGTCATAGCAATGGCATAACAAGGTTGAAATCTGCTTCATTTCAGTTAATAATAAGGGCTCCCCATACATTATATAGACACTTCTGTGTACTACTTACCATAGCAAGTTTGTAGGGGCTAACAGAGAGTCATATGTTAAATTGAGCAATGGTTTGATAGCTCTGTCAGAGTGATAGTGTGTAACAATCACTTCTTCCTCAGATTCAGGACAAGCTCCTGCCATTTTATTAAACAGCAATAAAGCATCCTCTGTCAAAATGGGTTCTGCAACTTCCTCTATAGATTGATCAGGCTACACAGGTTCTTCATCTTCTTTCTCTGGTACAACCTTGAGGAGGGGCTCATCATCCACAGATACATCTGGCGTTCTTTCAGAGTCTAGTATTGTTAATGTGGGCTCTGCAGGAAGCACATATGACATGATACTTGTCTGCTTGAGCTCTTCTAATTCAGTGTCTGAGTTTTCCTGATCTACTGAGCACTGGTTGTGAGCAGAAGAATTTCAGATTGCCTCTTCTTTTGCTTTTCTTTTTGTCTGCATATAACAGATCAAGATGTGGTTTTTTTTTTTGAGGTTCTAACTGTCTAACAGGAAAGAGATGGTTTTGGTGGATGGCCCAAAAAATACTTGACTCTCCTTTGGGATATATCTTGTATATGGACATGTCTTGCCCCTTTTTCATTACAACATAAGGGGTATTGCCCCATTGGTCAGCAATTTTGTGCTGCCCTGGCAGTCCCAAATTTTGTAACAGTACAGTCTCCTTGCAGCAGTCCTGTCTCTTCACCCGTCTGTCTGTCAACTATCTTGAATTCAGTGGATTACAGGATCCAAGGCAGCATGGATTCACTGGGGGAGGTCATGTCAAACAAATCTGATAAATTTCTTTGACTGGGTGGTCAGGGAATTAGACCGCGGGGAGGTGGATGTGGCCTACTTAGATTTCAGTAAGGCCTTCAACACTGTTCCTCACAGAAGAATAGTAAACACGCTGGACAGCCTGGAAGTGGATCCCAAGGAGGTAAACTGGGTTAGAAATTGGTTGCGTGATAGGAAACAGGGGGTGGCAGTAAATGGCATTCACTTCAAGGAGGGGAGGCTGACAAGCTGTGTGCCACAAGGATCAGCACTAGGATCAGTTCCCTTTAATGTCTTCATTAGTGACATTGCAAAGGGGCTGGAAGGGAAGGTAAGCCTTTCTGCAGATGACAGTAAAATCTGCAACAGGGTTGACACTCTGGGGGGGTGGAAAAATAAGGAGGGATCTAAGTAAGCTTGAGGAGTAGTCAAGAGTGTGGCAACTAGGATTCAATGTGTAGAGGTGCAACATCATGCATTTGGGGCACAGAAACACGGGGTGGAGTGCATGATGGGGGGAGAGCTACTGACAACCAGAAAACAGTAAAGAGACCTGGGGGTAATCATATCTGATGACCTAAAAGTGTCCAAACAGTATGACAAGGCAGTGGCGAGAGCCAGTGGGATGCTGGGGTGTATAGGGAGGTGGATTACCAGCAGAAAGAAGGAGGTGGTGATACCTCTGTACAAATCTTTGGTGAGACCTCATCTAGAGTATTGTGTCCAGCTCTGGAGGCCACATCTCTGGAAGAAGACAGACAAAGCAGAGGCAGTTCAAAGGAGAGCAACCAAAATGGTGCAAGGTCTGCACCAAAATCCCTATGAGGAGAGACTTTTTTTTTTGCTGTAGTGCTTTTTATCCTCCTGGGAGCCCTGGTAGATGGCTGCAGTCTCTCCTTGTGGAGAGACTCACTCTCTTGCTTCCCAGCATCCCTGTATCGCCAGCCCCGGTCAGTCTCCTATGGATTGCCCCCCTGCGGTGGGACCAGGAGGGAGGTCACTGGCACTCCCCCACCCACCCCAGAGACCCAATTCAGATACACTGGGGCCGACCCCCGCAGACGCTGGAGCCATAATGGAATCTGCTAGGCTCCTTTTTCCACTTTTCTCCCACCCCCCCCTACCACTGACGTGATGATATCAGCTCATGCTTCCTGACCTGTACTGCCTTCCAGCCATTGCCAGAGGGTAGTCAATGAGCTGGATGACAGGTCCCCCTCCCTCCAAGAGAGGTGAGCAGTCCTATGGATGCTCGATACTCTCTCACCCCTGCTGACCCCCGGCTGCCTGAGCTTGTTCCTGAACCTGGGTCGTTGGCATCGTGTGAGGTGTGGCATCCAGTGCCTCAACCCTCAGCGCCACCGGGCTGTCTCTGTGAGGAGAGACTTTAGGTCCTTAGTGAACAGTAAGAAAGCTCAGGGGGTAGAACCTTGGAACGTGGGAAACAAACGGGGAGGGGGACAGCTACAGGGATAAAACTGTGAGCTGCATCTCAAGCAGATGAGATAGACCATTAGGCCTAATCTGCTAGCAATTTTAGTATGTTAGTATGACCTCAATATGTATACCTGGGAGGAGAGGAGGGAAAGGGGGGGATATGATGGAAACAAATACCTCATGGATATAAATAAGGTAGAAGAGGGAAGCATTTTTTGCAAAAAAAGATGCTCAAGGACAAACGGTCATGATGTAAAGCAAGAGGGGGTAGACTCAGGGGTAACATTAGAAAGTACATTTTCACAAAAAGGGTGGTGAATGTGTGGCATAACCACCAAGTGTAGGTGGGGCAAAAATGGTAATGGAATTAAAAAATGCCAGAAATCAAGTAGGGTCTGCGGTATTGCAGTAGGTGGAGAAAATGAGCAGACTAGGTGAGTCAAGAGGTTCTTATCTGACATCAGTTTCTATGTTTCTGTTATACCTATTTTTATTGACTTTGTTATGGCTGCCATACCTATTTTTATTGGCTTTGTTGCACTTTGCTGCTGCGTCCACAGCCAACTTGTAGGCAGTATTTAACTGATCTTTCAATTTTTATGTTGCTAGCATGCATGTGCAAGAAACATAGTGCCATCATCGGAGATTTCGGAGGTGTGTCACCTCCTCCTCCAATTCAGTCAGTGTGTTGGCAGGTGCGGCCCCTGTAGGCCAATGCATTCTGGAGCTGTCTATGACAAGCTCCAAATGCAGTAACGCAACAGTTGAAGGGGAGCTACGCCGAGTGAGCAGCGATAAGATATTGGCTGCTCACGCCCAGCTCCCCCCACAGACACCTCCACGTAGGTGTGCGCTGCCTCGTCCCCGCACGCACTGTATAGCCGACGGGGTGCCCCTCAGTAGAGTGCCACGCTGGGAGTCCACCCCAGCGTGGCAAGTGATCCTGTCGATGGGAGTGCCCAATCCCCTGTCGGCTGAATGCCCCTCAACCATCCTTGTGCCACGCTGGAGCCCACCCCAGCGTGGCAAACATCCAACGTAGTCCGTTTTTTCCTGCAAAGAAAAACGGTCCCAAGTAGTCTCCCTGGCCTCCACCCACAACCCGCACTCCACCCACCGCGCACTCCTGCTTCCCCCACCCTCAATTTACACTTACCTCCGACCTCGCCGACGATCTTTGTGGATCGAACACGCTTGCACTCTTCAAAGCCGACCGCGAACTGAGGAAATGCCAGTAAGCTGTATAATGGGCTAGATGGGGGTTCAACTTGTTGCATATCTCAGGCATTTTTGAATTTTTGCACTACATTTTCAACATGGGTTTTTAGACCCTTCTCATGAATGATATCTGTCATGGCGTTGTTCGGGCAACGGGTGATTTCGCAGTCACTGCACAAAATCACCCTTCAGGCCTGAATAATGCCATGACAGTGACATCATTAATGAGAAAGGGTCCCAAAAACCCCATGTTGAAAATTTGGTGCCAAAATTCCAAAAAATGACTGTTTTACGAGCGTGCGTTGTGCAGTTCGTATGCAGGCTTGTAAGTTCGCGAAATTTCAATATTTTCACTCCAGATTTTCAACATTGCCATTTTACCACACCTTCTTATGAGCAGTACAGCTGTCATTTTTCACATCTCACCCAAAATGTGTTTCACCATGTAGCGTACAATGGCGAGTTGGTGTAAATCAATGTACGGACAATTAACAAAATCACAGTGACACTGTTCATGAGCAGAGGTCTTAAATGGCTATGTTGAAAATTTGGAGAAAAAATTCCTAAAATGACTGTTTTACGAGCGCTATGCTATGCGCAGTTCCTACGTACGCTCATAAGGTCACGAATTTTCAATATTTTCACTCTAGATTTCCAACATTGCCATTTTGCCACACCTTCTTATGAATAGTACAGCTGTCATTTTTCACATCTCACCCAAAACGTGTTTCCACCCATGTAGCGCACAATGGCGCAGTCGGTGTGTGAAATCAATGAATGGGATAAATTAAGGAAATCACAGTGACACTGTTCATGAGCAAAGGTCTTAAAATGACTATGTTGAAAATTTGGTGAAAAAATTCCAAAAAATGACTGTTTTACGAGCGTTCGTTGTACAGTTCCTACGCACGCTCGAAAGGTCGCGAATTTTCAATATTTTCACTCCAGATTTTCAACATTGCCATTTTACCACACCTTCTTATGAGTAGTACAGCTGTCATTTTTCAAATCTCACCCAAAA
The DNA here is from genome assembly GCA_016271365.2 of Neoceratodus forsteri. Taxonomy (NCBI): domain Eukaryota; kingdom Metazoa; phylum Chordata; order Ceratodontiformes; family Ceratodontidae; genus Neoceratodus; species Neoceratodus forsteri. The sequence goes on along the minus strand of CM057459.1, from coordinate 239,804,632 downwards.
TGTGTTTCACTCCATGTAGCACACAATGGCGCAGTCGGTGTGCGAAATCAATGTACGGGACAAATTAAGAAAATCACAGTGACACTGTTCATGAGCAGAGGTCTTAAAATGGCTATGTTGAAAATCTGGTGAAAAAATTCCCTTCAGATGTTCTGCAATATTACTAATGAAGACATTGAACAGAACTGGACCCAGGACCGATCCCTGCAGCACCCCACTGGTCGCCTCCTCTCCCTAGACTGCACCCCATTTACCACCACTCTCTGCCTCCTGTCTGTTAGCCAGTTTCTAACCCAGTTTACCACCCTTTCCCCCATGCTCAGCCTACCCAGCTAGTTTATCAGCCTCCTATATGGGATGGTGTCAAAGGCTTTGCTGAAATCAAGGTAAGCGTTGTCCACTGCCCCACCCTGATTCACTTCCTTTGTCACCCAGTCAAATAAATCAACCAGATTTATCTGACATGATGTCCCCACTGTGAATCCATGTTGTCTATGGTCCTGGGTTCCGATGGCATCTAGATGCCCCACTATCCTTTCTTTAAGCAATGTCTCCATGATCTTCCCCACTACTGAGGTGAGGCTGAATGGCCTATTGTTCCCTGCCTCCTTCCTGCTGCCGGACTTGTGTAGAGGGACCACATGTGCCCTCCTCCAATTCACTCATGTTGAATGGCTCAGTAAACATGGCTGGCAGAGGTACTGCTATCTCCCTTCGCAGTTCTGTTAATATCCTTGGCCGTATGCCATCTGGTTCCATCGCTTTGTCCACCTTCAATTTAGTGAGCTCCTGCAGGACTCTTTTGCCTTTGAATGGACTATTGTCCACCTCTTCACCCCTTGGCAACTGCTGTATTGCTGTGGCCCTTGTCCCTCCCACTCTTCTGTGAATACTGAACGGAAAGACACAGTGGATGTCTTGGGAGGAAGGCATGAAACTGTCACTTCCAAATACCTAAACAGCACATACAAGCAAGCAACATTCGGCATTGACAAATGCTTGTTGGATATACTGAAGATAAGTATTTGGCCTGCCTCCACCAGCTGAGACACTGAAACAGAAGTATACCAGGAGTCTAGCATACTGGTCAAACACTGACTGCAGCATATCTTTTTCAAAAATTTTGCATGGTGCTTTGATAGTTTGCTATGGGATTCATACTCACATTTGATTGTCAGTAGTAGATGCAATTGGTCATCTTGACAGAGCATCAGCATCAATATGATTCAAACCAGGTCTGTATGCCAAATAATAACAATATGTTGACAAAGCACATAACCATCTGTGTCTAGCAGCATCAAACTTTGCACATTTTCTTATACATCAAAGGGTTATTATTTGTTTTGGCAGTGATGTGTGCCCCATGCAAGTATTCCTGAAACTGGTCTACAGTTGCCCACTTGAGAGCAAGGAACTCCATTATGTTGACAGGGTAGTTGCTTTCTGCAGTGTTCAGACTCCTGCTTTCAAAGATGATAGGCTTTAGTTCTTTAAGAATAACTTTGGTACAGGACAGTCCTAAGTCGAGAGTATCCAGGAAGATTTTAAGAGATGGCAACCCCTTCCTTTCACCTTCTTCAAAAGAGTCAAGACAATCCAGGTGAACATTCTCCCCAGATACCTATACCTCTTTCAGACCCTGCTATTGCTGTTCCCCAGTGCAACTTCTGGAAAAATGACAGCACATCTGCAAAACAGACTCTTGACACTGCAAAACAGATGGAACACCTGGCTCTTTTACATTATGACACAGATGGCAGAGGTGGTACCTTAACTAATTAGGTTATAAACACACAGGAATTGCAGCCGAGGAATGGGTACCCAGGTTGAAAAGCTCACAGAATATGAGACAACCTCCTCACCACCTGCACCCATAACCAAGCAAAAACATGGAAACCCTCGTATTCCTGTCCACAAATAGATTTTAGTAACATGCTCTAGATATGTATCTAAATGTACTGACTCTTCAAATGGCAATTGAAAACCAGTATTAAGAAATATAAGCTGTTCCAAAAACATCAATAAATTTCAAATTTTAAACAAAGGGACAGCCCCAAATCCATGGAGGTTTGCTTCAGTATGCAGAACATACTAAAAGATAAAGAAGCTCAGTGCAAATACACTGAGGCAAGGTCTACCCCTTGTGTTTGTCTTTTGAATTATTTTTTTCTTTTTTGGGGGTCTCACCATGACCCAAAACAGTAAGACTGACCTAGGGCTAGTTCATTTCCCCTGGGGTGTCATACAGACGAGGCACACTGATGAGTCTTGGGTAGGACGAAACACGTCTGTGTCTTCTGTTTGCATCCTTTGCAGATTGTGTGAGAAGTCCTTTGGCACCATGCATTCCTGCTTAAAGCTGAACCAGCCTGAAATGTCATGGTGATTTGCATATACATCCCATGATGCTTTGCATTATGGGGGTATGTGTGATTTTGTATTTCTTATGTAGAACATGGAGTTTGCTGAGTCAGAATATGCTAGCACTGCTGTATTTGTGAGATGGTTGATGATTTCTTTGAATGACTTGTGACACTGGGCATCCCATCTTTGTCCAAAAGGGTCACTTGTTTGAAATACTTAAATATTAGTTGGTTGGATATGTAACTGCAGGATAGCTTTTGCCTTTGTTTGTTGGCAGGTAACCTGAGTTAAATTCAGCAGGTGTCTGACCACTTGGGTATAGTCTTTAATGAAGCATCTGTAATACCCACAAAAGCCAAAGTGTTCAATGTTCTTTGGGTTGGACCAGCTGGTCAAGCCTTCAGCTGCTTGGATCTGTCTGAATTCCTCGTGCTGATACAATATGTCCTATATATTTGATGGAACTCTTGAAAAACTGACATTTATAGCTAGAGAGCTTGAGCTCAAACTCTTCCAGTCAATCTAGCACCTTCAATAGATGAGTCTTGTGCTCCTCGCGAGCTTTCTCGGACACAATGACATCATCAAGGTAGACAAGGCACTCTAGGAAGTTCATGTCTCTAACTGCGCATTCCATGAGGCATTGGAATTTTCCTGGGGTGTCAGATATGTCTTGTGGCATATGAAGGAATTCATAGAAGCCAAGTGGTCATATGAATGCAGTTTTTTCTCTGTCTTTGGGAGCCCTCAGTAACTGATAGTACCTGCTCCTCAAATCCAGAACTGAGAACCATTTGTTTCCATTAGGACAACTGAAAGCAGGGCTGGTCCACTGGCGCAGGGGTTGGATTTCCAAATGCAATGCTGATCCCCTGGGTTCGAATCTGGACTCATGACATTGGAGGGATGATGGGGGGGGGGGGCGTTGAGCATCCTGTAGACTGCTGAAGTCCTCCTGGGGGAAGGGTGTGTGATCAGTGCATAATTCATCCCCTGGTGGTGGCAAAGGAGGAGGAATACAGCTGCCAGCGCCTGTTTCTGTGGGACATGGGCCAGACATCAGCACTTCTGCCTCAGATGTCACTGCACATCCTGCCTCTCGGGGGTCTTTCTCTGAAAAACCCTTGGGGTTCTGTTGGTGAGATGACATCTTCCCTGCTCCCAGACCCCACAGCATGACCCATATCCCCTCACCCCCTGGTACCATATGTCAGTCCATTGGGAAACCAGCAACCCTGCCCTGTGGTGAAAGCCAGGGTGACTTCCAATACCATGGTAGGAGTTCTGTCAGGGAACCAGCAGCCCAACCGGTGGGGGAAGCCAGGGTGCTTGTGGAGTGGAGGTGTGTCCCAGGATTTCAGGTGTAAGGATGGAGCCATGGGGATCGCAGGAGAGGACTGATGGTGACTGGCAAAGCCCTGATGCCAAAAGCATAGCTAATAAAATCAAGCATTTGTCAATGCTAAATGTTGTCTCGCTGGCATTGGCTTTGGTAGTACCAGAGGTACAGATGCATAATAGAAATGGCAGTGAAGTATTGAAGTGATGCCAACCCCACCCTCACCCTGTAGTGAGCGACAGCCATTGGGGTGTGCCTTTGGGTCGTCAGCTATAACACTCATGCCATTGTATGTCACCCTACCCTGTAGATACTGACAAGTGTTGTGGTGTGCTTTGGGGTCTTTGGGCATTATACTTACCCGATTCCATAAGGAAATACACTGACATGGGTGCAGTATAGGAGAATGGGGTGAATTTTGTGGCCGAACAGTGCAAGGCACACCACGATGCCTGTCAGTGGCTTAGGGTGGGGGTTGGGGTGCAATGGCATGAGCATTACATTTGGTGATCCCAAGTCACAGCCCTGGCGCCTGTCAGTCTGTACTGGGTGGGTGCTACAGTTGGAAACCCTAACACCATAGGGGTGCTGTGGTATTTTCACTCCAGATTTTCAACATGAACTGTCTGAGAGGCCACCTCAAGAGAAGCGGCACAATCAGTTTGTGAGCTGAAAGGTGGTTTTGCACAGCAGCTATGCCATTTGGTGACACAGGTTCGAAACACATTTTGGGCAGGATGTGGAGAACAGCAACTGTATTGTTCATGAGGAAGCATAAATAATAGCAACATTGAAAATCTGGAGTGAAAATATGAGAAATTGATGAAGTCATTAGCATGCATAGAAACTGCGCAACACATGGCCATAACCCAATTATTTGTTGGAGCTGGTTAGCTGCATTTTTTAACATAGGCATTTTGGGACCTCTCTTCATGCACAGTAACACTGTGATTTTGTTAATCAGTCCCAAAAGTTGATTTTCCACAGCGACCATGCCCTTGTGGGCCACAGGTGCGGAAACACATTTTGGGCAAGATGCAGAAAATGACAGCTGTACTGTTGATAAGGAGGGTGTGAAAAACTGCCAGTGTTGAAAATCTGGCATGAAAATATTGCAAATTTGCGAAGTTACAAGGGTGTGTGGAAACTGTGCAATGCATGCTTGCAACACAGTCATTTTATGGACTTTCGGCAGCAAATTTTCAACATAGGCATTTTTGGACCTCTGCTCATGAACAGTGTCACCGTCATTCCCTCACACTGTCCCAAAAACTGATTTCACATAGCGATCGTGCACTTCTGCACTGGACATGTGAAAATGCATTTCAGTCAGGATATGTAAAATGACAGCTGTACTGTTCATAAGAAGTTGTGGAAAAATGCCAATTGTGAAAATATGAAGTGAACATACTACAAATTCACGAAGTTACGAGCGTGCATGCAAACTGCAAAATGCACACTCGGAAAACACTCATTTTATGGATGTTCATCACCAAATTTTCAACATAGGCATTTTAGAACTTCTGCTAATGAACAGTGTCACTGTCATTTTCATAACGTGTCTCGAAGATGGATTTCCTACAGCGACCGCGCTATTCTGCGACGGAAGTGCGAAAGCACATTTCAGCCAGGAGGTGAAAACTGACAGCTGTACTGTTCATAAGAAGGTGCAGAACAATGGCAATGTTGGAAATCTGGAGTGAAAATATTATAAATTTGTGAACTTACGAGCGTGCGTGCAAATTGCGCAATGCACGTTCGTAACACAGTCATTTTATGGAGTATCGTCACCAGATTTTCAACATAGGCATTTTAGAACCTCTGTTCATGAACAGTGTCACTGTCATTTTCATAATCTGTCCCAAACATTGAATTCCCACAGCGATCATGCTATTCTGCGCCAGGAGTGTGAAAACACATTATGGCCAGCATGTGAAAAATGACAGCTACACTGTTCACAAGGAGGTGTGGAAAGTGCCAATGTTGAAAATCTGGCATCAAAATATTGCAAATTCTCGAAGTTACGAGTATGCGTGGAAACTGCACAACACAGGCTAGTAAAACAGTCATTTTTTGGATTTTCTCTAGCAAATTTGCAACATAGGCTTTTTGAGAGCCCACCTCATGAATTCTGACACTGTCATGGTGTTAATCGGTCCCGAAAGGTGATTCCGCACAGTGACCACAAAATCACCTTGTGGGAACCATTATCACCATGACAGTGAAATAATTCATGAGGAGGAGTCCCATAAAACCCATGTTGAAAATTTGGTGCCAAAATTCCAAAAAATGCCTAAGATATGCATCAAAGTTGAAAAAAAACCCTATTTATTACATTATATAGCTTACCGGCATTTCCTCAGTTCGTGGTCAGCTTTGAAGAGTGCAGATGTGTTCCCGGTCCACCGAAGATTGTTGCGCCAGACTCCGGAGGTAAGAATGGGGTGTGGGGGGTGTGGGGAGGCAGGGTGCAGAGTGGGTGGGTGTGGGTTGTGGGAGGGGGGCAGGGAGACGGTGAAGGACCGTTTTTGTTTTACAGGGTTTAATTTTTCAGGTGGGATTTCCCCAGTGTGCCACCTCAGTGTTTGTGGGTGTGGGGGTGCTTTAGCCGACGGGGGAATGGGCACCCCCATCGTCACATAACAAATGGGAGGGGAGGGTGCATGATTCCAATGGGGAGTGGGCTCCCCCGTCGGCAAAGAAAAACTGTTGGGGGGGAAGCATGATGCCGAGGGGATTGGACCCCTTGGCAATCATCAAGGGGAGACACATTATGCCAATGGGGAGTGGGCTCCCCAGTTGGTATTGTGACAGAAGCAGAGGCGCAGTCACTGCCGCCATGTTGCCTGCACCACGGGAGGCGTGTAATGGTCATGCTGCATGAGAGCTTCGCTCTCATTGCAGCAGACCTTTTCTTTGTTATGATGGCCACATTAGGCATGCATGAGGTGAGTGACTCCTGCTGCCTGATTGGGGAAGGAGGGACGCACCTTCTGATGCGTGCCCTGTATTCGCCCAACAGTGACCGCGCCTCCAAATCTGCTACTATCGCAATATGTTAGCTGCGCTAGCACGAGCCAACATGAAAAAGACAGTCTAAAGCATCCTGAATCCTTAGCATGGTATATTGATCTGGAATGGTTTGCTTATTGGAAGTTCTGTAATCAACACACATATGAACTGCACCATTTTTATTGCACACAATAGGAGAGGCATAGGGACTTCTTGGTTCTTGATTTATTCCTGCTGCAATTGATTCCTCAAGATGTCTTCTTACATCATCAGTGTCTGCTTGGCCAGGCGACGGGATAATTCTTGAAAAGGCTGATCATCATATAGCCTAATCTGATGTTCCTCCTTGGTGATATGTCCAATATCCCATTCACGAAAGCAAAGATACTTTGCTTAATTCTGTCAACTTCTGACTCACTCAGGTCTTCCATCTTTCGGGCACTTGAGACTCTCTAAAGAAAAAAAACTCAGGGCTGATTCCAGCATTCTCATCTTCAATGTCAGGTTGATGCTGCACTGCTCTGTCTGCAAAGTACACCCAGGCCAACTTTTGAACTTTTCTTAAAATAATATCTCAGTTAGTCACATTCTTCACTAGGAGAGTGATTCCTTTCACATAGGCATCCATTCAGTACACTCGGTTCAACCAGCACTACTTCTTTCAATCTGTGTTCTTCTGGGGCAGCTGTCATCAGGATCTGGTTCTTCACATCTTGTTTCAGCCTTTTCACATCACTGATGCTACCTTCTGCATATGGAGTAAGACAAGAGATTCAGCTTCTCAGCACCAGTGCCAACAGGATCATTTCAGTCATCTGGTCTCTTCTTCATCTACTTCCTGTAGGCCAACTTCACCAATCCATGCACTAACGGTGCTCTTCCATTCTGCTGCTTCTCTTGCTCCTGCAAAAGGTGGGCTAGGCATCCAAACATGTGTACATTTGTTCCAATGAGAATGGGCATGTTATCAAACATTCTGGACTGTGTGCAGACCAATGCCAAAGTTTCCACTGTGTCAACAACTCCAGCTACTGTTGATAGTAAAGCAATCCAGACTTTGAAGTAACACAGAAACATAGAAGTTGACGGCAGATAAGGACTGCAAGGCCCATCCAGTCTGCCCATTTAGTTTTCTACCTTATGAATGTACCATAGGCCTTTACTCTGTCAATGGCCTATCTATGCATACTCATCTGTATAGCTGCCTCATGCCTATCCCATGTCTGTTTGAAGCCCTGCACTGTATTCATATCCACCACTTCCTGAGGTAGACTGTTCCATGCATTCACCACCCTTTCTGTGAAAAAGAACTTCCTCACATTACTCCTTAATCAGCCTCCCTCTAATCTCATGCTGTGTCCTCTTGTCCTGCTATTTTTCTTATATTGAAACGTTAGACTCTTTCACCTTGTTAATGCCCTTAAGGTGTTTGAATGTTTTGATCATATTACCACTCTCCCTCCTTTGCTCTAGGGTATATGTATTGAGCTCCATTAATCTGTCCTCATATGTTTTCTGATGCAGTCCCTGCACTATTTTGGTTGCCTTTCTCTGGACTGCCTCCATTTTGTTAATGTCCTTGTGAAGGTGCAGCCTCCAGTACTGCACTAATACACCCCAACATCCTTCTAGCCTTACCTACTGCTTTAGTGATCTGCTTGGATGATTTCAGGTCATCTGTGATGATGATGTCCAAGTCTCTTTCTTCCCTTGTGATTGCCAGCATCTCCCTTTCCAACCCATAGGTCTCTTCCCTATGTGCATGATCTTGCACTTCTTTACGTTTAAATTCCAGTTGCCGCTCTTTCGACCATTTTACCAGTTAATCCAGCTCTCTTCTCATTCTGCAGACCCCATCTGGATCATCTACTTTGTTGCAGATCTTGGTGTCATCTGTAAACAGACAAACCTTACCCTCCAGTCCATCTGCAATGTCACTGATGAAGATATTGAAGAGGACTGGCCCTAGGACTGATCCCTTGGGTACCCCACTTGTGACTTGCATCTCTTCTGACTGTATACCATTTACCACCACTCTCTGTTTTCTGCTGCCAACCAGTTTGCCACCCAGTTGACCAACCTCTGACCCACCCCAAGCCTACCCATCTTATTAATCAATCTTCTATGTGGAACAGTATCAAAAGCTTTGCTGAAGTCAAGGAAGGCGACATCAGCTGCACCCCCTTGGTCAACCACTCTGGTTATCCAGTTAAAGAAATCAATGAGATTAGTTTGACAGGACCTTCTTATTGTAAACCCATGCTACATTGGATCCTGTGCTCCTATGGAGTCCAGGTGTTGCATTAACCCTTCCTTAAGGAGTGCCTCCATAATCTTACCCACTACTGAGGTAAGACTGACTGGTCTGTAGTTCCCTGCTTCCTCCCTGCTACCACTCTTGTGGAGTAGATCAGATGAGCCCTTCTCCAGTCTTCTGGGACCTCTCCTGTGCTCAAAGACTCACTAAACAGTTCTGATAATGGCTCTGCTAGTTCCACCCTTAGCTCCTTTAGTACCCTGGGATGTATGCCATCCTGTCCCATTGCCTTGTCCACCCTGAGCTTAGCGAGCTCTTGTAGGACCCTTTCTATTGTGAAGGGACTTGTGTACACCTCCCCCCACCGGTGTCCATGGTGCTGAGCTGTCAGTCCTGCCCTACCTTCACCTCAGTAAATAATGAGCAGAAGTATCTATTTAGGATAGATGCATTTCCTTGGTCCTCCTCCACATACTCCCCCTTATCCCCTTTCATCTTAGTAATACCTCCTCTGGACTTTCTACTTTCACTAATGAATCTATAGAAAGTCTTGTCCCCTTCTTTTACTGTTCATGCTAGTGTTCCCTCAGTTTGGGCCTTTGCCTGCCTTACTGCCTTCCCTGCTTCCCTTAGGGAAGTTTGGTATGCCTCCCTATCTTCATCCCACTGCATTCCCTTATATTTCCTGAAGGTCAGTCTTTTGGCTCTGACCTTTTCTGCTACTGTTTTTGAGAACCAAAGTGGTTTCCTCCTTTTTTTGCTCTTGCTTTTCTCCCTAACACAATGGAATGTTGCTTCAGGTATTGCGTCCTTAATGCTTGCCCACTTTGCCTGTACCTCCTCACCTGTATTTTTTCTTGCCAGGGCTAGCTTAACTTTGTTGGCCATCTTATCAAAGTCAGCTCCTCTGAAGTCCCATATTTTTGCATGGGAATGGGATGATTTAGTTCTAGTGACCAAATTGAACCATACCATGTGATGGTCACTGGACCCCTGGTGACCTTCAACCTGGAGTTCTGTGATCCATTCCCTGTTAGTCATTACTAGAGCTAGGATAGCCCTGTCTCCTTTGGGTTGTTGTACCTGTTTTTTGAGGCCCTCCCCAGCAGAGAATCCACTATGAGTCTAGTTCTGGTGGATGTTCCTGCTGGTATTGACCAATCTGTATCTGGCATGTTGAAGTCTCTCATTATCAGAACCTCCCCTTTGGCTGTCATGTTCTGTACATCTTCTGACAGTAATGTGTCTAAGTCCTGTAGACAGCCCCAGTTCATATGATTGTCCCATTTCCTGTTTCCAGGGTGGCCCACAGTTCTTCTAGCTCCTTATGTGTATTCTGAATTTCTGTAGCTTTGATATTTTCATTGACATAAAGGGCTACTCCCCCCCCCCTTTTTGTACCTCGGTCTCTTCTGACTAGTACATAGCCGGGAACTGAAGTCTCCCAAGTGTGGTTACTAGTAAACCATGTCTCACTAATGGCTACTATGTCTAGTTTAACTTCTGTCATTGTTGCCTGCAGGTCTGGGATCTTATTTCCCAGACTGCAGACATTTGTGTACATTATTTTCCATTGGCCAGATTTCAGTGCGTTAATTGTTGGGCGAGGTCCGGCATTTCCCCTGCGCATCGTATGGGGTGCTTATGGATTCAGTCGAGCAGTTTACTGCTGACTTTCTGCTGATCTTTTGTGACCAACACTCTTTTTTCTGTGTCCATAATTTTCACATCTATATCAGAATACTCCTTTTCTCTATTGAGGTGATATGGGTGGGTTATCAGGTGGTGGCCTCCAGTATCAGTAGCTTTATTTTGGAGGATATGCGTTTGGTGCTCTGACATGGGCACTGACTGCAGTTTGTCCTCATGCTAGGATTCTTTCAATCTGCTAGGCCATGGGCTGAGTACAGTATATCCCTCTGTCAGTGACACCAACATAGTGACCTATATCACTATTGACAAAATTGACAGTTCGGTGACAGGTTGCAGTGTTGGTGCTCCTGACACAGGGGCATACTGTCTCCAGGTCCTGCATCCCCTCTCTGAATCAACTCTGACTCTGAGTTCATAATCATTAGTACAGGGTATGTGGGGCGCTGAGCTCCCCACATGGGGGGTTCAGGGCGAAGCCCCCCAACAAAAAAACAGACTGGGAGACAACTGGGATTTATGTCGACCACAACTTGTAGTTGACATAAATCCCATCGCTGAGATGCCAGTTGATGAAAGTGTTGTTGAACCAGCATCATAAAGTCACTGAGTACTGCATCTTGTCAGTTCAGTCAACAAATTACACAATTCATTAACTGGGGTTTGGCAGTTACTATCTACAGGTTGTGATTGTGCTTGCACTCCTATGCCCGTTATGGTTAGACGCTTGTTAGATGGAGCAGCATTTTGACTTTGGTGGGTGTCTTGTCAACCAGAGGGAGATAATTTGATTTTGTGATCACCTCCTTGTACTCTTTGGACAGTTCTTTTAGTTCTTGAGTCTTTCAAGGTGGTACACTTTCAATGAATTGAGTGTAACCCTCCCAAAGATGGTGGGCTTATCTGGGGTCATCTCCTTGGACACTACAATGCTCCCTGCCTGGAAGGGTTCCTTCCAGTGATGTAAATACAAGTCCAAGAGTAAAGCATTGCTGCATTCCTGGTTCCTGGTTGATTGTGCAAATCTTTGCCATGTTGTGACTTTAAGAGATTCAGCTCTGCCTTTACAATGTATAGCCTGTGGTAGGTCTGGCTAGAATGAGGCTCATGACTGGCCGGGCAGCACCCCAAAAGTTCCATTGTACAGTCGCTTACTAATATATATATATATATATATGAAGCTCTGTTGAATGCTGTAACTGTTTATTGCTGAATCTGAACTGTTATGCTTAAAAATGAACTTTGACATTTGGATTGTTTACATTTTACTTGGCCGTCTGCCATGATGATACTTTGACCCCACTCTGGGCCAATCAGAACTCAAGGGGTCCTAGTCAGCCCTTTTTTTATATGGCTGCTGGGAGAAACTGTGAACTGTATGCTTGGTGCCCATTTTAACCAATCAGGATGCTTAAACTGTGACTGATAGCCTGGGCAGCCAACCAGATTGCAGGATTCTGTTCTCATTCAGTCGAGAGAAATGGCTGAACAGTTGGTCTAGCGTGAGCTTCTGTTCTGTGAGGAGGATCGGTTCTCAACTCAGGGAATTTGGGGAGAGGTCTGTTTTATCTCTTCCTGGCCTGGCATTTTGAGTGACTCTTTTGAAACTGCCAGGTGCTTCAGACCAATCTAAAAGTCTCCACAGAGAGAAAAGAAGTGATTTCCTCAGAGCTGAAAGTCCATGGTGAGGTGGGCATGGCAGTGAGGGCCAGTCCTAGGGTGACTTTTAAGACAGCACATAGCTTACATGACAGATTAGTACACATTCACTTCACCATGCCCAGAGAGGAGATACACACATGGTTACCTAAAAGACCAATGGGCATGTACAAATGTAAAAGGTGCAACATTTGCAAGTATGTAAATGAAGAAAAAAACCTTGAAGCATACAAAAACAATAAAAAAAATTGAGATAAAAGATTTGATCAAATGTAACTCAGTCTTTGTTGTGTACATAATTTGGTGTGCCAGCAATATTGCCTACATATGGAGAACGGTTAGGAGCTTGAAGAAGAGAATCCAGGACCAAATAGGCTACATTTAGGAATGAGAGATTAGACAAAGCAGTATGAAGGCAATTTTCAGAAGTACATAATGCAGATCCTAGTAGCCTGTACTGCATGGGTATAGAAACAGCAAAATGTGGAAGAAGAGAAGGTGACAGAACTAATTTATTATTAAAGAAAGAAGGGTACTGAATATTTAGGATGAATACTGTGAATCCAAATGGAATGAATAAAACATGGGACTTAAAGCCTTATTTGACATAATAGTTGAAACAATTTATGTCATCCTCGATCGTACCAAATTCTCAATTTTCAGTTTTAGTTTATCCACTTTCCCTCCTGACTTCATCCTCTTCCTTAGCCCCCACCCCACCCTTTTCCCTCATTTTAGGAACATATTAGCCTTTATCCCTGTACTGTATACAAACTACAAATAGGTTCTCTCTGTCCTTGACAAGCACTGAGTATGACATTAGCCAATGTTACTGCTATGAATTATCTAAGTTAACTGTACTTGTTATTTGTTTTGTTAGATGTTCATTATAATTTGGAGCAGTACAAGTGATACGTTGAAAAGCTACAGATTCCCAGAATGAGCCTTGATTCAGGAGGGTGTTCACAGCAAAAGAATTGAATTTATTTGGGCCCCTTGCCTTTTCTAAAAATTGATTCCAGTATATATCATTAGCCTGTGCTTAAAGAAACTGCAGATACATTTTTCTTTCAAAAATGTTGTTATATTGTATGGTCCGCTGATCTTGTGTTTAGCATTATGAATATTATAAAATGTTTTGGTATTAAATAGTCTAGTCATATGACAATATACTAGTGTTAAAATATAATCACAGATAAAATGAAATGTCATATCTTTACTAGCTTATATAGATAAATCCCGTAACATTTATTTCTAAGTACTAAATATGTGTTTGCAATTCTTATAGACACTTGTCTTGAATTTAATGCTTGAGTCTAGATCTGGGGCTTAATCTGATCTCATTTACCCAGCTTTGATTTTTATTCTTACTTTTATTTATATTTTATATTTGATTTTGTTTATGGCATCAGGAGTTATAGCAATAATTAAACAGTGACCTAGGTTCAGGTTTGAATCAAGTAACAGCCAATGAAATGTTAGCAAATCCTGTGATGTCACAAATTTGAATGTATTTGAATCCTTGTGTGTGTATCCCTCACTAACCCCTTAGAAGCCTCAGGAAAGGTGAAGCACTAGGTTCTGTAGTACTCAGTGAATTTATTGATATGGTATTCGTGTCCTAAATAAAAGGACTATCACTTTAACTTTACATCGCTGTGGCTGTGGCTGTGGCTTCTTTTGATTGTAGAGTGCAACACTATTTAGACACAGACTGAAAGGTGATCTGTGTGTCTGAGAGATCCCCAAGCTGTGGGTCAGTGAGAGACCAGTTTGCCTCAGAGACTGTAGACTAAAACTGAAGCCTGGGGCCACCAACGTTGTCTCCAGCCTGTTTGCCAAAGTGGAAGACCTGAATTTCTGTATTGCCAGCTTTTCTATCAAAGACTGCAGTTTGCAAGTGGTTAAGCTGTGTGGCCTATCTGAGACTGCCAGAAGTTAAACCTGTGATGCCAAACAACTTTACAGAGAGTGTTGCTGCCTATTCTACAAAAGCTGCTGAGAGACCGGTGTGGGGAGTCAGCTTCTGCAGAGAAGATCATCGTGGGTTGCCGACCATCCTCTGGGGAAAGGCCATGATGAGGAGGTGAGTTGTGTAAGTCCTGGGCACTGTATCCTGGTCCCTGTCAATGAGGGAGAGACCTGTAGCCTGCAGACAACAACCAGAGAGCCATTCCTCGAGACAAACCAGTCTGGAAATCATCCTAGATCCCAAGGTCCTGGTCCAGTGAGTACCATAGGGTTTAACCCTGCAACACAAATAAGTGTTTTCCATCTGATTTGCTTTCCAAGTTCTCATTGTGGTTTAAACTGTTTTTGCTGGCTACTGGGCCTGAGGATTGCAATTTCTGTGTGGTCAAAAGTATGTTTATGTTGCTACAGCCAAGTAAAGCCTAAATCATTCATTTATTTAAGGGTCCCAACCAGCTGTAATGTTGACCAAACCACAGCAATGTTCAGGCCTGCAACCAACTAGATCTTGGGTACCCAGATTGCAGTGACAAACTGTTCAGAGATAAATATATCTGAATGTTCCTCTAACACATCAACTCACCAGTTGCTCTAAAGTAAATCTTGATTTGTGTCCACTTCCCCTGTTTAAACACCCAAATAAATCAGTTTGTTGTGTGAATGTTAAACTGATTCCTGAGCATATTATTACTGAAGGCTGAGTTGTTGTACAAAGCTAAAATATGCATTGTGTTATGTTGAATATCCATGGCACTCCAGGCATTACATCATGGGTTTTAGCCCGCCTGATAGGCTAAGGATGTACATGTGACCCAGGATCAAATTTCACAGTATACCTTGGTCCCAGGAGCCCGTGCTCCCCAGTTTTCTTTGTGCATCTGAAAAGGCTTCAGCACTCCAGGAGTCCCTGTGTGTTTGCAGTGTTCTATTTTAAGGTAGGCCTGAGTACTTTGAACTTCAGCTAATTTTTTTTTTTATTCCTGGAGTTTCCTTGGGCCTACCAGCATGATTAACTTTAATAATTTATGTCAGTTGCTGAGGAAATTGACTAATTTGCTGTCTACATGTCTGTTTGTAGGAGGGGGCCTCCCCCATTTAATAGTCAGCATAAAAGTGATGCCTAGCTTGGTTAGTTTCTCATTCCCGCTGTTGTATGCTGTAAAGATATGTCTAGTTTGCTGCATAGTTTGCATTTGTAGAAGATATTTTAGTTTGCTGTACAGTTTGTTGTGTATATTTACTATGGTGTGCTGAGAGTGGGTTAGTTCCTACCACTCAGTTTTTTGTGTGCGAGTTGTTGAAGTTTTAGAGAGGCAGGTGCTTCCACTTTGTTTAAATCTCCATGCTTTCCTGTTGTTTATTTAGTTTCTGTACCTGATTCGCTAGGCATGGGTCTGCCCACATGCCAACGTTCAGGCCTGCTCCTGGGGTCATGGCAATGCCCTTTCCCTACCCTCTCTTAATATACCAGCATGCCTGGAAATTATTGGAGACATTCCTCACTCTGCATGTGCCTGCTTCTAAAATGTGATGCTTTTTACTTGATCGAGGGAAGTGGTCAGGCTTAATCATGGTTCAGCTGGATAATGAGAACTAAGAGCCCCTCCAAACAGCATCGAAAGTATGAACATTGGAGTTATTTAAAAAAATGTAGGCTTTAAATGCAGCAAAATGGGGGAGAGGTGCCTAGTACTCTACCTGCATGTTCCTGTTCGGTCACACACCAGGAGCCACCCCACTAATTTTACTAAGCTGTATTGTAAAACAGGATTGAGCTTGAAACCTTTTATACTGATCTGAATGTAGGAGAACTGTGGCCTTCTTCAAACTGCAAGCTCCTTATTAAACACCTGTGAGCCTTTCATTGGCCAGAGAACACTATAAATAATGAAGCCAGGAGAGTGGTCTCCTCATTAAAAATAGAGGAAGCAAGGAGACCTTAGCTCTGATATGGTAAGTTAAAATGTGATGCTTTTTACCTGACCGATGGAGGTGGTCACTTTGCTGAAGTGGTCAGGTTTAATCATAGTTCAGCTGGATAATGAGAACTAAAAGCCCCTCTGAAAAGTATGAAAAGTAAGAACAATGGAGTTATTTTTAATAAATTGCAGGCTTTAAACGCAGCAAAATGGGGGGGGGGCAGTGCCCTAACTGTTGGAAATTATTGGAGACATTCCTCACTCTGTGTGTGCCTGCTTCTTTTCCCTCACTAGAGGAGACTTGTGGCACAGTTTCCTTGCACTATTGCTTCTCTCTGCATGGTCGGAGATACCCGGCAACTATCCTTTGGTTGCCCCCCTCTCCCCTAGCAGGGTAGCAAGGCCCATCCATCTTATGAAATCGATGTCACTCCCTCTTTTTATGAGCCACACTATTTTCTCTTCTGTATGTCACTGCCCTCTCTGGCTCTCCAGTAAGCGTGGCCAAGATGGGATTAACCTCCCATGGATTCCTTCAGTTTCGGCAGCCCCTATCAATGGCTGCCGAACTGCTCATGGGCATTTTTACTAGTTTGGCCCTGATCTCTCTTTCAAGTGGGATCAGGCTTCATCAGACACCACTCTTCAGTCACCATTGTCTCCAAGCCGGTCTACGGGATTCACAGTTCCTGTTCGAGGCCACCATCCCCTACTCCTCCAGCTCCCCTCCCTCCTTGGGCCACTTCTGCCATCCAAGGGAGTGGGAATCCTCCTTTTGTTTGGCAATCACATTCACAGACCTATGAGTTCCTCATAGAGATCTGCACAGCAGTTACACCACTGGGGATCTAAGGCTCAAAGGGGGACACTAGCAGGCTACAGTCTGAAATACAGGAAGGGGTACAATAATTTTTGGTCGTGGTACCTGGCTACCATCTTCAGCTGCACCCAGTTTTTCCCTTCAGCTTTATTTGTTTGGTCTCTCTGATCCTCCCATTTCATTGTATGTGCATTGTTCGGGCTGCCATCTTCAGTAGCTCTGTCGGCGCCCACACATGTGCACTTCTCAGGTGGCCACCATTTTAGTAGTCTATCCCAGCGGCCATTTTAGTAGTTTTTTTGTTTGCAACATTCTTCCCCTAGAGCCACCATACATGTAGTCCATTAGACTACACTACACATGCACAGATATTCCTCAGCAGTCATTTTTGTAGTTATTTCTCTCTCCCCCATCTCCATTTTACTAGGATCAAAAAGGTCTAGGAGCAAAGTGGTGATCCCATACGCAATCTTAAACATACATCCATTTTTGCTATTAATATTGTTGCAACGGAGTACTACCCTTGCATGGCAAGGGGTAGTTTTTTCTGTAACTTAAAGGGGCACAGAATGGTATATAAGTATTAATACTGCTGTATATGACAGCAGAGCATCCAGGAGGTGGATTTGTTAACCCTCACTTACCTGGACACTCACCGTGGCCCTCACCTAATCCTTCTCTTTCTTTTTTCTCAGATGGTGAAGGCAATGCACTGCACAACTTGCAGTGCCACCCTAATGCCACATAATTTGGGGACACAGTGCCTGACATGCTTGCATGATGAAGATGACCTCTCTCTGGAACAATCCCTGACCATGGATCCTGGCAATCCAGGAACCAGTGGAGCTAGTTGGGTGAACCTGGGGACACTACTTCTCCAAAACCAACAGGCCACCATGGCCATGATGAAGAGTCAGCAGAACTTTATGCTCAAAATAATGGAAAAACTAGAAGCATTAACTCATCATAAGACACCAATGTCCTGGACCCACAACTGGATCCCACTCCGCAGCCTAACAACTAAATTGAAAAAGGGAATCCCACTCCTAACGTGCCAGAGCTGAATCCAGGAGATGAAAATGGTGATGAGGAATTGCCAGATGATGAGGAAGACATGTTCTCAGATGAAGGAGAGATGGAAACCAATCAATCTATCCTACCCTCACTTCCAAGCTGTGTTCCTTTGATTTAATTCCAGGCCTTATGAAGGTCATAAAATCTACAATGGGGTTCGAGATTGAGGAAGCCAAAGCTGAATTTAAACTCAACACCATGATTCAACAAAAGCAAGTCATCAAGGAAACCTTCCCCATATGGCCAGCTATTGACATCATTTTCACCAAAGAATGGGAATCTATGGAGACAGGTCGTATGTCTGAGAAGAGAAATATGGACAGGACGTATCTGGTCCAGAATGACAAAGTGAATGTCTGGTGTGTGGCCCCCACAATTAATCCACAAATTGCAACTCCTGTAAAAAGACGGTGGTGCCATGTGACACCAAATCCTTAAAAGATCCCACTGACAAAATGGTGCAGGACATGTTAAAGAAACTTTTTGAGATTGCTGGCATGGCAACAAGGGCTGCCACAACAGCTGTCTATGCAGCAAGAGTGCAAATCCGATGGCTAGGGGAACTACTGGAAAAACAGACCCTAAATCCAGAGAATCTGAATTAATACAGTGAATCCTGGATACAGCTAAATATTTGGGCACATGGCAGTGGATACACTGAAGTTTGAAGCAAGGGTATCTGCACTAACTAACAGAGCCAGAAGAGCTCTATGGCTTAAGCTATGGGAGGCTGATAATGAATCCAAAAGTATATTATAAAATTTGCCCTTGAAGGGTAAACGTGTTCAGAGAGGTGCTGCAGGAATATTTAAAACAAAAGAAGAAGGCAAAGATCTTGCCAAAAACAAGAACAGATCCACTTACTTGCCTTCCGGCAGACGCCACCTTCGAGGAGGAAATAAGTTTTAGCAAGGATGCAGATAGTCAGATTTTAACCATTCCAATTCCTTTTGAGACAGAGTTAACCAATATAAACATGGCTTCCATACTTCCTTCAACTTAAACAGTCACTCTTCCTCCTTCAGAGGACGCAACTCAAAGTTTAGAGGCAGAGGCAAAGGAGGAAGAAACAAACAAATGTAATCACTCAATCCACTCAGGAGCATCATTACCCCTCCAGTGGGAAAAAGACTCTCATTATTTCAACACCATTGGCAGCACACAACCTCAGACAAGTGGGTCCTAGAGGTAGTGTCACAAGGATATGTGATAGAGCTGATGCAAAGGCCAGAAAAACACAGATGCATTCAGTGCCCTGTATCAAAAAGGAGAGCTTCTGCCTATTAACTCCAGCAAATTCTGCAGGACTTGATGCAGAACAAGGCCACTCAATTTTTCCCAAGCAACAGACAGGGACAAGGAATTTACTCAATTTTCTTCCTGGCACCCAAAAAGAACAGGGATCTTGGCCCAATACTGGATTTAAAATTGCTAAACAAATACATGGTTACTCAAAGATTCAAGATGGAGACTCTGAGATTGACTCTCAGAAGCAACACAGTAGGCGACTACCTGACCTCTATAGATCTAAAAGACGCTTACCTCCACATCCCAATTTGGCCGAACCACTGGCAGTTCCTAAGATTCCACACTCTGGGACAGAATTTTCAGTACCAGGCCTTACCCTTCGGCCTAACATCGGCCCCAAGAGTATTTATGAAAATCTCTATAGTCTTAGTAGCCTGTCTGTGGGAATAAAGTGTGGACATTATTCCCTATCTGGATGACTGGTTGGTCCAGAACTCAGTCACAGAAGAACACGCATCTAGTCCTACAGGCCCTGGTGGAGCACGATTGGGTAGTCAACCATGCCAAGAGCTCTATAACTCCCACTCAGTGGTTAGAGCACCTAGGAGCAGAAATAAACACATCCGAGGGGAAGGCAAGACCATCCCAAAAATGAGTAGAGAACATGATCAGCCTAGTCCGACAGTTGAGGTCCAACAGATTTCCCACCATTGGGCAAATAGCTCAAGTGCTGGCTTGCATGGCCTCATGCATCGACCTGGTGCCATGGGCCAGATGGTACATGAGGCCACTCCAGAATTACCTCTTGACTCAAGGCTCTCCAACTGAAGAGAACTTGAGAGTCAAAACTGCACCCTTATGAGAGGTACTCCCCTGGAGTTGTCCTACGAAGCCACTCTAGAGACAGACCCCAGTCTGATGGGGTGGGGAGTGTGCAAGGACTCCCTATCAACTCAGGGCTGCTGGGCCGCATTGGAATCCAGACTGTCCAAAAATGTCCTGGAAATGAGAGCAGTACATTATGCGCTAAGGGCATTCGAGGAGTCCATTGCTGATCAGTCGGTCCTCGTATGGTCTGACAAACAAGTCACTGTAGCTTATATCACCAAACATGGGGGAATAAGAAGCAAGGCCATACAAAAAGAGGTAATGAAGGTAATGACCTGGGCTCAGGTCAGCCTCGCTCACATCGATGCTGTGCACCTGGCAGGCTAACCCAATGTCAGAGTGAATTGGCTCAGCCGACAGCAGGTACATCTCGGGGAGTGGCAACTGCACCTGGACTTGTTCCGGATGACCCAGAAGAGATGAGGACCCATACCCTTGGATCTGATGGCAACTAGAGCAAACGTTCAACCAGACAAATTCTACTCAAGGTACAGGGAACAGCGTTCCAAAGGAGTCAACGCTCTGTCCCAGAAATGGACAATGGACCATGCCTACGTGTTCCCTCCCATTCCCATGATCCCACAGGTCCTGTCCAAAATCCGATAATCCCAGAAGCTCATCATTCTAGTGGCCCCATACTGGCCTCAAAGAACATGGTTCTCAACAGAGATTGCCATGACAATAGACAGATGGAGTCTTCCCTACAGATTCAACATGTTATTCCAAGGTCCAATTACCCATCCAGCCCCAGAGACCTTGACGTTATTGGCTTGGCTCCTGAGGCAGAGATTGCTAAAGGCTGGCTGTCATATCTTGATCATCTCAACCATGCTACAATCCAGAAAGTCATCCACCTCTTCCACCTATGGATGGCAGTGGGGGATTTTCTTGGCCTGGTGCAGGGCAAGAGACATGGAGCCAGAAAAAGCCAACATGTCAACTATCCTGCACTACCTGCAACAGGGTTTGGACAAGGGTTTATCTCACTCATCACTCCAGGTGCAGCTTTTGGCTATAGTGGCAGCACTGGATCCTATCAGGCAGCACAGCTCAGGCACGCAACCAGATGCAGTAAGGTTCCTAAGAGCGGTCGATCTGTTATTCCCTGTACTTACTGTCTGTAATTTGTTTTACTTGTACTCTCCCGGGTCATGCCTGAAAATAGGCAGTTTTGTCTGGTGCACTTGCCCAGTTACCAAAAGCAAATAAATAAATAAGACCATGAACCAGATCACCCATAGCTCCTTGGGACTTAACTCTAGTTCTTGAGGCTGTCAGTGTCCCTCCCTTCAAACCCTTCCTTGAGACACATTTGTACTGGGTGGGCCTAAAGACCTGTTTTCTTCTGGCCATATGCTCAGCACAAAGGATAAGCAAGCTAGGGGTGCTGTCCTGCAAGGAACCCTATACTATCTTTACTTCCGAAGGAGGATCATTAAGGATGGTACCCGCATTCCAACTCAAGATCGCTTCACTGTTCCACAGGGAGAAAACAATTGAGCTCTCAACTCAGTACGAGAGTGCGCAATCAGTAGACAATCTCATTACCCATCATTTGGATGTCAGGGGCACCCAGGCAACATACATCACAAGAAGTCAAATGATACACAAAACAGAAAGATTGTTTATTATTGTGAAAGGACAGAAGCAGGGTATGGCAGCCTTTAAAAATGCAGTTGCAAGTTGGTTAAAAAGAACTATCCAAGAAGCTTACACGGCAAAGAACACCATTCAAGAAGGCATTAAAGCACACTCAACCAGGTGGTGGCCACCTCCTGGGCTGAAAGGGCTAATGTTTTCACTGAAGATATTTGCCGAGTGGCAACTTGGACCTCCATTCATAGCTTTGCAAGACATTACAGGCTCGAGACTTTATACAAGTAGAGGGCCTCTTTTGCAAATTAAGTTCTCTCAGCAATCGGTTCATCTAGCCACTCTTCGATCACTGTGTCTTGCCTTTATGGGAATGGAACTACTGTTTAATGAACCCATGATGTAATGTCTGGAGTACCATGGATATTCAACATAACACAATAGGTGTTCACTCACCTGGTATAGGTGATTGTGTTATTTGATATCCATGGCACTCCATGACCCTCCCATCAGAGCGATCAGAGTGGCAAGAATACTTTTTGATAGAAATATGTAGGATTGGAAGTGCTTAATTTGAGCTTATCTATAAAGGCTGATGATGAATGAGAATAGTACCCACGCATGCTGTCCAGTGTGGGGTTTCCTTCTCTAAAGTAAACGATTCATAGTTTTTTTCCATCAGTCTCAATAGGTGACTGAGCATTAGAATTGTATTAATATGGAAATAAATGGTATTTGATGGGACCTCCTCTTTATCTCCAAAGTGTTTCTCTGTTAACTTACTGGTTCAAAGTGGTATGTATGTATAACTAACCTTGTTTTAGCTATGGAAGAATCGAACTGAGGAGCAGGGACTCCCGGGATCAAGGTATACTGTGAAATTTGATCCTGGGTCACATGTGCATCCCTATCCTATCAGGTGGACTAAAACCCATGATGTAATGTCTGCAGTGCCATCGATATCAACTAACACAATCACCTTTACCAGGTGAGTAAACACCCATTGTTGTTGCATGAAAATCATTCTTTATAGGTGCGCAGGGTGATTGTAAAAGGTCTTAACCTTTTAGGTAAGTGTGATTACTGTGAGCATATTATTAGCACTCAGTTCTAATTGTACCATTGAACGTAAAGTGACATGTTATATGCCAGTATATGTGTGGGACCACTGGTTCAGGCAGTGGGGAGATACTATATGTCAGAAGTTTGTGTTAACTCAACATCAAACCCACTTAAAAGCCACTCTGGGTGGAGGCACTGAACAAATAAAGTTATTGTTGGTATTGAGCCCCTTGCAGTAGTTAAGTCAGAACCCAGGCCTCTCAACCTGCATCCAGGGCAGGAGGCAGGGGTAGCAGCCCATTGGGAGGTGGTGCCCGGTTTACATAAGTAACAGCTTTTAAGACATGGTAAAGCCCCCACTGTTCTTATTATTCTTCAGCTTCTCTGACTTCTCTTATCAGCAGTCTGTGGGGATTCTTCTTTCTCTCAGCCAGGCACAACTTGAGAAGTAATGAAGTGGAATGGCAGGCAGCCTTGAGTACATGTTTCAGTCTCATCTAGTTGAGATCCTGGGATTCCACACTCCTCTTTCAAAATGTTCCTTGCAGTGCCCTCTTCAGGTGATTCAGAAATGCAAACATTGGTTCTCCCGTCCATCGCTTTGTTGTTTTGAACTCCAGAAGAAATGCTGACTAGATTCTGTGCTTCCAAAGACATTTCCCAATACAGTCAGATACCTTTGGCTGGAGCTTCTGGATCAGTGGATCTTAGAGAATGGATAGTTTCTAATGCAAGGCTTTCCCAAGACAGTTTCTTTTCTTGGCTTCTGAGCATTGCCAATCTTGAATTAATGGAGTACTGTTGTCCATCCACAACTTCTTCTCCTGCAGGAGTGGGATCCATGTCTGAGAATATTGTCAACCTTCTGTATGAATTGGATATGGATGGCACATAGTTGGGTCCTGTGCTACGATTTTAGGCAGCGTATCCCTCTTGGTTACATAACAACATCTGGACTTCACTGGCTGACTTCCCCTATTACTGCAGTCATGTATGGAACCTTTCTTGAAAACTCTCTCAGTCACAGGTGGGACTTCTAACTTTGGGGCGGTCACACTGGCATGAGTCACTGTTCTTCACTTAGCACTGTCTCCATCTGGAACCAGTCCATCTGGTATTTTAATGGCATCCATAGCATTGTGACATTCCAACAATATCATTAAACTCATGCAAACAGGTGGCCAAATCACAAAAGCGCAAATATTTTGTCAACCTTCAAAAAGATAACCTGGGAAATCCTCGCAGCTTCAGGGCCTCAGTCGAGTCCCTAATTAATCCCAGGCCCAGCAAACAAATAACACAACTCTCATCTCCCACTGGGCCCATTTACGACTCAGCTAGGATCGCTGACATATTCAACTCAATGTTCATTGACCTTATCCCATACCTAAATAAGCTCTCCCTTCTCAGTCACCTTCAGGCCAGATCAGGAATGCTCACAGCTCCCCATCATGTACAAATTCCACTTCTCCCCCACCCTTCTATTTCATGGCCATTGATCCAAAAATCACCACTAAAATCTTTAAGATTCTTCTGTATAGAGGAAGCCCAGGAAGCAATGGGCTCTACCCCACCTTTCTGAAGCTTATATCCCCAGCTACTGTCAAGCCATTAACCTTCATATTCAATCTTGCACTATCATCATCATCATCAGTGCCTGACTCCTGGAAGCATGCAAATGTTGTTTCAATTTTTAAAGCAGATGATCCCCTACCCCTGAGGATTACAGATCAATCTCCCTTCTACTCCATCTGAGCAAGTTACTGGGAAAAATCATTCACTTCCAGCTATCTAAACATCTTGACAAATACAATCCTCTGTGTCCCCTTCAGCATGGCTTCCGTAAACACCATAGTAAATCCTCTGCACTGGCACTGTTTTCTAACCATGTCGTCAGGAACATGGAGTTGGGGAAGGCTACAGGCACAATCTTTGTTGATTTGTCATCACCCTTCTGCAATTTGGCTGCTCCTCTGGAACTTCTGCCTGGTTCCGAAGTTATCTCACCAACAAGTCCCAATCTATACTCATAGGCAAAGACACCTCTGCCACACTTCCCATACACACTGGAGTTCCTCAGGGCTCAAATCTTGGACCTCTTCTCATTTCGATGTTTAATAATGCCCTCCCCTGCCAACAGCATAAGTTGCAGTGCACTCCTCTATGCGGACGACTTAGTCTAATACCACAGTGACAAATCCTTTGAATCCATCTCCTCCACCCTCATGCTCAACTATGGTGCTGCCCAAAATTGGTTCCTTTCCAGTAAACTCCTTGTCAATGAGAAAAAAATTAAAGCCATGCTCTTTGGCTCCAGACCTTTCCTGGCCAAGGTTGCAAATTCTAACTCTTCCCTTACGGTACTTATGCCGGCTGGCTCCCCCTTCAAAACAGTCTCCTCTTTCAAGTATCTAGGGGTTACCCTTGACCCCTCCCTGACTTACAAGGAGCATATAAATCTCACTGTGAAAAAAAATCACCTAAAGCTAGGTGCTGCTTACCCCGCATAAACACATTACTATCCCCAGAGGCTGGCATAGCCATTGCTCTAGGTAACCTTCTGCCCCACATTGACTACTGCTCCCCCATCTATTCCTATGCATCCTCAACACTGCACTCAAGCCTCAGCACTACATACAAGTCCATCTGTTGCTTTGCTCTTCAAGCCCCCTTTTCTACCCACTACTGCACACTCTATCAATCCCTAGGATGGCTCCCTCTTCAAGTGCGCTTTGACTATGCCATGGGATGCCTTATTGACAACTCCCTTAAGAGCAACCAGTTGTCCCCCTATGCCTCACTGCTTCCTGGTAGAGTGGCTGCTGACCCTTAGGGCCTCCTCCATTTTACCCCTGGAAGTTTCCAGGGTCACCTCGGTCATGGGCAGCAAAGCCTTCTCTGTCACGGCTCCCTCCTCTGGAATCAACTCCCACTGACCATTCACCTACCCACATCCCACCAGTCCTTCAAAACAAGCCTGCAAGCTTGGCTCCTGATAGAGTTTGCCTATAATTGTTCCCTAGACAATGCATGGGTCTGCAAACTGCCCAAATCTTTCCCAGGGCACTCTGAGTTATTGCCTTCTGCTCCACCATCCCATCTGACTTTTCTATCGCCTACTTGTTGGGCTAGGCCTCAGCAACATACTTGCTCGTTGCTGCTGTTATCTGCATCATCCTAACCCCCTGTATCTCATACGCACACCAATTTAGTGTTGCTCTTGTCCCTTTTTAGAATTCTTTGGCTTTAAGGGTTCTGGGGTACACCTGTGGCAGGGTAATTCAATTTAGAGTTTTGTACACCACCTCAGTCTCTGGGTGCTTTCCACCTGCACTCCTCTTACAATGTTTATACGTGTTTTTTATTTTTCGGAAAAAATCAGGCATTTGGTATTTTTATATATATATATATAAATTATTTTATTTTCTCCCAATCCAATGTCAAAATCCAGACATATTCACTTTGAAATGCTGTTTTCCTCATTGATTTTCTTAAAAGATTACATTTTCCTTTTTTAGTTCAGTCACTTCTTCGTTCAAAAGCAACTTCAAAAGCTATTTCATTTCAGGCACTTTTAATTCAAAAAATTCCTTATTTGTGTACTTTACCATACTTCTTTATCATACTTGTTCTCATGTATGGCATGCTGTTGTACTCAATTTCGTGGCTCTATTGCCTATTCCACTTGTTTTTCTGTTTCCACAGTGAACACCTTTTCCCAGCGTGGCATCACCTTTCAACTTTCTTTTGCCCGAAATATTAGAGCTGACGTCTGTTTGTTTTAAGGTCATGCTCCAAACTACTACTGTATGCTTGTCTAACTTGTTTAGAGCTCCAAAGTGCTTACCCTCGCCATTCCTCCTTCTTCCTGCTTAGACAGTCCGGCCTCCTCGGTGCTTGCACAAGTCAAGTGATGGTCACACACTCAAACGTGCTGACATATCTCATATAGCAGTGTCCTTTGCTTTTTAGCATGATTTATATTTCCGCCCTGGATATGCCCTGCTTCTAGCCTAATACTGCTTAAAGGGGAAGTCTCCCATAGGTTTCACACCCATATTTTCCCAACTCCTTATGTGTAACTGTTGTGTTCCTCCTCTAGTTGCCAGCAGTCCTATTGCTGTCCAAATCTAGATTATAAATAAAAATATACAGCCCCCAGAAGTTCTCAATGTGTTTGTCTTCCATGTTACCATCAATGCTGCTGAAGGATGATGTCATCAGAGCAACACATAATGGTACTGCACTAAATCCTGTTCCACCAGTAAATAGAACCTACAATGTTTGGTCCCCCACTTGAGTAATGGGGAACTCTTTAAGTGTTGTGCACATCCTGCAGGGCAGGTCTAATAGGAACTAGGACTATATGAGTGTGATTCAGCACTGATTTGACATGTATATACAGTATACCTTTAAAGAAGTGCCTGCATGAGTTGGGTTAATGTTTCTGTTAGCAAAAACAGTTTACCCAATAAATGACTCTGGGTACAACAAGAGTCTTAAGTGGCATTATATAGCTGTTTTATTATGTTCTGTGTGTGTTAGCATTCTCTGTTTTGATTGACACCAGCAGTGAGACACAATCTTGCAAAAAATGCCCCTTTCCCTTTGTAACTAGGCAGTCAGTGATTGGATGGCTGATGTAAGGCAATAGAGAGTTCAGCTACAACACGGAATAGGTTACCAAGACATCAGCTGCAGCATATGGAAGAAGAGTAACCTAGTGGTTAAAGCACAGGCACAAGAACTGGGAAACTCTGGTTCAAAGTAAAGTCCCTCATTCTCTAACCCTTAACAAGTTTCCCTAACCTCCTTGGGAACTGTGATGGCCACTCAGGTCCATGACTTTAACAGTGCCCCCATTCCCATTATAAATCATTAGCAGTGATGTGAGAGCTACAGCACTTCACTTTGAAGGTCCTGAAAACAAGCTGTGGTAGCCCCAGGTAATGCCAGCATTTGAAGTAGGATGTCCCTCGCAAATCAGATGATACACTTCAGCTGTTGTAGGTAAAGAAACTAATCGGTCTCAGTGTTTGTAGTACTCTGAATTTGCTTAGCTCATTCCTCCCATGTCATATGCATTCTGTGTCTTGGTATTTCCAGTCAAAACCCAGATGTAAGGAGCATTTGAAATGTAAAACAATACACTTTATAAAGTAAGTGATCTAGCTCTCCACTTTCAGGCTGCTGAAAGGGGAGTGTATAATTTGTGCAAAGGAAGAATTCAGTCTTGTGTGATCCTTTGGGAAACCGCTCAAGCCTACCTGGTAAATGAATCCTCTCAAGGGCGTTCACCTGGTTCACTACAGAGTGACTGATTGACTGCTCGATTGATTGATTGGTTGGTTGATTAACTGATTCAGTCTACTGCTTTCCACAACATGTTACAACTGTCTCACAGAGAGAAATGAGCAGTACACAGGAACAGCTTTTGTTTCCTGTGAATGCAATACCATTAGATGTATTATTTGCTCTACACATGCAGTATTAAGGCTACAAGTACCACTCCCTGTGTGAGTTGCATGACAGAACTGCCTTAAGCCATTGCAAACTTAAACTAAAATCAGGATAGACAGCACTGATACCCTTATGTTTTGTTCTGCACTGTTGCTGCAGTGACATCAAGGAATGGGAGGGGCTGTATTACAAGTGACTCATTTGCATGTAAATGGAGGCTTGCTTGACACTTTACTACCTTGTGTCAGAGCCTCAGACCTTAGATGTGTGTTGCAACAGAAGAAATGGCTGATCTCTTATTGACATATGTACAGTACTTGATGTAATGTACAATAAATGCATCAGACATATCCAAATCATAAATATACAGGAGTCTTCTCCTTTAATTCTAGCAACTATATTTCCAGTGCTGTTTTGCCATCCCCTGGCCCTTGCTGTATACTATGTATGTTCTTCTTATTTTAAGCCTGTATTTCCTGCCTGTTGCTGTATGTAAGGACTGTAATATTTATTTTGTGCTTATACCACCAATACGTGGAATTGTACCTATGTATTATGTGTACTCCTTGCTGATGCCTGCCATATATTATATGATGTTTATTTGTTGTTTATGCCACTCTGTGGCCTGGGTCATGACTGAAAATCATCCTTTGGATCAGCTCACTTACTCGGTTACCAAAACATAAATAAATAAATAAATAAACTTTGGGTGTTATTATCCAGGGAATGTCCTCATACAGCTTCTTTGCCAAGACACTTCACTCTGGAAAAAATGTTTTCAGGTTTCCCAAGGTCAGTCTCAGGTAGGACTCCAAGGAGTAGTATGGCTTTTACATGATCCAGCTCCTCACCTGCATACCAACTGACCAAGGTTGCACCTAACTCCACATGGGGTTGACTGATAAACAGGAGATCACAGTGGTACCCCCAAAGTTGTAACTGGGACACCAGGGATGTTGTGCTTATTACCCCTGCCTAGTGGGCTTAAAAAGTGTTGAGAGGACTGGGTTCTTATTTTTCTGACTGGGGGGGTTCATATCCAAATATTTTTAGTTTGCGCGGTGCCTCTACCTAGAGTTAAGTTTAATTGGGCCTGGTGTCAGAGCGGTACAACCCTCTGGGATGCAGTACCTCCCCACCTCCCCACAGTGTCCCCCTACACAAGAAAAATCATAATGCAACCTTAAATTCAGCAAAAGTGCAATGAATTACTTACTACTAATAATATACTGATGAGACAAAATATAAAATACCAATAAAATATTTATTAGGGAATAGTAACAAGCACTAGGGGAATGGAAAGAAAAACTCTTTTTTGAACTCTACTAAACTTTGTTGTGGCAGGGCCGAAGTGAGATGTCTGACTAGGCTCAGCCTATTAAACACTTTAAAGCAGCATTAACCTTATGCAGCAGTGCCCACCCCACCAAACAGTGCAATACCATTGCTGTAAAATTGTGAATTACCAGCCCATCTATACTGGGGCAGTACCCACTTCCCACTGGTACCAGTTTAAACCCTTTTTTAAAACCATGTGGTAGCAGCCAGTGCTTCACTGGGTACCCAGCTGATGTAATGGTGCAGGCCTGATTTAGCTGTATCTGCTTTGTGGGCAGTGGTGCACTTTTAAACAGAATAAACACTTTCGTAAACCCAAACCCCAGAGGCCATACAATCGTTAAAATGGCAAACCTCAACTGAGTTACTTGTAGATCCTGGACCAATGGCCAAAGCTACAGATTTTGTGGTAAGCTTTATATGAAATCCCAGTTGCAGGGCAAGTCCTGACACTTCTCATGGTTCTGGTGTTACCAGCTTCCCTGCCAACTTGGGCTCATCTTCCTCCTCCTCCTCCTCCTCCTCATTGCAGGTGCAGGTCCTCTGGAGCAGTTGATCAGTTGTGCAGTTGGGTAGGTCAGCTCAATGATGCAGGTCTCAGATGCCTCAGGAAGTTGATCAGCTTTTCTGCTTCAGCAGTCATCAGAACCTCTGGCTCCTCTCTCTTCCTCCTCCACAGGACAGACCAATCTAGGGAGCAGGAGGCACATGCCACCCACACACACACATCTAGGCTTCAGGATCTTATGTGGTACGTTAGCTAGTGCCTATCAGTAGCATTGTCCAACCACCTCGCTAACTGTCTGCAATCTCAATACAGACTTTCATACAGCAATACTCACTTAGTTTAACCTCAGTGATCACTCAATGACAGCTGGGTTAGGGATGGGCAGATTGAGTCCTTCACAACACTAGGAGTACTGGTTCCAAAACAAAAGTTATTTATTTGGACTTGTGTCCTGCATTTACAATAACTGACCCCCACAGTTCAATGGGCACACTGGGGTCTAGTGTTCTGGTCCCTGACTGTGGCAAATCAGGGAATCCCCCACCCTGTCAGGAGCTCAGGACTGCTTGCTGCCTCCAGGCAGGGCAATCTTAATGAAGAACATGATGTGAGCCATGGCTGCACTACAGGCACAATGGCTGTGAACTCATGTCGGCTGTTTTTCTCCCCCCTACTAGTGTCTCCAAACCCACTGATGCCCACTGGAGTCCCTAGAGCTGGAGCACACAAATGGGTCTGGTTTCTGTTCTGGCGGCAGTACAGCTGGCAGCCACGGGTTGTGGCAGTAAAGAAGTCCAGCATGCTGAGTGCCGATCCAAACAGCCAGGTGGCTGCAACAAGCTGAGCTAATCCTGTCCCCGCACAGGCTTCAGTCCTGGGGGCCAGAGGGAGCAGAACAGAGATGGTGGTGACAGTTCATTTCAGGATGAGACAAAGGGAGTCCAGGTAAGCCTCTCCATTTGAAGGGGAGAGGGAGGGAGGGGGATTTATACATGTTTTCTTATCTTTACTGGTAGCACATACTAGCAATACAGAGTATTGTGTCTTATCAAAGAAAATGTTATCCAGACTAACTGTGAGGATGCACCAATGTTTTCTTTTTTCAGAGCTACTCCTTTCCTAATCATTTAGTTCCATAATTTTCTGATGATGCTCTTTTAGTCCTTAGAATCTAATTATGTCTACTCCAGTCCATTATGAAAAAGTAGTAAGATAGAAGTTTAAAGATACATACAGTAGTTAATTTGATTTAACTAGGGGCTCAATTTTCCTAGTTTTAGCAGAAGAAAAATTGTGCTGAGGTTAAATAACAGCACACTGTTTTTCTTTCCCATGGACTGTTACAGCTCTAAGAACTCAAGGCAGAGGCAGCAGTGACAAAATCCAGTCATTGTAGAAAGGCAGCAACCAAGACAAATAGAATGTTGCGATGTTTTGCTAGAGGATTTGTGAGTAGAAGGGATGAAGTTATAGTGTCCCTGTACAGATCCTTGGTAAGTCTGCAACTGGAGTATGGAGTGCAATACTGGTCACCCTAAGCAAGAGAGAGATATCATTCAGCTCAAGGCAGTTCAGAGGAGGGCAATATAGATGGTTCAAGGTCAGCAGGGCAAAACATATGAGGACAGACAGAGAGAACTTAACATGTGCACACTGGAAGAGAGAACGGAGAGTGGAGACTTGATAAAGACCTTCAAATAGCTGAGGGATATGAACAAGCTGAATATAGGGGACCTTTTTGTCTCATTGATAATAAAAAAAACCAGAGAGCACTGTTATATGCTGGAGGGGGAAGGTTTAAAAAAGTCAGAAGGCTCTTCTTTACAGAGTGAACGCTGTAGGGATGGAATGAACTCCCAGATGATGTCATCACTCATAAGACAGTGGGGAGGAGTTTCAAAACAGGGTGGGACAGGGTGAAAGGGAGTGGCAGGATTGGGGGAGGGGGCAGGAGCCACTATAATCTCTGGATTAGGGTCTCAGCAATTGAGCAGACTCAATGGACTGTAAGGCCTTTTTCTGTTGGCTATTTTGTATGTTTGTATGTTCCCATGAGAATGTAGAAATAAACAAGTATATCCCATCTACAATATAAAAAAACCTCAAGATATTGTTCGTAGATACGGTTATGCAAAATTACTTGGTATTACTTGGTTTGAGAAGACAAAGTAGGCTAAAAGCCCATTAAATTGTCTTCCACACCTGTGGGTTTATTCATTCATAATATTTTGGATCAGATAAGCATCCAACTTGTTTTTAAAGGACTCAAATGCTGGAGCTTGAACTATATGTGCAGTAAGGGTATACCCTCGCTGTTCTTATAGTGTAAAGTTATCTCTTTCCTGATCCTAGATGTAGAATAAACACTTGTCTAGAATGACATCTAAGGTTTTTTGCCCTTAAATTATATTTGAGGCCACATTGGTTCATTAGTACTTGGTTATCCAGAACCTTGTACATTAGTAACAAGTCATCATGTTTTCTTCTGACAGTTAGTGGAAAAAGTTGTTGGGAGTGTATACGATCTGTATATAGCTTAGGTTATTTAGCCACTAAAATGCGCTAGGCTAGCTATGTAAACTACTGATGTTGAGGAAGAGAAAAGATGAGATTATAACAAAAGATAAACTCCATTTTTGTAGGATGAGCTTGGCCAATACCATAAGAATAGTGACTGCTGTAAACACAATGGGCTCGATTCACAAATCCTCTGTGCTCCACATACATGGGGTATCGGCTTTGGATAGTGTCCTTTCCATGCATGGGAAGTGCCATTGAACCCCTTTGCATGCAGAAAATGGGACTCACACCACCTCTACACCCACACCCCTGCCAGGCAACAGGGCTACACGTGCAGACCAATGAGAAGGGTCACTGAGGGTGAGGCTTAGCTACATGCCATGCACTATGCTGGATCCTTGGTGTGGAGCACCAGTACAGGGGTGCCTACTATGTGAGCAGGGTCCCTGCCATAACCCATATGTATCACTCCCATTGGCCACAAGGCCAGGAGGCAATGGTGCTGTCCACCCCCTGCCCCCCCACAACCTCCAGCCCTCTAACCATACTGTGAGGGCTAGGGACATGGTGAGGCTCAAGGTCAGACTGGTAGGTCCTCTTATGGGATGCATGAGTCCTGGGAGGACCAACCATATCCCATAATCCCCTTCTCATGCACAGCAGGGGATCCAGTCTGCTGGCAGGCAGGCCATCTGATCAGATGGCTGTTTTTGAAGTCTGGCCACTCATGGCACCCCCTGCCACCTCCACTCCACTACGTGGATGACAGACAACACCAGGGATGTGTAGCTTGGCATTGTACATAGCACTTGTGCACTGCACTGCTGATGCAGTACTCTGCAGTCCAGGTACACTCCTTTGGAACATACTGGGGCCTCTTTAGTAAATCAAGCCCAATATGAGAACACTGCTCATGAAACTATATCTAGTCCCTTTCCATGAATGTGCTGATACTTTTTCCATGTGAACTGTGTGTCAGCAATAAGTAAACTAAGAGTAACGTACAGCAGCCTATGCAAATTTACTTGGTGGTCATCCTCAGACTCACCACTGTGATCTCTATTCATATATAGTTTAGCCATATCTACAAGGTTTTGGCCACATGTTTAAAATACATGAATAGGCATAAAAGCAAACAGTAACACATATGCAATAAAAATATGCATACATAAAATTCATTCACATACTATAGAGTGAAGTTCCAGGCAGAGAAAGCAAAAAATTCCCTGCACAAGGCAATGGGACCTGGCGGGATACACACCAAGATGCTGAGGGAACTCAGGAAGGAGCTGGCTGCACCTTTGGCTGCCCTGTTTAACCTAACTTTGTAAACAGGGGAGGTGCCGGGGGACTGGAGGAGGGCAGATGTAGTCCCACTCCACATGAGTGGAAATAGGAAGGAGAAAGGTAATTATAGGCTAGTCAGCCTGATGTCAGTGGTGGGCAAGGTTATGGAACAACTACTGAAGGAAAGGATTGGGGAATACCTTGTTGTCAGTGGTTTACAGGATCCAAGTCAGCATGGTTTCACGGGGGGGAGGTCTTGCCAGACTAACCTGATTGAGTTCTTTGATTGGGTAACCGAGGAAGTGGATCAGGGAGGAGCTGTGGACATGGCCTACCTGGATTTCAGCAAGGCCTTTGACAGGGTTCCTCACAGGAGACTGATAAACAAACTGGAAAGCCTGGGAGCAGGGACTAGAATAGTTAAATGGGTAGCGAGCTGGCTAGGAAACAGAAGTCAGAGGGTGGTAGTAAATGGCGTCCACTCTGGAGTGGGCAGGGTGACCAGTAGGGTGCTGCAGGGGTCAGTACTAGGCCCAGTCCTCTTTAACATATTTATTAGGGACATCACAGAGGGACTGGAAGGGAAAGAATGCCTACTTGCAGATGACACAAAGCTCTGCAACAGACTTGACACACCGGGGGAGGGGGGGTAGAAAAAATGAGGAGCTGTCTACATAAGCTGGAAGAATGGTCACAGGTCTTGCAGCTGGATCTCAACACAAAAAAGGGCAAAATCATGCACTTGGGGAATAGAAACCCGGGAGAAACACATCACGTGGGAGGAGTGGAATTAGCAGTCACAAAGCAAGAAAGGGACATGGGGGTAATCATTTCAGATTATCTGAAGGTGCCTAAACAGTGTGACAAGTAGTAGTAGTAGTAGTAGAGTCTATTTATTTTAAGCACCCTTCCCCATAGGCTCAGGGCATCCTTACAGCAAAATAGACACACACAGCAATTAGGAAACTGTCAACATACAACATGTAAAATGTATACATAAATCCCATTAAAATTATAAACAGACTAATTCCCAAGCTGTCTGATAGTCTTAAGATAAATTCCTCCAGTTCCAAAGGCCTGTTCAAACAGGAAGGGTTTAAGATGTTTTTTTAAAAACTCTATGGATGGCACCTCCCGGAGGTACCCCGGTAATGAATTCCAAAGGACCGGTGCTGCCACTTCAAATGCTTGGTCCCCAGAAAATTTTATCCTAGCCCTAGGGACCTCGAGGAAGGCCTCTCCAGCCAATATAAGAGAGCGAGATGGGGTGTAGGGCTGCAGAAGCTCCTTCAGGTAGGTTCTTATAGGTCAAAAGACCTACTTTAAAGGTGATGCGCCAGCGCACCAGCAGCCAATGGAATTCGTGCCGCACCAGTGTAATGTGACTGAACCTTGAGTGTCCAGTCAACAGCCAGGTTGCTGTGTTCTGCAGAAGCTTCAGGTACTGCATTGCACCTCCTCTGACCCTGAGGTGGAGTGCATTACAATAGCTGAGCCTTGGGGTGATGAGTGCATGTACCAGCGTGGCCAGGTCATAGGGGAAATAAGGGATTTAATTCGGGTGATGTTCCGGAGATGGTAAAAGCCGATCCGGAAAA
The DNA here is from genome assembly GCA_016271365.2 of Neoceratodus forsteri. Lineage (NCBI taxonomy): Eukaryota > Metazoa > Chordata > Ceratodontiformes > Ceratodontidae > Neoceratodus > Neoceratodus forsteri. Next base: position 239,769,065 of record CM057459.1, on the reverse strand, counting down.
CAGCCAACACCTGGGCATCAAGTGCGAGCTCATTGTCCAGAACAATGCCTAAATTCTTGACCTTTGGGGAGTCCTCTAGTTCGGTCAGACCAATAAAGAGCCCCAACCTATCTCCAGAGGCCCCCGCTCCTCCTCTTCGACAAGGCAGTGGGGAAGACAAATAGGATGCTGGGCTGCATAGACAGGGAAATCACCAGCAGAAGGAAGGATGTAGTGATACCCCTGTATAGGTGACTGGTGAGAACACACCTGGAGTACTGTGCCCAATTCTGGAGGCTCCATTTCCAAAAGGACATAGAAAGTATGGAGACAGTACAAAGGAGAGCAACCAAAATGGTGCATGGCCTGCATCAAATGTCATATGAGAAAAGGCTTAAGGAGCTGAATTTGTACTCCCTGGAGGAAAGGAGGGAAAGGGGTGGGTATGATTAAAAGATGCAGATACCTTACGGGTAAAAACAGGGTACAGGAAGGCAGCATTTTTCAAGGAAAAAGAGGATCAAGGACAAGATGTCACACTATGAAGATGGTAGGGGGGAGGCTCAGAGGAAATTTCAGAAAGTAATTTTTCACGAGAGGGTGGTGGATGCATAGAACAGCCTCCAAGCAGAGGTAGTGGAGGCTAAAATAGTTACAGGATTCAAGAATGCATGGGATGCCGACCTGCCAGCGCAGCGGTAGGTTTACCACTTGTGGCACCAGCAACCTAGGTTTGGGAACGAACCCGGGTAACTGGAGGGCTGGCCGGGGGAAGAAGGTTCAAGTGCCCATTGGCTACTTTCCTTCTCAGGGGAGGGTTGCCTGTCCCACTACTCTACCACCACCTGGGTGACCATGGGTGGTGGTGCAGCTGGGACAGTCAGTGGGAGGGGAGGATGTGGGCCGGGAGCCGGAGCTACTGCACGTCATTACATGCTCCGCCCCTTGGCTACCCTTGCATGACTATGTCCTCAGGAAATGGCACCAGAAAACCAGGAAAAATACCCTGCAGTGCTCCCAGTAGACAAAGCTCCCATCTCTGAACTCCAATGCCCCTGCCGGCACCAGCACCAGCATCCCTGATGAAATACAGACATGTTGGGGTGTAAGGGCCCCACCCCGCACCCGCCTGGGGGGTACAACCAAGGCTCCATGGGGGGATGGACTGTGCTGGTCACCAGTCAGAGGAGCAGAGATGAAAAAGGCCACTGGAGACTCCTGAAGAAGGGGAGTACAGCGGAGAGAAGGGGCATAAAGAGACAATAAAAAAAAAAAGAATGCATGGGATAGGTAGAAGGGGATCCTGAAAGTAAGGTGGGGGGGGGGAGTCTGAAGACTAAGTAGGGTCTGCTGTGTAACTGTAGGTAGCAAATTAGAGGCAGACGGGATGGGCCATGAGTTCTTTTTCTGCCAGCTTCTTTTATATTTCTATATTCAAAGATCAGTGGTTCCTTTTTTACACAGAAGTCAGATAATTTTCAATTCGCAGAAACATAGAATTTGTCAGCAGAAAAAGGCCGCTTTGCCCACCCAGTCTGCTCAGATGTTTCCTGCTTAATCTGTTTCCACAGGCCCACACTGGCCTACGACAACCTTTCGTCATCCCTGCCTGTTTTCTAATATACTCCTATGTTTATCCCATACATGCTTGAAGCCCCCCACTGTTTTTTGCCTCCACCACTTCTGCTGGTACTCTGTTCCAGGCATGTACCACTCTTTTAGTGAAGTAGTACTTCCTTAGATTCATCTTAAACCCCCCGCACATACAGTTTCATTGCATGCCCACTGGTCCTGTGCTCTTTCTTATTTGAAAGGGACTCCCCTCCTGCACTGTGAGGTACCCTTCTGAATAATGTGAAAATTCCAAGGCTAATGGGGCTAGCCATTTCTCCCTACCCTTTTGTAAGATGGACAGTGCAGAAGACATTGAATTAAATAACTAGACAAGTTTAACAGCAAACCATAACCACATGGTACTGAAGTATTATGATACAACTTTTTCAGGGTAAGCGGGGTTATTTTAAATTTGATACGTGCAATTGCTCTTCTGTGATCAACGTCCAAACAAAAGTCTACATAGTGCTCCTTCCTCCATTTTATTGAAATTTTTTCTATTCAGATAACATAGTGGGCTCATGTATTCTAGCTAGAACATATTGAATTTCTAAATAATTTATTCTGCCGGTAATTTCCAATGGAGCAAAGTGATGGCAGGTTTCAATAAAGAGAGCCAGCCCTGATTAATATCAAAACCCATTTTTTGAAGATTCTTCCAGATTTTGCCCCACCAACAAAATTTATTGCAAAGACCATCTGATTGTCTTAAGATGTCATTTAGGCATTATTTCTAGGTAGTCTGTCATTATCCATTTTAAGAATATGGACAAAAAAAACGCTAGATTTTTGGAGACTCAGTGAATGTACAGACCGAAGTCTTGTTTCTGCCCCGAGATGAGCACCAGGTATAAAATCTGAAAGACCCAAAATTCTTATTATAAAGTGATTCTGTGTTTTTTACAGAATCATTCAATTACTGTCTGACACCCAAATCTTAGCCTCATACAGGGTGCTAGATTTTATTTTTGTGCCAAAACCCTCAACGTGGCTGCAAATGAGTTCTTGGAGAAAATGTTTTTTTTTTTTTTTTTTTTGTCTTTTGTCACTGACTTCCCAATGCAAGGACCAAGAAATGGAATGGCAGACATTAGCACCCAAATATCTATAGTCCTTTACTACTTTCAGTCCCTGATCCCTAAAGGACCATGTCCTGTTAAAAGAACTGTTAGATCCAAAGATCAATTTTCTTGATTTATTAATATATAGATATTTAATTTCAATAATTTCAACTGGGTTACCAAGTTATTAAGGGTACACTGGAGTCCCACAGCCATTATGGACAAAAGAACAATATTGTCCATATATATTAATAGAGGAATGGCACTCTGATCAATATACAGAGTGCACAGTCAAGATAATGTCTTACAAGTGCAATGGTATTAATATAGACATTAAGAGGAAAGGTGCCAAAAGGTACCCTCATTTAATATCCTGATGAATATTTATGGGATGTGATTTATGATTGTCTGTGTTTGTTTAGTCTTATTTGTGCTATGGTATTAGTAAGTGCAGAGCTCTTATTATGACTACTGGGTACTTATCTATTGAACTTGCATTTAATATTTCCCATAAAATACTCCAATCAAAAGAATCAAAAGGGCTTCAGAGGTCGATAACAGTTGCATGTAATATTTTGATTCCCTTGTTGATATGCTTATCAACTGAATATTGCAGCACAAAAATATGGTCATTGGTGGAATAGTTCCACCTAAAGCCAGCTGGGAGATTTGAGAAATATGAATTTGCACTCTAATACAAAAGCACATTTTGAGCAAACTGCTCAGGAAACAATATTTAATCCCTTTCCACGAATACGCTGATGTTTTTTAGCAGGTGACCAATGTGTGAGTGCTAAGTAAACTAACAGTAACCTACAACAGTCTTTGCAGCGTTTACCTGGTTGTGATCATCAAACTCACCACTGTGTTCTCTACTTACAGTTATTGTCGGACTACTCCTCTTGCAAAGACAAAGGCTCCTGTACTCAGAGCCTGCCACTCATGTTGCATAGACAGGAGCACTGCATGGCAGTTAGTGCACAGCCAGCTCAGGGCAATATTCAGACAATTATCACGCTCCAGCCAAAGCACACTAACAGTCTGAATATGGCACTGTGCCAGTGCAGCACATAGTAACTATGTGCTGTGTTGACATAGCCCATGGCTATATATAGCCCACAGTGCAGCCCAATGGAGATATTGCATCCCAAATGGCTTAGCACCAGGCCTCCTGTGAGCCATATTTAGCCCTAAAATACTAATGAGCCACTGGGCATACAAGGTGCCAGGGGCTATTTGCATGACCATTATGGGCTTATTAGCATGTGTGTGTGGCCCACGAGTGCTAATCCTAGCCAGGTGTATTGCACATCCCCCCTTTCTGGTAGTATAGTGTTCCCCCAACCCTGATCATGCACAGTATGCTTCTAAAACCCCCACCTGGAGGTCTAGGGTTCCACACACCCCTAATTGTCCACTGTATATGTCTACAACCCTCGCCTGATGTCTAGCATTCCCCACTGATCACCTACTGCATACGTGTACAATCCCCACCAGGGGGTCTAGTGTCCCCATTCCTGATCACCCACTGTATACTTGTAAACACCCCACCTGGTGGTCTAGTGTCCCCCCCACCCCTGATTGCCCACTGTATACTTTTAACCACCCCACATTGTCGTCTAGTGTTCTCCCCCCTCCATGGCTCGCCTGCCTGAGGCATGGCTATGTCCTGGTGGCCTAATGGCTCTTTGCTTCCCCCGCCTGGTCACTAATGCCATTCTGGTGAATTCAAGACTGGCCAATGACACAGTGCTCCTCTCACCACCTCAGCCAACTGCTGTCTGATAGGCATTCATAATCATGTCTACCACAGAATCAGCCTGACTAAGAGATTTGTTCAGCAAAGCTTTTGATACTGTTCCACATAGAAGATTGATTAATTAATAAGCTGGGTAGGCTCAGGGTGGGTCAGAAGTTGGTCAACTGGGTGGCATACTGGTTGGTGGGCAGAAAACAGAGAGTGGTGGTAAATTGTATACAGTCAGAAGAGATGCGAGTCACAAGTGGGGTACCTCAGGGATCAGTCCTGGGGCCAGTCCTCTTCGATATTTTCATCAGTGACATTGCAGATGGACTGGAGGATAAGGTTTGTCTATTTGCAGATGACACCAAGATCTGCAACAGAGTAGATGATCCAGATGGGGTGGGCAGAATGAGAGAGATCTGAATAAACTGGCAAAATGGTCGGAAGAGTGGCAACTGGGGTTTAACGCAAAGAAGTGCACGATCATGCACATAGGGAAGAGAAACCCGGAAGCCACCTATAGGTTGGGAGGGGAGTTGCTGGCAATCACAAGGGAAGAAAGAGACTTGGGCATCATCATCATAGATGATCTGAAATCATCCAAGCAGACCACTAAAGCAGTAGGTAAGGCTAGAGGGATGTTGGGGTGTATTAGTAGGGGTATCGCAAGTTGTAAGAGGGAGGTAATAATCCCTCTTTACAAGACACTGGTTAGGCCCCATCTGGAGTACTGCGTGCAGTACTGGAGGCTGCACCTGCATGAGGACATTAACAAAATGGAGGCAGTCCAGAGAAGGGCAACCAAAACAGTGCAGGGACTGCATCAGAAAACATATGAGGACAGATTAGCAGAGCTCAATATGTATATCCTACAGCAAAGGAAGGTGGGAGGTGATATGATCGAAACATTCAAACATCTTAAGGGCATTAACAAGGTGAAAGAGTCTAACATGTTTCAATATAAGAAAAATAGCAGGACAAGAGGACACAGCATGAGATTAGAGGGAGGCCAATTAAGGGGTAATGTGAGGAAGTTCTTTTTCACAGAAAGGGTGGTGGATGCATGGAACGACCTACCTCAGGAAGTGGTAGACATGAATACAGTGCATGGCATCAAACACGCATGGGATAGGCATAAGGGAGCAATACAGATGAGTTTGAATAGTTAGGCCATTGACAGAGTAAATGACTATGGCACATTCATAAGGTAGAAAAATTAGGCAGACTGGATGGGCCTTGTGGTCCTTATCTGCCATCAAATTCTATGTTTCTATGTTTCTAAAGCACCCGATCATCCTGCCACTGCCTCAGTGCCATGTACATATTTGCCTAGTGTTTGCTACAGATAACTTAGTATGAATTAATGACTTGATTAACTTTATTCTTGCACATGAGCCTGTCTTCAAAAAGCTATATTACAAAGCTATATTAAAACAAAATACTTTTATGCCTACATTTAGCGAGTGCTTCTATTTTCTTGGATTACTGTGGCATAGTATTTATAGAATGCACCCATCAGCTATGAGTGCAATGTGGGAGTTTTTCCTTTGGAAAATAATGGTTAATGACCACCAGAATATAACCTGAGGCTGGTGGGTGATCAGGGGTTGGAGAGGACCATGAGACCACCGGAGGGGGTGTGGTTAGATGCATACAGTGGGTGATGAGGGTGGAGGAATTCTAGACCACCAGGTGGCAATTTAAAAGTTAAAAGTATACAGTTGGTGATCGGGGGTGGCAGGAAAACTAGACCACCAGGTGTTGGTTTTTGAAGCATACAGTGAACAATTGGAAGGGCAGCACAGCTGTGGTAGGCCATGGGCAGGGTTTCAGCAGCATTGAACAGTGCTGTGATAGAGCTGTTTAGCGCTGCTGAAACCTCTGAATATACTGCTACAGGAAGTACACATGGGAGATCCCTTATTTGCATTGACACAGCAGTATAGTCAGTGCAGTGGCACAATAAGGTCAGTACAGCACATCTAGTAGAGTTTAACGACAGCCACACCCCATCAGCTGGTGCTATTTACAGTTAGTGCAGCATTGAACTGTTTAGCACCATATGAACTATTTGAATATTGGGGCTAACGTGAGCTACACTGAGCCTGCTTAGTTTGTAAATGTGTACATGATATGTTCCCTGACTAGTTTACAAACTCTGACATACACTTGTAGTGTCTAACAGCTGAGAGTCCATTTTACAGATACAGGATTCTAATTCTTACAAGGACCTAGAGAGCTATGAGAAAAACAAATTCTCAAACTGTGTGCCCTCCAGCAGGGACACACTCTATGAGAATACATAGGATGTCCCCGTCACTGACTCGAGCACTGCAAAACGTGGAATCCCGCTGGTGCAATTCATGCAGAATGGCAATTCAGCTTCTTAAATGCTTTTCTGAATTTCTTTTTTAATTCTGAGGATTTCCACAAAAACATTTTTACGTAACATGCAGAATAGTATTCCAAAATGAGTGGAACCTGAATCCACAGTGTATTATAAATTATCCCTTGGTTTATATAAACTACAGCTTACTGATCAGCAGTTTAAAAAAGGCAACCTTCAGCTTTTAGAATTTTGGAATTCCCCTTCCCATAAAATTCTGCAGAGTGAGGTAAAACTTCTGAAATTCTGGGAAATTCTGGCAGAAGTGAAATTTCAAAGTTCTGCACAGCTGTTCCATAAATACAATTTAAATCAAGGCTTCACAGTGAACAAACATTTTATATATTAATTTGTTGAGTTCCCCTTTTAATTGCCTTTATGAATATCATTGCTTTATGAAATATATTGCATAGCTTTGCAACACAATTCCCATTGCTGATTCTGTTTCTGCCCCCCCCAGACCCTTTAGCAAACTACTTATTTATTTATTTTAAAACTGGTAACTGGGAAAGGCACACTGAGCCAAGGCTTGTTTCCAGGTGCAACCTAGGGAAGGGAAAATGGAGTCGATAAGGCAGAATAATACCAGTACATCTGAAAATACAAAATGCATACATCCAAAAAAGAAGCGTCATATAAAAATTAGCACCATCAAAAATTCACAACTGCATGATGTACAGAATATGCAAAAAATATTTCAAGTGGATTGTGTGAGAAATGGTTGTCAGTGTTTATGGGTATGGGAAAACCATACCAGGTGCAGCACTTAAATGAGCCTATGCTGTGAAGGAACAAATTATATGGATAACTATTTAATAACATCATCGTCTATGTATACAGTAAATATGAGATAGTGGTTCACCTAGCTGTAAACATCTAAGTATAATTCTTTTCAAAAAGTGTATTTTTCAATCTGCAGTTCTATGGCACACATTCCTAAATGGGAATCTGGTCATTGTCAAGTGTTCTGTATAGATGAAACTAGCATGGATACAGATGGACTTACCCATTAGATGTGACTAAGAGGATAGAACTCAGGTCATGATCCGGGCCATAATGATCATTAAAATCAAAACTGGCATTAGGGTCCTACACAAAATCAAGAAAATATACAGAAACTTAAAGAACAGAAATACAGTTCCTGTGTTGGAGTGTTTCATACATAAGCATCTAACATTCACATATTTACTGCAGTTTACAACATTTCTTTTATTTTACTTGGTGGGAGGGAAAACAGAACACAGTTTAGAATGAGTAAATTACAACAATCAAATTTCTTATTATAAAAACCTGTAACAACTCTAGGTATTAAGTGTTGCAATTGTAAAGGAACTCTGTGTGCAGTATGCGTGGCCTGGAATGACTTGATTAGAAAAGATCACCAAACTGGGAAATCTCTGAAATGTGAATTATTTACCTCATCCCTCCAAATGAAATTAAAAATATGTTGATTGTCCAAAGAGGTTAAACTATATCCTTGTCATGGAAGATGCTTTTTTAACTGTTGTGTCTCTGGAAGTGCATTGAAATTATGCAATTACTATAAATTTGCATATGTATTTAGATGTTCTTACTTGTGTTCCATTTTTCAGTTTGTGTAAAGGTAACAGGATGATTTTTTGAATACCTTTACTTACCCCCTTGTTTCTGCTTATCAGTGCCACATACTCTTCCACTATGCATTGACTACTTTTTGTTAATAGTTTATATCACTTCTGATTGCCACTGTTGCTGTCTTTATTCCCCTTCATTGTTTGCTACTATATGTTTTTGTATTTCACAGATACGCTGTAATGCCAGTCCCACCGTAAGCTGTTGTTCATTAAGCTGTGAGAAGCCAAAATTGATGGCAGTAATCACGGATGAGGAAGACAATGAGGCAGACTCAGTGATAGTAATAAAGCAAGCAACATCAGGATCAGGAATTTCAAAATGATCCCTCCAAGATGCATCCACCATTATTTTCAAATGTAAAATGCATCCAAACTTGCTACACAGTCTATTAGATGACTTAACAATGTTCACAATTTGTGCCCCCAAACAGGTGGAATTGAATCCAAATTGGATGCAACTCACAATTACGTCCAATTTGAACACAACTGCATCTGTCTTTTGGCACAAATTGTAAATTTTGTCATAAATGGATGCAACTTCTGAAAATAACAGCATGGCTGCCTGGATGCAAGAAAATGGACGTAGATGCAGCATGCATTTGCATCTGTGTCCAACCCTTTTGAACCCCCCCCCCAGGTCTTTAAAGGTCAACAGAAACCTAAAATATTTGTTGTTTTATTTTTACTGGTAACATGTACCGAAAATAGAAACTATTTCTAAGTTTTAAAAAGCTTCTCTGACATCATGGGGTTGTGCCAGTGTTTCTTTTCACTGCTGCTCCTCTCCTGACCTTCCAGACCCACAGTACACTGATGATGTCACATTTGTCACTGTTCTCTACTTATTCCTACCCCAACCTTTAATGAACAGTTTTATTTAAAAGAACTACTATGATAATTACATTGAAAAGTCACATTTTTGTATACTATGGGGTTCACTATACTGTTTTTAGTAGGAAGAAAACTGTGCTGAAATTAAAATGATAGCATGCTACTTCCCCATACAATCATGTGGATATGAGACCTAGGAGCATAGTCAGCAGTGAAAAATAAAACACAGTTTAGTACTGCAAGCCAGCATTGTTGTTTTTATTAATTATCCTGGTATAAATACTATACACTACAGCAGTGAAAGTAACAATGAGCATTTTTCAGATTTTCTAAGGATCTTTAACAAAACTATCAAAAATACATAAAAAATTTTAATCTCACTAAATGGGGAAAACAAAATGCTTTTTAAAGTACACATATTTAAAGGGAAACTACTTTTGCAAGACCTCTTAAAGTCTGCATCTTATCGCATTCCTTCCCATTGTGTGAGTGGCACAGAGTAAGAGTGAAGCTTCTGACCCAGCATCTGCAGGAAGGTTACATAGATACATAGACAGTGTCAGCAGATAAGGGCCTATGCCCACCCTGTCTGCCCATTTGAGCTTATAAGTTCAGTTTATGTTTTCCTAGAAGTCTGTTGCCCCTTACCCCTTGCAGAACAACAGGGACTCTAGGAGAATAGGTAACAAGTACAGTAACAATCTGAGGGGGTAGAAAAGCAGGAGTATAAGCATACCCCAGAGACACTATATCTGGGTTAACCATATATTGTGTTTCTATGTTTGAAAACAGTGCAAGTGAATCTTAGAGGCTCCCTAACTGGGATATGCTTACAGTACAGATACAACACTCACATCTCTACAGTAAAGACAAAATGTAGGGATGACACTTTGGTGGGATGTGGAAGGAGTGTAGGGGTGTTGGACAGTGGCTGACAACAGAGTGCTATGGGATTTCAGCCCCTGTCTCAGCTATAGAAGGTTCCAGACCATGGTGGTGGAGTTGGAAGCTGCAAGGTCTGAAATATGCTGCTTGAGAATTGAAGCCACTAGGCCACATAGAACACTGCTGTCACAGCTACCTCATAGCCATCTCAGGCTTGTGAAGGAGGTTGGACAATAGTGGGGGGTGGGCAGAGAAGAAGGGTGGTAGGAAGCCCAAGCCTGAAGAACCAGGGCTGTGCACCAGCAACAGGTTCACCCTACTGCAACAGGGTGTCCCCCAATCTCCTACCAGGAGAGACAAGGGAGCAAGCATGCCCAACAGGCAAGCCTTCCAGGAGAGCAGACTGGGGGAAGGTCAAGCCCCAAAGAGAGAAAGAAAAAGGAAAACATAGTGGGTAACTCAATAGTGATGGGCACTGAAGGGAGCTGGGTCTTACCCCCCCCCCATGGTAAAGAGGTGGTCTATGGTTATCCTGGGGTGACAGTGGGCAGCCTTATTGCCAGGGTAGTGGTACTCATGGGAGAGGGGGTGGTAAGGTCAGATCTAATTGTGCATGTGGACATGAATGATGTGAGTAATTGGAGTATGGAACTGGTGAAGGCTGACTTCTTTCCCCTGGGAAAGGTAGTGAAGAAGAAAGCAGGAGTGGTAACCTTGTCAGAGGTATTACCATGGCCATAACTGAACCAAAGGGAATAGTTTCATGTGTTCCAGTTCAATTCATGGCTGATGGGTTGTTCAGGGAGGAGGGATTTCAGTTCTTTGGAGTCTGCGGCCAGACTTAGAGGAGTTAGAGGTTGTTGAAATAGGATGGCTTGTACACCAATGTGGAGGGCAAGTCGGTGTTGGTAGAAAGGTCATCCAAACACATAGCTAGTTTAAACTAGTAAGGAAGGAGACAGAGTTTCAAAGTGCACACAAAATGACACAGAGAAGGTGGGGGCCTTGCTGGCCTCTTCCTACTGAACTCAGCAGAAGCAAGCAAACATGAGGTAGGGTTGGGGGTAGAGGGAAATGTTGGAAATGGTATGTAGCAATACTAAGAGTCTGGGAAACTAAATGCCAGAACTTCAGGTACTGATCCGGGGGGGGGGGGCATGACCAGTTGGCAGTCACAGAGATGTGGGCAGCCTCAAACCATAGCTGGGACATGAAACAATACAGATAGAAAGTCTAAGTCTATTAGGTGAATTGGAAACCCTGTGAGTACTAGCAGCAACAGGGAAGTGGAAACAAATCCAGATCAGAGTGGGCTACAAGCCACCAGGCTAGGATTAAGGAACAGACAGGGAATTGGGAGAGACACTTAAGAAAGCAGCCAGTTTAGTGGAAGTGGTGGTAGCTGGGGATTTCAGCATGCAGGGCATGGGCTGCAAAGTCCCTATCACAGATAGTACTAAGAACCACGTTCTTGTGGATGCCTGCCAGTGGGCATTCCTAGAACAATTAGTTCAGGACCAAACAAGAGAGGAGCCCTGTTGGGTCTGGTCCTCATCAACAAAGAGAGGATTCAGAATGTAGCAGTCCTGGAATCACTTAGTTCCAGCAATCACAGGACATTAGCACTCAAGGTACAGGTCAGGACAGGCAAAGAGACAAATGGAATAAGGGTAAGGGACTTCAAAAAAGTAGACTTAAAGGGGAACTGTCAGCCCTAAGAATCCCACACCCAAGTGTAGAGCTGGTCCTAACATACACTTTGTGTGTAAAATCATATTACTGTTTACAGCAGTGCAGTAGTTTGTATCACACTAATTCTGTAGACTTGCAAGCTGACATTTTCTGTAACAAAAAAAATCACAGAATCCCCTGCTGATGACATCAGAGGAGGGTTGTAGCAGTGGGAGATTCAATAGCCTGCAGTACATTTTAGAGTTGTATAAGCTCTGATCTTTTGTTTGCTGTTGTAGTTACCCTCCCTGGGCTATGTACAATCACAAATGACTGTGCTTAGCCCCAGGAGAACAGATGAACCATCAAGCAAATAATTGGAGCTTATAAAAACTGTAAAAAAACACTCTACCAGCCATTGACTCTCTAACTGTTGCAGCCCTCCTCTGATGTCAGCTGCAGGGGATTCTGGGATTTGAAGTTATAAAAATATGTCAACTTGCAAGTAAACAGAATTAGTGTGATATAGTATACTATACTGCAGAAAACAATAAGTAAACACAATGTTTTTGCTCACAGAGTGCACATTAGGATCTACCCCTTACTTAGCTGTAGGGTGCTTAGTGCTGACAGTTTCCCTTTAATGAAAATGAGGGATAAACTAGAGATAACATGGAAAGGGAACATTGTTTAACCAGGAATAGCACACTAAGCTGAAGCTTGTTTCCAGATGTGACCTGGGAGTGGCATGTAGGATATAATGAAGGCAGGAGGTGCAGAAGAAAAGTATGAAGCATTTAATAAGGTGATGATAGAAGAAGCAGCAGATAGCTCAATTCCAAAGGAATCCAGTGGAAACTGGGCAAATGAGTCATTGTGGTTCACAATCAATGTAAGGGAGGAAGTAAGCACTAAAAGAATGTCATTTTCCAAGTATAAGGAAAGTCAAAGAGAGGAAGACAGGGTAAAGGAGCTGGAAGCAACAAGGGCAACAACCAGGGTGGAGAGGGAGTCCAAAGTGGAGACAAAGCTCTAGTAGGCAACAGGGGTAAAGAATGGGGATAAGGCATTCTTCCAGTACATCCAAGAAGTGCAAGATCAAAGGAGATGTAGCGAGACTTAAGAGCTGGGATGGGTTGAAGGGGAAGGCATAGATAAGTATGTTTGCTTGGTATATACTGAGGAGAGGGATTGGTCACAGCCAGATTGTGGGGTTAGGAAGTAGAGCAAATACACTGGGAAAAGGTCCAGACAACAGGGAAAAGGGTACTGGAAGAGCTACCAAGACTGAAAGTAAATAAATCTATGGAACCTGATGGCTTACACCCATAGATATTACTTGAAGTAGCAGAGGTTATAGCCAGGACCACTAGCGGACACTTTCAATTGCTATCTAAAAACTGGGGGCCGGGGAGTCCCTAGGGACTGAAGGACAGTAGATGTTATACCATTTTACAAGAGTGGGAAAATGATGCATCAGGGAACTGTACATCATTCCCCCCCCCCATGGCTTGCCTGCCCGAGGCATGGCTATGTCCTGGTGGTCTAATGGCCCTTTGCTTCCCCCACCTGGCCACTAATACCATTCTGGTGAATTCAAGACTGGCTACTGACACAGTGCTCCTCTCATCACCTCAGCCAACTGCTGTCTGATAGGCATTCATAATCATGTCTACCACAGAATCAGCCAGACTAAGAGATTTGTTCAGCAAAGCTTTTGATACTGTTCCACATAGAAGACTGATGAATAAGCTGTGTAGGCTCATGGTGGGTCAGAAGTTGGTCAACTGGGTGGCAAACTGGTTGGTGGGCAGAAAACAGAGAGTGGTGGTAAATTGTATACAGTCAGAAGAGATACGAGTCACAAGTAGGGTACCTCAGGGATCAGTCCTGGAGCCAGTCCTCTTCAATATTTTCATCAGTGACATTGCAGATGGACTGGAGGACAAGGTTTGTCTATTTGCAGATGACACCAAGATCTGCAACAGAGTAGATGATTCAGATGGGGTGGCCAGAATGAGACAGATCTGGATAAACTGGCAAAATGGTCGGAAGAGTGGCAACTGGGGTTTAACGCAAAGAAGTGCATGATCATGCACATAGGGAAGAGAAACCCTGAAGCCACCTATAGGTTGGGATGGGAGTTGCTGGCGATCACAAAGGAAGAAAGAGACTTGGACATCATCATCATCATAGATGACCTGAAATCATCCAAGCAGACCACTAAAGCAGTAGGTAAGGCTAGAGGGATGTTGAGGTGTATTAGTAGGGGTATCGCAAGTTGTAAGAGGGAGGTAATAATCCCTCTTTACAAGACACTGGTTAGGCCCCATCTGGAGTACTGTGTGCAGTACTGGAGGCTGCACCCATAGATATTACTTGAAGTAGCAGAGGTTATAGCCAGGACCACTAGCGAACACTTTCAATTGCTATCTAAAAACTGGGGAGCGGGGGAGTCCCTAGGGACTGGAGGACAGTAGATGTTGTACCATTATACAAGAGTGGGAAAATGATGCATCAGGGAATTGTACATCATTCAGCTTGAGGTGTATAGTGGGGGAAATCTTGGAGCCTCATCTGAGGAAAGACCTGATGGACTTCCTAGAACAAGAAGGGCTACATAACCCCAGGCAGCATGGGTTCACAAGGGGAAGGTATTGCCAGACTAATCTGGTCAAATTCTTTAAGTGGGTGACCACAGCAGCAGACAAGGGTCACACAATTGATATAGTATACCTTGGCATAAGCAAGGCCATTGACTCAGTTCCCCACAGGAAGCTGGTAAAAAGATCAGAGACCTGGGGATAGATGACAGGATGGCAAACTGGGTAGAGAGAGCTAGCTGGGAGAGTAGATCATAGAAGGTGGTAGTCAATGGGAAGTTTTCAGAGGTGAAGGAAGTGACTAGCAGGGTACCTCAGGTGTCACTACTCAGACTAGTCCTCTTCAATATTTACATCTTTGACATTGGTGAAGGTATCAAGGGTAAGATCTGCCTATTTGCTGACAATACAAAGATGTGCACAAGGGAATACATGGAGGAAGGGAGAAGAGGAGTAAAAGAGGATCTGGGTTTGCTGGAGAGCTGGTCCATCATTTAGCAGCTGAATTTGCACATTGGGAGAAGGAACTCAAGGGTGCAATACAAGATGGGGGACGTGGTTCTTAATAGCACTACAAAGGAAAAGGATTTCAGGTGATGATATTGGAAACTCTAAAGGCATCTCCAGACTGCAACAGGGTAGGGAGTAAAGCAGACAAAATGCTGGGTTGTATAGGGATGGGATGGGATGGGGATAAGAAACAGAGGGTGAGCAGCAATCCTGCCCCTGGACAGGTCACAAGTGTGTCCTCACCTGGAATACTGCCCAAGGCACTGGAGCCCAACCTGAGGAAGGACTGCAATGAGCTGGAGGTAGCACAGTGCAGAGCAACTAAGATGGTCCATGGCCTTGGGGATGAGACCTACAGAATGAGGAGAGGCTGCAGGACTTAAACATGTACTTCCTTGGGAAAAGGAGGGAAAGGGATGATATTATTGAGGCATACAAATACCTTCAAGGGATAAACAGGGTAAATACCAAGGAACTATTCTTCTGGAGTTCCAACACAGAGATGAGAGAAAATTCACCAAAGCTGATGGGGGGATTCAAAAAGACACCCATGAGCACTTCTTCATAGAAAAAGTGGTAAATAAGTGGAATTAGATACCTTAAGAAGTGGTACACACCAAATGAATCAGCAGCTTAAGGCAGGGCTGGGACAGGCTGGTAGGTTTAGTTAGAAAAAGGGGGGACAGTATGAAAGTGGAGGATTGCCACAAGGGCAAAGTAAAATAGTTAGGCTGGTGGGCAGATTGGATTGGCCAACATCTTTTTCTGCTGTTGACTTTGGGAGGGCTATAGCCCGAGGTTCAATGTGGGGGAACAGCTCCTCTCACATTCCCCTTAAAGGCCAGCCTCCTACACCAATTCACTGCTTACTGCATTGTGAAACACCCACCATCCACCCCTGCCTCCTCCTTCTCCAGCTCTCTGCTCACCCTTGGTACTGGGCTTTCTATTTCCTACTCACTACCCGGTTTCTCTACCAATGGTGGGAATAGAGAAAAGCCACAAAGTAAACTACATTACGCAAGCAATACTGACCTCATACACTATTCACCAAAACATTGAACTATGTATCTATGTCTAATGGTCCCCAGAGAGCTCTTGCAAACTAAGTATCAGGCTTACTTGTACTGTAGGTGTCAGTCTGTAGATATTCATATTTAAATCAGCTACAGTATATATTAAAACAAGGACAAAGACCTATCATGGAGAGATGAGATGGGAAGAGATGTCACGGGTGGGTATACTGTGTTTAAGGAACAGGTGTGCACCTCCATCAACAAAGGGTAATTGTTTTATTGTAGTTAAATGTGTTAGGAAAAGACTTTCTACTTGTATCATAATTGATATGTTTATGCTATCAAACTGATGAGTTTTCACCTTGACATCACTTCCTGTATCATGTTTTCAGTATCAGCTGCTGCCTTGTTTTAATGTACAGCTGATTTAGGTATGAATGTTTTGGGACTGCTGACACTTACAGGCAATCCCAGTACCTATTTTGAAAGAGCTTTTATGGGCTTTCAGATTTTAAGAGGTCATAAAAAACTTTACTTCCCCCTTCAAAAATGATTCTATCACCTTTAAGACAAATGCGTGAGCAACTGTGTGGCTGCACTGCATATAACATTGCATAATTATGTAACTGACTATGAAAATTAACAGTGATATGGATCATGGAGCATTTCAATCCAATTACTTATCCATGGTATCTATATATTGGTCATCATAATTAAATCTAAATGGTATCTATGGTGTCGCCAACTGTTCTAAAAGTTCAAAGGTTTATTTAACAGTCAGTTTGTACAATGTCAAATATCGGACATTCATAGATAACACACTTATAACTGATAACACATGCCAAGTGGTGTCGCTTTAATTTGTTGCTTGTCTTTGGTCATTTGTAACAAACTACATCTGCATAAGTTGTTGCTAATGTTGGCTGCTTAGAATGATTTAGCTTGCACTGAATGCTCATTTTTTAGTAAAACTGAGTTTCAGTCTTAGATTCATCTTGCACTGACTTAACAGCTAACATCTGCCAGAATATGATCATTCTTAAATGAGGTACTTTCAGACTAGCTCTGGCTAAGCATCTCTAAGGAGCTACTGCATAGTCCTGCCCCTAAGAAAACTTTATCAAACACAATATTAAGACTCAGTCACTTTGTATTCCATATATTTTCTGCACGTCTCTTTCTCATATTCCTATTGCTGATGAGATTTGCATTAAAGCCGAATGTTTATCCCGAAGAATGTATCTCCTCCTTCTGCATGTTTTCACTTAAAGTTATAATCTGCGTGTGTCATCAAAATGAATTCCATGGTAACATTTTTGTGTTGCAAGCAGAGGATTATGATTTCAGATGTAGATTAGCAGCAGGAGGAAATGATTCTAAGGGTCTGATCCATGAGGCAGGCTGGCATGCACATGATTTGGGCATTCCCTACCCGTGCAGCTTTACCCCAAATGAGAAACTTTAACACACCGTGGAAGAGCACCAAGGTAGTAGCTGATGGGGACCTGGGTTCGAGCCCTATTGAAGAACATTTTCTTGGGTTCTGGGGGGGGGGGGTTCAAGAGGGATGAGAGAAAGTTTTACTTCATAGAGATAGTGGTTGAGCCGAGGAACAGTCTGTCAGGGGAGATGATGGGTACCAAAATCATTAAAGGTTTCAAATATAGTTTCAACAGAGCTAAGGGCTTAGTATTTACCCAGAGGGGTAGTAGTAAAACAGGGACCAATGGGGTGGATCGTGTAGACAAAGACCTCATACTGACAAAGGTTTTGTGGGTATGATAGGGTGTTATAGGCAGACTTCATGGTCCGTTAGTCTTTTTCTGAAATCACTGTCTATATATTTCTGTGCTCTGTGAGCCCAGCTTAAGGGTAACATACCAGGGTGCATAACCTATAGGAGAGACAGGGAGGGGAGAAGATGGGGAAGGAGTAGATCTCTATGTAAAGGAAGGGATAAAAGCAACTGAACAAAAGAGTAAACGGAGGAGAGGAGGCACTGTGGGTCACCTTACAGACTGGAAATGGCACCACAATCTGCACAGGGGTTGTATACAGACCCCCATGTCAGGGGGAGGGAATGGATAAGGATATGATAGAAGGCATTCTTAGAATGGCAGAGAAAGGGGATATACTGTTGATGGGAGACCTGAATATGCCAGATGTTAACTGGAGCACATTTGCTGCAGCCACATCAAAGAGCAGGGCCATTCTTGATGCCCTACAGGTGGCATGCCTCAGACAGGTAGTTTCAGAACCCACTCATGAGGGAGCAATCTTAGACCTCGTACTCTCAAATGGGGACAGTGAGAGGATCTCAGATCTAGAAGTGGGTTGCCATCTGGGAACAAGTGACCATCAAACAGTGTGGTTCACGATCAACTCAGCTAGAGTCAAGCCATACAAAAGTGAGGGTACTGGACTTCAGGAGGGCTGACTGGCAAGATGGGAGAGTGCCTTAGAAAAGCACTAGCAAGCAGGCTAGAAGGAGGGGTGGAGCAACAATGGGGAAACATCAAAACTGCCATCACAGAGGCAACAAGCCTTTGTGTGAAGCAAATAAACAAATCAAAATGAAAGAAAAAGCCACTATGGTTCTCAAAAGAGGTGGCGGTGAAAGTCAGGGAGAAAAAGATAGCATTCAGGAAGTATAAGGAAACACAGAAGGAGCAGGACAGAGAGCTGTACTAGTTAAGGCAGAAGGAAGCAGGGAAGGAAGTCAGAATAGCAAAGGCCCAAACTGAGGAAAAGATAGCCAACTCGGTTAAGAAGGGGGGTAAAACCTTTTATAGGTACATCAGGGAGTGTATAAAGACAAAGGGAGGGATAGTGAGGCTGAACAGAATGGACAGTGGGTGGGCAGAGATGGACAGTGAAAAATCAGAGATACTGAATGAATATTTCTGCTCAGTATTCACAAAAGAGGAGGAGGGGGAGGTGCCTAATCCAATTAACAGAAACACTCTTGATGGGAGGGGGGGTCAATCCCAGTCCTTTCATAGAAGAAAGGGTTCTGAAAGAACTCCTAAAACTGAAGGTGGACAAAGCAATGGGGCCTGATGGAATTCACCCCAGAATTCTAAAAGAATTAAGGGGAGAACTAGTGAAACCACTGACTACCCTTTTTAACAAATCATGGGAGGATGGTGTGGTACCTGAGGACTGGAGGAAGGCGGATGTGATTCCCCTTCACAAAAATGGGACCAAGACAGAGGCAGGATACTACAGACCTGTCAGTTTGACCTCTGTGGTAAGGAAAATGATGGAATCACTTCTGAAGGAAAGAATTGTTGAGTACCTAGAGGCCAATGGGGCACAGGACCCAAGGCAGCATGGGTTCACAGCGGGAAGGTCATGTCAGCTGAATCTAATTGATTTCTTTGACTGGGTGACCAAAGTAGTAGACCAGGGAGGGGCTGTGGACATGGCCTACCTAGACTTTAGCAAGGCATTTGACACAGTTCCACACAAAAGATTAATTGTCAAATTAACCAGTCTGGGAGTGGATCCCAGGGTGGTAGTCTGGGTAAAACATTGGCTGGACAACAGGACATAGAAGATAATTGTAAATGGAGTCCCTTCTGAAGAAAGAGAGGTTACTAGTGGGGTACCGCAGGGTTCGGTCCTTTTTAATGTCTTTATAAGTGACATTGCAGGGGGACTGGAAGGAAAAGTATGCCTCTTTGCAGATGACACAAAGATCTGCAACAGGGTTGATACACAAGGAGGCGTGGAAAGGATGAGAAGGGACTTGGCAAGGTTGGAGGAATGGTCAGAAGTATGGCAGCTTGGATTCAATGCAAAGAAGTGCAAAATAATGCACCTGGGAAACAAAAACCCAGGGGAAGATTATACAATGGGGGGAGGTAGGAACAACAACAGAAATGGAAAGCGACCTGGGGGTAATCATATCAAATGACCTTAAGGATAGCAAACAATGTGAGACGGCAGTAGGAAGGGCTGGGGGTATACTGGGATGTATAGGGATAGGCATCACCAGCAGAAAACAGGAAGTTGTTATCCCTCTGTACAGACAGTTGGTGAGACCCCATCTGGAGTACTGCATCCAGTTCTGGAGACCCCATCTCTGCAAGGACATAGACAGGATAGAGGCAGTCCAGAGGAGGGCAACTAAAATGGTGCAGGGGTCTGCAAGAGAAGCCATACGAGGAGAGACTAAAGGAGCTTAATATGTATACCCTTGAGGAAAGGAGGGAGAGAGGGGACATGATAGAAACTTTTAAGTATCTCAGTGGAATCAACAAAGTCCTAGAGGGTAGCATCTTTCAGAAAAAGAGATGTGCAAGAACAAGGGGACACAATTTAAAGATGGGGGCAGTTCAGGCGCAATGTGAGGAAGTATTTTTTCACAGAGAGGGTGGTGGATGCATGGAACAGCCTTCCTGAGGAGGTTGTGGGGTCTAAAACTGTGGGAAAATTCAAGAATACATGGGACAGACATAAGGCAATACTAGTGGGGGGTAAGAAGAAATAGGCTGTTGGTTAACTAAGATCTGCAGCTTATCCTGTAGGTAGGGTAATGGGCAGACTAGGTGGGCCAAGCGGTCCTCATCTGCTGTCAAAGTCTAGGTTTCTATGTTTCTATTTACATAATCAATGTAATGGAGTTTGTGGGTGTCGAACTCTATAGACGGGGTTGCCTGGGGAGATGGACAGGACAACAGACGTCCAATCTGAAGCCCAGACTCATTGGCAAGTGGATCTTCTGCTCCGTGTGACTGACTAGCACTGCCCATATCCCTTTTACAGGAGGCATCAGTTCTGATTTTGTAAACTAATTTGGTTTGCTGTACCCTCTCAGATCTTTGTGCTGTAGAGAACAGCTGAGGTGTTGTGTGTGGGGGAAGCAAATACATTTTGTTGCTGTGTGCCATCCAACAGTGGGGCATGGAGAGGATAGGTCAGGGTCCTCCCACAGAACTTCCACACCCTCCCAGTACCCAAAGCCAAACACAACTGTCTTTGAGAATGCAGTGGAGAGTGGCCTACCCACTATCTGGTTCTAGACAGAACCACCCACGTAACTCAAGTTCTGAAGAAGATCTGGTTCGTATTCAATTTTTGCAAGGGCATGAGGACTGTTGATGCTGTAGAATGCTTTTCTTGTGTGGAGAGGCACACAGCAGCATCCGGAAGCCCTAAAAATACCCACGTAGGGCTCTAAGAACTGAGTCCTCAGACAAGATCTTGTTTTCATGCAAACAACTTTGGTTATAATGAACAACAATTGACTAGTGCCAACATGCTAGCAGAGCCAGCATGTTACTGACATAAATATGTATGCAGACATTCATACACAGAAGCACATACACATATACATACTGACACACAAAAACCCATGAACAAACATGAATACAAATATAAACTCACAAGTTTTCTTATGGTGTGTCTTGGAGTGAGAGTATAGTAGTAATGATCCTTTGGCCACTGGGACTATTTTCTTCAAGGCCTACTATGCCTGAAATTCTGACTTGCTGAAAGATGAACTTGGGACACCAGCTAGGCAAGCAATGTTTCAAGGGTCTGCATGTCTCTTCCTTCCTCTCCAACAACAAAGAAAGCCTGGGCACTAACAGGATTGTATTTCTTCATGGCCTACACACCCACCAATACTCAATCCTCTCCTATATGATGTTGGGGCAGTAGGCTAGAAGGGGATGGTTGCATCCTTCATCACAGGAGTATGCCTAAAGCTGAATTCCAAATGCCAAATACTCAGAACAGCAGGAGAGTTTGGGATTCGGATTAATCCCTGAAACACCCTGATATTTAACAGATGTAAAGCCATTAAACATAGACTATACTAATAGTCACCATTTTGCCTTAATTGCCTACTTTAGAACTCATCACTGTGATCTGTATTCCAGCCGTGATTGGTTGCCCCCAGATGTGAGATGGATTAATTGATTAGGTTACCTAACTGACAAAACACTTTGTAACCTAACTAACTCTCCTTTGGCTGAGGTGTTTGTCCTCTAAGAACAGTGGTCTGATCCTACGATCTTCTGATGAATGTTTCCTTGAACAACCTCTTGCCGTCTCAGCTATGGTATGAGCCATACAGTAGATCCTACTCTTACTCTGTTCCTAGGCTATGGAACAGCTTTCCCCACGCTCTGTGGGATGCATCAAGGCACACATTGTTTAAAAGATGCTTACATAACTACCAGATAAATTATCTGTGCGCCCGATAGGGTCACAGGTTTTCCAGGTCTAGTTTAAGGCCAGATTTACTTGCAATGCAAATGCTTAATTTCACCTCTGTTCTATTTCTACTAAGAGCAAAGCTATCATTTCTTGAAGTTTGAAAATACTGTTTGTTACAGTACTGTTAAAAATGTTGCATCTGCAATATTTTCCGAGGTTTCTATGCCATATTACGGTGGGTCCCAGATTTCTTTGTCTTGGGAAAAGACTAATTAAAGACATTCTGTAGATAAAACATTGTCCACCATGTCATACATTTTGGTCTATGAAAGGTTTTTAGACATGAGTTATCTTTAGTGGTCTTGCTATGATACCAATATGGGAAAATGCTACCTTTTAAGAGTGATGCTTTAAAACATTTGTTTCTATAATGTATTAATTCTCACCTAATGAAATATCTGAGCCATTTTATTGAAACAACTGTGTGACTTTGGAACTTTTTGAAAATATGAATTTGGCATGATACTCTTGTTATATGCATTGTGTTAATTGCCCAGTTGAAAGTGTGGGACTTTCTATGAACTAAGAAAAATTCAAACTTCATCTTGTAGACTTTGGCAAAAAAAAAAAAAATTTATGAAAACTGTCGCATACCGTTGTGACAGCAATGCTTTTACAGCAACACCAACCTGTCAACACCTGCAGTGTTGACTGGGTTTCAGAGCGATGACCATGTCATTGACTCCAGAGTTTGACTGCTGTCTCCTGACATCCCCCCCCCCCCCGAGTTGGAATCTGTTAGTCCAGGGGGTGGAGGGGGCAGAGACCCTCACTTGGGGGGGGGTGCAGCCCCCCTCTGTATGAACACTAAACAGGTGTCGGTGTGATCCTCCATTGGGGTCAGGACCTGGCGGTGTCGGGGATGTTGGTGATTGTGTCACTGTGGGGGAGGTCAGCGATATTCTTGTCACCGCAACATTGTAGAACCTAAAAGTGTATAGCTGGAATGTAAGCAAAGTTCCATGTAGCCATCTTTCTGCCTAATGATATGAGATAAAAAATTATTGCTTTGTAAAATTAATTGTACAGAAAAATACTGACTGCTTCTTGAGAGAGGGGTGGTATCTCTCAGCATCTGAGGTCATCATCTATGTGGTGCCAGCTAGCATCACCCCCAACGAACCAGACAAAAAACAATTATTTATAAATGACTGAAAGTCCATGTCAAACAAAACTTCCTAATTAACATCTTGTCTTTTTCAGGTGAATAACAGACTGGGAGTGAGATTTTACCTGGGATGCGAATACGAACATACATACAAACATATGAATTTGCCAGCAGATAAAGGCCTTATGGTCTGTCGAGTCTGCAGCTAGCAACCCTTATACTGCAGCTGCCCCTCCCTCTCCTCTTCTGACCCTCCCTCTTACCCTATCCCATCCCATCCCCTTTTGAAGCAGTCCACTGTTCTAAAGGATACCACTTCCGCAGGCAACGTGTTCCACCCAGACACCACTAGCTCCATAAAAAAAGTGTCTTCTAATTTCCCTCCTGAACCTTCCCCCCCAATGTGAGATCATGACCTCGAATGTCCCTACCCCCCTTAACCTGAATAGTCCCTCTGTGCCTGCCTTGTTTATTCCCTTCATGTACTTGAAGGTTTAAATCATATCACCCCTGTCTCTCCTCACCTCCAGTGAGTACATGTTTAACTCCCTCAGCCTGCTCATGTAGGGTATGTTCCCATGTCCCTGGATAATCTTTGTTGCCCTGTGCTGCACTTCCTCAAGCAACTTAATGTCCCTCTTCAGGTATGGTCACCAGTACTGCACGCAGTAATCCAGGTGTGGCCTAACCAGTGACCTATACAATGGCAGGATCACCTCCCCTCTACTTGAAGATATACCCCTGGCAATACAACGCAGCATTTTGTTGGCCTTTGTAGCTGCCTTCATGCATTGTGCTGAGTTATTCATTGAGCCCATTATAATCACCCCCAGATCCTTCTCCTCTGTCATGGCTAGTTGGAACCCCCCCCAGCTGGTAGCTCCATCTTGGGTTTTTTGGCCCGAAATGTAGCACCTTGCACTTTTTGGCATTGAACCCCAACTGCCATGTGTCCGATCAGGTATCCAGTTTTAACAGATCATCCATGCCAGCCTCCTATATCATCCACTACTTCTCCAGACTTGGAGTCATCTGCAAACAAACTGATCTTGCCCTTGATGCCCAATGAGATGTCTGATATGTACAACCCAAACAACTCTGGTCCTAGCACTGAGCCCTGTGGTCCTCCGCTTGTCACTGTCCTCAGAGATGAGCGCTCCCCTCTCACCACCACCCTCAGCTGCCTTCCCATGTAACCAGTTTACTACCCATCCCACCATTTTTGCCCCTGCACCTGTACCTGCACCTGCCAGCTTACTACCCAGCCTCCCATGTGGCACTGAGTCAATTGCTTTACTGAAGTCAAGAAACAGGACATCCACTGCATGGCCCTTGTCCAACTGTCGAGTTACCCAGTCATAGTAATACACCAGGCTGGTCTGACAGGATCTGCCCATGACAAACCCATGCTGTCTAACATCCTACAGCCCATTGGTCTCCAGAAGGGACACCAGCCTCTCCTTCAGGATTGTCTCCATCAGTTTTCCCATGATGGATTTGAGGCTTACTGGCCTATAGTTTTCCAGTTCGTCTTTGGGACCGCTCTTATGGAGGGGTACCACATGAGCCATCCTCCAGTCCTGAGGTTCACTTCCTGAGACCAGGGAAGCATTGAACAGGTCTGCCAAGGGCCCCACCAGGATTTCTGCCAGCTCTCTCAGTACCCTGGGGTGAATGTCATCTGGCCCTGGTGCCTTGTCCACCCTCAGTGCCCTCAGGCCCTCCAGTACCCTACCCTCTATGATTCCCCTATCTGTCACCTCCTCCCCCCTGAGCCTGACCTCCCCTTGAAGTGCCTCCTTTCTCCTTACTAAACACCAAGCAGAAGTATTCATTAAGTGCTTCTGCCTGCTCTGCCCCTGTTTCCACCCACCCCATCCCTCTTAATTCTTACTATTTTGTCCCTACAACTCCTTTTCTCCCTGATGTACCTGAAGAATTCCTTCTCCCCCTTCTTGATGCCTTGCACCAGCCTGAGCTCCTTAGACACCTTGGCTGCCCTTACTGCCTTTGTCATCTCCTTCAATTCCTTCAGGTAACCTCTCTGTCCTCTCTTCTCCCTGTTTTTTTGAACCTCCTAAAGGCAGCTGTTTTATTTCTTACTTTCTCCATGACCCCCTTGCTCAACCAGCTAGATTTCTTGGCTCTAGCTGTTTCACTCTGGACCCTGATGCAGGTTTTAGTTGCCTCCTCAATCCCCAGTTTTATGACCTCCCACCTCTGGTTAGTGTCCATATGAGTTTGGATTCTGGCTAGATACCCTTTAACTACCTCCCCCATCCTCCCAAAGTTGGCCCTCATGAAATCCAACACTCTTGTACCTGTTTCTAATCCCTCCTTATCCATTTTCAATGCTAACCACACTGAGTGGTGGTCGCTCCCTGCCAGCGGTTCTTCCATCCCAGCTCCCTCACAAACTCCCCATTTGCCAGTAAGAGGTCTAGGGTGTTCCCTAACCTGGTTGGCTCGCTGACCATTTGCATTAGGAAGCTATCCTGGAATGCACCCAGAAGTATCTGCTCCCTTCTATTCGTTGTGGCTGGGATACTCCAATCCACTCCCAGCAGGTTGAAGTCCCCCACAATCACTGTGCTACCCTTTCTACAGGCTCTTCTGATTTGTCCCGCTAGCTCCTTGTCTAACTCCTCTGTCTGAGATTGTAGGCTGTACACTACTCCCATCCTGAGAGTCCTATTCTTGAAATCCTGGATTTGCATCCGTAACAACTTAGCATTACCCTCCTCCACCTCCTCACAAACACACTTCAGTCCTTCTCTCACATACAGTGCCACCCCCACCCATCCTTCCCATTTACCCTATCTCTGCAGAATATTTTATACCCTGGTACCCCCGATGAGGGTTCATCAGGAGTCTAACGTGTGTGCATGTACCGTACGTGTTCTGAGAACTGTGCAGACTGTTATCATCTGGACCGAGTATATGCCGAGTTAAAACTGGATCTGCCTTAATGAGGATATCCACTAAAAAGGAACCATTCAAAGAACATACCATTCCAAAATCCCCTGGAGGGAGGGAAATGACTGCTACCAATGGAATGGGCTTTTAATGACAGAGTTCTGGTACTAATGTCTTTGAAAGACACTATTGTCTAATTACTTGGTAACTGCCTAGATACTATCGTTATCCACTTGTATTTCAAATAAATGCCAGCTGAATTTGTGAATCTTCTTTTCCGTTGCATGATATGCAGTATTATGGGTTCTTGTATCCTATTCTTGTCCTGCAAAACTCATGATGCTGTGAGATTTATGTGAGGCCCTCAAAACTGGGAATACAATTTGCTCTTGGGCTACTACAGAATAAATAATGTTGCCTCCCACATATTTGACTTCCAAATTTGCATTGGGTAACATGAACCAGGTCAGTCTGCGCACATTATTGGAGTCCAACATGCAGCATAGGAATCATGTTCACACATTTGGTTTCCTTAATGAGGGAAATGGCAGGCACATGATCTGAACTTTAAGATATGATCTAAACAGTGCTTTACCACGTAATTGTAATCTAGCCATTCTTTCTCCCTGTATGTCAGTCTGTATGTGAATTACAGAACTGACAGGCATATGAACTTGAAGCTGAACACAGAATGTTTAGAAAAAAGAAAGTTAACTTAGAGAGATAAATGTATTTTCCCCTGATGTTACTGTAACCAACAGATGTTTAAAGAGACACAGACTTTATTCAAAATTGACAATTAGTGAAAGTTTTGTTCTGCAATTTACATCCAGTTCTTGTATGTGTTTTAATAGTAACATAATGCTTCTGATGATAATGATAAAACAAGCATTTGTCAATGCCAAATGTTGTCGTGCTGGCATTGGCTTTGGTAGTGCAGTGCAGAAACCCATTTTTGGCAGGATGTGAAAAATGACAGCTGTACTGTTCATAAGGAGGTGTGAAAAAATGGCAGTGGTGAAAATGTGGCATGTAAGTATTGCAAATTTGCGAAGTTACAACAGTGCGTGGGAAATGCACAATGCACACTTGTAACACAGTCATTTTATGGAGTTTCGGCACCAAATTTTCAACATAAGCATTTTAGCACCTCTGCTCATGTGCAGTGTCACTGTCATTTCTTTAAACTGCCCCAAAAAGTGATTTTGCACAGCAACAGCGCTATTCTGCACCGGACGTACGAAAACACATTTCGGGCAGGATATGTAAAATGACAGCTGTACTGTTCATCAAGAGGTGTGGAAAAATGCCAATAGTGAAAATCCAGAGTGAAAATATTACAAATGTACAACGTTACGAACGTGCGTGCAAACTGCGCAATGCAGGCTCGTAACACAGCCATTTTATGGAGTATCATCACCAAATTTTCAACATAGGCATTTTAGGACATCTGCTCATGAACAGTGTGATTATCACTTTCGTAATCTGCCCCAAACAATGATTTCCCACAGCGACCGTGGTATTGTGTGCCGGAAGTGTGGAAATACATTTTGGCCGGGATGTGAAAAATGACAGCTATACTGTTCACAAGGAGGTGTAGAAAAATGACAATGTTGAAAATCTGGCATGAAAATATTGTTAATTCACGAAGTTACAAGCGTGCGTAGCAACTGCGCAACATACGCTTGTAAAACAGCCATTTTTTGGATTTTTCCACCAAATTTGCATCATAGGCTTTTTGAGAGCCCACCTCATGAACACTGCCACTGTCCTTGCATTAATCGATCCCAAAAGGTGATTCCGTGCAGTGACTGCGAAATCACCTTTCGGGACCAAGTAACGTCATAACTGTGACAGAATTCATGAGGAGAGGTCCCAAAAACTCCATGTTGAAAATTTGGTGCAAAAAATTCCAAAAAATGCCCGAGATATGCATCAAAGTTGAAAAAACCCTATTTATTCCATTATACAGCTTACCGGCATTTCCTCAGTTCACGGTCAGCTTTGAAGAGTGAAAACATGTTCCTGGTCCACTGAAGATCGTCGCACTGAGCTCCAGAGGTAATAATGGGGTAAGGGGGGTGAGGGGAGGCAGGGTGTGCAGTGGGTGGGTGTGGGTGATGGATAGGGGGACTACGAGGGACCGTTTTCGGTTTACAGGTACTAAAAAAACAACATAGTAGACGTTTTTCTTTTTTACAGGTGGATTCTTTTTTGGGGGGGTACAGTAGCCAACGGGATTGAGCACCCCTTCGCAACAACGAAAGCAGGGGAATACATTCTGCCGACAGTGAGTGGGCTCCCCATCGGCACATACTTTGAGGGGCAGGGAAGCCGACCCGGGTTGGACACCAGAGTCGGCAGTTTAGTAACCACTGTGCTGCCATGTTACTAGCTGGTGAGCGCGTAGAAAGGTCAGCTGCGTGTGACGAGCTTTGCTCACATTGCAGCCGGACGCTCACTGAATGTGCCACCACGTTAGGTATTGTTGGTGTGGCGCCGCCATGCAGGCTGATTGGGGAATGAGGGATG
Source organism: Neoceratodus forsteri (assembly GCA_016271365.2). Classification (NCBI taxonomy): domain Eukaryota; kingdom Metazoa; phylum Chordata; order Ceratodontiformes; family Ceratodontidae; genus Neoceratodus; species Neoceratodus forsteri. The sequence continues at coordinate 239,740,368 of CM057459.1, read as the reverse complement.
CACCTACTGGTGCATGCCTTGCATTCGCCCAACAGCGGCTGCACCTCCAAATCTGCACCACCGCAAGATGTTGGCTGTGCAAGCATGCCAACATAAAAATAGCAACATACAGTAGCCCTGACTTTCAATACTAGACCCTGCAGTCAAGAGTTAAGCACCTCTGGCCATATTCTTTCTTAGTTGAATCAGGAACAACTTTGTTCCCTGAAGCAGGCTAATTCCAGATGATAACTGCTAATTCCAGCTGGTATGCTAGTGTCTGGAGTTCAGAGACTCGAGTAGGGATGAGACACAATACTTCTCATGGATGAAACCCACAGAAGTGACCTTCAGACAACCGGTGTATCTAAAGGTGTGATAATCAAAGGTATGAAGGCCTTTGCATCCCAGGAAGAAAAGGGTTTTCTTCATATATACATTGTACCTAGAGTATGCATGTCTTAAAAAAAACTGTATTTGTAAAGCTCTGGAATCTTGCTAATGTCAGTATAACCATGGTTCATTCTATGTGATCCAAGTGAATACTGGACCATCCATCTCAGAAGTGTCCTGCTGGTGAAGTAAAGGTCTTCATAAATGTGCACTTGAGATATTTATATAAACCTGAAAGTCAATCCCCTTCACTAGCTTGTACTACAAATAAAATAAGGACAGACAACCGTACAATACCCTACAATCCCAAGGCATGCTAGATTGTACAGTAAGTGATTACGATTGTGTGGCGACCTTAGTACAATTGTGAATGTTCATTTTAGGATGCAGATAAGAAGGGGGCAGCTTCTAGTTATTCCTTTATCTCCCCCATGTACTTTTTTAGATTTTTTTTTTAATCATAAGCATAAGGTACTTCACTGGTGTTATGGGGAGCAACTTCCTTGTCCTGATGGATAACCCTTGTATAAGTTCCAAAATGCTAAGGACCAGAAATAGCTTAACTACAGTGGCAGATATCATCTTCCCAAATTTTGCCCAGTGCCATTCCTATGGTATGCCTATCTGTAACACATCCAGAGTAAGGGCAGTGCAGAGGAATTTATCACCAAAGCCCTCCCAAAGGATTCTGATCATTCCCAAGCTCTACTGTGTCAATGATTGCAGTGCATTCTGGGTGAAATGTAGACGACAAGGAGTCACTGAAGAAACCAAAAATTGCTAGCTCTCCCCAGTTCAAAGGGAATATGTCAGATAACCAGGAAAGGGTAGATATGGATATCCAGAGTTAAGGCAATCAAGAATAAATGGAGTTAAGATAATCACCTCCCCCCATATTAAGACAGTCAGGTTGCAGCAACCAAATATTTTTTTGGCTATTGACAAATAGTACAGGAAAGCCAGTGCTTTTCTGTGTAGGATTATTAAAACTACAGATAAATGGAAATTGGCCATAGAGTAAAAACAGGTTTCACCATCCAAATAGTTTATTGCTTACATCAATCAAAGTCTGGACAAGCTAGCAAAAGCTAAAGTCCTTCATAGCCATGGACATCTCATCTGCCATCAGGACTATGAAAGCAGCTCGCAATGAGCAGATGCAGTTGATGAATGAGCTCACAATGAGCAGTTGCACTTGATGAAAAGTTCATGGTACCAGGAGAGGAGAACTATCCAGACCTTCGGATAGCTCCTGAGGGTCTCTGCTCTCAAGGGTGTATTGGTTCAGGCCTTTATGAATCTCAGAACTCCAGTCAGTTAGTTGCATAACCTTAAGCTGCTGTAACTACTCATATTAGTTTACTGATAAGCACACGTGTTACAAAATATGACTAAGTGATAAAGGAAAGTTAGCCTTGGAACTAGAGTCCAGAGTTGGTCACTGCTGGGAAAAGTTACAGTCAAGGTTTGCTAAGACACCTCTTGTACTTACAATTTGGTGTCTGGTTGGTCCAGATTCTGGTGGCCTTTGAGGGAAGTTTTTTTTTCAACTGCACATCTCAATCTTTAGGAATTCACCTATATGTACACCTATCATTGCCATGCATATGGTAGGCTCAAGCAATGCTGATGGGTGAAACTGGAGTAGGGCTGTGGCAGGGCAAACCTAAAAGTGTTCTTTGTTATCAGACACCTTTCAGTGAACCCTACGCTTGCCACTGTCCTGCTATCATGCATGATTTACCCCAAACACTACAATGATCAATCTGCCCATCCATACCATTAACATCTTGCCCCTACCCTACAATAACAATGTGGGCAGCAGTGTGAAAGGACAACTTTCCTAGCTGTTCCTGAATTCAGAGCTGACCTGATGTTAAATTGCTCCTTCATATGGGGGAAACAAGGGGCAGAATGGATAAGGAGCTGTTTAATAATGAGTAGAGGTGGGCAAAGTTGCCAAAATTCACAAATTGCAGCAACTGCACTTCATCTAATTAATAATAATAATAATAATAATAATGATAATACTTTTATTTATATAGCACAATTCAGACATCAAAGTGCTTTACATACAAAACATCATAAAACAGTTCAGTAAAATCACATACATGCATCAGCTTCAATTAAAATTCTCACAATTCCTGAAACTTCAAATATTAAAAGCTTGTTTAAACAGATGAGATTTTAAACTGGTCTTGAGGCTCTCCATGGTCCTGCACTCTGTAATCTGACAAGGTAGAGAGTTCCACAGGGATGTCGCCATGAACATAAAAGCCCTGGCACCGGATGTCTTCAACCGCACCCTGGGAACCTCTAACAATCCCTTGTCAGTTGAGCGGAGAGGTCGGCCAGGGCTGTAAGGAATTACCATCCATGCACCAAACACACTTCCTCCTCCTCCCCTACCTGAGTCCTACCACCAGATCAAGAGTAAATCACATGCCCCCCACCCTCACACAACCCCCTCTGCCCTCTGATCTGCATCACACTCCTCCTCTCACCAGCATCCAGAAATAAAACTGTAATACCGACAATGGGCCCCCAGTGCAGAGCATCTGCTCTATTCAGTGTCCATCTCAATAACGGCAGAATGAATGAATGAATGTATGAATGGTGACGTCTCTGCTCCTACTAAAACCTGATTGGCTGAATTTTCATGGAGTTCGTTATTTGTGGATTTGGGGAATTAATATTTATTACTCAAACAGCTCTACCACTTTAACCTACAAACCAGTACAGGTGAAAGAGAAAAGTAGTGAAACACTCAATTCCTTTTTCCCAAACAGGCCTACCATACTACTTTAGAATGTGTCCAAATTCACTGTACTATTAAAAAATGGTTGAGAAACTGTAAATCCAATTAAAAAAATGAAATATAGTTGAAAACTGTGGAATTATTCTCAAGTAAAAAATTGCCTCTGAGGCATCATCCCTGTTGTCCTCTGACAGAATGCAGAAACATGCCCAGAAGCTCAGAGGTGGTAAATTCAGAGGTAATGTTAAGAAGCACTTGTTCTCCCAGAAGGTGGTAATCTGTTGTACCAATGGAACAGCCTACCCATGGAGGCAGTGGACATGATGACAGTATAGGTTTTCAAAGTAATCTTGGACAAATGTCGGCTTACCAAGGGTATCCCAGAATAACCTGGGCACCAGAGTGGGAGAGGAAATCCCTGTAAGTTAGTACATGTTTGCAAAGTATATTAATTCATCCCCTACTTATGAAGCAGGGGTAAACACAATGGATCTTGAGTCCCTTTTGACCTTAAATTACTATTTTATATGTTATTGGTGGTCCTTTCATGGACTGTGAACTAGGGCTGTGCATTGGCCGAATAGTATTTTCCGAATACCACGAATAGTAGGCTTCCCGAATATTTGGATGCTTTTTCTGAATAGGTCACTATTCGGCCACTATTCAGGAACTACTATTTGGTGAGATTTCCAAGTCTCGCAGAGCTTTGTTGGCCAATCAAAAACTGTTTCTTGAGCTTAAAGGCAAGCACACCATTTGACTTCCTCACTCTGAGCTGGTAGAAGACAGGAGACAGTGGTTTCTGAGAGCTGCTCTGCAGTACTTTTGAGACCTTAAACTTGCTAAAAAGAAATTGATTTTTGCTTCACATGCTTTTTTGGGTCAGTATAGTTTTTTTAATCAGTGTCAGAAAAGCTATGTTTGGCTTTCTGACAGATATTTTGTCCTTATTGCTGTACTGAGTTACAGGGACTAGAAGGGCTTTCTGCTAACACCCCTTCTCTGCTGCTGTCTGACATAGCTCCAGTGTGATTTTTTTGGTTGGAGCACATTTTATTTTTTGTGTTTTTTTGTGTTTTTTTTTTTTTTGCTGTTGTCTGGTTCCAGGCTTGGTTTCATGCATGACTGATGAGGGTGTCTGCTAACTCCCCCTCCTGCAGGTCACTGCTTATAATTTGCTGTATATGTGCAAAATATTTGATTTTGTGAGGCTTCTACTGCTAGTGTCACCACCTGTCCATCTGTACGTTCACTGTCACATCCTGTTGTGCAGTAGTAGGAGGCAATTAGAACATACATGCTTTGTGCAGCAAGCAGCAGACACCACCACCAGTGTCCCCACTGCTACCATTATGGCTGCTACATCCACAGCCAGTGTGCTTCCCACCACCACCAGTGCTGTTCTTGCAGCAGCCACCCTTTCAGCTGTCACCACTACTGCAGTCACTGCTACCACTATTCCTATGCCCATGGCTGAAGCACCTTCTACCCCGTGTCTGTGACCATGAACACCCTCTAGTGCTGACCCAATGCAATGCTTGATATTGTTTTCAGAGTGCTATGTGTGTGTTGTGGTGGACTGAGTGTGCCACATGAAGCTTGTGTTGTATTACTGAGAGCTCAATGTTGGTGGCTAAAGTGTCATTGAGGTGTATATAGTATACCAGGTTCAGTGGGTGATTAATGGTGTTGCTGAAGTGCTTTTTTAAAGTTTCCTTCAAAAAACACCTTTTCTGGTCGAATACCGAATACCGAATACCGAAATCTTGGGGCCCGAATACCGAATATTCGTCCAAATATTCAGGGAAAAGGTATTCGCACAGCCCTACTGTGAACCCAGGTTTTCACAAACACAGCAGTCAGTTGGACCACCTGTGCTTGTTGCAGTACTGGCTGCAAATACTTAAATAATGTTTCCTGAAAAACAACTCTGTCCAGCCCACTCTTCATTCAGTCCATAAAAGCCCCAAGACAGACTATGAGAATGTACTTCATGGTGATGCAGAAATATTCTATAAGTACCCAGGCAATCAGCCTTCTCATATCACCTTCCCTCGATCTGGAATCTGCTCCCCTCCTCCCTCCATCTCTCCACCTCCCTGGCTTCCTCAGGCAATAGCTAAAACTCCTCCCTACCTCCATCTGCTCCTGTCACCCCTCTCCATGATCCTGCCCTGTTGATGCCCCAAGCTTCCTTGATGCTAGTCCTCCTCTGGGGTTATACCTCAGCCTGTATCTGACTCTTTACCTTTCTACCTCTGCACTGCCATCATTCACCTGTGATGGTCTCTCTACTGGTGCCTTACTGCTGCTCATTGTCTTACTGCTGTTATTTGAACTTGTGCCATGTCATATTGTACTTTGATTGCACTTTAATTGTACCATGCATCGATATTGTACATTTTTTATTGTATTCTCCTGTTTCCTTCCCCTGGGTTGTACTCAGAAACAAACCTTGGCTCAATGTGCCTTTCCCAGTTACCAATCTTCAAATAAAGAAATAAATAAATAAAACCCATGACACATTAGAATTAAAAGGTAGTGATGCAGTGAATTCCCCCCAAATCTGGGCACTTCACATTTTACAAAGGTTTTGAAAAGTATTTCGCATGAAAATGCCACGAAGTGCCAACTTCATGCAATTTTCTTGTAAATCTGCACTTTGCAGCTTTTTAATTAAAGTTCACATTTTACAGCTTTTTCCCTATAACTTGCACACTTTGAAAAATGAAAAACTCCATTAATTGTGGAAAATGTACACACACACACACACACACACACACACACATTCCACAGATTGCAGCTCTCTATTACAAAGCCAGCCTCACAACAGTACAGATACCCACTAGATCTTGTCTTAATTAATGAGAATAAATGTATTATCTCACTGCAAACAAAATGATACAAAGGACAGATTCTCCACCAATCATGGGCATTTCAAAATAGGAGTTTTTGCCCATAAAACTGAGCTGCCTCTTGAAGCTGCAATCACAGGTATGGGTGTGTGAATAAACTCTGAAAAATATTCATCAAGTATTCATATTTGTTGACCAAAATATTCGTTACTGGTTATTTGGGCAAAAATAGGTGAAAATAAACAAGAGAAAGACATTCCTTTTCCACCAGGTTGCCAGGGCTAATCCCATGTCCATCTGCACTCCTGCACAACCCCCCCCCCATGCCACATATCTGTTACAAAAGAGCTGGCATCTTTGCAGCACTTCGTCAACCATATACTTTAACTGGAAAAGTTTTCCTTAATTTACCAAATCCACCCGAGTGCCCTAACTTGGGGCACAGACTCGTAGTGTTATTTGTGTCATTGTTTGACCAGGGATGCCATATGTGAGTTCTGTGACTCTAGTATTAGTACTACCACATCCACCACCTGATTCGTATGCCAACAGTCATGCTGGGTCTGGGGATTGCTCAGTTTTGTTTTACTACAACTCACCCCCAAAAATTTGCATTGTCAATGTTGGCTGCTACAAAAACCCTCTGACAATCCTGAGTGGGCATATTTGGCACTGAAACAATCAGCTCACAGAATTATGTTCTATAGAATTTGGCAGTAAACAACAGAATTTTGTAATGAACACTGAAATAGTCACTATTTTCACAATATTCTGCAGTTCATGTTGAAAAGTCCACAGCTAGCTGGCCCAGTAGCTCAGAAGGCTGAGGTGCTGTTAAGTGCCTTACCTTTCACCACAATGATGACCTGAGTTTGGCAACAAGCCGGGGGGGGGGGTCCAAGAGGGGATCATGTGGCTGCCTAGCAGGTCTCCTCTCTAGGATTGGGGTGGTGGACCTTACCGGCTCTTGGCAACCACCAGGTGGAGGCCTGATGGTAGAGTAGATGTCTAGGGGGCCGATGTAGGTCAGAGAGGGTGGAGGGAGCTGCGGTTCCAGAACACATGTGCACCTGCACACGCATGCATCCTCTGAGTTGCTGCTGGCTCCAGGCACTAGAGGGAGAAAAAATGGTAGAAAAACTGAGCAGACTAGGCTATGTTAAGCTGTAATTGGACGCCTGGATCCACCCTTCCACTCTGACTGGTAAGACATTCTGGACTATGCTCTTTGGGGGGATGGCCCACTTAGCCCCACCACCACAGGGGGAGGGATCTGTGAGGGTTACAACCCCTAGTCTGGAGAGATGACCGAGATGGTCCAAGGTCTCTGGGGACATGGCTGAGAAAGCCTCCGTCTGGTCCAGAGTATAAAAACCTCTATAGAAAAAACAGGAAAGTCCACAGTTCATGTGAATATTCTGATGAAATTGGTAATATTCAAATGTATTATTATTCACAAGGGTGCAGTATGCATGTATATGGAACCAAAACAAACAGAAGAAAGAAAGAAATAAGAGCCTTAGCTGAGATTTGAACTCAGGCTGCCTGGAATATCATTCTGTTGAGCTACCAACTGCACTACCAAGTCAACTGGAAACTGGGACTCCCCGAAGCACCTTACTCTTACTTGTGTACATACACACTGCACCCTTGTGATTAAAAATGTAATTATTGTATCTGTGCAGCCTCTGACTGTGAATAAGAGAAAAAGTAAGCTGCTTTTGGGAGTTTTATGTTTCTAGTTGCCTTGGTAGCACAACTGGCATTCTGGTTAGCAATGGTATTCTGCTTAGCCTGGGTTCAAATCCCAGCAAAGGCACTTATTTATTGTTCTCTTCTGTTAATGTTCCGTAGTATTCTTCGGAATGCCACAAACTTTGCGAAATTCTGTAAACATCATGGAATTCCACAAACATTTTGTGGAAGCAGAATCTGCTAATTTTGCCCAGCTTTAGCTGTTTGCCTCAGCACACACCAGAGGAGTGCATATATCACCCAGTGAACACACACCCTGTCAAGTGTTATTACCCACTTATTTTCACTAGTGTGGATAAAACCCTCATTATCACATTCTCTACCTAGCTACTCATGTATTATGGATCTTATCTTCACTTGTGGAGATAAATATAACACTGCAACCCATTGCAAATCCCCTAAAGCGATAGATAGTGTCAGTATAATTTTTTTTTATCTTTGTTTTACCAGGATAGACACATTAAGCTGAATGCTTGTTTATAGGTGCAACCTGGGAGCACACGGAAGTTAAGTGACTTGCTCAGGGTCACACAATATGCAAGTGGGGGCTGTGGGATTCAAACCCAGGTCTCCAGGTTTGCAGCTCAGAATCTTAAACTACTGTATTATACTGCCTCTACAACAGGTCTCACGTTGCAGTTTGTATATGTGCTGTGGCAGTTTTTGCCACTAATATCTTTCATATTTTATTTTGGAATGTTTGCCTTGAAACACCGGTGAAACTTGGAAGAAAGCTAATTTGAATTGTTGAATTTGAAATGGCCTCAGCTGGTGTTATTTTACATGAAAAGTTAAGAACATGCTTTATTTTTTGGACTCTAAGTGGAGATATGCCACATTATTCACAGAGCAGCTGTAGGGTCACAGGGCTGGGCAGCACCCCAAAGTCTGAATGCAGGCAAACTTTGTGTCCATTGGCAGTATTCACAATCTGCCTATATCCTACTCCAGAGTGTTGCATCTAGACTGCAGAAGAAGGTGGCTGCATTGTCTCCAGTAATGGGATCCACATCCTAACACACTTAGTTTTGGATATGAGGGCAGCCCCTGATTGCTACTTGGTGGTGTTTTCGGTCTCAGTTATGTGATGACACCCAACAGCATCCCCTGTTATTTAAAATCACATATACCCTAACAATGGAAAGCACCATGGGAGGTATATACAAATCACCATGTAATAATTTTAGTTATTTATTTATTTAAACATTTGATAACTGCGATGAACGTTTAAATGAGCAGAGGGGAGTGATGAAGGAGCTGGGGAGGCAGAAACTGCCCTCCAAACAAGGCTGAAGTAAAGAATAAGGAGAATCCAAGGGAGCAGGCGTCCCCATGGTGTAAATTAATAAAGGAACAGGATGGTAGAGATAAAGAGGAAGGGAAAAGAAGCACTAAAAAGAGAGAGGGGAAGGAGGGAAGACAAAAAGGGGGGTGGCAGTAAGCAGAGTGGAAACAAAATCTGGAAGGCCATGTGTGTGAATGCTAGAAATCTAGGAAATAAGATCCCAGACATAGAGGCCATTATGGTGGAGGTCAGCCTGGATATTGTGGCCATTACAGGTCAAGGTGCAGAAAAAACATGACCGGGACATGGCCATAAAAGGCTATACTCTGTTCATGAAGAACCAGGTGGGAAGGCAAGGAAAGGAGGGGGTGTGGTGCTTTATGTGAGGGAAAGCATGAAAGCAACAGAGATGCAAGGAAAACACGTGGAGGCAGTGGTACTGTGGGTCACCCTGGAGATGAAGAATGGAGCCACAATTTGTACTGGAGTGATCTACAGACCTCCAGCACATGGGGAGGAATTAGATAAGGTACTGGTAAAAGGGGGAGGTGCTGCTGATGAGGGAATTGAACCTGCCAGATGTAGATTGGAGCCTCGCAGCAGCAGCTTCAGCTTAAAGCAGAGAAATCCTAGACTCTTTGTAGGGGCCATTCCTCAGGTAACTAGTCAGGGAATCCACTTATGATGTGGGGCACTACTGCACCTGGTACTCAGTAACAGAGATATTATTGCAGATGTCAAGGTAGGAGGCCACCTGGAGACCAGTGATCACCATATGGTGTGGTTCAATATAAGTACAGCTGCAGAATCAAGCCACACAAGGGCAATGGTCCTGGACTTCAGGAGGGCAGATTTTACATAGATGGACGAAAGCCTCAGGGATTACCTGGCGGGGAAGGATGGCCTGGGTGGGATGGAGTAACAGTGGGCAAAGCTAAAAGGGAGCATAATAAAGGCAACAAACAAGTGAGCAAAGGCAAGAGGAAAAAGAAACTGCTTTGGTTCTTGAAAGAGGTGGCTGAAAAGGTAAAGGCAGAAAGGGTATCATTCAGAAGGTTTAAGGAGATGCAGAGGAAAGAGGATAGGGAATTGTATCAGGGAAAACAGAGGGAAGCAGGGAAAGCAGTACAGAGTGCAAAGGTACAAACTGAAGAGAATAGCCCAGGAAGTAACACAAGAAAAGACCAGTGGTAGGATTATAAAGTTAACAAGCATTTGTCAATGCCGAACGTTCGCATGCAGGTATTTGCAGTGGTATTTGGCACTTGGACATGGCTTAAAAAAATCTATGACAAAGAAGTACAAGCATTTGTCAATGCTGAATGTTGCTTGCTTCTATGTGCTGTTTAGGTATTTGGAAGTCATTGAGTGCAAATATTCAAAATTATCAACTTACGAAAGGCAAAATGAGGAACTGGCATGACGATGCTTGTAAAACAGTCATTTTAGGGATTCTTTTTTTATTTCCAACATAGCCATTTTAAGACCTCTCTGCTAATGAACACTGTCACTGTTATTTTCTTAATGTGTCCCATACATTGATTTCCTCACACCGTCTGCGCCATTGTGCGCTACATGGGCAGAAACATGTTTTGGGCGAGATGTGAAAAATGACAGCTGTACTGCTCATAAGGAGGTGTGGTAAAATGGCAATGTTGAAAATCTGGAGTGAAAATATTGAAAATTCACGAACTTACGAGCCTGTGTAGGAACTGCACAACACACGCTCGCAAAACAGGCCCGAAGGCTGATTTTGCGCAGTGACTGCACAGTAACTGTAAAATCACCCTTTGGGCCTGAATAATGCCATGACAGTGACATCATTCATGAGAAGGGGTCCCAAAAACCCCATGTTGAAAATTTGTTGCAAAAATTCCAAAAAATGCCTGAGATATGCAATAAAGTTGAAAACCCCCTATCTAGCCCATTATACAGTTTACCGGCATTTCATCAGTTCGCAGTTGGCTTTGAAGAGTGCAGACATGTTCCCGGTCCACCGAAGATCGTCGCACCGAGCTCCGGAGGTAAGTATGGTTTGGGGGGGTGTGTGGGGAGGCAGGGTGCACAGTGAGTGGGTGTGGGTTATGGGAGGGGGGCCTGGGAGAAGCGCCGTGGGACCATTTTCAATTTACAGGTTTTAAAAAAAAACAGACAATGTGGGACATTCGCCATGCTGGGGTGGGCTTCCAGCGTGGCAGAAGGAAGGCTGGGGGGGGATTGGACACCCCCGTCGGCAGACGCCATGGGATCGGACATGTGCCACTGGGGTGGGCTCCCTACGTGGCAGAAGGATGGGTGGGGGGCCTGGAGCTGATGGGGATTGGGCAGCCCGGCGGCAGATGACGTGGGGCGTTGGCCACGCTGGGGTGGGCCTCAGCGTGGCAGCAAAGATTGGGGTGGCGGATTTGGAAGGTATGACAGCGGTTTTGAAGAGAAGACCATCGCTGTCATATACAGCACCCCTGCCTGATTGGTGTGCAGGACTGCCACACCTGCTCAATGGAACAGGGATTGCAGGAGGCACACCTCCAAAGTGTCCTATTCTCCCAAGACGTTCCTTGCGCATGCGCACAAGCGAATGCAAAAAGGGATGGGGGGGAGGACTGTGCATATGGTGACCAGGAAAAGGCAGACATTCTGAACAAATACTTTCGTTCAGTGTTTTCAGAGGAAGGAGAAGGAGAAGGGCCACACAAAAGTAACAGAAGCTTTGGAGGGAGGGAGGTGGACACTAGTTATTTTTTTGCAGGTGAGAGTCCTGAAGGGACTCGCTACTCTGAAGGTGGAGAAAGCAATCGGACTAGATGGAGTGCATCCAATTGTATTGAGGGAGCTCAGGGAAATACTGGCTGCACATCCAACAGTTCTATTTAACAGCTCACAGGAAACAGGAGTGGTACATTCCAGAGGACTGGAGGAGGACGGATGTAGTCCCACTACACAAAAGTGGTAGCAGGGAGGAGGCTGACAATTATAGGCCAGTCAGCCTGACATCGGTGTTGGGAAAGTTAACGGAATCACTGCTGAAGGAAAGTATTGTGGAATGTCTTGAATTCAGTGGGTTACAAGACCTGAGGCAGCATGGTTTCACAGTGGAGAGGTCATGTCAAATGAATCTGGTAGATTTTTTCAACTGGGTGACAAAGGATTTAGATCAAGGTGTAGTGGTGTACGTGTCCTACCTAGATTTCAGTAAGGCTTTTGACACTGTTCTACACAGGAGACTAGAATTCAAAGTGGGAAGCTTAGGAGTAGGTCCAAAGGTGGTAAACTAGATAAGAAATTGGTTAAGGGATAGGCGATAGAGGGTGGTGGTAAATGGAGTTCACTCCATGGAAGGGAGGTTGACCAGCAGGGTGCCTCAGGGATCAGTGCTGAGGCCAGTCCTCATTAATGTCTTTATAAGTGACATTGCAGAGGATCTGTAAGGGAAGGTCTACCTCTTTACAGATGACACCAAAATCTGCAATACAGTGGACAGAGCATGTTAGTGTTTGAAAACGTTTGGTGGTGTATGGTGGAGTGACTCCTTTTTTATCTTATAAAGTGCAATATTTGAATTAGATACCCAAGCGTTTGGGGTCTTTTCTGTTCTCCAGATAGTACCTGCAGCTCTGTCTTTTTTGTTTGCCTACAATATTACATACTTGCATGGTACATACGTGTTAAAACATATAAAACAACAGAGTAATGGTATAACAAAGGACTATCAATGGCTAGAAGACTCATATAACACACAGGCATAGTATATTGAAGCAAAGGTATGGATACTTACAGTATTAATTATACAAATAGGCTATCAAGGTCTTGAGATCCAACTGAGCAATAGAGAATGGTAAATACACCCTGGTGTCATACCACTAGGAATCAGGGAAGGTGGTGGCAGGAGTAGGAGGGCTGAGGGGAGAGCTTAAGAAGGTGCTTAAGAGAGGGGAGGGAGGGGGAGAAACCAGAGCAAGGAGGAACGTTGGTTCCAAACAGTGTGAATCCAGTATGAGAAAGCAGCTTGACCTGCACAAGTGTGTGGATAGGGTATGGAGAAGGTGCGAGAGTCCCTGGAACAAAGAGCATAGTCTGACACAGCCATAAGTGAAAGAAGAGAAGAGCGGTAAGAGGGGAAAGAGTCAAACCTGTCTTTGGCAATGAGGATGGAGCAATAGGTTAGGAAGCATTGTGGAAGGGGAGGAAGGGAAAGTGTGGTGTATAATGAGCAATGGTGGGTGTGGGGTGGGCAAGTTAGAGGCAAAATGACAGACTGCATTATATAGAGTGCCTAGTCTGGCAAGGGATGATGGAGGGGTTGATATATAGACCACACTGGCATAGTCAGAAATAGGGAGTATCAGTATGGAGACGAGTTCATGGCATACAGGGAGTGAGAAGCAATCTTTATTATGGTGTAAGGCACTGAGTTATGGTGGAGCTTAGTATGGATAGTGTCAAAGTGAGTGGCAAAGTCCAATTTGCTGTCAAGCCAAACACCAAGGTATTTAAAGGCTGGGACTGCCTCAAGCTGGGTGCCATCTATGGTATAGAAGGTAGGGAAACATGGGAGCTTTTCGAGTTTTTGGCCTGTGCCAAAGGTCATGGATACTGTTTTTTTTTTCTGTTCATTGTGAGTTGGTTTGCCTTGAACCAGTGGAGCACATTCAAAAGTCATACTGGAAGGGGCTCTCAGCAGCGGCAGTTGTCTGGGTGGAGTGTAGATCATGGTGTCTTCAGTATACATGTGTATGTCTGAGGAGGCACAGGCTGAAGGGAAGCTCATTTAAAAGGGATGGAGAATAAGACTGAGCCAAGGGTGGAACCTTGAGGAACACTGGTCAGGATGGGCAGTGGGGGGGGGATAGTATGCAGCCCACCTGTACTGACTGTTGACGACCAGTCAAATAGGAGTGGAACCAGTTAACGGTGAGGATTGAAAGACCTGCTAAGGTCAGCCTGTTTAGGAGCTGATGGGAAACAGAATTGAATGCCTTGGCCAGATCTATAAAAATAGCTGCTGTGATCTGACCTTTGTCCATTCCTGAGAGGATGTAGTCAGGTACTCAGAGGAGAGAGGAGGTGGTGAAATGTATTTCTCTGAAGTCAGACTCAAAGGGGGAGAGAAAGAATGTGGAGCCAAGAAAGGCAGTGAGCCTTGAGAGCACTAAGGATTCCTGTAGTTTTGAAAGGAAGAGGAGTAGGGAGATTGGCCTATAGTTCCTAGGGGAAGATGGATCTCTGCCTTTGCGGAGTGGGAGAACTTTAGCCATCTTCCAGGCCTGGGGGAATAGCTGAGATTGAGAAGGACAGATTCAGGATGTGTGAGAGGGGGATGACTACGGCCAAGGCAGAAAGTTGGAGGATCTTAGGATCCAGCCCATCTGGGCTGTGCTTTGAGGGATTTAGGGGTGCAAGGTCTTGAAGGATTTCTTCGGGGTGACTGGTGGAAAGTCAAATGCATCATGGTGAGAGAGAATGGAAGCAAGGAGAGCATCAGAGGCAGGCTGGTCTGGAAGGGCACAGGTGGTAAAGAAGTGGCTGAAAATAGTGGCAACTATGTGTGGGTCAGATACCAGCATGCCATCACTTTGAAGGGAGATTGGGGGATTAGGCAGGAGGGTCAACAAGGGAATGCAGAACTTTCCAAAAGTTGGCTGGAGACCTTAAGTTGGATTGGAGGTTTGATTTATAGTACAAGGTCTTAAGCAGTGTGAACAGATTTGGTGCAGAAGTTCCTAATAGACCTATAGTGCTGAAAGTCAGCAGCAGTGAGGGTGGACTTGTAGTCTGACCATGCTAGGCCACGAGATTTGAACAGTGCTGTGAGGTCAGGGGTAATCCATGTGTGGTGAAAACACTTGACTCTTAGTTTTCTAGGGGGTGCGTGGGTGTTCCAGGTTCTGTTGAAAATAGAGATAAAGAGGAAGAGGGCCTCATCAATGTTATGTGTGGAGTAAACAGGGGTACAGTTAGCAGAGGAGAGATCCGCTAGGAGGGATTCAGCATCAAGGGACTAGAGCAGGCTGTGCCAAATGTATTTGGGGGAGGATTGAGGAGGTGGACTTTTCTAATGCAGTAGGTTAGGCAGTGATCATTGAAAGCATCAGAGAGAACACAAGCTGCAGTGATCTGATGGGGGTGGGCGGATAGTATCCAGTCTAGATGGGAATGGTTGGTTGAGTGATGGTTGAGTCTTGTGCGTTTGGTGATTGTGTGAGGTTGAGTGATTCCATGGATTGTGTGCATATTCAATGAATGCATATTCAGTATGTACATCTGGAACAGAAGGGGGGATATGATAGATACTTTTTTATATTTCACGGGGTAGATAAGGTACAGGAGGGAAGTCTTTTTCAGAAGAAAAGGTGCTCAGACAAGAACAAGGGGACATGCTAATAAGCTGGAGAAGGGTAAATTCTGAAGAGATGTAAGGAAGTACTTCTTCACAGAAAGAGTGGTGGATTCCTGAAACAGCCTTCCAGCAAAAGTGTTGGGGGCAAAAACAGTGTTGGGGCTCAAGAATGCATGGGATAAGTATAAGGGATCATAGCTGAAAGGAAAGGGGGAAGTGAGAAAGAGCTGTAGATTGTGTACGGTCTGCGGTAATAGTGTAGCTAGGGAGAAACGGGCAGACTGGATGGGCTAAGCAGACCTTATCTGCCATCAAATTTTACGTTTCTATGTTCATTTCTTGCATGGATCTGGGGTGCAGGCTGGAATTTGTGAGTGATTGGGATGCATAGTGAGGGATGGATTATGCACACTTGGAGTGCGGAGGGTCTGGTGTGCTGGGTTGTCTTGGACAGTGGTTGTGATATGGGTGAGGACTATATTTTGCAAACTTGGAGGCAGAGGGTCTGTGGGCAGAGTGTGGATGGTGGCTTCATGATGGCCCTCTCCACTGAATGCACATCTGTATCCAACATGACATCCCATCAGTCATTCTGGATATGGACCTGTCACCTTTGATACAGATGGTGGATAGGACTTGCATCCATGGGTGCAGCATTTTTTTTTTAAATTCCCAATCCAGATGCAGTCTTGGGCAGTTTGCATCCAGATTTCTGAATCTTTCCTCTTCTTTTTGTCTTTGGTTTTTTATCAACATGTTAATTGGGGTAGATAGGCAGACCAACAAACAGACAGATACATAGATACATAGACAGTGTTGGCAGATAAGGGCCTATGGCCCACCCAGTCTGCCCATTTGAGCTTGTAAGTTCAGTTTGTTATCCTAGAAGTCTGTTGCCCCTTACCCCTGACCTCCAGAATTCCTTTATGTCTATCCCATGCATTCTTAAATCCCGTGATTGTTTCAGCCCCCACCACTTCCTCTGGCAGAGTGTTCCACTTGTCCACCACCCGTTCTGTGAAGAAATTCTTTCTCATGTTTCCTCTGAATCGTCCTCCCTCCAACTTCATCCCATGCCCTCTTGTCCTGGAACATCTTTTTCGCTTAAAAATAGTGTTTTCCTGCACCCTGTTCCTCCCTGTAAGATACTTGTATGTCTCTATCATATCCCTCTCTCTCCCTCCTCTCCTCCAGGGAGTACATGTTCAGTTCCTTCAACCTGTCTTCATAGGACTTGTGATGCAATCCATGCACCATCTTTTGTTGCCCTCCTCTGAACCTTCTCTACCCTGTCTATGTCCTTACGTAGGTATGGTCTCCAGAACTGTACACTGTACTCCAGGTGGGGCCTCACTAGTGTCTTGTATAGCGGAATTATGACCTCCCTTTTCCTGCTGGTGATGCCCCTGCCTATACATCCCAGCATCCTATTTGCTTTACCTGCTGCCTTGTCACACTGTTTCACTACCTTGAGGTCATCAGAGATGACAACCCCAAGATCCCTTTCCTGCTTGGTGCATGCTATAGTGTGGTTGATCATTAAAAGGAGTTTCTCAGTGTTCAAAGTGGTAAGCAGTTTAGTTTTTATTTTGCTGTTAATCTGTTGACTGAATGTTTTCAAGCATACAGAACAAATAGCACAACACAAAAAGTGTATGATAAATACAGCCATGGGGATTCATATACAGAAGTGTACCACAGGCACATTGTGTACAATTAAAAGGGCTCATATGCATAGCTGGATCTAGAGGACATTTACAAGCACATTTTCCTGTTCTAGAGAAACTGTTCTGAAGCATGTAAAAAGGTATGTCTATAAGGGCAGATCTAATTGGCTGGCTCAGTACTAGGAGCAAACATCTTGCACTGGCCTGTAATTCAGGGTGTAGTATATTTGACATAAAAGGTGTGCAAAAGTGAATTAAAAATGTAAACATAACATTTCCAAACTGGTGTACCAATTTATAGGACAGTTTTCATGGGTTGCATTCAAAATACTGTACCAAGGGAGGACCATTACCAGGGGTGCATACATAGCTTCTATGTACCCCTCTGGAGAGAGATAGAGAATCTCAGCTCATGGTCATGTAAGGTGGTGTATTCTTAGATGTTTCCAGTGGCTGGTGGGGTATCATGTACACCTGGCATGGTAGCAAATGTTTGTGAAATTGAAGGGAAGGAGGTCAACCACTGGGGCATTTAGCTATGGAACCTGAGGAGAGGTGGATAAACCTCTCAAATTTGGCAAGTTCTGTAATGCTGGATAATGATTATGCCTGTTTGAATATTTCAGAAATTCTCTGCTGTCATAGCAGAAGTCTTTTGATGTCTAGGTAAACCACATGTACCCACTTGTATTCTTTTGGCCCCAAAAATGGGGGATAAGGTAGGTGAGATCAATATGACAAGCTTTGGAGAAGGGGAGATCCTACATGTCAGGGTCACATTTATGAGGAAAAAAAACCTGACATCAGTATGGCTGGATCATGGGGCATTGCTATAGCAGGTGGTAGAGGTCATTACCAGGCTGACTGCATCTCTAGCACTTGTTACTGGGGAGCAGATGCACAGCGTCTAGCATGGCGGGTGTACAGTACTACAAATGTAGTATCTTGTTCTGCAGCAGTTGGCTCCTGGAGTCACAAACTGCTGTTTGTCATCTTCCAGCAGAAACTCCACTCCTCTTGGGATACAGGTTATTTTGTTCTTTTAAGAGGGATGCCCATTTGTCCCTGGTGCCAAGGGGCTGATCTGGAATAGTGTCCTTTATTGCCCTGTATATTAGGCCTGCTGTCTCTTTGGAATGCTTCAGCCAAACTTTCATATGATGATCAATGTCTAGGGAATGAATCTTCTGGAGCCTCCCCAGGAGAGGGGCTAAGGCACTCCAGATTTGTAAATAGCACCAGAAATCCCACCGGTTCAGGTACTGGATGTTAAAAAAGGTGTCTAGAGTGTGGTGGTCTGGGGCTAAGTGATCATTCAGAAGGTGTGGATGCCCGCCAATGCCCAGGAGTGCCAATGAATCATGGACCCACTTACCCAGATAGTGGGATTATTCCATAATGGTGTCTAGGCTGCATAAGCCAGCTTAGGTGTCAAATGAGCCTGTACTTGAGACCATGTATTCAGGGAGTGGGCAATCATGGGGTAGGGTTTGATTTTCTTGTACACTGGAGCAAAGAACCCGCAGTGAGTGAGGCAACTTCTAGGCGACATGTCTCCAAGGGTGCCCAAAATGGGTATATCCCTAATTTGCTTGGATAGCACCGTAGGAGCTGGATGGTATGATACACCCAGTAGTAGTCTTTGAACCAGGGGAGGCTCTAGCCCCCATTTTTCCAGTGGGTGTGTAGCATCACTCAGCAATAGGTCAAGATCACGAATGTTACAACAGAGCAGTCAAAAACCATGACCACAAAATGGCGCTCTCAATAACAATGCCCAAGCAAAACAGCAACTGCAACAAAAACCCAATGACAGTGGTCCACAAACTCACCAACGGCTACCATGGCTATCCGAAAACACAGTAATTTGAATTTTTGGCATGGGGCTCTGCCCCCCCCACACCCCCCGTTACATGATGCTTCACCCCCGAACCCCATGATCTAAATATAATCACCTCCAGGGGAAGACATCTCAGGAACAGAAAGGAATCACAGTGGGGGGGGGGGGATCCTTGGGTAGGGGAGGTGGAATCCTCTACAGAACTGAACAAGAAAAATAAATATGTCCTGGGATCGGGACCCGAACCCCCAGTCCAGGGACCCTCTGTCAACCTCTACTGCCTGTGCCCCGCCCTCCATGCCATGTGAGCTGCTCAGCAGTGCACTCTGCAGCAGACCCTTTCCCCAGTTCCCTCCTATGGCCAACAGCTACAGGGATAGCGCTAATTTAGCCTGTGCTGTGCTATCCCTGTAGCTGTTTTAGACTACGCTATTTTGACAGCGTGGTTTTGCCAGCACTATTATTGATTCTCTATTTTAACCTGGTACGACATCACTCAACTATAGTTGGATTGTTTCCCTTCCACAGGAAATTGCTGATCAGTGCATCTATTTGGTCAAACCTTTTCTGGGCACTGAGCAGGGGTATAGGAGAGATAAGCTGGAAGATCTCTGGGGCTATGATCATTTTGAGTGCTTTGATCTTCTGTCCCATGGATACCTAGAGGGGCTTCCATTGTTCATACTCAGTTTGTAGATCCTCAATCAGGAGGCTAAAGTGAAGGGCGCACATTTTCTCCCATTGGGGAGACACTTAGATGCCAAGATAAGTGGGATGAGTCAGAGCCCATTGAAATCCATCTGCCTCCACATGTTGTATGGTATAGGATGAGTTTAAGGGAAGCACTTCAGTTTTGGATAAATTCACTCTGAGGCCCGATACCTGATAGAAGACACTGAGTAGGGATGCTAGGTGTGGTATGGTGACGTGCTTGTTCATTGAGAATTAGCAGGTAATCTGAGTAGACTAAAGCCAGATACTGGTCCTGCCCCCACCCTCATCCCTGATATGCCAGGGTCATGGTGAATCTTGGCTGCAAGGGACTCAATTGCTAATAAGAAAAGGTGGGACAAGGGTATTCTGGCCTTGTCCCCTTTTCCAGATAGAATTATGTGGATAGGGTGTTATTCATAACTACTCTAGCCATTGGTGCAGAATACAATGTGTGAACATGGTCCAGAAAGCCAGCACCAAAGCTCATTTAATGCAAAACCCTGAAGAGATACCCCCATTCCATCAAATCGAAAGCTTTTTTGAAGTTTATGACTAGCAGCTGTTGGAGTGGAGGCACCTGCAGCAGCATAAAGGAGATTTATTAAAGTCAGGAGATGATATGAGCTGAAATGACCATGAACAAATCCCACCTGGGATGGGTGGATTAAGATAGGCAATAGAGAATCGAGCCTATTGTTGTCCACTGTAATAAGGGAACTGAGACCGTAACTAGCTGCTGATGAAGGGTCGTTCCCTTTCTTGGGTAGGACAGTAAGTGTGGCTGTATGTACTGATGGGGGAAAACTGCTACTAATAAGAGCCTCCTGGTACAGTCTGCATAGAATCGGGCATATTGTGGGAGATATGACCTGCAACAGGTCTAGTGGGAGATCACACACCCCGGGCACCTTGTGGGACCTGAGTGATTTCAGTGCAGTCTCTGTCTGAGAAAATGTGACTTGGGGTTCCAGAGCCTTAGCCTGTTCCTGTGATAGGGAACGGAGAGGGAGAGAGTGTAGGAAGTCATCAATGGTTGCAGTGTCCAGGGGAGAGGAGTAACTATAAAGCTTGTTGTAGAAGCTACTCATAGACTTGCTAATGTGTTTAGCAGAGGATCCGAGTAGGCCTTGGCAGCAAGTAAGGCCAGCAATATGTCTCTCAGCCTGCTGCTTCTTGAGACAGTATGCAAGGACTTTTCTATATTCCCCCTACAATGTTTGTGCTTGAGCTTGACCAGGGCTTATTCTGCCTTCCTGACCAGAAGTGCTTTGATGTCAGGCTGAAGTCTGATGATGCTGAGATGTAGGAGAGAGCTTGTGTCAGATTGTTGGAGGGCATTGAAGTCATTCTCCTTTGCTTTAAGCTGTCTTTCCCACTCAGTGATTTGGTGTTCACTTTCTCAGCTTCTGTGTGAAGGACATCCAATTATGTGGCCCTAATGGTGGCTTTATATGCCTAGGGTGGCCACACTGGTTGCACCAGTGTCATTTAGCTTGAAGAAGTGAGCAGCTTCTTGCTTCAACCACTCTGAGAACTTTTGGTTTTGCAGCAGCAGTGGGTCAAGGCAGCACAAAGGGGAGGGTCTCCAGACTATATCCATTTGCACGGAGGCTTGATCTGATAGAATAAAGAGGTTGATTATGGTTGCAGTCACTTTATGCAGTGCCAAGATCAAGGTCAGCCACAGGCCAAGACAGATGTAAGAGCCATGTGCAGTGGAAAAGCAGGAGTAGTCACACTTCCTTAGGGTGGAAGGCCTGCCATACATTAGTGATGCCTTGGTCAGTTAACAAGAGCAAAACTGCCTGTGCATCTTTGGCAAAGGGTTCTGCAGTACCCTGGCTCCTGTCAATAGATGAGTCCAAGGTGAGGTTGAAGTCCTGCCTATCATTACTGGGGCATTCACCATGTTGAAGTGTAGAACTTTATTCACAAAGTCATGAAAAGGGTGTACACATTACCTATTAGCTGGGGTTTTGATTGGATGACAAAGTGTCCCAGAACCCATCTGCCATCACCATTGGCTGCTAAGCTCACCACATTCCATTTAAGGGCCTTGTGTATGAGAATAGATACCCCCCTTTTTTAATTGGTGCAGAGCTACCCATCTCAATACCAGTTCATTCCCTTTTGAGCTTCAGAGTGCAACAGCTTTGTGCCCTGTAGGAGCACAATCTGAGAATGAGATCAGAGCCTTTTGAAGATGGTAAGCATCTGCTTATGCTTCACATAAAAATTCAAACCCAGGACATTCCAGGACTGCAGTTGGAGACAGTCATACTGAAGCATGTGCTGTGAATGCCCTTTGAATGGAGCTGTTCACAGGAGCATATGCAGGAGCCCAGCACAGATTAGAAGTGAGGACACAGAGGCTTTAAAAGAAGCTATGGCACAGTCGAATGAGCAGGGAGCCCTCCAAGGTGGAGGACATGATGCATAGTCCGAAGTGGACCCAGTAACACTTGGAGTACTAGTTACAAAACAGGTGCTGTGCAACCAGCCATTGAAACAAACAGTAAGATCAGCCACACACAAAAAAAGATCCCTTAGACATAGCCAGTGTAGAGCAGGGTTACTCAGGCACCCCCAAGGCTCATAGTTATGTATACGGGGCATGTGAAAACAGAAGTATGTATAGTGGGTACCCAAAAAATTCCCCCAGCCCCAAAAAGCTTAATCTGGTTCAAGGTCAGTTGGCATTCATCTGTATCCCCCTCCCCGGGTCGTGCCTGAAAATAGGCAGAATTTGTCTAGTGCACTTACCCGATCAACAAAAACTAAATAAAAAAATTAAAACCTTAGACAGTACAAGTATTCCCAAGTTTAACTGTGAGGATTTCTGTAACAAGCAGGAGCATATGCAAAAGAAGTGGGTTGAGGCCATGCAGGGTGATGTAGAGTAGACAGTAGCATAGCTCCTGAGGAGGAAGTCAGCAGATACTTTATCAAGCAGAGTCACTAAATAGTAGCCGACACATCAATGTGGTAGTAGCTAGCTCCTCTAATTCACTGTGGGGCCATAAATACAGTTTTATTCCAAGGAAAGGAGTTGACCATGGGGTGGGCTATTTATGTGATTAGTTGGAGGGTGGGGTTGAGACATCACTGAGAGACAAGTGTGTTGATAACAGGAGTGAGAAATTTCACCCCAGATGTGTTAGGCATTTCTAAGTAGAGAACCTGTGAGTGGATAACATAACAGATTAGGACCAAGCTACTGTATCAGTAAGGGGAAGTTGTAGCCAGCTCAGATATGCCCTGCAGTGTTGTACGACCCTCTCTTACTGCAGGTTAACCCTCCACCAGCACATCCTCAGCCTGATTAAAGTAGTGGTGCTTCATGTCCTATCCTTGCCCAAGTGTACTCCAGGGAGTTCGGAGGGTAATTCAGGTATGGGCACTTTGCAGGCCATCTGGCATAGAGAGTCCCTCCAGGAGGACCTTATATGAAAACTGGAGGTAGTGTGTACAGATCTTGTGAAGTTTTAATTTGTCAGTGAAGTTCATTCAAAGTTGAAAAATCCATCTTCATGGATCATTTTGCGATGTTTTTCAATCTAATAGGACATTCACCATTTGTGATTTTGCCTTACAACTTTGCCTGTTACTTCTCCTTAATGGGGTACACAAAGGCAAAGTTGGGTTAAAATGACTTCCACCAACTACCTCTATGCAAAATAAAACTGTCCCTTGTGACTAGTAGTCCCTCCCCCTTGCTGATCGCAGACCCATTGTATAAAATAAACTTTCCCTAGTGTCTAGTGGTCCCCCTACTGATCACCAGCCCATTGTATAAAATAAACTTTCCCTAGTGTCTAGTGGTCCCCCTGCTGATCACCAGCCCATTGTATAAAATAAACTTTCCCTAGTGTCTAGTGGTCCCCCTGCTGATCACCAGCCCATTGTATAAAATAAACTTTCCCTAATGTCTAGTGGTCCCCCTGCTGATCACCAGCCCATTGTATAAAATAAACTTTCCCTAATGTCTAGTGGTCCCCCTGCTGATCACCAGCCCATTGTATAAAATAAACTTTCCCTAATGTCTAGTGGTCCCCCTGCTGATCACAGCCCATTGTATAAAATAAATGTTCCCTAATGTCTAGTGGTCCCCCTGCTGATCACAAGCCCATAGTATAAAATAAACTTTCACTAGTGTCTAGTGGTCCCCCCTGCCGATCACCAACCCATTGCATACAATAAAGTTTTCCTGGTGTCTAGTGGTTCCTCCCCCCACCGATTGGCTGCCCATTGTATAACAAACACTTTCCCTGGTGTCTAGTGGTCCTCTCCTGCTGATTGCCGGCCTGTTGTATAAAATAAACTTTCCGTGGTGTCTGGTGCCACCCCCCCCCCCACTGATTGCTGGCCCACTGTATAAAATAAACTTTCCCTGGTGTCTAGTGGTTTCCCCCACCGATCACCAGCCCATTGTATACACTAAAATTTCCCTGCTGTCTAGTGGTCCCCCCCCCACCAATTGCTGGCCTGTTGTATACAATAAAGTTTCTATCTAAAACAAGGCAAGCACTCCAATGTATCCGAAAATGATTGCTATCTTTAATGTGCAAATCACACTTCATAGTTCATACTATACAAACAAATTAAAATAAATGGACAAAGTACCACCATCTGATGAGCCTCAGTGCTTTCAGGTAAAAAACCTCTTCCTCAGGTGCCTGTACATATGTGCTCATTGACAGCTCACTTGGTGGCTGGCCATGGTGGAGAGCAGAGGGTTGTGCTAGTCACTGTCTTGAGTCGGGATGGGGGAGTGGGGTGGCGGGGCTCTGCCTGTCTGGGGGGGCAGGAGGGTTCACTGGACACCAGGGAATGGTGTAAAGGTATTTTACAGGGGATCAGGGATAGGGAAGGGGGGTCTGCTAGACACCAGGGAATGGTGTACCTTTATTTTACAGGGGATCAAGAGAGGGGACCGCTGGACACCAGGGAATATTACTGTAACATCGGGCATGGGTGGGGTTGGAAGAAGGACAACTAGCACCAAGGAGTGTACATTTTACAATGGGCCAGCAATTGGTGGGGGACCACTAAACACCAGGGAAAGTTGTCTGTGATCATTTTTAATGTTTGTGTACAAACTGTGACCTGGATCCCTGCGCAGTACCAAAGCAGTAAGAGGAGTTGTAGTCCATTGGTATTACTGAGGACTACAACTCACTGTAGGAAATCTTAAAATGCACCTGGAGTACAAATATAACTTTAGGAGGGTAGCTATATGCTACTGGGGATCCTAAAAGTAGTTTTTACTGTGTAATTTGGGTAACTTTGTGATCTCTCGCTTGTGACCTCGAAGATCAGTTCCGGGTCACAGATATCATACTTAAGAGAGACCTGTGGTGAGCACAAACAGAGATTTTGCTTGTGAAGTGCTTTTTTCACTAGCAGAACCAAGAGTTACCTGAAATTGAATGAAACTTGTTCGTGATCATTTTTAACATTTGTGTGCAAACTGTGACCTGGAGCCCTACGCAGTACCAAAGCAGGAAGAGGAGTTGTAGTCCATTGGTATAACTGAAGACTACAACTCACTGTAGGATGTCTTAAATTGCACCTGGGGCACAAATATAACTTTTGGCGGGTAGCTATATGCTACTGGGGATCCTAAAAGTAGTTTTTACTGTGCAAATTACAACAAAAATAGAAATATTAAAACATATAATAACTGACTACATATGTGATGTCTTACAAACAATATAGAGTGTATCAGAACCTGGGAACAATTTGAAAATGACAGAATACTATTTGGATATGACGGACTACAGCTAAGTAAATGTGGCTCTAAATTACTGGAATGTATTTTCAAAAAAAAACTTACACAATTGCAGGATAAAAAAACTAGACAAATGGGGGACTAGGGAACACTGCAACCCCAAATGCAATGAAACACATACAGGAAAACAAAATAGGACACAAAACAAAATGGAACTATCTTTTCTCTTAACAAATGCTAGGAGTCTGCACTCCACTAAACAAGATGAACTAGAATCAATAATTAAACAAAATAATACTGATATTGTAGCCATAATGGAAACCTGGTGAGGGGAAGCATCTGGCTGGAATATCAGTATCCCAGGATATAATGTCGCTTATAAGAATATAAAACTAAAGAAAGGAGGGGGAATAGCACTGTTTATTAAAAATAACATCATATACAAACCTATTAAAGAGCTCCGACATCGTTAGAAAAAACGTGGAAGAAATGTAAGATTTAGATGGTTCAGTTTATATTTCATGTATTTTCCATAATTATTTACCTTTTTTCTTTATTACTGAGGACAGATGAATGGAAAAGGCTTACTGTCCCTTACACCTTATCTGCTCTTTCTGCTATCCTACATATGACATCATAATCCAGGTTGCACCTGGAAATGAGCTTCTGGTCATGGTGCTTTTTCCGGTTACCAACTTTTAAATAAAGAAATAAATAAAATATATAATCCACTGTTTATGGCATCATAATTATCCCCACAGCAACAGTCAGTGATGTCATAAACAGAACTCTGATGTCATATGTAGAAAAGCAGTCAGAACAGATAGGGCAGTGATCCTGTTTACATGCAAATGTCCTTAGTAATAAAGAAGAATGAGAAATACAGAAACAATATTAAAATATAGGCTCACTTGTGCTAAACATTCCATTTTCTCAAAGTTGTCACAACGGTGTCAGGGGCTCTTTAATGACCCAACCAAACATGAACCCAACAACATTTTGTGGCTAGAACTTTTAAGGAAGCAACAGAAGAAATTACTTGTGGGACTTTGTTATAGACCACCTGACACAAACATGGAGAAACATCAATTACTATTACACAATATCAGTAATCAAATAGAGAATAACAAAATTATAATTATGGGTGATTTTAATCTCCCAAGGATTAATTGGATGAAGAGCACTTCTAACAATAATTTTGAACATACATTTTTAGATACCTGTATAAGTAATGGACTTTATCAAATAGTTAATAATGTGCCAACAAGAAATAATATTTTGGATCTAGTCTTGACTGATGTTCCAGACCAAATGAATAACATTAAAACTTATGCTCCCCTAATGAATAGCGATCATAAAATAACAACATTTAGTACCTTGCTAACAATCAATAATGCTACTGGTAAAACTACCTTCAAAAATTATAATAGAGCAAACTATACTAGTATTAAATATGAACTTAGGTTATGGCAGTGGAGAAATGGCCCCTCCACTCCGGAACAACTATGGACAAGAATGAAAAATAAGATTTTGGAGCTAGAATCTAAATATATACCCAACAAAAAAAAAACTACAATAAAAAGGGCAAAGTACCTTTCTGACTAACACCAAAAATCTCAAACCTTATTGCTAAGAAAAGAACAGCATACAAAGCATTAACTAATGACAACAATGATTACAATAAGTACAAATGCAAATCCATTTTAAAAGAATGTAAAAATACAATAAAAGCCAGAAAGAAAAAGATCGAATTTAAACTGGCACATATGAAAGATGGAGGAAAGAGTTTTTATTCATACATTAATAATAAAAACAAACAATAAATCCTATAGGTCCCTTAATAGTGGATAACATATGAATAGTGGATGGGTGACCATCCACAACCAGGCTGTGTTTCCATCGAGGTTGTTGATGACATCATAGAGATCTTGGAGAGCGAAGCTCGAGAGGTCTCCATGATGTTTTCAACAACCGAGATGAAAACACAGCCATAGTTGTGGATGGTTAACCCATCCACTATTTTATATAATATATAGTATATGGTTCCTGGGTTGTCTTTTTTTTTTTTTTTTTCATTTTTACCTTAGTTATGTCCTGCTGCTCCCGCTCTGGCTCTCTCATGCTTGTCCCACTCTGACTCAGTTCGGCTTCACCCCGTCCCGCTAGCTCATCAGCCATTTAGTTTAAAAAAATAAATAGAAAAATGAAATGACTGCGATTCACGATTCTGACACAGAGCCTTGTAAGGCTGTCCATGTCAAAACCAGGAGGGTCCCCCGACCAGTGCTCGCTAAGTCACGTCACCATGTCGTATGATTTTTTTTTTCTCACAGCGTTGTTCAGTGAGCCAATCAAGTGGCAGGGCAAGACAAAAAAGTTGCTGCACTATCGATGTGACGTCAGAGCGATAGTACAACAACTTTTTTGACCTTTGAACTGTCCTACAACAAGATTTTGAAAGCCACTGCTTTCTAGTCACAATAAGCTTTTACCATATACTACAAAGACATAGTAGCACCTCAGGAAATGACAGAAGAATTCAATAAATATTTTTGTTCTGTATTTAATAAAAACAGCCCTTGTAATAAAGTCACACGTATCAACAACACAAATAATCATGAGTTCATGCCAGAAATAACAAAAAAGGGTATATTTAAAAAAATTAATGAACTAAATGTAAAGAAATCCCTGGGACCAGACAAATTACACCCAAAATTATTAAAACAGTTATCATTTTGCTAGTGGATCCATTGCATAAAATCTACAATTTATCCCTAACAACAGGAAAAATACAGAATGACTGGAAAACAGCAGCGGTCACCCTGATTTTCAAAAAGGGTAATAAAGGTGGCATGAAAAATTACAGACCAATCAGTCTTACTTGCATTTTAGGAAAAATATTTGAATCATTTACCAAAGAAAGACTGGAGTTAGACATGAAATCTAAATATCTTATGGATGCCAAACAACACTGATTCAAAAGTGAAAGATCTTGCCTTACAAACAACATGTTTTTTTATGAAAGGGTTAGTAAATACTTAGATGAAAAAAATCCAGTGGACATTGTTTATTTAGACTTCTGCAAAGCCTTGATAAAGTCCTCCATTCAGTACTTACAACTAAAATGTACAAATTAGGAATAAATCATTTTCTTGTGCAATGAGTAGAAGAATGATTAAGTAACTGTACCCAAACTGCATATATCATGGGTTTTTACTCTAATGTAGGATCAGTTACTAGTGGGGTCCACCAAGGGTCTGTATCGGGGCCAGTACTCTTTTCCCTATTTATCACAGA
The DNA here is from genome assembly GCA_016271365.2 of Neoceratodus forsteri. NCBI lineage: Eukaryota > Metazoa > Chordata > Ceratodontiformes > Ceratodontidae > Neoceratodus > Neoceratodus forsteri. The sequence goes on along the minus strand of CM057459.1, from coordinate 239,711,757 downwards.
CATGACAAACCAGCTTTGCAATTTTTCCATAAAATTCGCTGATGACACCAAACTGGCAGCAAAAGTTGCCACTGACCATGACATACTTACTGTACATTGGAGAAAGACCTAGTAATACTTGAAGAATGGGCACTAAAGAATAATATGACCTTTAACACAAAGAAATGTGTAATTATGCATTTGGGTGACACAAATATAAAACATCAGTATTACTTAAATGGCATGGCCCTTAAACAAGTCACCACTGAACAGGATCTTGGGATTATCATTTCATCTGACATATCCTTTACTGAACATTGTAACAATGTAGTGAAAAATGTAACAAAATAATCGGATGTATAAAAAGATTTTTCTCTTCCAGCGACAGAGGCTGTATTTTACCACTCTACAGAGCCTATGTACGTCCACAGTTAGAATACTGCTCCGCACTCTGGAGCCCATATCTGAGGAGAGATGTGACAAAACTGGAGAGGGTCGAGAGATGTACAACAAAAATAATTGATAACATGCAAATGAAAAGTTATGAGGAAAGGCTAACAGAGTTACAATTTTACCCCTTAGAACTTCAGAGAACTAGAGGGGACATACTACTAATGTTCAAAATATCTAGAGACCCAAAATTAATGAAAGAATTGGGGATGACCTACAATGCAAAAGCATGCAATTTAAGAAGTCACAAATATAAGTTAGCATTAACATATCCAAAGAGAAACAACAGACGTTTTTTCTTTACACAAAGGATTTTACCGATTTCGAATGCACTCCCAAAACATATAGTAGATGCAAAAAACATAGATATTTTGAAAAAAATATAGATAAGAATCTACTAAATTATGAGTAAATATTGCCCAGCTTTGCTGGAGGTGTACTTATATGGGCCTCAGCCTTCTGTACACCCAACTTTCCTAGTATGAATCCTAGAATGAAAGTATATTTTGTACAATGGACTGGCAATCAGTGGGTTGGGAGGGAGACCACTACACACCAGGGAAAGCATATTTTATACAGTGGGATGGTGATCTGCGGGGGGGGTCACTAGACCCCAGGGAAATTTTATTGTATACATCAGGTCAGAGATCAGTAGGGGAGGGCACTAGACACCTAGCAGAGTTTATTTTATACAATTTTCTGGTGATTGGTGTGGGGAGGATTCACTGGATGCCAGGGAAACTTTATTGTATCCAGTGGGCCAGCTAACAGTGGGGGGACCACTAGACACCAGGGCAAGTTTATTTTATACAACAGGCCGGCGATTGGCAGGGGGTGGTGGTGAGGGTCCACTAGACACCAGGGAATGAACGCTGCAAACTTTGCCTCTGTACCAATCATTGTGAGTGGAGTTGCCAACTTTGCAATTTGTGAAGTTTTCAGTTTTCCATGAATCTGGACTTCTCACAGTGGATTAACTTCTCGAAATGAGGCGAATTCTCAAATTAATCTGTGGAACAAAGTTTCCCAACTTCACACATTACTAGTAGTATGACGGCAACCCATCAATAGGGTGCAGGAAATAGGGCATCATTATGAGTGCTTCATGATGAGGACAAAAATGATAACACTGACCAGGCTATCACAGCTTCACCAATGACGAGTGTCTTGGGGTGTTCCCTCTCTCTGATGTTGTGCACTCCTCTATATCATGCGATGGGTGGAAGGCATTATATATATGTTGGGAGCATGGGCTGAGGCCTTCTGCAAAGTGGGGTGTGGGGTTCAGAGCCCACCATGGAAAATTAATGGGGACTACTTTAATGCCTATGCGATGTTATGGGAGGGTAACACAGTTGTGGTCACTCTTTTTGCTTGCAGCATTGTTCTTGTGCCCTAATTTCCCACACCCTAGAAAATTAGCCCTAAAGTAGGTGAACCCAGTGTGACACACATAGCTGCCACCACAGAGTGTGCTCCAAGGCTATGCAGAGCCACAGCAATAAGCTAGGTGCATATTCCACCTCCTGTTCCAGCTGATAGTTGCTTGTACTATGGGCACTGCTCAAGGAGGATCACAATGGAGGGACCTTCTGGCCAAAGTGTTAGCTACCAGGAAGATCATCTTCCATGTAGCATACTTCAAATCTGCAGTGGCCATTGGTTCAAAAGGGGGGGTTCCATGAGCCTGGATATACAAGCATGTAGATCCCAGGGAGGTGCAGGTTCCCTAACAGGGGATACAGGTGAAGGAGCTCCTTAAAGAACCACTTGAAAATGGGGTGAGAGGCCACTGTTCTCCACTTACCCACTGATGTATAAGCAGAAATAGCTGCTAAGTGCACCCTTAATGTAGCAGGCCTGAGACCTAAGGTTTGCAAGTGCTAGAGGTAGCCCAGTAGTGTACACAAGTCACCCTGAAGGGGATTGAGATGCTTAGAAGTACACCATAGGAAGAACCTTTTCCATTTAGATGCATATGTTTTCTTAGTAACAGGTTTTTGTGACACTTTTAGGACCTGGAGAACCTGGTCCGATAAATGTTAATCACAATAATATCTCCTCAAGAGCCAGGCTTTGAGGTACAGGGATTTGAGATTCAGAAATGTTATTTTGTCCTGAGATGTTGCCAGCAGGTTGTGTCTCAGAGGAAGATCTATGGGTTTTTTGACCCACAGGGCCAGCAGGTGGAAGTAACAAGGTTGTCTGGCCCAGTCTGGTGCTATTAGAATCATGGTCAAAGGTTAACTTTTTAGTTTCAGAAGGACACAAAACAACAGAAGGAATGGGGGGAGGCATGCAGAAACTTCCCTGTCCAGTCTAGAAATAGAGCCCCCATGGGAACTGTACCAACAGCCAGGAGCCTGCAACAGTAGAGTGGGAGCTGAAAATTATTTTTGGAGGTGAACAGGTCTATTTGAGGCGTGCCCCTTCTCCTGAAGATTGTGGACAGCACTTGCTTGTCTAGGGATCACTCGTGATGGGTATGACTGACCCTTCTGAGGGAGTCTGCCAGGACATTGTCCTTCCCTGGAAGGTGGATTGCTGACAGTTGCATGTCCAATGAGTAAGCTAGACTCTTGCAATTCATAGCCTCTGTGCACAGCATTGAGGACCTTGTGCCTCCCTGTTTGTTGATGTAATACATGGTGGTGGTGTTGTCTGTCCTGACCTGAATGGACTGACTTCTGACTTGTGGTGCAAATGACTGAAGAGCTAGGGACACTGCTTTTAGCTCCAGTAGGTTGATTTGCTCCCTTGAGTCCTATCAAGACCATACCCCACTTAGTGTGAGATCTCCTACAGTAAGTGGGTGCCCCAGCCCAACATGGAAACATCTGTTGTCAGAACAGTTACGGCGGTCAGTGCCTCAAAAGGTATACCTTCTCTGAGTTTGTCCTTGTCTTTCCACCACTCCAGAGCTTGTAAAAGGGTCTTTGTAGTCAGCACAGCTTGGAGAGAGGCTGACGCTTTTGAGACCTGTGATCCTGCAAGTGGTATTGAATGTCCCTTACCTGGAATCTTGCTCCTGGAACCACTGCCATGGTGGAAGCCATATAGCCTATCAGCTGCAGAAAGTGTCTTGCTGGTTTGGGCTGCACCACAGCAAAGCAATTTGCCAGGTCTACAAGGTTTCGTACCCTTTCCTGGGGTAGGAAAGCTTTGCCTTGTAATCCCCTATGAACTCCAGTATCTGTATGGTTCTGTATGAGAGTTTTGTCCATGTATAATGAATCCCAATCCCTATAGAATGCTCTGAGTTAGGAGGAGGGAATCTTCGACCTGCTGGTGTGATTTCCTCATGACCAACCAATTGTGTAGGTACGAAAAAAAACATCTCACCTTTCCTCCTGAGGCTTAATTTTGTCCACTGGTGTCTTCTTTTGCCTTTCAGCAGGAGGGGTAGTGACTTTACTTATTTTGTGTTTAGTATTTTCCACTGGCATCTTCTTGTGTTTTTCAGCAGGAGGGGCAGTGACTTTCCTCATTTTGTGTTTAGTATTTTCCACTGGCATCTCCTTTTGCCTTTCAGCAGAGGGGAAGTGACATGCTTTAAATTCTGTTTCTTTTTAGCAGGTACAGATTTGAGGACCTGATCAGAAGAATGTTTTTGATTTTCAGAGAAGTCCTTAGAGGGTTTGGGGATTTTGGGTCTTGGCAATGCAAGGACCCTCTCCTGCATTGTTAGGTGACAGAGGAATAGCATGAAAAGACATACTAAACAGTGTTAAATGAGCAGAGGTACCTGTGACAGTTATGAAAATGGCAAACCCAAACAGAGGCACATACTCTATAACAATATAAGTACAAGTACAATATAAGTAACTGACAAAGAACCCTGTTGCAGTTCACCAATACACATAAATCAAAGGCATCCATATAGAAAGTGAAGCCAAAAAGCACATCAATAATAAATATAATAAAATAATTGATTTAAATGAACTCAACCACCAGTTATTTTCTTTTTCCTCCAGAAAGCCCCCCCCCCCCACACACACAGTTTGCATTTCGGTTCCCAAAGGGAAACAGTAACGGCAACCACTAGAAACTACTTTTACACGAGGGCTGAAGAGATTTAAAGCCCAAAAAGTAAAGCCTTTCTCTCTCTCTCTCTCTCTAGAGAAGCTGTTGTGACTTTGCAGTTCTCCGATCTTGGGAACAGATGAAGAAAAAGATAAGAGGATAATAAACCCAGAAACACTAAGAATTAAATAGTAGATGGGCAGAGTTAACGTTAAAAAATAACAGAACATCCAATGATACTCATCATCATGATTTGTAGCAAGTTGCTTGAAGAGAGCTTTTCAGGGCAACTTGCTTTAGCAGATGGAGTAAAAAATTCTGACATTACACTGTGGAATGCAGCGACTCCTAGAGGGCAGCAGTTCAAACTGCATTCTGAATTCCATTCTCGCACTCTGGAGCATTTCAACCTGCAAGGCTGAATGCAATTGTGGGTGGGGTCGCCATCTACATCAAAGATAGATTTGTGGCATCAACACTTAATTCTAACTCACTGGTGGCGGGATTTGAGAGCCTGGACATAAAAATCGACCTATCCCCATCGTTAGCACTCCAAGTCATAGGATGCTATAGACCACCATCTGCCGGTACTCGGCTCTTGTCCTATCTTACAACTATCTTGGACACTAGCCCCCTTGAAACAATTATCCTCGGGGATCTAACTACAATTGGCTGTCAGAAGTCGGTCACCGCTTAAATCTTTCTGCGACTCCCTTGGTCTCACCCTACTCAATGAAGAGCCCACCCATATCAACAAAAAGAATACAGCCAAAAGTACCCTTCTGGATGTCCTGCTTGTGAATAAACCCCATTCCTTCTCCCACGATGGAACCTTTGACGAGGATATTAGTGACCATTGCCTAATAGCTGGAGTTTGGGCAGCCAACAAAGTGCCAACTACAGCCAAATTCTCCACCAAAAGGTAAACCAGGTCATTCGACCCAAAGGCATACCTACTTGTCCTAAAAAACTCCCCCTTGTGGCAGAGTTTTTGCTTTGCTAAAACATTGGAAACTGCATATTCTATACTACATGAAATCATTACCTACGCCATGAATCTACATGCGCCTCAATCAAAAATACGCATAAAAGCTAGGAAATGCCTTGGTTCACGCGAGATCTCAAGGCTGCACTACTGTCCAGGGATAAACTCTGGAAAACTGCCCTCAAATCCCCAAAAAAGGAAGATTGACACCTTTTTAGAACAGCCAGAAATCGCTAAAATTAAACTTCGGATTAGGGGAAGCTAAAGCCTGCTATTACCAAGCAGAACTAGATACTGCAGCCAATTGTCCTCCAAATTCTGGGCCACAATCAAAGAACTGGCAGAAGCCACGTCACAAAATATGCTCCCTACAAAATTACCTCTGACAATACAGTAATCAATGACAAAAAGAGATACTGCAGGCATTCAACACGCACTTTGCCACAGTAGGCTTAGCCTTCGATAACTCGCCTGCATGTAGCCTGCGCACCCAACTTGGCATGACCCCACCAAATGTTGGCTCCATTAGTCAACATTTCTCATTCTCATCAGTTTCCCTCAAGGAAGTGGAAGACTTGATTCTCCACCTGGTACTAAGAAAAGTGCCGGAGCAGATGCACTTGAACCGTACTTCCTAAAGATAGCATGTCATGTATTGGCAGTGCCTATTACTCATTTATTCAACCTGTCCCTAACACAGGTACCTCCTCAAATACGGAAGATCGCACTCATTATCCCGCTATTTAAATCTGGAGACCCTTGTGACCTTAATAACTATAGGCCAATTTCTCTCCTACTCACACTCTTGAAGCTATTGGAAAAAATAGTAAATGACCAACTAAGATCCTTCATCGACAGAAAAATTACTAAACCCCCTTCAATCCGGATTCAGAGCCAACCACAGTACAGTCTCGGCATTAGCTAAAGTAACCAATGACTGCCAACTGGAGTTGGAACATAAAAAGTCAGTATGTGCTGTGTTTCTTGACCTCAGCAAAGCATTCGACACAGTCGACCATGACCTGCTCCTCGACTCGCTTAAAACACTAGGATTGGATGCTACTTCTCTAAACAGGTTCTCTGCATATCTAACAGACAGATACCAGCAGGTGAAAGCGGATGGTGAACTATCTGCCCTAAAACTCTTACAAAGAGGTGTCCCTCAGGGATCCACATTAGGTCCCCTCCTCTTCACAGTGTATATCAACAACATTGATGAGGGAATCAAGGATGCAAGTATTCACTTATTTGCAGATGACACAGTGCTGTACCGGAGTCGTCCCACACCAAAAGAAGCTTGTACTGACCTACAAAAAAATTTCAACCTCCTGCAACTCCAACTAATCAATAAAAAACTGCTATTAAATGCTAAGAAAACTAAAGCCATGTTATTTTCCCCCGCAAACTACACAAGCGCTACTGACTCCCTTCCCGCAAAAACCATGATGCTGGGAGAGTGCTTAGAATACGTTCTGAAATTCAGATATCTTGGGGTCTGGATCAACTGTAAACTCTCCTTCACTGACCACCTGGAAGACTTTCTGAAAAAATTAAGGCAAAGACTTGGCCTTTTTTACAGGATAAGAAGACTTCTTACAGGAGATGCAAAGAAACAACTAGTCCAAGCTACGTTCCTGTCCTTAATTGACTACGCAGACTTCATATACAGTAGCTGTGCAGCTTCCTATCTTGGAAAATTGGATATGCTCTACCACAGAGCTATACGCTTCATCACTGACCTCCCCTTCTCTACCCATCATTGCTCACTATATGCCACCACAGGCTGGACCTCACTTCACAATAGGTGCAACTTTAATGCAGCACTCTGGACACTTAGAGCCCTCAGTGGCAAACTCCCTCAATACATCGTCAACTGTCTGTCTTCAATTGTGCCCAGGAATTATTCCCTTAGAAGCTGCTCACAACTCCTGCTAAATATACCGAGGGCACTCACACGAGTCGGGAGAGCCGCCTTTGGATTCACACTCCCATCAGTATGGAACAAAACCCCAAAAATACTTAAGCTGAAAACTCCAATAAGTGCCCTTTTGTTCAAAAGGCTTTACCGTGATGGCATTATGGAAATTTGCAACTGCTTTACTAGACAGTAACTAACCTCCCTCCCTCAAATGGCAGCCCGCAAACGGCAACCCCCCAGCTGAAATGTGTGCCTCTGCCTCTAGCATGCCCACCAACAGATCCACAGGATTTATTGACGAACTCCCATATCTTATTTTTTGACGCTCTGAACAGCTGCAGCCTGATTCTAGCACATGCTACCGCACACGGGGATAATTATCATCTTTCACCCCCAAAAATATTCAGTCCCTCGTCCATCCAACACCTCCCTCTGCCCCAACCTCCAGGACCCTCCCAGTTATGCCCCTGCTACTACTGTATATTCCTCCTCTTGCACTTAGTACAACGGCAGCTTTTCTCCTCCATATGTCACCGTGCTTTACGTCAAAAATCACTTTGTCACCTTTCATACGGTTCTCCGCCCTCCCAATCCCTCTCTCTGCTCCAACAATTGGGTCCTCTTCACTTGCGCCCCTATTCTCCACCTCTCCCTACATTATGCACTCGATAACTTCTATCTGGTATGTCTACCCTCTTCCTAACATTTCCCACTACAAAATGCACCGTTTTTGGGGTTGGATCCAGCACAAGTTCATTATCCATGACTCCTTGTAGTTCTACCTTCAATGTATATTACCTGTAAACGTGCATTTTTACTATAATAGCAGCTATTTTTACTGTTTGTACTATTGTAACTTGTCTTTCTGTATTATTACTGTAAGACCGCAGGTCCACCTTGTAAATGAGCTTGCTCAATGGTGTCCGTCTGGATAAATAAAGATAATGATTGATTGATTGATTGATTGATTGAATTGTTAAGCATAGTGAGGGGTTTCTAGGGCTTGAAGATCATAATTTTGTGACCCTGCCATTTGAAAGCCCAAGTTCCCTTGAGTATCTCAAAATATCCTCTTTCTCTTGGAAATAGAGGAGTTTCACAAGGATGGGTCTAGGTTTGTTACTTCTCTCTAGCATAGGTGCTAGTGGGCAGTGCATCCATTCAGTGTCAAAATGGGGGTTGCCTGGCAATTTTAGGATGCTTGGTAGGACATGGCATAATTATTTAAGCAATAAACCACAACAGGGTGTGGGTTATGCTGGGATTTACTCACTCCTGGTGTGGTTTGGTCATGAGGCCACATGCTGAGTGACCAAATCCGCAACAGGCATGAATAAAACCCAGCATAACCCACACACTGGAGTGGTTTATTGTGATTATACAATGGGTAGGAATTTAAGATTTAAAAAAAAAAGATTATAGTGTTTTTTTTTGTTTAAAAGAAACTTTTTTAAATTGATTATATGGAATATCTTTCCTCTGTCTGTAAAATAGTTCCCTGTTGCTAGGTAGACACACACACACTCACACACGCCTCTATCTGCTTGCTACAACACTGTGTGTGTGTTTTTTTTTTCTGTTGATTCATTGAAAAAATGTTAGCAGACTAGATGCATGGGGTGCCAGCCAAGACAGACCAAGAGACTGACACTGTATGGCAAGGGAGTGCAAGTGAGCAGCCATTTTCCTGAAAGTGAAGCTGGATCTGACATTTTTTTTTTGGGGGGGGTACTTTGGGTAACGTAATGCAGATTGGATAGCATTGGGCTGGTGTATATGGACAGCAGCTATGGCAGCACAATGGAGGCGGAAGGGAGTAGCTTGTACAGGAGCCAGCAGTGACCGGAGGGAAAGACCATTAGAGGAGCTGCCAGCTAATGGTCTTATTGACATCAACGTCGATATTTTGAGGCGGGTGGTATAACAACAGCAGAGTCTGAGATTTTTTTTATCCTGACTATCGTATCCTCGAACTGTTTGGTTTTTAAAAATGATGGCTAAAACAGAGAGAAATCACGGAATAAAACTCAAGCCGTGGTATTGGGCATGCACCAATGCATACACAAATGTCCAGTATCATGGCTTGGCTGTCAGCTTTTCAGCTGCAAATTCCATTGTTTTAGCACTCGTTTTTAAAAAAACACACACTTTCCTGACTTCAGCATCCCAGAAACATTTAAAATAGAAGATTAGTTGAAGGGTGATGGTGCAAATCTACTATGACGGTCATAGATTCAGCATGCTGCAGCGGTTAGCGCACTGTCTGTAAATTCAGAAATGGCTTCTATTCTCGGGGTTGTATGGATTTTTTTAGTGATGAGACTGATGAGGATGGCTGGATCTTTACCTGTGAGTTATACTGGGATTTACTCATGGGTAAAAGACCCAGCCAGCCAATCGTCTTTCTAGTTACAGAAGCCCCATTGTATAACTAATAGTAACCCTTAGTTCAACTTTTTGGGGAAACCTACAAATCTCAAGTTAGTGTGATAATCCCTGTTTTTGAGGTTGTTGACTTTTTCTTGTTACTGGTTGATAAGCTTTGCTTTATCTTGGAGCTGGGCCTAGATTGTAGCACTGAGTTTGTGCTGTGAACCTATCAGAGACTTTAGTGATGGCAGCAGTTCCTGCACAACTTGTTGGAACATCCATTCCACTCAGTTGACAGTAAGAACCATGGTTGACATCAACTGAGAAGAAACCACACTTGCAGAGAGAAAGCAAGGAGTGCTGATGTACAGAGGAAAAACTGCAAGTAGCGGTCACATGAAAATGGTTTGTTTCTGTTCCTCATGGTGCTGGCTCATATGGGAATCTCATTACTTAGAGTTTCAAGTGAGGGAAATATGACGGATGGCTCTAGATAAGGACTGGCGGATGAAGTGGGAAATGATTAGGCAGCCATCATTGCAGCGGTCACGTTACACACACACAGAGCAGTTTAGTTTTTTACTATAATTTTCTGGATTTATTTTGAACTTTTCTTCTGGGGCATTTCAGATTATAACCTCAATCCTGTAGTTTTAATACTGAATTCCGAATGCTAGAATCCAAGACTCCCATCTCATTTCCCATGGCTGGGGGAACACAAAGAATGATGGAAATGAAATGCACCATTGAACTCTCCCATCCAGTAGCACCACACAAAGCTGGACTCATGTTGCAGGGGAGAGAAGGTCCCCTGCTACGGAGGTGGAATGCAAATTGCAAATCCCGCTGAGAGAGGGTGCAGCCAGTGTTTGAACCTGCTAACAGGCTGGATTATACTTTCAACTGTAGCAATGCCATGTTACTAGTCAGTTGCTGTGATTTGAGAATGGGTATCCCACCCAGCGGTATCCCCTCTCTCTAACCTCCATTTCCTGTTAGGCCCAAGTGGGCCAGTGGTTTCCCCCTCCATAGCCATATGGCCATGCCATTTGGTGGTTGAGTAGTAAGGCACATATCTAACCCTGTCTGTTCACTCAGATTGCAATGTCCCAGGCAGTCCAGTGGTTACCCATTTCCTGTCCCCTGAAAATGGTAGTCCAGTAGTGAAGCACATACTGTATCTCTACCTGGCCTGTCTGTAACTGTGGCTGGTTACATAGAAACATAGAAGTTGATGGCAGATAAGGACCACAAGGCCCATTCAATCTGCCATAGGCCTGTACTCTGTCAATGGCCTATCTATTCATACTCATCTGTATTGCTTCCTTATGCCTATCCCATGCCTGTTTGAAGCCATGCACTATATTCATAACCACCACTTCCTGAGGTAGGCCATTCCATGCATCCACCACCCTTTCTGTGAAAAAGAACTTCCTCACATTACCCCTTAATCGTCCTTCCTCTAATCTCATGCTGTGTCCTCTTGTCTTGCTATTTTTCTTATATTGAAACATGTTAGACTGTTTCACCTTGTTAAAGCCCTTAAGGTATTTGAATGTTTCGATCATATCACCTCTCTCCCTCCTTTGCTCTAGGGTATACATATTGAACTCCATTAATCTGTCCTCATATGTTTTCTGATGCAGTCCCTGCACCATTTTGGTTGCCCTTCTCTGGACTGCCTCCATTTTGTTAATGTCCTTGTGCAGGTGCACCTCTAGTACTGCATGCAGTACTTCAGATGGGGCCTAACCAGTGTCTTGTAAAGAGGGAATTTTATCTCCCTTTTATGACTTGTGATACCCCTACTAATACACCCCAACATCCTTCTAGCCTTACCTACTGCTTTAGTGGTCTGCTTGGATGATTTCAGGTCATCTGTGATGATGATGCCCACGTCTGTTTCTTCCCTTGTAATTGCCAGCAACTCCCCACCCAACCTATAGGTGGCTTCAGGGTTTCTCTTCCCTATGTGCATGATCTTGCACTTCTTTTCGTTAAACCCTAGTTTCCACTCTTCTGACCATTTTGTCACTTTATCCAGATCTCTTCTCATTTTGCCCACCCCATCTGGATCATCTACTCTGTCACAGATCATGGTGTCATCTGCAAACAGACAAACCTTACCTTCCAGTCCATCTGCAATGTCACTGATGAAGGTATTGAAGAGGATTGGCCCCAGGACTGATCCCTGAGGTACCCCACTTGTGACTTGCATCTGTTCTTTTTTTTTTATTTCATTTTTATTGAGCAATACATGTCATACAAATTGTTGATTTCTACAGGTTCTTCTTCTGGAGTATGAATGCACATTAATCTATAATAAATTAATCCATATACTAGCATATATCATTTACACCTCCATTGTTATCATGAAATAAACTGAGGGTATTGGCACTCCATAGCCCAGTCCCAGGTGAAGTAAATTAAAAGGCCCAACATAGGGGAGGCTGCTGCCATCCCCTGTTTGCCCTGAGTTATCCTCATTAGCTTGATCCAGCCTAGTCCCTCCCTTATGGTATAAATTCAGGGTCAACCAAGGCCAAATGCATTACAGTACCCATTTTCGCCATTTAGGTTCGAAAGAACCCAGCTTGTTAAAGAGTTTGGCTGTCAAGTACTCCTGCTTATAAATGTCCAAGGTTACCTGACACCATTTCAAGACTGATGGGGTGGCGGATGACATCCACCTGCGTGTAATGGCTTTTTGGGCTGCTAAGATGTAGGTTGATAATAAGGTATGCTCCCATTTTGGCTTGTGTGAGGGATAGATAGATAGAATAGTAATTTCAGCTGTTAATTCTAGCTCTTCATCCAAGCAGTCCTTCAGTTCTAGCTGGCAGGAATACCGAAAGGGAGTAAGTTTGGTGCAGAACCAAAAGAAATGACCCAGTCCTGCTAAAGTGCAACCACATCCTCTCCAGCAATGCCCATAAGAGGCAGGGAGATATTTTGCTAAAATGACTGGGGCTCTAAAATATCTGGAATGAGACTTCCATGCGAACTCCCGCCATGTATGAGAGGAGGTAATTTTGATTGCACTCAACGTAGCACTTTCCCATTGTAAAAAAGGGACATCGAATTCCAAGTCTCCATTCCAGGCATCCAGCACTGATTGGGTTGAGTCACTGAGGGACTCTCTAAGCAGGCTATATATATGGCCAATAAGCTTTGACCAGGGGTTTCCATTTAGGGAGTCTCTCAGAATAACCCATAGCTTAGGGAGGGGAGTAGGGCAGCTAGCTGGAAATTCTTTCTGCCTTAGTATGTGGTTTCTCACCTGGGTATGGTGAAATAAGTCACAATCCAGGAGAGAGTATACGAGTTGAAGTTCAGGGAAAGGAATAATGCCTGATTGGTTTATAAATTGATAATAGTAGGAAAGGCCTAATCTCCTCCATTAAGCGAAAGTCGAATCTAAGTTGGCTAGGATAAAGCTAGCATCCAAAGAGAATAGTGTAAAGAAAAGCATAGTTTGTTTAAAGGTTTTTTTTGTTTTAGGGCAAACCAGATTTTTAAAATGTGCTCTGAGAACTTTGTAAAATCCCGCAGGGGTGGGTCTTTTTCTCTAGATGCAAAGATTATTTTCTCTATTTCATGTAAATCATTAATATGAAACTCAATGTCTTTCCAGATATAGTGGGTATCAGGAGAAATCCATAGGCAGAAGATCCTCAGAAAGGCGGCAAAAGCATACCATTTTAGGTTAGGAAGGTTAACCCCTCCTCGGGACAACGGAAGATGAAGGATGGATAGTCTGACCCTTGGTCTTTGACCATCCCAGATAAAGGAGGAACTCATTTTTTCCCATGAGTTGAAATAAAAAGGCACTGGGAACGTAGGGATGTTTTGAAAGAGATAGAGAAGTTTTGGCAGAATAATCATATGAATGGTTTCGATACGCTGAAAAAGGGAAAGCTTTAGTCATCCCCATTTATTTAAGTCTTCTTGAATTTGAAAAGAGATGGGCTCATAATTGACCAAGACTAGGTGTATTAGATTTTTAGGAATTTGAATTCCAAGGTATTTAATTTTGGTCCCTCACCACTTAATAGACAGGGTTTGTCTCAGGCTGTTAGAGGGAACGTAATAGATCATTAAAGCATGTCTTAGTTATGTTCAATTTAAAATTAGCCAATCTTTCAAATAATCTAAGAACTTCCCATGTGGCTGGCATGGAAGGTTCCTGGGAAAGAAAAGTTAACAAGATGTCATCCACAAACAGCGAAACCTTATAAGTTTTTTGACCAAAAGGAAGGCCCTCTATATCAGGATGTAACCATATGGCTGCCGCTAGAGGTTCCATGTATAGGGCAAAAAGAAGAGGTAAGAGTGGGCAGCCCTGCCTGGTTCCTTGATGAACTGAGAAGGGGGATGAAAGTGCCCCATTAATTCTGATAAATGCCTTGGGTTGGGAATACAAGTTCTGTAACCATCTCAGTAGGAAGTCTGGGAAGGAGAAGACCCGAAGTGTGTCCTACAGAAAGTCCCACCATACACGATCAAATGCTTTTTCTGTGTTAGACTCAATATTGCTGAGGGTCTGTGTCTAGAATGAAGATATTCCAAAAGAAGCATAATACATCCGGTATTATCCGATGTGCTCTGATGTTTTATAAATCCAGCCTGGTCGGGATGTATGAGTTTAAGAAGAAGACTTTCTAATCTTGAAGCCCAGATTGCCATGTAGATTTTATAATCTACGTTTAAAATTGAAATAGTACAATGCCGTGTCAGTTGGGTCCTTCTCTGGTTTAAGGGGGGGAGTTATTATAGCATAGTTCCATTATGGGGGGGTCATCCTCCGTCGTTGTCCTGAAAGTGAGTAAAAGAGATGGGAGAAGAAGGCCAGAAAATTTCTGGTACCATTCCAAAGTAAAATCCATCTTGACCAGGACATTTAGCTAGTTTAAGCAGTTTAATTTGGTCTAGGATTTCTGTCGGGCTTATTGGAGCCTCCAAGGTGGACCACTGAGAGGGGGTCAGAGTCGGGAGAGTGAGATGAGATAGAAAAGCTCATCTCTCTTCCTGTTGGGAAGTGTCCGCTGGTTGGGAGTAAAGTGCCTAGTAGTAGGGAAAAAAAAGGAGGAGCAAATGTGTATGTCATTGTGAGAGAGAGTGCCTTTGTTACCGGATGCTTAGTTTTAAGAATAGTAGCTGTTCGTTTTCTGTTCCCAAGTTTACGGGCTAACATCCTAGACCCTCTGGCCCCCCTTCATAATTAGATTGTTTAAGATATGTGAGAGTTTGGATTACACTAAGATCCATGATGTTCTGTGTTTCTTGACTTGCATCGCTTCTGACTGTATACCATTTACCACCACTCTCTGTTTTCTGCCCGACAAACAGTTTGCCACCCAGTTGACAAACTTCTGACCCACCCCACGCCTACCCATCTTGTTGATCAGTCTTCTATGTGGAACAGTATCGAATGTTTTGCTGAAGTCAAGGTAGGCAACATCAACTGCACCCCTTTGGTCCACCGCTCTGGTTAACCAGTCAAAGAAATCTATGACATTAGCTTGACAGGACCTTCCTGTTGTAAACCCATGCTATCTTGCATCCTGTGCTCCTATGGATTCCAGGTGTTGCACTATCCTTTCCTTAAGGAGTGCCTCCATAATCTTGCCCACTACTGAGGTAAGACTGACTGGGCTGTAGTTCTCTGCCTCCTTCCTGCTACCACTCTTGTGGAGTGGGATCACATGAGCCCTTCTCGAGTCTTCTGGGACTTCTTCTGTGCTCAGAGACTCACTAAACAGCTCTGATAATGGTTCTGCTAGTTCCACCCTTAGCTCCTTTAGTACCCTGGGATGTATGCCATCAGGTCCCATTGCCTTGTCCACCCTGAGTTTAGCAAGCTCTTGTAGGACGTTTTCTTTTATGAAGGGACTTGTGCATACCTCCCTCCCCCCTGTGTCCATGGTGCTGTGCTGTGGGCCCTGCCCTACCTTCTCCTCAGTAAATACGTAGCAGAAGTATCTATTCAGGATAGATGCTTTTCCTTGGTCCTCCTTCACACATTCCCCCTTATCCCCTTTGATCATAGCAATACCCCCTCTGGACTTTCTCTTTTCACTAATGTATCTATAGAAAGTCTTATCCCCTTCTTTTACTGTTCGTGCTAGTGTTTTCTCAGTTTGGGCCTTTGCCTGCCATGCTGCCTTCCCTGCTTCCCTTAGGGAAGTTTGGTATGCTGCCCTATCTTCATCCTGCTGCATTCCCTTATTTTACCTGAAGGCCAGACTTTTGGCTCTGACCTTTTCTGCTACTGTTTTTGATAACCAAAGTGGTTTCCTCTTTCTTTTGCTCTTGCCTTTCTCCCTAACACAGTGGGGTGTTGCTTCAAGTATTGCATCCTTAATACTTGCCCACTTTGCCTGTACCGCTTCACCTCTATTTCTTTTTGCCAGGGCAAGCTTAACTCTGTTGGCCATCTTATCAAAGTCAGCTCCTCTGAAGTCCCAGATTTTTGCCTTGGAATGGGATGATTTAGTTCTAGTGGCCAAATTGAACTATATCTTGTATTGCTCCCTGGCCCCAGGTGACCTTCTACCTGAAGATCTGTGATCCTTTCCCCATTAGTCAGTACTAGATCTAGGATAGCCCTGTCTCTCGTGGGTTGTTGTACCAGTTGTTTGAGGCCGTCCCCCTGCAGAGAATCCACTATGTGTGTAGTTCTGGTGGATATTCCTGCTGGTACTGACCGATTTGTATCCGACATGTTGAAGTCTCCCAATTTCAGAACCTCCCCTTTAGCTGTCATGTTTTGTATACCTTCTAACAGTAATGTGTCTATGTCTTCCCCCTGGTCTGGAAGCCTGTAGACAACCCCAGTTCGTATGGCTGTCCCATTTCCTGTTTCCAGGGTGATCCACAGTTCTTCTGACTCCTTATGTGTATTCTTCATTTCTGTAGCTTTGATATTTTCATTGACATAAAGGGCCACTCCCCCACCCTTTTTGCACCTCGGTCTCTTCTGAACAGTACATAGCCGGGTACTGAAGTCTCCCAAGTGTGGTTACTGGTGAACCATGTCTCGCTAATGGCTACTATGTTCAGTTTAGCTTCTGTCATTGTTGCCTGCAGGTCTGGGATCTTGTTTCCAAGACTGCGGGCATTTGTGTACATGATTTTCCATTGGCCAGATTTCGGTGCATTAGTTGTTGGGTGAAGTCTGGCATTTCCCCTGCATGTCGTATGTGGAGCTGGACCTTTTTCTCTACCTGGTGATGCAAATGAACTACAAACATGCTGAACTCCTGTTTGATCACTAGCTGAGGGGGAGAGGTGTTCTTCCTGTTCGATGTATCGGGTCCTGTACCCCTCTCCCCATTTGCTAGTTTAAATATTCTGCAAAGACATTAAACTTCTGCCCCAATGCACTGACTCCCCCCTTAGTCAGATGCGGTCTATTAAATTTAAAGAACTTTCTCTTCCAAAACTGTTGCCAGTTACCTTCAAATTTGTGTCCTTTTTCCTGCCCTTGAGCCACATGTTTAGCAACCCTATCTCTCCTTCTTTGACCTTCCGTCCTTCTGCCCCCCCTCTCCCAGACTGGCAGGATCTCAGAGAAGGAGATGCCAGATGAAATGGATGGCAGTTTGTCTCCCAGCCTGGTCAGGTGTTCCTTGGTCTCCAAAACTGACCGGCTGGCGAGATCGTTAGTCCCTATGTGTACCAGGATGTCAATGTTTTCTCCTGCTTCCTTCACGATTTTAGCAATGTGGTCAGTGTCTCTCCATGCTGATGTACCTGGGAGACATCTGACCATCACCCTTGACTGGAGGTAGGTATCAACTCCTCAAATCATGGAGTCTCCTATGATCAGAAGTGTTTTGGATATCCTTTTTGCTGTTTTTGTTTTGGTCCCTGTTTTGGGAGAGTTTTGTTGCACTAGCTCCTGTGCTGCAGTGTCTTGCTCTGCAGTGTCCTCTGCCCCTTTGTTTGATTTCAGAGATAGAGGCAGATACCTGTTTGTAGTTTTTATATGGTTTGTGGAGGTGTGCATTGTCCTCTGCCCCTTTGTTTGATTTTGGAGATAGAGGCAGATACCTGCTTGTAGTTTTATATGGTTTGTGGAGGTGATACGTTAGAGAGCATTGAGTGATGGGACACCTGGTTTCCCCTCCTAACTACCCGCCAACCTCACGGACCAACTACCCTCTGAGGTTGTGGTGCAATTGCAGCATTGCATCCCCATTACTGCCAACTTTTCCCAGCTGTTAAGCACGGGGAGGCATAGGTTAATGCAATTGATCATGCAAAGCCTGCTATGCACCTAAGAATTTTACTGCTAACCATTTGCATAGCGTTCTCCATCACATTGAAAGCATTCCTAAAGGAACTAGTGAACATCATGTCTGACCTGGTTTTGGACACCCCAAAACTTTTGTGCTGAGGGATTTCAACCTTTCTTCATTTCTGTAAAGCCCCTGAATAAGAGCTAGTGGAATAGCCGAGAATTATTACCATGTAAAGTGTATATACGTCTTGTATTTTTTTAATGTGCTTGTTTTATTACAGTTGTTGCTCGTGTTGCCTGGAGAAGAGCAATCCATTTGTCCCACCAGAACTTCTTTGCAAATCAGGTTTGCTCCATCTGATACAGTTATTTTTAGACTTTAATGTTTTAGCAAATGCTTTTTTGATGTGGTTTCCATTTTTGAATGATTGAATTGAAACTTATAAAGTGAGTAGGTAATAATGTCATTTACTCACAATGAGTCTTTTATTTGCTTTACTGAGCTTTATGCTTTTCAGGAGAGTTGTGGACATTTTCAACAATATTGTTGGATAATCTCCTTCCCATCTAATTTCCATGATCTATGCAATTGACTATAAATTGATTCTACCTCTGATTAAGCAGTCCTGAATTTTTAGCAGTAAGATATAGAATAACTTAATTAGATTTATTTTGTCTTAAATTTATTTTGTTGACTTGCTAGTATATGCCTGCTGCTGAGTGACAGGCAGCTCTGTTTACAGATTAAATAAGTGATTAAATGGTTACTCATTAGTACTGTATTCACCTTAGTATTTACAACAAGGGGCTTTGTTAATGTCCCATTTTTAATGTAACTGACCAGGGGTTTGATGCCATTCATTTCTCCTCACCACCACATTCCTTCCCTTCTCCCTCCCACCCCTTTCCATGAGCTCCTTTGAGGCCACTTATATAAAATTGGTAACAGGTAACCTTTAATTAAGGGGCACGCTACTGACTGCAAGGCACTATATAAGGGCCTCCTGTTCTGCCAAATCCCTCCCCTGATGAAGACACTTCCAGTCGAAGCTCTGGAGTGTTTGGTAGCTTTCCAGACATTGCACTTTGGTATGTGCCTGATTTCAGCATTTTTAATTTGCACCCAATTTGTTTGGACAAATAAATGTAGCTGTTCATAGAGCAGCTTTCACCACTAATAGCATCACGCTTCTGAGGTTTCTCTTCCAGGGTACCATTCTTTGTTGTCTGTTTGACGTAATCCAGTCAACTCCCTTCCCCCTTTGGTCCACCTATATTAAAAGGGCATGGCACAATTTTTCAGTGCCTGAATTAAGGATGGAGCCTTACACTTTGGACAACAGTTCCTCTAGCTGATGTCATCACTTGCCTTGCACAGGTAGTTGACTCTGGTACCCACCAGTACAGCCATTCTTTGGACATCATATTCTTGTTGGATCTTGGCATTTGCAAGGTCAAGCTTGATCCAGATATTTGGTTGGATCATCATGCCACGGAGTTCCTCTGTGGTACCCCCCATTTTAATACCCCCTGTGGAGATGGTCTGATATTATCCTATGCAGAATTCAGAGCTTAGCAAGCTCCTGATGGTACTGAACCAGGCTGGGATCACTTCAGCTTGCCTGTCATAGGCCTTAGTACCCTGTCATAGATATGCTCAGGTGATTGGCTGTCCTGGGGGCAATTTCATTTCATTTATTATACTGGAAGCAAGATGAATTAATAGCCCATTTTCACAAGTGACCAGTTGTAGAAAACCAAGTATACAGTTACATGGTACAACACAGGAATATGCAAAGTAACAATTACAGGCAAGAGAAACACTGCATAAGTAGGACAAGGCAAATTACTGTATGTACATCTACAGTGTATTTTGTCAATAAGATGCTGATGGGTGCTGGTGTTAAAGGAGGGTATCCTAACAACTGAGGTGATCTAGGGAGTAGGAGTTTGTAAGGGCCTATAGCTCTGATGGACAGTGCTTTTTGACCAGCAGCCATGTTTCTGAGAGGGAGCTGGGAAGTAAATTTGGACTGAGAGTGTGTCCCCAGCCTATTGGCGCAGTGAAGAAAAAGTGTGGTGATACAGGAGGGAACTGATAGTAGAACTCAAACCAGTAAACAACTATGCAAGTGAGTTTCATTCAGTTTTGAATGGGGAGGTGATCCAGGTGATGTCGAGGCTGTGTCCCACATACTGTATGTTTGACTGAGGGCCTAACTTGCTGCTTTTTGGCTGCAGGGAGACCCTGGGTTCAATCATCACAGAGACTGTTAGGTGTTTCTTGAAAGAGGGAGTTTCCCTTATCTTAAAAAGGTCCATGGTGAGACCCTTTCTGAAGTAGCCATATCTGGACATGTCTTATGAATTATAGACCTGTAGTGAATCTTCCCTTTTAGGGGAAGGTCATTGAGATGGGTTGGTGGGGGTGCAGTTGGTGGCTCGCCTCAGAAAGTTTGATATCAAGCCTCTCCAGTTTGGGTTTAAACCTCTGCACAGCACAGAGACTACCCTCTTCAGGGTATCTCATGATCTCCTTACTTCATGGGACAGAGGGTATTGATCCGTCTTGGTCCTTTTTGATCTCTTGTCAGCGTTTGACATGGTAGATCATGTGGTCCTGTTGGATCACCTGAAGACCTATGTAAGACTCACTTGTATAGTGTTATAATGGTTTGAATTCTACCACATGGATATGACACAGCAGGTGGTTCTAGGTACTTCCATCTCTGGAACTTCTGTGTTGATTGCAAAGCACCTTCAGACTCAGTCTTTGCACCCATGTTCACTATGTACATGCTGCTGCTGGGTGAAATCATCAGATGCTATGACTTGGAAGTTGATTGCTATGCCAACCCCAACTACCTCTGTCTTGTGCGCCTACTAGGGATAATGTGAGCTTGGAGCTGTGTCATTGTTTTCACAAACTCAGTGACTGGATGGCCTCCAACTAACTGTGCCTAAACTAGGTAAGATTATAACTGTTGAACCAGGCTCTCTTGGGATGGCTATGAGAGGCAGCAAAGCCATCTTGCCATCTCTAAATGGTGTTTTCTGTTTAGCTGATAATCACCTCCCCTCTTAAAAGTTTAAGAACAACTTATATCTCCTGGAGAACTTTGTAAATACAATACTTACACACAATTCCAGTTACTGTATATTTCACATTTGTTCTGCATTTCTGATCCCTTGTTCTTTAATGTCGAAGACATTTTCATGAAAACAGGTTGCTTGTTCCTTAAGGCCTCATCTACTTCTATTACTTATTTTCCACCTAAGATTATCATGCTCAGCTTGTGACATCACAGTCATTCCCATGGTAACACATTCTGATAGCACAATAAAGGATCATAACTACAAGTGGGGAATAAGCAGCCAAAGCTGATGGTAAGGTGTAAAGATCCTGTTTTCACGCAAATGTCCTCAGTAATAAAGTAAGGGGAGGATAGAGGCTATATGAAACAGAAAGTGAGATGGGTCTAAAGATAAGGGGTCACATTCGCAAAGGGCCCGGAATGATGCACGGTGCTTGCACCAAAAGATTTAGACAAAAGTTGTGACTTGTGCAACATTTGCTTCAATTCAGAGTCTATAAAGCACCTTTCCTCAAACCCAGGGCTGCTGGCACCAAAGTGGCTTGCACCAGGCTTGTGTCAAGAAATTGAATACACCATGTTGCAACAGGACTTGCGTCAATAAAATGATGTAATATCCAGTGTTTGTATTCTGAAAAGTGGAAGCTATTGAATTTGTGCAGAAGACAGCATGCACTTGTTAGACCAGGGTGGAGCTGGTCTAACTGACACTAGAGCATATAAATAGTCCCACAGCAGACAGGCAGAACTAAGTCACTTGTGAGCCTGCAGTGTAGGAGCACAAGAGTGACAGGGCAGTATGACTGGAACAGTGGCCCTACTGGGCATCAGGTTGGCCAAGGCAAGGTGGTAGAGATGAGCCTGCCAACAGACTGGGGGGGTCCAAGGGAACGGTGCCACAAACAGAGTGCAGAACCTCCAAGAGACATGTGGCAAGGATTTATGGAATCATAAGTATACACCATACTCGGATCTGACTGAGGAGTAGTGCATGCTTGCTACCACCTCGGAAAGGCTGTTATAATGGAGTTGTGCCAGGACCTGAGAGGAGACCTGCAGATTACAACACAAAGAAGGCACCCAATACCTGTTGATGTAAAGATAAGCACACCACTGTGCTTCCTAGTAATGAGACACTTTTAGACTCCAACTGGTGGCACCATAGGCATATCTCAGGCCTCTGTGTCCAGGTATCTCAAGCAATTCCTCTAAACACTGCTACACTGGACACAGAAGTACATCAGATTTCCAACGGATGTCCAGCACCAGCCGGCAGTGTAGCAGGGTTGCTATACCAGTGTCGATTTCCATGAGTATTGGGTGCCAATGACTGTACACATGTTGCCATCTGAGCACCAGCCTCAGAGGAGGAGGCTTATGCCAAAAGAAATAGCTTCCATTCCATGAATGTGCGGGGTGATCTGTGACAGCCAGTTCCACATTCTGGATGTGGTTGCCCAGTACCCCGGATCCTGCCATGATGCCTATATATATTTCACCACAGTTGTCTTTGTGAAGCATTTGAATGGGGAGACATACATGGAGGGTGGCTGATAGGTAGGTGCATGTGCCACACACCAGTACAGTACATGGTTTGGGGCCCACACACAAGGGGTATTCACACACAAACCGACACGTGCAGATGGCATGCCAGTTGATTGAGCAGCATGTGAGCCATGTGGGCAGAGCATGTGACAGCATAATGTGCATGGCACAGTGAAGCTGAGAAGTGGCCTATAAGCAATGTACCAGTCCAACATGCCAGGAGGATGGTGCCAGCGAACAACATATACCATGTATGTAATGTGGCAGAGGTATGGTGGGATACATGGGTGGCCATGGGTGTGTGTGATTGGCAAATGACCAAAACTGGCAGGACCACTAGTTTGCTGGTGAACTAAGGTACCGCCAAGGACCCAGCACAACCCATCAAGGAGGATCGGGTACACACAGGCCATCAAGGGTGACCAGTGTATTCTATTTCCACAGGTGACAGTGGAAATAGAATACCTTGGTTACCCTTGATGACCGTGTATCAAGGAAACAATGTATTCTATTTCTACAAGTGACAGTGGAAACAGAATACATTGGTTACCCTTGATGGCCTGTGTGTACCAAGGGTAACTAATGTATTCTATTTCCACAGGTGACAGTGGTGACCACAGCTGCCACAGCTCATGACACCACTGAGGCATCCACAGACAGAGGCCAAGATGCTCTACAATGAGACAATCACCTTTGCATGGTCGGCTATTAAAAGGACCTTCAAACTCCTCAAAATGCATTTCCAGTGTCTGGACATATCAGGGGGGCACTGCAATACACCATGACTATGTCATGTAAAATATTTATGGCATGCTGCATACTGTACAACATCACCCTAGCGCACCACACTGCCATGCCAGAGGTACACATTGAACAGGATGAGAGTGAGGAGGCTGGAGATGATGAACAGCAGGATGCCAGACCCGAGCCAGAGACAGCAAGGACATGGAGTGCATTGGCTAGACAACATGCTATAGCCCACCTGGTGAGGATCCATTTCACCTGAGCAGATCGGCCACCACCATGGTAGCACAGTGACGAGCAGTATACAGTCCACTTCTCAGTCACCTCTCAGTGGCACAGCATTGTGTCCTGATGGTTGTATGTTGGGCTGTGCACGACCACGGACCACAAGCACTGCAGCGCACATGTAGCAATGCACCTACATGATGAGGGAGGCTGACCATCATGCACTGTAGAGGCTGGGGGATGCATTACCATGCCATGCCAGATGTCTGTGCCACAATGAGGAGGCATCATGCACAGTGACACTTGCAGGATCCTGTGTTGGACAAACACAGAACAAGTGTAATTAGCTGCCAAGGTCATCCTACAGGCAATGGCAGCACTGTAGCAGGAATCATGCTCGTTTTCCATAAGACATCCCCAGGAAACTGACATGTGCAACCAGCCAGGCAGGTGATGTAGAGGGCCATTACAGCCAGCATATGGGCAGTGACAATGGCTGGGTGGTACAACAACAGGTCGGGAGACAATGTACAGAAACTTCCAAGATGTGGCAGCACACATCATGGAGGCATACATGCGTGAGAGAGGGGAGCACACTGCTGGTGTGGACAGACACCCTGGGTTTTGTGAGGTGCAGTAGGCAGTGGGGGGGGGTGGCACATCAGAGAGCATGCGGTACAAAGGGAGGGAGTGGGGGTACGCATGTCAGATGTGAGCCATAGGTATGTGTGGTCATGGTTGGTGTAGTGTGGGACATGCCACCCGGGGTCCCTGCAGCAGCACAGTCCTCCCTGGCTTCTAGCAGCCCACAGCTTCAGGAATTACAGGCCCCCCTGGTGACAAAAACATGCTGCCATGCAATGTGCTGCACCCCCCATATCATTGGTGGAGGCATGGAGGAATGACATGTGTAGTGGTGTTGTGACCCGGGGATGCACCATGGTCTACCCCTCCAACAGCACTCTGTAACCAGCCTGCATGCCTGTGTGTCAATGGCATAGTGTTGTTGTGTAGTATGCACTAAACATGGAAGTGCTGGCCATGATGACCTTCGTCCTGCAGCCACACAGACAACTGAATGTTGCCAATGGTACAGCTGTGCACCATATCCCACGTGACAGTATGTTGCTGGTGGGTAACATGTGCCCGTAGGCAGCTGTACTGGATTGGTAGTTGGGGGGCCACAGGTGGGGTGGGTGTGGCCTGGCCAGGTGTGGATGTATGTACAGGTGATATATGGGCACTGGCATGTATTGGGGGGTTCCCCAACCAACTGATAGGTGCAAGACCGGCAAGCCACATGGCATTGCTGGGTTTACAGGTTTTACCACAAGTTGTGGCAAATATGTGCTGCATTCTGATGCAGTTGCTGAATGATACAGTTTGCTGCAAAATGTGCTCTGTGTGGCATCCACATGCAAGAGTCAGCCATTTTAGGCTCACAGCTAACTCGTACAGTGCACCACGCTGGCACAGGCAGTAAAAACTCACAAGTAGCAAAGGCACAAGGTTTGTACCATAACCTTGACCAAAACAATGACTGCCAGGAGCAGGGCACACAACCTTGCAAAGGAGGAGATAGCTTTCCTCATCAGCTCCATGGAGCAATGGACACGGATGTTGCTGCCACTTGGTAGCACTAGGCACACCCCCAGGTTCAGGGACCATATCTAGCAGGCCATTGGCACTAAGATACAATGCCTCTCTGGGATGAGGAGGACCACCTAGCAATTGAAACACTGGTATGATGACCTGTCCCTGAAGGAGGCAGACACCCTCCACAGACAGCAGGAGATGGTGGTGAGGCCAATGTCACCATGCGTGATGGAGATTGGCGGCACACAGGTATGTACAGGCACAGATCCCCCACATACATGACAGGCAGCATATACCCAGGTGTGTAGGGTGGCAGCTCCTAACCACATTGTCTATGTTTATGTCACAACAGATGTGCAGCCCACTGATAGTACTGGGAATGAGCAATGTGCTGGTGGACACATGACAGAGGAAGCAGCCACAGTTGGGGACAATGCTCCAGGACCCAGCAGAGCAGGTAGGTGATAAGTACCACATGGTGTACACATTCCATGGCCCACTACTGTGCTGCCTGCATGCACGGGACTGTGGCCAGTGGTGTGTGGGACATGGGGGAGATCTGCCACACCAGTGGAGCATGGACACCCACCACAGGGGCCTTGTACCCTGACGTGGTACGTGTAAGACATGTGCCACAATGCCAAGATGCAAGGGAGTTCTAGTAGCTGCCTCCCCAGTTGAGTGGCATTTGGTGTGTGGGGCTGGTGCTGGCAGGCCAGATATCCCAGGAAAATAGGCCAAGGCCCTGATGATGTTGAGGGGGGACATGGTAGGTGACCCATCAGTGGCCTGTGGTGTCACCAAGAGGCTGATGCCTCAGTACCTTGCTGGGGTTAGCACAGACAGACACCTGCCACAGTGCCCTCTGGGTGTGGTGTGGGCATGTTCCCTGTTTAGATGCCATGATGTACATTGCACTGCAGATCCCTATGTGAGGGGTACATTGACTCACTGTATGCACACATGGCCCTGCATGCACGATAAGGCAGTGAAGGGAACACAGGCACAGGTGGGGACACAGCCACATGGCATACAGACACCCCGTGCACCCCTCATCATCATCCGTGGGATGGCTGGGCTTCATGGGTGCCACACATTGCCCAGGGCAAGGACCACCCATACCCAGCTGGCAACATCCTGATGTCGTACGGCAACTGTACGCATATAGAACAGGTGCCACATCATTGCAGGGGGACAGGACATGCTCATATAGACAGATTGTTCATGTACTGGGGAGTAGCACTTGCGCTGAGCACAATGCGACATGAAGCATGGGCATGGGTTCATAATGTTACAAGACATTATGCCACAGCAATATACTGCACTGCCAGTACTGCGCAATATATTGCCAGCGGTATATTTCTGTGTGCCTCTGAACCCCTCCTCCCAACTAAAATAACCAACTTTGGCAGGGGGGGGGGTTAACACTTAAAGTCACACAAAGTGCAAAAAATAAAAAAAATTCCATGCGTGTGGAACCGGGAATCAAAACCTGGTCCACAGACGCACTGCATCCCTTACTGTCTGTGACTCATCCTGTAGAGCCACGGCAGATGCTCGCTGGCCCCTTGTCCCAGCAGAGGTCTTATCCTCTGCCTAGGAAGAATAAGAGGGTGCACTACCGTGCATACACCCTTTCATGGTTTTGCACCCTCTCGCTCTTCCCTACCGCACTGTTCTTGTTGTGTGGTATTGTCGTGTGACATATGGCGTGCGAGATATTGACCTGGTAGGGGAGCATGCCACTGCTGCATCCCATACTGGCCATGAACATTGTGGTAGGGGTACGCTGCAGTGTGCAGCAGGGTGCCTTGGGCCAACAGGACAGCCATGCCTACCACTGCACCATAGTATTGGGGTAAACTGCAGCTCCGGAGACATGCGATGGTCTGTCACCCCAGCTAAGTAGCATTGGTAGGTGATAGCTCAGCAGTGCCCAGACATCCTGGGGTGGCATGTAGCTATGTAACCTACAGTACACCATGTGGACCTGCACCATTTGCATAACCTTCATGGCTGTAGTGCTTCACAGAGGCTGGCAATGCAGCTGTTGTGCCAGGTCCAAATGCCGTTAGGTGTCCTCCAGTGTCACACACTGGGGTGCACACATGGGAACTACTGAGCCTTTCCAAATTGTGGTGGCAGGGGGCCGGTGTATTGGGGTGGTGCCCAGCACATGTACACCTCATACTGTCCTCCTGTGGTGTACATGGGTAGTGTGCAATGGCCCTGGGACCTATGTTGGTCATTGTGCATCAAAGCCACCACATGCGCCAGGGGGGCCGCAGGTGAGAATGGCTGACCACAAGGGGCCCAGTCTTCCATGGGTGGGAATTCTAGGCACCGCACTGGCCATGCACACAGAGGCATGCCCAGTGGCTGCTTCCAATGAGCGGGACCTAGCAATAATGCTGTGACTGCACCTGTGTGGTCGTATGGTGCAGTTGTGGGCATGTATTACAGCGGTGAGTGTTACCTTTAGTGGCGCATGTGTGGAAACTGCACTGAGCCACAATGGTTTCAAGTGCGTAACACATATGGGCTGTCATGGCCAAGTCCCCCTACATGCCACCACAGGTCATAGTGACACACATGGGGGGGGGGAGCTTTCAGGGCTGGCCATGGGGGGCCTTATATACCGGGCCTGGGGATGCACCCCCATGTGTCACAGTGCATGCAGCAGCTGTAAAGCACCTCCCACATCCCAGAAGGGGACTCACAGCAGGGCACATCAGCACTAAATGTGCCTGTGACTGCAACATTCCCTGGCCATGTGCCTGTTGGGGGGGGATGAGGATGATATCCATATGCAGTACCATATGTAACTGACCACCCTCCCCGTCCCCCACACTGTGCCACATGACCTTGTGCTCCATGCCCCCCTGCAGTGGCATTGTACACATAGGAAGCTGTGTCCATACACAAGAATCATATGTGCCTGATGTGGGCAAGCCACCCCTGGAACTGGCCTATTCACATGGACCTGTGACACCATGGACCACCGACATGCTTGTGGTGCGGCCCAGATGTCACACACCATACAGCACCACTGTACAGGAGCCAGTGCAGCTGCTGATGAGTCTGTGTGCTGCGGGGCAGTGGCCATGCCCCTCTATGTTGCACCATCACCAGCCCCTGCCTGGCATCCTCCATGACCACTGTAGACCCGTGGCTGCAGCACTATCTGCCCCCACTCACACACATTTCAGGATCTTGCCTTTCCTTGGTTCCTTGCCATGCTGAGTCAGGTGTGCCTTTCCAAGACATGCGAGGCACAGTTGTGCCATGGCTGCTGGGTCACAGGAGAGTCGGCATGGTTGAGTACAGACCTGGGAGCTGTCTCATGCGATGTTCCTACCACATGACTCCTCCACCCACGGCCTGGCATATGCTGGTGGATACTGGTGTGTGAGCCTCATGGCTGAGTCTGGGTTGGCCATTGGTGTGTTGAACAAATTGACACAGACACATGCTTACGTGGTAGTAGCTTTATTTTTACTCATATTTGTGAACAGGACATAAGCATAACATACACAATTATCCACCACCCCTGCTGTGCTGTGTGGACCTGGACATGTAACAAGCTGTGCACACATGTCCACTGGCTAATCCCCATACCCTGGTGCTGTCCTTGCCTGGTCTCATGTGTTACTCAGTCACATGCCCACCATGCCTCACCTTGTCTGTCATACACACGTGGTGCATGTTACAGTGGTCCACAGTGCAAAGCACAGATGCTCTGTTGTATACATGGTGTACCACTCCCTTGCCTTCAGGGCATCTGTGTTCCGTCTGCCTGCCTCTGATGTTTTTATTGGTGCTGTGTGTCCTCCATTGAGCTGCTCATGCTTTGTACCCCTTCTGCATCCCATGTGTGTCAGAATGCTGTCCACTGCAACCTTCTTATTGCAGGCTCTGTTCCAGTATGTGTAGATGCATGCTGTGTGTCCTCCATCCCTGTGTGTTTCTTCCCTCTTCCCCTTTTCCTGGGAGAAGCACACATGGTTGTATCGCCATCTGTGTCAGAGATGTCTTGTGGTGCTAAACCCTTGGTAGCCATGGTGCTGAATAGGTTGTTGGTGTCGGGTTGAGTTGCCCTAGAGGCTTGGTATGTGGTGGGCTCAACTACTGTTGCATGCTGAGTGCTGAGGGTGTGCCCTGTGCTGTCAGTGGCTTTCACAACTTATAGTGTGCAGGTGGTGAGTGTGCTGGTTTGCCTCTGTTGTGTCACTTGTATGGGGCTGGTTGGTTGTGTCACAACGGTACTCTCTTGCATTGGCAGCTGTGTGCTTGATGCCTGTGCTGTGGTGCCTTGTGGTACAGGTGCCTTTAGTATGCTACCAGACTGCATTGTGGGTGGTGCTGTGTGTAGGTCATGTGGTACACTGTAGGCATATAGCACCCGGGTGGTGCAAAACTGCTATTGCTGTGTGCTCTGCTGTACTGTCAGAGGTGACCTGCAGTGCTCCATGCTGTTGTCACTGTGGCTGTGTGCACTGTATACAGTGTCCCTGAGAATGCTGTGGCCTGCTTGCCCACTGCTAGGGCAAAAGGGGGGGGGACTTGTAGCATCTAGGGTACCTTAAGCATTAGAAAGAGGGGTAGGGAAGACCGGATAGCCACAGGGCCCTTATCTGCTGACAACATCAATGTGTCTATGTATCCTGCTGGACTGTTTCCCCCATTCTCAGTGCTACAGGCAGCACTGTGGACCAGGGCATTGGACACCTGGGGTATGTTCCCACTGTGTTGGTGGCTGGTGTGGACAATTTGGTACTGGCTGGCTGGTGCACTGGTCTCCCTGAGCTCTTGGACAGTGTTTTCATGGTGGTGTGTCCCCATTGCACAGCTGCCTTCCTTGTGCCATAGTGCCTCAGCAATGTTTTGCTGGATGGCCATGGGGGTGGTGGTCTACTGCTATTGGATTGCAATGCTGTTCTCCAGCATGGTTGTCAGATGCTCCACTGTGGCAGTGAGCCACTCTGTGCAGACCTGGAGCTCTTCCAGTACTGCCATAGTATCTGCATACCTGGCTGCACTCTGGCATAGCCCTGTCTGCATGGCATCTGGTACCCCAGCCACAGCATTGGCCATGTGTCTGTGGTGTGCATCCATGGAAACTCTGAGTGCTGTTAGTTCTCATGTCTGTGCCTCCTGAGTGTCGAGGACATTCTGACAGTACCAGCCAAGGTCCTTATCCTCCAAGGGTTCAGGGAATGTGTTCTCTGCAGCCTGCTGTATGGTAGCCTCCACCTCTTCTGATGGTATGGAACTGAGGTCCTGTGCAATGTTTTCTGGGATGGACTCTGCCATGTCTGTCTCCAACACCTCACTGTCAGCCCATGTACCCTGTGTAGCACCAATTATGTCACTGTGGGCCTGTGTCACTTCAGCCATTCTGTCTGGCTTACCCTCTCCTGGTCCATCCCATCCTCAGTCCCCAAGTACCCTGTGACATCTGTGCTCCCTTTGTCTGTATCAGCAGGCCCCTCTCCTGGTGGTCATGGCTGTGCAGCACTGCAACTTGTGCCAGGCGTTGCTGTGCATGCCTGTTCCCCAGTGGTTTCTGTTGAAAGAAACATATCCATCGTTGGGTGCTGTGTCATACAGCTATGTTAGTGTGTTCCTCTATATTGAGTGCACTGTGTGTCATTGCACTGGGATGTATACCACCCTTTTGGGGTCCTGGCCACCTACACAGGGTGTAGGATGTGGCATGGCACAGCATGTCCCCTTTCTTGTGTTGTCTACTTGCCTTACTGTCCTGTGCATGGTGTGCCACTGTGCACGGGGCTGCACCAATGGCCTCGTTGTTTCTCCCTCTGGATACAGCCAGCAAGGAGGTATACACAACTGCATATGGTCTGGCTCTGTTTCCATCTGGCACACTTGGGTGCCATGGCCAACACATCCCTCTGGTGGACTTCACCTGTCCCACTTGCTAGTGTCAAGTACTGTGTATGCTATGGGTTGGGGCTTGCACCCCTTCTGCTCATGCCCAGTGCTGGATGTGTGTACCTGCTATGCGGGACACATATGTGACCCGCATGCTCATCTATGGGGCATGTGTGTTGTCCTTTACACATGAGCTGCCCTTGTGTTCTTACCACACATTTTGTGCATTGTTGCAGGCATGACAGTCCCACCAGATCACTGTGTGCCATACTAATATGCTAACATACTAAAATGCCAGCAGAATAGGCCTAATGGTCTTTCGTGTCTGCTTGTTTGGTCAGCCTCCACCCTTGGTGCTGACCTTGCTGCCCCCCTCGCCTCCTCTGGCTTCTCCCTTCCCAGTTCTGGATATTCTTGCTGCTTTGGATTTTGCTTCCAGAACCCTTTCCCTGTACCTGTCCCACCCCCTCTTGAACCCCTCCACAGTCTCTGCCTCCACCAGCCCCCTAGGCAGTGCATTCCATGGCTCCACCACCCTCTCAGTGAAGTAGCACCTCCTCCTTTCTCCCCTGAATCTTCCCCCCTCCAGCTTCCACCCATGCCCTCTAGTGGCCCCCTCCTCCTTCCTTTGAAGCACCCTGACTGTTCCTCCCCTATTTACCCTCTTCATGTACCTGAAGACCTCTATCATGTCCCCTGGTCCTTCTCTCTTCCAATGTGTACATATTTAGTTCTTCGAGCCTCTCTGATAGATCCTGTCCCCCAAGCCCCAAATCATTTTGACTGCCCTCCTCTGGACCCTCTCCAGGAGGGTAATGTCCCTCTTTAAGTGTGACCTCCAAAACTGTACACAGTACTCAAGGTGCAGCCTCACCAAGCAGTTATACAGAGGGAATATCACTTCCCTCCTTCTGGAGGTGATCCCCCTAGCGATGCATCCCAGCATCCTGTTGGCCTTGGCTGCTGCCCTCCTACAAGTCTTTGAGTTGTTCATTTTGACATCCACCACCACCCCATGGCATTGTGCTCCAACATGTGCCTACACTCTGGTATTGGTATTGCAGATGCTGTGCCATTTTATGTAACTGCTGAACTCTGTAGCTGAACGAGGTCCAAGTTGCTGTCACCCTTGATAGTATGGGTGCAAAGGTGTACTGCCATGTGCTCTTCCTGACTGCTCAAGGGGATCTGCTGACTTGGGCCACCACCAGCTGTTGTTGCACACCGTCTGTTATGGGCCATCTTCTCCTTGCATTTACTTTGGTGGCAACTGCATCCCAGGCATGTTTCTGATGGTCCCTGAGTTCCTTGCCCCGTCTCCGGATAGTAGGAGGTTGGCCTGTACATCAACCTCTTCAGTGAGGATGTCTGTCTCCTCAGCTGTAAAGTTGTTTTTTGCACTGTCTGACAGCCCTTCTCTGCATTGTACTTTCACCACTTTGTTGTGCCATGTTTTGCCTCAACATTCTTCTGATGCATTTCGCTCAGTGTGCTGCCTTCTATGATGCAGCTTGTGGCTTGCGGAATTTCTTTAAAATTCAACGCAAGTCGTGAATTTTCTAGAATCCTCCTCCTTTTACTCTCATTTCCCCGCTTTCTCCCCTCCATCCCTGCTGTTCTGCATCCCAGTGACACTTCAATTTCCCTCATCCCCTCTCCTCTCCCTCCCCTGTGTACCTCCTCCTGTTTCCTTCCTTTGTTTCCCCTTCCTCCCACCCCATCCCTCTCTGCCCTGGCTTTCCCCATGCTTCCATCCTCCCACCCCTATCTGCCCATAATCATTCCTTTGCTCCCTCCCTCTGCCCTCTCTCCCCTCTCTCCATCTCCCTCTCCCCCATTTCCTTATTTCCCTGACCCCTCCTCATCTCCCTCAATTTTCTCTTGTTATCCTTTTCTCTCATTTTTACTTTTGTTCTCCTCCCCCTCCCACCCTGGTAAGTCACTTCCCCATAGGCATCAGGGTCTCTGCCTTGTCACTTCTCACCCTGGTAACATGGGCCTCCCTGCTGTCTATTCTTATTAGCACTTCAGACAATAGAACTGATGCTTTAACATGTTCTGGCAATATAGATAAGTGTTTTCATAGCTTACCTAATTTTAGTTCTGACGCTCACCGTGTTTCCTGAAACATCCTATATTGCTAACTGCCTTATTTTCTTAATTGGGCCAAGTAACTTTGTCCTGGTTATACTACTGTGTGATATCCTGATCCCATAGCAACTGTCTATATCTGCAAAACTGCTTAACTTTACCAACTGAACCTGTTCTAACATTTTCTGCTCAGTATTTTGTACTCCTCGTTTGATGCTTTTACTGGTTGTAAAATTGCTTTACTGTAAACTGAAAATTTGATGATTGTGTATATGTAACCTCTGTATTTTGAATTTGTACATGTGTTTGCTATGACATGGGACCTTTGTAAAAGAGCCTTTGGCTCAAAGGTACTTTCCTAGATAATAAATAAATAAATAAAAATAAATAAAAATCAGGCACATGCTATTTGAGTCAAAAGCAGAGATGAAGACTGCAGTCCTCAAACACAGACTTGCTTCAATGTTTGGATACGATAATGCAAATTTATTTAAACAACACACCACCTTAAAAACAGTAGCACCCCTCACAACACATACGGTCGCCATTTCATGTCACTCTGATGCTTAATCGAGACATGCTATATAGTATGGTATTTGACACAACAGAATTTGATGCAAGCTGCCTGTCTGACACAACTTGTGTCAGACTTAGCACTCTGAGGATCAGGCCCAAGCTTCTTTAAAATTTTTCCTGATGTGTAAGCAGCTCTTTAAACAAAGTCTAGGCAGAGCCAATATGGCTGTGGAGAGCTGCCAAATGACCAAAGTTACACGTGTGTGTAGAACATTTTGAATGACCTGTGTAACTAGGCCAACTTTTGAGTTAGCCGACAATTTTCAACATCGCTTTTGGGACCCCACTTCATGAAAGTGCCACTGTCATTTTGTTCACTTGTCCCAAAAGGTGATTTCACAGAGCGACTGCCATTCTGTGCTACAGTGAAACCCATTTTGGGCAGGATGTGAAAAGAACAGCTGCACTGTTAATAAGGGGTGAACAAAATGACAATGTTGAAAATCTGGAGTGAAAATATTAAAATTGGTGAAGTTAGAGGGTGTGTAGAAACTGTGCAATGCACGCTCATAACGCAGTCATTTTTGAATTTGTTCACCAAATTGCAATATGGGCTTTTGGGACCCCACTCAGGCACGGTGGCACCAGAAACATCAGTCCCAAAAGGTGATTCTGTGCAGTGACCACGAAATCACCTTTTGGAACCAAGTAACGAAATGACAGGGCAGCCAAGGCAGCAAGGGGGGTAAGAGAAGCCAAGGCAGCAAGGGAACTCAGGCTGGTGCAGGGTATAAAAAAAGGGGGAGAAAGACTTCTTTAGGTACATCAGGGAGAAAAGAAGCTGTAAGGACAAAATTGTAAGAATTAAGAAGGAGAGGGATGGGTGGGAGAAGGGGTTGAAAAGGCAGAAGTGCTCAATGACTACTTCTGTTCAGTCTTTATGAAAGAAAAAGAAGGGACTCTACCCATCGTAGGAGGGAGGATAGAAACAGATGAGGGGATGACAGATGGAGAAATCATAGTAGGGAAGGTGCTGGAGGAGTTAAGGGCATTAAGGGTAGACAAGGCTCTGCGACTGGCTGGAGTACATCCGAGAGTGCTGAAGGAGCTGGTAGGGTCCTGGCAGGACCCTTGGCAGACTTATTTAATTCATCTCTAGACACAGGATGCATACCGCAGGACTGGAGACTGGCTCACGTAGTTCCCCACCACAAGAGTGGATCCAAGGATGAACTGGGGAACTGTAGGCCAGTAAGTCTAACATCCATAGTGGGGAAGCTAATGGAGACCATCCTAAAGGATAGGCTAGTGATACTACTGGAGGCGAATGACATGCAGGACGGGAGGCAGCATGGCTTCATCAAAGGCAGGTCATGCCAGACCAACCTGGTGGAATACTATGACTGGGTGACTAGGCAAATTGACAGGGGCCATGAGGTGGATGTCCTGTACCTAGACTTCAGTAAGGCCTTTGATTCAGTACCACAAGGGAGACTTGGAATCAAGCTACATGGCACAGAGGTGGGAGCAAAACTGGTGGGGTGGGTGGAGAACTGTCTAAAAGATAGGCAGCAGAGGATGGTGGTAGGTGGGGAATACTCATTTCCTAAGCCTGTGACAAGTGGTGTTCCACAGGGTTTGGTGTTGGGCCCAGTGCTGTTTGGCATATTTATTGCATACATCTTGGAGGGCATCAGCAGCAAAATCAGCCTATTTGTGGATGACACCATGATGGAAGCGGTGGTGGATGACCAGAATGGGAGGTGGGGGCTACAGGAAGATCTGGCAAGGTTGGAGGCACGGTCTGACAGATGACAGCTGGGGTTCAATGCAAAAAAATGCAAAGTGCTGCACTTGGGAACAAAAAACCCAAGGAGAAGCTACCATCTGGGGGAGTGCAGCTGGAGGTAACAGAAGAGGAGAAGGATCTGGGGGTGCTCATCATGGGAACAATCAACAATTCTGCACAATGCAGAAAGGCAACAGCAATGGCCAACAAAATGCTGGGGTGCATTGCAAGGGAAATTACCTCTAGAAGAAGGAAGGTTATTCTACCGTTATATAGATCGTCCGTTAGACCCCAACTGGAATACTGTGTGCAGTACTGGTGCCCGTACCTACAAAAGGACATTAGGCTGCTGGAGGCGGTGCAGCATAGGGCAATGAAGATGATTCAGGGCCTGGGGGAATTGCCATATGAGGTCAGACTAAGAGAGTTAAACATGTACACACTGGAGGAGAGGAGGGATGGGGGGACATGATTAAGACCTTCAAATACGTGAAAGGGATAATCAAAACAGACACAGCGGGTCTATTCAGGAGGAAGGTGGGGAGAGACACTAGGGGTCATGACATGAGATTGGAGGGGGTAGATTCAGGAGGGAGGTGAGGAGGCATTGTTTTACAGAGAGGGTGGTGGCAAAGTGGAACACACTACCAGCTGAAGTGGTGGCATGTACCACAGTGGAATGCTTAGGGGTGGGACAGGGCTAAAGGGAGGGTCAATGGAGGTAAGGGGAGAGGGGGGTGGGGCAGCTGCTGAATAGGGAGCTAGCTGATTTTACAAGCAGCCTAGATAGAGCATGATGGCCTTTTGCTGCTGGCAATTTTCATATGTTTGTATGACAGTGACAGTGTTCATGAGGTGGTGTCCCAAGAACCCCATGTTGAAAGTTTGGGGCCAACATTCCTTAAAATGGCTGATATATCAATATAAGTTGAAAACCCCACTGACTGCCATTATACCACGCTTAAGTTTTGATTCTTTAGTGTGCAGTTCAGCTTTAAAGAGCGCAAACATGTCCCAGTCCAGAGAAGATGATGCAGGGTCATCAAAGAATTCAGAAGCCGCACCTGATGTGCATGGAGCTCCTTCTCAGCAAACCGAAATTGCGACTGGCAGTGATTTTGCCGAAATAAGCGAGTGCCTAAAGTCGCGGGTTGCTCAATTTGAGGAGCGTGAGAACAGAACAAATTCATCAGAGATACTTAATGGCTTCATAGAGAATGTTGAAATGTCTTCGAAAACTCTGGAGACCTCAGCAAGGTCAGCTGCAAACTTAGGGCCAGAACACGAAGGAATAGGTACAGAGTTAACATGTAATTCTAATTTTAATGCTGAACAAGATCTGTTTCAGGCTACAATCCCAGTAGTTTTGGCTAACCAAGGGGATTTAAAAAACATGGAAAAGAATGTGACACTAAATATAGATAAAGGTGGTACTCTAAAGGAAAAAGACCACCTGGAGGTGCCAACAATCACTGAGAGAGACGTCAAGGGCAATAGTCTTAATTGTCCAAACTAGGATAATAATTTTTCTATAACAGGGGTTACGATTGAGGATGCTTTAAGGGGTGCTGGATGAGAAAAATCAGAAAAGATGCAAGTATGGGAATCCCCCCCCCATTGTGGTTTTGGAACCAGAAGGAAATCTCATAGAAATGTCAGACCTTTGGAAATCCCTCCAGAATTTTATTTAACCCAGAATCCCGCATGGTCATCAAAAATAGGACTAACATGTATAGGGGAAAAGACAAAAGGAGCTTCACCCAAAAAAACTGAAGTAAATGCAGAGGGATTAGGTACAAATGTTGAAAAATGGGACTTCTCGATTAATTCCACCTCAGAGCCTAAAAATATAGGACAAGAAAGGCAACAAAGGCAGGGAGAAGAGGAACAAAGACAGGGGGAAAACCACTCTGGGAATCAAGAGGGACACCCTAATACAAGAACTTTTGCTGGTCTTTTTCACACTCTGCCAGAGCAGGCCAAACGTAGGAATGCAGTTAGACTACGTTATAGAGGTGGCCTTGAAATCTTTCCAGACCGCTTATATGTGGGAAAGTCATTAGTAAAAGACAGCCTACAGTTTTTACCAATGGAAATTTATGCTTTGATCCACACATCAGGAGACCCCAACTTCAATTTAAGCTTTAAAACAGCTGCAGGCCTGGAAACATTCTGGCATCGGTCTCAGCAAGTGAAACATATCCCTCTATGGTCATCCTTCACAGCCATCCTCTTAACAAAACCAGCAATGAAAACAATCACAGTTTTATTCAAAAATGAAGGAGTTGCAGTAGCTGATATCATAAGGTGGTTAAAGCTAAAGTACACAGTGTTGGGCCTGCCTGAACCCATAATAGATTCTGAGCAAATCTGGATTGGCGGATGGAGAATACAGGTACGATTACCACAGGCAAATGGATTAATATAACATTTTACCAAGCTGCTTTTACCTGGGCAGAGATAGGGGGTTCATATTTTATCCAGGCCAACCGAAGTCGTGCTTCAGATGTGGGGCACAAACGCATTTAAGCAATGCATGTGATAGGCTTAAATGTTCCTTATGTTTAGGTACTGGTCACACAAGCATAAATTGCCCTAGGTCTGCATACTGTAACCTGTGAGAGGAATCATCCCACTCATTCAAAAACTGCCCCTGGACATTTCACAATAATCCAGGATCTCCACAGGAAGACCAACAGGAAACTATATCTAGAGCTCAACAACAGGCAACTAATAGGCTGCATTTTCAGCCAAAACCAGGAGAGACCAAAGTTCAGTCTTTAAGCTTAATTTCAACAGAAATTTTATCCCAGGCAATTATCCTTCCTCAGCAAGCAAGCACAGTGACAGAGGGACTTCAACTAGAATCATAAAACTGTGGAATTTCGAGAAAGAACCACTTCTCAGTCTGGCATGGGAGATCCCCACGAAGCAATGTCAAACAGTTCAAATAACTTGGCACCCAGTGAGCTGGCCTTACCAACTGAGTTAGGGCAAGAAAAAATAATGCCACCTCCAGAGGAATTTGACTGGGCCTAGATTGGGCCAAGAAGGCAAACTAGAAGTAGGGCAAACTAGTAGTGCTAAATTGACTCAAACTCAGCCTGAGGATGGAGTACACACAAGAAACAAATATTCAGCCCTATCCAAAAGAAAGCAATGGTCTGAGACAGAGGAAGATTCAGATGCTTCATTAGTAGCTTCCTCGCAGCCAGAACCAGTGACCGACACGGATCACATGTCTGGTGACTCAAGAACATCTAGGAAAAAAAAGATGTAAAATGAAGTCCCCAGGGAAAGGGAGGAAAACGTGTTGTCTCACTTAAAAACTTTTCAAATGGCATATAATCTTGCTGTTTGCACTTTCAATGTAAATAATTTAAAAAATCCCCAAAGAAGGCATACAATATTTTCCATATTAGTAGATACTAATGTGTAAATATTTTTCCTACAGGATACTAGACTGCACTCTACTACAGAGCCTAGACAAGCATCACAGGATTGGAGCGGAGGGGCTGTCATATTGGTCTTTGTCAGAAGAAGCATGTGCAGGAGTGGCAATACTCTTCAACAGACAAGAAGTAACTGTCACAAGGCTAACTGATTTAATACAGGGGAGACTTTTGATGCTGGATGTGGTAATCCACAAACAAGAATGGAGATTAATAAATATTTATAATCCACAAATAAAAACCCAAAGAATTGAAATGATGAGGGCTATCCAACCCTTCTTACGTACTTTGAAATCCATAGTCTTTGGGGAGGGGGGGGTGGATTTTAACTGCATCTTAACTCTTTCAGATAAAACAGGATTAACCCAAAAACTTTATAATGATTCTAATTTTCTTATCTCAATGCATAAAACAGAAGGCTTAATAGATGTAGCTTCATATGGTCCCCAACCTCCTGTGCACACATACCACCGGGGGAGATTTTCCAACAGAATAGACCACATTTTTTTTCAAAATTGTTACCCTGTCAGCAGTACACTGTGACCCCCATAGAGGCATCAGATCATTGCTTAGTAACAATTTCCCTAGGGACCCCCATAATAAACCAGGCACACACAACACTTGGAAGATGAACATTACAATTTTAGAGGAGAATGGTGGTTGGAAGGATTTGTCTGGAGTTTTAAAAGATAAATGATCAGTTTTTGAACTATATGAAAACCCTTCACTATAGTGGCAAGAAACCACAGTGGAAACAGAAAATATTGTAAACAAACTGCAAAGGCTTAGCATAAAGAAAAGTACTTTCAGTATTTAGACAAACAAAGACAGTTACAAAAACTTATTTCTCTGAAAGCAAAATATAATTTAATTTACTCTATTTAGATAGCGCATGTGAAAAAAGAAATGTACACTTTCCAATATGACAGGGCGACCTCTTTATTTTTAGAGCAAAAGTGCAGTACTAAAGGCTCTGCAAAAATAATAAATCCATTTGACAGCTGCAAACATCAAGTGGACTCAAAATATATGCCTTCTCTTAAAACCTCAGAAGAGATAGATGTCACAGACAATCAGGAGATTTTAAGGTTAGAAGTAAACCATACAAAAAGTTATATGGCCAACAGGACTCCATATAAAGTGAATGGGGGGAATTTTTGACATTTTTAGATATTCCACAAATGCTAAAATAACCCAAAGAAGATCTAATAAAGCCTATAACAGCAGGGGAAATAGGTATTGCAATTAGTCAACTAAAAAACGTCACCCCAGGGCCAGACGGGATACCGAATTAATTTTATAAAAAAGCTGTTGAGACGTTAAAATTTCATTTGGCCTTAGTATTTATTGTAATTATACAGGGAATTCATCCAGTACCTCCTGCACTAGCTGACAGCAACTTAATCTAGCTACATAAAAAAATGAGAGAGATAATCTGGATAACTGGAGACCTATTAGTTTAATTAACTCTGATTGGACAATTTTATGTAAAATCATAAACAAAAGGTTGACAAACATACCTCAGTTTTTAATTTATCAGACCCAGACATGTGTAGTTCCTCAAAGGTCTGAGCTGAATAATTTGAAATTAATTAGAGAAATATTTGATAGCCCCAATACAGGGGGTTATGTCTTAAGCTTGGATCAGTCAAAAGCATTTGACCGAGTGCTTCATGTATACCTTTTTGAGGTACTTAGGCAATATGATATCCCAAATGAGTTCATTGTATGGATTGAGAACTTATACAAAAATGCCTCCATGACCCCAGTAGTTAACGGGATCATGGGCCCTCACATATTAATTAGAAAGGGAGTGCACCAAAGATGTCCCTTGAGTCCTCTTTTATATGTATTTTCTATTGACCCTCTATTAAGAAGACTAAATAATAATAGAGCCATAAGACATATAGTTAGCCCAACAATAGTGGAATTACTGAGTGCAACTGCATACGCAGACGATCTATGCCTTATACTGGCAGATCACAAATCAGGGATACAGGCTTTAAATATTATCCAAACCTTTTCTCGGATTTCAGGATCAATTTTAAATAAACAAAAAAAGCATAGGCAAGTCTATAGCTGTGCAACATCATCTTCAAAAACTAGATATTCGAGGAATAAAAATCCAGACAGACAGCATACAGATTTTAGGAATTTCTTTTGGGGGTTCTGATGCGGCAGTTAAAAACTGGACAGAGAAAATTAAGATGGCAGAAGAAAAAATAAACAAATGGAGATCATATCCCATGACAAGACAGAAAAGGATACACATGTTAAAAACTTTCATTATCCCTATCTTTCTAACAGTAAGCTATATTTTCCCTCTCCCTGTTAGCCTAGAAGCAAAAGTATACAACTTAAGCTTTCAGCTACTTTTAGGAAGTCGTCTAAACCCCATTAAAAGATCCATTACATACAGAGCAATTAAACAGGGAGGTCTGAATATGCTAAATCCAGTTTTATTTTTTTTCACCATATTTGTACAAGCTAATATTTTTCCCAGTATGGCAGGACATGTAGATTGATGGATAGAAAGCTTTAGAATAAGAACAGCATATTTTACTAATAAATGGAAGGTGCCAAAATGGAAAACTTTTATAAATATTTCTCAAAGGACTTCTGGCTATTTAATAGAAGTATATAAAAAGATAAAGCAATGGAATATACCACCACAAATACTTTTCATTCAAAATAGGAAAGCACTATACATATATCAATCTTAAATAAGAGTTTTTTTTTTAATTGAACCATGCTTCAGGTTCCCACAGAATATAGAAGACTAGTGTTTAATTAAGCAAATAACAGAAAATAGGATACCACAGAAAATGTGGGACACGAATTGGATGTGTTGTCATGGGAAGTTGAACATCAGGGGAAACCATGCACACAAAAAAAAATAGAAGAGAGAATCTGTATTGGATAATCATGCATATTTCAAATAGAAACTATGCAACATTTATTTTTTGAGTGCCCATATATTGCCCAGTTATGGGACAT
This sequence comes from Neoceratodus forsteri, assembly GCA_016271365.2. NCBI lineage: Eukaryota > Metazoa > Chordata > Ceratodontiformes > Ceratodontidae > Neoceratodus > Neoceratodus forsteri. The sequence continues at coordinate 239,669,842 of CM057459.1, read as the reverse complement.
GTTAGCCCACAGGTGGGCATTACCAGTGCTTACCAAAATGTCTTACACAGAATTGATTTATGGAAAATACAGCTCAGAATGGGTATAATGTATTCTGGAACACTTAGGGTTATATGTGCCATAATAAAATGATGGAAAGCCATGTGTGCCAATGCCAGGAGCCTTAGCAACAAGATGGAAGATCTGGAGGCTGTCATGGTGTAGTCAGGCCTGGACATTGTGGCCATCACAGAAACCTGGTGTAATGATAACCATGACTGGGAGATGGCCATTCCTGGCTACAACATATTCAGAAGAGACCGGGCAGGTAGGAAGGGAGGAGGAGGAGTGGCACTGTATGTGAAAAATGACATAAGGGCCACAGAGATCCAGGAGGAACATAATGGGGGAGAGATACTGTGGGTTAAGCTGGAAAGGAAAATGGGGCCAGCCATCCGCACAGGTGTGGTCTATAGACCACCAGCCCAGGAGGAAGAAACAGATAGGAGTTGATGCTAGCCATCCAAAGGATGGCAGACAAGGGTGAGGTAGTACTGGTTGGAGTCTTCAATATTCCAGATGTGGACTGGAGCATCCCAACAGCAGCATCAACTAGGAGCAGATTTATCCTGGACTCCCTTCAGGGTGCCTTCCTCAAGCAACTGGTCATGGAATCAACTCAGCAGAAGGCAATACTGGACCTTGTGCTCACAAACAGGGACAGTGTGATGGGGGTAACAGTGGGGAAGCACCTGGGTAATAGTGACCACCAGTCATTGTGGTTTGAAATCACAGAAGGAGCAGAACCAAACCACACAAAAACACGTATCCTGGATTTTAGGGGGGCAGACTTTGGGAAAATGAGGAGATACTTGAAAGAGGCATTAAGGGGAATGGGGCAGGAATCATGGATTGAGGAACAGTGGGCAGTATTTAAAATTGGGATTACAAGAGCAACAGAATTATGCATTAAGCAGGTTAGCAAGAGGAAAAGGAAGAGGAGGCCATTATGATTTTCCAAAGAGGTAGCAAAGAAAGTGAAAGTCAAAAAGATTGCATTCAGGCAATACAAAAGACACAAGCAGAAGGGATAGGAGAAGTACCAGGAGAAGCAAAGGAGGCAGGAGGTCAGTAAGGGAAGCCAAAGCTCAGACAGAAGAGCACATTGCAAAATCAATGGGTAGAGGGACAAAACCCTTTACAGGTACATAAGGAAAAAGAAAGTCAAAGGAGGATAGTGAGACTGAAGGGGAGGATGGGGCCACGTGGAGGATGACAACAGTAAAGTTGACATACTGAACAGGTATTTCTGCTCAGTCTTTACTGAGGAAGAAGAGGTAATGGGTCTGAAGGGAGTACAAAGGGTGAGAATGGTGCAGAAATGGACACAAGTCCTTTACACGAGAAAGGTCCTGAAGGAACTGGAAGTAATAAGAGTTGATAGCAATGGGGCCAGATGGGGTGCACCCCAGGGTCCTTAAAGAACTCAGAGAGGTGGTGGCTGAACCTCTGGCTATCCTGTTTAGCCAATCACTGGAAACAGGGGAGGCACCCAAAGACTGGAGGACAGCAGATGTAGTCCCTTTATATAAAAGTGGGAAGAAAGAGGAAGCGGGGAACTACAGACTAGTTAGCCTCACCTCGGTAGTGGGGAAGATCATGGAAGCACTACTGAAAGAGATATTGGTGGAACATCTGGTTGTCAATGGACTGCAGGATCCAAGACAGCATGGTTTCACCAGGGGGAGGTCATGTCAGACCAATCTCATTGAATTTTTTGACTGGGTGACTAGGGAGGTGGATCAGGGCAGGGGAGGGGAGTGGACATGGCCTATCTGAACTTCAGCAAGGCCTTTGACACTGTGCCACATAGAAGACTATTACACAAACTAGGGAATATGGGTGTGGGCAGGACAGTAGTGTGGTGGGTAGGTAACTGGCTGGGTGGCAGGACACAACGGGTGGTGGTAAATGGCTGTCACTCCACAGAGGGAAGAGTGACCAGTTGGGTTCCACAGGGATCAGTGCTGGGACCGGTCCTATTCAACATCTTCATCAGTGACATTGCGCAGGACCTATAAGGCAGAATTTCACTGTTCGCTGATGATGCAAAGCTTTGTAACAGAGTAGACACACCAGAGGGTGTATACAGAATGAGAAGAGACCTGCAGAAACTTGAAGAATGGTCAGGGGTTTGGCAGGTGAAATTCAATGCAAAGAAGTGCAAGATAATGCATATGGGGCACAAAAACCCTGGCACAATATATCAGTTGAGGGGTGAGGGATATAGCATGCACTAAGCAGGGAAAGGATTTTGGGGTTATCATCTGCTGATGACCTCAAGGTAGGAAACAGTGTGACAAGACAGCAGGTAAAACAAATAGGATGCTGGGATGTATAGGCAGGGCATCACCAGCAGGAAAAGGGAGGTCATGATTCCATTATACAAGACACTAGTGAGGCCCCACCTTGAGTACAGTGTACAGTTCTGGAGACCTACCACGAAGGACACAGACAGGGTAGAGAAGGTTCGAGGAGGGCAAACGAAGATGGTACATGGATTGCACCACAAGTCCTATGAGGACAGGTTGAAGGAATTGAATATGTACTCCTGGAGGAGAGAGGGAGAGAGGGGACATGATAGAGACATACAAGTATCTTACAGGGAGGAACAGGGTGCAAGACTACACTATTTTTAAGCAAAAAAGATGTTCCAGGACTAGAGGGCATGGGATGAAGTAGGAGGGAGGACGATTCAGAGGAAATGTGAGGAAGAATTTCTTCACAGAATGGATGGTGGACAAGTGGAACACCCTGCCTGAGGAAGTGGTGGGGGCTGAAACAATCATGGGATTTAAGAATGCATGGGATAGACATAAAGGAATTCTGGAGGTCAGGAGTAAGGGACAACAGAGTTCTAGGAAAACATAAACTGAAGTTACAAACTCAAATGGGCAGACTAGGTGGGCCATAGGCCCTTATCTGCCAACACTGTCTATGTATCTATATATCTATGTATCATTTGGCAAAATAGATGTTTGTTCGTTTTCCATCAAAAAAATACCACTCTGGAAGGCCTAGTGGGAAAAATCACTAAGGAACTGGCTATGGTATACACAAAAGAGAAACAAAAAATGGCTCCCCCTCTAGTAGCCAACTGGTGGAGGACTCTTCCTTTGATTTTATTTGAAGACGTAACTTGAAAGAAAAAATAAATCAAATTTATTTTTTTATTCTGCTGGAAAGAATGTGATATGAATTGCAATGTTGACATTTAAGGAAAGAAATATAAGTTTATTCTGAATAGTTTGTTACTAGGGAAAAAGGTGTACTGAAATGTAATATCATGTGTTTATTTTGTTATTCTATTTACCAATAAAAAATTCCTCTACTCTTTTCGAGAAGTGCCGTGGGATCTTTAACATCCACCTGAACTACCACCAGAACAGGCAGATGGGACCTCGGTTTAGCGCCTCATGCGAAAGACGGCACCTCAGGAATGCAGCACCCCCACCCCATGCTGCACTACAGTGTCAGTATTAGGAGATTTTATATATATATATATATATATATGTATATATATGACCATTCTTAGAAGTGTTGCAGGTACTGAAGAAAATAATCTCTAAGCCAAGGATTCAGAGGAGAGATGAGAAAATATAAAAGGGATTGTGATGACCCCTGAAGTCTTGATTATATCGCCATCATTCATCATCCCACCTATACACAGCAGTCAGGGCCTGAAGGAAAGGAAAGAGACTACATTTTTTTATTTTGACTGAGTAAAGCCCAGCAAAACCATACCTTGATATTGTTTTCTTGCAAAGCTAGGTAAACTATGGCAAACTAAATTTGTCTGTTACCTTTCTATTACACAAGTCTACAAGCAAGTGTATAAGCAGCACATACATAAATCAAGCATTATCAAGTTAAAACAGATGTACTTTATAATAATTATATTCTACATTATTACATACTGTAAATGTCAACCATGGTTTTAATTCCTTTTTTTGGGGGGGGGGGACTGCATTGAACCTGTGAATCATTTATCCTATAGAATCTGTATTTTAAATACTGGATCCCATTCTAGAAACATAGAAACCTTGAATTTGTTGGCAGAAAAGGTCTGCCTGGCTCAACAAGTCTACCCAGATGCTGTCTCACATGTGCTTGAAGCCCTCTATTGTTTTTGCAACCACCACTTTTGCTGGCAGTCTATTTCAAATATCTACCACTATTCAGTGAAGAAGCACTTTTGTACATACCTCTTAAATCTCCATCTACAGCTTCATTGCATGCTGTCTTGTCCTGGTGCTCTTCCACATTTGAAAGAGACTCCCTTCTTGCACCCAAACCACCCCTGTTGTGCACTTGTACAGTATGTCTCTGTCTTGTTACCTCTTGCTTTCCTCTTTTCCATGGTGTTCATGTTGAGATCCCTCGGTCTCACCTCATAGGGCTTCTCATGCAACCCATGAACCATTTTAATTGGCCTCTTCTGGACTTGACCCACCCTGTCTATGTCCATTCTGAGGTGTGGCCTCCAAAACTGGACACAATATGCCAAGTTGGGTCTCACCAGAGAAAGACACCCCCTTCCATCCTCCTGCTGGAGATACCCCTCCCTATTCACCCCTGAATCCCCCTAGCCCTACCTACAACTTTGTCACACTGCTCTGCTAGTTAGAACTTGTTAGTTATGATAACTTCAAGGTCCCTTTCCTGCTTAGTGACTATCAATACCTCCCCCATCCTATACTTTGCCCTGGGTTCCTTCACCGAGGTTGCATGATTTTGCACTTTTTGGCATTAAACCCCAACTTCCATGCTCTTGACCACTCTTTGAGTTCCTAAGATCCCTGTGCATTCTCTCTACCCACTACTGAGTGTCTACTCTATTACAAATTTTGGTGTCTTTTGCAAAAAGTCATACAATACCTTTCTTTCCAATGCTTCTGCGATATCACTTATAAAGACATTGAAGAGGACTGGTCTCAGTAGTGAGCACTGTGGCATATTGCTGGTCACTCTCTGGTCAATAGAGTGAATGCCATTAACCACCATCCTCTGTCAGGTATTTGTTAACCAGTACCTAACCCAGTTCACTGCTTTGGATCCCACTCCTGTGTTGTTCAATTTCTTTATCACTCTCCTGTGTGGCACAGTGCTGAAGGCCTTGCTAAAGTCCAGATAGGCCACATACACTGCCCTCCCCTGATTTATTCCTCTAGTCACCCAGTCAAAGTCATACCCTAAAAGCCTTTTCATAAGCAGGGTTTCCATTCATTTCCCTATCATTGAAGTGAGAGTGACTGGCCTATAGTTTCTAACTTCCTCCCTGCTGAGTCTCTTATGTAGAGGACTATGTCTGCTTTTCTCCAGTCTTCTGGAGCCATGCCTGTTTTCAGTGAAATGTTGAATAAGGCCCTCAGTGGACCAGCTACCATCTCCTTGAACTCTGTTGGTAGTCTTTGAGATGGCCTGCCTGGTTCTGTAGACTTGTCCAGCTTCAGAGCTGCAAGTCCCTTCAGGACTCTTTCCATTGAAAATGGATGTGTGTGTCCACCTCACCTCCCCCTTTGTTCCTGCTACTCCCTGATAGTCTGCCTCCACAGTCCACTGTGAAGACTGAACAGAAGTACCTCTTCAGGATGTTAGCTTTTTCATCATCCTTGTTTGCTTAGTCTTTTCTTGATCCCTCCAAAACCTCACTATCAATCCCCTTGCTTTACTCATCTCACTTATGTATCTCAAGTAAGATTTTTCCCTTTTAGCTACCCATTTGGCTTTCTTTCCTCTGTCTGCACCTTTGCACCCCTTATTGCCTTTCGTGTTTTCACCTGTTTTACTTGGTATTCCTCCCTGGCTTCCTCCCTCTGTGTTTCCTTATATAGCATTGCTCTATTATTGTGCAGTCTTACTGGCTTTTTGATAAAATGAGTGGATGTTTCTGATTTACACACTGACCACTGGCAGACTACGTAGGACTAGATGGGCCAGTGGGCCTTTTTCTGCATCCAATTCTATGTTTCTATGTTTTGTGTCATTCTATATTACTGTTTCTATATATTGATTGTTGATGCATTTTCTTTATTTTGCATATGCCACTGGCATCCTCCATGTTCTACTGTAGTGGAAGTATGCATATTTTCACACATTTGCCAATGCTTTCCTCTGTATACTGCTATATTTTTGGATTTGATGTATATGCTCTATATGCCTCTTCTCACTCTACAATCTTTCTTACTATTTGGATGAATCTGAGTTCAGATAATTGTACATTGTTTTCTGCTGTTTTTACCCATAAAATAGTACCTCCCCAATCTGCAAGAAGTCACCATATCCACAGATCTCTTTATCCCTCCCTGGATCCCTACCTATCCTCTCTTACCTTTACTTCTCTTTTACTAGCCTTACCTTTCTGTCTCCCTAATCTCTTCCCCCTCCCATCTCCTTCTGCTTTTCTAACCCATCTATTTTTCCTCTTTATTCATTGCCTCACCTCTGAACTTTATCTCCCTATACATCTACACCTTTGCTCGTACCTTCCTGTAACCATGATACTTCCTTTCTACTCCTCTTGGTTTGTCCTTATATCTCCTTTAACTCTTCTATCTTTTACTGTCCCATCCTACCTTCCTGTCCCTCAACTTCCCTATATCCCCACAATACTACTTCTGCTTGACACTTTCGTTGGTATCAGTCATGGCCTCCTGCATGCCCACTGGTTCTATGGCAGGGCTGCTGCTTTCTGTCTCATTTTCCTTCTTTCTCATCACCCCTGACTACTCCTCCCACTGTAAAAGGAAGTCCAACCCTGCCAAAATCATTTTTCCCTCCTACTTTTGTTGGGATGAAGTTTTGAGTCTAACCTTGTCCCAGTCCCATTCTCTGGTGTCCCACCAAGCTTCTCAAAGGACTCAAGGTGGTTCACTTTAACATCTACAGTCTGCTACCCAAGATGGACCAACTCCATCTCAGGTGCCTACAACTTGGGCCAGATGTGGCTGTGGTCTGGGCAATATGGCATTCCAAAACAATTAGGAATGTTGACATTTCTGTGCCTGGCTATTTGAAGACAGACAATACTGAGGTAAACATGGTGAGGTATCTCCACCTACATACTCCAAACCTTATCTTTTAAGTGGTTCTCTTCTCTGCTAATCCATAGAATTACTAATTTCCTTTCCCTACTCTCTCTCTCTCTCTCTCTCTCTCTCTCTGTCTTCATCAGCAGTATTTACTGTCATCCTCATACTTTGCTGATGCCATTCTAGAGATTATTTTCATCCCTGTCTTCTTGGCCACCTCAGGTAAGCTCTCTTTCTTTGGTGACCTTAGGACAAACTGGTTGTGCCCCTGATAACAAAATGGATCCTGAATAGCCAAGCACTTCACCTCACCTAACACATGGAAGAGCCTTCCTCATAAAACCCTAAGTCTTCTAACCCCTTCTCAATTGATTGGATCCTCTCTTCTGTCAGACATCCTTAAGGATCATTGCCCTATTTGTGGCATGAAGACAATCTATAGGACCAAAGCTCCTCCTAGAACTATCTTCTCATGTAATTCAGTGATTTGGGCTTGCCCTCATAAGTGGCTGACATGTCAAGTATTGACTGTTCTCCTATCTCACACTGATCAGGCACTTCATTACTTTCACAACAACTCCCCCAATGTCTCGCAATAATCGTGCTTCCTGCCATAGAACCAGAATTAGAGGCACCCACTTCTCCAGGGTATCAGCAGACCTTTTTCACTAGATAACAGTGATACAGGCTAATCCTCTCACAATGCCTCAGGCTTCTCCATTGACTTTCTTCATAACAAGCAACTCTGAAACTCTTGCCTCAAACACCTGTGAGCTACCAAGGCATATAATTTTAAATCCATGTTCAAAACCAGCATGAACTGTTCATCCAAATTCTAAAGATGGGTTTTACTCTTTTAACCCACCATTCCATCATCCCCTTACTGTGAGTTGTGTACTACCTTTTCCCATCATCCCCTGAAATTGATGAGGCCTTTAACAGGTATTTTACTAGTTGTGCCAAGTTCTTCCTCATATACCTGCCTCCTTGTCCCTCCTCTTCCTCCACACTTATTCTCCCCCCATACTGCCTACTTCTCTTTTGTTTTCTCTTCAGTCTCTCCTACAATAGCCTTAACACCCTACAAACCATTGACCATACAAAAAGGGACCACCCTGATCCTTTTTTTGGCCACACCTGCTATTGTCTCTCCAGCCTCCTCCATACTAAACATCTCCCCCCTCTCTATCATAGTTCCCCCAGCCTGGAAGATTGCAAAAGTCATTCTTCTGCACAAAGAGGGTGTCCCTTCATTTCCTGGTACCTAGAAGTCTACCTATGCCCTCCCTGCTCTTGCCAAGCTGCAAGAGCATTGCTTTCCTTTCCCTGCTTCTTTAGGGCCCAATCTGCAGAAAGGCATGAATACACACTATTTTTGTGCATACCTCTGAAATGGAGCTCCACACTCCGATGCCTGTCCATACTGGATGGCATCCACAGCCCCTGCCTGCTGCTCTCTGTGAGTGTGGAGGGTCTCGTGGGGCAAGGGGTGGCATGGGGGCATGAAGCAGTGTCAGACACCAGGCATCCAGTCAGATGGCCCATTGGTACTTCGGTGGATTTCCCATTCTGCAAAGGGTGTTGAACCATGGGATACGGCAGTCCTCAGGGATTGCCATATCCATTTAGCAGACATTTATCAGAATTATCAGGGGACATTTATCAGATTTAAAAGATGGTGACCCATGCTGGACTTCCTTGCAGACTTCCATGTCTGCTCAAACAGCTGGGTGCATGTTGAGGGGAGGCCAGTCAGTCCCATCATGGATGTCTTGGGGCTGGGCAGGGGGAAATGCCAAAGTGCTATGGCACCTACTCAGGCAAGGTAGCCTGTGCCCCCTCAGCCAACTATCTGCACTGCAGAGATTTGTTCATGACTTGGGCCTAGTATACCCCTTTGTGCCTTCTCTGACCCAGTCTCCTATGCAGTGGCACACCCATGCAGGCCTATGGATGAGCAGAAGTCTCTGCATGTGTAGAGCAAGACCATTGTTCTCCTTCAGCCCTTGCTAGACATCCCTCTGTGGGTGCATATTTTTTATTTATTTAAACTTTTGGTAACCAGGAAAAGTATACTGAGCCAAAGCTCATTTCAAGGTGCAGCTCGGGGAAGGAGGGAGACAGTACAGACAGATGGTATAAACATCAAATAATCAAAAATCAAGAAATCAAAACAATGAATCAGAACACAGTTGAATGCAGTCAAAGCATACATAATAAGTTAAATAGTGCAAACATTTACAAAACAGTGAGTACAAAAGTGTGGAAGAGAGGTAACCATACCTGTGGTGAAATTTATTTGTATGTGAAATAAGTTCAGAGGGGGAGTAGGAGGTGGGGGGGATGGAGTGGAGATGATAGCAGGGGGGGCTTTGGTAAGGATGTCAGGAGGGAGAGGAGGAGGAGGAGGAGGTAAGAGAAGGGTAGGGGTTAGGGCAAAAATGAAGGAGGATTAGAGGAAAGCAGGTTTCAATGGGGGAGGAAGATGGTAGGAGAAGGTGGGTCAAGGTAGCAAAGCAAGATGGAATTCATCCAAGAGAAAGTAAGAATTGCAGGGGACAGGATATCACAAGGGAGTCTGGGTAGGTCAGCAAGTGCATGAGGGTTGGCCAGAGAGCTTTTGTTGTCATTTTAGGGGGAGAAAGGAGGGGGAGAGACAAAGGGTGGGGTAGTCAATTCCTCAGTGAGGGAAGGCAGTGTGAGAAACCTGCTAGTCCAGCACATGAATTCACCTGTGGGATGAAGAAAGTATGAGAGTCTCTGGAGCGAAGTGCAGTCATAAGCACCAATAGGAGAGAGGACGGAGGAGAGGTAAGTAGGCAGCAGGTCAAACCAGAATTTAGCAATGAGAGACACACTGTGCAGCTGGCATCAAAGAGAAAGCATGGATATTGAGAAGTATAAGGAGCAGTGGTGAGTTAGAAGAGGTTGGTATGTTGCAAAGTGACAGAAAGCGTTGCACAGGGTGTCCAGCTTGGCAAGCAAGGAGGGGGGACAAACCGTAAACCACGTCAGCACAGTGAAAGATGGGAAAGATTAGTTTGGTAATGAGTTCTTGATGTATTGGGAGAGTGAGGAAGTCTTTGTTATGGTATAAAGCTACAGGTTTGGGGCAGAGCTTAGCGTGAAGAGCATAAATGTGATGGGAGAAGTCCAGCTTGCTGTCTAACCAGACACCCAAATATTTGAAGGCTGAAACTGTTGCATGTTTGGTGCTATTGAGGGTATGGCAAGCAGGTGGAGGCTGGAATTTAGCCAGCTTCTCTGTGGAGCCAAAGGTCATGGAGACTGTCTCTTTTGTGTTCACAGTGTGTTGATTTGAATTAAACCAGTGTAGGATATTTAGGATGTCTTGCTGTAGCTGTGCTTCAGTTACACTATGTGAGGTACCTGAAAGATAGAGTACCATGTCATCAGCATACATGTGTATGCACGAGGAGACACAGGCTGAGTGAAGATCATTTATAAAAATGGGGAATAGAATAAGTCCCGAAATTGAGCCTTCCGGGACTCCGGCCTGGATTGGCAGAGGGGTGGACACTGAGCCAGAAACTTGCATGGATTGTTGGTGTCCAGAGAGGTAAGAGTAGAACCACTGTACAGAAGAGGTTAACAGACCTGCTGAGGCCAACATATTGAGGCAGAGGAGGAGGGGGTGAGACACTGAATCAAATGTTTTTGCCAGGTCAATGAAAATGGCCACAGTGAGGTGACCATTATCCATAGCTGTAAGGATGGAGTCCGTGACATGGAGGAGGGAGGAGATGATGGAGTTATTCTTTTTGAATCCTGACTGGAAGGGGTGAGGAAAGAAGAGCAGTCAAGAAATGTGGTGAGCCTAGAGAGCACAAGGGCTTCTTGTAGTTTTGCAAGGGCAGGAAGTAGGGAAACTGACCTGTGGTTCCCAGGGGAGGAGGGGTCACCTTTTTTTATGGAGAGGCAGGACTTTAGCCATTTTCTAGGCTTGGAGGACAGCAGAGAGAGAGAAAGAAAGGTTTAGTAGGTGTGTAAGAGGAAGGGCTATGACTGGGGCAGATAGTTTGAGGAGCTTGGGATCCAACTCGTCAGGACTGTACTTTGGAGAGTTGAGGGAGAAGATTGCATGGAGGGATTCTTTGTGGGGGACTGGGGAGAAGTGAATGCATCAAATGGGGGGGTTGTGCAACAGGGGGAAGGACTGGACAGGGCTGGCTAGGGAGGGCACAGGTGGTGAAATACCTGTTGATGTGATATTCTACAGCAAGAGGGCCAGAAACTAGCCTGATGACAATTAGGAGGGAGGTCAGGGAGGACTTGTCAGGGGGGTCAAGTAGGGAGTGCAAGACTTTACAGATGTTGGCCAGGGAGTGTAGATTTGATTGGAGTTGGGACTAGTAGTAAAGGGCACGGAGTCAAAATGTCACATGGCAGAATGCCATGCGACTTAATCGCGTTGCACAATTTATTTAATTCTATTGATCTGTGGGGGGGGGGGGGCATTGGTGTCTAGTAATCTGAGGGGCCTATGCCAAATGTACTTAGAGGAAGAAAGATGAAGGTGGACTTTTCTGACACAGTATGTGAGGCAATGATTGCTGAATGAGTCAGGGAGCGTCCCAGTCATGGTGAGCTGATGGAGGTGGGAGGTCAGCACCCAGTCAAGGAGGGAGTGGTTGTCTCAGCAGGAGTTGAACCTGGTAGGTTCACTGATGAGTTGGGTGAGGTTTAGGGATTCAGTAGATTGAGTCATGTGGTTTGAAGGCTGTGAGAGTCAGTTCAAATTAAAGTCACCAAGGAGGATAAGTTCCCCTTTGGTGGCAAGGGAGACTAGAGGGGAGATGATGTTAGGAACACTGGTTGAGGGGGACTTTGATGAAATGTAGAGGACTCCAATAATAAGAGGGGGTGGAGGATGGGAGTGAGAGTTTCAAAAGGAGAAGCTCATGGGATGAGGGGGTGGTCTCCTTATGAAGGATGGCAGAGGGAAGAGAGGAGCAGGTGTAGATGGCAACCCTGCCTCCATGCTTGCCTCTGTCCTGGCAAAACAGGTGGTAGTTAGGCAGGGACAAATGATGGTCGGGTATTCTGGCTGAAAGCCAGGTCTCTGAGATGCAGAAGATATTGGGGAACTGCAAAGAGGTCCAGACTTTTAGCATATCGAGTTTTGGGAAAAGGCTCCTCACATTTAGGTGGAAGATCTGGAGGCCCTTGGGTAAAGTGGGGGAGGGAGGGGCAAAAGGCCACCTCAGCCTTTGGGGATCAGACCATTAGTCCATTCCAATCTGTCTTCGGGCCCAGTAGTTCCACAGCTGCCTCCCTACCAAGGATCATTTACTTCATCCTCACCACTGAGTTCTTTGAATTCTCCAATGCCGTTGACATGGTCTCTCACACACTCCTATTGAACAAGTTGCATAGTGTGGGTTTGTCCAAACAAGCAACCTCCTGTTTCAACTCCTACCTTTCTAACAGAGTCCAAATATTCCTGTTAATGGGTACATCTTCTCTTCCCCTCCATATGGATATGGATGTCACCCAAGGCTCTGTTCTGCACCTCATGCTCTTCTCCATATTTCTAGATGACCTGCCCTTCATCGTTACTACTCCCATATTTGTATGTATGCAGATGATATGGTTCTACATTTAATGGTCCAGATATCATTTCCCTTTTATCTTTTCTTCAGAAATTGCCATTCTCTGGTGACTCTGCTCAAATCAACTGCTCATGAATGTTGAGAAAATTGTGGTCATGACTTCTACATCCAAACCTAAACTGGCCATACTTTCTATTCAGTGTTTAAGGCCTGTGATGGTTCTCTTTTGGGACCATGACATGTCTTTTAAGTACCTTGAGGTCTTGTTAGACCACTTTCTAGACTTCTTTATGTATACAGCTCCTTTTCCTCCAAATCCCTCCCTAAGCTTGGGGCTTTCCACTGAGAAAGGCCTTGTCTCACAGTTTCTGCCAGATGTGAATGTGATGGGAAAGGGGACCAGAGCCATGCATTCTTTTTCCTTCAGCACCTACTTGCTACCATAATGACATGCACCTGGGTCTTTTGTCCAACATGGGAACGAACATCTCCAGGAAGGACTTCCCACTTGGTTTATTGCTTTATTGCCTGCTCCCTAGCTTTCCTGTTTACTTTCCCATGAGAACAGCAGATCTTCTACCTTGGCTAACATAAGCTATCATATACTACTTGATCATGTGATCTGTTAGTCATCTTGTAAAGCAGATACATATTTAGAAAAGAATGAATCAAAAGAATACATAGCGCTGGTCCCCTTTCCCGTCACAGTGAGGTCGTCCAAAAAATTATACTCCCTGTCTTTGACTATGGCAACATTGCTTACAGTGCAGACCTTAAGAGTGCACACTAGCCGGCTGCACCACCTCTGCAATGATTTCTGTCACACTGCCTTGAGCTGTCATCCTTGCATGTAGCACTGATCTATGCTCTTCTCTGGGCTGGAGAATCCTAGAGGATCCCTGCATTTTGCATCTTTCCTGATGATTGTCAGGTTCTGGTCCAACATAATTCCTCACCACCTATCTTCTCTCTCTATACCTTGTCCAGTCCTGACCGATGTTCTTAGATTTTTACATCCTCACTCCTTCATTAATCCTAAACAACTTTTTATAATTGAAAAGTGGCTTTCTCTTGGAGAACCCTGCCCTCTAGAACTCCCGCCCTTCTCTCTTTCTGTCCTGTGCCTCATGCTTGTCCCCAAAGAGGCCTGTCCAGGATATGCTTCATACTATGTATGCCTTCTCCCCTCCTTCTTAACAGTCTGTCTGCCCAATGACTCGCTGTGTCCCCTAGTATTGCCCATCTATCCCAGTGTCAGCAACTTGAAGATTCTCCCATTTTTCTGTATCCCTGATCTCCTTTTTCATACTGCCCTATCCTTGATATCTCATCTGATTGTATTATATGGCCAGTACAAGTATTATTTGTTACATACTGCTGTTTTGCACATCTGTTTTTGGAGTTGCTGCATAGCGACTACTGTTTCAGTGCTAATTATTTGATTGTGCTTATTATTTATTGTTGTAATTATCTCATGTATAGCCCTCCTCAAGGATGCTCCTGGAAATGAACTGTTCGTTGGTGGGTGCCTTTACTATTCAAAACATTTAAATAAATAAATCACTGACTAACTAACTAACTAATTAACTAATTTCCATTTGCTTAAACAAGATTGTGGATACCATTTAGTTATGGATTGTGTAGGGGTCAGTGTCTTCTGTGAATTTATGAATTTTATAGGACTCTACCATCACAATTCTCCTACCACTTATTATGAAGCTGTTTTATTGTAGTAAAATGTATATATAGTTTTATTTGTTTCTTTGATTGGGTTGTACCCTGAGCTTTCATAACTAGGTACACTATGAATACAGTTACTACTGTTGTGCTGACAGAGGTAGGTACTATACTGCAGTCTGCCGTTGCTGAACTTAGGCCTTAGTTTCAAAAGCTCCTTTCCCTACTGTACTAGATACATATGATGGCTCAAAAAAATAACAACTAAGTAGTGTATTTTCTTTTTAAAATGAGTGGCCAGAATATTAGGGGGAAGGGTAACATGGTCTGGTCACCCTGCTTCTGTAAAAAATTCTTATATGACATAATTTATTTGTTCCACCTTTCACCTTCCTTGTTTGTATACTATTATCATGTATGCACCTACTATCTCCTGCAACCCATATAAAAACAAGGTGCTGCATCCTATTTGGCCATCCCAGAAATCATAACATTAAATAAATGAAGATATAAAATCAAAACTATATAATGAGACAGCATTCCTTCTGCCTCATACTAAAAGTGCAAGGCAATGTAAGAGATATAACAGATCCTTATTGTATAACTTACATTTCTCATGCCTTGGATCCAAAAGTCAAATCACAAGATGAGCTCCTGCCATGAGTTACTAATGGTAAGGTCTAACAAACGTACTTTCTAGTGCAAAAACAAGTGGATTGCAAGCTTTGAAATAAAGCTTTATTAAAGTGCAGCTGCCAAGGCTTTGGATTCCTTCTGCCCCACCTCTGTACCGCATCCCATTTGGAATTTATTTTAAATTGTAACAAAAGTTAATGTGTATACACGGGGCTATGAATAAATTATGCATTAATACTTCTGAAGAATGCCAATGCGATGACCAGTTACTGTATGCAAAAGAGCGGAAACAGATGCCAACAATATGTAAATATATGATTTTTGCCATGTACATGTATATTTCTTATTCTATATAACAGGTCTTACTGTAAGTAGAAGAATCAGATATCTAGAGTAAAATTAAAACTTCGTACTAGGGCACTAATAGAATATCAAGAGTCTTGCCCTGTTGTTTTATTCTGAAATGACTTTTTCATTTTCAAGAATATCCAAGTGAAGCTGCCTGGCAGGCAAGCTGCTTTATGATATACTAGAACATTTTTCAACTTTATTAATTTAATGATTTTTTTAAAATTAAATTACCACATGTGGTATAAATAGGCTAATTAATGGGTTGCAGTGGGACATGATATTTATCCCCACATGTGAGGGAAAGAATTTCCATAATTCACTAGTGGCGATAAATGCGATATCCCACTGCAACCCATTAAGTATCCTGTATATATTTAGTGCACTTTCTTTATACAGAGTTTCATTCACAGAGCATGATGCAGGATGTAAAATTAGCAATTTTTAATGTGCTTGTTATACGCATATGTAATTTGGGTTACATGGGTTTTAGCTTCGGGGACTCCTTCTGCAAATATGTCTACCATGTTTCTAAATGTGTGCATGTTTGCAGTCAACCTTGCTGGAGGCCCTCCACAACCTACTAAAATAGCCTCGTATATCAGTACACAGGGGGTTACTGTATCACTCAAAGACAGCAACTCTGTATTGTGGCACTGACCAAATCAGCAAGTATTTTTTTTTCTCACTAAATAAAAACATTAGATACTGTAAAGTAAATTAAAACTAAGTAACTTCAGGCTAGTACAGATTAAATTAGGTATCACTTGGCTGCGTAGGAACCTCTGGCTAACTCAGGCAGCTAGAATATAGCCATTCAGCAAGACAAGGTTTGTTGAGAAAGTTGTGTGTCTATCTTTCCATTAAACAGCTGCTAATGTGAACACTGGTGCAATTAAAAACAAGGACCCATTAAGTACTCCCATCACAAGACCATCTTAAATGTTAACTTTTAAAATTGTACAAAGCAGTTCAGTGGCACTCAAGTCATTATAATTACTCTCAAAATCAACAACTACTGTATAGCAGCTGGTAAGCACAATATTATTTTAAGCCTCTGATGCATGCAAAGATGGAATGCATTTGCCCAACAAAAACATGTTTCAACCAACAGATTTCCTCAGTACTTACATAATTTCTCTTTAGGTCTGGGTTTGTATGGTCAATACCTGAAAATAAAGAGATGAGATTGGTGATTTAAATAAACAGTTGAGGAGCTCTGAATTGCTTGCCAAGGCAAACAATAGTGTGAGAGTCTGCCTTAGTTCTGCCCTGCAGGTAGATGGCAGGCAGCACAGAAGGCAAGCAAATGGTAAGGAAAAGAGGAAGACAGGACAGGATGTGGATGCGATGCTGAGCCCTACGAGCATGAACAGCCTGATTGTGATCCTCAAGTCACACCATCAGCCATGCAAAACAGAACATACCTTTCTGGCTTGCTGGCTTTGTTGGCCGAAACAAAGCAGCCCCATTCTCAGCAGGAGGCCAAATCAAAATGGAATTTTATTTAGTCTGCACTGTCCTCAGATTGGGTTTCTCTATGACTGGTTGTGGAGACAGAATGGATGCAACCAATACATGCCTTGCATATGAAAATGCAGTGGATGAAAACTCATATGCATCTGATGGAAAATCATGCTCATAATTCTTTAAACTAAGTATATTTTTTTTTTCTAAATGAAATGCACTTAGAACGCAATACCTATATATTCTGTTGAAATATTTAATATTTTATATACAAATTAGAATAAATTAATATTTTATATAAACAGGCACAGTTTGAACTTTACCTTAAAGGGACAAATTCACCATACTGCAAATATGCATCAAGAAGTTTTTTTAGTACTTATACTTTGCTTATTGGATTATACATTAATACAACCACATGCATTGATGCATCTCAGTATCTCACATTCCCAAACTGGAGCCAAATCATGAATCAAAATATCTCTCACCTGGTGCATTAAATGTAACAAGCAGTTCTGTATTTTTTTTATTTTGTATTATATACAACAAACATATATTAAATAATACAAACAAACTCATCACATTATGCACCAGCATTTCACCTGTTTAGGGGGAATAGCAGGAGCTCTGTATTTTTAATTGGAGACCAATTCAGAACTTTTCAAACTCAGAGAAGAAAAGAAGATGGAGGACTGTATATAAAACATTATAAAACGATGGCTGGAAATGGAGCATTCTGACTGGGTGACAACATTCTATCAGGCTTAGGATTGTTAAGCTTTAAGGCATGGCCATGGGTTACTGTCCATTAATCTAACCCTATTGGAGTCATGAGGTGTGAGGCAAAGCTATGCACCTTTTGCCCCCAGGATTCAATTAACAAAGGCAACCCAACACCTGGAGTGCTTTAGTGCTATTATCAAATTAAATTGTTTTTTAATAGTTTTAAAATAGATGTCTTTATAGCTAAAATTCTAGTGGTTCAATTGTGCATTAAGGTTTCCAGCCATTAACCAAACTCTTTTTGTCCTCAGCTACTGAATATAGAGACTACTGGATGGGCAACTATGCACAACCAGTGTGTTCTGAAACAGAGGGGTTCTGATTCATTCTGCTCTCAAGAGCGAAGCTCGAGAAGTCCATGGGAATCAGAACCCTGAGGTGGCAGAAAACACTGATTATGCATAAAGTTGCTCATCCTGTATTTTTTTTATAGTGTATACTATTATGTGAAATGTGTGCATTGTGTTTTTTCCTCTTTCACAATGAAACTGACTTGTGCAGTCTCTAGAGGTTCTAGAATGCTGTTCTGCCACAGAAGGGTACAATCACATTCCATGACCTTTGAACTGTGGTACAACAGCATTTTGAAAAGGATGGATTTCTATATAGAACAATGCTCTACTATACACTTTAACATGCTTTTGCTGATATGCACCTGAGATGCTTTGGTAAAGAAAGTTTATTTATTTTGGATTCTGGATAAAGGTATATTAAATTAAAACATCACAATTTATTTGGAAGATTAACATCTTCAGACTCAGTAATATGTGTTCAACTTCAATCTTCCAAAGTTAAGGGAAACTTCACAGCATGCACTAAGTTTACCTTTTCTAACTTTTTAAACATGATTCTAGATGTAACGTTTGTGCCTATCTCTTGTAATTTAGTTCAAATAGTCTTTCAAGGATTCTCCATAAAATGAAATTGAATAAGCCATGCTAACCAAGCTCTCTGACAACACTAACCACGTACTGTTTCAGCTCAACATTTGAGGCCAAAACAAATCTTGAGGTTGCAAACCTTTCCACTGGACTAAAGAAAAAAATAAACACTCTTTCAATTGGAGTTAGTTTTCCCTTATTAAGTTGAGATTTTTGCCCAGTATGAATTTAAATGTTTACAAGTTGTATTATATTGTGAAGGGTTAACTATGCCAGAAAAGTCACTGGAAGGTTTAACCTGCTTTGGAGGAGGAGATTACGCAGCTGTTATCTGTTGTAATGAAATAATATATTACAGACAATTCAAATGCTTAAGTGGATCAGACATGAAGGAACAGAGCAGTTATGTTTGGGCCTTCCCAAATTCTCTGCAATATCCCATTACAATTGTATATAATATCGATATAGATTGCCTTTTATGTCTTGTATATGATGCTTCTCCACTTGAACATATTTTGTCAAAAATTGCCATATCTTGTATGTAAACTGTGTTTATCTATTGATAATCATGTCACCCCTTACTCCCCCACCCCAACTCCACCCCCATCACGACTGGATCTGGAAACAAGCCTCTATCAGCTCAGGGCGTTTTTCATGGTGAAACATTTGAAATAAATAAATAATTGTAGTACCACTGGTGCATTACTGAGGAACCATCACTCCTTTCTTTTTCAAGTAACTTATTTGTTTTCTGTTAAGAACATACTCCAGCTTAATGGTGACTTGAGGTGCTTTAGAGGACTGAGTATAAATGTACTAGGCCCTTGTCAGCTGTACCTGGATTCTGAGTGGAAGTATTTCTGTGGGAAAATGGAAGTCTTTCATCAGCCTACTTGTAAGGATTGTGGGTTGTGAAACTTGTTCACCTATAGTTACAGAAGTGCCCCTAATCTTATCCCAGATTTTTTGGAGTGTCAAGCACTGTAAGTGTATACAGGCCAGAACTATTTGCACTTGATGGCCACACATTACTAATCATAATCAATGAATACATAAATGCGGGCCATATCCATAACCAAATACATTGTTCTTTAGGCACTCGGGGGGAGGGGGGTGGCCAATGGAACCAACCAGCTGCTACAGATGTTAAAGAAAGCAGGAAGTTAACCATGAGGAAGTGAATCCATTTCTACTAAAACAAATTGAAAGCATATTTGTAGCACTGACAAAAAAAGTTTCATATATCCGCTTCCTCACAGCTTCCCTATGAAAGCAATAATGTTCTGTCTCAATGCACATAAATAATCCCACATCTTTCAAAGTCCAAGGAATACCCTAAAGCATGCCACATATATTTTAATACTTTATAAATGCACAAAAAAGGATTTCACATAACCTTTAAAGAACAGTTCTCACTAATAATAGTAAGAAAACAGGTTGCGTTATTCTTGGTTTCTGACCAGCCTTATACAGTACAGTACAGCTGAATAATCTTTAATTTTGCCCACATTAAAAGCCTGAATAATGTTTATCAAATGTTAGGGAATCCCGGTAGGTTTCCTATTTAACAAGCCATGTATGACAAATCACAGTGTAATGTACTACGTTCTTAATCTTTAATTAGAATGTGAATATCTGCTAGAGAACGCAGTTAACTTTGACACATTAAATCTTCTGGTTAAACTGCCTTACAGGAAGTGCAAGGATGAAACACTGTAACAATCTACTGCTTCTCTCCATTCACCCAGACAGTTGGGGAAGGATGATAACATCTTGTAATACCTGCTCTGTACTAATTAATCGCTGTGGTATTTAGGACCATTCAAGTAGACAAATATGACAGAGACAGGGACAATTAGGAACCCTGTTCAAGCTACATTAACTTTTCCAGCTATTACAACACAGCAGTACAAGTTTGCTTGTAAAAGCTGCAGAGGGATTGTTATGCATTAGCCATGCAGTTATTAATGAAACAAAGAGAGAATTGTGTTTATTGTAGTCGGAAAATTGCAAATAAATTTCAATTATCTTTTATGTCAATGTATTCAACATACATTTTCAAAAAAAAAATACACTTGCCCTGCTTGAGCTGTTTATAGTGAATGAATACTACAAAGCCATCGGAATGCATAAAGTCAATGTTTTTAGAGAGCAAGCTTCATTTCCTGGACATCTGTACCGATGCCTGCAAACAAGAAGCATGGATATAATTAAAGCATTTTATTTATTCAACACATTGCAGAATGGAAACTAAAATATTCAACTGACTTAATTCAATTACTCTGAATATATTCTTATATGCACTGCAGTGGACTATGGTGCCACTGCAACACTGAGCACTTTGCTTGCAAGGTCCAGGACTCAGTTTGATAATATGGACAGTTGTAGATTTTTTTATTCTACAAAAGACTTGCGCAGTTCATCTGTTATTATATATAAAGGCTTTACTTGCCTTAAGAGGGCAGGGAAATGTTTTCATTGTGTAGGTTATCTGTACATTGAGTCTAGCAGATCTTCTATAACAACAATTTTAGTTAATCAGGAGATGTTTATCACCTACTGATATTTTATTGTGCCTTATAGCTCACAAATACCTGTTCTACCTTTGAAAGGGTTATATCATTCTTTGATCCTTTTCCCCTTGATTATTAGTAAAACTACAGTGTGCTGTGATCTATATTAACTGTGCCGGTGTCCTTACTGTTTTCTGTTCTTCACTCTTTCTTTTTATACCTTGATCCAATGCACTCAGCAGGAAAAGGAAGGCACAGGCATGCTGTTATGTCTGCCCCCTCTGCTTTTGCAGGCTCACTTCCAGCCATAACTGGGACTTACACCTGTGACCCTGAGTAGTAAAGGCTGCAGCTCTAACCATTCTGCTAAAGGAAACTTCTCCCTAGTTAGAAGGTTGCAGCATGTCATTGATTTTCTTATACGCAATCTCACTGCTCATTACTAGAGGTCTCTTTTACTGTGACAATTACTCAGGACCACTTTCTTTTTCTAAGCAATAAGGCATGACAGGGTGCTTGCTAATGTGGGATAACAGCATGCCTTGGGATGTGAGGCAAGAGGCATGGCCAAGTGCCTTTAGTACCTGAGAAATGCCATTATCCCACAATTATGCATCCACTGGAGTGTCTTATTGCAAATGTAAAATGGGTTCCCGATTTTTAATTTTAGAACCATGTAATGAGGTACAGAAAGTTAAACATTTCTGATCTGTGCTGTTGTTCTATAATAAAGCACACTCATGTGATCAGATTCCACCAATCACAACACAGACTTTTCCTAACCACTTTTATAATCATAATTTTACTATTAGATGGCACCACTTTATATGGGTTGCTTTTTTAATAAACAACAGCTGTCAGGGACATTGAACAGAATAGAAGAGCCCATATTTCCTCAAAATCAAACATAGCATTCTGTGCAAAGGGTCTCTGCAAAGTGGTCAGAAAAACGTAAGAAGGATTATAAATTGTGAGTACAGTTAAAGATGGGGCCCTTTGTGTTTTGCTCAGCAGTTTTCAAAAAAAAGATTAGCCATTATTCGCAATCAGAAATCTCTTCAGGAAAAAAAAGTACAATTTGTTAGCCAGTCTGCAGCTTGCTGATTTTATAACACAGCTTCTGCCTGGAGAAGTTGTTAGCTAACTCTTAACCAGTGACTCGAGACATCAGTAGTTAGTTCAAGCAAGTTACAAAGTAATGCTGGGCTAGTTGCTTCGTCAGTGCAGTGGTCCTGGCACCGCATCTGTCTTTGCTACTTTTCCAAGAAAAGGAAGCAATTTTGCTGATCAGTGCATTTAGAAAATGAATTTAATTTGCAGTGGAGGGTCCAGTTCACAAAAGCTCCAAATGTTTTCCATTATCTGCAAAGTTTCAGTTCCTGAAAGCACCTTTTGTGCCTGCAAATAGGGAACTGGGTGAGTGGGAGAACATTTTGTGAAACAGAAGAGAAGAAAGAAAAGGTGTTCCTTTCTAAATGAATATGCCAATTATTGTTTGTGAATAGTGACCTGCAATCTGAAAGATGTGGGAAAAAATAAAGTCTTCTGTGGCACACTGTTAACTTTTGATGTAAGGGCATTAAAAGTGTCTGTTTTTTAAGGACAATTCCATCTCAAGATGGTGAATTTCAACTATTTTGTAGATAGCTGAGAAAGCTGCCCTGGGAGACTGTTGTGACATTTTGCTCCTGCTCTGTATAATGAAAGAATTGCAGTGGCCCACATTCTGTACCCATGAAGAAATGCAGAGAGCAAAAAAAAGCTTTGAGAATTGCCAATGCAAAATAAATATTTCAGACTGTGCAGTTGACAAGCGGCTAATGCTTCTGCTTAGCAGCCACTAAATTGCTTCTTATCCACCAGCAAGTTAAAGTATCCATCACCCACCAAAGCCCAGATACACCTCACACTGCCTAATCTTTTAAAAATGACACAGCCAAGAAGAGAAATGGGAAAAATGCATGTTCTGTTTACAGTTTGTTTATTTACCACAGCAGCACAGGGTTTCAGGATGTGGTTTAAACAACTATCTGCTCATTTTTCATGCTTATATCTGGAACATGTTTAGCTCTAAAGCAACCCTTGGTAAAGATTTGTTTTCTGGAGGTTGACAAATCTACATCAATTGTACTCTGTAAGCAGAAGAAAAGGCCAGCTTAGCACGGCACAAATCTACATCCCCACCCCAGAATCTGTTGTCACAAAATGAAAAAAAAAAAAAAAGGCAGCTCAGTGCACAGGAACAATTCTCCCTCTCAGCTGAGCTGCGATGATGTCAGCTTTCTGATTACAAACTGCTTATTTATGCTTCAACAGCTGCCAAGAGCTGCAAATAAGTGGCTAAAGAGAGCGTCTAGACCAGGCATTCAGGCCTCCATTGTTCAGTGGTTGTTACCTGGTTGACAGCGATGGGTACAGCTGCATGGTATGAATGGGAGCAGAGATGGGGAGGAGGTGATTGACAGAAGGGCCCTCAGGGTCAGGCACAGCCAGCCCCTGATGGCCCCCGTGCTTTTCAAGGCTCACACTGTTCAAAAGGGAAAGCCCCAGTCCTGCTTATGGGTTGGAGGTAAAATGAAATGGTTGACGGCAATGAAAAAAATCCTTTGGCCAATTTGGTGATCACGAATAGTTACTCCAGGGAATTTGAGCTCACCAAATCATGTCATAAATGACCTCGATGTGCATTAAAATGATCCATTACTGCCCATAAAGGCTCTTCCTTCCTGTTAGCATTCAAAGCGATCAGAGTGTGTTTTCAATGAAAAGGACTCACAGTATACTACAACACCACCAGAGAAGGCTTTAATGTACCGATTCACTTTTTTTGTCTGGCTCAGACAGTGTGCATCAGGTAACAGTTTTGGAATCAAAGTATTATCGGAACCAAAATTCATTTTTAGGAGTTTGTACTTGACTTGGCTATGTTTCTCAAACCATTTCAATGGTAAACAAATATTAAATGGGGAGGTACTATCACAGTAAAAATCTAAAGATGTGTTGGATTCTAATGGGTTTTCTAAATGAAGTTGCTCATCTATTTAAAGTGAGAGTTGTAGTTACAAGCACAAAAACAAATTATAGCTGACATCAGCAGAACTCAGTTACACAACATTATCCAAAATTTGAATTTTGAGCCATTCTTTACTTTGTTATTAAGAACATCTGTATAAAAATTGGATTTTTGTCCCTTACAATTCACTTAGCAGCTAAGGCTTAGTCAGGAACTAAACCATTAATTCTCAGTTTGTGACATCACTGTCTGCTGTTGCAGAAATGCCTGTGATGTCACAAACAGTGCATTCTGACTTAAGCTCCAGAACAAGCTCCAGCTATAGCTTTTATGTTCGTGTTAATTACCCTTTAGTAAGGAGTAAAATGGCTTGAAGTTTACATTTTTGGGAAAATGCAATGTCAATGAGTTCTACAAATGCCAGCAGGATGATTTGCTGGTGCTGAACAGTCTATTTACAAGTCAACATGTAAAACTGCATTGTTCATCACCGTGTTATGGTTACTGGGCAATCTTTTTTTCATTAGGAAAACAATTATAACTTTCTGTTTGAGGAAGACAAAAAATAATTAGCATTTACTGTATACAGTACTTTTTATACACATTGTATCCCAAAGCGCATTACAAGCATTGAAAGACTGGTAGTGAAAAGACTGCAAATGTGCAGTGGCAACCATTTCACACATTAACACCCACGCAAAGCCTTGGACAACTGACTGAGCCAGTTTTATGGCAAGACGAATGTTGGCCAGGAACAAGGGAAAACCACACAGTAATGGGTGGCTCAGGACTCAAAGGGATGGAGCCAGGTAAATTCAGAGGCAGAAGAAGCAAAGGAAGGTCGGCTCAACTTCAGGAGAATGACACATTCCAATGTTAGGAAACTACAAAAAAAAAGCATTTATTTTTAAAAATGCAGTCAGCACAGTACAGCTTGCTCAGGTAAAACAAGTAGCCCCCCATACACACACACGTTTGTGTTTCCTAACACTGAATGTGTCATTCTCCTGGACATTGAGCAGAGCTTCCTTTGCTTCTTCTGATAAAGGAAAAAACCCTACTTTTGCAAAAAGTGCCTTGGGTTCTTTTACTTTCACAAGGACATCCACCACACCAGCACCAGATATGGGAAGAAGGGACCTTGGTTAGAAATATAGAAACACAGACTGTGTCAACACAAAACGGCCTCTTGGCCCATTCTGTCTGCCTCTTGTCCCTGTCTATTCCATCACACACTGACCCTAGTTGGTCATAGATGTCACTTAGTCATGCACCACCCTTTCTGTGAAGAAGTATTTCCACACATCTCTCCTGAACTTCCCTCTCTTAGCTTTATTGCATTCCCCCTTGTTCTAGTGCCTTCCTTTCTCTGAAATAGACCCTCCACTTGCACCTTGTTCACTCCTGTGAGGTATGTCTAGGTTTCAATCATATCCACTCTCGCTCTCTTCTCTTCCAGGCAGTACATGTTGAGTTACTGCAGCCTTTCCTTGTATGGTTTCTCATGCAACCTCCTCGATATTTTGGTTGTCTTCCTCTGTTAGACATCTCATCTGAAAGATGGCACAC
Source organism: Neoceratodus forsteri (assembly GCA_016271365.2). Classification (NCBI taxonomy): domain Eukaryota; kingdom Metazoa; phylum Chordata; order Ceratodontiformes; family Ceratodontidae; genus Neoceratodus; species Neoceratodus forsteri. The sequence goes on along the minus strand of CM057459.1, from coordinate 239,644,312 downwards.
CTCAACAGTACAGCATCCCTCTTGTACTACACTCAGGTACCAGTGTTTTATGGTATGAGCACAGTCCCAGTATGGGATCAGAATCCACAATCTTCTGGCCCAGAGGCAGATGTGCTATCAGCTGAGCCACACTGACACTAGCTAGTTTAATGGTGATCTTGTGCCATATGCAGCGTTTCAGGCTGTCTTGAAGCAGCATGCTCGTTCTGCTCATACACAGCATTCTGCCAAAGATTCGAGCAGAGTTTAGATCCCCACCCCAAAATCTCAACATCCACAATCCCAGTCCCCCTTCTAGCTATAAAAGCTTATCTAGTTTATCATGCCCAGTTTTCTTTCCCAATTAAAACTAAAAACTGAAGCCGAAACATATGACTCTTCCCTGTTTACTCTGCCTGCAAATAAACAATGTGTGGTGTGGCTTCACTTTTAAATTTCAATTTAAAATGAAAAAAACTTATCAGGACAAACCAGATAGTTTGTTTATCACACACAGGGGGTTAGGGGGTGTTATATGACAGTGGGTTGTGGAGTTTGGGAAGAGGGAGCTAAAAGGGGTTTTTGGATGTTGAGAAAAGGAGTCTGTACTCTATTTTGTGAGAGACGTGTATCAGAATTAACATCCTCCGGACCAGCAATCAGTAAAACAAGACCTGAGATGTTGCGTGAGACTTGAATTTTTATACAAACTCTATGTGTAACACTTTATAAACCCCTTGAACTTTGCTCTCAGGGTTTAAGTTGCATCACACATGTTGAGAGTGTATAACAGTCTTGTTATGCACACCACTCTATGCATTATTCTGTACTGTATACACATATATTTATTTATACCTGTTATTGGATATTAAACAGCAGTTATCTTCCACTATTGCTACAGATTTTGTGACATCAGAAATGAAGGCCAAAAGGCCTGCCAGATTTTCATGTTACACACTTGACTGCTACTCTATCACAACAAGATTAGATAGCACAAACAGTTAACTTATAAAATAAACATTTGTGTAAAGAGCCATCACTTTAATGTACTCATTATTAGGGGTTTCTGGATAGGTAGCCTATATATGCTGGACACACACAGCTAAATACATCAGCATTTTTTTGTAAAATATACGCGTGTTTGCAACTGAAACTGCAACAGAAAAAAAATATGCAAGAAAGCTGAAGATGAATAAATTCATATGCTTGAATATTAATTTCTATCAAACAACAAAAATAAAACAAACTTTATTTGTGCTTTAATACTGTGGTGGAAACCACTTTTATCATTGTGAGGTCTCATGCATTGTTATATGTGAAACACAATCCAAAGGTGAGCAGTTCTGTTACACTAAGAATGGAAGTGAGACTACTCTTACAACTATGTGAGTAGTCTCCACAGCAGTACTAATATATTATTGATAAAGGTCTCTGAATAATATATTAAACATTTAAAAACCCCTCCCATGAACTGGCCCTTTTCAATGGCTCCTGCTTGTGAGACACTTTTTATAGAATAAGAGCAGTAGCAGTAGTAGGAGGGGTAGCAGTAGCAGTAGTAGTTACTGTACCATTGAGTCATAGATCATTTACACTGGAAGGCCATGAGAGTTTCAAGAAGCAAATCCAGTAAGTACCAGTTACAGGTTATACATGAAAGACATTATTAACAGGTAATATGTTAAGATATGCAGTCCATGACAGACACACACAAAAAATACTGAGATAAGTAAGTCTTCTTTATGCTGCATACAAAATATAAACCTTAATGACTGTCAACAATACAAAGACTTCAGGATTACTAAACAGAGTCGTACAACCATTTTGTGATGGAAGATAAGTGGCATGGGTGATCCAAACATGTTCTTCAAGTTAGTGGAAGGGAATTCCAGGTGCAGGAACCTCAAACATGGACAGAGTTTATGACATGTTTTGTTTTGGTGCATAGGATGCTATATTCCAGGCTGCCTGGGAGAGTGCAGACTAGGTTTTGTTGCAGATGTAGGCAGTTATTTTTATTCCTTTGGTAACTGGGTAAGGTCCACTAGGCACAAGCGTGATGCAGGAGCACTGGTGTGAATAAGTGACTCTCTCAGAGTCACAAAGTTTGCAAGTGGAGGTTGTGGGAATCAAACCCAGGTTGGCTGTATGTACCAAGTTCCTTCAGAGCTCATTAATCTAACCTCTAGGCTATACTGCCAGTTTTTCAGAAATATATATATGGGCACCATCGAAAGTACATCAGTCCATTAAATGTAGAAGGTGCAGCCTCCTGCTTTAGGTTAAGGGCAGCCAGTCTAGGTAATTCAAATGGCAGTGATAGGTGCGAGAAATGTCATCCAAGATAAAATGTGCAATGCAAGTATAGGTAACATTGAGTTTTCTCATGAAAAGAGCAGTAGTTGTCAATCTGAAAACATTTCCCCACATAGTTTTTTTCTTTTTAGCAAAAATGTATTTCTGACATCCTTAGATTCATAATTATTACATTTTAACACCCTCAATTTTTTTATAAAGAAAGTAGGTTTTCTAATTAGTTTTCTAAATCCCTTCTTACCTGTATTAAATAGAAGTCAACGTGAAGAGTACCACAAATATGGCTCTTAGGTGTGAATGGATGACTAAAATCGTTTAAGATGGACACTGATAGCAATATAAAAAAAACTCTTCCATGTAACATACTTGTGCTCTGTACATACTGGATTTATACCGTAGGTGTATCACCATGATGATGCTGGCACATGTTTCTGATGGTAAGCAACACCTGCACCACCCTAAGATGTTTCTTTTTGTATGGGGGGTGTTGTAAGGGAGCAAGAACCTTTAAAAACTTCAATATCCTATATCGCCAATCAGGGGTATAAGAAGTGAAAGGAAAATTAGTATACTGATGTTTTTGCAGAAGTACATTATTTCTAAAAAAAAAAAACCTTTACATGTTGACAAATAAATAATGCTGCTTTAAGACAGCAGTGCAATGAAAATTTGTTTTATTTCCAAAATAAACTAGTTTCAGCTACAGTTAATAAAATGGTACCATACATATCAAATCTACTGTTCTAGGTACCTCCTATGCAGCACATCTAAGTTTTTTTCATTTTCTCAATCCGAACATTTATCAGTTTTGCAATGACATTTCTAAGCCAATTGTGGTGGCCATCTTTCTTTCTTGAGAAAAAAAAAACTAAATTAGGACACTTATAAAATACTCAAATTTTGGTGGAATTAAAAAATTCTACTGCCAAATAAAATTGGGAGATGCTGGGGATTTTTTATTATGAAGGAGAGTTAGGGTCACATTTTTTGTCCAATTGTGTTGCACTGCTGCTTTTAATATTGGGTGGCACTACCATAAAGGAGATCAACATACTCTATTTGGGGCTAGTAATTTTAATTTTATGATGTTGTGCCTTGTTTTGGCAGCAAGGCAATTCTAAGGACAACATAGGTAGCAAATTCTAAGTCCCGGTGTACTTATTTTAGTTTATTTAGGGTATGAAATGTACAATGGAAAGCAGTGCTCTGAGTGAAGTGTTCCCTCACTGCATAATATAATGCAAAATGCAAACTATGTAATGTATTCCATATAGTTACATAATGGACTAACATATTTCTACAAGTCACCTGCTTATAGAGAGAATCTAGAAATATTTTAAAATATTAAAATCAACATGTAAAACTGATATGTACTTCCCAGTAGGAAATACATTTTCAGTAATTAAAGATTCACATGGGACTGGATGTAAAACATGATTATGTCTTTTCTGAAACAAAACGTCAAAAGTGTTTTTTGCCCAGCTATGCAGACACATGAAAGAAATCCTTAACCCTACTACTGTTAGACTATTAAAAAAAAACACAAGAGTTGCGCATCTTTACTGTTGTCCCCGCCCAAAAGCACCCTGATTTATAAAATACCACTATATGATGTTTTTCTAATATACAGTACCCTCTCTTTCTCTTACTTCCCCCTAGTAAGGTTAGAAAAATTACAGCCAAGAGAATATTTGGAAAATAATTGATTCTTATCATGTTTGTTTCTTGGTGAACATTCATTTTATATTGCCAAAAATGGGTTGTAATAATACGAGTTGAGCAGTGCAACCTACTGGAGCATAGGGCTTATGGACCAGTAGATCCCAGGTTAAGATCCCATCTGAGTCATTTATTCATTCTGAGACCTTGATTAAGTAATTTCACCTGTCTGTGCTGCAGCACCCCCTGCCCCCCCCAAAAAAAAAATAGTAAACATTGTTGGTGTCAGTGTGATCTAGCAGATAGAACACTGATCAGTGAAACACAAGAGCACACATTTTAGTCTCAGCATACTCTCTGGCTCATAGGTGATCTTGGTCAGGTCATGTGTTCCCCGTGATTCAGCCCTCTCAGCTGTAAAAATTTGGACTGCACTTAACCCTTTGAGTGCTGAATATGTTCAGAATGTATTCAGATTCTGGACATATATTCACCTGCACAGTAGCAAAGGTAATAAGACTACATCTCAGCAGGGTGATCCTGGGTAAATACATTCTGACAATAAAAAAATATGTCATGGTAAGATCTCACTAAAAGGGAGAACTTGCGTCCCAGCAAAAATTTTCTGCTTAGAATAACTATATTTGTCAGAAAAAAACAGTAGTCTTTGTCAGCAAAACATTTCATCATATAGGTGTTTTTAGCACAAATGTATTTCTGTCAGCCTTAGATTTGTCATCAGTGTATTCTTAATTCCCCTCAAATATTTTCAGAAACAAATGATTTGATACCTTTTATTGGACCAACATGGATGTTCCAGAAAAGAGCAAAGTGCTTTAGCTTTGAATCAATCAGGTCCTTTTTCAGAACTTTGTGGCAGTTTTTTCAATATCCCATACTATTAACACCAGATTATATAGAATACTATTGTTTAACATATTTGTGCACAAGATTACGCAGAGATCATCACCAGCATGCCTTAAACTGGGCGGTTCTTGAAAGGCATACTGGTGTTAATTAGCTCTCTGACGTAATCTTCTATTATGTTTTAAATGTATATGTTAAACCAATGAGAATTATTTCTGCTTTTTCTATATAATCTGGTGTTAATAGTATGGGATATTTGAAAAAACTGCCACAAAGCTTCTGAAGAAGGACCTGGTTGGTTCGAAAGCTAAAGCACTTTGTTCTTTTCTGTAACATCCATGTTGGTCCAATAAAAGGTATCAAATCATTTGTTTCTGGATCTGTTTTTTAAAAGGACCAATACGGCACCTACAACATTTTTTTGCCCCAAATATTTTGAAACTAATTTTGTAATTAAAGACTAAAGTTATTAAAGATGGCTGCCACTCGCAGTTTAAAAAAAAAATCTCTTCCATTGAGGCTGTCTTTTGAATGCACGTACTAGATTCATACTGTGACTGCATTAGGATGGTCCAACTCCTAACATGTTTCAGATGGTAAACAGTATAACCCCACAACAAAATACATCATTTTTTTGGTGGGCGTGAAATGGGAGCAGGATCTTTTAAAAACTTCAAAATCCTGTGTTTCAGTTCAGGAATGAATGACAATAAAAAGAATAATGTGTATATTACTGTTTTTGCAAGAAATGCATTGTTGTTAAAAAATAACAGCATGGTGACTTGACTAACATATACTGCAGCTTTAAATGCTTTGTGAATACAAATACTATGGCAATGATTTCAGCCAGTTGCTCTGAGCGCAGTCAGAACCAGTGTTGAGAACCCATTAGACTCTCATCTCAGCCGACTAGTTATCCATTGATTTCTCATATCCACCTAGGCTTAAATCACCAGCGCTCACTGTCTTCTACTCTGCTGTCTGCAGTAGGAGTGCCTCATAAAGCAGGGGGCCATCCAATTTTAAGTTGATGCTTCTGAACTGCTGTGACTGCACCGAATCACTGTATTTCATAACTTTAAAATCACTTCTAGTAAGTCCTCCTACAGTGCATTAGCATAAAATGTGATGTCCTGATTTATCAATGCACTGATTTAGTGGGCCTTTGACCTTTGCATGGTCTCACGCAGTAACCAACAAAATACAAGAACTGGGTGTATTACCTGGTCTTGCAAAGGCAATGCCACCCGTTGGTTTTCTACTAGAGTGCTCTAAGAATCAGCCTTGTGTCCTTCTGCTTTATGACACCTGCAGTACAGGGCTGACATTTGGTTGTGGAAGGCCATACATAAGTAGGAATCGAAAGAGGGTAAAAAAAGATGGGACTGCTGACAGTTTCAGAAATGAGGACCAAACAACAATGATGTTTGCTGTGAAGTTCTCAGTGGTAATGTCAGAGAATGGACATAGCAAAGGATTGATAAACTATTTGTGAAAGTACATGTGGTATAAACTGGACAGATTCAAAATAAATGTTAGGAAGTTTTCTAAATGTGCCAAACAAATGGTATAACATTTCTGAACAGACATAAAAGTGCTATAATACTTTGACCCATCTGGATAAAACTATTCAAATGAGGAACAAAGGGCACCTCATCCACGATGCTGAAACTGTTTCAGAAGACAAATAAATACAGGACTGGAAAAGACATCCAAAGTAAATGTGCAACAAAACAAACGTCCCACATTTTTGCAGCACTTTTGTGAAGATTTTTTTTTATTATCTAGTCTAGAAATTAATCTGACATTCAGTTGCTGGAGTTTTGCTTATTTTTAAATTGATGCAGAAAACTTGTGTGTAACTTTTGTTTGTTTTAGTTAGGAGCAAAATACTTTAATAAAAATGTCACCATTCTACGCCGTACTTCAAGCAAAAAAGGGATAGTGCATTTCCTTCTGACACTTTATACGATAAATCGTGCCCTTTCCGATATTTTGATACTTTGTTTTATTTAGCTAGAGTGATGCATTTTGTTGTTAAAAATAAAAGCCATGGGCCTAGTTCTGTCATGGTGGTACGCAAGCAGAGCTGGATAGGATAATGAGTGCCTGAAGCCTTCAACAAGGATAAGAAGCCTGCATGAATTTTACGAGTCTGGGTATCAAGGTTGCCCTGGCCCAGGGGATTTAAGAATAAGGGAAAAGAAGGAAGGCAGATGTGTGAATAACTGGCATTGTAAATCTTCACCGTGGCAACCTCCAGCAAGAAAAAAGTCTGTGATGGGTTCATGACTTGAGAAGAAAGCAACACAGCAGAATGTGAAGGGATTTTCCTCAGCTGGTTAATACACTGCTTATAGCAGCTTGAGGGTGTATTTTTGGGAGTGAGTTGGGGGGTTGAGGAATCTGTGGAAATTTGTTAGAAGGAATTACTTGTGTTATACAGCTTGGCAGCTTGGAAAAAAAAAGAATACAATTTAGCTGCGGAATATAAATGAGTGGATTTTGCTTGGGAAAAAAAGGTGGCTGGGGAGGTGCAGGGAATATTGCAAGCAAGTAACAATGAGAAAATTGGACCCTTAACAACACAGCACAAGGTCATGATGAAAGTCACAAGAGTGGGGTTGTAGGGGTTGGTGGTAGTAGAAAACAGATCATGATAAATAGCCTCCCATTTTGCAAAATCTTCTAGTTAATGAAAGTAAGATATATTTGAGTTGTCTGTAGGAACACCTGATTTCTTTTCTCCAGCAGGTCCTGCTGATATATGAAAGTAAGTGCTGGCTCTAATTGTGCAATTATAAAACGGAAATGATGCAGACATTGCAACACCAAGAAAGTAATCAGCTCAATAATATTGTTTAATAACAAGCAAATAAAGCTCTGAGGGGACAGAGGTGACTGTTTTGGCTTCAGTCTCATTAAGGAGCCTGGAACATATTGTAAAAGAGTGATATTTAATTATGGGATGGACTGATAACGCAGAGCGTGGCCCCGCTGAAAGAAACAGACCCCTTGCTACCAGGAGTTAGCAGCTCTAAACATCAATTATCATGATTATCTACAGCGTGCTTGCAAGATGCAGCCATCTATGTGTTCCATCAGTGACCCATAAACAGGCACACACAGGCAAATTTATTTTCACAGTCAGCCCAGGCCAGGTGTGTTAAAGCCAGTTGCTTATTGGTGATCTCTGAGTAAAGGGAAGAGAGGGAAAAGAAAGAAAAAATATCCTTCTGCGCCACTGAAAGAGCAATTTATTACAGAGTGTTTGCAGGAGACAGAATTTGTTGCCCCAGTGCCTTCTCTGCCTCTGCTGGTTGTCTAAATGAGAAATGGGAGTATATTAACCAACTCATGGGCTACAGAAAACAACTTGGCATAGTCCCATCAAATTTAGCGGTACTGAGACATGCCAAAAGTCAACAAGGTGTAAGTGGGCAAGTTTTAAAACTGAGCAACTTGCTTTATCCTTACCCTCTGTAAGGGTACGTTATTACTGTTTAAATCCACCCCATTTGCAACTTAAGATGCCAAACATGAGAGGAGAGAGAAATTATCCAAGGTACTATAATAATAAAATAGGAAAGAATTGCAAGAGATTTTATTTTTAACAGTGGATTTCTTACACACTGTATTTCAATGTGTTTTACAGGCCATAACATTTGCAGCAGACATTACGCAGACATGGGGGGAAGGGTTAAGGAGCAAGGTATAAGCAATAAGACATGACTGGGTGTGCATTAGATAGTTGTAACTCACAGCAAGGGGCATAGGATGTCATGTGGCCACAAGCTGAGTGCCATCCACCCCGGTCATGCATGAGAACTGTCTATTGCACACCCTTGGGGAGTCTTACTGCACTTATAAAATGGGGTGCCGTATTTTTGCATGTGTGAAAAAAATTATATATTAAAATATTAAAACAGTCAAAGCTTTTATTAATTTAGTAGTAAAGTAATTCTTCCATCTGTTTTTGTGTGACTTTCTTTTTTTTTGCTGGTTCAGGGCTTTTGTCCTACAGGAGTATCCATAGCTGTATGTTGAAAGCTGTGGTTGTTATGGCTACCCACTACCCCCCCCATACACACACATACTCACACTGCTGGTAAATGTTTTAAATGCTTCTTTTGTTTTACTTTTTTTTTATTTTTGTTTTTTGTCATTATTTGTTAGATATGGGTGCGGCTCTAGACAGTATTTGGGGAAACAGAAACTGTCAGAAAATGATTGGTGCTAGGCACAGCTAAATGTGAGAGACAGCCCAACTCAGTTTGGTAGATGATTGGTGATTGAAGAGAAATTGCCTTTTTTTTTTTTTATTATTCTTTTGTAACTGGATAAGGCCCACTAAGCACAACTGCCTGTTTTCAGGGGTGACCTGGGAGTGCTGGGGTGGTTAAATGACTTACTCAGAGTCTCACAGCATGCAAGTGCAGGTTGTGGGAATCAAACCCAGGTTGTGAGAATCAAGCCCAGGTCTGCTGGATATACAAAGTTCATTCACAGCTTGTTACTGTAACCTCTGGGCTATACTGCCAGCCAAAAAGGTACTGAGAATTTCACCTGTAGAGCAGCGGCTGAATGGGGTGGGGGGTGGTGAGCCAGTCAGGCAGAATCAGCGTGGCAGCAGGCAGGAGTCTGGACAAGGAGCTAGATTACAAACACAACAAAAGTTATATATGTGTGTGTATATATATATATATATATATATATATATGTATGAGCAATGTATGGCTGCAATCAGATGCTGCTAGTAAGACTGATCAGTGATAGCAAGATGGCATGGCACCAGCACGGCACAGAGAGAGAGGGTGTGAAAGCGAAGATGGGTTACCGAGTATGCGCAGCTGGGACACTAACAGGGTGCATGCAAGCGAGTGATGGAGGGGCTGGGTTTAGGTCAGCTCGTATGGGAAAAAATTGGTGATTGGAGAAAAGGCAAAATGGCCTGATTTAAAATAAGGTAGAGCTGTTCTGACTGGTTTAGCCACGTTTTGTATAGTTCAGTGTGTTAGCAAGTTATAAGGATTTATTCTGTTTGAAAGTCTTGGTAACGTGGAAGGAAAAATTGGGCTGTAAGTTTTTTTCAACATTCTAAAGTTTGGCACAAATATTTCTTTTATGTCCTGCGTCATGGTTTGCAGAACTTGTATTTAATCTATGGGCATATGAAATGAGTGACCACTCACCCACTTAGTTGTATAATAGTGTAAGTTTATTAAAGTACACAGACAATCATAGTTACTCGGGCCCACCAATGTTTCAGGGTGTGCTGTGAACCTGCCTCATGGTAGCAAGTGTACCTAGATATAACATATATAGAACCATTTACCATTTATTGTTCATAAAACTATAATGCGATGGGCAAATACCTTGTATACTCACACACCTGTATTCATTTAAATGATAAATATCATCTCAAGCAAATAACCCCAAAACCTATCTAGGTTAATCGCAGAACACAATCTTGAATAACAGCAAAATACAGTAATCGCTCATGAAATTAACGATTATCTCTCTTTGCACTTCTTTAGCCTTTTTATAATCAGAAGGAATAATGTTGCCCATCTGTGTGTACTCTAAGTAATGCTGTGGCTACAATGCATCATACTATTTATAATATAAACATGAAATCAAACACCTCTAGTGGTATGAACATGACCACTCCCACAAGGTCTTGTTTCTAAGTGCATCTGTTAGAGACGCACAAAGAAACAGCATGTTTTAAAAGAGTGCTTGCACTCTGCCTGCTCTCTGTTGAGCTAAAGCTATCCAGCTGTAAAATGACATTGCAGTTTGTGAAGAGGATTCTCTTACCAGTTACTAATTACAAATGTTCCTCATTCATGGCTCCACCCCAGCTTCGTGGAGAGAACATAATTATAAGTTGCATCTCAACTTATAGAAATGGAAAAATGGTCAAATGTATGGCAGCTTAGATTCAATGCAAAGAAGTGCAAAGTAATGCACCTGGGAAACAAAAGCCCAGGAAGAGTACACAGTGTGGGGGGGGGGGGTGAGATACTGACAACAACAAAAATGGAACGGGACCTGGGGTAGTCATATCAGATGACCTAAAGGTGGGCCAGCAATGTGAGAAGGCAATAAGGAGGGCTGGGGGGATACTGTGATGCACAGGGCAAGGCATTACCAGTAGAAAACAGGAAGTTGTTGGCCCTCTGCACAGACAGTTGGTAAGACCACATCTGGAGTACTGTGTACAGTTCTGGAGACCCCATCTCTACAAAGACATAGACAGGGTGGAGGCTGTCCAGAGGAAGGTAACCAAAATTATGCAGGGTCTGCATCAGAAGACATATGAAGAAAGACTAAAGGAATTAAAGATGTATAGCCTCAAGGAAAGGAGGGAGAGGAGGGACATGATAGAAACTTTCAAATGCCTCAACGGAATCAACAAAGTCCATGAGGGTAACATCTTTCAGAAAAAGAGATGTGCAAAAACAAAGGAGCACAATTTGAAGATAGAGGGGGGACGGCTCAGAGGTAATATGAGGAAGTATTTAATCACAGAAAGGGTTGTGGATACATGGAACAGCCTTCCTGAGGAGGTAGTAGAGTCAAAAACAGTGGGGGAATTCAAGAATACATGGGACAGACATAAGGCAATTCTAGTGGGGGGTAGGAGGAAGTAGGTTGTTGGTTAACTAGGATCTGCAGCTTATCCATTAGGTAGGAAAATGGGCAGACTAGGTGGGCCAAGCGGTCCTTATCTGCCGTCAAATTCTAAGTTTCTATGTTTCTATGTAAACATAGAAACATAGACATTGTCGTAGATAAAGACCCTTTGGCCCATCTAGTCTGCCTATTTTCCCAGCCTACTGTGTCACCACAGACCCTTCATGATCTCTGGTCATCCCCACCCCCTGTGTTAATTCCAAGGTCCCCTTGTATCTGTCCCATGCATGGTTGAATCCTGCGACTGTTTTGGCACCTACCACCGCCACTGGGAGGCCATTCCATGCTTCCACCACCCTCTCTGTGAAGAAGTATTTGCTCACATCACCTCTGAGCCTCCCACCCCCTCTAGCTTCCTATTGTGACCCTTTGTCCTTGAGTCTGTCTTTCTGCAGCAAATGCTACCTTCCTGTATCTTATTAATACCCTTTATATACTTGAATGTTTCTATCATATCCTCACTTTACCTTCTTTCCTCCAGTGAGTACATATTCAGTTCTCTCAGTCTCCTCTCATAGGGCTTTTGCTGCACTCCCTGCACCATTTTGATTGCCCAGCTCTGTACCACCTCCACGATATGATATGATATGATATGATATGATATGATATGATATGATATGATATGATATGATATGATATGATAGTATAGTTCATATATGTTCTCTGTTTAGTGCCCCTTTTTCTATACTCTGATTTCTATTCAGGAACATATAAATCTTTTGCCTTAGCTCCCGTTTTTCTTCATAACTGTGCCCATTAATATAAAAAGAGGATCACTGTCCATTACACTTGATTTGCTCTACCTGCCTGTCTACACCTGACATTGCAGTCCTCTTCCTGTGACATCACAGTCTGCTATTATATATTATAAAGTCAGAAACAGAGGAGTCTGATATCAGGCTTACACAGCAGCCAGATTAGATGAAGTACAATGGACAATGATCCTGGTTTTTCATAATGTATGTATACATTGTGAAAAAAGAACACAGGAAGCTAAATACGGAAACTGTGTAAATTATACAGTAAGCTAAAATGGGTCTAAACGTTACATTTTTCCAACATTTTCCCTTTTATCAGTCTTTTAAATATTTTTCCTGGTAAGTACTTATTCAATTCAGTACATTTATATGCAAGATTACTGTCAGAATGCTCAAGCATCCAGAGAGTGGGATAACATTTGACAAGGTGTGCAGTTACAAGGGAACAATCCATATCTTGGGTGGTTGTTAGACACAAGATATAGCCAAGGGCCACATGTGCTCAAGAAGTGCATTATTCTCTTATTACCACACTCCCTTGGGAGTGGTATGTCACTTATAAAATAGGCTTTTATTTGTAAGAAAAAAATGTAGTTTAGGTGAGGTGTGCAATTTTAAGAAAATAATTAATGGTCATGTGCTGTGTTTCAGCCACTGAGGTTACAGGATTTTCGTGTCCCATTTTATAGATATAAATATTCTGACTCTGTTTTGGAAATGGCTTCTGCATGTATGGAGATAATGCTGGCAGAGAATAATCTTGTAACATTCTTTGGGCAGGGTTTTCTAAGGTGGAGGATGCTGATGCAAACGTGATTTACACATCTGTCAGCACCCCTCCCAATTGCACCCAAACTCAAGCAACCTATTTTCAAAGGTGCTCATGTTTTTGTGACCATTTCAGCACTTTTTTTTAAATTCTTCTGGTAACCAGATAAGGCCCACTAGGTGCAAGTGCCTGTGTTCTGGGGTGACCTGGGAGAGCTGGGGAGGTTAGGTGACTTTCTCAGAGTCACACAGTATACAATTGGAGGTTATGGGAATCAAACCCAGGTCTGCTGGACATACCAAGCTCATTTGCAACTGATTACTCTAAACTCTAGGCTATAATGTAAGCCCCAATTGAATGACCGCTTGTGTCAAACAATTATGTAAGCATTATTTTTTATGGCTCAAGCATTGCTATTTTTGAGCAACTGCACCAAGCCTTTGACCTTTATATCACCTTTTAGGTGGTCCAATAGCCTCAAAATGTTTTGTGCAAATGCTAAAATTGTGAGGGATATCTCTGAAAATCCTGCACTGTGTTTACTTATACTTTTAGAAGTATCCCAAATACTGATCTCTGTCATGTAGAGTGCATGATCCAGCATGGCTAACAAGTCAAACGTGTAAGACAAGTTTGTTGAACTGTGAGAGTAGTCACCCAGGATTCAGAATACTACAAAAGGGCACTTTTGCATCTTGAATACTGGTTTAACACACTACCTAGCATATATCGGATACTACTCACACCTGGTATGTACTCATACATGTCTGGCATAGTAAGTACTCAGCATGTGGAATTCTAATCAGAATCAGCTTGTAAGCATGCAGAATATGGTCTGTTTCCCAAATATCTGACTGGGCTGAAATAACTCACAGTTGCTGTGTTTGTGACAAAACAATCTGTTGTTGTGGTAAGCATTATGGTGTCAGAACAAGTGCACTACAAAGTCAAGAAATTCTGGTTAAAGCTTTTTAATGACACCATGGTTAGTTTCATACAAATGTACTGAAGACCTGTGACATTTTAAATGAGGCTATCAATTTATTACTCTCTCTCTCTCTCTATATATATATATATATAGTATATGAAGTATATACTATAGTGGATGCCTGCTTTATTAGTAAGATGGAGAAACGTTAAGGGAAACTCAAGGAGGCTAAGCAAAATAGATGGGGGAGAGAGAGAGAGGGAGTTGGAGAGAGGGTGAGAGTGACAGAGAAAGACGGGAGAGTGAGAGAGATAGATGAAGAAAGAGACAGAGTAAGAGAGGGAGAAAAAGTGAGGGGGAAAGGAGAGAGAAAGGGAAAAGAGAGAGAACAAGAGGTTAGAGAGAGGGAGAGAGAAAAGGGAGAGAGGGAAGAAGAAAGAAAAAGAAAAAGGGGAAGGGAGAGAGACATGGGAAGAGAGGGGAGAGTGAGAGAGAGAGAGAGAGAGAGAGGGAAAGTGAAGGAAGAGAGTGAGAGAGAGAGAGAGAAGAGACAGTAATGATTAATGGGGTTGTGATTTGCTCAAGGTCACACATTGACTAAAAGGAGATGGTGGGATTTGAACTTGGGTCTCCACACTCACAGCTTTGCAATCTAAACCATGGTGCACTGCCTCCCGGATATAAGATTTCCAATTATAGTTGAACCATATTTAAAGATCAAATGGAGATGTTAATAAAAATATCTGTCTATCTATCTATCTATCTATCAGTTTATTAATGCCGAATCGACAACACTGTTGTCAAAGTTCGGCATAGCGAGATCCCCAGTTTCAACAGATGAAATTTTGCCTGTCCAACATTGGAGTGTTTCTCTCAGGGGGCTGCATCCCCTTGACCCCCCCCCATTTGGTGGGGCTGTGCTCCCCACACCCTCCTAAAGATTATCAACTCTGACTCAGAGTTGATTTGAAGGGGGAGTGACACACAGCGAAAGGGCAAAATTTCACCCTCAGGTCCCCCACAGTGACAATTTCGAAACCTGTCGAAATTGTCACTGTGGGGGATTTCGCCATACAGGTTTCGATGTTCGGTCAGCACACCCTATCAAGTATGGTGTGGTGTGGTACAGCATGGATTTCCATGCCCTGCAAAAACCTGTTTTACACTAGTGATGTTCATACTGCTGCAAAAACACTTGTCATTCTGCTGCAGTAGTTACATCAGACAACAATGCTCCCAAACTGTTTGTCAGTTGCGCTACCACTGCTAGCACTCTAGCGAAGTGAGTGGTTATTAGCACTTTTTTTTTTAAAAGCCAGTGAAAGCTGTCACATACCGAAGTACTAAACACCACAGAAGTTTCGGGGAGGTGGTCATGGTAACTAGTTCATAGGTCAGAAGGCAGTTGCAATGGCAAGCGATCCAGTGTCTGTGGTTGGGGGGAGATGAGAGGGTGCAATTCATTGGTCAGAGAGTAGTGCAGAGTGGAGACTGAACACTGATTAGGCAGCTGTAGGCAAATGAAGGAAAATCAGTGTGAGTGACTGATCTTTATGTCTGATGTAAAAAATCATGATGAGTGGTTCTTTCACCATACATCATATTAAATAGTATATAGGAGCCCAAATACACAAGACTATTATTCCACTTCATGGTTACCATGACAACAGATGGACATCTCGAGCTTTGCTCTCTAGGTCCTTGTCATTATGTAATCACTTGGTGGATGAATAGCCATGTTGTGTATGAGATCCCATACACTATTCTTTCTTTCTTTCTTTCTTTCCTTCCTTCTTTATTTCTTCATATTACAGACTCAACCACAATATTTAGTTTTTTTTACACTTCCCTCTCTGCAGTGCTGTGAGTGGTGCAGTTTGTGATCCATACCTAATGGATTAGCCTGGACAGGACCAGGAGTGCTTCACAGTTGCAGTGATTCAACCATTGTAATTTGCTGTGGTGGGGGGGGACAGAAATGCTTCAGTAATTTTACATCCAGGCATGCACACTCCCTACCACCTGCAGCAATGTGGCCAAGTATGGGTTCATGGATTAAGGGCTGGAGGGAGACAGCATGCAGAGGGAGTAGTGGAAAGGACAGTTATTTAAAGAAATGTCATTCGACACCAAGTTCACTGTGGAAAAAGAGTGCATACAGAAGGAGAGAGTGTTTTTTTAAACCAATATTACAAAAAAATAAATAAATAAATTTTAAGTGTTTTCAGCTTTAATGTTATGTGCTACATAGATCCAGTGCATTTCAATGTTCATAAAGACACAAATAAACAGGGAAAACAACATGCATTTATTAACAATCTAAAGTACCACCAATTCAATGTGAACTTTTAAAACTGGTTTATCTAAATTTGAACCTTTGCTCATTCATTGTTGCTGTTTTGTTATCTGTTAGTTTGAGGCATCTGCTGCATGGACAAAAGTTTAGAGTGAAGCTGACATTCAAAAAAGGTCATAATTCACAGGTAGTGCATTATAACTGGGGACTTCAGGATTAATGATTTATAGTCCTGAAAGGACATTTTAACAATATTTTGGAAATTATCCTGTAAATGAAGTTTTTTTTCTTTCTGTATGGCCTGACTAGGAAATAAGAAGGCTGTTCATATATCACAACATGTTTAGAAATATGTGATCCTTCTTCTTGTTAAAACTGCATATTACAGTTTCTTTTTCCGGGGCAGCATAAATGAGATGCATCATCTTGTTCCCAGTGAAGTCCTGCTTCTAGATCATTTCACAGCGGGGAGGCACTAGGAGCGCAGGGAAGCCAAGTGGCTTGCTTTGCATCACACACTGAGCCCACTGGCTGGGGTGGGATATAAACATGTGATCTCCCATTTCCCAGTTCTGTTCAGCAGCACCTAGTCCACACTGCCTTTTAATCAAGGGTTAGATACTAGAGTATAATATTAACAGAGAGCAGAGTAGCTTTAAGCCTGCAAGTGCTCAACAAGAGACAGAGAGAATGGGTTGTCATTCCTAAATTAGGCGAACTATGCTTTATCAAAAAGCCCTAGCATGAGAGTGCATTTCTGCAACAGTGACAGGCAGCAGACATTCTGCTTGAATCTCGGGGTACTGAATATTTCAACAGAAGACACTGAAGTTTTACTACCTGCATCCCTACCACCTATAACAGATGTTTGCTAATGAACAAAGTAAGGTAGCATTCTCATTTTATCATTTGGGCTCAGGACAATGCCCATTGCGCCACTTAATATTTCAGCTATCTCTGGTGTAATCATGGAACTGCAGTTACTATTTATCTCACGTCTTGCTCCTTGATAGCTACCCACTACCGACGGCGTGACCTCTGGTGCACACACATTAATTTTACCTCAGTATTTCTATAGCATCAATTAATAAAAGCTGACTACGTTTTCAACAAACGAACATGTACTGATAAATGAGGATCCTGACTTAATTGCTCTGTAAATTAAGAGCTCAGGGTAGCGACAATACAAAGTAGTTTTAATATTTAAAAACTCATTAAATTTGTGTACATTTTGCATCATTAAGGATGCAGTCTCTCCTTTTTTAGGGCGAACATACAGTAGGCTAGACGTGCACTTGCAACTTCATTCAATAGTGTAGTTGTGCAGTATAGCAAAGATTTTCAGGGTTTCTGAATGTTATACTTTTCATCATCTCCACTTTTATAAGCATCTTTTAAGCAAGCCATTTTCATAGATAACAGGAAAAAGAGAAAACTATGAGCCAGTGTTATAATGTAAACATTTGTAGTTGCTTAAAAAAGATGAAGCGGGGGATTCAGTGACTCAGTGAAAGCATGCTGTACTTCTGTGCTGGCAACCTACTGTGGGTTCAGGAGTGGATGTGGGAGCTGGAATTAGTGGCAACCTGGGCTAGTGGTAGCTGCTGCCCACAGTGTGAGCCAGTCAGGGGAGGGAAAAACTGACCCATTACCAATGCAGTGACCCCTCATGGTGTGCCAGGGCCCTTCTGGCCATCTGTGTGCTGGTGGCAGTGTGCCCATCATTAGGGCACCACATTAATGAATTTGTCAGCCCCTCCCCGAGGTCCACCACCCCCGGAGCTAGAATATTTAGAAAGGGGTGGTGTGGGGGGCAGTGACATTGTGATTTGGTGTCCTAATGACTGGGTGCATTGCCACCAGCACCCTACATAGGTGGAACCATGCCAGGAAGCCTGCTCCCTCAGGAGAGATTGCACATGCACATTTTTTGCTGTGCTATGTGATGCCATCAGAGGCTACGGCCAATGTCTGGGGGAGGACAGGGAGGACTCAAGGAAAAAAAGCCTGCCTGCTGCTGTTGTGATTTTTGCTGGCACACTCTGGTTTCACACCATGCAACATTCAGCCCAAAGAGATCCACTGTGCTAAGGGAGGTTGGCAACCGTTATTCTGGGACCCTACTGCAGTAGCAAGCAGCAGAGTAATCAGCAGAGGAAGGTTAGTGGCAGACGGATATAGGGGATTCCCTGGCAAGGGCCAGAAAAGGGGCCCCAAAGCTATTAAAGAAAGAGACAGTGGGGCTGAGGCTGATTTCATCTATATAACTGTACCTTATACCTTATTTACAATTATAAAATGGCAAGAAAATTTCCTGGACTCTGATTGGTCAATGTGTGCCTGAGACAGTGATGTTATTACACAATAACATCACTGCATTGATTTTTTGGATGATTATTATGATCCTTTTTTTTTTTCAGAAACAAAGATACACTGCCTCACTAAAAATCTACTAAAAACATTTTTTTCTATAACATCGAGCCATTGTATAATTGCAATAAGGCACTCCAAGGTGTGTGTTATCGTGTAATAATGTCACTCCTGGGGTGGTGGAAGCACTCGACTTCGCCTCGTGCTTCAACCCACCCCAGGAGTGACATTATTACACGATAGCACACACCTTGTCATGCCTTATTGCTTAATCATACTATACATATTACAAAGCAGACTAAATATGCAATGACACATGGGTGAGCATCAGCCTAATTAATATATGCCCTGGGTACACAGACAAAAGGGAATTCCATGTGCCTGAAATGTTCTGGTAGTGTAATAATTCATATACCACACTTGTGGTGAATACATTAGGTTAATACAAACAAACATGTGAAGAAGCCAGCAGAAGAAGGTCATTTGGTCTATCCAGTCTGCTCATATTGCAAGGTTCTCAGCTTATGTTTGTTCACCCTCGATTGGGGTGTTCAAACAGAGGTTTAAGGCCCACCTCTTCAGCCTGGCCTATCTGGAATAACTTTCCCTGCCTGACCGTCTGAGTAATTTTTAACGTAAATGAGGAAGCTGTGAATATGAAGTTTAGTTATTTATTTGAATGTTTTGCTTTTATTACTTGTATTATTTTATTGTTAGGTGCCCAGAGCCTCCAGGAATGGGTGCCATAGAAATGAAACTTGCCTTGCCCTCCCCGGTCCTCCCTTTTTCTCAATCTGCCCCCCCGAGCCCCATATTTTCCCCTTATGCCTATCCCAGCCTGTCATTGAAGCTGCTCACTGACTTCATCAAGACCACTTCCTCTGGCAGTGCATTCCAACTGGCCACCACCCTTTGCATGAAGAAGTGCTTCTTAACCTCCTTCCTAATCCTCCCAGCTTTAGACTGTGTCCCCTCCTGGTTCAGCTGCCACTTACCTTGAAGAGACCCTCCTTATCCACCCTTTTTATCCCTTTCAAGTAATTGAAGGTCTCTATTATGTCCCTTCTCTCCCTCCTCTCCTTCAGGGTGTACATCCTCAGGGCCCCAATCTCTCTTCATATGTCTTACCCTGCTGATCTGCAGTCATCACAGTTGCCCTCCTCTGGATTGTCTCTAGCAGGTTAATGTCTTTCTAAAGGTGTGGACACCAATATCTTACTCCATACTCTAGATATGGTCTCACCAGTGACCTGTACAAGGGCAGTATAACCTCCTTCCACCTACTGCTGATTCCTCTGGCTATACACCCCAGCACCTGTTTGCCTTTGCTGCTGCTTTTTTGCACTGCGTGGAGTACTTCAGGTCACTAATGATCATCATGCCCAGATCCTTCTCCTCCTCTGTTGTTACCCAGAACACCCCCCCAGGTAGTACTCGGTCCTTGGATTCCTGGCTCCAATGTGCTTAACTTTGCATTTCTTGGCTTTGAAGCCAAGTTGCCAAATCCCAGACCACCTCTCAAGATTTCTCAGGTCTTCCTGCAGGCATTGTGTCCCTTCCACTGTGCCCACCCTCCTACAGAGTTTGGTGTCATCCACAAATAGATACATTTTGCCCTTAATGTCATCCCCAATGTTGCTGATGAAAACATTGAACAATACCGGCCTCAGCACCTAGCCCTGTGGGACCCCGCTGATGACTTCCCTGGTGCTAGATAACTCTCCGCCCACCACCACCCTCTGGGTCCTGTCCCTCATCCAGTTTTTTACCCACCTGGTCATTTTCTCCCTGGCCCCAATATCTGCTAGCTTCATGATCAACCTCTTGAGTCAAAGGCTTTGCTAAAGTCCAGATAAAGGATGACCACTGCCTGGCCCCTGTCCACTGCCTTAGTAACACAGTCAAAGAAATCAATCAAATTTGTTTGACACAATCTCCCTCCCACAAACCAGTGCTGCCTCTCATCCTGAAGACCATTTTCCTCTAGATACCCTAGCAGCCTTTTCTTAAGTATGGTCTCCATGAGCTTGCACACAATTGAGGCTAGAATGACCAGTCTGTAATTCCCTGGGTCATCTCTGGGACTGCTCTTATGGAGGTGCACAACATGTACCATTCTCCAATACTGCGGTACCATGTCCAACTCCAGGAACTATGAAACAGACCCGCCAGTGGCTCCACAAGCTCTCCTGCCAGCTCCCTCAGTACCCTTGGGTATATGCCATCCTAGCCTGGTGATTTGTCCACTTTCAGTGCTAGCAGGCCCTCCCTCACTCTATCCTCCTGTATCACCACATCCATGATCCCTTCCCCCCTGCTTCCCTTTTCCTCCTGTAGGCAATAGTCCATCTTTTTCTCTGATAAAGATAGAGCAGAAGTAGTCGTTCAGCACCTCAGCATTTCCCTTGTTCTCCTCTACCCATTCATCCCCTTTCCTCGGCCTAACAATCCTGTCCTTCTTGTCTCTTTTTTTGCTTATGTAGCAAAAGAAGGCCTTCTCCCCCTTTTTGATTCCCTCTGCTATCTGCAGTTCTTTTTGTGCCTTAGCCTGCTGTGCTACCTTGTTTGCCACCTTGGCCAGCCTTAGGTAGTTTTCCCTATCCACCTCTCTCGGACTTTCTGTATCTCTTGTAGGCTGACCTCTTATCACACACCACTTGGGCAGCCTCAGAGCTAAACCATCTGGGTGCTTTGGCCCTTGAGTTCTTCCCCTTGAGCTTAACACTCTCCACTGTGGCAGCCAGTATTCCTTCTTTGATTATGGACCATTTTTGGTCCACCCTCATATCCACTCTGACGCCCATCAAGTGCCTCTTTAGCACCTTGCCCATCTTCCTGAAGTCCACCATCTTGAAATCAAGGATTTGGGTCTTAGCGGGAATGCTGTTCCTGCCCATATCCAACCTGGACCACACTGTAGCATGGTCTTCACCAACTAGGGGCTCCTAGACCATTATCTCTTGTACATGCTCCCCATTTGTGAGCACTAGATCAAGGATTTCCCCCTCCCTGGTGGACTCTGTGATGCCCTGATTCAGGAACCCACCCTGCATTGCTTCTAAGATCACCTGACTCCTGGCACAAGATGTGGATAGTATGCTCCAGTCCATCTTAGGCAAGTTAAAGTCCCCACGACTACCACCTCTCGCTTCCCTGCAGCTTCCAACAAATGCGAATTCAGCTCCCTGTCACTTTCCTCTTCTTGGCTGGGTGGTCTGTAGACCACCCCCAACCTCACCTTTCTCCCTCTGTTGGACCATACCTGAATCCACAGTGTTTTCACCCCACTCTTCCATCTTTCACTGATGCATTTTATTCCCACCATGATATAAACTTCTACCCCCCCTTAGGCTATTGCCCTGTCTCTCCTATACAGTTTGTATCCAGGGATTGAGAGATACTAATCATGGTGTGGTGTGGTGTGGTGTGGCCCAGGTCTCTTTTATTTCGGCTATGTCCACCTTCCCCATAGCTAATAGCACCTGCATGTCTTCCATCTTGTTACAAAGACTTCCAGCGTTCAGCGATACCACCCTCCACATTGACTCTGTGCCTCCTTCCCTTCCTTCAATTCTTTTCCTAACATTTCTACCTCCTGTAGTCTTCCCCCACCCCTATTACTAATTGCTGCATTTCCCTTCCACATCCTCCCTCCTGACTACTTCTATCGGTAGGGGGCTTCTGGAGTTTTTGGGCCTGCTGACCCGCAGCACCCCACCCAGTAGTTTAAATTCAACTAGTTGGCAATGTACTCCCCAGTTTGTCCCTGAGTACCCTTGAGCCCTCTCTACTGAGGTGTAGCCTATCTGATGAATAGAATATTTTATTCAACCAGGTTTCCCGTCCAGTCCCCAATACATGCGAAACCTTCTTCCCTGCACTAGTTCCTTAGTTGGTTTTTGAAGTCATCTATGCTTTTCTTCCTGACTGTACTGGGAACTGGTATCACCTCTGCAAAAGTCAGAGAACTTACTACCTCCCTGCAGTTCTTTGCTAACTCCCTGAACCTGCCTTGTGCTACCTTCACCTCCTTCCCTGCTATGTCATTGTTTCCCAGATGGATGACTAAGTTAGGTTTCCCTCCAACATCCTTTAGAATTTCCCGGATTCTTGGTCCCACCTTCCCCACTGTCATCACTGGCATAGAAACCACCCTCCTTTTTGCTTTTGGGTCCCCTTTCTTCCCCAGTGTGTACCCCTAATTATGGAGTACCAAATGATTACCACCCTTCCATCCACTGCAACTCTGTTTCCCATCCTCCCTTCCTCTCTTAAACGATACCTAAACAAGCAGTTTTTTAAAACTGCAAACTCCAAAATCTGGCTTCATAGCGAAGTATAGTAAAGGCTACTGTTTTCATTTATGCTAAAACTGCATTTATGCAAGTAACATAAATGCAGTTTCATAGCTTTTGAAAATATAAATATCAGCCTTTCACTTACAAAAAACAGCCTTGCCTTCTCCCTAAGATGTCTGCCAACTGTATTAAGTGACGAGTCATGATAATATCATCAGAGCCAGAGCCAGAGACCAATATATATTCCTATAGGCTAACTAGTTCTTCTTTCCCTCATTGTTTTGAATTGTTTTACCAGAATAATCAACACCACGTGCTGACATGTAGAATATTTGGATCAGTACACATGTTAGGCTATGATTTTGTTAATTTTATTTACTTTAACTTGCTGAAAATGTTTTGCAATCTAGCTGACTTTCTCTTTGGCAAACTGCAGAACAGTACAACACTTCAAATACCTGATGATCTAGTGGTTATGTGATGCCCTAAAGTTTTGTTTTTGTTAACAAGGAGAGATACACACACTATGCTGAAACCTTGTTTACAGATGTGGCCCAGCAGCACAAGGAGGTTAAGTGACTTGCTCAGGGTCACACGGCTGGTCTGGTCCAATTCCAAAGCTCATGCATTCTTCTTAATCCACAAAAAAAGCTTCTCTTGTATTTTTTTTCCAAGTGAACCCCCTGCACCTAGCCTGGCTTCTGTTGAACATCCCACCATCCATACCATGTCCTTACTACTGCCTGAGGCTGCTTATGAGCTTCCGGGCTCATGAAGAGAATTATCACACCTCAGACTGTAATTGTATGCCTCAGAGAGTTGTGCATACCTACACTGATACAGATCATCAGCTGGCACTGTTAAAAAAGTCCTCCTAAATCACACTGAAGTCCACTTTTTCAGTGTTTGACTTCTGTTCCCACAGTAAACATTGAATGGATCACCACCCTTCTGCACAGTGAAGGCTATATGTACAGTTCCCCTTTTGTGTTTTTGTCCTGCCTCATTAACCAACAATTGGGTCTTTGTGGAGGGCCAAGCAATACGCCTCAGGACTCACCAGAAAAACTGCTGTTCATGCCCTCATAAGGGCTGTACTTACTATGGGTAACAATAGTATTAGCAGGAGTGGCATACTAATGCCTTGAGCGAATCAACCAGACTTCCAATGTCAGTCTACTCCTTTACCTGTGATATGCAGAACCCCACAGGACAGTTCCCTGTAAATCTTCTCCAGTACTTTTTAGTGCCCTACTTCACAATGCAAGCTGGTTGGCTACCACCCTTCTAAATCTTAAATGATTTATGCACAGCTCCCTCAATACTGTCCTAACAAATGTCAACACCCCCACCCCAACCTGAGGGTAATCTCCCTACACTGAATTCAAGTAACACTTTAAGTGTAGCTCTGCCACTGAGTATTTGTCATTGCTGGCTGCTCTCATTTACAGTCAGGTAGTGATCATGGTGCCGGCAGCCCTACATTTCAGATCTTACAATGATCTGCTAAACATCCCCCTTCCTGTCTTCCCCTAACCTGACTATAGCTGTACTCTGGTTTAATGGCCTCTTCAGTCCCTCTCTGGCATTCATTCTTCTCTTCTGCTCCCCACACCAAAAACTGGTGAGCTCACTACCCTTCTGCATCATGAAAGCGGTTAGTACAGTTGCCCGTGTCATTTTTACATATTAATAATAAACATGATCTGGTAAGCCAGGCTGATAGCAGCAGGTCACAAGGGGGAAACACAAGCATTCCTACCCATATAAGATCTAATCCACCTATGATTAGGCACTATTAAATTACATGCATAATGCTGTGCTCACCCATCATTTAATAGTGCCTTATCAAAGGTAGCCTAGATCTTTTAAGGATAGGAAAGCCTATAATTCCCCTTGTCCCCTGCTGATATCAGCCTGACTTACTGAAACTATTTGTTTATTTTTGATATATCAAAAAAACCTGGGGACTGTACTACCTACATTCATGACGCACAAGGGTGATAAGCTCATCAGTTTTTGGGGTGGGGAGAAGTAGTGAGAATGAATACCAGAGGGGGACTGAGAAGGCCACTCCTGCAAGGTACTGCTATATTCAGGGAAGGGGGAAGACAGAAGGGGAGAAATATGTGCAGATCACTGTGAGATATAAGATGTGAGGCTGCCAGCACCATGATCACTACCTGACCCCATTGTCCTGGCCAGCATTCCCCTTCCCATAAAACCAGTTCATGCAATTGTCCAAGGCTGTGTGTGGGTATTAATGTGTGAATTGGCTGCCACTACACATTCAGTCACTTTACTACCAGTCTAGTATTGCTTGTAAAGCATTATATAAATACTGATTCTTATTATTATTATTTCCCATGGATAAAGACGAGAATACAAGACAAGCATATTTTTGATTTCCAAGAAAGTATGAACTCTGGCATTGGACTACTGAAGAACTTTGCTACAAACAAGTGGTGGATCTATGGGGTGGTGATGGGTGAGGGTGTAACCCCCCCCCCCCATTGTAAAGTACTCGCTTTCTGCTGCTGCATTTCACTTTGTTGAAGAAGTCTGATTTATTGATTGTACAAATGTTTACATTCAAAACTATGTATTACATTTGTAGTTTCAGTCAAAAACATACTAGAAAAGCATAACAGCAGAAACTATAAAGGTTTCATAAAACTGTTAAAAAGTACATAACAAGTATGCACACACTCCCAGCACTAGACCACCAGGTTATTCATGATTTGTACTGCACTGTGGTTTGCCAAAGAGAAAGCTGGTTGGATTAAAACACAATTTCAGCATGTTAAAGTAAACAAAATGAACAGAACCATAGCCTAACATGCGTATTGATCTAAATAATGCACATGGTTTTGACCATTTTGGTGAAACAATTCTATACAAAGGGAAAAAAGAACTAGTTAGCACTATAGAGAGTCACATAGCTCTCTGTCTTTGGCTCTGATTATGTCATCTCTTAACACATTTGACTGATATTTTAAGAAGCAGGTAAGGTAGTTTTTTTGAAATTGGAAGGCTGATTTTACATTTTTCAAATGCTTTGGAACCACATTTAAGTAACTTATATAAATGTAGTTTTAGCATTAATGAATTCAGCAACCTTTCCTTTAGTCCTGTTTGAGGTCAGATTTTTGAATAGTTTGTTGTCAAAATGTTGTTTGGGTATCCTTTAAGATACCAGCTGCTCCCCCACTCAACTGTGTTCCCTCCACCCTTGTTAACTTTCTACTGCCTCCACTACTGTCCCACCATCTGCTTCACTGACCCCTCTAAGCCCCTTCCTCCCTGGCTAGTTATGCTTGCTATCAATAAATTATGTTCTTCTGGGATAAATATTTATTCTCACTTAGAACACATGTTATTTTAATATAGTGTGCTGTATAGGCAATAAGACATGATGGGGTGTGTGTTGTGGTGGGATAACAGCACACTTAAGGTGTGTTGTGAGACCCAAGACATAGCCGAGTACCTTTGATCACTCGAGAAGCGATGTTATCTCAACACAAAGCACACCTTGGAGTGTCTTATTGCGATTATAAAATGGGTCCACAATTGGGAGTGGGGGTTGGGGTTGGAGCACAAAATGGACAAAAATAAAAAGAAACACTTTGATGACTTTTTTTAAAAATGTTCCTCCACCTCAGCAAAATAGTCCCAGCACCCCAGCACTTACGTGCAATTTCAGATTCAAATATTATGCACAGCAAAATACATTTATTTTAAATTAGCACTTAAACTCTCTATTTCCCCAACCCATCCCCTTTTACCCATTTTCTCACATACATGCCATTCAGGTTCAAATATTATGCACAGCAAAATACATTTATTTGTAAGTAGCACTTAAACACTGTATTTCCCCTACCCACCCCCTTTTACCGATTTCCTTACCATTCTTTCTTCTTTATATTAATCTCTCCCTTTTCCCCACCTTGTTTCTGTTCTGTCATTCCTCCATTCAAGATATATAATGTTTACAATGCATGGAATACATGAATTCAAATGTCTGCTCAGTTCCACTGGCAGTTTGTTTACTCACACAACAGAAGGCCTCAGATGGAACTGGAGCTTTTGTTTTATCTGAAGCAGGTTAAGAAGCAGAGATTTCCTTGGTAAACAAGTGAGGGTAGGAGGGGGATTTTTCATGGTCAGCAAAGAAACACCAGAAATTAAAATTTTAAGTACTGTAGCATTTCATTTTTTCAATTTATGTATGCATGTGTGTCAGAAGAGAATTATGAGGCCGAATAACATATATAGGATAGTGTATGGGAACAAGGTTATTCTTCCACTGAGTGGATACAATGCCAATTGGTGACCTAGAGAGCTCGGCATTGTATCTATGAGGTAAAAGAATAGCCGAGTAGTGTTTGGGTAGCCACACGCTGTTCTTTATAGTGTATGGTGCCCCAAAAAGAGACTCACTTTTCCATATTTTCACTCGGTTCTGCCGAGGCCGTCGATTCACAACTGCCGCTGCCCAGCACACTAGCGCACCCCTCTCACACAGCAAGGGATGAATCAGGACATCTGCTGTAGCCCTTTGTATTATGACGTCCTCACTAACGCAGAACAAAAAGTCGTTCTGAGTTAGTGAGGACGTCACTACTGCAGCAGAACAACTTTTTGCGGTGTATGGATTTCCATACACAACCGCATTCCACCATACACTACTTAATTATAGTGTATGGTGGAATGCTGTTATGCATGGAATTCCATGCTTGGAAAATGTTTGTTCTGCTGCAGTTGTGACATCATTATGTTGTTCTGCTGCAGTAGTGATGTCACTACTACAGCAGAACAACTTGGAATGCTGCCACATAGTTGCTTTCCTCTATCCAGTTAAGCTGGAAGTTGTGTTTTTTTTAAACTTGAACTTGCAGAAACATCTGCAGTACACTGTGTCAGTTAAAAAAAAAAGGAAAAGAAAATGTTAACATTTTTATTCTCTCTTGTCTTCATTAGCTGGTTTGGTATCATTCTCTATGCCGTGACTGGCCATACACTATAAAAGATTGTGTATGAGCAGTCATACACAAACCAGGATTTTCTTGCATCTCCACGTTCCCTTGGTAACAGAGCACCTCTCAAGCTGCGCTCTCGAGGTCATCTGTTACCAAGGAAACCTCTTGATGAAAGAATATCCTTGTTGTGTATGACTGCTCATACACAATCCTCTATATTATTTATTACGTTTTAGGGCCTAGTTGATGGTTTTCAATGAGTAAAAGTGACAGCCATGTTTGTGATGGCACTCTGGGATATGTGGTTAGTACTGATTTTAGCGTGAAGAGGCTGCTGGACAATTATCCAGTGCTGCTGTGCTGAGATAACAGCACTGGTAAAAAAGACCATCAGCCATTCAGGTCTCATGATTTGTAAAACCTATTTTATACTTCTATTGTGAATAAGGAAATAGAACACAGAGAAAAATGGGTCATGAAGAGTTTACAATGAACAAAGACAGTTTTAAGATAAAACAAGGTAAACAACTAATAAAAGCAATGCAAATATTGATATATATATATATATATATATATATTATGGTAGCACGGTAGTGCTACCATAGTTAGGGTTGAGGAGCCATTTCTATGTTAAACCCCAAATTTTGCACCTTAATAACTTTGCAACCGTTTGACGGATTTGCCTGAAATTTGGCATACACGATCAAGAAACATAGGCCTTGGGATCTGTCAAGTTTCATCCAGTAGGATATACAGCTGCAGATATATTAAGCGTGATCTGCACGTGTGTTTACGCTTTTTCTGGAATTCTACGGTCACGCCTACAGGTTGCACGGTTTGCGCGACTAGCCTGAAATCTTCAGGGAACATGTGGCCGGGGTCCCCGATGTGCCTTTTGAAGATTTGGTGAAAAAATATTAAACGATTCAAAAGTTATTCAAAAAACAAGTTCCCATTATAAGTCAATGGGAAAGTTAAAAAATTCGACAGTGTCGCAAATGCATTTTTACTTTCGCAAATGGCCCTGTTTCTTTCACAAATCTGCCATTTTGTTTTCAATTGGTGATCAGAAAAATGCTTGGCATTTAAATTTGGGACCCTCTAGCAACCTAATTATTTTTGTATTCACCTAGTCGGACCCTGAGGATGCTAGCCATGTCTTTATTTTGGGGTAAAACACCCCAGAAATATGTTTTTCAAATTTCTGGAAAAAGTACTTTCATAAGTAACTTTCATGCTCATGAAAGTGTCGCAAATTTTGTGAAAGCTTTCATAAATTGCAACAGTAGTTTTCTAGTCTGTGGGAAAATTACAGCAATTCTTTGGCACTGCTCTGCAAAAGAACGGTTGGGAGTTTTGGGCTGAAATTTGGAGGGGAACGCAGACAACATCTCACAGATGTGCCTTTCAGTGCTGTGTTGAAAAAATATTACATGGCAGCAAGGTTACGGCACTCCAAAGTTGACATTTTTTCCCATAGGATAACATTACGGCACCCGACGCATTACAGGAATCCTTTGACACCCTGCTGCAAAATAACGGTTTAGTCTTTTTTCCTGAAATTTGGAGGGAAGTCAACCAACAGCCCACAGATGTGCCTTTCAGTGATTTGGTGAACAAATATTACAGGGAGGCAAAGTTATGGTGCTCTGAACTTCTCTTATTTTCCCATAGGATAACATTACAGCGTTTGCCGCGCCTTTCAGGGCCCGTATCTCGGAAACGGTGCGAGATACGGACTTTTTGTCAAAAAAATGCTTAGACCCCTGAATAGGGCCTAAGTACAAAACTAGCCAGGACAGTCGTAAATCATATGACTTTTAAATTTTTTTTCTACGTTGTACGGTTCCTGAGATATAACCTATTTAGTATTCCAAGTCTCCATTTTCTGCTCCCGATAACCATTATTATGCATACATTCTTTGTACTCACTGTCTTTCTCTATGCAGGTTTTGGGGAAAACCAGCCTGTGCGCTTACATTACTGTTACCATTGCCCTTTCCGCTTGCGGTTCCGTACCCATTTCACTTACCGTTGACGTCTACCCCACCATGTGCGTTATCCTTTGCGTTTGTGTTTCTGTTATTTGTGTCTACAGTACTGTTTCTCTTTCTGTTTCACTTTGCGTCACCATGCCCATTGACATTTCCGTTTGCAGGCACCATGTTACTATGTGACAACACATCACGTGGCAGACCGTTCCCGTCTACGCCATCATGTGCGTTACCCTTTCTGTTCTCATTTGTGCTTGCATTACCATGTGCGCCACTGTTAGCACTTCTGTTTGTGTTGCTGTTCCTGTTACTATGCCACAAGACATCACGTGGCAGGAGTGCAGGGCCCAAAGGGCCCCGCGCTCCCTCCGCCGCATTACGTTCACAATTTATCGTTATCATTCTCAAAAAGAAGGGAAATTAGAGGCAAAAAACTCTGTTTAATGCATTAGTTAGGGTTGTTCCACAGCGACAAAAGTGAGGAAATTTGGTGTTACGGTTGAAAACTCCTTGGACCCCTGCCCACCCCCAACGGCACTGGGGTGTGCATTGGGGTCATCAGTCCTAACTCACCCCATTCTCCTATACTTCTGCTGCTTTACACATGTGATGCGGTGAGAGTTGGGCTGGCGACCCAATGCACACCCAATGCCAGTTGGGGGTGGGTGAGGGGTCCGAGGGGGTTTCAACCCTAACACTAATTTCCTCACTTTGTCACTGTCAGAACAACCTTAACTAATGCATTAAATGGATTTTTTGCTTTTAATATATATATATATATATATATATATATATATATATATATAAACAAGTTAAAAGACAAAGAACCTCTGTGCGCAAGCACTCAGGCAATGGTCACCCCAAAGGGCATTGGGCCAGGAAGCCAAGTTTCAAAGAAATACAAAATCATACATGCCCCCACAATTATATATTATGGTAGCACTGTAGTGCTACCATAGTTAGGGTTGATATATATATATATATATATATTCATTGCAAAAACTTCATTAATGCATCAGCTAGGGTTGCTAGCACAGCGACAAAAGTATGGGTGATGTTGGGGTGTGCCATGGGGTCATCAGGGCAAACTTTCACCCCATTCAATGTGTAAACAGGCTGACATGCTACAGTACAAGAGAATGGGGTGAGAGTTAGGCCTGATGACCCCATGGCACACCCTGACATCTGTTGGTGTGTGGAGTGTGGGTTGGGGTGGTGGGGGGGTAACCCTAACATCACATTTCCATACTTTTATTGCTGTGCTATTAACCCTAACTGATGCATTAATGACGTTTTTTTAAATTAATTTCCCTTCTTTTTGAGAAAGTGTAATGTAACTAGTAACTGGTATGTGGTTTTGGGCCCTGCGCTTCCCTCACTCTGCCCATTTTTGAGTAATGGTATGCGTATGTGGAAGCGTGGGCCCTCTGGGCCCTGCACTCTCACTTACACATAAGTATGGAGCCATACAGCAACTGTACTGTATAGTACTGAAAAGAAACCCTTGTAACACTAATTTGGCAATATCTCAGTAACTGTAGCAACTATGAAAACAATTCCACTGCAGTGGTAATCATGACTTTGAAATCTTCATGAAAGCTTTGGACTAAGCTATGGAGAATGAAAAATCTGTATCTCACACTGTTTCAAGAGCACGGCACCACAAAGTTATCCTATGGAAGATTTCTCAACTTCCGAGTGCTGTAACTTTGTAACCCTTTTAAATTTTTTTACCAAACCATCAAAAGGCACATCTGTGGTGTCAGGGCTTGCCACCCTACATATTTCATCCAAAAAGGCCCCACTGTTTAGGTGCAGTGGTGTGGCAAAGAAATTGTATTTTTTTGAGCGGTAGTGTCACAAATTGTGACAGTACAGATGCAACCGTGTCGTGATTTGCAAAAGTGTCACAAATGTACTGTTGTGATTTGTGACACTACGAGGGACCCAATTTTAAAAAAGGTATTTCTAGGGGTCCTAGAAAAAAACTGGTGGCACCAATGTGGTCCTCAGGCCCATGTAGATAAACACAACTGTCAGTGTTTACCTAGGGGCACTAGAATTTGAACTACAGACATTTTTCTTCACCACTAACTGAGACAAGATGGTAGAAGCATGACAGCAAAAGGTGGATTTGTGACAGTAAAATGTGGTTTTGTGACAGTTTCAATATTTTTCACCCTTGACTTCAATGTTAAAACTTAAAAATTGAATAACTTTTGAAAGGTTTAATATTTTTTCACAACATTTTCAAAAGGCACATCAGTGACCCAGGCTGCATCTTCCCTGAAGATCTCAGACCAGACAGATAAATTGTGCAGGCTGTAGTCCCAAGCAAAGAAGCATGCAAAAAAAAACAAACATTTTTTGTGCATTTTGTGGTGCTCTGCAGCTCCATAACTGCTCATCTGACTGTAACAAGACTTGTGAGATCCAGAGATCTATGGTACCATACTGTGTATGCAAAATGTCAGGCAACTCCATCATACGGTGGCAAAGTTATTAACATGCAAACTTTTGGGTTTAACATAGAAGTGGCTAGTATAAGGGCATGATTGTGCACCCATAGTTATGACTGAGTAGCCTGTTTAATGTTAAACCTCAAATTTGCACTTTTATAACTTTGTAACCGATCAATGGATTTGCACAAAATCTGGTATGCGCTGTCCTGTGGGGTAGATCTCGTGATGTGGCAAGTTTCGTTCCTGTTAGATGTGTGAATTCTGAGATTCAAATAGTGCAAAAACCTCATAAGTTGCCATTTTCTGCAGTTCTTTCTTGATAACCTTGTCCCCAGATGGTGTGGAATTATGGTGTGATTTGTTTTTATGGTAGAAAGAATTAGGGTAACAGAACTACCATGCTTTGTTTGGTGAACAAATATTAATCTGTTGCAAAGTTATTCAGTTTTTAAATTCCCATTATTTCCTATCAGAAAATCATTTTCCAGCATAGTGGTAAAATGTTCGACAAAGGACTAGATTTTGTGAAAAAGGATTAATTCTCACGAGATTCATTCCTTTTTCGTGAGGAAAAAATAATTTTTCGTGAGGAAAAATTCCTTTTTCGTGAGCCACCATCTTGTTTTTTTTTTTCACAAACTGAAAAGCATGGAAAACACATAAAAATGTTGTCATTTTACAAATCAAATACCAGAACCTAGCTAAATAAGCCCTGTTTAGCTAGATGCTGGTGTTTGTTTTTCACAGTTATGGCCAGAAATACTTTTTCTGGGCACCCAAAATACTGGGTGCCCAGCTTAGTGAAAGGAGTGCTTCTCAGGTGTTCTCTGTATGAGAACCATGGATTTTCTTGATTTCTGCAGCTGCTGCTGAACTCGTACTGCTGGCTGCAGTGTGAGTGTGAACCCCCTTGGCCTGGTGTGTAGTGTCACCCCCTCACTTCCTGATCACTGTCCCCCTAAATAAAATATATATTCACTGGTGTCTAGTGGCACCCCCCCCACCCTCCGATTGCCTTCCCCTGATTCTTATTTTAGTCCCTGTGTCTAGTGGCAACCCTCACCCTCTGGTCACCATCCCTCTTATTTTTATGTTTTATTTATTTCTATTTATATAATCCAACACTGGGATGCCCACCCCCAGCATCGGATGCCTCCCCAGCCCATTGTTTTATTGATAGTGCTGACATCGGGGGGCCCAATCCACACATTGGCATTACAAGCCTCCCCAGCAGTGTGGGACACTGGGGAGCCCACCCCCAGTTTCCTGAAATATTTATTTACTTTTATCCTATAAAAAGAAAACAGTCCCCTTACATCTATTTTTTTAAACCTGAAAAAAGAAAATGGTCCTCCCTGCCATCCCCATTCCCCATTCCAACCCTCCCACTGAGCACCCACCACCCCACACCCCTCTTACCCTATACTTACCACCGGAGGTCATAGGCTGGCATTGTCTGTGGACCAATACACATCTTCACTCTTCAAAGCAAAATAGTGAACTGAGGAATCAAGGTAAGTGATGTATAATGTATTTCAATGGTGTTTTGAACTTATGTTCATAACTTTGCCATTTTTAGAAATGTTTTCACCAAATTTTCAACATGGCCTTTTTGTGACCCCACCTCATGAACACTGGCACTGTCATTTCATTAATCAGTCCCAGGAGGTGGTTTTTGTGGTCACTGCACAAAATCACCTTTCAGGACAAAAAAAATGAAATTTCACCTCCAGTGTTCATGACGTGGGGTACCAAAAAGGCCATGTTTAAATTTGCCAAAAAATTTCCTAAAATGGTCGAGTTATGAGCATTTGTTGAAACGTTTCTACACACATGCATAATTTTGGTAATTATCAATATTTTGACTCCAAATTTTCAACAGAGCCATTTTTTTCACATCACCTCATGAAGAGTGCGGCTGTCATTTTTCACTTCCTATCCGAAACGTGTTTTGGCACCTGTGGTGTGGAATGGCATTTTGGCACAGATCTGAACATTTTCACCTATGGGGTTTATGAGGTGGTGTCATAAGAAGACTAAGTTGAAAATTTGGGGTCACAATATATAAAAGAAATGCCAAAGTTATGATCATTCATTGCAATTTTGCTACGCCCGCTCATAACTTTGGAAATTTTAAATATGTTGACCCCAGATTTTCAACATGGCCTTCTTATTACCCCATCTCATATATGTCATAGCTGTCATTTTTCAAATCCTGCCCAAAATGTGTTTTCACACCTGTGCTGTGGAATGGTGTTGCAGTTGCACAAAATTACTTTTTGACAGGGATTAGAACATTTTCTGTACCGGGTACATGAGATAGGGTAATAAGGTGGCTATGTTGACAATGTGGTCACTGTTGTCCTAGAAATGGAAGCGCAGGGCCAGGAGGGCCAAGTGCTTCCACAGCTACATACGTATAGGCATCTATGGAGGGATGGGAACGCAAGGTCCTGTGCAGTAATATGATACTATTATATTATCTCAAAAAGTAAGGAAATAAGTTGAAAAGAACTTCGTTAATGCTCCAGTTGGGGTCAGAGTGACAAAAGTTAGGAAATGAGGCATTAAGGTCTCCCTAACACCCCATTCTTCCAAACCAGGCAGGAGAGCAGGTGTGGTGTGTGCCTTGGGCTTCTCAAGCCTAATGCTCACCCCATTATGATAAAGTCTACGCATCTGACCTTTTTTACAAATGGAATAGGGTGAGTGATAGGCTTGAAAAGCCCAAGGCACACCCCTCACCTGCTCTCCTGCTTGGTTTGGGAGGGTGGAGCATTAGAGAAACCCTAACGCTTCATTTCCTAACTTTTGTTGCTTTGACCCTAACTGAAGCATTAACAAAGTTTTATGCAACTTATATATCTATATCAAATACATAATAGGTTGTCATAAAAGAACACATTTATCACCTCAGTTAAGTAATAAGACTTTCATAACTAACTTGTGGCATCACCACTTGTATGTTATGTGTCTTACCACTGACTAGGGGAGATAAATATGTTATTCCACTACAATCCATTATGTATTCCCTATTTAATGGATACTCTGGAGTATTTTACTGTGCTTGTAAATGTTCTTAGCCAGATTTAGGTTTATTAGCTATTTGAAAACTGCACAGTGCATTAAGCATTATTCATAAGCGATGTGACTGAATTCCTCCAATCAGAGTACAGGATTTCTCTTACCCATTTTCTTAACTCACTTAATAGATGGAATAATCGAAGAATTAGGCTCTGCAGATTGTGCATTATCCTGTTACCCAGGCTATCCAGAGGCTTGGATTGTGCACTGTTCAAAGGTATTTGATATATTTTCTTGTGATCTTTGGGGCTATTCAGAAAGGATCATCAGCGGAGCTAAAGTGTCTAAATGAATCAAAACAGCAAATAATATCTGCAGAACCCTAGCAGAAATAGGAAAGTATTTTAATCAGAAGTAAAATGTTTAATGCTGAGAAAAGACCTGTTTAATTGGAACAGTATGGCTCAGTGAATTTGTAGTGGGCTATAGAGCCATGTTCAGTCTCTCTAGTTTACAGGTTCAGATCCATCTGAAAGTGATTATCATTTGATGACTCTTGGGGAGTCACACCAACTGAGTTGTGGTGGTTTCCATCCAGCTCCTAGGGAACAGACACCCATGACACAAAACCCTCAACACAGTTCACTCAGCCTGGTACCTCTGCTGTCGGCTGTCTCACATGTGAGACCACAGACTGAATGGGCATTGAGTCTGAACTACTATTTCACCATCTTGAAATGGTCCCTAAGTAACAGGGTTGTGGCAAACTGGCATGACATGGTGGGGAGTTGGCACTGTGGTAAGTCATGCTGTACTGGTCATGTGTATAAACAGAGGACTTCTGTCTACAATGCAGTCAATCTGAGATCTTTCATAATCACCAAGGGTCGATTCTCAAAAAGGTGCAAAGTGCAGTGCAAAACATTGCACTGCACTTTGCATTTGCCCAAGTGTCTGAGGTTGCTATGTTAGTTACATAATGCACCTGCACTATCTGACTGAACACAGGGTCAGATTGAGCCAGTGCTGACCCCATCAGAACTGCCCCGACATGGAGCCAGGAGTGCAGTTCCTCAATGGACAGTGTAGCTGTGCTATTTGCTATCCACAACATCAGCCATGTAAATGAGCCCATTGGGCATGCTAGGCGCTATGTGGCCATTTGCATACCCATTATGGATCAATTTGCATAGGCTATGCTGGAGCTTAGTGCAACCCCCTGAAGCCCTGGCTGAGAAGCAGCCATCATTTCCTGGTGTCTAGTGGTTCCTCTCCCCACCTGATCCCTTGCTCAATGTCAAAAACCCTTTTCCCTGATGTTCAGTGGTCCCTATCCACACTGGATCCCATGCCCAATGTACGAAGCTGTTGACCCTGGCGTCCAGTGGTCAATCCCCCCCAAGTAGCCCCATCCTGAAGAAGATACTGTGATGGTCTGAATGCCATTCATGTGTTCCCCCCAAAAGTTGCCAAGGCAGGCACCATGAGGTGAAGTGAACCCCCCAAATTGGTCTGCAACTAGTACTGGCAGTAGTGCCCATTTCTTCCAGGAACTGGCCCCAAACCAATGATCCCCATCCCTGTTTCAGTGGCCAAAACTAGTCCCCTGCTATGAGGTTTGGACCGGAGACTAGGGACTGCCACACAGTAGCTTATGCTGTACAGAGTCACAAGAAATCTCCCCCTCCCCAGTGTACCATAGTTTGTGGTTCAGGTCCCTGGTATCTATTGGACCCTCCTTCCACAGCATCAAACAACCAACCACTCCTCCCCATCTGTCCCCGTCCCCGTCCCCCAAACACTGGTGCCACTGTCAGTGGACAGCAAGTGACACAGCCCTCCACATACAGCCTCGGCTGCCTGACATCTGACAAAAGCAGCACTCATATTGCTTATTTATAGGTCAAGGTGCATCGCCCTTGCCCTCTAAATAAGCAGCATGCTCCTTGCTTCTGTGAGATGGTGGTCAGCCGAGGTGGTCTGTGGAGGGCTGTACTGCTCACAGTCCACTGACCATGGCATTGGTGTTTGGGGGATGGGGATGGGTGAGGAGAGAGGGGTTGGATGTTCAGTGCCACGGGAGATGGGTCCACTAGATGCCATGGACCTGGACCACATACTGCAGTACATGGGCGAGAAGATTTCTTGTGACAGTGTATGAAATAATCTACTGTGTGGCAGCACACCAGTCCCCAGTCTGTACCCCATAGCAGGGGACTGGTTGTGGCTGCTCAAATGGAAATGGGATCATTGGTTTTGGGGGGGTTCCTGGAAAATGAGGGTGTTCACTTCACCTCATAGTGCCTGCCTTGGAAATCTTTGGGGGGGACACATGAATGGCCTTCAGGCCATCACAGTGGCTTCTTGGGGACAGGGCTACTCGGGGAAGGGACCATTGGACACCAGAGTCATGGATTTCAGACACTGAGCATGGGATCCGGTATGGGGAGGGACCACTAGACACCAGGGAAAAGGGCTTATGACATTGGGCATGGAATCATGTGAGGGGGGACCACTAGACACCAGGGACTACTGTGCTGAAGGTCAGGTGGGGGGCACAGCAGTACCTCTGCCAACCACTAGGGTTGTCAAGATTAAGGCAAGGTCTTGGTCGATGGCATTTGCACTACACAAGGGGACCACACAAAATGCACCTAGCATGGTGCAAATACTCTGAGTGTCAGACAGCACCAATATGCAGGTCCCCTTCCCTTCATTTGCATTGCGCCCCCTCCACACTTTGCCCCAGCACAAATCCAGTTTTAGTACACAAACTGGGCTTCAGTGAATAGCAAGTCCATGCAAAGCCCAGTTTGCTCACACAAACTCGGGTTTGCACCCAAGCAAAGTTTTGAGAATCTTGCCCCAAAACCCGCTACAAAAATGTAAAATATTTTAAAAATTCATATGTTTTAGGTCTTTAGCAGTGAATACAGAGAATACTGGATGGGCGACTATGCACAACCAGTGTGGTCTGTCACAAAGGGGATCTGATTAGCTCTGACCTTGAGAGTGAAGCTTGAGAGGTCCATGGGAATCACAATCCTGAGGTGAGAGAACACACTGGTTGTGCATAAAGTTGCTTATGCTTTATTTTTAAAGAGGGAGTCCAGTCAAAATTAATGGCATCAATAAATTCAGAATTTGGATCAGCATGTTCTCAATCAGCCACATGCCAAAAATGAGATTGCTAAGTTACTTTGTTTAAAAGTTACAGGTAATTTTATAACCTTAAATTCACTGCCTGTTCAAAAAAGCTAGTTTCAGTGAAGAGCTACTGATGATGTCATAACCTGAACTCACAGCCTAGTCCTCCCTGCAAGCTACTATGACTAATTTCTCCTATGTTGCATAAAACTGCAGTTGTAGTAAACATCTGAAAAGGAAAACTGATACTGGTTGGGTCAGTGCATGCATTTCCATAATGTGCAGATGCAAGGTACAGTACTTCAGAATGTGATGGAGGGGTTGGAATGCAGCGGCAAACAAGGCTTTAGAATGACAAAGTTGCGTGCTGCTTTTAGAATACTGCAAAATGTAACCATATTGCAACTGTGGAATGCAGCAATGACACAATCTCAGAAAGCAGCTGGGACACATAATTGTGGAATGTGGCAGGGACATTAAAATTCATAATGTGGTGGTGTCATATATTTTTTTAAATGTGACAGAGATACACAATTTGGAAATGTGGGGGACACATGGTTATGCAAAGTGGCAGGGATATATAATTTTGTAATATGTGCCATGGATGCATACATTTGTCATGTGGTGCTGGTGATGCACAATTTCAAAATGCAGTTAGGATGCTTGATTTTATATTGTGGTAGCAACATGTAATTTCACAATGTGGCATGGACAAAGAATCTCAGAATGTGGTGGAGATGCAGTTTCAGAATGTGGTAGTCACATGCAATTTCAGAATGAAGCAGGGATGTGTAATTTTAGAATGTGACTTGGACATGTAGTATCAGAATGTGGCAGTGACACTCATTTTCAGAATGTGGTGGGGGCATACAATTTTGGAATATGGTGAGGATGCACATTTTCAGAATGTGACAATAACAGGCAATTATGGAATGCAGAAATTTACACACAATTTTGGAATGTGGCAGGAAGGTACAATTTTAAAATGTGGCAGTGATGCACAACTTTGTAATGTGGCAGTGACACACAGTTTTGGAATATGGTGGTGACACACAGTTTCCGAATGTGATGGTGATGCACAGTTTTGGAATGTGGCAGTGATGCACCATTTTGGAATGTGGCAATGATGTACAAATTTGGAAAATGACAGTGACACACCATTTCAGAATGTGGCAGTGATGCACAGTTTCAGAATGTGGAGTCAACACATGGTTTCAGAATGTGTCGTTGTTGCATAGTTTCAGAATGTGGCAGTGATACACAATTTCAGATGTGGCAGTGATGCACAATTTTGGAAAGTGGCAATGACACAGTTTCAGAATGTGTCAGTGACACAGGATTTTGGAATGTGGCAGTGATGCACAATTTCAGAAAGTGGCAGACACACAATTTCAAAATGTGTCAGTGACACACTTTCAGAATGTATCAGTGACACCAAATTTTGGAATGTGGCAGTGATGCACAATTTTGGAATGTGGCAGTGATACACAGTTTTTGAATGTGGTGGTGATGCACAATTTCAGATGTGGCAGTGACGCACAATTATGGAATGTGGTGGTGATGCACAATTTTGGAAAGTGGCAGTGACACAATTTCAGAATGTTGTGGTGACACCGAATTTTGGAATGTGGTGGTGATGCACAATTTTGGAATGTGGCCGTGATGCACAATTTTTGAATGTGGTGGTGACAGACAATTTTGGAATGTGGTGGTGATGCACAATTTGGGAATGTGGCAGTGATAGTTTGGAATATGGCATTGAAACATAGCTTCAGAATGTGGTGGGGATGTGTAATTTTGGAATTTATCAGGGATGTGCAATTTTAGAATGTGGCTGGGATGGACAATGTTGGAATGTGGTGGCAATGTGCTGTGCAATTTTGAAAGCTGGCAGGTGTGTACAATTCTGGAATGTGGCATGGACAAGCAATTTTAGAATAAATGGTGTGTCTCATCTCATTCTGATAGTGTACATCCCCACTATATATCCTGACATTGCCAGTCCCTGCCCAATTCCATAATGTGTGTTCCAGTTGTATTCTGAGATTGAGTGTCCCACCACATTTTGAGATGTCACATCCCTGCCACATTCCAAGATTGCATGCCCCCCCCATCCAACATTTTAAAACTGTGCAGCACTTTGACATTCTATACCTTGGTTCAATGCTGCATTCCAAAACCACCTCCTGACGTGTTCTAAAGTACAGTGCCATGCATCTGAGCATTCTGGAAATGCAAGCACTGCAGCCAACCCCCATAGCTACAGTTTCTAAACCTTTGGAGAAACAGGTCCTATAAGGTTACTGACAGGGAGGACTAGACTGTGAGTTCAGGTTATGACATAATCAGTGGCTCTTCACTGAAACTGGCTTTTTTGAACAGGTAATGAAATCAGGGTTACAAAATAGCTCATAACTTTAAAATGAAGTAATGTAGAAACCTAATTTTTGATATGAGATTTATTAGGGGTATTCTTATTCTAATTCTGCAATGTAGCAATTTTGGCCAATGTCCCTCTTTAATAGTGTATGGTATTATGTGAAATGTGCACATGGCAGTTCTTTCACTTTCAGAATGAAACTTGTGCAGTTTCTAGAGGTTTCAGAATGCTGTTGTACCACAGAAGGGTACACTCACTTTCCATGACTTTTGAACTGTGGTACAACAGCATTTTGAAAGGGATGGAATTCTATAAAGAACAATGTTCTACTGTGCACTACAATTAGTGTAGCACTCATTTGGTATTTTAATGATTCCAATGAGAAGTTATGTTGAATATATTTATGAAGTTGTAACAAAGAAAAATAATGGACTTTGAACTCCTTGGTAAAAACCACAATTCATCGGCAACAACACAGGAGCTGGCAGCTCCCTGCAAAAATATATAAACTGAATACTGAACTTG
This sequence comes from Neoceratodus forsteri, assembly GCA_016271365.2. Lineage (NCBI taxonomy): Eukaryota > Metazoa > Chordata > Ceratodontiformes > Ceratodontidae > Neoceratodus > Neoceratodus forsteri. Next base: position 239,602,862 of record CM057459.1, on the reverse strand, counting down.
CAAGACAGCAAAATAGAAATACTAGTGACTGAGGATTTAGGGAGGGCCATACAGGCTGATGATGAAGCTCAGGAATGAATAAGATGGAATGCACTCATTTCATTGGATGTGAGTGTCAGACACACTACACTAAAGGACCACCATTAATCCCTGAGGGAGTTTTGTTGGCCATGACATGTCTGACTCAGATTTCTTGGTTGAACAGATACACAAACAGAATTTAGATTTTTACCTGTCATCTGCTGGCATCTTCCCACCCACTAGGCTGCTCCAGAGTGCACTGACTCCTGTGGTCACCCAGGTGGCCATCATGTACTGGATCAGGCTGCTCTCCCTCCCCGGAGGAGGAGAGTATCCTTTGGGATGCTCAGTCTTCCTCCTATTGCCAGCCAGCCCCAAATGATTTGGGCTTGCTTCTGAACCCAGGTCACTGGTGTTGCAAGAGGTGCCTCTACAAAAATGTTCATATTTATGTTAACTCAGTTTACAGTTAATGGCATGGGGTATTTTAGTCTTTGTATTCAAGTTAGTTTAAAATTATATTGCCTGCAACTTATTGTGTACTTGGCAGATATTAGAAGGTTGCTCAATAAATGACTTATAACATAATTGGCAACTTTATGAAGTATTAGCCATAGCTGTCTCATTGGCACAGTAGCAGTGCACCATGCTACCACCTGGTGGACTGGGGTTTGCATTCAAGCTCCAGAGTACCATAGTGCAGCAGCCAAGCTAAGTGCAAAATAGAGATGAGTTTCTCAACTCACAGGTGTGTGGAGGTGTATGTGTTGGGGGGGGGAAGGTTAGCATTCATGTGCTTCCTTCTGGTTTGCTGGCCATGGATCAGAATTAGAACAGGTTGTAAAAGCAGCTACATGCCAGCCCTATGGGCCAGAAATGAGGGAAGTCATGGCAATGCCAGTTGTTAAGGCATGGGTGAGCTGCAAGAAAGGAACAAAATACAGGGGAGACAGAAAATAATATAAATAAATATCCAAAATACCTTCATAGAAATAAGCCATTTGGTTCCATAAATATTTGTATCCATATTTACACTATATTCCTGTCATTGTTGTGAGTAGTGTACTCTGAACATCCATAGAGCCAATCTCTTTCAGAAGCACTGAGCTGCTTAGGCAGCACTGCCAGTGACCAACTCCATGCACCCACCTGATCCCGGTAGTAAAAACCTCCCTCCCACTCATCCCTCTGCAGGATCACCCTCCTCCCTCTAGATTTCAGTAGTGGTATATTTTATTGCAATTAAAACTTCTCTCCTGCTCGGAGCTACCTCTCTGACCCTGAAGCCCTATAACAGAAGTCAACATCACTGCAGGTGGTAGGGAGCATCAGGACAAGGGCAGCATTTCTGCTCCCTTGCACCACAGTTTCTAGAAGTGCCCACAATGAATGGGCTGTGCTATGCTTTCAAATGTGTCATGCTGATCTGCTTGGAGTGGGCTAGCTAATTTGCACCACTTACAGTGGTGCAGAGCAGTATGTGTAAACAAGCCTTTAATGTAACTGCAAACTCTCTTCAGTCATGAGCTGTGACCACGCCTCTTCAAACTTCATCTTTAGAAGTAAAACCTTCAGTGGTTAAGTGATAATGCATATCCCTCCATGACAAAGTGTAATAAACTCAGACTGTGATGTACTTCCTGATTTCCAATCTTCATGCCAATCTGTTCTGAGTTGCTCAGCCATCATCAGAGCCTTTATCATAAAGCGTGCATCTTTCATCAAGTAGCACAAACAGTAAAGACAATTGTTCTGATGGTGCTTATTCTCTTAGTATCAGTTATATGGACAACTATTAGGGCCCTCAAATGAATCCAGTTACATGTATTCATTTATAGTGCTAGCAGTCAATCACTTCTCATAGCAATGAAAGAACATATCCCTTCCTTCATGCCTCTCTCTTTTGACAAGGATGGTGTAATCTTTTACTTTCTGGATTGATATGTTATCTATCATAGACAAGCAGATAAGTATTCTTGAACTCTTTATCTTCTATTTTCCATGCTTAGACTTAAGTTTCCCCAGTAGACCATTAAATTGTTTTTCCATAAAAGCAAGAAGAATGATGACTTTGCATTATATTTTTTTTTAAAATAGGCTGTCCTTCCTATTTTAGAATGTAATAATTGTTTTTGAAGAATGAAGAATGAGCTCACGTTTTATAGTGGCATGCTGTGGTGGTGACATCACACTTTATTTTTAAGGGAAACAAAATTTTTAGTAATTGTTCATTATACAAAACCAAATTATTTGAAGCCTGGCATATACTAAATTTCCCAAATCAGTGTGTCTCAATCTTCAGGTTAAATAAACATGTCTGTTTAAGGAAAAAAAAAGTTATGTATCTGTTGAATGACATGTATGCTCAGCTGTAATGTTGTCTGTACAATCTTGCTGTTTGCAGCTTTTGCAGTTTGTGATGCCTTTTGGCACCATTCAGTTCTGCTTCAAGCTGTTCTTTTTTGATGATTTACCCATACCTCCCAAAATGCTTTGCAATAGTGGGACATGTATCAGTTGACATTTTTGTAAGGCTACAGTATCTGTATTTTGTTGTAACTTTATTGTATGTGCACCCTGTGTATGCCATTGAAAATTAACCCATAGCTGCATGGTTATTTCCTAAAATAAACATATTTACCACTATCTCTATTATAATATTAGCCAGCTTTTTATCCCTGGAGTAAGTTGCCATCTCTAAGAGAAATTTCAACTTCTCATGCAATCTGCCTAGAATCTACTCACTGATTACATGTTAATAACTGAGCTAACCCAATTGGAATATTCAGCCTTTTGCAAATTCCTTGGAAATTCATACTGGAGCATCATTTAGGGTCTGCCAGTGGTAACAGTTGAATCTCCATGATATCTCTGAAACCCCTGTTATATCCAGGCACCCCAATGAACATCTAAAATATGGTTTCCTAAAGATGTGATTAAAAAAATGTAGTAGATGAGAGAGCTTTGCAACCTCCATAATTCTGGTGAAATTATACTTCTGAAATAATAGAACACTACTTTCAATTTAAATATTGACACAGGGAAATGTATGCAATGATTTTCTAATCCTACAGTAGCAAAGTAGAAACAGAGATAATATACTGATTGCAGTTAAACCAAAGGCAAGATTATTTTTTTGTAAAAGAAAATAAATAAATAAAAAAATGCATAGAATTGCAGCCTTCTTACAGATGATGTCATACAATCTGGGAGGCTTTGTCATGTTCACTAAATTAGTGCAGCCTAACCACAGCATATAACATTGCCTTCAGTTGCAACAGAGGCTAAATGCTTTCAGACTCCCATGATCCTTTGTAGTCATCATTTTAAAGCACTGCCTTAGTGCGCTAAACCTGTAAAGTTTTCTTTTGAGCGGCTGTGAGTTGATTAGATCTATTTCAGCCTGGTAGTGGTAATAGGCTCCTCTCTGTGAAACTGCTTAGCCTCTGCTCCCCTGGCAGCTGGAGAAACTGGAATTAATCAGGTCTGCTGGGAACTTCTTCAGCATCTCCGCAGGCCAGCGACTCCGGAATCATTTACTACAGAATCTTACTGTCAACTCTTTGTCATTTAGGCTTTTGATTATGCTTTCTTTCTTCAGAAAAATGGAAGTGGGTGACAGATTATCCTAATACAGAATTTCAGTGGTTACTTTTTATAGGTATCTATTATTACCCTTTGTACTGTTCAAAAAAGAATGTAGGTGTGTGCAAGGATTTTCAGGGCACACATATGAAGGACAAGCTGCTCAGGTGAACATTTCTCTTTTAATTAAGATATGTTCCTTGCTAATGAACATTGAGTGCTGAAAAAAAAAACTGTATACAGTTTTGGAAGAGATATGACAACAAGCCTGACCTTGTTTGTCATTTGAAACACTATATAGTAATGACCCCTTTTCATTAAATCATGCAGGCAAAATAGTACCCAGCTTTTGTAAAATCTGCAAGCAGCAAAACTACTGTATATGAGTAAATAAAAGACTGCAGTTTTAAGCAGTAAAAAGCAGCACTGACAAATATTCGAATGTTGGGCTTATAATATTATTATATTGTTAAATTATAAACTATTTCAAAGCTGGATCAGCTTCACAAATTCCCTGCAGGCTACTTTACCAGCTGGTAGTTCACATCTCCAGTATTTGTCCTGTGGAAATGTGGGGCTTAAGCATCAAAACAGTGTACGCTACTAGTTCCAGCATACTGTACGCACAAAATAAAGGAGGCTTCATAAAAGGTTTAGTGGAGGCAAACCATTTGGTAGACTAAATGGTAAATAAAATAAAGGATGTACTGTACAGTATATTAGATATTGCATGAATCACAAGGTAACACGCATTGGACACTAAGATATATTGGGAGAAGCTTTTTTGAATTCATTATGAATGCAATTTTATGAATTATGAATACAAGTTTATAAAACTATATCATGCGTAAAGAAGAAACTATTTTGCAAGTATTATGCAATTAAGCAGTCAAATAATACTGTAGCATCATTTATAGTTACTAACTGGAACTTATGTAGCCTGACAAAGGGACCTGTGTGGCCCGGAACCTTGTGTATTAAAACATCTTTGTGCAACACGTGTGTTGTGTCTGAAATAAAAGGTATCCAACTATCCTGCAATTCTAACTGCATACAAAAGAATGACGAAACTACAGACCTGCCTTCAGGACACTGAGATATTTTTGTCTTTATTTAGCCTTTACAAACCTGGTGACATGCACATGATGGTTTACAGTCCTCATCACAGTGATTTATGTAGTATACTTGTATTCTGGTAAAATAAATGTATCTGGCAGTTTGTTTCCTGCCTGCTGTTTTCCCATCAGGTCTATGTTTTGTGTTGAGATTTGACATAAACAGGACTAGTTCACTGACAAATGGCCTACACTGAATGAGAGGTGCTTATAATTATACAGTATCCGCCGGGGCTTCCAACCTATACTCAAGTTTTTTTTTACTCTATTAGAAAGCAAGACACAACCCTCACTTAAGTAACGTATTATGCAATGGGGTGAGTGAAATTAGTGCATAATAAATTAATTTATCAAAGCAACTATATATATATATATATATATATATATATATATATATATATATATATTCGGCAGGTCTGATTTATACATATAATAATTTCATCACTGAAATTTATTCAGCTAGTACCTTAGTCATCATTTACCAGCATGATGGACCACATTTCCCCCATTAAATTAGCTATGCTTGTGCCACACAATGCCACCAGTGCAGCTCAGGTTCAAACAATAGCTCACTCAATGTCTGCCAACACAACAGGAAACACCAACCGAATGGAACAGACGCAAACACTGAAAAAAAACTCTTTTTTGCTCTCTGATATAGTTACACTGGAACCACAAACATAAAAATGTCCAAAAACACAACCAACAAGTTTTGAGTTAGAAATGGAGCAGATTGGAACTCAAATCAAGCAAGATACCAAATCACTAGAAGAGCCCAGTGCCACTGAACAAGAACCAAATGAACCACAAAACAAGCCACAACCAAGTGCAAGCACAGCTTCACTAATAGATGACAGTGCCATCAAGAAACACATAGAACCAGAACAAAACACACATGCTGACATAAAGATGATTTCTGCAGATCTTTAATACAACATTCCAAGTAAAAACGCTGCTGCAAGATCTGCCTGCTGCTGATTTGGACAAATACTGATGCTACTACTTTATGACTTGCATGAAAAAAGATGGCTCACACTATGAACCTCTCACTTTGCAAGCCACATTCCAGAGCGTAGAAAGACACCTGAAATCACACAAGTACCCTGCATCACTATCCTCTGGTCCTGCTTTTGAAAACGCTCGCCAGGTACTATTGCCCAAGCAAAAAGATCCAAAAAGAACAAGCAAAGGAAATAAGGCAAGAGCGGCAGATGAGCTCATTGACTCCATAATAAATAAATTATATGCCTGTGAACAACTTGGACTGCACACCCCAGACAGCTTACATAACACAATGTGGCTAATCATCAGCCTCTACGTCAGTGTACAAGGAAGCATCGAGATGAGGACAGTTAAGTGGGGTGACAAAGAAGTAAAAACTGATGAAACTGCACAAACTTACCTAGTGTATAACAATAAAAGGCAGAGAAAAATTAGGCCTGGCACCAACTGAAGGGACACTAGAAAAATAAAGCCCAGGGCTTGCAAGCTTGAATGCAACCCAGAAAGGTGCCCAGTTAGGAATTATGAGAAGTACAAAAGCCACAGGCTCCACCAGGCTATGGACCCTGAATCATCATTTTTCCTAGCCATTAACAACAACTCCGAAAACCTCCTACCATGAACATAGTTTAAAAATCAACTAGTGGGAGTCAATAAACTATCCTACATTGTAAAACCACAATCTCTAAGGCCAGTATACAAACAGACAAAAGGTTAACCAACCATTCTTTTCACAAGCACCTTGTGCAAAAACTGTCCAATTTTGGCATTGCCCCCACAGAAATAATCAAGGTCTCTGGGCACAAACAAGACCAGAGCCTGAATGACTATGCCAAAATAAATGAAGAGAAACAGTTACAAATAACCAACATCTTCAGCAGGCAAAATATTCACCAAGTATGAGAGCAGTAAAAAAAAAAAAAAAAACAATCACTAGCAACCATTCCAGACAACTGCAGTAAACTACTTGGAAACTGGTTCAATTACTATACAATCAATGCTAAAAAAAAAAGTCAAATTTAACATTATACAAGGTAAGAAAAAACAAAACAAACACATTTATCCCCTCCACCCAACACTCCCCCATACAACTAACAAAAATCCCCATTCACGCAGACCAATGCTAACAAAAAAAATGTACCGAAATCACTGAATCATTTCTGTTCTTCTTTTGTTTCCACCCATTTCCCACACAGGTAAGAAATCACTGAATCATTTCTTTTTTTCTTTCTGTTTCCACCCAGTTCCCACACAGGTAACAAATATTGATTCAATTACTAGGAAACAACCTATGGTACTGGACTTGGACAGTGACTCTGATTAAGATGTAGGTATATACAACAATTTAAAAAAAAATGGTACATTGCACTGTGTTTTTCTAAGATATTCCTAAAGGTTACCAAATAAATAAATAAATAAATTACTGCAAAGTGATCATGGAAATAATCACTAAGAAGTAAACAAAAACCACAGCTACTGTTGTAAATACTGCATACTGTGACAGAAAAAAGTCTGAAAATGGCCCATTTATTGCTCTCTCCTCTTCTTGGTGCCAAACCCATACCAGAGAAAAATGTACCCTGCCTAGATTAACATAATTTTTTCTTTTCACAGATGGCAGCAACCTTGTAAAAATACTAATAGTGATTCCAAAAACTATACATTCTGGGTTTTTTTTCTTCCTTTTTCCATAGATATGCAACCTGAAAAAAAAAACCTTTGCAAGACATCGGTGGTGATCTTGGAAGCAGGATAAAATCTGAAAAGAAAACCTAACTGTCTACTTGAAAGCTAACGTATTCAACATTTTTCACTGAATGCAGTTTGACGCACTCTGTTTCATTGTGATGATCCACCTGCAAAAGAAAGCCTGTTTCTGAATTTTATCTCCTTCCTCGCAGTGTTACCTGTAAACAAAAACCCTCTGGTGATTTTACAGCTGTCTTTCAAACCTGCAAATTAAAAAAAAAATAACTAAGAAACACTTACTTTCTTTGCCTACTTCTAACACATTTTCTACTGTTTGAACAACCTATAAATAAAAATCGTTAGGAAAATAACACTATCAGAAGCTCCACTAAATGTAGAAACTAACCTACTAACATTACCCCCTTAGATTTATCAAACTGTTTGATGTTACATTTTAAAGTTACAGGAAAAGTTAATAATTAAAAAAAAATAACTAAATGTATCTACTTTGAGTTAAATAAAAAGTTTATGCAGTGTTTATCTTGCCATTGATGACACATTTATGCAGTGTCTTACCTTGTCACCAATGTTTCCAACATGCAGTAATCTACAAAGCTTAAGCCCATAAATAACAAACAATAGTAAAGAAATCAAACAACAAACAGAAAGAAACATAAAATGAAATAAAGATCCAATTTAAAAATAATATCCACCAACAGCTGTACTAATCTAGAGGAGTAATCCAAGGAAACAATGACAAAGCCCCAAAATAAAAAAAAGTGGCTGAAAATAAAAAATATATATATTCCACATATGGTCAACTCTTCATATCATAATCCACAACAATGCCAAAGACTCCTGGTTTTTGATGACTCCATGTCCCTGAAGAAGAACACTCCAATCCGGCAAAGCTTCAAGCAGAAGACCACTGACCACCTCCATTCTGACCAGTGACTCCGTTGATGTCACCCAGATGAAGAAATTCATGGTCTGGATCTGAAGTTGACAACTCCCCAGTACATCATTTTCCTCCTCTCCATCAATCGCTTCCTCTTCCTCTGCTGCTTCCTTCAATCACCGCCTCCGGTATCCCACTGATCTGTCTCCCACTGATCTGTCTATGTCACCAACACTTGGATAATCCACTCCCTGACTTCCAGTGCTAACACTTGGCTCCGCATCAAGGCCTGCACTACTGTCCTGGAATTCTGGACCATGCTGAACCTGCCAACTCTTTGCAAGCTATAGCCAAGAATGTCCCCCCAAGATGCCTCCTGACCAACTGGGAAAACAACTGTGCCACATATGTCATATGTTGGCCACGCCCCTCATGCATGTAATCACACCCTTCAGCCAATTACAAACATTTTCCCCATGCCTTCTCAATCAGGCAGTGTACTCTGACATCACCCATTCATTCTCAGTAGCCAGTCACATACTACAACGGAACTCCCATTCACAACTGCCTCACACCTCACACACACACCAATCAAAAACTGCAGAACAAAAAGTTTGAAAAGGAAAAATAAAAATAATAAAAAAGACAAAACTTTTTTTTAAAATGACTTTGCCAGACAAAGGGGCCCTATTACATAAATTGAATATATGATGAGGGCTGCTGTCACATAAATTATTTATTTTTACTCGTCCACAGTAAACTCATAAACGTAAATAATTTATGTGATGGCCCCCATCACATATCCTTTATATTTATATGTTTTCATTTATTTGAAAAATGGTAACCAGAAAAGGCACACTGAGCCAACACTTGTTTCCAGGTGCAACCCAGAGGAGAGGGAAAGGGGAGTACAGTGTAGCAAAATTACAAGTCATAAAATACTGTATGGCTGCAATGACAAATTACAAAGTGCCATAACAGAGTACAGAACAATCAGGTGAAGAAAACCATTACAAATGGAGGAACCATGGGATTACCTTACAGGGCAGCGTTCCATGTAGACAAGAGCTAAATAAAATGCATGGTGCCTATAACATATAGCATAATGCATGGGCTGATGTGTTTAACGAGATTTTACACACACCCTGAGATGTTGGATGCTACATAAACCCTGAGAGTGAAGCTTGAGGGGTTTATTTAAGGATCCAACCCAGAGGGGTGTGTGTAAAATCTCAAGTTAAACACACCACCCAATGTTTTATTTTATATGATTGCTGTGGATCATTTTTTTGCCACAGCAACTATATAAAATTAAAACATCCTCCCTATGTGGTCCGGTCGGGTTTCGGCACATTTTCATGCAGTCGGAAAGTGGCCGCTGAAGAGAAAGGTTTCCCTTACTTCTTTTTATTTATTTTCTTAAACTTTTCTTTTTTATGCCCCTTTACTTCTTTTTTTGGGGGGGGGTTTAAATAAACTTATCGATGAGGGCAGGTGGGCAGCATCTGGTACGAAGGACTGGTGCTGAGAGAAGGAGGTGCTGCTGCTAGGGCATGCACACATGGGGAAACTGGGCACATGTTCATCATTATAACCTGTGGGTTATAACGGTGCATTATAACTGGGTTTCCCTTAGGGAAAAAAGGATCCCCAGTTATTATATATATATATATATATATATATATTTATGCAATAGGTGTGGAAATAAATGGAGTGAGATGAAATTGTTTCTCTGAGTAACTGTAGATAAATACAGAATCTTACATTTATGTACACAGTTACTACATCACCATCCATTTATGTACCCAGTTACTACATCACACATTCCCCCACCTTGGTCGCTCACCCACTGGCACTACTTTCAGCTTAAACACTTTCACTTTCCCAACACTATGTACTTACTGCTTTTGTTCAGTACAGCGATTCAAAATTGAGAACCACTACTGCACAATAAAAAAACCAAATTGTAAATCATTGCCAAACTGCAATGAAATGTTCTTGCCTTTCAATAAAATAACAATAAAAAAATTAGCTCCAAATATTCTGTTTCCTTACCCGCCCACCTGCCGGCTGCCTCTGCTGCAGTTGCTCTATCTGCTTCTCAGGACCATTCATTCCTAATCTTCTCTAAAACCTGGCAAAACAAAACACTTAAACAGCTCAGAAATACCTCTTATTGCCCAGGTCTTTCAGTTCCAACCATTACTGCATTCTTGCTCCCTAGCTCTCTTAACATGCTGGTCAAGCATTGCTACAGTCTCACTCCCACACTCTCTTCACATGCACTGTTTACCATGCAGCTTGTACTCATGCCCAAAAATTACGTTCCTATCCTGACACCAAACAGATGCTAATATAAAGCAATTAAATCTTTTACTTTTAGAAAAAAATGTGAACCACCAGAAGCATGTCTGCATCCCACGCCCACACTCCATTCCCCTTGGCGCTCACTGCATGTGCTCTCCATAACCCTCAATGTTCGATAAGCAAAGCTGCAATTTTTCTCCATTTTTTAAATTGCACTCATTCCACCAATCAGGGACCATGTTTTAATATTTATGTGGGCATCTAGATGATGTGTCCACAGCAACTGGGCTGAGAACAGGCTCATAAACATAATTTAATTAAAAAAAAACTATTATAACTAACAAAAAAAACCCTTAAGGCAATAAAAACAAAATAAAAATCACATGCAGTCCCATCCTAGTGCATAAATGGAATATGCAGGGGAGACGTTGTGTGATACCTGATTTATCTACACTCATGCTGTTTGACCTTGGACACCTCACTCATGTATTATGCCCCCTATGAGGTTACCCAAGGTCAAACAGCACACTTATAGTTAAATCAGGTATCACACAGGTCCCCCCCCGCATATCCCTTATATATAAATATATACACATATCTATATTATTGTAGTAGCACAGTAGCACCACTTTAGTTAGGGTGGAGTTGGCTGTTCGATGTTGAACCCTTAAATCTGTACTTTAACAGCTTTGGCTCTGTTCAACAGATCTGCACAAAATCTAGCATGCATGGTCTGGGTGGGGGGGGCAAAGTCTCTTGACATGCACAGTTGCATTCTGGTCAGATGTGTGGATTCTGAGACACACATACAGTATGTTTTTAGGAAAAATCTTTTTTGGTTTTTGCTGTTTTTTTGTTATCACCTAGCATCCAGATGGTTTGGAATTTTGGCCTAAATTTAACACGGCAGAAAGGCCTTGCCCCAGAATGGTGCCTTTTGTCAGTTTGGTGAAAAAATATTAATCCGTTCCCAAGTTATGAGGATTTGAAATTTTGTTTCTGGATCAAGGAAACAATGATAAAGCCCCAAAATAAAAAAGTGGCTTAAAATAAAAAAAAAATATATATATTCTGCATATAGTAAACTCTTCATGTCATAATCCACAACAATGCCAAAGACTCCTGGTTCTTGATGACTCCATGTCCTTGAAGAAAAACACTCCACTTTGGCAAAGCTTCAAGCAGAAGACCACTGACTACCTCCATTCTGACCAGGGACTCTATCAACATCCTCCAGATGAAGACATCCATGGCCTAGATCCGAAGTCTGGAACTCCCCAGTACAGCATCATCCTCCTCTCCATCAGTCGCTTCCTCTATTGCTCCCTTCAGTCACCGATTTGAAATGTTGGTTCTGCACATGCTCAGTAGTGTCTTTTGAATAGATGTTTGATACCCTACTGAGAATGCTCAGAACAGCAAGTTCAAATCCTTATAACTTGGGGATGGATTAATATTTTTTTTTCATCAGACCAACAAAAGGCAGCATTCAGGGCCAACCACTTTCTACCCTGGACATTTCAAACCAAAATTCAAAACTGTCTGGGCTATATATATATATGATAGTGTCACCTCAGTGCCACAATAGTTAGGATTGAGTAGACTGCTTAATGTTAAACCTTTAACTTTGCAGGCTGCTTGCACCAAAATGGACGTATGCCATTGCTGCACCATATGTAGCATGGTGCAAGGGGGTTTAGAGCAGCAGCTATGCCCCATTCTGTAAAGGCGGCTGCCACATCCCCTAATTTGGGATTCTAAAACAACCCCCAGAGGACATCCATCAAAATACATTTGCATCAGCTATTAGTTGGTGTAAGTGTACTTTGCATCCACTGGGGGTTGTGTCAATGTGCCGCTAGTGAGCGCAAACCATAGTGCCCCCCCCACGACCACACATAAGCACTTCCCCATTCCGGAACCACCATTGTTGAAATAAAACACCCCTTGTAGGCTAGTGGCTCCCCCAAAACACCCCGATCCCCAATAATATATCTGTAAATGCCCCACAGGGCTATCTGACCCCAAGCCCTCATCCCCAATATTATATCTGTAAATGTCCCACAGGGCTATCAGCACTCCCCCAAGCCATGATCGCCGATCCTGGATTTGCATTTACAGTGTAACAATACAACAATACTGTAATATTGCCAGCACCAAGTGTATCCAATCTTAGCCCTGGTTGTTCAGTGGCCCCCGCACTTGTCAGTGCCCTACCACCCTGCTCCCCCCACTCTTACCCAGCCGGTGACTGCACAACCCACTTCTCACCACCATGGCTAGAAACCAACTGAGCTCTGTATGAGTGCATTCTGTAAACAGTATGTGCTCAGTGAATGACAGCAGCTGTCATTCACTGAGCGTGTACTATTTACAGTACGCACTCATACAGAGCTCAGTTGGCAGCTGGCCATGGTGGTGAGAGGTGGGCTGTGCCAGTTGCCGGCTGGATACAGGTGGGGGGAAGCAGGGTGGTAGGGCACTGCTGGGTTGGGGCCCACTGGACCACCAAAGCTAAGGTAGGGTACACTTGTGCTGGTGATTTTATATTATAGTGTCACCTCAGTGCCACAATAGTTAGGATTGAGTAGACTGTTTAATGTTAAACCTTTAACTTTACAGGCTGCTTGCACCAAGGCTAAGGTAGGGTACACTTGTGCTGGCGATTTTACAGTATTGTTACACTGTAAATGCAAATCTGGGATTGGGGATCATGGCTTGGGTGCGTGGCGCCAATAGCCCTGTGGGGCATTTACAGATATATTATTGCAGATTGGGGGTTTTTGGGAGGCTGCTAGCCCACAAAGGGTGTTTTCTTTCAACAATGGGAGATCAGAAATGGGGGGGCCGTAGACCACAAGGGGTATTTTATTTGAGCAATTGGGGATCAGGGCTTGGGAGGGCGATAGCCCTGCGAGATTTTAACATTCTTCACATTTGGAGAGTGGGGGTGGGGAGGCTCTTGTGCCCTTCCACATTTAATGCTGCAGGCTTGCGGCCATCCATTCAGGCATGCCCTACATTTTGCATACTGGTTGGGTTGGCTCAAGTCGCAGGACTTAGCTGCAGGGACCCTGACTGTTACAGAATCGGGTGCAGAGTCCATGGCATAACAGCATTTGGTACAAGTTGCCTTTGGTGAAACTTGCACCAGCCTTTCGAGAATCAGCTCCTTTGTTACTGCACCAGTTGGGGTAACTTAACTCTACAAAAGTAGGAAAATGTGGCATACAGTTTCCAAATCTAACTCCCCCCCCTCCCAAGCAGCAAAAGGAAAAAAAAACATTAGGGTTTGGGTCTCTGTAGTCTTGGCAAATCGGTGGTGAGGTTTTCCTTGGGGATCTCAATCCTAATGCTCACCTGTCCCCCAGCCCATAGAATCCAGTCTGAAGCACAAGGTAGAGCTCCAAGCCAGTGCCTCATATTGATACGCTCTTCAAAGGTAGAGAAGTATGTCTCACCACATGTTGCCAACAAAATCTGTTGTAGTGTTCTTCATGCAAGGCCCTGTGAGCCTTGTGTGAAGAAAGGATATCATGTCTGACATTGCTTGCAAAAGGAAAGGGTGGGCATTAGGGTTGACAACCCCAAGAAAGACCCCGCCACTGAATCGCCAAGACTCCAGAGACCCAAAATCCTAATGTTTTTTCCTTTCACTGCTTGAGGGGTTGGGGTGAGCAGTTAGGTTTGGAAACCCTAATGACACATTTCCTTACTTTGTGGTGTTAAGTTACACTAACTGATGCATTACAAAAGTTGTTTTTCAAACAGTTAATTTTCTTTTTAAGCCATGCACCATGGGATGCCTCTATCTACATTAACAAAGTTATGTAGCCTTGTATTCCACAGTTGCCTAGCATTTATTTTATATAATACATGAGGATAGTGCCTTTCTTTGTACCTGAAGGCTGTGTTTTTGTCAGGAGGCTCATTACATGAGGCTATGTTTTTTGTCAGGGGGCTTATTAGCTGTACTAATTAGCATAGACATTTCTTAACTGGTTCAGCTGGTGTGTTTATTGATGTGTTTATTGATTTAATTGGTCATTAAGTTGTTTGTTTTGGTGGTCATAATGTTGGTCTACGGGTGGGTTTTTTCCCTCTCAGTTTACAGGTTTAGGTGTGGAGGTACAGGGCTTTAACTGGGAGGTATGCAACTTAAATTGTTGGAATGTAGGTTTAATTGGTGTGGTATACAGGGAAACCATGATAATGGGCAAATGTTGGGAAAAGGTCCCATCCATGTGCTCTTCATCTTGCAGGTAACGTGTATATCCTGTTATAATGTTTGAATTGTGTTATATGTGAAAAATAGCTTCAAAGATGAGGAACCTTTATAAACGAGCTACTCTGGCTTAAAGGCATTGTATCCAATTCTACAAATAATTAAATAAATGTATGACATCTGTCTATCTAGCTATATACCTGTTTATCTATACATATATATTATACTGGCATGGTAGTGCCAGTATACTGTAGTTAGGGTTCAACTTTCACTTCTATGTCAAACCCAAAATTTGTCACTTAAATAACTTTGCAACTGTACAACTGATGTGCACAAAATGTTTTCTGCACCGTCAGGTACCATGGATCTCTTGATGTGGCGAGTTTTGTTCCGGTCAGATGTGCAGTTGCAGAGATGAGGAGTGTAAAAAAATGTGAAAATTACCATTAAGGTGCAAATCCTTTGTCATGCCATTTCTCTGAAACAGCTTGGGGGTTTGGTCTGAAATTGTCAGGGTACATGGGGACTGGGTTGCAGATGTGCCTTTTGAAGGTTTGGTGAAAAAATATTAATCCAGTCAAAAGTTATTAAACTTTGAAGTTTCCCATTATATCCTATGGGAAAAATTAAATGTGCCATGCTTTCGCAAATGAAAAAGTAATGTCTTTCTTCCACAATCTTGTTTTCACTTAGCGACATGGAAAAAACAATATAATTCAAAAAATACTGCCCCTTGGTAAACACCAACAGTTGTGTTTACCTTATTGGGGCCCAAGGAACATGATTCTGTCATTAGTTTTTAAAAATACTGTTTGTAAATATGTTTATTTTAATCATCCGTTGGTAGTGTTGCAAATTTGCGACACTACTTTTGCGAAAGTACTGCAAATTGCAGCACTATTTGGTGAAACTACCACCGTAATGCCACAAATTGTGGCACTATTTCATGAAATCTTTTGCAATTTGTGGCATTACATCCCAGAATAGTGATACTACTTTCCAGAAATGTTATTTTCTTTGTCACTGCATTGCAAACAAACAGTTTGCACTTATGGGCTGAAATTTTCAGGGTACAAAGGGCTTTCCCCACAGATGTGCCTATTGTTAGTTTAGTCTGAAAATTTCCATTAGTTGCTTAGTTATAAGATTTTGAAGTTACATTATTTCCCATAGGATAACATTGTGATGGTTGGGGTACCTATAGGAGGCTATATCTCAAAAATGCTTTGAGATATGGACTTGCGGCCAAGTGCTTCTTAGGTGTACTAAGCAGTTATGCATGTTTTCAGGCCCTATTAACAGGTGCAGGGGAAATTTTTATGAATGGTTATACAGTGACTGTGATACTCTGCCACGCATTCACAACATGACCTCTGTACTGTTTTGCCTACATGAAAATGAGTTCCATTTATAAATATGCATGTATGGGAGCCCATGGCCTGGAGGGCCCTATGCTTCCACATGGACATATAACATTATGGACTGACAGGACTGCAGGACTCGAAGGGCCCTGTGGTACCACAGGGAAATGAGGGTTCATTATAATCTCTCTAAACCTATGGATACATGTGAGTGGGCCCTGCACTTCCACAGCCAAATGAGGCACAGTTACAATATGCATGCATGGTAGCACAGAGCCCAGACGGTCTTCTGCTCTCACATGCACATATGGACACCATTATGGACTGATGGCTGTGCAAGGCCCAGAGGGCCCTGAGCTCCCACATGTAAATGAGGGATGGATACCTTTATGGACTGATGGTAGTACAGGGACATGAGTGTTAATTACAATCATATAGGGCCCTGCTCTACTATAAACAACTATGGCTATGGTGAGACTTTCACAAAAAGTAAGAAAATTAATTTTCACAAAACTCCATTAATACATCAGTTAGGGTTCATATTACAGTAACAAAATTATGGAAATTTGGGGCCCGATTTTCAAAGACTGCTGTGTTCGGTGCAAGCTGCAGCAAACTGCAGCTTGTGCCAAAGCCCCCTGCGGAGGGACCCTGCACCCGATTCAGGTACAGGGCACATCCAGGAGCCTAAGTCCCCTTACATGTGGCAGCACCCCCCCATGCATCTAATGCATGGCACATGGATGGGGTTGCTGCAAGCTCCTTGCAGCAATGCCCAGCTGGTACCCTTATCCTGATGGCCCCAACGCAGGCCAATGACCCTCCCAGTGGTGGTCCAGCCCCCCACCCAAACAGATAGTGCCCATTTCAGCCACAGATAGAGCAAGGGACCAGCATAGCCCTCCACACACCTCTGCTGAGGTCCCCAACTGCCCAGAAAGTGCAGTGGACTGTACAGTGTACACACTAATATTAGCGTGTACACTGTACAGTCCGCTGCACATTCTGGTTGGTCAGGACCTCTGCAGCGTGTGTGGAGGCTGGGCCTGGTCCCCTGCTCATCTGGGGATGGGTGGGCACCATCTGTTGGGGTGGGGGCACTATTCCACCATGTGGGTGGCACTAGCAGTCAATGTACTGGGGTAGCATCAGGGTTTGGGGTGGGGAGGGGACAGTACTACCTACAATGGGCTGCATAGGGGATGGGGGTGTACATTACAATGGGCATGACATGGGCACTGGCACCACTTGAGAACTGCGGCATAGTGCCGCATACAGGGGTTGCACCCAGCAGAGCATTTTCGGTACTTAGAATTCTGCCTTCAGGGCACAGTTTGTGAAACCTGTTCCTGGGCTGTGGCAGCTTGTGTCTGCCACAGTGCCTCTTGCACCTTGTCGCAGCCCATCTCTAGCCGCAGGGACAGTGCAAGCCCAATTTGGGGCAGGCAGCCTGCAGTCGACGCAGGTCACCTTTGTGAATTGCATGGAGGCAGCCCTGGGTGCAAAGTGCACCTTGCATCATATCTGTTCGGTGGAAGCACCTTGCATCAGATGCAGGGCTTTGAGAATTGGGCCCTTGGTGTTAGGGTTCACAACCCTAACTCCGCATTCCACCTTCCCCCAAACACATACACACACACACATGCAAGCAGAGGAAGGGGAAAGTCAACACAACCAATCACAGTCAGCCATCATCAGGTAAGAGAAAGAACATATAACTCACTGAACATACCACAAAACACATCCATCATCATGGTTCACCAACTGTATGAGTTCTGCTGGCATGCCACGGTCTTGGGGAAAACCCTTCATTGCCATGCAAATGTCACCATCACATGATGGACCCTGCACTCCAACATCATGTAATGGTGCCATTAGCTTGCCAGCACAGGGTCCATAGGACCCTGCAATCCTACATTGTACACTACTTTAGTTACTATGGGACTACACAGTATGCAGGACCTTGCACTTGCATAGTATGGTAAAAGTATGATTCTGTCAAAGGATTCTGCACTCCCACAGTATAGAAAAATATGTCTGACTAAGAGGACAGTATTTACAGTAACCTGTTCTTGTACAGCCATAAACAAATGTATACCTCTGAGTGAAGGTGTGTTAGAGGTACACCCACATGCTGTAGAAGTATGGTGGGTGCACCACTACATGTAGTGTACTGCAAACTGCACCCTAGAGACCTATAGAAATGTATTGGGGCTACAGCATATACAGATGTGTAGCAAAATTATGTATATATGTGTGTGCTGGGGGGGCACAAGATGCAGAGAACCCTGCACTTCCACAGTATGTAATGGTGATATTTGCATGCCAGCACAGGGTCTATAGATACACTGTTGGAAAACTACGATTTTGTGGCAGTACACTTTTCGCTGGAGTATGTACTGGGACATTATGATAAATGTATGTTTCTGTGGGAGCACAGGGTACGAACTGATGACAGCTGTCTCTCATTGGTTGTGTTGCCTTGCCTCTTCCTCTGCTTGCATATGTGTGTGTGTGTGTGTGTGTGTGTGTGTGTGTGTGTTGTGTGGGAGGGGGAATGCAGAGTTAGGGTTGTAAACTCTAACACCAAATTTCCATACTTTTGTTGCTGTAATATGAACCCTAACTGATGCATTAGCGTTTTTGGCAATGAATATATATATATATATATATATATATTCGTGCCACTCGATAATGCATCATTACATCAAGTTTGAATGTGATGTTAGGGTTTACAACCTTAACACCTCACTCCCACCCCCACACCCCTCGCACCAACAGAACGGGTGTACCTTGGGGTTGTCAGCCCCTAATGCTCACCTCATCCTATGTGTAAGGAAGCTGAAATGGTACAGTATAGGAGAATGGGGTGAGCATTAAGGCTGACAACCCCAAGGCACACCCACAGCACTTGGTGTGTGGAGGGTGGGGGTGAGGTGGGGTGGGGTGTTAGAGTTGAAAACCCTAACACCACATTTCTAAACTTTGATGCTGGAACCCTAACTGATGCATTAACAATGTTTTTGCAAAGAATTTCCTTGCTTTTTGAGAAATTATAATTGTAGTGTTGTTTGCTTGTGTGGGAGCACAGAGGCCTCAGGCCTCTTTGGCTCCATCCCGCCACACATTCATATACGTATGTAGCTGTGTGAAGGCAGGGCCTCTGAGATTTGCAAGGCAAGAGTGATAAAATTGTCAGCATACCCATATCATTACCCTACCTGATGCACAATGTACAGCAAATTTTCAAATCCCCGCCAAAATGTAATTCTGCGCAATAGCAATGCCATTTCATGCAACGACTGCAAAAATACATTTTGGGTAGGACTTAAAAAAATGACAGCTGTGGCATACATTTGGTGGGGTAAGTGTATGTAGAAAATTTGGTGTCAAAATATTTTACATTTATGAAGTTACAAGTGTGTATAGTGAAATTGCAATGATGATCATAACTCAGCCATTTTGTGACATTTTGACACAAAATTGTTGACATGTCCTTTTGGAGACCCCACCTCATGAACAATATGACTGTCATTATGGAAATCCTTCTTGAAAGGTAAATTCACAAAGTGACCGTGAAATCGGCTTTTGGGTAGGAGTTATGGAACAACAGTCATAGTGTTCATGAGGAGGGGTTCCCCAAAGACTATGTTGAAAATTTGGGGTCAAAATGTTAAAACATGGCTGAGTTATGAAACATAGAAACATAGAAGTTGACGGCAGATAAGGACCGCAAGGCCCATCCAGTCTTCCCATTTCTTTTTCTACCTTATAAATGTGCCATCTGCCTTTGCTCTGTCAATGGCCTATTTATTCATACTCATCCATATTGCTCCCTTATGCCAATCCTATCCCCGTTTGAAGCCCTGCACTGTATTCATATCCACCACTTCCTGAGGTAGGATGTTTCATGCATCCACCACCCTTTCTGTGAAAAAGAACTTCCTCACATTACCCCTTAATTGGCCTCCCTCTAATCTCATGCTGTGTCCTCTTGTCCTGCTATTTTTCTTATATTGAAACATGTTAGACTCTTTCACCTTGTTAATGCTCTTAAGGTGTTTGAATGTTTCGATCATATCACCTCTCTCCCTCCTTTGCTCTAGGGTATACATATTGAGCTCCATTAATCTGTCCTCATATGTTTTCTGATGCAGTCCCTGCACCATTTTGGTTGCCCTTTTCTGGACTGCCTCAATTTGGTTAATGTCCTCATGAAGGTGTGGCCTCCAGTACTGCACACAGTACTCCAGATGGGGCCTAACCAGTGTCTGGCAAAGAGGGATTATTACCTCCCTCTTCCTACTCATGATACCCCTTCTAATACATCCCAACATTCCCCTAGCCTTACCTACTGCTTTAGTGGTCTGTTTGGATGATTTCAGGTCATCGGTGATGAAGATGCCCAAGTCTCTCTCTTCCCTTGTGACTGCCTGCATCTCCCCTCCCAGCCTATAGGTGGCTTCAGGGTTTCTCTTCCCTATGTGCATGATCTTACACTTCTTTGCATTAAACCCCAGTTACCACTCTTCTGACCATTTTGCTAGTTTATCCAGATCTCTTCTCATTCTGCTCACCCCATCTGGATCATCTACTCTGTTGCAGATCTTGGTGTCATCTGCAAACAGATCTTGGTGTCATCTGCAAACAGTTCATGAATAAAAGTTGAAACCCCCATTGAAATACATTAACCCACATTTACCTTAGTTTTTCATATTGCAGCTACCAGTTCCAGCAGCAAGACGTGTCTTCAATTGGGAGAGTGGATCTTGAATCTGAGACCTCTTCAGGTGAGTGAGGGTTTGTGTAGGTGCCAAGAGGTGTGTAGGGAGATGGGTGCACAGTGGGAGGTCAGGTGGGGGTGCGGGTGTGATCAGTGATGGCCTTTTTTTTGACAGGTTTAAAAAATAAAGATATTGAGAGACAGTTTTGTTATTTTCAGCAGCAAGCAAACATGGAAGGGTAGGGGGATGCCACTAGCCACCAACGAAATGGCAAATTGGCATTGGGAATTGGGAGGAGGAGGGCAACTAGCCCACCAAAAAATTTGATTAATAATGATAACATTAATATCGGGGAGGGAGATCCAATAGACCACCAGAAAAACCCTATATAAAATAAAAAATATATAACATATAATAATATATCTATAAAAATACAAAGCAAATAACATCAGAGATGTGGTGAGAGGGCTGCATATATGATGGGGGATTGGGGCTGAAGCAGCGCTCAGAGATTAACTGTATAGCTGTAAACTGCAGTACAACACAGAGTTTTTGCCCAAGTACTAAATGGTGTTTCACAATTTGTGAAAAAAATAAGGTTCTTTCACAAAAGACAGTGCTGCAATTTGCAGCAAAACAAAGGCTTGGATACAATAAACACATTTCTGGGCATTGTAAAAAAACTGACCCCAGAATCAGATTCCTTGGGCCCAGAAGAGGTAAACACAGCTGTTGGTGTTTACCAAGGGGCAGTATTTTTTGAAATATTTAAGTTTGTTTGCCTCCCTAACTGAAAACAAGATGGCGGCTGCATGAAAGAACATGCTCCATTTGTGAAAGAGAATGACACTTGTGTAAGTGAAACATACTTTCGCACAGGGCATCTAACTTTTCCCATAGGAAATAATGGGAAACTTTTAAATTTAATAACTTTTGAATGGATTGATATTTTTTCACCAAACCTTCAAAAGGCACCTCTGCAACCCAAGCCCGATATACCCTACAAATTTCAGACCAAACATCCAAGCCAATTCTGAGCAACAGCGTGACAAATAATTTACATAAAAATGATAATTTTCACATTTTTGACACACTGCATCTCTGCACCCACACATCCGACTGGAACAAAACTTGCCACATCAAGAGATCTTTGGTCCCTGATGGTGCATGCAAGACATCATGTGCATCAGTCAAACAGTTGCAAAGTTATTTAAGAGCAAAATTTTCAGTTTAATATAGAAATGACCGTTGAACCCTAACTCTAGGGGTGCTATTGTGGCCCTATTATATAGTTATATATTTGCCAGAGGCTGCATGAAAATAAATTATTTTTTTTGAATGATTGGTTATGACTTTTGATGACCTCAGTAACAGCAGAGCAAATTGGGGACATCACACTCTGTGTTGACTCCCACACTCTCTTGTGGGACAAGGAACCGCAGACTACTTGGACTAACTAGCCATGAGCTGCGCTAACCTCCCCCCCCCCATTTTCTTTTCTCATAGAGTGTCAGCACTCAGTTATGGTGCTGAATTATTTGGTACAGTATTTACATTCCTATGACAGGCATGAAGTGAGCATAATAGTGTAATTGTTTGTGACGTCTGACACATTGTTCTCTTTTTTACAATATATTTCTTACAGTTGTATCTCCAAGGGGCTTTGTCCCGCCCAGGGACTTGTTCACAGCACTGCTTTTCAAAGCCCTGAGAATGCCACAAGACCCAAGGGCTGGATTCTCAAAACACTCTAAGGACACAGAAGGTAATAGTAAATGGAGTCCACTCTGAAGAAAGGGGGGGTTACTAATGGGGTACCGCAGGGTTCAGTACTGGGACCGGTCCTTTTTAATGTCTTTATAAGTGACATTGCAGAGGGACTGGAAGGAAAAGTATGCCTCTTTGTAGATAACACAAGTATCTGCAACAGGCTTTTTTATTTTTATTTTATTTTATTTTAGTCTTTAGTAACCAGGTAAGGCCCACTAGGCACAAGTGCCTGTTTTCAGGGGCAACCTGGGAGCACTGGGTGGTTAAGTGACTTGCTCAGAGTCACACAGTATGCAAGTGGAGGTTGTAAGAATCAAACTCAGGTCTAGTCTGCTGGATGTATTAAGCTCACTCACACCTCGTTCCTCTAACCTGTAGGCTATAATGCCAGCCAAGGGTTGATACACAAGGGTGTGTGGAAAGGATGAGATGGGACTTGGCAAGGTTGGAGAAATGGTCAGAAGTATGGCAGCTTGATTCAATGCAAAGAAGTGCAAAATAATGCACCTGGGAAACAAAAACTCAGGGAAGAGTACACAATGGGGGAGGTAATAACAAAATGGAAAGGGACCTGGAGGTAATCATATCAGATGACCTTAATGTTGGCAAGCAATGTGAGAAGGCAGTAGGGAGGGCTGGGGGTATACTGGGATGTATAGGGAGAGGCATCACCAGCAGAAAACAGGACGTTGTTATCCCTCTGTACAGACAGTTAGTGAGACCCCATCTGGAGTACTGTGTCCAGTTCTGGAGACCCCATCTCCACAAGGACATAGACAGGATGGAGGCAGTGCAGAGGAGGGCAACTAAAATGGTGCACTGTCTGCAAGAGAAGCCATACGAGGAGAGACTAAAGGTGCTTAATATGTATACCTTTGAGGAAAGGAGGGAGAGGGGGGACATGATAGAAACTTTTAAGTACCTCAGTGGAATCAACAAAGTCCAAGAGGGTAGCATCTTTCAGAAAAAGAGATGTGCAAGAACAAGAGGACACAATTTGAAGATAGAGGGGGGACACCTCAGGGGCAATGTGAGGAAGTATTTTTTCACAGAGAGGGTGGTGGACACATGGAACCACCTCCTGAGGAGGTTGTGGGGTCTAAAACTGTGGGAGAATTCAAGAATGCATGGGACAGACATAAGGCAATTCTTGTGGGGGGTAGGAAGAAATAGGCTGTTGGTTAACTAGGATCTGCAGCTTATCCAGTAAGTAGGGAAATGGGCAGACTAGGTGGGCCAAGCGATCCTTAACTGCTGTCAAAGTCTATGTTTCTATGTTTCTATGTTTCTGTGTTATCAGAAATCCTGGAGACTCCAAGGTATATTTTACAGTTTGTAGAGAGCACCTTGTCTCCTGTTCTGTTTTTTCTGAGACTAGTCACTAGTCGAGGTAGGGAAAAGCTATCACAGTTTGTCTTCCCAGGTGTGATGCCACAACTGCCGAGCACTTTGTGAATGCCCTTGGTGCTGAGTTGAGGCCAAAGGGAAGAGCAGTAAACTAGTATTGGCACTTTCCTAGCTCGGATCTGAGATATTTTCTGTGTGATGGCGTGACTGTGATTTGTAAACAGGCATGTTCCAGATCCAGTGATCCCAGCCAGTGTCCTGACTGCAGAGATGGTATCAGTATTCTCGGTGTGACCATCTTGATTATTTTTTTTTTTTATTCTTCCTTAGATACCTTAGATCTCAAATAGGTTGCCACTGCCCATTCTTCTTGTGGGTGAAAAAGTACCTTGAGAATAGAGTGTCGTCCCACTGAGAGACAGGGACCTTTTCTACAGCTTTCACTAACAGTAATTTATTTCACTTTCTATTTCAGCAAAATTCTCTCTGTGGGAGAGTGTGCTGGAAAATGTTTGCATTTCTGCAGTCTTGGGAACGTTTTGAACTGAAGAAACAGTCCTTGGTCACTACCTCCAGAACCCATTGTTCTAACATAGTATTTACCCATTCCTGAAGGTAATGAGTCTGTCGTACTCCTACTGGCAAGGAATTGGCAACCTGGATGAAATTATATGGGGTTTTGCGCTGGCCGCAGCTGGGGTGCTGCTGCTGCATCAGTAGTATGCTTTGTGCCCCTTCTGCCCCTGGCCCTGTAGTATCCCCTTTGTGGCTTATACACACAGGGGGCATATGGAGTATAAACTCTTGGGAAGTAACCTCTGCCCCTGTCCCTCCCTCCCTTCCATTGGGCCTATTGGAGGTAGAAGGCTTGTCTCTCTCATTGTTGCTCTTGAGAGTGGTTCTGCTTTCATCCACTTTTTTCTTATATGCCTCTGTTTTTGTCAATAAAAAGTGAATTTCCTTCAAAGGGAAAAACCATGCTTTCGTTTGGGTATCCTGGGAAAGGATGGTAGTGTTTAACCAGAAGAATGTTCTTAAGGATACTGCATGAGCTAGAACTCTAGCTTTAAGGTCATTAGTATCTACAGCAGTGTGGAAATGGCATTGAGTGGTGTCCAGGGCTTGTCTTCAAGTGGCAACCAAGTCCTACATCAGATCACTGTCTGCTCTATCAGCAAGTGCCAGAACTGTGTTCACTACTGCTTTCCAGTTATGTGCTATATATGCTGAATAAGCTGCCTGCCTAATGAGCAAAGCAGCTAGATATCCCATCAAAATAGTGAGTCAAATATAGCAACTCGAAAACAGTAAGGCAAATACAGTGCTCATCATTTGAGCGATGTATTTACAGTGCATATTAAGTTCAACTCTGTAAGGGGTATTGCTCTTGTGTTCCACTTTTTGCGGCTCAGAGATGGTTATTTTTAGTGAGTGGGGTTTGAAGTGAAGCCCCCAATTGGGGGTGCATGGGAGTACTGCCCCCACTTAAGTGACTTCTAACAGGGGGTTTGCCATCATTGTTTGGTGCAATGTTGCAATATGTTGTTATAGTTCTCACTGTTTTGGAGTGGCTGATATTGCCCTGCACGGTTTTGCAGATGTGGTTTTGACATGGGACCAGGCAGCTGTAGTATAAACTTTTCTTTATCGTAGCATCCAGTTTTTCTGAATTCTTTTCTGGAGGCTGTGCAGAGAAAGAGTGACTTTTGCTCTCTCACAAGCAATAGTCTGGACAACACCTTGGTCATCAAGGTGGGCATACGGGTGTTCTACCTCCTGTCTGTCCACCTGATATTTTCTATTAATCTTTTTTCTATGGCTGCAGCTGAAGTAGGTGCAGACATGACTGATATGGTCTTCCTAAGGAACTTTTGTAAGGGGCTAACAACCTCCTTGAGGGAGCCATGCCCATCATGTACATAAATTCAGCATCCTCTTCATCCTCCTCAGTTTACTGAGGGTGGATGTTTAGAGTATTGAGCATTTGTGTGACAAGTGAGGAAAATGAAGTGTAGTTCATTTTGTCCTGGAGGACAGCCAAAATCTTGTTCAGGTGGATCCTTTGATTTGATGGGATCACCTTCCTCCTCTTTTATATAAAATTCATTCTTGCTTCTCCTCTGCAGACAGGCTGGGACTTGAGCCAGGGGCTGAGGGCATTTGTATTGATAAATTTCCTATAGCCTGGATGGCTTGGAAGAACTGCCACATTTATGATGTGTCCTCTGATGAGGGCATTTTCTCTTAATCATCTGCCTGCTCCTTTCTCCATTCAGGAGGAGTGGCAGTGACATTTTTTGCAAGTGCCCTGTAAATAAGCAGCACACACCCTGCTTCTGTCAGAAGATGGGCGGCTGAGGTGGTGTGTGGAGGGCTGTGTCACTCTCCATTACTGCACTGTGGCAAGGATAGTCAGGTAAGGGAGACTGGGGGTGGGTTGTCAGTGCCATGGGATGGAGGGGGGCCACTAGACACCAACCTGGAACAGGCTGGGGGGTTCAGAGGACCAGTAGTAGGGGCCAGGGCTGGGTCTGTGTTGTCTGGGAGGCATTACTTGCACCAATGTCACAGATATGGGGACAGGGATCAGATGGGGGGAGTGACCACTGGACACCATGGAGAATTTTCTTTTAGTACTCGGGCAGGGCATCGGGTGGGGGGGACCACTAGACACCAGGGACTGAACTACTGACCATCAGGCATGGGTGCAGGTGGGAGGCAGGGACCACTAGACACCAGGGAATATGTTGGCATTTAGTGAGCAATGGATTGGGTGGGGGAGAGGGACCACTGGACACCAGGGAAGGGTTGTGTCAGTATTAGATAGGGGATCAAAGAGGGGGACCTTGGACACCAGGGAATTGTTTTGAAATTACAAGGATGATATTGGAAGGGAGGAGGGGACCACTAGCACCAGGGAATTGTACAGGAAATACAGGGAAATGCTGTATAGTTTATGGGTGTGGGATCGGAGAGAGGGGGAACCACTAGCACCAGGTATAGATACTCCTCTAGGTCTGAGCAATTGGAGGCAGTGGCACAGTGCAAACATGCTTGGCTACCCATGCAAATGAGACCATAATGGGCATGCAAATGGCCCCTTAGCACTTTGCATGCCCAGTGGAATCATCTGCATGGGCCCCTTTGAATATAGCAAATTGCACTCCAGTGATATCCATTGTGGCACTGTACTTTGGCAGCCATGCACTGGGTTAACATTGCCTTATATTCAGTTGAATAGCACTGGTCTGCTATTCCACTGAATATGGCATCTTCAGGCACCCGGGCAATCGCAAAATGGAATGCAAATTTTTGTGCTCTGCTTTGAGTGATTTTGAATATTGGGCCACATATGTCTTGGCTGTAGGTGAGAACAAAAATTGGCCACAGGGCAGGGATTCTATGTAATTTTCATATTTCCAGATCTCAGAAGTTAAGTTAAGCAGCCATCACAAAATTCCCCACATCTGGAGAACATTTCACCTGTACCATGCATGCCAGATTATGTGCAATTTCATCAAACACCGCAAAAATTGAACACTCTGATCAACCCTAACTATACTTTTGCTAGCATGCAAGTATTATATATTTTGCATGACAGCACCCCTTTGTTTGTTAATCAGAGCCCTTAATTTAACCAAATAATCACATCAAAATTGAATGCCAGTATAACTCGACAAAAGGAATAAAGTAAAAAGTGTAACTGTATTATTATTAAAACTGTATTGAGCACTGTAATCTCTTATAAAATATCACATTTACAAAATGGTAAGACCACTTATGGTCTGTGAGTGTTTCCTTTCAGGTTGTTAATGACAAATTGTTGCAGGTTCGCTGAGTAGCACTAGCATTTAATTGGTCGTTATGCAAGCAATAATGCCCAATAAGGTTGGTGGTATTGGGCAATATCGGACCGCCAGGGGTGTAATGAGACCTGATATTGCAGGCAGAGGGTCTTATAGCCCCTGGAAGGTCCAGTATTGCCCATACTGCCCACCCTGGAGGGTATTATTGCACTTAGAAAATATGCTGTTTATCAAATTTTTTTAATTCAAATATTTGAAAGATGAAAAAAAGAATCAAATTAAAATAATTTAGTCCAAAGCTATGTGTATTGTAAAGTAGTCCCTCAGCTGGCACAATTGCCAGTAGAGGGTGTTGCCATTGGATCCAATCAGTTTTCTTTCTGTGACCATTTGACATATCATACGATTTTAATGTCATCATACCCCCCATTGTCTAGTATTTCCTCTGGTCACCTCCTCCCCCATCAGCATCCTAGTTACTCTGTTCACAAGTTAGAAAGGAGATGGCTACTGTTGTTGATATTTTAAATTTCTATCATTGCCACATTTTCCTATAGCAACAGTATAGTGGAGTGGCACTGGGAAGCAGCATGATGGTTGCGGTCAGCACAGCAGACAGATCGTGGTCGGGTACTGCTGTGTGATCACAGTCTGGAATCTGGGTGAGCAATCTTTTCCTTTTTTAAGTGGAACTGTTTATTTAAAAGCAAATTGCTCATTTCAGAAAACAGAGTGAGTTGCAGTGCAGGGGCTGCTCATGGATTCACATCGCAGTTTGTGACCCAAAAAATGCCATTCACTAATCAATTTAAGATTTGTTTAGCAGCAATTGCGAATCAGTTTGTAGACCAATGTTTTGTGTTTTTTTTCTTTTTTTCCCCTACTTAGTAGTTAGCACTTTTTGCCCTACCTAGTAGTGGCAGTAAGAGCATTAGCAGTGCCATACGTTCTCCACCGCCCACCCCCCCCCACGGGTAGCCACTGATTGATTTTGTCTTCTGTCCCTGACTTCAAAGTCACTGTCACCAACTCTTGGATGTCCACATGCGTGCAGCACAAGACAGCACAGCACAGCAACATGGAAGAAGAGGGTGGGCAGCAAGTTCTGTAGTGGGTGGAGCAGTACATGGCATGACAAAGAAAAATACAGCCAAGAATTCCAGACTGCTTGGTGTTCCCAGCAGAGACAGTATGTGAAATAATCATGATCACCACTGCCCATTTCAAGGAAAAGCCAGCCCTGATGCCCTGACCAGTGATGTGCACACAATTCCAGGGGAAAACTGCATGGGGCTGAAAATCATCCAGTCTGGAGGTAAGGGTTTAAAAAGATTGGGGGCTAAGGTACTGGGATTGTTGATAAGCTTGACAGGTCCAGTTCAGAAATGGGTAAAAGAGTTGCATCGTGTTGTGTCGGATTTGGAGACTGGGGTAAGGACACATTTATATTAATATGCTCAATTTAAAAGTAACTTTTTAAAAAACTGCTCCTCAAAACCAAGTCATTGCTAATCAAAATGTTTTTGATTAGCAGTCACTGCTAATCAAGATCCCGACACTAATTTATGAATTATATTTTCACTGATATGACATCAGGAAGTCCTAACACTATTGCCCTGACATCATATCAATGGTATTATGGCTTGGAATGTTCAAAGATGAGCAATCTATATAGACTATTACAAAATTTAAAAATATTCTCTTTTTTTCATTTTCCTTTGTACACATAATTAAGGCTGCTGTATGTGAAGACCTGTTATACAGCCAAGAGGTCTTCATAAGCTCCAGCCTCTATGTGTGCCAGCATTCTAAGTTATCTTTTTGAAGTTAAAAATGAGCATCATTTCCCAACTGTCCTCCTAGCGCAGCACATTGATTGCACCACATTACTGACTCCTCTGATGTTCTTATGTAAATCGAGCAGATATACAGTAAAACCTCGCTTATCCGAACCCTGGTTTTCCAAAACTCTCAGTTATCCAAAACAGAGTCTTGTCCCCCACATGTAACACACATTCTTCCTAACAACTCTTAACAGCTTAACAACTGATCCATAGTGATCGCATTACAGTGTGATTAGTGCTTTCTCCCAGGTGGATGTTAGCACCTCCTTAATGTATTACTGTCCCCCTAACTGCTGTTCTCACCTGCTGAGAGCTTAGTAGTAATCCCCCCTCCCGTTGCTGCAGGCACTGGAAGCAAGTGATAAAAGTACTGTTGTTGCTCAGTGGTTCAGTCTGTGATGATACGCAATATTGTAATCCCTCTTTCTTAAAATAAAGAATAATCTTTGTGTTATAAAGTAGTCTGCATGTGGTAACTTTTATTTGTTCCCTAGTTAATGTTCACTGTGTAATAATAGTGATATTTATAGATAGTCCCTTTAGGGGAAACCTGATACTGTCTTTTCCTGTTTCCTGTGTTCAACACACAGGAATTCTGCCTGCGTGCAGAAGTTGAGCTGAGCTGATGTTAAGAATAAAGCCTAATAAGAAGCAACTGAGGTGTGTTGGCATTTACTACATTGGTGACGAGGATAAACCGGGCCCAAAATGGCGATGTTTGGGTCTATGGCAGTTTGATGGCACACGTGACTGGTTTGAATGTGTGGAGCATTTGGAACATTTTTTCAATGCAAATAAAATCACAGACAATCAGCAATGCTCTATTTTCCTCTCTATTTGTGGCCATAAGACTTATTCTTTGATCTGTAAGTTAGTGGCTCCACAGCGTTCGGGGACTAAAACCCTGTGGGACTGGGAACTGTGCACATTGGCTCAAAACCATATCAATCCCCCAACCTTCAGCTATTCTGCAGTCACATAAGATTCATGCCAGGATGTGTCAGCCAGGGGAGACAACTGCAGACTATGTGGATGGCATTTGGCAGAGCTTTCTGAATTTGAAGACACTTTGGATCATATGCTCAGGGACCAGGTGGTGAGTGGAGTGCAGGATGAATGCATTCAATGCCATTTGTTCACAGAGACAGTGCTTGATTTCAACAGGGTGGTGAACATTTCCCTGGCCATGGAGGCTGCAGCTCGACAGGCTCAAGAGTTGCGGAGCTCTACTTTGGAAAGGGCTGCCCTGGTGTATCAGGTGGAACAGCCTGACCAATCTGCCTTACCATCATCAAAGTCATGCTCTGCATGTGGCAGCCTACAGCAAAGCTTCAATCGTAGAGACACAGATGAGTGATGTTTCCATTGTGGTGGTGCACACAAATCAGAGACTTGCAGGTTCTGAGAGGAGAATGTTGGCACTGCCGGTGCCGGGGCCATGTAGCCCAACTTTATTGCTTTGAGAGTATGCCCCAGGGCCAGTCATCCCAATCTACAAATCACCAAGGCCAAACCAATTTTGTAGAAGAGGAAGAGCCGGAGGCAGAGCGTGATGATGGAGTCTACGTATACGGTTGCTGATCATTGTTTGCCTCCTATCCCGGTGCAAGTGACAATGGACAGTCATTTTGTGGATATGGAGGTTCACACAGGGGCATCATTTTTGGTGATGGGGAGAAGCTTTTATTCTACCTTGTGGGTACCTGCAGAAGCCCCAGTACTACAACTAGCAGGGGTGCAATTTTGCGCATATACAGGCAAACTGATTCCATTGGTAGGAAAGATGCTGGTCCAAGTGACTATTGGGTCACAGCAGAAGCTATTGCCCTTACTTGTGGTGCAGCGAGAGGGTCCATGCCTGATGGAGCATAACTGGCTGTGAGAGTTGAAACTGGACTGGCAGAGGATATGTTTGCTTCAGTCTGTAACACTGGAAGAGGTGTTGGAGAAGACATCTTCTGTATTTTTGCCAGGACTGGGTACTTTGCAGGGAATGATTGCCCAGATTATGGTGAGCCTGGAGGCTCAACCCCAATTTTTTTGGCCACATGTTATGCCGTATGCTCTCTGTAGTAAAGTGGCAGAAGAATTGCTTCATCTGGATCAGGTAGGGATACTGCAACTTGTCTAGTTTTCAATGGGGGAAACCCCCATTATGCTTATGATAAAGAGTGATGGGTCAGTGAGGATTTGCAGGGACTGTAAGATCATAGTGAACAGAGTGGCTAAATTGGACTCTTACCCAATTCCTAAAATCAAAGATTTGTTTGCTTCAGCTGGGGGGGGGGGATTGTTGTCCAGGTTTGACCTGTGTCATGGTTATCAGCAGTTACTGTTGGATGAGGAATCTAAGGAGCTATCGACAATCTGTACACATCGGGAGTTGTTCAGGTATACCCATCTACTTTTTGGGGTGGCGTCAGCCACAGGAATTATTCAATGAGCAACTGAGGGAGTGCTACAGGGCATACCAAATGTTCTGGCATATCTGGATAACATACTCCTGATGGGACCAGACCAAGAGTCACATCTGGACACTTTACGGACTGTGCTTCAGAGACTGCAGCAGGTAGGATTGAAGCTCCGCAGGGACAAATGTTAATTCTTGGTTAAGTCTGTATAGTTTTTGGGTCATGTAATTGATGTTCAGGTCCTGCACCCTGTAGGGGATAAGGTAAGGGCAATTGCAGAAGCCCCTGCACCAAGGTCAGTGTCAGAACTGAAGGCATATTTGGGGCTTTTAAAATTATTACCACTGATTCCTGCCTAGGTTGTTAACAGTGTTAGCACCATGACATCGTCTTTTGCACAAGCGGGTTCCATAGAAATAGGAGAAGGCTCAGGAGGTGGCATTCTTGGCTTCAAAAAAAGTTATTGCAGTCTTCTCAACTGTTGATACATTTTGACCCCAAGTTACTAATGGTCCTGGTCTGTGATGTGTCCCAATATGGTGTGGGGGTTGTCCTCTCACATGTATTACAGGATGGATCTGAGAGGCCCATTGGGTTTGCATCATGCACAATGGCACCCACAGAAAAATAAAACTATTCTCAGTTAGACAAAGAGATATGGCAATACTATTTGGAATAAAGATATTTCACCAGTATTTGTATGGATTCCAGTTCACAATCCTCATGGATCATAAGCCTCTGGTGAGCCTTTTTGGTGAATGCAAATCAGTGTCTTCATTGACACTGAGCCGTATGCAGCTGTGGGCACTGACTTTGTCTGCCTACCAATATGAAATCAAATATTGGCCTGGAGGATTGCATTCCAATTCTGATGCCTTTAGTAGACTACCTTTGCCAGATTACCCAAAGCAGGTTCTGGAGCCAGGAGACATGACCCTATTATTGGATTTGTTAGCTGAGACCCCAGTGATGGCAAATCATATTGGTAGGGAGACCCATCAGGACCAAAAATTGCCATCTGTTTTGGGGTGGGTACAGAATGGGTGGCCTGGATAGGTGTCTGAGGAGACATTAAAGACACTTTTTCAGCAGTGTTTTGATTTGGGAATTCATGCTGGTTGTCTAATGTGGGGAAGCAGAGTGGTAGTACCCCATCAGTTGAGGACTAACGTTATGGAGCTGTTACATGACACACATTCTGACATTTCTAGAATGAAAGGGGTGGCATGGCGTGTGATTTGCTGGCCGGATATGGAGAAGGAAATAGAGGAACTGGTGAGCAAGTGTACAGCTTGTCAGGAGATATGCCATGCACCAGCCCTGGTATTGGTGCACCCGTGGGAGTGGCCAGATAGACCATGGGTATGGGTGCATGCTGATTTTGCAGGGCCTTTTCTGGGGAAAATTTTATTAGTCCTGGTGGATGCATACTCCAAGTAGGTGGAGGTGCGAGTAATGTCTTCAGTCAACACAGAGGCCACTGTGGCCCAGCTTAGGGAAATATTTTCCATTTGTGGGTTACCAGAATTTTTTCTGTGAGACAATGGGCCCACCTTTATGTTGAGGGGGTTTCAAGAATTTATGGAACACAATGGAATCTGATACATTTGGACTGCATCCTATCATCCAGCCTCTAATGGTTTAGCTGAAAGGGCAGTGCAAACAGTGAAAGAAAGGTTGCAGCAGTTGGGTTCAGAATCTATGCAAATGCATATAGCAAGGTTTTTGTTGCAATATTGGGTTACACCACATGCAACAACAGGGGTGTTGGCATCAGAGCTATTGTTTGGCAGGACAATTCACTCCCATTTGAATTTGATCCAGCCAGTTTGGGGGACCAAAGTGCGTCAGAGTCAGGCAGAAATGCAGGGGGCCAGAGGGCATAGGACAGACCTGAGTTCCTTGCAAGTGGGAAAGTCTGTTTGGGTTGCAAGTTTTGGAGACACAAATCACTGGGTGCCAGGGGTGTTGTGTGCACAAACTAGCCCAGTATCCTTTAAGATGCAATTGCCATCAGGGAAAGTGGCAAAATGACATATGGACCATATCCATGGGGTATTGGCAAAAATACCCTCCGCAGTTGGGGGACTGGAAAGGAATACAGAGTGAAAGAGCATGGAGGATTGGAAGTCGCACCAGGGGTACCAACTGCAACAGTGGCAGTAAACTCTGGGAGTAATAGGGAGGGGTCAGACACTCAGGAATGTTTCACAGATCACCTCTGAGCCGGATCAAGTTACAGGAGTTGTGGGAGAAGGAGAGGTGTCAACTCAAGATGATCCAGTGGTACCTGTGCTCCGTAAGTCAAAAAGGATCATAAGGGTGC
Source organism: Neoceratodus forsteri (assembly GCA_016271365.2). Classification (NCBI taxonomy): domain Eukaryota; kingdom Metazoa; phylum Chordata; order Ceratodontiformes; family Ceratodontidae; genus Neoceratodus; species Neoceratodus forsteri. Next base: position 239,568,431 of record CM057459.1, on the reverse strand, counting down.
CAGACAGGTTAAATCTATAGTCAGATTTTAGAAAAGGAGGGATGTAATAAAGTGGTCTGCATGTTGTAATTGTTATTTGTTCCCTAATTAGTATTCACTGTGTAATAATAGTGATATTCAATGATAGTCCCTTTAGTGGTAACCTGAAATTGTCTTTTCCTGTTTACTGTGTTCAAGACACAGGTGTGTAGAAGATGAGCTGAGTTGATGTTGAGAATAAAGCCTGATAAAAGGCAACTGAGGTGTGTTGGAATTTACTACACTTTGGTTGTCTTTTAAATTTCTAACCTGTTGCTGCCGTCTGTGATGGCAGGTGATACAATACTGTAATGTGGATGAGACAGAGAGCTCCCAGATAGAAAACAAAAAAAGGAGCATCTCTACAAACTTGTTTGTGACAACGCTGCCAGTACAGTACTGCTGTTAGTACGCTTATTACACTCTCCAAATCTTCCAAGTTATCCTCAACTCTTTTGTGTGAGTGACTATGCAGACTACAGTAGTTACGATAACTGGATTTGCCTTAATGTTTGATTGAGTCCTTTGCTCCACTCTTACTTGCAGCTTTAAATTGGCTTTATTAGGGATGTGGGCTTAAAGGTAGAATCAGCTTGTCGAGCTGCAGATGTTCTGTGTCATTCACAGTCGCTGCCAGGATGAAGTCATGATCAGTTGAAATGTCAAGTAAAGGGCCCTCGCTTATCCAAAACTCTGCTTATCCGATCTTTTTTCGTATCTCCCAATACATTTTCAAGAATGGGGTTTTACTGTACTTAAATGCTGTTGGGCTGTAACATTTTTAAAAACTTACTTATTCATAGATAAACAAACAGTCATTTTATTTATTTTTATTTAAAAGTTGGTAACCGGGAGAGGCACACTAAATCGAGGCTCGTTTCCAGGAGTGACGCAGGGAAGGAGGGTAGAGGAGGTATGGTTAAGTCAAAATACATGGTATTAAGTAATTACAGTGATACAGGCAAGAATACATAAGTCAAGCCAGAAAAAGATTACAAGGCATGCTTGGGTACGAGGCAGATATGTATAACAATGTGCAGGTAGACATACTGTACAATGTAATGTCAGCGACAATGAACAATATACAAAGATTGCCTTGGAAGAGGCAAAGTGCATGGCACAAGTTTACTATACAGAGAACAGCAGTGCAAACAGGTAGGTTATCACCTACTAGGTTGATCGAAAAAGTGCTGTGCAGGCGAGCAGGTACTACAAACTACAGGGGTACGCACAAGGTGAAGGAATCAGGGAGGTTGATTTTAAGGGCATGGTACTTTGGAGTCATGAGAATCTGGCAATGGGTTACCCAGATTGTTGGCACGAGCAGGGAGGAGGTGGCAAATGGTAGTGGGTCCTTTAAAAGAGATTTAGCGACAGTAGTGTTTGGAGTGATCAAGGGAGGGAGTTCCACAAATTTGGGAAGTAGAAAGACAAAGCTGCCTTTCTAGAGCTGGAGTGAGGTTGAGGAAGGGTGAAGAAGCAGGGGTCCTGCATGTGGAGGCAGTAGGAAGTGTGAGGGGAAAAGGAGGCGAGGTAGGAAGTGAGTGTGCTGAACCAATACTTGGCCACTATGATGCAGGTGTGATGGTCTCAGCAAGAGGATAGGGAAGAGAGTGATAGTGAATAGTAGAGGTTACAGTGATGAGTTCTAGGAGGGGTGTTTAAGGTGAAATGACAGAAGGCACTGAACAGGATATCCAGTCTGAAGAGGGTGGATGCTGAGGTAGACCTGAACACAACATCTGCATCATCGAATAGTGGAAGGATTGTCCTGGAGAGTAGGATCTGACAAACGGGGAGGGAGAGGGCATCTTTATTTCTGTAAAGAGTGCCCAGTTTGGGACAGAGCTTGGAGTGAATGTGGTTGATGTGAGTGATGAAATCTAGGCGGATGTTGAGCCAGACTCCTAGGTATTTGTATGCCTGGACTATGTCTAAGGTAGTGCCATCAAGAGTGGAGAAAGAGGGAAGGGGAGTGTGGAGTTTGGAAAGTTTTGGGATGTGCTGATGTTCATGAAGACTGTTTTTGCAGTGTTTACTTTTAGCTGGTTGTCCTGGAACCAGTCCAGGATGCGACTGAAGTCCGATTGTAGTAGGAAGGATACCTCAGAGGCAGACGGGCCTGAAGTGTAGAGGATGGTGTCATCTGCATAGAGGTGAATGTGGGAGTGAGAGCACATGAGGGGGAGATCATTTAGAAAAATGGAAAAGAGGATGGGACCCAGAATAGAGCCTTGTGGTATGCCCGCTAGGATTGGGAGTATCACCAGCCTAGATGTATTGGGATTGGCCTGAAAGGCAAGGCAAAGCAAATTTAATTTTTTTGGCACCAAATCCCAGAGGCTCTAGATGCCTAAAAGTAGAACAGAGCAAATAACAACAATTAAAAATAAGGTAAACTACTCAAGTAAAGCTCTATAAAATATTAAGATTAATAATCAGAGGGATAAAAAGTCCATACTTTTCTTCAGACAGTCGGGTAGTTTGGGTAGTTCAGATAGTGTCCTCGGCAAAGGCCAGGCAGAAGGAGTGGGCTTTTAACCTCTGCTTGAACACCTTAATAGAGGGGGATATTGTGGTTTTCTTTCTCATCATCCTGGCATTCCATAGCACCATCCGAATGGGATTTGTGGGCATTGCCAGCCCCCTTGCTGCCTGCCCACTCAGTCTGGTGGGACCTCTGGAAACAGAAACCAAACACATCTGGCCTCTCTCAAGATTCCATTTAAACCCAGGGCATCTCCTGCACCTGACCACCCAACTACCACTCACCTCCCCTACCTCAGCTGCTCCCTGCCATTGTTGACCCAACCACACCCTTGTAATCCCAACCTCTCTGCAGTGCCTTACTGCAACAGATGGAAGTGGGAGGTCAGCAGAGGGGTGGAGGTCATGCAGCTGGGGCACAGCATAGCTGACTTGCAGCAGATTACAATCTCAGCACATCCCCACCTAGTGACTACCACAGACTGAGTGAGGCAAGCTACTAAACCTTGCCCTTTAACTGGCAAGGATGACTACCCCGAGCGCAAACTCTCTGTTTCTAACTACACAAACACACAACACAGTCACACAAAGTTAGACAAAACTTTACCAGTCACTCACATACCAACCATCCAGTCACCCCCTCCCAGACTACAAACCACCCCACAAACAAATCACCCCCCTCTTCCCCTAGTCACGCTAAACAGAATACTAAAAATATTGTTGAATACAAGGGAAAGCTCAAAGTGCAGAGTACTGTAAAAATTGCAGTCCAGTATTCCACTGGAAATGAACAGTAGCTTTTCAGTTAATTAAGGGTTCGGTGTCCTATAGATAACCATCTGCTTGGTTGCTGTTTAGATTCCACAAGGCAGTTCTAAAACTATAGGGTACCACAGGAAAAAGGTGCTCACACCACCCCAGTCCAGAAAAAATCCTTAGAACTACCAAAATTGAGACAAAGGCAGCTAAAGAGGAGCAAAGCCTTTAGGACAGGCTGCAATGTCACACTCCTCTCACCAGTGAGATATAGCAAAAGTCTAGATGACAGGGCACTCACCCTCCGACACCAGTTCGAGCACTCCAGATATCTTGGAAAAAACTGCTCACCCCAGGACCTCCGTTATTCTGTCCAAAGTTGCATGGGAGGAAACCAACAGCCTTCAGCATGCCAGGGCAGCAGTCACGGCAATGCTATACTTCTGCTGCGGAGAACCCACCACATGGGTGGGAACGGCTGTGCCTCTTCCCGCAAGAGCCTAACAAAAGTGGACCACTCCACACAAACTCCAAGACCAGATGGAAATGACGGAAGCACCGGAGGGGTTTTCCTGTGGGGTAGTGGAGCTCTCACCTCAGACCATGCTGGTTACCCCCACCCACTTACCGCCACACCACCACAGATGATTATCCTGCCTCCACAGAAGGATCAAAGATAGGGAGAGCCTCCTCTGTAGTTGTACAACAAACAGCAGGATCCACCATGGCCACTCAGAAACTCTCAGATCTCCACAGCAGCCTTCCCATCTTCGGGTGCAGCGGGGGTGAGTAGACACAGCAATCCGAAGAATTTTAGGTCCTCACTTCTGCCTTCTGTGTTAAATACACTGACAAATAATACAACATTGTGCACTATGCTTCTTCATCCCCTACAAAGAAATTACTAAAACTCCTATTCTACCTTACTTCTTGAGCCCTGCCTACTCTCAGTCCCTAAACTAAACTCTAAAAAACTAAAACCCTGCTCTCCCATGCATTAAACCAAAGTACTCCTGCAGCTTATCAAGTGAGCAGAAATACAGGAGAAATACAGGAGAAAACAAACCCAAACACATGCGCTGCTCAGAGCCTGTGCTGACAGCAGCCACGTGTGGCTGCTATCTTGGATTCAGCAGCCACCCTGAAAGGTAGGAGCAGAACCATTGGACTGTTAGTAGGAAGAGTCCAGCTAGTTCTAGTCTGTTGAGAAGGAGAGTATGGGAGATGGAATCAAAGGCCTTGGCTAGATCTATAAACATAGCTGAAGTAAGGTGTCCTAGGTCAATGCCAGTGAGGATGGTGTGTCTCACCCAGAGTAAAGAGGAGACAGCAGAGTGGTTCTTTCTAAAACCCCATAGGTAAGGGAACAGGAAATTAGACGAAGGTAAGGAAATGGGTGAGTCTGGTTAGGACAAGGGATTCTTGGAGCTTGGCCAAGACAGGGAGGAGGGAGATGGGGTGGTAATTTCCTGGTTTGGCCCAGTCACCGTCTTTATGAAGGGGGATTACTTTTGCAGAATTTCAGGCCTTTGGGATGAAGCCAAGGGTGAAGGAGAGATTAAGAAAATGTGACAGAGGGTGGGCAATGGCTGGGGTAGATATCTGAAGAAGGAGAGGGTCGAGCCCATCAGGACTGGATTTATGTGGGTTCAGGGACTGGAGGGCACGGAGTGCCTCCTGGGGTGTGACAAGGAAAAAATAAAAGTCATTTGGGGTAGGGGGAGACAGAGGTGCTGTGGGTGTGTGTGGGGGGTTCTGGGCTATGATGGAGAAAAGTGAAAGTCATTGGGGTAGGGGGAGATGGAGGTGCTGTGAGGGGTATGCGAGGGTTCAGGAGATGGAAGAGAGGGATGGGGAGAGGAGGGTGGGCAGGGGTGGAGGGTAGGGTGCAGGTCATAAAGAAATTGTTTAGGGTGGAGGCAACAGTGAGAGGGTTGGAGGCTAGAGTGCTGATGATCAGGAGGGGGGAGGAGCTAGATGGGGGCTTGAGAAGGGAGGAGAGTGTATGCCAGAATCTATGGGGGCAGGTGAGGTTATCCTGTAGTGAGTTCTTAAAGTAGTGAGAGCTAGCTGCCTTGATAGTTTTGGTATGTATGTTTCATAGGTTGAGAGGTTGTTTGGGGATTGGAATGCTTTGTAGCAAGTCCAAGCACAGTTGCATTTGTTGCAGGGTTGGATGATGTCAGGTGAGATCCATGGATGGTGAAAATGTTGCATCCTACATCAATGTGGTGGTGGTGGGGGGGTTGTTCCAGACATTATTTAGTATCTATCAGAAGAGGGAGAGTGCCTTGTTGACATCTGTAGAGGTGTAGAATAGGGACCAATCTCAGGGTGCAAGATCGTGAAGGAGATGAGAGGTGTTCAGGGAGCACTTAGAACATGTCCAGTGGTAGGTGAAGGGAGCGGGGTATCTAAAGTTTGTGAGTACAGTAGATCATGAGGTGGTCGCTAAATAAGTCGGGGCAAAAACCGGTGGTGGAGATACAATGAGGGTGTGAGGACAGGGTTCAGTCCAGGAGGGAGTGGTTGTTGGAGTGGAGGTTGGGTCTAGTGGGTTTGTTGATGAGCTGGTGTAGGTTGAGAGTACTCTATTTGTTGGGTGATAGGTTTTATGGCAGGGGAGTACTAATTCAGGTTAAAATCATTGAGTAGGATGAGTTCACCTGAGCTGGCAGTGGATGAAAGGGATGAGATGGTGTTGACCACAGAAGAGGGGGAAGCTTTGGGGGAGAAGTATAGCATGCCAATGAAGATAGGGAGCGAGGATGGGTTGTAGCAATTTAATAGGAAGGATTTTGTGGGTCTTAAGGACTGCCTCACTGGTAATTAGGGAGCTAGGTAGATTTTGGTGGTAGTAGATTGCTACTCTGCCACCTTGCTTAGAGTGGTCTTGTTGTAGGAGGTGGTAGTCTGGCAGAGAGAGAGTAAGGTGTCAGGGATTCTGAGTGATAGCCATGATTCAGTGATGCAGAGTATGTTTGGGGAATGCTGTGTCACCCAGAATTTGAGGAGATCTATCCTGGGAAGTAGACTCCTGTTATTGAGGTGCAAAATGGTTAGGCCTTTTGCAGGAGTAGGGGTTTCAGGGGTAGGGCCAGGGTTTGGCTGGATGTCTCCAGCTAGTAGTAGTAGTAGGAGGAGGAGGTAGAGGAAGGAGAGTTTGTTTGAGGATTTATATAGTTTTCACCTACTGTGGTGAGCATGTTGGTTTTTTGTTGTGAGGGTGAAGTTAAGCCTGTGGATGAGCTCCAGGTTGAGAGAGGGTAACAGCAGGATGCCAGATGGGGGGATTGGGAGGTAGGTGGGTGAGGAAAGGTTGATACAGCACAGGGGAGAACTGGTTATATGTAATGGTCTTAGATGGTTGTTTATAACAGAGGGTACAGAGTGAGAAGTGGGAGAATGGGTGAGGAGAATAAGAGGTAGTAGGGAGAGTGGAGTGGGGAGGGAAGAAGAGGGGGAAGGAGTGCTAGTAGAAGCAGCCAGGTATGCTCAAATTGCATTTTGAGAGTAGGAGAGGCTACTAGTTGGGGAATGTGGTGTGTGTGTGGGGGGGGGGGCTGAGCAGATACAGCTGCTTAAGTTGAAACCGCTGGTACAAACCTGGGAGCAGCTTAGTTTGCATCTAGGGAGTGGTAAACAGCAGCCTGCAATGATGTACTAAGCTGGCTATGGGAGGTACCACTGCTTTAAGCCTAGTGGTGGTGGGATGTTCCACAGCTAAGTTAAGGGGGACTAGGAGTAGAGCAAGTAGTATAAGGATCTGACCATGTTCAAGTATCATGGTTGTGTAGGAGTTGACTGATTTGTTCAGGTGGTAGAGAGTAGAGGGTTACAAACAATGGAGTACACCAAGTGAGTGTGTATATGGTGGGGTAGATGCTAAAGGATCACACCAGATAGGAAACAATAATAGGAAGGTGGCCTAGTAGATAAAGTTGTGGACTTCTGAGCGGGCTGGGCTCGCAGGCCAGGGTTCAAATCCCATGGGGGGAAAACAGGTAAAGAAATGAAGGAGGGGTGATATGGGGGGGGCAGATTTGCGGTGGCAGAGGCAGAGAGGTGTGGTAAGCAAAGGGACAGCAGGGGAAAGGGCACCACAAGTTCAAATTTATAACTGAAGTGGTGGGAGAGCAATGTCCCCTTGTGGTAGGCAATATAATCTTCAAATAGGAATTTGAGAAGATTGTGAACAGCTGTGGTTGGCATATGACCCAGTGAGCCATAAAAAAAATGTCTGTCTGGGGTGGGGCAGCTGGGGCTTACCCTGAGCAGCTCAACAAATTCTCTGTGAGAGTACCTGCAATGCTGTATTAAGCAGACTCCTGACTGCTGCTGTAGAGGGTGGAAGGGACGGCATCATTGATGGCAGTCTCTCTCCCCAAGTCATGATGCACATGCATGATTTCCAGACAGCAGCACTGTTCTATTGTTTCCAATAAAACAAGCATTTGTCAATGCCGAATGTTTGCTTGCTGGCATTGGCAGTGGTAGTGTGGAAGTTACAGAGCTGTGTAATAGGAATGGCAGTGAAGTACTGAACTGAAGCCAACCCCACCACCACCCTGCAGAGAGTGACAGGCATTGGGGTGTGCCTTTGGGTCATCAGGCATAACGGCCACGCCATTTCACCACACCCCACCCTGCAGACACTGACAAGTGTCACGGTGTGCCTTGGGGTCTTTGGCCCTTATATGCACCCCATTCCAACAGAAAGTACGGTGAGATGGGTGCGGTATAGGAGAATGGGGTGAACTTTGGGGCCGAAGAGTCCAAGGCATACCTCAATGCCTCTCACTGCCTGCAGGGTGTGGAATGTTATGAGCATTACAGGCAAGAATCCCAAGTCACATCCCTGATGCCTGTCATTCTCTACAGGGTTGGGCATTATGGTTGGAAACCGTAATACCTCAGGCATTCGTTGGTATTTTCACTCCAAATTTTCAACATGGTTTTTTTGTGACCCCACCTCATGAACAGTGGCAATATCAGTTTGTTAGTCAAAGCTGCTTATGCACAGCTTAATTACGGCATTTAGCACCACAGGTGCAAAAACATTCAACAGGATGTAAAAATGACAGCTGTACTGTTCATGGGGAAGTGTAAAATGGCAATGTTACAAATCTGCAGTGAAAATATTAAAAAAACTGGTGACGTCACGAGCGTGCATAGAAACTGTGCAACGCACACCCGTAATGTAATTAGTTTGGGGATTTTTTACAGCAGATTGTCAACACAGGCATTTTGGGACCTCCGATCATGAACAGTGTCACTGTGATTTTCTTTATCTGTTCCGAACAATGATTTCCCACAGCGACCACGCATCTCTGCGCTGAAAGTGTGAAAACACATTTTGGCCATGTTGTGAAAAATGACAGCTGTACTGTTCATAAGGAAGTGTGGAAAAATGTCACTGGTGAAAATCTAGACTGAAAATATTACAAAGTCATGAACTTACAAGGGTGCGTGGAAACTGCGCAATGCTCACTCGTAACACAGTCATTTTATGGACTTCGTCACCAAATTTTCAACATAGCCATTTTAAGACCTCTGCTCATGAACAGTGTAACTGTGATTTTCTTAATCTGTCCCAAACATTGATTTCACACACCGACTGCACCATTGTGCGCTACATGGGCGGAAACACATTTTGGGCAAGATGTGAAAAATGACAGCTATACTTCTCATAAGGAGGTGTGGTAAAATGGCAATGTTGAAAATCTGGAGTGAAACTATTGAGAAAATTAACGTTTTCTAAGCCTGCATAGGAACTGCATAGCTGCAGCTTACGCCAAAATAAGTTATTTTTTATTTGATTGTGCCCACCAAATTCTTTCAAAATAGGCTTTGAGAGCCCATCTATGAACACCGGCAGTGTCGCTCATTAATCATTCCAGAAAGGTGATTTCGCACAGTGGCTGCGTAAATCACCCTTCGGCCTGAGTAACGCCATGACAGTGACAGTATTCATGAGAAGGGGTCCCAAAACCCCATGTTGAAAATTTGCAAAAATTCCAAAAATGCCTGAGATATGTAACAAAGTTGAAAAAACCCTGTCTATCCCATTATACAGCTCACCGCACTTCCTCAGTTCGCGGTCGGTTTTGAAGAGTGCAGACGTGTTCCCTGTCCATCAAGATCGCCGCACCGAGGTCCGGAGGTAAGTATGGGGTGAGAGGGGTGGGAGGCAGGTGTGCAGTGGGTGGGTGCGGGTTGTGGGAGGGGGCCAGGGAGAAGCGCCGAGGACAGTTTTTTATTTACAGGTTTTTGTTTTTAAATGACGACGCTGGACGCTTGCCACGCTGGAGTGGGCCCCAGCATGGCAGAAGGATGGCTGGTTGGGGGGGCGTGGAGCCGACGGGGGGATGGGCACTCTGGCCGGCCATAAGATCACTTGCCACGCTGGGGTGGGCTCCCAGCGTGGCACCCTGTACCGGTGGGGAGGACAGTGGAGCCTATGAGGGATTGGGCACCCCTGCCGGCTAGAATGAGTTGCCACACTGGGGTGGGCGCCAGCGGCATGTGAGGCTTTTTGGGGCATGCAGCACAGTTGACGGGGATTGGGCACCCCGTCGGCTGTACAGTGTGTACATGGGGGGGGGCAGCAGGCGGTATGCGTGCGTGTGTTTCTGTGTGTGTGTGTGTGTGTGTGTGTGTGTGTAGGGGGAGCTGCGCATGAGCAGGCGATATCTGATCACTGCTCACTGAAGCGTAGCTTCCCCTTTCAACTGTACGCCACTGCATTTTGGAGCTGTCATAGAGAGCTCCAGCATGCATTGGAGGACTGGGGCCCCGCCTGCCAACACACTGACTGAATTGGAAGAGGGGGTGACACACCTCCGAAAACTCGGATGATGGCACTATGTCTCTTGCACATGCGTGCAAGCAAACATAAAAATAGAAAATAAAAGCAGCCTGTCTGTCAGATTTGTTTTGTTTTTGGGGGGGAAGGGATTGGGCTGGTTTGTGGCAGTGCCTGATTGACTGAAGCAGTCTATAGCTTCAGCAATATAAGGTGATTGAGCTGTTGAGGAAATTGAAAGAGACTTTATTTCATGTTGTGTACACTGTAGGCTGAATTTTGTGATTTTGTAACATCAGTATTAGTGATACTTTTTTTGGGGGGGGTTGCTTGTGAAGCCCAATGAAAAATGTAGCATTGTGAGGTATCCAGAATTAAAGTGCCTGCAACTTTGTGAGCAGGAAAAATCCTAGGGTTCAAGAACTGCTCAGCTTTGCACTTCCTAAATCAATAAGATTCCATGAGATAACACGCTTGATTAGTGAAGAGATATGTCTGATATCCCATTTACTTATAATGACAAATAAGGAATGATCAGGTAACATGGTTTGAAATTCCATCTCTGGCTTCAGTGGCTCTATGGATTGTACACTCACCTCTGAGGCCAGGAGACTGGAAGGTTGTGGGTTCTAGTGCCACACCAGCAACTTGGGGTACTGTATATACCAATAACACTAGTGCAGCATGAGGACAGTGCTTCTCTCCTGAGGTGCTGTCTTTCGGATGAGCCGATAAAACAGAGGTCCCATCTGCCTGCTATGGTAGTTGTTCAGGTGGATGTTAAAGATCCCATGGCACTTATCAAAAAGAGTTTACTAAAAGACCATCAACAGCTTTTATTTATTTTTTTAGCTTTTGTTGACCGGGTAGGTACACTAGACAAGTAATATGCCTATATTCAGGAACGACCCAGGAGATTACAACAAAGGGGTACAGAGAGGTACAGAAAAAATACAGGTACATCATGACAGCATAACAACATGTGGAAGTACAATGAGTAACATCATCAAAGAGTAACAGGTCATAAACAATAAAACATATATTTTTGGCACAACAGTATATGTGGTCGTAGACAATAATAAACACAGTCAAGTGCACAGGTATGTGATAGAAACTAGGGGACAAGCAAGGTTTGGCAGGCAGGTCCTGCGAGAGCAACTAGGGTACAGTTGGCAGGAGATGTTGCACTAAGGGGGCTTGGGGCAATCACACACCGAGGCAAGTTTCAAGAAGCCCCACAGGAATTTTCGAAAGCACTGATGGGAAGGGGCCGAGCGAACATACTCAGGAAAGGAGTTCCAGAGTCTAGGAGCACATGCAGCAAAGTCCCTATCTCCTATGAGGGTCCGGGTGGGGGGAACTTTTAGCATCCCCAGAGCATGGGACCTGAGTTGATAGGGGGAGAGGTCTGCTGGGGGTAGAAACTGGGCCAGCCCCGGGGGGGGGGTGCTAGTTCTAATCAATTTGCCCGAGAGGCATCCTACCCCAAAGTCCAGGTACTTGGCTGGAGAGAGCCAGCAGAGCTTTTCGTATAGCTTGCAATGGTGGGTGAGATGAGGGGCGGCCAGGGCAAAGCAGCAGATGTTGTTATAAGTCGTGTGCCACCACGTGAGGTGGGTTTTGGAGGAGCGAGCAAATTGGTGCATTCCATAACTAAGAGAGGGAAGGAGGACTCCTCTCGCAAGGGCCAGTCGAGCCGCAGGTGTAAGGTTATATTTGGCCCTGTAGGCCAGGCCCAGTTTGCAGTTCACTGCTCTGCAGACATTTAGGATGTGACTCCCCAGGTCAAGCTGTGGGTCAAGTGTCACCTCAAGGTACTTGACGGAGTGCACAGTTGGGAGGGAAGTTCCATCCGGACTGGTAATACCCAGCGGGGCTGGTAGGGCTTTGATTTTGGCTGCTGAACCAAATAGCATAGTCTGTGTTTTTTTCAGGTTCAAGACCAGTTTATGTTTTGTTACCCAGGCCAGGACACTGTTAAAGTCCTCAGACAAGCACTGGTTGAGAGTAGCGATGTCCCGGGACTGAGACATAATAACCAGGTCATCTGCGTATAGGGTGGCATTGCAGTTAGTTGCTGCCATTGGGAGTTGGTTAATAAAGAGGGAGAAGAAGAGGGAGCCCAAGACCGAACCCTGGGGGACACCAGAGGTTACCAGTAAGGACTCGGATAGGACTTTTTTGAAACTAGTCCTCTGCGTTCTTCCATGCAGGTAGTCTGTGAACCATGTCATAGCAGGGGGGGGAGAGGCCAAGTGTCCTCAACTGTGAACAAAGCTATGCATGATCGAAAAAGTCAGAGGCTTTGGACAGGTCAATAAATATGACTCCAGAGAGTTTGCCCTGGTCCATGGCTGCTCTGATGCTTGAGGGGACAGAGACCACGGCTGTGGTGGTGCTGTGCCCCTTATGAAAACCATGCTGGGCCTGGGACAGGAGCTCATGAAACTGTATGTACTCCGAAAGCTGCTCAGCCACAACCTTTTCAAGGAGCTCACTGAGAGATGATAGGATAGCAATTGGATGATAGTTGTCCGGTATTTTGGGATTGCCCTGCTTCAGGACAGGGACTATCCTAGCCTCCTTCCAGATATCTGGAATGGCTCCCTTCGCAAGTGATAGTTTAAAGATGTGGTCTACTGGGGGAGCAATATGGGAGGCACCTAGTTTTAGAAGCTTTGGCTCCAGGTTGTCTAGGCCAGGGCTGGAGTACTGGGAGAGGCCAGAGAGAAGTCTCAACATGTCCTTGACTGACATAGCCCTGAGACAGAACATTTGTCGGGGGGGGGGTGATCCTCCTGCCGAGTAGAGGGAGGGGGAAAGGATGTACCCTCGTCAGGCGGGAAGAGTGTGGAGAAAGCCGATAGCTCTGAAAAGTGTGAATTTAGGGAGTTGGCGATGGTGTGGGGATTGTTACAGGAGACCCCTCCGATTATCATGTCGGATACCCCCGGATGAGATGTCCCGCAGACAAGAGTTTTTATGTTTCTGCAGAACTGTCTGGGGTCACTGGTGGAGCTGAGTAGGGTGGACTTACAGAAGTCACTTTCTGCAACTCTGATGGCCTTTTTGCACTTATTTCTAAGGTGCCTGTATTGCTGGAAAATTGTGTGATCAAGGGATCTTTTGAAGTGGGACCAACACTTGTCTCTGGCCTGCATTAGGGCTAGGAGATTCCCGTGCAACCAGAGGGTGGCAGACTCCCTCACCCTCTGGGTGACCTTCGGGGCGTGCTTGTCTTGCAGGGCACCGAAGGTGGCAAGAAAGTGGGTAGCGGCCACTGAAGGGTCAGTGGCTCCGAGCACCCCAGACCAGTCAGTAAGCCTTAGGTCCTCCCGAAACGCCGCAGGATTGACCTGGAGAAGTTACTGATATGTATGATTTTGTGATGAATTTTGGGGGAGGTAATTTTCCACACACGGAAGACTGGGGAATGGTCGGAGATAGAATCTGATAGGATTCCAGCTGAGGAGATCCTGTCTGGACAGTTTGACAGGATCCAGTCCAGCAGGGAGCTGGTGGATCCATTTGCTGACCGTCTGGTTGGCTCCTGAACAAGCTGAGTCAGGGCAAGATTGGCAAGTTGAGGCTCAATCTGCTTCACATTACCACCGGTCCAGTTAAGGTTAATATCCCCCAAGACAATGAGTTCATTGTCCCCATTGCTGGGACCTACAGAGTCCAGGAGGTGGGTCAGTCCTGGGAGCCCACCCTTTGGGGGATTATATGTGCCTACCACATGTAGTTTCTTGGTGTTCCCAAGTAAGAGCAGTACATGCAGTAGCTCGCAGGGGGATGAGTGAGATAGCTGGTGGGTTACTGGGGAGACCTTACGATGGTTCCTGAAATAGATCAGGATGCCACCCCTCCTCTTATTCCCAGGTCTGTCCTGTTGTATGAACTCGTAACCTGGGAGTACACAGGCCGAGTCAGGGACTGAGGATTTAAGCCAGGTCTCGGTCAATCCAAGGACATCTGGTTTGTAGAGTGTGACCCATGAGACTAGCTCATCACGGTTTGGAAGCAGACTCTTAATGTTGAGATGCACAACTTTTAGACCCTTGCCCAGGCCCCATACTGGGGGTGGGGTTGAGGAGGCCAGGTTATTTGGGCCAGGGTTAGTTTCAATATCTCCAGCCAGCAGTATTATGAGAAGGAGCCAGGGAGATGTCGTCTCATAGCAGACAGGCCTGTTGAGGGTATTCTAGCTCGGCATTCTTTACCCTGACAGAGTACATTAGACACCTGAGGTCAAGGCTGCAGGTGAGACAGTGGGGGGTCATAGTGGTCACTAGTATATTTGAGAAGGAGAAGTCGGGCACCTCATGGGAGGGAGACTTCTCCCAGTATTCTCCTGTGATCAGCGAGGGAGTAGTGACCACTTGGAGCAGGGTGAGCCCCAGTATAAGTCCAGCTAGTACCGGAGACCTATAAGAGGAGGGCAGCATGCCCTTTTCCTGTGCCATGGGGGGCACCCTTCCCTTGGATGGGAGGAGTGGGAGCCTGGGCCACATTCGAGCTAGAGGCTTAGACCAGCTAGAGGGTAAGGGCCCAGTCAGCAGGGAGACAGGACAGAGCTGAGGGGAAATAGGGGAGATTGAAACAGTAATCAAAGGAGACGGTCAAGGTACTGTCTATCAGTAAATGGCAGATGGGGCATGAGAGCTTAGTCTTCCATACAGTTAAGCGGTATGAGCACAAGTATCACAGTATAAGTACAGTAAACACAGTTTATGACAGTATGGAATAAGACACAATTTATAGCTCAGTGAGTGCAAAGACAGGAGTTGGCTGCAATCATATGGTCAGTGAAAGGCCAGGATCGATTAGACTATGCTTCTTAGGGGGCAGCTCCAGGCCAGGCGCTGAGTTGGCTCATGCTGGGCACTTTTGTTCAGAATAAGCTGAGCTCTCAGGGCACTTTAGACAGTAGTAAACCTACTCTACGTCAGGCTGGACCTCCCCATAACAAGAGAATTACACTAGGCACTATTAGACAGTGGTAAAACCTACTCTCGTCAAGCAGGGCCTCCCCTGGGCGAGAACCAGTCTGTAAGGACCAGTAATAAATACAAAGTAGGCAAGTCCACAGTAACTGTCCAGACAACATTAGATAGATAAAATATCAGAATCAGAGTGATCTAGCAGTGATTAGAGCAAGCAATGGCACAATATACATTCAGGACCTCCCCCCTAGCTGATAGGCTGAGACAGGCCCTGAAGGTGGAGCATGTGGGCATTTAATGGGAGGAGGGAACGGGGTGGGCGGATGGGCCAAAAATCTTTGACTCCTGCACAAGGGCAGGGGCAGTAATCTTGATGTTGCAGCCGCTGAGGAGGCCCGCTGGAGCTACCAGCACCTCTGACTCAGCTTGGGTGATTGCTGATGCACAGAAGGGGGGCCTTCCAGGAACAGGTCTCCCTCGCCTCCCCTCCAGCGCAGGGTCGTGGAAAAGGCACGGAAGGAGTGGGACAGGCTCTCCCTAAGTAGCGGAGGGAGAGAGCATCACCACTTTCAGAGGGCCAATGAATGGAGGCACTTTAGGCGCCAAGTTCGAAAATTCTGCACAGGGGGTTCTTTGTTTCAGCCCATTGGAATAAGGATTCAAGGTCAACCAGGCAGATTCAAACTCCCACATCCACCCTTTCGGCAGATTTCCCTGGGCAGCAGGACCAACACAGCGGTGAGTAGCCTCGCTAAAAAGTCTCAGGATTCTCGGTGGTAAAACATTCTCCGAGTCCTGCACAAGGGCAGGGGCAGTAATCTTGATGTTGCAGCCACTGAGGAGGCCTGCTGGAGCTACCGTAGCCACCAGCACCTCTAACTCGGCTCGGGTGATTGCTGATGCACGAGGGGGGACCTTCCAGGAACAGGTCTCCCTTGCCTCCCCTCCAGCGCAGGGTCATGGAAAAGCTTAATCTGGTTCAGTGTGTCAGTTTACACGTATATCTCATCCTCCCCTTGGACAAGGCTGAGTTACCTAGCCCTCCTTTCCCAGTCAACAAACACTGAATAAAAAAAATTAAAAATCATAAACCATTCAAGTTATGCTCTCATGGTTTATGATGTCAGCAGAATCCCTCATTAGAATCACATTTAGAATAAATGCTAGGAAAGTGGGGTTTTTTTTGTAATTAAACACACTTTATTAATTTTAAACAATAACAAACAAACAGAACAAAAACAAAACAAAAAAGCAGCACTGTCCAATATTAATCTATTACTTTAACAATTATGACAATAACATTCAAGGTCCCTAAAAGAAACCTCAAAAGAAAAGAAAAAAAATGCAATAACTAGTATAACAACTTCTAATCCCCCCCGCCCATGCATGACACTAGAAAGAAAAGGAGAAATGAGAGACTGTATTCCTGTCCCCATTACATCCTGTGCAGAGTAGTACTATATCTAACGCCAATACTCTAAGAGAACAGATGGCCAACAAATAAATACAAGGAAAATATGCATCCTCGAGCAACCATTTCCCTAATCCACTCCACTCATGATGGCTTCCAATTACCTTTCCAATGATGAAAATAAGTAGTTTGGTTACAGCTGATGCCATCGCCATACACACCTTGTCTGTACTAGTTGGTATAGTCATAGTCCGCCAATATGCATATATCCAGTGTGAAATATTGTTGATGGCTGAAAAAAGGAGTTAAAAACTGTTGAATTAACTCTCAAAAAGACAATCTGTGGACAGGTCCATAGTATATGTAATAAAGTATCATCTTCCTGAGCACAAAATTAGCATACAGAGAATGTAACTCTACCCATCCAGAATAATTTAGATGGAATATAGTACAAATTATATAGAATATTAAATTGCAAAAGTCGAAGTTGAGCTTGTTTAATGTATTTATACAGATCAGACCAAATTCATGTCCACTGATCAGGTAAGTAGTTCAGCTGTTGGGTGTTATCCCAATAAAAAGCAGAGAGGGGTGTACTAGCCCATAAATGTTGGCTCAATTCCTGATACAATTGCAAGATGGGTGGAGGCTGTAAGGAGAGGGAAGACAATTTAATAAATAAACAGCCAGCCGAAGTGGCCTTTTGAGGGACACCCAGGAAAATGGTTTTATATGGGTAAAAATACCATTGTGTGGTCACACAAGCTGCTAAACCATGAGGACAAAGGTCAAGTGGTCCCATTAACATGTTTGACAATGAGACAGAATTACTTTTACAAGTCTGCTACCACTTTCCTGTGTTTTGCTTTATATAATACAATTTGTTAGTTGAAAACAGCTTGATTTTTTTTTGTTTTTTCGTTTACAGATTTTAAAAACTTTCAGAGCAGGGCTTGAGTTAAAGCTTGTTAGGGATTGTTGATAATTTCTTGTTTAGTGTTTGTGGAGTAAAGAGTGTGCTCATGGTTGCCATGGTTGTGATAATGAGCTAGATAATAATTTGGTATGCAAACGATGTGACTGATGGGGTGCATGAGTTAAACAAAAAATGGGATCAGTTGTCTGTTGCAGTTTGTGTGAATCTTCTGTCTCAAAGAGTTTTTGGATCTTGAGTTACGAAGTGACTGTGCCAAGGTTAGAGGATTTATTTTGTGTCCAAAAGTGTTTTGTGGTGAATCACGTTACAGTAATTCTGTTGAATCTATTTCTTTTTAGTTTCAATTGTACTAGAGTAATTAATGTAACAATCATAGAGGTGAGATGTAACAAGTTTTTTGAGACTTGATTTTTTTAATTATTTTCTCCATTTGTGTAATTCCTACATTTTATGTGCTTTAATTCAAGTGATGTGATGATTTTTACTGTGACTTTTGTTGTGGGCAGGGGGGGCTGGAATTTCAACTGTTCATAATATGTGTTGTCATGCTTTTATAATGTTATTGTATTGAATCGATGATATCCTCATGAGATTTGAACTGGAGGCCTGTTTTTTTATCCGTTTTCTCAGCTGGATGACATGCAACAGTGGGAGAGCAACAGAATTGCAAAAGATCAAACACTGAGTATTTGACAGGCTGTTGCAAGTATATAGTTGGGTGTACTTAAGTCATACACCTTTAACTCTGTGTAACTAAGGCTTAAGTCTTTAAGTTGATCAAATTATTAAGATGTTTTCCATTAACAATATCACAATGACTGTAAAACTGGGCATTTTTGCTTTAAGAAAATGTTCGCTATATTCACTGAAATGTGACAACTGCGCTAAAATAAAATGGCACTATTGTGCCAAAATAACACATTTTCAATAAAAGTGATATAGACACTAATCCTTTAATGCTAAATTAAACTTACGCAGTTTTGGCCAATCAGTGCCATGCACTAAATGCAGATGTATAACTAATGCAACAAGTTCTTGTCACTGCCGATATGGCTGCGCCAAGCTTTTACAAGCGCCACTGGAGTAGTGAGCACCACCAGAGAATGTCATTTACAAGACGGTTGCAATGGCAGAACTGCGCTTTGGCCAATATACAGTATGTGACACATTTACTCCCTCATTCCAGAAAAGTTTGGTTATAATTTTTATAGTGTGTTTTGAAAAAGGAATAACTGTGAAAGGGGACCATAATGCTGAGTTTTTAATTGGTCATATTTAAACCAAAATGTGTCCAATGTTTTCACTGTTTTAAAGCTTATATGAAATATAATTTCTCCAGAGACACACATGACTGCATAAGGTTCTGCAGCCATGAAGCCCATTGAATTCTTTAGCATATTACGAATCACATGCACTCCATTAGGGGGCAGTTCCAGATCACCATTATATTTAAGCCACACAGTATTCTTTCTCTGTGTCGGATCCCCATATGCAGCAAATAAGTCTACCAGTCTAAATTCATGAATAGGCTCATCAGATTTATTTTTAGATTGAATGCTTCATCCTCCCCAGAAAAGTCCCCTTCATAATCTATTTGAGAGGACTATTCCTCTAACTGGTCTTTCCTTTGTTCATCTGGTATTTCCTGAATTGGGCAGTTTTGTATTAAAGGTGTTCAATATTAAAAAAGTTACAAAATAGTGTCTGTATCTGAAACTACAGTATCTGTTCTATCTTTCTGACAAATATCAGCATTTCCATTCATGGGCTGTGACTGCGCAATATTGCTACCCCAAGAAAACTCAACTGACTGTATAGACACTTCACCCTATTTTGTCCTGGCCTATAGTCTCCACATTGCCCACATCATCAGTAACAGTTTTTTTCATTAGTTACAGTTTTGGGGCTACCAATCAGTACTTGTTCTGCCAAATTTTGTGTATGTCCTGGTAACCAGAAATGTCTATCAGGGCTCCGTTTCCACTCTACGTGCTGTAATGATGCTTCAATAGACCACCCCTCCTTCTGCTGCTCAGCAATGGCAATTTCAATATTTTCAGCTACACGGCTCTGCACCAGACCCAGCCATTTACTTGGTTTCCCCACACTTGCTGTGCTTTGTACAACTTTTTTTCTGTGTGGGACTTCAGGTTTTCCTATCCCGGCCAGACATTTTTCTGAATTTGTTACTCTGCCCTGGTTTCGACCTCAATACTGTAATAACCAAAACTGACTGTGGAGCAGTGCTTTTCTGAGTGAGACAAATATTTTCAGCATTTAAACTCTGGCTGCTACTAGTTAATGTGACAGATTCTCCCAGTAGAACCATATTGCAGGTACTTACTGAAACAGCAAGATACTCTTCAGTGGCTGCTTCAATTTCATTTGTTAGTTTCATTTCAGCAGCTGACAGTTCTGAGCTGTGGCTGTGCACTGCTGGAGTAACGAGTGCCGCTGAAGAATGTCATTCACTTGATGGCAGCGATGCCAGAACTATGCATGCGTGATACTAGCGCATACACCGTCTGGCTTGGTGATCATCTTGTGCATGCCAGCTGTCTCTTCTGCAGTTGCAGAAAAAAAAGAAGTGCACTGCAAAGTGGGTGTGTTTATGCAGCCAGTGGAGGGGATGCACCGCATAAACACAAGCACTGGAAACTGTGCCAGAGCACTGTGAAAGCACACCAGACAGTGGTGCAGTCACATGCTTCCACAGTGCTCTTCTAAGATGGTGGCATAATGTTTGCGGAGCTCCAGCCACGCAGCCATAAAAATAACCCATTTTACAGTATTTAATTGTTATCAGTTATGGAGTGGTAAATCTACAGGTTTCCTCTGGGAAAACGCCTATGTATTATAGCATTAAAATTACTGGCTAGGCATGATTACACCTACATAACCATGTTGTAATTGGCAGTTCCAACTAGCTGGTTATAATAGCAAGTGAAAGACAGATTAAAGCTGACAATCAATGCACAGAACTGCTTAAACCACTACTGACTGCCCAAACTGAAACTGCCAAACCAGCCACACATACACACACACACACATAAAAAAAGCTGTTCACTGTGTTTATTGGTCCTGGCCTCCACAGCAGGCAATGGTACCAGGGCTGGACTTTTAGGACCCACATACATTGTAGTTTTCCAGTCCCATGAGAAGCAGCAGGTCTGAGACATTGGACAAACTTGGAACGAGGCGCTCAGCTGCAGGACAACACCACGAAGGAGCAAGTTGGTGAAAAATGGAGAAACATAGACTTTGACGGCAGATAAGGACTGCTTGGCCCACCTAGTCTGCCCATTTCCCTACCTAATGGATAAGTGGCAGATCCTAGATAACCAACAGCCTATTTCTTCCTACCCCCCACAAAAATTGCCTTATGTCTGTCCCATGTATCATTGAATTCTCCTACAGTTTTACAACCCACAACCTCCTCAGGAAGGCTGTTCCATGTGTCCACCACCCTCTCTGTGAAAAAATACTGCCTCACATTGCCCCTGAACTGCCCCCCACCTTCTTGAAATTGTGTCCCCTTGTTCTTGCACATCTCTTTTTCTGAAAGATGCTACCTTTTGGACTTTACTGATTCCACTGGGGTACCTAAAAGTTTCTATCATGTCCCACCTCTCCCTCCTTTCCTCAAGGGTATACATATTCAGCTCCTTTAGTCTCTCCTCATATGGCTTCTCTTGAGGACCCTGCACCATTTTAGTTGCCCTCCTCTGGACTGCCTCTATCCTGTCTATGTTCTTACGGAGATGGGGTCTCCAGAACTAGATGCAGTACTCCAGATGGGGTCTCACCAACTGTCTGTACAGAGGGATAACAATTTCCTGTTTTCTGCTGGTGATGCCTCCCCCTATACATCCCAGTATTCACCCAGCCCTCCATACTGCTTTCTCACATTGCTTGCTAACCTTAAGGTCATCTGATATGATTACCCCCCAGGTCCCTTTCCATTTTTGTTGTTATTAACTCCCTCCCCCCTCATTGTGTAATCTTCCCCTCGGTTTTTGTTTCCCAGGTGCATTATTTTGCACTTCTTTGCATTGAATCCAAGCTGCCATACTTCTGACCATTCCTCTAACCTTGCCAAGTCCCTTCTCATCCTTTCCATGCCTCCTTGTGTAGCAACCCTGTTGCAGATCTTTGTGTCATCTGCAAAGAGGCATACTTTTCCTTCCAGTCCCTCTGCAATGCCACTTATAAAGACATTAAAAAGGACTGGACCCAGCACTGAACCCTGCGGTACCCCACTAGTAACCCCTCTTTCTTCAGAGTGGACTCCATTTACAATTACCTTCTGTGTCCTGTTGTCCAGCCAATGTTTTACCCAGGCTACCACCCTGGGAACCACTCCCATGTTGGTTAATTTGACTATTAATCTTTTGTGTGGGACTGTGACAAATGCCTTGCTAAAGTCTAGGTAGGCCATGTCCACAGCCCCTCCCTGGTCTACTACTTTGGTCACCCAGTCAAAGAAATAAATTAGATTTGTCTGACATGACCTTCCTGCTGTGAATCCATGCTGCCTTGGGTCCTGTGCCCCACTGGCCTCTAGGTACTCAACAATTCTTTCCTTGAGAAGTGATTTCATCGCTTTCCCTACCACAGTCAAACTGACAGGTCTGTAGTTTCCTGCCTTTGTCTTGGTCCCACTTATGTGAAGGGGAATCACATCCGCCTTCTTCCAGTCCTCAGGTACCACACCATCCTCCCATGATTTGTTAAAAAGGGTAGTCAGTGGTTTCACTAGTTCTCCGCTTAATTCTTTTAGAATTCTGAGGTGAATTCCAACAGGCCCCATTGCTTTGCCCACCTTCAGTTCTGGAGTTTTTTTCAGAACCCTTTCTTCTGTGAAAGGACTGGGATCGACCCACCTATCCAGAGTGCTTCTGTTACTTGGATTAGGCACCTTCCCCTCCTCCTCTTTTGAGAATACTGAGCAGAGATATTTGTTCAGTATCCCTGCTTTTTCACTGTCCCTCTCTGCCCACCCACCGTCCATTCTATTCAGCCTCACTTTCCCTCCCTTTGTCTTTCACGCTCCCTGATGTACCTATAAAAGGTTTTATCCCCCTTCTTAACCAAGTTGGCTATCTTTTCCTCAGTTTGGGCCTTTGCTATTCTGACTTCCCTTCCTGCTTCCTTCTGCCTTAACTGGTACAGCTCTTTGTCCTGCTCCTTCTGTGTTTCCTTATACTTCCTGAATGCTATCTTTTTCTCCCTAACCTTCCCCGCCACCTCTTTTGAGAACCATAGTGGCTTTTTCTTTCATTTTGATTTGTTTAGTTGCTTCACACAAAGGCTTGTTGCCTCTGTGATGGCAGATTTGATATTTTCCCATTGTTGTTCCACCCCTCCTTCTAGCCTGTTTGCTAGTGCTTTTCCAAGGCACTCTCCCATCTTGCCAAAGTCAGCCCTCCTGAAGTCCAGTACCCTCACTTTTGTATGGCTTGACTCTGTAGCTGAGTTTATCATGAACCACCCTGTTTGATGGTCACTTGTTCCCAGATGGCTACCCACTTCTAGATCTGAGATCCTCTCACTGTCCCCATTTGAGAATACGAAGTCTAAGATTGCTCCCTCATGAGTGGGCTCCAAAACTAGCTGTCTGAAGCATGCCACCTGTAGGGCATTGAGAATGGCCCTGCTCTTGGATGTGGCTGCAGCAAATGTGCTCAAGTTCAGATCTGGCATATTCAGGTCTCCCATCAACATTATCTCCCCTCTCTCTGCCATCCTAAGAATGCCTTATATCATATCCTTGTCCATTCCCTTCCCTTGACATGGGGGTCTGTATACAACCCCTGTGTGGATTGTGGTGCCAGTTCAAGTCTCTAAGGTTACCCACAGTGCTTCCTCTCCTCCCTGTTTACTCTTTTGTTCAGTTGCTTTTATCCCTTCCCTTACATATACAGCTACTCCTCCCCTCTTTGTCTCTCCTGTAGGTTGTGTACCCTGGTATGTTAACATCCCAGTCATGGTTCTCTGTGTACCATGTTTCTGTGACTGCTATGATATCCAGGCATCCCTCTTCCATCAAGGCCACCAGTTCAGGGAGCTTGTTGCCCAGACTACGAGCATTGGTACTCATTACCCTCCATTTCCTGATGGCCTTACTCCTTTTTGCCCCATCCCTGTCCTTATTGCCTGTGTCACTTTCTCTATTTACCCCTGCCCTTCTCCCTATCAACATCTCTATCTTTGTGTTTACCTCACTTACTTCCCTGACTTTTTTGGGGGAGCTAGGATTTCCCTGCTCCTTTCCAGTGCCTCCCCCCTTGGCTAGTTTAAATGCTTGCCAATGAAGCATTTAAACCTATCACCTAGTATCCTGGTTCTCCTCCTGGGCAGATGCAGACCACCATGCCAGTATAGGTCTGCATTACTCCAGGTGGACCCCAGACCCCAATGAAGCCAAATCCCTGAGCTCTGCACCAGTTTTTCAACCACTGATTGAATGCCATGGTGTGGAGCACCCTAGCCTCACCTACACCATAGACAGGCAGCACCTCCGAGAAGGTTACCTTGCGTGCTACTTGTCTAAGGCCCCTCCCCAACTCTTCAAATTCTTCCTGCACTACTCTGATCCCTTTCATAGCCAGGTCATTTGTCCCTAGGTGGACAATGACATCCAGCTCCCTCCCCAGTGCAGCTGCTCTGGCAATCCTGAGGATTCTCTCCCTGTCCCCCAAAGTCATGGCACCAGGCAGGCACCTTACCTCCCTCTCCCCTTCCTCCCCCAGTTCTACCTTCCTAACAATGGAGTCCCCCACCAGGAGTTGTTTTCTTCCCCTTTGAGGTCCCATGCCACCCTCCTGTGGGTCTTCTTTGTGGAGGCTCCCAGCATTCTCCTTGATCTCCACTGTGGGTGCCTCCATAGAGGAACCACACTTCGCCAGAACGGCATATGAATTGTGGAGAGGTACAACTGGAGGGATGTGCCTCTGTTCCACCACATTCACCCTCCCTAAGCCCACTGTGGTCCAACCACTCCTCTTTCTTGGCAACCTCTGAGGCACCGGCAGTGGCCCTGGTGGTCCCTGGATGGGAGAGGAGGTCCCACAAATCCTGGCCAACTCAGCCTGGAAATGAGCAACCTCCTCCCTCAGCCCAGAAAGGTGCCTGCAGATGGGACAACACTGCCTCCTTCAGAACGTCTCCCAGAAGACTGCTGCTCCACAGCCACTGCACTGCACCACTCCCATCATGTCTTATTTCTGGCCCCTTCAGTGTTGTTTGGAATTTTTTCTTTCTTTCCTCTGTTTTTTTCTCCCTACTTACTTACTGCCTCTGTGCTCTTTAAGCTCCTGATATTCCTGTTCTGAGACAAGAGGATCCTATATTTCTCCCATTACTTGCTCAGAGGCAGACCTCCAGCTGCTGGTGGAGGGGCGGAGAGCTACTCTTGTCCTTCTAGGATGGTGAGTCTTTGGTGGCTCTGTGATCACTCACTTCCTGCTCTCAAACAGGAAGTTCCTGTTGTCAGTCAAATCCTGTGCCTATAAAAGTAGAACTGGCTTTGGGTGGTGGGGTGGAGGGGAAGGAAGGAGGGCAATATAGTCCCAGTAGAGAAGTCCAGTCACACAACAACTCTTTATTCCTGGTGTTCTCTGCCAAGTCTCTGGCAGAAGCTATCTAGGGCAGTGTTTAAATCTGGCTGTAACCTGGTTTCCTTCTAGATAAGCCACTCCCCCTCTAAGTAGATCTTTCTACACTTAGTTAAATTTTCACAGATAACAATCCCCTTCAGCCACCTGAGATTTACACCTAGATAACTGCTCAGATAACAGTTCACTTCAGCCAACTCAGACAAACACACTAACTTTTATTTTTTTTATTTTTTTTCACCCTAAATTGAAGGTCCTAGTAGTAGAGTTCTACTTTTTTAGTCCCAGTAGAGAAGTCCAGTCACACAGCAACTCCTTCCTCCTGGTGTTTTCTGCCAAGTCTCTCTGGAGGTCAATGAAGTCAGAAATTATAAGAAAATAAAGTATGGGTAAGAGTTTGTGTATTTTTTTTTTTGTTATACACATTCTTTTGCTGTCAGGGTTTATGAGGCATCACACACCTTGTGTGTGTGTAAAAACTATTACACACACCTACTCATATGTTATTTGATATATAATAACTGGGACCGTTTTCTCCAATTGTAAACCTGGGTTATAATTCGCTCTTATAACTTGCGGGTTATAACGGCTCACATGCACTGGGTTTCTGATGCTCCACGCATGTGCCCGCTTCCACTCTCTCCACTAAGCATGGTACCGGACAGTCACAGCGGCTTCAACACGGCACTGCACACCCAGGACTATACACTGGCAGTATGATTCAGTGGTAAGTAAATAAAAAAAAAAAAACTTGCCTCCTGTACTAAACTTTAAAAAAAAAAGGTTTCAGAAGCCGCTCGAGCGCTGACTGTGCTTCCTCCACACCTGACTGGCTTCCACCACACCGACTATGGCAGTTTTATTTTATATAATTGCTGTGGTGAGAAAATGATCCCCAGCAATTATATAAAATAAAACATGGAGTTGTGTATTTAACTTGAGTTTTTACACTCACCCCTTAGTGTTGTATGCTTAAATAAACCCCTCGAGCTTCACTCTCAGGGTTTAGGGTAGCATCCATCACCTTGGAGTGTGTGTAAAAACTCATTAAATACACAACCCAGTGCATTATTGTATATTTAGAAAATGGCCAGAGTGGATTCTGTATCCTGATTGGCTAAAACTATCTCCAACTTGGGCATCTATTTTTCAATAGATGCCCAGCAAAAAATAAGTACCAGCCAAAATACCAATTCACAAGGTAACCTTTTACCCAGGTTACTTTCTCATTAGCTGAAGGCACCCAATAAAAATTTAAAATCCCACAGGTGGGATATTCCAGGAGTTGCACATGGTGCAACAGTGGTGCTGGGCAAGAACCCTACCGGGATGTGTTCTGGCGAGATATTCAATGGGTAGGTTGCTCACGTAACCTGGCGCTTAGGATGCACCAGTAATGTATGCGGTGTGGCGCGGTGCGTGGCTCATGCATATGTGGTGCAACCTGATATTCAGCCCGGGATGTGCAGCGCATATGCAAGCACATACATGCCTTGTGCCGCACAGGGGGGGTGCAAAGATGTGCCTGTCAAAATCAGGAACATGTTGGGGGACACCCACAGATGGGCTGCCATATTGCTGGGCACAGCATGGCATCTGCCTGCTGTGGGTGGCCACCCGTCCTCCCGGGATACAGTCCAGGCATCATGCCCCCCCTTACCCGATCGTGGGCATTTGAATAAAATATCCCTGGTGGTCCAGTGGACCCGGTCCTCTGCCCAATCATGGGCAAATGAATAAAATATCCCTCGTGGTCCAGTGGACCTGATCACCTACCCAGTCGCGGGCACATGTAAATAATAACCCTGGTGGTCCAGGGGTACCCCCCAGATGCCCACTGAGCCCGCTGCCTCCCCCCACGGTCAGCGGCGGGCAGCAGCTCCCCCACCTAAAGCCGCCCAGCTGCCCGCTGACTGACAGCAACAATATGGTTGTATACCTATTGGTCCTGTGGTCAGGCTAATGTGAGTGCAGATCAGACTGAACTACACAGTCCTCTAATGTGAATGAACCATTCACAATTTGAACTGTGTAGTACAGTATTGTCTGTACACCCATTGGCCCATGCAGTGGACCAATAGGCTAACAGCTGTACTGTATGCTGTCAGTTGGCTGGCGGCCAGGTGGCTTGTGGGGGAGCTGCCACCCGCTGCTGACCAGGGGGTGCAGGGTGGCAGGCTCAGTGGGCGGTGAGGGGGGGTACCGCTGGACCACCAGGGTTATTATTTACATTGCCTGTGACTGAGCAGGGAGCGGTCCACTGGACCACCAGGATATTTTATTAATTTGCCCATGATTGGGCAGGAGATCAGGTCCACTGGACCACTAGGGATATTTCTGTACTATGCCTGTGATTGGGCATTGGGGCATGTTGCGTCGCTGAGTGGCAGGGGGCATCGATCCCTCGATGGCTGCAGGGCCTGGCAGGCGCCAGGTGCAAGTTACCGGGGATTGGAGTACCGCATGCAAGGGGCCATAATGACATGCAAATGGCCCCATTTGCACCATGCATACATAATGGCCTAATTTGCATGTTCACGGCTGAATACCTCTCTTGCTGCACCTAGGCTACCACACTTGAGCTGGCGCAGCCCCCTGCTCCTCACCTGCAAGTAGCACTTGCGCAGTACCACTGCGCTGAACACAGCGCGCGCACCCCCAGTGCCATATTCAATGGTGCTGAGCCATGGCACATCACTGTTGAATATCACCTGGGCTATGCCCTGGCTCAACCCAGTTGCTCTGTGCCCAGGTTTGCGCTCCTGCCTGGTGCAGTCTGAATATCCCACCCACGATGTTTTTCTCTCACTTAGTGAGAGACAACTGCCCCCCCAAATGCTTTCCCTCTGTAGCAGCTAGCAGTAAATTAAATAAACACACATTTCAGTCATTTTCCTGTCAGAAGAGTGAAAACAGCCATCTTGTTTTAAAAAGACACCACTCTCCAACCGGGCTGTCTCGATGTGTACTCACCACAAAGACAAGGACGCCATCACTCACATCGGCTTCATCCTTCATGCCCCATTAAAAAAAAAAAAAACGGACACCAGTAATTTAAACAACAATCTCTTCATTTAAAAAATAAATACATCTTGCACCTCACAAGTTTCCCTCACAGCAAATACAGGATCCACTTCCACTGTGCTCAAAGGTTGTGAGCTCAACACACAGCTTCCGAGTTCTGACTTGCAACCACAATGAAATGAAAAAAAATGGTAAATAAATGAAAATAACTAAAAACTGCACATTCATTTTTTTCAAATTCCCAATCCTTTTCTTATTAATTCTGCGAGTGTGTGTATGGGGGTGACAGTCCACCAGAACAGCTCTGTGGGCAGGAGGGAGGAGCAAAAGGACCTGGAACAACCTATGCACTACTTTCTCGATGGGCAGTGTTTTCTGATACTTATAGCCATTTTTTACACTCATTTACTCTCTTATTTTATCACTACACAAATATTTACTTAGATGGCCATTTTCTACGCACAATAATACCCTTCAGCGTGGGCATTATTGGGAAATACCAGACCTTCCAGGGGCTATAAGACCCTCTGCCTGTGGCGTCGGGCCTCATTTTGACCCTGGGCAGTTCGATATTTCCCAATAATGCCCACCCTGTCGGGTATTATTGCTTACATAATACATGGATGGGAATTTTTCCCCATAAGAAGCATTATCAATTATTTCCCCAACTACCTGACCAGTTAATGCAGTATATCTTACAATTAAAGCTGTTTACCTCCCAATTTAAGCCGTGTCCCTTCCAATGAAAGCTGTATACCATGGGGAAAACACATTAAACACCAGTAAACACAACACTATATGTAAACAAACCACCAATTAAACACAGGGCCTGTTTCGAGGGATGCAAGGGATGCCACCCCACCAGGGCCCAGAGTGCAGGAGAGCCCAATGGCCCCTGAAGTAAAAATTATTATTTTAATAAAATTACTAAGCTGATACAGTGCACCGGTCAGCAAATGTGCACCAGATCCAGCGCCCATCGTCTGCCTTGAGTGCTAGTGCTCTTCTCAGCCCCCCTGAAACCCCTAGCCATTTAAATCCCACAGAGCGAGAGACCCCAGCCATTTAAACAGTAGTGCGTGCGTGTGCACTCCTTTCCCGTACCTGCAAGCAGTGCTGGCATTCACTCTCTCTCCTCCTTGTCTGTTGTCTCCTCTGCCTGCATTGGATGTGCTCCTCTCCTCCTTCATGCTCCATCCTGCGCCAGTAGTGGTCTTTCCACTTTGCCCCTCTGTTCACGCAATACGGTTCAGTCGGGTTGATGCTCCTCCCTGCTCCCTCCCTCCCCAGTCGAGTACTAGCTGCCGCTGCTCTGACTTGCTGGTTGGGACACTGGGGTGGGATTCATCTCAGGCTCAGCTGAAGTGCAGGCTGTGTCTGTGATTAATATTAAAATATTCAATCCAGGCAGTGTAAGTGGGGGTGAGCAGTCCGCACACATCCACAAGCAGCAGCTGAATGTGGGAATATGGATGGTAATTAAATTTGTGTTGATCAATGTCCTTTTTGTTCTTCTGTGTGCCAAAATAAACGGTGCTGACTGACTCCAGTGATGGTGATTCAGGAAAACTAAACAAAAAGAAAAAAAAAAGATTTGGCAGCAGCAGGAAAGAAGGGGTAGGGAGGGGAAAAAGAGAGGAGAGATAACAGATAATGCCATTTACACCTTGTAAGTTCACAAAATGAAAAAGCAGCAATATTATTAGGGGGGACCGGGGGGCCCAGCCAGGGGGGAGGTGTTGGGGCCCAGCCCGGGGGAGGCCACTACACAGTCTTGCACCAGGGCCCAGCAATCCTAGAACCAGCCCTGATTAAACAATTACTAAAAAATTAACACATCAAGTTAATACTGAGTGAAGATGAAAGGCTTAGAGACATCTTCCCTGAACATCCTGTCATTGCCTACAAGTATCCCCCTAACCTTTCTAACATAATAATTTGTAGCAGACTCCCTCAAGATCAAAATAACCATGGAATAAGAGGAACTACACCAAGCAACAATTCAAAATATAAGACATGCACCCACATATGCACACAGACCACCATAAGAACAGGCCAGAACAGCACAATAAAAATAAATGGGTCCTACACATGTCAATCTGTCAATCAAGCTATGTGGTTTACTTAATTCAGTGCAAAAAGTGCCCAAATGGATGCTATGTAGGGGAAATAAAGCAACCACCCAAACCAGGATGAACCACCATCTACACACAATAGTAAACCAGATAATCAGTACATCAGTAGGACAACATTTTTCTCAACCAGACTATTCCCTCTCAGTCCTGTCTGTCCTAATACTAACAGACAACTTCAAAAACACACAGGTGAGAAGGACATGGGAACTAAAATATCAATCAATTTAATCATAACTGTAATGGACTCAGGCATGACAGTTTATGACACACTGTGGAAAACTTTAATACTGTATGTTATGTTTCATAAATATGTTTTTTTCTTTATGTGACCCCTCCCCCACCCCATATTCTGTGTGTCTCAGGTCGTTATTATTCTGTGTTCCTGTCAGGATACCTTTCAAATTAACACTTCAAGGCATTCATTCATCCTCTCTTACAAATATCTTAGCAGTTCCTGCTAATCATCCCCTCTCAGCTATAGACCTGTTCCTAGTCATTGCATACCCGCACTTCCTGTTAAGTTATTTTCACCTATTCTATTATAACTATTTTGTTAAGTAATGCATCACAGTTTATATAAATGCTGCTTATTTTGCTCAGTTTGCTATTCACATGAAGAAGGAACCTGTGGGGCTTCAAAGCTTGGGTACTGTATCATCTTTGTACTACACATACAGTACGTTGGTCCAATAAAAAGGTATCCAGCTATCCAGCACCACATAAATTAACAGACCTCCCAAACCAATTACACAAATGATGATGCTAAATGCTATACTATATTTACAGGACAGTAGCACAACCCCATACCCAGACAAAAAATTCTACAACATAAGAAAGACTTTTCTAAGTTTATTATAGATGTTGTTGTTAAGAAGGAAATCATAAAAAAAACATTTATGACGTTAGAAGGGGAAACCAGGTTTAGCAAACTGGTGTGAAGTTGAAAATGTTCCTCTGATGCCTGTGTGAGAGAGGATACAGATTAAGATCAAAGAGATGTCATTTGAAGGACATGAATCATGCTAAGGATTGCAGAATTTAATACTT
Organism: Neoceratodus forsteri; assembly: GCA_016271365.2. Lineage (NCBI taxonomy): Eukaryota > Metazoa > Chordata > Ceratodontiformes > Ceratodontidae > Neoceratodus > Neoceratodus forsteri. The sequence continues at coordinate 239,537,249 of CM057459.1, read as the reverse complement.
GGAAAAGACATCCTCTTTTATATATCTATATATATATATATATATATATATCTAGATATATATATATATATCCTGACATGGAGGAGCTAGGTGACCTCCTGCAAAGAGGTGGGGGTAAAAGCCAGGTTTTAATTTATTCTGTTTTACTTCACAGATACATGTTTATCTAGACTCTGACCAAGAAACATCCTTGAGCACTTGTAAGCAGGTATTTAGAGAGAAAAGACAAATGTAAGTGCTGTAGGTAGGAATTGTACTGTTTAAACCTTGTTCTTTTAAAAGATTTGTATGTCTTGTGATATAATAGTTCTGTATTTTATGTGTTATATATTTTTATCTAATTTATAAAACTCTTTTGAGAACTTACTTGGTCTGTCTTTGATTTTCTTTCATTTGCAAAAAAAGTATTTATGGTTATAGAAGACACTAGGCATAAGCTTGAATGGTGATACCAAACTGGAAAGAGAAGTGTTTTAAATCTGAGGTCTTTATTACAGTTTTTAAGGGTTAGTTTCTGTACACCTGGTTAGGTGCCCATAGGCAAAGATATCTGGCCCCCCGAAGACAGATATATCTGAGCCTGTGCATTGGGTACACTAGCAAGAGGTTCACAGTCTGAATCCTCCAAGACTTGAGACCAAAGGTTTATCCGAACTCTCAAATCAGACAAGAGGATCACCTTGTTCTGTTAAACTGTTCACAAGACTGCGCTCGGAGGTTGGCACTTATGGAGTAGAGGGCCTGACCTGCTGAGTGGGTTTGTGACAGATTTGGTTGGCAGCGGTGGCATAATTTTGGTATCACAAGCTTTTATTGTTCTGTGTCAGCTTGAGACCATAAGCTCACTTGCAAAGAAAGAAAAAGGCAGAGCTTTATTTTAAAAAGGAAACAGAACTATATCACTTGGCGTACAGTCCAGTTCCTACCCATTTTATTTTTTTTTCTAAAGTGCAAGTCAGAAGAGCTGTAGTGAGAGAAGAAGAAGATGGCTTCCAACTACAGCAGGCACACTGTAGATTACTTAAAGCAGTTGTGTGGGGACAGAGGTGTCCCGTTCAAGGTGACAGCCAAAAAGCAGAACCTCATAGATGCCCTGATGGTAGCAGACACCCAGAGTAGTGAGTCATAGACCATGACTGGAAAGGACCCAACCTCGAGTGTTGCAGGGCTAGCTGCCAGTGCAGTGTCCAGATCCAGTGAGGACGACAGCAAGGCCACTGTAAGTGAAGGGCCACAGCAGCAGGGGAAGGTCACCAGTATCCTGAATCCAGAGGTACTCAGGCTGCAAATTGAGCTGCGCAGGATGGAGCTGGAGTTCCAGGAGAAGAGAGAGTGAGAAAGCTAAGAGGCAGAGTGAGAGAAGCGAGTGGTGGACCATGAGGCAGAGCGAGAACACTGTGAGGCAGAACGAGAATGCCGTGAGGCAGAGGAGAAGAGAGAGGCATGCCAGAGGCAACATGAACTGGAGAAGCTGTGACTCTGACCAGCAGCACCAGAGCAGGTAAGTGGTTTGGGTTTAACTGGAACTGCAGGACTGGGTTACAAATTGAACTCCAAATTAATAGCCAGATTTAAAGAGGGGGAGGATATGGATGCCTTTTTAAATTCTTTTGAAAAAGTCTGTATTCAGGCTAAAATTCCTAGTGAGTCCTGGAGCTTCCAGCTATCCCCGCTACTTACCGGGAAAGCTTGGGATGCCTTGGGTCAAATAGACAATGAGGACAGTAATAATTACAGCAAACTAAAGTTGCACTGTTAAAAAAGTTTGAATTAACTGCTGAATCCTACAGAGCTAAATTCTGTAAGCTCAGGAGAAGCCCTGATATGAGCTATGAGGAGCTAACCATGAAACAACGTCAGTTTTTAAAGCGTTAGTGGGAAGGAATTGAGGCAAATTCTGTTAATAAAACTGAAAATGTGATTTTATTAGAACAGTTTTATTGGGCATGCCCAGCAGAGCAAAAAAACTGGCTAGAGGACCGAGATCTCAAAACAGTGCAAGAGGCTGCTGAACTCTTGGACCACTATGCCAAGTGCAGACCTGCTCTGAGAGCAAATGGGGTGGGTGTGGCAGTGCAGAAAGGGAAAAGCGCGCCTTCAGGGCAGCTAAAACCCTCACTGCCTCCACCAAAACCAGTTAGCCCCAGGTTTCAGAGAAAAGATTTCTCTGAGAGAAGAAATGAATGTTGGTTGTGTAAAGAAACTGGGCATATTGCCAGACAGTGTCCCAAAAAGGCGAGCAATAATACACAACAGGGTGCTAGAAAACAAGTGGGTTGTTTGTGTGTCCCTGGAAGCATGCCAGTGAACATGAGGGAAAACATGCACCCAGTCATGGTGAATGGTGTACAGACACAAGGGTTAAGGGACACAGGGACATCCTTGACCTTGGTAAAGGGGGATCTGGTATGGTCTGGTCAGCTTTTACCCAATAAATACGTCAGTGTACAGGACTTTGTGGGAGGGGAGAAAACATTACCCCATGCTAGTGCTCTCTTAGACTGGGGTGAAACAGGGGGAACTGTGCAACAGGTGGCTGTAGCCAACATGTTAGCTGTGGATGTGATCATGGGTAACAATCTCCAACAGGGGATGGTATGTGCAGTTACCCATAGCCAAGTGACAAGGGAAAATTGTAGTTCCCTGAACCCCACAGAAGCCATTGTGGAAACCACTGAGAGGCTGGTTCCCCAGCCTGTGTCTCCAGATGGGAAGACTGACAAAAAGGGGATAGAAATTTCCCCAGTAGCAAGTAACCACACAGCTACAGAGGGTTACTCCGAAGAGGGAGGGGTGACCCATTGTCAGAGGGTTGGGATTGACAGTGATCCTGAGTGCCCTGACGCTAGTGCTAGGGACCCTAGTATAGCAACTGAAGTGGACCTGTCCCATGCCTTGGGAATGTGTGAGGGGTTTGCAGCTGCTCAGAGAAGTGACCCTAGTTTAGAGAAACTGAGGGCTTGGGCAGACTCTGACGGAGCCCAGGGAAGTGATGGTAGATATAAGGTTTATTGGGAAAATGGACTTCTGTATACTCAGGCAGTACAGACAGAGGAAGGGATGTTAGGCAAGCAGCTTGTCATTCCCCAGGGATATCGTGAGTAGTTGCTCGAGGTTGCCCATGCTATTCCCTTGTCTGGTCATCTGGGAATCGCGCACACTATGCAGCTGTTGGCCAAGAATTTCTACTGGCCTAACTTCACCCAGCAGGTGAAGGAGTATGGCAGGTCTTGTCACCGGTGCCAAGAAATAGGGAAGGTGGGCAAGAAGACCCAAGCCACCCTGATTCCATTGCCCATAGTGGAGGAGCCATTCCAGAGGGTGGGAATGGATATTGTGGGGCCTTTAAATATCCCCAGCTCCTCAGGGAAGAAATTCATCCTGACTGTGGTGGATTATGCCACCCAGTACCCAGAGGTAGTCACCCTATCCTCACTGAGGACAGACAAAGTGGCAGATGCCAGACTTGGGATGTTCTCCTGTGCTGGGTTTCCGCAGGATGTTATCACCAATCAAGGGGGTTACTTCATGTTGGACCTGATGAAAAGTTTATGGGAGAAGTGTGGGGTGGTGCAGAGATGCACGACACCATATCACCCACATGCCAATGGGCTTGTGGAAAGTTTCAATGGTACCCTAAAGTCAGTGCTCTGGGCATTTGCTGAACAGCATGGGAGGTACTGGGAGAAATACCTTCCCTACCTGTTGTTTGCATACAGGGAGGTGCCCCAAATGTCAACAGGATTTTCCCCCTTCGAACTCTTATATGGACACCGGGTACATGGGCCCCTAGACTTGATCCGGGAGGACTGGGAAGGCAAGCACACCACCCAGGGAACTCCCATTGTGGATTACATTCTTAGGTTTAGGGAAAGGCTAAAGGAGCTTAAGGGGACAGCCCAGAGCAACCTAGCAGCTGTCCAGCAGAAACAAAAAGTGTGGTATGACCGCAGAGCCAGAGCTTGCTCATACATGGTGGGTCAGGAAGTCATGGTCCTTATTCTGGTCTGGAAAGACAAGCTGCAAGCTGAGTGGGCAGGACTGTGCAAAGTGGTAAGGAAGGTAAATGATGTGAACTACATTGTGGAATTATCTAACTGAAGGCAGACAGAAAGGATGTACCATGTCAACATGATGAAGCCATATGCAAATAGGGCTGACATGGTGTTTGCAGTGTGTAGTCATGGGGAGGGGACGGACGAAGGAGACCCCCTTCTGGATTTGCTGTAAGAGAGTAAGCGGGAGTCCTCTGTGGAGGCAGTAATATTGTCTCCCCAGCTGGCCTCAGACCAGATCCAGAAAGTAAGGGAGGTTTTAGCAGACTTTGCCCCATTGTTTAGCGCCAAGCCTGAACTAACCCCCTTAGCAACACATGATGTGGAGACAGAGACACAAACGCTCATACGATGGACAGCATACTGGGTATCAGAGGCTGTCCAAAAGGACATTAGGAGGGAAGTGGAGGGGATGCTGGATTTAGGGGTAATCCAGAGATCCCACACCCCCTGGACCTCACCCGTAGTCCTTGTGCCTAAGCCAGATGGCTGTACTCATTTCTGTGTGGATTATCGTGGACTGAATGCAGTCACAAAGTCAGACACCCACCCGATGCCCCGGACGGATGAACTCCTGGACAAGTTGGGAGGGGCGACCTACCTTACAACCAATTACCTGACAAAGAGGGGTATTGGCAGGTAGAGTTGACAGACAGAGCTAGGGAGAGGTTGGCCTTCATCACTCCAATAGGCTTATTTAAGTTTAAAGTAATGCCTTTCAGAATGAAGAATACCCCGACCACTTTCCAAAGGTTGGTGAACCAGGTGTTAAATGGTGCTGAGGAGTACGCCATGGAGTACCTGCATGACACTGCCATCTTTAGTACCAGCTGGGAGGAACACCCATCACACCTTAGGGAAGTGCTGGGCAGGATACAGAGGGCCGGGCTCGCTGTCAAAGCCAAGAAGTACCAGGTGGCCATGGGAGAAGTAGCATACCTCAGGCATGTGGTAGGCCGGGGACAGCTCTGTCCTAACCAAATAAAGATAGAGGTGATCCAGGTGTGGCCCAGATCAGAAACACAGAAGCAGGTCAGGAGTTTTCTAGAGACAGCAGGGTACTACAGGAAATTTGTACCCAATTACAGTGCCCTGGCTGCTGCCCTCTCTGACCTGACAAAGAAAAGGATGCCAAAGAAAATTACCTGGGGCCCAGCCTGTGAGGAAGCCTTTACCAGATTAAAGGAGGCACTGTGCAATGCTCCTGTTTTGACAAGTCCTGACTATAGCAAAATCTTCATAGTTCAGACTGACACCTCAGACACGGGTATTGGGGAAGTACTGAGTCAGGCATCCAGCCAAGGGACAGATCACCCAGTAGTGTACCTGAGTAGGAAATTACTTCCCAGGGAGCAAGCATACTCCACGGTGGAAAAGCAATGTCTTGCCATAGTGTGGGCCCTCAAGAAGTTGGAACCGTATTTGTATGAGCAGCATTTTGTGGTGCAGACTGACCACAACCCCCTGGTTTGGCTGATGCAGATGGGAAAGAACAATGGCAGATTGATAAGATGGAGTCTTGCTTTGCAAGGTTATGATCTGAAAATCGTACATAGGGCTGGAGTGAAAAACCAGAACTCAGATGGGCTGTCTAGGGTCTATGATGAGTGAACTGATTTGGGAAGCTCATCCCATGCAGGGGATAGAACCCCCAAATTCAGTCTAGGCGGGGAGGATTGTTATGTGGACAGCCAGCTCTGAGTGCTGTATGATCATTTTTTGTAAATATAAAAATGTGTATGGACTGTCTCCCATGAGAAATCTGGTGTTCTTGGAGTGACCTTGTTCAACCCCCCCCCCCCCAGGTTTCAACTGAAAGATGAATGCCATGAGAAAATGCTGAAACAGCATGTGAGATCATACACACACACACACACACACACACACAGGTTTTAGATACCAGGAATTACATGGCAGGCCAGAAGCTATTTACAGACTTTTCTAAGTTAATTATAGATGTTGTTGTTCAGAGGGAAATCATAAAAAAAGTTTATATTGTTAGAAGGGGAAACCAGGTTTATCAAAGTGGTGCGAAGTTGAAAATGTTCCTCTGATGCCTGTGTGAGAGAGGATACTGATTAAGATCAAAGATATATCATTTGAAGGAAATGAGTCATGCTGAGGATTGCAGAATTTAATACTTGGAAAAGACATCCTTTTATATATATATATATATATTTTTTTTATATATCCTGACAGGGAGGAGCTAGGTGACCTCCTGCAAAGGGGTGGGGTAAAAGCCAGGTTTTAATTTATTCTGTTTTACTTCACAGAGACACTTTTATCTAGACTCTGACCTTGGAAACATCCTTGAGCACTTGTAAGCAGGTATTTAGAGAGAAAAGACAAACCTAAGTACTGTAGGTAGGAATTGTACTGTTTAAACCTTGTTCTTTTAAAAGATTTGTATGTCTTGTGATATAATAGTTCTGTATTTTTTGTGTTACATATTTTTATCTATTTTAGTAAAACTCTTTTTAGAACTTACTTGGTCTGTCCTTGATTTTCTTTCATTTGCAAGTAAAATATATATGGTTATAGAAGACACTAGGCATAAGCTTGAATGGTGATACCAAACTGGAAAGAGAAGTGTTTTAAATCTGAGGTCTTTATTACAGTTTTTAAGGGTTCATTTCTGTACACCTGGTTAGGTACCCATAGGCAAAGATATCTGGCCCCACCGAAGACAGATATATCTGAGCCTGTGCATTGGGTATGCTAGCAAGAGGTTCACAGTTTGAATCCCTCCAAGACTTGAGACCAAAGGTTGATCCGAACTCACAAAACAGACAAGAGGGTTACTTTGTTCTGTTAAACTGTTCACAAGACTGCGCTCGGAGGTTGGCACTTTGGGAGTAGAGGGCCTGACCTGCAGAGTGGATTTGTGACAGACATGACCCTCAAAAGGATTAGCATCGCACTTAACAAATCATGCCGCTTGGTCTCTGGTGTGTACAGGTACACCCACACCTGTGACTTACACACCCAAACCATTGACTGCACCTCAAGGGCAGGATCTCATACCAAACCTGCCTGCTGGCACAAAAGATCATTCTTGGGCTAACCCAACCTACTGCACAACATCTTACACGTGTGCCTGACCCTTGCTGTATGTGAAGTGCATCCAAGCTCACCTACCAAGTCCAGCTCTGCCGTACGTCCCAAGCGCAGCTGGCTTTTATATACAGAGCTTCCAGTTGGTTGACTGGCCTCCCCTCGGATTTACTGGATGAACCCAAGATAGGACCATTCAAATCCAAACTCCGGCAACACCTTATTATGCTTAGCAGTGATGACTGCCCCACCTAGCTGCTGCCCTCGAAGTCCTAGCCTAACCTCCTTTGTGCCACACACACCCATTGTTCATCCCTACTACCTCCTTTCCCACCCTTTCTGGTATCTACTCCTCCTTTCTCACACTTTCTGTTATCTACTCCTCATCCTGTCTACTAAGTTTTCAGCCTCTCACCAGTCTACCAGCAGCTTAGCTTTGAGTCACCCTGGCCTTTGTTGCCTCTGGTTTTGCCACCCCATCCCTCCCCTCCCCCTAATTCTCCACTCTAATACAGACTTTGTCAGTTTCGGACTTCATTGATATTGCATTAAATCCTATTACCTACCTGTAATCCTTTGTATTTTTTTCTCAATCTTATCTTCAAATGTTACTATGTGCCCATCTGCTGTTATTGCAACCTGCTTCCTTGTTAATGACAAAGTCATCCTACTGATGGCACCTCTTTATTTTGCCTTTTGATTGTACCAACTGCAAACATTTCTTACTCTTGTTAAGATCTAATGTATGTAACTGTCTCAGTATCATTGTCATTGTACTTTGCAAATGTCCTTTTTGTTGTAACTAATTGTTCACTCCTGATGTGGAACCTTTGTAAAAGAGTCTCTGGCCCAAAGGTATTGTAATTCCGAGAAATAAATAAATAAATAAAATAAATAAAGGTGTGTAGCAGTACAGGCACTACATGATTCTCAATCTTATGAACACGTACGAAGTTTAAAGCTTGAAGTGACTGTCCTCATTAAAGTGGCTGAAAGGTATTCTGCACTTTTGCCAGCACAGTACAAATCTGCTGAAAACTGGTAGCCTGAGGTGTGTACAAGACAGCAGGGGGTCCATCATACAGTCACAAAAAGTATGGTGGTGCTGAACAGAACTATGCCCAAAGTCAATGCTCTGTCATTGGGAGTGTGGAGTCCCCACTGTGACAGTGTCACATGACACAAAATGCCTCTCACAGCAATTGATGTTAGTGGATGTAAATGGGAATTATACACACTAGTACACTGGATTGTAACACCACCAGGTGTCAGACATAGGCATAGCACCAGTTGCTGGTGCTATGCAATGGGTTGATTTCTGGGCCAATGGCTGTACTGCTGTAGTTATCCCACCTCGTCCCTCACCTTTTCTCCACTGCTTCTGGGTTGCAGTGGTCACTCAGTCAGATATCATGTCCCCATCCTTCCCAGCACTGGAAAAGTACTGCTGGTGTCCAGTGGAACCCTCCCCCCGGCCCTGTTCCACTTTTATGAGTTTGGTGGCATAATAACATAGTAATTTGTGGTTGAATGGGACACTTCAGGTCCATCATGTCCACACGTCTTGCTTTATCAGTAGAGATAAAATAAGTATACTGTACAAATACATACTAATTTATAGGTATTCCCTAACAACTCTACTACTCAGGGTACCCATGGATTCCCTTTATAACCAGATATTTATCCAGGCTTACCATAAAGTTCTGTACTGTTTTCATGCCCACTGCCTCTGCTGGTAGACTGTTGCATATGTTCACCACCTTTAGGGACTACAAATGCCTCCTAATCTTACCTCTGAATTTACTGTAGTACACTGCCTAATCCCTCCTTCTGCTAGAACTTTTGTTCACAAGCCAGAAACCCCAAATAGAACTTATCTTATGAGTTCTACATTCATGGGGGGGGGGAGGTTTTGGCATGCAATCTGGAGTGTGGGGATTGGTGAGGTACTAAGCATAGCTCAGTGGCTCATTACCATGCAGACCCACTGTGCCAACCCTGCCGCTTTCTTTACATTGCCACAATACACTTAGAAACCTTGCAAGAAAAGGTCTGTAATCTTATTATGTATAATACAACATGGCAGAGGTTGCATGGAATCCGTACAATGGAATCGGATACATCGGATTTGGGGCTTTTTTTTATTGGGAATTTCAGTATTTAAGACCAGACATCTGAAATCAGAGAAAAAGGGTTAGATGTGGAATTCAATTCTGAATAAACATCTGCCTGCTTTTAAAACCTTTACACCCAGCAACAGTTGCCCTTAGTGGGCCAGGAAAAAAGCCCGCCCCCTCTCCACTACCCTTGCCTCCCTCTCCCCTTACCTTAAGCCAGATGGTCCCCTGGCTGATGTCTTCATTGATGGCAATGTTACGCTGATCACTGTCTCATGACAGGACAAGTGGGCTGCAGCTGTAGATGGCACCCATGGCAACAGGCAGCATGGTCACTCCTGAGCAAATCAGCCCAGGCCCCTAGTGCATGCAGTCCCCCCCCCCCCAGTCCCTGAGAATCTCTCCAGTGCAGTCCTCCAAAACATGCAATAACAAAACAAAATAAAAAATAAATGCTATTGTTAACCAGGCCCCCCCCCACACACACACATGCATCCATGTACATATACCCAGAGGAAGAGAGTTGCATCAGAGGGATCTCCACCTGCCAACCCCCCCCACCCCCGCCATGACTTCCACTAAGGGCAACTGTTACTGGGTGGGGGAGCAGTTAGTGGCTGACCACAGTCAAGCAAACAGTCAGATACAAATTGTAACTTCTGTTTCCATCTCCGATTCTGCTCCTGTGGCCTGAACTCGAAATTGGAATTTCTGAAATTCTGATTGGGTACAGACAGAACAGATTCCAGAGAATCCAAGCTCCCCTACACAAAATTCTTAGCTAACGCACAGTGGTTGTCGTGACCACATTGTGCTAGTAGCTTGCAACTGTGTGTGGAGCTCTCAGTTCTTTAGTGTAGCCTATGCTTAAAGAGCTACTGACGCCTCAAGGAAAACTTTTAAAAACATAATAATTAGGTACAATTCAGCTTGCATTCCACATATATTCTGTATTCTGTATATTTATCTTCCATTATTTATTACTGATGAAATTTGCATGAATGTATGATCTTTATCCAGTAAAGTTCCATTAGAGTTCATCTGCTTCTGTAGCTTACTCCCTACAAGTCATAATCCTTTGTTGTGACATCACAGTCTGTTGTCATGAGAGATACTGTGATGTCACAAGCAGAGTATTATGACCTCAGGTAGGAATAAAGCAATATAAATAGATGGACTGTTTAGGAGCAATGACCCTGTTTTCATGCAAATGACCTCAGTAATAAATAATGAGGAGGAGGAATACAGAACTAATGTGAAATACAAGCTAAGCTGTATTTAACTATTATGTTTTGTTAACGTTCTCTTGAAGATGTCAGCTGCTTTTTAACTGCAGGGTGAAAGCAATACAACAAAAAATGCTAATTACCGGCAATTGAAAATAGCAGTGGTAGTAGAGCACAGATGCCAAGATCCCTCATTATGGGCAATTTCAATAAAGTCCAAGAAAAGTTTAATTTTATCCATGCCGTTTTGTAATACCATTCAGCACAGATTTGGACCTGCTGTACTGACGCAACACTAAAAACAAATCAAGAGCTACGAGAGCTCTCTACACTTGTGGTGGAACCTTGCTGTTTCTGCCTAGTGCCACTAGTGCTTTTCACCTACTGGTGATATATGTGTTTGTGCTGTAAGCTTTTGTCACAGGGCCTGTCACTTTTGTACATGTGCAGGCTTGGAGGCACAATTGTGATGGGGGGGCTCTAGTGAACCTTTTTCCTGGGGTCAAATGCCATATTTTGTTCACCTTTTTGTCCCTCTGTCCCCTCTCCAGCTCTAGTAGACTGACATTATTTATTTACTTACTTCTTCATTTATTTCTTATTTACTGGAAAATGAGTGTTAGGCAGTTCTATTTTCAACCTTGTTCAGGGGGCACATATTGAGTCATGTTGTTAAACTGTTGGTGGTGTTTTTTAGTGAATGTTGGAAATTTGGCCAGGAAACCAGGAAAATGTCCCTATTGTTTTGGAGAAGCACCATGGGATCTTTAACGTCCACCCGAACAACCATCAGAACAAGCAGAAAGGGCCTCAGTTTAACATCTTATCTGAAAGATGACACCTCAGGAGTGCAGTATCCCCCTCAGATGGCACTACGGTGTCAGTATTGAAAATGTACCCCAAGTTCCTGGTGAGGAGCTAGATCCTTGCACCTGCCTGACCATGGCTAGAGGGTGTGGGTGAGGGTTTCTTCTCAGACCCATTAGTCCCACCAAGTGCCAGTTACTGTTCTGCTACAAGCCAAGGATGGAGGAGGTGTGTGGTGATGGAGAACAATGCACTCTAGCCCTCCACCTCACCATTGAGATCAAGTGCACCACTTTTATGATGCTCTCATGCCCCACTGCTGGCAGGAGGTCATTCCCAAACATAGGTCTCCTGCACAGTAGAATGATACATTGCTGTCTATTGAGGTGACTTTTACTGAGGTTTGTAACAAACAGTGCTTCCATCAGAAATGTTTGCTATTTCACGGTTTGGTAGCCACTGCAGTTGTAAGGCAGAAAAAAGGAAAGTGGTGTCATGCAGAAAGCTTTATTTAGCTATTGCCTTTGGACAAACTCTTTTCTAATACAATATATGACTCTGGGAAAAACCTCACTCTTCCCGCCTGCTCAGCAGCACTGCAGCCTCACATTGCCTGGCCAGCGGTCCTGTGGCCTTGCACTGACCACTCAGCCGGGCGGCCCCACTACTACAATTGAAGAGTACACAGTAAAAAGTCTGGACACCATATTATTTTAAGTTTTAAATATATTTTGCAGCTATCAAACTGTAGAATGAAATCAAAATTATAGGATTCCAAAATTAAACATTTACGTTATTGGAGGAAATAATTGAGGTGAATGAGGTTTTCCCATAGATTTGTTTTGCATTAAACACAAGTGCTTCCAAAAACAATTGCTAAATAAAACATTTGGCATTACAACAATTTCATCTCCGTTTCTTCCTTACAATTGTTGTAGCATCAAACTGCAACATGCCAGGAGATTGGCAATGGTACATGGTTTGGGTGTGGAATAACTTGAACTATTAAATACAAGCTGCGGCACCTTTGCTAACATATTAACTTACAGACAATCCAAATTGTTTTTCCATTTACCCAAGCGGAAAACCTAATTATAACCTTCATTGTTCATGATCTAAGATATTGCAGAACCATTGCACATAGCGCTGACTAGTTTTGCTGTTAAAAAAAGCCAATTCCTGTACTTTAGTCCATAGCTGCAGTGGGAGGTGCTCGAGAAGGTAATTCATATTCCCTTTTCTACTCTGTACACTTCAAGCATTCACAATCTAGGGTTACCAATGACATTTCTCAACAATCAAGGATACTTGGAAAATAGGATATGGACATAGGTATACCATTTACATACACATATGCAGTAAGAAAATATTTGAAATGAAGGGGATTTGAGAGTTTGACTGGCGTCTTTTACTCATAATACAGGTAGAAAAAAATGTAAACTCTGGGCACAGAAAAACAAACTGTTTGATTGTGTCCAGTTAACATGTTGGGTGCTGTTTTATATCACAGTTTGGCTCTGTTATAGCCAACTAACAGAATGAAGGCCTGCATTAAAATGTCATGTAGGCTTTACTATAAAACATATATAACACAGGTATCCTGACCTACCGCTATGCCATCCATATGACAGGATATATTTGTTATGTCTTATTTTAAATTTATCAAAACATCAGGAAATGGGAATGCTCTGGAAACTGTCAGGGCTTGAGGAAACTTGGTTTTATATTTTTATAATGGTTGCTGAAGTTATGATAAACAGAGGCACCTCATGTGGAGAATCATATACCAAGATCACTTTATTTATATAAATAAGTAAAAAGAAAAATGATTAACAGCACCAAAGGAAAATACGGAACATTATAAAGACATGCTTTCCTAAAGTGACCTGTGGAAGGAATTCTACTTCAACCACAAAAATATACTCAGGTGTGGATCTTGCCCCAGTTTGTTTTACTTAAAATGTACCAAAATTTGTTAAACTAGTAATGGTTTCAAGTTGAAAACCTCAAGGTCTGGCAGAAATGCTCCCAGAAATGATCTGACAGAGCGCAATGCCACATCTTTTCCTCCAGCAGAGTGAAACTGATCGCTGTCTTCATCCAGAAATTAGTCTTTATTTTACTGTTCTGGAAAATTGTTTTGTTGAGATGTTACACCCCCCCCTCCCACTTCAAAATAAGCAGATTTGCTATAAAGGTAAACATTGTGCTGGGATTACATGCTTTAAACAAGACTTAGTTACTGGATAGGTGCAAAACTGTTTGTGCAATAGAAATGGAACTAATATTTTTTGTAAATAAACAGTTATTAAGATCTATGACCTACTGTACATGCACTGAGAACAGCATGTTCTCCTCCCTCCACGTTTATCTTTGTGCTTTATCCTTAACCCATAGGCATCATAAAAAGCCTGTTTGTATAGCTGTTGGGTCTCATTCAAATGCAAATCAGCTCTTACCATGCTGAGTGACATTTCAGAGGGGCTCTGCTTTACTGTAACTGAAGTAGCTAAAGGGACACTTTCAGCACTTTACTTATTTTTTGGCAGTTGCTCACAAACATGCTTGCACTACCTGCAGCAGTCTGTCTCTTGATGCATTAGATATGCAAGCAGTGTGGTCAACTAAATAATTTTTCCTTTTCTTAAATTTAATTGGAAAGGGAAACCACATTTGGTTTGCTCCTATTCTCTCTGCGCCCAAGGAAAAGCATCCTCACACTTGTAAATGGCACTGTAGTGCCAGAAGGCTCGTTCACCTATCCTTGTACCTGAGTACAGCTAAATACAGTTTCTAATTTGAGAAAGAAAGCTGAACTCAAGAAACTAGCTCTGGTTTTGAAACAAGTGCTCAAAGTTAATTAAATCATGGTCTGAAAGTTGAGCCATGATACTGGGCATACACATATGCATATGTGAAATAAATAATCAAAATGAATAATAAAATGCATATGTATAATATACATATGCATACGTGTATGCCCAGTTTTACTGTTCAGCTTTCAGACCATGATTTAATTAACTTTGAGCAATTGTTTCAAAACCAGAGATAGTTTCCCAGAGTTCAGCTTTTTTTCTCATTTTAGAAACTGTATTTAGCTGAACTAGGGTACAAGCATAGGTAAACAACCCTTCTGGCACTTCAACACCATTTACAAGTGTGAGCGTGCTTTGGTACTGGTGCAGGGAGAACAGGAGCGGACCAACGCAGTTTCCCTTTTCAGTTAAATTAAAAAAAGGAAATATTATTTAGGGGATTACATTGCTTGCATATTTACTGCATCAAGAGACAGACTGCTGCAGGCACGTTTGGGAGTACCTGCTGAAAAGTAAGTAAAGTACTGATAACATCCCTTTAAATGAAGAAAATGTGAGCGGGTGCTTTAGACCTGAAGGTTAGGATTAACTTAACAAATTTACTTCACAGGCTGGTACAACAGAAACAATGTATCTGATTTAATACATAAATACATTATGGGTTGCAGTACCATAATACATTTATCCCCCAATGCGAATGAAAAACCTCCATAACTCACACATTACTTTGCCGCTCCTGAGTTATGACTCAGGTCTTTCCCTCACTAGAGGTGATAAATGTAGTTTCCTGCTGCAGTCCATTATGCAGCCCCTATTTATTCTACCTTCTGCGACACTGGCTTATTTGAAGACTCTGTTGAACCCTAGGATTTGCTTGAAATTGACAGAGTCCTGGACTGTTTTTTAGGCATTGCATTACTAAATATTGCTTGGGGGTACATTTAGAATACAGATACTAGGATAGTATATTATTTGCTCACTAGCATCATCTGTGGATAGCCTCACTATCCACATCCAGGCTGATAGGGCAGGATAACAGATTCTTTGCCTGAAATATACAAATAGACTAACCAGATAATGACCTGAATACTGGAGTATCTGTTCTAGACATAAAAAAATCCAAGTAAAGTAAAAACAGAAGTCTCTGATCAAGGTATACACAATGTTTCCACACAAATTAGTTGAACATTTCTGATTTGAGGCATTTTGAAAACATGGGCTATATGAAAAGCTTGCATCTGCATTCGAATACTGCAATGTATAGAATAATAGCATGATGTGCAACAAAGCTGTGATTTTGTTTGCTTATTGAATGTAAAAATTGGTGTCTGGGTAAGGCAAACTGAGTCATGGCTCATTTTCTGGTGCAACCCGAGGCAAAAGGGATTCCAGAAGGGAAGATACGCAGAAACTGCAAGCATCAAATGACAAAGTCAGTACACATTGGAACAGGCCAACTCACAATAAATACCATGGGACAGCAACAATATGGTACAATGTTCAGATGGAAAATACAGAATAAAAAAATACAAAACTCTTATTAAAAAAGAAACAAATGCTAACAGGGCAGTAGTATAATAAGACTGGATGAAGCAAAAATGCATTAATGAATGGAAAGTATGAGAGCCACAGGGGAAGAATATTCTGATACAAAGTAGCAAGGTAGGAGTGATAGAGGTGGCTGGGCACTAGGTGACAAAGAACATGATTGGGTTCCTGACTTTCAGGCAGTGGCTGGCTAACGAGGTGAGTGGAGGGCTGTACTAGTCATCGCTCTGCACCTGTGGTGATGGTGCATGGAGAGCGGGGTGAGGAGGAGTGTGGGGCTGAGATCATCAGTGGGTGGGCAGCTGGGGGTTTGGTGATTGGTCAGGGCAGGTGCGGGGACCACTAGACAACCAAAGATATACACATGACATGCAGGATGGGTTATCAGGGTTAGAGGTGCAGCTAAACTATCAGGGTTATACGTATAACATGTAGGATGTGTCATCAGGGCTGGAGGACCAGTAGACTACCAAGGATATATGTATAACATGCAGGAGGGATCATCAGGGGAGGGAGGAACCACTAGACTACCAGGGATATATGTATAACATGCAGAATGAGTCATCAGGGTGGGAGGACCACTAGACCAGGGATATACATTTAACATGCAAGATGGGTGATTGGGGGTTGGGGAGGGCTGCTAGACTACCAGGGCAGTGTTCACTGTTGTCCTGCAGTGGCACTAGGGTGTGCTGCACACATTCAAATGAGCCCATAATGGGCATACAGATAGTCCCTTAGCACCTTGCATGCCCAATGACCTTATTTGCATGCAGGGGCTAAATATGGCACACAGAAGCCCTGGCACCATCCCGTTTTGGGCAGTGACATCTCCTGTAGATCATATGAGCCTTGGTCAATGTCTACTCAGCATAGATCCACTTAGTGCTGCACTGGCATGGCCTTATTTTCAGTCAGTTAGCATGCTTCATTGGTGAGCACTAACCAGATGAATATCGCTCAGAGCCAGCTGTGCACTATCACAAGCACAGCACAACAGGCTGCACTGCACTTGCAGCTTGCCCTGAATATGGGGGCCTATGATGTCAAAATCAAAGGACTATGACCTCAGGAGGGAAAGAAACCATGTGAAGAGCTCAAATGTAAGGGACAAAGACCCTGTTGCCATGCAAATGTCCTCAGTGATAAATAAGGTGGAATTGAGAACTAAAGAAAATATATGAACTACAGACAGAGCTAAGTCAGAATAATATATTTTTGGATATTTTTCTGAAGGGAGCCTGGCCCAATGGTGTTGAGGGCTAAGGCACGGGGTGCCCATCTATGCCACACTGGTGACCCAGGTTTGAGAACAGACATGAGGCACTTGGGGACCAGACAAGAAAGGAGGATTGAGCATCCCAAGGAGACTTCTCCTCCCTCTGCAAGGTGGGGGGGGGGTGAATGGGTATCCTGCCAAGCAGTTGCCACCTCAGGGATCTGAAAGGCAGTGCAGCAGGATGCTAGGGAAGGTGTTCCTGCCCGCTAGACACCAGGGGGGAAGGAATATCTCCATAGGAGCAAAGCTTGCACAAAGTGTCATTGCATGCCCTGCAAGCCCAAGGAGAAAACACTGGTGGAAAACTCCAGACCATGGCAGGGTGAAGACCTGGTTCCCCCACAGGCCCCACACTGGTAACTGGAATCTTCAGGGTCCTCTGGCAGAAGACCACTGGCAACAGCCATAGGTAAGTCTCAGAGAAACTGGGTGAAGGGGTTGGAGAGACCAGTCCAGAATGGTGCCAGGTCGTAGTACAGGAAGTAAAATACTAATAGAAAAAAATATTTCCCAGAGGTGTTACTGCTCTTAAAATATCAAGCCCAAAGTGATGATCAATTACCCTAATTGCTTATCCCCTCTCATGTAATATAAACTGAGCTGCTGCTCATCTATTTAAACCTAATCAAAACATCCCACACTCAGTTGCTCAATAACCTATTTACCAATAGCCCTCATAATCCTGTTAGTAGTTGTAATTTGAATCAATTAGTTGTTTTAAAGTCCAGAGATCAGCAACAGCTTTCAGTCCTTACTGTATCACAGTTTGTGTCTGATGGAGCATTGCTGGTTTACACTGTGGCAACGCTCAATCAACCGTTCGCTGTAATGTGGTGAGAACTGAAAGTCATCACTCATCTCCCCACTTAGAAGTACGCAGCTTATTCAAAATATTACTTCAGCCTGGATTGTGTGGGCTAGAGGTAGGTGCCATGGGTCATTGAGCAGCAGGTGTAGGTGTTTTTGTTTTACTTTTTGTAGACCAACAGCAACTCAGAGAGGTTGGGTAGTCAGCAGTAATGATTTCTTAACTGCTTTTCTAAGCAGCAGGTTTTAATTTGTGAAAAGCCAGTAAATTTGAATGTGATATGAGATTCTCACATCAGGATGCTGTTGTGCCATCATTCTGATGTTAGATTTATAGTACAACTGCATTCTAACAGCAGAATGATGGTGCAATAACATTTGTAAAGGGCATCACTCCTATACATAACTGCCATTAATGCTATATATAGAACTAGAAAAGGGGTATGGTTCTAATTTCCAGAACACCACCGGTATCTTGCAATGACCTCTTAACTCAAAGCTTTCATTTCAAAAACAAAATAAGTTCCTATCCCTAATGTTTCCAGCGTTAGCCCTTTGTAAAGATGATTTCTTTTAAAGGAACTAACTTTGAAACTGGTGGGGCTAAGAACTTATTTTTATAAAGCTGTGAGTATGGATAATATTGATATGTTACCCTGTTCAAGTTTACATATATTGTGATAAAATTGGTAGGACATTTGCTGCATCCTTACTGGCTGAGAGGGTTCTGAACCCCATGACGTATATGGTGACAACTACCAGGTCGGGAGCCTTTCTGGCAATCTGGAGGCAGTCAACCTAGGTATCCATGCCTCCCAGATATTTTTTAAAATAAATTTCTGACAGCCATGTTTGTAAGGTAAAACACCTTAACAGTCCTGTCTTGCCATACCTACCAAAACTACATTTTACCACATTTTTAAAACTCTGTACCCCCACCCACGACATGGTGTATGACTAACAGTTAAACATAAATTATTTAAACCCATCTATTCAGCCTTTCTTGTTCCACTCGGTAATTTTTGCTTTGTAGGCCACCAGTCCTCACTCTCAGTTTCCTACACAGTGTAATCATAGTCTTTTACACCCCTCAGCTCTGCTCCTTCTTGCTCTCTACTTCTGTTGCTACTGTCAGCCAGCCAGACTCTCTCCTGGTCACTCACCTGCTGGATCTACCAATTAACCCACCCTCCCACCAAATTTACACATCCACTGACTCATTTGTCCACTCGCTGCATTAAAGTAGAGGAAAAGGCTGCTACTAAGCATCACCACGCCTTCACTTTGCCAGTTACTATGGCAACCATGAGGAAATCGCTAGCTTGCATGCTCTCTCTCTCTCTGTCTCTGGATCGTAGTGCTGCTTCCCTTCCCCCAGCAGAAATTGCTTTTTATTTCATGTGCTTGCATCAGCAATGAGGCTATGGGCCAGTCATGTTGCATAAACAAAAAAGAACCAAAGTAACACTAGTGAAAAACAACTGAAATATAAAATAAGCAAGACTGACTGGTGCATTTGTGATTAGTGTCACAAGTCATGGAAACTGTTCTGCTAAGAGAGATGCAGCTGGATTGAAATCAATGATGGATTGCATCAAAGTTCGAGAGGCAAAGATGACTATGTTATCAGCATACATACTGTATGTGCGTATGAAGAAACACGTGTTGAGGGCTGGTCTTTTAAGTCAGTACAAAGGGCAGCAGTAAGGTTTACTGGTTGGCTGTATGATATGCTGACTCTGTGGGCAACTAAATGATTATAAAGTGCTTGTGCAACAATAATAAACACGGTAAGCAGAATTGTATGCTTCCATGCCTATCATCGCCTAGTCCCCACACATTCTACCATCTGCCCTGCTCTCCTTTCCACCCCTCCTGTAATCTCAAATTCCCCCACAGGACCATCTCTCTCACTATTCCTTCCCCTCCTCCTTCCCTCCAGCTGACACAAAACTTGTTCTACTCTGCTTTTTCTTATCTTGTTTCTCCTGTTGTATGGTGATATAGAACCAAACCCTGGTCTTAAATCTCTCAACCCTTTCGCTTCTTCTCCTTTTTTTCTAAATGCCTTAGCATGTTCCTCCTTAATGCTAGAAGTCTTCTTCTGAAGTTTAAGCTTCTTCAAGTATAGTTCTCCCAGCACACCCCTGACATTCTCTGTGTCACTGAATCCTAGCTCACCTCTAGAATCACTGGCAGCGATGTAGCCATTTCCAACTACAATCTCCACAAGCAGGATGAGGGCAAATGTGGCAGTGGGGCTGCCCTCAATGTCCACCAGGGACTCACCTGCTTTAGTCCTTTAGGTGGTGTTGTTCCCTCATCACACACATTTCTTCTGGCTACACTCTCAGAAAAAGGGCTCTTCTTAGTTCTTTATGGAACATAGGGTTTGAAAGTACGTATGTGAAGAACCTTCAGAAAACTGAAGTTCTTTAAAGAACCATTTGTACAGTTCGGCAAATGAAGGATCTATCAAGAACTCTATGAACTTATTGCAGGGTTCCATCAAGAACTCTATGAGTGCAACAATGATTATGGTGTGTTAGAGCATGGGGCCAGAGAATTGTTATTGGTGGAAGCATGGTGCTTGAATGTTTGAGATGGGGAGAGTGAAATGCTGATGTTTTTTTTAAGCTAGAAGCATTGAGCCAGATTTTTTCTGTGAGTTCGAGTACTGAGTCTGAATGTTTATTTGGGTGGTAGAGGTTAGTTGGATTGGGGCAAGAAAGTGGTTGATTTTGTTGGTTTCTTTTGCAGGAAAGTTTTTCTCTATGAGATAAAGATAAAAGAGTGTTTGGGTAGGTGGGAGGGTAAAGCCCAAGTATTTACTTTAATAGGAGTTTAGTATGAGAGTGTTTGGTGGGTGTTAGCATAGTGCCAAAGTGTTTTGTTAGGCAGAATCAGAGTTCTGGGGTATTTATTAGGCATTACTGTGGCATACTGTTTGAGTGTTTGAATTAATGTGAGTGTTGTGCATGAGTGTTTGGTTCCTTGGAGATTTATTCATTGGTGGTTTTGAAAAGGGATAGTACTGAGTTGGTGTAGTTAGGTGAGTGGGCATTTGAACCTTAACTCCACACATTATTAAATGCTTAGTTAGTTGGGAGGAGCATATTGGCTCTGCTCAGAGGCGGGCTGATAGCTAAAGAGCAATAAAATCAAAAGGAGGAGGAGCTGCTTATTATATCATGTATGTGGATAATTGTACATTTAAACTGCATAATCATGGCAATTTCACTGTTAGGAATAGGATAAGTCTGACAAGGACACAGAGCAGAAAGGGGCAAGTGCTGTGGAAACATATCAGTGTCATAGACAAAGCAATTTGGAAAAGGGAGAGAGAGTGTAAAAAAACACTAAAAGAGGATAAAAACATACTTAAGGAGTATGTAGGATGGCACAAGGAGTGGTGCAGTGCAGTGGGTGTGGAGCAGCAGTGTTCAGAAGAACTTTCTGGGAACTGTAGTGCTGCCCAATTTGTAGACACCTCTCTGGGCTGAGAGAGGAGGTTGCCAGGCTTTGAGCACAGTTGGCAGAAGTACTGGAGACCATTGCCCCAAGCAAGGGACCACCAGACACTGTCACAGAGGGTACTTAGCCAGAGGCCTGGTTGGACTATGGTGAGCTCAGGGAGGTTGAGGAAGGTGGAGCTCAAGCACTCCCTCCAACCTGGTACAACTTAAGAGCAAATATGATGTTCTCAAGGAGAGGGACAGCTCTGAAAGGGAACTCAAGGTTGTGACCAGGGGTGATGGGCCAGGAGGGGGGCACAGGGGATGGGGCCAGAGAATCCCAGGAGAGAAGGAAGTTTCTCCTAGTGGGGGGCTCAATAGTTTGGGGTATGGAGATAGGATCAGGCATCAGGAGGAAGAGGGAGGTTATGTGTCTCCCAGGATGCACAGCTCTGAGGGGGGGGCAGATCCACAGGATCACAAAGGCTGTGGCTGGGGGCAGGGCTGGACATCATTGTCCATCTGGGGACAAACAACCTAGCCAAAAAAAAAGAGAAAGTATTGAGACGGTTCAGAAGAATTTTTGTGATTTGGGTAGGATCCTGGGGGGGGGGAAGGGTAGCAAACTCTGTTACTTTCTCAGAGGTGCTACCAGTCAGGGGAAGGAGGGGGTAAAGAAACCAACACATCAAAATCTTCAACAAGTGGTTGAAAAACTGGTGCAGGGAAAAGAACTTTGGGTACATTGGGGACTGGGGCACCACCTGGGATGATGCACATCTTTACAAAAAAGAAGGTCTACATCCTCCTGAGGAAGGTACATCTGTCCTCAATGAGAGGTTTACATGCTTTCTGAGCAAGCATTTAAACTAGCCACTGGGGAATGGCTGTAAGGAGTAGGGAGATTCAGGCAGCCCACCCCCACAGGTTAGTGCACACATCAAGCAAGACCAGGATGTCAACCCAGGGGCAGATACACAGGTACTGCAGGGCGGGATAGGCTGCGCTCAGGACATAATGATATCATCACTAATAAAAGGACCTGGACCACAAGCAACCAGTAAGATAATAAAAAGGAAGCACCACATAGAACACTCCAGGAAAAGCAGGATGAAGCAAGGGACAAAACTCAAGGAGTGAACAAAAAGATGCTGTATTTCATGGAAGGTCATGCACACAAACACCCGCAGTCTGGGGAACAAGATCCCAGACCTGGTGATTGAAATGATGGAGGCTGATCTGGACATAGTGGTGATAACTGAAACATGGTACACCAGCAACCACAGCTGTGACATAAGTGTAATGAGTTATACCATTTTCAGAAAAGATAGGGAGGGTAAAAGGGGGGGAGGGGCTGCCCCCTACATCAAAGAGAGCATGAAGGCGACTGAAATTCAAAACAGGCATGAGCAAATGGAGGAAGTTTGGGTCACCCTTGAGCCAAGCAATGGAACAGCCATTCGCACAGGGGTCATTTTCAGACTCCCAGATCAGGCCAAGGAAATTGACAAGCAGCTGCTAGAAAACACGCATGAAATGGCAGCAAAGGGGGAGGTACTGTTAATGGGAGGCTTTCACATGCCAGAGGTAGACGGGTCCATCCCAGCAGGGGCCTAAGCTAGGACACTGGACTTCATGGAGTCCCTTGAGGGGGCTGGCCTTAGGCAACTGGTTCAGAAACCTATCAGGGACCAGACAATCTTGGATCTGGTGCTGACCAATGGGGACAGGGTAGCAGATCTTAGGGTGCAAGGTCAGTTAGGGTCCAGCGACCACAATATAGTGTGGTTCAAAGAGGACACAGGGATACAGTCAACCCATATGAAGGCAAGAATCTTAGAATTTAGAAGGGCAGACTTTACCAGTATGGTACTACAGCTAAAAGAAACCCTGGAAAAGATGGTGATAGGCAGGGACATTAAGGAGAAATGGGCACACATCAAGGAGGCTATAGTGGAGGTAACAAAATGTGTTAGGTCAATAGATAAGCATAAATGGAGAAGAAAAGCACTTTGGTTCTCAGGAGAAGGGTGGCAGAAAAAGTAAGGGACATGAGGCTAGCCTTCAGGAAGTATAAGGAGACACAAAGGGATGAGGACAAGGAAATGTACCAGAAGTGTCAGAGAGGCAGAAAAGGCAGTGAGGAGTGCTAAAGTGCAAACAGAGGAGAGAATAGCTCAATTGGTTAGAAAAGGAGATGAGACATTCTTCAAGTACATTAGCGAGAGAAGGAAGGTAAAAGGGGGAGTAGCAATGCTTAGAGGTGCCTGGGGGAGATAGTGGAAGGAGATGGGGGAAAAAGCAGCAATCCTGAACGAATATTTCTGTTCAGTCTCCACTGTGGAAGGGGGTGGGCAGGGCCCATAGCTGTACTTCAAAGGAGCTAAGGATAATATGGTAAACATCAGTCCTTTCACAGAGGCAGCCTAGAAGAACTGGTGATGCTAAAGGTGGAAAAAGCCATGGGTTCAGATGGCATACATCCCAGGGTCCTAAAGGAACAAAGGATTGAACTGGCAGCCCTCTGGCAGCCCTGTTCCATGAGTCCTTAGACACTGGAGTGGTCCCAGAGGACTGGAAAAAGGCCAATGTTGTCCTTATTCACAACAGCAGTAGAAATGAAGAAGCAGGGAACTACAGGCCAGTTAGTTTAACCTCTGTAGTCAGAAAGATAAGGTACTCCTTAAGGAAAGAATAGTGGAACACCTGGAAGCCAATGGACTGGCGGATCCCAGGCAACATGGGTTCTCTGAAGGACGATCCTGTCAAACTAATCTGATAGATTTTTTTGTCTGGGTGACAAAGGCAGTAGATCAAGGGGGGTGGTAGATATTGCCTACCTTGATTTCAGCAAAGCCTTTGATACAGTCCCACATGGGAGACCGGTCAACAAGCTAGGCAGCCTGGGGTTGGGACGCAAGGTGGTGAACTGGATTGGAAACTGGTTAAGGGACAGAAAACAGAGGGTAGTAGTGAATGGAACCCAATCAGATGAAAGGGGAGGTGACCAGTGGGGTACATTTGGGGGGGGTTCCATGTTATAATGGTGATTGAGAAACAGTGATCGCTATTATGGTGAGTGTAGATCGCCAAAAATCAATTTTGGCAATGCACACTGGCAGCGCAGAAAAAAAAGGCACCCAAGACCTAAAACGCTCATTATTATTGTGGGGGCTGATTCTGCAGCCCCCCGCACCCCCCTACTTATGGATTCTCAACTCCAGGGGGGTGCATGTTGGGGGGGTGAAAAACTTAATTAAAATACATGCCGCCAGGCAGCAAAACCTACCACCCTCCCCATGCATGTCGCCAGTGATCCAGCTTGGCAGCTGCTTGCTGCAACCCTTACCACATGCCATCCCTCCTCTGCCTCTCCCCACCCCCATAGTTTCTGTCATGGTTTTAGCCAACTGCAGTATCCGGTCGCCCTCCTCACTGGGTAGCCATGATCACAGTCACCAACACTGAGTTGCCATTTTTCTAGGCGCTTCAATTTCGGTCGCTATGTTCATGGACTACCCTTCTGGGGTCAGTTCTGGGGCCACTCCTCTTCAATGTCTTCATCAGTAACATTGTAGATGGGCTGGAGGAAAAGGTTTGCCTGTTTGTGGATGACACTCAGATCTGCAATAGGGTGGATAATCCGGAGGGGGTGGAAAGAATGAGGAAAGACCTGGAACTACTGGAGAGATGTTCAGGGGCATGGCAGCTAAGGTTTAACACAATGAAGTGCAAAATCATGCATGTGGGGAGCAGGAACCCTGGGGTGAGCTACAGGTTGGGGGGGTGGACTGCTGACAATAACTAAGGAGGAGAGGGACTTGGGGGTCATAATCACAGATGGCTTGAAGGCCACTAGGCAGATGGCAAAAGTAGTGGGAAAGGCCAGTGGGATGTTGGGGTACATTGGAAGGGGAATCACAAGCCAAAGAAGGGAGGTAATTATTTCACTGTACAAGACTCTGGAGAGACCTCGCCTTGAATACTGTGTACAGTTCTGGAGACCACATCTTTGAAAGGACATTGACAAAATATAGATGGTGCAGAGGAGGGTGACCAAAATGGTGACGGGATTACATCACAAGCCTTATGAGAAGAGAGTGAGGGACCTCAATTTGTACACGCTGGAACAAAGGAGGGAGAGAGGTGACATGGTAGAAACATTCAAGTACCTCAAGGGTGTTAACAAGGTGGAAGGGGACAACATATTCCAGATTAATAGTAGTGCCAAGACAAGAGGACATGACATGAGACTGAGGGGTAGCTGCATAAGGGGAAATGTCAGGAAGTTCTTTTTTACAGATAGGGTGGTAGATGTGTGGAATTGCCTGCTCCAGGAGGTGGTGGCAGCCCATACAGTGGTGGACTTCAAATATGCATGGGACAGAAACAAAGGAATAATAGAGATAGGAAGAAAAAGCTAAAACCAATGACCAGATAGGGTCACTGAACTCTTCATTAGGCAGCTTAAACAGGCAGAATGGATGTGCTTAGCAGTCTTTATCTGCCGACAGCATCTGTGTATCTATGTATCTAACTGGTTATAGAGGAGCATGGTGATGTGCTGTTTATGTTGGTTAGAAAATTGAGCTTAAACTGACTGGAATGGGCGGACTTGTTACATAATCTTGTAATCTGTCATTTTGCATTGTCTGCTCCTATTTTGACTTTTGCTGTACATGTTATATTGAATAAAGCATATTGAATTAAAAAAAAGAAAATTGAGCTAAAGTGTTTGGTAGGGTAGATGGGACTATGGTAATGTGGTGTTTGAATGGGAGTTTGTACTGTGTTGTGATGCTTATGGAGGGTAGGAACATGGAGCTGGAGTGACTGGGCATGTGAGAGTATGTTGCTAGTAATTTATGTATGTTTGGAAGAGACTCTGGGTTCATTGTATCTGACCACCCTGCTTCATAAGCAGAGATCAGGTTTTCTGTGCAAACATGTAATATATGATAAGGATTACTTAGCCACTCCATTACACAGAGTATCCCATGATTCCCTAGGTAAGCAGAAATTTTTCTTGGCATACCTTAGTTAAAGAGATAGTGGAACAAAAACAGGCAGACAGGAAAATTACATAAATTTTAAGAAGCAGTCAACTGTACATTTATACTTCTGAAGTAGTTTTTCCTTTTGCTTATTAGTGTGTTTTCTATGTGGTAATACTGTGCTGGACATGTGGAACAGCTCTCAGCCTAGCAGCTGACCTGTCTCTCTCTATCCCCCTCAGTACATCATCAGCATCATGATCTCATTGACAGTGACATCACAAGTGACTGACCTGGCAGCTACTGAGTGGCTGTCCCTAAGCAGTAGTGATGTCACAGTCAGTGAGGTCACAATGCTTTTTTTTTTTTTTAAGTTCTTTTTCACTCTGGTAACTGGTCCTGAGGCATCCCCAGCTTGTCCCACCCAGCCTTAGACCTCCCCCCCTTGCCCCAGATCCATCTGGAACCCTGACCTGGCACCTCAAACCACCAGAAACCCCCTGGCTTATGCCCCCCAGGGCAGGGCCACCCTCCACTTACCTTGGGCACTCCTTAAATCCAGTTTGGTGGTCTGGTGCAGGCCGGAGGCTTTCAGTACCGGGGAAGGTGGGGTCCGACAGTGGGTGTGGGGCTGGTGTGCCATCATCTCCTGCAGGAGCCAGGGATTTTCCTTGTATGTGAGTATGATGGTTCCCTGGAGGCACCGACATGCTATGACATCCAGTATGAGCTGAATGCACTCCTACACCCCTTTTGCAGATGTCCGCCCTTGCCACCACCCCTTAAATGCATGACCTCAGGCTGGTGCTCTCCCAGTCTCCACTGGGAGTTGCTGCTGCTGGGGAGTTGTGAGCCCACCTTCCCCAGGAGAGGAGAGCTGTCTTCTGGACATGCAATTCTCTCTCCTCCCCAGCTGACCCCCGACAACCCAAGCTCACTCCCGAGCCCAGGTTGCCAGTGTGGTGAAAGGTGTGGCATCCAGCACCTCAACTCTCAGTGCTACCAGGCTGGTGAGGTCACAATGTTGATGATGTAGTGGGGGGAAGAGAAATAGATATGTCAGCTGCCAGGCATTGTACTGTCCCATACATCATACCTACTGACATCAGGTAAACAATCTTCTAATTAACCCATGGGAAAAGAAAAAGTACCTCAGATATAAAAGGTAATAGTTGACAGCTTATAAAAACTAATATTAGTTTCAGGCAGTACACTGGCTCTATAAAAGCCTGTATGGTTGTTATGCCTACAGTACCCATTGTTAATAAAACTGTTTCATGTGTTCCCCAGTTTCTTGGAGAAAAAGAGCCTCTTTGCATTACCTAATACCCATGAATTTTCCAGCTCTGAGATTTAGTGTGTTCTCCTGTCTGCATCTTGGTGCAAGATATGGAACATCGGACTGTTGACTCATTAGTATACTTGAGTATTCGAGAGACTGAGATCATGTCCCCACTTAGCCTCCTTTTCTCCAAGGCAAACACGTTAAAGACCTCCAGCCTGTTCTCATAGCTTTCTTCTCCTTGCCCCATATCATATGGTGACCCTGTGTTGTGCCTTGTAAACCACTTCAATGTTATTTTTGTACTAAGGAGCCAAATCATGTATGCACTACTCCTAATAGACTCTGACTAGGGACTTTTATCATAGAATCTTAGAATCATAGAAACTTGACTGCAGAAAAGGACCACACTGGTCCATCTAGTCTGCCCCTTACCACCCCCATTCATCCCTCCTTCCGCTGGCCTCCGCCGTCCCCCGGCTATTCAGCCCCATATGTCTGTCCCATGCCCTCTTGAATCCCTCTACCATTTCAGCCCCCACTAAATATTGAGATTACTTCTCTTGCTCTGCTGGTCACCCACCTTGTACATTGTTTCATCATCTGCAGCAACAAGAACCCCACAAAGTGGATAGGTCCTACCTCTGCTCCATTTTGAGGTGGAAGCATGTGCTGTTGTCATTTTTCGAGAGCCCCCTCCAAAAAACACATGCCTCTATCTGAACGCTGGCCTCTGGTAGACTTGGGCCCTATGTCATGTAGCCTTCTTACCATTAAATTCTACCACTCATTGGGGGCGTGATGGCCCACCCTTGGAACTACACCATAGGTGGGGAAGAGTAAGGAGGTGAATTCATGTAGGTACAAAAAGCGTTTGTGGCAGGTTAGTTAAAGAGGAGGTTAAATGTTTGCTGGTTCAAAGGAGGGAGACCAGTCTCAAGGAGGTTGACACAGGGCTGGCTTGGGATCAAAACTGATATGAAAAAAGGAAAACAGTGGCTTGCCCCTAGGGACAGCTGAAATGGCCTCTTGTACTGTGATGGCATGCTGCTAATCGTACTAGCAGCATAAAGATCAGCATAACCCTAAAGTAGTTGCTATATTTGATCTTTATGAATGGCAAGGGCCTTTGTTTGATTCACGAGACTGTTTATTGCTGTTGAGTCCATTTGTTCACCACCAGGATAATCATGTTCTAATCCCAATGAAGGTGGCTGGCTTTGAAAAAAAACACTGCTTACTTGGACAGTAATTAGATTTATAGAAACATAGAATTTTTCAACAGAAAAGGACCGCTTGGCCCATGCAGTCCACCTAGAATCCCTGGCACAGTGGCCTGTTTGAAAGAAATCGCTGACTTAACTCCTATGTTCTACTCCCCAGTGGAGGAGTCTGAGAAAAACAAACTAACAAATAAACAAACGAACAAACTCTGAGCATCTAGTAGCTTTGTGCACTTACTCCCACCCCCCCAGTTCAGGAAAGATCTGTAAAGAAAAGGGACAGAAGAAGAGTTGGCACAGAGACTGGAATCTTCTCATCCTGCAAGAGCCAGTCATATTAAAATGGCTGACCTGCTTGTTTATATTGCAGAGGTCTGTGTAAAAACATTGGGGATGATTCCAGAAGGCAGATACAGGGCTTGCGCTAAGCCCTGCATCCACTGCAAAGTTTGACGCAGCTGCACCTAAGCCCTCGGACACAACTCAGAAGGGCTGGCATAGTTGCAACATATTTCCCACTTTATGACAGCTTGCACCAATGGTTTGGAGCAAGCCCCATAAAAAGGGTACCCCCACGAATGCAATGTTAGACTGGGGGAAGCTGGACTAACTTTGCTGTGTCTGGGACCTGCGGCAGCCAGCTTTCCAGAATTGCAAATTACCCGTTTGGCACAAGTCACCTCTTGCATCAGATACCTTGCCGCAAGTCCCCTGTGGTGATTGCAACCCCTTCTGGAATCAGGCCCATTGTGTTAATTTTCTTTTTTTTTAAATAGTAGAGGTACAAGGGGTGTGAAAGAGAGTCTGAATGGGCAATATTTTGTGTTTCAAGGCAGTAGTGAGTAGGGAGGCATTGATATATCAGTGTGCTGTGTCCTGGTTGATGAAAGAAGTCCAAAACCACTGGTTGTCGCTCTGTAATCTCATGGCTTTACAGTCCTTTCAGCCAATGAGGACCCAAGACATTCCCTACCCATTTTATGAAGTATGTGTGTGGCAGTGTGTAAGAGCAGTACCATCCTGTTGCTAATGAATGTACTGCAGCTATAGTTTTGTTACAGGGTTTATCCTGCTTCCAGCAAAAATGTCACAATTAAGTAAATCTCCTATTGCAAACATGGAGATTTACTTCATGGTCCAAGACAATGACAGTCCACTACTGCCTTATTTGATTACATTGTTGGTGGTTCAACCTCAGTGTAGACTGACTGATGATGACCGCCGTTAAGGTCCTGAGGTTCAGAAGTGTAACCTGAAGTTTCCCTGATGACATCCAGGCACCCAATCAGGGGTTGAGAACTGGACCCATTCTGCTTTAACTCATTCTATCCTATTGTCACTTAGAATGTTCAGGTACCCTCTGCCTTCTGCTAGAACACCTGTGTGCCTGAAGGGGTTTTAGATCTGCAGCATTCATACAAATACACTGTGCTTAAACCTACATATCTTAAAAACCATACATCCAATTTTAAAACTGTAAAAAGAAAAGTTTTTCAGGACAAAAAGGTTTTGAAAATGAGTGAGGTTTGGTAATGTCTGTTTAACTGGATTTAATGTTGTGTAAGGTTGTTTTCATATTTTAATAAATTCTGATGATTTTATCTAAATATAATTATGCTCTGTTTACTTAGTCATGCAAAAATATTAAATTTATGTAAAATTATTAATTAAAATTGTTAAAAATATACAGTAAACATCTGTCATTGTCTAAATATAAGTTTTGCAAGTTTTTTTTTACCATTTTTTTAGTCAGAAATCAATATCTGAATCTCTTGTTATTACAGTTTGAATTTTTTGTTCCACTCCACTGGTGGGACATTTTGCAGTGTTCAATTCTTCCTACCCACTGATTTTAGTTTATGAATCTGATTATCAATTTTTTTGTTTTTCCCCTAGTTTAGTAAGAACATATTTACACATTACCTTAGAAGGACATATCAGGAAGTGATGCAGGAAGGAAGTGCTTTGTGAGGTCAAGTGATGTAAATAGGAAGAACACTTCCAGTGTAAGTCAGTGAGCTGACACAGGAAATGGATACATTTTTTAGTGCTGGAGGTCTCTCTATGATTAATTGCATATGTGCTGTAGTTAAAATGTATAATTTCATTGAAATAAACTATTTTATTTTATTTTTGCAATAAAATCCCATGATAAGTATAGGAAACTGTATTTTATTTGTGCTGTTTGCTTTATCATACTGTAAATGAAGCATGATGTTCATGTAAAGGTTCACAGTCTTTCAGTAAACATCATGTTACATAAATCTGTGTTATTTAATTTCCTGGCATAGTTTATTTTTTGGGGTTGTATTATGGGATGGTTTAAGGTGAGGGAATGACTGTATGAGGAAGCACTGTGTGTTAGTGGTGGGGGGGGGTCCTGCATTCATAATACAGGCTCAGATGCACTTCATATGTTCTGGGGAAATGAGAGGGGCTGTATGCATCTAATAATGGTGCTAACAGACACTGTAGATACATTATGAGTATACGTATAGGATGATGAAATTGCTGAAAAGGCACTGGTAATTTGGGGTATACTGTGTCATGGAGAAGGGGGTTGGTGTGCCTGTACCAAGGAATGATGCTCATAGGCACTGCAGTCATTTTGTGTCATGAATTGGCACCTGTCCTTGGGGTATACTCAGTTGTAGGGAAGCAGGTGGGACTGCCTGCACCTGGTAAAGGTGTTCATATGCCATGCAGAAACATTGTGGGTACACATACAGGGTGATGACATGTACACCTGTAAAGGTTGTGTACTATGTGCTGTGTCACATGGTTTGCCTGCATACACATGTAATATGTTGCAACATTCAGTATGGCGCACTGTGTGGGTGGGAAGGAGTGTGGGTGTGCCTGCACCATGGAGGGATGCTCATTGGTGCACATGTGTACTGTGTGCTATGTTTCATTTGAATGGACTGTATACGTCATACACTGGCACTGATCACATTACAGTGCATCAGAGGTAAAGGATGGTCTGAAGCATTATGAGCACAAGGGACTAAAGTGGTTGTGCAGCGATTCAAACTTGAATAGAACATTACAGTGCATCTGAGGGTAGTGTTGGAATGAATCTTGATGTGCACAATGGACTACACCATGATGACTGAGGAGGGATCCATACCAGTAATGCACATCACAGAGTGTCAGAGATAAAGGTTGGACTGAAGACTGATGAACAGATGGACTAAATCAGTGACTCTGATGGGATTTGAACCTGAACAGCACTTTACAGTGCAGTAGAGGTTGGGGCTGGACTGACACCAGATCAGTCAATGGACAACACCATTGGCTGTGGAGGGATCAGAACCTGAAATGCACTTCACTGTTCACTACAGTTTGGAGCTCGATGGATGCATGATAAGGAGATAGATTTTACAAGTGACTGTGGAGGGATTTGAGCCTGAAGAATACTTTACAGTGCATCAGAGATTGGGGCTGAACTGATGTCATATGAATTGATGGGCTACACCAGTGGATGTAGAGGGTTTTGAACATCAAATGCACTTCACAGTGCATTATGGGATTGGTCTGGACTGATACATGGTAAGTCGATGGACAACACCATCAGCTGTGGAGGGATCTGATCCTGAAATGCACTTCAGTGTTCACTACAGTTTGGGGCTCGAATGACACATGATAAGGAGACAGATCTTACAAGTGGCTGTGGAGGGATTTGAACCTGAAGAATACTTTACAGTGCATCACAGATTGGGGCTGAACTAATGGACTACACCAGTGGATGTGGAGGGTTTTGAACATGAAATGCACTTCACAGTGCATTATGGGATTGGTCTGGACTGATGCATGGTAAGTCGATGGACAACACCATCAGTTCAGGAGGGATCTGAACCTGAAATGCACTTCACTGTTCACTACAGTTTGGGGCTCGACTGATGCATGGTAAGGAGCTAGATCTTACAAGTGGCTGTGGAGGGATTTTAACCTGAAGAACACTTTACAGTGCATCAGAGGTTGAGTCTGGACTGACATCATACGAGTCGATGGACAACACCAGTGACTGTGGAGGGATTCAAAACTGATTTGGCCTTTACAATGCATCAGAGATTGGGGCTGGACTGATGCCAGATAAGTTGAAGGCAACACCATTATTTTTTTCATTTTAAACAATCAGCAACTGCATATTAGGGAGAAAACTCAAGTGCCGAGCATGAGACAAGCATGCTACTGACCCTAACCCACTTATCATCCATAACGCAGGGAGCAACATGCCACATAGATTTTAATATAGCCATAATCCGAACATAAACTCTTTAAAAAGTAACAAAAGGTGCTGAATTCATGTGACCTCATCTAGTACATGCACAAGAAACACTCTCTCCCATCAGGAATGCCAGCCGGATCCATAAGATGTGATCACACAGGATGACCAGAAATTATCCCAAAATGAACAAAGTAACAACTATGAAAACTTTTATCATAAATAAAAATAAAAACAAATAAAGTAAATACAGATTACAAATCGAGGTTTTGGCACCGAAATGAAGTGAGTATTTTAGGATAAGAGCAGCACCTCCATCTTGAAACTAAGTTTCTAGTCACCATGCTCTTCCTGCACCAGTGTGCGCCTGACTGGTTAATGGAAATAGTGACGTGTACAATAAGCATAAAGCAAGCATGGCAACAGTGAGGATCAATATGACCAAATGGTGACGCTACAGAGCTAGGGCAGGTGCAGGTGAGGGCTGTCACCCTAACTGAAACATCAAAAAAATCACGGTACACTCCAGAGCCCAGAGAGCCACTTTCCTCCAGTGACGGTTGTAAAAATATGAGTCCTTGCTTGAATGCAAAATAAGGATTTAGTCTAACGTTTCAGGCACACACATTGAATAGAATAGTGGAAGACACAACAAAGATCTCGTGCAGGTTCCCTGGCACTCGGTACCAAGGCTTCGTCAGTGGATGGTGCCTGCATCTAAGACACAATCCTTTATACCAGTTAAATTCAGAATTGATGATGTCAGAAAATCCGACCAATCACAGAGCTCGATTTTTAAATACAGAAATATTCAGCTCACTTAGTGGTATAAATGGACTAATAGTTATAACAATCATGATATCAGTGACAACATGTTATTGTAGAAAAATACCCCAAAAGACAAAAAAATACACCAAAGTGGTGACGGCCAATCGGATTGCTCGAATAAAAAACAAAATAAATAAATTATGAAATTAATTATAGTGTAAACCTGATCAGGTTAACATGTTACACTAAAACAAGATGATTTGCTGTTACGATACAAACTAATGGCAGAATGAACATAATACATTTTTCACAGCACATGCAAAAAATAGTAAATTTATTTATTTATGTATTAAGGCTTGTTTTCTCAAAAATAGCCAATGGGAACACATATATTAGGTAAAATTAGTAAGGTTACGATGTCCCCTATTAGCTGGTACAACTCAATTCATCCAATGTAAACAAATGCTTGAGCTGCACCAAGAGAAAGATATGGACGCCAATTGGCGTCATCAGGCACTACAGCAAATGATTTAGGACGCCATATGGCGTCATCGGGAAAAAGAGGTATTTTTTTATGACGCCATATGGCGTCATCAGGAAGGAGTGAGTTAAACAGAGGGACTCTGCTGATACATAGAGGCCTGAGGGTAGGGTAAGATGCAGTGAGCCCATTCTACCTTATTTCTTTTGGTACCCATGCCAGTGTGCTTTATTGTGCTAGCTAGGAGGGTTTATCCCTCAACTTGTTAGAAAGCAGTTTGATGGTGTAAGTATGTGCTGAGGGGTGCAGGTATATTCTGTGACAACCCCTGGTTCCCTCATGGCTATGTTGGGGACAATGAATCATGTATTATATGCGTCTGATACATTTGGATCCTGCTGCCTATGGGCTTAGGACATGTAAATAATGATATACTTGAGCCCTCAGTGGGAGTAGCAGTCAAAGTTC
Source organism: Neoceratodus forsteri (assembly GCA_016271365.2). Taxonomy (NCBI): domain Eukaryota; kingdom Metazoa; phylum Chordata; order Ceratodontiformes; family Ceratodontidae; genus Neoceratodus; species Neoceratodus forsteri. The sequence goes on along the minus strand of CM057459.1, from coordinate 239,502,641 downwards.
TGGCTGTGTAAGTCCTCTGATCACTCTGGTACTGTACACAGTGCTGTGTAAATAAAGTAGTGATGTTTAATACTAAATTTCTGACTTAAGTGTGGTGCTCAGAGTCCTGGTGTCATTCCCTGTAACTAAGTAAATGGGACCAGAGAGTGGTTCAGAGAATGCCTGAACCATGTGCTGCAGTGCTGATCTCAGATGTTGGTACCCCATTTACCCCACCAGGGATCTGTGTTCGCAGTGTAAGTGTAAATGCTTCTGGTTTTGAACCAAGTAAAAAAGCTCGAGAGCAATAAATGCAGAGACTTTCAGGCCAGCGGCTTAGCTTCTCCGAACAGCTTGTCAGGGTGGGGCGTGGACATTTATTCTCTGCATCCTGAGGAGTATTGATCCTGGCTCTCTCTTTCTACCTTTCTTCCCTCTTCCCCTCCCCCCACTTGCTAATCTGTCTCCCTTGCAGGGGTTTCTTCTTTCTGAGGGGGTCTAGACTGGTTTACCACCTCTTCCCCTCTCCCCTACCACCAACTTTTCATTTCCCTGCCTTCCTCCACCCTTCTACTGTGCCACCTTCCTCCGCCCTAGTTATCCCCCCCTCTGTTTCACCTCATTGCCCCTTTCTCTCCCCTCCCTCTCTGCCTTGTCCTGTTTCCCTCAGACAGACGTCACAGCATCCTGTGGTATATAGGCCTTCCTGGGTTTCTCTTCTCCCCCTCTTCACCTCATCCCCCTATCTTTTCTCTACTTTGTATTAAAATCAGCCCTTCCTAGGGTTTACATTAGCACTAGAAGCTTGTACCCGAACTTTGATCTCTAGCACTTCTCTTGAGTATTGTTCCAAAGTATGATTTGTTTCGCAGTTGATTTTGTCCACCCTAGCTGATAGGCCTGGGTTTCTCTGCTCCAGAAATGTACCTCACTTGTGTTTTAAAATTGTTTATAACTGTATTTTGTATTGTCTTTGTATATACACACAGGTACCATACGTGTTTTTTTATAACTGCATATTGTATTGCTCAGTTTATTGCTATGTATTCCTGTTTGTCCCAACTCCTGTAACCCCTCCTCCCCCCCAGGATGCTTCTGGAAATGAGCTGTTTTACAGCTCATGTTGTCATTCCTGGCAAAACATTTTCCAAATAAAAAAAATAATAAAATTAATAAGTAGCTTCCCGGTAATCATGTGGCTGGAAAGTGTGGCAGCCAGAACCGGAATGTCTGCAATGGGTGGCTCCCTATGAGGGATAGCATCTATATACCCATAGACATGGTGTCCCCCCTCTACAGAGCTGAGGGATAGATGGATCCAATGTAGCTGGGGGGCCACAATTACGTCAGAAGAACTCAGTTATATAAAATTTCCCCCAGAATTTGAATTTCAGGACTTTCCTTTCTTTTTCCCCCTCCTTTTTTCATTTAGCTTTTCCTCCACTGCTGCTGTCTGCTCAGTCTGTGGGCATGGGGGGGATACTTCCATGGCTGCCCCCCAGTCTTAGCCTCCACTAACCTCACCATCTCTCCATTGGGGTCCATGGCATGGGGCCGGCCCCCATCTTGACAACAGCAGGGATTTTCTCCACATTCTTCCATCCCACCACCTTCCACCTGCAAGATGGTGCTGCCAGTCTTCCTGGTGGCCATAAACACCCCAGCTAACCCTGTGGGGGGGCAAGATCCCCAGCCTTCCACAGGGGTCACTGTGGTGCTGTTCACAGTGCTTTCTCCTTCCTGGTTGTGAAGTGCTGCCAGCAGCAGCAGCAACATGGTTTCCCTGCCCAGCAGTGTGTCCAAGTTTGCTACTGAATTTTGGTCATAGGCACAGAAGCACAGTATGGTTGTACTATGCCAGTGCGCATCCATCAAGATTTTCCATTCTTTATTTATTACTGATGACATTTTTCAGGTTCAGAAATGATCACCCAACATGGAAGGGCTGCCAAGGGGTAGAAGTATTAAGCATCCCAATCAACACTCTCCTTCTTCAGGAAGAGAGGGCTGCTGACTCCATTGCAGCACTGCCATCTGGGTAACTATGGGTGGCAGTGCAACAGAGGTACTATGGGTGGGAGGACAGCGGCAGGGCTCGGCATCAGTACACTTTTATGGTGCAGGCTTGGAGTCCCTAGTATGCCAGCATTCTTGGGACTAGGGAGAAATAAAAATAAATCACTGATGTAACTAGTAAACTGCATGGCCTTCTCATGCCCTGACCCAGTGACTGGCCTCCTGTCTTGGAGTCTGTCTGGAAGAGAGAGACAACAGTCTGAAAGACTTGGTCCCCGTAGCCCCTATAACATCGCCATGCACAGTAAAACCTATGGGACAAAGGATAGGTGACAGAGAAGTAGGTGTTTAGAGTTGGGAGCTGCCCAGGCAGCTAGGGGCAGTATCAGTATGAGGGTGTAAACAGGGTTACCACCTGGATATTGTCTGTTTCATTAACACATGCCACAGACTATAGCCTTGCATTTTGCAGGTTTCTCTCCCCTGAAAAATGATACTGTTGCTCTGCAGACTAGGCAAGGTGGGACAACAGATCAGGGTCAGTTGTTGATTCTTTGATCCAGATGTAAAGGACAAGGTTGCTGTAGGTATCTACTCAGGTAATTATTTTGCTCTACAGATTGGGCAAGGAGAGGCAGCAGATTAGGGTTAGCTGTTGATCTTTTGGCCCAGCAGTAAAGGCCAAGGTGATGGTGGACATCTACTTACACACTCCTTTCGTTCTGCAGACTAAGCAAGATGGGACAGCAGATTGTGTATACAGCTGCAGCCAAAGACACTGCCAGATATTTCTTGAAAAATTTCTGATATTGCTAGAGACATCCCCTGCCTGCCTCTTGTACCACTGTTGGCCATCAGAGAGACTCTCTCTTTAGAAATATTGCGAAATATCTGGAAATGTCTGGCAATGTCTATGACTGCAACTGCAGCTGTTGACGATCCTTTGACCCAGCTGTAAAAGGCAAGATGGCAGTTGGTATCTACTCATACAATCTATTTGCTCTGCAGACTAGGCAAGGTGGGACAGTAGATCATGTTTAACTGCCGATCCTTTGGCACAGATGTAAAGGGAAAGGTAGCATTGGGTATTTACTCACACAATCCTTTTACTCTGCAGCTTGAGCAAGGTGGGACAGCAGCTGCAGTTTAGCTGTAGATCCTTTTCTCCAGATGTAAAGGGCAAGGTGGCAGTGGGCGTCTACTCATACAAACCACTCTGCAGATTGGGCAGGGTGGGACAACAGATTTCTTTCAGCCGTTGACCGTTTGCCCAGGCTATAAAGGGCAAGTTGATAGTGCGCATCTACTCACATGTTCATTTTGCTCTACAGATTAGGCAAGTTGAGACAACAGATTAATTTCAACTGTTGATCCTTTGGCCCCGCAGTAAAGGGTAAGGTGACAATGGGTATCTACTCATACAATCTATTTGCTATGCTGACGCATAGTGGTACAGCAAATCCATTTCAGCTGTTGATCCTTTGGCCCCGTGGTAAAGGGCAAGGTGACAATGGGTATCTACTCGTACAATCTATTTGCTGTGCTGACGCATAGTGGTACAGCAGATACATTTCAGCTGTTGATCCTTTGGTCCATCATGACAGTGGATGTCTACTCACACTATCCTTTTGCTCTACAGACTGTGCAAGGTGGGACATTAGATCAGGATCAGCTGTCATTCCTGTGTCCCTGCTCTAAAGAGCCAGGTGGCAGTGGGTATCTACTCACAAAATCCTTTTGCTCTGCAGTTAGGTAAGGTGGGGCCACAGCTCTGGTTCCACTGTTGATTTTTTGGTCCTGCTATAAAGAACAACATGGCAGTGGATATCTATTCACATGAACATATTGCTCTGCAGATGGGGCAAGGTGGGACCACCTATGCTGTTGAACTGTTGATCCATTTGCCCAGCTGCAAAGGGCAAGATGACAGTACTCACATGATCCTTTCAGAGCTGGAACAGAAAATTAGACTTAGACCAGCTTAATCTAGTACAAGGTCAGTTGGCATTCATCTGTATACCCCTCCCCCAGGTCGTGCCTGAAAATAGGCAGAATTTGTCTAGTGCACTTACCCGGTCAACAAAAACTAAATAAATGGTTCTTTGTCTCACATGTAAATGACATGATTGCAGTGAGTAGCTACTCACAGGATTCTTTTGGCAATGTACATTGGGCAAGGTGACACCAGGTCCAGTTCAGCTGTTGATCCTTTGGCTGAGCTGCAAAGGGTAAGGTGACAGAAGGTATCTACTCATGTGACCCTTTTGCTCAGTAGACTAGGCAAGGCAGGGCAGCAGATCAGGGTCAGCTGTTGATCCTTTGGCCCAGCTGTAAAAGGAAAGTGGCAGTGGGTATCTACTGACATGATCTGTTTGTTCTATAGATTGCACAATGTGGAACAGCAGCCTGGGATCAACTGTTCATCCTTCTGACCAGATGCAAGGGGCAAGGTGGCAGTGGGTGTCTACTCATACAATCCTTTTGCTCTGCAGGTTGAACAAGGTGAAAAAGCACATGTAGTTCAGAAGCCACTTCTTTGGTCCAGTTGTAAAGGGCAAAGTGGCAGTGGGTATCTACTCAAACAATTCTTTTGTTCTACAGATTGAGCAAGGTGGGACAACAGATCCAGTTCAGCTGTTGATCCTTTGGCCCATCTGTAAGTGGCAAAGTGGCAGTGGGTATCTACTCACACAGTCCTTTTGCTCTGCAGATTGGACAAGGTGAAACAGCTAATTGGGATCAGCTGTTGAACCTTTGCCCCAGCTAGAAAGGGCAAGGTGACAGTGGGCATCTACTCACATGATCCACTCTGCAGATTTAGCAAGATGGGGCAGCGGGTTTGGTTCAGCTATTGATCCCATGGCCCTGCTGTAAAGGGCAAGGTGACAGTGGTTATCTACTCACACAATCATTTTGCTGTGCAGTTCGGGTAATGTGAGATAGCAGATCGGGGTCAGATGTTGATTCTTTGGCAAATTGTAAAGGGAAAGATGACAGTAGGTATCTACTCGTACATTCTGTTTGCTCTGCAGATTGGGTAAGGTAGGATAGCAGATGGAGGTCAGCTGTTGATCAGTTTGCCCAGCTGTAAAAGGCAAGGTAGCAATGGATATCTACTTACATGATCCTTTTGGTCTGCAGACTAGGCAAGTTGGGACAACAGATTAGGTTTAGCTGTTGATCCTTTGGTCCAACTGTGAAGAGAAAGCTGGCAGTGGGTATCTACTCACACAATCCATTTGCTCTGCAGACTAGGCAAGGTTGGACAGTAGATCAAATTTAGCTGTTGTCCTTTGGCCAAAATATAAAGGGCAAGGTGGGATTGGGTATTTACTCATATGACCATTTTGCTGTGCTGATTGGGCAAGGTGGGACAGCAGGTCAGGGCCAGCTAATGTTCCTTTTGCACAACTGTAAAGGGTAAGGTAGCAGTAGTTATCTAGTCACATAATCCTTTTGTTCTGTAGAATGGGCTAGGTAAGAGGTACTCCACCCATCAGCTACACTAATGCTCCATCACTTATGACTCTGTCAGAGCATTATAGGCACACCACAAGCACGTGTGCAATAATATCTGTATTGTATGACAACAATGCACAGCCCAACACCACAATCACACTGCACTTTCTACAGTGGGTAAAGTAGGTATGCACCATTCATTGTTGGACACCCATACAGCACTGCCACTGCCACATTTAGCCATCCTGTCATGATGAGCAGGGGTACCAGAACCCTTTGTATCCCTTTGTGCATAACAGTTGTCATATTTCAGCTTTATCTCTGGGCAATGGCCTCCATGTACACAAATACAGGTCATGCAGCATGCATCATACAACATGGATATTATTTATTTATTTAGTTTTTGTTGACCGGGTAAGCGCACTAGACAACTCCTGCCTATTTTCAGGCACGACCCAGGGGAAGGGGATACAGATGAATGCCAACTGACCTTGAACCAGGTTAAGCTGTTGGTGGTATTTTTAGTGAATGAGGGAAATTTGGCCAGGACACCAGGGAAATTCCCCTACTCTTTGGAGGTGGAACCTTTGGTGGACGGACGCAAGATGGCCACTCCTGCTCAAGCATCGGAGAGTATGGAGGTGGTGGAGACAGGGGAGTGGGCCTCCTCCCCTGCTCCGGTGGAATTAGAGGTTGAAAGTATGGTTACAGTTCTACAGGACGCTTCTTTGCCTATAGAGTTTTTTGACTTGAATGAGGAGGTACGATTTGGAATTTCTAGCACTCCTGCCTCATTTGATACTCAGTTGGAATCGGAAGATGTACTTACTCAAAAGGAACGCCAGCTTCAGGAAGTGCTTTCGGAAGCTGAACACTGCGCTCGTTGCAAACTGCAGCTGGTGAACAAAATTTCTGCTTTATGATGGTTTCTCCTGTAACTGCTTCGCTACCTGCATTTGGTCGCGACGAAAGGACGCGAGCACTACAGCTCTGCCATGCCCTTCTTACTCCTAGGCAGCAGTCTGTTTCATCTCTGCAGCCTCCGTTATCTCCTGCTGGTTTTTTGGATCCTGTTTCAGAACTTGGAGGTAGGACTGAAGTAGCGACGGATCCCCGAGGTCTGGTTCCTTCTGCTGCACCACTTTCAATTAAGCGGATGGGTATGACAAATGTGGTGCTACATGGCGATGTTCTACAGTCTGACTTAACTAATTTGATGGCGGGGGGCAGGACAGAGTGTGTGGCTACTGGAAATGCTGACCATGGCCTGGGGACTCCTACTACTACTCCTGTTTCTCCTATGTCCTCTGAACTTGTACATTCCCAAACTGTTTTGCGTACAAAACCCATAGGGGCTACTATTGATTCTTCAGGTTGGTCACCTGAGTCTGCCATAGAAGCTGCAGGATGGCTGAAACATCCCGATGGTAGCTGGGTGCCGAATCCAGCAGATGTTACTGTGCAGTGTTATCATTCCCCTGTTAATGCCCCTGTTGCTTCTTGTTCCTCGACTGCTGCTGCCACAGTTTCATTACCTGTACAGCAGATACCTTCCTTGGTCCCTATTGTTCCAGTTTCTGCACCAGTTAATCCCTCTACTACTATTAGTATAATGCCTGAGATGAAGGTCCCAGATTCTGAGCAGTCTATGGAGGACCCCCCCCCCCCCAATTTAAACTTTCAGACCTTTTTTCTATTAAGGGTGAACTGGCTCCTCAAGGAATGAAAGCGATTGATTTATAAAGCTGGCTTGGAAGATCTGCCTGACAGACTCTATATTGCTAAGGTTTTGCTAAAGGGTTCAATGAAATTTTTGTCTGCTGATATCAATACACTAATTCATTTGGGAAACTCTAATTTTGATGTAAGCTTTAAAACTCCTTCAGGTTTAGAGCGGTTTTGGACTATGTTCCAGATTGTTAAGAACTCTCCTCTCTGGATACCTTTTTTTGCAGTGCCCCTTACTAAACCGTCTATAAAATTGATTACCATTTTGTTTCGAAATGAAGGGGTACACATCGAGGACATTCTTTTTTGGTTACGTCGGAGATGTGAAGTTTTAGATAAACCAGTACCAATTTTGGATAGTGAGCAGATTTGGAATGGGGGTTGGAAATTAAGGGTTAAATTGTTTGCCTCCAGTAATGGCCCTCAACATTTGCCCAACAGTTTCTTTTTGGGAAGGGATAGAGGAAGTTTGTTTTATGTGGGTCAGCCGAAGTCGTGTTTTAAATGTGGTTCACGTACTCACCTTAATACAGCTTGTGATACCCCTCGATGTTCCCATTGTTTTGAATTTGGGCATTTGGCTACTAAGTGTCTAAATTTGTTTAAATGCAATTTATGTGAACAGACCGGACATGGGTATGCCAAATGTCCTTGGGCATCCCATAATAGGGATGATTGTCCTTCCCATGAGGATTTGATTATGGTTGCTCAGCAAACAGGCAGTGTTCCGCCTCCACCCCCTTCTCCTGGACTTTCACTTCCACAGTCACCACTCCCTAGTATTTCTTCTCATTCAGGCGCAAACGTAGGGCTGTGTGCTTCTGTACCAGTGGATGGGCCGGATACAAAGTCTCAGCCTCCCTCGGTGGCAGTTTCCTCTGTAGTCTCCTTACCCACTCAGTCTGCTCTTCCTGTAGCTGACAAGTTGGATGAGATGGAGATGCCTCCTCCTCCATCTCAAGCCCCACCTTTTAAAAAAGTTACCACAAAAAAACGACATAGATCAGGGAAGCCTGTTCTGACTCATCAAGTACCTAAGGCCTCTACCAGTGGTGTTTCTTCTGAGTCGTGGAAACAAGGCAACAGCTTTGCTGTTTTGGGATCAAAGGATGACTCTGATGGTAATGACTCAGATCTTTCTTCTAGAGCTTCTGTGGTTACTGACAATTTTTCCGAGGGGGATGATGGAGACATGATACAGGCGGAGGGTTTTCATAGACGCTGTCAATGTAGGCAAGTTTCTAAAGTCCCCTTATTACTAGTTTCTAGGTATGGGTACTAGTTCTCCTGTAATGTCTCTTTATCTCTATATTATTATGGCTTCTTTGACATTTACCTCTATCAATGTTAATAGCATAAAGAGTCATAAAAAGATGGTTACTACTTTGTCCTGTTTGCAGCACTTACAAAGTGATGTTATTTGTCTCCAGGATACAAGGTTGAAAACTCTTTGTGAGGTGCAGCGTGCTCGTAACTTATGGTCTGCAGGACCATCCTTTTGGTCAAATGGGGAAACCCTGTGTGATGGGGTGGGGGTGTTATTTAAAAATTCGGCATTAAAGGTTTCTAGGATGGGATATTTGTCCAGGACGGCATTATTACTTGATCTAAATTTTAGGTGAAAGATTTCGCTTAATTAATATTTATGCTCCACAGACAAAAGCACTTCGTGTTGCACTTCTGAATGAAATTCATCCCTATTTGTATACTTCACGCTTAATTGTTTGGGCGGTGACTTTAATTGTGCACTTAGTGTAGTTGATAGAGGTATGAAGACGCCAAAATTATTTTGTGACTCACAAAGTTGCTTCAAATTTTGATACTTTCAACTAAGGATGCGATCGCTGTATCCATCCTACTGGTGGTAGGACGTTTTTTAAAAGTATGTTATCTTCAAGGATTGATTTCGTTTTTCTTTCCGCCCTTTTGCAAGTTACCAAAGTTGATTTACGGGTATGGGAATTTTCCTACCACAAGTCTCTCTCAGTAACCTTAACGTGGGATGGTTCTTCACGATGTAAAAAGAATTTGTGGAGGTTGAATTCCTCATTGTTGTTGGATGAATCTCTCCAACGAGCTTGGAAGTCAGAATTGTATGCTAGGCTTTCAGTTATCGATTTTATGACGATGTGGCTTCCTGGTGGGATGATTCTAAACAGGATTGGAAATCCTTTTTTCAGAATTATTCTCGTTCTAGAATTAATGCACGATATCTTGAATATTTAAGTCTCAGGGCACAATTACAGAAATTGATTTCTTTAACTGAAACTGAAGGGTGGGATTATAGTACTCAAATTAGAAAAATAAAACAACAGATGTTGGAATATAAATATGATAGGGCTAGGTCTCTAGACCATGAACACCGTTTTGGTTTGAAGTTACACAAGGGAGCGTTGGATCCCTTCCAAGATTGTAAAGAATGGGTTGGTAAACGTGTTATTAATGAATTGGCGACTGACTCCGGCGACTTAGTAAAGACTCCTACGGCTTTGCTAGAAGTTGTTGGACGATATTTAAGTAACTTATATCAGAAGGATGATGATGTACAGAGTGGATTGATAGACTTTGACAAGTTACAGATTCCTCAATTGAGTGTTGCAGACAACCAACATCTATTACAAGATATATCAGACTCAGAAGTGAGGGAAGCTATTTTTTCATTGAATGTGGATTCTACACCTGGTACGGATGGTTTAGGCGTGACCTTTTATCGGACTTTTCAGGAAGAGCTGGTTCCGCTATTGTCTAAGTTGTATAAACTTATGTTGACATCGGCAAGGTTGGCCCCATCGATGAATCAAGCATTGGTTGTCTTGCTTTATAAAAAAGGTGCGAAAACTGATTTACATAATTGGAGGACTTTGAGTTTGTTGAATACGGATTTAAAAATTCTGAGCAAACTTTTACTGCGTAGATTAACAGTGGTAGTGGACACGGTGATAAGCCCACATCAATCTTGTTCCATACCGGGTAGAACACAATATGATAACTTATTGTTACTGCGTGAGCTTTTTTCCGCATCACAGTCCGGTTTTCTGGAAGGTTATTTGCTTAGTCTTGATCAGGAAAAAGCATTTGATTGTGTTTCCCATGCTTTTCTATTCTCGGTGTTGCACGCTTATGGTGTACCACAAGGTTTTATAGATTGGATATGGTTGTTATATCACTCTGCTTATCTTATTCCAAATGTAAATGGCTGATTTGGTACTCCAGTGGCTGTACAGAGAGGGGTTCGGCAAGGTTGTCCTTTAAGTCTGCTGTTGTATGTGTTTTTTATTGATGTATTTATTCGTATGGTTAGTGTTCATGATGGTCTGGCAGGGGTTCGTCTCGCAGATAATGTCTTGCCAATCAAAATTCTTGCATATGCAGATGACCTGGTTGTTTGTCTTTCTGAGATTTCGGAAGGGCCTATTATTAGTGCTGAATTGGATTTGTTCTCCAAGGTTTCCGGTTCCAAGATTAATTATGGGAAATGTAGAGGCTTTCCTTTTGGCTCCTCTCCGGTCCCAGACTCTGGTACTATTGCTGGTGTTGTTATTTCTAAGGCTCCGATTTCTATTTTAGGGATTGAATTTAGTGATGGTGATGTGATGTATGCAAATTGACTTCATAAGCTAACTACTGCCCAGTCGCTATTAGCAAGATGGAGGGGTAAACAAATAGCCAAAAGAAAACGTGTATTACTTATTAAAACTTTGTTGTTACCGATTTTTTTGTATATTAGTTATGTGTTTCCCCCACTGATGTCTCTTTTCACGCCCTTATATAGTATATTTTTTCAAGCCTTTTGGGGGAACAGACTGAATCCAATTAAAAGGGGTTTCACTTATAGAGATATACGAGAGGGTGGTGTTGGTATGGTCCACCCAGTAGCCTTTTTTCTGAGTATTTTTATTTCTTATAATTTCTGTCCTTTGCTTTGACCGGGTATGAAGGTTTGGTTTCCCTGTGTTAGGTTGTGGTTTGTGTTGGGTCTACCATTATGGAAGCATGGCAAATCTTCCGCTTTGGCTAGGATTCCCAGGTTTCCTGGTTATGGTATTGTGGCTTTTCATCTTTTGTTGAAATGGAAACTTACAGTTTCACATTTGGAAACCATGTCAAGAAAGCAATTATATAATTTAATTGTTTTAGTTGATTTTCAGATACCTTAACTTTCCAGATTGTCTTCGCAGTCTCAGGACAGGATTCTGATGCTGCTCTCACAGAAACGTCTACCTGATTTTCTATGGGATAGTGTTTGGCTGAGTTCTATGGTAGATTACCGTAGGTAGCATGCATAAACATAAGCAATTCAGTGATAGATGGTGTACTAGAGAGACTTGCGCTCTTTGATAGAAACACAAGAACACCTTTTTAGATTGTCCCTATATAAGACCTTTTGGGTTTGGTTGGCAAATAGATGGAAAGAACCTTTATTTTCATCGCTTCCTATAGTACTTTGATGTACGGTACAAATAGGGATGAATGGCCTATGTATCCTGCAGACACTTTATTGTTAATTTTCTTTGTTATTCGTTTTTATATTTGGCAATCCAGATGTTTATGGTCTACTCAACAGCGTACTGTTTCCTTTGATGATCTCTTTTTTAATATAACCACTACTATGCAGAATATTTATGCCTCTGATATGAAGACTTATGGTCAAGTGAAATGTTCTCTTTTATGGGTAAATTGTGTCTGATGGCTGAGTTGATTGGGAGAATTCTGTTTATATTGTTTACGTTATGAGGTTGTTTGCTCCTTTTTTGTATGCTCTTGTTTTATTGTTCTTGTTGTGATGCTTGTCTGGAGTCCTCCTTTCAATAAAAGTTCCCTACTCTTTTGATAAGTGCCATGGGATCGTTAACATCCACCTGAAACTACCACCAATCCAGGCAGATGGGACTCGTTTAACGTCTCATCTGAAAGACGGCACCTCAGAAGTGCAGCACCCCTCTCATGCTGCACTACAGTGTCAGTACTGGGATATTAACCAAAGTGCCAGATGTGGGAACTGAACCCACAGCCCTCTGATCTCCTGGCCTCAGAGGCGAGTGTGCTACCTACTGAGCCACTGACACTGCTTATGGTGGCTCCTGAGCTTATCTGTTTGCTTAGTGATAGGGGTTTGTCTAGATTGTAGAAATGACATGGTTCTTCCACCCAGAGGAAGATTAGTGAGCTTGGTGACAAAATATGACCACCTGGGATGTTGTACCTCCCCACTGGGGTCACCTCTCCCTGAACCCACTCTGAGCTAGACAGTTCCCTGGTGTTCATACACTGATAATCTATAGGAAGTAGCACTGGACAACTTAATGTAAAAAAAACACACAGCTTTATTGGGGCAGCAGTACCCCTGAGGGGAAAACAGAGTTAATGCAATAAGAGGTAATGTAGATAATTGTAGCTTGTCTGGTCTTCTGTTGCCCTCATTAGGTCTTGTCTAATAACAGTGGCTGCTCTTTACGGGCACTGAGCAGACATAGCCAAATTAAACATTTGCATGGCCTGTATCTAAAATCTTTCTTCTAGGCACAGCTCTGACACTAATGCCACCTCACCCCACATTGCTCAATACAGTTTATCAATGTCACTCTTCTGTACTGGAGGCACCAGTGTGTTTACTCTTTCTTAAAAAATGTGTAAGAAAAATCTTGCAATCTGATTGGCTGAGAAGCACTCCAACATTTTTAGTACCAGTCAGTAAGTCAGCCATCTCGCATCACTGGCACCCTAGATCGGAATCAGCACTGATTTCTTTAAAACTAAAAAAGAAAGTTTTGTTTCATATTTCTGTCCCGCCACCATTCCTACCTTGAAACAGCCATGTTCTTGATGCTTTGCATGCCACTTGTGTTTGAAACATTGCAGAGCACAGCAGTGAAGCAGCAAGAGAGGTGTTGGCACCAGGTGGTGTGTGTGCCATAGCATGTGTCAGAGAAATGGAAGCGGGGTGCACATGGATAGCAACAGGGGGACTACGTTTCAGATAAAATGGGAAAAAAACTCATATTTTTTAACTTTTAAATTTTTGTTTCATTTATTTTGTTAAATGAATTCTGTAGGACACATTTTATAAGTGTGATATGGCACTTTAGGGATGTGTGATTATGGTCAATAATTACACACCTCTCTTGGATGTTTAAAGGCACTCAGCACAAGTGCCTTCTGACTAACAACATCCTTGAGTGGTGTGTGATTATTGACCCATAATCACACACTCTGTCATGCCATATTGCAGACATATCTAATTGGGAGCTCCCAACAATTTATTTGATGCCGAGTGGCTGAATCATTGTAGGCCTGTAGATAGTGCAGCTGGTTGGTTGGCGGTGGGGAGCGTAACATCATATAGTGAAAATCCTCAGTGAACATAATTAAACATCAAAGCCAAAGGCCCTGCAATTGCTAAAATGACTAAACCTCAAACTGAGGTATTTGTAAGACCTGTCTGGCTGGACAAATCCAGATGACAGTTCTCAGACTATTTGTTTCTGTATCTCTCCACCTTCTCAATGGGGAATATTTACATAGGGGTAATAAGCACCCCTACCAGGGGATTGAGTGGTATAGTCACAGCCCTTTTGGCTGTCATAGCAACACCATAGATCTCCAACTACATGAACATTCCATCCACAGGAGTTAGCCAGTTGTTTATACCAAATTGGAAGTGGAAAGTAGAACTCTGAAGAAGCTCTTCATATCTGCTTTAAAATGTCATAATTTTTATTATTTTCTTGTGTCTTTGGTAACTTCAGTAGCTTGGGTCTGTCTGGGTTACAGACAGCACCCTAAAATTCAAATTGTGCCTGTTTTCATTTTTTACTAATTGACTAACCTGATTGGCACTGATTGGCAGTTTCTGCTCCTTGGCTGATTTTCCAACGCCTGGCGCTTCCTGATCTCAGGGAAATCTCTTTCTGTGCTGTGTTCTGGACTGAATTTTTTTGCCCACCTCCCCTTCTCCACCTCCTCACAGTATTAAATAGACCCTTGCTCCGCCCCTTTCCTCAGCCTTGCAGTTGATTGGTCGCTCCACTGCTGCACATTCTTATGCTATTGGCCTCCCTGTCTTCAATACCTGACTTGACCCACTTTCTTACCACCCCTTTTTAAAGCAGTCTCATCCACAGGGTCACACATTTGCTCTCAACTTTTTCTCCAGCCACTCCAGTTAACTCCTCTCAATTACTGCTCTAACCTACCCTATTGTTAGGGACCTCACCCTAATTCGACTATATACCCTTTCAATTCTTACACTTCCACTGCCTATGGTGACATATCCAATCACAGCCAAACCATCCCAGTAGCTGGCACCTTTGCCTTTGCGTAGGTTTCTAATTCAATCTATAGGCTGCAAGGACCAGACAGATCAACTGTGTCTGCTTTATGCAAGGCATCACCATGTGGGTGCCCCACTGGCTCTGTTTTCTGTTCCTTCTTTTCCTTGTGCCATGCACAGTACACAAGTTCTCCCAATCTTCTAGCCATGGGGAACATATCCTTCTGGTGGGCTGTCATGTGCACCATAACTCATCCTATAATTATCTTTGTGCTCTTAGACTCCCCCACCTACAGCCCTTTGTTCGAACTACTATTAGTGGCGGGTCTTGGGCCGAACTGCTCCCACGGGGCATATCCATCACTCTACCATGCACTTATCTCTCTTTACATCTCACAGCCAGGGTCTTGGTAATTGCTGTCTTAGGACAGACCAGATCTAAATACGGTGTTCTATTTACTCGGCCAACACCCCTTGTAGATGAACACGGGCAAGGGATTACAAAATGATTATTGCTGCACTAAGGAAGCTCTTACTTTTCCTTCTGGTGTCCTCAGGAGACATTGAGCTTAACCCTGGCCCAGCTAAAGTTCTTACTTCCCCATCAGATCCAGCAAAACTAAAAGGAATGTGCTTTATGCATATGAATGCATGCAGCCTGTTAAAAAAGCTTACCTTGATCCAGGCCTGGGTCAATCATACCACACCAGATGTTTTGGTGATCTCTGAATCATGGCTCAGACCCTCTACGCCTGACAAGGAAATTAACATCCCAGACTATTCATTATTAAGAGCTGACAGGCTCAATGGAGGATTGGCCATCTACGTCAAGGATAAATACTTGGTTTCATGCCTAGACTCGTTATCAGCTGCAAACCAATTCGAATGCCTATCACTAAAGGTTGAGATATCCTCCTCTACTGTGCTTTGTGTCATAGGTTGCTATAGACCCCCATCTGCTGGCTCTCAAATCCTCACCCATCTAACTACTATTATGGGGCATGGCTCCCTTGAAACAGTTATTCTCGGGGATCTTAACTTTGATTGGATGTCCAAGGCTGCTGCACCACTTAAGGAGTTCTGTGATGCCCACTGGCTGATGCAACTTATTGGTGAACCTACATGCCCTAATAAGAAGAACCCTGCTAATAGTACACTGCTTGACGTCATCTTAGTAAGTAAACTGCACCTGTTCTCCCATGTAGGAATCTTCTTCTCTGATGTTAGTGACCATACATCATCGTCGGTGTAAGACTGGTCCAGAATCCACTATCCTCATCAAAGTTCTCTACTAAGAGGTCCAGATGAAACTTCGATCAGTCTGCCTCCCTTGATGAGCTAAAATACTCGCACATTGGCAGGACTTTTACCTAGCTAACTCAGTCTACTTGGCATATGACATCTTTTCTGAAATTGTGACTGGGGCATTAAATAAGAATGCCCCTCTTGTAAAAGTTAGGGTAAGGAGTAGAACCTGTTGCTGGTTCTCTTTAGAACTCAAAACAGTACTGCTGGACGGGGACAAGCTTTGGAAAAAAGCACGAACAACTAAGGTCCTGATGGACTGGTGTCACTTCAGGAAAGCCAGAAATACGTGCACCAAAATGATTAGAGATGCTAAGGCCACCTTTTATTGTTCAGAACTGGATTCTGCTGCCAGAAGCTCCTCTAAATTTTGGAAGTCCATTAAGGATATGTCCGGACATACCCAGGGGAACCCCCTGCCTGCAAAGATTACCTCTGGCAGTGCCACCATCTGCGACAAAATGGAGATCCTTGATGCATTTAACAACCACTTTGCCACTGCAGGGCTGGCATTTGACAACTCCCCTGCATGTCCTTTATGCTCCCAGTTAGGTGCGCAAAACTCTGAACCTCTTCTTACCAGCTCAGTCTTTTCTCTCCAGCCTACTTCGTTGAAAAAGGTCGAAGAACTTCTATTATAGTTGGATACCAAAAAAAGTGCAGGTGCAGACTCTCTAGACCCATACTTTCTAAAGGTTGCCTGCCATGCTTTAGCTGCACCAATTACCCACCTATTCCATCTCTCACTGTCCCTTGGAATCCTCCCACCCTTATGGAAAACAGCTCATGTTATCCCTCTGTTTAAATCTGGAGACCCCTGTGATCTTAACAACTACAGACCGATTTCTCTACTCCCTATACTGTCCAAAATGTTGGACAAAATTGTAAGCAAGCAGTTGAGAACCTATGTAGAAACTATGAATCTTCTAAATCCATTGCAATCTGGCTTTAGGGCACAGCATAGCACCATTATGGCCCTAGCCAAAGTGACCAATGATTGGCAATGAGACCTGGAGAATCGAAACTTCATCTGTGCAATTTTCCTAGACTTAAGAAAGGCTTTCGACACCATCGATCATGGCCTGCTCCTTTCCTTCCTGATGGTGATAGGACTGGGCTCACTATCCTTGCTTTGGTTTGTTGACTACCTCTGACCGGTGGCAGCAAGTCAAGGCAGAAGGTGAACTTTCTCCCCTTAAACCTCTGCAAAGAGGGGATCAATTCTTGGTCCCCTACTGTTTGCAATTTACATAAACAACATTGACACCAACATGACTAAGGCCAACATCCATCTATTCGCAGATGACACGGTTCTTTATCTAAGTCATCCTTCGCCAGCAGCTGCCTGTGGAGACCTACAATCTGAATTCAGTCTACTTCAGAGCCAACTCCTAAACAAAAAGCTCATATTAAATGCCAAAAAAACTAAGGCAATGCTATTTTCGCCTCTTCTCCATGCTGCAAACCCGGCCAGTGCTGGCTTCATTCCACAGATCACAACAATCCTGGGAGAAAACCTAGAATTTGTCAATAAATTCAAGTACTTGGGAGTGTGGCTCGACCATAGACTTTCCTTTATGGACCATATCGAAGATCTGCTAAAGAAATTGAGGCAGAGGCCTGGACTCTTTTCAGGATTAATAACTTCCTTACTAGCGATGCCCAGCAGCAGCTGATACAAACAACATTTCTCTCCTTGGTCGACTATGCTGACTTTCTTTATAGTCACTGCCCTGTCTCTCATCTTGCTAAATTGGATACGTTGTATCACAGGGCTCTGAGATTCATTACTGGCCTACCTTTTTCCACTCATCATTGTGCCCTTTATGTTGCCGTGGGGTGGCCCTCCCTTCAGTACAGGCAAAACAGAAATGCTGTACTCTGAATGTTCATTGCTATTATCAAAAAACTACCCCTATATATCTCTGATTGTCTTCCGCTATGCCAGCTTGGGAACTATGCACTAAGAAGCTACTCCTTTATTTCCTTAAAGGTACCTAAGCTAAAAACACACTTTGGGAGAACGGCTATAAGCTTTGCGCTGCCATCTCTATGGAACAAAATACAAAAATCGCTAAAGTTTAGTACCCTGGTCAGTCTATCCTCCTTCAAGACACTATATGACCATTCGGTCAAGGAAATCTGCCACTGCTTCCCCAATCCTAAACTTCCCTGAACTTATAGCGTACCATGATGGTATTGTCCTCTCCGCTACACCTGACCTTGTAGCTTCTCCTTCACTTTGCTCTAATACCTAATTGTGCTCCCCACCCTCCTGTCCTGCGTCCTCTCCGAGGCTTCATCTGTCCCTCGTCTATCCCCTACCACCCTGTCTGTACCCTATCTAACCTCACCTACCACCCCCCTTCTACCCTGTTACACAGTTTGTTTTTTCTTTTTTTAACTCACTGTCTGTCTTATTTCTTATGACACTGTATGTAATATACCATTACCTAACAATTTTCCTCGTTAGTACTTCCAGCTACCGTTACTAGACTCATTATGCACCACGAAGGAATTGAACCACTGTTTCCAGACTATTCTCCACTTATGACTGAGTTTAACTATTGTATCTCAGTATTGTATAGCATTACTAAGGTGTTATGTTGTGACTGTTCATATATTGTATATCCTGTGTTCCTGTGCTAACAAGGTCCATCTTGTAAATGAGCTATGCTCAATGGTGTTCGCCTGGATAAATAAAGATGACTGATTGATTGATTGATAACCTGCCTTTAAAATTCTCATCACAGCCTCAGGGAAGTCTGCATGAGGGCCCCTCGGCCAGTTATAATGGTTGTGTTTCAAAGAAATTATCGTGTCATTTGATGTGTTTGCTTTCTAGCCTAGCACCTCAGGTAAGCTGGGGAAATTGGTTTTTGCTTCTCCACATTTTGACATTCAGTTCTCCCTCCTTTGCATCATGATGCAGCCTCAGGGTGTTCCTATATATAGGCCAGCTTAGTAGCATTTTCAATCCAATTATAGGGTTGAGCTGTACATTAACAGGGGGACAGTTTTAAAAATGTTATAAAAACCTTTTGGTTTTTCATGGTCCTGTCAGTGCTGCAAGGTTTTCATGTGCAATTTAATGAGTATTTGAGTGCAAGCATTCCCTCTACCTCACAAATGAATGCTGTGCTGCCCTGAAGTCATATCGCTACACCAGAAACAATCCCATAACATGGTGCTGCATGACTACCAAATGGCTGCACATGCACAAAGGCAAACTACACATGTGAGTATGGTGTCTGGGAAACACATGCCAGTCCACATACGAGCCAATCCCCCAACCAGAACCAGATGTTGTGCTGCAAAATGTAATGTTAGCGTTATTCAGCAGGTGAACGTACAGTGCTAACGTGGCCCAAACACACCATACTGGCCAGGCAGATCACACAGTGGTAGGGGATTGTTGCTGGAGCACTGTACCAGACAGGACATGGCAGACAGGCATAGGAGAGTACCAGGGACATGGCAGAGGGACTCCAGATGGACCCCTGATGAGCTCACCATCCTGTTGGAGCTTGTCATGGACTGGCAGAAGCTGCACTTGGGAGATGAAGGAGGGTCGGGCTGGTCCAAATGTGAGGCCTGGGACAGTGGTCCATCACCTGGGCAGATGGATGAGCATCTGCAGAATGGGGGAACCAGTGCTGGCACCAGTATAATGACCTCTTCCAGCATATGCCAAGGCATCTGGAACAGCTACAAGTCATAGTGGAGAGTTATAGCATGCCATGGGTGGGTGTGTACAGCCATCTGTACATATAGATACTGTGTGGGCCGGTGAACAGTGTGGGACATTGTGCACACCCAGGTTTTGTGATACTACAAAATGAAAGGCGCAGTGCACAAATCTCCAAAGAAAAAACTTTCCAAACTGATGTGCAGTATATAAATGTAAGTGCCATTTATTATAGAGAGTCAAGGGTGTGACGTGGACAGCCAGTTCTGAGTGCTGTATGATCATTTTTTGTAATAAATAAAAATGGGTTATGGACTGTCTCCCATGAGAAATGCTAAAACAGCATGTGAGATCACACACACACACTCTGGTTTTAGATACAAGGTGTGACGTGGAAGGCCAGAAGCAAATTACAGAACAGGCCTTAATCAAGGATTTCCTGTTTGTCTGAGTTAATTATAGCTGTAGTTGCTAGGAGGTAAATCCTAAAGTTTTATAACGCTTAGAGGAAGAAAAGCAAGTTGTGATGTATTGGTGTGAAATCATAAATGCTGATGTCTGTGTGACAGGGGAAACTGATCAATAGATCAAAGAAATGTCATTTGAAGGACATGAGTCATGCTGAGGATCACAGAATTTAATGCTTGGAAAAGATATCCTGTTTTTATATAGATTTTTTTTTATATATTCTGACAGGTAGGAGCTAGGTGACCTCATGCAAAATAGGTGGGGAAAACTAGCTTTTAAAACATTATTCTGTTTTCCTTCAGATACTTTTATCTAGACTCTGACAAAGAAACATCTGTGAGCACTTTAAACAGGTATTTAGAAATATAGACAAAAGCTAATTACTGTAGTAGGAATTGCACTGTTTAAAACCTTGTTCTTTTAAAAGATTTATATGTCTTGTGATATAATAGTTCTGTATTGCATGTTTTACATATTATTATCTATTTTAATAAAAAATCTAATTTTAGAGCATACTTGGTCTGTCTTTGAATTTCTTTCCTGTGCAAGTAGAGTATATATGGTTACAGCAGACACTGTGCATAAGCTTGAATGGTGATACCAAACTGGAAAAAGGTAAGAATAATCTGAGGTCTTTATTAAGTTTTAAGGGTTCATTCTTTGTACACCTGGTTAGATCCCCATAGGCAAAGATATCTGGCCCCCCAAAGACAGACATATCTGAGCCTGTGCATTGGGTATGCTAGCAAGAGGTTCACAGTTTGAATCTCTCCAGAACTTGAGATCAAAGGTTGGTTCGAACCCACAAAAACAGAGAAGAGGGTTACCTTGTTCTGTTAACTATTTACAAGACTATGCTTGGAGGTTGGCACTTTGGGAGTAGAGGGCCTGAACTGCTGAGTAGGTTTGTGACAGATTGGTTGGCAGCGGTGGCATAATTTTGGTATCACAAGCTTTTATTGTTCTGTGTCAGCTTGAGACTGTAAGCTCACTTGCAAAGAAAGAAAAGGCAGAGTTTTATTTTAAAAAGGAAACAAAACTATATCACTTGGCGTACAGTCAAGTTCTTACCCATTTTATTTATTTTTTCCTAAAGTGCAAGTCAGAGTAGCGTAGTTAGGAAAGATGGCTTCTGACTACAGCAGGCACACTGTAGATTACTTAAAGCAGTTGTGCGGGGGACAGAGGAGTTCCGTTTGAGGTGACAGCCAAAAAGCAGAACCTCATAGATGCCCTGATGGTAGCAGATACCCAGAGCAGTGAGTCACGGACCATGACTGGAAAGAACCAAACCTCGAGTGTGGCAGGGCTAGTGACCAGTGCAGTGTCCAGATCCAATGAGGAGGGAAACAGGGCCACTGTCAGTGAAGGGTCACAGTAGCAGGGGAAGGTCACCAGTATCCTGAATCCAGAGGTACTCAGGCTGCAAACTGAGTTGCATAGGATGGAGCTGGAGTTCCAGAGAGAGAGGGACCATGAACAAAGGAAGGCAGAGGAGAAAAGAGAGCGGGAACAATGACAGGCAGAGCGAGAACTTTGAAATGGAGACCGTGAGTAGCGTGAGTGCCAGCGAGCTGCAGAGTAGAAGAGAGAGGAGCGCCAGAGGCAACACGAACTGGAGTAGCTACGACTACGACCAGCGGCACCAGAGCAGGTAAGTGGCTTGGGTTTAACTGGGACTGCAGGACTGGGTTACAAATTGAATTCCAAATTAATAGCCAAATTTAAAGAGGGGTAGGATATGGATGCCTTTTTAAATCCTTTTGAAAAAGTTTGTATTCAGGCTAAAATTTCTAGAGAGTCCTGAGCTTTAGCTATCCCCGCTACTTACCGGAAAGCTCGGGATGCATTGGGTCAAATGGACAATGAAGACAGTAATAATTACAGCAAACTAAAAGCTGCACTGTTAAAAATGTTTGAATTAACTGCTGAATCATACAGAGCTAAATTCCGTAAGCTCTGGAGAAGCCCTGATATGAGCTATGAGGAGCTAGCCACGAAACAACATCAGTTTTTAAAACATTGGTGGGAAGGAATTGAGGCAAACTCTGTTGATAAAATTGAAAATGTGATTTTATCAGAACAGTTTTATTGGGCATGCCCAGCCAAGCTAAAAACCTGGCTAGAGGACCGAGATACCAAAACAGTGCAAGAGGCTGCTGAACTCTCGGACCACTATGCCAAGAGCAGACCTGCTCTGAGAGTAAATGGGGTGGGCGTGGCAGTGCAGAAATGGAGAAGCGCGCCTTCAGGGCAGCTAAAACCCTCACTGCCTCCACCAAAACCTGTTAGCCCCAGGTTTCAGAAAAAAGATTTCTCTGAAAAGAGAAGTGAATGTTAGTTATGTAAAGAAACTGGGCATATTGACAGACAGTGTCCCAAAAAGGCAATCAATAATACACAGAATGGTACCAGGAAAGAAGTGGGTTGTTTGTGTGTCCTTGGAAACATGCCAGTTAACATGAGGAAATACATGCACCTAGTCATAGTGAATGGTGTACAGACGCAGGGGTTAAGGGACACAGGAGCATCCCTGACATTGGTGAAAGGGGATCTGGTACAGCCTGGTCAGCTTATACCCAATAAATATGTCACTGTAGAGGACTTTGCAGAGGAAGAGAAAACATTGCCACTCGCTAGTGTTCTCTTAGACTGGGGTGAAACAGGGGGAACTGTGCAACAGGTGGCTATAGCCAAAACCTTAGCAGTGGATGTGATCCTGGGCAACAATCTAAAACAGGAGATGGTATGTGCAGTTAGCCATAGCCAAGCAGCAAGGGAAAATTGTAGTTCCCTGAACCCCACAGAAGCCATTGTGGAAACCACTGAGAGGCTGGTTCCCCAGCCTGTGTCTCCTGATATGGAGATTAATGAAGAGGGGGTTGAAATTTCCCTAGTAGCAAGTAACCACACAGCTACAGAGGGTTACTCCGAAGAGGGAGGGGTGACACATTGTCAGAGGGTTGGGATAGACAGTGATCCTGAGTGCCCTGATGCTAGTGCTAGGGACCCTAGTTTAGCAACTGAAGGGGACCTGTCCCATGCCTTGGGAATGTGTGAGGGGTTTGCAGCTGCTCAGAAAATTGACCCTAGTTTAGAGAAGCTGGGGGCTTGGGCAGACTCTGACGGAGCACAGGGAGGAGACAGCAGACATAAGGTTTATTGGAAAAATGGACTTCTGTATACTCAGACAGTACAGACAGAGGGAGGGATGCTAGGCAGGCAGCTTGTCATTCCCCAGGGATATCATGAGCAGTTGCTCAAGGTTGCCCATGATATTATCTTGTCTGGTCATCTGGAAATCACATGCACTATGCAGCGGTTAGCCCAGAATTTCTATTGGCCTAACTTCACCCAGCAGGTCAAGAAGTATTGCAGGTCTTGTCACCGGGTGCCAAGAAATAGGGAAGGCAGGCAAGGAAACCCAAGTCACCCTGATTCCCTTGCCCATAGTGAAGGAGCCATTCCAGAGGGTGGGAATGGATATTGTGGGGCCTTTAAATACCCCCAGCTCCTCAGGGAAGAGATTAATCCTAATTGTGGTGGATTATGCCACCTGGTATCTAGAGGCAGTCGCCCTATCCTCACTGAGGACAGACAAGGTGGCAGATGCCTTACTTGAGATTTTCTTCTGTGTTGGGTTTCCGCAGGAGGTAATCACCAATTGAGGGGGTTCCTTCATGTCGGACCCGGTGAAATGTTTATGGGAGAAGTGTGGGGGTGGTGCAGAGATGCACGACACCATATCACCCACAAGCCAATGGACTTATGGAAAGTTTCAATGGTACTCTAAAGTCAATACTCCAGGCATTTGTGGAACAGCATTGGAGGGACAGGGAGAAATACCTTACCACCTGTTGTTTGCATACAGGAAGGTGCCCCAAGAGTCGATAGGATTTTCCCCCTTCGAACTCTTATACGGATGCGGGGCACGTGGGCCCCTAGACTTGATCCGGGAGGACTGGGAAGGCAAGCACGCCACCCAGGGAACTCCCATTGTGGATTATGTCCTTAGGTTTAGGAAAAGGCTAAAGGAGCTTATGGGTACAGCCCAGAGCAAACTGGCAGCTGCCCAACAGAAACAAAAAGTGTGGTACGACCGCAGAGCCAGAGCTCACTCATACATGGTGGGTCAGGAAGTCATGGTCCTTATTCCAGTCCAGAAAGACAAGCTGCAAGCTGAGTGGGCAGGACCGTACAAAGTGGTTAGGAAGATAAATGACGTGAACTACATTGTGGAGTTACCTGACTGAAGACAGACAGAAAGGATGTATCATGTCAACATGATAAAGCCATATGCAAATAGGGCTGACATGGTGTTTGCAGTGTGTAGTCACAGGGATGGGACGGACAAAGGAGACCCCCTTCTGGATTTGCTGGAAGAAAGTAAGTGGGAGTCCTCTGTGGAGGCAGTAAAATTGTCTCCCCAGCTGGCCCTGGACCAGATCCAGAAAGTAAGGGAGGTTTTAGCAGACTTTACCCCGTTGTTTAGCAACAAGCCTGGACTAACCCCCTTAGCGACACACGATGTGGAGACAGGGACACAGACGCCCTTACGGCAGACAGCATATCGGTGTCAGAGGCTGTCCAAAAGGACATTAGGAGGGAAGTGGAGGAGATGCTGGATTTAGGGGTAATCCAGAGATCCCACAGTCCCTGGGCCTCACTCGTAGTCCTTGTGCCTAAGCCAGATGGCTCTACTCATTTCTGTGTGGACTGTCATGGACTGAATGCAGTCACGAAGTCAGACGCCCACCCGATGCCCCGAATGGATGAACTCCTGGACAAGTTTGGAAGGGCAACCTACCTTATGACCACTGACCTGACAAAGGGGTATTGGCAGGTAGAGTTGACAGACAGAGCTAGGGAGAGGTCAGCCTTCATCACTCTGATAGGCTTATGAGTTTAAAGTAATGCCTTTTGGAATGAAGAATGCCCCGGCCACTTTCCAAAGGTTGGTGAACAAGGTGTTGAATGGTGCTGAGGAGTACGCCATGGCGTACCTGGATGACATTGCCATCTTTAGCACCAGCTGGGAGGAACACCTATCCCACCTTAGGGAAGTGCTGGGCAGGATACAGAGGGCCAGGCTCACTGTCAAGGCCGAGAAGTGCCAGGTGGCCATGGGAGAAGTGGCATACCTCAGGCATGCTGTAGGCCGGGGACAGCTCCGTCCTAACCAAATAAAGATAAAGGTGATCTAGGCATGGCCCAGACCAGAAATCCAGAAGCAGGTCAGGAGTTTTCTAGGGACAGCAGGGTACTACAAAAAATCTGTACTCAATTACAGTGCCCTGGCTGCTCCCCTATCTGACCTGACAAAGAAAAGGATGCCCAAGAAAATTACCTGGGGCCCAGCCTGTGAGGAAGCCTTTTACAAACTAAAGGAGGCACTGTGCAGTGCTCCTGTTTTGACAAGTCCTGACTATAGCAAAACTTTTATAGTTCAGACTGACGCCTCAGATGTGGGTATTGGGGCCGTACTGAGTCAGACATCCAGCCAAGGGACAGATCACCCAGTAGTGTACCTGAGTAGGAAGTTACTTCCCAGGGAGCAAGCACACTCCACGGTGGAAAAGGAGTGTCTTGTCATAGTTTGGGCCCTAAAGGAGCTAGAGCCATACTGATATGGGCAGCATTTTGTGGTGCAGACTGACCACAACCCCCTGGTTTGGCTGACGCAGATGGGAAAGACAAATGGTAGATTGCTAAAATGGAGTCTTGCTTTGCAAGGGTATGATCTGAAAATTGTACATAGGGCTAGAGAAAAAACAGAACTCAGATGGACTGTCTAGGGCCTATGAGTAGTGAACTGATTTGGGAAGCTCATCCCATGCAGGGGATAGAGCCCCCAAATTCAGTCTAGGTGGGTGGGATTGTGACATGGACAGCCAGTTTTGAGTGCTGTATGATCATTTTTGTAATAAATAAAAATGGATTATGGACTGTCTCCCATGAGAAATGCTAAAACAGCATGTGAGATCACACACACACAGGTTTTAGATGCAAGTTGTGACGTGAAAGGCCAGAAGCTAATTACAGACCAGGCCTTAATCAAGGATTTCCTGTTTGTCTGAGTTAATTATAGCTGTAGTTGCTAGGAAGGAAATCCTAAAGTTTTATAACGCTTACAGGAAGAAAAGCAGGTTGTGATGTATTGGTGTGAAATCATAAATGCTGATGTCTGTGTGAAAGGGGAAACTGATCAATAGATCAAAGAAATGTCATTTAAAGGACATGAGTCCTGCTGAGGATTGCAGAATTTAATACTTGGAAAAGACATCCTTTTTTTATATAGATATTTTTTTTATATATATTCTGACAGGGAGGAGCCTGGTGACCTCATGCAAAATAGGTGGGGAAAACCAGCTTTTAAAACATTATTCTGTTTTCCTTCAGATACTTTTATCTAGACTCTGACAAAGAAACATCTGTGAGCACTTTAAACAGGTATTTAGAAATATAGACAAAAGCTAATTACTGTAGTAGGAATTGCACTGTTTAAAACCTTGTTCTTTTAAAAGATTTGTATGTCTTGTGATATAATAGTTCTGTATTGTCTATTTTACATATTATCTATTTTAGTAAAAACTCTAATTTTAGAGCATACTTGGTCTGTCTTTGAATTTCTTTCCTGTGCAAGTAGAGTATACATGGTTACAGCAGACACTGTGCATAAGCTTGAATGGTGATACCAAACTGGAAAAAGGTAAGAATAATCTGAGGTCTTTATTTAAGTTTTAAGGGTTCATTCTTTGTACACCTGGTTAGGTGCCCGTAGGCAAAGATATCTGGCCCCCCGAAGACAGAAATATCTAAGCCTGTGCATTGGGTACACTAGCAAGAGGTTCACAGTTTGAATCCCTCCAGAACTTGAGACCAAAGGTTGGTTCGAACCCACAAAAACAGAGAAGAAGGTTACCTTGTTCTGTTAACTGTTTACAAGACTACGCTTGGAGGTTGGCACTTTGGGAGTAGAGGGCCTGACCTGCTGAGTGGGTTTGTGACAAAGGGTAGGTACCAGAATGCACAAATTCCCTGATGTTTTGAATCTACATAATTTTCTTCAGTGTGTGATACTACATATGCTATGAGTGCCGTGTACATGCAGTGTGTATCATTATCACACACCAGGGATGTATACACACCACCAAATACTGATGGCCTCTACTGGGCATATGGTAGAGCCTTGCTAACGTGATGCCTGGACACACTACAGTAACAAGGATGGGTGTCTAGGATGTATCTACCCTGCTATGTACTGACGGTAATGAGGGACATATTGCATGGAGACCCCCAGGGTCAGTTTTCATTCTATCCTTGTCAGGCTCATTGCATACAGGTGTAGATTGTTGTGTGTGTACACATGCTGGCATTGTGACAAGCAATACAGCACATACTTGACACAGAAAGACTAGACAGATATGGTTATGTCCCTTCAGAGATATGGCTACCATATTTATTTATTTATTTTTTTATTTTTGTCTTTGGTAACCGGGTATGGCCCACTAGGCACAAGTGCCTGTTTTCAGGGGCAACCTGGGAGCACTGGGTGGTTAAGTGACTTGCTCAGAGTCACACAGTATGCAAGTGGAGGTTGTGAGAATCAAACTCAGGTCTGTTCTGCTGGATGTATCAAGCTCGTTCACAGCTTGTTCCTCTAACCTCTAGGCTATGCTGCCAGCCCCCATATAGCATGGTATGTCACATGCTTGGTGTCAGCCATATAATGAAAGGCTATGGCACAGATGCCACAGAATAGGAGCAGTACAAGTGCAAGCACCAATCAGCACATGGGATCGGAATGTGTCTGTATGTGTAGGTGTGTGCATGGCAGCTGTGCAATGGTAAATGTCTGTGTAGTATTGGGACTGTATAGTATTATTCTTTGTAACAGGGCTACAGACCCAGGTGGTACATATTCCTCCTGGTATGTATGGCCACATACCTCACATACATTTGTCACTGGATAGCCCAGTACTTGGGGGGGGGGTTGATCTGAGGTGGATGCTATAGTGTCACGATGTACAGATGCTAGGCCTGTGTGACATCTGGGACCCATCTGACTCACTGTCATCTAGTCATGGTCCGTTGCACCCATACACCACACATGCACCTGTCCTGGCTGGTACGTGGCATCCCACTCACCATGTGTATACACTCAGGTCACAATACTGTGCTGCATGTCCCACCCCTGTTGCACACGTGCTTGTATGCAGCTGACCTGTCCTCTGTATTATGTGTCTTGCTTGGCTAGTATGTTGGACAGTTGCCACAGGGTGGCTGTCCATGATGGCAGATTGCTGTTGTACACCATGTAGCCATGGACTATGCCCCTGTTGCAGCGGTGGCTCAGGTTGTGGACTGCATGTGTTTATGCTACTATAGCTGCTGTGTCATCTGTGTATGTGTGTGTGTGACCTGTGAATGGCTCAGTAGTGCCATTGGCCAGACACCCTCTGCCTGTACTAGACACCAGTGTGGTATCTGTTAGTGGCATCATTTTGCTGCATGCACACTATGGCAATGCCACCACAGTGGCCTCTGCATAGTTGGAATTGGCTGGCATCAGACTGCAAGATGCTGCCCGTGTGTGATGCTGGGCCTCCATGTGCATCTGCCACTACACAGGGCTGCCACTCCATGCAATGTTTACATAGAATATCTGTTTTGGTCCTGTACATTGTCAATTGCTATGCTAGCTGATGTCTGGTATTGTTAAAAAGTCCTCCTTGTTTCCCTCCACAGTCACCAGGTCTGGTCCAGGGGTAGATGGGGCCAGAAAAGCTCATTGGCAGCTCAGGGATAGCCAGGATGATTTGAAAAGAGAGTGTCCAGGTGGGACCACAGCCAACAATGGGTGAGGGGCCATCCACAGGATGGTAATGGCACCCTACCAGCTCCAGACATCATAAGTATCTTGCATTGTGCATTTTGTACTTTTGCTGGTGTATGGTCTGTTTCGCTTTGCTGGACCTTTGGTGCTGGGGTGGTCTTCTGTTTGTGCATAGGGTTGGGTATTGCTGTGCCATATTCAGTGCAGTTAGTGTAGTGCCTGTGTTCCACCTGTTCTGTACCATGTTCAGCACAGTTAGTGCAGTACCTATGCCCCTCCTGCACTGGGCCATATTCAGCACAGTTTGTGCAGCATGTGTATCCCACCTGTGCTGTGCTGTATTCAGGGTAGTTAGTGCAGTGCCTGTGTCCCACTTGTGTTGTACCATATTCATGACAGTTAGCACAGCATCAGGGTCTCTCCAGCACTGTGCCATATTCAGTATAGTTAGTGCAGTGCCTGTGTCCCACCTGTGCTTTGGCACATTCAGCACTGTTAGTGCAGTGCATGTGTCCCACCTGAGCTCTGCCATATTCAGCACAGACAGTGCAGTGCCTGTGTTCTACCTGTGCTTTGACGTATTCAGTGCAGTTCGGGCAGTGCATGTGCCCCACCTGTGCTCTGCCATATTCAGCGCAGTTAGTGCAGTGCCTGTGTTTCTCCTGCAGTGTGCCATATTCAGCAGTTAGTGCAATGCCTGCATCTCTCCTGCACTGAGCCATATTCAGTGCAGTTAGTTCAGTGCCTGTGTCCCATCTGTGCTGTGTCAAATTCAGTGCAGTGAATGCTGTGCCTGTGTTCCTCCTGCACTGTGCCAAAGTCAGCACAGTTACTGCAGTGCCTGTGTGCCACCTGTACTGTACCAAATTCAGTGCAGTAAGTACAGTGCCTGTGTCCCACCTGTGCTTTACCATTTTCAGCACAGTTAGTGCAGTACCTGTGACCCTCCTGTGCATTGCCAAATTCAGTGCAGTAAGTGCAGTGCCTGTGTCCCACCTGTGCAGTGCCATGTTCAGCTCAGTTAGCACCGCAACTGTGCCCTTCCCGCACTGTGCCATATTCAGCTCAGTTAGTGCAGTACCTGTGACCCTCCTGTGCGTTGCCAAATTCAGTGCAGTAAGTGCAGTGCCTGTGTCCCGCCTGTGCAGTGCCATGTTCAGCTCAGTTAGCTCTGGCAACTGTGCCCTTCCCGAGACTGTGCCATATTCAGCACAGTTAGTGCAGTACCTGTGACCCTCCTGTGCGTTGCCAAATTCAGTGCAGTAAGTGCAGTGCCTGTGTCCCACCTGTGCAGTGCCATGTTCAGCTCAGTTAGCACAGAAACTGTGCCCTTCCTGCACTGTGCCATACTCGGCTCAGTTAGTGCTGTGCAAGAGCCCACATGCTGCCGCACAGTGGCCAGATATTCAGCCATGTTAGCACTAGCACACTGTTTGAATATTGTGGTTTCCCTAGTCCCGTGCTAATTCAGACACAGCACTATTACAGTGTAACACAATCCAGCCTGGCTGACTATGGGACCTGATATGTAAAAACTCCTTGGGCAAAACAAAAATGACACTGAAACCAACACAGTCACTTTGGCATAGCTTTCAAGCTGGAGTGAGTTTCCATAGTCTCTGAGGCATTGATCATAGGATGCAAAATATTTCTCATCAACAAAAAAGTGCTATAATTGAAATTATAGTGGTTTATGTGAAATCCATGTCTTTTCATTACAAACACTCTAAGGTTCAAACCAGAACCTTACAATTGTTGGAGAGAGTTCAAACAAGAACCAAAAGGGTTTCACATAGCAGCAATTAAGGTTCAAAAAAGAACCAGCTACTGTATTTGTTAATGCTAGTTGAATAAATAACCACTGAGGTTTCATATTGAACCAGAAAAGGGCTCTAAAATAAACCAAATGTCTGTTTATGAGGGATAAAAAAAGAAACCTCTGTAGTTTTAAATGGAACAATACAAAAAGAACCCTTGAAAATGGTTCAAAATAGCCCCTTTGAGGGTTCCATATACAAAGCATCACATGGAATCCTAAAAAGTTCTATACAGACCCATTCTTCTAAGAGTGCAAGCTCACCTTTCCCTCTTCCATTCCTATCTTTGTTGGCAGTGTCTATGCCTCCAACAATACCTCTCCCTCTTCACTGTCTGATGCTATTACCTCATTAGCCTTTTACATCTCCTCAGGCAAACTGATTCTTCTAGGGGAATTAAATATAAATATGCTCTCCACTGCCGCCAAACCTACTATCCAAAAACTTGAGTCTTGTAATTTCTTCCAGTTCATAACTGAGCCAAGTGGACTTAATCTCCACTTCACCAACCACTGTCTTCTGGGGTTCTTTCCTCTCACCCTCACTAGATTGCTGCTGCTGAAATGCTACTGAATGTTGTCAGTGATCACAGTTTGACATACTGCATCAGAAAAATGTGACTCCTCTCCCCATCCCCAAATTTGTTTGGTCAAATTCTGATTAACTATCTTAATAATAAATGTTTAAAATAAGTTCAGACAGAAAAAGATCTAGGTATTCTAATTAACAATCAACTACTCCCATGAAACCATTGTAGACTAATTGCCACTAGAGCTAATTATATTCTAAATACCATCAAAAAAGCATTTATTAGTAGACAGAAACCATGCATTATTGCCCTATATAATTCATATATAATTACTGGCAGGTGCTTTTTCCCATAGGGAAACCAGGTTATAATTTGCCATTATAACCAGCTCGGCTGGTTATAACGGCAAACACGCACCAGGTTTCCCTCTGATCAAGCATGCGTCAGTCACAGTGTTCCTTTAATAGGCGACGTTCATTGTTCCGAGAAGCAACGGTGCTCGCTGTCTGTGTTTTTTTTTTTTCTATTAAAAAAAAAATAGACATTCTCGTGAACAAAAACCAGCAAAAAAGGAACACACCGCCTGGTTTTCCTCTCCACACATGAGAGCTGGCAGGTCTCTCCTCATCATACCGAAGAACACCTTAGCTCCGCAACCGCTGTTTGCCGGTAAGTAAGAATACTGAAACAAACAGAAAAAATATAGGCACAGCTACTTTCTCCACTTCTTGTTACCTCACATAAGCGGAGTACTAGAACTTGTCAGACTGCAGAATGCTTAGACTTTTGACTGGTCCGTGGTTGCCTGAAAATGGATCATTTTATTTTCTATGATTGCTGAGGCAAAAAAGCGCATGCCAGCAATTATAAAAAATAAAATAAGGGGTGGTGGTAAAACTTGATTTGACACACCTCGTTGGGATGTATTTATAAACCTCTGGGGCTTCACCCTCGGGTTTATGTAGCATTCCACAACTCTGGTGTGTGTAAAATCTCGTTACACACACCACCCCATATATTATTCTCTATATTAGACCTCACTTGGATTACAGAGCAGCCTTTTGGGCACCTTATTTAACTAAGGATAAAAAAACTGTTGGAAGGCGTGCAGAGGAGGACAACTAAATTAATTCCAAGTCTGAGAAATCTGCCTTATAAGGATAGATGCTGGTACTTAAACTTGCATAGTTTGGAGGTCAGACGCAAGAGAGATGACTTGTCACTACTATATAAAATTATCCAGAATAAACAATTGATGAAGGAATGTGGGATAATATTTGCTACTAAACCAGGAAAAACTCAGATGCCACAACCAAGAACTTTTTGTTCCAAAAGCAGCAAAAAACAAAAGAAAGCTTTTCTTTTCTATTAGATCAGCCGATCTATGGAAAAATTGCCACAATCCATAGTAAATTCACCCACTTTTGATCAATTTTTTTTGCTCAATACTTCTTTATTAACACTTTTGATCAATTTAAGAAAAATTTGGATAGTTATATTTTTGGTAACTAGACAATTGTCTCACACTGGAGTGGGGGTTAGACTCGATGGGTCTTATGGCCTTCTTCTACATTACAAAACCATGTAAACCATGTAAGGCCATTGCTGTCATGTCTCCCTCAAAAAGTTGTGTGTGAGATGGTCCCACCTCCCCTGGATTTCAGCTGACCAAACTGATCTTTGCAGGACTCATGACGCTGCCTGGTCTCACTTCCAATTGTCTCAATCCCAAGAAGACATCCCTTAGCTATGGGAGACTTAGAAACTCCTGCACCAAGGCTATTACAGCAGCTAAAGTAAATGTCTTCATTGCAAATCTTCAGAAAATCCTTCAGTTCACAGTTTAATTCTGAAGAGTGATTTATTCCCTCTTTCACCCTCTCTCCCAATCCTCCTACCCTGCTTGAGGATGGTTCCCCTATCTCTGCCCCCTCCCAGGTTGCTTCTTACTTTAACAACTTTTTCATGACCTGTACTCTTTCTTCTCTGTTGCAGCCCTCCAATTCTCCACCCCAGCCTCTGTCTACCTCCTCTCTACCTTCTTCTGATCTCTGCTTCTATTTCTCTCCTATTTCTCCCCTGGAGATCCTACATGCTCTTTCCTCCCTCAGTCTCACCAAAGGTCTAAGCCCCAATGGATTAGACCCTAATCTACTTCACTTTTCTGCCCGTTATTGCTATTCCACTCACCCACCTACTTAGTCTCTCTTTTTCTTTTAGCTCTGTTCCTCAGCCCTGGAAGCTTTCCAAGGTTCTCCCTCCTCACAAAGGCGGTGACTCCACTTCCCTTGGCAACTTTTGACCTATCTCCATTCTTCCTACTCTTGCCTCACTATAAGAGAAGCTTGTTTACATTCATCTTTCAGACTTCCTCTATTCCCTCAACTTACTCTCTCTATTCCATTCTGCTTTCTGAAAAAAAAAAAAAAAACACTCCACTGTTTCTTTACTCTTACACACATTGACCATACTTAAAGACATTAGAAACATAGAAGCTGATGGCAGATAAGGACCACAAGGCCCATCCAGTCTGATCATTTCTTTTTCTACCTTATAAATGTACCTGGTTTCCCTGGTGTTTCAAATTTCCATTTTTCTTATGTACCCAGTAACGTTTTCAAAGTTGTTTTCTGGCACAAAGACATTCTTAAATATATGGAACCATCATTGGAATAATTATTTATCCTGTTATGTCATGTCCCACTAAGAATATATGCAGGATGGCAGCAAGGAAATTATCCCCCATGATTGTATCCATTGGCATCGTTCATAGAGCAACATGTCTGTCTGTCTGTCTTTGGTTACTCTGTTCTTTTATATTAACATCCTTGCCATTCTGTATGTACTTTTGAATTGTCTGAATCGCTTTCTGGTAAGATTTACTTTTTTGGTTTTACACTTTCCTATTTATCCCCCCCCCCCCAATTCCACTCCTTCAGACTTCTGATGATCCCTACAGGTCCCTCCCATATAATCTGCCCCTAGAGTGCCAGGCTTACTCCTTAATCCTTCCTACCTTACTTCTTCTCCTTGGAGTGCCTGCATAATGGGGTCTGTCCTCCGGGTAGGTGATCCAAGGTGGAGTCGGCCGTCATCTTAGCCCAAGAGGTTTTTTTTTCCATTTTCTCCCTTTAGTCCCTCCTTCCACTGAGGTGTCAGCATGTAGGATGAGCATCTAGTCCTATGGCATACTAACACATGCCATAGTCTAGTGCCTACAATGTCCTCCCCTCCCTGACTCTTGAAGAGCCGCCTGTGCACCAATGCCCGTGCTTTCACCAGCACACGTGTGTCGGGTGTGCAAGACACCCCAGGAGCCCACCCCTGGAGGAAGACAGCATCCATTGGGATGCTCAATCCTCCTCCTCCCTCCGACCCCCAGTGACCTGAGTCCGTTCCTGAACCCAGATCATCAGCATGGTGCGAGGTGTGGCGTCCAGCACCTCAACCCTCAGTGCCACCGGGCCAGCAAGTTTTACTTTTTTTATTGGGAGTTTTCAATTAATTTTGTCCTGAGCTGTTCAAACAAAAAACAAAACAAAAAAAAATACAATATTCCCCCAGTTTTGGAGATGTTGGCTCAAGAGAGTGTCGTACCAATACTAATTTCATCTTTGTTTTTGCATTTCTGGAAAAAATTAACCAAACATCATGACACATGAGGTTTTCTGGATTAATTTTTCTTTCATACTCATATTGATACCTTAAAACATTGATGTTATAACTACATAAAACAGTCTGACCCCCTTACAGACTTTTGTCCATAAAGAGGGATTGAGTCTCACCATGTAAATTAAAAACAAGCATGGCAACCTGTGTTTTTTGCTGTGGATTTTAAATGTTTAGATGACCATCAAGTACTGGGCAAAAAATTATGAATTTGGCATGGGGCTGCTGAAACACCAAGGAATGTCCTTAAGGAGATGGACCAGGGGCACACGACTGCTGCCATCTTCATAAACCTTGCAAAGGCCTTTAACACGGTAGCCCACTCCCTCTTTCTGGATAAGCTAAGTGGTGCAGGTTTCTCTGCTTCGGCTGTCAACTGACTCAGATCATACGTCTCTGGTTGCTTTTAGTCAGTCCAAGTTGGCAATGCCTTGCCCCCTCTTCCCAGTACTGCCTGGGGTTCCCCAAGGCTCCAACCAGGGGCCCATCTTGTTTTCTATCTTCCTTAATGACCACCCTCAGTTTGTGTCAGCTCACATATTGATATATGTGTAGATGGTACTGTACTTTTTGCCTTGGTCTTTGCCGTGGAAACATCACTGCAGCATGACTTGACTTCATTAATGTTCAATGCTGATTCCAGTCCCACCAACCTCAGGTCAATGCCAAGAAGATGGTGTCCATAACCTTTGGCATAAGCCATAAGCTTGCAAGGCCCCCGTCCCCCAGTATTTCTACCCTGGATGGCACCCCTGTTAAAGTTGTTACCCGCTTCAAGTAGCTACTGTAGTTGTGTGGCTAGATGGAAGGTTCGACTTCTACACTCATATCCATCCCATTCACAGAAAGATCCATTCCAAACTCAGCATCCTCTATTGCAACAAGGATTGCCTACCACTCCCAGTCTGGAAAGAAATTGTCACCAAGTTGGTACTTGCAGTGTTTGATTATGCATAGGTGGTGTGTGGCACTGCTCCTATCTCCTCTCTGGCTGAGCTGGTTACTCTCTGCAATGCCTTCAGCCATTTCGCCTTGAGTGCTCCATCTCTTGCCCATAACTGCTCCCTTTACACTAACCTCTTGATTCTGCCCCTTGTGTCCTGCGACCTCATTCACTGTGCTTATTTTCTTTTTAAATACTGGTTGTTGTCTCTCCCGTTTTACCTCTTCATTCTCCTGTCACTTCCCTCTCCTATGCTCTTTGCTCTAGGGACATCTGCACTTTCTCCATTCCCTATCCAAGATCTGTTGCTGGACAATCTACTTTCTCTTCCCATCTATCCTCCATCTGGAGCAACCTCTCCCCCACACTTTGTCTGTCCTCCTCCTATCATTCACTCAAATATCAGCTCAAACTCTTCTTCACTCCCTCTTGCTCTTGCCCTGGCTAGTCTGTTTCTTGTCCTCTCCTTTCTCTTGGGTTGTTGGTGACCTCTGTGCACCTTAACCTAATTTATACTTGCAATCTGAAAGCCTCAGCACTCTGTGCTACAAAACACTTACAGACTCCTCAAGTCATTTCACCAATTTTCATTGTTTATTGTGAGATAAAACACAAATCTTCAGAGTGTGAAACGTAGGTCACAGTGGTGGTCTCCCTGGGCTACACCAGCTCTCCATATTTGTGTTTTTTCTTACAATAAATAATGACAATTGGCAAAATGACTTGAGGAGTCTAAAAGCTGTTTGTGGCACGGAGGGCTGAGTCCCTATGTTCCAGTTTTAGCTTTTGGATTTGCAAGCACCAGCCTCTTATGTGAGTGACCCTTTTCCTTCTTAACCTGAAAGCCTGCCTAATTTGGATAATTCCTAAATACCCTGTCCTTCACTCCTTCCTGACTGCACCACAATTGTTGTATATTTTATTGTTTTTAGTGCAGTTTAACCTCACTGCACACATTGTCTGTTAATATCCCGCTGCTGATGATGCCACGAATTGTTTGTTTTGCCTGTTCTTTTTTTACTGTGCATTTTTTAGCCCTCTTTGTTAATGGGTCCATTATGCATGGCTGAATCATGTAAACTGTATGGTTCAGAATCATGTAGCTCCCCTAGGCATGCATCATGGTGTAGGAGGTGGCCACTGGGGTGTGCACAGGCAGTGTACCTGTGCACATTGCAGTGCACAGGAAAGGAAGGGTTGGCTGTGCAGAGCTGGAAACACCCCATGACCCCACCAAACATGATGATGCACATGACTAAGGTACACACCCACTGCACAGGGCATGGTGCATACTGTGGTGCAGACTCTTGATGAAGCTTTACACAGTGAAGCACCAGTGGTTTTGGGTATGAATATTGAGTTGTCACCTGCATGAGATATTTGCTGAATAAATTCACATTAATTAATTACAGTGTCAGTGTTTATTGCTCCTCTAGAGTGCATCTAATTTTTGTCCCAATGTGTTTAGGTGGGGTTATGCAGCCCCAGCAGATGCACCTACATGCTTTTACTGTGTGCACCAGCTTAGTTGGTTTCTGTGGTGTGGAACTGGTAGGTATGTATTCTGCACTAGTCTCCATGGAGATACAGTTGCCTCATATGGGTGGCAGCATCCCACAGCTGTGGATGTGTGGGGTCTTGCATCACATCTGCACTTGATGTGGAAACCACACCCCTAATGCCCAACACAAGGAGCCATAACAATCCCACATCAGGACCAGCAATGATAATGGAGATGCTTTCCCATGCCCTGGAGAGGATTGGGCACCTGCTGTATGAGAACTAGGATGGCCGTCTCTGGGGGTGTCACCTAGCCTGCAAGGGTAGCTATGCATAGGTCACACCTATCACCTGCCAGGGTGGTTTTGTCATGCCTGCTGCTAATGCCTGTGTTACTGTCACTGCAGTCATTCCAGAGATTTCCCCACTGAGATCCTTCTGTGACTGGGGCCACAGAAGTCAATTGTGCCATGGATGAGGCACCAGGAGGCTCTTGCATGGGCCATGTGACTGCTGTACCAGCTGGAGCTCATCAGAGATTACAATGCTGAGAGCCATGGGACTGCATAGTGTATCCTGGATCCCACTGCCGTGAGTATAGCCCTGTGCCTGCAGTTGGAAACACCTACAGGGGGATGCATGGGAACAGGGGGGATGCATTGGGGTATGGGGATGCAATGGGGCATGCAGGGGGAATCATGGAGGCATCTGGAAGAATACATGGAAGGCTGGCTGGGAGGGGGAAGGGTTGTTCAGGACATGTTATCCTCTACCTCCCTTTTCCACTGCAGACTACCTCAGCACCACTGATAGTGATAATGCTGTGTAGAGATGGGCCAGACATCATGGTCATTGACCCCCGAACCACTATGGTGGCCACTGAAGGAGTGGAAGAAGTCTTCCACAGGGTGACCATTGTCCAGGCATGGACTGTATAGAGGCTGGTGGATACTGACATGCATGCAACATTACCTACAGGCAGTGAGTACCATTCTGCTTGACCTGTTTGCCATACCATGGGTTATGGGAACC
This sequence comes from Neoceratodus forsteri, assembly GCA_016271365.2. Lineage (NCBI taxonomy): Eukaryota > Metazoa > Chordata > Ceratodontiformes > Ceratodontidae > Neoceratodus > Neoceratodus forsteri. The sequence continues at coordinate 239,464,402 of CM057459.1, read as the reverse complement.
AGTAGGGCACAGCCTATAATGTCCACATGGGATATGTGGGATCGACAGTGTTGGACTCTAGACTTTGTTCTGTACATCGATTATATACTATTTTGTACAGACCTGCTGCTTCAATTTGTGTTCTCCACTGCTTACCTGTGAAGTAAACATTGTGTAGCATTCTCATTGCTGTTTCCAATGTCATTCTTTGGGGGGCATATGTGGAGCTGATTTTATCCCTGCCATTCATGCCATGTAGTGGTTGGTGTGTCCTGCACCATGGTATGTGCTGCTGTACACACCATTGTGCATTTGCAGTGGATTCCCACCAATGTAGGACACATACCCTTGTGCAGGGCCCCGTGTTTTCTGTGATTCTGCAGTTGCAGCAACTTCGGCAGAAACCTTGTCCGGCCACAGAAATGAGCCTCTGCCACAGAAACAGCATTTGTTGGTGCAGTAAGAATGGCTGTCACCACGGAAAACCTCAGCTAAATGACTAAAATGATTGTGAGCAAGCCTAAAATGGCATTAATGTGAATTATTGGCAGCTCCATTATACATCCCTGTCCCCAGGTTGCAGTAGTCAGTGGGGTCACCCCTTTCCAATTCACTGACACTCAGCCCTGAAGCTTATGTCCATTATGGCCTTCTGCAAACACTGAGATAACTTCAGAAGGTATATTTCTTGAGAACAAATGGTGGTTCTATTTGCCAATTGCAGAACTGTGGAAGGAAAAAGTATTAGTAATTATTGCAGACTAAAAATGGGAGGCTTTCTTGACCTTTGGCTAATGTAAAATGGTCCAGCTACTCTCTAGCCTCACATTAAATCCTTACAGTATCTAGAGAAGAAGAAGAAATGGAAGCCAAGTGGAATTGACACAAATGACACCACTGGTGTTGAACTGCATGAGCAGGAGGAAGCAACTAGAGCCGCGTTACAGCACAGACCATCACCACCAGGCTTCAAGCAAGTGGGTGGGAGGGAGCCATTGGAGTAGCACTGTTTTGCAACCAGGCAATAGTGGTCTTCAAGCAACTAGGCAGGCGGGGGGGAGAAATTCTCAGAAGCATAGCTGTACTAAAAATGCACTGGGCAGGTGGGATGGAGCCATGAGACAATAAAACAGACTGCAGTAAAAAAATAACTCTTCAATTCCCCCATGCCCTTTATCCAGTCCATATCATGATGTTAGAATTGCTTTACATTGCCTTGCCTGTGCATCTGTCAAACTGTCCCAGGCTGCCTTTTCCTGACCATTCTTTCTGGCTAACTAGATTTTATTTTGGGGCTCATTTGAGTTGCTAAAGAATGTAAAGCTCATCATAGAACTGTCACAGAATTGTTCATAGCCTGACTGCAGCAAGCATGAGGTCCTTCCGCAGAATGTAGGTCCAGTTTGCCTCAGTGAACACAGGGCCCTGCTCTTGTGCCACACAGTGGTGCTGTGCACATGGTGCAGAAGGCAGTTTTGCATGTGTCCTGCATGGCCTGCATAAATGCCTCTGCACCCATGATATGTGGCATGTAATGTCCCTGTAGCCATGGTGCATAGGGCCCTTTCTCTGTACCAGCTTACTGTTTTTGGTTTTTGTTTACTTTTGGTCATTCATTTTGCCAGTACACTGTTTTGTTAATGCTGACTACACTTTTTCACTGAATGTATCTGTCTCCCTAATCCCTCATATGGGGTCACACCTAAAAATGAGCTTTGGCTCACTGTGTCTTTCTTGGTTACCAATTTTCAATAAATAAATAAACAAATACAAGACTTAGAGATTCTGGCCATTTATTTCTGTTCCTATGACAGGGGCTGCCACCCTTTTGAGTTACCACAGGCTCATTCCTGTAATCAAAGGAACGCTGAAGGAGGGTTCAGCCTCTACAGGTACTGCAGAGTTAAGGACCCAGGGCTAAATGTACCTTGGCTAATTGCAGATGAATTGCTCAAGGAGAGAGACAGAGCTATCAGAGAAGGTGGAAGGATGATGAAACAAATCAAACTGATGTCCAGAGGTTGCTAATGCATATGCAGTTAAACATAACTTAGACAGCAAGTTGCAAGTCAGCCACTGTCCTACCAAACCATGGGCAGAAAGCCCTAAAATGCACTAGTTCAGTGGGCAACTAAATAAGTATAAAGTACTTGCGCTTCATAGTGATGAACCTGGGAGGTAGATGTGCTTGAATATGTGATGTAGATTTTGCTCGTTTCCATGTATATTTTGTTTGTTACTCTTTCTGTCCCCATGACAGGGACTACCACCCTTCTGAGATGCTACAGATTCATTTATTTAAGAAAAGAAACCCTAAAGGAGGGTTCCACCTCTAGAGGTACCTCAGAGTCCCTATTCACAGAGAAAAAGATACCTTAGGGAATTGTAGCTGAATCCCCAAAAAGGATGTAAGCCAAAGAGGTAGAATAGCACAAACAAGTATGCCATGCATACCCATAAGCAAAGAGGTAACAGAGGGCTGATGAAAGAGATGTCCTTCAGAATAGAGTGTTATTAGTGATATGGGGATGCACTATTAAGAAAGGAAGTTACTATTCAGGTCCTGCTTGTGGCAGAAATTATTTTATAAATATTGGCATTGAGGAGAAGAAAAAAAATGTGAAAAAAACTCTGGGGATCCAAAGGTTTAGGCTACTATCTCTACATGCTAAATTTAATTTATTTTACAGACTAAAGATAACTGAGCAGTATATACACAATGGGCTGTTTAGAATTAGAAGGGGCAAACCTTTCTGAACAAGTGTGTTCCCCCTTCTGTCTTGTATTACAGACATCCACCTTCACAAAAGTGATACAGAGCACAGCACTGCAACAAAGAAGTCTACACTGTCAAGGACTCGTCCTTATAGGTGGACAAGTGTTAGTCCCAATGGTAAAGGAACTCTTTAGCTTCAAGTCATATGCTTTCATCCTCAGAAATGATCTACAGAGCACAAGCCTACAACAAAGAAGTCCACACTCATGAGGACTCCACCCTTGGAGGTGCACATGCTACTAGCTTGACCACATTCTATTGTGTGTCAGTGTTTTCATGGACAAGCAAGGTTGTACACTGACATCAATTGTCATCCCTACTCTGTCACTGGACTTTGTCCATGAAAACTCCACCATGGTTTGTCTATGATTCATGAACAAGATTATTTTGTGATTGATGATAGTGCAGTTTTAACCTCCCAAAGTTACCCCAGCGAACTTCGAATGTCAGACAAGGTAAGGTTCACCAAAGTTATCTTATTGGCAAACCAGTCTGCACTGGATTGACCATTAAAAAGCATTAAGAAACAGGGATAAAACCAAATAACGTAATGAACTAGGCCAATGAAGTATCCAAAACAATTGGGAAATTGGGAAAAACAGCAGGATGATGCAGTAGTCCCCACTGAAAGCTACTGTTTCCAAAAATTATATGGACCAGTGCCAAACATGGCAAGGCTAGCACACAGATTACATGGCCGCCAATGCTCAAAATAAAATGGCTTGTATAACACCTATGTGGGCCCATGAAATATCAATGTAACATCCCACAGTGTAGTCTACAGTTTTCAAAAATTGGGTCCATTGAGACAGTGCCACATCATGGATAAGGCTTTCTGTTACACTGTGGATAAGTGTTGTAAACACTGGTTACATGGCCAACACTGCCCAAAGAATTATTTTTATGGCCTATGTACTGTAGGCTCATAAATTCAAAAAACATAATAATACAAAGAAAACTGAGTGAAGACAGTAGTCCAACACTCTACAGTGTGTGTGTGTGTGTGTGTGTGTGTAGGCTACTGGTTTCAAAAATGACTAATGGACACAGAAGCCCTCCCATCCAGCTCATCATCCTCTGTCTTTAGTCCAGCTGTATGTATAGGAGATTCCTGATCCATAATCCATGACAAATAGTGCTTTGGAAAAAGTATCAGGGAAAATTTTTCAAAATTGGAGGATCTCTACATTTTGGGTCAAACAGCGTATTTTTCTCTTGGTGACAATACTGCCTGCAGCACTGAACATTCTCTCTGCGTATATACTTGCTGGTAGGAAAATTAGGTACTCAACAGCTACCTGTATCAAAAGAGGGCCAAATGGTCTTTTTTTTGGGTTCCAGTACACCAGAAGCTTGTCTTCTTCTCACACATGCCTGGCACTACCCAGATCACACTGCAACAGCGCAGCTCAGGATGACACACAGACAAACAGCTACAGTAGGAACATCCACAATCTGGGTGAACATGAGGACTGGCAGAAGAAAAACAAATGGTATTTTTTAATTTATTTTATAGGATGCCACAAAGGTGCCAACTAGCAGTGTCTGGGTACTGGCAGGCTGCCAGCTGGTACACACGTGTTGCCCACTACCCAGATCACATTGTACCAACACACCTAAGGATGACACAAAGACAGACTGCTTTTGAGGGGAATTCAGCAACTTTGAGGAGCATGAAGATTGGCAGAAGAAGGAAAGCATATTTTGTTTTTAAACATTTTTTATAGGATGCCACAAAGGTGCCAATTAGCAGTGGTCAAGCACCATCTGGCAGTTTGCATGCACACACACTTGTTGCCAACTGTCCAGTAGCTTCTTCATCACAGGCTTCACTCAATCTGTTTGAGTATGCCCTGCTAGTTCTACAATGCAATCACTGAAAAAATGTCAATCCAGTATGACAAATAAAGACTGTGTGCTGATTAGGCAGTTGGATACTGGCAGACAGTCCCCTCATGCCCCATTTGCCCACTGTCCACTACCCAAGCACACTCAAGTCCCTCACCTCTCAGTTCCCTCAAGGTAAGCCCCTGATGCCAGAGGCCTGCTGCTTTGCAAAGCACTTTGCCACTCTGAAGAATAAAGAAAATGGTGTCCCTTCAGCAGCCCTGCTGTCACTCCTGTTGGTATAGAAATGTTTTTAAGAGATGGTCATTTTTTAAGATTTAATCAGAGCCCTACTTAAGCTACCTAACAGCTTGACAATATCTTTCATACTGGCTCACATAATTGAGCTGAGTCTACCACTAAAACAAGGTTATGACTTGCACTCTGCCCAGTTAACTGTTTCCAGCATGGACTGCAGTTTGTAGTTCAATTGGGTTCCATGGTCTTCATCTTTCTGACCAAGGTGAACCAGTCAAACAAAACTCTACCTCTTTGAACTCACATATTTGGGACTGTCTAGTACAGTACAGTACAGTATGCCCTGCAAGCCATTGGTCCACTGTGGACCAATGGGCTTGCAGCCCATACTGTATCTGTCATTTGGTGGGTGGCCGTGCAATTTGCGGGCGGGTTGCAGAAACCCGCTGATGATGGGGGGAGGAGCAAGGTGGGCATGGAGTTCTGTGTGGGTTGGAGGGGTGGGGGTGCCACTGGATCACCAGGGATTAATTATATGGGGATATACCGTGATTGCAGCAATGTGCGGGGGGGTACCACTGGATTATCAGGGAGTGTATCTGTATACATCTATTGGGGCTTTGGGAGGGGGGGTCCACTAGACTACCTGGGATTACAATAAAGGGAAGATGCCAGCGATTGAGGTATCCAGAGGGAGGGGGTCCACTAGACTACCAGGGATTACAATAAATGCCAGATACTGGTGATCGGGGTATCGGGAAGGAGGGAGGTCCACTGGACTACCAGGGAATGTTTCAGTGACATGTACCTCGATCGTGGCTACGAGGCAGGGGATGCCCTGGGATCCCCACTGCACACCTCATTCTGTGCAGGGTGCCAGGCACAAGTCGCCTGGCTACCCTGTGCAAGGCATGCAAATGGGGCCATAATGACATGCAAATGGCCCCATTTGCACCTTGTATATATTATGGCCTCATTTGCATGCCCTTAGTTGAATATCGTGGGTGCTGCACCTAGTGCAACTGCATTTGTGCTGGTGCATCCCCATGCTCCCGATCTCTGACTTGCACCAGCACAGTGCCACTGCTCCGTGCACAGTGCCACTGTGCTGTGCGAAGTCTGTGCCATATTCAATGGTGCATCACCGTTGAATATCTCCTAGACCTGGCCCTGGCGCATCCCAGTTGCACTGCGCCCAGGCTTGCGCCCCTGCCAGGCGCAGTCTAAATATCTGGGTCTATATGTTATTCAAATTTATTCTATTGTGTGTCTTCTTAAAGGTGATATTTTGGATGGTGCATTTATGACATTTGTAGTTTCCTTGTTTAAACTATTTGTAGTCTAGAATCTCAAACTTTAAAGTATTTTCAGTCACTAATTTAGATCAAGGGGGGAGGGGGCAGAAATCAAGTTTCTGTACAAATAGAAAAAAGTACCAGACAGGAGATACACTCAAAGCAGCAACACAAACTGGCATGAACTGAAAAAAAACAAACAAAAAAAAAAACAAGTTATTTACCAGTTTTTCAAAATAAAACAGGGCATGGGGTCATTATGTCGCAAGACACAATGCCGCATGGCACAATCGTGCTGAGTGATTTATGCCATGAGGCATTATGTCTATGTTCTATGGGGGGATCTGCCCCCCATACCCCCTGTTATGGTGGGCTGTGCCTCCCGGGCCCCCCACTAAAGATTCCCAACTCGGGGGGGGGGTCCAACTCGGAGAGCGCACAGGTCGGGGTTCACCATAATGCCGTACGCTATTAAGCATGTGACATTATGACCCGGTACGATAAAACAGTATTTATTTCAATTCATGTGGCCACTTGTACAATTAGAAGAAAACTCAAATATTTTGTGATAGTTAATTACTTCTTCAGGGGGGAGTGGTCCAAACTTTCAGAAGCAAGTTCCATTCAAAATTATTCTTTGGTACCAGGCAATGTTAGAAGACTGAGTTCCTGCACTGAATACGAGTGCACATTCTTTGGCATAGAGTTCCGTTTTCTTTTACGTCCAGACACATAGGTCAAGAACTCTGAAAAGAAGAAGGAGCTAAACAAGCATTTGTCAATGCCGAATGCTGTCTCGCTGGCATTGGTAGTGCAGGAGTTAGAGATGCATAATAGGATTGGCAGTGAAGTATTGAACTGACGCCTACCCCACCCCCACCCTGCAGAGACTGACAGGCATTGGGGCATGCCTTTGGGTTATCAGCTATAACGCTTATGCCATTTTACCTCATCCTACCCTGTAGACACTGACAAGTGTTGTGGTGTGCTTTGGGGTCTTTGGGCCTTATACTTACCCCATTCCATAAGAAAATATGTTGAGATGGGTGCAGTAGGAGAATGGGGTGAACTTTAGGGCCGAACACCCAAAGCACTCCTCAATGCCGGTCAGGGTGGGGGGTGGGGTGAATGGCATGAGCATTACAGCCAATGATCCCAAGTCACACCCCTGACGCCTGTCAGTCTTTACAGGGTGGGATGTTACAGTTGGAAACCCTAACGTAGGCGTTTGTTGGTATTTTCACTACAAATTTTCAACATGGGCTTTTTGTGACCCCAGCTCATGAAGAGCGGCACTATCAGTTTGTTAGCCGAAAGGTGGTTTTGCACAGTGACTGGGCCATTTGACGACACAGGCATGAAAACATATTTTGGGCAGGATGTGAAAAATGACAACTGTATTGTTCATGAGGAGGTGTAAAAAAATGGCAATGCTGAAAATCTGGAGTGAAAATATGAAAAATTGGTGAAGTCATGAGCAGGCATAGAAACTGCTCAACACACATCCGTAACCCAATTATTTTTGGGATTTTTTGAACCGCATTTTCAACATAGGCATTTTGGGACCTCCCCTCATGAACAGTGGCACTGTGATTTCCACAGTGACCACGCTAATAGTACTACAGGTGCAAAAACACATTTTGGGCAGAGGTGAAAATGACAGCTGTACTGTTCATAAGGAGATGTGAAAAATGCCAGTGTTGAAAATCTGTCATGAAAATATTGCAAATTTGCGAAGTTACAAGGGTGCGTGGAAACTGCGCAACACACGCTTGTAACACAGTCATTTTATGGACTTTCGTCACCAGATTTTCAACATAGGCATTTTAGGACCTCTGCTCATGAACAGTGTTCTCGTCATTTTCTCAAACTGTCCTGAAAACTGATTTTGCACAGCAACCGCGCCATTCTGCTCCGGACGTGCGAAAACACATTTCATCCAGGATATATAAAATGACAGCTGTACTGTTCATAAGGAGGTGTGGAAAATGTCAATTTTGAAAATCTGAAGTGAAAATATTACAAATTCACGAAGTTACAAGCGTGAATGGAAACTGCGCAATGCATGCTCGTAAAACAGCTATTTTTTGGAATTTTTTCACCAAATTTGCAACATAGGCTTTTTGAGAGCCCACCTCATGAACAGTGGCACTATCGTTTTGTTAATTGGTCCCAAAAGGTGATTCCGTGCAGTGACTGTGAAATCACCTTTCCGGACTGAATAACGCCATAACAGTGACTGAATTCGTGATGAGGGGTCACAATAACCCCATGTTGAAAATTTGTTGCCAAAATTCCCCAAAATGCCTGAGATATGCACCAAAGTTGAAAAACCCTATTTATGCCATTATACAGCTTATCGGTATTTCTTCAGTTCGCTGTCGGCTTTGAAGAGTGCAGACATGTTCCCGGTCCACCAAAGATTGTTGCATTGTGCTTCGGAGGTAAGTTTGGGGTGAGGGGGGTGTGGGGAGACAGGGCGCGCAGAGGGTGGGCGCGGGTTTGGGGAGGGGTCACTGAAGTCAACTAGGGACCATTTTCTGCTTTGCAGGTTTAAAAAAAAAAAGGGATGTTTTTTCTTTTACAGGGGCATTTGGCATGCTGGGGTGGACTCCCAGTGTGCCACCTCAGTGGGTTTTTTGGGTTCTCTAGCCGTCAGGGATTGGGCAACCCTGTCGGCACACAACAAATGGGGACATTATGCTGATGGGGATTGGGCTCCCCATCGGCAAATCAAACTGGGAAGGGGGGACATGATGCTGAGGGGGACTGGGCACCCCCTCGGCACACACTTTAAATGGGATGGGGGGTTGCATTATGCCAATGGGGAGTGGGCTCCCCCATCGGCAAATTAAGTGGGTCGGGGCACTCTGCAGCAGCATGCCACCATGTTTTGTAAACTGGTTCACTAGGAAAGGCATGCCACTGCATGAGAAGCTTGGCTGTCATTGCAGCTGAACTTTTCTTTGATCTGGTGGCCAGTTTACATGTTGCTGATGTCAGCGCCTGCAGCTGCCTTATTTGGGAATGAGGGACGCACCTACTGATGCATGCCCTGCATTCGCCCACAGCGACCGCACCTCCAAATCTGCTACTAATGCAATATGTTGGCTGCGCAAGCACGAGCCAACATAAAATGTGCCATCATATTCAAGGCTGGAACTGAGTCTACTAACAATACCTGGCAACAAAAGAATAATTCTGAATGGAACCTGTTTCTGAACGTCTAGACCACTCCCCTTAATAAGTGATTAACTATAATGAAACCTTTGTGTTTTATAGTCCACAACTGGTCACATGAATCTGAATATTGATAAAGAACTGTATTTCATTTTGAAGCATTAATGAGCACCTCATTTTTTCAGTTCTTACCAGTTGCCCATTTAGGCAAAATTTACGAGAGGTTACTTTAAGTCCTTTACAGGAGTCTAGATAATCAAAAGAGGTGTTAAGGGCATAAACCTCAAATGTAAAGATCAGAGTAAAAGTTACAATTTTCTTGATTTATTTTATTTCTAACCTCTCTTTTATTTTATGCCATCTCTTTTTCCATGACCTTCCTGGACATAATCAAATAGACTTGATGGACCATGAGTCGTTTTCTGTTTATAAACTTCAATGCTTCTTGTAAATGACAACTATATGGCATGTAAGGTTTTTCTTTTGTTTCCAAAGTAAAAACAGTTCCTCAGAATATACACAGATTGTAAATATATTACTAAAAGTTATAGTTTATCAATGGACTATGTTTCTTAATAGACTTTTTTGATTCCGTCTGGCTACTGTTCTTGCTCAGAGTTGCTATAGAATTCTTCAAGCATCTGTATGAATTAGGGCTTTTACAAATATGTATTCTGAATGTTTTGGATACACCGTGGTCAAACAAGGTTCAACCATGTCTGAGCAAGGTTTGTCCACGGTAATAAGAGCATGGGATTATAATCACAGTCGTATAATTTATTTGCATATCGGAATGCAGAATGTGCCACTTAAACTAATATACATAATCACAATAATAAGATTTGGTTTTGCAATTTATGAAGAGAAAAGAAGGTTTACACAAGGAAATTAATTCTTTGAACGTAACAAAATTAACATACAAAGATACCACATTTTAAACAAGTTTCTTTTTGTGGTATAAATAGAGATTATGCTATTCTATCCATCAGAAAGGAGGAGAGACTGCATTAGAAAGAGGAACAACTGGGGGAAGCTGCTAGCCGCAGCTTCATGGCAGCATCAAGTTAGCCGACTAGTCCCTCAACTTTGGGACCAAAATGGGGGGAACGGGGTAACTCGTAACCGGAAGTAATCACAAGACAGTTTACAGACTTTTACAGTAACCTTTATACTCAGGAGGTGATTCCAGACTATGGGACTAAGCTCGCAGCCTTTTTTGAGGGCCTCAAACTGAGATCCCTTTCTAAGGAGGCGAGAGATCGCTTGGATGGTGCGATTACCAAGGAGGAAATCTTGGCGCACATCAAGAAACTCAAGAATGGCAAGGTCCCAGGACCAGATGGCTTCCCATCAGAATTTTTTAAAACATTTGCAGCTCTTTTGTTGCCATTTCTATTGCCTGTGTGTCAAGAAATTATGGATGGAGGGGAGACCCCAGACTCATGGCAACTAGCTCACATCTCGGTCATCCATAAGCCGGGTAAAGATCCCGCGGAGTGTGGGTCTTACCAGCCCATCTGCCTTTTAAATGTTGATCTGAAAATATTTACAGGACTGCTGGCTAGAAGACTGCAGGTACAGTCTGCCTCCCTGGTGCATGAAGACCAGACAGGTTTTATATCTGGGAGATATCTTTCTGATAACATCAGGAGGTTGTTAAATATTATCTCCACCCAGAGCGCATAGGATCACTTTCAAATTGCCGTATCCATTGATGCTGAAAAAGCTTTTGATTGGGTTGATTGGCATATCCTAAAAGCATCCATGGAGAAAATGAAATTTGGTCCCAAATTGTTATGCACAGTTTCTAGCCTTTACTCTCACCCACAAGCCTTGGTGAGCATGAATGGTATCAGCTCCCCCTTTTTTCTTTGACAAGAGGCACGAGGCAGGGCTGTCCCTTATCTCCCCTGCTGTTTGCACTCTGCCTTGAACCCCTGGCTTCTAAAGTTAGGCAGACCCTACAGATCTCAGGGATCATGAGAGGGGGGAATGGAGCAGAAAATCTCATTATATGGTAACAGTGAATGGAACACATTCTGAAGAAAGGGGGGTTACTAGTGGAGTACCTCAGGGCTCAGTACTGGGTCCAGTCCTCTTTAACGTCTTTATAAGTGACATTGCGGAGGGTCTGGAAGGAAAGGTATGCCTCTTTGCGGATGACACAAAGATCTGTAACAGAGTTGATACACAAGGTGGGGTAGAAAGGATGAGAAGGGACTTGGCAAGGTTGGAGGAATGGTCAGACATATGGCAACTTAGATTCAATGCAAAGAAGTGCAAAGTAATGCACCTTGGAAATAAAAATTCAGGAGAAGAGTACACAATAGCAGGGGAGGTACTAACGACAGCAATAATGGAAGGGGATCTGGGTGTAGTCATATCAGATAACCTAAAGGTGGGTAAGCAATGTGAGAAGTCAGTAAGGAGAGCCAGGGGGATACTGGGATGCATAGGGAGGGGCATCACAAATAGATAAAGGGAAGTGGTTATCCCTCTATACAGACAGTTGGTGAGAACCCATCTGGAGTACTGCGTGCAGTTTTGGAGACCTCATCTACGCAAGGACATAGACAGGATGGAAGCAGTCCAGAGGAGGGCAACTAAAATGGTGCAGGGTCTACATCAGAAACCATATGAAGTGAGACTGAGAAAGCTTAATATGTATACCCTTGATGAAAGGAGGGACGGGGGGACATGATAGAAACTGTTAAGTACCTCAAGGGAATCAACAAAGCCCAGGAGGGTAGCATCTTTCAGAAAAAGAGATGTGTAAGAACAAGGGGGCACAATTTAAAGTTAGAGGGGGGACGGCTCAGGGGTAATGTGAGGAAATTCTTTTTCACGGAGAGAGTGGTGGACGCATGGAACCACCTTTCTGGAGAGGTTGTGGGGTCTAAAACAGTGGGGGAGTTCAAACATGCATGGGACAGACATAAGGCAATTATAGTGGGGGGTTGCAGGAAGTAGGCTGTTGGTTAACTAGAATCTGCAGCTTATCCAATAGGTAGGGGAAATGGGCAGACTGGGTGGGCCAAGTGGTCCTTATCTGCCGTCAAAGTCTATGTTTCTATGTATACACAGACAATTCCATATTCTTTCTCTCCTCAGCAGAAGTGTCCACCCTGTGCTGTACAATATCCTTCACACTTTTGGGGAAATTTCGGGTTATAAGATCAATTTCTCAAAATCTGAAGCCCTGATCCTAAGTGGTAAAGCTCCACGGGGGTTTAAGGACAGTTTCCCTTTAAGTGGGCACCGAGGGGTTGAATTCGATACTTGGGTATTCAAGTCTGCGTAGACCTGAGTAAGTTATTCTTCTTAAATTATGGAAAGCTGTGGGAAGAGGTTGAGAAGGACCTAGCCCGATGGCGGCTGCTGCCCCTCACTTTGGTGGGTCGCATTTCAGTACTAAAAATGAATATCCTACCCCAGTTTCTATTTTTATTTCAGTGTTTACCTCTGAGATTATTGGTGCTTTTTTGGAATAAGTTGTTAAAAGAGACCCAGAAGTTCATTTGGCTAAACAAAAGGCCCAGGGTGGCCAGGCGCTTTCTGTTCCTTCCCCGGTGGGAGGGGGCTGGCTTTACCTAATTTTTATTTGTGCTACCTAGCTGCACAGATGGGCCCAGTCCTTTCCTGGGTGAAACAAAGGGTGGATTCCCGATGGTATGAAATAGAGAATCAGCTCCCCAAGGGCAGACCTTTATATACTCTAGTGATGGCCCCTCCCTCTTGAGACTATTGCAATCACATCAGAAACAGATGGGTCAGACATGGGCTTTAAGTTCTTAGCAAGGTTAAGAAGCTGCTGGAGTCACTGGAAGGTGTTGGGCCACTGTCTCCCATAAGGTATGAGGCAAACGTTCCCCCCATGATGGACACAGGGTTCGCAAGATGGGAGGTGGGAGGCTGACTCGATTCACTCAGCTGATCGAGGGGGGTAGTTGCATCATCTTCCAATGGGCAAAAGAGTAATTTGGCTGGAGCAACACAAAGTACTTTAGATACATGCAGATGAGGCACTTTATACACTCCTTGGATCACCTTGTGAGACTGACCAGGCAACTTACAGGATGGGAGAACTTCCTGTTTAGTGTGGTCACGATCACAACCACAGTCAAACATGTAATGAATCTTTCTAAACTAATGTTGGAGGCAGGTGGGGACTCTCTGTAATACCACAGACAGGCCTGGGAAAGAGAGGCTGGAACACATATTAGTGAAACCGTATAGAATCAGAGATTGAAGACAGGCTGGAAAGTAACTATATCTCCTGTATGAAGGGAGTTTTATTGGAAAATTTTGATTCGATTATTTCGGGTGTCCACAGTCACAAGGCACTATTCTGGTGGGGTTGCTGCTTGTTGGCGGGAATGTGGAGGGGAAGGGAGTCACTGGCACATCTTCTGGAGTTGCCCTAAACTGGCTAGCTGTTGGAAACAACTCAGGGAGACTATTCAGGTAGTAATGGATGTGACTATCCCTGACACATTCACAGACTGGATTCTGGGATTCCCCATGGTCACCCACCTTTGTGGAGACACAAGCAAAGTGCTGCTGGTATTCTTGGCAGTGGATCTAAAATGCATTATGGCCAAATGGCTTAACAGGAATCCCCCAACCTTGCAGGAGTGGATACATAGGATGGAGGAAATGGTGCTGATGGAATCCATCACAGCATGGTTGAGGCTGCAGCAGGAATCCCATGTAGCTCGTTGGCAGAAATGGGAGTCCTGGAAGCTGCGTATCACCTCCAGCTCCCAGTTAAGCCAGGATAGCTTCTGATCACACATCCGGCTCAACCTGGCTGAACAGAGGACAGTTGGGAGATATATCTGGGTGCTGCTTCAAAGGCCCCAAGCCGATGAAAGGATGCCAGGGTGGTGATTAGTTGACTGGTTGAGGATTTACTTATAGTTTAAAGCCAGGACCAATTCCATTATGGAACCTTGGGACCTTATGCAGAATGTTTGGCACAGTCAGGAAACAAGTTTGTGGCCCAGTTTAGGCCATAGTAATTTTAGTAGAGGATTGATGTTAACTGGTATGCTTAAAAGCTTGTGTAGGTCAGAGGCCTGCTTCTCTGAAGGGCCAGACCTGCCCATATGTACATCATGATTGCCACATTGAACTTTACAATGGTTATGAAATATGTGCTATCCAATAGAGATCAGGCCATTAATGCTGTGATGTAATCTTATGCTGTTGATCGGTTTACCTGTGTGGATCATATTTTTTTTTGAATAAAGCTGAGTTTAAAAAAAAAGAGGAACAACTGCAGCAATGGGTAAGTAAAAGAAAGCTATTTTCAAAACGTGTGAATAATATATATTCATACCAAATGAAGTTGCTGGAAGACATGAAATTACCTGAGCAGTGTAGAAATTTGTTTTATAATGCAGGAAGATTCTGAAAAGAACTACCATAAACAACCATTTTCAACCTGAGTAATTCTAAAACTAATTTAACAGTGGTTATCCATGGTTTGTTCTTGGGCCATTCAGATACATAGACATTGACTGCAGAAAAAGGTTCTTGCCCCATCCAGTCTGCCCACCCTACCTAACTATTCTTCCCTACACTAGTGGCAATCATCCTCTCTTTTTACTGTGCCCTCTTTCTCTAACTAAACCCACCTGCCTGTCCCATCCCTGCTCATAGCTCCTGATTGACTTGGCCTGTGCAACTAATTCTCATAGCTTATTTCACTTAGCCACAACCATTTCCATGAAGAGGTGCTTCAGAATGTCCTTTTTTAAATCTTCCCCTGCCAGCCTTTGTGAATTCTCTCTCATCCCTGTGTCTGAACTAAAAAGAGAATAGTTCCTTGGTTTCTACTCGACTTATACTGTACCATGAAGGTACTTGTATATCTTAATCATGTCACTGCTTTTCAACCTTTTCTCCATGGTGTCCATGTTTAAGTTCTGCTGTCTCTTCTTGTGTGTCAGATCCCCAAGGCTATGCATCATCTGAGTTGTACTGCACTGTACTGCTTCCACCATATTGCAGTCTTTCCTCAGGTTTGGGCTTTAGTACCTTGCACAGTATTCCAGGTGTGGCCATACCAGTGACCTGAACAGATGGTGGATCACTTTCTAGCACTTACTGCCTATCCCCTTCCCTGTGTATTCCAGCATTTTGTTTGCTTTGCTCGCTGCCCTGTTGCAGTATGCAGACATTTCTTAGGGTCTCCGATATCATCATGCCTAAATCCTTTTCTTCTGAAGTGCTATCCAGCACCACCCCTTCTATATCATATTGCACCCTTGGACTCTTTTAACCAAATTTACGTTTTTTAATATTAAGTTCAGCTGCCAAATCTTGGACCAGATCCTCCCTTAGTTCCCTTATCCCATCTTCCATGTCTACCCTTGCACAAATCAGGTCTTGCTCTTGATACGTTTACCTATGTTACCGGTCCTAATACCAACGCATGAGGTACCTCTCTGGTCAATTCCCTCACCTCTGAAAACTCTACACTGACTACCACCATAAGTGTTCTACCCCTCAGCCAACTGTCTACCCAATTGGTCATCTTTTCTTCTACCCCAAGGTTCCTAATATTTTTTACCAGCCTACTGTGGGGGATCGAGTCAAAGGCCTTGCTGAAGTCAAGGTATACTGTAACAGTTGCGTGCCCCTTGCCTAATGCTGTGGTAACCCCGATGAAACTCAACCAGATTCATCTGGCAAGACCTTTCCCTTGTGAACCCATGCTGTCCAGGGTCCTACAGTCTGTTCCCTTCTAGGAAGTCCACCAAGTCCTTCCTCAGTAGAGACTCCATGATTTTCCCCACTATAGATATCAAGCTGATTGAGCCACTGTTCCTTAGATCATCCCTCTTCCCAAGCTTTTATATAGTGGAACCATATTCACTGCCTGCCATCCCCCCTGGCTAGTCAGCAATTGAAGAGGACTGGTCCTTTACTCCTGTTGCCAACTGGAGCTCTGTTAATCTTTGGCCTCCCTCACCTTCCCTTTCTAACCCCATAATCTTGCAGTGGTCCATCCTTACTCTTAGTAAATACTGAACAAGAATAATAGTTCAGTATTTCTGCCTTCCCCTGATCCCCCTCCTCCCACCCGTTGTTGCCCTTAAGTCTCACTATACTCCCTCATGACCTTGCATATCTCCCTGATGTACCAGAAGAACACCTTGTCTCCTTTTTTCACCCCTGTTGCCAACCGGAGCTCTGTTAATCTTTGGCCTCCCTCACCTTCCTGGTGGTTTCTGCCACTATTTTATTGTATTTAATAATGCTCTTATTATTTTGTTATTGTTGATTTTTGAATTGTGGATTCATCCCTGTCTCACTGTTTGTACATTGTAAAGTGCCCTGAGCCTCAGGGATAGGGCACTCCAAAAATAAAGATATACTTACTTACTTTTGTCACTTCTGGATATTTCATGCTGTTGTCCTCCCTTTGACTATTCTTATAATAAGAAAATGCCCTTCTTTTGTTTCTTACTGCTGCCTTTACATCGGCTGTGAATCACATTGGCCCCTTAGCCCCTTTTTCCCCTTGAATACCCTTGGATTGGACCAATCTGCCACTTCTATCAAAGCCTTTTTAATGCTGCCCCCTTTTCTTCTGTGCCCCTACCTTCACCATGTCCTTCATGCTATTTTCCAGTGTTTCCCTCACTTTGCTGCAGTCCCCTTTTTAAAGACCTATACCCTTATTCCTTTTGCCCTTTTGTCTGCCCCCACCTCGACCTCCTGTGCTGTGGTCCTGTGGTCGCTGGAACCGAGTTGTTCCAGGACTATGTCCTGAATCCTCACGCTGTTGGTGAGCATCAGATCCAGTGGGTCTCCTCTCATGTTGATACCTGAACTAATTGCTGTAGAAATGCCTCTTGACTGGCATCCACCAGAAACTGATTCCTAGTACCTGCAGCAACTGGAAATTTCCAGTCCATTTCTGGCTTGCTGAAATCCTGAACTACCACCCCTTCCCCTATACTTGCTGCCCTCTTAAGTGCCTCACCAGTGCCCTGTCTGTCTCTGGATCCTGGCTCAGTGGCCAATAGACCACACCCATCTGGATTAGTTTCCCCTTCCCTGATGCTGTTGTAGTACCCCCAGGATTTACAGTTCCTCTGACCCCCTAGACTACTTATTTCTATTACTTCAATCCCCTCCTTAACATACAGTGGTACCTCTCCTCCTCTGTCCTTTGCCCTGTCCCTTCTGAATAAGGTGTACATGATTCTTTTTAAAGAGTTAGTGTACTGCCTGGAATTAATACTGTAGTAAACTTTCAGATGTAGTCAGCTATCACTTCTTATAGCTGAAATATTTTTTCTTTCCTGTATTTTAATAAGAATATTTTTTACCTGGCAGTACAGTGGTGACATGTGGAGCAGTAGTCTGTCTGGAGGTTAAAGAAAAAAACAGTTCTGTTCCTCCCACTACATAATCAACACTAGACCACACTGACTTTGACATTTCTAGTAACCAAGAGAACCATTTCTCATTGCCAGATTATTCTCTTTCACATAAAGCAGCAGGGATTGGCTATTCTTGGTAACTAGTGATGTTGCAATTTCCTGCATTTTGATTGGTAACTTGTGAAAGTCACTGCTCAGGCTGCAAGGGTTGTGGTGCCTCAATGTGTTTGGTCCCATTTCTGATGACGTAGTGGAAAGAACAGAACTGACTTGTTTAAGTTTCTAAAGAGAGTGCTGCTCCACACATCAGCCCAGTACTGCCAGGAGGAAAATAGTCTAATTAGTAAACATAACAGGAAAAAAAAAATACTTCAGATATAAGAAGTGATAGCTGACAGTTTCTGAAAATTACTCTTAATTCCAGGCAGTACAATAGCTCTTTAAGGTGAGGGTGCTTGGGCCTTTGAAAAGAAGCCACTCAAAAAACTGTTTTTAAATCTTTTGAAATATTTATTGCCTCCACCTTCAACATTTTGCCTAGTACTTGTAGACTTTTTCCAGTTGTTTTTAACCCTTGCAGGGCCACGGACTAATATATCAGTCAAAATTCCTATACACTCTAATTCTGTTGGCAGCCTAAGGGTTAATGTTCATTGATGATTTGATCTTTTTGTGGACTGGCACAGAAAATCAACTAGAAGAGTTTCTGATGTACTTGAACACAAGAAATGTGAATTTCAATTACACAGGTGAAAACAGTCATGAAAAGACAGCATATACAGGCCTAATCATAAGACTGGAAAATCTGAAATTAATAACAGGCCTAGACAGAAAAATAAAAGGCTGTAATGCAGTATTACATGGCTCAAATTGTCATGAACCTAAATTGATAAGCAGCATACCATATTCTCAATAGGCATGCATTAAAAGAAATTGAAGTACAGAATCAGATTATAATAAGGAAAAGACAGTAATGCATAACAGTTTCAGAAACCGGGGTTATTGGGTATGGAACCTAAAAAAGGCAGAAGCAAAAATTGAAAATGTCACCATCACCAGGGAAGTGCTCTTGATTGAAAAGGAGCAAGCAGGCAGGGACAATAGGTTGGTGTTGGCTATGAAATATAATAGCCAGTTTACGAAACTTAAATAAATTATTAATAAGAACTGGCATCTGTTAAGCAGAGGCCATCCAAATATACCAGCATTCCAGTGAAAATCTACAGTAGCAGCAAAGAGAGTTAAAAATATTAAGGACCAAGTAGTGAGATCACAATTTAGAAAACCAGAGGAGAAAGGAAAGCAGCTCTTACTGGGATCACTCCAGCCAGGGATGACCCCATGTGGAAAATGATCAATGCGTAATCACACAACCTGAAAACATTTTTCAAACACCCAAACATGAGAAGAGAGTATAAGATTAAAAAAACATGTTAACTGTGAAAAACAAGGTTTCATTGACATATTACAGTGTCCCTGTGACATGTTACATATAGAACAGACCGAAAGAGTACTGAAAGTATGAATTCAAGAGCACAAAGGTGACAACCGGAGACAGGAAGATGGATCACCTGTAGCTCAACATTTCATGTCAGCAGGACAACGGGGGGCTAAAGGTAGTGTTGAAGCTCGTTATGTGAGGGACTACAGTACATTATTAGACAAATAGGAAATCTTTAACATGCAGGTTTTAAATCCAAACATAGGTATGAATACTGACACCAACTGGTCAGCTTGCTGGTCATAGTATTTGTATGGGGCATGAGTAGATTCTGAGCTTATGATCATTTATGGGAATGGCATATTCAATAAGAAAATATAGTGTATATAAAATCATAGCGAGGTATCAAAATCATGTTAGAAATATAGATTAGATTTCTACTATATATATATATATATATGTGTGTGTGTTTTACAAGGAAAAAAATCTGTATATTGTTCTAAAAACTTGCAGTACTTACGTCAAGAAAGTTCTCCTGATAGCTCTTACAGACCATTGATATCATTCTTAGCAAGTAATCTGAATTAGTAAGGTATCCTCCTAAACGGGCTCTCCCCACTCTGCTTTGAAATTTCATCTATGACTTAATATTTTAAATGAGGGGTTCCAAATTAAATTCTTCAAATAAAGAAATGAACAACCAATAATTGTACAGTGTTTAAAATAAAGAAGCTAGCAAAAGATAGCAATAAAATTCATGCCCAGCTTCCTGATGAAAGTGACACTACGAGCCTACACTTCAAGCTCCTGCTGTGTGTGATCTTGGAGTGCAGTGTTGTCAGTTGCATAGCAAATGAGCGTGGATGCACTCACGCATGTGAATGTGGCTTTCACGTCTGACATCAGGAGCTTATGTGCAGGTTCAAGAGGGATGCATGTCTGTATTGGCATTCTCTTGGCAGAAGACACCATTGAGGGAAATGCCAGATGGTAAGAGATGTGCAAAGTTTGTTATCAAAAGAGCAAAGCACATGTTTTAAAATGATATATGATGAAGTGAATAAAATAGTAAGCAACATTTTTTAAAGGAAGCATTTTTTTTTATTTTAAAACAGATATAAAATGGCAAAATGCTATGCGGCGAAATCAAAATCTTGAAAAGAAAATCCTGTAAGAGTCATAGCCGCTGTTTAAGAGGTAACCAACCATTTACAGTATTCACCATGGGCCCTATTCATGAAGACAGCCCTGCTACGTGGGTGTGTGTCATAAATGAGGGCACGCAGCTGCAGACCACATAGAGCATCGGGAATACGTGGCATTCATGAAGATGCCCGCATCACCCCCAAGAGGCGGGGTGGGAAAAGAAGAGATGCATAAAAAATGCACAGCAGTTGGATTAAGGCAGTACGTGTACCAGGGCATGCCCCGTAACCCCATCATATATGGCGATGCAGAACCGCAATGCACCCGTTTTATGCACAGTGCAGGAGAGGAATGTCTACCAAAGAGACAGAAAGCAACTGTGGCATGGAGCAGTGGGTGGCCCCCGTGACCCCCAAGCAACACAGGTGGATGCACAATGGGCTGCGGTGGTGGTAGGTGGCAACGTTCCACAACTTTCTTGCTCATCATGGACATCTGCCAGCACTATGATGTGCTGTACGGGAGATGATCCTTGAGCACCCCTGTGGAGATGAAGTCCCACATCTGGCTGGACCTACGGGCGGTGATCAACGTTGCTGGACCAGAGGCCCAAACACTCGCAGCAATCAAGCGCAAGTGGCAGGACCTCCAGTCCCAGGTAAAGAAAAAATTCAGCTGGTCCCAGTTAAAGAAAAAACTCAGTTGGGCAAGGCAGTCACAGGGCACCACAGGTGGAGGCCCATCACCTCCAGACCCACTCCTCACACCCGTAGAATGTCTAGTGTCTGACACCATCAGCGACATCCTAATGGACAGTGAGCCAGATGGGCTAGGCAGCATGCTCGGTGAGTATGACGCATGAGGACACACACAGAGCACCTGACCAGCACTGTAGTAATGGAACAGGCACTGACCACATGCCCCCATTCCACCCACAGTGCATGAAGAGGACAGTACTGGGGACGGATCCTCTGGCATTAGCAGAAGAGGGATGCAGAGGCCATCCGCCGATGGTGGGTATTGCAACACCACAGATGTGACATGTGCCATGGCGGATGTACCGGTGAGCTAACGGCTGTCCCCACAGCACTCCCACAGGATCACAGCAGCAGGCCATGGATGAGTCACAGGTGGATGACACACAGCAGCCAGAACATCCGCCATAACACCACGATAGGGACATACCCCAGATCCGTGGACAACAGCCTTAGGATGACAGACGCAGTGAGGGCACAGCCATGGTGATGCAGACCACTGATGGGGGAGAGACACCCAAGGCCCTGGAGGTGGATGGGCAACAGACAGCTGCAATGGATGCCAGCAGTGATGCTGAGTCAGGATGGCAGGAGGACACCAACATTGCAGCTGTGGAAACAGGCACATCAGACACACCTCCACAGTCACAGGAGAATGACATGGGTGCATCGGAGGGTTCACCACCCTCAAGGTGGCAATGACAAGCTGCACAAGGCACCCTTCTCGCAATCTACTATCCTGACCTCTGTAGGCTGGAGCGGGATTGCCTGCAGGTGACCAGAGAGTGTACTGAAGCCATGGGGTGACGCACTGAGGTGGTGGTGGACTCAGTACAAGTGCAGTAGTGACTGATGGACAGCACAGCTGCTGGTGTCAGGGCACAGGAGCACCTTTCAGAGGCCATTACTGCAGGTGTGCTTGCCCAGCAGCATCTGTTGGAGGAGGTGGCTGTGGGTGGCCACACTCAGGAGCGGATGGCCAACACCCTAGCAGTCATTGTTGATCACCTGTCTGCCCCACGGCCGCATGCAGCTGCCAACGGCAGGTCAATGGAACAGGGCACTGTGATGGATGCCATGTCCAGGGTGGTACGTACTAGACAGAACCTTGCTGGACAGTGCCCCTGACACTGCACTGGGCACCAGTGCTACCGTGCTGGGACCCAGCACCGCCGTATGCCATTCTTGCCATGGCCTGCACCCCCCCCGGCCACAACACAGTCAGTGGTCACCAACTGATGTGGACCAACGTCTGTCAGGGGTAACGAACATGGCTGCCACGGCCAATAGCTGGCCACCCATGACCGCTGGGCACAACATTATCCCAGGACATGACCAGCCCCCCAAACACAGCGCAGCACACCTTCCAGAACACAGCACCACCTCATGGACCAGCGCCACCTGAGTAGGACACAGGGGGGAACCCATGACCGCTGTGCTCTGCAGTATCCCCTGACACATCTGTGCACATCCCCCCCACCACCCCAACTGTGGACCAGCACACCCACTGGACCACAACGCAGATGGCATGCACATTGTGCACCACACGCCACAGTCACCACACTTCACCCTGCAACCACAAGGGGGGGCCAGCACAGCATGCACTGCTGTGGCCACGGGGTGTCCCACAGGCCACACCATACACGGCCAATGCCGGACACACCATGCAGGCACAATGCATGGCAGTGGCATGCTGTGTGCATGGGTGCCCCATGGCATGCAGATAACTCACATGAGGACTCAGATGGGCAATGTCATCATCACCCACATGTGTCATACCTTATTGGCCAGAAGGTGCCATGGGCCATGTGATGATGCACCATGCATTATTCTCTGTGTGGGCCAGGGGGCAGCCCCCTTGCACCCTCCCCAGGTGGCACTGGTTCATGAGGTGGTGATGGATGTCCCTCAGTGCAGTCCTGTGGCTGCACGTCAGGGGAATTGGTACCCTGCATCGGACACAAATGTTGTGCAGCATTGCATAGGTGGTGAACACTCTGCATGCCATGCCCAGTGATAGCATCATCATGCCACTGGTGTGGTCCAGGCAGTAGAACTGCATCTTCAACAGCCCTATGGTACACTTGATGATGCCGTGGGCCCTCACGTGTGCTGCATTATATGCCTCCTCCATGGAGTGCCTTGGCACCAGGTATGGTGTAATGAGGGTGATCCTGAGTGGGTATCCGCTGTCACCTGTGGGAGGGGTGAGATACAGAGTCATTAGACATGTGACTGCACAGGGGGCGGCAGGTCTGTTAGTTTACTGTGGTATCCGCCTACCCAACAGCCAGCCGTATCCCTCCAGTTGCAGGTCCAAATGATGTCTCAACTCACTGTTCTTGAAGATGAAGGAGTCATGGTAAGACCCTGGGTACTTTACAAGGACATTCATCAGGATGCCCGTGGCATCACAGACAACCTGACAGTTGATGCTGTGGAACCCCTTACAGTTCTGGTATGCCTCCTTGTTCATGGCCGGTGTGAGGACAGGCACGTGTGTGCAGTCCATTGCACCCACCATGTTCGGCATGCCATACCTGTCCAGGAATGCCCCCTTGATGGTCCTGATCTCAGCTTCCATTGTGTGGAACCTGATGTGCCTCTCCCAGTGCCACACCAGGGCATCGGTCACCTGGTGCAGTGCCCGTGAGATGGAGGACTGGCTCACACCCATCACATCAGCTGTGACCCTCTGGAAGCTGCTGGTAGCATAGTGCTACATGGCACAGAGCACTTGACAGAGCGGAGGCATATAGGGGCTGTCGGTCTGCACCAGTGTGTGTGTGTGTGTGTGTGTGTGTGTGTGTGTGTGTGTGTGTGTGGTCAATGTGTCCCAGGGCATTCTGGCAACCTGTTACCCTGTGCTCTGTTGCAGGGAATGTGGTGGAGGAAGGCCAGGCTTGTCCTGGAGCTGAGGGACCTTGGCAATGGAGGACCAGGTCACGTGTTTGTGCCACGGTGGCAGCTGCCACACGACATCCCAAGGAAGTTCAACCTCAAGAAATCCACACAGGACTTCCTCTACTGGGATGATGCTGGAGACCTGTGGGCCATCCATGCCCAATCCCAGGTAGGTGGTCCTGCAGGCCGCTGTATATTTGTATCTCTGTCTATCCTCTGTGCTTTGACGGTACTGCGGTCACTGAGAGCAGTCCCCTCTGTGTGTTCTTCTCATTTCAACAGTACCATGGGCCAGTTTGGAGGATTGCCCTAGAGGAGTACTTATTCTCAGATACACCACCTCCACTGGAGCCATCCACACCCTCTATCAGTCTGGAGCACAGCACCATCTCAGAGGACTCTGACTAGTTTGGCTGGGTCTGTGCCCATTGTGGACTCACCCCCCAACATGTTGGGTGGGGTCTGGAGGGGTAATGGAAAGGAGTGAGTGGATTGGGACAGTGAGGACAAGGAGACGCCCTGGGGTGAAATGGGCCCAGGAAAGGGGACCTCCCTGTCTAGTGCCCATACCCAAGGGTTCTGATTATAGTCAGCAGGTAGCATGGTCATCCTCGGAGGCTTATCCTACTTGGGCAGTGTTATGTAATGCCAGGTCTATTAAAAACAAGACGGCTATTATAGCTGATTATGTTGGGTCATCTGACCTGGCATGCATCGCCGAGACCTGGCTTGATGAAAATGCTGGACCAGTTTTGGCGGCAGCAATTCCGGCCAGGTACTCGGTGATACACCGCCTGAGGGTGGATCGTAGGGGCGGGGGTGTTGCCATTTGTTTTAGAACAGAACTGGGCCTAGTGGAGGTGCCGATGGGAGTTACCAAATCCTTTGAATGTATTTTAGGTGAGGGTGTGGGGCGCAGGATATTTCTCGTATACCGTCCACCAGGTGATGGGAATGTTTTCCTGCGGGAAGCCGCAGACTTCATTGTTGACCTAACATTGGGATCCCCCAGATGGTTGGTTCTGGGGGACTTCAGTGCCTGGGTTGATGATGAACTCTCGCACTTTAGTCAAGACTTCCTCCAGTTAATGACTTTGCTGGGCTTCACACAGGTAATTTCCTCCTCGACCCATGTTGGTGGTCATTCACTGGATTTGGTGTTCCTTCTGGGGATGGAGATATCAGACTAGGTGGTGGAACCGGTCGGATGGTCGGACCATCACTCCATTGGGTTCAGTTTTGAGGCCACCCCTAGTAGGTCAGCCCCTATGGAAATGGTCCAGTACCACCCATTAAGGGGTGTTTCCCCAGATGACCTGATGGCGGTACTGGATCTATCAAGCTTCCCGAAAGATTGCATGGATCCAGGAAAGCTGGTATGTGCCTATAATGAGGCGGTGGCAGGGGCCCTGGATTCTATTGCTCCTGTTTGTGTTCATCCTCTCACTCTTTGCCCCAGGTCTCCTTGGTTTGATGAGACCCTGAGGGAGTTGAGGAGAGTTGGACGAAGGTTGGAGAGGTATTGGCGGAGATCGGGTCTGAATAGTGACAAACTTATTTTGATGGACCTTTATCTGGTCTATCAATCTGCAATATCTTGTAAGAAGGCAGAATTCCTGTCCAGAGAGATTGCGGCTGCACAGAATAGACCAGCTCAGCTCTTCCGGACTGTGGACAGACTGTGCAATCCAGTCTGTCTTCAGCCCGGAAGAGCCTTTTCTCAAGAACGATGTGAGGAGTTTGCTCTGTTCTTTGCAGATAAGATTGCCAAAATCAGATCCGAGATCCATTTGACCCTCTCAAATGGGAGTTGTGATGGTCGGCAGGAGATGTCGGACACCCAGTTTGTGTGTTCTGACTTCAGCCTCCCCACAATCAGTGACATTGTGATGGTTATCCAATCACTGTGTCCGACAAACTGTGATATGGACCCGGGCCCCACATGTCTCTTAGTGGATTGTGTGGATAACATCAGTCCAGTTCTTACTGAGATAGTCTGGAGGTTCTTGGAGAGGCAGATTTTTCCAGATCCTCTTTAGGAGGCTGTGGTTAAGCCCCTTCTTAAGAAGTCCTCCTTGGACCTGGACTGTCTGGCCAATTACAGGCCTGTCTCTAACTTACCCTTTGTGGGTAAAGTTATTGAGAAGATGGTCGCATCACAGTTGGATGATCATCTAACCAACAACAATGTCTATGATTCTCTCCAGTCTGGATTTAGGAAAAGGCATAGTACCGAGACAGCACTTGTACGGGTACTAAATGACCTCCTAATAGCGAGAGATCGAAGGACCTGTTCCATCTTGGTCCTTCTTGATCTCTCTGCAACGTTTGACACCGTGGACCATGGTGTGCTATTGGAACATTTGCAATCTATCTGTGGACTGTCTGGTACAGTCCTAGGTTGGTTTCGATCGTACCTCGAGGGTAGGACTCAGAGGGTGGTGTCTGGAATTTTTTCCTCGACATCAGTCTCCCGATCCTGCGAGGTACCGCAGGGTTCCATTTTGGCACCCATGTTGTTTGCAGTGTATATGCTGCCATTAGGAGTGATTATTAGGTGGTATGGCTTGGGTTTTCATTGCCATGCAGATGATACCCAGCTGTACATGTCCTTTGTGCCCAGCCAGGATACTGCCTTTTCGGTCTTTAACAACTGTCTTGCCGAAATCCAAAACTGGATGAATGTGAGTTGGCTGCAGTTGAACCCTGAAAAAACTGAGGTGTTGGTTGTGGACCAGGGTCACTGTGAGGTGGGTTTGTTAGCTGGATCACCCTCGGGCTGATGGCTTGGGGGTGTCCAGCTGACTATCTCAGACCGGGTGTGGGACTTGGGTGTTGTATTTGACGATTGTCTGACTTTTAAGTCTCAGGTGTCAGCAGTTGTCAAAACCTCTTTTTATCATCTGAGGAATATCGCCCGGGTGAAGCACTTGGTTCCTCCAGAGGATCTTCCAACTTTGGTCCATGCCTTCGTTACCTCCCGCCTGGACTATTGCAATGCCCTACACCTAGGGCTAATGGGGGTTGAACTTCGCTGCCTGCAGCTAGTGCAGAATGTGGCAGCCAGGCTTTTGACTGGTTCTTCTAGGTCCAGTCATATAATGCCTGTGCTCCGCGGACTGCACTGGCTGCCAGTTTGTTGACGAATCACCTTCAAGGTCGGTTTACTGACCAATAAGGCCCTACACGATCAGGGACCTGCTTACCTGAAAGATCTCCTGTGTCCCTACTGTCCCCCTCACTCGCTCCGATCCACTGATGAGGGATTGCTAGAGATTCCCAGGGTTCGTTTAAAAACTCCAGGGGCAAGATCTTTTAGTTTTATGGCCCCGACCCTGTGGAATTCTCTACCTCGTCAGGTACGAAACTGCCCGACTGTCCAGAGCTTTAAAGGAGCTTTGAAAACCTACCTTTTTAACAAAGCTTTTAATGACTGTTAATTATTTAATCTTAATCTTGTTTTAAATCTAGTTTTAAATATTTATTGTTTTATGTAATTTGTAAAGGTGCCTTGGTTTAAGAAAGGTGCCTTAAATAAATAAAGATTGATTGATTGATGTTTTCCTGCATTGTGCATGCTGTGCTGGCCAGGCAGTTGTTTAATGGTGTCTGTATTTGATTGTCAGCAGTAAAGCAATATATCATCAGCCACTGTGTGTGCATCCCTTCTCACCCTAGCATGGTGTGCAGGGGTGGGAGTGTGTGTTTGTTGTCGTACTGTGTATCAGGCCATTGGGTTGTTCATGCCACGGCCATGTGCCATTCATTCTTTGCCTGTCGGGATATCTCTGTGTGGTGTACGGGCTGCGCTGCATTGGTGCTGGTAGTTCTGTGACATACACATGGCACCTGGGGATGGGGCATGTGCATCATGGTTCTGCGGCCATGGCAGTTACCAATGGCATGTGGCATGCACATGTGTGGCTGCTGGCATGCCATGTGTTGCACCATGCATGGGCGAAGTGCCTTGCTGTTCCCTTTCTGGCCGGCTGCCTCTAGGATGTGTAGTCTGTACACGGGGATGTTATGGGGCCTGCCAACATAAATGGCATTGTAACTGCGTGTATGCAGCTTTTTGCATATGGACTACGTGGGCCCACCCCTACATGCATGCGTATCCACAGAAGTGTGCATGTTCATGCCATATTCTCACGCACCTGCCACAAAACGAGTTCATGCATGCTGCGCCGCGGTATCATATGCATCTTTGCGTGTGTGTCTACTCACGGCAGTATGCACTGTGCATAGACTTGCGTAGCATTAGTGAATAGGGCCCCATAAGTGCTTGTTAAAAAAAACTGTTTGAATTACAGAACACAATATTTCAACAGTGTTAAGGGGAGTAAAACATCAAAGTGTTATGGTAAAAACATGTCACTTGTAAGATGGTAGAAAGTCTATATAAAACATTAGGAAGTATAAATGACTGATTATATTTTATTATGCTTATTTTAGCAAAACTAAAAACACTTAAAAAGCAACTTCCTGCTAGAAAGCAGTTAATCACAACCTAACTTGTTACAATTAATTGTATGATATTAATATTGTGGATAAAAAATGAAACAAGTATTCATTATTATAACTGTGAGCAAAAATGAAACGAGTATTCATTATTATTTTTATTTTCACTTTATCAATGTACATTAATATATTCAAAAATCCCCATGAAAAAAGCCTATGAGTACTAAATGAAATGTTGTGGTGGAGGAAATAAATATTTTAAAAGCTTCAAGAAACAGTTGTTTGAGTGGCTTCTTTTCAAAGGTCCATGCACCTGCACCTTAAAAAGAATTATGAAGTCTGAGAACTTTCAGTGAAAGTATTGCATTCATTTGGAGACACAGCCATTTCTCAAGTTCACACAACTAGCATCTAGAGTGTAGCCTGCTATTGTCATGTCCCAGTTATGGTCTGACATTGCCCGCATCTCTGTTACCGCTACTAGGTAATGTCCATCCTTCATGACCAGTGTCTGATGTTCCATCATTTTGTTGCCCAGACTCCTAGTATTGGTACATAACATTTTCCAATATTTTTTCCTAACTCTACCTTTCCATGAGTTTACTTTATCCTGTTGAGTTCAATGGGTTTGCTGTGAATGCCTGTCCATGAATAACACAAAGGCTATGCCTGTAGTTCAGTGGGTGGGAGCTACCAATCACACACCCCTTTCTGAGATATTTAAGACAGCATCCTCCAGCCTCATTCAGAAGCACTGGTTCTTTGCAGCAGCTAGAGGTTCTACTGGGGTCTGGTCCCATCCCCTTTACTCTCTGTGTTTGTCTGCCACTTTCACTTTGTGCTTTCAGACTTTCTGTTTGGTTTGTGCCTTCAGCAGCTTTCTAGGTCAATATTTTGTTTTCTAACTTTCCTAGCTGCAGCTTGTGCTTCCTTCTATTTTTGGTCAGCTACTCCTACTACACTCCCGTCCTCATGTAATTCCTGTGTTTCCTTTAGTTTTGGTTCTTGTAAGCTTACTAGTTTCCCCAGTATGTCCTGCCTACATCATGCTGCTGGTTTTGCTTGTGCTAGTACAGGTTTTTCCATGTTGCTATTTATAGAAGACCACTTGCAAACCTCTTTGATCAATAGTATTCCTCAGTTGCTTTCACCTGGCTTCATAGCAAGGCATTTCTGTTCTGTTATGTTAATTAGTTTACTCAGTCAGTTTACTAAGTGTTTACCACCTTAGTCTTAGTGTGTTTACAGCTTTCAGCCTTTCCAGCTGAGGCTGAGTTTTATCTCTCACTTTGACCTTGATGTATGTTTCAATTTTAGTATTTTTTTAGTCGATGTATTTTCTACTGATATCAGTCATTCAGTTCAGCAGTCATTATTCAGTTAGAATCATACTCTCAGAGGTTTTCTGTGGGCAGACAGTTCTTGCTCCACTTGAAATCCACATCTGGAGTACGAGTCTCTCGTCTCAGGCGGGGTCCATCTCTATAGGCCACTTATCTCCTGAGGTGCCTCCCAGCAGTCCCACTGGGTAGTAAGGTCCAACACCCTGGGGGAAGCTTTAGCTGTACAGACCTTCAGTCAGTGGCACTTCAATGTGTAGTATTTAAGACATCTGCTGCCAGGGGGTGGGGCCATAAACCCACAAGGGTTCCTATAGCTGTACAGGCCATGTTGGCAGCACCTCTGAAAGTTATTCCCCCGCGTCTGCATAAGGTCCACCTAGTTTATTTCCAAATCCCCTTCCTTTAGTTTCCATTTAAGGATAGGCATCCTCATGGTCTCGAAGATGGGTGATAGCCTTTCAGCAGTCTCTGTTCTCCTCATTCCACACTTTGAAGAGTAGGCCTCCCTCATATAGAACTTTTTTTAGCTGCAGAGATTTGTGACACCCCACAGCATTATCCTGTTAGAGGGATAGAGGGAGAGTGTTATCCCTCCCTAAGTTTCCCCTGAATTTTGAATTCCAAATTAGCATTCTGAGCTGTCACAATAATAAGTTACCATGCCAGGAATGATGGTGGCTGAGACCATGGATCTCCAGATTTCCTCAATTAGGTTTTTTATTTCTCTCCTGAGTGGCAGAGTCCATAATGTAGTTTATGTATTAAGTATAGCATTTACCTTGGTAGTAGGTTTCTGCTGTGTGCTTAGGTTGGATAGAGGCTGTCTTATCTTTCAATCCTGCAATTCCCTCTCTCTTTATGAAAGTCATGCCTCTGTCTGTTATCAGTTGTCACTAGTTGCTGTCAGTCAGTAATCCACTCAGCATCTGTGTTCGCCACGTGCTGTGCAGTACTTTTGGACTCCTTCCTAAAGTACCTTTAGCCTAAATAAATTCTGTTCATGCAGCACCTCTTGGATCAACCCCTCCTTAAGAGTATTCCTTTGCCTTCATGAAACCCCAACAAGGTGGTAGTCACCCATGGGACAGAGAGTGCAAATGGCCAAAGTATTCATGTATAAGAGGCAAGCAACACATTCATTCAATTACCTTCAGATTATCAACAATGTTTTACAAATGGAACTCCTCACTAAGTTGCATATGCCCATTGAGCACAAAGGCTATGTCTCCAGTACAGTCGGTGGGAGCTACCAGCCACAACCCCCGTCCTTAGCTGTTTAAGCTAGCTTCTTCCAGCCTCATTCAGAAGCACTGTTTCTTTGCCCCGCCATCCTCCCCTCCTCCTACAACAGCGTGCCTCACTCATTGGTGATCTTTCCAAAGGTACCTTTAGCCTAAAGGAATTATGTTCCCACAGCACCTCAAGCTGTTGAACCCTCCTCAAGAGGGCTCCTTTGCCTTCACAGTTCCCTGACAGAGTAGTAGTCCCCTATTAGGATAGAGAGTGCGAATGGCCAGCGTAGCCACAGATAATAAAGCAACACAATTCTTCAACTACCTGCAGACTATCAACAAGCATAACTCCATGCTAAGTTGTATACATCCATTGAACCATGGTTAAAGAGCTACTGATGCCTGAGAAAACTGAAAAACATAATAATTAGGTAAAATTTAGCTTGCATTCCATATGTATTTTACATATTTCTCTTTTCCATTATTTATTACTGAATAAATTTACATGAATACATGATGGATATCCCTTAGGGTTCCCTTAGAGTTTATCTGTCTCTGTAGCTTACTCCCTACTTCAAGTCATAATCATGTGTTGTGGCATCACAGTCTGTTGCCATGGGAGTAACGGTGATGTCACAAGCAGTGCATTATGACCTCAGGTAGGGAGAAGGCAACAGGAATTGATGAACTCTTCAGGAGCAAAGATCCTGTTTCCATGCAAATTACCTTAGTAATAAATAATGGGGAGGAAGAATACACAACTAATATGAAACACAAGCTGAACTATGTCTAAATATTGTATTTTGTTAAAGTTCTCCTAAAGGTGTCAGCTGTTCTTTAAAATCATGGACAAACTATGAATGACCATGGTCACTGACCATGTATCCCTGGTCTAATTAAGTAGGACTACAGCTCATCCATGATAACAAGAGTGCAGCAATGCTAAAGGAACATCAGGATGCAAAACCCTCAAGGAAAAACAAGACACATCAGTCCAGAAATGAGTATATGGTCTACACCTAGATCAATAACTACAACCCACTGCTTTGGGTTGGTAAGGACTTAGTTTAGATATCTACAGTACTTCCATATCACGTAGGAGCTGACATTTATGCTTGTAGAGGAGCCAATGGACACAGCCCTGTGATGAAGAGCACACACTCATAAGGAGTCCTCCTTTTAGTAGGGGTATTGTAGATGAATCCTCAAAAATGAGGTAAGCCAAAGGAATGACATGGCATGAATAAGTGCAGCATGCATACCCACAAGTAGAGAGGCATCAGAGGACTGACAATAGAGATGTCCTTATGAATAGAAGGATAACATTTTTTTTTTTTTTTATTTAGTCTTTGGTAACTGGGTAAGGCCCACTAGGCACAAGTGCCTGTTTTCGGGGGCGACCTGGGAGCACTGGGCGGTTAAGTGACTTGCTCAGAGTCACACAGTATGCAAGTGGAGATTGTGAGAATCAAACTCAGGTCTGGTCTGCTGGATGTATCAAGCTCATTCACACCTCGTTCATCTAACCTCTAGGCTATTCTGCCAGCCCCAAAATGATGAAGGAGTCCACAATTGTGATGACTCACCTTGGAGGTACTCAAGGGGCTAGGCCTAAATGCTAAAGGCATGTATTACTGGCAAAGAACCCAAAATTTGATTAGAACAGCTGCTTTAAGTATTACTGCCCTGTTGTTGCCTCTGAGTACAAGGACCACAGAAAGTAACACTGGAACTGAGATCTTGAGAGGCAAGGCCCAAATAATATACAAAGCCAGTAGGGGTGAAAGCATACAAAGCCCATAAGGTGTTATTGAGTACTGGAGCTTGAGCCAGCTAGTCACTGGGGTAAATGCCCAGTAGTCATCGGGGCATATGTATGGTAGTCATTGGTGGGAGTAACCAGAGGTATCAAGTATGGCAGGTATTAAGTTAAGGTAGTACGGATGTATAGGGCATAGCCCTGTATAAATTATGATGGTATGAGAGTTGAACAACAACAAGAAGAGCTGGTAGACTTCCTGGACAGACTGTGGGGAATTAGGAAGTTGATGCAGCAAGTTGGAGCCAGGCTACATGTAGCTAATATGGTAATTAGAAAATTCCTTGTAACTGCTGGAGGGCAAGGCACAAAAACTCCATAAAGCATGCAACACAGCACCCAACAGCAATAGCAGCAAAAGGCAGACACAGCAGGAAAGTAGGACAGGGAAGCAGAGACAGGTAGGGAGGCAGGACAGCCAGTGACATAATGGGTTGATCGGCCTACAGGGGGCAGTGGCACCCCAGTACAACTAGTCAGGAAGAGGAGAACAAAGGCTGAACTTGGAATCTAGAGCAAAACATCATGGCGAACTGCAGAAAAGGACAAAATGACAGGACAGCAATAGGTAAAGCAGGGAAAGACCTGTGTTATAGTATCAGAAAACTGCAAAGGAAGGAGCCACATGGAATCCAAGGTGGAGCCATGCAGGAGTGGATCCTAGCCAGGAGACAGGAGAAAGAAACTCTCCAGCAGACAGCAAGGCATGGGAAAGGCAGCAATCCACAGGAATGGAAAATGGGAATGAGGGATAGGAGATGGAAAGACTGACTGAGTCTGGTAGCAGTAACAGCAGTAGCAGACAAGTGAAGATCACTGCAAACTGGTAGTTAAATGACCACAGCAAAGGAGATGGGTAGCCAGAGGATGCTAGTGTAGTCACAATTAAATAGTGCATATATGGGGCATGGTGCAAGTCGCCTACTGTCCACCCATATCACAGGCAAGTAACCCTCTAATGTAGTCAATAAGACTTAGGAGGGATGTCATAGGCAATGCATATTTTTTTCCTGAAGCTTGACAAGAAGAGGCAGAGAAAATCCAAGGCTTTCAAAAAGTAAAGAGTTAGGCGTGTACCACTTGCCCTTGTAATTAGGCCTTGGGTGGGAGATGGTAAATAAGCCAGTAGTTTCTGGGTTGAAAAGTATGGCCCATTTTGTGGAGAGAAATGACCTTAACCACTTTCCAGATACCTTGTACTATGCTAGTGCAGAGATGGGGCTTTGTAAGGTCAGTGACATGGGAACTAATGACTGGGGCTGCCAAACTGATGAGTAGAGGATCAGTCCCATCAGGCCGCATCAGGGCTATGGGGTTTACAGAGCAGACGGAACTAAGTTAATTATGAACTGATGACTGGGATACAGGAGACAAAACAAAAAGGGAGTAGAAGAAGGGAGAGGCAGACTGTGAATGTGAAGGAGAAATCAGGATGGATTTTGAACAGCAAATAAAAAATTAATTGTATAGGGAAGCAACTTCTAGCAGTTCAGAAATTATTAGTTGGTTTTGCTTAAAGGGTACCTAAACAAGCAGTTTTTTAAAACTGCAAACTACAAAATCTGGCTTCATAGCAAGGTAAAGTAAAGTAAAGACTGCTGTTTACATTTATGCTAAAACTGCATTTATGTAAATAACATAAATGCAGTGTCATAGCTTTTGAAAAATGTAAACATCAGCCTTTCACTTTCAAAAAACAGCCTTGGCTTCTCCCTAAGATGTCTGCCAAGTGTGTTAAGTGATGAGTCATGATGACATCATCTGAGCCAGAGCCAGAGATCCACATATAATTCTATAGTGTTAACTAGCTCTTCTTTCCTTCTTGATTTTGAATTATTGTACCAGAATGATCAACACCATGTATTAACTTGTGGATTATTTTGATCAGTACACATTAGGCTATGATATTGTTAATTTTATTTACTTTGACTTGCGGAAAATGTTTTGCAATCCAGTTGACTTTTTCTTTGGCAAACTGCATTACAGTACAACATTTCAAATGCCTGCTGATCTAGTGGTTATATGATGCACTGAATTTTGCTTTTTGTTAACCAGGAGAGACACACTAAGCTGAAAGCTTGTTTACAGGTGTGGCCTGGGAGCACAAGGAAGTTTAGTGACTTGCTCAGGGTCACACAGCAAAGTACCGGTCTTGTTCAGTTCCAAAGCTCATGCTCTCTTGTTAATCCACAAATAAGGCTTTCTTTTTCAATGTGAACCCCCTGCACTTAGCCTGCCTTCTGTTGCATACCCCACCATCCATACCCTGTCCTAAGTACTGCCTGCAGTCTCATGAAGAGAATTATCACACCTCAGATTGTAATTTTGTACCTCAGAGGGTTGTGCACACCTATGCTGATATGCATCATCAGCTGACACTGTTAAAAAATGCCTCCCAAATCACTCTTCAGACCACATTCTCAGTGTTTGACTTCTGCTCCCACAGTAAACAGTGAATAGATCACCACCCTTCTGCACAGTGAAGGTAGTATGTACAGTTTCCTGTTGTTTTTTTCCTACCTCATTAACCAACAACTAGGTCTTCCTGGAGGGCCAAGCAATAAGCATCATGACCCACCAGAAAAACTGCTGTTCATGCCCTCATAAGGGCTGCACTTACAATGGATAACAATATTATTAGCAGGAGAGGCATATTAATACCCTGAGTAAATCCACCTGACTTCCAATGTCAGTCTACTCCTTTACCTGTGATCTGCAGAACCCCACAGGACAGTTCCCAGCAGCTCTTCTCCAGTACTTTTCTGTGCTCCACTCCATAATGTGAGTTGACTGGCTACTATCCTTCCAAATCTTGAATGAGCTATACACAACTCCCTCAATACTGTCCTAACAAACATCAACACCCCCACCCGAGTGTAATCTCCCTACACTGAATTCAAGTAACAGCTTAGGTGCATCCCTGCCACTCTGAGTATTTGTCATCACTGGCTACTCTCATCCACAGTCAGGTAGTGATCATGATGCTGGCAGCCCCACATTTTAGATCTCACAGTGATCTGCTCAGCGTCCTCCTTCATGTCTTCAACTAACCTGAATATAGCGGTACCCTGCTGGAATGGCCTCTCCAGTTCCCCTCTGGCATTCTTTCTTCTCACCTGCTCCCCACACCTAAAACTGGTGAGCTCACTACCCTTCTGCAGCATGAATGTGTTTAGTACAGTCTCCCATGTTATAGTTACATGTTAATAATAAACATGATCTTCTGGTAAGCCAGGCTAATAGCAG
Organism: Neoceratodus forsteri; assembly: GCA_016271365.2. NCBI lineage: Eukaryota > Metazoa > Chordata > Ceratodontiformes > Ceratodontidae > Neoceratodus > Neoceratodus forsteri. Next base: position 239,428,341 of record CM057459.1, on the reverse strand, counting down.
CATGGCACAAGTGGAAAAATAGGTGTCCCTACCCATATAAGATCTAAGCCACCTATGATTAGGCACTATTATATGACGTGCATAATGATGTGCACACCCATCATCTAATAGTGTGTAATCAAAGGTAGCCTAGATCCTTTAAGGTTAGGAAAGCCCATGATTCCCCTTGTTCCCTACTGCTATGAGCCTGACTTAGTGGAAAGATATGTTTATATTTGATGTGTCAAAATAAAATGGGGACTGTACTACTTACATTCATGATGCAAAAAGGAGTGATATGGCCTTACCAGTTTTGGTGTGAGGAAAGTGAAGGAATGAATACCAGAGAGGGACTGAGAGAGGCCACTCTTGCAAGGTACTGCTATATTCAGGGAAGGGGGAAGACAGAAAAAGAGAAATATGAGCAGATTACTGTGGAAAATAAGATGTGGAGCTGCCAGCACTTTGATCACTACCTGACCCCGTTGTCCTGACCAACATTCCCCTTCCCATAAAACCAATTAATGCTATTGTCCAAGGCTGTGTGTGGATATTAATGTATGAAATGGCTGCTACTACACATTCAGTCACTTCACTACCAGTCTAGTATTGCTTGTAAAGCACTTTGGGATACAATGTGTATGAAAACCACTATACAAATGCTAATTCTTCTTATTATTATTATTCATGGAAAAAGAAGACAAAACAAGCTTATATTTGAGTTTTGAGAAAGTATGAACTCTAACATTAGACTGCACAAGAACTTTACTACAAAAAAAAATGGTGGCTGTAGGGGGTGGTGAAGGGTGTGGTTGCACCCCCCCATATAGTAATGTACTTGCTTGCTGTTGCATTATACTTTGTTGAAGAAGTCTGATTTATTGATTGTACAAATATTTACATTCAAACTATGGTTTACATTTGTAGGGTCTGTCAAAAACGTACTAGAAAAGAATAATAGCAGAAAATATAAAGGTTTAATAAAAATGTTAAAAAGTGCATATTAAGCATGCACACCACCCCAGTACCCCCATTGTAGCATCATTTAATAGTGTGTAATCAAAGGTATCCTAGATCCTTTAAGGTTAGGAAAGCCCATGATTCCCCTTGTTCCCTGCTGCTATGAGCCTGACTTAGTGGAAAGATATGTTTATATTTGATGTGTCAAAATAAAATGGGGACTGTACTACTTGCATTCATGATGCAAAAGGGTGATGAGCGCACCAGTTTTTGGTGTGAGGAAGAATAGTGAAGAATGAATACCAGAGGGGGACTGAGAAGGCCACTCTTGCAAGGTACTGCTATATTCAGGGAAGGGGGAAGACAGAAGAAGAGAAATATGAGCAGATTACTGTGGGAAATAAGATGTGGGGCTGCCAGCACTTTGATCACTACCTGACCCCGTTGTCCTGGCCAACATTCCCCTTCCCATAAAACCAGTTAATGCTATTGTCCAAGGCTGTGTGTGGCTATTAATGTATGAAATGGCTGCTACTACACATTCAGTCACTTCACTACCAGTCTAGTATTGCTTGTAAAGCACTTTGGGTTACAATGTGTATGAAAACCACTATACAAATGCTAATTCTTATTATTATTATTTTTCATGGAAAAAGAAGACAAAACAAGCTTATATTTGAGTTTTGAGAAAGTATGAACTCTAACATTAGACTGCACAAGAACTTTACTACAAAAAAAAATGGTGGCTGTAGGGGGTGGTGAAGGGTGTGGTTGCACCCCCCTATATAGTAATGTACTTGCTTGCTGTTGCATTATGCTTTGTTGAAGAAGTCTGATTTATTGATTGTACAAATATTTACATTCAAACTATGGTTTACATTTGTAGGGTCTGTCAAAAACGTACTAGAAAAGAATAATAGCAGAAAATATAAAGGTTTAATAAAAATGTTAAAAAGTGCATACTAAGCATGCACACCACCCCAGTACCCCCATTGTAGCATTCTGGATCCACCATAACCACTAGACTACCAGGTTATTCAAGATTTGTACTGCACTGAGGTTTGCCACAGAGAAAGTCGGTTGGATTAAAACATATTTTCAGCATGTTAAAGTAAACAAAATGAACAGAACCATAGCATGACATGTGCATTATACAAAATAATGCACATGGTTTTGACCATTTAGGTGAAACAATTCTATACAAAGGGAAAAAAGAATTTGTTTGCACTATAGAGAGCAATATATCTCACTGACTTTGGCTCAAATGATGTCTTCACATAACACATTTGGCAGCCATTTTAGGAAGCAGGTAAGACAATTTTTTTGAAATTGGAAGGCTGATTTTACAATTTTCAAATGTTCCATAACAACATTTAGGTCAATTATGTAAATGTAGTTTTAGCATTAATGAATACAGCAGCTTTTCCTTAAGTCACTTACAGATTCAGATTTTTGAATAGTTTGTTGTCAAAATGTTGATTAGGTATCCTATAAGTGAGGGTGAAGGTTTTGTGGTGCAAGATCGAACAGGATGTGCATCATCTACCAAAATTTAGTACTTTTGTATGTTGTATTGTAAATTTGTGCAGAATAAAATAACCTAGAATGCTCTCAGCAGCTTGAGTCAGAAGTTCTTAAGCTGTTTGTCAGTAAGAGGTCTCCTGGATTACCAGCTGACTTTTTTTGGAGCCAGCTCACATCACGGGTTTTGTGATGGACAGTGAGCTTAGGGGAGACCCATGGGATGAAGAGCCCCTTTATACAGACTTTTGTGAGGGGTATGTGATTTTTACAAGCCTCAAGGAATTTAGCTTTGCAAAAAGAGAAGGCATGCTCAGCATTCTCTGACTGTATCAGTATAGGCCAGAAAATACCCTGGAGGTCAGCAAGAAATGCCCCTCTACCCAAGTCACACTGAAATATTATGTTATAGCCTTTGGTGGGACTTTTGGCCTATGGACCTTCTGGAAACAGCAGATCATGCAATGTTCACTAAAAGCATCCAGGAGGGTTATCTTAGTAAATTAAGTGATCTGAGTATATGGGTAGATTCCAGTAAATTAGGGAATGATTTTGTAATTCTGGTTAAGGCAGACGGGAACCTGAGGTATGTGATGTGAAGGGACTGGATTTCATGGAAAGTTTTCTGGAGGTAAGGTCATTCCAATACTAATTGGATATTGCAAGAATATATATATATATATATATATATATATATATATATATATATATATAAAATGGGTGAAAATGAAAGGTCCAAATCAATGTTCTGATTGTATAAAACACATCACATGACCGTCCACATATCAGAGTATGACCACACACCTGCACTTCTACCCACCTCCAAAAAATGTTGATATTTTATAAGATAGATAAACCACTCTGAGGTGTGCGGTCGTGCTCTGATATCGCACACCTTGGGTGGTTGATGCACACCAAGGTGTGCATATATCAGAGCATGACCGCACACTTCAGAGTGGTTTATCTAATACATATCTTATACCTGCATGGTAGTGCAGATATAGTTAGGGTTGCACTGCCACTTCTATGTTAAACCCAAAATATTGAACCTTAATAACTTTGCAACTTTTCTTCCGATTTGTCTGAAATTTTGCATGCATAGAGTGGCACCATACCTCTCTAGATCTGGAAAGTTTTGTTCCAATCGAATGTACAGTTGCGAGCTGTAGAGTGTCACAAACTGTGAAAAATCCTCACTTTTTTTGCATTTTTTCATCATCCATTTTGTCTGTGTGGTGTGTCCTTTTGGTGTGAAATTGTGTTGGGTACATGGAGACTGGGTCAAAGGGGTAGTTTTTGAAGATTTGGTGAAAAAATACAAATCTGTTCATAAGTTATGACATTTTTTAATGTCCCATCATAGTCTATCTAAAATTTATATGGGTGGCTCGAAAACTTTAGTGGCAACATCTTTTTCATTCGTGCTCTGGGAAAATTAATTAGTGCTGCCACTATTTTGTTTTCAGTTAGTGAAAGACAAAAATGGTAGAACTCAAAAAATACTGCCCCTTTTTAAATACTACCACTTGTGTTTACCTAATGGAGGCATGAGGAACACGCACCTGTCATCATTTTTTGTTAACATTGTCTGAAAATATGTTTTTTTCATTTTTGATCGAGCTTCTGAGATTTCAGTTGCGCAAACATAATTTGTTTGCATGATAATATTCAAAAGGGCTGCACGCAAACAACCATGCAAACATTTTTTGATGTGCGACAACATTCTTTTAAAATTTATAGGGGTGCAGTAAAAAGTTTGGCATTTGCTTGCAACAAGATAAATTGTGCTTTTTGGCTACAATTTACAGGGTAAGAAGCTGTTGACTCACAGTTGTGCCTTTTGCTTGTTTGGTGAAAAAATATTGAGGTTTCGTAGTTATGGCGTTTTGAAACTTGAGGAATGTCCCATAGGATAACATTGCAGTACCCATGGCATCTTAAAATGCCCATATCTCGAAAATGGTTCGAGATATGTATTTTTCATCACAAAAAAGGGACTAAGTACAGATGTAGGTTGGAAAGTCATGAATACCATGAATTTTGAATTTTTTTTCTCTACCTTGTGCGGTTACTGAAACATTTGAAAATTAGTATCCCAATGGCTAATTTTCATGTCTGTAGGCCAGTATTATGCCCTCAAAGTTAGCACCCACAGCGCTTTTTGGTGCCCGTATCTTGGAAACTATGTGAGATGCAGATTTAGTCAACTTATCTCCCGTGGAGGTCTCACTGTCATTATTGCAATAGAATTTTTTTCATAGCTGCTGCAGTTGTTGAGATATTGGTAAATTAGTTTTACAAGTGTTCTTTGCCCTATAGGGCTGCTGTATGGCTCTGTATTTAAGTGTAAGTGGGAGCGCAGGGCCCAGAGAGCCCACGCACCCACATATGCATACCATTACACAAAAAATGGTCAATGTGAATGGAGTGCAGGGCTCAGAGGGCCCGCACTCCCACAAACACATAACACTAACCACTTACATTACACTTTCTCAAAAAGAAGGGAAATTTATTGCAGAAAACTGCATTAATGCATCAGTTAGGGTTGATGTCACAGAAACAAAAGCTTGGAAATTTGATGTTAGGGTCACCACCCCCAACACCCCACCCTGCAGGCACCAACATGCATTGGGGCATGCCATGGGGATGTCAGACCTAACTCTCACCCCATTCTCCTATACAGTAGAGTGCTAGCTTGTTTACATGGAATGTGGTGAGAGTTGGGCCTGATGACCCCATGGCATGCCCCAACTGTTGGTGCCTGCAAATGGAGTGGAAGTGTAACCTGACATTGAATTTCTAAGCTTTGTCACTGTGACATCAACCTAATCTGATTAATACGAGTTTGCTATATATATATATATATATATATATATCGCACCCGTGGTATTTTCCTTGACCAAAGTTCTTTCAATGTGCCAAGTTGCAGAGCAGCACACCACACAATGGCCGTGCAGCACCACAGACAAAATCTGAAAAACTGCCCACAGAACTTGGGAAAAGTGCATTTTTCAGCGTTTTGGTGTGCAAAAATCATAAGTCTGACCAAAATAAAATTTGGCAGATCAAGAGATCTACCATGTCCCACCATGCATACCAAATTTCATGCAAATCCATTGAATGGGTCCAAAGTTATTAACGTGCATAATTTCAAGTTTAACATAGAAGTGGCTTCATAACCCTATGCTTTTTATTTGGTGAAAAAATATTAATCCTTTCAAAAATTATTAAACTTTTAAGTTCCCATTATAAGTCTATGTGAAAATTTATATAGTTATTTTGCGAAAGAAGAATGGGGTTTTGGCCATCTGGACCCTCCTCAAGATCAAAGAATTTGCAGGCTAGCAATCAAAGAATCTTTGATCATGAGGAATTCTTTGATCACGATGGCCACCATCTTGTTTTCATTTTGCTGTCAGAAAAAAACAAATATCTCGGCTCAGAGGTGACTTCTGAAGTTAAACTATGTTGGGTTTTGCTCAGGGGTCTTCCCTCTATTGAGCCATGCCTTTGTTTTCTTGTAAATGTGTCCAAAAACAGAGTTTTAAAGTTTTTAATTCTTTGATTGCGGCTCGCTAATGATCTTTGATCTCGAGAATGCAAATTCTTTGATCGCGAGATTCTTTGACCGCGATCTTTGATTGCGAGGACACAACTAGATGGCCAAATAAAAAAATCTAATTTCCCAGCCCAGGGGTGACTTATAAAGTCAAACTAGGATGGGTTTTGCTCAGGGGCTTCGTTCTATCGAGTCATGGCTGTGGTTTAATGTATTTCTCTGTAAAAATTGAGTTTTACCATTTTATATTCTTTGATCATGAGCCTGCAAATTCTTTGGTCATGAGCCTGCAAATTCTTTGATCATGAGATTCTTTGATCGTGATCTTTTTTCTCAAAGGAGGGACTAGATGCCCAGATTTGGAGGGACCAGATAGCCCAATTTTAACAACATTTAAAATTAAATATCTCTGAAACGGTTTGGTCTTTTAACTTGAAATTTGGAGGGTGTTGACGGGATGTCCTGTAAATGTGAATTATGGTGTTTAGGTCTCAGAAAATGCATTTGTTGCAGAGATATTGTGTGACATAGTTTACAATTTGTGGACAGTGTTTTGCATTGTGGTAGTGGCTTGAAATTTATAGGGTAGCTAGCCTTACTGCCATGGACATAGTTTTCAGTTGTTAGGTGTGTAAAATGTAAACAGGTGCAGAATTCTGCCACTCCAATGAATGAAAATCTCAAACTTTAAAATGTAATATCTTGGAAGCAGTTTGGTCTTTTAACTTGAAATTTGGAGGGTGATGAGGTGATGTCCTGTACATGTGAATTATGGTACTTAGGTGTTGGAAAATTAATTTGCTGTGGAGATATTGCATGATGCACTTTACATTTTGCATACAGCCTTTTGCATTGTGGTAGTGGCTTCACATTTATAGGGTAGGTAGCCTTACTGCCATGGAGGTAATTTTCACTGGTTGGGTGTCTGACATGTAAACAGGTGCAGAATTATGCCACTCCAATGAATGAAACTTTGTTTTGTTTCAAGGTGGTGGGCCCCATGCTCCCATCCATATGCACTCCCACCAATACATATGATATTCAGTAATTGTACTGTTATGTTAGGCAGAAATTTGCAAGTTGGTGGGAGCATGGGGCCCCACCAACTTGAGCGACTTTCTACTTTTCTATGCTTTCTCAAAAAGTAAGGAAATTCTATGCAAAAAACTTTGTTAATGCATCATTTAGGGTTAAAGCACAAAAAGTCAGGAAATGAGACCTTTAGGGTTGCCCCCTCCTCACTTCGTGTACCCCCCATCTACCTGAGATTGACAGGCACCGGGGTGTGTCATTGAGGTTGTGAGGCCTAAATGTCACCCCATTCTTCTTTACTGTGGCTTGTGAATATGATTACACATGGAATGGGATGACATTTAGGCCTCATAACTACAATGACACACCCTGGCATCTGTCAATCTCGGGAGGATGGGGGGTACATGAGGGGGGATGGGGCAACCCTAAAGGTCTTATTTCCTGACTTTTTGAGTTTTAACCCTAAATGATGCATTAACAAAGTTTTTTTTACATAGAATATGTATATGTATGTTTGTGTGTGTATATATATATATATATATATATAGACTAAAAAGACCAAATCTATGATTTTTGAGACCAAAGCTAAACTTAATGATAATCCGATTTTGAATGTGTGCGATTTGAAAAGTCAAATTATTGAACAGATAAATCAATTTAAATACTTTGGGGTCCTCTTAGACCCTGAGTTATCATATTCGTTACAGGTCCAAGTTGTTTCATGAGCTATTAATCAAAGATTGTTTTGTATAAATATAAAAAATTATTTTCATCTGAGGTTAGAAAATCGGTTGCAATAGGATCATTGCTTCCATTATTTGATTATGTTTCCTATATTTATCTTAACCTTGGTAGTAAGGAATTATATTCTTTGAAAGTTGTGCATAATAATATTTGCCATTTTGTTCTTTTGTTGCCTCCCCGGACTCATCATTGTGTATTATATTCTCAACTGGGATGGTTGGATCCTATAGCTAGAATAGAATATTTTTTTGGGTTGTGTTATTTATAAATATATCTCACTAAATTATTTTTTCCATTATCTGATCTTGTGAAGTTATGAAATGTTTTGCCCAATTTATGATCTTTAGATGGCTTTGTGCTAGATATAATAATTCCCAAACTGAACATAGCTGTTCAAGCTTTATCGATTGCAGGCCCAAATTATTGGAATGTATTACTTTTGATGATATGGCAGGCTTCTTCTTTGTCAGCTTTTAAGGTAGAGTTGAGAAAATATTTAATCTGAAATTTTCATGTAATTGTTTAGTGTAATCTTGATGAATTTGTTTTATGTCATAGGTATGTGATGTTATTTGTTTTTCTGTCAGGGTCGGACCTGAAAAAGGGCCTAAATAAATAATATATATATATATATATATATATATATCTTAAACTGGCCCATCAGGGCCAGTATAATTAGGGTTGCATAGCCGTGTCAATCCCCAAATTTTGTACTTTAATAACTTTGTGACCGTTTGTCCAATCTGCTTAAAATATTGCATGCGCAGTATGGTACCATAGATCTTTGGATCTGGAAATTTTTATTCCATCAGATTTTCAGTTGTGGAGCTGCAGAGTGTTGAAAAGTGTGAAAAATACTCAACTTTTTTTAATTTTTTGCTCACCTATACAGCCCGAACGGTTTTGTCTGACTGGTCTAACATTTTCAGGGTACATGGGAACTGGGTCAAGGAAGTGTCTTTTGAAGATTTCGTGAAAAAATATTAATCTGTTCAAAAGTTATGAAAGTTCAAAGTTTCCCATTATAGCATAGGGGAAAAAAAGATATGTCCGGCTCAAAAGTTTTAAAAGCTTTCACGAAAGCAATTTTGCTTTCAAAAGCTTTCGAGCTATGCCAGTTTGTTTGCAAGCTGCCACCATCTTGTTTTCAGATCTATCTTTTTGGGGGGAACCCCAGAAATGCCATTTTGACGAATGATTACCCATAGTGCTCGTATCTATGCATATAGATGTGATAGTTTCGCAAATCACAAAGTGTCGTTCCCATTCTGTCGCAAATTTTTGTGAAACTGTCACAATTTGTGAAAGAATAGCACTTAAAAACAACAATTCTTTGCCACCCCACAGCATCAAAATGGTTGGGGGTTTTGTGCTGAAATTTGCAGGGTGGCAAGCCCTGGTCCCAGAGATGTGCTTTAGGTGGTTTGGTCCCAAAATATTCAATGGGCCCATAGTTACAGCACTCCACAGTTGAGAAATTTCCCATAGGCTAACACTGCGGCACCTGCAGTGACTTTTGATGCCCATATCTCGGAAACAATTCGAGATACAGATTTTTCATTCTCCACAGCTTAGGTCGACTAAGCTAGCATGGAGGTTTCAAAGTCATGATTACACCTGCGGTGGAATTTTTTTCATAGTTGCTACAGTTACTGAGATATTGCCAAATACTGTTACAAGGGTTCCTTTTCAGTACAATGGACTGCTGTATAGCTCTATACTTATGTGTAAGTGGGAGCGCAGAGCCCATATATGCATGCAATTATGCAAAAACTGGGCAATGTGAATGGAGTTCAGGGCTTGGAGGGCCCGTGCTCTCACAACCACATACCTGTTACCACTTACATTATACTTTCTCAGAAAGGAGGGAAGTTCACTGCAAAAAAACTTCACTAATGAATCAGTTAGGGTTGATAGCACAGTGAAAAAAGTATGGAAATGTGATGTTAGGGTTACCACCAACCCCCAAAACCCCCTCCACACTCCACACACAAACAAATGTTGGGGTGTGCCATGGAGTCGTCAGGCTTAACTCTCATCCCATTCTCCTATACTGTAGCATGTCAACCTGTTTACACATGGAATGGGGTGAGATTTAGGCCTGATGACCCCATGGCACACCCCAATGTCTGTTGTTCTGTGGAGTGTGTGTGTGGGGGGTAACCCTAACATCATAGTTCCATACTTTTTTCGCTCTGCTATCAACCTTAACTGATGCATTAACAAAGGTTTTTTTGCAAAAAACTTTGTTAATGCATCAGTTAGGGTTGTTTCCACAGCAACAAAAGTGTGGAAATTCAACATTAGGGTTACCAACCCTAACACCTCCTACCCTACCACCCACCACCCTCCACACAACAACAGGCTTTGGGGTGTTTGTTGGGGTCATCAGCTTAACTCTCATACCATTCCATTTGTAAGTAAGCTGAGGTGTTGTAGTACAGGAGAATGGGGTGAGAGTTAGGCATGAACCCTAACTGATGCACTAATGAGTTTTTTTGCAAAGAATCTCCTTACTTTTTGAAAAAGTGTAATATAACTATTAAAAGGTATGTGTTGGTGGGTGCATGAGGCCCTTTGGGCCCTGTGCTCCCACTAAGCTGCTCATTTGTGCATAATTATATGCATCTGTGGGAACGCGGGTCCTCTGGGCCCTGCACTCCCAATTACACATAACTAAAGAGCCATACAGCAGCCCTATAGGGCTTTAAAGGAATCCTTGTAACAATAATTTTCCAATATCTCAGCAACCATAGGAGCTATAAAATAAATTCCACTGCCATTGTAATCATTAAAATCCTGACTGAAAAATGAAAAAAAAAAAGACTTTCACTGTAACTGAACCCTGTACGCTGCTGCCTTCACGACACCCATCCATTCCACTGAGACACTGAGGCTGTGTAGTAAAGGGCAGCACTTTGTAATTATTTCTCCAATTTGCATCTAGAACAGTTGTGAAAGCCACATTTTCACACATTGTCTACTTTGCAAAAATCATACTTTCGCACTACACAGAAAGCGATACTCATGAAAGACATATTGTTGCACCTTTACGAAAGTAAAAGTTGCGCAAATTTACCCATATTTTTGAAAGACATATTTTTGTACCTTCACAATGGCTTCATGTTCAAAAACCGTGCTTCTGAAGTTCATATTTTTGCACCATGCCCAGACATCCGAACAAATATGTATTCTTTCGAAAATTCAAAATGGTTCTGAAAATAACATTTTCGAACATGTACCCACATGTCCGAAAATCTTACTTTTGATCGAAAATGTCTCTTGCGAAGTACGTATTTTCACACCATGCCCAGATATCAATACATATATGTATTCTTTTGAAAATTCAAACTGCTTCTGAAAGTAACATTTTTGCACAAGTGCCCACATTTGCAGAAATTTTGCATGTCACTTTTATACTGATGATTTTTGTGTTTCTAACACTTTATATCTGCAAAACTGGTCAACATGCATGCATGGTCTGGTACCATAGATCTCTGGATCAGGCAAGTTGTGTTATGGTTGGACAGAATGCCAATAAACACAAAAAATGGATTTTTGTGCATTTCTTTGCATGCATCCACAGCCATTTCACCCTAACTATACTGGCACAACTGCACCAGTATTATTTATATATATATATATATATATATATATATATATATAGAATAATAGATGGGTTAGTGTGTATTACAAGGCTGCCATTTCATCGAGAGTTTCTGGGGACATAGATAACCTTGAGATTCCACCAAATTTAGCAGATCAAGCAATCTATACCTAGAGAATATGTATACTGAATTTCATGTAATGCTTTTTGACAACACCTAAGTTATTAACCTTTAAAGTGAACTGTAACATAGATGTGCACTTTCACCCGAAGCATACTGATGATTTTACTGTTTTTCAACACTTTATATCTCTGAAATAACTAATCTGATTCCCATCAAGCACGGCAGTTGACAAGATCTGTACCTAGAGAGTACACATGCCAAATATCATGCTAATCTATTGAATGGCTCCAAAGTTATTAACCCTCAATGTGTGCAAAAATCTAGTGCATGTGTGAAAGTCTCATTTTTGCACATTGGCAATATGTGCAAAAATCTGAGTATCCCGCTGAACACACAGCTTTTCCCATAAGGAATATTGGGAAAATAAAAACTTTCATAACTTTTGAATGGATTAACATTTTTTCACCAAATTTTCAAAAGGCACATCTGTGACCCAAATGCTTTCTACCCTGAACATTTCAGCCCACAACACAAAGCCATTTCTGACATACGGGTGAGCAAAGAAATGTCAAAAAATCCTGATTTTTCCATTTTTTTCAACAATTTATATCTCCAAAGTCACTTGACGGATTCACTTGGAATTTGGCAGGACAACAGACCAATGCCTAGAGATTATGCATGTCAACCTTCATGCAAATCCATTAAAGGGCTCCAAAGTTAGTAATGCTCAAAGTTTGGACTTTATCATAGAAGTGCCATTTCACTAACTATACTGGCAACTGCACCAGTATAATATATATATATATATATATATATATATATTATGGTAGCACGGTAATGCTACCATAGTTAGGGTTGAGGAGCCATTTCTATGTTAAACCCAAAATTTTGCACCTTAATAACTTTGTAACTGTTTGACAGATTTGGCTGAAATTTGGAATACATGATCAAGAACCATAGGCCTTGGGATCTACTAAGTTTTGTACCAGTCAGATACATGGCTGCGGAGTTATTAGGCGTGATCTGCGCACACGTTTACGCTTTTTCTGGAATTCTACGGTTGCGCGTACAGGTTGCACGGTTTGCACGACTGGCCTGAAATCTTCAGAGAACATGTGGCCAGGGTCCCTGATGTGCCTTTCAAAGATTTGGTGAAAAAATATTAAACGGTTCAAAAGTTATTCAAAAAACAATTTCCCATTATAAGTCAATGGGAAAAGTTAACAAAAAGTTTGACAGTGTCGCAAATGCATTTTTACTTTCGCAAATGACCCTGTTACTTTTGCAAATCCGCCATTTTGTTTTCAGTTAGTGATCAGAAAAATGCTTGGCATTTAAATTTGGGACCCTCTAGCAACCTAATTCTTTTTGTATTCACCTAGTCGGACCCTGAGGATGCTAGCCATGTCTTTATTTTGGGGTAAAACACCCCTGAAATATGTTTTTCAAATTTCTTTCATGCTCATGAAAGTGTCGAACTTTTTTGCGAAAGCTTTCGCAAATTGCGACAGTAGTTTTCTAGTCTGTTGGAAAGTGACAGCAATTCTTTGGCACTGCGCTGCAAAAGAACAGTTGGGAGTTTTGGGCTGAAATTAGGAGGGAACGCAGCCGACATCTCACAGATGTGCCTTTCAGTGTTGTGTTGAAAAAATATTACATGGCGGCAAAGTTACAGTACTACAAAGTTGATGGTTTTTCCCATAGGATAACATTACGGTGCCCGACGCATTACAGGAATCCTTTGGCACCCTGCTGCAAAATAACGGTTTAGTCTTTTTTCCTGAAATTTGGAGGGAAGACAGCCAACAGCCCACAGATATGCCTTTCAGTAGTTTGGTGAAAAAATATTACAGGGAGGCAAAGTTATGGAGCTCCGAACTTCTCTTTTTTCCCCATAGGATAACATTACGGACTCGCCACGCTTTTCAGGGCCCGTGATCTCAGAAACGGTGCGAGATAATGACTGTCGGAAAATGCTTTAGCCCCTAATTGGGGCTCAGTGCAAAACCAGCCAGGACAGTTGTAAATCATATGACTTTTTAAATTTTTTTCTACATCATACAGTTCCTGAGATATAACCTATTTAGTATTCCAAGTCCTCATTTTCTGCTCAATACCCATTATTATGCACACATTCTTTGTACTCACTGTCTTTCTCTATGCAGGTTTAGGAAAACCAGCCTGTGGCGTACATTACTGTTACCGTTGCCCTTTTTAAACTGCGGTTCCGATTGCCTTCACTTACGTTGACATCACGCATCCATGTGCGTTATCCTTTATGCTTTATTTGCACTATGCTTTCTGTTATTTTTTTCCATTTGTGTCTACAGTACTGTTTCTCTTTCTGTTTCACTTTGCGTCACCATACCCATTGACATTTCTGTTTGCAGGCACCATGTTACTATGTGACAACACATCACGTGGCAGACCGTTCCCGTCTATGCCACCATGTGCATTACCATTTCTGTTCTCATTCGCGCTTGTGTTACCATGTGTGCCACTGTTAGTGCTTCTGTTTGCATTGCTGTTCCTGTTACTATGCCACAGGACATCACGTGGCGGGAGCGCGGGGCCCTCTGGGCTGCTGCATTACATTCACTACTTCTCGTTATCATTCTCAAGAAGAGAAATTAGAGGCAAAAAACTCAGTTTAATGCATTAGTTAGGGTTGTTCCACAACGAGTTAGGGCTGATGACCCCAATGCACACCCTAATGCCGTTGGGGTGGTAGGGGGTCAAGGGGGTTTCAACCCTAACACCGATTTCCTCACTTTTGTCGCTGTGGAACAACCCTAACTAATGCATTAAATGGAGTTTTTGCCTCTAATCTATATATATATATATATATATATATATATATATACACACACACACACACACACATATATATTCTATGCAAAAACTTTTGTTAATGCATCAATTAAGGTTAAAATACAAAAGTCAGAAAATGAGACCTTTAGGGTTGCCCCATCCCTTGTGGACCGCCCATCATCCAAGATTGATTGCGTGAGGTGTGTCATTGGGGTGGTGGGGCCTAAATCTCACCCATTCCATCTGTAATCATATTCACAAGCCACAGTAAAGAAGAATGGGGTGACATTTAGGCCTCACAACCCCATGACACACTCTGTCAGCTTCAATCTTGGGATGATGGGCGGGTCTATGAGGGGGCCGGATGGGGCAACCCTAAAAGTCTAATTTCCTGACTTATTGTGTTTTAACCCTAAATGATGTATTAACAAAGTTTTTTTGCATAGAATTTCCTTGCTTTTTGAGAAAGAATAGAAAAGTAGAAAGTTGCACGAGTTAGTAAGAGCACAGCCCTTTGGGCCCCGTGCTCCTACCAACTTGCAAATTCCTGCCTAAGATAAGAGTTCAAGTACTGAATATCATACAGTATGTATTGCTGGCAGCGCATATGGTTGGGAGTGTGGGGTCCACCACCTTGAAAGAAAGCAAAGTGTCAGTCATCAGAGTGGCATAATTCAACACCTGTTTACATGTCAGACACCTAACCACTTCAAATTACCTCCATGGCAGTAACGCTAGGCACCCTATAAATGTGAAGCCAGTGTCACAATGCAAAATGCCATATGCAAAACATAAAGTGTGTCATGCAATATGGGTGCAGCAAATGAATTTTCCAACACCTAAACACCATAATTCACATGGACAGCACATCCCCTCAACACGCTCCAAATTTCAATGTAGAAGACCAAACTGTTTGCAAGATATAAAATGTGAAAGTTTCAGGTTTTCATTCATCACACTGGCAGAATTCTACACCTATTAACATTTTACACATGTAACAACTGAAAAGTACATCTATGGCAGTAAGGCTAACTATCCTAGTAATTTAAAGCCACTACCACTATGAAAAACGCTGTCCGCAAAACATAAACTGCCTCACTCAATATTTCTGCAAAAAATGTATTGTCTGACACCTAAGTACTATAATTCACATCTACAGGACATGCCGTCAACGCCCTTCAAATTTCAAGTTAAAAGACCAAACCATTTCTGAGATAATTAATTTGAGAAATTGTTAAAATTGTGCTATCTGGTCCCTCCCAATCTGGCCATCTAGTCCCTCCCTCGCGATCAAAGAATCTCATGATCAAAGAATTTGCAGGCTCATGATCAAAGAATAAAAAATGTTAAAACAATTTTTAGAGAAAAATACATGAAACTACAGCCATGACTCGACAGAACAAAGGCCCCTGAACAGATCCCACCCTAGTTTGCCTTTAGAAGTGACCCCTATCCTGAGAAAATGTAATTTTTCATGTGGCTATCTAGTTGCACCCTTGTGATCAAAGATCGCGGTCAAAGAATCTCGAGATCAAAGAATTTGCAGGCTTGCGATCAAAGAATTTGCAGGGTCGCGATCAAACAATAAAAAATGTTAAAAGTCAATTCTTAGGCAGACATGCATGAAACCACAGCCATGCCTCGATAGAATGAAGCCCCCTGAGCAAAACCCACCCTCATTTGGCTTAATAAGCCAACCCTGATCTGAGAAAATTGTTTTTTTCAAGTGGCCATCTAGTCATACCCTTGTGATCAAAGATCGCAGTCAAAGAATCTTGGTATCAAAGATTTTGCAGGCTTGTGATCAAAGAATTTGCAGGCCGTGATCAAACAATACAAAATTTAAAAAGTCAATTTTTAGGCAGAAATACATGAAACCACAGCCAAGCCTCGATAAAATAAAGACTCCTGAGCAAAACCCACCCTCATGTGGCTTAATAAGCCACCCCTGAGCTGAAAAATTGATTTTTTCAAGTGGCCATCTAGTCATGCCCTCGCAATCAAAGATCACAGTCAAAGAATCT
Source organism: Neoceratodus forsteri (assembly GCA_016271365.2). NCBI lineage: Eukaryota > Metazoa > Chordata > Ceratodontiformes > Ceratodontidae > Neoceratodus > Neoceratodus forsteri. The sequence goes on along the minus strand of CM057459.1, from coordinate 239,411,980 downwards.
TGCGATCAAAGAATTTGCAGGCTCGCGATTAAAGATCATTAGCGAGCCACTATCAAAGAATAAAACAGTTAAAAACTCTATTTTTTGACCATTTTGAAAGAAACCACAGGCATGGCTCGATAGAGGCAAGATCCCTGAGCAAAACCCACCATAGTTTCATCTCAGAAGTCCCCCCTGGGCAGAGATATTAGAATTTTTCCGACCGCAAACTAAAAACAAAATGGCGGGCGTCACGATCAAAGAATTTCTCGTGATCTAAGATTCTTTGATCACGAGTCTACAAATTCTTTGATCATGAGGTGGGACTCGATGGCCAAAACCCCACTCTTCTTTCACAAAATAACCATGTAAATTTCCCCATTGACTTATAATGGGAAACTAAAACTTTAATAACTTTTAAATGAATTAATATTTTTTCACCAAATGAAAAGAGGCATGTTCCTTGACCCAAGCTCTTTCAGCTGAGCAAAGTTTACGGCCACGCAGTGCCATGGACAAAATCAAAAAAGCTGCCCACATAACTGGCGAAAAGTGCATTTTCAGCATTTTGGTGTGCAAAAACTGTAAGTTCAACCAAAATGAAATTTGGCAAATCAAAAGATATACCATGCTCCACAACGCATACCAAATTTCATGCAAATCCGTTGAAGGGGTCCAAAGTTATTAACGAGCAACATTTTGAGTTTAACATAGAAGAGGCTTCATAACCATAAATATAGGGGTGCGACCGTGCCCCTATAATATATTCCATGACCGAGCATGCTGACATGCTACAGTAAAGGAGAATGGGGGAGATTTAGGCCTCACGACCCCAATGACACACCAAGGTATCTGTCAGACTGTGGAGGATTGGGGTGGTGTGTGTGAAGGGGGTTAGGGGTTCAACCCTAATGTCTCATTTCCTGATTTTTTTTGCTTTAACCCTAAATGAAGCATTAACACAGTTTTTTGCATAGATTTAATATAAGTAGTAAAAAACATGTATTGGTGGGAGTGCAGAGCCCAGCTCCCACCAAGTTGCCAATTTTTGCATAACAATGTGCATCTGGGCCCACGCTCCCACTTATGCAAAGCTACAGAGCCATGCAGCAGAACTATAGGGCACCAAACCCTTATAACACTAATTTGCGCATATCTTGGGAACCGTAAGAGCTAGAAAAAAAATTCTAGCATCATTGTAATCATGACAGTAAGTACTTCACGCAACATTAAAAGACCGTACCCATATCTCACATCGTTTCCGAACTATGGGCACCAAATAGCACTGGACAGGCACTCTTTCAACCCTTGTGACAGTACTTTCACAATATCTAATGAACTGTGCAACGTACAAACAAAATTCCACTGCAGGCTTACTCTACAATGTCAAATCTTTTTCCAGTGGTTAGATCACCTACAGGTGATCTAAGTCACTTGAAGCGAAAAGTCTGTATCTCGCTTCGTTTCCAAGATAACGGCGCTGAAAGTCATGACACAGACTGCAATGTAATCTATGGGAAAAATGTCAATTACGTCATTGAATATCTCTGCAACAAATTATTTCCCCAACACCTACACAGCATAGTTCACATCTCTATGACATCCCCTCAACACCCTGCAAATTTCAAGTAAAAAGACCAAACTGTTATTAAGATATGGTCATCCCAGTTTGGGCCATCTGGTCTTTCTCATTCACATTCCAAAAATACATATACATTTTCCCATAGGATATAATGGGAATTTCAAATTGTAATAACTTTTGAACAGGTTAATATTTTTTCACCAAACAAAAAGCAGCACATTCCTTGGCCCAAGCTCTTTCTAATTCCCAAGGTTTGGACCAATATTCCACACGGTGTAAATGCAGCACCACAGACATAAAATGTGCAAAAGTGGCAAAAAGTGACTTTTTTGGCACTTCGCTGTGCAACAACCATATGTCCAACTGAAATGCAATTTAGTAAATCAAGGGATCTACCACACCAGATTGTGCATTCCATATTTTGTGCAAATCCGTTAACTGGTTGCAAAGTTATAAACATGCAAAATGTGAGGTTTAACAATAAAAGTGCCTACCACAATGCAAAACACTATACGCATAATGTAAAGTGCGTCACACAATATCTCTGCAGCAACTTAATTTTCCAAAGCCTAAATGCCATAATTCACATGTACTGGACATCCTCTCAACACCCTGCAAATTTCAATTTAAAAGACCAAACCGTGTCCGAGATATAACATTTTAAAATTTGAGATTTTCATTGGTCAGAGTTGCAGAATTCCATACCTGTTTACATTTTATACACCTAACAACTGAAAAGTATGTCCATGACAGTACGACTAGCTACCCTATAAATTTCAAGCCACTACCACCATGGAAAACACTGTAACGTAAACTGCCTCACTCAATATTTCCACAAAAAATGTATTGTCTGACACCTAAGTACTATAATTCACATCTACGTGACATCCCGACAACACCCTCCAAATTTCAAGTTAAAAGACCAAACCGTTTCTGAGATATTGAATTTTAAAAGTTGTTAAAATTGGGCTATCTGGTCCCTCCAAATCTGGTCATCTAGTCCCTCCCTCGCGATCAAAGAATTTTTGATTGTGAGCCTACAAATTCTTTGATCATGAGGAGGGACCAGATGGCCAAAACGGCATTCTTTGTTTGCAAAATAACCATATAAATTTTCCCATTGACTTATAATGGGAACTTAAAAGTGTTATAACTTTTGAATGCCTCAATATTTTTTCACCAAACAAAAAGTGGCATGTTCAGCCAGTGAAGCTCTTTCAAATGAGCTATGTCTCAGAGCAGCATGCCACACAATGGCCACACAGCACCATGGACAATATCCCCAAAACTGCCTCCAAATCTGGATAATTTAGCATTTTTCAGCGTTTACGTGCTCAAAAACTGTAAGTCTGACCGAAACTAAATTTGGCAGATCAAGAGATCTACCATACTTCACTCTGCATACCAAATTTGAGGCAAATCCGTTGAATGGGTCCAAAGTTATTAACGTGCAAAATTTTGACTTTAACATAGAAGTGACATCTCAACCCTAAATATAGTGGCGCGACCGCGCAACTATAATATATCTATATACATATTGTAGTGCCATGGTAGTGGCACTATAGTTAGGGTTGAGTAAGCACTTTAGTGTTAAACCTAAAATTTGCACCTGAACATTGCACCATATATTGATTTGCCGAAATTTAAATACGCAGTCTGTACCATAGATCTCTGGATCTGGCAAGTTAGTGATTATGGTTGAACAGAATGCCAATAAACACAAAAAAAATGGATTTTGTGCATTTCTTTGCATGCATCACAGCCATTCACCCCTAACTATACCGGCACGACCGCACCAGTATAATATATACAGTATATATATATATATATATACATATACATATATTATAGTGCCACGGTAGTGGCACTATAGTTAGGGTTGAGTAAGCATTTTAATGTTAAACCTCAAATTGTGCACCTTAATAACGTTGCCACCGTATGATGGATTTGCCTGAATTTTTGCATGCACTGCCTGGTACCATAGATCTCTGGATCTGCCAAGTTGTTTTTATGGCTGGATGTACAGTTGCAGAGCTACAGAACACCAATAAACACAAAAAAACTGACTTTTTGCGCATTTCTTTGCTCGCACCAGCAGCCACACGATTTGTCCATTCGGTCCAAAATCTTCAGGGAATATACAGTCTGGTTCACTGATGTGCCTTTTGGAGATTTGGTGTAAAAATATTAAACCATTCAAAAGTTATTAAAAAAAATTCCCCATTACAGTCAATGGGGAGAAAATATATGTATCTCACAAAAGTGTCACAAATGCAGTTTTACTTTTGCAAATGACCCTTTTACTTTCGTGCTGCCACCATCTTGTTTTCAGTTAGTGAGAGAGAAAAATGCCTGATGTTTAAATTTGGGACCCTCTAGGTAAACTACCTAACCTAACCTCTAGTGCCTCAGCACCTTACCTGCACTTGTAATCAACTAAAGTTGATGTCCATATGCTGTATAGTGTTTTAAATGTCTAAGAAACTCTGTAGCCATTTCCTGATTGTTGTGCTGTTTAGTGTCTCAAATGTCCTAAACTCTATAACCTTCTTGATTGAATGTCTGTACTCTGTTCTCATGACGTGGAACCTTTGTGAAAGAGCCTTGGCTCAAAGGTTATTTTCCAACTACCAAATAAACAAAAAATAAATAGATAAAGGCACTGACTGTTGGGTTTATCTAGTCGGGTCCTGAGGATGCCAGCCCTATCTTTTTTGGGGGATAAAACCCCCCAGAAATGCTGTTTTAAAACTCAGAGCCAAAGTACTTTTGCAAATCATGGTAAAAACATCCATGAAACTTTCGCAAATGGGAAAGTTTCATGCTGTTTTTTGCGAAAGTTCCGTGATTTGTGAAAGAACTTTGCTCCAAAAATTGCAAATCTTTACCATCCTCCTGCAACAAAACGGTTAGGTATTTTGGGCTGAAATTTTCAGGGTGGCAAGCCCTGGTCCCACAGATGTGCTGTTTGGTGGTTTGGGCCAAAACATTCAACTGACTGAAAGTTACAGCATCCCGAAATTGAGAAATTTCCCATAGGATAACATTGCTGTGCCCATAACGCCTTTCGGCACCCGTATCTCGAAAACAAAGTGAGATACGGAATTTTTGCTACCTGCAGCTTAACATGCAGAAACAAGTTTAGAAATCATAGATTACACCAACAGTCGATTTTTTTTCCTACTTGCTACGGTTACAGAGATATTGGCAAATTAGTGTCACAAGGGTTCCAAAGGGTGCCTTTTTAGTGCATTTCGGTGACGTATCTCAAAAACGAAGTGAGAAAGAGTTTTCTCTACCTGTAGCCTAGATCACCATTAGATAATCTACCCTACAGAAAAAAGTTTGGAAATCATAGATTACACCAGCAGTGGAATTTTTTTCCTACTTGCTACGGTTACGAAGCTATTGGCAAATTAGTGTCACAAAGGTTCCAAAGGGTACCTTTTCAGTGGATTTCAGTGCCCATATCTCAGAAACGATGCAAGATATGGATTTGGTTGATGTATCTCATGTGGAGTACTCACTATCATGATTACAACGGCACTGGAATTTTTTCCCTAGCTGCTATGGTTGATGAGATATTAGCAAATTAGTGTTACAAGGGTTCCTTGCCCTATAGGGCTGCTGTATGGCTCTGTAGTTATGTGTAAGTTGGAGCACAGAGCCCGAAGGGCCCACACTCCCACAGACACATACCATTATGTAAAAAATGGGCAATATGAAGGGAGCTCAGGGCCTTGAGGGCCTGTGCTGTCACTAACACATACCACTAACCAGTTACATTACACTTTCTCAAAAGGAAGGGAAATTCATGGCAAAAACTCTGTTAATGCATCAGTTAGGGTTCATAGTACAGTGACAAAAGCATGGAAATGTGGTGTTAGGGTTATCACCCCGACCTCCCCACCCCCCACCCTCCACACACCAACAGGCATCGGAGTGTGCGTTGGGGTCATTGTGCCTAACTCTCACCCCATTCTCTTATACTGCACCACCTCAGCTTCTTTACACATGGAATGGGGTGAGAGTTAGGCTAACAATCCTAACGCACACCCCAATGCCTGTTGGTGTGTGGAGGGTGAGGGGGTTGGGGTGGAGTGGTAGGGGTGGTATAGACTGTGCATGTAAAATTTCAAGCAAATCCATTGTACAGTGGCAAAGTTATTAAAGTGCAAAATTTGGAGTTTAACATAGACGTGGCCGTGCAACCCTAACTATACTGGCACTACTGTGCCAGTATAATATATATGTATATATAATAGTGTATATATGTGTGTGTATATATATATATATATATATACATATTTATAAAATGGTTAAAGAAGGGATATAAAAATCCAATCTTCTGATTGTATAAAACACATCACATGACCGTGCATATATCAGAGTGTGACCGCACACCTGCACTTTTAACCCCCCTAAGAACAATTTTGCCATTTTATAACATAGATAACCCACTCTAAGATGTGCGGTCATGCTCTGATATACACACGCCTTGGGTGGTTGACGCACACCAAGGCATGCGTATATCAGAGCGCGACTGAACACCTATGGGTGGGTTATCTATAATATATATATATATTAGGGATGGGTGAATTGTGGATTTTAGTCGGATATCAGATCCGGATATTGTCTAGTCAGTACCTGATCGGAATGATATTTTAATCGGGTCGAATATTTTACCTCCCAATACCCCCTCCCCCGCCTCCCCATACATCACTTCATCACACAATAAATGTGGTAAAAAATGTTTAATTTTTGTCTTAAAATGCTGTCATCAGGCATCTTTTGATATTACTTAAAGTTGTTTAAGCTTTGCTTAACAAACAAAAGCATGTTGGCAATGTCAGGTGATAAACGTGATCTTCGGTCACTAATAATGTCCCCTGCTACGATAAAGATCTGCTCGCTGGGTACATTTGTCAGTGGCGGTGCTAAATATCTTTTTGCTATCTTTGCTAGAGTTGGGAAATGCACCGAATGCATTTTCCAAAACAGTAGTGCATCTGGGGTTGACTTCTTCGGCACAATGCTCTCTACCAAGTATGAGTCCAGTTCTGTATTTTGGAGAGGTGCACCATGAATTGCAGAAGCTGTAAAATGAAAGGGTACAGGCTATTAGTAAAAAAAAAAGGTTTTGTGTGACAGAGAGAGAATAAAAAAAAAAAAAAACAGAAAACTTACAAGCTTCAGGGAGATTGTTTGACTGTGAGAACACATCCCAGGGATCTCCATCGTTATCCCCTTCTCTCTCAATTGTTGGGTATTCCTGTGGTAGGTTAGACTTCTGCAGCCTGTTATCTGTCAGCTCTTTGATAAGCTGCTTTATTACTGCTCGTGCAAAAGTTCTGCCACATTCAGTGTGAAAAAAATGCATTTTATATCTCGCATCACACACAGTTGTAACAACTAGCTCCTTTGTGGATTCAAAGTGTACAAAACAGTTCCCCATGGACTCTAGTATGGCAGTTTTTAGTTTGAGAAGTCCAGGAACTGTTATGCTATCAATGCTGTGGTGGAGGACTGTTGCAGTTGGGATAACATCAGAAACACATGCGCTCTCCATGCTCAGTCTCCTAGTTTCAGTCTCGAAGGGTCTTAGTACTGTGCAGACATTTTCTGCTAGTGCCCACTGTGCAGAGCTGAAAGTGCATGTCTCACACTCAGTGGCATCAACTGTTAATGCGCGTAGCTATTTCAGGAGCCTCTCCAACAGGAAAAATGTGCTGTTCCATCTTGTCGGAATGTCTTGGATAAGGCGGTGTAGTGGCAATTGAAGGGTATTCTGAAGTTCAGCCAGCTTTGCTGTAGCAGAAGCTGAGTGTTTAAAATGGGCTACCATTGCCCTTCCTGTGGCCAGTAGTTCTTCTATAGAGCGTTGCTTCAAGATAGAATCATGAACTATTAGCTGTAATGTGTGGGCAAAACATCCAACACTGGCAACACCACTTAATTTCATGGCTTTAACAATATTAGGCCCATTATCTCTTACTGCAAGGTACCTTTTAGTGGCAGCAATCCCCCAGGTGTCAAGTACTTGTAAAAACTCTTTTGACAGATTTTCACCAGTGTGTTTATCAGACAGGTACTGTAGGTGAAGTAAAGCTGAATGTCTATTAAAGTTCTCATCAACCCAGTGTACAGTAATAGGGAGGTATGATATTATTGAACACTCAGCTGTCCAGGTATCAGTGGCGTGAAACGGAAACGATGTACTGGGCTAACTCATCATTCATCTTAGACCGTAATTTATTGTACATCTCTGGTATTTTAACTTTAGAGAAGTAGCCATGCAATGGCAAACAATATCTGTGTTCCAGAACAGATATCAATTTTTTAAAGCCCACATTTTCAACTATGGAAAACGACTGCTCATCAACAGCCATCATCTCAGCAACAGCATGCGTGATTTCGACAGCTCTGGGATGGTCACTAGGGAAGGGGGTGAGAGCGAGCAATGCAGGTTTCTATTGTTTGAAGCTCAAGTTTAACTTTCTTGGCTGGTAGCTCACACAGTGACTCAGCTTGCCTCGCTAAATCAGCTTTTGCCTTTTCTGTTTGCAACTCCGAGTATTCTATTCTGTTCTTGTTTCTAAGGTGATTAAGCAAGCCTGAAGTGCCAAAACTTTTATTTGAAGAACCACGACTGATATATGTAGAGTCAGGCAAAGACAGCACGCAAGCTTTGGATTCATTATCTTTGTCCACAATAAAATGAGTCCATACCAGACTTTTACTTGCCATTCAGTTGTACTGGGTCACAGCAGTGCACACCGTATCTCGCGGTTAAATTGCTCGCTCGATCGTACTCTCTTTCTTTACAGGTTTCACCAATCCTTCCACTATGGCAGAACTTACCAGCTATTTAACAGGTGCTCAATTAAGTAATTAAGTAAGTTCAGTAATTAACATAATCCTCCATCTTAAAGGCAAAATATCCGAGCGGAACAGTTCAATGTACAGTTGTTACTATCCGATCGGGTTTTTTATTGGATCAGATAACCGCCCATCCCTAATATATATATATATATATATATATATATATAATTTTATAGCTGCATGGTAGTGCAGCTATAGTTAGGGTTGGCAGTCCACTTCTATGTTAAACCCCAAAGTGTGCACTTTAATAACTTTGCAGCTGTTTGTCTGATTTGTCTGAAATTTGCATGCACTATGTTGAATCATAGATCTCTGGATCTGTAAAGGTTTGCTCCAGTCATCTGTACGGTTGTGGAGCTGTGGAGTGTAAAAAATTTGAAAAATCCTTAACATTTGTGCAATTTTTTGTCAGGCTCCAGAGACTGAACAGTGTGTGTGTGTGCCTGGCTTCAAATGTGCATTTGTATATGTAGTCTTGGTCAGGGTGGTGCCTTTTGAAGATTTGTTGAAAAAATATTAATTCCTTCAAAAGTTATGGAAGTTTTTCATGTCCCATTTTAGCCTATGGGAAAATTTATATGGCCGACATGAAAACTTTTGCGAAAACATTTTTGTTTTTGTGCTCTGGATTTTTGTTTTCATGCTGCCACCATCTTGTTTTCAGTTAGCGAGAGACAAAAACCATTGTACATTGAAAACTAGTGCCTCTTGCTAAATACCAACACTTGTGTTTACCTATTTGGACCTTGAGGAACTTGCCCCTGGCATCAGTTTTTTGTGCAGGTAGTTTGGAAATATGTTTTTCAAATTTTTTTCACCATTTTGTTGTTTTGTTTTCACAAAAACGTTTTTTTGTGTGCCCAATAATAGCCGGCCACAAAATAAAAGGTGGCTCGACAACATATTCTTGTGCATGAAAAGATTTCATTATAAGGTATAGGGGTGTCGTGAAAACATTTTTGTATTCGTGCAACAATGCTTGAAAACATTGTCCCATGTGTTGTTTTCTTTGTCACTTCATTGTACCAAGGTGGATTGTGCTTTTGGGCTGAAATTTGCATGGTGGCAAGCCCTGGCCCCACAGATGTGCCTTTTCATAGTTTGGTCCCAAAACATTCAACGGGCCCATAGTTACAGCGTTCCGTAGTTGAGAAATTTCTCATAGGATAATATTGCGGTGCCCATGATGACTTTTGGTGCCTGTATCTTGAAAACGATTCGAGACACTGATATTTTGCTACCTGCAGCCTAGTTCACCTTTAGATGGACTAACCATGCATGGAGATTTTGAAGTCATGATTACAAATGCAATGGAATTTTTTTCATAGTTCCTATGGTTACTGAGAAATTGCCAAATATGTGTTACAATGGTTTATTTTCAGTACTATGGGGCTGCTGTATGGCTCTGTACGTAAGTGTAAGTGGGAGCACAGGGCTCAGAGGGCCCACACTCCCACAGACGCATACCATTATGCAAAAAATGGGCAATGTGAAGGGAATGCAGGGCCTGGAGGGCCCGCGCTCCCACATACACATGCCAGTTACCAGTTACATTACACTTTCTCAAAAAGAAGGGAAATTCATTGCAAAAATGTTGTTATTGCATCAGTTAGGGTTGATATTACAGCAGCAAAGTATGAGATGTGATGTTAGGTTACTCTTGTCTACCACCCAACCTCATCCATCACACACACAGACATTGGGTGTACCATGGAGTCGTCAGACCTGAACCCTCACCCCATTCTCCCATACTGTAGCATGTCAGTTTGCTTACACATGGAATGGGGTGAGAGCTATCTTGATGATCTTGATAAGTACACACCCAACATTCTGTTGGTGTGTAGCAGGTGGGGGGTGGTGTGGAGGTGGTAGGTGGATAACCCTAGCAACACATTTCCATACTTTTGTCACTGTGCTAGTAACCCTAACTGATGCATTAACAAAGTTTTTTTGCAATTAATATATATATATATCAGCATCAATTATTGTCCCATTCCCACTAATCTTATACTTTTAGGGTTGTTGATTGCCTAATCCCTTTCATGAAATGCGTAGCTATCCCAGTGGTATGGTCACTACATTCTAGGCTTCTGTACAGGCTTTAGTTTCTTGAGTCTGCACCAGTAGAGGTAGAGCATATTTCTATGGTGAAGCACTCATGTCACTTGGCACTGAACTCCACCATGCTGACTTGCCAAGGAACAGACGTAACATCACTTGAAAAGGCAGCTGTGAGCCCTTCCATCTTGAGGGGGGAAGCATGGCTGCAACTGCCACTGTGTTGAGGGGGAGGCAACTTACCCCACAAAAAGAGTAGGTAATGCCTTACACAGCAAAATAAACTGAATATTAGAAAACAACAGAAAGAAACTGAGTTTCACACAGTACCTTAAAACACTTTTCAGTTGAAAAAGCCATTAAGGGAACAGAAGGAGGTTAAGTGAAATTGTGGGAGCTAGAGGAAAACTAAGGATGATTAAGCAGAAGGTCATAGATCAAAAGCCATCCCTCAGTCCCCCTCCAACAGAGTAGGCCCCTTCTTCCTTTCCTGTTGCCTTGACCTTAACTGCCTTCCTTGTGCTCTCACTGCTCTCTTCACCTTAATCTCTCTCCCCTCTCTTGAGAAATGGCACCTATCTCATCATCGTTCCACCTTCCTTGCTAAATAATGGTTCTCCTTCCCTCTCTGTTGCCTGTTCTCATACCTTTCCCAATCCTGTACCAAAATCTTTATAGAGCAAAGTCTGTCTCTCGCCTCTGGAAAAGCTTCTCTTTCTCTGTCTGCTCCTTTTCATCCCACTCTCTCAGCGACTGCACAGTAACACTTTTGCCCTTCATGTGCCTTCAACAAGATTATCTGCTTTTTTCCTGAAAAAATTGTACCACTCTTACACCTGGTCTCCATTATTTTTTCTTATGCTCCCTTTCCCCTTTTACTCCCCTAGCCTTGTAAATTGTCTTATAACTTTTATTTCGTCTCATAATTTTATCTGTACACCTTTTCTCAGCTTTTTTTTTTGTTTTGTTTTTGCTACTTGATTTAGCACCTTGCTTTATCTGTACTCTTTTTTGTCATTTTCACCCATTTAAGGAGGGTGGTCTTGCGGGAGGACCTGGAGGCTCTGGAAAAGTGGTTGGGAAAATGGAAACTAAAACTCAATGTGGGGAAGTGCAAGGTTCTGCACCTGGGAGTCAGAAATCCAGGCCAGGGGTATACCCTGGGGGGAGACATGATTCAAGTCACAGAGGGTGTGAGGGACCTGGGGGTAGTGGTAGATGTAAAAATGAACAACTGAGAGACCTGTAGGAGTGCAGCAGCAAGGGCAAATAGGATGCTGGGATGCATCGCCAGAGGGGATTACCTCCAGAAAGGCGGAAGTGATCCTTCCACTGTACAACTGTTTGGTTAGGCCACACCTCGAGTATTGTGTACAATTTTGGAGACCACATTTAAAGAGGGACATTACACTCCTAGAGAGGGTCCAAAGGAGGGCAACCAAAATGATCTGAGGCTTGGGGGAGAGGACCTATGAGGAGAGGCTCAAGAAGCTTGACATGTACACCCTGGAGGAGAAGAGAGACAGGGGGGACATGATAGAGGTCTTTAAGTACATGAAAGTGATCAATAAAGGAAGCCCAGTCAGGGTGCTCCAAAGGAAGGAGGTTGGGACAACAAGAGGTCACAGGTGCAAGCTGGAAGGGGGCAGGCTCAGAGGGGAGAGGAGGAGATGTTATTTCACTGAAAGGGTGGTGAAGCCATGGAATGCACTGCCCAGGGAGCTGGTGGAGTTTGAGACTGTGGACGGGTTTAAGAGGGGATGGGACAGGTACCGGGGGGGAGGGTAAATCTGACCAGGCCCAATACAGGTGGAACATCTGGGACTGGGGACAGTATAACCCAAGGGTGAGGGGGGGACAACAAAATTGGCCCTCAGTGCGGGTGCTGAAAATCGAACAGACTCGAGAGACCGTTAGGCCTATTCTGCTGTCATTTCACTATGTTAGTATGTTAATGTCTACAAACATTCATTGTTATTTGCTGTCTTTCCCCTATAACCCCCACCTTAAGGCCACACCTGGAAATGAGCTCCAGCTCTGTGCAATTTCTAGACAACAATTTTAAATAACACATAAATAAATAAACAAATAAATAATTGCGGAGGAGAAAGAGAGATAGATTAAGCAGAGACTGACTTGCACAGTGTCACACGCCAAGTAAGTGGTGGTTGTTAGTTTCAAACCAGGATCTCTGTGTTTATAAATTACACAGCATTTATCATGAGCATATGAATAAACAATGAACATTTAGTAAGGTTTACTAGTTGAAGTGAACACACCATGACCACTGAACAGGAAATTCATTCAACAGCATTTATTGGACTTACGGTTGTTTATGTTATAATTTATTTTCTGAATGGTATTAGGGTTTGTGTATGCTACATTATATTTGGATTGACAAAGATTCTCTTGCAGCTTATTTTGTTAGTTTCTTTCTATCAGAAACACATGCTGTTTATAAACTATACTTTGTTATATATAAAAGTGTTGCAGATGCTGTGGAAGCATAGCCTTACCCCGTCTAGAAAGAAATCTTGTTGAAGGACAAACCTCTCGCTGTGTATTAACTGCACTATATAACATAAAAATTAATTTCTGGCTTTGATTAAGAGACCTATGTCGTGTAACATATACAGTATGTATATTAACATACTGTAGTACTGTGATAATAGAGGGGACTTGGGTCAATCTTGTCTATCTCTCCTGTTGTATGGCAATGACTATGACCAATCTGACCATGGACAAAAATCCAAGTTTAACAAATGGATTGTTACCACTGCTCATGCTGTGTAATCCTAAATACCATTCTCCTTTAGGAATCTGTTTAGTCCTGCAATGAAAGGCCAAACAGTTTTTGCTTCCACAACTGCATGGGATGAGATATTTCCAAAGCCCTCAGTTTTTCATGGTTTTGTTGCCACCAGTATTGCTTAGGAGCTCAAGGCCACCTGTGGTTGAGCAGGGCCATCCATGAAAGATAGGCAGCCCTACCCCCTTCCATTTACAGCCTGGACTTCCATTTGTTATGTGTTATAAAATCATGAAAACCCCCATCTCCAACAGTCTGTGCCCCATCATCCTTCCAATTCGCCTTTATAACCCATTTGAGACACCCGGTACGGCAAAATATTTAATAGCCTTAATAACAAGTTTAAAATAGTGCATCCACTCAGCATCAGTGCCAAGCCTGAATACATGTTGTCTCATGATAGTGGTGGTTTGTTTACCATCCCCCTAATTCATGTATTTATTTAGTTTTTGTTGACTGGTTAAGTGCACTAGACAAATTCTGCCTATTTTCAGGCACAACCCAGGGGAAGGGGATACAGATGAATGCCAACTGATTTTGAACCAGATTAAGCTGTTGGTGGTATTTTTTTAGTGAATGGAGGGAAATTTGGCCAGGGCACCAGGGAAATTCCCTTACTGTCCTGTAGGGGACCCTTGCTGATGGACTCTCGACCTGTTGAGTTGGCTGGTGTACCTGCAGGAGGATGCATCTCTGCTCCTGCAGGTCCAGCACAGAAGATGCATTCTACTTCTATTGAAGGAAATAGTGCTGATATATCACCAATTCTGGATACTACCATCTTATTGGAATTGGATGAGGCTGAGAAAATTTTGCAAGATAATTTACTTACGGAGAAACAACGGCTGGCTGATCTCTTATCCTCTGCTGAATTAAATTTCTCCCATCAAAAATGTTTACTTGAGGAGGAAAATAAAAAACATAAAAGACTGAGTATGAGCCCTGAAATCACTAAAGGAAAGAAATTTCCGCCTGTGGAATCCTTAGAGAATCCTGTCTGAAGCGACTTAGCAACAGATGCACAGCTTGTTTTTGAAGATGGAAATTGGTTACCCAACCGGGCACTTGAACAAGCTGGCTGGATTCCTAATGATGCAAGGGGCTGGTTGCCGGACCCAAACATCCCCTTGCCAGGTGCCACTCTTTCAGATCCCTGCTTAAGCATTGAAACCGAGGTTCAAAATGGTCACCGGGCAAACTCCCCGGATTCAGACTTACTGACCCACTCACAGAACACTGCGCCTGTACTGTCTTCTGATCTAGCTGAGGAACGTTTGAATCTGCATTCACCACAGGACATTATGGACAGTCAGATTTTATCTGGGGCTAATGATATTCCTTCTAATACAATCAGTGATCCTACTGACCTGCCTTCCGAGGAACCCAGACAAAAATCAAGTTTTGCAAGCCTGTTTCGTGATCCACCAGTCAATGCGAAATGCCGACATGTTGTTCGAGTTCAGTATACCAGTGGCCTGGAGATGCCCCCGGATAGAGCTTTTGTAGTACCTCTGACTATGCCTACTTTAAAAACAGTGACAATCCTTTTTAGAAATGAGGGAGTAAATGTGAAGGACATAATTTATTTGCTGGAGCAAAAATGTGAGATTCAAGGGCTCTCTGATCCAGTAATTGATACTGAAAGTTTCTGGATGGGAGGGTGGTGTTTTAAAGTTCAACTATGGATGTCTGATGCTGGTATTTTACAACTGCCCAGTAGTTTCCTTTTAGGTAGAGATAGAGGTATTTTGTTTTACCCTGGGATGCCACGGACTTGCTTTAAGTGCGGTTTGCCATGTCACGTTAGCAGTAGCTGCGATAAAATTTGTTGTTCTATGTGTGGCATGCTAGGTCATCCACGTGTACACTGTACTTCTGTCCCCAAAAGTAGCCTTTGTGATACTGAGGGTCATACCTTCACTAACTGTTTATGGGCTTCCCACAACAACTCAGATGTAGATTTTGCCGAGCATGACTTTTATGTCAAGTCAGCTATCCATAAATCCTCTAGGTCTGGGCCTAAAACTCATTCTCCTCAACATCCCCCTCCCCAAGTTTTTGGTAGTACAACAGCTTCACCCTTAGCTCCCGAACCTGTGGATTCACCTTTGGCTACTATAGTGGTACACAACCCCCCCATTGTGGAAACTACTAGTGTCCCGGTTGCCCCAGAAATGCCCCCTCCAGATCTTAAATCTTTTCATCTAGTAAAACAAAGCAGAGGTAAACAGTTGCAAAAATTACAAGGGTCTGAACCACTAGAGCTCCAAAACCAGTATGACCCCCCTACAATGGGAAGACACTGAGATGGGAGAAACTTCTGATGCCTCCTCTATCTTACAGGCTTCTTCTGGAACAGAAGACCTTGATGTTGTTCGACCTAAAGTCAGAAAAAAAAGATGGGGTACTAGAACAAAAGCAAAAGAAATTTCAATCCCCACTACTTGAGAAACTGTTCAAATGCTTGATTTATCTGTAGCCTCCTTGAATACAAATAGTATTAGAAATGGGGTAAGGCATAAAGCCACTTTTGCAATGTTTGAAACCTGTCGCTTTAATGTTTTATTCTTGCAAGATACAAGACTTTGCACTATAGCAGAGGCGGATGTAGCAAAAACAGATTGGAAATGGGGGATTAGCTACTGGTCTTTGGGTACAGACTTATGCAGTGGTCTTGCCATATGCCTTTTTCCCCCCATGATATCCAGGTCCTGAAACTTGTGGAGATCCATCAAGGGAGAGTTTTTTTAATGGATATGGTTTTTAATAATACGTTCTATAGACTAATAAACTGTTATGCCCCTCAAACTAAAACTGGACGCATTGCGTTATGGAAAGAATTTCAACCCTTTCTATTTACATCTAAAATTATAATATTGGGAGGAGATTTTAATTGTGGGTTATTAAAATTTGATAAAGGTGGGAAAACGGAAAAAACTTTTTGCGATGTGGTTGCTTTAAAATCTATTTTAACCCAATCCAATTTGAAGGATGCACAACATTCCTTTTTCACTAGACCCCTCCCCCCCGTATGTTTCATAAAGGCACGTTGTCTTCTCGTATTGATTATTTTTTTGTTCCAGCTGGGGTACAGGTGCAATCGTGTCATATGCAGGTTACGGTTACTTCTGATCACTGTTTGCTCAGTATTTCCCTCTCAGATATTACTGAGGCTTCATATGGGAAAGGGTCATGGTGGTTAAATACGGACCTTTTTCATAAGGAATTTCAACATATCGTGCTGGATTTGGTTGACACTAGGAAATCTGTTTTCTGTCTTTATGACGACTGTGTCAGTTGGTAGTTAGACTCTAAACAAGATTTTATTTCCTGTCTAAAAACTAACTCTTGATTACACCATTCTCACAAACATAATAGATAACAAGATTTACATTATCAGTTACAAGTCCTACAAAGCCATTTGACTCCTTCACCACAAATGAGTCATCAAATTAAAATTCTTAAGGCAGAATTATCCAGATAACAATATAACAGATTCCAGTCTTTAGAAACCGAACAGAAATTTGGGACTCGGAGGAAGTCATACTTGATTAACCCCTATGAGAACTGTAATTTTAGGAGAAAACAAAAACATATAGAACGGCTTGAATTACCAGATGGCTCCTCTATTCATGACAGAGCAGATATTATGTCAGAAATTGATCAATATATACAAAATAAATTTGGGATTGCTTTTCCAGTGTCTCATACTGCTGTAGACTGGCTTAAATCTTTACATTTGCCTCAAATTTCACAGTTACATCAACAGCTCTTGTTAAAACCTATCTCTAAACTGGAATTATATACTGTTATAACCTCTTTATCTTTAAACACGGCTCCAGGGTGTGATGGGTTACCATCAGAATTCTACAAATGGCTTTGGCCTTACAGTTCAGAGGAACTTGTTCATGTTTATAATAGTTTATTGTCTGTATGTACCATTCCAGAGATTATGAATGCGGGAACCCTTTTTTTCCTATATAAAAAAGGAAATAAGTCTCTTTTGGATAATTGGAGGTCATTTACATTGTTAAATATAGGTTTAAAAATTCTTGCAAAGCTTTTAAATAATAGATTGGTTAATGCACTTCAAGATGTTAATCATCCCTCTCAAACTTGTACTATCCCTGGTCGTAAAATATCAGATACCTTACTCACACTTCTCATGAACCAGCATTTGTGCTAAGTTTAGACCAATCCCGAGCATTTTATAGAGTATCCCATGATTTTCTTTGGAACTGTCTTTTAGAATATGGAATTCTTCACTGTTTTATTTCTATCTTGCGAAAGTATTATGCTTCTGCATCAGTTTGTCCGTTGCTTCGTGGGTATTTTGGGGCTACTCATAAGATTTTGAGAGGAGTCTGTCAGGGATGTCCACTAAGTCCCCTGTTATACATTCTTACTTTGGATCTGATAATTCATGTGATTAATTCAGATCCTAGAATTATAGGTATTCAGCATTATAATTCCCCCTCTATTAAAACTTGTGCATACACAGATGACTTGGTAATCACAGTATCGAATGAGAGTTCCATTTCTTCTGTTTTAGATTTACTACAACACCTTACTGAGATATCAAGCGCTAAACTTAATCTTAGTAAAAGTTTTTGTTTATCAATTGCCCTTTTAGATGATCCACAAACTTATATTGGAGACCTTCCTATTGTTTACTCCCCCCAAAAATGTTGGGTGTCTATTTTGGGCCAGGAGATTTGACACTATATAACTGGGTGCTACAATTAGAGCTGGCTGAATGACGGGTGAAGCTTTGGAACATGTGGAAAATGCATAAATGCAAATGTGTTTATATGATCCAATCTTACCTTCTTTAGTTATTTTTATATGTTAGTCATGTTTTCCCTATCCTGAAATCCCTAGAATGCATGGTGTTTGCATTTTTTTTTCTGCCTTATGGGGGTCTCAATTGAACCCTGTTAAGAGGGGAATTACATATTGTATGAAGAAAGACGGGGCATTGGGAATGCCCAACACTCTGGTTTTCTTTTTTAGTATTTTTTTTCATACTAATTTTGTTCCGGTGCTTTTGGGTCACTCTCAGCCTTGGTGTCAGTGGCTACTCCACAATTTAGATGCCATTTTTTCTGTATGGGGTACTACAACAGGGTTGTCAAAAAATGTAAAAAACTATTCTTTTTCTTTATATCTGAAGTATAGTTTGGATAAATTAAAAGCCTGGATGATTTCAAAGCTACACTTCTGCACCCTTTCCCATCGACAATTATGTTTTTTTATCATAGATCAATTTTTTAAAATTGAACCTTTTGAGGATAGATCTTTGTCAGAAAAACATAGTATTTGTAGAATGTTTAATGATTTTCGATTACCTGACAAGACGAGGGATGTCATTTGGTTGTGTGTTCAGGGTAAATTGAATATGAAAAATAATCTGAAGCACAAGAAACTTAAGGAGTGAATTTGTCCCAGACCTGGTTGTGAACATATTCTGGAAATCATTCAACACCTATTTTTTGATTGCCCATATGTATTGAGACTTTGGAATTTGCTTAAGAATGCCTGGATATACTTACCCTTTCAGTTCCTAAACTATGATGTTTTTGTACTAGGGCTGTTATCAGGTCATTGGATGCTTTTACACCCGAGCAGTGTACTGGTTTTATTTGCATATATCAAATACTGGATTTGGCAAAGTAGATGTCGATACTCCATACTGAAAAGTTATATTCCACAATTTTTATTATTTTCTTTCATTACGGGAGATATGAAATGCCATACTGAAAGGGAGTTCCGGAATTTGACCCCCCACTGTCTATCATCAATACTGGCAGAATTTCCCACAGTTCCGATCGTTTTTAGGAGATAGTGGTTTTTTAGATTTCCTTACACAGTTCCCCTACTGTTTTAATAAGGAAAGGAGGGGGGAGTAATTGTTTTGGTCCTTATTTTAGGCAACCGTATGACTAATCCCTATCTGTTCTTTTATTTATGATTTGTGTCTTGGACTTGTATGAATTATTACTGTTTGGGGTATGACTGTAATACCTATCAGTTTTTTATGATTTGTATTTTATTTTTGTATGAATTATCACTGTTTTATCTTATTTGGTTTTTGACTTTTATCATACTAAAATTCCCCTACTCTTATACTGGGGTGGTTAAGCTTAGAGTATTATATGATGGTATGTTTTCTTTCTATTTTTCACTGTGCTTTATACTTTTTTGAGTCAGTATGATGTAATACTGCTATGTATATATTTGTTCCTTATGGCTTAAATGCAACATGGGGAGGGGGATGGGGTTTGATTATAGTATGTCTTCCTTATGTTTGGGATTATTGTATGACGTAATACTTATTTATGTTTTTGCTTTTCTTTTATTATGCTCTTGTATGATGCAATACTGATCTGTATATAATTTGTTTTATGATTTTCATAAAATTCCCCTGCTTCTTTCGTGTGGGGGGGATAGGGGGTTCTGTTGTTTCAGTTTATGATTTAATTTTGGGATTCCATATGTTTACTTGTAAGCAACTGGAAACTGTATGAATGTAATACTTGTTTGATTTCCTTTGTTTTATGATTTGTGTATTATTTTGTATGGAATTAACACTGTTTGTAATTATTTGTTGTTGAAGTTATAATAATAAAAATTCCCCTATTCTTTTCGAGAAGTGCCATGGGATCTTTAACATCCACCTGAACTATCACCAGAACAGGCAGATGAGACCTCGGTTTAACGTCTCATCTGAAAGACAGCACCTCAGGGGTGCAGCACCCCCCCATGCTGCACTGCAGTGTCAGTATTGGGATAGTAACTCAAGTGCCTAGTGTGGGGCTAGAACCCACAGCCTTCTGATCTCCTGGTCTCTGAGGTGAGTGTGCTACCTGCTAAGCTACTGACACTGACATCTATAAGATTACATAAGAAGACATAATGAGAGTGAAGAGTCCAAGAAACAACTTCATAGCTGCAGTTGCCTCCACATGTCTCCTTGCTCAGTTTCATGATTGATTCTTATTAATTCTTGCACACCTCCTGAACTAGTATTTACTAGGATGACAAATACATAAAAGTTTAAGTAAATTCTCCAGAAAATTGGACAGAAAGGTACAGGAAATCTGGAAAGGTTGAGATCAACTGAGTAACTAAACTCCTTGGATTCCCTTTTCTTTCAGAAGGTCTTTTCCAGCTGCAAAATTCTCACTGTGCTAAGACTGACACTGCTGAGTATGAATCTGTACAGTGCTTAATATGTTAAGTTTAGCAGCCGTGCAGCGAAACATGTTTTTCCCAAAAAGCTAGTTTCAGCTACAATTAAGAAAAGTATTAGCATACCTGTCAAATGTACATGTCTAGGTACCTCCTCTGCTGTGCACCATGAATCCTTTTTTAATTTTTTTTTTATCCTAAGCCTTCTCAGGTCTACAATGCTACTTCAATGCAAAATATGTCACCCATATTTTTTACGGCTGCATGAGTGGAGCTGCACAGGTATTTTGAGGTCACTGTAGGAGAGAAGGGACCATCAGCAGAAACAGTCCCATCTTCTCTTACGGTGATGTGGTCTGCAGTCCACTCATGGTGTCTCCATCTCATCCTTCTTTCACTAATAGAGCTCCCCTCCACGTCACACTGCTCCCCTCCCACAGGCACACTACTTTCTGTTATTTTTTTCCACAATTGTGGAAGTGATGACTGGTGTACAAGATGGCAGTGCAACTCAATCTGTGCATGCGCAAGTATCACACATGTGAAGGTCTGTCGTTGCTGCCATCTTGTGGATGGCATACTCTGTCACCAGTCTTTCCACCGTCAATCTCCACAGCTCTGTCATGGCTCTGCCAGTGCTCTGCTGGCACTGAAAAGCTCATCTCTGCCAAGGCTCCGCTGGCTTTGTGCCGGCACCGGCAAGCTCTGAGCAGCTGTATCAGCTCTAACCAGAGTTTGTTTCTTGAGGAAAAACGTAATTATTTATTATGCTTTTTGCTCTACCACAGATGACCCCGGCACCTCAGCCTGGTTATGGAACCCTGCCTCCACCTCCACATTAGACCACAACCCCTCAGATACCCACTGGCTTGCCCCCCAGGGTGGGGAGTGACGCTGCCCTGGTACAGTGCCACAAACCGGGACTAGGTCTGAGGGTTGGTCCTGGAGGTTGATGAAGGCCAGGGCAGGCTTCATCTAGGGTCGTCCATGGGAGAATTTTTGTAGACTGCACATGGGGGGCAGGAATGTGCAATGATGTCCAGCATCCGTCCCAACCCTATGAGTTACTTCTGAATGCCAGTTGCTGTGGTACCTCTGGCCTTCGCCAGGTGTCCGTCAAGCATCGGACATTTGCCCAGCCCTCCCCCTAGAGAAGGAGAGCAGTCCCTAGGATGCTCAATCCTTCTCCTCCCTGGCCGGTCCTCCGATGACTCGGGTCCATTCCCGAACTCAGGTCGCTGGCGTCACAAGTGGAATTCCAACTGCTGCGCCGACGGGCCAGGACAGAAAAACTTCATTAAAACACTTATAAAATACTCATGTTTTAGTGGCACTAGAAAATGCTACCACCAAATAAAACTGTAAGATGACTGGACTCTTTTATAGTTAAAAAATGGTAGGGTCAAATTTTTGCCCTGTTTCATTGCATTGCTGCTTTAAAGAGCAGCTGGCCCCTTCAGCAGAACATTCAAAAAACATAATACTGAAATTAAATTCAGTTTATATTTCACATTTTGGTATAAGAGTGCTTCATCCTGTTGTTTACTGAGGTCAGTTGCATAAAAACATAACCTTTGTTCCTTAAGAGTCCATCTGTTACTTTCTGTCATTTCACACCTGGCATCATGATACTCTGTGACATCACAATAACTCCCATTCAACAGACCATGACATCACTACAGAAGATTATGAGCTGGATTTTCAAAGGCCAGGGAATGATGCAGGGTGCCTTTGCCAAACAGAAATGACATGCAGGACAGGCTGGGTGAGAACCTGTGCCAAATCCAATTTTGGAATGATTCGTGTGGCAAAATTGGGTGGGTGTGTGCCAGACTGGTTTGCATCATGTTTGCGGTGAACCTCTGAATGCACCATGGTGGACAGGGGGCCTGTGCCACAAAACTGATGCAATATCACCTACTATGGAATTCCCAAAGTCTTCAGGTCCTGCCAGTTCTTAGCCTGGCCAGAGCTGGTCTAATGGAATGTCTCAAATGGGGCACTGGTGTGAATGAAGGCATGTGTGATACAATATTGCACATACTGTAGATAGCAACATGTGAAGAAAATGAAATATAGTGACCAGCCTACACTACATCCTCAGTCTTAATGTAGCATTTGAAAAATGGATATGGAGATAAGAGTAGTAAGTTACCAACCTGTGTGAGTGTGCTTTTTGAAGATGGCTTGTATACCTAGTTCAAGTGCAACCACACAGACTAGAGGTGATATCCTCACAGCTCATGTAGGTTTCAATGGACACTGCAGCTAGGTGTTATGAGGCTGTAAGTTTATGAGTAATATAAGTCATCACCTTTTATACTTTGGTTTATATGATATCTGCCCAGTCATTGGCATAAAACAAATATGCAGATGCAACTGTGGCAGATTCTTGACACAGAAGAAAAAAATACTTTCCATTGTAATGTTTCTTCCAAGGGATCCCTCACTATGCTTACTATTACAAATCAGCCTGCATGTCTGAGCTGCACCGGAGAATGGAATTTTATGCAAATTAAAGAACGATGGAATGACATTCAAATCTCTGCTGTGTGGTCATGCTCCTCTCTGCCCTCTAGCATCATATTTATTTCCATATTTAGGGGAGCAGTGACCACTAAACTAGCTAGACCTAAACAAAAAAATTGAAAGCCCGAGAAGTACTTGACCCCTGCTGGGACAACATATGGCAGACCAAAAATGATGCCACAAAAACACGCAACAACTGATTGTATGCAAAGCACAGGAAATGCTCATGTGCACTAAAGACTAAAAGATAACTGATTCTTGGAGAACCTTTTCCAGGTTCTGGAAGGGGAGGTAGGGTGGGTTTGGTAAGCATAATGAGGGATCCCTTGGAAGAAACAACATTACTGTGGTTAGTATTTTTATCTTCACACCCCAGGAATCCCTTACTATTACAGACTACAAATCAGTACCTTGGGAGGCTGGGTACAGAAGCTATTTAAGGAAAAGGTTCAGCAAGACAGCAGTGCCAAATCTGGCATGCTTTCTGGACTGTACGTCCAGACAATACTGCCTTGTCAAGGTGTGGACTGTTTTCCAGGCAGCTGCTTTACAAATTTCCAGCAAGGTGACCTCCCCTGAAGCTGACATGGTGGCAGAAGTACCACATGTGGAGTGTGCTCTGAGGCCCTGTGGTAGAAGCATGCCAGCCTTGGTATAAGCAGAACTGGATGCAGAAGACTATCCAGTGAGCAGTTGTTTGCTTGGAATCTGGTTTACCTTTGCCCATTTGCATAAGTAACAAATATCTGTGAAAGGGAAGACCTGACTTCCTTAGTGCATTCCAGGCAGTGTGATCCAGGTAGTATCTCAGTGCTCTTTTGACATCCAGACTGTGGATCCTCTGCTCTCCAGAGCCAGATTTTCCTGTAAAGAACACTGACAGAGTGATGGACTGGTTCAGGTAAAATTCAGACACAACCTTAGGGAGGAATTTTCTATTTGTACTTAGGATACCTTATCCCTGTGGAACTGTGGAAGATGATGTAATTTGGATCTCTGCAGAGGGCCTGCAGCTCGCACACCCTTCTGGTAGAAGTCATGGCCACCAGGAAAACTGTTTTTCAAGTGACATACTTTAAATCAGAAGTAGTCATGGCTCAAAAGGGGGTGGGATCATAAGCTTAGCTATGCACAGGTTCACATCCCATGGAGGGACTAGATCCATGACCAGGGGATGCAGAAGCCACTTAAAGAACTTTCTAAAAATGGGGTGCAAATCCACCATTTTCTCTTTACCTGCCTAAAGATAAGCTGACACTGCTGCCAGATACATCTTAAAAGATGAGGGCCTGAGGCCCAGTTACTGAAGGTAGACTAGGTAGTCCAGGATTGTGGACAGATCTGCTTGCAAAGGACTGAGCTGCTTAGGGACACACCACAGGGAGAACTTTTCCTTTTGGAAGCATATGTTTTCCTAGTTGCTGGTTTCCTTGAAACACTGAGAACTTGCAAAACCTCCTCAGAAAGGTTAAAATCAGAGTACTCTAGCTCTTCAAGAACCATGCCTTGAGGCACAGAGACCTGAGGTTTGGGAAGTAATCCTTCCCTGTGACATGGTCAGTAGGTTGTGCCTCAGTGGGAGGTGGATGGGCTGCTTGATGGCGAGGGCTATAAGTAGGGATTACCAGACTTATCTTTCCAATTCTGGGGCTATTAGGATCATGACTGGCTCCTCAGCTTCAAGACTACTCTCAGCAAGAGAAGGGAAGGAGGGAATGCATATAGGAACCTCTCTGTCCAGTCTAGAGTCAAGGCATTCAATGGGACTGAGCCCACTGCCGGAGGCCTGCAAAATAACGGGGGAAGCTAGTGATTCTACCAGGGTGTAAAAAGTATCCAAGCTTGAAACCCAGATGTCCACGGGAAATGGAGAAAATTTAAAGTGCAGCCACCCCTATGCAATCAAACAGTAGTAGTCAATGGGGGGGCATACATCCACCAAACAGCAGTAATGTTTCATCACTTTTCTTCTTTATTGGTTCAGTTGTAACATGGCAGCCAATTCCAGGATGTAAACAGATCTATCTCTGGTGTACCCCACCTCCTCAACACTGTGGCCAAGACTTGCTTGTTCAGGGTCCATTTGTGATGCCCCGGGCTGATCCTGCTAAGGGAGTCTGCCAGGATGTCTTTTCCTGGCAGGTAAAATGCTGATAGCTGCACCTCCAGGGAGTAGGCTACATTCCAGATCCTCATTGCTCCTTTACATGGTTTTGAGGATCTTTTCCTCCCATTTGCTGATGTAGTACATGGTAGTGGTGTTGTCTGTACTAACTTGGAATAATTGCCCCCTAATGTGGGAAGAGAAATACTGTAGAACCAGAAATACTGCCCTGAGCTCCATCAGGTTTATGTGTTCCTGGGATTCATAGGAAGACCACACTCCACTTATTGTTAGGTTGTCCATGTGATCTCCCCAGCCTAGGAGGGGGCATCTGTTGCCAGAACAACTGTAGGTGACTGCTGTAGGAATAGCACACCCTCCCTGAGGTTGCCATCTTCTTCCCACCAGTCCAGTGCTCTTAAAGGAGACTTTGTCACAGGCACTAGCACTGAGAGAGGGTCTTATTTTTGGGACCAGTGGGCCCTTAGGTGGTACTTGATGTCTATCATTTGGAACTTGGCCCCTGCCACTACTGCTGTGGAAGAGACCATTTGGCCTAATAGCTGGAGGAACTCTCTTTCTGACCTGGGCTGTCCCAGGATGAAGGACTCTGCCAGACTGACCAGATTCCTCACTCTTTCCTATGGGAGAAAGACCTTCCCTTGAGTGGCGTCCAGCTCTGCTCATATGCATTCCAGAAGCAGCAGTGGTTCTGTCTGAGACTTTATTTTTATAAATTCACCTTTATTGAACAACTTGAGTATTTTTTAGTGTTTATGATAAAACCCAGATTCTCAAAGGTATGCTGAGTGAGGAGAAGAGAGGCCTTGGTTCCCTGGTAAGATTTCCGAGTGACCAGCCAGTCACTGAGATAAGGGAAAACTACCACTCCTTGTCTCCTCAGATATGCTGCCACCATGGCCAAGCACTTTGTGAACACCCTGGGGGCTGATGAGAGTCCAAAGGGAAGGGCTGTGAACTGGTAATGACCGGTCCCTACCCTGAATCTTAAATACTTTCTGTGACTGGGCCTGACTGGAATATGGAAATAGGCATCTTTTAGATCCAGAGACCCTAGCCAGTCTCCTTGCTGAAGGGATGGTATCTCTGAAGCCAGGGTTACCATCTTGAAGTTTTCCTTTATGAGATGTTTGTTCAGATATTTGAAGTCTAAAATAGGTCACCACTCCCCATTTTTCTTGTGGACAGAAAGTATCTTGAGCAAAGACCTTTTCCCCACTGTGATGATCTGCATTTGCTTGCAGCAACTTTCCTACCTCCAACTCCAGCAGGATTTTTTTCTGTTGGAGTGGGAGGTGCAACTTTTTACAAACCTGCAGTCTTGGAAACCTTTTGAACTTTAGGGTTGGCCCCTGGCTCATGACTTCCAGGACCCATTTGTCTGTGGTAATATTTTTCCATTCCTGAAAAAAGTGAGCCAGACTTCCCCCCCACTGGCAATGGATGGGCAATCTGGACCAACTTGCCAGGGGTTCTGCTTGGGTTGGGCTTTAGGTGCTGGGGTTGGGTCAGCACACTTAGAGCCCTTTCTACCTCTGTCTCTGAAAAAAAAAACCTCAGCTGGGAGAAGTCATAGGTGAGGAAACCATGGGGAAAACATCCCCTATCCCTACCTCCCCTTCCATAAGGTCTGCTGGAAGAGGAGGCCCTTTGCTTATCAGTGTTGCTTTTGTAAGTGGCTTTGTACTCTTCCATCTTTTCATATATGCCTCTGTCTTATCACCAGACAGGAAATTTCCCTCACAGGGAAAATCCATGGCCTTTGATTGAGTATCATGGGAGAGGTTGGTAGTCCTGAACCAAGCAAACCTTCTCAAGAATACTGGGTGAGCCATGACCCTGGAGGTGGTGTTATTGGTGTCCACTGCCCTATAAAACTGGTATTTGGTGGCATCCAAGGCTGTCTTAGCAGTGTCTGCTAAGTCTTGTGCCAAGTCACCAGATGCTTTTTCACTCATGGCCAGAACAGAGCTCCATAGAGCTTTCTGATACTGGGCAGTATAAGCCATGTGGCTTCTTGCCTTAGAAGCAGGTATGCAAAGGTGTAAACTTTTTCCCCATGCTATCCAGCTTCCTGGAGTCCTTATCTGGAGGCTGAGTACAGAGGCTAACTTTTGCCATATCACAGCCCGCAGCCTGTACTACCCTTCATGGTTGGGGTGGGGATAAAGGTACTCAGCATCCTGTCTATCCAACTGGTATTTCTTTTCTATTTTCCTGTTAGTACTAAGGGTAGAGGTTGATGTGGGGAACTGCACTGGCTGCCAGTTCAGTGGCGGATCACCTTCAAAGTTGGATTACTGACTTTTAAAACCCTGCATGATCTGGGCCCTGATTACATGAAAGAACTCCTGATCCCTTACCAACCTGTGAGATCGCTCTGCTCAGCTGACAAGGGGTTGCTAGAGATTCCAAGGGTGATTTTAAAATCTGCTGGGGCCCGTGCTTTTATGTTTGCGGCCCCTTCCCTTTGGAATTCTCTACCCCGTCAGATTAGGGAGTGCATGACAGTGCAGAGTTTTAAATAGGCTTTGAAATCCTTCCTATGGGAAAAAGCTAATGGTTTTACTGTTCATTGAGCTGTTTTTGTTTGGTTTTATAATGTTGATTTCTGTATTCTTATCTTATTGTATTGCGGCTTGATATTTGAAAGGTGCATAATAAATAAAGTATTATTATTATTATGATGTCTGCAACAGCTTGCAGGTTGTCTTCTTAAGAGGCTTATGAAGCAGCAGGAGCAACCTCTTAGTTTGGGTTAACCCCAACATATCCAACAATTCTACTTCATCCTCTTCCTCCTTGGTCTCCTGGATGAAGAGATTGAGGGTGTTTACTATTTGCCTCCCAAAGGAATAGTGTTAGGAGAAATCATCCTGGACTCAGAGAGGAGAGACAAATTCTTGCTCAGGGAAACTGTCAGGCTCAATAGGTTCATCTTCCTCTTTATCATAATAAAATTCAAACCCCTGTTCCTCCAGAACCGGGGTGGGAACCAGAACTGGAAGATAAGGAACTGGCATGCCCATGAGTGATTCCTCGGCCTGGAAGGCCTGGAAAAACTGAAATGCCTTATTCATGTCCTCCACAGAGGCCGTTTTACACCTGTCCATGGATGGCTCCTTTCCTTCTTCAGGAGGAGGAGCAGCAACATGTTTTTGTTTTTTTCTTAGCAGGCACCGACTCCAGTGCCTGCTCAGGAGGTCTTATGTGATTAGTGGTTTCAGGGTACCCCCATTCAGACACCCTGGAATCCAAGCCCTCTTTAGGAGACTTGTTCTTCTGCCTACTATGAGGGTCTGGACCCCCTTCTGAGTGCTTAGGTGACATAGAGGCAGACTGAGAAGCCATCTTGTCTTCTAATTTTTTAGCCCTTTTTTAAATAGTTTTAGGGCAATTTTTATGCAATACGAAGTACATGCTTTTCAGCACAACACAGAGCAAGGTTAGAGGGTCACTCCTGAGAATACTTAGCCACAAAGGAGAAATACTGGAACAAGTCAATACATTTAAATACCTGGAAATCTACCTGGATGGCACACTCGTACTATTTGCCAGCAGATTAGGCCCTATGGTCTATCAAGTCTGCTCAAACCTAGATCCTTAGTTGGGTGCCGAGACCCTCCCATCCCTTGTGCTCCAGAAACCCCTATCATCCATCCCCACCCCCCCGGGACAGGCCATCATCTGATACATCCACTTTCTGTGTCTGTCCCACCCTCTCTTAAAGCTCTCCACTGTGGATCTCTGAACCAGCTCACCAGGCAGAGCATTCCAAGGGTCCACCACCCTCTCAGTGAAAAACCTCCTCCTCTTTTCTCCCCTCACCCTTCCACCTTCCAACTTCAAACCATGCCCTCTGGTGATGCCTCCCTGCTTTAGTCTAAAGATCCCCTCCATGTTTACCCTATTTATTCCCTTGAGGTACTTGAAGACCTCAATCATGTCCCCCCTGTCTCTCCTCTCCTCCAATGAAAACAGGCAGAGCTCCTCAAGTCTGTCCTCCTAAGTCAAATCCCCTAGCCCTCGTATCATCTTTGTTGCCCTCCTCTGTGCCCTCTCCAGGAGCTGTTGTCCCTCTTCAAGTGTGGTCTCCAGTACTGTACACAGTACTCAAGGTGTGGTCTAACCAGTCCATTGTACAGCGGCAGAATCACTTCCTTGCTCCTAGGGTGATCCCCTTGCGATGCATCCCAACATCCTGTTTGCCTTGCTAGCTGCTCTCCTGCACTGCTCAGTGTTATTCATACATGTATCCACCATGACCCCTAGGTCTTTTTCCCCTGTTGAGGCTTCCAGCACCTCCCCTCCCAGGGTGTACCTGTGTTTAGGGTTTCCCCGACCAAGATGCAACACCTTGCACTTGGTGATATTGAAATTTAATTTCCATGTGTGAGCCCAGCTTTCCAGGGTGTCCAGGTCCCCTTGCAGGGCCAACCTCCCCTCTTCTCCCTCAACTACTGCTCCCATCTTGGAGTCATCCGAGAAGAGACTCATTTCACACCCTATACCATCCCTGATGTCTGATATGTATGCATTAAACAGGATTGGACCCAGGACCGAGCCCTGTGGTACCCCACTACCAACCTCTGTAGGGTTCGAGAGCTCCCCACAGACCACTACTCTCTGAGTCGTCCAGCTATCCAGTTTTCAATCCATCTGACCATCAAAGGGCCTACTCTAACCCCATCAGTTTCTCCACCAGACCATTGTGGGGGACAGAGTCAAACGCCTTGCTGAAGTCCAAGAATAATACATCCACAGGCTTACCTCTGTCCAGTTCTGATGTTACCCATTCATAGAACTCCACAAGGTTGGTTTGACATGATCTACCTGGCACAAACCCATGCTGCCGACTATCCAGACCTCCCACCTCCTCCAAGTAAACCCCCAATCGTTCCTTTAGTATACTCTCCATTAATTTTCCCACCACGAGGTTAAACTGATGGGTCTATAGTTTCCTGGTACTTCCTTGACCCCCCTTTATGGATTGGTACCACATGTGCCTCTCTCAATCCCTAAGGTACCCTCCCTGTCTCAAGTGACTGCTAAAGCTCCTCAGGGGTGCAGCCAGTATGTGTCCGCCAATTTCATAGTACTTCGGATGAATGCCATCCTGCCCAGAGATTTGTCTTTTCTTAGGGCCTTGAGGGCAAACCACACCTTGGTGGGATGGCATCGCCCGTCCTCCACCTTACTGGTCTTTTTTATCCTTATCCAGATGTGACACCCTGGGTACCTTTCCCTCCCTTTGCTCCATTTCTGTTGCTCCACATCCCACTCCTGCCGCTTCTATCCCTTTGTGCCTTGCTTTGTAGATATCCATCCCCTCCCTAGTGAACACAGAGGCAAAGTACTCGTTAAATACCTCTGCCTGGTCCTTGCCTCTTCCACCCACCCTCCTTCTGATCTCAATCTGCTGAGATGGCCCTTGTTTTCTCCGCTCCCCAATGTACCGGAAGAACCCTTTTCCCTCCATGTATCCTGTGCCAGCCGTTGCTCTTTACTGGACTTAGCTCCCTCACCATCGGGTGACTTTTCTAGATGCAAGCTGGTACATTTCCTTATCCTATCCCTCTTGTTGTTTTATATTTTTTGTAAGCCGCCTTCTTTTCTCTGACTGCTACCTGGACCTCACTGGACCACCAGCATGGTTTATGTGACCTTGCTCCCTTACGTTTCAACTTAGCGCAGATCCTGACTGCCTTATGAAGTCCCCGTTTTATGACCTCCCATCTCCTTTCCACACTTGTCGTTGAGGTAATCCCCTTCAAGTGATCCTTGAGAATATTTCCCATGCCCATAAAGTCTGCCCCCCTGAAGTCCACTGCCAGTGTCCTAGATCTCACCCCACTCCCCCAATGCTTATTTGAAACCAGACAGTATTGTGGTCACTCCCAGTCAGGGGGTCCTGTACAACCGAGTCCCTTACCAGATCCCCATCTGCCAGAACCACATCCAGGACATGCCCCTCCCTTGTGGGCTCCATCACATGCTGTGTTAAGAACACATCCTGGAAGCCATCCAGCAGCCTCTGCTCCTTGGCCACCTTAGAGGACATGGTTCCCCAGTTTGTACCTGGCATATTAAGGTCCCCCATCAACACCACTCCTTCCCCTTTTGGACCACACTGGGCAATGATGTTCTCACTTTCTCCCTTCACATCAAGCAGCTTATAAAAGCTTATAAAATCCACTAATATAAAACTTGGTATCCTTTACCAACACTGAACTGCCATGATGTCAGACACGCTAAAACTTATCACAAGTTGCTCTATTCTCTCTCCTCTTTGGGCTACAGTCTCTTCATATACATGGGTCTGGCTCTGACACTGCACTAAGAAGGGTCAAAACACTCCTAAACAAAGCCTGCCAACTGGTCCTGGGTGCACACAGGCAGACACACTCCTGTGTACTATACAAAGAAACTGGCTGGCTCCCTCTCCACCTCAGGTGCAATACCAGGCCTGCCTACTAGCAAAGAAATCCTTGCTGGGGCTTACGCCTAGGCCTTCATCTGTCTTCTTTGAAAAAGCACAACCCTCCATCAATACAAGAAGTGCCTCCAAAGGAGGACTGATCGTTCCCTTTAAACATACTACAATAGCCCAGAGATCTCTCTCCTATTGTGGGCCCAAGTGGTACAATGACCTACCTGCTGCCATTATTGATTGTACAAGGCCCAGCCAATTTAAAATAGGGCTACAATTTCACCTTGCAAACATACATGACTGTCAATGTTACCACTAGCCTACGACTGCCAACTATTAGGTCCTTTCCCCAGTCCTTCCAAAGCCTTTCTGAATTCTCTCTCACACCTCTCCCTTACATGCTTCTGCTGAATTGACCACCCCTCCACTCCCCCTCATCTCCCCTCCCTCACCAATCTCTTCCCTCCCTCCCCTCCAACAAACACTTCCCTCCTCCTCTCCCGCCCTTTCCTTCCCCTAGCCTTCCTCTCCTGCCCCTCTTCCCCTACCCCTACCTCTCTCCTGGATAAAGCCATGCCTGACTGCACCTAACTACCCCCAGCTGATTTGGGAGCCCCCCTGTCATGGGTTACTCCCTGTTATCTCCTAAGTATGTACCACACTCTCGTAGTGTTGATTCTCATTGTCTACTCCGCAAGTGTAAGTCCTAAACTTCTCACTTGCTGTCCTTCTAAATTTGTTTGTGTTGTAACTGCACTTATTATGATGATATTGTAAATAGCATGTGATGTCATGTACTTCCTCTGACTTGGAGCCTTTGTAAATGAGTCCTCAGCTCAAAGGTAATAATCCTAATCTGAAATAAATACATAAATAAATAAATAAATAAATCTCAGAATTGGAGAAAAGGTGATTAGGACCCAGGCACCTCAAACACAACTCATGGCAATCCACCTTAGTCAGGAGATTAAAACAATTGTTACAATTTTTGAAGCTTGTAGGTCCTGACCTCTATTTGATCTGTCAGACATGCCAATCATGGCAAACCCAATTAAACTCAGTTCCAATACAGGGAATTAAGAACATTTGTGGTTCAGTTCCAAAATTACCACAAACAGCTAACAAAAAAGCAAATTTGAATGAAAAACAGAGTAAAAAGTACCAAGTACATCTCGGTTCTTATAAAAAGGGGAACAGGAATAAATAACAGCCGCTAGTCGAAAAATAAGACAGGTTTCTAATTGTTTTTGTCTCTCTCTTTTTTTTAACGGATATAGGAGTTTTACATGGTTTCCAATTGGGGAAAAAAACATGAAGGAAAGGGTTTTCTCTGGTTCCTGGGAACCACTCGAGGACCAGAGAAAAATGCTAAACTGTAAAATAACACCTAACTACACAGAGATTCAAAAAGTAACAGAACTACTGATAGAAAACCAAAGAAAAAGTGGTAAAAATCGTAATCACTAGAAGATAAACAACGAGAGCTCTTTAGGGCTGCTTCTTTTTCAGATGGAGAAATCAATTTGATGTTAAAAGGTAGAGTGGGGTGTGACTATGCAGCAGAGATTTGAATTTCACTCTATCATTAGTAAGTAGTAAGCATAGTGAAAGGTTGCTGGGGTGTCAACATTGGAAATAGCTCCCTTAAATGTTCATTCAGTTGACAGAACCATAAATCATGCCAAGAGCACATTAGCCAAAATTATTGTTCCTTGCTGTAGGAGTGCATGAACTCACATGCAGTTGTCCAAAGATGGTCTCATCCCTCTTCCCCAAGCACAATAAACCACAGCACAAAACTGCCTTGGGCATGAGTATGCACACATCTGTACAGTAGATTCCTAAACAGCAGTGGAATGGTAAAGATCCCAGACTTTGCATAGGGGATGTGCATGATTAGACTGGGTACAACACAATTGAATATAAACGGGTTTGTGCTACCAAGTTGCTGTGTGCTATGCAGTGGCTTCCACAAGCAAACGCATAACAGACAAGTGTCAGAGCATTAGGCATGTTGTTACAATACTGGAGACTGTAGTAGAATACCTCATTTATTGGTACACAGCATGGGAAGTTATGATTGGGTGGGGGGGGCTAGTTTTACAACACGTAAGTTAGTCACAGATGTTTTTGACAGATGGCTCCTCTGTATGGCAAGCTATATCTCCAGGTAATGGATTGCAATAACATTACTGTAGCCGTATACACCAACACTGCTACCCATGGTAGGCAGGCATACTAGGTAGAGGACACCATATGGCATACTGCTGCAAATGTCTGACATGGCATGCATGGTACAGATATAACCTGTCCCAGAGCATGTCCTCTGGTGCTGCCAGAGACATACACATACAGTACATGGCAGTAATGTACTGTGACTACTCTGCCTGGGCTGGTGATGGCAGTATGTAACTGTGTGAGTAGAGGGCCCCCTATCCCCTGTAGATCCACATCAGGGCATGTTGGGGCATAGATACCAGTGTCCACATTCTGTACATACATCTCATGATGCTCAATCCCAACAAGGCATGGACACTGGCACTGGTACTCCTGTACTGTTGGCTTGCATGCACAGGTTAGGACACTGTACTGGAGTTAGATACACTGCCCTACATGGATGGGTTCCCAGTATCTATATCCTTGTACCCTATATTCTCAATGGTACCTTCAGACTGTAGATCCCTACCTTGCCTGTTATATGGCAGCTGACATTCAGTAGGGTATGTCTTCCTCTGTAGCGAGTGCCACATCTTCCATTATACCTGTCCCTTGCATCCTGTCTTTGATACAGAGGACCACTTGTGGTAGCTTTGGGGACTTTACCACTGACCAGTTTTGCACCAAAATCCAGCACAGGGTCAGTGGCACACCACATGATGCCACAAGCTGGCTGTTGGATGCATCTCTTGTAGCTCTAAGGGTCCTTTAAAAATCTGGCCCTATGACTTCAAGTGGTGAATAAGCTGCTAGGGTAGATGAACTGTAAGGGGTAACAATCCTGTTTAGTGAAATCTGCTCAATAATTGATAATGGGGAAGAGACAACTTATGTAACATATTCATTGCAAAAAACATTAATGGACTAGTTAGGGTTAAACTGACAAAAGTAGGAAAATGTGGCATTAGGGTTCCCAACCCCCACCTTTCAGGCAGCAACAGGAAAAAACATTACGGTTTGAACTCTCCAGCATCTTTTCAAATCAGGCGTGGGGTGTGCCTTGAGGTTGTCCACCCTAATGTTTGCCCCATTTCATCAGTAAATAAGCTGAAATGTGTACAGTATATGAGAACAGTGTGAGCATTAGGGCTGACAACCCCAAGACACACCCCATGCCTGATTGTGAAGATGCTGGAGAGCTCAAAAGCACAATGTTTTCTCCTACTGCTGCCTGCAGGATGGGGGTGGGGCATTAGGATTGGGAACCCTAATGTCACATTACCCTATTTTTGTCAGT
Source organism: Neoceratodus forsteri (assembly GCA_016271365.2). Taxonomy (NCBI): domain Eukaryota; kingdom Metazoa; phylum Chordata; order Ceratodontiformes; family Ceratodontidae; genus Neoceratodus; species Neoceratodus forsteri. The sequence continues at coordinate 239,376,941 of CM057459.1, read as the reverse complement.
TTAATGCTAACTAGTACATTAATTAAATTTTTCAAATGAATTTCCTTACTTTTTGAGATAGTATAATCATATTCTCTTTACCTGTGAGAGCACAGGTTCCTCCATAGATGCATACATGTGTGTTGCTGTGGAAGCACAGGGCCCTCTGAATCCTGTGCTTCTGTTTCTGCCAAAACAGTAATTTCTTTCCTTTGTTGTATGGCTTATTAAAGAGCAACTGATGCCTTTGAAAAAGCTTTGGAAAACATAATAGTCGGACACAGTTCAGCTTGTATTTCACATATCTTCTTTAGATTTCTCCTCTTCATTATTTGTTACTAAAGAAAGTCCCATGAAAACAGGATCTTCATCCCTTAGAGCTCATCTGCTTCTATAACTGACTTCATAAAGCTCTGTTGTGACATCACAGTCTGTTGCTATGGGAATAACTGTGATGTCACACGCACAGTATTATGACATCAGGTTGGGATGAAGCAATAGGAGCTTATGAACCCTCAGGGAACAACTCTTCTTTTTTCATGCATCTGACCTCAGTAATAAATAATGGAGATAAGAAATACAGAGCTAATGAGAGATATATGTTGCTTTGTGTTCAAATATTATGTTCTTCAAAGTTCTTCCTGAGGTGTCAGTGGCTCTTTAAAGTTCCAAAGTTATCCTATGGGAATTTACTTTTTTTTTTAATTTTTTACGCTTTTTTATATTGCCCCTAAATGTTAAGGGGGTATGTGTTATTCTTGTAATACTCATGAAGTCCTTTGTTTTGATATATGGATTGTCTCTTGTTGAAGTTCCAATTTTATCATAATAGAATTTTCCTTTTTCTTTATATTGCCCAAAAATGTTTGGTGGGGGGTATATGTGTTATTCTCGTAGTAGTCATTAAAAATATAGTGTACTGCCTGGAATTAATAGCGATTTTCAGATGCAGTCAGCTATCACTTCCTATATTTGAAATATATTTTTTTTGATTTTCTGTTTGCAAATTAGAAAATGTTGCACCTGGCAGTACTGGGCTGAAGTGTGGAGCAGCACTCAATTTGAAAGCTAAAATAAAAGTCAGTTCTGTTCCTCCCACTACATCAGCAGAAATGTGACTAAATACACTGAGGCACCATAATTCTTGCAGTCTGAGCAGTGACTTTCACAAGTTACCAATCAAAATGCAGGAAATTGTGATATCACTGGTAACCAAGAACAGCCATTCCCTGCTGCTTCATGTAAAAGAGAATAATCTGGCAGTTGGAAATGGTTCTCCTTGGTTACTAGTGATGTCACAGTCAGTGTGGTCTCGATGTTGATGTAGTGGGAGGAACAGAACTGACTTTTGTTAGCCTCCAGACAGAGTGCTGCTCCACACATCACCCAAGTACTGCCAGGTGCAAAATCTTCTAATTAGCAAACAGAATAAAAAAAAAATACTTGAGATATAAGAAGTGATAGCTGACTACATCTGAAAGTTACAATTAATTCCAGGCAATTTCCAGGTAGTACACTAGCTCTTTAAGGCCTTTGTTTTGATATATTGGTTTTCACTGAAGTCCAAATATTGAGGGAGTTATGGCTTGTTAAATTTCCAGTGTTATCCTATGGGAATTTTCACTGTTTAATTTTTATGTTTTCTATGTGGGTCCTGAATATTTTTAAGGCGGTTATGTATTTTTCTTGTAGGACTCATTAACACTGCTGTTTTGATATATAAATTGTCCCTTAAGTCCAAATATTGAGGGAGTTATGACTTGCTGAAGTTTAAATGTGAGAAAAAAACTAGAGATGTTGTGAAGTTTTAATTCACTGGCAAAGTCAACAAGTTTGTCTTAGTGGAGCAATCCACAAAGTTTTGCTATTACTCTCAAAATTCGCCTATGCAACTTCACCATCTTTTTTTGCAGAATTGCACCTGTGAAGTATAGAATTTTACCCGTGAATGGTGGGATTTCACCTGCGAAAGGCAAAATTCTGCCATTCGCAGGCAAAATTCCACACTTCATTGGTGAAATTCCACACTTCATGGGCAAAACTTTGCACTTCGCGGATCGCTCAAAACTCCCTGAATTGTGCTAAATTTACAAATTAATATGCAGAGTGAAGTTTCCCAAATTCGCCCATCTCTAAAAAACTCAGTCCGAATTCTTTTTTCATATGAGGGCATTCTTTTTTTGTATGAACGATAAAAGCATATGGGAAAGGATGCCTTCATACAAAAAAATTAGAAATAGAAAATTCTAAATTCTTTCTTCGTATGAGGGCATTCTTTCTCATATGAACAAAAAAGCATATGAAAAGGATGCCTTTATATGAAAAAAGAATGGGGAAAAAAATCTAAGTCCAAATTATTTTTTTGTATAAAGCCATCCTTTTTCATATGGACTAATATTTTTTTCGTATGCCCATATGAAAAAAGAAAATCAACTCACAAAAAATAATTTTTAAATGTTAAGAAAATACATTTCTGGGTAATTTTTCTGGAAAGTAAGTGCAGAATCCACCTAAAGTGGCCCCGATTAGCAAGATGCATGTTGGTGTGTATGCAGGATGTTATTTCTGAGGGTCTTGAAATAAAAAAAAAACAGAAACAAGATTGCAGCCATACAGAAAAAGATTTTTTCCTCACAAAACATGATTCCCACCAATACAAAAAGGGTTCCTTTTTCGTATGGATAACATTATTTTTTCATTCCAGGCATATCTCGTAGACTTGTAATTAGCAACTACTTGTAACCAATCACTTAGCAGCTAGTATCCCAATGTTAGATACCTGAATCCTTGTCTCTGTAAATTGTGCCAATGTAACTATTTTCTCGTCTCTTGACGTGGAACCTTTGTAAACGAACTCCAAGCTCAAAGGTTATTTCTGAAGAGTTAAATAAATAAATAAAGCAGCTATCCAAAAGACTGTACTGAACATGCTCAGAACCAAAATTTCAAAAAAAACTAATATAATACTAATAATACTAATATAATACCAATATAATAATAACTTTGGAATGTATTAATATTATTTACCAAACCAGTGAAGGGCACATCTGTTTGCCAAGCCCTTTCTATCCTGAAATTTTCAGCCCAAAATTCCAAATCATTTGGGCACTAGGCAATGATAAAAAAAACAGGAAGAAACAGCGATTTTTTTAAACATTTTTACTATCTGCATCTTGCAATCTGCACATTTGAACAGAACCAAACTTGGCACATCAAGGGATCTACCCCCTGAGATTGTGCATCCAAAATTTCATGAAATCCATTTAACAGTTTCAAAGATACTAAAGTGCAAAGTTTGACACAGAAACCCCTGCTCAACCCTAATTATAGTGGCTACTATTCATGTGGGACATGCTAAACATCCACTCTGCCAGCACATTCGAGAGCACATCAGATCTGTAGTACATTTCAGTACTGAGACCCCTGTTGGAAATCACATTGGCTGATATCATAATGGTGATCCAAATTCCTTCAAGTTACTAGGAACAGAACATCTTAAACCACCACCTAGATATACCCTTTGAATTTGCTGTTACCGTTTGGCTTAAATGACTTACTGGATAGTATCCCCTTCCTAGAATCTACATACCTCCTCCAACACTCACAGCATGCTGTCCTCCCATTAAAGAATACTCAGCACCCCAAGAATATCCCTGCTTTTTTTGGATTATCAGGGGGACAACTACTGTATCTGCCTGTATGAGTCATTTATTCATCCTTGGATTAATTTTTTACATACTAATCAGTGTGACTTCTGTTTTTGGTTTTCTTCCTGTGTATTTGAATGCATTGGCACTTATGCTGAGAAACTGCTCTAATGTTAGATTTCTACAGACAAGTTATGTACAATCGGGGTGGGAAATTCAAAAGAGTTGCACCATGAGCAACCCACCAGTGTGCCTCGGCATGATATTCAAAGGGGCAGGATGCGCTGTGCAACCCGATGCACCAGGTTGCACCAGTAATGTATGTGGCGCAAGTGCAGGGGGTGAGCCCATGCATATGTGGCACATCCCGATATTCAGCCCAGGATGTGCGGTGCATATGCTGGCACATACCTGCCTTGCGCCACACAGGGGGGGCACAAAGTTGTGCCCGGCGAAACCAGGAGCAGGTCCTGTCCACCTGCAGGCAAGCTGCCATATTGCAAGGTGCAACACGGCAGCCGCCTACTGTTGGTGGCCACCCAACCACCCAGGACACAGGCCATGAGCCCCCCTACCCAGGGGGCATTGTGCCCCCCAGCCCGATCATGGGCATAGGTTGAATAAACCCTGGTGGTCCAGTGGACCACTATCCATTGCCCCATTCTGGGCATATGTTCAAATGATCCCTGGTGGTCCAGTGGACCATTCCCCCTTGCCCGATCATGGGCATCCCTTGTGGTCCAGTGGAACCCCCCAGCGCCCGATCGTAGGCAGAGCAATCTATGGACACCCTGGCCGTCCAGTGGTACCCCCCTCCCCAACTGCCCATTGCATTCCCAACCACCCTGCACCTCCCCAGTCAGTGGCGGGTGGCAGCACCCCACCCACGAGCCACCTAATTGCCCACTGACTGACAGCATACAGTAGGGATGTACGCCTATTGGTCCACTGCGTGGGCCAATGGACGTGCAGATCATACTGTACTACACAGTCCCGAATTGTGAATGAGCATTTATTCACAAGTCAGGACTGTGTAGTACAGTATTACCTGCATGCCCATTGACCCATGCAGTGGACCAATAGGCGTACAGCCCTACTGTATGCTGCCAGTCGGCGGGGCGGCTTATGGGCAGGGTGCTGCCATCCACCAGTCAGGATGCAGGGTGGCAGGAGACACAGTGGGCAGGTGGGGAGGGGTACCACTGGACCACCAGGGTGCCCATAGATCATTCTGCCTGTAATGGGGCACTGGGGGGTTCTACTGGACCACCAGGGATTTGTAACCTATGCCCACGATCAGGCACTGGGGATCAGCCCACTGGACCACCAGGGAGATATGTAACTTATGCCCATGATTGGGTGAAGGGGAATGGTCCACTGGACCACCAGGGCTATCTGACTTATGCCCACGATCAGGTGCTGGGGATCGGTCCATTGGACCACCAGGGATGTGTGACATATGCCTGTGATCGGGCAATGGATAGTGGTCCACTGGACCACCAGGGATTACTTATACACATGCCCATGATTGGGTGAATGGGAGCGGAGCCCACCGTGGGGCAGCAGGGCATCGGTCCCTGACAGCTGCACCCTGGCAGGGCGCCAGGTGCAAGTTGACGGGGATCGGCTCACCACATGCAAATGGCCCTATTTGCTCCTTGCATGCATAATGGCCTCATTTACATGCCCACAGCTGAATATCGCATTTGCTGTGCCTAGCGCAACCGCACTTGTGCTGGCACAGCCCCTGCTCCCCTTCTGCCACTTGCACTGGCACAGTGCCACTGCGCCATGCGCAGTGCGTGCACCCTCAGTGCCATATTCAATGGTGCTGAGCCGTGGTGCAGCACCATTGAATATCACCTGGTTCCTGCCCTGGTGCAGCCCAGATGCACTGCACCCAGGCTTGCACCCCTGCCTGGCGCAGTCTGAATATCCCACCCTCTATGTTTGCTTGGATGAGTCTTTTGCTCATCCTTGCATTCGTTTATTAACGTGTGTCAGTTGATTTCACAAATTGCCACTATATTATGACTTAGGTTGTTTATTATATTCACACTGAAATAGTTCCTATTTCTTTTGATTCCATTTGCATCTTGCTTCAATCTACTCACAGTATATCAAATGTCTTGTTTTTCTAACTGAGACTGATTAGTTTTGGAATATGGTGTCAGTGTAGTTTTGGTACATGGTATTGATGCTATTAGGGTTGTTTACTTAAACACTTATTTTCTTATCCCTTACCCACACTTCCCCCCACCCCCACCGTCCCTCCCCATACTCAGCTCTTACCTTTCCACGCTTTCCCTCTCCCCTTTCCTTTACCTTCTTTCTCTCCCCCACCACTTTCTGTCTTTGTAGTTTGCATATTTTGCTCCACTGACTGTTGGCTTTTCTTTTTTGTTCACACTTTTCCATTTTATTAATATTACCTCTTTGCCCTCCTTTGTTTACTACCGTGTTCGTTTCACCTCAACTTTAACTTTTTCTCTCTCACATTCACCATTGTATGATTTTCATTTCTTTATCAATGACATATGCCTAGTATGCACTTATTCATAGCCAGGCATTTCTGCCACATACTTTGTAAGTTTCTTCGTATACTGGTTTAGTTGGTGAGACCAGGACCTCCCATGAACTCCTGTTTCAAGTGCAGCTATTCTACAATTTTTTTTGAATGTATATCTTCTGTACACACACACATATATATATATATATATATATATATATATTAGAGGCAAAAAACTCAGTTTAATGCATTAGTTGGGGTTGTTCCACAGCAACAAAAGTGAGGAAATTTTGTGTTAGGGTTGAAAGCCCCCTTGGACTCCCCAGCCCACCCCACTGGCATCATAAAGGCATGGGGTCATCGGCCCTAACTCTCACCCCATCACATGTGTAAAGAAGCAGAGGTATAGGAGAGTGGGTGAGAGTTAGGACCGACCCCAACGCGCACCCTGATGCCGGTTTGGGGGGTATGTTGGGGGGTCCAAGGGGGGCCTTCAACCCTAACACCAAATTTCCTCTCTTTTGTCGCTGTGGAACAACCCTAACTAATGCATTAAATGGATTTTTTTGCCTCTAATTTCCCTTCTTTTTGAGAATGATGACGAGAAATAGTGAATGTATTGTGGAGTTGGGAGCACGGGCCATGATGTCTTGTGACACAGTAACAGGAACAGCAATGCAAACAGAAGCGCGAACAGTGGTGCACATAGAAACATAGAAACATAGACTTTGACAGCAGATAAGGACCGCTAGGCCCATCTAATCTGCCCATTTCCCTACCTACAGGATAGGCCGCAGATCCTAGTTAACTAACAGCCTATATCTTCCTGCCCCCCACAAGAATTGCCTTATGTCTGTCCCATGCATTCTTGAATTCTCCCACAGTTTTAGACCCCACACTTCCTCAGGAAGGCTGTTCCATGCATCCACTACCTCTCTGTGAAATAATACTTCCTCACATTGCCCCTGAACCGCCCTCCTTCTATCTTTAAATTGTGTCCCTTGTTCTTGCAAGTCTCTTTTTCTGAAAGATGCAACCCTCTTGGACTTTGTTGATTCCTTGAGGTACTTGAAAGTTTCTATCATGTCCCCTCTCCCTTCTTTCCTCAAGGGTATACATATTAAGCTCCTTTAGTCTCTTCTCATACGGCTTCTCTTGCAGACCCTGCACCATTTTAGTTGCCCTCCTCTGACTGCCTCTATCCTGTCTATGTCCTTGCAGAGATGGGGTCTCCAGAACTGGACACAGTATTCAGATGGGGTCTCACCAACTGTCTGTACAGAGGGATAACAACTTCCTGTTTTCTGCTGCTGATGCCTCTCCCTATACATCCCAGTATACCCCGGCCCTCCTACTGCCTTCTCACATTGCTTGCCTTAAGGTCATCTGATATGATTACCCCCAGGTCCCTTTCCTGCTTTGTTGTTGTACTACCTCCCCACCCATTGTGTATTCTTCCTGGGTTCTTGTTTCCCCAAGTGCTATTTTGCACTTTTCTGCATTGAATCCTAGCTGCCATCGTCTGACCATTCCTCCAACCTTGCCAAGTCCTTTTCATCCTTTCCACGCCTCTGTATCAACCCTGTTGCAGATCTTTGTGTCATCTGCAAAAGGCATACTTTTCCTTCCAGTCCCTCTGCAATGTCACTGATGAAGACATTAAAAAGGACTGGACCAATACGGAACCCTGCGGTACCCCACTAGTAACCCCTCTTTCTTCAGAGTGGACTCCATTTACAATTACCTTCTGTGTCCTGTTGTCCAGCCAATGTTTTACCCAGGCTACCACCCTGGGACACACTCCCAGGCTGGTTAATTTGACTAATAATCTTTTGTGTGGGACTGTGTCAAATGCCTTGCTAAAGTCTAGGTAGGCCATGTCCACAGCCCCTCCCTGGTCTACTACTTTGGTCACCCAGTCAAAGAAATCTATTAGATTCGTCTGACATGACCTTCCCGCTGTGAACCCATGCTGCCTTGGATCCTGTGCTCCACTGACCTGTAGGTACTCAACTATTCTTTCCTTCAGAAGTGACTCCATCACTTTCCCTACCACAGAGGTCACATGGTAATGCAAACGTAAATGGTAAAGGAAACATCAATAGAAACACAAGCGAAAGTGACATCGAAGCGAACAGTGACACAAACAGACATTGAAGTGCATACAAAAATGCAATTGGTAACATGAACAGTGATGGCAATGGTATTTTAAATGGAAATGTTAAGTGTCACAGCAAAAAGAATGTGAAAGGGAACAGAAATGGAAATGCTAATGCAAGTGCACACGTAAACACAAACCGTAACGCGCACAAGCATGGTACCGCAATTGTAAATGCAAATGATAAAGTTAACATGAAGAATAACACCAAAGGAAAGAGAAATGGAAACAGGAACAGAAGCACGTATGGAAACGCAAACCGAAACGCGCACGGGCACAGTACCGCAAATGTTAACGCAAATGGTAATGGTAACAGCAACAATAACGCCAAAAGAAAGAGAAATGAAAATGCAAGTGAGTACAGAAATGCAAGCTGTTATGTGCACGGTCATGGTACCGCAATTGTAAATGCAAATGGTAACAGTAACAGTAACAGCAAAAATAACGCCAAAGGAAACAGAAACGAAACAGAAACACAAGCACGTACGTAAACGTAAACCATAATGCACGTGCATGATACCACAATTGTAAATGAAACAGGTAATGGTAACAGCAACAATAACGCCAAACGACACAGAAATGCAAACGCAAGCGCAAGCAAAAAAGCAAACCGTAATGCACACGGTGGCATAGATGGTAATGGTGCCACAAACGGTAACGGAAACGCAACTGGAAATGTTAACTGGCACAGTAACGAAAGGGCACACCCTTCTTTTCCCCAAAAAATGCATTGGAAAACACAGTGAAAACAAAGAATGTATACATAACAATGGGCCTCGGAGGAGAAAATGAGGACTTGGAATGTTAAATTGCTTATATCTCAGGAACCGTACGACGTAGAAAAAAATGTAAATTTCATATGAATTACGACTTCCCTGGCTAGTTCGGTAATTAGGCCCCATGTGGGGGCTACATTTTTAGACAAAGTCCGTAGTCTCGCACCGCTTCCTAGATAATGGCCCCGGTGCGTGATTTGACGTGGTAATGTTATCCATTGGGAAAGTGTCAACTTTGGAGTGCCTTCACTGTGCCGCCCTGTAATATTTTTTCACCAAACCACCAAAAGGCACATCAGTGGGATGTTGGCTTTCTTCCCTTCAAATTTCAGCCCCAAAGACCAAACCATTATTTTGCAGCAGGGTGGCAAAGGATTCCTGTAATGCAGCAGATGCCGTAATGTTATCCTATGGGAAAAAGTGTCAACTTTGGAGTGCCATAACTTTGCCGCCCTGTAATATTTTTTCACCAAAACAGTGAAAGGCATGTCTGTGAGATGTTGGCTGCGTGCTCTCCAAATTTCATCTCAAAAGACCAAACTGTTCTTTTGCAGCAGGGTGACAAATAATTGCTGTCATTTTGCCATAGCCTGGAAAAGTACTGTTGAACTTTACGAAAGCTTTCGCAAATTCATTCGACAGTGTAGCAAGTGCGAAAGTACTTTTTCCAGAAATTTGAAAAACATATTTCTGGGGTGTTTTGCCCCAAAATAAAGACATGCCTAGCATCCTCAGAGTCCGACTAGGTGAATACAAAAAGAATTAGGTTGCTAGAGGGTCCTACATTTAAATGGCAAGCATTTTTCTGATCACCAATTGAAAACAAAATGGCAGATTTGCGAAAGTAAAAGGGCCATTTGAGAAAGTAAAATCTACATTTGCAACACTTTCAAACTTTTTGTTAACTTTTCCCATTGACTTATAATGGGAACTTGTTTTTTTAATAACTTTTGAACCATTTAATATTTTTTCATGAATCTTCAAAAGGCAAGGGAAAGGACACTACAACAGATAAAGCACAGGAACACACCAAAGGAGCCAAGTTGGCTTTCATACAGAATGGAGAGGACATAAGACAATAGGGAGGCATGTATGGGACATTTTGGTAACAGTAGAAAATCAAACTTCACCAAGGCAAAGAAGAATGAAGGTGACAGCAAGGGTACATGGAGAGTTCTGAATACAAAAAGAAGCTTGATAATAAAATTGGCAAACTGCAAGCAATAATGGCTGCAGAATATTCGGATGTAGTAGCCCCATGGTGGGGCACACCAATATGACATAGGAAGAGTGTGTTGAGTTAGTATGGCACCAAATAACAGATAATAGGTTAAAAGTACAGGATTGGATTACTATATAAACTGCCAGGCCAGAGGCAGACAAAGATGAGGAACTGTGTGTGCCCTCTCTGTTGTACCAAAGCTGGACTGCTAGTGGTCAAGGCTCAGAACATCAGGCAACAGAGCCTTTGGGGGTGGCAGTACCAATTATCTAAAACTCTATTCCCCGACATATTCGTGAAGCCAAATCAGTAGAGGCCTTCAAAGCCTCTTTCAAAACATTTTCATTTGAGCATGCTTTTAATGAAACCTGATTTAATTTAGTTTTAAACTGTTGTATATTTTACTTGTTTTATATTGGTTTGTGCATGTAAAGCACTCAGAGCCCTTGACGGATTGAGTGCTATACAAATAAAATTTGCTTTGTCTTACCTTGCCATATAGGGTGTTCCACACTGGACACCAATTCATGTGATTAAAATGCCTATACCCATATTGGGGGATGAGTCATATGAGCAGAATGACCCAGTTTATATTCCTCTACCCAACTTGGAAGCTAAATATATTGAAGGCAACCTGAGTTTTTTTGTTCTAGCTCAAGAGAAAATTTGAATCTTGGTTTATAGGTCCTCGCATACAATATATCCCACAATATAATAAGGTTTGCAGGACAAGAAGAGAATACAAGAATCCATTGGTGGAGGAGCGGTTCAAAAAAAGGGGGGGGGGTCAAAATGAATGATATAATTATATGACAGTTTCATGGTCTTGGAAGTCATGTTATTAATACTGTGGGAAGGTGATACTACCATCAATGGTTCATGGTATATCACTGTTTTTGGTCTTTCAACCAGTTCAGAGGGGTGTTTTTTTCATCTGTGCCATTTCTCCCTCAATATAGTAATAAGAAATATGTACCTTAATTTGCCAGGCTTGTAACTTCTTTGTGTGAGCCGAGTGGCCGTAGAGTGCTGCAGCCCCGCCCCTAAAATAGGCTTAAGGATGACACAGACTAGGGAAGGGGTTTGCAGGTGCTCTATGTAGAAACAGTATTAACAGGATTGGTGGGGGGCTCTCTAAACCTAGCTGCATTATTTTTGTTGGCAGTTCTACATGTATGGGGTTAGTTATAGACCCATACAGAAAGAACTTCCAGAAAAGGTAATGCAACTACCTTTAGAGAGTCCCCCTCATCCTATAGCCTATTAATATCTACATAGAGCACCTGCAGCCTGTTCCTTACTGTGTGTACTTGTTAAGCTTATTTTAGGGGCAGGGCTGCTGCAGTGCTCAACAGCCGCTTGGCACCTACACAAAAGATACAAGTCAGGGAATTTACGGTACATATTTCTTCTAAAGCTAGCTCTTTAGGCATCCAACTGCTTGGTATGAGTTGCCTGCCTGGAATAAGTCAGCTGCTGTTTGAAATACTGTACAAACATGACCCCACCCCCCCACGTAGAATCCCACAACATCTACAGATTATGTCTCCCTGCATTCACTACTGGACTCTGCGTTTTCACTGACCAGATCAAATCTAAAGTGAGGTTTTAGTGAAATCAATGGTTGTACCAGCAATATACAAAGGATTCTAAGCAATAAAACAGTCTTTCAAGTATCTAGTGGTGATTTGTTTTCTACAGAGTACACTCTGCCCCTTGTCTTCCTAATAAAGTTGGTTTATAAACAAAAGCAGTGGACTTTATCCCCACCATCCCTCTCACACACAAAAATATCTGACCTATCCAACCTCCTGGCATAACTGGAGAGTGATGGGTCTAAGAAATAGCTTAGAGTGGTGGTGCTCATGCTTCTCTGTAAACATAATCACAACTTATCATTAGGTTAAGTTTTCCCATTTTCTTTTCTTTCTTTATAACCCTAATCCTCAAGTCTGCATTAGTATGTACAGGGTTGCAAAGGCTCTAAAGGCGGTTACTTCCAGATCTGTTTGCTTTTCCCAGTTATTCCAGGAGTCAGAAAGCCTTACCCCAGACGCCATTGCTTCTGTACCCACCGCAGTTCACCAGTTATGCTGCAACCAGCATGTTACAATTCTATAGCTATGCTATGCATTAACAAACATTACATTTTATGTGGGTCAAAACTGAAAACTGCATGGCACTTGTCCCAGTCCCCCACTCTGAAATGAACACTGCAGCCTTTCTTCATTTTGAGACTGCTTTAGCATTTGTGCTGCTTTAGGCTCCTGTTCCAGTACTGAACTAGCAGTGTAGCCTAGAAGTCAGAGTAAGGAGCTGTGAACAAGTATGGTACATTCAGCAGACCTAGGTTTGATTTCCACAGCCTCCACATGCATACTGTGTGACCCTAAGCAGTTACTCCCAGGTAGCACATGAAAATAGGTTTTGGGCCTAGGGGCCTATCCCAGTTACCAAATAATAAAAATAAATAATGAAATAAAGGGAGCATCCCATAGACTTTCATCAATTTTCTCAATACATTGTCTTTGAACGCTCATTAACATCATTTCTGGTGACTAAAATGTATTAGCATGCAGCAGGCAGTGCTCCATGACTTTATAGGACAATGGTTATAGTAAAACCAGGACCACCTTGTAAATAAGCATCACTCAATGAAGCCTTTTCCAGGTAACACACACACACACACACACACACACACACACACACACACACTTTGATGTCCATTTTCAGGGAGGCAATTAAGTACTTGGCAATTTATAGCCCTTGTCACGCTCAATTCCTAGGAAAAGGCTGATTTATACACAACTAGGATTTCAGACTTTTTTTTAATTTCTGAATAATACCAATTCTACCTTATATATTTAAAGTGAGTTCTTTGTAAAGTCTGTCACTGTCTGATGAAGTAAGCTTAATTTTTTTAAATCTCTTAAATCTTATATTTGTTTATGTGCCAGTGGGAGAAGGGAAGGGCACAGTACAATTCAGTGAGCTCTTCTGAACTTGGTTCTTGCTGACTTCCAGTGAATGTGTATGGTGTGTGCCAGACTTAAGACCACATACAGACTTAAGATAACAGGCTAGTAAATCCTGTATCAGATGTGGGGTGTCAAAATGTACATTTTGGCCCCGATTCTAGAAGGTTGGTGCAAGTCACCGCCAAACGTGACTTGCACCAATCGCTATTGTGACATGGACATTGCACCCTATTCTAGAAGGGGCAGGGTGTCCGCGTCTCAGTCCTGTGACTTGTGACATGCAGCCAGGTACGCTGAACAGAGGGTGTACCTGGCGAGGAGGTCGCAAGCCGCAACTGCAGGTTACAAGTGCTCTCTCCCCATTGCCCACACACTGCCAGTGCACCACAGGGCTAGAGGCCCCCTACCCAGTGTCATGGTATCCCCAAATCACACCATTGCCAGCGTACTGTACAGTATGTAAAGTACAGGCATACATCCTTCATCCTGTATGTACACCTGGTGGTCTAGTGGCCCCCACCCAGCCATGCCAGTCCACCCAGCACCCCCGACCCATCCCCAGCCAGTAACTGGCACAGCCCACCTCTCACCTCCACAGCCAGCCACCGACTGCATTCAGTAGGAGCACTTACTGAATAGACATGCTCAGAAATTAATTTCTGAGCATATCTTTGATAGCGCTCCTACTGAGCCTGTCAGTGGCTGACCATGGAGAGGTGAGAGGTGGCTGGCCGTCAAGCTGGCTGGGGATGGGTGGTGCTGGTGGACTGGCATGGCTTGTTGGGGGGTGGGGGGCCACTAGACTACCAGGGATGGTCTGGAGTAATGCCAACATTTGTGGCAGTGACTTGGGGTAGGGGCACGGGTGGGGGAGTTGACAGCGCTGTCCTGCAGGGCATTCAGCAATGGGGGATTCTGGGGCAGGGGGTGTGGGCAGCCCTGCAGGATACCTACTGGGGTGTGCTTGGCATGGGGGTGGGCACCTGTGGATTGCCTGCTGGGCTGCTGGTGGATCTACAGGACCCCCAGTGGGCATCCGTAAGTTACACCAGCTAAAAGCTGGTGTAACTTACATTGCCAGTTCTCCTCTGGAGGTTCTTGTAGAATCTCAACATTGGGGACTTTGTTGATGCCCTTCTGGAATGGGGTGCAACTGATGCCATAAACCCCCAGTGCCATGTCGCAGGGGGTTTATGGCGCAACTGCTGGCATAACAGCTCTTCGTGCATAGTGGCCCTGTAACATGTTGCAGGCCACATTGTAGAATACGTGCCTGTCATAGCTTCTGGCGAAGTTGCTACTATGGCCATTCTCTACTTGGCACAAGTGCTGTTACCCCAGGTGTAACTTTTCTAGAATTGGGGCCTCTGACCCCTACTTTTGAAAGTGAGGGGTTGGCTGACCCCTCTGACCCCCCAGATTTGCTGCCTATGCAAGAACCCATACCATACCATTCAATAGAAAAGAAAGTTAAATGTTTCAGTTGCCATTTATTTCCAGTGCAGTCAGAAACAGAGCTGGGTGAAGCTGGGAAACATTGCTCTATGAATTAATCCGTGAATTTATTGCAATTCGTGGATTAATTTGCAGATCTGAAGTGCGAAGTTCAACTCACAAAGTGTGGAATGTTACCCATGAATGGCAGAGTTTTGGTGTGAATAGCAGAATTTCACCATTTGCGGTTGAAATTCTGCCATTCGCAGGTGAAAATGCCACTGTTCATGGGCAAAATTCTACACTTCGTGGCAAAATTCTGCAAAAACCAAAAGAGCAAAATCACATCGGTGAATTTTGAGCCGATTAGCAAAAATTCATGGATTGCCCTATGGAGGCAAATTTGCTGACTTTGCCAGAATTTCACCTGTGCATTTAAACTTTGCTGCATCTCTAGTCAGAAAAAGGTGATACAGGAGCAATTAGCAAGTAATTAAGCAACAGCCCTTTCACATACATTGGTGACAGTCCCCCCTTAGGGTGATTATTGAAAAAGTAAATTCTACGAACAATTCATTTTATAGATGATGCCCTTATAACAGCAGGCCTGATTTCTGTCCTTAGCAAAATGTATACATAGGCACTTAATGAACCCACAGTCTCCGAGTCAAAATCTTACTCCTGGTACTTTTTTTACTTGCCAAATGTGAGACGCTAATTAGGGAATTTTGTTTGGCATGGATTTCCAGTTATTTGCAAACATTTGCTTTTACCAGGTCCATAGGGGGTGGTAGGTAATGCTTGCTGGCATATTTTCTTTTGATGGTCTGATCTGGTGGTAGATGTTTAGAGCTGGTGGGAGTTGTTCTTGACTGACTTGTCACACCATAAGTTTGACACCTGTTAGATAGTATAGGATGCTGCATGTTGTTTCTCTGCTGCAGTCCCATAGCATTGAGGCTGCAGAAGACAGACTCATTTCCTGTAGATGATGTGTTAGAATCCTTATTTATTTATTTATTTTTATTTTATTTATTTATTGAATTTTGTTGATGTTGACCGGGTAGGCCCACTGAGACTAGAAGTCCCTTTTTCAGGGGCAACCCTTGTGTGGGGAGAATACAGATTGTAAACAATTGAAAATTGAACCAGATTAAGCTGTTGGTGATATTTTTAGTGAATGGTGGATGATACCATTCTTTTGTTGGCTGGTATCTGGTGTTCTGATACCACTATTATGGCATCCTTAGATGTTGAAAGATACCATGTAATGATGATGATCGGTACCTAGGTGTTAAAAGGTACCATGCAACACCACACTGAGAATTGTGTTAGATGATGTGAGATTCCACCTGCTGGTGATGGCAGCAAGATGCTCAAAAGGCACCACCCACCCTTCTATGGAAGTTGGTCATTTTAATAATTCCATAATTTTACAGTGAGTGCAAATCACTTTCTGTCGCACATCATTAGACTGAAAGATGACCACAAGAAATGTTGCT
This sequence comes from Neoceratodus forsteri, assembly GCA_016271365.2. Lineage (NCBI taxonomy): Eukaryota > Metazoa > Chordata > Ceratodontiformes > Ceratodontidae > Neoceratodus > Neoceratodus forsteri. Next base: position 239,360,736 of record CM057459.1, on the reverse strand, counting down.
TACATTGCAGCTTTAAATTTTTGATAAGGTTATTTTACCAAAGTCCACAGGATGTTTTTTTAATTTTGTCCTAGTTTATGTAACATCCCAAACTTTTAATTAGAAAATTAATATACAGCACATATAATAAAAGATTCATCCCAGTACAATATTATTAGAAGCTTCAAAGCCACACAGTTATGACAATAAACAGGCTCCTGTATTTCACAAGGTGAGAATTAATACATTATAGAATAAATGTTTTAAAACATTTCTATTAAACTTCAGTGTTTTCATACATTGGTGTCATAACAAGATGCCTGTTAGAGATATTTCATGTCTAAAGAACTTTCATGACCACAACTGATAACATATTTATAATGTAATTGTTTACTCATCGAGTTACTAAATTTTCTTTTCCAAAACAAAGAAATCTGGTACCTGCCAAAATACAGGATGGAGACCCTGGATAACATTGCAGAACTAAAAAAATACAGCCATTTCAAACTACAAGAAATGGCATACTTTCTCTTAGCAGATAAGTAAATTAGGACTTTAAATGAGACCAGGAAATCTGGTGACCCTATATGGCCCTCAGAGTAAAGATTGGGTGGATAGGTAGGAGGGGTGTACCACAGATGGTGTTGGGCACCTGCCACTGGAGTTTTATTTAGAAATCAGGTGGGTGGTAGGGGGAAATGATGTTGGGGTTTGGGACTGGCTGCTACTGTCTTTCTTTGGTAAAAGGTGGGTGGTGGGGGGGTTACTGGTGGTGGGGAGGGCACTCACCATCTGTGTCTTTCTTTGAGATCAGGCAAGTTGATGGGGGACCTGTGGTGCAGTTGACAACCCCCTGCTGCTGTCTTATTTTTAGATCAATTGGTTGGGGGCAAGCAGGGGGGGTTTGGAACCCACTGCCAGTGTCTTTTTTAGCAATAAGGCAGGCAGATGATGTGACCAGCAGCAAGGTTTGACACCTGCTGCCAGTGTTATTAAACATCAGGCATGCAGGAGGAGGTTACTAGAAGAGGGTAATGGCAGTGGGGTTGAGCACCTGCCACAGGTTTACATTAAGACTGGGTGGGTGAAAAGGTGATTAACTGGGAGGCCCATTTTTTATGTCTTGAAATTGCATGAAAATGGCAGTTTTGAGTTATTCAATGGGCCCCCCCACACAACTGATGTGCATCACATTCACAAAAATTCACTTATGGCTAGAACATTGAAAAATGATCTATGCATGTAAAAAAACAGCCCTTTGTTTTCTAAATACTTTAAAAATGACACATCTTTCAGTAAAACAACCTATTCAGCCACACTTGGGCCAGTTTCAGGTTTCGGCTCCAAGCCATTTTTGTACTATGGGTGAGCAAACAGGTGTTACTTTCCATATTTTTGAATTTGCAACCTTTTAGCACCTTTAAACCTCTGAATGACTCTTAGCAAAATTGACAAGATGCAGAGATCCTGGTACCAACTCACAGTATACCAAATTTAGTCATTCAGTCCAGGGTGGCTGTGTTACGTAGGTGTAAAAATCAGAGTTTAACATTAAAGGTGCACTGTCAGCTTTTGCCCTCCATTTTTGTAACTTCCAAACATTGAGCCTTTTGGCACACACCTACATCAACTGTAGTGTGCAATACCCACATTGGACAAAAAAAGAAGGAAATGCACCAGATTTCTACATTGTCACTATTATTAGAGTTTACCTCAACCCGAGGTAATGTCATGCATCCCCGGAAGCAGATCCTGGTCCAGAATGCACAGCAGACATGAGCACAGTCCCAAAGTGGCATTTTATAACATGCCCACTCTACAAACATGCTCCCCCTGTAACTCCTACTGTTGCAAACTGAGCCTGGTATTGTAGCATGCAAAATGAGCACCACAGAAGTTGTCATTTATTTTTCCCAACCAGAGCTGAAATCCCATGCATGCATGGAAGAAATGTGTGGAAAGATCCCACACATGCGCAAGAACGTGCCACCACTGCGCATGCGTGGAATTTCGGCTCTGGTTAGGAAAAATAAATTACAACATTTGCGGTGCTTGTTTTGCATTCTACAATACCAGGCTCGGTTTGCGATGGTAAGAGTTACAGGGAGAGCATGTTTGTAGAGTGGGCATGTTATAAAATGCCACTTTGGGACTGCGCTCGTGCCTGCTGCACGTTCTGGACCAGGATCTGCTTCCGGTGGTGCGTGGGTCAATGTAAATCTTAATAATTGTGAAAATGTAGAAATCTGGTGCATTTCCTTCTTTTTTTAGTCAAATGGGGGTATTATACACTGTGGTTGATGTAGGTGTGTGCCAAAAGGCACCATGTTTGGAAGTTACAAAAACAGAGGCCAAAAGCGGACAGTGACCCTTTAAACTAAATACTTAACCCTAATAATAAATAAGTGCTTCTGTGCCTGTATGATATATTTTGAAAAAAAAAATGCATTTAGGCATAAGTTGGAGTTAAAGCACAAATACTTAATAGCAGGGAAATGAGACTAGCAGTTTGCAAAGTGACCAGAATTCACTATGTGAATTTATTTGTGAATTCCATGGAATTTGCAAAGTTCAAATTTGCCGAATTTGTTAAGTTTTACTGGTGAAGTGGCAATTCTTTTCTACAGTTGACCACAATTCTCTTGTGGAGTGGCCTCTTTGCCAAAAACTTGCCATTTCACAGTAAAAACACTTCTATTTCAGTGAAACTGAAATTCCTAAAGTGTGCAGAAACTTTGAGAACCATCATCATCATCATCATCAGTATTTATTGGCAAGCAAATTGATAGAAGCTTTCATTTTTAGAAAATGGGCTTAAACATTCCAGTAATCTCATTGGCTGGCAGGGGTACATTAACTTACAGTGAGAGCCCTGTAAGTAAAAAGTACCAGCCATGACAACCCTGCCAGCCTCATAAATGGTATCCTTGTGCCCAGCCTGCTTCATCATTGGCTGAAGGACTGGGCACAAAGTTTCAAACTGCCACCATTTTTTCCCCATTGTTTAGTGATAGCAAGAGACTGAGGGTCACTGAAAATCGCACCCCTCCCCCCCACACACTCATGCCAGTAACGGAGGAAAATACATTTCTGCTTTTTTGTATTGTCCTGTGTGCAAAATGAGCCAACTGCATTTTTTTAACACTCGCTTTATTGTGAGGGACTTGACCCCCACCACCCATACCACAGTCAGTGAAGAGACTGCCAAAATAGACAACATGAAACGTTGATTTCGTGTTCATTTTTGTTTTCTTTTTAGCACACATCTTTTGCTCATGTACCTCTCTCCTGAACCTCATTCATACAGCCTATGACCAGTCACCCTGTCAGCCTTCTCCCGAACTCTTCTCCACACTGCGGGATGCTGGCTGCCCATCTTCCTTCTCTTCCTCCTTTATTCAACACCGCGACCTACACTATCTCTGCCATACATGCTACACCCCCCCTTTCTGGCTACATAAAAAAATAGTAGCTTTACTCACTGCAGCAGATGGGACAAGGAGCAACCAGAAAAAAAGAATGAGAACTCAGGAGCAGCAGACAGTGACCGCGCGTCACTCCAGCAACTGAAAACCATTCACTTTAGCATGGTTTTTCACCCTGCATTCCACTCTTCCTTCCAAAGACAGCGCAGTGGGCAGCACAGCAGTTTTATAATAATTAAAAATAAACTGTGCCACAAACAACACAAGAAACACAGAAGGGAACAAACAAATAAATGATGCAGCTCAAACATTACAGGACACTACCAAACATAACAGCACCCTCTACTGCCAATGCCAGTAGAGGGACTACTTCACCCAAAAAAGGAGAAAACATTTAATTGTAGTCATTTTTATAGAACTACTTTAGGTTTTTATTGTAATCCTATAAATAATGACACAATTTGCCCATTTTCTAAGCACAATAATACCCTCCAGGGTGGGCAGTATGGGTAATACAGGACCTTCCAGGGGCTATAAGGCCCTCCGCCTGTGGCATTGGGCCTCATTACACCCCTGGGCAGTCCGGTATTGCCCATTACCACCCACCCACCCTGTCGGGTATTATTGCTTGCATAATTGCATCCAAAATAGATAAAACAATACAAAATACTATTAAACAACACATACGTCTAGTTAGACATGTAATACAAATTCAAAGTACAATTGTTCCAAGAATGATAAAAGTTTAAAATAAGTGAGAGTAAAAGTTCAACCAAAGCAATCACACTGGCTAAACAGCAATCTGTCAATAGAGTCCTAAAATGGGAAATAGGCAATAGGGCATTTTGGTTACATTTTTTCCTAATTACTTCCCATGTCTGAGGAACAGAAACAGATAAAGTATAATCCTCAAATTTTGATTGGGATCTAGGTATGGAGAAATTTGAGAATTTAGCTGACCTGAGATTATGATTGGATTCCAATTTATAAAGTAGTGAATTTTAATTCTATATACAAACAAGTACCAATGTGTTTGTCTTTGGCCAATTAAAGAATCCCAGCCAACTGCAGCGTATAGCTAACAATGGTGTGTATTCCAAGGTAAACCACTTATAAATCTAAGGGCACTATGGTAAAGTGGATCAAGTACACCAAGTATTGTTACAGTGATATTTCTATAAATACAATCCCCATAGTCTATTTGAGACAAAAATAATGAACTAACAATTTTCTAAGTGGGAAACTAAAATCAGCTTTATTTCTATTAAAACAAAAAGCTAACAACCTTTTTAATTTAGAAGAAAGATTTTGAATACGAAACTTAAATGTTAACTGGTCATCCAATGTTATTTCTAGATATTTGTAAGTAGAGATTCCTAGTAATCTTTGCTCCATTATTAGATCTTAAATTCAATTGGGAAGTACCTGAACTCTTTTTCTGTGAACAATGCCCACTGTATCTTCTTTTCATTGAGCAATAATCTTAGATCCAACAGTACAGCCTGTACTTTACTAAAGTCTTTTTGTATAGTTTCAACTGCTAAACTTACATCACTGTGGTGATTTACAGTATTGTGTCATCAGCATAAATGTAAACATTTGTTGAACTAGAACAGTTTTTAGGTAGTTTATTTATGTATATCAAGAATAGGAGGGGCCCAATGACTGACCCCTGGGAGACCCCCCTACTAATTGTTGCCATGTCAGATCTGATTTCTCCTGTTTTAACACATTCTTGACAGAAGGACAAGTAAGAATAAAACCATAACATTGCAGTAAATCCTAGATCCATATTTTTTTAGTCTGTTTAGTGGAATATTGTGATCTACAGTATTAAATGCTTTTGATAGGCTGAGAAAGATTTCTGGTGTGCTATGTCCTATATTAAATGAGGTAAACTGACGTGGGTCCCCTCCACCTGCAACAGACCAGGACTTACTTCAAAACTTTCTTCTTTCCTTCAGGGTGGAGGTGCTGGTGTGTTGTCCAGAGCCAGGCAGACCTTCCCTGAAGGCTCTCCAGACCGGGACCCAAGCAAAACATTTTCCTGCCTACCCGCCCCATTCCCTCCTCCCCTTAAATTCTTCTTGATCCCTCCCACCAGTTCCTGTGAACCAACTGCAAGAGGCATGATGAAAAGATCAGTGAACCCCATTGCCTGAACTATATATATGACAATCTACTGAGTCTGAGCATTCGTATTCAAACTGCATGCTAACCTATTAGGGTTCCATACTCTACCTGACATTATATAAGATTCACTGAAACTGCTCACTGCTAATCCTGCTGTTGCTTAAATTAATGGGTTCCCATGGTATTCATTGTTTATAATTACCTAGCCAACTACTGCCTACCATTTGCTCAAAAGCTGCCCACTAGCCTAACTCTGTTTAATAGTCTGCTAGTTGTTTCTGAAGTTTACTGATGTCAATCATAGAATCACCTGCTGTTGTTTAAATTAATTGTTCCCCAGACCAAAGGATATTATAGACTAACCATACTTGCTTAAGCTTACGTGGCCATTCACAGCACTATCTGCTCTGCCCTAAGTTAATTGTTCCCCACTTTATCATTTGTTGTCTGTCATTCAGCTGGTTAATTGGCACCCAGCTACTATCTGCCAGGGATCACTCTTTGGAAGGTAGGCTAGCCTAGACTTCCCCCCAACTGTTGTATCAGCACCCAAATAAGCTACAACTGCACCCTGAGCATGGTGGCCCTGAACCCTAGCCCAGGGCATCACTCTTCCACTAGGTCTGACAAGATTCCCCCGTATCGGCCTAATATGGGACTTCCCCTGGCAACAATATACACCCTGTGTCTCCTTTAGGTAGACAGACTTATGCACATCTGGGACACAGATTACTCAGGGACCTTGCACCAAAATATGCATCTCCCAAACTTTAACATTGGCCCTTCCTTCTCAGGCTTAGACTCGCTTCTGGTTGCCCATGAATTTGCTAAGAAGGGAGCATGCTATGAGGCCTTCCAATACTCTAGAAGACTTTTCTGCCGGCACAACTCCCTATTCCCAACCCTAAAACTCTGTGTATCCTTGCTGCACTACTGCTACTGGCAGGTGATATTCAACCCAACCCAGACCCCCCAGTTGCCAATCTACCTACTGTATATCCTCCCCACAGGACCCACACTAGATGTCCTCCAAGGGACTCAAGATTGTGCACATGAATGTCTGCAGCCTATGCCCCAGGATCCATGAATTGCATGCCTGGCTGGATCTCTATAAGCCTGACATCCTTGCTGTGTCTGAGACCTGGCTAAAGCCCCAAATCCTCATGCATGAGGTTGATGCTGCAGGCTATAACACCTTCCACAAGGACAGGGTTAACAAAAGAGGGGGAGGCATGCTCATCTACACAAAGGATAGTCTGGAGGCATCACTCATCAGCCTCCAACATGAGGAATGTATTGATGGTGAAACGCTATTCATATGGATCACCCTGGGCCTCTCTAAGCAACTCACCATTGGGTGTGCTTACAATCCCACTAAGATAGCCCATCAAGCCTTAGAGTCTCTCACCAAAGCAATGGCTGAGGAGATCTCAACTGAACTACTGATTCTTGGTGACTTTACTCTCAACTGGGCCCAGGGATCAAACCTGGCCATCAAGTCACTGGTCCAAGAAGGCAATCTAGTGCAAGTCATAACTGACTCAACTAGAATTAACTACAAAATGGGCAACCATACCACCATTGACTGGGCACTGGTGTCTAACCCAACCAGCATCCAGCTTGCTGGCACCATGGCAGATGTTCTCAGTGATCACTCTCCAATCTACTACACCTGGAAGAACAGAGCCCCCAGAGTTACCCCCAGAATACTCACTACATGTGACTACTCTAAATTTGTTGCTCACCAATTCAATGAATACTTCAGCAACACAGATTGGAGCCATCTACAACTCCTTCCCACATTCGACGAGTTGAGGAATACTTCCAGAATTCATTCATGTCTGCAGCCAACCTCTTTGCACTCCCAAAAAAACTGTGTGCAAAAAGCAACTGTTATAAGTGGATCACCCCAGAACTTAAGACCCTGATGTTGAGCCGTGACAAGGCCTGGAAGAAGTATAAGTACACTTCACTCCCAGGAGACTTAGTGATGTACAAAACCCTTAGGAATCAATGTAGGAGAGCCACTAAACTGGCCAAAAGGGTGTACGTCACACACCTCCAGAAAACCAACTTAGGGAACCCAAGGTTATTCTGGTCCCACATCAACAAACTGCTGAAGGGCAATGGCAGGTCCCAACCAGGTCCCATTGAGGTCAATGGCCAACTTCTAAATGACTGCCATCAAATTGTCACATCCTTCAACCTGCATTTCAATAATCTTGATGTGTACAAGACAGGGCTACTACCTCCAAATGCTGAGCACATAACAAGCGAGACCCTCTGCCTCAACAGACCTCCCTTCCACCTGTGCCTGGTCAAGGGGACTGAGGTCTTCAACCTCCTAAAGTCCCTGAAGCCTAAGGGATCTGGTGGGCCTGACGGAATCAACCCAAGGCTGTGCAAGGCTGCAGCCCCAGTAATCACCCGACCACTAACATGGCTCATTAACAGATCCCTACTCGAAGGAGTCATCCCTGACATGTAGAGGCAGACCCATGTGGTCCCTATCCACAAAGGTGGCCCCAGAGAACCTTTTGGCAACTCTAGGCCTATCTCCTTGCTCTGCACCCTCGCAAAAATACAGGAAAGGCTAGTCTATGGACAAATCCGTGACTATCCAGAGCTACATCAACTACTAGCCCCCTCCCAACATGGCTTTAGAACAAATCATGGGACTGACGCTGCCCTGATAAAACTCTCGGCAGATGTACTGAGCACCATGGACAAAGGGACTCCAACTGGGGTGATCTTCATAGACCTATCCAAGGCCTTTGCCCTAGTCAATCATCAACTCCTGCTGACTAAGCTGAGAACACTAAGCCTGGACCCCCACTCCCTCACATGGCTTGGGAGTTATTTATCTGGTCAGACACAGAGAGTCAAGTGGAAAGGAGCATCATCTGATCCACTTCCCCTCAAGGAGTGTGTACCGCAAGGGTCAATATTGGGCCCCTTCCTCTTCTCCCTGTTCACCAATGATCTAAGTAACCACTGTGGGGGAAGCTCAGTGGTCCAATATGCAGACAACACTGTAATTTACTGATCTCTTGACAATCTGACCAAACTGGGCCCACATCTCCAAGCTGACTTTACAAGGCTAGAGACCTGGCTGATAGAGAACAGATTGGTCCTTAACACTGTGAAAATCAAGGTCCTGCTGTTTGGTCATAGATCCCTAGGCCACGATAGATCCCAAGCACTATTGCTCTTTTCAGCCTCAGGGAACTGCATTGATGTTGTGGCTTCCTTCAAATACTTTGGCCTTTTGCTGGACCAAGGCCTCACCTTAAAGAATCATATCAACCAGGTAACCAAAACCACTCACTCTAAACTAGGAACCCTTTATAGACTAAAGGGGCAGCTGATCCCTGAGGCCAGGATCACCATCACCACTAGTGTCCTCCTCCCCACCTTGACCTACACAGCACCAATCCTGCAAGGTTTGGCCACACATGATATCAACTGACTGCAGGTGCTTTACAACAAGGTGGCAGGCTTTGCCATACAGTCTCATGCCAGAAGCCATCACTGCGAAACCTTAGCACTTCTAAACTGGCCAACACTGGACCATCACCTTCACTACCCCCTACTCTGCCAAACTCACAAACTGCTAAGCCCTTCCTCTCCAACCAGCATCTCTGGGCTCATAACCCCAAAGCATAACAGGCAGAACCTCCAGACATCTTGCTGAATCCCACTCGAGCAACCCAGAGTGAGGACTAAAATGGGTGGCAAGTCTTTTTCCAGCACTGCCCCCTCACTTTGGAACAAACTTCCTCCTCCTGTACAGGAAGCCCCATCTATTAAACATTTCACACAAGACTCAAGGCCTACCAGCAAGAGGCCAGCTCATGCCATTACCACGGGAAATGAGCAACCTCTCAAATCCCCTTTCACCCCCCCACTACTCACAACTATGCTCAATGCATTGATCATTATCTGCACTGAACTGTTAACTAACAGAAGAATTGTCAACAAGTATGTATAGCACTGCTACCTAGCTACCACTGTCTATGTCTCAAAACATGTCAGAAGTCTGTATACTGTAAACTTGAATGTATGTAAATGCCTATGTATGGTTAAACCTTCTCTGTAAACCAACCCAGGTCACCCCTTAACAAAGGGACTTTCGAGGTCCAGTGGGCCTACCCGGTCACCAAAATAGAATAAATAAATAAACAAACAAACACACACATCACTGGTTACCTTTGACACCACGTTAGTAGTGTTGTAACTTTTTCTAAAACCAGATTGACAGTCAGTCAGTATATTATGCTTAGAGAAGTACAGATAAAGCTGTTTGTGGATTAATCTTTCAAAGAGTTTTATTGTTGGTGAAAGGATAGTAATGGGTTGATAACAACCAGGATCTGATGCCTCCCCCCCTATAAATATAGGTATTATGTAGGCTATTTTCCAATCATCAGGCATTTGTGATGTTTGTAAGGAGAAGTTGTAAAGATAAGCTAAATGCTAAGACTAAATTTTAGCAGCAATTTTATAAATAAATGGCTCTATAGTATCAAAACCTGCTATGTTGTTAGTATCCTATTTAACAAGCTCCCCATAGACATCCTCCTCTTTTATGCTACTAAAAGTAAACAAAGGCCTATCATACTCCCTCATGAAATCAAAATCCAGAGAGGATGGTGTCATATTAGGGTGCCCCTTTCAAAGGAGAGGCTAGCCTCAGAGAAAAATGCATTGATGGCCAGAACCTGTTCTTTTGGATTATGCATACTTGTGTTATTATAGGTTAGAAATTTAGGTAAAATAAGATTAGTATCCTTCCCTTGTAATGATTTAATACCATTCCAAACTTTCCTTGGATTATTAGCTGAGCCTGTGAATTGGTCCACATAATATCTAGATTTAGCTTTTCTAATTTCTGATGTACAGCTATTTATGAGAATTTTTTAGGCCAGTTTGTCATTATAATATTAGGGTGCCCTAGCCTTAGTCCATAGGTGTTCTTTGTCCATTTCGAGTCTTCTCAGATTATTAGTAAACAAAGGAGAATCTTTACTTTTAACTCTTTTTTTAACTAAAGGGTTGTGTTTGTTTAGAACAGCCAGTAATGATCATTTGAAAAACTCCCATGAAGTGCTACCATCAGGGCAAGCATATGTCAAGGTCCAATTAATATTATTCACATCATATAAATAGGCCTGGTCACAAAATAATTACAAATTGTGAATAATTATTGTATGGGCAGGTAAATACATTTTCATGTGATGTCTAACACATGCAATATAGCAGTAGTCACTAATATCAGAATCAAAAACAGCTGAAACATATTTTTGAGGCCTTGTCAATATGAGGTCAAATAAAGTATCCTTTTCAGTGCTTATTTTATGCAGTTCTAGTTGGAGTGGTAATTAACTGAGAAAACTTCACAAAGGTGAATTTCAGCCACTTAACAGTCACTTTGTGGACAAAGTTTAAATTTGTAACACCACTAAACTGGACATTGGGATAAAATGTTGGAATTTTCATAAATACGCAATGTGATTCCTTAAAGTTGCATAGGTATTGCCCTAACGTTGGCACTGTCTTTCCAGGCACTGACATTTAGTCACAAATCAATTGTCTGAGGGAGGGTGTAGAAGTCAGGGTAATACCAACACTACTTTAAGCAGTTGTTCAACACCTGAGGAACATCACACAACAAAAATTGTGAAGCTTCAGGGGAAATAATATTAACACTGAAATGGGGTCCCGGTGTCAGATCCAGTGGTGGGGTTTCTTGTGTAGTTTGACTCTGGGGATGGGCTGCTGGGCTAAATGTCATAGCTGGGGTTGGTGGGGACTGGCTTGTCATTAGGGATTGTCTCCCAGTGCTGAAAATATAGTAGATACATTTTGATACTTTGCTGGCATTAAGGATGGGCTCCCAGTAACACACAAAAAAGAAGTTGGTGGTGTGAAGGTTGTTTAATGACTGCCAGACATGCAGTGTGCATGTGACTACATCACTGGATAGGTTTACAGGCTTGGGAAACCTTTAAAAAAAAAAACATTTAAAAAGTACTGTGTATTAATGGTTGGTGTTTTTTAAAATGTCCATAGCTTATTCATTTTAAATGATTTCATTTCTTAATCTACAAAAGCACCACATTTTAGACAAGGTTTAATGAACTTGAATGTTTCAGGTTTGCAATATTATTTGTCATTTTTATGGAGAGTAAAAAAGTATTAAACGCATTTTTACAAATTTAAACCCCTCTAGCATAGCTAGTAAACAGATTTATTCTACCACATTTGGAAGATTTATAGCAATATTTCAAAACACTGAACATGTCAATTTTTAGGTTCTTAGCTTGAAAGATGGCCATGTTTTGAATGATTAACATAGAAGTGCCTACTCAAACCAAACTATTGAAGCGCTGTGGCACTGACAATGCAGATTTGCTCATTTACTCCTTCACATAAATCTTGAATTATGGCTGAGCAATAGGACATTTTGACCCATATATGTTCTCCAGTGTATTTGTTATTAAGAAATCATTTTAAAAAAGGACTGAAATGAATGGAAACAAAAGAAATAACAAACAAATAAATACATTTATGCATGAGTTAAGGCTGAAGCACAAAAGTAGGGAAATGTGTAGTTAGGCCAAAAAGTCCTCTGAATCTTCATGACTGCATGGTGTCTTCAGAGTTTGAAAAACTGCTCAAAGCAGTACTGATATTGCCCGAACTTCAGCACCTTCTCTGTTGTTGTATGGATACATTTCTGTACTTTGAAAGACAGTGCCAAGCTTCGGGTAATGCTGGTGCTTTGACCAATCATTTAAACCCTGAGGAACACTCAAACCCTGAGTAACTACAGATTGGTCAGTCTTACCTCTATTGTAGGTAAGCTGATGGAGAACCTGGTCAAAGTGAGCCTTGTGGCATACATTGAGGAAAATGTGTTACAAGGTACCAAGCAGCATGGTTTTGAGGCAGAGAGGACATGCCAGATCATCCTAATACTGTTCGTCAACTGGAATACAAGGGTTGCTTGATAAAAGGCAGGAAGTAGATTTACTCTAATGTAAAACAGGAAGATTAATACTCATAGCAACACAGGAATAAATCCAGGGTCCAACTGTTCAGGCACAAATAGAAGAATTTATTGTGGTATCCACAAATAACCACAACACTGGAATTAGGACAAATAAACAATCCAGTTCACAACTCATAGCAGCAGGGTGTCCTGGCACTTTCACTAGTAGGCTTTTGTCAGGAGGTTCTGGCTGAACTGTTGGATCCTAGACTTATATCTTTGTTGCCATGAGTGTGCCTCTTTCCATTCTGCTGCTATCTCTGGGTTGTTCATCCCCTTGGTGGCACTGGATTTAAATGCAGTGTTGCCAGCCCATTCATGATCTCTTTAGTAACATTATTCTACTCTGATTCCAGTACAGTCTTTGATTTGGTGCCAATCAGGAGGCTGCTGAAGAATATGGAAGACCTGAGAACAGGAAGTGAATTAGTCAGATGGGTTGGGACTGGTTTGGGAGGCAATAACAGAGCATATTAGTTAATTGAGTGAAATCAAAGGACTGGGTGGTCATGAGCAGGGTGCTGCAGGGGTCAGTCCTGGGACCAGTCTTGTTCAATATGTTCTTTACTGATATAGGGCAGAGCATACTAGGCAATATGTGTCTCTTTGTGGAGGGCAAAAAACTATGGAGAGGGTGTACAGTTGGTCTAAAATATGACAGTTGAGATTCAATGCCAAGCAGTGCAAAGTGATGCACATAGGGAGAAAGAACCCATGTACAGAGTACTGGATCGGGGCGTTTGGCTGACTACAGCACCTGGAAGATGTATGGAAGTAATAATCTTTGGCTACCTCAAAAAAGCCAACCAATGCAATAGTGAATACAGCAAGGCAACAAGGAGGCTGAGATATAGCAGGAAAGGATTTGAAAGTAGGGTGAAAGGAGGTTATTTTGCCCCTGTGCAGAGCTCTGGTGAGACCTCAGCTGGAGTACTGTGTCTAGTTCTGGGTTTTGCACCTGAGAAGGGACAGGGTTAGCTAGAGTTGGAATATCAAAGAGTCACAAAGATGATACAGAGCCAACAGAGCAGATCCTATGAGGGACATTAAGAGGCCCTTGAGCCCAGAAGGGAAGGAGGGAGGGAGTGACATGATAGAGACATACAAGTTCCTGATGGAAAGTAATTGAGTGCACAGTGAAGACTGTTTAACAGGAACAATAGTGCAGTCAGAAGGGGAAAGAATGGAGGCTAATTGGTGGAAACTTCAGGAGGGATATGAGGAAGTTTTACTTCACTGAACAGGTAGTAGAGTTATGGAATGTATTTTTGGCGGAAGTGGTGGAGCAATGAATATAAATTGATTTAAACACAGTTTTGGCAGGTTTAGAGGCAGAAAATTCCATGAGGAGGAGGAGTTCAAGAGGATAGAGTTAGGTGAAGGATTTGGGGCAGAAACCCCATCTAGACATTAGGTCAAGGGGATAGGTTGGAATCTCTTTATGGACAGATTGACTGGACCCTTGGTCTTTGCTGATAATGACTATGTTTATTAGTTTCTATGGAACACTACACCCTGATTCATATTTCCCTACTTTTTTGGCTTTGTGCTTTAACCCTGACAGGTGCTAAATGCTTAAGTTCATGGGGAGGGGTCTCTGGGCACAATATTTTTCTGAACAAGCAACTACATCAGTTATTGTAAAAAAAAATGTAAAGCGACATACAAGAAATATATTCTGTATACTATATATATAGTTTTGGTATCTTTGGGCTGAGCAGGTTTAGTACTCTATTAAATATTGAAGCAATTAGAAGAAAGGGGCTGGAATGAACTGTCAGCTCTGTTTCAGTTTTAAATGTTATTTCTATCTGACCCCTTGTCGAACATAGACCTATTTGAGTTTATTTTCATAGATGCTTTTATGATAAACATTTGAATGCAAAGGAGTTTATATTAACATTGATGATGAGTCTGAAGTAATCTTGTCAGAGTTCTGTTCTCATAATAAATACAGTCAGGTCAGTCCAGGCTCATTAACTATGATGGCAAGCTAATTAAATAAAACATTCACTTTAAACATTAGTTAGATAATATCTACAGAAAGAGTTCTCTTTTTAAAATAAGTTTTCATCCTGGACAAGCTGAAAAGAAGCTAAAAGACCCAAATAAGACTGACAAAAAAAACTGTAATGTATTGTAGCTGGTTACCATATATAGAAAGATAGACTGTATATTATAGGGAAGCAGTTGCACCCCTATAGTTAGGGTTCAGTCTTCACTTCTACGTTAAAATCAAAATTGTGCACTTTAATAACTTTACAACCATTCATGCAATTTGAATGACACTTTTGCATGTGCCATTAGGCACCAAAGATCTCTTGATGTGGCATGTTTTGTTCCAGTCAGGTGTGTGGGTGCGGAGATGTGGAGCAACACAAAATGTGAAAATTACCCTTTTTGGTGAAATTCTTTGTCAGGATGCTGTGCAAAAATGGCTTGGGATTTTGGTCTGACATTTTTAGAGTACAAAGGTATTGGGTCACAGATGTGCCTTTTGAAGGTTTGGTGAAAAAATATTAATCCATTTCAATGTTACAAAATTTTAAAATTTCCATTATTTTCAATGGGAGCAGTTAGATGACCCAGTCAAAAAAAGATCCTTTGTTGCAAATGGGTAATCCTTTGTCACAAATGGGTAATCCATTGTCGCAAATGGGAAAACTGTTATCACACATGGGAAATCCTTTTTCGTGCAGCCACCATCTCGTTTTCAGTTAGCGGTGGCAACAAAATGAAATCATTCAAAAAATAAAGGGTTTTGGTAAACACCAACAGTTGTGTTTACCTAATTGGGGCCCGTAGAGTCCAATTCTGGGCTTAGGTTTTTCATAACTTAATCGGAAAGGCAATTTCTTAACATGCCAAAATCCTTTTTTGCAAATTGCGAAAATGAGTCATGAAACAGGATCCTTTTTTGCAATTTGCGAAAAAGGCTTTGTTCCTTTGCCACAAATTGCAAAGAAGCACCAGTGGAAAAGGATTCTGAGCCATGGACAAGGACTGTGTTTCACAAACTGCAGAAAAGGATTATTTTTTCAATTCGCGAAAAAATAATTTTGGAATGTTAAGAAAACGTATTTCCGTGCAAAAAAAAAACTATTATTCCCTGGTAATGTAGTGGTCCTTCCCCCTTCCCTGTTCACCAATCCTCCGCCCCAGGTCAAATAATATTTTATTCCCTGGTAGTATAGTGGTCCCACCCCACTCCCTGAGGATGATCCCTGTCCCATTCATTTTATTTCTATTTCCTTTGCAGTCTAGTGGTCCCTCCTTGTCCCTGATCCCTGTCCTATGAAAAGATGATGACATCTCTGGTGTTCTAGTGGACCCTCCAAACCCCCACCAGTTGAAGTACTCACCCACCATCCTGCTTCCTCTATATAATGTTGGTCTCTCCTCATCCCCGATCCCGTCTTGTGAGAAGACACTCACATCCCTGGTGTTCTAGTGGATCTCTACCCCCATCCATTGTGGTACACCACCACTCGCCTCCCCATCTTGACTGGCAGTTGATTGTTATTGAAGCCCTCACCTCCACAGTTGGCTGCCGACTGAGTTGTGAATGAATGCATACTGTATACATTATGTGCTTATTCACAGTTCAATTGGTAGCCACTGTAGGAGGTGAGAGGAGGGCTGTGCTGGTTATCGGCTGCCAGTCGGGATGGTGGGGAAGTGGGGTGGTGGGTGACTATGTGAATGGGTCACGGGGTTGGAGGTCCACTAGAACACCTGGGATGTCACAGCCTTTTCACAGGATGGGGATTGGGGACAGTGAGAGACCACTAGACTACTAGGGAAATAGAAATAATATGAATGGGACTGGGATCTCCTCATGGAGGGGTGGGGGAAGGACCACTAGACTACTAGGGAATAAGATATTATTTGACCTGGGGTGGAGGATTGAATGGGGATGAGGGAGGGACCACTACACTACCAGGGAATGATAGACTTGTTTAGATGGAGACACTGATCGGTGAACAGGGGAGTGGGAAGGGACCGCTAAACTATCAGGGGATAATATATTTTTTAGATAGGGACAGCAATCGATGAATGAGGGATGGGGGAGGGACTACTAGACTACCAGGGAATAATATATTTTTTATAAGAGGACAGCAATTGGTGAATGGGGGAGGGGGGAGGGACAGCTACACTACCCGGGAAATATATATATTTTTATTTGGGGATGGCAATCAGACATCGGGAGAAGGGGAAGGGGGACGGACCACTACACTACCAGGCAATTCATTTTATACAACCATACGGCGATTGGAGAATGGAGGAGTGGCCACTAGACTTTCAGGGAATTGAGAAACCAAGATAAATGCAGATCAATGTATTTAACATGTACATTGTATGTAACTTTGGCATTTTTAATGATTTTGACATCAAATTTTCAACATAGCCTTTTAGAGACACCTCCTCATGAACAATTTTGGTGTCTCTGAGCAAATCCTGCCCAAAGTGTGATTTCACAGTCGGTTGGCAAAATCATCTTTCGGGATGGATTTCAAAATTTTCACCATACTTGTTCATGAGGTGGGGTCATAAGAAGGGTTTGTTGAAAATTCGGGGTTTAAAATATGTTAAAATGGCGATGCTGTGTGCATCTGTTGATATTTCCCTATGCTCGCTCCTAACATTTGTAATTTTCAATAATTTCACCCTAAATTTTCAATATAGCCATTTCTTTTTATCACTTCATGAGCTTGACAGTTGTCAGTTTTCAAATCCTGGCCAAAATGCGCTTTCTCACCTGTGGTGTGGAATGACGTTGCATGATGCAGAATGACGTTTGGGAGGGGATTTGAAAATTCTCAGCCCAGCGTTCATGAGGTGGGGTAATAACAAGGTTATGCTGACAATTTTGTTGCTCTTTTGGCTAAAATGCTTCCATGGCAACATGCATGTATGCATCTACAGTGGTATGGGAGCCCTCCGCTCCTACAGCCAAATGAGGATATGATTATACTGTCTCAAAAGGTAATGGCATATTGTGCAAAAAACTTTGTTAATGCATCAGTTAGGGTTCCAGTGACAAAAGTTTGAAATGTGGTGCTAGGGTTTCCAACCCTAACACCCCACCCCCACCCTGAAGGCAGCAACAGGTGTTGGGAGGTGTGCCTTGGAGTAGTCAGCCGTAATGCTCATCCCATTCTTCTATACTTGACCCATCTCAGCTTATTTACTCATGGAATAGGTTCAGCGTTAGGGCTGATGACCCCAAGGCACATGCCTGATGCCTGTTGCTGCCTACAGGGTGGGGGAAGGGTGTTAGGGTTGGAAACCATAACACCACATTTCAAAACTTTTGTCACTGGAACCCTAACATTAACAACATTTTTTGCATAGAATATAATATAGGGATGTGGTCGTACCCATATAGTTAGGGTTCAATGGTCACTTCTATGTTAAACCCCAAATTTTGCACTTTAATAACTTTGCAACCGTTTGACTGATTTGCATGAAATTTTGCATGTGCCATTGGGGACCAAAGATCTCTGGATGTGGCAAGTTCATTCCAGTCAGATGTGCAACCGCAGAGATGCAGAATGCCAAAAAATGTGAAAATTGCAATTTTTTGTCAAATTCTTTGTCACCGTGTTCCTCAGAATTGGATTGGGGTGTGGTCTGAAGTTTTTAGGGTATATGGGGTTTGGGTCCCAGATGAACCTTTTGAAGGTTTGGTGAAAAAATATTAATCCATTCAAAAGTTATTAAATTTCAAAGTTTCCCATTATTTCCTATTAGAAATGTTAGATGGCAGCCTTGAAACAACTTTTTTTTGCCGTGAATGCGGGTTTTGTTTCTTGCAAATGCGGAAAGTTTTGTTGAGCTTCCTCCATCCTATTTTCAGTTAGCGAGGCAAACACATTTAAATATTTGAAAAATCACTGCCACTTGGTAAACACCAACAGTTGTGTTTACCTACTCAAGACCCGAGGAATCAGATTCTGGGGTAAGTTTTTCAAAACAATGCCCAGAAATATGTTTATTTTATCTGAGGCATTATTTTGCTGCAAATTGTGGCATATTGTTTCACGAAACAACCATCTGCTGCTACAAATTGATTTGATTATACCACGAAACATGGATCTGTGGCCGCAATTTGTGACAAAACACAGCTGTTTCTTTTTGACACTCCAGAGGAAACAAACGATTTAGAATTTTGGGCTCAACTTTTCATGGTACTAAGGGCTCCATTCCCAGATGTGCTCTTTGCTGGTTTGCTGAAAATATTATTACTTTGCTCAGTACTTCTGTGGCTGGTGTGCACAGTGCCACCTGCAGAAGATGCAGGTTGCAGTACTGTGGTGGACTGTTGCCCCCTAGCACATGTTGTGGTGGTATACACCCCTACTTGATCACCCCCCGAACCACAATCCCCCATCTATATGTACACCCCCCACAATGTTATTCCTTTTCCTGGTGGTCTAGTGGCCCTCCCTCCCTCATCCCCAATATTGCTATAAGTCTTATACATTATAATTTCCTGGTGGTCTAGTGGCCCTCTCTTCCTGATCCCCAATGCTCATTATACTATATTTTTGGTGGCTAGTGGCATCCTCCCACCCTCCCATGCTCATTGCCTGCTGAACAGAAGAAAACTGCCCTCGATGTGTTTTTTTTACCCTGTAAAAAAAACCCCTCGCCGATCACTCCTTCCATCCCACCCGACCTCCCACTGTGCATCCACCTCCCTGCACCACCTTGACACCCCCACACACCCTCACTCACCTGAAGAGGTCCCAGATTTGAGATCCATTCTCCTGATCGAAGACACATCTTGCTGCTAGAACCGGCGACTACAGTATGAGAAACTAAGGTAAATGTGGTTCAATGTATTTCAATGGGGGTTTAACTTTTATGAATAACTTTGCCATTTTTTTCATTTTGATCTGAAATTTTCAACATAGCCCTTTGAGGATCCCACCTCATGAACTATATGATTGTTGTTAGGTAACTCCCACCCAAAAAGTGAGTTCGCAGTCACTTGGTGAATTCACCTTTCTGGGGGAATTTTCATAATGACAGTCATATTGTTCATGAGTAGAGAAGCAGTGAAGTTTTAATTCACAGGCAAATATGTCACAAAGTCAGCAAATTCACCCCACCTTGCACTTTGCGTAATTTTTTAAAATTTCCTGAAATTCACAGTTTGTGACTTTGCCTTGCTTTTGGGGTTTTTAAGTGTAAATTACACTTAAAAATCCCAATGCAAGTAGAGACTTCAAATGGGGAATCCCCCAACACCACCCATGATCTATCCCTGGTGTCTAGTGTCCCCCCCAATCAACAGCCCCAGTTTAAAAAGTTATATTCACACATATATATGTATATATAGATATATATATACTATATATATGTGTGTGTGTGTACTAAAATCCTTGGTGTCTAATGGACCCCCATCCCCATTGATCACCAACATAAATAATAATAAAATAATCAAAATCTCTGGTGTCTAGTGGACCCCCCACCCCGCCAATCGCCAGCCCCAATAATAACAAGCATTTGTCAATGCCGAATGTTTGCTTGCTGGCATTGGGATTGGTAATGTAGGAGTTAGAGAGCTGCATAATAGGAATGGCAGTGAAGTATTGAAATGAAGCCAACCCCACCACCACCCTGCAGAGACTTACAGGCATTGGGATGTGCCTTTGGGTCGTCAGGCATAACGGCCACGCCATTTCACCACACCCTACCCTGCAGACACTGACAAGTGTTACGGTGTGCCTTGGGGTCTTTGGCCCTTATGCTCACCCCATTTCATCAGGAAATATGGTAAGATGGGTCCTGTATAGGAGAATGGGGTGAACTTTGGGGCCTAAGAGTCCAAGGCACACCTCGATGCCTCTCACTGGCTGCAGGGTGTGGAATGATATGAGCATTACAGGTGAGAATCCCAAGTCACACCCCTGATGCCTGTCAATCTCTACAGGGTGGGACGTCATGGTCGGAAACCCTAACACCTCAGGCGTTCGTTGGCATTTTCACTCCAAATTTTCAACATGAGTTTTTTGTGACCCCCACCTTATGAACAGCTGGCAGCTGGAAGGCTGTTTAGGGGGGGCAGTGGAGCCGATGGGGGATTGGGCACCCCCCGTCGGCCATACGGACTGTTGCCAAGCTGGGGTGGGCTCCCAGTTTGGCATCCGGTAGTCTCTGGGGGGGGCAGTGGAGCAGATGGGGTATTGGGCACCTGTCAGCCATACAGGCTGTTGCCACGCTAGGGTGGGCTCCCAGCGTGGCACCTGCTACTCTGTTGGGGGGGTTGGGGAGCTCAGCAGAGCTGACGGGGGATTGGGCACTCAGTCGGCCATACAGTGTGTGCATGGTGGGGCATGAGCACGCAATATGCGTGCGTGTGTGTGTGTGTGTGTGTGTGTGTGTGTGTGTGAGGGAGGAGCGCATGAGCACGTGATATCTTATTGCTGCTGACTGAAGCATAGCTCTCCCTTTGAACTGTATAGCACTGCATTTTCAACTGCTGTTATAGACAGCTGCAGCATTCAAGAGTGAACTGTGGCCACACCTGCAAACACACTGACTGAATTGGAAGACAGGGTGCCACACCTCCAAAAACTCAGATGATGGCACTATGTTTCTTGCACGCTGGGGTGGGCTCCCAGGGTGGCACCTGGAACTCTGTTGGGGGGGTTGGGGAGTGCAGCAGAGCTGACTGGGGATTGGGCATCCCTGTCGGCCATACAGTGTGTGCATGGGGGGGAAGCATGAGCACGCAATATGCGTGTGTGTGTGTGTGGGAGGAGCGCATGAGCACGCAATATCTTATCACTGCTGACTGAAGTATAGCTCTCCCTTTGAACTGTTTGGCACTGCATTTTCAACTGCTGTCATAGGCAGCTGCAGCATTCAATGGCAAACTGTGGCCATGCCTGCAAACACACTGACTGAACTGGAAGACAGGGTGCCGCACCTCCAAAAACTCAGATGATGGCACTATGTTTCTTGCACATGCGTGCAAGCAAACATAATAAAATAATCAAAATCCCTGGTGTCTAGTGGTGGACACCCTGACCCCCCCACCCATTCAGGTAGTGCCCACCCCCCTGCCACCACTCCTCTCCCTCTTGGTCCACACCAACGCCGAGCGGGCCACACACAGCCCTCCACTCACCTCCATGGCCAGTAGCCTGACTCACTTCTTCTGTAATGAAATGAATGAGTGCGTGCTTGTACAAGCATGTACTCATTCATTTAATTACAGAAGAAGTCAGTCAGGCTGCCAGCCATGGAGGTGAGTGGAGGGCTGTGCCAGTGGCCCACTAGGGGTCGGGGTGTGGACCATGGTGGAGTGGAATTTTGGTGGGGTGGGGTGTGCACTACCTGAATGGATGGGGGGCATGGGGACCACCACTAGTCACCAGGGATTTTGATTATTTTATTATTACAGGGGCTGGCAATCAGTGGGGTGGGGTCCATTAGACTCAGGGATTTTGATTATTTTATTATTATTCGGGCGGTGACCGGTGGCATGGGGGGGGGTCCACTAGACACCAGGGATTTTGATTTTTTTTTATTATTTGGGCTGACAATTGGTGGGGTGGGGGGCCCACTAGACACCAGTGATTTTGTATATATTTTTTTACTATTAGTTGGGTTGGTGATTGGTGGGGTTGAGGGGTTCACTGGCCACCAGGGATTTAGATTATTTTTGTATATTTGTGCAGTGATCAGTGGGGGGAGGGCAAACAGTAGTTTTTGGGCTCTGACTCCGCGAATTGGCAAATTGCGATCTGCGAATTGAGCGCAATCCATGAAATATTTTGTCGAGCAAATTTTATTGACTTCACCCATCTCTATTCATGACGTGGGATAATAAGAAGGCTATGTTGAAAATTTGGGGTCACAGTGTCAAAACATGGTTGAGTTGTGTCCATTTGTTGCAGTTTCGATATGCACACTCATAACTTTGTCAATTTTAAATATTTTTGACACAAAATTTCAACATAATCTTCTTATTATCCCACAACATGTTCATCACAGCTGTCATTTTTCAAATCCTGGGCAAAATGTGTTTTCGCACCTGTGGCGCGGAATGGCATTGCTGTTGCGCAGAATTACATTTTGGCAGAGATTCGAATATTTGCTGCACAGGGTACATCAGGTGGGGTAATAACATGACTATTCTGACAATTTCATCACTCTTGCCCTATATATGTAAGTGCACAGCCTGGAGGTCCCTACACTTACACAGCTACATCCATATACAGTGAAGCTTGCCAGGATGAAACCCAATTCTGCAGCATTTTGCAGCACTCTGCAGCATGCTGCAGCAGAGTTACTGTGGAAAACAATGTAATTTCAATGGCAATTAGTCCCTTTTGTCATGCAGGAAACTATGACATTTGCTTCATCCTGGCAGTGTCACATTTTCCTGCATGGCAAAAGGGGCTAATTCCCATTGAAATTACATTGTTTACTGCTGTAACTCTGCTGCAGCATACTGCAGAATGCAGTAAAAGTGGGATTTCATCCTGCCGAGCTTCACTGTACACATGTATGAAGCCTACATGGAAATATGGATATCATGAAAGAGTGATGGGAGTGCAGGGCCTGGAGGGCCCTGTGCTCTCCTACACAAAAATGCAAAGTATTATGGAGTGGTGGGAGCCACATGGAAATAAGGATACAATTACCACAAGGAATTAAGACTACGATTATGCTTTCTCAAAAAGTAAGGACATTCTTGGCAAAAGAATGTTGTTAATGCAACAGATAAGTTCCAACATCAAAAGTTTGGAAATGTTAGGCTTTCCAACCCTAACAACTCACCCCATCACCACCCTCCATGCACCAACAGGTGTCGGGGGTGTGCCTTTGAGTTGTCAACCTTAACGCTCACCCCATTCTCCTATACTGTACCATCTCAGCTTTCTTACATGTGGAATGGGGTGAGCGTTGGGGCTGGCAACCCCAATTCACACCCCGTGCCTGTTGGTGCATGGAGGGTGGGGGTAGGGTGGGTTGTTAGAGTTGGAAAGCCTAACAGTACATTTCCAGACTTTTAATGCTGGAACCCTAACTGATGCATTAAAGAAGTTTTTTGCCATTATAGTGGCATGGTAGCACCACTATATTTAGGGTTGAGTGCTCACTTGTATGTTAATCGAGATAGGAAAGGATTTTCACATAGTTGACTGCCCTTTTATCTTCCTTACCATGCCAGTTATGTATGCTGATATGCTTTGATTATTTTTTGATAAATAAATAATCTAGCTTTGGGGTGCCCGCAGATCTACATAGAGTTCCGCTCTCCTCACTAGCTACTGCATTTGATTGTCATATTTCTAAGACATTCTGAGACAGCAATAACTCCCATTCCATGCTGTTCATCTGAATGGCCTGGAATGGGAGTTTATGATGTCATAGAATGTTCAGGCAGTATGAAAAGAGAGATCAGCAACTGCTGAGGACAAAGGTATTTAGGGTAGTTAAAAAGGCAATAAAATTAGATTATTAATTTAACAAAAACAGGTCAAAAACATAGCAGAATACTGGGTAGACAAAAAAAAAAACGAAAGGTGTAAAAACTACTTTCTATCACCTTAAAAGCCAATTTCTGTACTTTAATAACTTTGCAACAGTTCAATGGATTTGCATAAAATATAGCGTGCATAATTTTGTGGGGGTAGGCCTGTTGATATGGCACATTTTGTTGGAATCACTTGTATGGTTTCTGAGATACAGAGTCTGAAAAATTGTTACATTTACATGCTATTTGCTGTTTCTTTGTTCACCAGTATCTCAGAAACTGTATATGTTGTGGCTGAAATGTTCAGGGTAGAAAGCCTTTGCCTCTCAGATGTGCATTTCACTGGTTACATGAAAAAATATTAATCTGTTCCAAAGTTATTAAATTGTATAGTTCCTATTATTTTTCAATGGGAAATTATAGATGTTCAGCACAAAAAAGGACCCTGTATTGAAGGAGCCCAATCCCCTTTCGCAGATGGGTCATCCTGTGTCACAGGTGTGAAATCCTTTTTCATGCATCTGCCATTTTGCTTTTTCAGTTAACGACAAAAGGAAAACACATAGCAATGATACAATTGAATGCATTTAAAAAAACAAACATCAGAACCTAACTAAACGGGACCCATTTAGCTACATTCTGATGTTTTTTTTTTTCAATGATGCCAACTAATGCCTTTTTTTGGCACCCAAAATCTAGGGTGCCCAGCTTAGCGAGAGGAGTACTTCCCTGCATTCTTTTTCTGATTGCCATCTCATTATATTAAAAAGATCCTGGTAGTCTAGTAGTCCCTCCACCTCCCCCAATGTCTGATCCCTGTCCCTGTATAATAATGGAAATACCTGGTAGTCTAGTGGTTCCTCCCCCTCCCCGATGTTCAGTCACCACCTCCTTATAAAAATAATGATCCTGGTAGTCTAGTGTTCCCTCCCCCGATGCCCGTTCCCCATTCCCCTATTAAATTACAAATTACCTGGTAGTCTAGAGGTCCCTCCCCCCTCCCTGATGTCTGATTGCCATCTCCTTGTGAAAAAAAAAACATCCTGGTAGTGCAGTGGTCCCTCCCCTCTCCCCCAATGCCCATTCCCCATCCCAGTATAAAAAAAGAGATTACCTGGTAGTGGTCCATCCGCCGTCCACAATGTCCGACCACTGTCTCCTTGTGAAAAAAAAAATTCTGATAGTGTAGTTGTCCCTCCCCTCCCCAATGCCCATTTCCTGTCCCGGTATAAAATAAGAAATTACTTGGTAGTCTAGTGGTCCTGTCCTCCTCCCCAATACCCCTCCCCTTAAAAGGCATCCCTATTCCTGGTGGTGTAGTGGCTCTCCCCCCCCACCCTGTTAGGTAATGAGTCACCACCCCACTCCCCCTCATCCCCATTCCCAATCTGTGACCAGTACAGCCCCCCTCACCTCCATGGCTGGCTGTAGACTGGGCTATGAGCAGAGCACCTATGCTCATTTCATAGCTCAGTCTATATTAACTAATAGTGAGAAAGTGTGACTGATCTGAACAAATCAGGATGAGGGATGGAGTGGTGACTCATTACCTAACAGGGTGGAAGTGGGGGTGGCCATTAGACCACCAGGAATATGAGTGCCTTTTTAAGGGAGGATGATCAGGGAGGGGGTCAGGACTGCTAGACCACCAGGTAATTTCATTTTTTAATACCAGAATGGGAAACACACATCAGGGGAGTAGGAGGGACAACTACACTACCAGGATGTTTTTTTCACAAGGAGACAGCAATCAGGCATCCAGGAGGGAGGAAGGAGCACTACCAAATAATTTCTTTTATTATACCAGAACAGTGAATGGGCATCGGGGGAAGGGGGAGGAACCACTACAGTACCAGGAAGTTTTTTTTTCGCAAGGAGGCAGCGATCAGACATCGGGGGTACTAGACTGCCAGGTAATTTGGTATTTAATTCGGGGACAGGGAACGAGCATTGGGGGAGGGACCACTAGACTACCAGGAATTGTTTTTTCTTTCTTTTTTTGTAAGGGAACAGTGATCAGGACCGCTAGACTACCAAGGACATATTTGTTTTGTTAGGGATGGCGATCTGACATCGGGGGAGGTGGGGGGACTACTACACTACAAGAAACATTTTAAACATCAGTTTAAATAGCATTGGCATGAAAAGGGGTAATTTATGGTGCTTTTCCATTCACTACAATGGGATTAACGCAATTTAGGATCCTGTTTTGCAAAAGGATCCTTTATTGTGATTTCCCATTGACTACAATGGGAAAGCAAAATAAAGGATACTTGTTTGTGAAACAGGATTCTACATTGCACTAATCCAATTGTAGTCAATTGGAAAGCATGATAAAGGGTCCTCTTGTGAAACAGGATCCTATTTCACACTGTGCTGCAATGTAATTCAATGGGGTTTTCAACTTTGGTTCATAACTCAGCCATTTCTTAACATTTTGACCCCACATTTTCAACATGGCTGTTTCAGGAACCTACCTCATGAGCAATAGGACTGTCATTATGCAACTCCTGCCCAAAAGGTGATTTTGTGGTTGGTTGGTGAATTCACTTTTTGGGTGGCATTTGGACATTTTTTTCGGCCCTTGTTCATGAGGTGGGGTCATAAGGCTATGTTGAAAATCTGGTGTGAGAATATGTAATAATGGCAAACTTATGATCATTCATTGCAATTTCACTATGCACACTCGTAACATTGGACATTTTAAATATTTTATGTTGGCTCGCACTTGCGTGCCAGCCAACATATTGCATTAGTAGCAGATTTGGAGGTGCAGTCACTGTTGGGAGAATGCAGGGCATGCATCAGTAGGTGTATCCCTCATTCCCCAATAAGCCAGCAAGCAGGCGCCATGCAAGGAATACATAATGTGCAAGCAAATCTAAAGAAAGATCAGCTGCAATGAGAGCAAAGCTCATCATACGCAGTGGCACCTCCCGACATGCCTTCCCTGGTGAAACATTAGAGTAAACATGGCGGCACACTGCCTGCCACAATGCTGACTTTGGGGGTGCCCAATCCCCCGTCGGCATGCCCTGACCCAGTTTATGTGCCGATGGAGGAGCCCACTCCACATCAGCATAATGCACCCCCCCATATGTTATGTGCCGAGGGGGATGTCCAATCCCCCTCAGCTCTTGTCCCCCCTTTAGTATGTGCCGACATATGAAATACAAAATCACACATGCCTCCATAATGCAAAGCATCATGGGCTGCATATGTAAATCACCACAGAATATTATGCTGGTTCAACTTTTTATGCGTTTTTATGCATTTTATGCATTATGGGGTCATGTGTGATTTTGTATTTCTTTGAAACTTGGCTTCCCGGCCAATGCTCTTTGGGGTAACCACTGCCTCAGTGCGTGCACGCTGAGGTTCTTTGTCTTTTAATTTGTTTTTTGTTTTAATTGGGTTCACCACAGCATAACCTGGATAGACCATTTTGGGTAGCTGGTTCATTTCACTGGGGTGTCAAACAGATGAGGCACACTGATGAGTCCTGATAGGATGAAACATGTGTCTGTGACTGTGTCTTCTGTTGGCACCCTTTGCAAACTGTATGAGAGGCCTTTTGGCACCATGCATTTCTGCTTAAAGTTGAACCAGCATAATATTCGGTGGTGATTTGCATATGCAGCCCATGATGCTTTACATTATGGGGGCATGTGTGATTTTGTATTTCTTTGAAATTTGGCTTCCTGGTCAATGCCCTTTGGGGTAATCATTGCCTCAGTGCTTAGCTCTGAGATTCTTTGTCTATATATATATATATATATATATATATTAGAGCCAAAAAACTCTGTTTAATGCATTAGTTAGGGTTGTTCCACAGCGACAAAAGTGAGGAAAGTCACTGTTAGGGTTGAAAACCCTAACTCCGAATTCACCCCCCCCCCAGCACCACACACACACAGACACACACACACACATGCAAGTATGGGGGAGGACCAAGTCAACACAACCAATGACAAACATCCAGCAGCAGGTGACAGAAATAACAAACAATTGTCTAAATGTACTACGAGAATCCCCACCCACCTGACCAGGTACTGCATGCTAAGTGGAGATCAACAGCAAAACTGAGGCCATGTACACCAAACATACACATCCCTGATTGCAGCTGCACACAACGTACCACACTTAGTAGTTGCATGGCCTTACCTACCGATGCCCCACACCAGACGACACCACATGTGATGGGCCACCTGAGCAATAGAGTTGAGCAAAACCAAGGAATTGTACAGGTATAATATCTCTGATTATAACAAGGGTTTGAGAAATGCAGCTTTCTAATTGACTGTAAACATTGTAACAGCCTTATGTTTAGTTTTTATTAACATACATGTAGAGCCTAACCATATGATGAACATGCTTTAATGTTGTTTAAAAAAAACAGTTTTATAATGATAGCAATAAGCCACTCCCAGGTATTATGTTAATGGTCAGTTTATCACTGTCTAACGACATGTGGCACTCGTCTATGCCTCATTCAACATTAAACCCCTACATGGTGATTAACAGATCATTTAACATAACCGTTGGTCATGCCTTATTGCTTAATTGTCTTTATGACTAGATACTCTTCCTCTGCTAAGCACTGCAGGAGTTTTGCAACACAGTGTCACACCCAGTTATACCATACTCTGTCTACTTACTGGAGAATGGCTGTGAATATGAACTCATGAAGATGAACAGTGTAACTTGATCATTACAGTCATCGAAGCCTTAGTGTGATTATAACTGACAGAGTCAGTGACAGAGAATAACCCTTGCTGTCCTAGTACACTTATCCCATTGTGAGTTAAATCAATACTAAAAGACATTCTGTTTATATATACACTATACCTACTTGATTGTTGTTGCACCACAATTGACATAGTTATCACTTTGATAGCATCAGTGACAGAAGTGTGGCGCAAACCCAAACACTACGTATACAGCCTAAGTATGAAACAACTGTTAAAAAAATTATGCTGTGTCCATAAGTAG
Organism: Neoceratodus forsteri; assembly: GCA_016271365.2. Taxonomy (NCBI): domain Eukaryota; kingdom Metazoa; phylum Chordata; order Ceratodontiformes; family Ceratodontidae; genus Neoceratodus; species Neoceratodus forsteri. Next base: position 239,331,653 of record CM057459.1, on the reverse strand, counting down.
CATAGATCACTCATTGCAACAATAGTAAATGTATCACTATTTGAATAAGTTAGTCATCACAGATGCAATGAGATTGTCTTTATCAGGTACAACATACTGAGTAAGTGCCTACAGGAAAATCTATCCTATAGACATCTCCGATACAGGTACGTCTTTGTTGGCTCAGTAGTCCTATGATATTTAGAAGTTGCTTGGCCTGATCCATGCAATTACACTGTTTCTTACAAAGAATACTTACTGCATCTTTAGTATTGAAACACATTGAAGGTCTATGTATGTACATTAGCAGTACAGCTTCATCAGTAAGAATGCATCTGATACTGGCAGTATGAATTTCACAGCATTGAACAGGCAATGCTTTTCCATACGTTTACATCAGCCTCTCTATCTTCAGTAAACAGTTGCAGTAAATGTACTATTATGAAAATCACATACTAAATGTAACACTACTTTTATCTTGAGCATGCTAATGTCTTGTAGTTAATTTATGTACTTATCTTAATTAATGTATACTCACTAGTGTTAAAACCTTTCTACAACCGTGATCATGCGCCTTTAGCATTTATATTGACTAATGGCACAGTATCAGTTGTGGTGTGGTGTGGTGTGGTGTGGTGTGGGGCATCGTTAGGTAAGGCCATACAACTACTAAGTGTGGTACGTTGTGTGCAGCTGCAATCAGAGATGTGTACGTTTGGTGTACATGGCCTCAGTTTTGCTGTTGATCTCCACTGAGCATGCATTACCTGGTCAGGTGGGTGGGGATGTCTCGTAGTACATTTAGACAATTGTTTATTTCTGTCACCTGCTGCTGGATGTCTGTCATTGGTTGTGTTGACTTGGTCCTCCCCCATACTTGCATTGTGTGTGTGTGGTGCTGGGGGTGATCTGGAGTTAGGGTTTTCAACCCTAACAGCGAATTTCCTCACTTTTGTCACTTTGGAACAACCCTAACTAATGCATTAAACTGAGTTTTTTGCCTCTAATTTCCCTTCTTTTTGAGAATGATAATGAGAAATAGTGAATGTAATGCAGCGGTGGGAGCGCAGGGCCCATGTCTTGTGGCATAGTAACAGGAACAGCAACGCAAACAGAAGCGCTAACAGTGGCGCACATGGTAACGCAAGCGCGAATGAGAACAGAAAGGGTAACGCACATGGTGGCGTAGACGGGAACGGTCTGCCACGTGATGTGTTGTCACGTAGTAACATGGTGCCTGCAAATGGAAATGTCAATGGGCATGGTGACGCAAAGTGAAACAGAAAGAGAAACAGTACTGTAGACATAAATGGCAAAAATAACAGAAACACAAGTGCAAATGAAAACGCAAAGGATAATGACATTTTGCTGCAGACGTCAACGGTAAGTAAAACAGGTACGGAACCGCAAGCGGAAAGGGCAACAGTAACAGTAATGTAGGTACACAGGCTGGTTTCCCCCAAAACCTGCATAGAGAAAGACAGTAAGTACAAATAATGTATGCATAATAATTAGTATTGGAGCAGAAAATGAGAACTTGGAATGCTTAAATAGGTTATATCTCAGGAACCGTACAACATAGAAAAAAAATGTAAAAGTCATATGATTTACAACTGTCCTAGGGGCTAAGTATTTTTCCAATGAAAAGTCTGTATCTTGCACCGTTTCCGAGATACGGGCCCTGAAAGGAGCGGCGAACTCCATAATGTTATCCTATGGGAAAAAAAGAGAAGTTCAGAGTGCCATAACTTTGCCTCCCTGTAATATTTTTTCACCAAACCACTGAAAGGCACATCTGTGGGCAGTTGGCTGTCTTCCCTCCAAATTTTAGGAAAAAAGACTAAACCGTTATTTTGCAGCAGGGTGCCAAAGGATTCCTGTAATGCGTCGGGCCCGTAATGTTATCCTATGGGACAAACTGTCAACTTTGGAGTGCCGTAACTTTGCCGCTGTGTAATATTTTTTCAATACAACACTGAAATGCACATCTGTGAGATGTCATCTGCGTTCCTCAAATTTCAGCCCAAAACTCCAAACTGTTCTTTTGCAGTGGTGCCAAAAATTACTATTATTTTGGGCATAGGGTGGCCATGAAAGTAGTGTCGCAATTTGTAGCTTTACAAAAATTTGCAACACTTTCGTGAGTGCGACACTACTTTGTGAAAGTACTTTTTCCAGAAATCTGAAAAACATATTTCTGGGGTGTTTTACCCCAAAATAAAGACATGGCTAGCATCCTCAGGGCCTGACTAGGTGAAAACAAAAAGAATTAGGTTGCTAGAGGGGTCTCAATTTTAAAAGCCAAGAATTTTTCTGATCACTAACTGAAAACAAGATGGCGGATTTGCGACAGTAAAAAGTGCATTTGCGACACTGTCAAACTTTTTAACTTTTCCCATTGACTTATAATGGGAAATTGTTTTTTGAATAACTTCTGAACCGTTTAATATTTTTTCACGAAATCTTTGAAAGGCACATCGGGGACCCCGGCCGCATGTTCCCTGAAGATTTTGGGCCGGTCGCGCAAACCTTGCTTCACCCCTGGGGCATGCATTAAAATCCTATAATACACACCCAGTTGTGGCTTATTACTTATATTTGTATATATTTTTTGCAAAAAACTGTGTTAATATAACATTTAGGGTTCATGCTAAAGCAAAAAAAAGTAGGGAAATGTGGTTTTAGGGTTTCCAACCCTAAAACCCCACCACCACCCCTAAAACAAATCAGGGTGCAGTCATCATTGCGGCTGTCAACATTAAAGCTCATTCTACTCTATACACTCCAGAAAAATACACACCTAATGAGGTGAGCTTCAGCTTTAGGAATGACAACCCTAAGGAAGACTGCAACCCTGATTTGTTTTAGGGTTGATGATGGTGGTGTTTTCAGGTTAGAAACCCTAAAACTACATTTCCCTACATTTTTCACTTTAACCTGAACCCTAAATGTTGCATTAATGCAGCTTTTTGCAAACAATTTCCTTACTTTAAGAAATAGCATAATCATATCCTTATTTGCCCTGTGGGTTAACAAAACACCAAAGGTTGTTTTGTTAGTATTACCAGAAACTGCAAAAGACAATTGATATAGCTTATGACAGACTGGAATGAACTATAACGTCTGAGGCTGTAAAGGTGAATGTTTCCTTACCCACAGAACAAATTGCAGCAATTCATAACATGTAAAGACATTTAATACTTTTACCACAGTGGTAGGCTGAGCAAAAGGGGTTTAGAACATAATAGCGACAGAAAATGCTTGCCCTATCTGACAACAGGCATGCAGATTACCAGAGCAGTTAAGAGCAGATGTTGTTAAGGAAATAAAAAAAAAGAAACAGATGTTATTAAAGAATCGAAAAGAGCTTTGTCATCACCAATGATGAGTGTAAATAAAAAAAGAAGGGGGTGTAAGAATCTGTCATAATTTTAGGAAACTTAATCAAGTGTCCATACGAAAGCACCGACAGAAAAAGGCCCATAGGTCTATCAAGTCTGCCTGAGTATGCAGCTCGCAATACTCCTGCAGCTGCCCCCTTCCCATTCCCTCTTCCCCTTCCCCCTTCCCTCATCCCCACCCCCTGCCTATCCCCTTTTGTTCTTATCTGTACTTACCCTCCTTTTGACTCTATCCCATCCCCAGCTGCCTTTCATTGGGGAACCATAGGCTATGTGTGCTCCCATTGCTCTGCCCCAGGTAACTCCTTTAGGGTACAGGTGGACCTGCCCCCATCCTGCTGTGGTTCCCTCAGGCAGGGAGGAAAGGGACCCCCTCAATGTCCCCCCAGTCCATGAGTGTGCATCAGGTGACCCACCCGACCCTTCGAGGAGTCTGGTTGTGGATTTTCTTGGAATAGCCAGGTCCCATCTTTAGGTGGCTGGTGCAGGGTTTTCTGCTTTTTTTCTGGTGATGCTCCCATGGACGTCAGTACACCATGGGAGCCAAGGGTGCAGAACACATTGCAACATGCTGCTGCTCTGGATCCCAGCCAACACCCTTCCACCCAGCTTCTTGTCACCAGCTGTACCTCCAACAGTGGTCACCCAGGTGGTTTTAGAGTGGCGGGACAGGCAACCCACCCTCCCCAGAGGAGAAAGGCAGCCCCACAGGTGCTCAATCCTCCTGCCCCCGGCCAGCCCTCCAGCAACCCAACTCCGTTCCCAAACCCGGGTTGCTGGCATTGCAAGCAGTAGCTCTACTGCTGTGCTGGTAGGCCGGCTTCTTCTGTCCATATTTGACAGCTATCTTATGCCCAGGATAGATGATTTGGTGGACAGACTGGGAAGTGCCAAGTACATTAGTGCCCTCAATATCACCAAGGTTGCTGGTAAAGTCCCCTAGCTCTATAATCCAGAGAAAAACATGCATTTTCCACTCCAGTTGGATTCTTTCAGCTCACCACCATCCCATTTGCTTTACATGGTGCACCCACTACATTCCAGTGGTACATGAATATAATTGTAGCCTCTCACACCGATTGCTGTGCTGCTTACCTGGATGGTGTTGTGGTTTAGCATCCAGACTGGAAAAGCCACCTGGAACACCTACGAGCAGTTATCCAATCTATTACAAATGCAGGTCAGACCCTTACTCCTACCAAGTGTACATTAGGCATGCAAGAAACCAGATATTTGGATTATATTTTGGGAAATGGAGAAGTAAAATCAGAGATTTCCTGGATAGAAGCTGTATCTAACAGCCCTGTCCCTAAAACAACATGTCAGGCCATTTTTAGGTTTTGATGGTCAGTACCAGAGATTTGTTCTCAGCTTTGCCCAGTTAGCTACTCCCCTCACTGAACACATGAAAAACATTGTACCTGAATAATGCCTAATTGTTCCCAGAGTGTGTTGAGGTGTTTTGGGCCATCAAGACTGCATTATGTTCAGCCCCTGTTTTAAGAAGTACATACTTTGAGAAACAATTTCTGTTCCAGACCGATGCATCAAAGGTAGGCCTAGGTGCAGTCCTGAGTCAGAATATAAACGAGAAGAAACATCTCATTCTATATATTGGTAGCATACTGCACAACAGAGAGAGAACAACTACTCCACTATTGAAAAAGAGTGCTTTGCTGCAAAATGAGAAATGGAGTCCCTTAAGTTTTATTTGCTAGGAGCTGACTTTATATTGTTAACAGATCACAATCCTCTCTGTTGGTTTAATCAGATGAAGGATAAAAGTCCTAGAATTACAAGGTGGTACCTGGCACTACAGCCATTTAAATTTAAAGTGATGCACAAATCCGGAAAAAAGAATGACAATGCTGATTTTCTGTTAAGATATGGTTCAGGAACTGAGAATTCAGAAGGTTGAAAAAAATGGGTGTGCTTAACTGAAATGGTTGCTGTAAAAGGTGTTATAAAAAAAGTGATACTGCATATGCAAAGAACTGTAAATGCTATAAGATAATGTTAAAAGAATAATAAGATGGTTGTGGTAACCAACTGAAAAAAAACAAACCAGTTCCCTCTTAAAGACAGGGTGACAGGGTTGGGATAAGACCCTGCCCAATTTATTATGCAGAAAGCATTAAAAGCTAGGATCTATTTTGTCTGCTCCAATTTCTGCCATTTGTCTGTTTCTTGCCTTATTGCGTAATCAGATTTTCTTGTGGCACCTGGTACTTGGCAACTCTAATGGTGCCATAATTTCCTGTTTGCATTCTTTTTTTTCTCCCCTTGCTTCTCTATAGTTAAAAGAGGTATATATGACTCTATGTAAAACTGGGTCCCTTTGTTTGCAAATGTATATACTTGCACTATTGAAATGTTTGCAGAAAGCTACGGTATTTGGGTTTATTTGGAACAAAGGGGGTCAACCTGGAGGTGCATGTTAACCTCCACAAACTTGTTTGTAGAATGATCAGTAGGAAATCAGCCCTGGGACAGGATGTCTTAATTGGCTGCACCTGTTAATAAGAAGTCAAATGTACTCTTCAGGCTGGTCACATGAATATCAATGAAAAAATCTTGTTGCATTTTGAGAAAAACAGGTGATGAAACTTACAAGAACAGATTGTAGAGGTTGAACTGCCAGGCAAAAACATCTTATATAAAAAGATCAATGTTTTGCCCGGGGTGGGGATGATTTTTGTTTGTATTGCCTTTATGAAGAGCCATCCTGTATGTCTTTATTTATTTGTTTTATTTTATTGTTATTGATAATAATCAAATGCTACTTGCGAATGTTGTAACTTCTCCTGGTTTGCCTATGCTTCCTGACCTATGCATCTATAACAGTCTTCAATGGATTGAGTTCAGTATTTGTTCCTAACTAAGGAGAAATGGTTACTAATACCAGGAGACAGTAGGCCAAGAAGAGCTCTCTTGCACAGTAGGTCTTTGTTGAGGTTAACTCACAGGTGGAAAGGAAGCCAGTTAAAGGAAATGTAGAGGTCACAACAGTGGGATCCTGTCTTCTTGTTAAGTGTAAATCTTCAGGCTTGGTCGAAAGCAGACAAAATACTTTCAAGGACTGTGCTATTAGTGGCAGAGTAGATGACCAAGCTGGAGTCAATCACTGAGATTATGAGGCTGGAGACAAGGAGTTTTTTTTCACATCAGGGGTGAGGCTAGTCATGTTTCTGTACTGCAGTTCAAGTTGTTGGTGGAGGTTTTTGACCAGTGAGTTGACATAAAATGTGAAGAACAGGGACTCACCCAGATGTATGCCCAGATACTTGAAGACCTGTTCAATGGGGTCCCCTGATGGAGCTGTGATGTGGAGCTCAGGGCAACCCTTAAGGACATGGGTGCTCCTGGATAGGAGGTATTTACTTTTCTTGGCATTAATGACCAGCCTGTTTGTGGAGATCCAGTTGTAGACCCTGCCAAAGTCAGATTGCAGTTTGCAGCCCAGGGACTTCAAATCATGGTGGGAGGCAAAGATGACTTTGTCATCAACGTGCAGTAATACCTCGGAGTGTACACAAACTTCAAGGACCTTACTGACAAAAAGGCTGAAAAGTAGGGGTCCAAGGACTGAACATTTTGGGACTCCAGTGGCAAGGACTTGCAGACCTAAGGACACTTTACATCTGTTTGTTTTTGGTTCTGCTGGATACGTAGTCCAAGAACCAGGCAGTAGCATTAGTCAAGAGGCCCACCTCCTGGAGCTTAACAAGTAGAGGTCATGACTAACCAAGTCAAAGACCTTGGCAAGATCAAGAAAGACTGCACCAACATACACTCCCTTGTCTATAGCTGCATGGAGTTCCTTGGTCAGCTCAATTAGGGCATTTACGGTGCTGTGCTGTTTATAAACCTGTGTTGTTCAGCAGCTAGGAGATTTTGATCTGTGATGTAGGTCACCAATTGGTCGCTGGCAGTTTTCTCTAGGGCCTTTGAGTGCGGGGAGAAGTTAAAGATAGGTCTGCACCTGGAGACCACTGTGGCATCCCCAGATTCAAAGACTGGGACTGCATTTGTTTGTTTCCAGATGCCAAGGATTGAGCCAAATTGGAGGGAGAAGTTCAATAGTTTTTGGATTGGTGGAGCCAGTTCTATAGCCATTTCAAATATCTTCATGTTGAATTCTGATTTTGGAGCTGCTTTGCATGTATTTTATAACTGTTTTCATGCTTACCCATTTGAAACAGAGTTCAGATCTATCAGTACTGGAAGAGACTGGCAGTCCATGTGGGACAGGGGCAGCTGGAAGGATACCAGAGGAAAGTATGCCTATGTTCACAAACAATGAACTGAAGACTCTGTGTCAGCTTGTGGATCAGTGGTGTTTGTTGATATTTAGGATGTTGAGGATGAAATGACTTTTCCAACAAGGACTTCATTGATGGTTTGCCACAGTCTCCTGGGTTGTTACTGGATTGAAGAAGTTTTCTTTTGCAGTATTCACTTTTAGCTTTTTGAGTGACAGATTTGCACTCATTTCTCTGTTCCTTGTATTTATGTAGACTACAGAAATCTATGGAGAGCCCCATTCTTTGTAAACTGCCCACAGTTTGTCCCCTTGTTTTGGAGAGTGTCATGGGTTCTGAGGTAATCTAGGGGTTATTGTCTCCATTGATTCTCTTCTTCCTTGATGGGGCAAAGTAGTCACATGCAGTTTGGAAGGCCTGAGAAATGAAATCAAAGGCAAGGCTGATGTCAGGGATGCAGTCCAGGTACTGTTAGTCAGTGAGATGGAGGTAGTATCTTGACTGAGTGAGTCTCTCATCATTTAGGTAGTTGGTGTAGGTAAATTTTGGCAAGAGTCTCTGCCATCTGTGGTCCAGAAACAGTATGCCAGTGAATGATCACTAAGTACATCAGGTAGTACCTCCCCATGTGAGAACCTATCAGGATGGGATGACAAGAGCCAGTCAAGAAGTGTTGTGGTGGATTTCTTGTAACTGATGCACATAGGGGAGTTGACCACCTGGCTAAGATAGTGGTCTGCTGGTTTGTTTTTGTATCACTTGGAGGTGGGAGAGCCAATTGATTTTGTAGTCACCAAGGATTATATTTTTAGTGGCTTTGATTTTGGCAACTAATCTGACCGAGAAAGGAATTGAATCTGTAATCTACAGTAGTAGGTAGAATGTAAGTGGCTGCCACAATTAGATTCTTGTTCCCCCATCCAAGACTGATGCTGGCTGCTAGGAATTGGGTAAAACCAGTCAGATGACTGTGCATTAATACAGCATAATGCAGGGTCATCCTGGTTCTAAACCTGACAAAATTTGTTTGTATCCACGTCACACAATGAGCAAATTAAACTTCTACACCCAGAGCTGACTTTCTATCACAAACATGGCTGCCACACTAAAAATCTTCAACCAGGCCCTAAAGATAAAACTAATTTAAATAAAAAAAAGAAAGCAAGTTAATTTAATGTTGTGTATGTGTCTGTTATTATGTGGGCAATTCATCAAGAGCATTGAAGCAGATGATTTCAAGGCACAAAAATACCACAATGAGGAAAGACATGAAGTCAAAAGCGGCAAAACATTTCCACAACAAGGGTCATAATATATCATTATGGTTTTGGGGTGTCCAGATTGTCAAAGAACCCTCAGCTAGTATGGACACAGCAGGGAATGCTAGATGATAATCTTCTAACACCACAGGTAACTACTTTTTCTCCATTTGTACTATAAAAATGAGTGTTCTGTGGACATTAGCATATCTTCCCATGACTGCGTTGACTCATTCTCTATAGATTTCCATTGATCGGGGTGGAAAATGGGGTCTAAGTGAGGTGCACCTTTTGCTTTCCATAGACCACATTGTGGTGTCTTCAAAATATTTCCCACTTCATTTTATACCCTAGTGGGTGGTTACAACTTTCTTGCATACTTTATATGCTGCCTCCCCTGTCATTGTATAGTTCAACTCCCCATGTCTTTTAAAAAAAATCATTTTAGACATATAATCTGCCCTGTTTTATAAAGCTGCTTTTCTCCCCTTAAACCAAAAATCCCTAAGAACCCCCCCACACACACACACACACACACCTTCTCTCTAACTCTGACATTGCAGTTATGATCACAGTAAGTTTAGAAACCCTCTTCATATATTTGGCACATTAATACATGCTCCTATGATTAGTTAGATAAATGCTGGGTGTTCTATAGCAGTGTTTTCTTCAAACAGCATCCTTATTAAAAAGTATGTCCATAATATAGATAACTAAGGATCACATATCAGTTTGTGAAACTGATACAAACTAGGTGTAGAAGTGTTTTTTTAACACATGAGAAGGATTTGATTGGTTGTTGTTCTAATGTATTTCTGAGGTTGCAAAGTTATGCAACACCAGAGGAAGAGAATGTGGATTTGAAAGGAAGACCTAGACAGCCCTTGCAGCTATGTGAACCATAGCTCAGAGGCAGAGTTACTAGCACGGAATGCTGGAGGTCCTAGGTTCAATTCCTAGTGGCTCACCTTTTCCTGTCTTCATTGTAATTAATAATCTAAATTTGTCTAGCAGTAGCTTATTTAAACTGTACTTAGAAGGAGTTGATTGGCTGTTGTTCTAATATTTTTTAACACGTGCATATTCCTAACAAATTGTACTGAGTTTAAATGCTTGATATAGGCAAATGCAAGTCAGGAATCCAGCAATACTTGCAGCAAGAGTAAGTTATCAATGTAATCACACCCATACAAGCAGCAGTGAGATAAAGTGCACCAAATCTGGTAATGCACATGCTTGAGTTAGGCACAGTGGCTCTGACTAGTTTTGTGCATTTTTCACTGTTACCATTGCAATTCAGAACTATAAAAAAAAAATGCAGGGAGTGCCCACCTGTCACTCCCTTCAGCAAGGGAGCTGACAGCTCCCCGTGTACTGTCTCAGCTTTGAAACCTGGTGAGAATAACAACTCTGCTAGTTTTATGTAATGTGGCACAATAACAAGTCAGACTACAGTGACTGGAATATACTGAATGAAGCTGCAGTAGACTAAAGTTTTTTTTCCTAACGAATAATTAGTCAATTTGTGCATGTAGCTCTTATCTCCCCAGAAATAAACAATTACATGGCACTGAAAAGAAACAAGGTCATGCATTTAAGAAAAACGTATCAGCCTTGGTGGATGCCTGGAGCAGGCTTCCAGGGAAGATAGTGGAGGGGAGAACAGCGGTGGGCTTCAAGCATGCATGGGATAGGCAGAAGGGAATCTTAGTAAGGGTGAGATAGCTGGAGATCAGGTAGGGTCTAGAGTGACATTATAGGCAGGGGGGAAAAAAGGGGCAGATTAGGTGGGCCAAGCATTCCTTATCTGCTGACAAATTCTATGGCCAGGATATTCAAATGGATTGCACATGGCGCAACAGAGTTGCACCATGTGGAACCCACTGATGCGCCCCGGCATGATATTCAATGGGGGGAACATGCGCAGCACAAATCCTGATGTGCCGGGGTGCATCGGTAATATATGCGGCGCAGGTAAGGGGGGCGTGCCCATGCATATTCCGCAAATCGCGATATTCAGCCTGGGATGTGCTGAGAATATGCAGGCACAACCCCTACATGCACTGCACAAAGTCAAGCCAGAAAATAAAGAAGCAACAGCTGGCCACCCACAGGTGAGCTGTCGTAATGCAGGGCGCAACATGGCAGCTGCCAGCTATGGGTGGCCACCCCAGCTTTGGCAGCACTGTCCGGTGGCGTAACGCCCTCCCATGCCCAAATGTGGGCTGTTGTAAACAATAGAATCCCTGGTGGTCCAGCGGAACCTATTTCCCTGCCTGATCGTGGGCTGTAATATTTAATATACTCCCTGGTGGTTCAGTGGACCTATCACCCTGCCCGATTGTGGACTGTAATATCTAATAAACTCCCTGGTGTTCCAGTGGACCTATTACCCTGCCTGATCATGGGCTGTAATATCTAATAAACTCCCTGGTGGTCCAGCGGTACCCGTACCCCCCTCCCAACCCACCCACTCATTCCCGCCACCCTGCTCCCCCTGGTCAGTGGCAGGCAGGCAGCAGCACCCCACTCGCAAGCCGCCCACCGACTGACAGTGTACAGTATGGCTGTACACCCATTGGTCCACAGCATGGGCCAATGGGCATGCAGACCGTACCGTACTACACAGTCTCGATATGTGAATGGATCCATTCACATATTGGGACTGTGTAGTACGGTACGGTCTGCAAGCCCATTGACCCAAAGCAGGTGCGCTGATCCCCGGTGACTTGTGCCTGGCACCCTGCCAGGCAGCAGCTGTCAGGGACCAACACCCCCTGGCCCTCATCGGCAATACGCTCCAATGCCTGATCACAGACTGTAATATATAAAAAACTCCCTGGTGGTCCAGTGGACCTATCTCCCTGACCGATCAAGGGCTGTAGTATTTAATATACTCCCTGGTGGTCCACTGGACCTATCACACTGCCCGATCATGGGCTGTACGCTGTCAGCCAGTGGGTGGCCGGGTGGCTTGCGGGTGGGGTGCTGCCGCCCCCACTGACCGGGGAATGGGGTGGTGGGAATGAGTGGGCGGGTTGGGGGGGTACGGGTACTGCTGGACCACCAGGGATGATTAAAGTACTGCATTCCCACAATCGGGCAGGGAGATAGGTCTACTGGACCACCAGGGAGTTTACTAGATATTACAGCCCATGATAGGGCAGGGTGATAGGTCCAGTGGACCACCAGGGAGTATATTAAATATTACAGCACTTGATCAGGCAGGGGGATAGGTCCACTGTACCACCAGGGAGTTTTTTATATATTACAGCCCATGATCGGGCATTGGAGCACATTGCTGGTGAGGGGCAGGGGGCGTTGGTCCCTGACGGCTGCTGCCTGGCAGGGTGCCAGGCACAAGTCACCGGGGATCAGCACACCTGCATGCAAATGGGGCCATAATGACATGCAAATTGCTCCATTTGCATCTTGCATGCATTATGGCCCCATTTGCATGTCCACCGCTGAATATCACGATTGAAGGGCCTAGTGCAATGGCACTTGCGCTAGCGCATCCCCCTGCTTCTCTCTGGCCACTTGCACTGGTGCAGTGCCACTGTGCCATGTGCTATGCGGGTGGCTACTGAGCGATATTCAATGGTGCTGAACCATGGCACAGCACCATTGAATATCACCCTGTCAACGCCCTGGCACATCCCAGTTGCGCTGCGCCCAGGCTTGCGCCACAGCCTGGCACAGTTTGAATATCCCACCCTATGTGTCTGTGCTTCATTGTGTCCTTGGAAAATATTTTTATACTATGTACAAGTGCATAACTAGAAATTCATATAAATAACACATAGCTTTATTTCTTTAGCAAATATATGTGTGGCAATGACATGAAACAGAATTTTTAAGGAAAAAGAGATTTAGGAGTATCAAGCATAGCTGTGAAACATAAGAGGTATGTGAATTCGGATTGCACTTGAAAGCACTGCTAAGATGGGTAAGGTAGTCTCTATTTTTAAGGGTGGCTCACCTGAGTTAATAACCAATTAGAGACCCATATCATTTTTGCCTGTTACTTTTAAGATGTTACAAAGGTTGGTTCATAACTAATATAAAAAGTACGTAGAAAGCAATCAGCTGCAGGACCCATATCAGTCAAGGTTTAAAAAAAAAACATCCCAGCACCATCTCCTCCATATTGAGGGCCTTGTACGAAGCTAGCAAGGCTATAGAATCTGGACAGTACACAGTGATCATCTTTGTGGACCTCACCAAGGCCTTCGACATGGTGGACCACTGCACACTCTTGGAAAGGTTGTCACAAACTGGGACTTGTTTCTGCAGCCTTGGGCTGCTTTAAATCTTATCCTGAAAACAGGAAAGAATATACCACAGTTAATGGTTATGCTTCTGGAAGTTTAGACATACTGAAAGTGGTCCCCTCTGGGTCAGTACTAGATGCTCTCCTGTTCACTTGTATGTGACAGGACTGGGTAATAATTCAAGAATGTAAACTGTCATCTTTATGCAGATGATACTGCGATCAATGTAGCTGCGTACTCCCTCTTGGTTGTCCAGGCTGAACTGCAAAAGGATCTGATGTTCTACAGTCATACTTTTCAAACTCAAAGTTAAAATTAAATGCATGAAAAACAAAGTTTATACTTTTTATGTCAATGGCAAAATTAAAAAGGATTGATCACTCCCCCTCTTACTATCTTAACCTCTGATAGTTGCCCATCAGACTTGATGAACAGTTATAAACACCTGTGATAGTGGGTGGAATCCACTGGCATGGGTAATACCCATATCAATACCGTGGCAAAAAATTGGCATACATGTAGGCACACAGTCATGTTATAAAAAATGCCTATCTCCAGATTTGAGAAAAAAAAAATGTAAACACAGATTCTCCCTCTGTTTGATTATAGTGATATGGCATATGAATGCACTACAGAAGATAAACCTCATGAGCTTGATACACTGTGCAGTAGAATGGCAAGAATGATTTTAGATTGCCCTAAACTTATTCACCATTGAGAACTGTACAAGAGGGTGGGTTGGTTGTCCGTGAAAAATCATAGAAAATTACACAAAACTATTTTTTAGTAAAAAGTGTATATGGATGGACACCTCAGTATTTAACGGAGAGTCTGACTACATACATACATAACATTTGACAGCAGATAAGGACCACCAGGCCCACCTGTTCTTCCTATTTTCCCTACATGCTGCAAAAACCAAAGACCCTACTTGATCTCTGGCTTTGTTCTCCCACCTATCACTATAGCTACATAGTATTTGATGACAGATAAGGACTGACTATCAGGAGAAAAATATTTTCCCTAGGAAGTGCAGACTAACTCGAGTTAGTTATTCCATAAGCAAAAACCCAACAAGCTACTTTTTTCTTTTTCCACTTAGTTCCTATTTTGCAGAGCTCCCTTGCTACAGAATTTAAAATTATTAGAGAGAGAAAACCACCAGTGTCCTCTGTTATATCATGGTTTAAGGGTCCAATACCCTTCCATGATATTTGTTGCCCAGGAGTGGAAACTTAAGTACAAAAACAGCAATACAGGAGGACAATAATATGCAGTGGGCCTGATTCTCAAAAGTTGGCACAAGTCACGCCAAAGGTGGCTTGCACCGATTGCCAGTGTGCCAGGAACCATGCACTATATTCTGTATCGGGTAGGGTCCCAGTGGCAAAGTCCCATGGCTTGCAGCAACCATAGCCATGCGCCAAACAGAGGGAGCAACTGGCCATGTTGCCACAAGCTGCAGGCAGCTGTGCAACAATGTACCTATGTATTCCCTGGTGGTCTAGCAGACAACCTCCACACCCTAATCCCATTATAATTAAAAAGAGCAGGTCTTTGGTGCTTTAGCAGACTTCCTCCCCACCATGAACTGCCTGAATATTAATATATTCCATCCCTGGTGGTCTAGTGGACCTACCTCACCCGACCCCCTTGTAATTAACAAGCATTTTTCAATGCCGAATGTTGCTTGCTTCTATGTGCTGTTTAGGTATTTGGAAGTCATTGGAGTGCAAATATTGAAAATTTGCGAACTTACGAGCGTGCGTAGGAACTGCGCAATGCACGCTCGCAAAACAGTCATTTTTAGGAATTTTTCACCAAATTTTCAACATAGCCATTTTAAGACCTCTGCTCATCAACAGTGTCACTGTGATTTTGTTAATGTGTCCCATACATTGAGTTTGCATTGACCGACCGCGCTTATTGTGCGCCATGGGCGGAAACACGCTTTGGGCAGGAAGTGAAAATGACAGCTGTACTGCTCATAAGGAGGGTGTGGTAAAATGGCAATGTTGAAAATCTGGAGTGGAAATATTGAAATTTGCAAACCCACGATGCGGAACTGTGCAACGCATAATTGTGAAACAGTCATTTTAGGAATTCTTTCACCAAATTTTAAAATTCCCACTTTAAGATCTCTGCTCATGAACAGTGACACTGTGATTTTCTTAATGTGTCCCATACACTGAGTTCGCACACCAACTCGCCATTGTGCTACATGGGCGGAAACACGTTTTGGGCAGGAAGTGAAAAATGACAGCTATACTGCTCATAAGGAGGTGTGGTAAAATGGCAATGTTGAAAATCTGGAGTGGAAATATTGAAAATTCGCAAACCTACGAGCGTGCGTGGGAACTGTGCAACGACACTCAGAAACAGTCATTTTAGGAATTCTTTCACCAAATTTTAAAAATTCCCACTTTAAGATCTCTGCTCATGAACAGTGACACTGTGATTTTCTTAATGTGTCCCATACACTGAGTTCGCACACCAACTGCGCCATTGTGCGCTACATGGGCGGAAACATGTTTTGGGCAGGATGTGAAAAATGACAGCTGTACTGCTCATGAGGAGGTATGGTAAAATGGTAATTTTGAAAATCTGGAGTGAAAATATTGAAAATTCGCAAACTTACGCGCGTGCGTAGGAACAGTGCAACGCACACTCGTAAAACAGTCATTTTTAGGAATTTTTTCACCAAATTTCCAACACAGGCATTTTAAGACCTCTGCTCATGATCAGTGTCACTTTGATTTTCTTAATGTGTCCCATACATTGAGTTCGCACACCAACTGCGCCATTGTGCGCCACATGGGCGGAAACATGTGTTGGGCAGGATGTGAAAAATGACAGCTATAGTGTTCATGAGGAGGTGTGATAAAATGCCAATGTTGAAAATCTGGAGTGAAAATATTGAAACTTCGCAAACTTACGAGCGTGCGTAGGAACTGCGCAATGCACGCTCGTAAAACAGTAATTTTAGGAATTTTTTCACCAAATTTTCAACATAGCCATTTTAAGACCTCTGCTCATGAACAGTGTCACTGTGATTTTCTTAATTTGTCCCGCACATTGATTTCACACACCGACTGCGCCATTCTGCGCTACATGGGCGGAAACACATTTTGGGTGAGATGTGAAAAATGACAGCTGTACTACTCATAAGAAGGTGTGGTAAAATGGCAATGTTGAAAATCTGAGTGAAATATTGAAATTTCGCGAACTTACGAGCCTGCGAACTACGCTTGCTGCGCTACATAAAACAGTCATTTTGATTTTGGCACAAATTTTCAACATTGGGTTTTGGGACCCTTCTCATGAATGATGTCACTGTCATGGCGGTATTCAGGCCTGAAGGGTGATTTAGTCACTCGCCGAAATCACCCTTCGGCCCAATAACTCCCATGACAGTGAATCATTCATGAGAAGGAGTCCCAAAACCCCATGTTGAAAATTTGCAAAAATTCCAAAAATGCCTGAGATATGCAATAAAGTTGAAACCCCTCTGTAGCCCATTATACAGCTTACCGCATTTCCTCAGTTCGCGGTCGGCTTTGAAGAGTACAGACGTGTTCCGTCCACGAAGATCGCTGCGCGGAGTCCAGAGGTAAGTATGGGGTGGGGGTGTGGGAGGCTGAGTGCGCAGTGGGTGGGTGCGGGTTGTGGGAGGGTTGGGAGAGCCGTGGGACCGTTTTCGGTTTTCAGGTATTTAAAAAAAAAAAAGACGACGTGGACCCTTTGCCACGCTGAGGTGGAGCTCCCAGTGTGGCAAGAGGCGATTAGAGGCGTTCAGCCAATGGGATGGCACCCGTCGGCCATAGAATTTGTTGCCACGCTGGGGTGGGCTCCCAGCGTGGCAAAAATGGGAGGGGCGTTCAGCCGATGGGGATTGGGCACCCCGGCGGCAAGGATCGCTGTACCGCTGGGTGGGCTCCCAGCGTGTAGCAATTCTACTTGGGGAGGAGGGGCGCAGCTCAGCCAGCAGGGGATTGGGCACCCGTCGGCTATACAGTGCATGGAGGGTGCGCATGCCTGCGGGGGAGCTGCACGTGAGCAGCCTCTTGTCGGTGCCTACCGAAGCGTAGCTTCCCTTTCAATCAGAAGTGTTACTGCATTTTGGAGCGTGTCATAGACAGCTCCAAAATGCATTGGCTTACAGGGGCCACGCCTGCCAACACACTGACTGAATTGGAGGAGGAGGTGACACACCTCCGAAATCTCCGATGATGGCACTATGTTTCTTGCACATGCGTGCAAGCAACATAAAAATAGCAGATCCCTGGTGGTCTAGCAGAGCCCCTCAGCCCTGATCCCCTTACAATTAACAAGAGCATAATCCTGATGGTCTAGCGGACCCCCCCACCCCATACTGCCCAAATATTAATATATTCCATCCCTGGTGGTCTAGTAAACCTCCCCCACCCTGATCCCCTTATAATTAAAAAGAGCAGGTCTCTGGTGGTCTAGCATACCCCCCACATAGGCAGACAATGCCCCAGCACCCCGCTCACCCATCCCATCCCTGAGCCAGTGACTGGCACAGTCCTCCACTTACCATCATGGCCAGTCATCAACTGAACTGAAGGGAGTGTGTACTGTATACAGTACACACTCAATGATTGGCAGCTCTGTCAGTCAATAAGCACCTACTGTATACAGTATGTGCTCCTTGCAGTTCAGTTCGTGGCTGGCTGTGGCGGTGAGCGGAGGGCTGTGCCAGTCTCCGGCTCGGGGATGGGACAGTGGAACAGGATAGTGGGGCACTGCCTGCCAGGGTGGGGGGGTCCACTAGAACACCAGGGACCTGCTCTTTTTAATTATAAGGAGATCAGGGTGGGGCTCCTGCTAGACCACCAGGGACAGAATATATTAATATTCAGGCAGATCAGGGCAGGAGATCTGCTAGACCACCAGAGAGTGAATATATTAACATTCGGGCAGATCAGGATGGGGGGTCCATTAAACCACTAGGTATATATATATATATATATATATATATATATATATATATTAATCAGGCAGATTGGGGCTGGGGGGTCCGCTAGATCACAAGGGACCTGACTATCATAAAAAAAGAGGGAGCAGGCTCGGGATGGGAACCGTGTCACATTGGGCACATTGTTACACCTCCAGAGTACTTTGGTACTATTAGACCAACCCTGGTTGGTCTAATGGTACTTAGAAAATTTTCTC
This sequence comes from Neoceratodus forsteri, assembly GCA_016271365.2. NCBI lineage: Eukaryota > Metazoa > Chordata > Ceratodontiformes > Ceratodontidae > Neoceratodus > Neoceratodus forsteri. Next base: position 239,313,282 of record CM057459.1, on the reverse strand, counting down.
AGGGAGAGTTTTTGAGAATCCTGATTTAGGGAATTTGGCAGCTATATGCACCATGCTGCAGCCCATTATGTGCTGCAAGGATGGCTCAAGCCCCCTTTGGAGCAGGCAGCCTGCGGATGTCACAGGCTGTGTTTGAGAATTGCTCATGGGACATCGTTTGGTGCAAGGGGCACTTTTCGCCATTCCTTGTAGTGCAAGCCCCTTGCGCCACTCTTGGAACTTTGTGAATCAGGCCCAGTGTCTTTGTTGCCACTAGATGATTTAGCTTCTCTGTAATAATTGGTTCCTCATGATGTTTTCATAATTTGTATGTTGATATATGAATTATTCATATTCAATCTTAGTGATGTCTTTTGTACTTTATATATTTATTTATTGCTCAGATACACACCTTTGAGCAAGATGCTCATTTGTAAAGGTTCCTCATCAAACAGCAATACAATTACAATACTTCACAGCATATCACAGTTAACAATTAATAGATTAGCATAGGCATTGACAACAAAGTTTTGGTGAACATTGTTTCAAAATACATAGATCAGGGTGACACTTCCATGGATCAGGAGGTTCACAATATTAAAGTGCTGCAGTCATAGTTTCAGCCTTGCAGGACATTGTCTGGTGATAGAACCGTGCACTATTACAGCACAGGGTGACAGAGAGAGGTGGCACAGGCATGTGGGGTCAGAGATAGAGAGGAGTTTTGGCATTGGTGCTGTGAGCATGTGTGTGGCTGGGTCATGTTAGTGGGTACCACTTGCTGCTGTCACAGTGTCGGAAATATGTTGCTGAGTAGGCAACTGGTGCAAGTGGTTGTGGGGACTTACTGGTGGGTGCAGCCACAATTGGTGCTAGGTTGGAGCATTTGTAGTAGCTCCCTTTTAAAATGTCCAAGCTTAATGGGTGTCCTTAGCTGGACCGTGAGTTCATTAAGCCAGCTAGGGGCTCTGGTTGCAAAGGTTGTTTGGCTAGGCTTGCTCTGTTGTAGGGCACAGCCAGGGTACCACTTGCCATACCTCTAGTGGGGTATGGATTTTGGGCATGACTTTAAATTTTTTATTTCTGGTATGCAACTTTTTGTAATGACTTGGATATTGAACTGCTGTTGGACATCACTGCAAATGAGACTTGTCTCAATTGTCATTCCTAATAAACTGAAATGTACTGAAAAAGATACACTTTTGCCTATGTATATTGTGAATTAAATACTAAGTATTTGGCACTAGCTACTATTTGGTGAAATTCGTTTTGATGGAATCTTGTAGATATAACCATGAAGGCACAACCACAAAAAGTAACACAGCAGTAAGGTAAACAGATGAAGGTATCAATTTTATTTTATTTTTAAATAATGTTAAGGGACTGCAGTATTAAAGTTTAAATGGAAATGCTAAAGAGTACACCCATATATCTGGTACTGCCCTAGTGGCAGAGGTTTTTTTTGTGTCACTGAAGTATTTTTCACAGCTGATCTATTTTGTAGTATGAATATTAATTATTTTAAAACAACAGTGCACACTGAGGTTTGGGTGATGTGTGTTTATGCCTCATATTTCCCATAATGATTTTTCAGAATGTATAGATGAAAAACATATAACAAGCTAGTATACAAAATAAAGAAATACAAAATTGCATATTATACAGTATATATATATATATATGTTGCAAAAAGCTTCATTAATGCTCCAGTTTGGGTCAAATCAACAAAAGTTGGGAAATGAGGCATTAGGGTTTCCTTAACACATCACCCTCCAAAACCAGGTAGGAGAGCAGGTGTGGGGTGTGCCTTGGGCTTCTTAAGCCTAACACTCACCCCATTCCATCTGTAAATAAAGTCAGATGTGTTGATTTTATGAGAATGGGGTGAGTGTTAGGCTTCAGAAGCCCAAGGCACACCCCACACCTGCTCTCCTGCCTGGTTTGGGAAAGTGGGATGTAAGGGAAACCTTAGCACCTGATTTCCCAACTTTTGTTGCTTTGACCCAAACTGCAGCATTAACAGAGTTTTTTTGCAGTTTATTTCCTTACTTTTTAAGATAGTATAATAGTATCCTTATTTTGCTATGGGAGCACAGGGTCCTGCGAACCTTGCACTCCCATCCCTCCGTAGATGCATATATATGTATGTGGCTATGGAAACACAGGGCCCTCCAGGCCTTGCACTTCCATGTATAGGACAACAATGACCAAATTGTCAACATAGCCCTCTTATTACACTACCTCATGTATCCAGTGCAATGCCATTCCACACCACAGGTGTGAAAACACATTGTGGCCAGGACTTGGAGAGCGACGGCTATGAGATACATGAGGGGTAGCTAAAAAGCTATAGTTAAAATCTGTAAAACTATTTCAAATTTCTGAAGTTATGCATGGGCATAGTGAAATTGCAATGAATGGTCATAATGTTCACACTTTTTATTATTTTGACCCCATATTTTCAACATAGTCTTCTTATGACCCCATCTCATAAACTCTGTAGGTTAAAATTCTCATATCCATACCAAAATGCCATTCCACACCACAGGTGCAAAAACATGTTTTGAACAGGATGTGAAAAATGACAGCTGTACTGTTCATGAGGTGGTGTGAAAAGATGGCTACGTTGAAAATCTGGATTCAGAATATTAAAAATTACCAAAGTTATGCACATGCATAGAAAAATTTCAACTAAGATGCACAATTCTGCCATTTTGTTTGGAATTTTTTTACCAACTTTTCAACATGGCTTTTTTGGGACCACACCTTATGAACACTGGTGGTGAAATTTCATTATTCCATCCTGAAAGGTGATTTTGTGCAGTGACCATGAAATCACCTTCTGGGCTCGACTAATGAAATGACAGTTGCAGTGTTCATGAGGTAGGTTCCCAAAAAGGCCATATTAACCACTGGATGAAAAAAATTCCAAAAAATTGCAAATTTATGACCGTAAATTCAAAACACCATTGAAATACATTATACGGCACTTACCTAGATTCCTCAGTTCATGATCTGGCTTTGAAGAGTGCAAACGTGTCTCAGTCCCAGCAGATGACAGCCTATGACCCCCCATGGGAAGTATAGGGTAAGGGTGTGTGGGGTGGTGGGTGCTCAGTGGGAGGTTGGGATGGGGAGGGTGGCAGGGAAGATTCTGAACAGTTTTCTGTTTTCAGGAATTAAAAAAGACATTGGGAGGCTGCTCTCTTTATTTCACACTTTTTCTGAAATGGGAGGGAAGGGGTGCCGCTAGACACCAGGGAATTACTCTTAAACTATGGGGACAATGATCAGAGACTGGGGGTGCCACTACACACCAGGGAATTGAAAAAATATCACAGGGACGGTGATTGGAGAGTGGAGGGTGCCACTAAACACCAGGGAATTTAACAATAATTATGGGGATGGTGATTTGAGGGTGAGGGGATGCCACTAGACACTAGGGAATTAATCAATAATTAAGGGGATGGTGATCGGTGGATGGGGAGCCACTAGGCACCAAGGATAAAGGAAAAATTATGAGGAGGGCAATCGGAGAGTGGAGGTTGCCACTAGACCCCAGGGAAAGAAATTGGAGAGTGGGGGTATCACTAACTCCAATGACATAAAATGAAAAAAAAGAAAATATGGCAATTGGAGGGTTGGAGATGCCACTAGAAACCAGGGATATTATCTTGATTACAGGGACAGGGATTGGAGGGTGGGGGCCACTAGACACCAGGTGAAAGCATTAGAGTACTAGGGAGGGCAATTGGAGGGACAAGCAAGGATTCTGGAGTGAAGAAAAAGGATCCTTTTTCATGACTCATGATATGAAAAAGTATTCTTTTTTCGTATTACATGGTCATGCAAAATGATTCATTATGTTAAAAAAAATTTCAATTGCATATTTATTTGTTTGTTTTTCTTACTTTTAACCAGGTAAAATGACTGGGTAGAGCCATTTTTCAGTCATACCCGACATATAAAACATCATAAATACATAACACAAACTAAATACAAATATTGGTCAATACAACACATACAAATGTAGTATTAAAACAGTAGTACAAATCAGTTATTGTTACAGGAGCAGTGATTCAAGGAATCATAATACAATGTCAATATAGTTTTAAAGTGCTTAATGCTCTTGGCTGATTGAGTTTCCTATAACAGCTTATTTAATAGCGCAGGACCAAACCAGGTAAAGGAGCCTTTTTCCATCGATAGTTTCAGTGAATTTGGATAAACTAAAACTGCTTTACTGTGTCTAGTTAAATATGAATCAGAATGTTTCATAAATATCCCAGAAAGACAGCTTGGAGATTTATTATGCCAGACTGTATATGCCAGTACTGCAGCATCATGTTCTATTCTTAGCTCTGGTGAAATAATATGCATCCTCTCATATAAGAGACAATGGTGGGTCCTGATTGGAACTCTTAATCCAAATCAACATATATTATTCAGTATTTATAACTTTGAAGTGCAGATTGCACCTAAGGGGGTTCTGATTAGCCAGCTAGGTGTGGTGGTCCCACTCCAAGATGTAATTGTTGTGGTTTTTGAAATAAATAATTTTAAGGAAAAAATGGAAACCAAGATGGCGGCTCGTGAGAAAGTAATTTTCCTTCATGAGAAAGGGTTTTTTCCTCAGGAAAAGGAACTGACCTCTCGAGAGAGAATCCTTTTTCACGAGGCCAATCCTTGGTGGAACTTTATCACCCTAATTTGGACAGGGGAATTCCCATTGAAAACAATGGGAACTTAAAAATTGAATAACTGCAACATATTAATATTTTTTCTCCAGACAAAGCATGGCAGTTCCGTTACCCAAGATAGCTCTACCACAAAAAATCAAGCCAAAATTCCACACCATGTGGACGCAAGGCAATAAAGACAAAACTGCAAAATATGCCGACTTTTAAGGTTTTAGCACTATTCGGATCTCAGAATCCATACATCCAACCAGAAAGAAACTTGCCACATCAAGAGATCTACCCCACCGGATAGCGCAAGAGCACACCAAATTTTGTGCAAATCCATTGATCAGTTGCAAAGTTATTAAAGTGCAAAATTTGAGGTTTAACATTAAACAAGCTACTTACTCAACCCTAACTATAGCAGCACAACCTTGCCCCTATAATATTCACATTATACATGTACATATAATAATTTGCTAATTGGTATTATTTTTACAACTCATTTTTTATTTTAACTACTATTTATTTTCTAATATTTTTCTTATTAGTAAGCACCATTTTCTGATGAAGGGTAATTTTTACATTGGTTGATTGCATGCACGAACCAACGTATTGTAGCAATACAGGATTTTGGGGGGTGTCGCTGCTGAGCCCATTGCAGTACACAAAACCAGGGACTTGCAATGGGCTTGGCACTTGGCACCAATGACCACTCAGTGTGGTCCTGACACAGTCCTCTGCTAGGTGGGCTGAATGGTCATGCATGTCAAAGGACTGAAGCCACTCCAATCAGAGAAGGCTTTGGTCCTTTGATATGCATGAAACCCATGTCAGCAGAGTCAAGCAATCCTGGGATTCTGACACAATACAGCCAATGCTGTCCTTCAGCTGAATTTACACTGTGGTGGAGCAGGGAAGTTGACAACCGTAGCAGCTGGGATGCTGGAAGAAACAGGCAAGTGCTCTCATGTGCAGCTGCCATACAATAACTTGCACTCGACCTTGATTCCAGAGGATGAGCTGGATGGCTGCAGCGCATGTATGGCAGTTGGGGGTGAGCTACAGGTGGTGGTGGCAATTGGAGTGTGCTTCCATAACAACATCCTCACTCCTCTGCCCCCCCAATGCCTCAAAAATAGATGCAGTGTGGCTTTTTCTCCCGGTCCTCAATTCTCTGACCCCCCCACCCCAGAGGCTTTAACACTAGACACAGTGCGGCTTTCTTTCCTGGTCCTCACTCCTCTGCCCCCCCACTTCAACATTAGCCATGGTGCAGCTTTCTCTTAAAGCCAACATTGGGTGCCCAATCCCTGTCAGCAATACAACCCCTGCACTGCCACTAAGGGACACTGGGGAGCCCACTCCCAGTGTCACAGTTATTTCCTCCCACCGATTTGCCGTCCAGGACACTGGGGAGCCCCCTCTCAGTCTCCCCTTATCTGTACCCCACCAATAGTCTGGGACACTGGGGAGCCCACTCCCAGTGTCCCTATATCTATATCCCCCTATAGTCTGGGACACTGGGGAGCCCATTCCCAATGTCCCCAAAAAACATTTACAAATGTACCTGTAATAAAAAGAAAATGGTCCTTGATGTCTTTTTTTTACGAAAAAGAAACCATCCCTCATCACCTCCCTGCCCCTTCATCCCAACCTCCTCCTATGCACCTACCCTCACACCCCACCCCATACTTACCTCCAGAGGTCAGCGGGTGTCATCTTCTGTGGAGCGGGACACATCTGAACTCTTCAAAGTAGTGCTGTGTGGAATTTTCAAATTCTGGTGAAATGAAATTCTATGGAATTTTCAAAATTCCACCAAAATTCCATCAGAAATGGAATGGTGCAATTCCACAGCAGAAAATAGTTGCAGAATGATTTTCTGCAGAAAAAAATGCTGTTCTACTGAATATTATTCCGTGGATCTCAATATTTTCTGTGGAAATTGTTGCGGAATAATTTTCCATGGAATAAAATGCTGTTCTGCAGAATATTACTCCACGGATCACAGTAGGCAGAATTCCAAAGAAGAATCAGTGAAATTCCAGTGGAAATTCTGCCCGTGAAATGGTCATTCTGAGCTAATTCTGCCGGCGGAATTCTGCATTCTGCACAGCACTACTTCAAAACTGAACCTCAACTGAAGAATCAAGGTAAGCGCCGTATAATGGCAGTCACTGGTGTTTTGAACTTATGCTGATATCTTGGCCATTTTTTTAAATTTTTACACCAAATTTCAACATAGCTGTTTTGGAACTCCACCTCATGAACACTGTCACAGTCATCTCATAAATCTGTCCGGAAAGGTGATTTTGTGGTCACTGCATGGAATCACTTTTCTGGACCAGTTAACAAAATGACAGTGCCAGTGTTCATGAGGTGGGGTCCCAAAAAGCCCATGTTAAAAATCTGGTGCACAAATACCAAGAAATGTCCAAGTTACACATGGTCGTTGAAATGTTGCTATGCACATACATAACTTTGGCAATTGTTAATATTTTCATTTCAAATTTTAAATATAGCCATTTTTTCACACCACTTCATGACCAGTATAGCTGTCATTTCTCACATTCTGCCCAAAACGTGTTTACGTAGCAGTGACATGGAATGGCATGGTTGGTGCATGAAATCACCTTTCGGGACCCAGTAATGAAATGGCAATGCCAGTATTCTTGAAGTAGGGTCCCAAAAAGGCCATGTAAAAAATCTGGTGTAAAAATTCTTAAAAATACCCACGGTATGCCTTGTGCAGTTTGTACACAGGCACATGACTTTCCCAATTTTTAATAACTTTCACTCCAAATTTTCAACATAAACTTTTATCACACCACCTCATGAAGAATACAGCTGTGATTTTTCGCACCTCTAGAGCAGAATTTTTTTTTTATTTAATAACATTCGGAATTACAACTCTTTGAGTCATAGACTCCTTTACAAAGGCTCCACGTCAAACAACAACAAGGACATACATATTGCATTAAGCAGTACAGTATTCAGGTAATAGAAACAAGAGAGAAAACAAGTAATGGAAGTTATGCATACAAAAAATGATACAATATTATAAGTACAGTGATCATGGAAGAAAGATAATGCACCAAATCACACAGACGGGGGATACTGGAACAATAGTCTTTGGGAGAGGAGGACCCAGCATCATCCATAATATGCATAATATTTAGATAGTGCATGAATACACATTTTGTTTTCCATATATATAATAACATTTGTGAGGTAGATTTATTCTACAGAGCCCCACCAAGAGGGGGGAGCAGGTGGAAGAAAGGCTTAGGGACAGTTACAGGCTGAAGATTCAAACAGATGAGCTTTAGACTGGAATTGCGCAGTCACTGTGTGAAATCACCTTTCAGGGCTGATTAAGGAAATGACAGTGCCAGTGTTCATGAGGTGGGGGTACCAAAAAGCCCATATTGAACATTTTGTGGAAAAATTCCTTAAAATGGCCATGTTATGCAGGTTCATTGACATTTTCCTACACACATGTGTAACGTGCTGTCCTTCCCTGCACCCTCCATTCCCCATCCTGACATCAAATTAAACCCTCCCGTTCCCTTCCTCTGTGTGCTGTCCACCCCGCACCCTCCATCATGGCATCCAATTAAATCCTCCCGCTCCCTCGCTTTGTGTGCTATCTGCCCTGCACCCTCCGTTCCCCATCACAGAATCCAGTTAAACTCTCCCTCTCCCTCCCTCTGCATGCTGTCCACCCTGCACCATCCATTCTCCATCTCGGCATGCAATTACTCCCTCCTGCTCCCTCCCTCTGTGTGCTGTCCACCCTGAACCCTCCATTACCCATCCCCCTCTAACACAATACACCCTACTACATATAACATGCAAGGAAACATTTGGCACTGACAAATGCTTGTTTGATGAAGTGAGTTGGAAACTCTTAAGAGTTTTGATCTAACCAAAAGTGAGGAACTGCTTTCTATTTTCAAATGTTTTGAATTTGTACGGTTTGTATGAAAGGTGGTAAAAATAACATTGGTGTTGGCCAGTGTTTTTTGACTTGCTCATAACATTTAAATGCTGACTTGAAAATATGACTGGTTTCTGGGAGTCGTCCTGCTGCTGTTTTAGTTGAGAAGAGAAAGGGTGTATTCTCTAAACCTGCCTTAAGCAGAACTTCAATATCTATATATAGAAATGCTGGTTAAAATAAACTTCTGAGGTTCATCTTTGGAAATAGTCACAGTAACCCAGAAGTGCAGAGCAGAGCTCCATGAGGTGCATATTAATTGGCAGGTTGAAGAGGTTTGAAGGCAGTTAAAGGTGTTTGATGTTATTTATTTATTTACAGTGCATGTGTATTTAGTCATAATCTAAAGGCAGTGGGAGGGTTTAATTGGATGCCAGGACGGGGAATGGATGGTGCGGGGAAGGACAGGAGCTGTAAAGGCACTGAGGCAATAGGAAAGGAGGGATAAAAAAAGTAAACAGAGAGAGGAAAGAGTAAGCATACAAAACAACAGTTGAGGTGCCACAAATAAGACATGATAGGAGAGGTGCAATGCAGTGGCTGTGGAGTGGCAGCCTTCCAGGAGATGTTCTGGAGGATGTGGTGGTGTCCCATCTGCAGGCACCTCTCTGGGCTGAGGGAGGAGGTTGCTCATCTCCAGGCTGAGTTAACCAGGATTCGAGGGACCTCCTGTCCCACTTAGGGACCAGCAGGGCTGACACCGCTGCCTCAGAGGTTGCCAAGAAAGAGAAGCAGTTGGACCATGGTGGGCTCAGGAAGGGTGAGCATGGAGGAACAGAGGTGCTTCCCTCCAGTTGTACCTCTCCACAATTCATATGATGTTCTAACAGAGTGTGGTTCCTCTATGGAGGCACTGGCAGTGGAGACCAAGGGGGATGCTGGGAACCTCCACAATGAAGACCCACAGGAGGGAGGTATGGGACCCCACAGGGGAAGGAAACAACTCTTTGTGGGCAACTCAATTGTTAGGGGGTAGAAATGGGAGGGAGGGGAGGGTAGGGTTCCTGCCTAGTGCCCTAGCTGGTAGGAACACGGAGCGAATCCTCAGGATTGTGGGAGCAGCTGCATGGGGGAAGGAGCAGGACATAATTGTCCACCTAGGGAGAAATTACCCAGCTGGGAATGGGATCAGAGCTTTGCAGAAGGAATTTGTGTACTTGCAGAGGGGCCTTAGACATGTAGCATGCACTGTAACCTTCTCGGAGGTGCTGTCTGTCTATGACATGGGTGAGGCTTGGGTGCTCCACACCTTGGGATTCAACCAATGGTTGAAAAACTGGTGCAGAGCTCAGGGTTTTGGCTTCATTGGGGCTGGGGATCCACCTAGAGGGATACAGGCCTATACTGGCACGATGGTCAGCATCTGTCCAGGAGGAGAACCAGGATCCTAGGTGATAGGCATAAAAAATTCATTGGCAAGCATTTAAACTAGCCAAGGGGGGAGGCACTGAAAAGGAACAGAGAAATCCCAGCCCCTCCAAAAAAACAGGGTAGTTAGTGAGGTAAACACCAAGATAGAGAAGTCAATAGGGAGAAGGGAAGGGGTAAATAGAGAAATAGGTAAAGGCAGTAAGGACAGGGATGGGACAAAAAGGGGTAAGGGCCACCAAAAAATGGAGGGAAATGAGTATCAATGCCTGTAGTCTGGGTAACAAGCTCCAGAAACTAGTGGCCTTGATGGAAGAGGAATGCCTGGATATCATGGCAGTCACAGAAACATGGTACACAGAGAACCATGACTGGTATGTCAACATACCCAGTTACACAGTCTACAGGAGGGATAGGGAGGGTAGAAGAGGAGGTGGAGTAGCTCTCTAAATAAGGAAAGGGATCAAAGCAATGGGACTAAAGGGCAAATAGGGAGGAGAGGAGGCATTGTGGGTCACTCTGGAGACAGGAAATGGCACCACAATCCACATGGGTGTTGTATATAGACCCCCCATCTCAGGGGGAGGAAATGGACAAGGAAATGATAGAAGGCATCCTTAGGATGGCAGAAAAAGGGGAGATATTGTCGATGGGGGACCTGAATATGCCATGTGTTAACTGGAGTACCTTTGCTGCAGCCACATCCAAGAACAGGGCCATTCTTGATACCCTACAGGGGGAATGTCTCAGGCAGCTAGTTTTGGAACCCATGCAGGAGGGAGCAATCTTAGACCTGGTGCTCTCAAATGAGGATGAAGGGAGGATCTCAAATTTAGAAGTGGGCAACCATCTCGGAACAAGTGACCACCAAACAGTGTGGTTCACGATAATCGCAGCCATAGAATCAAGCCATGCAAAAGTTAAGGTACTGGACTTTAGGAGGGTTGACTTTGTCAAAATGGGAGACTGTCTCAGAAAAGCACTAGCAAACAGGTAAGAAGGAGCAGTGGAGGAACAATGGGAAAACATCAAAACTGCCATCACAGAGGCAACAAGCCTTTGTGTGAAGCAAATAAACAAATCAAAATGAAGGAAAAACACACTATGGTTCTCAAAAGAGGTGGTGGAGAAGGTTAGGGAGAAAAATATAACATTCTGGAAGCACAAGGAAGCAGAGAAGGCGCAGGACAGAGAACTGTACCAGTTAAAGCAGAAGGAAGTGGGGAAGGTCATCAGAATAGCAAAGGCCCAAATCGAGGAAAATATAGCCAACTTGGTTAAGAAGGGGGATAACACCTTTTATAGGTACATTAGGGAGCGGAGAAAGACCAAGGGAGGTATAATAAAGGGGAGCGTGGGAGGGCAGAGGGTGACAGTGAAAAAGCAGGGATACTGAATGAATACTTCTGCTCAGTATTCACAAAAGAAGAGAAGGGGAGGTACCTAATCCAATCAATAGAAGCACCCTGGATTGGGCGGTTGATACCAGTCCATTCACAGAAGAAAAGGTTCCGAAAGAACTAAAACTGAAGATGGACAAAGCAATGGGCCCTGATGTGATTCACCCCAGAATTCTTAAAGAACTAAGGGGAGGAACTAGTGACACCACTGACTACCCTTTTTAACAAATTATGAGAGTATGGTGTGGTACTGGAGGAGGGCGGATGTGATTCTCCTTCACAAAAGTGGGAGCCAAGCAGAGGCAGTAAACTACAGACCTGTTAGTTTAACCTCAGTTGTAGGAAAAATGATGGAATCACTTTTGAAAGAAAGAATTGTTGGGTACCATGAGGCCAGAGGGCACAGGACCCAAGACAGCATGGTTTGACAGCAGGAAGGTCATGTCAGATGAATCTAATAGATTTATTTGACTAGGTGATCAAAGTTGTAAACCAGGGAGGGACTGTGGACATGGCCTACCTAGACTTTAGCAAGGCATTTGACAAAGTCCCACACAAAAGATTAATAAACAAAATTGCCAGCCTTGAAGTGGGTCCCAGGGTGGTAGCCTGGGTAAACAATTGGCTGGACAACAGGGCACAGAGGGTAATAATCCACTCTGAAGAAAGGGGGGTTACTAGTGGGGTACCGCAGGGTTCAGTACTGGGTCTGGTCCTTTTTAATGTCTTTATAAGTGACATTGCAGAGGGACTAGAAGGAAAAATATGCCTCTTTGCAAATGACACAAAGATCTGCAACAGGGTTGATACACAAGGGGGTGGAAAGGATGAGAAGGGACTTGGAAAAGTTGGAGAAATGGTCAAAAGTATGGCAGCTTAGATTCAATGCAAAGAAGAGCAAAGTATTGTTCCTGGGAAACAAAAACTCAGGGGAAGAGTACACAGTAGGGAGGGAGGTACTAACAACAACAAAAATGGAAAGGGACCTGGGGATAGTCATATCAGATGACCTAAAGGTAAGCAAGCAATGTGAGAATGCAGTAAGGAGGGCTGGGGGGATACTAGAATGTACAGGAAGAGGCAACAACAGTAGAAAACAGGAAGTTGTTATCCCTCTGTACAGACAGTTGGTGATACCCCATCTGGAGTACTGCATGCAGTTCTGGAGACCCCGTCTCTGCAAGGACATAGAATTGAGGCAGTCCAGAGGAGGGCAACTAAAATGGTGCAAGCCATATGAAGAGAGACTAAAGGATCTTAACATGTATGCCCTCAAGGAAAGGGGGGGGGGACATGATAGAAACTTTTAAGTATCTCAAGGGAATCAACAAAGTCCAGGATGGTAGCATCTCTCAGAAAAAGAGGTATGCAAGATCAAGGGGTCACAATTTGAAGATAGAGGGGGGAATAGCTCAAGGGCAATGCGAGTATTTTTTCATGGAGAGGGTGGTGGATGCATGGAATGGCCTTCCTGAGGAGGTCATGGCATCAAAAACAGTGGGGGAATTCAAGAATGCATGGGACAGACATAAGGCAATTCTGGTGCGGGTAGGAAGAAGTAGGCTGTTGTTTAACTAGGATTTACAGCTTATCCAATAGGTAGGGAAATGGGCAGACTGGGTGGGGCCAAGCAGTCCTTATCAGCCATCACAGTCTATGTTTCTACTCAGCGACTTTCTGAAAAAAAAAGTCTGCTGATTGTTATGCCATGTGTAGAACTTCTGCATCTTACTGTTTTCATTGCTTGGACAACAAAAGCTGTTGTAGGCGCATACTTGACGTAATGCATCTTACAGCATTTTTGCATAATTTAAAGCCGAGCCTGAATTGGCCCTTGCATGTTTGAAAACTGAACACTGTCTGAATTGAATGTATTGCTTTTTTGCAAGATAGAGAATACGGTTTTATTTATTAGATTTTGATAACCAGGTAGAGAGAGAAAAAGGCTCACTGAGACAGAAATGTTCCTTTTTACATTGGTTGCGCGCACGGCAAGCCAAATGTATTGTGGCAAAAGGGGATTTCAGGGTGTATGTTGCTGCCAAGCCTGTAGCAATACACAAAACTATGGGCTTGGAATGAGCTTGGCAGTCTACATCAATGACCACTCGGTGTGATCCTGATGCAGCTCTCTGCTGGTGGGCTGAACGGTCATGCATTTCAAAGAACCAACGCCACTCCAATCAGAGAGGGCTTCAGTCCTTTGATTTGCATAAAGTGGAGGGCTACCAGACAGATGGGAAAAAGAGCACCCAGCAGAGCACCTGCCAGCACTGTTGCTCCGAGACCGAGAGTAAGTGCCAGCAAGCAAGTCGGCAGTCCGCTTTGCCAGTTCGGCCCACCCGCCACTCTGTGGGCCTTTCCTTCATTCATCCAGGGCCAGACACCAGTGAGTGTAGACAACCACATTGCCTCACAGTCTGTGGCCTGCACTGAGGCCCTTTCTTAATGTTCATTAGTTGAGAGCCACTGCAGCACCGCCTGCCCCAATCTGCCTATCCGTGCCGTGCCACCTATGGCCTGAGGCACCGAACAGGCCGAGAATCAAGGAAGGAGAAGGAAATGGGATGTAGTTCATTTATTTATTTTTTATTTATTGAAATGTTTCACCAGTATGGCACAATGAACAACAAGTTGCTTGTCTCCAGGTGCGACCTGGGACCTAATGCCACAAGAAGAGCAGAGAAGGATTAATGCCCAGGACAGACAGTAGTGATGCAGGCCTAGCCCAGCCCAGGAGTGCCAGTTGCCTGGAAAGAGAGGAGAACTTTATTACCTGCCTGGAGTTGAGGAGTGGTTGTCGGTCTGGTTGCAGTCCTCACATGGTAGAACTGCCAAGCCTGAGCCAGCCAGTACCCCACTGTTGCCAGCCTAGGCTGACTGCAGCCTACCAGCCCAGTGAGCGACCCACCAGAGGAGAAGAACCAGCAGAGGCCCAGCAGGGCCAGACCCAGTCGAGGTAGGTCTACTCTCACTGACTAACTATAGCAGCATCTTTAACCCAGCCACCCTACCCTCAGGCTCTACTTCCGAGTCCCAGAAATTACTCTCGATTCTTGGCTCCTCTCTAGAAAAACATCAAATTGTTTAACAGGCAGCCAACCTTTGGTACTGGCAAATGAATGTTTCACACAGCATTGAACAAACAGTGTTGGGAAGTAACAAACCTATGGAGTATTTACACATAAGGAGTTGAGCCTAATTTTTTTTCCCTTTTCTGAATATCTTTGGTGCTCCTTCAAGGACTCCTCCAACCTAACATTAGACACCTAGTATAAAGGGTGTGGCATCTCTGAACCTGTATGGGCAATATAATACAACTTTTCAGTTGCTTTTAACAGCACTCAGTGGTGCCTCATGCTTAATGATGCACCTGAGGTGTGCAATTATATCAACATAATGCACACCATGTCATCTCTTATTGCTTACATAAATGACAATATGTTATACATATAGAATAAATAATGGGTAAGAGTGGTATACAAGGATGGATATCCATCAAGGGGACTAATTAGGGCTATAAGGTCACGAGCCAAAAAGGGGTTGGAGGTGACAAAGTAAGCAGTCCACCACGACCTTTTTGAATGCTGAAATGGAGCCATTGTATTTTAGTACTAGTGTCACTGGGAGATCCCTGGACTCTGTAGCTGATATATCCCTGTCCATCACCCCTGTGGTTGCTCATACAAATCAGAAATGCTGCAGCTGTGTATTCTTTATTTTTTTTCTTACTTTGACACAGGACTGAGGAGACACTGCTAGTCTTACAGGTAAATTACATGTACCAAGAAAATAATAACATGCTATTCTGTCACATTGCAAGTCTTGTCATGATACTCTAATTTGTAGTGCAAGCTACTTGTCTCACCTTTAACCCCACGACAGTGCAGTTCTATCCATTGCCCATGGGCAAATAATCTGCAGTGTCCACTATTGGTTACTGATAAAATGAGAGAGCGGCATTGTGGTATCTGAGTCTGGGCATGCAACATGACACCAGATGGCTTGATTCATGTGACTCACAGATACCTAAGATGGATGAACTAGGCTTCAGCAACATGTTTCTGTGGCAGGACTTCTGATCTCCATCTAAAGGGACTGCAGAAGGGTGAATTTTTACAGGGAATTTTTTTTATTTAATTTTCTTTTTCATTAAGACCTGTTACCACCCACCTTGTTTTCACTTGTGAAATAACACATCTGCTGAGCTAAGTATGTAAGTAATTTAAATTATACTGGACAAGTAGTAAATCTAATTTGCTCCGGACAATAAGTAAATAAAACGATCAACCATATTTGGCTGTTATTAGGAACTTAGAAATGCAGAATAAGTGAGACTACTGTTCTATATATTCTCGCAACATTACTGTGTCCACCTCATCTTAAATCAAGCTGCACTTCGTGAAATAAAACAAAAAATTATTTGTAAAAAAAAATGAGGCACCGTGCTCAGCTGGTGACAGAGGACGAAGGGGGATGACCAAAAACTTTTAGGTTTTATGTCTTTCTTTTAAAAAACAAAACAAAAGCAAGCATGAACGGTGGTCATGAAACACCCAAATCAAATTTGAGAAAGAACTTAATACACCAGCAACAGATTAGGAGCTAATTAATTAAACAGTATTCACTAGGTTAAACGATAAATTAAAGCCACTTTCCGATAACCAACTCACATAACAACTAACCGTAAGGGATATATTCCAAAAACTGAAAGCAATGGTACATCAATGCTCATATGAAAGAAATGAGACACCATTCACACTACACAACACACTTAGTTTTTTATTCGCAGATAAAACCTTCCGATTCAGAGGTATGGGAAAAACGTTATTTTGAACACTGAAAGACGATCGACTTGGTAACAACAGTGTAAAACGATCTACTGGTATTAAGAACAAGCACATGCATTACCCTGCTGACGTAGTCACAATTCAGCTTTCATGGAGATAGCCGAGTTCTGGGGAGGCATTTTCTCTGAGAACCGCTGTACAAGGCACAGTGCCAAAAACAGAAACGTACTGAAGACGTCAAGAGCTTGTCATTGACAAATCATGGCAAAGCAATATTTAAGTGAGATGTGTAGTGACTATATATTTCTCAGTGTTAAATGGGTGGAAATGCTGCGCAGCTCTTTAACTACTGTATTACTGTTCTCCCTATTCCCCTCACCCAGATCACACCTTGAAATGAGCCCCACATCACTGTGCGTTTACCAGTCACCGCTTTCAGATAAACACACAAATTAATACAGTACATCAAAGAGCCTCTGTTAAGCCTCATATATGCACTTTGTCAAGTACTAGCATTCATTTACTCACTGGGGTCTTCTTTAAATGGGACTAGCAAATTCCAAAAATCAGGAAGATTAAAAACAGGCTCCCACAGTAACATTCAACATTTCAGGTTTTTCTTCTAAGTTTTTATCTAATTTTCATCATTCTCTGACCACCATAAGATACATCCCCAAGACTGTGCAGTATTTTGAAGTTTTTTTTTTCAAGGGATGGTGATCCCACACATTAAAATGAAATAGGGTGGACTAGGTGGGCCAAGCAGTCCTTATCTGCCATCAAATTCCATGTCTCTATGTTTCAAATTCTAAATACCTCTCTTAATATTTAAATTGGTGACATTGCAGTAAACAATTTGCCAAAAAAAAAGTTTCACTCCTTGTGTACTATATAATAATGAATTTTATTTTAAGGCTTTCAAAATTGCAGCACCTACCTGACTGTCCTAGTTCCTCCTGTAATAATCCATTACAGACTCAAGGTAACTATGTCAGCTGCTCAGTGTGTGCATCTGACATCATTCACTTAGACATGTGCTTGGGGTTCTGCACGCATATGTTAGTGTGGCCATGCATGTGTACTCATCACATATCACCAGGTCCCCATGGGAGTTAGGGACACACACCTCTCTTAAGTGTAAAAGTGGCCTAATTTAAAGAATTATATTTTGCATAATGTGGGTTTGTTTCATTACTATACATGAAAATGATTTCTGTACTAAATTGTTTCTGTTAAGAAACATCTTGCTGCTGCCATACACAGCTGTGCATATTAAACGTTAAGTAAAGAAAAAGCTTTTTCACAAAACACTCCCCACAAGGCTATGTTATCATTTCATCAAGCATAACCAGATACATTTCAATATTGTCCTTTATTCTGATTTGAAAATTAGAAAATATTTAGCGTTTATAGTCACTTTGACATTCGGTGAAACAGGAGGTCAGATTGTTATGAGGTCACACAACTCATGAATGCTCACATCCTCATGAAATGATATAAGCAAGATAGAACAAACACTACAACACATATGCCTAACATTTTATTAACATATTAGTGTATATAGGACTGGTTCTCAGTCAGTCCCTTCAATTAGCCCCAAACATGGGCCCAAGGTCCCACATTTTTCAAATCAGTTTGCCTCTCTAGAGTAAAGGAAGTGCTCCCAGTTGCCCTCCCATGTATGTTAACTCTACCCAGTTCAAAAAGATTTAATGCACTTTCTTGATTTTTTTTTTGCATAAAATGCCTTGCTACACTGGATGCTTCATTTTCTCTCCTTATTGGTGATTTGTGCTCAGCGATTCTCATCCTGAGCTGCTTATTTGTTTGGCTACATACATTTTGTCACAAGGACATTTAATTAACTATACATACAAACACGCCAGCAAATAAAGGCCTTACAGTCTTTCAAGTCTGTTCAACTGAACTGTTCCCTGTATATTTACAAAGGGAACTTTTCCCCTCCCCCCTTCTGACCTCCCTCAACTTCCCCTCACCCCACACCCCTTCTACCCACAACTCCACCACTGCAGCCTTGCCCCTCTTGAAACTGTCCACCATTTTAGGGATTCCTCTTCCTCTGGCAGCTCATTCCACTTTGCCACCAACCTCTTGGTGAAAAAGTGTCACCTTATCTCCCTCCTGAACCTTCACACCACCAGCTTTAGACTGTGCCCTCTAGTGGTCTTGTTCTCATTAAGGCTTAAGAGGCCATCAGGTGCATACCCTGTTGATAATCTTAAGGTACTTGAAGTTCTCAATCGTGTTTCCCTTATCCCTTCTTTCCTCAAGAGAGAACATGTTGCACCCCTGAGCCTCTCCTCATAGGTGTTGCCTGCTGGCACTTGATCATTTTGGTTGCCCTTCTCTGGACCGTCTCCAACAAGTTGATATCCTTCTTAAGACACAGGCACCAAAACTGCATACTGTACTCCAGGTGTAGTCTTACCATTGATCTGTACAGTAGCAGGATGACCTCCACCTTCCTGGTGGTAATTCCCCTGGCTATGCAGCCCAGCATCTGATTTGCTTTGGCTGCTGCTCTCTTGCAGTGTGCAGAGTGTTTCAGGTCACTTAATATTACAGTGCCCACTGCTTATATCGGGCACATTTGTCCAAAAGCATTTTGCCCGATATAGTAGATGGAAGTTCTAACCGGAAGTAATAAATCTGAGTGCAGTCACCCGCTAATTACTGTTAATTACCTTCCCACTTGCAACTCTCCAGCTTGTAGGCCATAATTTCAATTCAGATCACTGAGCAGTAGTGTAAATCAAAATTTATTGATTGAAAATAGCAAACTTTAATATTTGTAATTTAAAATACAGTACTGTACTGTATCGTAAAAGGTCCAATAAGTGAAACAAAGAAGAAAAATTGAAACAAATTAAAGCACTGTAGCACAATGGTGGGTTTCCACTGTGCTACTCCTACTTGTGTCCACCAATGAACTCCATGATTCAGGTTTGTACAGTCTGGGGTTTGCTGTACGGTCTCCAAGTTTCTTCCACCTGGTGAAGCATATCCCACTTAGGCTGCACCTCGGCGTTCTGCTCCATGGCCCTCCGTAAAGTTAGCAGAGCCTGCCAAACATTGTGAGCATTCACAACAACCTCCTCCTTCGTGCTGACTTCTGGATCCTCCTCCTCCTCCATGTCTACGTTAGCCTCTCCAGATTCAACTCGCATAGCCCCAAGCACCTCCTCTATGTCATCCAGTTCACTTTCAGGTGGAGTGTCATTGTCTCCGAGGTGACAAAGCTCGAGAAACTCATCAGCTGTAAGTCTGTCAGGCATAGGCAGAGTGTCAGTCGCAATGGGATTGTGGTCATCAGGGGCAATCGGTTCTGCAACTGGGTCCTCAATAGTTTGCACAATGAATCCTGCTTTTTTAAAGCACCGCTGAATTGTCTCATTGGACACCATGTCCCACAAATTTTTCAGCATGCAGACAGCGTCAATCAGTGTAAAATTTTTTACACACAGGGCACTGTTGAGATCGGGGTTCAAATCCAGCTGTTCCAAGATTATTTCTCACATTGAGCAAATGTAATGTTGCTTTAGGCTGTAAATTATGCCCATGTCAAGAGGCTGTATGAGGCAGGTAGTGTTTGGTGGAAGAAACACCAATTTAATGTTTCTTAGTCCCTGGACATTCAGGTGGCCCAAAAATGTACCCAGTATCAGCACGATTTTGCGCCTCCTCAGCCCCCTATCCCATGCCATAACCCATTCATGAAAAATGTCACTGGTCATCCAAGATGACCTGTTGGCATGATAAAGGATAGGCAGGTGATGAATGTCCCTGAAACAGCATGGGTTTAGTGATTTGCCCACCACAAGTGGATCCAGTTTCTCCGTGCCGTCCATATTACAGTACAGCATAACTGAAATTCTTTCCTTTTGTTTCTTAGACCCCAACAGTGGCTCGCTTTTGAACACAAGCATGCCATACCCCATACACCGGTAAATGAGCCCAGTCTCATCACAGTTGAACACATTTTTAGGTTCATAACCAGTGAGTAGGCCAGGGAGGACATTCAGACGCCATTGTTCTGCACTGGTTTCATCAGAATTTAGCTTCTCCCCATGAGCCCTTCTGAACCTGATGTTATTGTGGGTTTCCTATCTCTGGAACCAACCCTCAGAGGGTTTGAAATCCTCATGTCCAAGGGTGGAGGCTAGTTGTTGAGCCTTTTGGGACAGTAAGGGGCCATGTATCAGTGCCTCTCTGCCACGCGCATTAGAAAACCACCTAAGGAGAGCAGCTTCTACTTCTCCGTCCTTCCCTTCCTGTTTCCTCTTATGGTCAGGGTTGTGGTTTTCCTTCCACTCAGCATACAGCTGCTCTCGCTGTTTAATAAGATCGGCCACTGTCGATTTCAGCAGGACTAGCTGTACAGCCAGGTTACGCTGACTCATTTTAGGCAGTTTGTCTATTTTTTTAGCACTTCTATTTTTTGGCTCAATGACATTGCTTTCCACTTTCCGGACATCATGGCAGACGTAGCAACACAGAGACTGGAGAAAATGCAAGCAGAGTAAAGATGGCAGTGTGCTTTTCATTCAGACTAGTTGGAGTTAATTGGTTGTTACTGTAACTGCTTTGCTAAGTGGATGATTACATTATGCTCAGCTTGAACACTGCTTGCATCTTGAAGAATGACGTGATTATCTGCCTGTTGTAGAAGGTGTGCCAAGATTGTTATAAGCACTGGATTTAAAGTGAACCCACATAAGGAATGGCAAATGTTTTTTTCATTTTGCCCGCTAAAAGCGATTACCTGAATTAACCATGGATGGTTTAAGTGGAGTGGACTGTATTACTCCCAGGCCCTTTTCTTCCTCTGACCTCGTTTACTGCATGTCACCCAACCAGTATTTGGTCCCAAGGATTCTTCACCCCCAGGTGCATAACTTAACACTTTTTAATGTTTAACCTTAGCTGCAAAATGTCAGACCACTTTCTAGCCTAACCAGATCCTCCATGAGTTCCTGTCTTCCCTCCTCTGTGTCCACCCTCCCACAGAGCTTGGTGTCATCCATGAACGTTCAGATTTTAACCTTGATCCCATCTGCGATGTCAACGTGAGATGTCAAAAACTGTATTCTCTGTTTTATTGTCCCTTTTTTACTCCTAGACCCATTAACTATTTTTGCAATATATAAGTATCTGTGCATTATGCATAAGTGACACGTGGAGAATTATCAATTGGTGGTTTCAAAACTGAACACTGTTTGTCCTTTCTCTTTTCTTATCAGGTCTGGATGCATATGTTTGTCCTTTAAGGGGTCACACCTTTTTTATTTATTTATTTTTATTTAGTTTTTGTTTACCGGGTGGGTGCACTATCCATAAAGATTACTGTTTTTAGGCACAGCCCGGGAGGTTACATGGCAGACATTGCAGGTATAACAAACCATAGATTACATCTAGATACATAAACAAGGTGTTGTGAAACATTAAACAATAGGTTAAGCAGCACAGGTAGTATACGGGGTATTTTGAAAAACATTTAACAATAAGCTAAGCATTACAGGTAGTACACAGGGTGGTCCTGGTAGGATCATAGAGGTTTCTACAGTCATAGCATGATGAAAAACATACAGTAGCAAGAGTATTGCAGTAGTAGTTCTGAAAATACAATTTAGAAAGTACAGCAAAAATGGATAAATGAAAAAGTGGTCAAATACTGACAAGTGCAAGGGGGGGTAATGGGCAGGGGAATGGCAAGATTGTGAAGAGTAGGGATAATAGCAGGTCAGGATAAGGAAAGGTAGGGTATAGGATAGGAGCTGGCAAAGAGAGAAAGGGATGGCTGCAGGGGGCTAGTGTCAGGATAGTGAGCTGGGATAGGCTGTACCACAAGGAGAGTATTGTGGAGAAAAAGTAAGAAGTTTGGGATAGGCAAATTACCCAGAGGACTAAGGAGGTTTAAAACAGGAGCATTGGTTGGTGGAGCTGAGATGCTGGTGGAGCACTTTTTTAAAAGCATCGTTTGTAGGAGCTAGCCGGACATCCAGAGGGAGTGAGTTCCATAATTGAGGTGCATGGTGGGCAAAGGCTCTAGAGCCTTTGGTGGTACTGCATTTGGGGATGCATAGTAGGGATTTGTCAGCTGAGTGTAGGCCGTAGTTGGAGGTTTGGTAGGTGAGTAGCTCGGCCAGAGTTGTTGGGGTACGAGATCTCATGATGCTGTCGACAGTGGAGCCAAGGGAGTAAAGTCTAGCATTTTTGGGAGACAACTAGTTTAGATATGAGTATCGTAGACAATGGTGTTTTAGTCTGTGGGAGGCTGAGGGAAACCTGCAGATGTTGTTATAGGTGACATCCCATCTTTGAAGATTTGACTTTGGTAAAGGAGCATAAGTGGCCATTCCATAGGTCAGAGTAGGTAGGAGTATGCCCCGAGATATAGCCACTCTAGCAGCAGGGGTTAGCACGTGGCTGGTCTGATATGACATGCCTAGCTTGGAATTGATTGATTTGCACACGTTGATGATGTGGAGTTCAAAATTTAGAGATTGGTCAAGGTGACCTCAATGTATTTAAACAACATTACAGGAGTTATGAGTGTGTCATCTAAGCAGGAGACCCTGCTCTTATCTTGGAATGTCTTGAGTTCAGAGAGGGTCCCAAATAGCATGGACTGTGTTTTTGCCTCTTTTAGAATAAGTTTGTGGCCCCGTAGCCAGGCTTGTGTTTGCTGAAAATCAGAGGCGAGATGTAGGTTGATATCGGACACATCTTTCACACTGGCATACATGACTATGTCGTCCACATAGAGTAGAAATGAGGTGTCAAAGAGATTAGTGGTGATGCTGTTGATAAACATTGAGAAGAGAAGTGGCTCAAGGATTGATCCTTGGGGAACTCCAATGTGCACCGTCTTTAGGTCGGAGCATGTAGAATTGAATTTTAATGGTTTGGGCCCTATTTGACAGATAACTGGTGCTTTCTCTTTGATTTCAGAGTGAAAGTGTTATATGCAGAAAATAAAAAATAATTTGAATTTGTCTTTTGATCACTACCCTTTTTGCCAATACCAGCAGGGAATTTGATAAAGCAGTTTTACCCTGAGCTGTAGCCGACAAAATCCTCCAGTTTTTATGTATTGCATTCTTCAGTAAACCAGAAAATTGTGAGCAATCATAAAGAAAATGACCATTAAGTTTGGGCACCATATAGTTACATTAATTATGGATTGTCAGTGGGCTTAGGCATCCCAGTGGCAAAATGAATTATAATAATGGCCACAGGGCCTGAGCACCGTACTTGCCGAATATAGAAACTAATGGCCACTGGAATTGGCATCTTGATGGCCAAAAAAGGAAAGGGGTGCAATAGATATTTACCACTGTGCTTGGGCACCCAAGGCTAAACATACAAGGGTAGTGATCAAAACGCAAATTCTAATTATTTTCTATTTTCTGCATATAACACTTTCACTCTGAAATCAAAGAGAAAGCACCAATTACTTGTTATATGGTAAAGGTCACAGAGAAACATAAGCAGTTACATTTATTTGCAAATTTAGAAAAGCTTTAATATGGTGCGGTTTCAGCTCCTATTCACCAAAGAAATACAGATGCAGCTTATTTGACTACCAATTTACAATATCATAGCTTTATTAATTCTCAATGATCCCTATTCAAGAAACCATTGCTGCTTGTATAATGAACTACAGTAGGCTGGTTGCTCTATATTCTCTGTTGTACTTTTAAGTGTATGGTAGATCAGGTAAAGCCACTTAATATAAACATATTTAGTCAAGCTGTAAACAAGTTTCTGACTTTGCACCTAGAGTAGATTTACTGATTATATTCCTCTGATCACTCAGACCTGAGGATCACCATGACTCAAAAAAATTGCATTTTCTTACCAGGCTAAATAACAATTTTTATTTCAGTCTCTTAGTCACTGCATGGTTAAGGGACTGTGCATTACCCTTTGTAAATCTCAGGTAAATCATGCAAACTGTAAATTGAATTGTGTTGTTGCCTGGAAACTTGCACAGTATTTTGTATTGT
Organism: Neoceratodus forsteri; assembly: GCA_016271365.2. Classification (NCBI taxonomy): domain Eukaryota; kingdom Metazoa; phylum Chordata; order Ceratodontiformes; family Ceratodontidae; genus Neoceratodus; species Neoceratodus forsteri. The sequence goes on along the minus strand of CM057459.1, from coordinate 239,289,033 downwards.
GCTTACTGAATGTTTACTGATATTAGTGTATTGTTGTATGTATACTATATGTTATGTACTATATAGTTTAACTCACTGCTGCTATTTTATCTGGAGGAACCCTTTTGCAAACAAGATGTATAGCACAAATTGTAGTGAGAAAGAAATAATGTGACCTACTGGGACTTGAAACCAGGCCCCCAGAATACCATCCCAGTGCTCTAACCACTGAGCTATAGGCTTACATGGTTGGCCTGACTCTTCCTGGACACACTTCCTTTCTCTGGTATTGCAAATTCTGCAGTTAGGAACAACCAAGACTTTTATTTATTTCTCATCACACTTTGTAATTTAATTGCTAAGCAGTATCTAATACTGCATCAAAAAACATCTAATTGTCAGCTTGTTTGTTCCTAGTTGCAGGATTTGTAATACCAGAGGAAGGAAGTGTACCAGTTAACCCCTGGTCCAACCATGTGAGCCTGTAGCTCAGTGGTTATAGGACCAGGATGGTACTCTGGGGGACTGTGTTCAATTCCCAGTAGGTCACATTGTATTTCTCACTACAGTTTGTGATTTAATTGCTAAGCAGTGGCTAATACTACACCATAAAAAATCTCATTGTAAAGATGTATAGCTTAATGGATACCTTGTACCGGTTTGACCACTACGTCTGAATTTGAATTTGAAGGAAATGTTGAAATACAACTTCCTTCATGGCTCTGAAACAAACTATTGTAGCGTGCTATGTCAGCTAAACATACCCAAGGGTGAACCTCTGTACACCACAGTTCAGGTTTGAATAAGTGGAGTCTGAGTCACACATGATGTGCTGTAGCAATATCAAACATAATTTATTCTATAAATAGGGAAAGGCAATTGGTGCTTGCTCATATGTTACAAATTAACAGTCTTCCTCAGATTGAATCAGGTCAGACTGCATGAATAAGGCCCTATTGCCTGTTCCTGCCTATGAAATACATTGTGTTTGATACTGTATATTTGATGGAGACTCCATGTACTTGAGCTTGAACTGTAGTGTGCTGAGGATAAGCCTTGAGTATGTGATCAACTGACTTTTATTTACTTGTTGCAACCCACCACCCTCACTACTTTGCCAGCCTAGGGAAAGCCTACTGAAACTAGAAAAAGAGGAGGAAGAATAGTCTGAGTGTGCATCTATTTGTTTGGCTAATATACAAAACCACTAATGTTATAGGAATAGAACTTCGGCCATTCATATAGTAAACTCATACCAAAACTTAAAAATGGTTAATGCAAACATTTTCTACAAATATTTTATCATTAATTTGCATGTCAGGTGTTTTGACTTCAAAACCAGTTTGTATATTCATGTTGATGTAAGCATTGCTGCAACATGTTATGGTTTTAATTGATTACAAAATACATTTTCAAAGGTATTTCTATCTCCTAACACTTTGTTAAATAAAATTTGGCTAACGTGACACCCACATTGTACTACACTCAGAAATGGTATCTAGGTACAGTACAGCAAAATAAAGTATTGTACTGTAAATGATAGTTTTCTAAAACACTTTGGAACTGAGTGGAAAATAACTGTGATGTCCTGGTAATGAAAAATGTATACAATGTAGAGACATTGTTTTATACAGTAAGTGATTGAAATGTTGTAAAAATACAGATCTTGAGCTTACGTTGTCACAGTATCAATGACTCAGTGGGTAGTACAGCATGTATGTTTTCCTCTATGTCAGAAGTTGTTGAGGTCTTACCCCACAACAGATACTTGGGTTACTCTCCATAGCTGACACGTTAGTGTAGTTCAAGAGAAAGGGGTTAAACTGCTGAGGTGACATCCTTTAGACTAGATATTAAATCGATGTCTAGTGTTATAATGAATGTGGAATTCTGGCAGTGGAATTGTAGCAGAATTCCAATTTCTCTTCTGAAAAGCTTGCTGGAATTCCATGTATTGGATGAAATTACACCACATTAACTACAATTTTTTAAACTACAGCAGGTTTTTAATGTGAACACTGTTTTTGTCTGTTAAAGTGCAGTAACATTATGGAATAAAAATTATGGAATGTTGCTATTTTCTGTGGAATTTTGCATCGGTTGATGAAATTCTGCTTTTCTAAAAGATGGGGAAGCTGGCTACAGCATCCAGGTGACATGCTGGAAAACCTAACACTATATCAAAAGGAACAAATGGGAAGGACTTGCTGCCATGCAAAGCAAATGACCTTGTAAGAGTCTTCAAGTAACATAACTAATGAAAGCCATCCCAATGGATGACCACAACATTTCTTGACAATGTGATATTACCATGAAATGTCAGTGCTCAGTTTTTGGTGGCACTTGTTAAAAAATGTAAAATAAAACTATCATGGAATAATTACATTGGAGTTTATTTCTATTTTATCTGTCTAGCTGAACCTTCTGGATACTATAGAAAATTTTTTGCATTTCTATTCGTTACACACCAAATCAAGTGTGACGGTATCCAGAGATCAGTCTTGTGCAACTCCACATTTTCCATCATTTTTCATGTAAGAGACAACCTGTTGCACCTCAAGCAGAATTATGTGGAATTTCCAAAATTCCACAGAGTTCTAGCAGAAGTAGAACTGTGCATTTCCACACAATACCACTTTGGTCCCTATTGCCTATCTCTGGTTACTTTTGAAGTGGAAGTTAAAGATCCCATGGCCCTTATCATTAAAAGAATAAGGGACACAAAACACCCCCCTTGATGCATCTGGAATTGAGCTATCACAGCTCAATGTGCCTTTTCTGGGCAACAACTACAAATAAATAACATCTGAAATACATAATAACATAGAACATGGGATGAAAACAGAACTAGACTATCAAATCTTCCTACCCTGCCACTCAGCAGGCAGTAGTGATTATACATCTGGTTATGGCTGTGGTAGTATAATAGTGGTTAGTCATGGCATGAAGGAGAGGAAAACCCATTAGTGGAAGAAACCTATGGGAATCCAAGGCAAACCTTTGTTATCTGAGTCTCTTTTTCTCCAGTTCATTGTAATGCAAACATTTAAAAAGGACATTGGCAAAGCTCCCTTTATTCCCTTTTTGTGTTGCTTGCACGCATGTGCAAGAAACATATTGCATCAGTCAGCAGTTAGGGAGCATGCCACAATACATCAAGAAATTCAGCCATGTCACCACGCAATCAGCTGTTTTGGTGCATTACAAGCTACCAAAACAGCTGATTACGTGGTGTCCCCATGGTGACGGCTTCTCTGTCGGTCTCTCACAGTCCCCAGGAAGCCGACAGAAAGCTACCTGCCGTTCAGTGTGCCTTCCTGGTGCCCAATCCCCCTGTCAGCATGACCACCTCCCCAGTTCATTTGCTGATGGGGTAGCCCAATCCTCATCAGCATAATGCACCCCTCCATGGCTCATGCATCCCCCCAGCACACTGTATGACTGACAGGGGTGCCCAATGGCCCGTTGGCTCCACTGCCCCCCCAAACAAACTTCCATCTGCCAGGCTGGGAGCACACCCCAGCATGGCAAAAGTCTCCTTAGCCAATGGGTGCCCAATCCCCCATCAGCTCCACTGCCTCCCCATACAAACTGCCTGGTGCCATGCTGGGAGCCCACCCCAGCGTGGCAAAAGTCCCCCATCGTCTTTAAAAAAAAAAAGAAGACCTAGAAGAAAAAAAAGTCCTTCACTGATTCTCTTGCCCCCTCCCCAACCCGTGCCCAACCTCTGTGTAGCCCACCTCCCCACACCCCCACATCACCCCATACTTACCTCCGGAGCCCAGCGCAATGACCTCGGTGGACTGGGAACATGTCTGCACTCTTCAAAGCCGACTGCGAACTGAAGAAATGCCGGTAAGCTGTATAATGGCATAAATGTTTGTTTTTTTTCAACTTTGGTGCATGTCTCAGCCATTTTGGGGAATTTTCTCACTACATTTTCAACATGGGGTTCTTGGGACCCCACCTCATGAACTCAGTCATTGTCATTTTGTTATTCACTCCCGAAAGGTGATTTCGCGGTCACTGCATGGAACCACCTTTTGGGACTGATTAACAAAACAACAGTGCTACAGTTCATGAGATAGGCCATCAAAAACCCTATGTTAAAAACTTGGTGAAAAAATTCCCCAAAATTACTGTTTTATGAGCTTGCGTTGCGTAGTTCCTACACACACTAGTAACTTTGAGCATTTTTATTATTTTCACTCCAGATTTTCAACATTGCCATTTTACCACACCTTCTTATGAACAGTACAGCTGTCATTTTTCATATCTTGCCTAAAATGTGTTTTTGCACATGTAGCGCACAATGGCGTGGTTGGTGTGCGAAATCCATGTTCAGGACAGATTAAGAACATCACAGTGACACTGTTCATGAGGTAGGCCCCCAAAAATCCTATGTTGAAAATTTGGTGAAAATATTCCCCAAAATGACTGTTTTATGAGCGGTGTTGCACAATTCCTACCTACGCTCATAACTTCGAGCATTTTTAATATTTTCACTCCAGATGTTCACCATTGCCATTTTATCACACCTCCTTATGAACAGTACAGCTGTCATTTTTCACATGTCGCCCAAAATGTGTTTTTGCACATGTAGCGCACAGTGGCATGGTCAGTGTGTGAAATCAATGTTTGGGACAGATTAAGAAAATCACAGTAACACTGTTCATGAGCAGAGGTCTTAAACTGGCAATGTTGACAATTTGGTGACAAAAGTCCATAAAATGACTGTGTTACAAGCGTGCATTGTGCAATTTCCACGCACCCTTGTAAGTTCACGAATTCATAATCTTTTCGGTCCAGATTTTCAACACTGGCATTTTTCCACACCTCCTTATGAACAGTACAGCTGTCATTTTTCACATCCTGGCTGAAATGTGTTTTCGCACTTCCAGCACAGAATAGCACTGTCGCTGTGGGAAATCAGTGTTCGGGATAGATTAAGAAAATCACAGTGACACTGTTCATGAGCGGAGGTTCCAAAATGTCTGTGTTAAAAATCTGCTGTAAAAAATCCCCAAACTAATTACATTATGGGTGTGCATTGTGCAGTTTCTATGCACACTCATGACTTCACCAGTTTTTTTACATTTTCACTCCAGATTTTTAACATTGCCATTTTTTTACACCTCCTCATGAACAGTACAGCTGTCATTTTTCACATCCTGTTCGAAATGTGTTTTCATACCTGTGGCATCAAATGGCGCAGTCGCTGTGCAAAATCACCTTTCAGCTAATGAACTGATAGTGTCACTGTTCATGCGGTGGGATCACAAAAAGCCCATGTTGAAAACTTAGAGTAAAAATAACAAGAAATGTCCAGGGTGTTAGGGTTTTAGACCATAACACCCTACCCTGTAGGGACTGACAGGCTTCAGGGGTGTGACTTGGGATTGTTGACAGTAATGCTCGTGCCATTCCACCTCCACCCTGCAGCCAGTGGCAGGCATCGAGGTGTGCCTTGGACCCTTTGGCCCCAGAGTTCACCCGATTCTCCTATACTGCACCCATTTCAGTGTATTTCCTTATGGAATGAGGTGAGTGTAAAGCCCAAACACTTCAAAGCACACCTCGACACTTGTAAGTGTCTGCAGGGTAGGGTGAGGTGAAATGTCGTGACCGTTATGGATGATGACTCAAAGGCACACCCCAATGCCTGTCCATCTCTGCAGGGTGGGGGTGGAGCTGGTGTCAGTTCAGTACTTCCTGCCATTCCTATACTGCATCTGTCTAACTCCTGCGCTTCCACTGCTAATGAAAGCAAGCAACACTTGGCATTGATAAATGCTTGTTTAAATCTAATTTGGTATTTGGGTTTTCTGGTAAAGTGGAAATAATTTCTAGAAGTTTCAAAAACAATGTTATTCCGGTAAAATAAAGGTTAAGTCTGCATGTTGTGCAAAACTGGATTTTACCAAGTTGAAGAATGCAACTGCTATTCAAGCTTGTCTGTGTTTCTGATGGCAGAATTTATTGAATTACATGCTGCAGTCTTCCTCTTTACATACAGTACTTGATGGGTTAAAAAAATTCATAAGCGAAATCTACAGATCTGCTGTTAATACAATTCTTTTTTTTCAGTCTGGGGTTTTAGGCACACATGCAATTGTTCAGTAGATTGGAATATACTATTAAAAAAGGACTTTCAGTGTTGTTACATGAATGCAAACCAGAATACGCTCAGGCCAACAAAGGAAATTTAACTTTCATAAGTTGGTTTTAAAGATGCATTTTCTCTGAATGTGCAGAAAGAATCCAAAAGAGATGAAAAGCATCTTTAGCATGCCAAAAACATCTGGTTTCACATTTTGGGACCAAAAGGAAATTGCATGAAGACTGAAATCTTATGTTTTGATTTATATTATTATTTGAGGGCTGAGAAGCTGCCAGTCATAAGGTAAATTTTGTGACGATAAATGAAAGAGTTAGAAAAACAATCTGACAAAAGAACATTATAGAACATAACTGTACTTCAGGTTTAATTATCTGATAACAATGTTTATGAGAGAAGAACTTTGTCACCAATTATACCAGTAGTGAATGACTATTACTGAAGTAAGATTTGTGCAAAAATACATAGTGGTTAACAGTAGTTCCCCCAGACATTTTAAAACAGCGTCTTGTGAACCACATAAGCAAAAGCTTTGTTTCTGCAGTAGATTGTGCTTTAAATTAAACACCAGCTTAAAAGAAATTTTACAGGGTCATTTCAAATGTGCTAGAGATGTGCTGCATTACAGCTGACACAACAAAAGCTATTGTCAGGATAATATGTATTCTAAACAAGCCCTTAACAGCTGACTTAGAAGTACTTTGTATCAAAGACAAAGTGTTGTTTGTCATGCTTTAGTACCATGTGGAGCACACTTACAGTACTATGAAACAAGAGTGCAACTTCATATTGAAACTCTAAGCTTGTTATTGCCTATATGCACATAATTATATTATTTATTAAAGTATGCAGATATGAACTGAAAGCAATAACATCAATTTGAATTATACAGAGATATGCTACTTGAGATTTATTGTTTTAGCTTCATTGGAACTCATTTTGCAAGGCATGCTGTTAAGAAGAACCTGGCAGTTGTGACTGTATAAAAGGTTTGCCTTTTAGGTTACTCAAGTGACCTATCTCGTGCAACAATCCATCACCTGCTTCCTGTATTCATAAATCAAGTTCTCAGTCTTTTTGAAATTTGTGATGTAGTTTGAATAAGGAAATACATGTAAGGCATGAATGCAAAACAAGACAGTACAACCTTCAGCAAGACACTACATTGTGTTTACTTACCTCCATACTTTTGTAATTATCATATTAACACTTTCATATGAAAAATAAAGCTGCACATAGCGGCATATTGGTAAAAAAACTCAACCACATCTCTAAGGACTAAATAGTTATTTCTAAAACATTGAGGCATGACGAGGGGTTGCATTACCACAAGGAAATCATGCCCCTGGGGTGCTTAGTGGCACAAGGCAAAGCCATGTTCCACTTACCTCAGGGGCATGAAAACTGAAATTATCCAAACTATCCCATATATGTTGAATTGCAGTTATGTTTTCATATATTTTTTAAATTCATATTAATTCTTTAAGAATTGTGCTATTTAATTGTGTTCTGTAGGGTTGTATATACCTGTGTGGTTACTAGCTGTTAGTTTGCCACCGTGGACTTGATTTTGAAAGGATCATACAGGACTTGCATCAAGCCCTGGGTCAAACCTTTTCTTTGGTGCAGCTGCAACAATCACTTTTGCTGCAACTGCACTTGATTTTGGTAGGTCAATTTGCAAGAGGGCTGTGGGTTCAGTTCCCACATCTGGCACTTGGGTTAATATCCCAGTACTGACACTGTAGTGCAGCATGAGAGGGGTGCTGCATTTCTGAGGTGCCGTCTTTCGGATAAGACATTAAACCGAGGTCCCATCTACCTGGATTGGTGGTAGTTCAGGTGGATGTTAAAGATCCCATGGCACTTATCGAAAAGAGCAGGGGAATTTCCCCAGTGTCCTGGCCAAATTTTCCTCATTCACTAAAAAAAATACCACCAACAGCTTAATCTAGTTCAAGGTCATTTAGCATTCATCTGTATCCCCCTCCTCCGGGTCGTGCCTGAAAATAGGCAGGATTTGTCTAGTGCACTTACCCGGTCAACAAAAACTAAATAAATAAATTGTGACATTGTACCAGATTTACAGCAACTTGCACAAACTCTTTGGTGTAAGCCCAGTTGGGTGATTGCTGCAATTGTGCGCCATATCTTCAGCACACCCAGTGCTTGTGGCAAATAGGGGCTTTTGAAAATGGAGCCTCATGTCTTTAACTGCAGTGCTATAAAAGTTAGTAATAGCTACACCATTTTTCCCCTATGCAGAATATTCACCTACCATCATCTATGATTGTCACCACCACACCATCTCCATTAATGTTCCTCTTCCAGGCTGGCATCAGATTCAGATCAAATCTCTTAGGTCCCTTAGTTTGACCACTGTTGTACTGCAATTAAGATTGAAATTAATGTGAATATACAGACAGCCTTTCAGTTAAACAGCTACAGAAATCTCAGGAAGAATTACAAAATGCAAACACATAGTTGCTTAAGAGAATTCTCCCTAAGGTAATCAATACATTTGAACTTGCTGAATATAAATGAATTGACTTTAAGTAAGTAAATAAATAAATGGAATGTTTTACAGCAAAACAATATAAACATGTCATAGAGAACTCTGCAAGGCTAAAACTTGAAATGCATGTGGCGATGGGTGGATTAAAATACACACCACTAATTTTAGAGTCCAGAGATGCAACATTTTTTTCACCATAGATAAACTGTTATAGAAACCTGGTTTGGAATTTTCTTTGTATCTCCTTCATCATAGCATTTAAACTGGTAGGACTGTTGGTGATTGCATATGCTTGTGGTACTATATTGTTGTTATAGAAGCACAGAAACACCCAGATGTAAAACAACAACCCTTGCTCACAATAATTATGTAGATCCTTTTGCTTTACAGTTTATCGACCCATGAATAACTCATCTGCAATGGCACATTTTATGCTGGGTTTCATGCTTCTACCGAATGTTGCAGAAGGATGAACTGAAGAACAAGGAGACCAGGTGGCTTGGTTAAGGTTGCGTGGAGAATGAGTAAATGTTTTGGGGTTAACTTTGGACACTATGTTTCCCAGTTCAAAACTGTAATCACTTGGGCCACTTTGCTTTCCCTGTACATGAGTTATAGCAGAAGAAGGTATTATACATACAATATGACAAGCATGATGGCTATGTATGTTTCTGGCCTATCCATGTTATAATTGGACTGAAGGATACGCAATGTTATTTCTACAGTGGGGGCATGTTCTCAGAGTTAATGGAACCACTTAATTCTTCATCTTTAGCTTGCTGTTTCTCCAAGGTCACTGTAACCATGTCCATTAATAGGTTTGGTCTGGGTTCCAGAGTGGAGAATTGTGACTTTCTGGATTGAGAAGAAAGGTAGATGAACTCCTGGAAGATTATTTTATTTTATTTTTATTCTTATAGTATGCTTGCATTTCATCAAGAAACAAAGTGGGTCACTACTTCATGGCCCACATGCCAGTTTTTCAAGGGTGCAGTGATAGCCTATATGTGTCAAAAGATAAATGCAGTACATACTGGCCTGGATATTCAGAGCAGTTGCACATAGCGCAACTGAAGTGCACTGGCACAAGTATGGAGTTGCTCTGAGGAGCCATATTCAGTGGGAGCCATTGCACAGCTCAAAATCTCATTGCGTCAATGTGCAACTAAAATGTTTGTGGCGGCAGGTCTGGTGGCATACAGGTTTGAGGCGCTGGCACCTTACCTTGACCCACGCCGGCGACCTGGGTTCAGGAACGGACTTGGGACACCGCGGTCTGCAGGGGATGGAGAGGATTGAGCATCCAGCGGACTGCTCTTCTCTCCGGGGGTGGGATTCGGGGATGCATCGCTCAGCAGCGGCCCCCAGTGGAGACTGGGGGCACTGCCTGAGCATGCAATGATTGGGCAAAAAAAGAAAATCAGGAAATAAATGGCACCTGAAGCGAGCAGTTTGATGGCTGTCTGCAAGTTTCACCGGGACACCTACCCTGATCCATGCTGACAAGGAGTACATGGGATCCCTCCCTGCAGCTCCACTGTGGGGGGGGGCTGCAGAGTCCAGTGTCTGCAGCAGAGGCGGGCAGCGGCTGGATGTCCCCCAATGGGGGGAGCAGCTCAGGTGGCCAGGAGGGAAAAAATCATTAGAAAAAAAATGTATGTGGCACAAGTGCAGGGGGTATTCCCATGAATATCCAGAGCAGTGGCATATTCAACTGTGAAACCATGGTGCAAGTGTGGATCAAATCAAAGTTGCTCCGACCTGACTTGTTCCTATAAATACAGGGTGCAAACACACAGACAGCAGTTGCGCCATGGGTAAGAGTGAGAGGGAGAGATAGAGAGAGAGAGAGAGACAGACAGACAGACTGACAAAAGACCAGACACAGAGGGACAGGGATAGAAAGGTGGCCTGGGAGAGGGAGAGGGAGCGAAGGGCAGAGAGAGAGAGAGAGAGAGAGAGACACACACACACACAAAACCTGTGTACCAGGGTGGCACACAGCCAGCAGCCAACTGCCCAGGGGGACAGTGGACAGCAGGGGCCATGGACAGTGCACCCTTCCTGATGGAGGCAGTAATGAGGAGTGTGAGGGGGCAGGAGGAACAGCTACGCGGCCGACGAAAGGCCCATCGGTGGTATGCCCGGCACAGGTATTACTGTGCCCACATCACCTTCGAGAACTATAGTGACACTGAGATGGTGGGCTGGTACCACCTGAACAGGGCCATTCTGAGGTAGCTCTGTAAGCTGTGCAGTGAGGAGATGCAGGCACCCACCAGACAGAGTCATGTCATGTCCATGGAGATGAAGGTGACTGCCGTCATATGCCTGCTTGCCACGGGCACTTTCCGAAGACCAACAAGGGACACCATGAGCATCATCCAGTCAGCCATGTCCCGCCTCCTCACACAGTTCCTCAATGATCTGCTGCCACATGCTTCAGAATTCATCCATTTCCCAGCACACCGGTGGAGCATACAGCAACTATGCAGGACTTCCACAGAGTGGCACACATGTCTGGCATGACTGGGGCCATTGACTGAACCCACATGGGCATCTGCATGCCACCTCACCCTGAGAGACAGGCATATATAAACAAGAAGGGGAGCCCAAGTATCAACTGCCAGGTGGTGTGCAATGCCACAGGGCGCATCATCAATGTCTGCGCCACACACCCTGGGAGTGCACTTGATGCATTCATCTGGCACAGCTCTGCACAGTACCACAGATTCGAATGTGGGGACATTCGCACAGGCCACCTAGTGGGTGAGTTTGGCATGGGCAAGGTGCAATGGGCAGTGCAGACCTAGGGATGGGGGGGTGGACAGGGGGTGCATGGTGGTGGAGATGCTAGGGACAGGCAAGGGGTGCAACATAGCAGAGGGCTAACCATGTCATTCTCCACACAAGTGACAGTGCATACCCACTGAGGTCCTGGCTGCTCATCCCCTACCGGAGCCCATCATTCCCCAGCAGAGGAACGGTACGATGAGGCACACGCCAGCACGTGCAACATCATCGAGCGCATATTTGTCATGTTGAAGGCATGTTTCCATTGCCTAGACAGGTCAGGCAGTGCCCTGCAGTACAGCCCCTCGAAAGCCTGTGGCCTATTCCTGGCCTGCTGCATACTGCACAACATGGCCATTGACCATGGGATAGCTGTCGAGGTTGATGAGGGCAACAGTAGTGGGGATAATGGGGACAATGGCTGGAGGGTGGTGTACAGCCACCCCCTGGGTGGAGAGACCCCCAGCTGATGCAGCAGGCTTGACGCCACCGTGACGTTGCACAGGAACACTACTGTGAACACAGGTTGGTGGTGCACTGTACATGCATGGACCACACAGTCAGGTACAGCACACATGCAGGGACGTGCATGGCTAGGGGCATGCACACACAGAGGTTTGATACAGGGATAGGGGTGTTAGTGGCACACAACCACACACAGCAACACACACACACACACACACATATGCACCCACCCATCCAGGCATTGGAATGTGTCATGGATCAGACGCATTGCACTGGGGCACAGGTGCAACCGGTGCTAGACTGCCCTCATAATTCCCATACCACACGGTCCTGTGGCCAGGCATGCACACACACAGGCAGCGTGTGGCATGACACACGGGCATGACACCAGTGGTAAGGCACACACACTGCCCATTTGCGCACAGGGCAGCAGCTGCAGACCATAGTCAGGGCATCCCACAGACCAGAGCCACTGCACAGAACCATGGCCACCAAGGCCATGGGGACAGCTGCACCATGGCCGATCGGCAGCCAGAGGCTGTGCATCAGCCGGGGGGGTGCAACAGCCCCCAGGGATGGAACCGTGGGACTGTGACTATGTTCTCACGGGGGTGTGCAGGTGCCCAAACAGGCCAGCCATGGACATGCATGGGATACCTACATCAAAGCCCGGCATCGACTGTGTTGGGGTCACCTGACACCAGGTCCATGGAGTGGACAGCACACTGCAGGGTGTCTCCTGTGCATGGTCATGCCCTGTGGCAGCCAGCAGTGCAAAGCCATCCAAAATCGCACTGGCAATGTGATCCAAAGATGCAGTCATGGCATCCTGCATGCGTTGCATCCCCTGCAGGATCTGTGCAGTGCCCCTTTCTTGCTGCTTGGCTAACTGGTGCACCTCCATGTGCAGTGCACACACCCCAGTGGTGAGCAGCACCTGTTGCTGAACAGATGCCCGCAGCAGCTGGATGTGCTCAGCCAGATGGTCAGCATCCTGGGGCTCCTGGGCGGGATTACATTCCTCTGGTGGTGACCTGCCATGCTGCATAGCCCCCATCTCCGGTGGACGCTGCACAGTGGGGTCTGCAGGGAGTAATGGCACAGCAGGCGCACCAACGGCGGACCCTGTGGCTGGCTGCCCACTGGCACCAGCAGCCTGCTGCTGTCATCCGTCCGGCTGCTGAACACCACCCTGCACCTGCAAGGCCACACCACCACAGGGCACATTCATGGCACCACACACCAGTGCACCCGCAGTGGTGGCAGGCAGCATTTCCACCACTGGCAGAGTGCTGGGCGTGGGACCTGCCTGTGATGCAGCAGGGGTGACATGCCCACAATGTCACCCTTGCTGTCCAGGAACTGTCAGTAGTCGTCGTCGGTGTCAGACCCTACCCTGATCTGTGTCTCCGAACACAGGACACCAAGGCTGGCATCCTGCAGGATCACATCCAGGGCCTCGTCTGACCGTAAGTCTAGGACATTCACTGGCACTGTGGTGCTGAGCTACAGCCTGTCGGGCCCCCAGATGCCAGTGAATGGGGAAGGTGCATCCTCTGGGGCCGTACCGGTGGCCATGGGAGCTGCTGCCAGCGTCCCATCCTCTACATGGAGGCATGCTGGTGCTGCAAGAGAAGAAAGGTGTGTCAGTGATGCAATGCCCACATGTGCCCCTCCCGTACACTGCTGCTGCATGTGTCCTGCAGCATGGCATGCATGTGGGTGTGCACACATGAGCATGACATGCATGATGGCTGCATGCACGCCAGCATGCTCTTGTATGCACCCTCCAGGCCACCAGCATTGTGTGTCTGACATACATACAATGCAGTGATGTGCTGCCACCTGTTTGGAAGCCTCCTCCAGGCACACCCTCCATTGTGGTGTGGCACATGGTGGCTGCCACCAACTCCTCTGTCGGCATCAGTGTGGGTGCATCTGCTGGCCCTCCCCCAGTGGCATTATGGGATGTCCTGATGGCAGTCACCTTCTTCTTAATCCGCCGCCTGTCAGTCCCAACCTTTTTGCGGCACTCCTGCACTGACCTCTTGTGGCTGCTGTGCTAGTTCACATAGGTTGCCACCTCCACCCATGCAGCAGCCCTGACCTGTGGTGCGCCTGTGGCACCACTCAACAGGGCCTCCCTGTCGAGGTAGGCCTCAAACAGGGCATCTGTCTCAGCCTTAGTGAAGTTGGGCCTGTGCTTCCATGCAGGCCCCCGCTCCTCGCCCTCCTCATGTTCCAACATGTTGCCTCCTGTGGACATGGACAGCACAGTGTGTCAGTGGCAGCATCTCCCTGGTCCATCCCACCCTGCATTGTTGTCTGCTCCCAGTGTGCAGCAGCGGCATCCACTACTTACATATCAAGGTTGCAATACTGGTCCATGGCCTGTGCCGTTCCATGGCACTTATGAGGTGCAACGCATGCAAATGAGGTTGGGCGCAAAAATAATGACATGATAATGCACCCCACGGCGCCATGTACTGGCTGATGAGCTCATTTGCATGCAGTGTCTGAATAGCGAGATGTTGCACTGTGTACAATGGTATTGCACTTGAGCAAGTGGAAGTGCAATGCCCAAGCATGTGTGGTGCTCAGACCTGCAGTGTACCTGTGCACTACGATATCATGGTGTCATTTGCACAAGACGTGCAAACAGCACAATGTATCAGCACCACACAAGCTGCATATGGCCAGCAATGCACATTTCGCACATGTTGGCATGTTCCCTATCACGCTCATGCGCACTGTGTGCTAACTGCTGACCTCTGACCCCTGGGTTGTCTCCATGACCCTGCCAGCCATGCTCACTGCGCATGTATGTCACTGCACGATGGGAGGGCACTGTGCAGTCTCCGGTGCATCAAACATGTGCGCCTGATGCCGCCATTTTTGCTGCTGAACCTGCTATGAAGCAATGGCACAGACTAGACAGAGACATGCCCTGAACTGGTCCCAGGTTGAACTGGCCAACCTTGTGGCCTGTGTGGAGACCCACACCCCACAGCTGTTTGGGCAGGTGCCCTTGCATCAGGCCAGGGGCACTGTGTGGCAGGGGATTGCTGCCAGCCTGGAGTGCAGGACCGGGGTGCCCAGAACAGGGGAACAATGCAGGCACCGGTATGGTACCTCATCAGATGGGACCCTGACCAGCTGAGGAGGCTTCAGGCATACGCCAGACGTGGGGCTGTGCCACAGCCAGGTAAGTCATCCCATGTTGCATGTCTGCCCTGGTGCTGTACTGTGGTGCTGGCTTGGCTGCCTGGCATGCCCTGCAGAGGGGTACACTGTCATCGTGTGCATCACAAAGTGGCATTGACAGCATCTGCTTGCATTGTGATACAGCCATGCAGGCATGCAGGATGTGTCAGGCAGGGGCACACCCTGTGCACAGGGGTCAGGGGAGGCAGCTGCTCTGGTCAGTTACTGATGTGCACCTGTCTTCTTTCCATTCCCAGGACCGGAGGACCACATGTGGGCCAGGGCTGCAGCAGCAGCACAGGCCTAAGCAGTGTGCCATGACAGTAGAGGACCGGCATCAGCAGGGCCGCAGGGGCACTGTACATGAGGGGTGGCAGGGAGGAGTGGGTGCGGACATGGCTGCCTGTGCCATGTGCTGTGACAGCTGTGTGTGTGTCACACTGTGCATGGTGCATGCCACTGTGGCATGTCTATTGGACACGTGTACTGGCTGTTGGTGGGGTAGGCGTGTGCCCGGCTGCCACCATTGTTGCTGTGGTGCTGCCAGTGCACTGTACCATGTGACTGTCATTGTGCAATCATGTGGCCATTGTGTGGTGGGGATCACTTCTGTGCAATGTCGTGGTGCGCCATGTTGCTGACTGGCATTGGTCCACCCCCCTGTGGGTGGCCGTTACAGGCCCTCCAGGGGTGTATGGTCCTGCTGCCCATTGTGCACTGTGAATGGGCATGGTTCATTGAGCCATTGCACTGATCACCTTTCCTGTCCCTTGCTATAGGTGTCTGGTGGCCAATACGAAGACCACAGCGCTAGATGTTGAGACGGCTGATGCACCAAACCCTGCTCGTGGTGTCATCCATACTAGAGGTGGTGGTGGCCATTTGCCGGATGATGGCAGCAGAGAAGAGGGAGAGGTGGAATGCCAGTGTGGCCAGATGGGGCCATCGCTGAAGCCTAACCAGTTTTCCCCTGTCTCCCCTGTTGAACCTTCCCCAACAGTCCCCCCTCCCACTGTACAGTCCCTATTCCCTGTCCCCTTCCCTCACTGTACCTACCCTTTCTCAGCCCCTGTTTTACTGTACATAGTTTTTGTAAATATATATATTTTCTGACATACCTGCCTGTGTCTGTGTCTGCTTTGCAGGTGGCGTGAGGAGCCATGTTGCAGTGACCCAGTGTCTGTCCATGTGGTATGCATGAGAGGGGGTGCTTCTGTGGTTCCCTGCTGTGTGCTGTGGTGTGTCCCACCATGGTGGTGTCCATCCCCTGGGTCAGTGGCTGTGCCTTGGGCTGCCCATGGGGTGGCTGTCAGGGGGTGTGTGGCGGGTGTGTTCATGGCATTGGCACACATCCATGGTCATTGGTCAGGTACTGTCCGCACACTGTGTTGCGGTCCTCTGCTTAGCGTTGTGCAGCCTGTCCCATGTGGTCTGCCAAGCTGCCTGAAATCCCGCCTCTTCAGTGACCACTGTGTGGGTTTCCTGTGTGTCTGTGTGGTATGTGTGTGATTGACTGCATGGTCCTGGGTGTGGCCTGCTATGGTCTGGGGGGGCATTGCCAGTGGCCTGTGGGGGGCTCCCTTGGTGGCGTCTGTTGGCCATTGGTACCTCTTGTCAACTGCTATCTGTGCCACTGTTGTGTTCTGGGGTCCTGTGTCTGGGTGTCTGTGTGTGTGCCCTGCTGAGCCCTGCTGGTGGTGGCCTCCTGTGGGCTGTCACTGTGCTTCCATGGCTCTGTCCCTGGGTCAGGTCTCTGTGCCCTGCTCCCCTCTGTTGCTGTGCTGCTCTGCTCCATGATTGTGCTGGAGTATCTCTGATTGTGCCATGGCATAACTTTGTTTGCACCATAGCGCAACTTTGTGCCATGGCACAACTCTGCCATATTCAGCCGGGTTACGCTGGTGCAGTTCATCTGGCGCAACCTCTGAATATGGCTCCAGTTATGCCATGGCACATAGGATTTGCATTGCACCAGACTTGCACCAGACTTTGGCGCATTTCTGAATATCCAGGCCCCTGTGCATTTAGAAAACCATTTCAGAAAACAGTAATGAACATAATGAAGCCTCTAGTTAAATAATTTAAACTAACAGAAAAACATTTTCCTAGTACACGGGAATTTCTACTGTGAGAGTGTGAAACAAACAGTGAAAACTCCTCTGGAATGTTTAGAGTACTGGTAGCCAGTGCTGACAGTGACTCTCGGAGAGAATGTAAAAAGGAGGTGTACTGAAAGAAAGGGTTACTTTATAGAGAGGAGCGGGTGCCCAAGAGAGGGCCAGAGGAAGAAGGTGTACAGCCAGTTAGTAATACTTTGGCAGCTCTAGGATCTAGCCCATTACATTCCTTTCACAGGACACTTGGTAGTTAGTCAATAGTGTTGTGTAAAATTAAAATATTTCGCCTGGTGAAATATTTAGCTTAATTCAGCAATTTACGTGAACTTTTTCACCTATGCGAAACAAAATTTCACCTGTTTTCTTGATTTCATGTAAAGACGAAATTTTGCTTAACATGTCTTGGTGAAATTTTTCGCCTATGCAAAGCGAAATAGTGCTTGGTTTTACGATTTCGTGCAAATGGTGAAATTTCATCTAAATACTTTGGTCTGCCAATTTTGCCCATTGATGCTCCAAATTTCACCTTGTAGCATAATTTTACTGGCATAACTTTTGATTTCGCTGGCGAAATTTTGGCCCAAAGGTGAAATTTGCAATGCATTGTGGGTAACTAGGTCAAAAGTCATGTGTAGCTTGTTTACAGCTCATTCTGCTGTATGTTGAGTTGGAGAGCAGTCTGTTGTGGTGCATCAGAGCAAATACAGCCTTTGAAAACATAGCTAAAACTTGTTTTTGAGAGCTAATTGCTGCAAAATACTAAGTTTTTTCTAGTGCTACTGTGCTGCTAGGGAACATTTTCTAATTTTGTGGATTTTTGTATAATACTTGGTTTAAATTAGGTTTTACTTTTGTCTCTGTCTTTGAAAGAGTTCTGTGTGGTAGGGTAGGAGTGTAAAGCAGTGCAGGCTATTTCCAGCCAAGCAGACTGGTATTTACTAACAATTGTGAGTTACTTATTTACTGTTATTTCTTATTAATTTTGTTATATCTTGCCATTTATTTTTCTCTGAAAAGTTTCTCCTTCCTGTTTGAGAGAGTTCCTGCCACTCTTAACTGTGTTTTATATATACATATATATATATCATTCTTCCGCTTTTAGTTGTGAATTGATTGTGAATTCTAAAGTTTTAAATACTCAGAGCTGATCCTTTGTTTTATTTGTTTTGTGGTTAGTTCTGTTTGCTGGAGTGTTAACTTGTGTTACTAAAACTGTGAAAATCAACAGTTCTATATTTTTTTGTATCTTTACTTAAAGGGGAAGTCTCCCATAGTTTCACACCTTTATTTTCCCCAACTCCTTATGTGCAACTAGTGTGCTCCTCCTCTAGTTGCCAGCAGTCCTACTGCTGTCCAAATCTAGATTATAAATAAAAATATACAACCCCCAGAAGTTATCAATGTGTTTGTCCTCCATTTTACCACCAATGCTGCTGGAGGATGATGTCATCAGAGCAACAGATAGTGATGCTGCACTAAATGCTGTTCTACCAGTAAACAGAACCCACAATGTTTGGTCCCCCATTTGAGTAATGGGGGAACTCTTTAAGTGTTGTGCACATCCTGAAGTGCAGGTCTAATGGGGACTAGGACCATAGGAGTGTGATTCAGCACTGATTTGACATGTATATACAGTATGCCTATAAGGAAGTGACTGTATGTGTTGTTAGTGTTTCTGTTAGCAAAAACAGTTTACCCAATAAATGACTCTGGGTACAATAAGAGTCTTAACTGGTATTATATAGCTGTTGTATTATGTTCTGTGTGTGTTAGCATTCTCTGTTTTGATTGACACCAGCAGTGAGACACAATATTGCAAAAATGCCCCTTTCCCTTTGTAACTAGGCAGTCAGTGATTGGATGGCTGATGTAAGGCAATAAAGAATTCAGCTATAAAGAAAATGAATATTCTATTTTAACCCTAAACTTTATCAAATGTAAAAGATCTTCAAGCATTGTAAACCTGTACAATAACAAATCTGAAGTAATCATAGAAAATGTTCTGATTGTAAAACGTCTCCTGACTTAAAAGAAAAAATTCAATAAAAATATATTTTTTTTAAAAAAAAGAGTTCAGCTATAACAAGGAATAGATTACCAGGACATCAGATGCAGCATATGGAAGAAGGATAATCTAGTGGTTAAAGCACAGGCACAAGAACTGGGAAACTCTGGTTCAAATCCTACTAAAGTCCCTTACTCTCTAACCCTTAACAAGTTCCCCTAACCTCCTTGGGAACTGTGATGGCCCCTCAGGTCCATGATTTTAACAGTGCCCCCATTCCCATTATAAATCATTAGCAGTGATGTGAGAGCTACAGCACTTCACTTTGAAGGTACTGAAAACAAGCTGTGGCAGCCCCCCTCCTTTTGTAATGCCAGCATTTGAAGTAGGATGTCCCTCACAAATCAGATGCTACACTTCAGGTATTGTAGGTAAAGAAACTAATCAGTCTCAGTGTTTGTAGTACTCTGTATTTGCTTAGCTCATTCCTTCCATGTCATATGCATTCTGTGTCTTGGTATTTCCAGTCAGAACCCAGATGTAAGGAGCATTTGAAATGTAAAACAATACATTTTATAAAGTAAGTGAACTAGCTCTCCACTTTCAGGCTGCTGAAAGGGGAGTGTATAATTTGAGCAAAGGAGGAATTCAGTCTTGTGTGATCCTTTGGGAAACTGCTCAAGCCTACCTTGTAAATGAATCCTCTCAAGGGTGTTCACCTGGTTCACTACAGAGTGACTGAGTGAGTGCTCGATTGATTGATTGGTTGGTTGATTGGTTGATTAACTGATTCAGTCTACTGCTTTCCATAACGTGTTACAACTGTCTCACAGAGAGAAATGAGCAGTACACAGGAACAGCTTTTGTTTCCTGTGAATGAAATACTATTAGATGTATTATTTGCTCTACACCTGCAGTATTAAGGCTACAAGTACCACTCCTTGTGTGAGTTGCCTGACAGAACTGTCTTAAGCCATTGCAAACTTAAACTAAAATCAAGATAGACAGCATTGATGCCCTTATGTTTTACTCTGCACTGTTGCTGCAGTGACATCAAGGAATGGGAGGGGCTGCATTACAAGTGACTCATTTGCATCTAAATGGAGGCTTGCTTGACATTTTACTACCTTGTGTCAGAGCCTCAAACTCTAGATATGTGTTACAACAGATGAAATGGCGGATATCTTATTGACATATGTACAGTACTTGATGTAATGTATAATAAATACATCAGACATATCCAAATCATGAATATACAGGAGTCTTCTCCTTTAAGTACTTCTACTTGATCACTTGAACTTGTCCATTTACAGCCATACTGCATTGTTGAATTGTTCCACTGTATGTTATTGCTGTAGCTTGACTCTGCACACTATGCAGTATTCCTGTTTTAGTTAACTTACGTTACCTTTTCTCTCTTATCGCATTGTTTGCATAACACCTGATGCACACATTATAAAACAGTATATATTAAAATAGTCATTTTCAAGAGATTTCTTGGTGATCCCTCCCATCTAGACCACTACCATATTGTGTGGTACTACTTGCCTTTGTTGTGATTTTATGGTTGTCTCTGCTCTTATATAAAAAAAAATGTGAGGTACTAAGTAATAACACATTACAGTACTTTATTTGTCCAGAGACACAGGTGATCTGTATTTAAAGTCAGCCACTTGTGCCCTTTTTCTTTGTGTGTGTTTCTTTAATTCCTATCCTGTTTGGGGGGGAAGTTACCTTTTTGGTTTTTACTAGAATAGGCTGATTACCATATACAGTATTGGTTATACTCTAAGTACTGGTACCTGTTCTGATTGTGTTTGGAATTGCAAGGAAGCCAGTACTGTAGGTGTGTGACGTCATCATTCACATGTGAGGTGTTATTCACACAGTTAGTATTAATACATCCTTTCTTCAAATACTCCCAGAGAAAGGCAAAGCTTTGAAGTAGCAGTCAGCAAAAATGCCTGCTAAGAAATGACCAAGTACAGGGGAAACGTGTCGGGGGATGAGGGAGCTAAGAAGTCTGCTGAGAAAAGTACAATTTCAGTTTCAGTTCCCCATAGCAGTGAAAGCACACATATATCTGCATCAGTATCTTCTGATGTGGGCCCTGGTGGTGCGGCAGGAACCAGCAAAGGAGTTGGTGGCCGAACTGGGTCAGGCATACCTGTGCCTTACTTTTTTAAAGCTCAAACTGTTGCAGCTATGCTAGTGGCGGATACTGACAGTGAGAAGAAGAGAGGCACTGACACCAGCACAGGAACAGTGGTCCAGGACACGGAAGAGGGTGATAATAAATCTGTCAGTGTGACTGTCCATGTTCCTGCAGAAGATGGTGATGATAGTGTTTAACAAGAGTATGATGATCCTGGAGATAAGGATAGTCAGCCCCCTAAGATGGTTGTAGATAGTGTTCTGCGAAACTGGAATATTTCGCCGAGCAAAATATTTAGCGTAATTAACTCGTTACGCAAAATATTTCGCTTGGCAAAATGCAAAATTTCACCCGCGGTTGTGAGCGACATTTCACCCCCAAGCTGGCAACATTTCACCACTGCTGGTGGAATTTTGCCACTCGCAGGTGAAATTTTGCCTCCTGTGGGCAAAATTTCGCTATCTGTGCTGGACTGGTGGACTGGCAAAATTGCAAAATTCCACTGCAGTTACGCAAAATATTTAGCATGGCAAAATTGGTGATTTTGCCACAGTTTTGCTGGTGAAATTTAATTTTGCTGCATCCCTAGTTGTAGAGAAAGAAAAAGGTGCCATCCTCCAAGAAGACAGTGATGGGGGGAGGAGGAGGAGGAAGACAAGGACATCATCATTATTGGTGGTGATGATGATGACTGGGATGATCCCACATGGGAACTTGAGTTAAAAAAAAAGTCAAGGGTGATGTAGGCCATTTACATGTACAGCCCATGGGTCAGTCTGTCACCAAGCCTATAAGCAAACCTCCAAGCAGTCAAGTAACCCCCCCCCAAATGTACTTTTACTGACGTGATGAGATCAGCCCAAAAAGCACACACTTCCATACCTGTTTCTGAACTATCCTGTTCCAAAAGCATCTGATGTCCAGAGATCAGAAGTCCCTAGTTTGGGACTTTTATGTGCTAGATCCTGCTGATGAGACCATAGCAATATGTCAACTTTGTTAAGCCCATGTTAGTCGTGGGGAAAAAGGGAAGCCACATAGGCACCAGTGGCCAACATGCCCACCTGAAAAACAAGCACCCACTGAGATGGCAGCAACATCAGAAGGATGCCAAAGCTGCTGGTAGCAAGTTACAGGTAGTAGATCAAGATCAGGAGGAGGGAGGCCAGAGTGGGTCAGTGGTGGAGAAGGAGGGTGAGCAATCCTTTGATCTTTCAAGTAGTGGGCATAGCAGTGGCGGTGCGAGTCCCAGTCCCATGAGTCTGAAAAGTACACCACCACACCCACAAGCAACCAAAATAACTGGTTTCATGCAGTCTACACAGCCCCAAGAGTTGAGTGTTACCTCTAAAAGAAAATCATTGCTGCCACAATTACAGTGTTCTTGTCGGACAGCCCTAAAGATACAGCCCACTCTGAAGACCATCCTCAAATGGCAGACAAAGCACCCCCCAATCATGCTGCTGCATGAGAGTTAAATGCTGTCACTGCTGAAATGCTGGCCATTGATCTGTTGCCATGCTCATTCATAGAGAATGCTGATTTTTGCAGGTTGATGGCCCGTGCCTTTCCCAAATGGCAAGTTCCATCGCAAACCTATTTTACTAAGTGCGCCATGCCAGAGCTGAACAGTAGAGTTGCTGATTACATTAAACATGTATTGAAGCGTAGTACATCACACTATATCCATCTTAAGATGGATATGTGGACCAGTGGACAAACAGTAGCAAGCTCGTATCTGTGCATAACAGCACACTGGGCGCAGTTGCCTGGGGCGGTACTTGATTTTTGGCCTGGCAAAACATGCGTGAAGCAAAATTGTGGTGGTAGCAACACACCTGGTATTTGGCAGCGTGCAACCCTAAGCATGACAAGTGTCACAGGTTCTCACACGGCTGCAAAAATGTTTACTGTTCTGCTGGATGAGATTGATGGGTGGCTACACACACAGGCACTCATATCAGGATTCATCACAAGTGATAATGTCTCCAATGTAGTGAAGTGCATTAGCGATGGTGTTTTTTTCAGTGCCCTGCCTGGTACACTGCCTTAATCTTGTTGTTCAGCAGTTTCTCAACCATGCAGACATTAAGGAAATGGTTAGTTGCCCATTGCATCTGTGTCCACTTAGCCCGTTCTGCAAAGGCCGTGACCATCTACATGAGCTACAGTGCAATAACCATCTGCTTCAGCACTGGATGAAGCTTGATGTTGTCACCAGGTGAAACTTCACATTGTACATGCTTGACTGGCTGTATGAACAGTATAAGGCTGTGTCAGTATACCTGCTGCTGCACACCACTCATCACAGTGCTGGAGTGTCCACCACTCTAACAACAGAGCAGTGGCAAAGAACTGATGGGCTAATATGCATTCTCCATCCATTCGAGCATGCTACACAGGCAGTGAGTGGGGACATTGCCTGCATAAGTCAGTCCATACCCCTCATACGTGTACTGAGGCAGACACTAGTGAATGTGCCACACCAGACAGAGGCAAGTGGGGATCATGGCACTTGTGATCTAATGGATCACATGCTTCATGTGCTGGACACAAATACCCATGTATTTGGCATTTTATAGATAGCTGACTCTGTAATCACCACCATGCTGGATCCATGATATAAACGTGGCCTGCCCTCTATAATTTAAGGAGGCTGTCAGCTAGTATAACAGATGACAGAGAGCCTCATTAGATAGGTACATGCTGCACAAATGAAAAATGCATGCACTGCATCAAAAACAGGTGTTGCTACTACCACCAGTGGCTCACAGGGAACCCATTCAGAGAAAATGGGCAAGGCAGAGCAGAAAACAGAAAGCAGTCCCATTTGGGATGTTCTCTTTCAGGTGGGAGTGGAAGATATGGAGGAAAAGAAGGAGGAGGAGACAGATGAGGCAGCTGGACTCTGGGCAGTAGAACGAATGGTGGAGGCCTACATGGGGGAACCAAAGCACCTTGCCATTACTGACGAGCCACTGTTGTACTGGAGCAGTAAAATGACTGACTAACCAGCACTAACATTGGTTACTGTGAAATACCTGAGCTGCCCACCATCCAGTGTCACTGTGGAACGAGTGTTTAGTGCAGCTAGAGCAATTGTGAGTGATCTTAGAACCAATTTGTCACCCAAGAATGTGTCCCATGCTAACATTCATCAAAATGAATGAAAGGCACATTCCACACAACACAGTGATATCAGTGGTGTTGCCACAGGAACTGTGTCTCAGTGACGAGGATGATGACGATTCCTCGACTAAGGCATCCACCGGCAGCAAGGTGAAATGAGGCAGCAATGTTGAGAGAATTCCCACCTGATGAGAACTCCAGTCTTGAAGACTGTGAGGGGTGCTTATTGGATGATGTGGAATTGGAAGTTGAAAAAGGCTGCGTTTACTCCAAGGCCCCCCTCTGCAACAACTTTCAACTCAGTATGGTGGCTGGGGTGTGTATGTTATACCTTATTTTTAGCTATGTACCATTGGATTGGTTATGGTAATGTGTTGTCATGTGCTGCAGTGTGTATAAGTTTCATTTGATCACCTTTTGCCATAACCTGTTGATTGGTCACCTCACTTCCAGTCCCCCAAGCCTACATAAAGCAGCAGCAATGTAATTACCATAACCGTAAAGATTTTGCAATTGCATGATTAAAGTTATAATGTGTTTCTTCCAAAAATATCTTACTTTTCATGTTGACTATCTCAACCCCATCTTACAGCAAGATATAACAACATACGAAATTTGCCAGCAGATAGAGGCCTAGAGGTCTATCAAGTCTGCTCAAATGTGCAGCTAGCACCCCTTATTTTGCAGCTGCCCCTCCCTTCCACCCTTCCCCTTCATTAACCCTCCCCCTTGTCCTGTCCCATCCTCATTTGAAGCAGTCCACTGTTCTACTGCATACCACTTCAGCAGGTAACGCATTCCACCCAGCCACCACCCTCTCTGTAAAAAAGTGTCTCCTCATCTCCCTCCTGAACCTTCCTCGCTCCAGTCTCATATCATGGCCCCTGGTGGCCCTCCCTCTCTTACTTTGAACAGCCCCTCTGTACCCGTCTTGTTTATTCCTTTCATGTATTTAAAGGTTTCAATCATGTCACCCTGTCTCTCCTCTCCTCCAGTGAGTACATGTTCAACTCCTTCAACCTCCTCTCGTATGATAAGTCCCCCAGCCCCTTGATCATCTTTGTCACTCTCGCTGCACCTCCTCCAGTAACTAATGTCCCTCTTCAGATACGGACGCCAGTACTGCATGCAGTACTCCAGGTGTGGTCTAACTAATGACCTATACAGTGGCAGAATCACCTCCTCCCTCCTCGAGGATATACCCCTTGCAATACAACCCAGTATTTTGTTGGCCTTTGCAGCTGCCTTCCTACATTGTGCTGAGTTGTTCATTGATCCTGTAATGAGCACACCCAGATCCTTCTCCCCCTCTGTCTGGGCCAGCTGCACTCCCCCAGCTGGTAACTCCTCCTTGGGTTCTTCATCCCAAAATGCAGCACCTTGCACTTTTTGGCATTAAACCCCAGTTGCCAGGTGTCTGATCAGGTTTCAAGCTTTGCCAGATCATCCTGCAACCCCTGCCATCCCCTAGGTCATCAACCACCACGCCTACCTTGGTATCATCAGCAAACAGACTGATCTTGCTCTTGATGTCCCATGATATGTCTGCAATGAATATCCCAAACAACACTGATCCCAACACTGAGCCCTGTGGAACACCGCTCGTCACTGCCTTTGGGTGTGAGAGCTCCCCACCCACCACCACCCTCTGTTGCCTTCCCTGCAGCCAGTTTCCTACCCTTCTCACCAGCTTTGCACCGCCCTGTGCCTACTAACTTCCTTCCCAGCCTTCCATGTGGCACTGAGTCGAATGCCTTACTGAAGTCCAGATACAGGACATCCACTGCATGGCCCCTGTCCAGTTGCCTAGTTACCCAGTCATAGAACTCGACCAGGTTGGTTTGGCAGGATCTGCCACGTGTAAACCATGCTGTCTGCTGTCCTGTAGTGCTTTGGCCTCTGGGAGGGCCACCAACCTCTCCTTCAGGATAGTCTCCATTAGCTTACCCACGATGGATGTGAGGCTCACTGGTCTGTAGTTTCCGGTTCATCCTTGGGGCCACTCTTGTGGAGGGGCACCACATGAGCTATCCTCCAGTCCTGAGGTACACACCCCAAATGTAGTGAGGCATTAAATAGGTCTGCCAAAGGTCCTGCAAGGACCTCTGTCAGCTCCTTCAGTACCCCTGGGTGGATGCCATCTGGGCCTGGCGCCTTGTCCACCCTCAGTGCCTTCAAACCCTCTCGAACTCTGCTCTCCATGATTTCCCCATCTGTCACCACTTCCCCTCCTGCTTCTGCTATTTCTCCCATCTTGGGTGTCACCCCCTCTTCTCTTTAGTAAATACTGAGCAGAAGTACTCATTTAGTGCTTCTGCCTTATCGCACCCTGCTTCCACCCAACCCCCCTCCTTCCTATTCCTTACTATATGGTCCTTACAGCTCCTTTTCTCCATGATGTACCTAAAGAAGTCCTTCTCCCCTTCTTAATACCTTGTGCCAGCCTGAGTTCCATAGATGCTTTGGCTCCCCTTACTGCCCTTGTCACCTCCTTCGATTCTGTCAAGTACTTCTCCCTGTCCTCCCCCCTCCCTGTTTTCTTGTACTTCCTAAAGGCAGCTCTTTTCCTCCTTACCTTTCCATGACCTCCTTGCTCAACCAGATTGGTTTCTTAGCCCTAACCTTCTTGCTCTGGGCTTTGCAGCAGGTTTTGGTTGCCTCCACTATCCCCAGCTTTATGAGCTCCCACCTCTGGTTAGTGTCCATACTAGATTGAATTCTGGCCAGGTACCCTTTTACCACTTCCCCCATCCTCCCAAAGTCAGCCCTCCTGAAGTCCAGCACTATTGTGCCAGATTCCACTCCTTCCTTGCCCATATCCAATGTGAGCCATACTGAGCGGTGGTCACTCCATGACAGCGGTTCCTCCACTGTAAGTTCTCTCACAAAGTCCCCATTTGCCAGCACAAGGTCAAGGGTATTTCCTAACCTGGTTGGTTCACTGACCATTTGCAGCAGGAAGCTGTCCTGGAAGGCATATGTTGTCTGGATGTCCTTAAAAGTGCCCATGATGGCAAATTCCACACTGCCCCACTTGTCACCTGATCTGACCTGACACAGCCATGCACTCCATGCAACTGAAAACATTTTTTCTGCCACTAGTATTGGTGACAGTACAAGAACCCTGGCTCCTAGACTAGTACAAGTAGCATATGAATGTAACATGCTAATTCAACGGTTTATACCATAAGTTGAACACATTTTGAGAAATGGTGAATGGTGGTCATCTTTAATGATGCAAGCCATTAATTACAAAAGTAATCACGAAGAGGCTTAACAACTTACAACATCAAACCCCCCAAAAAGGTTACTTATGCTACAATACCAGGTTAAGGTACACCAAAACCACAATGGTTCCCAGGGAGGTAAGGGGGTCGGGGGATCGGGGGAGGGTCCTGCTGTCCTCACTTTGGAATGGATTCAAAATGTTCATGATTGCTGCAGCTATGCAGTCTCCATTGATTAGACAAGACATTAACCCCGTCCACCTAATTATTTACTAACCACCATTTCAACCATCTGTTTTCGCATATAGTTCCTCCCTGTATGTGGGTGGCAGTGGTGATTACTTATTAATGGTAATGGTATGGACACCAGTCCAGTGGCCAACATCGCAGTTCAAGCAACACTCTGTCTTCCACAGACACAACACAGCTCCTGCTGGGCCTGGATTGATCATGTAGTCATCAAGATACGACATACGATGAAACCTCAACAGAGGAAAATGACCTAAGCAAGACCAAAGATAAGAAAAAATGTTGGATACTCATCAATCTGCATACCTGGTTTTACCTAACAAGTTGGAAGAAGAAGCAGAGAAAAAAATGTATACTTACCATACCCTGTGATGTCACTAAACTGCAGACATTCCCCACAGGAACATTCTGTGTGGTGCACATGATTCTAGACCAAGGTCCATGATGAAGCACAGTAGCACTAGCAGTAGTAGCAGGCATTCCCCTTCCCCTATCAGCACTGTGTACATTAAAATAAGAACAAATTTTGAGGATTGTTATAAAGTTCCCCCACCACCACTCGTGACCGTTCACCAGTCCCCCCATAACAGAAGACCATAAAAAATGAAGAAATACTTACCTCAAGGACTGTGAAAGTGGAACCATCATACAATTAAACAAATCCCCCAGATCTGGTTGAGCAGCCAGCAGTGGCAGCAGGATGGAACGAGACTTAACTTTGCCGGAATTCCTGATGTTGACAAAAGCAAAAAATAACACAATTACTATCAGGCTCAGACAACCAGATGGCAAAACAGACATACTACACTAGTATGAAAATTCCAGTACTTATCGTCTGCGTTGGGAAATTGGGAAATACGATGCATTCAAAGATCCATAGATCTCCCTCCCTCCCTCCCAGCCTGGCATGATGATGTCACCCACAGCACACTGAAAAATAATATAAAAGCAGTACAAGCATATTATAACTCAAGATGCCATAATACCAACCCACCAACACCTTTACCTTGCACAGAAAAAAAAATGAAGACAGATACTTACATGTTCAGCAGCAGCAGTATGGACTGTGTGAAGATAATCCACCAGGCATCAACCATCCAGAACAGTAGTTCATGTGGCAGCTTGGCAAGTAGTAGTCAGAGACAGCAGCAGGCAGCAAGCTACAGTGCACAAAATGTCATTCACTCCCCACCGCCAGGCAAGCTACTACCACAAAGTCAGTCAGTCAACACAGCTAGACAATCAGTACAGCAGCATAGGGACAGGGAAATGATAATTGTACATTTCTCTCTCAATCAATTGAAACAGCAGCAGCAGGAGGAAAGAATTGCAAGTAGCAGCAGCATTTTGCAGGAGGAATTAATTTTCTCTGCATGGGTTAGCACCACTTTTCAGGTCCCTGAGGTGGTGGCACACCATGAAACATCAGGACTGACACCACATTTCAGTCTCAGTTTGATGTACCATTTTTCCTGTAACATATCTGGACATTTATTGCCTGTGCTGCACTCGCAGAAACATGATGTGGCCGAAAAACAATTGTAAACAGTGGACCAAAGACCATTGTTTGGTCCGGGTGGTGGGTTGGGCACCATAAAACATTATGACTGAGACCAGATTTCTGTCTAAATTTAATGTACCATTTTTTAGGAAACATTTCTGTACATTTACTGCCTGTACTGCACTTGCAGAAACAAGATGTGTCCGAAAAACAATTGTAAACAGTGGCCAAAACAGCATTTTAATGTCTGGGTGCTGGGGGGGGGGGCGCACTGTAAAACATCAGGACTGACACCACATTTCAGTCTCAATTTGATGTAACATTTTTCTGTAACATTTCTGGATTTGTAGGCCCTGTTTGGCACCAGCAGTAGTGAGTTTCAGGCAGAAATATTTGGCAAACAGGCCCTTTGAAGTATGGGTGGTGGGGGGCACCATAAAACATCATGGCTGAGACCAGATTTCTGTCTGAATTTAATGTACAATTTTTCCTGCAACATATCTGAACATTTACTGCCTGTGCTGCACTCACAGGAACAAGATGTGCCAGAAAAACAATAGTAAACAGTGGACAAAGACCATCGTTTGGTCTGGGTGGTGGTTTGGGCACCATAAAACATCATGGCTGAGACCAGATTTCTCTCTGAATTTAATGTACCATTTTTTAGGAAACATTTCTGGACATTTACTGCCTGTGATGCACTCGCAGAAACAAGATGTGGCTGAAAAACAATTGTAAACAGTGGACCAAAGACCATCGTTTGGTCCGGGCGGTGGTTTGGGCTCCATAAAACATAATGGCCAAGACCAGATTTCTGCCCGAATTTAATGTACAACTTTTTAGGAAACATTTCTGGACATTCACTGCCTGTGCTGCACTAGTAGAAACAAGATGTGGCTGAAGAACAATTGTACACAGTGGCCCAAACAGCATTTTAATGTCTGGGTGCTGGTGGGGCACCATAAAACATCATGGCTGAGACCAGATTTCTGTCTGAATTTAATGTACCATTTTTTCTGCAACTTATCTGGACATTTACTGCCTGTGCTGCACTTGCAGAAACAAGATATGTCTAAAAAACAATTGTAAACAGTGGCCAAAACAGCATTCTAATGTCTGGGAGCTGGGGGCACCCTTAAACATCAGGACTGATTCCACATTTCAGTCTCAATTTGATGTAACATTTTTGGTAAACATTTCTGGACTTGTAAGCCCAGTTTGGCACCAGCAGCAGTGAGTTTCAGGCAGAGATATTTGGCAAACAGGCCCTAAAACAGCTATTTAATGTCTGGGTGGTGGTGAGGGGGGAACCTAAAACATCATGGCTGAGACCAGATTTCTTTCTGAATTTAATATATCATTTTTCCTGCAAAGTTTCTGGACATTTACTGCCTGTGCTGCACTCGCAGAAACAACATGTGGTCTAAAAACAATTGTAAACAGTGGCCAAAACAGCATTTTAATGTCTGGTTGCTGGTGGGGCACCATAAAACATCAGGACTGACAGCAGATTTCAGTCTCAATTTGATGTAACATTTTTTGGTAAACATTTCTGGACTTGTAGGCCCTGTTTGGCACCAGCAGCAGTGGAGTTTCAGGCAGAAATATTTGGCAAACAGGCCCTAAAACAGCTATTTAATGTCTGGGTGGTGGTGGTGTTGGTGGGGGTGGAGGGCATCATAAAATATCATGGCTGAGACCTGATTTCGGTCTTGCTTTACTGTAACATTTTTTTGGGAAACATTTCTGGACTTATATGGGCCATGTTAGACAGTGGCAACACTGTCTCACTCTACAGTCTCAACGTCATCCTAATTTTTTCTGGTCATACTGTATTTCTCATCTTATCATGCCTACCCTGCACAGCATGGCTTCAAGAGGCTGCGTTAAACTGTAGCCGTACTAGAGCATATTTTGGACCTGGTGGTGGGGGTGTGGTTGGGCACTATAACACCAAGTTAACATTGTGGCAAGCCATTGGGGACACACCTGTTAAGCACAAAAAAAAATTTACATTATGTTTAACTTCGGAATAAAAGTGCTTATGTTTCTATGATTGTTGTGTACATATTCATTCAGACTGATCCTGCACACAGCCAAGCAACTGCCAGCCCACAGCATCACATATAGCTTTGGGAAAAATTTTGTTCATAGGAATAATTTACAAATTACAATATTTGACATTTGTGGATAGGAAGAGGAAATACATACAGAGGGACTAACATAAACCAAGTAGAAAGGTACAGTGATTATGGGTAAAGACTAAAAGTGACTGACAGACAGTAACACATGACAAGGGGCGCATCATAGGGTCAGGTCAGGGACAGGGCATACATATGAAAGAGGAAAAGGGAGGGAGCATAAACATTGCATAACACACAAAAAACTGAACAAAAGGAAACAAAAGTATGTAGAAGAAGTAGAGGACATGATATATTTATATATATATATATATATATATATATTTCTGAGGTCCCCCCGACCTCCTGGCAGAAATCGTTAAACTCACTGTGCAGAGCTCCTTCTGTATCTCTCTGCACATCACTGTCAGGTCTTCTTGGCTCACTGCTGCTGGTGCTGGAACATGAGTGGCTGGTGCAGCTGCAGGCTGTGCTGGGTCACCACCATGAACCCAGAGATGTCTGTATCTGAGGGGGTGAGGGTGATGGGGGCTCTGCAGCTGCCTCCTGCTGATGCTGCTGCCTACTCATGTGGCACCTCTGCTGACCACTGGCCCCTTCCTCCTGCTGGCCCCCTTCCCTTTCTAACTGCTCAGAACCCTGGGCCCCTCTACCTATTGCTGCCAACTCTTTTTGGTTTTTCAGCCAATCTGCAGTGTGGTTGTGCTGCAGATGGCTCCTTTGGCCACCAGTGCCAAAATGACCCCCGGTCTTGCCCCTTTGAACAGATCTGACACACAGGTTGCAGATCACCACTGTGTTGTCGTTGGTGTTTTTGGTGAAAAAACACCATGCAGCTGATAACACTTTCTGGGGGGAAGGGGACAAGAGCTGATATCCCGGGGCTGGTGGCCACATCATA
The DNA here is from genome assembly GCA_016271365.2 of Neoceratodus forsteri. Classification (NCBI taxonomy): domain Eukaryota; kingdom Metazoa; phylum Chordata; order Ceratodontiformes; family Ceratodontidae; genus Neoceratodus; species Neoceratodus forsteri. The sequence goes on along the minus strand of CM057459.1, from coordinate 239,256,534 downwards.
CTGCTGCTCGGGGGAGGTGGGGGCGCATGCTCCAGCTGGGGATAGTATCTGGAGGAGCCTGCTGCTGCTGCCTGGGGGGTGGGGACCACATGCTGCTGCTGGACAACAGGAGGATCCTCATTCTGCTGGGTATCATGCTGCTGCTGCTGGAAGGTGGCGAGGGGCTTGTGCTGCTCTTGGGGAGTGGGAGTACATTCTCCTGCTGGGGAGTGGTGGCACATGCTGCTGCTGCAGGACAACAGGAGGATCCTCATCCTGCTGGGTATTACGCCACTGCTGCTGCTGCTGGGAGGTGGCGAGGGGCTCATCCTGCTCTTGGGGAGTGGGAGTACATTCTCCTGCTGGGGGGCGGTGGCACATGCTGCTGCTGCAGGACAACAGGAGGATCCTCATCCTGCTGGGTATCATGCTGCTGCTGCTAGGAAGGGAGTGAGGGGCTTAAGCTGCTCATGGGGAGTGGGGGCTACATTCTCCTGCTGGGGGTTGGGGCACATGCTCCAGCTGTGGGGGATAGTATCTGGAGGTGCCTGCTGCTGCTGCCTCGGGGTGGGGGCACATGCTGCTGCAGAACAACAGGAGGATCCTCATCCTGCTGGGTATCATGCTGCTGCTGCTGCTAGGAAGGGAGTGAGGGGCTTAAGCTGCTCATGGGGAGTGGGGCTACATTCTCCTGCTGGGGTGGGGGCACATGCTGCTGCAGGACAACAGGAGGATCCTCATCCTGCTGGGTATCATGCTGCTGCTGCTGCTGCTAGGAAGGGAGTGAGGGGCTCAAGCTGCTCATGGGGAGTGGGGGCTACATTCTCCTGCTGGGGGTGGGGTCACATGCTCCAGCTGGGGATAGTATCTGGAGGTGTCTGCTGCTGCTGCTGCCTGGGGGGGGGCCACATGCTGCTGCTGGACAACAGGAGGATCCTCATTCTGCTGGGTATCACGCCACTGCTGCTGCTGCTGCTGGGAGGGGGTGAGGGGCTCATGCTGCTTCTGGGGAGTGGGGGCTACATTCTCCTGCTGTTGGGGGAGCATAGACCTAAAAGCCCGCCTGTCAATGTGAACACTGGGTGGGGGTGGTCCAGCTGCCTTCTTCCCAGTATCCACCTTGTCCCTACCTTTCCCATCCATTCTCCTAGGCTACAACTCCTTGCTACCAAAGAAAAGTGAAAAAGAAAGGGGAGAGCGTGAGGGAGTTTTACACACACACACACACACACACACACTCACTCACAAAATCTCAGTCACAGAAAGGAAATAATAAACACACCAGATAGACTAAAGATAAAGAAAAGAGAACAATTCTATTATTTTTTTAAACGATTGTGTACCACAGCTGCTGCCTGTTTCTCCAAACTCTCCAGCCACGTAGCAAAGGAACTAAATCTGTCACTTCCTGCCTGTTTACAGTCACCCATGTGACCTGCAAAGAGTAAATCATGTGACAAGCCCAATTTCACCTAATATTAACACAAGGTGAAATTTATGGCAAAATTACGACATAGCAATCAGCAAAATTTTGCCATAAGCATGTAATTATGCAAAATATTTCACTGGGCAAAATTGGTGATTTCGCTGAGATTTCGCTGGCGAAATTAAATTTTGCAACATCTTTATTAGCCAAACTAAAAGGTGACCTATGAATAACTTTTCCTTTTCCAGTAGTTTTAAAAATGTGACCAACCATTCCAGTGGGTGGGGAAGGTTGAGGATAAGGCTAAAGTGGCTTTGGTTTCCCTTGTTATAATTGATTATCCCTTTTAGTGGGTAGTCATTGATACTGTGGTGTCACTGAGCACCCTATGTTGCACAGGTAAGAGGTATTGTTGATAGTCATGGACAATGCAGCCAGGTTCACAGAGGCTGTGACCATGTCATTCATAGATGTTGTGAAGGTGTCAGATAAACTCCTGAGGATATTCAGATGAATCATTTTTCCCCAGGAGACTCTAAATGCCCAGGCATGAACTTTATGTTGGCCCTTATGACACATTTGTGGGGGAATTGTGGGATTGAACAACTTAAGGCTTCCCTATAGCAGCCCAAAACAAAAGGCTTGGTCGAACATTTTAATGGGACACTTAATACTGAGAGCATTTCCAGACTAACTTGAGATGAATGGGGACACGTATTTACCTCATCTTTCATTTGTCTATATGGAGGTCCCTCAAGAGTCTAAACATAGAAGGAGAGCAATATATAAACATAGAATGCGATGGCAGATAATGGCTGCCGGGCCCACCTAGTCAGACCATTTTTTTTATCCTTCATTTTGTTGCTGCAGACCTCATTTGATCTATGGCACCATCTCTCCCCCTCCTTTCCTAACCATATGATTCCCTTGTGCCTGTCCCAGGCATTTTTTAACCCCACCACTGTTTTTGTCCCCACTACCTCCACTGGAAAGCTGTTCCAGGCATCCACCAACCACCCTTTCTGTGAAAAAGTACTTCTTTACATCCCTTCTGAATTTTCCCCCCTCCAGCTTCATAGCATGCCCCCTTGTTCTAGAACTCCTTTTTCTCTGAAAAATACCCCCCCCGGTACCTTATTAACCTCTGTTATGTATTTAAAGGTCTCTATCATATCCTCCTCTCACTGCTCTCCTCCAGGGTGTACATATTTAGCTCCTTTAGCCTCTGCAGGATGCAGTATAGCACAGTGGTTTAGGGCTCTGAGCTGCAAACCCTGATACCTGGGTTTGAATCCCACAGCTCCCATTTGCATCCTGCGTCACCCTGAGCAAGTCGCTTAACTTCCTTGTGCTCCCAGGTCACACCTGGAAACAAGCTTTGGCTTAGCATGCCTTTCCTGGTTAAACAATTTCCCCTTTCCCCTCCTTGTAGGGCTTTTGATGCAGACCCTGCACCACTTTGGTAGTCCTCCTCTGGACCACCTCCTCTCTGTCTATATCATTCCTGAGATGTAGTCCCCAGAACTGGACACAGTACTCAAGGTGAGGTCTTGCCAGTGATCTGTATAGGGGCAGCACCACCTCCCTGTTCCTGCTGGCGATGCCCCTTCCTATGCACCCAGTCATCCCACTAGCCCTACTGGCTGCCTTGTCACACTGCCTGGCCACCTTTAGGCCCTTCGACTCATGTTTAATCATAGGGTAGGGAAATGTAGCCCCTAGACCAGTATGAAATTAATGGGAGAATGATCTTGCTTCCCAAGGAGAGTCTTTTGTGAAGTATATGCTAAACTACAGCTTACAGCTCAAGAAACTGGGGCTCACACATCATCACCTGGTTACTGCACAACAGTGGCAGACAACACGGTACAGCATGAGCATGTGGCCAGAGCCTGGGAGTATGGGGTTACACAACATGTAATGGAGCTCATCCCTGTCTGATAAAATAAACTGCAGGCAGATCGGGAGGGTCCATATTCAATGGTAAGACCATACATGCAAACATAAAAATTCCCTAGCAGAAGAAGGCTACAAGGTCTAACAAGTCTACCTGAGGTAAAGCCACTGTACATGTCCAGCAAGTACATATTAAGGTCTCTCTACCTGTCATTGTATGGACTATTTTACTGGCCCTGAATCATCTTTGTAGCCACTCTCAGCACTGCCTTGCGCTGGTTAATAACCTTCCTCAAATCTTGATTCCAGTACTGCACAGTGCACAGTACTCCAGGTTCTGCCACAACATGGATCTTTACAGTGGCAGGATCATCTCCTTTCTTCTGCTTATGAACCCCCTAGCTATGCACCCTAGCATCCTATTAGCCTTGGCTGCTGTCTTTTTGCACTGCTTAGACTGTTTTAGGTTGGTGGTTATAACTATCCTCAGATTCTTTTCCTCCTCAGATGCTGTGACATCCACCGCCGCATCCATATTTGGATCTTTGGTTCTTGCAGTCAATATGCATAACTTTATACTTTTTGCATTGAACCCCAATTGTCAAATAAGAGACCACCTCTCTAAGTTTGTGAGGTCCTCCCTTAGATCCCTGGCCCTTTCCTTGTGATGTCATCTGCAAAGAGGCAAATCTTGTCTTTGATGCCCTTTCTTATGTCGATAAAGAACACATTAAACATCATTGGTCTGGGCACCAACCCCTGTGGGACCCTACTGGTAACATCCCTCGTTCCTGAGAGTTCCACCTCCACCACATTTTGGGTCCGATCTTTGAGCCTGTTTGCCACCCACTGATTCAATTTGTCTCCCATCCCAGGTCCTCCAACTTTTGTATTCACCTTTTATGTGGAACCAAAGTTGAAGGCTTTACTGAAGTCCAAATACAGTATATCCACTGTCTGCCCTATGTCAATTACCCTCGTTACCCAGTCATAGATGTTGATTATATTGGTCTGGCACAACCTCCCTGCCATGAACAATGCTGTCTCTCATCCTAGAGTACGTTAACCTCCAGGAACTCATCCAGCCATTCTTTCAGAATGGCTTCCATCGGTTTGCTCGTTGTAGAGTTAAAACTAACAGGCCTACGGTTTCCTGGGTCTTCCCTAGGCCCACTCTTGGGCAGTGGTACTACATGTGTATTTCTCCACTTCTGCAGTACTACACCCATATTAAGTGAATGTTAAACATATCTATCAGTGGGTCTGCGAGTTCTGCTGCCAGGTCAGTTAACACTCTGGCGTGTATACCATCCAGCACCTGGGACTTGTTCACCTTTAGGATCCTGAGAGCCCCTTCAGGACTCTGTCCTCCATGATCTTTTCTTCTATTATAACCATCCCCTCCTCATTCCTATATTTTCTTGTGGTGCTGGTCCATCTTTTTCCTTAGAAAAGACTGAGCAGAAGTATTTGTTCAGTACTTCTGCTTTCTCCTTATTGACCTCCACCCACCCTGTTCCCCTTTGTAATTCAATGATGCCCACCTTTGTAGCACTTTCATCCCTAATGTAACTGATGAAGGCCTTGTTCCATTCTCTGACCCTTTTTGCAATTTACAGTTTCTCCCATGCCTTGGCCTGTCTAACCACCTTTTTAGCCTCTTTTGGCTTCCCTATATAGTCTTCCCATTCCTCCTCCTTCTGGGACTTCTTGTACTATCTATATGATGCCCTCTTTTCCTTCACTGCCATGCTCACCTTTCTGGTAAACGAAAGTGGCCTCTTGGATTTCGTTCCATTCTGCTTAAGACAGGTTTCAGTGGCTGCCATGTTCTGTTCCCTAGTCATGCTTAACATTTGGTCTACATCCATCTCTTTACTAAGGCTAATTAGAATGGTTAATAATGTCAAATTATATTGTAAAACTCTCAACAGGAAGCACAAGCTGATTGTATATATCAAGTTAATATGATGAAAAATTACCACAACAGGGTATAAATGGTCCTTTCTATGTGTAGCTACCCAGAGGAGGAGAATGACATGGATACACTGTTAGATCTTCTTGTAGAAGTTCAGGAATGATCCTCTGTGAATGTCTTTACACTCTCTGAATAGATGAAAACTTCACAGGCAGTCTAAATGAATAAGATGCTGCAGTGTTTCTGGGATATGTTCACCGGGAGACAAGGGTGTACTAAAATGGCCAAATTCCATGAGGACACATGGACACATACCCCACTGAAGCAGCCAGACTACAGGGTTCAGGGAAGTGAAACAAGTTATAGAGGAAGACCTTAAAAAATGCTAGCAATTTGAGTCAAACAAGCATCCAGCAGATCTTTGATCTCTACTGCAGTGCTGATTCCCAAAAAGGATGGGACCATGAGGTTCTGTATAGACTACCAAAAGCTAAACAACTGTATGGGGTCTGACCTAATACCCAATGTTTATAGATATGGTCAAAGAAAGGAAAAGTCAGAGTGCTAAGTACATAACCACTGTTGACCTGACAAAAACAGACTCAAAGGTACCTCAAACCCTTGAAGCTAGAGAAAGTTCAGCATTCATTCTCCCATTTGACCTCTTGCAGTTTCACATTATGCCATTTTGAGGGAAAAATGCATCAGCGACTTTTCAATGCCTGGTGGACCATATGCTGTCTGAGGCTGCTTTGTGCTAATGTTCATGGATGATATCATCATATACAGCCAAACCTGGGAGTACCACATAAGATATGTGTCCGAGGCACTTCACAGACTGAAAGCTTCACTGCTGAGGGTTAAGGCAAGGAAGTTCCAAATCATCATGACAGGAGTCTCGTATCAAGACCTTTGGGTAGGCAGTGGGCACATCCAGCTTGAACTGACAAAGATTGAGGCTACGCAGTGGTTGCCCATGCCAACCACTAAGAAACAGGTTAGAGCATTTGTGGGGACTGCAGGGCACTACCGTTGGTTTGTCACTAATTTTAGCATTATGTCAGCCTTGACAGACCACACAAAAAGCAAAATATCCGAAACATTTTAGTGGACTGAATGCTTCAAGGCATCATTTGGCAAGCTGAAAGAAGTTTCCACCACTCACAGTTTATTATACCACTTCTACTGCTTTTTATCACCTGATTGGCCTATTTGCTTGCACTTTTTATGTTTGCTTGCACTCATGTGCAAGAAACATAGTGCCATCATCCGAGTTTTCGGAGGTGTGTCACCCCCTCTTCTAATTCAGTCAGTGTGTTGGCAGGCATGGCCCCAGTCCGTCAATGCATGCTGGAGCTGTCTATGACAGCTCCAAAATGCAGTGGCATACAGCTGAAAGGGGGAGCTACACTTCAGTGAGCAGCAATAAGATATCGCTGCCCGCGCGCAGCTCCCCCTACACACACTCACACACACACACACAAACACACGCACGCATACTGCGTGCTGCCCCCCAGGCACACACGATAGCCGACGGGGGTGCCCAATCACCCATCGGCTGTGCTGCACTTCCCCAAAGTTTCATCCATGCTGGTGCCCACCCAGCGGCAACTCATAGTATAGCCGACGGGTGCCTAACTCGCTGGCTCCACTGTCCTCCCGAGTACTGGGTACCACGCTGGGAGCCCACCCCAGAGTGGCAATAGATGCTATGGCTGACGGGTGCCCAATCCCCCATCAGCTCCATGGCCCCCCAACCAGCCGTCCTTGTGCCACGCTGAGCCCACCCCAGCGTGGCAAACATCCCATGTCGTCAATTTAAAAAAACAAAACAACCTGTAAATTAAAACGGTCCCATGCAGTCTCCCTGCCCCCACAACCCACCCAACCACTGCACCTGCCTCCCCACACCCCTCACCCCATACTTACCTCCAGAGTCGCGCAATGATCTTCGGTGGACCGGGAACACGTCTGCACTCTTCAAAGCCGACCGCGAACTGAGGAAATGCTGGTAAGCTGTATAATGGGATAGATAGGGTTTTTTCAACTTTGTTGCATATCTCAGGCATTTTTTGAAATTTTTGCACCAAATTTTCAATATGGGGTTTTTGGGACCCCTTCTCATAAATGCTGTCACTGTCATGGCATTATTCAGGCCCGAAGGGTGATTTCGCAGTCACTGTGTGAAATCACCTTTCGGGACTGATTAATGAAATGACACTGCCAGTGTTCATAACGTGGGCTCTCAAGAAGCCTATTTTGAAAATTTGGTGGAAAAATTCCCAAAACGACTGTTTTACCAGCGTGCGTTGTGCAGTTCCTACGCACGCTTGTAAGTTCGCGAATTTTCAATATTTTCACTCCAGATTTTCAACATTGCCATTTTACCACACCTTCTTATGAGTAGAACAGCTGTCATTTTTCACATCTCACCCAAAACGTGTTTCTACCCATGTAGCGCACAATGGCGCAGTTGGTGTGCGAAATCAATGTACGGGACAAATTAAGAAAATCACAGTGACACTGTTCATGAGCAGAGGTCTTAAAATGGCTATGTTGGAAATTTGGTGAAAAAATTCCAAAAAATGACTGTTTTACGAGCGTGCATTGTACAGTTCCTATGCACGCTTGTAAGTTCGCGAATTTTCAATATTTTCACTCCAGATTTTTAACATTGAAATTTTACCACACCTTCTTATGAGTAGTATAGCTGTCATTTTTCACATCTCACCCAAAACGTGTTTCCGCCCATGTAACGCACAATGGCGCAGTCGGTGAGCAAAATCAATGTATGGAACAAATTGAGAAAATCACAGTGACACTGTTCATGAGCAGAGGTCTTAAAATGGCTATGTTGAAAATTTGGTGAAAAAATTCCTAAAAATGACTGTTTTACGAGCGTGCATTGCGCAGTTCCTATGCATGCTCGTAAGTTTGCCAATTTAATATTTTCACTCCAGATTTTCAACATTGCCATTTTATTACACTTCCTTATGAACAGTACAGCTGCCATTTTTCATATGCCGCCTAAAATGTGTTTTCGCACATGTAGCGCACAATGGTGCTGTTGGTGTGCGAAAGCAATGTTTGGGACAGAGTAAGAAAATCACAGTTACACTGTTCATGAGCAGAGGTCTTAAAATGGCTATGTTGAAAATTTGGTGACAAAAGTCCATAAAATGACTGTGTTATGAGTCAGCATTGCACAGTTTCCACGCACCCTCGTAAGTTCATGACTTTGTAATATTTTAAGTCCAGATTATCACCAGTGGCATTTTTCCACACTTCCTTATTTACAGTACAGCTGTCATTTTTCACAACATGGCCGAAGTGTGTTTTCACACTTTCAGCGCAGAGATGCGTGGTCGCTGTGGGAAATCATTTTCGGGACAGATAAAGAAAATCACAGTGACACTGTTCATGATCGGAGGCACCAAAATGCCTGAGTTGACAATCTGCTGTAAAAAATCCCCAACTAATTATATTACGGGTGTGTGTTGCACAGTTTCTATGTACGCTCGTGACTTGACCATTTTTTTTTAATATTTTTACTGCAGATTTGCAACATTGCCATTTTTTACACCTCCCCATGAACAGTACAGCTGTCATTTTTTACATCCTGTTCGGAATGTTTTTGCACCTGTGGTGCTAAATGCCGCAGTCGCTGTGCATAAGCAGCTTTCAGCAAACAAACTGATATTCCCCCTGTTCATGAGGTGGGGTCACAAAAAAACCATGTTGAACATTTGGAGTGAAAATACCAATGAATGCCTGAGGTATTAGGGTTTCCAACCATAACGCCCAACTCTGTAGAGAATGATAGGCATCAGGGGTGTGACTTGGGATTCTTGCCTGTAATGCTCATACCATTCCACACCCTGCAGCGAGTGAGGGGTATTGAGGTATGCCTTGGACTTTTCGGCCCCAAAGTTCACCCCATTCTCCTATATCGCACCCATCTCACCATATTTCCTAATGGAATGGGGTGAGCATAAGGGACCAAGACCCCAAGGAACACCGTGACACTTGTTAGTGTCTGCAGGGTGGGGTGTGGTGAAATGGCATGGACGTTGTGTCTGACGACCCAAAGGCATACCCCAATGCCTGTCACTCTCTGCAGGGTGGTGGTGGTGGGGTTGGCTTCAGTTCAATACTTCACTGCCATTCCTATTACGCAGCTCTGTAACTTCTATACTACCAATGCCAATGCCAGCAAGCAAACATTCGGCATTGACAAATGCTTGTTTATAATCACTGCAATTGCAATTTTATCATCTGTACCTCTGCATACTGTATGCACTTTGCATTGTACCTCTACACTACTCGTTGCACCATCTTGATGTTTATACCACTGCCACTGCATTTTACTTCCAGTATTTTTATACACTGTATGCAGTTTACATCTTACCTTTACAGTGCTTATTATATGACTTTTTTGCTGATGCCTTGTACTTTTGTCTCCTTTCCACCTTCCCAGGGGTCACACCTGGAATTGAGCTACAGCTCATTGTGTCTTTCCCAGTTATGTTTCCAAATAAATACTTATGTCTGGCATCAGTTCTAGCTAGCTCTACGTATGCCCTAAAATAAATTGTGCATATAATTGTGCATTTGGATGCTTCTGACTGCGGACTGGGTGCTGCTGTCAATCAGGTTGTATCCATGGGGAAGAAACACCCAATTGTGTTCCTGAATAAGAAGCTGCTGGTAGGAGGCATAGTCCACAGCACTGGCTCCTCCAAAAGCTCCAGCCATAATTATATGGATGGTAGTTCACTTTGACCATGGACCAAAATCCCCTAACCTGGCTAAACAAGAAGAGCAGGCAGGATGCCAAGCTACTGCATTGGAGTCAGGTGATGCAGTGATACGACTGAGTATTAAGCACCATGGTGACTAGCAACATGCCAGCATTGATGGTCTATCCAGGCAGGTGGCCTTGCAGTAGGATCTTGGGGCCTTGTGAACAAGAAAAACAATATGGAAAAAGATAAGTGGCTTGAAAGCAGGAGTTTATGGCCTTGAAACAAAGAAAAAATGTAATGAATAAGGCCCAGCAGGTGGTGACATACCACTCACATGAAAAACATTCCTTGAGTGTGCCAAAACAATGCTATTTCTTTTTTTTTTGGGGGGGGGGGGTAACAGATACCTCCAAACAAAACTGAAAAAAAAAGCTGAATAGTCCACATCTCCTGTGGCTGCATGTGGTGATAGCTCTAATAGCAATATCACAGTGCCTAAGACTACTTGATGGGACAGTCATTAAAGGGATTCTTCAGGACAGTAGCCCAACTCTGACTGGAGAGGAATCTTAATGACCTCCTGAGAGTGAACTACTTTTACTAGCCATCTTAAAACCAAGGAAGATCATGAGACAGACTGCTCTATCCAGATTAGTTGACTACTGTATGTGTTCAGGCTTATTGGTTTGGAAATGTAGGCCTTTAGCTTCAAAACTCAAATGACTTGAAGAACCTAGCCCAGATCAAATGTCACTGAAAAACATGTAATTGCCTATGGAAACCACATACACCAGCCCTGTGACATTATGGGGTCTCAAAGCATCCTATAACTGGGGAACTACAAGCAAGGAATGCTCTCTTCTTTTAGAGGATTAGAATGCTACTCACAGATAATACTTAGTGACCCCTGTGCTGCAATAGAGTTAAAGCCCCTTTCCAGCCCGAAGAGTGGTCTCTATGGGAATTGAATATAGATCTAACATTCAGTTAGCCTGTCTTTTTCTGTTTTGTAATTCTTCCACATAAAAACTTTGTTTTGATTTCCATAGTGTGTTATTTATTCTAACAATTTTTTTCTGTATGTCTTGTACATTGTGTAAATAGCAAATATCTTATACTGAATTCATAGATGACAGCATAGTCTATTAAAAGGTAAGAATTTTTTTATCTGATGGTACCTTGGTTTTGTCTCCAAGAGCACATGCTGTAATAAAGCGATACTGCTTCTACTACAAGAGTTTGTTCAGGAGTGCATGAAGTGACTTAGGGTTGCAAAGTCCAGACCTTGTACTGTGTGAGCAAAGGCTTAAAGTAGGGTGAGAAGGGAACAGTTGGATGGTAAATTTGCAACAGTCTGGTGGCAGCATTGGTGAAGTACTGTATGTTAAGCTAATTGTCAGCCAAGAGCACTGTGACTTATCAGGCCATATCTATCTATCTATCTATCTATCTGTCTGTCTGTCTGTCTGTCTGTCTATCTATCTATCTATCTCTATATTGGAATAATGTGCTACGTTCTGGTTGCCAGAGGGGAAGTAGATGAACTGGAAAAGGTGCAAACAAGTTCAACCAAGATGATTACAAGGTGACAAGATATGGAGCATAAAGAGAGGTAAGGGAAGCTAGGGCTGTTTCCTTTGGAACACTGGAGACCAAGAGGACAACATGATAATAGTATATAATATAGTAAAGGGACATGATGAAATAAACACAGAGTGCCTTTACCTCTACCCTCACCCTAATCATGAAGGAGTGGTTCAAATCACTGCCTGTGACAAAGCAAAGATTCCGCTTTCCTCTCAACAACCAGAGAGGGATTCCAGAAAAGTAGATAGCAATGGCAAAAATGTTTACACCACAGTATCCCTTTTGCTTATACAATCTATATGGCCTATGCAGCTCAGCATCAGAAGGCCCTTTGGACCTCAGTAGTGTCCATGAGTGAAAAGGTTGCTGGTGATCTTGCCCAGGACCTGGATGACACAGCAAAGGCTGGTTTGGATGCAACCAATTACCAGTTTCACATAGCTATACATGCCAATGACGCCACTTCTAGGTCATGGTTCATGCTGTGTCCCACAGGAGGTTTGCCTGGCTCACGATTACTAACCTCTCCCAGGGCACGCAGACAAAAGCAATGGAAAAGAAGAAGGCTTCCACTTTCCATAGAACCTTTGGAAGGGGAGGTAGGGATAGGGGTTATGTCCCCCACACTTATGTGACTTATGATTACCCTCCTCAAAGGGGTTTCTTCAGGGGCAGAGGTAGGAAGGGTGCAAAGCAAGCTGCTGCCACCCCAACTCCCAAGGTGCAAGTCAAGCAGAACCCCTGACACATCTGTACAAGTCATCCAGCCATTTGCAGTGTGATGGAGGTTGACCAATTATTTCCAGGCATGGAAAAATATTACCACAGACAAGTGGGTCCTGTAAATAGTGAGCCAAGGCCTCTACCTGCAGTTCAGAAAGTTTCCAGCTGCAGGCACACAGGGCCTTTCCACCTCATACCCTAGCAGAAAGACTTCTGCTGGAGTTGGAGGTCCAAAGACTGCTGCAGTCCAAGGCAATGGAGAGAGTTCCCTCTGCTCAGTGGGGCAAGGGCCTCTACTGCAGGTACTCCTCATCCACAAGAAAAAGGGAGAATGGTGCCCCATTTTAGACCTAGGATTTCTGAACAAACACTTAAAAAAGGAAAAGTTCAAGATGGTAACACTGTCCACAGTGATCCCATCTCTGCAGCAGGGACATTGGTGTGGGTCTCTGGATTTGAAGGATGCCTACTTCCATATCCCAATAAGACCTTCCCACAGAAAGTACCTCAGGTTCAGGGCAGGGAACTGCCACTATCAGTTTGCGGCCCTACTCTTCGGTCTGTCTTCACCACCAAGGGTCTTCACAAAGTACCTGGCAGTGGTTGCAGCTCACTTGCAAAGACAAGGTGTGGTGGACTCCCCTTACTTGGATGACTGGTTAGTCTCAGGAGGGTCAAACCAGAAGGCCAAGTCCTCCCTCCAGCTCACCCAGTCAACCCTGGAGGATCTGGGGTTCCTGATAAACATCTCAAAGTCTCAAACAGAACCTGTGCAGGTCCTGAACTTCATAGGAGCAGAGCTGGACACACTACAGGGGAAAGCCTTCCTCCCTAAGGAGAGGGTGGTAAGCCTCACAGAAATGGCAAAGTCTTTCAAAGCTGGACAACCCAGACCAGCAAGGGTTTTCCTACAGCTGCTGGGACACATGGCCACCTCAACAGCGTGGTCCCAGGTGCCAGATTTCAAATGAAAGGCATTCAGTATCACTTGGGGGTCCACTGGTCCTAAAGGTGGAACCCTCTAACAAAGCTGGTATCAGTTTCAAAGTGCCTCTTAAAGGCATTGAACTGAAGGAAGGAGGAGGAGGACCTCAGGGAGGGAATCCCCTTCCTCCAGCCATCACCTGCAGTGGTACTCACTACAGATACCTCCCTCCCCAGACTGGGGACTCATCTGGAAGATCTCACCATAAGTGGGGTGTGGACCCCACTGGAGTCCCAGGAGCACATAAACCTCCTGGAACTCAGGGCTGTATACCTAGCAATGTAGGCCTTTTCCTCCCACATCAGGGGTCACTCTGTCCAGATCACAACAGACAATACCACCACCATGTACTACATTAACAAACAGGGAGGAATAAGATCTTCAAAGCTGGGCAGAGAGGCAATGAACATCTGGAATCTAGTATATGAGCTGGAGGTGCAGCTGTCCACAGTTAACCTTTCAGGAAAGGTAATGTCCTCACAGATTCCCTCAGCAGAATCAGACAAGGCAACCATGAAAGGACCCTGAACAAGTGTTAACAACAGTGTTCAGGAGATGGGGCACACTGTAGGTGGATCTCTTTGCCTTCTGGCAGGACTACCAGCTCCCCCTTTTTTGTTGTAGGCCTCCAGCACTGGGGACAGTCCCAGAGGATGCTATGGTCCTTGGTTGGACAGGGAGTTTCCTTTATGCATTTCCTCCCTTTCCCCTCCTTCTGAGAGTGTTGTTGAAGCTCAGAAGGGAGCCTGCAATGATGATTCTGATTGCTCCAGATTTGGCCAGAAAGACCTGGTATTCTCTACTCCTTGTCTTGTCCAGCAACCCTCCCATCACTCTACCCCTGAGGTAAAATCTACTGACCTTGCCTCAGGGCATGATTTCCAGATCTCAGCACTCTACACTTCCCTGGTACCTGAGGAGTTAGAATACTCTGGGTTAAACCTTTAAAGGGAGGTTTTGAATGTATTGAGGATTTCCAGAAAGCCAGCCACAAGAAAAACTTATGCTTCAAAGTGGAAAAGGTTTTCCATGTGGTGTTCTGCCAGCCAGCTTAATCCTCTTCAGTCCAGCCTGTCCTGCATACTGGACTACCTGGTACACCTGCATTCTCTGGGCCTTTGCACTTCATCCCTCAGGGTGTATCTGGCAGCAATCTTAGCTTATGCTTTGGGTGATGAGGAGGGAACAATAGCCTCCTTGACTATTTTCTTTTTTTTTATGCTCCCTGGCAGGTTGGGCGGCTGTATCAGCCCTGTCCCACAATCCCCGGCTGTCCCATGTGTCCAGCCAACTCCTGAGACTGGGAAGGCAATTGGGAGGGTGTCATTAAGCCCAACATTTATTTTTTGCCACTGATTTTCTCCCCAGGGCTCGGTGGACGTGCAATGAGTCTGCAAGTGCACTTGACATCTGAGGAGGCACTCCAGAACTCTGAATGCCGGCCCTTCCCTCTAGCTTCAGGACTTGCATGTGCCACCATTTGGCTTCTGTCAGGTGGCAGTCAAGTGGCGAGTCCTGGGACCCCCCCCTCCCCAAGGGATGAAAGCTGTCCTGACAACGCTTAATCTTCTTTCTTCTGGCCAGGCCCCAGAGATGACTGAGTCCATTCCCGAACCTGGGTCGCTGGCATGGCAGCAGGGAGGCATGGATGCCTCAACCTGCCGCACCACTGGGCCAGCCCCTCCTTGGCTTTTTTCAAGAGTTTTTTTAAGGGTTTGACCTATCTGAACCCACATTTCAAAGATCTAGTCCCTCCCCAGGACTTAAATCTATGCATTGCCTAGCCCATGAGTGCTCGCTTTGATCCTATGGCAACTGCTGCTCTGAAATATGTTATCTGGAAAACAATTTTCTTGGTAGTCCTCACCTCTCCCAGGAGACCAAGCAAGCTCCACGCTCTGTGCACAGATCCTAACTACATTATCTTTCACAGGGATAAAGTAGTTTTGAGGACCAACAGAAAGTTTCTCCCGAAAGTGGTTTCAGAGTTTCACCTCAACCAATCCATCACACTCCCAGTTTTTTCAGTAAACAACCCACACCAGAGGAGCAAAGCCTCCATACCCTGGATGTTAAAAGAGCTCTAAACTGCTACTTTGGACCGCACCAAGGATGTCAGGTCCTCTTCAACACAACTTTTTGTTATCTATGGGGGTGTAGGCCAGGGCAAGCCAGCATCCAGGAGCACCATTGCTCGCTGGATAGTGGCATTCATACAGTTCTGTTATGGCAAAGCCAGCAAAGGTCCACCTGAAGGGTTCAGGGTGCACTCCACAAGGGCACCTCTGCCTCTGTGGTAGCATTTAGAGGTGTCTCCATTCCGAGGATTTGCAAAGCAGCTAAATGGAAAACTGTACACACTGTATCAAAGCACTACTACTGTCTGGACATACAGTCCAGAAGGGATGCCAGCTTTAGCACTGCTGTCTTGCAGAACCTTTTCCCTAAGTTGGTTCTGTACCCAGCCTCCCAGGGTACTGCTATGGAGTCTGCACTTGTCAAACAATAGTGAGGTATTCCTGGGGTTTGAAGAAAAAATTACTCACCATAGTAATGTTATTTCTTCCTAAGAGATCCCTCACTGTGCTTGACAATCTGTTTGTTACCTCCCCTGCCACAACCTGGAAAAGGTTTTCACAACAGCCTTTTCTTAGTGGGGTTAAGCATTTCCTGGTGCTTTTGGCTCACAACTGAAAATTTTGTGAGTTTTTCCCTCATTTGTTTTCTTTCTTTTTTTTAGTGTATTTTTAGGTAAGGAATTTTTTTTTTAGTAGTCACTTAGCTAGATTTGGTGGTCATTGCTCTCCCACAGCCTGAGAAATAAATCTGCCGTTAGAGGGCAGGGAGAGCATGACCCAGCAAAGTTTCAAATTTCATTTTGTGGTTCTCTAATTAGCATAAAATTCTAGGTTCCAGGTCATATCAATCCAGTGGACTGACTGCACTTGTCAAGCATACCGAAGGATCCCTTAGGAAGAAACAACATTACTATGGTAAGTAAGTTTTTTCTTGTTAGCACTCTGTGGCTTGTAGTTCTATTCTGATTCCTTTTTCTTTTTAAAAGTGAAAAACAGCCTGCCCACCATACTGGTGTAATCACACCAAAATGTGTTTGTTTACATTTCTTAATCAACATCCACTGCATCTTTCCTGAATTTGGAAACACCCCTAACATAGTCTATCCACTCCAGATGCAGTGGGAGCAGAGGAGACTATTACATCACGAGTGACTGCACAGTTTGTGGTGTTCCTAATGTTCTGGATTATACAATAAGTGTAGATCAAGGATTTGAAACAAAACAAGGTTTGGTATAATTACACCATTTCCATGCATTTCAGTCCTACTAAGAAAGGAAGCAGTTTAAACCACAAGCAACTCCAATTAATTTTAGAGAAGGTAAGCAATCATAAACTATGGGTGTTCAACCTGAAGTAGTATGATACAAAAGTGGTTAACTATGTCCCTATCAATGCTTTCTTTTTTTTTACAAAACACAGTATATCACTCCTTTTCAGCATTCTGAGATAAACAGTAGCTGTTGCCAGGTAGTTTGTTGTGGCAACCAGCTCTAAACACTTCCTGGACACTCACTATTTAAGCAGCCCTGCAGCGAGCAGGGCGAGCATGCGCAGGGCGCGCGCGGAGACACGCGCATCTGCACATGTCTGCTGTGTCCGCTGAGTTCGAGGAGTTCAAGGACCCATATTGTTTTGGAGATATAAATTAAAACTAAGAAGGTAACATTATAATTTATATTATGTCACAAATTAAGGGCAAACGTGGTAGTAAACCGAAAAGAATCTGTATCTCTTGCCATATGTTCATTGAAGCACCAGCATGTAAAGAATTTGTTTGTGAAAATTGTATATTAATTGCAAATTTAAGAAAGGAAATCGATACTTTATCAGAACGATTAGTGACACAGAAGGAAATCACTTGTCTAGAGAGATTTATTGATCAAGCCATATATGATATCACAATACCTGACTTACAAAAATAGAATTTGATGGCAGATAAGGACTGCTTGGCCCACCCAGTCTGCCCATTTCCCTACCTAATGGATAAGCTGCAGATCCTAGTTAACCAGCAGCCTACTTCTTCCTGCCCCCAACCCCTAGAATTGCCTTATGACTGTCCCATGCATTCTTGAATTCCACCACTGTTTTTGACTCAACAACCTCCTCCGGAAGGCCGTTCCATGCATCCACAACCCTCTCTGTGAAAAGCTACTTCCTTAAATTACCTCTGAGCCACTGCCCCCATCTTCAAATTGTGCCCCCTTGTTCTTGCACACCTCTTTTTTTGAAAGATGCTACCCTCCTGGACTTTGTTGATTCCCTTGAGGTACTTTAAAGTTTCTATCATGTCCCCGCTCTCCCTCCTTTCCTCGAGGCTATACATATTAAGCTCCTTAAGTCTCTCTTCATATGTCTTCTGGTGCAGACCCTGCACCATTTTAGTTGCCCTCCTCTGGACAGCTTCCATCCTGTCTATGTCTTTGCGGAGATTGGGTCTCCAGAACTGCACGCAGTACTCCAGATGGGGTCTCACCAGCTGTCTGTACAGAGGGATAATAACTTCCTGTTTTCTACTGGTGATGCCTCTCCCTATGCATCCCAGTATCCTCCCAGCCCTCCTTGCTGCCCTCTCACATTGCTTGCCCACATTTAGGTCATCTGATATGACTACCCCCAGGTCCCTTTCCATTTTTGTTGTTGTTAGTATCTCACCCCCCATTGTGTACTCTTCCCCTGGGTTTTTGTTTCCCAGGTGCATTACCTTGCACTTCTTAGCATTGAATCTAAGCTGCCATACATTTGACCATTCCTCTAACCTTGCCAAGTCCCTTCTCATCCTTTCCACCCCACCTTGTGCATCAACTCTGTTGCAGATCTTTGTGTCATCTGCAAAGAGACATACTTTTCCTTCCAGTCCCTCTGCAATGTCGCTTATAAAGACATTGAAGAGGACCAGTCCTAATACTGAACCCTGCGGTACCCCACTAGTAAACCCCTTTCTTCAGAGTGGACTCCATTTACTATTACTCTCTGTGTCTTATTCTCCAGCCAATTCTTTACCCAGGTTGTCATCTTGGGACCCACTCCCAGGCTGGCTAACTTGTATATTAATCTTTTGTGTGGGACTGTGTCAAATGCCTTGCTAAAGTCTAGGTAGGCCATGTCCATAGCCCCTCCCTGATAATAAGTGAGGTTCAGATTCTCCCGCCTCTGGGTAACAGTGATCATTCAAAAGTCTATTGTTTAGTGGGGACATTAGAAAAACCAAAAACTATAAACCTGAAGGAGCTATTAAATTAAACTTGGCCAAAGCCAAATTTTCCCACATTAGATAAGAATTGGCAGGGTGGGACTGGTATAAGTCCCTTGCTGGGAAGAATACTGAGGATATGTGGAGCATACTCCTAAACAAGCTCAATAAACTAATTACCCTATATATCCCAATTAAAAAATCCAAAATGAAAGGTGCAAAATCAAGTCCAATTTGGTTAAATAAACAAATTAAACACTTGATTAACCGTAAGGACAAATTATTTAAAAAGTATATGAAAGAAAAAATCCTGAAGAACTACATAGCCTATAAGGAATGCGCTAAACTGGTTAAATCAACTATTAAAAAAGCAAAGGCTCAAATAGAATTCACTCTGGCCAATAGGATTAAAGATAATAAAAAATCATTCTTTTCATATATAAATAGTAAAAAAAATCAACAATCAATAATGGGACCCTTTAATGACAAAAATGGGGTTATGGTAAATGAACAAGAGTTAGTAAACACACAAAATAATTATTTTTGTTCAGTCTTTAATCCTGGTAATACATCTGCTATTGTTAAAAAATGGACATTTGCACCTGGGGCTATTAAAATAACATCTACGGAGGTAAAAAGCAGATTGATTAATTTAGACATTAATAAATCTCCAGGCCCAGACAATATTCACCCAAGAATTCTACAGGAGCTTGCTGATCAATTGGCTAAGCCATTGAGTTTTTTATACCAAACATCCCTAGATAGAGCTGAGGTTCCTCACGCCTGGAGGAATGCTTTGGTTGTTCCCCTTCACAAGAAGGGAACTAGATCTGATCCAGCTAACTTTAGACCCATTAGTTTGACATCACTATTGGGCAAAGTCATAGAGGGCATTTAAAAGGACATTGTGATTGATTACATTTCATTAAACAATTTATCTGATCCTGTACAGCATGGATTTATTAAGTCTAGATCATGCCAAACAAACTTATTATCCTTTTATGAAAATGTTAACTCAGAATTGGACCATGGCAAACCAGTAGATGTGGTTTTTATGGATTTTGCCAAAGCATTTGACAAATTACCACGTGCAGAACTAATACAAATTCTGATTAAAATAGGCATCCACAATAACATTGTGAAATGGATAGCTAATTGGCTGACTGATAGAAGACAGAGGGTGATGGTAAGGGGCGTGATGTCCAAGTGGTCTGCAGTGACCAGTGGGGAGCCGCAGGGCTCGGTATTGGGCCTGTGTCTTTTTAATATCTATATTCCATCCTTACATCTTAGCAATCCTTCTATATGGATTTCAAAATTTGCAGATGATTGCAGATTAGGCATCACAGTGACTTCTACGACTGATTCACTTTCCTTACAACAAGCTATAAATGAAGTATATGAGTGGATGAAAGCTAGCAAATTGGAACTTAATATCTCCAAATGCAAAATTATGCACTTGGGCAGAACAAACAGCAATTATACCTATAGCATAGGGAACAATACTTTATTAACAACATCTGAAGACTTGGGTATCAAAATTACATCTGATTTAAAGTTTAATTCACATTGCAAACAACAAGTTAAAAAAGCTAACCAGATTCTGAACTGCATTTTGAGACATATATCTAGCAGACACCAAAATGTTATCATGCCCTTGTATCAGGCCCTGGTTAGGCCCCATTTGGAATATTGTGCACAGCTGTGGTCCCCACAATACAGAGAGGACATCATAAGATTGGAGAATGTGCAGCGCAGAGCGACTAGGTCAGTATTCGGGCTTAAAAATTTACCTTACGATGAGAGATTAAATTAAATTTGTACTCACTGCATTATAGAAGATTAAGGGGAGATCTTTGTATGATGTATAAAATATCACATGATGATACATTGAGAGCTGACCTAAAAATGACTTATAAAACAGGGCGTTCTAGCACCAGAAAACACAAGTTGCAATTTATATTGCCTAAATGGAATGCTAACATAAGGAAGCACTGGTTTACTGTAAGGGTAGTGTCAGTATGGAACGACTTGCCTGAAAGTGTGGTGGGTAGTTCAAGCATCGATATATTTAAGACAAGCTTAGACAAACATTTTTCTTGCAAAACTACTGAATTTTAGCGTCATAACAAGGCAAGCATTATGGACGCAAGTCTCTCAGCTTGAATTAACTTATGAAACTTATGATTGTTTTACATAATATTTTACTATTGGCTATTTCACAGATGAGCATCAGAAGCACAAGCTGGGTCATAAGAGGCCTTCACCTTACCAGCAACCCTCCTCCCCCACCATCAATCGCTACTCTAGGTTCCAGAGAGCCATCGAGATCAGCAAAGACAGAGCCATTGCCTCCACCAATCAGGCAACAGTAACAGACACTATGAATGGGGCTTAAATGGCCTGCTGAATTTCAAACTCCTGCTGCTGTTTCCTGAACCCTGCCATTTGCATACGAGCATCAGGAGCACAAGTCAGGTCATGAGGGGGCTTCATCTTACCAGAAACCTTCCTCTCCCACCATCAATCACTGCTCCAGGTTCCAAAGAGCCATCAGAGCCAACAAAGACAGAACCGCTACCTCCACAAAAGAGGCTGCGGTAACGGACACTGTGGATGAGACTTAAAGGGCCCACTGAATTTTAAACAACTGCTGGCATTTTCTGAACTCTAGCATGAGTCAGGTTGTGAGGGGGCTTCATCTTACCAGCAACCCTCATCCTCCACCATCGATCACCGCTCTATGTTCCAGAGAGAAATTGGGGCCAATAAGGACAGAGCTGCTGCTCCACCAATCAGGTGGCAATAATAGACACCATGGCAGGACTTAAACAGCCCACCAAATTTCAAACTCCTGCTGCCATTTCCTGAACCCTGCCATTTGATGGAAGAGCATCAGGAGCAAAAGTCGGGTCATGAAGGGGCTCCGTCTTACCAGCAACCCTCCTCCCCCACCATTGATCACTGCTCCAGGTTCCAGAGAGCCATCAGGACCAACAAAGACAGTGCTGCACCTCCACCAATCAGGTGGCAGTAATGGACCCTGTGGGTGGAACTTAAAAAGGCCACCGAATTTCAAACTCCTGCTGCCATTTCCTGAACCCTGCCATTTGATGGAAGAGCATCAGGAGCACAAGTCGGGTCATGAAGGGGCTTCATCTTACCAACAACCTTCCTCCCCCACCATTGATCACTGCTCCAGGTTCCAGAGAGCTATCAGGGCCAACAAAGACAGTGCTGCAGCCTTCACCAATCAGGTGGCAGTAATGGACCCTGTGGGTGGAACTTAAAAGGCCCACCGAATTTCAAACTCCTGTCACTGTTTCCTGAACCCTGCCATTTGATGGACAAGCATCAGGAGCAGAAGTCGGGTCAAGAGGGGGTTTTCTCTTACCAGCAACCCTCCTCCCTCACCATCGAGCTCTGCTCCAGCTTCCAGAGAGCCAAAAGGACCAACAATGACAGAGGTACTGCTTCCGCCAATAAGACAGCTGTAAAGGACACTGTACGTGGGGCTTCTCATCTCAAATGTCAGCGTCTGCAAGTGGCCCTCCACACAGTGGACCTCTGTGCTAAAGGCCATAGGGCAAAGGGCAGTGAGGGAGTCTACCTGGGAGTTAGTCATAGGAGGCTGCTGGGGACTGGCCATGCTGCCTGACTGCCTGGTTGCATAACACCTCCCTCCTCATTCTTATTTAAGTGAGTACTGCTCTCTAGCTTGTAAAACTGTGTCATTATTCGCCACTCCTCACTTCTGCGCTGGGACTCTGGATAGGTACTTTGTATATTGTTTGCCTACAGGGTGTAAGTGACACTCAAAGAATGCTTAATCATACAATTCTGAAGTGTGCAGTGCGTCATCCTGTATAGTGCTGCTGATTAACAATTGTGCCACAGGCTTTTCTAACTACTGCCCCAGGGTTCTAGGCTGAACTGCTGCATTTTGTGGTTGCATTAGCATTTTGCCATACTCCCTAGCTGGATGATACTTCTGTTGCTGTTTCTCACAAGCCTGAATCTCTGAAGTTATACTGAACTGTTTGACACTACCTAGCTGGTGACCCACTGTGTAACTATAATTTGTGCTGTGTCCTGGTGTCTTCTCAGCTGGGTAGTTGTACCCCTGTGCTCTTAGGTGTTGCTTCTTCTACTGAACTCTGTTAATATAGGGCTGCTGGTATGGAATGTTTGGCTTGCTGTATTGCTGTGTGGTGCCCTTTAGATCTTAGACTCACTTCCCTTACTGGCATCATATTATGGTGTGTCCCTGAACTCGGTGGATTTTTTCATGTTCAACTCTTTAACAAACTATGAGCCTACAACATTAACCAGGCTCTTATTGCCACCTCAATGTATTATGAAAATGGCTTACTTCCTTAGGAGGTAGCATTGGTGTTGTACCTCCACAAATTTTTACCTGAAGTACAATCCCCTCATATACCTAGCTCTCACCTACCTTCTATCAGCTGGTGATGCTGAGTTTAATCCAGGTCCCAACACGGCCATGCCTTCTTCTTTCCAACCCACACTCTGGCAAAATGTTAAGGGCCTAAGAATTGTTCACCTTAATATAAGAAGCTTAGTATCCAAACTAGACAAGCTCACTACATGGGTCACCCACTACCAGCTGGATATCCTAAAGATATCAGAAACATGGTTAAAATCTGCCATTCCCAATAATCTGTGTGCACTTACAGGGTAGAGTCTTATCCGGTGTGATTGCTCTGGCCCTAAGAAAGGAGGTGGCACACTAATATACTACAGATCCCATTTTAATGTAACGGTACCAAATCACCCTCTCTCTCGAATCCCCCACTGAATGTTGCTATGGTGTGCGCGCACACTGGGTGGCACAAAAAAGTTCCATCTCTTCTGCATTTATATTCCTCCAAATGGAAACTCAGACTTGCTCTCCTCCCTGAACAAGTCTATAGGTTCGTTGATTAAAAATAATAAGTTCATGATATTTGGAGACTTCAGGATAAATTCTATCAGTGACTGCAATAAAACAGTGGTGCAGGCCCTTAGTACACTCAGTCTTTTTTTTTTTTGGTAAACTTTATTTAAGAGAAAGTTGGCAGTACAGGGTTTCCAGATAGCATGTGGTATTTAACTTAGAGGTTATATTGTGGATAACTTACTTACATTTCTTATACACAAGTATGTTTAGGCATCATGTTCACTTAGCAAAAAATGTTTTTAACAGGTAATTAATACGCACAAATAAAAGAGTAAAAATAAAGAGTAAAAAATAAAGATTTTATCCCTCATTGCTTGCGTTTGTGTATTGATTCTTATTGTTTGGAATGTCAAGAGACCATGTTCAGAGGTTTTGCACATTGTTGGGGCAATGGCCAGGTTATATACTCCTTTCAAGACCTTAGTGGACAGGAAAAATGGAGTTTGCCTTTAAGGGGCAGACCAGATTGTTCTGGGGACCAACCAAGAAAGACATGAAAAAGCCAAAAGAAATGGGGAGGGGGGAGAAAAAAGGGTAGTGGCTACAGTGGTGACTCAGAGAAAAAAGGGCAGAGAAAAGGGGGGATGACATCATGGAAGAGGTGGGGCTAATGGGGGAGTGAGAGAGCAAGCAGATTGGCCAGCCAAACAGGAAAAGTAGGAGCTAGCCAGTGTTCTTAAGGGGCTGCAGAGGGGTAAGAAGCCCTCTTTTTAGCTTGCTACTCTCCAGATTAAAACATGGAGAGCAGCACATCAGATCAGCATTTGAATTAAGACAAGTTAATTTACTGGTTATACAGTGGTAATTAATTTATCACTTGCTGAGATACTACAGGTTGGAGTACATTTTGCTAGCTAGTGTTTTTATAAGCCAAGCTGCTGGGATTTTTTATTTAAAAAAAAAAAATCCTTACAAGTTTGGAAACATTCAAATAGCTAGCGTTTTTGTAAGCCAAGGAGTCAAAATTACACAGAAGAAGGAATTGCAGCGAGCCCACGGACGACGATCAGAGAGGTGACCCAACTGGGAGAGCTCCACAAGGCAGGTAAGCCCAGAGTGGTTGGGAGACCACAAAATGTGAAGGAATGGTATTTGTGTTGAGCTCAAGAAAAGGGGGGCATCTGTATAATTGTTTGGGGAACAAGCTGAGACAGCAAGAATGTTTTTTTTTTCCATTTTGCTGCAAAACTGTGAATGATCTGGGGGCACTGAGCAAGGGGGTGACCAGGTTAACAGCAGGGAGAGGGTCTTTCGTGCAGGAGCACAGATGAAAGTGGGAAGGGAGATGAACAGTTCTTGTAGTGTAATGTTGGGATCCTTTACTGCACAGCTACCCCTCTGAGTTACAGCACCATAGGTACGAGGGACTGAGAGGCTAAACAAGTGAATGCAAAGACGTGGAAACAGCTCCACATAGAGGTGGGGATAGCAAGCAATAGCACCAGGAGACACAAAGGTTTTTAAAGGGGAGGACACAGAAGAAAATGGCAGGTAGAGGGTAAAAGTGAACCAGCGAGTACAGGCTGCACAGAAAGGCAGGCCAGAGGCCTTCCCAATGGGATTTGCACACCACGTGGCCGAGGGAGGGGCCTTTACAGAAAGGGGAAGCAGGAAGTGGCCAAAATGAGCAAAAAGATGCAGTGGTGTATCACCAGCGAGGGCACACAAGCAGAAAGGGTGGCCCAGAAACTGAACAGAAACCCGATTAATCAAAACAAAAAAAGGGCTTAGAGGCCTAGGGCGCAGGACACGAGCGCATGGCCATGTGGCTGGAGGGGGGGGGCGCTGTTCTAAACTCATGAAGAACGTGACAAGGGAATGGAGGGCCTCCATGGTTTGCTGCTCAGACCGGGGGCACCATGAAGAAAGGAAAGGGGGGGATTTGGAAACACCAGCCCAGAATTTGGTCAGAATAGGAAGGGCAAGTGACCACTGAGAAGCAGCTTCATTGGGCTCAAAGAAGCACGCTGGCACCATTCTAGCTGACGTCATGCTTCGGGGGCCTGAGGAGGCCTGTGAGATGAATTTAAAAAGAGGTGACAGGGGTTCGAGTTTTTTAAAAGTTTATATTGTACTGGGGGAGGGGGGCAAAGGACGGCTGCAAGCAGGAGGCAAAGGGGATCAAGGCCTCACAAGGAACAAAAAATACATTTATATATATATATATATATATATATATATTAGACACAGGCTGCTACGAGGCAGGAGGAGGCCAAAAAGGGGGACATGCAAGCAGCGCAGGAGCACAGCCTCCCAGGTGGGTAATTGTTGAGGGTCTTGTAGCAAGATATTACTGCACATGAGGGCTAGTTCTCATTTTACCCTATTTGCTCACATGGTTTCTCATACTGTATTGTTCCGGACCACGTTAGAGTCAGCCTGGGTTCTGTCCAGGGTTTCACTACTTTAAAGACAGGGTTGGTCATGGATAACTCTTTTTCCCCTCCACCCTCTAATTTCTGTATATTATGTAATTTGGGCAGGTCAAGTGACACAATGCCTCAGCTC
Organism: Neoceratodus forsteri; assembly: GCA_016271365.2. Lineage (NCBI taxonomy): Eukaryota > Metazoa > Chordata > Ceratodontiformes > Ceratodontidae > Neoceratodus > Neoceratodus forsteri. Next base: position 239,230,538 of record CM057459.1, on the reverse strand, counting down.
TGACAACTAGGAGGTCAGGGGTGGATGGAACTTGGGGGGGGGTAATAAAAAAAATAGACACCATACAGCGCAGAATGGTGACAAAGAGAGCAAGGAACCATAGAAATGAAGACAAAGGGTGCAAGGGGGAGAGATTTTCACTAAGGGTTGTGGGGGCACCCAGATACCTAGCTAGACTGAGAGTTCACAGGGCCGGCATATTATCATGTTCACTTCTTTTACAGCAGTTTTTTAACAACAGAAACAAGGAACAATGGTGCCAAAAAAAGAACAAGCCAACCAAGGAAGAAACCTATAGGGCCATCATCGAATTGGCAGAGAGGGCCAATAAGGTATGGGAGCTGGTAGAGGATATGGATGCTCAGGGATCAAAAGGAAAATAGAAGGGAGACAAGGCAGAGAGCAGTGACAGGGGTCACAGGCAAGCTTGATCATCTAGCCCAAAAAGGCCACCTCCCAGACTGGTAAGCCCAGTTGGGCCAGAGCCAGTGGCCCCCATACCATTGCCAGCCACCCCACTGATACCCGAGATCCCTGATACAGTGCCCATGCCACTTGCTCCAATAATACCAGGCATGCCCGTGCCACCAGGAGTGATACCAGCAACACTGAGCCCATCAGGAGGGCAGGTCCCAGGATCAGGAGGACCTTTGCCAAGCCCATCACCAGGTAATGTGGAGGGTAATGTGAACAGCAGCATAAGGGAATATGTGGAGCAGATGATCACAGCTATGGGGCAAGATGGGCTAGAACAACTGGGAAAAGCATTAGGGGAAATCAAATCAGGGAAAGGAGAAGGGGCAGGAAATGGGGGCACAACAGAAGCAGGAACACTGCCAGGGGGGGGTCTAGAGACATAGGCTCACCAGGGATGAGACTAGGAGAGCATGTCCCCATATCGACGAAAGAGAAGATATGGAAGGGGGAGTATGTGGATGTTTTTGCTTTAGTAAGCAGGGAAGCAGTGATGAAGTATGATGAAAAAGAGCATTGGGAAGGTGGAGATGGCAGTAGCAGTAGTACTACTAGGGAAGAAAGAGGAAGATAAATTCATGAAAGGCAAGACATGGGACAGTTGGTCCGTAGGCTTTGCCACATATGCAGCAATAGTGCTGGAGGAAAAAGCCTAAGTTGGGAGTTCCATTGATAACTTATGAACTAATCATAAGGAGGGCAAAAGCAAAAGGAGGGATGGGGTGGATATACTACGATGAGTTTTTCAGACAGAGGATGACTACCTACGGGGATGTTAGATGGGATATCAAACAATTAGATTTGTGGACAGACTATGTTACAGACCAGTCCTCACCAGAGGGTGAAGGGGGGGAGGAAGACCACATTGGCACAAAAATGCTGTTGGGGCAACAATTGGGCCTTCTGCTCCTGGCCACAGTGCAGGTTTCGACATGCTTGCTCAAAATGCGGGGGGACCCACCCAGCTTCAAGATGTAGGACAAACTGGGTGGCAGGAGGACAACTTAACAGGACACAGGGCAATGCCAACCAGCCCTTTCGAGGGGACCAAGGGGATTTTAGAAGTCAGTCAAGTGCCAGAGGTTTTAGGTGGAGGAGAGGGTTTGAGAGGGGCAGACAAAAATTTTAATTCAAACCTACAAGGATAGAATGGAAGGTACACATATTTGACATGGCAAGGACACCAATTGACATCAAGAGGTGGGAGACTTTAGAAGGGCACGCAGACCAGGAAGCAGCAGTAAAACTACTTGCGGGTTTTAAGTCTACACTGTCAGAGTCCTCGAGCATACCGGGAAAGCAAAAATTTGGGTTCAGTAAAAGGGAAAGAGGATATTCCGTGGCTAAAACTGCAAAAAGAGAAGGAGGCAGGGTGGACAGAGGGTCTGTTTGGGGCACCCCCACTTGACAACCTAAGGATATCCCCATTGGGTCTAGTGCCTGAGAAACAGCAAAGGGAATTTAGGATGATACACCACCTATCTTTCCAAGATGGGGAGTCAGTGAATGATTACATCGACAAGAAACACTCCAAAGCGACGTACGCCACCCTGGAGGACGCAGTTCAAATTATCAGGGCAACACCACAGGCATGGTTAGCAAAGACTGACATCGAGGCAGCATTCAGGCTCCTGCTGGTTCACCCTCTAGATTGGGACCTGTTGAGTTTTAAGCTAGATAGAGAATACTATTTCAACAAAGCCTTGCCCATGGCTTGCTCCACAGCTTGCACTTCCTTTGAGCTATTTAGCACCTGCCTGTAGTGGATATTTCAGAGATGGTCAGGAAACAGAACAGTGCTACATTACTTAGACAATTTTATGCTTATAGGGAGCGGGAGGGCCAAGACCGAGAGGATGCTCAAGAGCTTCCAAACACTTTTCAAAGAGTTGTACATCCCATTGGTGCCAGGCAAGATGGAGGGGCCCAGCAGGGTAATCGAGTTTCTGGGCATAGAAATAGATACACAGAAGGAAGTTTTCAGGTTGCCCCAGGAAAAGGTGAATAGGTTAAGAGAGCTCTTAAGGGAACACAGAGTAGGATGGAGAAAACAGCTAAAACAGGTGCAGCAACTGATAGGACACCTCAGTTTTGCCTGCCGAGCCATCAACCCAGGGAGAGCATTCACCAGGCGGCTGGCTCACGCCACTCGGGGGGGGGGCATCAAGGCCACACCACTGGGTGGACATCACTAAGAACATGAGGGAGGACCTGGGAATATGGGAGATATTTTTGGAAACATTCAATGGCACATCCTTTTGGCAGGATGATTGGGTGTTTAATATGGACTTGGAGTTGTATACAGACGCAGCTGGGAGATTCGGTATGGGAGGCTACTGTTAGGGGAAGTGGTTCTCCAAAGCTTGACCAGAGAGATGGGTAAAAATGGGACTGACCAGAGATATCATCTTACTAGAAATCATGCCAATATGGGCATACATGCTAGTGTGGGGAGCCAAGCTGCGGAATCATAAAGTGACATTTTGGTGCAATAACAGGGCAGTGGTGGAGGTTCTCAACAACAGAGGGGCATCAACCAGGCTGGTTCTGTGGGTACTGAGACAGCTAGTACTGCAAGGTTTGAAGCTTAACATGACATTTAGGGTGAGGCACATAGAGGGGATCCAAAATATAATAGCTGACAGCCTCTCCCATCTGCAGCTGGACAGGTTCTGGGTCTCATCACTGAAGGCAAAGGAGCAAAAGATGCCCATACTGGAGGACATTTGGGAAGTTGGCTGGAAGGAGCCGAAGTGTTGTTTCACAGCTTCTGGTCCCCAGGACACTCAGAGCCTATGAAGGGGCATGGAGAACATTCCAAACTTTCAGGGAACTGCACAACATGGAGGTAAGTGGGCAAGTCACGGCCGATCAGGTTGGGAAGTACATAGTGTACCAATGGAAAAAGGGAATGGCACATGCTACAATAGGAGTTCATCTAGCAGCCATCAGCATAGTTTGTAATTTAAGGCAGTGGACAGACTCAACGAAAACCATGTTGGTAAGATGGATGATCCAGGGATGGGGAAGGCTGGGGACTAAAGTAAGAGATGAGAGAAAGCCAGTGTCACAGAGACTGACGGAAGGCCTAGGGCAGGCAACAGCCACATATTGAACAGAACAGGAAAGTTTTCTATTTCAGGCCAACTTTACAACAATGTACCATGGGGTACTGAGGGTGAGCGAAGCAGTAGGACATGACAAAGGCGGCACGGGTTGGGGGATGGAAGTGGAAGACATTACATGACAAGAGAACACAATTAACATATGGATCAGGAAAGCAAAGACAGATCAGGATGGAAAAGAGGCATGGATAAGACTAGAGAAAACCAATGAGGCAGCCATCTGCCCAGTACGGGCACTGTCGACCTACACCGCAGTGTGTCGTACACAAAAGGGACAGTTCTTTATTCACAAGGACGGGAAGAGAGCCACAGGCTATCAAGTAACAGCAGTCCTTAAAAAGTGCATGGAATATTTAGGGGAAAATCCCAAGAGCTTTTCCTCACACACCTTCAGAATTGGAAAGGCATCACAACTGGCTGCAGTGTGGGGGGGGGGTGTCGGTCGAGCAAGTTCAAGGGATCTGATGATGGAAGTCTGATTGCTACAACTATTACATAAGACCATTGAGCAATTGATTAACCATGTCTTCCTTTTCTATTCACAAGTTAAGCACAGGAGGAGGGAGGGGGTACAAGGACAAAAAAGATATGAAGGGGCGGTTAACAAGGCAACAATGACAGATATCATATTAATCAGACACACTTTGATTTCCCAGCAGGTAAGGGGTGGAAGCTGGAGGTATGAATATGTGGACACTCTTACATTTATTGAGCAGAGAGGAGAGCATCCAAAAAGGAAGGGGGCTGGCAGCTATACCAAGATCCCAGACAATGCCAGGTGACCTGGCAAGACATCAGGGGCATGAAATGGGCCTAGCTGCTGCCGACATTGAGAGACATGAGAGAGAGAGATGACCACCACCAGACATGATTATAATACACTTAGAAGGTACTGACATTGGGTCCAGGCCATGGCTAGACATCTATCTGCACAGCAAATCTGATGTAAATATAATAAAGAAGTGGTGGCCACAAGTAACCCTGATGTGGTCAGACATGGTACCCTGCAGAGTATGGAGGTATGCTGATAGCCACCTCACAATGGACAGAGTAAGAAAAAAGATGAATAGAAGGATAGGTACTTGGTTTATAACCAACGGGGATAGGGTCATTAGGAGGGGCATAGATGAAAAAGAGGACGAATTTTACAGGCCAGATGAGGTAAACTTGTCAGACATAGGGGTTGATTTATTTAACACTGAAACTATGGGGAGCATCGCGGAATGGAGAAGGTTGTTAGGATAACTAAAGGAAGATTTTATTCAGGGGGAAGGTTGTCATCCGTTGTGGGCTGGAGATGACATAGTGGCAAAAATATTATAAAATCTGCCAAGACGGGAGGGGGAAGGGGGAGGGGGGGGGAGGAAGAACACACACAAATAGAGAACAATGACAACAGAGGAGAAGAGATGCAGTAATGGGTCTCACACTGTTACCTACCAATAAGAAGGAGAAGGGCCACCCAGATTCTACATCTGGGGGGGCGGGAAGATGAAGAAAAGATGAAGACATAAGAACAAGAATAAATTAATGTTTGGAAATATTGTTATAAATGGAATGGACAAAAATATAAAAAGCATGTGTACAAATTGGGAAGATTATTGGAAAGTTTGTGACCAATTATCTTTAAAATATAAATATGACTTAAAGAGACACTGTCAACCTGTTTTTCATATTATTTCTAGTTGAAACCCACATTTTATGATTGTTTACCCTCTGTAACATTCACTGATGTTGCTGTTTGTTTTGTCTGTCTCCTTGTTCAGTAGATATGAAATGCAGGGCAATGTATATTTATAAACAACCTTGTTTTGTTTATAATCCTGGTTCTGTTCTTATTGCATACTTCCTGAGCATTAGAAACACACCCAACCAGTGGAGTCACTCATAAGAAAGAAGTCTCCTAAACTCCCATTGCATTATGAAGGGCTAGACTGTTTTGTGGGTGTTCCGAAGTCCAGGAAAGATGTGATTGGAGTTGTTCAAGGGATGTAAACAAACCTGTTTTGGTGTGATAACACCAGTATGTTGGGCAGTCTGTTTTTAACTTTTTTTTAAAGAAAATAAGAGTCAGAATCAAACTACCAGCTACATAAGCAAACTTTACTGAATGTTGGCTGTTGTAAAATATGTTTTTTAAATTGGAGACACTGTGAGACCTAAGGGGGTTGACAGTGTCCCTTTAAGAAACATATGACATATGGGTATGTATCAAGTAATACATTAATTGCTGATCTGAGCACCTATCACTAATCAGTATGTCTCTTCTTGTGGAAGTCCGGGACAGTCTGCTTTTGGATTGCTTGTTCCAGGGGTTTCCAAATACAATGGTATTTCTCCATCTGGTTTCTTGCCTTTAATTGGGTATGTTCAAGTTTCATACACTGGAGGAGAGTTTGGGCCCACTGGGCAATTGTTGGCACTGACTTCATGTACCAGTGCATTGCCAGTACTTTTTTACCAACCGCATAACCCAAGGCTAGCAAAGGTTCTCTGCTTTTATGTCTTGCTGAGAAATCCTTTGGGAGTCCCAGCAGAATTTCCACTGGGTCTAGTACAGCAGGGTATGATAAAGTTTGGGAAAGTATCTCATTTACCTGTTTCCAAATGGTTATTACCCTTGGGCACTCCCATGCCAGATGAAAGAATGTACCAGGTTGAGATTTACATTTCGGACACATGTTTGGGGCATTATGGTCAATTTTATGGGCTGGCTCTGGTGTGAAGTAAGCCCTGTGCAGGAAATTAAAGTGTATCACTCTTAACCTGTTATTGACAGAGCATTCTATCCCCAATTTCATCACCCTGTTCCAATCTCCCAGTGTAAGGCTGTCAGGGCCAACGTCCTCCACCCATCCCTTTTTCAATCTTGCAAGTGTGTCGGGCATTGCCCCCAGGAGCAGCTTGTAGCATTTACTTAGTGGTTTAAATTTACTGGGTGTGTGTATGATGGCAACTCCTCCTCCAGTAGTGAACGCCTCCCCCCCCCCCACCAATAGGTTGATGTTTTTCAACAGTTAGGTTCTAATCCTACAATACGGGAAAAATCCTGAGGTGCCTATACCGTAACTTTTTCTAAGTCAGTAAAGCCTCTTAGGGTTTGCTGTTCACATAACTGAGAAATAAGCCTAAGGCCTTTCCTGGACCATTCTCTCAATATGTCCAAGTCTCTTCCATTCAAATTCCCCCTCACTCAGGTTACTAAGGCTTTTATTGAGGTCTCAGGTGAGAGGGAGGGCTGAGCTCCAGGATTTTATGTGCTCTAATCCAAATTTTAGTCAAAGCTCTTGTAAAGGGGTTATTTATGGTTGGTTGTTCATACCATGTACTAGGGGATAGTATGTCATGGTAAATGTTATTTTCTGCTTCTTCTAGGTCTACCCATGCTCTGCAAAGCTCAACAGGGGATGTAATATCCTCTATAAAAGCTAGCTGTGCTGCCAGATAGTATAAGTGCAGGTTGGGAAGGCCACGTCCCCTTCCCCTGGGGCAGCCAGAGGGTCGCCTTTTAATTCTGGGATGCTTACTTTGCCAGAGGAGGGATGTAATGGCTCCTTCCGGAGCTTTTATGTATTTAAGGGGTACCTGGGCTGGGATAGATTGGAATAGATATAGACATTGGGAAAGGATATTCATTTTAACTGGGTTGACCCTTCCTAGTAATGAAATAGGGAGCGCCTGCCATCTCGTACATTCCTCTTTTACTTTCCCAGCCAGAGGTTTGTAGTTAATTTGTACCAATTTAGAGATTGTCCTTGTAAGTTTTATGCCTAGATATTTAATGTCCTTAGAAGGGTTCACCACTGTATTGCCTAATGTTATTGGGAGATTATTTACTCCCAGTGGTAGCCACTCGCACTTGCTCCAGTTGATTTTGTGACCATATATGGAGAAAAGATTAGTAAGAGGTTCCAGGGCCCTCTTAGGTTCTGCTATAAATAACAAAATGTCATCAGCAAATAGTGATATGATGTGATTTGTTCCCCACCATTTAAACCCCGTCAGGTCTTTGTGGCCTCGAATGGAGTTGCTAAGGACTCAATAGTTAGAACATAAAGGAGGGGGGATGGGGGGCATCCCTGTTGGGTACCTCTTGTTAATAGAAAAGGGGAGGACATCATGTCATTTTTCAGGACTTGTGCTTTGGGACCAGCATAAAGGGACCCTATCCAGACAATGATGACATTGCCAAAGTAACATTTTTTTTAGGACTTAGAATATATACTGCCATTCGACTCTGTCGAATGCTTTTTCAGCACCCAGTGCTAAAAGACCCTGATCCCCACCCTATTTTTTTTGGACCAATGATGTATAATATTCATTGCCCTTCTCAAGTTATGTTTTGCTTGCCTTCCCCCCACAAAGCCCCCCTGATCTGGATGTATGAGCTTCCGGAGAAACCCCTCAAGGCAGGTGGCAGGTAGTTTGGCTATAATTGTATAGACTGTGTTTATCAGAGATATCAGCCTATAGGAGCCACATTTTTGGACATATTTACCCAGCTTGGGCAGAACCCTGATGGTTGCGATTCACTGGGACTTTGGGAGCTTTTCTTCCTGCAGTGATATGCTTATCATGTTGTGCATAAAAGGTCCTACAGTGTCCCACACTTTACTGTAGAATTCTGTGGGAATTCCGTCTGGGTCAGGGGCTTTACACTTTCTTTATAGAAAATACTGCCTGTCGGAGTTCCTCCACCAGTATAGCTAAGTCAGTTAGTACTTTCTGGTCATTTGAAAGGGCTGGGAGGGTTATTGTATCCAAAAAGGAGGCGGGATTATATTTAAGAGGAGCCAGAGAGATACATAATTTTTGTTAAAAGTTTTTAAATTCTAGATTTATCTCCTGTTGATTAACTGTCTGGGTGCCACGTTCTTTTTCAATTTCCAAAATGGCCTTATCTGCTTGATTTTTCTTAATTTGCCAGGCGAGAAGTTTACCTGCCATATCACCTTCGAAGTAATATTGAGATTGCATTGGAAGTAAATCTCTTTCTATACATTTAGAGGAGAGCTGATTTAGCTTCATCTTTAAAATCTTCAAGTGGCTTATATCTGTCACACCCATATTCATGCCCTTCTTTTCTAATTTCACCACTTCTATCATTAAATTTTCCTCTTCTTGGAGACTAAGCTTCCTTACATGTGCAGCATAAGATACTGTTTCCTCTCTGATTAAGGCTTTCATGGCATCCCAAACCATCTGTATAGTGACTTCCCCAGTGTTATTAATTTTAATGAACTCCTCTATTTTTCCAGAAGTTAGTCTAACAAAATTATCATCATTTAACAGGGTTCAGTCCATCCTCCATTGTCTAGGTTGTGGAGAATTCCCCAGGACCAACATTGTGACCATAAGAGGGGCATGGTCTGAAATCAGAATAGGTCTGTACTTGGCATCTACTATCCCTCCTAGGATTGCTTTGGGACCAAAAGTGTAGTCCAATCTGGAGTAGATTTTATGTGAGTGAAAGTAGAATGAATACTCCCTTTCATTGGGGTGTTTAAATCTCCATATCTTGGTTAAGTTGCATTCCCCCATCATATCATGCAGTGCTACTGCCCCCCTAGATTTTGTCTTTGGTAGAGAACCAGAGTGATCGAGGATTCGGTCCCAGTAAGTATTAAAATCCCCTCCTATTATTAAAGTGCCCGAGAATGGGGCCAAATCAACTGATAAATGGTGAATCAAAATTAGGGCCATATAAGGACACCATGGTATGTCTAACTGCCTTAATGGTGGCATCCACTATTATATACCGTCCTTGTTTGTCTGCCATTACTTTATGGGTTTCCATCCTAAGACTAGGGCAAAACCAAATACTTACCCCCCTAGCTTTGGAAGGAAAAGGGGCCGCTAACAGCGTTCCCCCCCACTAGGCAGCTAGTCTATCTGCTTCCTGCTGAGTCATGTGTAGCTCCTGCATAAAAATGATGTCTCCCTTCATCTTTTTAATATATTCCAGGGTCCGCTTACATTTTACCACAGTTTTGAGTCCGTTGACATTCCAAGACATGAAGGTCAAGCTATCCATATTGACAGATATGCAAACATTTTATCCCACAATACAACTTTTAACTCTGTAAGACCTGAATGTGGGTCTCCCTCTGCCATCTCATTTTCAAACTTTTTTCCCCAACATACCCCCCACCTCAATTGACAACTTTAACAAACTTTGAAAAACCATATCCCTCACTCTGGACTTATGCCCTATATAGCATGCCAGCTCCCCATTTCAGGGATGGAGTCTTAACCTTCAGACTCACTGACCCTGAAATAGTTATCAAAGAACATAAAATTCCCCACCCCCTTAAAAAAACATTGATTTTCCCCAACCCCACCCCATCCCATCCTCCTTAGTTAGCACGTGTACACCACTGTCCTTCATGGAAAGAGCTGGGCCATCCATCCTATGCATGCTATGTAGGTGTTTTCTTCTTGAGGGAGAAAACAAATAATGTACTTGCCATAGTCATTCAGGAATACAAATAAGAGGGGTTCTCAGGGGTAAAATTCCCCCTAGGTTGGTTTAACAAAAATTATGAGCATGGAGGGAAGAGGCTGGAACTTCCAACTTAGGGGACCACGCTGGTGACTGAATTCACCGAGGTGCACACCCTCAAGAAGAAAATACTTTTGCAAATTAAAGATAATTGGTCAAACATTAGATATTTCTTTCCTGCCCCCATTCCGGCACAGATTCCGATTCCCCTCTAGCTCCATTACGAGCAGTTTTTCATTATTCTGCTTATGCAAACTGTAGCTTTAAATGCAGCATAACAACTTAAATCAAGTAATATTGGACTTTCTGTTTGACCACATTTTAAACCTTTAAACCAAATCTAAACAGCTAGGACTTTTGGTAACAGACTTAGTCATGCTACACCCCCCTCTAATCTCTATTATGTATGCAACCTGTACATTGGTGAAGAATCTTTCATGGTATGTCGAAGGTTTGAAAATATTAATGCATTCTATGTCTCTGCCTCGGTCTAGTCAAGGTGTTCCAATCAGGAGTCAGTTCACTAGTGTGATTAGTGGAAAAAATGCATTTTCCTATTCTGATTGCAATGCTGAATGGAAGACATAGGCCAGAGCTATTAGATTCTTGTTAGTCCCAAATAAAAAGAAGGGACCCGGTGGCAAGGGAGGTGAGCTGTTCAGCAAAGACAGTCCAAAGCCCAGTGCTTCAGCCCGCAAGTAGCCCGGGAAGGGAAGAGATGCGATCCTACCTTATAGGCCACAGATGTGTTATGGTTCGCACCAGATAGTCCTCCCTCCCCAATGCCACCTAACGGATCAGTATTAAAATTAACAGTATCTTGTATTTATTTGGGTCTCATGGGTTCATTCTAGGTTCTCTTGTACATGTTCACCCTGGATCTTCCTCCACTTAGTCTCCTTTGTAATATAGGACATGGTTGCCTCTAGGTCTAAGAATGCCCACTGTTTCGCTCCTGGAGTGCGAATGATCAGACATGCAGGGTAGACTAATGCAAATTGTCAGTCTAAGTCATGCAGCTTCCTTTTTGCTGGTGTAAAGGTCTGGCGTTGTCTCTGAGGCTCCTGGAGAAATCTGGGAATATACTGATCCTTGAACCCTGCAGCAGAATATTTCCCTTTTTCTGGGCAGCCTCCAAGACTGACTGCCTATCTTGATACCTTAAGAATTTAATTATGATATGTTTTGGTTATTGGTCGGGTGATGGTTTCAGGTCCGGGGATCAGTGCACTCATTGAATTTCCAGGGAGCATGTTACTGGAAGTGGTAAGTTTTCCTGGAGCCAGGATTTTAAAAATGTTGTGCAGTCATTGCCTTCTGAGCCCTCCGGGAAGCCTATGATGTGTACATTGCACCTCCTCTCCCTATTCTCATGGTCATCAATTGCTTGTTTAAGGAAGGAGATGTCCTTAGTTGCTTTTGTAAATCAGCCATGACTCTTGCTAAGGTGTCTTCTTGAGTGCTTGTGTGAGCTTCTAATTCGAGTAAACGCTGGTCATGAGATTCTACCATTTCGGATACCGAGTTGACGGTCTGTTGTAAATGCTGCAGTTGTGATGTTACATTCTCAAAACTCGCCTGCATCTTCATAGTCAATTCATATTTTAGGTCCTTAAATAATTTCTCTAACATTTTGTAGGATGTTTCATTCAGTGTTTTGTCTTTTTCAGGCTGGTCACTCTCGTCCTGTTGTTGGCTAGTGGTGCCCCTCGTGGCAGGGGCCTCCAGGCCCGAGTTTTTGCCTCCATCTCCCGCTTGTTTAAAGCTGATTTTGGCGTGGATCTTGATGATTTTGTGTTAGATGCCATTGTAGATGTACAGTTTCATTGTATCAGCTCGTTTTGAAGAAATTGAATGCAGGATGTTGCATAGATGGGTTGGATGGATGTGGAGCTCTGCTTGTAAATCTTACTCCATTCCCAGCTAGGCCATGCTAGTACACTCAGTCTTACACAGGTCATCTCTGAGCCCACTGGGTACTCTAATAATGGTAGCACATATACCCTTATGGATTGGGTACTCACACCCAGGTTAGACAGGTTTAAGAGTTCAGGTGTTCTGTCTGATGCCATCAGCGATCACATGCCTGTTTTTTGCATATGGCATGCCAAGCTGACAAAAGCCCTTCCTAGAATTATACAGTGCAGGAAATTCTCAAGTTGGCAATCTCAAACACTGATTGGTTACACCTATATGAGGCTTCTGATGTAAATTCAGCAACTGCCTTCTTTACTTTAGTGTTCGTTGAATTACAGGACACATTTGCCCTGTTCTCTAGGAGAAGGGTGCATGCCTCTATCTTGAAATGGCTGGACCACGTACTATTTACCAACATTATTGAACGTGACAAACAAAATGAAATGATTTTATGGCCTCCTCATCCCTTCCAGATTGGTCTGCCTATAGAACTCTGTGTAATGTCTACAAAAGAGCTGTCAGAAATAACAAAGGCTCTCATTGCAAGCTACTTTTTTAATTCCACTACCCCAAACCCCAGACTTTTCTGGATGCACATCAGAAAGATGTTAGGTCAATTAGGGAATCTTTCTTCCTCAGACATGGTTTTGAATGGAGTTAAATGCAATACAGGACCACCATAGCCAAAGCATTCATCTCTCATTTTTCAGACCTCTCCTCCTACATGCAGACCTTCTCAAACATGCTGTCTTCCTCACCTAGTTGAGATACGCTTCCAGCCCCCCCCCAAACCTTGGTACAAACTCCATTTTATTTTAAATTGACCAGCTCTGCTGAGGCTCATAAACTTCTTATGCAGATTCCTGTCTCTAAACCTGCAGGCCCAGATGGTATTGAGCTCAAACTCTTCAAGACCGCTGCCAAGGAGTTAGCCGTCCCACTCTCTAAATGAATGAGTTTATCCCTTGTTGCTGGTATAATGCTTAGTCTATGGAAATGTAACATGTTGTTCCTGTTTTTAGGAAAGGAGACCCCAAACTTCTAAATAATTACAGGCCCATTGCCACCCTCTCTGCTTTGAACAAAATACTTGAAAAGGTGGTGGCCTCACAACTCACTAGGTACTTCTCCAGCTATGACCTTCTATCCCCTACACAACATGGCTTTCAAAAAGAACACAGCACCACCACACTGCACTCCTCACCCTAACCAAAAGTACTGCCTCAATGATGGACAGTAGTAGCCTCACAGGTGCTATTTTTATTGACCTGATAAAGGCTTTTGATCTTGTTGATCACTCCTACTCAGAAGCAAACTTGCTAACCTGGGAGTCTCATCAGCTGCTGTCTCCTGGTTTTATAACTACTTGACAAACAGATCCCAGAGAGTCAAGAATGAGACCTCCCTCTTTGACCCTGCCACAACTCTGGTGGGTGTTTGCCAAAGCTCTATTCTAGGTCCACTTCTGTTTGCTGTACACATAAATTCGATAAACCAAAGCCTGTCCTACTGCTCTGACATTCTCTATGCTGGTGATCTGGTCTTGTGTATCTGCTCCAAAAGTATTGCTCAAATAAACCAATACTTTGTGACTTACCTACAGTCAGTGCACACTTGGTTGTCTACAAACAAACTGATTCTAAACATGACAAAAGACAATCTATGCTGTTCAGTACGTCCCTCTGATTAAGAGTATGTCGGTCACCTCTTTCCATAGTTTACTGTGAAGGTACCTTAGTCTTCTCCTTCACATACCTCGGAGTCACACTTGACCCCTCGCTTGACTTCTCATCTCATGTCATGGGTGTCTGTAAGTCAGTGAACTCCATGCTGGGCATCTCCTATTAAGTGGGCCATCACTGGACTCCACAAGCTCACCTTGCCATTGCCCGTGTGATGCGCTCCTTTCCAGGCATCTTTATGGTGGTCCTGCGTACTGGACTGTCTCTAAATCTGCTGTCCTCAGGTGGGATATTACATACAACAGTGTTTGTCATTTTTCATCTGTGTCTCACTGGCTTACTTACCACTTTTCTCTTTATGACAGGCTGAGTTGGCTCCCCTGTCCTCCCTACAGGACCATAGTTTTGGGATGTTATCTGTAGCATTTCTCAAACCAGTGAATAGTGGCTATTCCTTACTGTCAGGTGATAGTGCCCTAATGGCTGTCCGTAAGATCAGAACTCACACTGGTGAATTGTCCTATGCTTATGCAGCCCAAAACTATGAACTCCATACCACTCAAAATTCATCTCTGCACTGTGTGCTTACTTTCAGTCTTAGGTACTGTAAGTGTCTCATTAGTCGAGCATGCTGCTCTTGCTGCAGAACTTGAGCAATCTCTGAATGACATGCATTTGTATAATCAGTGTTGATCTATTATTATGGTACTCATACATCATTTGCATAGCTTTATGTGGACGGATATTGTTCCTAAATGTTTCCCTTTCTAGGATGTGTTCATTTAGTTACTATACTTCTTCCTCTCATTGTTTATTGTTTATTAGAATATGTAAACTGAATGCATCACCTGATGCCTTGTTTCATGTCTTTTCCCTTCACTGTATATTGTATTACAAAGTATTCTACTGTGTGTATCACCTTGTATGTAATTTTGCATGTAATCTTCTGGGTCATACCTGAAGGTAGGCATTGATTGCCTACTGTGCTTACCTGGTTGACAAAAACTATATAAATAAATAATACTATCTGGAAAACAAATGTATTCATCTGTGACAAACTCAACAGTGACTGAATTTGTATTACACCAAAAAACAATGCTGTGAGCTTTGCTGTCATGGTTTACTATATCAACAGAAGCACTTTATGGAACTCGGAGGTTATGGGTAAGACATTTGTTTTTTAATGCCAAAAATACAGAATAATTTGGATACAAATTCATGTCAAATACTGGATGTTGTTTTTTATGTTGGCTTGCCGCGCTTGCGTGCAAGTCAAAATATTGTGAGAGTGGAGATTTGGACGCGCGGCTGCTGTTGGGCGAATGCAGGGCACGCATCAGTAGGTGCGTCCCTCATTCCCCAATAAGCCAGCATGCTAGTGCTGACACCAACATTATGTAAAGTGAACATAACTTGTAAACAAAGTGCCACTGCAATCAGAGACAAGCTCGTCATGCAGCGGCATAAAGACATGCCTCCCATACATGCCTTTCCAAGTGAAACACTTCGATAAACATGGCGCCGAAGCCACCGCCACTAAATCTGAAAGGAATCCAACATCGGGGGTACAATCCCGATGTCATTATGTCCGGCTAGTCTGAGTCCCGCGATTTCCCCCCCCCAAGCCTTCCCCATGCCACGCTGGGTGCCCACCCCAGTGTGGCAAGTCATTGAATAGCCGACAGGGGTGCCCAATCCCCATCAGCTCCACTGTCCTCCCCCCCTCCCGAGTACAGGGTGCCACGCTGAGAGCCCACCCCAGCATGGCAACTGATGCCATGGCTGACAGGGCTTCCCAATCCCCCGTCAGCTCCACGCCCCCCCACCAGCCGTCCTTCTGCTACACTGGGAGCCCACCCCAGCATGGCAAATGTCCCGTGTCGTCAATTAAAAAAAAAAGTATCTGAAAATTAGAAACGGTCCCACGCAGTCTCCCTGCCCCCCCACAACCCGCATCCACCCACTGCACACCCTGCCTCCCCACCCCCACTCACCCCATACTTACCTCCGGAGTCTGGCGCGATGATCTTCGGTGGACCGGGAACATGTCTGCACTCTTCAAAGCCGACCACGAACTGAGGAAATGCCGGTAAGCTGTATAATGGAATGAATAGGGTTTTTTTCAACTTTGTTGCATATCTCAGGCATTTCTTGGAATTTTTGCACCAAATTTTCAGCATGAGGTTTTTAGGGCCCCTCCTCATGAATTCTGTCACTGTCATGGCGTTTATCAGCCTCTAAAGGTATTTTCACAGTCACTGCGCAAAATCACTTTTTGGGGCCCATTAATGAAATGACAGTGGCAGTGTTCATGAGGTGCCCTCTTAAAAAGCCTAAGTTCCAAATTTGGTGTAAAAATCCAACAAATGCTTGTTTCTGACTTAGCTTATGTAGTTGCTATGCAGGCTCGTAACCCGGCGCATTCACAATGTTTTTACTGCTGGATTTTCAGCACTGTCATTTTGTACACCTCCTTGTGAACAGTGAGCTGTCATTTCCACATCCTGCCCGAAATGTGTTTCCGCACTTCCGGCACACAATAAGCTCAGTCCGCTGTGAGAAATCAGTGTTTGGGCCAGATTATGAAAATGACAGTGACACAGTTCATGAGCAGAGGACCTAAAATGCCTATGTTAAAAATTTGGTGATGATACTCCTATAAAATAACTGTGTTACAGCATGCATTGAGATTGCACGCACGCTCGTACCGTCGTGCATTTGTGATATTTTCAGTCTGGATTTTCACCATTGCCATTTTTCCACACCTCTTGATGAACAGTACAGCCGTCATTTGACATATCATGCCCAAAATGTGTTTTCACACTTCCGGCGCAGAATAGCGTGGTGGCTGTGCGAAATCACTTCTTAGGACACTTCGAGGAAATAATAGTAACACTGTACATGAGCAGAGGTGCTAAAATACCTATGTTGAAAATTTGGTGCTGAACGCCCATAAAATGGCAGTGTTGCAAGCGTGCAGTGCATATTTCTCACGCACCTAGTAGCTTCATGAAATTTGGTATATTTACATGCCACATTTTCAACACTGGCATTTTTTCCACCCCTTATGAACTGTGCAGCTGTCATTTCTCACATCCTGCCCGACATGTTTCTCCGCACTGCACTACCAAACACCCAAAGGGACACCCTAATGCTTGTCACTCTCTGCAGGGTGGGGGTGGGTTGGCATCAGTTCAATACTTCACTGCCATTCCTATGATGCATCTGTCTAACTCCTGCACTACCAATGCCAATGCCAGCAAGCCAACATTCGGCATTGACAAATGCTTGTCTCAAGTGACTTGATAAATGCGCCTTTAGAATTGCCAAGTTTTTTTTCTTAATAACTGAACTAATTAGTTTGAAGAATACTCTCTCCTTATCAACTGTAACCAAGCCTTTCTATTTATGGGGCAAAATGCCCAAATCAGAGGTCTTCCCCTATCCTATAGCATATCTGGCTTTCTGCCAGTCACCCTCCCCTAACTCAAGCCCAAAAGGAAAAGGAAAGTATAATTTTGTAGCACCTTCTTTTTTTCTTCTTTTTACTGTTGCCTTAAGCAACTGAGGCATGATTTTCAGAGATTTGTTTGCTGCTGCTCTGCTGCAACTGGGACATGATTTTTGTTTGTTTGTTTGTTTGCTGCTGCTGCTCTGCTGCTATTGCTTTCAGCAGCTAGGACAAGATTTTCAGAGAGATCAATTGAGGAGTCTTCTGCCCATATTTTGAACTGCAGACTCATATCAATCTATGCTCGACCATCTTTTAGATGCTCTATCATTTCCATCCGTCATCAAAAATCTGATGCCCATTGAACTTGTATCTAACTTTTGATGCAAACTGCATTAAATTGTGACTGCCACTTATGGATACAGCCTTTGAAATGTAGGTGAAAATCCTGCACAGGCTGTTTGAAAACAACTGAGAATACTGATGAAAATTAGAAGCAGCCCTATTTTAATGTACTCACACTCAAATGATTTCTAAATCCAAAAAAATGCTAAATTGACTCCATGTGAGGAAAAGGGAATCTTACAAGACAGGAGAAAAATGACAATTTAAAGTGGAATAAAAAGTTGTAGGAACACATTTCTTTCATAGTAATGCAAACTGCTACTTTGAGATGAACCTTGGATTTTATTAATATATATTAATATATTCTTACACTGTTGTTTGTTTTTGAATTATTTGGCATTCTATTTGTATGAGAGCCTGATTTATGTAGTAGAATATAGGGTAAATATCTCTATGTCTCTGTGTCTGTCTCTGTCTGCCTATCTATCTGTCTGTCTGTCTGTCTGTCTATCTAGCTAGCTAGCTATCAGGTTTTGTCTATTTTACCTTTTGTTTGTCATTTAACTTGAGCATTACTAGCTAGCCACAACACTGACTGTAACATGGTTTACTGTATAGTTCCTTCAGCTGCTTTCCTTCTCTTTAATATTTACAATTTTCTAGACAGAATCCCAAGAGTAGACCAATAAAACTAAACAAATACTTTCAGAAAACACAGTGCAGCTCAAATGTCCTTGGAGAGACTCGATTTTTTGTTTGCAACCATTTGTCATCCTCTGCTTAGAGAGATCCACAGTTTTTAGCACACAGATCAATATTCTTTTAACCCAGACCTAATCTAAGGAGAGTTTCCCTGTGTTTCACCTTGGCCTACTCCTAAGTGCTGGAGCTGCCCTTTTTTCAGCAATAATTTTGTCTGTGTACGACAGCAATTTTTCATCCTTTGGTCAAAATTGGTAACAAAAGAGGGAATAATAGTTCCTGACATATCAAATGATAGATTTGACACACAGCATGCTGAGCTGGGAGCCTTCACGTGCCAAACCAGAAAGATAGATAAGCAGCCTAATAGCCCTCCTGACATTGCTCCTTTTTCCTGCTACTAAAACAACCTATGCTTTTTTCTACAGACAGTTTTTCTATAACTCTGGGCAGGAAGCAGGCAAATGCACCATATCTGAGCCCAAAATAAACATTTCCCTGTCTTGTGAAATGATCAATCTCTGTCCTTTTCCTCCAGCTCAGTAAGGTTAATACAACATGCTGATTTACAAAATTCTAACAAATAGAGCCAGCAAGAGAGAAACACATGGATCTAAAGAAACGCAACCAGAAGATGTCTGGAATGCATTCAAAGAGTGTAGCTTTTAATACTGAAACAGAACCACTTTTAGGGTTGATCCTCAGCCACAACCTCCAGAATGTCTTGTATTACACCAATAGAGCCAACAGTGGAATTGCACAAAATGGTTACACTGTCATTATGAGAAGAGAAATGAAAAGTTACACTAGCCACTGCCAGTCTGCAGCTCTAAGACTTGTTAGTTTAATTCATATTGGAACAGTGGGACAGAAACTATGGCGGACATAACGTAGAACATAGCTCCAGGCATGGAATCATGTTACAGCTTTACACAAAAAGCTTCTTTCAGAATCTAAACTAACAAAACTGAAACAATTCCTAATTCCTATTTGGTTTCCTTTATAACATGTGTTCACATTTAAAATTCTGACCTATGTGTGGCTTGCTTGTATCCGTCCCTTTTAAATATTTTCTTCTTAAATGAAAAAAAAAAGTAGTATTGTAGTTTTAGTTCCTATAATCATTATCAATTTTATTATACTTCATAATCAGTTATATTCTTCAATGCTTTTGGACCTTTTCCCAACATTTTTTACTATGACATCTGCAGCTTTCGTTCATTTCAGAGTGTTACTTAGCCTGCTCAAGTACATTTTTTTACATTAAAAAAAGATCCCTTACTGAAACAATATGACTTTGCTATTGATCAACACATAAAAAGACTACTTCCTGCAACAATAAGACAGGTTGCTATTTTTAATAATGATGGGATGAAATAACTATAATGTCGTATTTACAATGCAGTTCAATGTTTCTTCATATGGTACCATTCTAAAGAACTGCAGCCGTGGGTTACACACAGTTCATATCAAAGTTGCAAAACACATGCTATACAATATGACAAATAATTTATATAACAATTACAAACATCAGGGCATATAATGAAATTTACCAACAGCACCTTAAGATTTTTCCATTCATGCTTCTTTCTGTCATAATGGATCCTAGTTTGAAAATCCACCACATTTCGCTTTTTTCTCAACAAATGGTGTGTTGTGGAATGGCCCCCTACATGGGCGGTGGTTGGGCTCATGAAACAGATCACTTGCTGGAATGCTTTCCAATAGTAATGTGTGTGTGTGTGATTCCCGGCTGAGGGACAAGGTTGCTTTTCATTCGGACAACATGGGTGTGATCCTCATCATAAATGGGCAGCATGGGGCTAAGGGGCCCATTGAGTGACCTGATGAGGGTATTTGTCCTAAAATGCATGCTTTTGAATACCCATTTAAAGTTGTACATGTTCATGGTATTGAGAATGGTATTGCTGATGCTTTATCTTGTTCTCAGTGGCAGATTTTCAGGGAGCTGGCTCCAGCAGCAGACTGGGATCCATGACCAGTCCTGCCATATCTATTGAAGGTGGTAACCCTGAAACCTGAGTGTGGATAAGTAATGGGATTGATGTGATAACGGTGATTGCAGAATAGTGATCACCATTAGGGTGAATGTACATCACCGAAAATAAATTTTGGTGATGTACTCCCCGGCACCCAGCAAAAGAGCACTGGGGGCTTACGGTATACATGTTAATGTGGGGGGCTGCACTCCCTGCACCCCCTACTGAAGGATTCTCATCTCTAGGGGGTGCATGTCGAGGGGTGCAAAAGCCAAAAAAAAACAACATTTTGGGCCTGGTGCAACAAAAGATACCTGTGCCTGGTCCCAAACCTAGCACCCTCTGCAGCAGAACCCTGAACCCACACACCATGCCACAGGAGCAGCTTGGCAGCTAGCTGCTGCACCATCCTTCACAATCCCTCCCTCCCCTCCTGCCCCTCGCTGAGTGTGCTCGCTCCCCCCATGCACGTATGCATGTAGCAACATCCTGTTGCTATATGCGTGAACCTCCCGATCCGGTCACCCTCCTTGCTGGGTAGCCCTGATGACCAGTGCCATGATTGAGTCGCCATTTTTGTAGGTGCCCAATTGCGGTAGCCTATGTCATGAGATACCTAAGTAATGCTATTGCTCCTGTGATCAGAGTGGCTTACTGCCAGAGTGTGCCACATTACTATGCAGTCTGTGCAGAGGTGGGGTGGCCTAAGAGCTGGCCTGTTCTCATTGACCAACTGTGCATCTATATTTTGGAATCTAAGCATCAGGGTTTGATGCTGGGGAGGAGGGGGCAATACCTGGGGGGCCTGTAATAGTTCTCTTGAGTTTGGGGTTTTACTAGTGCTACTCACAAATTCACAGTCTAGAAGGTCCTTGAAGTATTGAGCAAATATCTCCCAAAGCAGGAGGACCTCCAGTGTCTCATCATCCTTGTTGTCCTTGGAAACGTATGGGGGGCCCTTCCAGTGGTCTGCAGGTCTCTGTATAAGGCCAGCTTATTCAAAACTACCTTTTTGTTGGTATCATATTGGGCTTTCTATGTCTCTGAGCTGGTGCAATCAGCACACACAGGTATTGCTGTGAGCCTGCAGAACACGGACATCATGGTGATGCCAGAGGGGGTTTACATCTGGCTGCACAGGAGCAAAACTGACCACAGGAAAAACATCTGATGAAGCAATATGAAGGCACTAGCAGGGTCAACATGGGACATCGAGACCATGGTGGCAGAATACATGACCCTTCGTCCATTGAAGGGGGAAACCTTTCTGTGGCATGAATGATAGCAAGCCAGAAAAAACCTTTAAATTCAGGCACATCTTGAGACTGGTGGGCCAACAGTCTGGTTTGAATGTCAAACAGTATGATACCCATTCCTTTAGGACTGTGCTGGCAACAACTGCCAGGACCCATAGTCTCCTGGCTGAACAAATCCAGAACTTGGATTGGTGGAGGTCCCAGGTGTTCTTACTTATGTATGACTACATTTACTTTAACACTGTCTTGCTGTCTTCCAGATTCCCCTGTTGGTATCAAGCCAGTCTAGATCTGAGGATGCTCCTTCATCCACTAGGCTGTAGGGGGAAGAACTTAACAATTCCAAAGCAGAAGGCACAGATCCACTGGTTAGGTAAGAATGGCATGCATTGGGGGTAACTTCTCCCAAGGCTGACAGCAGAGACAGGTCAGAGAAGTTCACCAGACATCTTACTGATTCACCAAAGCAGGAATGATCTTGGACTCCAGAAAATTGTTAATTTACTCCTTGGGACGAAGGAGGACTTCCACGGCTGACTTCCAATCAATCAGGAACTGGTGACCTGGGATCAAACTGATTTGTTCTGACCTAATTCAAAGGCTTAACTAGTGACATGCAATGGACGTTACAACTTTGGTCAAGGTCAGTGATTTAGGATGATTAAAGTAATGACATTCAGTTTTCAAGACTTGAAATTCCAGGAATTACACTGGTGATTGTTAGCCTAATCTCTGGGTTTTACCAGGATTCTACTGGCATACTTTTAGTATGTGCATAAATATTCAGAATAAAAGAAGGCTTAATAAACAGCATTAAATAAAGCAAATTGAAAATAGTATCGGAAGCAATTATAAGAAAAATACAAATTCTGTAGATTTAATGATCTGGTATAAAATGTCAAAGCGCATGAAATTCTTTGTTTTTCATCGGTGTGCAGGCAGTCTAAATTCTAGAATTTTACTTGATTTTCTGCTAAAAAACCAAAAACTGTAACCTTGGTCAAAGCATGAATATGCATTAATTGAGAGATATGGCCATTTATGAACTCGTTTGGGGAGCTGTGGTTCGGCGCCATGATAGCAATACCTCTTGCCAGGTACTTTACACCAAGGATTGCGTGCATTTACAGAACAAGGGTTGGGACTTGTTGCTAGACTCTTTCCATTCAGTCTTGGAGCGACAGTTGGAGTAAGCTGAATGGGGGGGGGGGCGGACTGCATTTGTCATGTGGCAGCTTGGGAGTCTTTTAGAGCGATTGTACAAGGGGAAAAGGTGAGTGAGTCAAATTCATCCAAAGGACTCATCTTCCCTAGCGGGCATGAGATCCCTGGGGCTGCAAGAACTGGTCCCCATTTGTGATTCTACCTCATTGGGCTTGTCTATGGGTGTGGTGCCACCAGACAGTGGTGGTTGCTTGCCACTTGGCCACATGACCTCCACAGTCCAGGTATTTGGGTGCTATCTCAGAGATTTATATAATTCCCTTGGTCAGCACAAGGGTTAAATCCCTTCATTGAAAGGGTTGCAGAGACCCTAGGTGATTGATGAGATCTCCCAGTTGCGCATGCCATTCCAACACTGTATAAATTCATTAAATAAACATATGGCTGCAGCCATTTCTCCAAGATCTGTGTGGTGCGAATCCTTCCAGGGGAAGGGTATGGGGACTATTAAGACAATAAAAAGTCTGCCAAAGAATTACAGCAGACATCCCTTTGTCTGCGTCCCCTCCCCTGTAACCTGGTCTTAGACAGACAAGCAGTGTTCTACACACAGAGGTGGGGGCTTAGCCCTGGCACCACCCATAGGGGAGGAACCACAGGGGCCATCCATAGGGCAGGAGGCATCAGAAGGGGTGGAGTATGAGGGGTTAAAAAGAGCTGAAGCCAGCAGCCCCCTCACTTCTACCTTCCTCCTCAAATTTTCCACCCAACCACCCTCATAAAAGCAGGGTTCCAGGTCAGCCAGCGTAAAGCAGGGAGCCCATTGTGGCTGACAGCACTAGGGGCCAGAGAGGCTTTCCTGGTTTTCCCACACAGGGTTTTTCCTGGGTTTTTCACCTCCTCCAAAGTGATTTAAATGAGTTAGGCTTACCTCAGATGAACTGTCACAGTTATTGTAACATGGCAGCTTAGGAGTCTCTCAGAGTGATGGTACAGGGAGAAAAGGTGAAGGGGTTGAATTCTTTCAAATGACTCATCTTCCCTGGTCAGTACAAGGTCTCTGGGGCTGTAATGCCAGGTCCACATTTGGGGGGAGGTCATGGTCCAACCTGATTGTCCTTGTCTGAAGGTGCAGCACTACCAGATGGGGGAGGGCGCTTGCCAGCCGGCCACATGACCACTCTCTCCACTCCTAGTGCGTTGTGTGAATTCTTCCAGAAGAAGAGCATAGGGACTATTAAGACAATACTTCACTAGTTATCTTCCTTATGTATACAGCAGCAGATGAGGATGCACTGGCTAGTGCATGATTCTTTACTGTAGAACAGTAGATGAGGACACCCTGGCTAGTACATGATTCTTTACTAGAGAAGCACAGATGAGGACACACTGGCTAGTGCATGATTCTTGACAGGAGAACAGTAGATGAGGACACCCTGGCTAATGCATGATTCTTTACAGGAGAACAGTAGATGAGGATGCTCTGGCTAATGCATGATTCTTTGCAGGAGAACTGTAGATGAAGATGTACTGGTGAGTGAATGATTCTTTACTGTAGAACAGTAGATGAGGATACACTGGCTGGTGCATGATTCTTGAGAGGAGAACAGTAAATGCATGATTCTTGAGAGGAGAACAGTAGATGAGGACACCCTGGTTAGTGCATGATTCTTTACTGGAGAACAGTAGATGAGGACACCCTGGCTAGTGCATGATTCTTTACTTGAGAACAGTAAATGAGGAGACACTGGATAGTGCATAATTCTCGACTGCAGAACAGTAGACAAGGATGCACTAGCTAGTGCATGATTCGTTACAAGAGAACAGTAGATGAGGACAGACTGTCTAGTGCATGATTTTTGACAGTAGACTAGGACACCCTGGCTAGTACATAATTCTTCACAGGAGAACAGTAGATGAGGATGCACTGGCTAATGCATGATTCTTTACAGGAGAACTGTGGATGAGGATGCACTGGTGAGTAGATGATTCTTTACTGTAGAACAGTAGATGAGGATACACTGGCTGGTGCATCATTCTTAAGAGGAGAACAGTAGATGTGGACACACTGCCTAGTGCATGATTCTTTACAGGAGAACAGTAGATGAGGACACACTAACTAGTGCATAATTCTTGACAGAACATTAGACTAGGACACCCTGGCTAGTACATGATTCTTTACAGGAGAACAGTAGACTAGAACACCCTGGCTGGTTCATGATTCTTTACAGAACAGTAGATGAGGATGCACTGGCTAGTACATGATTCTTTACTAGAGAACATTAGATGAGGACACACTGGCTAGTTCATGATTCATTACAGGAAAACAGTAAATGAGGACACTGTGGCTAGTACATGATCAAGACCACTGTTTTAAATTTTTTACCAGAAAAAAATGGTAAAATTCTGGAATCTGAACAGTCTTCACACCAGTAGAAACAAATAATTTCACAAATTCAGCATTTGGCACTAGATCAGTTAATCTGCAGAACTTGTGTTTTTCTGATAATTGCTTCCAGTGCTATTTCCAGTTTGCTTCATTTAATATTCTACATATTAACCCTTCTATGATTCTAATTATTTATCTACATATTAAATGAATGAAAACAGAATCCCAGTAAAATCCAGAAATTAGACTAACATTGGCCGGTACAATTCCCAGAATTTCAAGTTTTGAAAAAGGAACTTCATTATTTTAATTACCGCAAATCATTGGCCTTGTACATGATTCTTCACAGAACAGTAGACGAGGATGCCCTGGCTAGTGCATTCTTTATTTCAGCAGACACTATAACTGTGTTTCAGGTGCAAAAGTTAAAAGAGCAGACTTCACTGGAAGTGAAGTCCCTGACCCAAATGAAAGGAGGATAATTGTCATGGACCTGAAAAGCGAGGCGTGTTTTGCTAGATGTTTACAACAACAAGCAACAACCAATCTATGTTCTCCAGTGCTCAAAGATGCTGAAAGGTTGGAGCACTCTACTACTGGAGAACACTAGATGACTGTTGCTAAGCACAGCACTGAACATGAAGCAGACCAATAGCCTTTTGTCTGCCAGGTCCATAACAATTCAATTCACTTCAAGTGAAGGCTGTTCTTTCAACTTTTGTACCTGAGACATTGTTGAAATAAATAATCACATGCTAGCCATTGCATCCTTGCCTACTATTCTCTCTCTTTTTTTTTTTGTTAGTTCTTTATGCTTCCCGAGCCCTGGCAGGGGCTTTGGCACTCTGGAGGATGGGCACTCTCTCCGGTCCCGCCGCACCGCACTCACTAACCCTGGAGGTTCCCTCACAGCTTGTCCCCTGTGGCAGGGCTGGGGAGGTGGTGCCCCCTTCCCGGAGACCCAATCCAGAAGCCGGGATCGGCCCTCAGCATGGCAGACCATCATGGAGCCCTGCCAGGCTCCCTTTTCCTTGCTGTTTCTCTGGCCCCCCCTCACCACCAGTGTAACCACATCTGAGAGCACCTCCCAACCCGTATTGCCCTTCAGTCATCACTAGAGGGAAATCAATGAGTAGGATAATGTGGGACCCTCCCCCTGAGAGAGGAAAGCAGTCCTCCAGACGCTCGATCCTCTCCCCCCCCCCGCTGACTCCCGGTGGTCCAGGCTTGTTCCTGAACCCGGGTCGCTGGTGTGGCATGAGGTGTGGCATCCAGTGCCTCAACCCTCAGAGCCACTGGGCTGGCCCTCATCTACTGTTCTGCAGTGGTGAGTGTTCTGGCCATTGTGTTGCTAAGTGTGCTTTCTCAGCAGCATCTCCCTTCCATTGGTGCAATATTTTTCTGCTTTCCCATGTTCCGTGCTGTTTCACAACAGGGAGTCAGCACCGGTGGGAGTTCAGACAAGTTCTTGAAAGCAGCCATAAAAGTAGTTTCTGCACTGATTGGTCCAGCACCACTACTGTCCATGTGAACTTCACACGCTTGCAGCATGAATGTGCTGGACCAATCAGACTTTTCAAACATGCCACTGACTTGTGTTTCCCCATCCAGCTTTGTCACCTTCGGGTGATAAAAAAAAGCCCTCTGGTATAGGCCATGTCCCTTTTGGTCATCTTAATCCTGCTTGCCACATCTGTTGCAATCTATGGAGACTCTAACTTCAGGCAAAAGTTGCCCGCGTGCCACCAGCCTTTTCAGCTGTTGAAGGAGAACCGCCACTATCTGCCTACATGAGCCTACTACCATGACACAGACTCCCAAAAAATACCAGACTGCAGCTGTTCCCTGATACCTGAACTTCCTGGGGCTGCCATTACACAGAATTTATCTCCATCTTCCACCAGCTACCCATCTGCTACCTACCCATACCAGCATTGGTTGTCCTGGCCTGCCCTGGAGTGCATTGCTTGGCCACCATCAACTAGAGCAGTGAAAGCAATTTTTCTGGAGTCCCTGAAATAGGGTCATGATTGGAATTGTGTAATTCTGTTTTTTTTTTGGGAGGTGGATGGTTTTTATTCAAATTATATCACCTTGAAGAAATCACATTCATTCACAGATGTTTAACAGGTACTGTAGAAGCTCCCAGCTAAAATCAGCTTTCCTAGGAAATGCTCCCTGCTCCTTTACCCTATTACCTTTACAGTTTGTTTACCCATGGTAGTCTTACTGAGATGTAACATCTCATTTACAGTGGGGTCCTGGTGTTATCCAGTTTTACAGCTGGGGGGACTGAGCCACAGGGAGGTATAGTCACCTTCTCAAGGTCACATAACAAATGGCTCTGGTAGGATTTGAACCTGGGTCTTTTTCAGAATTATTGAATACTACAAGCTGAAAATGTCATGAGGGCACTATTATAGTGCTCGCATAACATTTTAGGCTTGTAGTATTTAATATCAGTAAGAAAAATGTTCTGTGAGAAGTACAGTTTGGTGGGAATTTTTTTTTCAGGGGTCAAAGAATGGCTATGCACTAAATTGATCATCATAGGAATTGTCACCCAAATTGCATTCTCTTCAACCCAGATACGAACAGATGAGCTGCTTTATCAGACTGGTTACTATGAATTCCTATCCACCAAGTGAAACTTTAAGTAGTGTGTTGGGAGTAAATTCATATTTGGATCAATTGTGTAAGGGCTTGGCAAAGTTACTGCAACTGAATTCTCACTAGCAGGTTACAGCTGTGGTCTGGTAACAGAAATGTTGGTTTTGAAAAGGAAATGTTCCCCATCCTCCCCCAAAAAAGTATCTACTGTACACTAGTACACTATGACATAGTCAGTTATTTATAGGCCAGACATTCACAATTTGCTTTCATTAAGCATTTGGAGGCAAGCTTTAAGAGTATTTATACACATAATTTAGTTCCAGGTCCACAGTCCAAAGAACCCTGAAAGGTAGTGAGCACTTAAAGTGAATTTATCACCCTTTGAGAATCCTTAGAAAACCATACTAAGGACACAGTATAGTTAGGGTTGAGTGACAGATTCTATGTTAAACCCCTAATTTTGCACCATAATAGCTTTGGCAGAGTTTGATAAAATTAGCTGAAATTTTCCATGCACTGTCTACTAGGCAACTTCTGAATATACGGAACATTTTGTGAAAGCAACTTGTGCAGAATCTGAGATCCGAATATGTCATTTTCCTGTAACATCTAATTTTTTTTAATGTACTTAACATGGAAACAAAATATAATTTTTTTTCCAAAACTTTCAGAATAAAAACATGCTGTGCTAAGGTAGTGCCTTTGGAAGGTTTCATGAAAAAAATATTAAATGGTTTCAGAGTTATAAGGACTTAACATTTTATTTTGTTTGCTGTTATGAGCACGCTGAGTAGGTTTTTTTGGATGACATTCTGATACGGCATAAAAAATTTCATGTTGCAGGCCATTTTTGTTTTCTCACCCCTTGCTTTTCACTGCACCAAAAAAAAATTATGTGTCATGATGGCTGCCATCTTGTTTACCCCTGAAGTAAAAAAAAATGGAAAATACAAAAAAATTCTGTAAAACACTTGAACCTAGCTAAATGGGACTTGTTTAGCTAGATTCTTATGTTTGCTTTTTAAAACAATGGACAGAAATTTATTTTCTAGGCATCCTAATATCCAAGGTGCTCAGCTTAGCAAGAGGAGCTACTGACCTGCATTCCCTGTATGAGAACAGTGGGACTTTCATGAATTCTGAAGCTGCAGCTGGACTCATGAAGCCAGCCTCAGCTGAAGCAGTGAGCTGGAGATCCCCTGTTTTCTGTCATTGTCTCTCTCTCTCTCTCTCTCTGTCTATTCATCTACCTACCTACCTATCTATCTATCTATCTATCTATCTATCCATCTATCTATCTATCTCTCTAATGATACTGCTTCTGCAGACCCCTTCCCCTCCAAGTCATTGCACCTTGTTCCCAATATGTACAGTATATGGTGGCACTGGAGTGCCCACCCTAGGAACCACTGAACAGTAGCTCAAAAATGGGGTGCCCAATCCCCAGAATTGGAACACATCCCCTGAAATAAAGAAAACTGCCCCTCAATTATTTCTTACCTATAAACAAGAAAATGGTCCCTCACCAACCTGATACCCACCCACCCCATTCTGACCTCCCACTCAGCACCCACAACCTCACACACACCCAGACTTAGCTGAACATGTCCCATGGCATAGATCCACTCTGCAATTGAAGACACATCTTGCTGCTGGAGCCAGTGACTGCAATATGAGAAAATAAGGTAAGTGCAGTTTAATTTATTTTAATGGGGTTTTGAACATTTATTCATAACTTAAGTCATTTTTGAATAATTTTACACCAAATTTTCAACATGGCCTTTTTGGGACCCCACCTCATGACCAATGGTAGTGGAATTATGCACATCTGATCCAAAAGGTGATTTTGCGCTCACTTTTTGAAATCACCTTTAGGGTGGGATTTGAAAAAATTCACTGCCCTTGCTCATGTGGTGGGGCCATAAGAAGGCTATGTTGAAAATTTGGGGATAGAATATGTAAAAATGACAAAGTTCTAAGTGTACATTGAAATTTTTCTATGCTCATTAATAACTTCAGAAATGTTTAAACATTTTGACCCTAAATTTTCAACATAGCCATTTTTCACACCACTTCATGAACATTGCAGCTGTCATTTTTCAAATCCTGGCCAAAATGTGTTTTCACACTGTAGTGCAGAATAAAAATGTTCACCTACTGGGTTCAAGAGATGGGGTAGTAATAAGGCTATGCTGAAAATGTGGTGTACAGATATGGTAAAATGTTTAGGTTATGAGTGAACATTGCAATATTTCAACGTTCACTCATAACTTCACTAATTTTCAAAATTTAAATTCCAAACTTTCAACATAACCATTTTTCCACACCACCCCATAAATGTGACAGGTGTCATTTTTATGTTTGCTTTCATGCATGTGCAAGAAACATTATGTGGCAGCTTAGGAGAGAAGCGGGTTGTGGAGGCGCGTCACTATGTGAGCCAATGAAGGCATTGCATTTGAGGGCTTGGCACTGGTGGACCAATGGAGGCACAGTGTGCTGATGACACTGGCTTCCAAAAGTGCCACCAACTTGTAAGGTTTTCACCGCAGCAATCAGGGGCCGCCTCGTCATTGCAGTGTCAGACATTCCGCTGCAATGAGGGAGTGACTCGTCATTGCAGGGCGGTACCTTGCCTAGTGTAATATTGTTTGTGAATGTGGCGGCAAGCCACTGCCATGTTTACAAACAATATTACCAGCCCCCAGTGCTGAGGGGGTGCCCAATACCCCTCAGCATCATGTGCCCCCTCAAAAAACACTCTTTGTTTGCCGACAGGGGCCCAAATCCCCGTCGGCTTCAGTCCTTGCCTTCCCAGTTTAGTTTGCCAATGGGGGAGCCCACTCCCCGTCGGCATTATGTCCCTCAAAAAACACCCTTTGTTTGCTGATTGGTTTTAGTCCCTGCCTTCCCAGTTTAGTTTGCCGACTGGGGAGCCCACTCCCTATCAGCATTATGTCCCCCACTCAAAAACACTTTGTTTTGTTCCGAGGGGAGTGCCCGATCCCCCATGGTTCTTGCTTCCCCCCCCTCGGTATGTGCTGACGGGGATGCCCAATTCCCCATCGGCTACTGCCCCCCAAAAGAAAAACACAAGGGTGGCATGCTGAGAGCCCACCCCAACATGCCAAATGTCCCTGTTAAAAAAAAGTCCTGCAATGTTTTTTTTGTTTGTTTGTTTAACCTGCAAAACAGAAAACGGTCCCTCGTCGAGTCTGGCTGCCCCTCCCCCAACCCGTGCCCACCCTCTGTGCACCCCACCTCCCCACACCCTCCCTCACCCCATACTTACCTCTGGAGCCTAGCGCGATGATCTTCGGTGGACCGGGAATACGTCTACACTCTTCAAAGCTGACCGAGAACTGAAGAAATGCCGGTAAGCTGTATAATGGCATAAATAGTTTTTTATTTTTCAGCTCTGGTGCATATCTCAGGCATTTTTGGGACTTTTGGCACCAAATTTTCAACATGGGGTTATTGGGACCCCTCCTCATGAATTCAGCCACTGTCATTGTGTTATTCGGTCTCGAAAGGTGATTTTTGCGGTCACTGTGTGTAATCACCTTTCGGGACCTAGTAACAAAACAATAGTGCCAGTGTTCATGAGGTGGTCTCTCAAAAGATCTATGTTGCAAATTTGGTGGAAAAAATCCAAAAAATGACTGTGTTATGAGTGTGCGTTGCACAGTTGCTACGTACACTCATAACTTTGTGAATTTGCAATATTTTCACTCCAGATTTTCAACATTGCCATTTTTTCTCACCTCCTTATGAATAGTACCACTGTCATTTTTCACATCCTGGCCAAAATGTGTTTTTGCACTTCTGGCGGAGAATAGCACACTCGCTGTGGGAAATCTGTGTTCGGGTCACATTAAGAAAATCACAGTGACACTGTTCATGAGCAGAGGTCCTAAAATACCTATGTTGAAAATCTGGTGATGAAAGTCTAAAAAATGACTGTGCTACGCACATGCATTGCGTAGTTTCTATGTATGCTCGGAAGTGCTAGCATTTTTAATATTCCCACTACAGATTTTCAACATTGCCATCTCTTCACACCTCCCTATGGATGTTACAGCTGTCATTCTTCATATCCTGCCCAATCTGTGTTTTTGTACATGTGGCGCAGAATGGCACAGTCGCTGTTAGAACTCAAAGTTCAGGACACATTGACAAAATCACACTGCCACTCTTCATGAGAAGAGGGCCCAAATGCTTTCATGAGGTGGGGTCACAAAAAGGCCATGTTGAAAATTTGTAGTGCAAATACCAACAAATGCCTGGTGCATTAGGGTTTCTAACCACAATGTCCCACCCTGTACAGACTGACAGGCATCAGGGTGTGCCTTTGGATTGCCGACTCAACTGCTCATGCCATCCCACCCCCCCCCAGCCAGTGACAGGCATCGAGGTGTACCTTGGACTCTTCAGCCCCAGAGTTCACCCCATTCTCCTATGCTGCATCCTTTTTCACCAAATTTTCAACATAGGGTTTTTGAGGGCCTACCTTATGAACTGTGACACTGTCATTTCGTAACTCAGTCCCGAAGGTGGTTCTATGCGAGTGACCGTGAAATCACCTTTTGGGGCTGATTAACAAATTGACAGTGACAGAATTCATGAGGTGGGGTCCCAAAAACCCCATGTTGAGAATTTGGTGAAAAAATTCCCCAAAATGCCTGAGATATGCATCAAAGTTGAAAAAAAACCTATTTATTACATTATACAGCTTACTGACATTTCCTCAGTTCGCGGTCGGCTTTGAAGAGTGTAGATGTGTTCCCAGTCCACCGAAGATCATCGCGACGGACTCTGGAGGTAAGTATGGGGTGAGGGGGGTATGGGGAGGCAGGGTGAGCAGAAGGTGGGCCCGGGTGGGATGAGCGGGGGTCAGGACAATCATTGAGGGAAGGTTTTCTCTTTCAGGTTTCTTTTTTTTTCTTGGATGACACAGGACTTTTGACACACTGGGGTAGGCTCCCAGCATGGCAGCTGGAGGGCTGTTTGGGGCAGAGAGGCAGTGGAGCCGACGGGGATTGGGCACCCCCCTTGGCCATACCAACTGTTGCCACGCTGGGGTGGGCTCCCAGCGTGGCACCCGGTTGTCTGTTGGGGGGGGACATCAGAGCCGATGGGGGATTGGGCACCCCCTGCCGGCCATACAATGTGTGTGTGGGGCAGCGATTAGCATGCAATATACATGCATATGTGTGTGTGTGTTTGGGGGGGGGAGCGATCCGCGCAGCTATTTTCTTTCAAGTTGGTGGCAATGTTCCAAACTAGTGTCACCGGCTATGTTCCCCATTATTGGTGGACATCACACACACCCCAAAATGCTGTGCCGGTATTGGCCCCATCACTGCCGCACCTCCAGAACCTGCTTCGGCACCAAGCTGCTGAAATATGTTTCTTGCGCTGCGCGCAAGCAAACATAAAAAATGATAATCATTAAGAAACTTTGTGCGTAGTACCAGTCTTCACCACAGCGGGTATTCTTTGCGATCCTGTGCCAGTGAGCTGGGTTCGGAGGCAAGCTCAGTGGCCCAGCTACATGGGGTGAGTGTGCTGGCATGGCACTGTTATGTGACACCTCCCCACCCAGGGAATGAAAGTTGTGGGGTTGCCTGCATGGGCCCAGGTACTATATAGTTAAGACTGCTATTCTTTTGGCATATGGCCTGCACCTCTGCACCCATTGGTGGCAGATGTTCCTGTTCATTAACAGACAGAGGGACTCTTTTTCCAGTGCATTCTTTATCTCCAACCACATAGAAGGGCAGGGTCCAGAGGGCCCTGCACTTCTGCACCCCACCAGACAGTCTCATGAATTCTTGACATCTGTTACTGCACAGTAGTTGGATGGAGTCTTCCTTTGGCACAAGGCCCAAAGGGCCCTGTGCATCTGCATTCGTTCACACAGGTTCCAAAGGGGCCTCTATGAATGAAGATATGATTCCACTATGCACTATTTCAAAAAGAAAGAAAAAATTCTTTACAAAAAACTTTGTTAATGCACTAGTCAGGGTTCAAGTTAATGCCACAAAAGTAGGGGAATGTGGTGATAGGATTTCCAGCCCTAACTTCCTACCCCTACCCCCCAAGCAGCAAAAAGAAACAAACATTAGGGTTGTGGGTCTCCAGAGCCTTGGTGAATCAGTGGTGGGGTCTTTCTTGGGGTTATCAACCCTAATGCACACCCCATTCCCTAAACAACATCAGATGTGATCTCCTTTCTTCATGCAAGAGCCACATGGCCCTCGGTGAAGAAAGCTATATATGGCAAGAAATAACTCTCTACCTTTGAAGACTGTATCACTATGAAACAGTAGCATGCAACTGTACCTTGTGCTTTGGACAGGAGACTGGGTGGGATGGAGGAGCATTAGGATTGATAGCCCCAAGAAAGACCCCACCACTGATTTGCCAAGACTCCGGAGACATAAAACTCTAATTTTTTTTTATTTTGCTGCTTAGGGTTGTGGATGAGGAGTTAGGGTTGGAAATGTTAATGCCATATTTCCCTACTTTTGTGACGTTAACTTGAACCATAACTGGTACATTAATGAAGCTTTTTGCAAAGACTATTTTACATGTCTGCATTTATCTTGCTTTGTTGATCATTTCTAGGTTTATTTGCATGGAAAGAAGATCTTTGCCCCTGGAATTTATCCATTTTATCTGCTTAATCTTTTGCTGAAGTCATAATCCTGTTAGCAATATCACAGTATATAAAAAAGGCAAGGAAATCCCTGTGTCCTGATTGGCTGAGACTTGGTTCTAGCCATGGTAGTAAGAAAGTACCACCAATGCCTAAAACAAGTCCCTACCAACCAGGACAACTCACAGAATTCATAAGCCACCTGTTTCCTAATGTTCATCACAAACATGGCTGCATCCTTTACTCATATACAGGGCCCCTACTTTTCTGCGGCACAATGGGACCAAGTTCTGCGGCAAGACTACCATTTGCAGCAGAACTTCTGTAGCAGTGGTTTGTAATTTCTCCGGACGTTCTGTGGCACTAACAAACTACCATATCACAGTGACAGCTTGTCATCCTGACTTCACTTTCATGGCAGTTTTTATAGCAATCAGGACGGTGGAAAGCACAGTAACACTAGTTCAAAAAATAGCAGACTTATAAAAATAATTTTATGCCTAAAAAGGCAAAACAAATGTCTCTCCCTTAAGGTCCTAGCCTGTTGCATAAATGACATATGCAGAGGGGATCTTATGTGATAAATAAGGTATTTCTATATGCATGCTATCTATGTCACTAACGAGGTTTCCACTGTCTATCACTTATATATCTGTATGTGCTTTCTACACCAATCATGAGGTTCCCACTGTGTATCACTTATATATTTATATGCAATCTGTAACATACACACAAATGTGTGTGTGTGGTGAGAGAGACAGAGATACTGTATATGTATATGTGTGTGTGTTTATATATATTTTTTTTTATTTCCATGAACTTGCATCCTCATTCATACAGGTCCTATTAGAAATGGAATAGAGCAGTTATTGCAAAACTCATTTTTGATGTCAACCTGCTTTCCCTGGCACACTGTGTAACACCATCAGGCCACGACATGCATGTGAACTGATTGTGAGACAGAGCTCTCCAGACCAGCATAATGTGTCCACCATGTGACAGAACACTGCACCATACCTTCCCAGACTCCGAGCAATGATGTGTTCCACCAATCCTTGTGCTGCCCCGCCAGCTCCCAGAGCTAATCTCTGAACCTGAGTTGCCAGCACAGAAACACAGCATGCTACCCTCTAGCCCAACAGCTGTCCCTGCACACAACATTTCTCCATAACTTTTAGGTGATTCTATCAACCAATGACAATATGTAATCAATAACCCTGGCAAAAATGCGTATAGTGCAATTATTTATTTAACAGGTCTATTCTTTCAACAGGTCTACACATTATTATATTCCACTTTTCTGGTCATAATTACTTTATTTTTCTTAAAAATGACAGTTAAATTCATTTTACCAGTTATTCATTTCAGATGGCATCTCTATACCTTAAAGGCACAAATAGGTTTGTACAAAGTGAAGTATGGACTTAGCAGGTCTGTGCTATTGACAAGGTTTTGTTTAAGTTGGCCCTAGAGCAATAACGTAAGACTGAAAATTGTATTAGGCTGTAGTGCAGGTTGAGCAAATATCACCATGCCTGATGTGCAGTGCCACTGTCTCTGGCAGTGGGAGCTGTGGTAGATAAGTGACTGTTCATTTCTGTTGCAGATTGCAGCCATTTCATTAGCTAATGTATGATGTTATAGCAATGATAACATCACATTCTGAGCATATAGGGGGTTTAGGATATAAAAAGCGGGGAAGGGAACCAGATTTTATGGAAAAACAGAAATATTAATAAAAAATCAACAAGAAGAGTGAATTTGGCGCACCCATAGAGTTCTGATGGTGGATTGCAAGTTTCATGAAAATTCATGCGTCACAGGAATTCTAGGGCCTCTGCTCATATACTGTATAAAAAAAAAAACTCAACTAGGCTCTAAAATAAAAGTCTATTAAATTAAATAAAGTAAGTAAATAATTTAATGTTATTTACACTCGTGAGCCCTCCTTACACATATACACAAATTTAAAAAATCAAGTACTATTCAGAGTTTCCATTGCTGGTGTTTCTTTGATGACCATGAAAAAATCCCCCTCCTATCTCTACCACTTTGCCAGAGAACCCGCTGCTCCTTACCTGGCAACAGATAAAATTGAGGTTCTGTCTCCACTTCAGGCCTGTGTGTGTGTGTGTGTGTGTCTTTGTTTGTATGCCAGTTGAACTCTAAAGAATTTTGAATTCATGTATTCCATGTTACCACTCTATTTATCTTTTAGCCCTCCATACCCCCCATACCCTAGAAAGAAAACACTGAGACATGTCTTGTAGGAAATGGCCACAGTCATGTGTTTACTGAATAATATTCGCGATTAAAAGCAGTGCACACATCTGGGAGGATCAACCGCCCATGGTCATAATGGCCAAGGTTGCATGGCCACACCCTGTCAGGTGCCATCAGCCTTGCAGTATAGATGTACCTGTTGCAGGTGGACCATGACCCCCTCCTCCAGGTCTGGATACTCGGTTTCCACCTCCATGCTGACCAGAAGGGGTCACGAGCTCTTCAGATGAATTCGGCTCGTCACCACCCCCTTACCACTATTCCATCTCATAGCAATCATCCGAGATGTTGCCATGACTGAGACATATTGATATTCACCTATACCCTATTTATTCTTGCCTAGTTAGTTTCTGCCATTTCTGACTCAGTTTAACACCCTTTTGGAGGAGGTGAAAAACACAGGAAAAACCCTTTTTCAGGGAAAACTGGGAAAAGTCTCTCCCCAGCCCCTAGCACGTTCACCCATAGTGGGTCAAAAGAGGGGCCCTAACTACCTGGCCCTGCTTTTATGAGGGCGGGATTGTGAGTGATTCTTGCAGGGCAAGAGGAGAAAGAGGAAGACTGATGGCTAATGTCCCTAGAAATTCCTCTTTCTCCCCCCCTCACAGGATGTGACCCACCTCCCAAATAGGAGGCCCTGGTGATCCCATGTTCAATTCCTGGACCCTGCTTATTCCCCTTGGGACCACCTCTATCTCCCCCCCCCTTTTCAGGTCCAGGGGAGGATGGCCCCATGAAAACTACGGCTGCTGCTATCTGCTGCAGCCTCTGCATTATTTGTTAGCCCTCCATACCCCCCTTTACCTTTGAAAGAAAACACTGACACATGTCTTGGAGGAAATGGCCGCAGCCATGTGTTTATTGAATAATATTCCAGATTAAAAGCAGTGCGTGCATCCAGGAGGATCAACTGCCCATCTTTGTAACGGCTAAGGCTGCATGGCCGCCCCCGTCAAAGTGCCATATGCCTTGCAGTATAGATCTACCTGCTGCAGGTGGACCGTGACCCTTCCCTGGGTTTGGTTACATGGTTTTGGCCCCCATGCTGACCAGAGAGGGTCACGAGCCCTTCAGATGAACTCAGATCATCACCACCCCCTTACCACTATTCCATCTCACAATGATCCTCCCAAGCCACCTGCTCTACAAACTCCTCCAAGACCCGCTCCAGTGCCCCTAGACACAGCTCTAATCCTCTTCCAGTCAAATGTCCATCTCAGCTACCATGATTTGATCAGATGCCTGAATATGACTATGTTTCACCATGGTCTCCCCACTGCCTGCATGACCGCACTGCCGATCCGAATGCAAGCCTTATTGACAGGGGCCACCCCATCCCCGTTCAGCCATCTGGACCTCTGAATAAGCTGGGACCAGATGATGGAGGTATGTGGCCACCACTCTCTTCACTTCAAAAGTCCTCCTTCATAGCCAGCAGCAGGTCCACCATCTTCTGACTTCCCAGATCTTCCCCTCCAAGATGTACCACATGCATCTCTGGGATCTGCTGGGTCCACGATTCCTCCCCCAGCAGGGGGAGCACTTCATCCCAGCGCATATGGTCCAACCCCAGCCATCAGCTATGGACCCTTGGATGACCCTTCCTCCAGGGCTGCCTCCCTGCCCCAGCCACCACTCTTGCTGTCACTTGCTGTATGAAGGCCTGACCACAGATCCAAACTGAACTACTGACTCCCAAGGACCCTGGAAGAAATAAAAGCCATAATTGTAAATGTAGGCGCACATACCTCAAGATGCCTGCCACCTCCAGCGCCCCAGCGCCTGGATCTGTCCATCTGCCCACCCCAAGCTCCTGGCATTCATTGCTGTCCCGATCTTGAAAGAGTGTGTTCCAAACTCCCTTGGGTTCAACCCTACCTCTTGCACTGCTCTGGTCAGGATAGCTTTAAACTGATAGGCCATGACAGGCCTGCCATCTGCATGCTGAAAGAATGCCCCCCCCTTTTTTGGGGTTCACAGCCACATAAGCTTCCAGGACACCCCCAGTGGTGCTTCTACCAGGCACCAGTGGCCCCTCCATCCCTGGTCCATTTTACTCTTCCTAAGCCTCACCCATGCGCCCTTTTGGTTGCTATAACATCCCCTAATTCCAACCCAATGGCCTTCATAAATTGGGTGGGTAACTCCTACACCCTGAAAGCCCCACAAAAGGTCACCAAGAACATGGTGTCAAACAACAGTGCCTCAAACGGGGTCCAGAAAACCTTGGGAAGGGCCCCCCAAATGCTTTTCAGGATTGTTGGAGTGATGGGGTGCCTTGTGTCCTCGTGAGAAACCACTGACTTCCCCCACCTTTCCAGCACTTTCCGCACCTTGAAAGTCTTCTTGTTGTCGATGACCCCCAGAGCCTGAACCAAGACAAACCAGCAAGCTGCCTGCCCACCACCCCCGGCATGACCATGTTCTGCTTTGACAGCATGATATACTTGCACAGCTGTTCCACTGGAATGGGCCAATCCTCCGGCCAGCCCTGCCTGTACACCCAGGTAGTATTCTACCCCGCTCCTGTATACTTCCCTTGTCCTTGCTGCAATGGAATTATCTATGCAATTCCATGTCGAGCTGTAACTACCCTCCAAAATAAGGGAGGTACTGTCCTTGGCTGCTGCTCTGCTGCTGGAGCCAGCTCCTGAAAATGTTGCCACTGTGAACAAGATAAAGCATCAGCAATTCAATTGTCAACCCCGGGTATGTGTATGGCCTTGAATGTGATGTTCAACAGCAAGCATTTTAAAATGGAAAACGTGCATCAAGTACCCCAGTGGTCCCTTCGGCCCCAGCTGCCCATTGATGACATGGGCTACCCCCATGTTATCTGAGCAGAATAAGACCATGCGATCTGTCAGTTGTGGTCCCCATAAGCACAGTGCCACCACAATGGGAAAGAATTCCAGCAGCGTAAAGTTGGTGTGTAAACCTGCCTCCGTCCATTCCGGCAGCCAGCTCCCCACACACCATAGCCCCTGGAAGTATGCCCCAAACCCTAGGCCTCCTGCGACATCTATGAAGAGTTGTAGTGGTTTGCCTCCTTCGATGGCCTGCCACAGCGCCACTCCATTGAAGTGGCTGAGGAAGACCCTCCACACATTTAAATCCTCCTGGAATTCCTCCGTCATTCGCAGCCTATGGTATGATTTGGAGCACCCTTTGCCCAGCTTGTCCATATGGCACAAAAAGGGCGACCCATGGGGATGACCCGACATGCAAAATTGAGGTGTCTGACCAGCTTTTG
Organism: Neoceratodus forsteri; assembly: GCA_016271365.2. NCBI lineage: Eukaryota > Metazoa > Chordata > Ceratodontiformes > Ceratodontidae > Neoceratodus > Neoceratodus forsteri. Next base: position 239,190,721 of record CM057459.1, on the reverse strand, counting down.
CAACTGCCTCAAAGTCACCTTCTGGGCACCCACCATGAAGTCCACCATGCATCTGAGTATGGTAACCTTGTCCTGTTGCAAGTGGCAAAGCCTGTTGATGGTGTCAGTTTCAGACCACAAAAAGACAAAGACCCTTGTCGGGGATTCCACCTTCCCTTGTGCCATAGGCACCCCAAAGTCCTGACACATTGCCACAAATGTGACCAACGAGTTCTCGCAAACTGCCATCCTATCTAGTCCAATGAACAGAAAGTCATTGAGGTAGTGGACCGCCACCTGGTTACCTGACTGCTTCTGTGTCATCCAATGCAGAAAGCAACTGAATTTCTCAAATACTGCACATGCCATAGTGCACCCCATGAGCATGCAATTGTCTACATAGTACTGCCCCTCAGATTTTATGCCCAGCAGCTTCCTGTCATCTGGATGGACAGGTAGCAACCTGAATGCTGACTCTATGACTGCCTTTAAATAACTAGATTGGGATGAACTCCATTCAAAATAAAATATTTCCAGCTGAAAAACTGCAATTCATTTCTTTTATTTCACACCAAAAAGGTCCAGGCTACATTTTCGTGGCCGCCACCACTTCCTCAGGCCCCGATATATAGTACTGTGCACCGCATGGGGGGCTCAAAGTTGAGCCCATGAAAAGGAGGAACAACTCCTGGCCACCCGCAGGTGGGCTGCTGTATTGCAGGGCATAACACAGCAGCCGCCAGCCATGGGTGGCCACCCGCCCACCCAGAACACCTTCCACAAGCACCCATATGGGCCCTGGTAGACTAATGGTACCCCCCTTCCTCATGTTGGCCCGATCGTGGGCAAATTAATATCCCTGGTGGTCTAGTGGTAACCCCCTCCCTCCCTCCCGTAAACCCGATCGCAGGCAAATGTGCAATTAACATCCCAGGTGATCTAGCAGTACCCACCTACCTCCTGGTAGTCCAATCGCAGGCAGAGGTAAAACAAACCATGCCCTGGCGATCTAGTGGACCCCCCTCCCAATCCCGACCCTCCAATCACCTTCCGCTGTACCTATGTAATATCCCTGGTGATCCAGTGGATCCCCCCTCCCCACCCGAATCCTTGAAGCTGGTGATGAGGCAGTGCCCAAAGCCCTGGTGGTCCAATAGTAACCCCCCCTCCCCTCCACCCACAGAGGACCCCTGCCACCCAGCTCCCCCTGTCATCAGCGTGCAGCTGCACTCCGCCCAGCCACCCGCTGAATGACAGTTTACAGTATGATCTGCTAGCCAATTGGTCCACAGTGTGGACGAATGGGCTTGCACACCATACTGTACTACACAGGCATGAATCTGTAAATGAACCCACGGCTGGCGACTGCTGTGTTGCATCTTGCAATGCAGCAGCCTGCCTGTGGGTGGCCAGGAGTTGTTCCTCCTTTTCACGGGCTCAGCTTTGAGCCCCCCTATGTGGCGCAATTCAGGGTTGTGCCAGTATATGCGCTGCACATCCCGGGCTGAATATTGGGATGTGCCGCATATGGATGGGCACGCCCCCTGCATTTGTGCTGCATACATCACCATTGTGCCTCTGCGCATTGGGATTTGCGCTGCGCCTGGCAGCCTTTTGAATATCCCACCAGGGTGCAGTGCAGGGTTGCGCCAGTGCAACCCCTTTGAATATCTGGGCCAGGGTGAGAAGAAAGACTCACAGAATGATTTAGTGTTATTTCAGCCAAGAAGGAAAGCAGGGGAGGTGACTTTAAAGGCACCATAAGAGAGGAGCCATGTGGAAGTGGACTGTGAACAAGTTAAAGTAAGAGAATGGCAGGCTGAATTATGAATGGAAAAACAAATAAGGTGTAATGAGAACAAGGAAAATTAGGCAACTTTTGTCTCTCTTGTTTTGCTCTAGAATTGGAAAAGAAAAACCAAAAAAATAGAGACTGAAGGATGCTGTGAAAAATTGAAGGAGGTTTAAACAACAAGGTTTGTAGGAGTATACACAAACACGCTGTTATGGAGCTCATATTAAGAAAGCATAAATCTGATTAAGAAAGCAAAAATTTGTTTAAGAAAGTAAAAAGAAAGGATTATGAAATAGGGTGTAGTAACGATCAAATTTAAAAGGTGGAGATGAAGTCATGAGTTTGCTAAAAAAGAAAATGTTTTAGAATACTGCATATTTATGATGTTTTTGTATATTTTGTATTTGTAGAACAACACTGTATATTGGGGCCTGAGGAAGTGATGGTGGCCACGAAACTGTTGCCCGGACCTTTTTGGGGTGAAATAAAAGAAATGAAAAGCAGTTTTTCAGCTGGAAATATTTTATTTTGAATGGAGTTCATCCCAATCTAGTTATTTAAGGGAGTCAATTTTGTCAAGTTTTTGAGGATGACCCAAAATATAAAATAAAGGATAGAAGTTAAAGGGCAACCTGAACTCACATAGTAAACAAAGATCTATGTCTGCCTTTGCCATGAGTGCTCAGGAACCTGCCCAACACACTACCTCTACAACCCTATCGAACGATTCGTATTGCACTGCTGTATATTGCGGGTAGATATGGTCATTCACCGAGTCCCCTTCCAGGTAGGAGAAGTGATTTATCATTCTGAATTCCCCCAGTGCATTCTTTGGTACCAAGCTGATGGGTGATACCTTAAGTGGCGGCACGGTGGGGTGCTAAATAGAAACATAGAAACATAGACTTTGACGGCAGACAAGGACCGCTTGGCCCACCTAGTCTGCCCATTTCCCTACCTACAGGATAGGCCACAGATCCTAGTTAACCAACAGCCTATTTCTTCCTACCCCCCACAAGAATTGCCTTATGTCTGTCCCATGCATTCTTGAATTCTCCCACAGTTTTAGACCCCACAACCTCCTCAAGAAGGCTGTTCCATGCATCCACTACCCTCTCTGTGAAATAACACTTCCTCACATTGCCCCTGAACCACCCTCTATCTTTAAATTGTGTCCCCTTGTTCTTGCACATCTCTTTTCTGAAAGATGCTGCCCTCTTGACTTTGTTGATTCCACTGAGGGTACTTAAAAGTTTCTATCATGTCCCCCTCTCCCTTCTTTTTCTCAAGGGTATACATATTAAGCTCCTTTAGTCTCTCCTTGTATGGCTTCTCTTGCAGACCCTGCACCATTTTAGTTGCCCTCTTGATTGCCTCTATCCTGTCTATGTCCTTGCTGGAGATGGGGTCTCCAGAACTGGATGCAGTACTCAGATGGGGTCTCACCAACTGTCTGTATAGAGGGATAACAACTTCCTGTTTTCTGCTGCTGATGCCTCTCCTATGCATCCCAGTATACCCCCAGCTCTCCCTACTGCCTTCTTATATTGCTTGCAACCTTAAGGTCATCTGATATGATTACCCCAGGTCCTTCTTTCCTTTTGTTGTTGTTACTACCTGCCCTCATTGTGTATTCTTCCCCTGGGTTCTTGTTTCCCAGGTGCATTATTTTGCACTTCTTTGCATTGAATCCTAGCTGCCATACTTCTGACCATTCCTCCAACCTTGCCAAGTCCCTTCTCATCCTTTCCACGCCTCCTTGTGTATCAACCCTGTTGCAGATCTTTGTGTTGACTGCAAAGAGGCATACTTTTCCTTCCAGTCCCTCTGCAATGTCACTTATGAAGACATTAAAAAGGACTGGACCCAGTACTGAACCCTGCGGTACCCCACTAGTAACCTCTCTTTCTTCAGAGTGGACTCCATTTACAATTACCTTCTGTGTCCTGTTGTCCAGCCAATGTTTTACCCAAGCTACCACCCTGGGATCCACTCCAGGCTGGTTAATTGACTATTAATCTTTTGTGTGGGACTGTGTCAAATGCCTTGCTAAAGTCTAGGTAGGCCATGTCCACAGCCCTCCCTGGTCTACTACTTTGGTCACCCAGTCAAAGAAAATCTATTAGATCTGTCTGACATGACCTTCCCGGGCCAGAACCCATGCTGCCTTGGGTCCTGTGCCCCATTGGCCTCTAGGTACTCAACAATTCTTTCCTTCAGAAGTGACTCCATCACTTTCCCTACCACAGAGGTCAAACTGACAGGTCTGTAGTTTCCTGCCTCTGCCTTGGTCCCACTTTTGAAGGGGAATCACATCTGCCTTCCTCCAGTCCTCGGTACCACAACATCCTCCCATGATTTATTAAAAAGAGTAGCCAGTGGTTTCACTAGTTCCACCCTTAATTCTTTTAGAATTCTGGGGTGAATTCCATCAGGCCCCATTGCTTTGTCCACCTTCAGTTTTAGGAGTTCTTGCAGAACCCTTTCTTCTGTGAAAAGACTGGGATCGACCCCCCCTATCAAGAGTGCTTCTGTTAATTGGATTAGGCACTTCCTCCTTCTCTTTTGTGAATACTGAGCAGAAATATTCGTTCAGTATCCCTGCTTTTTCACTGTCCCCCTCTGCCCACCCACCGTTCATTCTAACCCTCCCCAGCAGCTTCTCCTTCTCCAATTTCTCCCAGATTACCTGTTGATGATCTTGCACAGATTTCAGGTTCCCGGCTTTGTGCCTTCCCCGGGGCCATCATATTGGATCCTGAAACCCACCATGACTCCTTCCTCAAACAGGTTTGTGGCCTCCCTGTCCGGGTACTGGGCGGGCAGGTTTGTTGCCTTGTGGCTTCCCTGGCTTCTTGTTTGCACCCTTCAATCCCCTTCTCAGGAAGTGCACTGAGGCACAGTGGATGAAGAGGTGTTGTTGTCCACAGACCAAACAGGTGTGCTGAAAACAACATGCCACCCGAGTGCACTTCACTTGGTTGTAGGCATAGCATGCATGTGTTGGGGAGTGGCCACCTCTGCTTTCTGTTGCAGGGCCATCTACAGTGGCAGGCCACTGTCAGTGTGCACTACTCCCCCCATGCATGACATCCACCAGAAGGGTCATATCCACCATTCCCCACCCAAGGGTACTGTCCTCCTGCCCCTTCTCCTAAACTCCTTGTCATACTCTAGCCATGCTACCCTCTCTTTTCCTACGGTGCATGAGTGTAATCCTGTTCTGGTAGGTGTATAACCCCAGCCCTTGGTCCTTGTCTGCCTGCAGGATAGTACCTGTGTAGATGGGGAAAGCCGCAATCCAGTTTTCAAAGTGCGAGGCACCCTTGGGGGTTTCTTGTTGGACTCCTCTGCCTTCTCCTTCTTCTTCTCTTCCCGCTTAATTAGCCTATTTAACAGGGAGAACATGTCTACATACTCCCTGTTTCTGATTTGCTGTCTAACTTTGTCCATGAGGTGGGACCCTAACTGCTTATCTAACCCAGCATAGGAGCTCGGCGGGGGAGGAGGAGTCTTGGAAGTAGCCAGGGCAGGAACACCAGCCGCCCCAGCGGCCGAATATTTCCCTCCAGCTTTTTCCACCATTGCTGCCATTAGGTCCAGAAGCCTCTCTAATTTAGCTTCCATCACCGCCTGCTCCGAACTGCCCACTGGGAAGGCTCCTGGGGCCCTTTCACCCTCGGCGGTGACCTACCACCTGGGGGGGTGTCAACCTCTGCTTCTCCTCCTGTAATCTTGGGCTCCTCTCCCAGGGCCGCATTAAGCGCATCTCCATCTCTCAGTTGCCTTACCTCAGCTCATTGCTTACCTCCCCTAGGTGTCCTGGGTACCTTTGCTGGTGGTGCCACCCAGCCCTTCGCCAGCCGCTTCTTTGCTGGCACCCCTCCAGCTGCTGACATCGATAGGCCCTCCAGACCCTCAATGCAGGCTTCCAGCTATGCTGCCCCCTTCTTCTAGTACATCTCCCACAGCTGTGACTCCAGGCCCTCTGTGGCCTTTGCTGAAGGCTTCCTCTATCAGGCTGACATATTTCCTATAACACACTGAAAGCCCCCCCTGTCCCCAGAGACTAGTTATACATGCCAACACACTGCTCCACCGGGCACCAGTGGATACTGGGAGCCGCATCCTCCAAACACCCGCTTCACCATCCTTCTCTTTGAGAGGGGCTACTCCACTGGCCCATCCCCCCCGTGATCTCCCGAGCCCGAGCTCTATGCATCTCCATCCACAGCCCAGGATACCATTGGAGGAGGAGGTGGTGGGGAGGATTTCTCCCACACGTGTCATGATGCCTCTTTAATGATTTATATAATATGTATTTCCTGATTTTTAATATTGATTTATAATCATAATAATAGCTGCACTGCACTAAAGGGCAGCGACATCTCAGCCTCACTATGCCAGCGGAGGTTGTGAACATTCCCCCTTCTTCCCCATGGTCTGATGAGACTCGAACTTGGGTCATCTACTTAACCAGGACTCCCAGTCACCAGTTCTCCCTGGCTGATGGATACCCCTCCATCCTGTGCTGGTGATGCCACCTTCCATCGATCCCATTTCTGTTATCTCTTGAGATATATATATATATATATATATTTTTTTTTTCTTACTTTGCCTGCCCTAATTACTTGCCATGAACCCTACTGCAAGCTGGTTGGCAGTAATCTCAAGCTGTCGGCCGCCATGCATCACGATGCCAGCCCCAGGATGGCCACCAAGAGTCTCGCAAGACTTTGCAGTCAATCCACATGTGGCCACCTCTCACTATGTCCCCCAGAAAGCCTGATCCAGCCACTCAGTCAGCCCTTCATGGCCTCTGCCCTCCGTGGTTGGCTGTCGGCACTTGCTGAGCTCTCAACCCAGCCCGCCCTTGCCTTGATGGATGATCACCCTCGCAAGCACACCACCGGAGAGCAGAGAGGGCAGGCCATACTTGGCCCCATGCTTCTCCCCACAGGAACTGCCTGCCCCCTGAAAGACCAGGTTGTGGCCGGAAGACCCCCATGGAGGTGCCAAACTGGCACCAGGACTGCCCGCACACAGTGAGGTCCCCTGATCCAGCCACCACTGCCATGGACCACCAGATAGCTCTGCTACATCTGAGCCCCGCTGGAGCTACCGGAGCAGCAGAACAATGGGACCAAACTCCACCATGCAGCTCTACCAGCACTCATCCACACTTGCCGGTACCCAGACTGATTCTTGATATTTACTTTCTGTCTGTGCAAGAGTGGGGGCTGACCGAAATGGGCCAAGGAGCACTGTGCTGATTAAAATCCCCAGAAAGAACCATTCAGCATATTCACTGGTGGGCATTGGATTAAGCCCAGATTCCCAGGATCAGAGCCCAGAGCCTAGCCACTGCCACATTGCCTAATAATGATGCACTTCCCCCCTTGCCCTGACCAATCCAGCCCTCAGGCCTCATGCTCCCTCTGGCCTACTAGGTCCTTACCTGTCTAACCAGCTGACCACATGTCCTGATCCTTGCAGGGCAAGAGGAGAAAGAGGAGGGACTGCTGGCTAACATCCCTAGAAATTCCTATTTCTCCTCCCCCCCCACAGAATGTGACCCCCCCCCCAAGTGGGAGGCCCTCGTGGTCCCATGTCCAATCCCTGGACCCTGCTTATTTTCCTCAAGACCACCTCTATCTCCCCCCTCCCTTATCCTTCCCAGATGCAGGGGAGAATGGCCCCAGATTAACTATGGCTGCTGCCATCTGTTGCAGCCTCTGCAGAGTGTGTATGTGGGGGGGGGGTGAGGGGAGCATTCTACTACTGGAATAATGCAGAGCTTTGAATTCTTCTCTTCCATGGTAAACAATCACACAGTGTATTGAGTATGAAGAAAGACAGATGACTGACAGATAAAAAGAAAATCTGTGGAAGGACTATTTTACATTATTTAGCAACATTTTAATATATTTTTTGTGACTGATAACTTTTAGAATGTTCTTTTTTTAAAAGTTGCCTATGGGCCCAATTTATGTAAGCAATAAGACATGGTTGGGTGTTGGTAATATTGAGATGCTCGCACACTCAGAGGCTTAAGGCGCTCAGCCTGCAGCCTCGTGCCTCACTACACCTCTGAATGTACGGGTATCTCAGTACTACCAACACTCAGCCATGTCTTATTGCTTACTTGTTACTGGGGAAATGATTATGATGTCACCAACAGTGGATTGTGACTTTAGCCAAGGAATAAACAGCAGGAGCTACCCATTGTATTGTACAAGGATTGTGTTCCCATATAAATGAATCAAGTAATAATAGGAAGGAATAAAAAAGGAATAACATTAACAGAAATAAAGAAAACCTTGAAACTTAACATAAACTGATTTTGTGTCTAAAATATTATATTTTTTCAGAGTATATTGAGAAGTACTAACTGACTGAAACCACCAGGCACCATAATCCTATGAAAGTAGAACAGAATTTCAAGCATGCCTGCAAAATGTATTTATTTATTTAATTTTTGTTCACTGGGTAGGGTACACAAGACAGGTAAATGCCTATTTGCAGGTACCACCTAGGAGAGTACATCAAGATACAATAACAGAAGAGGAATACATGATACAGATAGTTGCCATGGTCAGCTAACAAATAATAACATATGGGGAGCCTTTATAACTGATTCCTTAGTAACGTTTTTTAGTCTTGTAATCCCACTGTTCTGATGCCATGTGCTGCTAAACCAGACAAGTGAGATTAAAAGTTTAAACACCAGCAGTTAGCAAAAACCCATTTATAGAAAGCCGTTCATGATAGTGTACACTGATTTAAAACACAAATTCCACAGTGGTTGCTTACTTCGTGGCTCTCCAGAGCTTCTGCAGTCTCCACCATTGTTGATTCCCAAAACCCCTCCAGTGCACATCGAAGATGTTACCCAGCATGCAATTATCACATGATTGCAGTTGGCCAACTGCATTGTTTTCCAGGAACTGTTTGTTTTTAATTAACTTAAAAAGGTCATGAGTTCATTGCTTGTCATCGTTCGCAAAGACAGTTTTAAAAATGTAGTAATTAGTTAATTATTTTAAATATGCCCTTGTACTGGTGGTATGCCACCCTAACAGTGACATTTCTACGGCAACATGCATCGATATCGACAACAGTGCCATGCCACGGTAGAAGTGCCACTGGAAGGGGGCAACCACTTCCCTCAACCTGCACCCCCTTCCCGAACTAACTCCAACCTGGAGTTAGAATACATTAATTTGGGGGGTGCGGGATGGAGCTCCCAGTGTCGGGGGTTCAGAGGGAAAAGCCCTCCAATGAAAAAACAGAGTCCAAAGTGTGTGGTTCCATATTGACTGCAACTCACAGTCGACATGGAACCTGGCTCTGTACTGACAGTCGCGGTGTTTTTTTTCAAAGCGCAGTGGTAGAGCCGTACTGGTGATCCCTGTTCATAAATAAACAGACTTGATAATTGTTATAGATCTGTCTTGATTGACGACGTAAGGTAAGGGAGATAAATGTTGTACCAGTGGTTTCTAAATATTATTTTTTACATTTGCTCAGGCTGTTTTTTTACCCCAAGCACTATAAAAGACAGTGCCTGAGTATCGTGTTATTAACCGTACTTAAAAGGCATACATTTAGTACCTGCTTGTTCCATGCTTTCATTGTTTATACAGAGGACAATGCCTGAGGATCGGTTGTTAACCATGGCAGTTGCCATGATGACCGTAAACCTCTCGAGCTGCGCTCTCGAGGTTTACCAGGTTGGCATGGCAACCACTTGAGTTGGTTACACCATGGTTAACAACCGATCCTCAGGCATTGTCCTCTGTATAAACAATGAAAGCATGGAACAAGCAGGTATTAAATGTATGCTTTTTAAGTACTGTTTTCGGAAGGGGATATAATCTTTCATCATTTTTAGCTAACACTGGCTGCTATCTGTATTACGTACTCCTATTGTGTTATAATATTGTGCCCTGATATACTCTCCCTGGTCATACCTCAAAATAGGAAAATGGGCTTCAGGGATGTAGTCAGGCAGCAGTATGCAAGCTACATTATTTAACTGCATGAAACAGAAGAGTGTGTGCGTGTGTGAGTATGTGTGTTTGTAGTTCTGTACTTCAGCTGAGGTTTGCACTTTTATAAAAAGTTAGGCTCACAGGAATAAGTCTTGTTTTTCCCCTTTTTCACATAAATTTGTTTTACATTCCATCGAGACACTAGGCCCCGAGATGGCATTGCTACAGAACAGACTGGATGGACCAATGGTCTTTTTCTGCTGACATTGTGTATATTTTTATGTTACATAAATCTAAACTTGTTGGATGGTCCTGGCTGAGCAGGGCATTAAGGCTGGCCAAAATTAGAAAATTCATATTTTGTAAAATTTTCACAAAATTGCTCAAAAGTTTGCAAAATGTTGTGGACATTTCTGAAATTCTTTAATTGGCCATAACTCAGTATTATAGCTAGAAATCTGAATTTGGTATGCATATTGCTTGGATGGGGCCCTAAAAGGATACCAAGTTTCATGACATTTGGACAAGGGGTTGGGAAGTTATAGGAGCTCAAAGTGAAGCAATTTAATTTTTTTAACTTTATTTTTTAATTTTATCTGCAGTGTAATTCAGCACTAAATAACGTAGGTAGGGATAATCACATTTGATACACTCCTGAGCATATTACATTTTAACAGTAAGAAAACTACTTTGTTCCTAACTCTGTTACATCACTGAGGGGTATTCCTAGATAATTCTATCCTGTAACATATGCTAAATAGCCTTGTCTGCCATGAGCAGGGGATAATTCATACATGCATCTTAAAAGCATTGTTTCTCTTAGTATACTGTAACGTTTGCTCCCCTATGCCTGACATAACTATTAAGCAATAATAGGCATCCCCTTAAGAAAACATCACACACTCGAAGCCAACTGTATATAACACTGAATCCTCTTATTTTTTTATTCTTTACCCTTACTACAAACATCCCGCTGTCAGGGAAGTGTAATTTACCAGGAAAGAGACAAATATTCTACATAGCCCTGTAACAGCAGCATGCACAGAAATCCTACAAATACTGGTATTATTTAAACTTATCACCAGGCAAAGGCATACCTCTGTCTTTTCTGCTTTTAAATTAAAGGCTGACAGTTACTTATGCATTCTATCTCCTCATCAAAGTCCTTTTCCCATCATTGAAATTCTTTCTCAATTTTCTCCAATATTTTGGCAGCATCTTTAGAATCAGAAAAATGGTAGGTCTTGTCCCTGTACTTTACCTTGAGACTGGCTGGCATCAGCAAGAGGTGTTGGACCCCCAACTGCCGCAATTTGGTACACATTTCATCAAAGTTTTTGCATCTCTGCCGAGTTTCATAATTCAGGTCGGGGAAAGGTGGACCCGACTATCCCTCCATTCTGATAGGCCCTTCTGTTTAACTTTAAGCAGAATAGTGTTTCTTTCCATCACTGACCCCAGTTTGACCAGGATGGTTCAATGTTGGTGGTTGTTAGTTGGACAGCAATTTTGGTATCCTCTGGGGGTAATCTGGTAAGTTTTTATTAACAAAGGAGCTGTGGGTAATTGATAGTGTTCTGTCAGCCATGCGTCAATAAATACTGAGAGACTGTCCCCTTCGATTACTTCTACTAAGCCCAGGATTAGTATATTTGTTTCTAGAATTGAATTTGCCAAATTCTCCAGCCTCTTTCTAAGGATTCCATTTTCCTAGGTTAAACCAGTAGAGACAGTGAGAGCTCGATCAGCTGTCTGAGAAGCTGTTTGAGTATCCATCATAAGGGAGCTGATTTTATTGTCCATCAACTTAAATTGCTCTTGAAAGTCCGACATCTGTTTATCAAGAGATTTTATGGTTCGCAATAGTGCAGTATTAGTTAGATTGTGAGGTGTCACCATCTAAAGCAGGCTGCTGATCCTCTTTGCTGGATCCCAGATGTGGCTTTTCCAGCTGGGCTCCTTCTCTGCCTGCACCTGCCTGGTTGTTTGATCTTCCCCTTGTTAATCATCAGTGGACAAAACAGCAGAAATCTGATATGTTTCTGCTCTGCTTGACTGTATCTATAACCTAGGAATGATTGTAAAAGGCTGTAGATAATAATTTACTATTAATTTGTACTAAATGCCCTGAAGTAGTGCAGAGCCTCATGGAGTTGTTGCTTCTTGCTCGGCAGTTGACTACACCACCCACAAGCAATTTAATTTTTCACGTGAAAATTTCTGAAAATGTTTCTATGCTTGCAATGTAGTTACCACTGGAGCTAGAAAATTGAAAATTTATATACATACTTTCTGCATGCCGGCGCTGCAGCGACAACTTTACAGTGATGTCGTTGACAGCAACAGTATCAACAGATCACTGTAAAGTCCGCTTGGGATCCCGGCATAGCTATCCCTGAATCAGCTCTGATTCGGAGTTGATTACAATAAAATATGGGGGGTATGGGGGGTAGAGCCCCCACATGGAGGGTGTGGGGGGGCACAGCCCCCTGCAAAACACTTTATTCTTCTGACGGCACAATGCTGACTGCAATTGCAGTCGATATGCAGCCGTCGCTATAACATCGGGTCAACATATTTTTGTCGAACTAACATTGTAGATCCCATACTTTCTTGAAAGATACATAGAAACTGCTAAACAGAGAGGACATTGGTTGTGTAAAATGTATCTGGCACACTGCAAGAATTTAGGTTAGTGCACAATGATGTCTATAACTATTCTTCATGCTTCGTCACTCATGTTTGTGACCTGAAACTTAGCACCACTATTCTTTTACTATGGAGCCTCCAATGAATGCTACCTTATTGCCACTTTATCCAGCCTTTCCCTTCCTCTTCAATGGCGACTCAAGTCTATGACTGGGCAAACTGTATGCTCATGGCTTTGACTAAAGTATCACAACATTCCACAGTTTCTCAGAAGTTCCTGAAATTCAACTTTAATTACTGATATTATTTTGGAATCTTTGGCTGCTTATAACTTGGCCAGCCTTTGAGCAAAAGATAAGAGATTTGACACAGATACAGCATCTTTTTTCCTATCTTGGTCTTTCTCCCGGACAAACTACATCTTTCAGGGATATACCCTGATCAGGCTAAACCCAGCTATCATATAGTTGTCTACCAGATTTTTCTCCAACTTTTTTTTCCCTCCCATCTCACTGGTGAGGGAAATGTTTCTGTCAGCCTCACACAGCCACAGTTTCTCCTGTGGCAGAAGCAAGCTTCATGGCCCAGCTGCAGGGGTCACTGTATTGGTGGAACCCACTGCCAGCCCTCCCTAAATGAGATAACTTGCTGAGCAGCAGCTGACTTAGCCACGGCCTGCCTCCCAACATGACTTCTTGGGCTCACTTCCGAACCTGACTCATCAGCATGGCAGTGTGATGCTCTGCTGCTGGGCCATGAGAGTGGCCCTGAAGCCTAACATTTATCAATGAACCTACTAAATTGGTGATATTCTGTGCTCAAATTTTAAAGGTATAGCGGCTTAAAATTCTGCAGTTTACATAATTGCAAAATGTAATTTTGAAATTGCCAAACGTTTGGAGGGTTATGAATCAGTGACCTTTAAAAACAGAGATTTGAAACTTGGTACACTTCAGTATAGACCTTGGTAAAGTCAACATACCAAATCTGGTGCAATGTGGACAAATACTTTTAGTTTACATAATTCCAAAATGTAATTTAAAAAATTTCTGAATGCTTGTAGGCCTCTAACTGAGTCACCTCTGAAGACCAAGATCTGAAACGTGGTGTACTTCTGTACTGACCTGGTTAAAGTCTCATACCAAATTAGTGCAGTTTGTACAAATGTTGTGTAAGTTATATGGAAATAACAGAAATTGCACTTTTGGTGAAATTTTGTGAAATTTTTGCAATAATTTCATAACATTTTGCTGAAGTAAAATTGGAATTTTGCCAGAATTTAGGTGGCGGAAGATAAAGTTCACCTGATCCTAGGTAGTATACAAGTCACTTTTTTGAGGAATTGTGTTTATTACTGAGCCTCAGATGCATTTGTTTTTTTGTAACTCGAGTTTACTGAGGTCAGGTCAAATTATAATCAAATTCCCACAGCAAACATGGTACATGAATACAGTATGAGATTACATTGTACAGAATGGATCATGGAAAAATGAACTGGTATTTTCAGTGTAATTGAAGCCATCCTGTCACACAGAATGTTAATAAAAGAACTTTATGAAAAATAAAAAACAAACTATGAACCTGATAGTAGTAGTAGTAGCAGCAGTCCTTATTTGTTTGTGGTGCCCTTCCCAGGAGGCCCAAGGAACAATTACAAAAAAATAATAAGATATATAAAATACATAAATGCTGACTCTCAGCTCTATTCAATGCAATTAAAACATCAATAAATAAAAATGTTAAATATTTAAACATTTAAATATTTATAGCTGATATACTCATTTAATCCCCAAATGCCTGCTTTATAAACATACAGTAAATGTTTTCAGACCCTGTTTAAAAGCCTCAACTGAGGGAGCCTCCCTCAAAGTCCTAGGCAAATAATTCCATAGGACCAAGTCTGCCATCTCAAATGCCCAGTCCCTGAATGATTTTAATCTTGACCTCAGGACTACCAGGAGGCCTTCCTCAGTGGAGCAGAGATGGTGACTAGGAACATGAGAATGCAGGAGCTCTGACAGGTAACCTGGGCCCAGACAATACATGGCCTTCTTGGTCAGGAGACCCACTTTAAAGGAGATATCCCACTTCAGTAGCAGCTAATGCAGTTCACACAGTACCAGTGACACATGACAGGATCTCGAGAAGCCTGTCAGCAGCCAGGCTGCAGTGTTCTGCAACAGCTACAGGTGTCACAGTACCCCTCCCTTCACTCCAAAGTATAGAGTGTTGCAATAGTCGAACCTTGAGGTCACAAGTGCATGTACCATTATGGACAGGTTGTCAGTTGGGACAAGGGACTTAATCCAGCTGATATCTCATAACTGATAAAAGCCACTCTGGACAGCCGCTACCACAAAATCCTCCAGTGTTAGCTCATTGTCCAGGATGACTCCCAGATTTTTCACCTTGGTAGAGGCTAATAACCTAGAGGGGATGAACCAAAGTCCAGCCTCCCCTTTGGAAGACACAACTTCCTCCCTTTGACCCGGCTTCACCACTAGCACCTCAGTATTCTCGGGGTTCATTCTCAACCAGCTTGATGACATCCAGGACTGGATCTCGGCCAAGCATTTATTAAGCACATCGACTGCTTCCTGTGTCCCAGGTACAAAGGACAGGTCGAGCTGAGTATCACTGGCATAGCAATGAAACCCAAGCTCATAGCTTCTAATAATCTCACTCAGGGGGAGCATGTATACTGTGAGCAACATAGGTGACAAGACCGATAATGTTTATGCGAGATTGAGAAGAATAAGAATCGAACACTCTCCCTATCCCTCACCCTGAGCAAGTCATTAATCACCCCAAACCAGTGCTGTCTCTGTGCTGTGCATTGTCCTAAACCCAGACTAGATGGGGCTCATAAATGTTGAAATCAGTAAGGTGTGTCTCAAGCTGTAGGGCAACCACTTTCTCAATAACCTTCCCCAAAAAGGGAAGGTTAGAGACCGGACTGTAGGTCACCAAGACATTCCTGGTCCAAAGATAGCTTTTTTAGCAGAGGCTTCACAAAAGCACTTTTCAGTGACTTTGGAAAAGCCCCTCCTGATAAGGAAAACTGGACAATCTCAACAAACACTGGACCTAGCTGCCTCATGCAACTCACTAGTAGTTATGTTTGGCCTGGATCCAGATTACAAAAGATTGGCTGCAGCACAGAGATTATCTCACATACCTCATTCACCATCACCCATTGAAACTCTCCCCAGGACTACTGAGCCCTTCCCTGACTCCCAGGCTCCACCCTGCTAGGTTGTACCAACCCACTTGAGGAGATCCCTGCCCTAATGAAGGACACCTTATCCAAGAAGAACTGAGTGAACTCCTCATACTTTGTAGGTGAAAAAGATTTCACGGGCTCCAGACAGGTCAGATGTAAAAGCCTGTTTACCATCCAAAAGAGCTAAGCCAATCGGTTCCCCCAGCAGCCTTAAATAGAAAAGCTGCCTTCTTACCATATATTACCTGTGTACGTTTCATACTGTTAACCTTTGTCACAACTGCCATAGTTGTGGTGAAACTTATTTTCTTTGGGTTGGTATTGGTGCACTCCCCTCATCCTATGATGGGTCACTCCTCTTAAAGTGCTATTATGCAGTCCTATAAGCAGGAGGCACTAGGTTAAATCAAAAACAAATATATCACAGTCAAAACCGCATATGAAATACTGCACTTCAAAAAGTAACGCTCCACTAAAACATCAACCACAACAACAAAGCCAATGATAGTGGTCAATAAACACACTGATCGCTACCATGGCTAACAAAAAACAAGTAAATTGAGTTTTTTGGGGGGGGCTTTGTCCCTCGCACTCTCATTCATGTGCAGCTTTGCCCCATGCACCCACTGAACTTAAAAGAACAAAGTCTCCATGGGGTTGCAACTCAGAGAAGGGAGGAACTTGGGGGGATTGTATCTGTGAGGGTGGGGGCAACAGTGTAGGATGGGGAGAACTTGCAAAAATAAAACGTGGGAAGGGGAGAAGAAAAGTGTAACCCCCCTGCAAATGGGGGTTCCCAAAAGTCTTCCAGGAGCTTGTCTGAGTGCTCCAGGTCTGGGTGGCGTTTGGAGAAATGCCGTTTCAATGTGGGCGCAGAGTGCGCTATGAAAGCCTCCAAGTACTGTCTCTTTAAGAGCTGTCTGCTTGCAGACATAATTAGTTTAACTGGGGGGACTGTGTGTGTTTAAGCCCAAGTCCAGCCCGAGCTGCTGGCTAAGTGTTCTGTTTCTGTTGTCACTAAGTGGGCAGAGTGAGCACTCTTGGAGGATGTAACTAATTCTGGGGAGAAAGGCAGAGTATTCATGAGCATGTAGTTTGTCTAACCTGCTTCTTTTGCAGTATGAACTGTTTCTAATCTGTTTCTCCATTTTGGTCCTGGACTGCCGAGTTGGACCAATCAGTGTGTGAGGACTCTAAGATGGAGTCTGCTGTGGGTGAATCAGAACTTGGACTCTCATTTGGAACCTGCTATAATGGGGCTGTATGGCAGGTGCCTCTGGGAATTGTAGTTTGGACCTTGGTGCTTTTTTGCACCAACAGAGGGAGCCCTGCTGTGATTGACAGCCAAACCAACCAACTGAACTTGTGCGAGCCTAAAGGAAATGCCCTGCACTGTTGCTGGCAAGGAAGAAGCAAGTTGACTGTGAAAGAAGAAGGAGCTCTGTTGCTAGTACGGAGAGTAGTTTGCATGGGAAGTGCATGTGTAGGCCCCCTAGTAGGTCTGCGGATGTTAGTACAGCTAAAGTGGACTGAATCTGAGCTGTTGTAGAAGGAAAAAGAAGCAGAAAGTGTGGAAGCCAGGCTTGCCCTGTAGAAGACTGAAGATTTTGCTGAAGAGCGATCGGCCTGTCAGGAACTGAAGCTGCTGTGAGTGCTCCTGGGTGTTTGCAGTGTTTTGCAATCGGGATCGAGGAGCAGCCTGCCTGGTATAGTAATTTCCTTTACATATGAATGTGCTGGGTGCTTGTGGGGGATCGAGGTTTATTTCCGCTTTACTGTGAAGTGTGTGCTGAAGCTGGAAGCAGAACCCTGTTTAATTAGGACTGAATCCGCCTACTATCAAAAGCAGTTGGGCCCTGTCATGAGGGTCTTGTCTCCACGCCCTGCTTCTCTGGCAATCCAGAGCAACCATCCATCCTCCATCTGGTTCTCTGCTTGGGGTATTGTGAGTACAAAGCAGGGTAGCTCCCTGCACCTTTCATTTGATCCAGGTGTGTCAGCTGATTGCATTGTGTTTCTTTCTATGAACTGAACCATCCAGTTCCGGATTACAAGTGTGTGTTGTGCATATATTTTCTTTTTGCAGGACCCCATCTATCTACACCAGCTGGCCAACCCCGGGCAGTGGACCTGGCTAGCCCCCCCCCATCCTGGGTACCCAGAGAGTGTGACATTTTGGACCCTATATGCATGCACAGTACTGTGATTTGAATATTTCCAAACCAAATCAACCTGATTGCCCCCTCCTTGTTACTGCCCCCTCTAATAAATCAGATTTGTTGTTATTGAACTATATGCTGTCTGTGGTGTCAGTACATGTAGAAAAAGCATTGCATTGTGTTTGTGTATATTGCCTAACCTTGTTTTACAGGGGGTCCTCAGAGACGTGCTGCAAGACATCAGTCCTGAGGGTAAGTGTTACTGTATGTGTAAGAAGTGTGCATTTGTGGGGTATTGGGAAGGTTCCCACTAGTAGGAACAAAGGAGGGTCACAGTGTCCCAGAGGGCTGTGCCCAAGCTAGTTTAACCACTACCAACCCTGCCCTCCGGGTGGAGGCACCCGTCACTGGACCTAGGCCCCTTAACCTGTCACTAGCCATACAGGCAGGGGTAGTAGCCCTTGGGATAGCGCCACCTAGGGGTTACAAAAGCACAACAGCAGGGAGACCAGGAACAGAATCCTGGTCTCCAGGATGCTGCACCACCCTAGCTGCTCGTGGCCTTAGCCCCCTGCACCATGGGAGCAGTTTGGCAATGTGTCACACAGTTCATCAATTTTCATCTTCCTCCCATGATACGACAGCTACAGGGATAGTGTTAACTGATTTGCGTTATGCTATGCCTGTAGCTGCCATGTCAGATGCTATTTTTCCAGCACTGACCTTCCTGCATTGTAATCCCGGCGACATATTCACTGGGCAGGTAAGCAGGGTCTCACCCTCCCCTACATTCCTCTTAGTGATTAGATTTGTGCTAGGTAGTCATCACATTTCTTCCATTTATCATTGTACTATTCTCTGGTAAGGTACAAATTGGTTGTAATTTGTAATCTGGCTCATTTGATCTATTCTGGCCCACCACTCCAGTATCAAGGGTACCTCTGCTGATAGCCAGTGGGACATATTTCCTTTAATTACCAAGATACATAACATATTAAATAACTCCCTTTGGCTAAAGGGCCCTGTCCCCAGGACTGGAAGGCCTAGGAGAAAGTATAAGTAATCTAAGTGGATTGTCTGGCTCCACATCCAGCTCAGTCCTTTGTGGCTATCTCGCCAGTATCACAGTAAAATGGGGTAGTACCAGAAAATGTAGTAGTGATCTCCCCAGCTCCCGCACCCCCTGCAGCAAGTATCCAAGCCAGATGAAACAAAATGGGAGGTTGTGGTCGTGGTATAGAAAAACCTTATCAATATTTTCCAGTGACATTTTTGGCAGTTTGAGGAAGACAAGACCTTCCAACCCCCCTGAAGTATCTTCTCCTAAACTGTATTGCTGATGGGTATCCTGTCCTTTATTTCCCATCTATGTCTAGTGATGCTTAATGTCTTCCCTCTGGCTCTCCTTAGCAAAGAATAAATCTTGGAACTGTATCTTCCTGGATCTCAAAGCTGTATGGTCCAGTAAACAATCTCCCCATTTCATGAGGTCTCTGCTAAGGTCTCCCCTGGCAGCACGAGTCTGCTCCTGAACCTGGGTTGCTGGCGTGGCGCAAGCTGTGGCATCCAGTGCCTCAAACCTCAGCATCACTGGGCCAGCCAAGACTCAAGGTATAACTTTAATCTCCAAGTTTTAAAGTGTAGGTGTTTATGTACGCTTTCCTTTTTATTTTCAATATCCTGTAACCAACATCTAAAATTAGTTATCTTTGTGTTATTTACTGTTTTCTTATTCATTTAATTAGTAAAGCCTTTGGTTTTTTGTAAAGTAATTCTGCCTATGTCTTTTGTGTGGGCTGCCTTGGTAAGGGTTGTTCAGATGATACCACACCTGTGTGACTATTTTAAGGCTAAACACTATCAAAAGTGAAGTACCACTAGGGACTTCATGACGAAAGGAGGGAAGGAAATATGAAGGGTCTCAAGAGGAGCCTGTGGGGGTTTGAACTGAGCTCTGCATTTCTGGAGAAAGACACACAATATGGTGTATAGGGCACCCCAAAGCCTATACACACCTGTGGCTTTCTGGTTTGCAGTGCAGTGGCAGAAAGGGTTCTACCCCAGGAACACAGACTTGAGACTGTATTTGTATCCCTTCGCATGAAATGAGGGTGCCCTGGAGATCACATGATGGGCTTGGCTAACTAGCTGCTCTCCCTACAGGCTCATGCTCACCTCCTCAACCATCCGTGTTAATCGAGCTCTAAAGTAAGTTAAATTGCCTAACAAGCAGCTAAATCACTCTGCACTGCCTATCCGTGAGGATCCTGCCCTTTATTGCATCGCAATTGGCCTGTTTTAGTCACGATGGAGGCAGGCATGAGGCCGGCCTTGCTGAGACACACCCTCCCGGTCTCACCTGAGAAGCAAGCTAAGAAGGCTAAACAACATCAGCAATCCTCCTTCAAGCAAGCAGGCACCCTGCCACACTTGGTGCCACTCACAGAAGAGAAATTTCTGGAGGAGCTGTTGCCTTTCAGGGAAACTCTGCATGAAATAGCTTTGGATCTTAAAAATGCAAGGAGTGAACTGAGGGACTTAAAAACTCGGATCTTGGATGCTGAAGCATGCACTAGCTCTCTGGAATCATGGAAGGATAGATCTGTACCAGAAATCACTAAGCTGAAACAACAAGTTGCCAAACTGCAGTTAAAAACAGAAGACCTGGAGTGGCGAAGCCAGAGGAACAACATTCTAATTTTCGGCTTGCCGGAAGGCGAAGAGGGCTCCTCCACAATCTCTTTCATCCAAAAACTGCTAATCAAGGTGACTGGCCCTTCCCCACACAACCCCAACTATCTGATGAAAGATGGGGAGGGGAGGGGAGGAAAGAACTCCTAAAACTCAAGGTGGACAAAGCAATGGGGCCTGATGGGATTCACCCCAGAA
This sequence comes from Neoceratodus forsteri, assembly GCA_016271365.2. Classification (NCBI taxonomy): domain Eukaryota; kingdom Metazoa; phylum Chordata; order Ceratodontiformes; family Ceratodontidae; genus Neoceratodus; species Neoceratodus forsteri. The sequence goes on along the minus strand of CM057459.1, from coordinate 239,170,033 downwards.
TCCTAAAAGAACTAAGGGAGGACCTAGTGACACCACTGACCACACTTTTTAACAAATCATGGGAGGATGGGGTGGTACCTGAGGACTGGAGGAGGGCAGATGTGATTCCCCTTCACAAAAGTGTGAGCAAGGCAGAAGCAGGAAACTACAGACCTGTAAGTTTGACCTCAGTGGTAGGGAAAATGATGGAATCACTTCTGAAAGAAAGAATTGTTGAATATCTAGAGGCCAGCGGGGCACAGGACCCAAAGCAGCATGGATTTACAGCAGGAAGGTCATGTCAAACAAATCAAATAGATTTCTTTGACTGGGTGACCAAAGTAATAGACCAGGGAGGGGCTGTGGATATGGCCTACCTTGACTTTAGCAAGGCATTTGACACAGTCCCACACAAAAGATTAATAATCAAGTTAGCCAGCCTGGGAGTGGGTCCCAGGGTGGTAGCCTGGGTTGCAAACTGGCTGCACAACAGGACACAGAAGGTAATAGTGAGTGGAACACATTCAAGAAAGGGGTCACTAGTGGAGTACCTCAGGGCTCAGTACTGGGTCCAGTCCTCTTTAACATCTTTATAGGTGACATTGCAGAGGGTCTGAGGAAAGGTATGCCTCTTTGCAGATGATAAAAAGATCTGTAACAGAGTTGATACACAAGGGGGTGTAGAAAGGATGAGAAGGGACTTGGCAAGGTTGGAGGAATGGTCAGACATATGGCAACTTAGATTCAATACAAACAAGTGCAAAGTAATGCACCTGGGAAACAAAAACCCAGGAGAAGTGTACACAATAACAGGGGAGGTACTAACAACAATAAAAATGGAACGGGACTTGGGGGTAGTCATATCAGATGATCTAAAGGTGGGTAAGCAATGTGAGAAGTCAGTAAGGAGAGCCAGGGGGATACTGGGATGCATAGGAAGGGGCATCACAAGTAGAAAAAGGGAAGTGGTTATCCCTCTGTACAGACAGTTGGTGAGACCCCATCTGGAGTACTGTGTGCAGTTTTGGAGACCTCATCTACGCAAGGACATAGACAGGATGGAAGCAGTCCAGAGGAGGGCAACTAAAATGGTGCAGGGTCTGTATCAGAAATCATATGAAGAGAGACTGAGAGAGCTTAATATGTATACCCTTGATGAAAGGAGGGACAGGGGGGACATGATAGAAAAGTTCAAGTACCTCAAGGGAATCAACATAGTCCAGGAGGGTAGCATCTTTCAGAAAAAGAGATGTGTAAGAACAAGCGGACAAAATTTAAAGATAGAGGGGGGGAATGGCTCAGGGGTAATGTGAGGAAATCTTTTTTCACGGAGAGAGAGTGGTGGATGCATGGAACTGCCTTCCTGGGGAAGTTGTTGAGGCTAAAACAATGGGGGAATTCAAACATGCATGGGACAGACACAAGGCAATTGTAGTGGGGGTGGCAGGAAGTAGGCTGCTGGTCAACTAGAATCTGCAGCTTATCCAGTAGGTAGGGGAAATGGGCAGACTGGGTGGGCCAAGTGGTCCTTATCTGCCGTCAAAGTCTATGTTTCTATATTTCTACTCATCAAGTGAGCCCACTGGTCTCTGAGACCCAGACCCCCCAGATTCAGCTCCACCCAGACCAATAATCATCAGGCTGTTAAACTATCTTGAAAAGTAGCATATATTATCGAAGTCTCAGGAATTACAAGCAATACTCTGGGAGGATAAAAAAACTATGCATCACCCAAGACCTGCCTTTGGAAACTCACCAGAAGAGAGCCACCTTTCACTCCATAATGTGCAAGTTAATTGCTGCCAGCATCAAGTTCCGTATTGCATACCCAGCTCATTTGCAAGTCTTGGTGAATGGTACCTGGCTATCCTTTGACTCAGCTCCTCAAACTCAAGTGGAACTCAGCGTGAGGATGCCTTCACTTTTTAAAACCCCCTGAAACTACTTTTTTAAATTGGGCTTCACTGTTTCAGTGTTTCATGGATGTGTCTTAGTGCCTATCTTGATTGCTGCCCTTGGATCTGTTGATTGCTGGGTAAGAAGGAGCTCTTGCCGAGTGGTATTCGGTGGACTGTCCCTGTGTCTGCTTAGAAATAGGCCCTTATCCAGGCAGGTGTGGCCTAGCTCATGGAAGTGGAATGATGCTGCTTATCTCACATCTGGACCTGTTCCCTCTGTTGGGTGATTCCCCAGGGACTGACTTTCTGTTACACCGGTCCGTCTGGCTTTTGGATTCCCACCGGAATGATCCATCATCTGCCAGACCTATAGGGGGTGCTCCATCATTCTTTATTATGGTTGTTGCTTAGCATTTGAATTAGATTAGGCTTTATATATTATAATAGTTCCATGTCTGGTCTCTGTCTAACTGGGAAGTCACACATTCAGGTCCACATCTTCTTCCATCTCCCTACAGTACTTTTATGACTACCCTGCCAGTATTCCCACCCTGGTATCTCCCGATCTTTTCTTCTTCTTCTTCTTCTCCTGTTACCTCGAGCTGCTTAGATTTTAATCTGCAGTTTTCTGATTCAGTTTATTATGTTTAATCTGAGCCCCGGGGAACTGAATGGTGATACCAGAAGTTCCAGCATGGGTACAGGCTCGGTCTTCTTTCTGTTTTTAAAATGTGCATTTTGTTGCATCCTGTTGAACTCAGTTGTTTTAATGGTATTTCATACAATCTGAACTGTTGGGGGGGATGGGGGATTTTGGCAGTTGAAGATGGTCAGCCTCACGTACTGGACTGCCGGGGGGTGGACCCTGGATACTACTTGGCTTTTGTTATTCTATGCCTTTCTCTCTACCCTGGGATCTGCTGAGTCCTTTTTTTGATGTGTGGATTCTGTTGGGTTCAGCTCAGCCTTGTTACATGATTAATATCATACTATGGTCTCACTGTCAACATTTGACTATTAACGGTAGGGAAACAGTATCCAGGGTCAAAAGGGGTCAGCTCACCACTTGTCAGTTCATTCTATATTATTAAGGGGGATGGACATTTGGTATAGGGGCCCTTGTACATATTTTGGGAAAAAAATTGGAGGGAGGTTGGGATCTCAGAATCAGGCCTACTCCACAAGCCTTACATCACCCCAGGAATATGTTTTTTCAGGACTGTCATGTCAGAACTATAGTATACTCAAGGCCTCCAAGCCTACCAATATATTTATTACCTCTCTGGAGCAAATGTGTTACAGAGCATTGTGGGAAGGGTGGGGAGGAGGGCACAAGGTGCATACTGAGAATACTGCTTATCTGGAGAGGAGATCATTTTGACATACCTTGAGAATGATTAGTACTATAACCACATTTCTCACATGGAATGTCAGAGGTGCCCATGATTCTCCTAAAAGATATCAGATCCTTAAACACATTTCGATCTTACATGCTAACATCTCATTTATTCAGGAGACTCACTTACTCCCCCTGGAAGTTAATGGTTTTAGAAGACAAGAAATTGGCTGTTTTCACCGCCGGAATATCAACTGCTAGCAGAGGAGCTGCCATCCTGATAAATCGCTCGATACCCTTTCAAGCAGACCAGACCACTGTCGATCCGCAGGGAAGATACAGTCCGATAAAAGGCAAGATTGGCTGCACAGAAATAGTGTTAGGAAGCATCTTTGGCCCAGTGGATGGTGAGCTCAGGCGGGCGTCCTGGTCTCAGTCGGTGGCTGGCTGGGTGCCAGCTGACTGTGAGGGAGCTGAAGCAGCCCCATTCAAGGGCAGGCAGCTTCCATCCTGCTGGAAATCTGCCCATGTTCTTCTCTTCAAATCAGGAGATCCTTGTGACTTAAACAATTACTGTCCTATCTCTATCTTGCCCGTTCTCTCCAAAGTGCTGGAAAAACTTATATACAACCAAGTAAAAAATCACCTTGAAGTGCACTCACTCCTAAACCCAGCCCAATCTGGCTTCAGGTCGAAGCACAGTACCATCTCAGCCTGGCTAAAGTCTCTAATGACTGGATCCATGCTATGGACACCAAGAAGGTTACTGGTGCAGTCTTTCTAGACCTTAGTAAGGCCTTCAACACTGTAGACCATCACCTCCTAATCACCTGTCTTGCCTACATAGGTGCCACTCCACTTATCTTACAGTGGTTTATCAATTATCTCACGGGAAGGATACAAAAATCAAAGCTGATGGCCTACTATCTGCCCCCCTTCCAATTGCCAGAGGAGTCCCTCAAGGCTCAATCCTAGGACCAATCCTCTTTTCCCTGTACATCAACAACCTTGACTCCCACATAAAGAACTCTAGCATACATTTCCTTGAGGACTATATGGTTTTGTATGCATCAGGCTCATTCTTAACTGAAGTCAGGAAGCACTCCAAGCTGACTTTATCCAGTAAGAAAGCAACCTTATCAATGCCAAGCTTCTCTTAAATGCCAAAAACCAAGACAACGATTTTCTCGAGACTTGCCTTGTCTGGTGCCCTACCTACCCACCTAAAAACTTCATAGTTACCTCCCTAGGTGAACCCTTGGAAGTCGTACCTAAATTTAAATATCTAGGTATGTGGATAGACAACAAGCTTTCCTTCAATGACCACATCGAGAATCTATCAAAGAGGCTTAAAGCACGCTTGGGTTTCTTCTTTAGAAATAGGACCCTCTTTTCTCTCGTAACCCACAAAAGACTTGTCCAAGCAACATTCCTTCCCTTGCTTGACTACGGAGACATTATCTTTATCTCCTCCCCAACCTTGAGCCTATCTAAACTGGACGTACTCTATCACCGTGTTCTTTGCTTCATTACTAACTCTGCGTACAGGACCCACCACTGTGATCTTTATGCAGCAGTTGGGTGGACCTCTCTTGCCACCAGACGCCTCCTGCATGCTGGCATTTGGACCCTCAAATTACTACTCCACAAACTGCCTGTCTATTTAACGTCTCTCATACACATCTCGCATAGCACCTACTCCCTAAGGAAATCCGACCTTATCCTACTAGATGGTCCTAGGACAGGTACCACAGCTGGCCAAAGAGCAGTCTCATACGCCCTCCCAAACATTTGGAACCAACTACAAGTCATGCTGAAGTTAACCAGCATCGTATCAATTAACTCCTACCTGCAATTAGTGTGCCTGATGGTTCCATTACAACCCACCCCAGGGAAATCGTGTCTATTTTTAATAGATTCTGCTCTTCCTTTTACAGCCAAAGCTCGTCTCCTCCATCTGAAGAAGACCTCTCAGCATACATAAACTCCTCGGCACTACCATGTCTCCTTGCCTCACACCAAGCTTTCCTATCTGCCCCTCTCTTTTTACAGGAAGTTTAATCTGCTATTAATAACTTCACACTCGACATAGCCTTCCATCCAATTTATACAACATTTTCACCAAAGATATGTCCCCTATCCTGCTTCATTTCTACTGTTACCTGCTCTCTGGTGAGGCCCTGGATCCCTCTCTATTGGACGCCAGCATCATTCTTCTTCTCAAGCCAGACAAACCTCCTTCTTGCCCAGCTAGCTACTGACCTATCTCACTATCAAACTGTGATATCAAACTCCTTGCCAAAATTTTGGCCACTAGAATAGAGAAGGTCTGGTCCTGTCTCCTTAGTCTGGAACAAGTAGGGTTTGTCTCAGGAAGATCGTCTTCTGATCACATTCGAAAACTCTCATATTTTCCAGGCAGCAAAATCTTCCCCCCTGTCAATGGCTTTAATCTCTCTTGACACAGAAAAAAACCTTCAACAGGGTGGACTGGGATGTTTTGTGGTCGACCATGGAAAAAATGGGTTTCCCCTCAGACTTCATTCAATGGATCCAGGCCCTATATTCCTCTCCATCTGCAGAAATCCATTGCAACGGGGTTCATTCTTCCCTTTTTCCTCAGTACAAGGTACACGCCAAGGTTGCCCACTTTCCCCTTTCCTTTTTAATCTGTATCTGGAACTCTTAATTAGGCATTTAAAATCTTCTACTGCTGTCACTGGTATCCCAGTTGGTAACCTGGCCCTGCAGCTTTTGGTCTATGCCGATGATATCCTTCTACATCTCTCAGACCCCGCTTCCTCTCCATCATCAGTTCTGGAAATAATTGACACTTTTGGAAAGTACTCGAATTAGAAATATAGACTTTGACAGCAGATAAGGACTGCTTGGCCCACCTAGTCTGCCCATTTACCTACCTACAGGATAAGCTGCAGATCCTAGTTAACCAACAGCCTATTTCTTCTTACCCCCCACAAGAATTGCCTTATGTCTGTCCCATGTATTCTTGAATTCTCCCACAGTTTTAGACCCCACAACCTCCTCAGAAAGGCTGTTCCATGCATCCACCACCCTTTCTGTGAAAAAATACTTCCTCACATTGTCCCTGAACTGCCCCACCATCTTTAAATTGTGTCCCCTTGTTCTTGCACATCTCTTTTTCTGAAAGATGCTACCCTCTTGGACTTTGTTGATTCCATTGAGGTACTTAAAAGTTTCTATCATGTCCCCCCTCTCCCTCCTTTCCTCAAGGGTATACATATTAAGCTCCTTTAGTCTCTCCTGGTATGGCTTCTCTTACAGATGCTGCACCATTTTAGTTGCCCTCTTCTGGACTGCCTCTATCCTGTCTATGTCCTTGCAGAGATGGGGTCTCCAGAACTGGACGCAGTACTCCAGATGGGGTCTCACCAACTGTCTGTACAGAGGGATAATAACTTCCTGTTTTCTGCTGGTGATGCCTCTCCCTATACATCCCAGTATACCCCCGGCCCTCCCTACTGCCTTCTCACATTGCCTGCTAACCTTAAGGTCATCTGATATGATTAACCCCAGGTCTCTTTCCATTTTTGTTGTTGTTACTACCTCCCCCTGATTGTGTAATCTTCCCCTGGATTTTTGTTTCTCAGGTGCATTATATTGCACTTCTTTACATTGTATCCAAGCTGCCATACTTCTGACCATTCCTCCAACCTTGCCAAGTCCCTTCTCATCCTTTCCATACCTCCTTGTGTATCAACCCTGTTGCAGATCTTTGTGTCATCTGCAAAGAGGCATACTTTTCCTTCCAGTCCCTCTGCAATGTCACTTATAAAGACATTAAAAAGGACTGGACCCAGTACTGAGCCCTGCGGTACCCCACTAGTAACCCCTCTTTCTTCAGAGTGGACTCCATTTACAATTACCTTCTGTGTCCTGTTGTCCAGCCAATGTTTTACCCAGGCTTCCACCCTGGGACCCACTCCCAGGCTGGTTAATTTGACTATTAATCTTTTGTGTGGGACTGTGTCAAATGCCTTGCTAAAGTTTAGGTAGGCCATGTCCACAGCCCCTTCCTGATCTACTACTTTGGTCACCCAGTCAAAGAAATCAATTAAATTCATCTGACATGACCTTCCTGCTGTGAACCCATGCTGCCTTGGGTCCTGTGCCCCACTGGCCTCTAGGTACTCAACAATTCTTTCCTTCAGAAGTGATTCCATCACTTTCCCTACCACAGAGGTCAAACTGACAGATCTGTAGTTTCCTGCCTCTGTCTTGGTCCCACTTCTGTGAAGGGGAATCACATCTGCCTTCCTCCAGTCCTCAGGTACCACACCATCCTCCCATGATTTGTTAAAAAGGGTAGTCAGTGGTTTCACTAGTTCTCCCCTTAATTCTTTTAGAATTCTGGGGTGAATTCCATCAGGCCCCATTGCTTTGTCCACCTTCAGTTTTAGGAGTTCTTTCAGAACCCTTTCTTCTGTGAAAGGACTGGGATCGACCCCCCTATCAAGAGTGCTTTTGTTAACTGGATTAGGCACCTCCCCCTCCTCCTTTTTTATGAATACTGAGCAGAAATATTCATTCAGTATCCCTGCTTTTTCACTGTCCCTCTCTTCCAACCTACTGTCCATTCTATTCAGCCTCACTTTCCCTCCCTTTGTCTTTCTACGTTCCATGATGTACCTATAAAAGGTTTTATCCCCCGTCTTAACTGAGTTGGCTATCTTTTCCTCAGTTTGGGCCTTTGCTATTCTGACTTCCCTCCCTGCTTCCTTCTGTCTTAACTGGTACAGCTCTCTGTCCTGCTCCTTCTGTGTTTCCTTATACTTCCCGAATGTTATATTTTTCTCCCTGACTTTCCCTACCACCTCTTTTGAGAACCATAGTGTTTTTTTCTGTAATTTTGAGTTGTTTATTTTCTTCACACAAAGGCTTGTTGCCTCTGTGATGGCAGTTTTGATGTTTCCCCATTGTTCCTCCACCCTTCTTCTTGCCTGTTTGCTAGTGCTTTTCTGAGACACTATCCAATTTTTGACAAAGTCAGCCCTCCTAATGTCCAGTACCCTCACTTTTGCATGGCTTGACTCTATGGTTGTGTTTATCATGGACCACACTGTTTGATGGTCACTTGTTCCCAGATGGCAACCCGCTTCTAGATCTGAGATCCTCTTACTGTCCCCAGTGATCTTAATAGGACTGAAAACCATCCCCTTAATCATCTAACTCACAGCCAAACCTTCACTCAATTTGGCATGAAGTGGTCTCCTCGATATGTTAAGTATTTGGGGTTTTTTATCACTGCCAACTCTTTCCTAACATGTAAGCTTAATCTTGAGGATCTATGGAGCACTATCCAGCAAGATCTATTGCACTGGAGAAATCTTCCACTTTCGCTGTGGGGCAGGATTAACATCATTAAGATGAATGTTCTTCCCAGGCTCTTTTACCCTCTGGTTACCCCTATCTTTCTTCAAGTGTATTCATTCTGATATCACCTAATTTATCTGGCTAGATAAAGCTCCTAGAAGGTCGTATCTTCAATTAAGCTTGCCTAAGGAATTTGGTGGGCTGCGTTTGCCAAACTTCTTGCTCTACTATTGGTCTAGCCACCTATACAAATGTGGGAAATTGCAGTCTATACCCCAGCTTCAGCTACAACAAGATTATATTCCTATCTGGCTACAAATTGAACCCAAACTTGTTGCTACACATAAGCTGAACCCTGTTGCAATTTTCTTTTCTCCCATGAAAGCTATACCTAAGACTTTATACTCTTCCGCTACTGGAGTCTCACTCAAAGTCTTTTCCCAACTCTCTGGAGTCCTTAAGATGTCTTCTGCCAGAGACTCTTCTCAACCCATCCTCTCCAATTTAAACATCAAGTTAGGGGGACATCCTCTTTCCACATCCTGGCTCCTGATACCCCTAGAGTTTAAAGTTTCAGATTTCTATTCTCTCATTTCTATTCTGTCCTCCCAGGAGATACTAGCTAAGTTAGGACTGCCGCCAGCTTCCATTTTCAAGGTTTATCAACTCCGGCACCTCTTGGTTAAAATGTTTGGGCTCCAGCCACAACCCTTTCTATTTGGGGATCTCTTGCAGCAGATACGTGATCTGGCCTGTAGGCCTCATGGAGTCTCTTTCTTGTATAAGCATTTGCTCATTAGTCCCCAACTCCCCTCTCCAGTAGGCTCTAAGGTGTGGGATACTCTCTTACCTGATCATGAAATAAACTGGGCCCAACTCTGGAAGAACCTATACATTTATATCTCCCAGGACTGGTCCAGGCTCACCCAATACCATATCCTAAACAACATGTGCTACACTCCAGTTAAATTAGCTAAATTGGGGTATCTTCCCTTGGCTACATGCTCCAGATGTGATAAACAGGATGGCTCCCTACTGTATATCTTCTGGTACTGTGAGAAGGTATCACCCCCCCCCCCGTGGAATCAAACTGAAAACAAGTTAGACGCCCTTTTAGGCCTTTAAGGCCTTTTTCCCCCTGCTATTTGTATCACTGGGGACTTCTCTCTGATCCCAGTAAGAGAGAGGAGGTACCATATGGCTCTTATCTCACTAGCAGTTAAAACTCTTGTACTCAGGCATTGGATGGATCGGGTACCCATTATCTATCCGGAATGGCTGCATGAGTTATCCTTCACCCTTCAGGCAGAACAGTTAATTGCCAGTGTCCACCATCATAAACCCTTATTTAATAAGAAATGGGGGAAACTGTATGCCCTTTACCTGTCTTGATTTCCTGTTCCTGGCTGTCCCGGGCACCTCCACAATATCTGGTAAACAACATCTAGTCGGTAGTAATTTTACTCTTTACAGCTAAAGATACCCCTATGGTAGTACTACACCTCGCTTGGGGAGGGTGGGGAGATGGGACGGTAGGGGAGGGGGTGGGGATAGTTGTGGTGGTTATTTTCTCCTGCTCATTGTATCTGTTGATCTCTGCACTGTTTCATTGTTTGTTGTGTTATTGTTGTAAACCCATTAAGATGTCTTTAATTCAAAAAGAAAAGAAAAGAGGGTGCCCTGGGATTCTCTGGCACACATTCAGTTGTGAAACAGTGAGCATGCTAGAAGGATGGAGAAATGGTATCCCTGACCCCCATCCATCACTGAAGGTATTTGTTATGACACAGAGAGAAATCCTGCCCCATGGGAGTGGGCTGGTGGCAACAATTTTTTAAGTTCTTTCTAAAAAGAACCTGATATTCTGATTGGAAATGCCTGGAAGTGAAACAGAAGGTGAGGCAACACATTAATCTTCAGGACTGATACTCAGCCACCCAGAGTTAAGGGGCATAATGCCCAGGTATAAAGGTCCACAGATAATTCTGCCAGTAGCTCAAAATGATTTAAACATAGCAACTGTCTGAGGTTGGGAGTAATATTAATGCCCAGGTATTGAATGGTGTTATTGGATGCCTATTTGAAAGGCAAGATTGTACTGAATCCACTGGGACAAATCCTTGATATAACCAAGGCTTCTGATTTCTGGAAGTTTAGCTTGCATCCAGAAAAAGCACCAAATTGTTCTAGTTCTCTTATCAGTTCTGGGGTTGTGGCAGAAATGGTGTGTGTGTGTGTGTGTGTGTATGTGTGTGTCTGGTTTGTCAAAGTTTGCACTTGTTTAAAAAGTAAGGCTCACAGCTGAGAATATTTTTTTTCCCTTTTTAACATACAGTACTTTTTTTAATGAATGTAAATGTGTGGATGACTCCTGAGCTACTGTTTCCTGCCTTGAATAATTTGTATAATAGTACCTTGGTACTCAGTGGCAATTTTTAGTTTCATACTGGATAAAGAGTTTGAGTTCCAGGGTTTCAGAGTTGAGGTAGCAATTGATTTTTGTTTACTCAGAAGGGGAAGGAAACATTCATTTCAGTGCTTTACAGTAACTGGTAATTGCTATTTTTGTTATTAAACTTAGGCTGTGGGCTTTTAGTGACACTATAATTTCTTTGCTGTCTTTACTTAGAATTGTTTTTGGGCTGTTGAAAATTTAAAACGTAGTGGTGGTGTATTTCTTTGCTGTCTTTAATTGCTGCAAATTTTCACCCCCCCCCTCCCTCCCCTTCACCCAACTCTTAATTATATGCCCTGTTATATCTGATTGACAGGAGCTAAACACAGGGGTTAGTAGAGAGTGTGGAGTAGGAAGAGCATAAGGGGAAGAAGCCCACTCTCAGCACGACAAGTGTTTTGACATTTATTTATTTATTTTTTAAAGAAAAGTATCTGAGGATCAGTGGCAGGATTTTTAGGACAGTAAATTAATAAAAAGGGAACTAGGAGAGCTTCAGTAATGGAAACGTAATAGTAGAACAGCAGTATAATTGCAGTATAATGTGGGGAGTGGTGCAATGCAGTAGCTGCAGGGCAGCCATATTCAGGCAGATCTTCTGGACACTGAGGTGCTGCCCTGTCTGCATGCATTTCTCTGGACTGCAGGGATGAGGTAGCCAGACTCAGAGTGGAAGTAAACTGGGTCAGGAGTACCATCACCCCTATCCAGAGACCACCCAGTCCAATGCCGCTGCCTCAAAGGATGCCAAGAACGAGGAGCACTTGGATGACAGTGGGCTCAGGGTGGGTTAAGACAGTCAGGCAGAGGCACATCCCAGATCCTATTCCACTCAAGAACTCATATGCCACACTGGCAAATGGGGGCAACCAAATAGAGGTACCCAGAGAAGTGGAAGGAAAGGATGTGGAGGTTAGCCAAGGAGGTGACCTCAGCGGAGAGAGCAGTGGACCCCAGAGGAGGAGGAGGAAGTGAATCCTGGTGGGGGACTCCATTGTAAGAGGGATCCAGTTAGGAACACAGGAGGGGGAAGGGGAGGACAGGGAGGTGAGGTGCCTTCCGGGTGCCATGGCATGGAGGGATGGAAGGAAGATCATGGGGATCACTGGGAAGGCAAGATGGGAGGGTGAGCTGGATGTCATTATCCACCTAGGTACTAATGACCTGGCAAATGGGGAGCCAAAGGAAGTTCAGGAAGAGTTTAGAAAATTGGGGAAGGGTCTCAAGCAAGTAGCTACTTCTGTCACCTTCTCAGAAGTACTACCTGCGAGAGGCATGGGAGAGCATAGGGGTGCATGCACCAGGAACTTTAACTCATGGTTGAAGAACTGGTGCTGTGAGGAAGGGTTTGGATTCATTGGTGACTGGGGACTCACCTGGAGGGATGGAGGTTTGTTCAAGCCTGGTGGCATGCATCCATCCTGGAGGGGAATCCAAGCACTCAATGATAAGTTTAAATGCTACATTGACAAGCATTTAAACTAGCCAACGGGGGTGGCAGACCAGCAAGGAGGGTACCTACTTACTCACCCCACACAGCTAGCAGTGGAACCAGTGAACCGGAGGAGTGGATATCTCAACAAAGTAGTGTGCAAAAGATGGAGATTAGTGCCCAAGAAGTGGATAGGCAGAAAAGGGGCAGAAATCAGCAGAAGGGCAGACAGCAAGGAGAACCAGGGATAAAAGACAACCAGGGAAGGGGCTGGAGTAGAACAGCTAAACAGTCTATGGAAGTCAAATCATGGAAAGCCATGTGTGCCAGTGCCAGGAGCCTTAGCAACAAGATGGAAGATCTGGAGGCTGTCATGGTGCAGTCAGACCTGGACATTGTGGCTATCACAGAAACCTAGTGTAATGATAACCATGACTGGGAGATGGCCATTTCTGGCTACAACATATTCAGAACAGACCAGGCAGGTAAGAAGGGAGGAGGAGCGGCACTGTATGTGAAAAATGACATAAGGGCCACAGAGATCCAGGAGGAACAAAATGGGGGAGAGATACTGTGGGTTAAGCTGGAAAGGAAAATGGGGCCAGCCATCCGCACAGGTGCAGTCTATAGACCACCAGCCCAGGAGGAAGAAACATATAGGGAGCTGATGCTAGCCATCCAAAGGATGGCAGACAAGGGTGAGGTAGTACTGGTTGGAGACTTCAATTTTCCAGACGTGGACTGGAGCATCCCAGCAGCAGCATCAACTAGGAGCAGATTTATCCTGGACTTCCTTCAGGGTGCCTTCCTCAAGCAACTGGTCATCGAACCAACTCGGCAGAAGGCAATACTGGACCTTGTGCTCACAAACAGGGACAGTGTGATGGGAACAAAGAGGAAGCGGGGAACTACAGACCAGTCAGCCTCACCTCAGTAGTGGGGAAGATCATGGAAGCACTACTGAAGGAGAGATTGGTGGAACATCTGGTTGTCAATGGACTGCAGGATCCAAGGCAGCATGGTTTCACCAGGGGGAGGTCATGTCAGACCAACCTCGTTGAATTTTTTGACTGGGTGACTAGGGAGATGGATCAGGGAGGGCAGTAGACATGGCCTATCTGGACTTCAGCAAGGCCTTTGACACTGTGCCACATAGAAGACTATTACACAAACTAGGGAATATGGGTGTGGGCAGGACAGTAGTGTGGTGGGTAGGTAACTGGCTGGGCAGCAGGACACAGAGGGTGGTGGTAAATGGCTGTCTCCACAGAGGGAAGAGTGACCAGTGGGGTACCACAGGGATCAGTGCTGGGACCAGTCCCATTCAACATCTTCATCAATGACATTGCGCAGGACCTAGAAGGCAGAATTTCACTGTTCGCTGATGACACAAAGCTCTGTAACAGAGTAGACACACCAGAGGGTGTAGACAGAATGAGAAGGGGCCTGCAGAAACTTGAAGAATGGTCAGGGGTTTGGCAGTTGAAATTCAATACAAAGAAGTGCAAGATAATGCATATGGGGCACAAAAACCCTGGCACAATATATCAGTTGGGGGGTGAGGATATAGCATGCGTCAAACAGGAAAGGGATATTGGGGTTATCATCTCTGATGACCTCAAGTTAGGGAAACAGTGTGACAAGGCAGCAGGTGAAGCAAATAGCATGCTGGGTTGCATAGGTAGGGGCATCACCAGCAGGAAAAGGGAGGTCATGATTCCACTATACAGGACACTAGTGAGGCCCCACCTGGAGTACAGTGTACAGTTCTGGAGACATTACCTACGTAAGGACATAGACAGGGTAGAGAAGGTTCAGAGGAGGGCAACAAAGATGATACATGGATTGCATCACAAGTCCTATGAGGACAGGTTGAAGGAATTGAATATGTACTCCCTGGAGGAGAGGAGGGAGAGAGGGGACATGATAGAGACGTACAAGTATCTTACAGGGAGGAACAGGGTGCAAGAATACACTATTTTTAAGTGAAAAAGATGTTCCAGGACTAGAGGGCATGGGATGAAGTTGGAGGAGGACGATTCAGAGGAAATGTGAGGAAGAATTTCTTCACAGAATGGGTGGTGGACAAGTGGAACTCCCTGCCTAAGGAAGTGGTGGGGGCTGAAACAATCACGGGATTTAAGAATGCATGGGATAGACATAAAGGAATTCTGGAGGTCAGGGGTAAGGGGCAACAGAGTTCTAGGAAAACATAAACTGAAGTTACAAACTCAAATGGGCAGACTAGGTGGGCCATAGGCCATTATCTGCAGACACTGTCTATGTATCTATGTATCTAGGAGTTTGGGGGATTACAGAGACAGGATGATGTAAGGACATGGCTCCTGTTTTGATCCAGTTCCTGCAATTCCTGCCTGCATGATCATGGTATTTTTTAGGAAATACTTGCTTGACTAATACTTTTTTGGGGGGATACAGCAATGCAGTCCCATTGTTCCTGCGTATGGTATATTTTTTACAAGTCTACAGCATCCACTGGTTGCTAAGCTAAGAATGTAGCAGCTCTTGGGGTACCCATGTCCTTTATGCTGAGTGTTCTACACTTCATTTGCAGCATCTAAAAAAGTAAACAAAAAAGAAAACAAACCCAACCCATTCATCTGAGCCCAAATATTCTGCCCACCCAGTTCTTTGAATACTTTATCCCACTACGTTATTTATTAAAAATTATTTTTTATTCAACCCAGAGGGACCTTTCTCTTCCTTGGTTACCGCCACCAGCAGGCTCACTCCAGTGGGGCATTGCTTGATCAGGGGAGATTGATAGTATTTGGATCCAGTGCTTAGAGAGAAGATGAGGATCATTGCTCTGCACTTTGAAAATAACCATGCCACAGAAAAGATTCAAAGGACTGGGCAGGGGGTTAGTGGGAGGACACTGATCCTGGTTGTTCTAGCAGAACAACCAGGCATCTCCCTCAGCATCAACTATATCCCTGTGAGGCAGCCATTACTGTTTGCAGCTGCTCTGTGATGGAAAGTGAACTAGGAGATGAGAAGTGGAGGGTAATTAACACTTTGCTTCTGAAACTGGGCCTAAAATGCACCATTTTACACATTACATTTTCAAAATTTCCCAATGGAGCATGCCCCCAGACCCCCATTACAAAGGTTTGTTTTTTCAGGTCAAGCATGCCCCCCTTCATTAAATTCTTAGATCTACCACTGCTTTGTGTGTGTATTCCAATTTTTTCTCATCAGTACTTTTATTGCTTAAGTCCTTCAGAATGGTAACCCCACCCCCACCCTACCACTGACCCATCTGATAGACTTACAGGTTAAACAGATGGAGGGTGGCCTGTCACCTGGTGTTGTCCAGGCCTGCAGAGGAAGTCAGACAGCCAGAGGGTATTTTCCTCTGTTTTTCACTCCAGAGACATTGGCGTGCAATAATGCAGAGCATCTGCTGATGTTCCCCCATGTTCTGCTGCTCCTTCTGGCACTGCCAACCGGCCTGCTCCAGGTGGCAGTCAAGGAGCAACACACAGGTTCCTCTCTCCCTGAGGGAGAAAACCAGATGCTTAGTCCTCCCTCACTGGGCTGACCATTCCCAAACCCTGCTCGCCGACATGGGGTTAGGTATGGTGCCAGTGCCTCAACCCTCCACGCCACTGTACCATTCCATGTGTATTCAAATGTTATAAAAAGCTATATTCATTTAACATTAGGGATTGTAGACACAGTAGAAAAGCAAGGGGATTCAAAGTAAGGGTTCAAAAACTTACGATCCATTTACTTTTGTTTTACAGTTTCCTTATGGGAGTTAGTCAAATATTATTTTTTTTCCTGTTTCTCTTCCTGACTGCCCAGCTCCGTCCCCCAGGGTCACTGCACAATGTCTCAGCATGGCACCCTGGACACCTAAAGCCCAGAAAGGGGTGATCTGAATTCAGACTTGATCCGTGGCCTCCCACATGGTGGTGCAGTGCACCAGCAGCCAGATCTAGGTTAACACTTGACAATTTAAAGTATCATCACTACATTGTGCAAACATATTTAAAATGATGGATATTTTCAAATATCAATGAATCAAAATGATATCAATATAACTTATTTATGTTGCCCAGACACCATACTCTCATTAAAAAAACTAGCCCTAGTATAACCATTTTAAGGATCCTTTCTTTGAAAAAGGCTAACCTTTGAACTGTTTGGGCTAGTAACTTAGTTTTTCTTAAATAAAAGCCTGGAGCCTTGTCAACATGGTTTTCTCCTGGCAGTACATTTTGATAATGTCAATATACTTCAGTACACACTTAACTATAACATCACGGTTACTTGTGTATTGATGAATATTAATGTAAGCATACAGATGCATCTAACCTTGTGAAGCTGATCCTGCAACTATGCCACCACAAATATTTTATGCTCCTTTGCCAAGAATGGGAACTAAAAAATTCTCTAAATAGCTGTGGTCACATATGCAACTGGTTCTTGTGGTATTAAATCAAGAAGAACCACACCCTTTTTTCAGTTATAACACTAGTAATCAGTATGTATTAAATAGATGTCACGTTGATAGGATTTAAGTCAGCAATAAGATATGACAATGTGTTCATTATGGTGATATAATCACATGCCTCAGGTGTATTGTTAGGTCTGAGGCACAGCCAACTACCATTAAATGGACCTAGGAAGTGCAATTATGTCACAATATTGGCACACCCTGGAGTGTTTTATTGCACTTAGAAAATGGATTTTAAATATGTGACTTAAAATAAATCAAAACATACATTATTTCAAAAAAGATAAAAAGAAAACCTTTATTTAAACTGCTTCCATTTCAACTCTGAAGTTAAAATATAGTCCATATTCCAGTAACTGTGGGTGATAGCTTAAAAGAATACAAGAAAATGAAAATCCTGTATGGCACACATTTTTATTAGCAAACAGTAATACCTGACAGGGTGAGTGTTATTGGGCTATACCCACTCACCTAGGGGTAAAATTAGGCCTGCTGCCACAGGTGGAGGGCCTTATACTGTAGCCCTTGGATGGGTGGGTATACCCATATTGCCCACCCTGGAAGGTGTTATTGTACTTAGAAAATGGATTCTGGGTTACATTTTAAATAACATGCTTAAAAAATATAAAAAAAGCAGAAAGTTATTAGAAATGAATACAATTGTTTTCTTCCATAATGTAGTCCCTCCACTACGGGAACTGGCACTAGGGAATGGTGGATCCCCCCTCCCCCCACACACACAGTAGCAGTCTGGTTTTTAAACAAAAAGTGTGCGGTTTTCTTTTTATTCTTACGGTTTCTTTGACCATGAAGAACAAGCACAATTGCTTTGGAGATGGCATTGAGCATTTGACCATGAAGAGCAAACACAGTCACACAGGATGTGGCAATGGAGAATGGCAGAAATGAGACCAACAGAGCCAAGAAGAGATGTTATTTTCTTCTTCTATTTTAGAAGTGAGTGGAGAGCGGGGGTACTGAGTGAGTCATGCTACCGAGATGATTTGAGGGCCTCACTCATTCACTAAACGAGTAAAACAGATGGCTGCCATTTAGGGTTTGGGAATTCTATTTGAGGCACAATGATTTCTTTTGTGCTGTGGCAGGTTGGCACTGAGACTAGTTTTTTCTTGGTCTCTGTCGGTACATAAATGCACCCCTAGATAAGGGTCTTAGCCAATCAGAGGCCGAGAATTTTCCTACCCATTTTCTATAAAACAAATTGTTACTTAATTTTCATTTCAAACTAGCACAGGCATTTTTTAACTGAAGTGCATTCAAAACTGTTGGACCTGCTAAGTTGTTGGTGAGGGGCAGATTTCTTCTGAAAAGGTTCACCCATTCCTGATTGAAATGCATGTGCTGTGAAGAACATCAGGACTTTCAGTAAACAATTTGGGTCTACCTTTGCCCTTTTAACTGTTGTTTCCTTTGTTTTCCCTCTTTGTTTTTATTATTGCCTCATCCTGTTCCTCTTTTCTTTGTCTTTCTCTACATTCAACAGATGAAATGTTTTTTATGGAATACAGGGATTCAAGGTTCTGCACACTTCCAGTGATTGAATGTGCATCCCCTAACACGCAAAACAGCAAAGATTTCCCTGGTAGTCAGGTAAAGATAGGTGGAGAATAGTTCATGGTTATCAAAGAAACACAAGTAATGAAAACTATGAGCAGTACTTTATTTTTTAAAACATGTTTATCTGTGAAAGTAGAGAGTGATGAAAATGGAAACAACATTTAATTAACTTATCTTGTTTTTATTTAATGCAGTGTTATTTTAGGGCCTAGCTGAAGGTTTTTAGTGAATAAAGATAGCCGTCATATTTGTGATGGCTGGTCAGTTCTGGGTGGAGAATTGATTTGCTGACTGTGATGTGACTACAAAAAGGTCCCACTCCTAAGGTATGCAATAATGGTGACATAACTGAACACCTTGGATGGCCTGTTAGCCTATCAGGTGGCTGCATTTTTCTTATTCATTTTGTAGCCATTGTTAATTGGAGTAATGAACATTACTAACTGTCATGCAGCATTATGACTGATTAGAAAATGGGCTTCTTACTTGCTGCAATCTGATTGGTCAGTACCCTCAAGATAGGGGTACATTAAGTTTCAATAGATGACCAGCAAGTAAGAAGTACCAGCCTATACTGCCCCTTAACCACTCTAGTATCCTAGTACCCACCTCGGCTCCTAATTGGCCAAAATACTTCATTTCCATTTCAAATTAACGCCATTTTTTTCTACTCGCTTAGCGAGACATCCTGCCCCTACCCTCCTCAATTCAGTGCCACCTGCCACATGAACCCAGACCTGGCCACATCCAGAAAGTATCACAATTAAAAAAAAAATAATTTTTTTAAATAAAACTCAAGCTGTCCGTCTCCACATCACCGCAGTCACCAACGAGTAATTCAAAACTGCAGCACTCACTACATAAAGCTGCCTCTTCCGCATGCCAACAGAAAAACGCTCCATTTTAAAATAAAAAAAATCTAACATTATGGAACTCATCGCACTGTTGACTCTCCCACGGCCATTTTCTTAGCTTCCTCCCGTCCCGGTATCGCAACCACACCAGCAGAGCCCGACACAAACTGCACACCAACCCCCCACGGACTCTCCAAGCTTCCTCTTTACTCCCCGGATATCGCAACAACGTAGACTCCTCACAAACTGCACACCAACCCCCACGGAATCTGCAATAGGACAAAAATCCATACTGGAGGAGGAACTACTTTACTAAAAAATGACTACAAAACTTTAAACAATTTTTTTTTTTTATGAAACTTTTTTTCCTTTGCAGTGCCCATTTTCTAAACGCAATAATGCCCTCCAGGGTGGGCGGTATGGGCAATACCGGACGGCCAAGGGCTATAAGGCCCTCGCCTGCGCGTCGGGCCTCATTACGCCCCTGGCCGGTCCGGTATTGCCCAATACCGCCCACCCTGTCGGGCATTATTGCTTACATGTACCACTGAGCCCAACGCTACCAGGACTACTGGAAACCTGGGATGCTTCCATAGACACTCATCTTCCTCAATGCACTGCCTGCAGTCACACCAGTTTGAATTACTGTTTATTTAAGTGGGGAGCAATATGCATATATTGAAAATACAATTTAGAAATGAAAAAGAAGTTAAGTGTCCTAAGTTTTCTTTCTCATTTCTAGATTATATTTCAAATATGCATGTATTGTAGCCATTAGAAATACAATGTAATTCAAATTTGAGTGGATTCAGGTTGGGCACTGATAAAGATGAGTATCTATGGGAGTCCCAGGATTCATGTTCTGATAGCCAAACTGACAAAGTAGCAGAATAGTATCCTGAGCAGGTCTGGGTTCAAATCCCAGCAGGGGTAAGTCATTTTTTTCCTATCACTTGTGTTATATAAACATGGCTATTTCACTGCTGCCTATTACATGTGCTATTTATACTGCATCATTTTAAAAGTTATGACTTTTAAATTAGACCTTGTGATTAAGTTACATCTGCTTGTGTTCACTATTTAGGTAGTCATGCAGGTCAGGGTCTTTGGACTGTCAAAACTACAAACTGGAGTTAGCAAAACTCCAGATTTTGCTGTTCCTCCAAAAGCCAACTGAAAGCACAATGAAGGAGCACTCACCAAGCAACACAGACATGAAGTAAGCAGAACAAATTTATTCACAATGGAGTGAACTCCAGACCACGTAAAAAAGAGTGGGGTTAGCAATGTTGTGCTTTGCATCATGACTGAAGACTTAGCCTATGGTTCCAAGCCTCAGCACACACTGGAGGACTGCCTGAATCTCCTAATGAATGCACAGCCTGTCTTTTATTGTCATCTGTCTGTCTGTCTGTCTATCTATCTATCTGTCTGTCTATCGTATATATTTATCTCTGTATCTGGCTCTCGCTGTACCTCTCTCTCTCTCTCTTTCTCTCTCTGTCCATCTGCCTACATTATTTGTTTTGAAATTACCTGATTAGTAATATATTATTTATTTGAAAAGAGAGGGGTAGGATCATAAAAAAGACCTCTGGAATTCTGCATGTCTACAGCCACATAACTTTCTGCAGAACTTGCATCATGCAGCAGAATATATGTAGTGTCCCAGAATTTGTTGCTTTTGGTGATTTTTAAAGGCACACTGTCAACCCTTTTTGTACCATAGTGTTGCTAGTTGAAACCCCACATTTTATGATTGCTTACCTTCTCTAAAACTCATTGAAGTTGTTGGTTGTTTGATCTGCTTCCTTTCTTAGTAGAACTGAAATGCATGGGAATGGTATAATTATACACAACCTTGTTTTGCTTCAAATTCTTAATCTACTTTTATTGCATACATCCTTAACACTAAGAACAGCCGCAGACAGTGCAGCCACTTATGATTCAGTAGTGTCCACTCCTTCCACAGCATCACAAGTGACTAGATTGTATTAGGGATGTTCCCAGGTCCAGGAGACATGCAGTGGAAGTTGATCTAAGAATGTAAACAAACATTTTTGTGCGGTGACACCAGTATGGTGGGCAATCTTTTTTTTTTTTTACTTTTAAAAAGAAAAAAAAAACATTCAGACTCAAAGAACAAGGTACATCAGCAATCTCCATAGAATTTGAGCACTCATGATGTGTTTTTTAACCTAAGGACAATTTGAGCCCTAAGGGGGTTGACAGTGTCCATTTAAGTCAAATGTATAGTCTTTCTAAAATGCATGTCTTCCTTTCCTTACTTGTTTATACTGAAGCCCCTCCCCTATGCTCAGCATGTGACATAATTGATGACATTATATCATATGTCAGCTAATGGCAGGACTGTAGTGTGCCACATAAATAAATAATTAATTCCACTGGAATGAGCAAACCTAGCGACAAAAGCCCAGGGATCCTCCTACAGAAATCAGCAATGAAGTGCTACAGAGAAGAAATCCAGGGGCTAACACTATAACTCTTGAGAGGTGAGTAGAGATGCTGTGAATTAAAACATTGCTGACAAAATCATGACGCAACAGCTTACTTGTACTTCACAAAACCTCATGAAGTTTTTGGCATCATGCCAAACTTTGTGCTTCACAGCTTTGCTGGAGGTAGAATTAAAAAAGTTTTTTTTTTTAAATGGAGCTCTTCCTTCTCCCAGCCTTGTAGCACCCTATCCAAGCCTCCTCCCTCCCTTCATCCCACCTTCACTCCCAAATCCAGCAGTTAAAGAAAACCACCTCTTCTCCCACAGACAGCTAGTTTTGAAACCCACTCATGAGGGAGCAATTTTAGACCTCAAACTCTCAAATGGGGACAGTGAGAGGATCTCAGATCTAGAAGTGGGTAGCCATCTGGGAACAAGTGACCACCAAACAGTGTGGTTCACAATAAACTCAGCTACAGAGTCAAGCCATACAAAAGTGAGGGTACTGGACTTCAGGAGGGTTGACTTTGGCAAGATGGGAGTGTGCCTTAGAAACACACTAGCAAACAGGCTAGAAGGAGGGGTGGAGCAAAAATAGGGAAACATCAAAACTGCCATCACAGAGGCAACAAGCCTTTGTGTGAAGCAAATAAATCAAAATGAAAGAAAAAGCCACTATGGTTCTCAAAAGAGATGGCAGGAAAGGTAAGGGATAAAAAGATAGCATTCAGGAAGTATAAGGAAACAGAAGGAGCAGGACAGAGAGCTGTACCAGTTGAGGCAGAAGGAAGCAGGGAAGGAAGTCAGTATAGCAAAGGCCCAAACTGAGGAAAAAATAGCCAACTCGGTTAAGAAGGGGGATAAAACCTTGTATAGGTACATCAGGGAGTGTAGAAAGACAAAGGGAGGGATAGTGAGGCTGAATAGAATGGACGGCTGGGTGGGCAGAGGGTCAGTGAAAAAGCAGGGATACTGAATGAATACTTCTGCTCAGTATTCACAAAAGAGGAGGAGGGGAAGTGCATAATCCAATTAACAGAAGCACTCTGGATAGGGGGGTCGATCCCAGTCCTTTCACAGAAGAAAGGGTTCTGAAAGAACTCCTAAAACTGAAGGTGGACAAAGCAATGGGACCTGATGGAATTCATCCCAGAATTCTAAAAGAATTAAGGGGAGAACTAGTGAAACCACTGACTATCCTTTTTAACAAATCATGGGAGGATGGTGTGGTACCTGAGCACTGGAGGAAGGCAGATGTGATTCCCCTTCACAAAAGTGGGACCAAGACAGAGGCAGGAAACTACAGACCTGTCAGTTTGACCTCTGTGGTAGGGAAAGTGATGGAATCACTTCTGAAGGAAATAATTGTTGATTACCTAGAGGCCAGTGGGGCACAGGACCCAAGGCAGCATGGGTTCACAGTGGGAAGGTCATGTCAGACAAATCTAATTGATTTATTTGACTGGGTGACCAAATTAGTAGACCAGGGAGGGGCTGTGGACATGGCCTACCTAGGCTTTAGCAAAGCATTTGACACAGTCACACACAAAAGATTAATAGTCAAATTAACCAGCCTGGGAGTGGGTCCCAGGATGGTAGCCTGGGTAAAACATTGGCTGGACAACAGGACGCAGAAGGTAATTGTAAATGGAGTCCACTCTGAAGAAAGAGGGGTTACTAGTGGGGCACCGTAGGGTTCAGTACTGGGTCCAGTCCTTTTTAATGTCTTTATGAGTGACATTGCAGAGGGACTGGAGAAAAGTATGCCTCTTTGCAGATGACACAAAGATCTGCAACAGGGTTGATACACAAGGAGGCATGGAAAGGATGAGAAGGGACTTGGCAAGGTTGGAGGAATGGTCAGAAGTATGGCAGCTTGGATTCAATGCAAAGAAGTGAAAAATAATGCACCTGGGAAACAAAAACTCAGGGGAAGATTACACAATGGGGGGGTTAGTAACAACAACAAAAATGGAAAGGGACCTGGGGTAATCATATCAGATGACCTTAAGGTTAGCAAGCAATGTGAGAAGGCAGTAAGGAGAGCTGTGGGGATACCAGGATGTATAGGTAGAGGCATATCCAGCAGAAAACAGGAAGATGCTATCCCTCTGTACAGACAGTTGGTGAGACCCCATCTGGAGTACTGCGTCCAGTTCTGGAGACCCCATCTACGTAAGGACTAAGACAGGATAGAGGCAGTCCAGAGGAGGGCAACTAAAATGGTACAGGGTCTGTAAGAGAAGCCATACGAGGAGAGACTAATGGAGCTTAATATGTATACCCTTGAGGAAAGGGGGGAGGGACATGATAGAAACTTTTAAGTACCTCAGTGGAATCAACAAAGTCGAAGAGGGTAGCGTCTTTCAGAAAAAGAAATGTGCAAGAACAAGGGGACACAATTTGAAGATAGAGGAGGGGGGCGGTTCAGGGGCAATGTGAGAAAGTATCTTTTCACAGAGAGGGTGGTGGACACATGGAACAGCCTTCCTGAGGAGGTTGTGGGGTCTAAAACTGTGGAAGAATTCAAGAATGCATGGGACAGACATAAGGCAATTTTTGTGTGTGGGGGGGTAGGAAGAAATAGGCTGTTGGTTAACTAGGATCTGCAGCTTATCCTGTAGGTAGGGAAATGGGCAGACTAGGTGGGCCAAGCGATCCTTTTCTGCTGTCAAAGTCTATGTTTCTATGTTATGCAGGACCACATCTGATCTTTATTTGTTTTTGGTAACTGGGTAGGTATACTAGGCAGGACCTGCTTATTTTCAGGCATGACCCTGGGGAGTACTCCACAAGTACAGAGGTTGGGAAATCAACTTCAATGAAACATAACAAAAGGTAGATGAACTGGAGTCACAAGAACAATCAAACAGGTACAGCTAATAGTTAAGAACAAAACTCAGTTAAACAGTCAGTAGGATGTAGCATAATGAAAATGGTGGTAGGTAATGGCCATAAACAAGCACTAACATGAGGATTCAAGCAGTAACAGGAGCAGAGGGTACAACAGCATTAACACTTGTCTTAAATGCATAACAGTGGTCGAGTGATAGCTGAGGTAACAATCAACAAAAGGTTGCATAAGTACTAGAAAAAATATAAGGTTCACAAAATAGTAGAAGGGGGGAGCTGGTGGTGGAGAGAGGAAATCAAGCACTTGGAGGGCTAGCAGAAGCATAGTAAGGCTGCTAACAGGTACAAGTATCAAGGTTAGTGAGGTGGTTAAACAGGGCCAGCTTGAAGGAGGCATGTGATTTGGTGCACCTAAGGTGTAGAGGAAGGGAGTTCCAGGATTTGGGTTCGTAGTGGGCAAAGGATTGTCCTCCCATTTTAGTGAGGCATGGGTATGCTGAGAGAAGAGCAGAGGTAGTAGACTGAAGCTGATAAGTCAGAGCCACTCGGGTGAGCAGTCCGGCAAGGGAGGCAGGCTGTGTGGAGCGAATGATGTTGTCAACTAGGCAACCAAGGGCAAATAAGCACTTGGAGGAGGGGGATAGCCATTGGAGGCTGGCATATAGGGAGCAACAGTGAGGAAGGCGAGGGGCAGACAGAGCAAATCTACAGATATTGTTGTACATGACATCCCACTTGTGAAGGATGCCTGCTTGGTTCTGACCAAAGATGGGTAAAGCATAGCAGAGCCCATGGATCAGAAGACCTTGGGCCACAGAGATCTTTGCTGCAGAGGTGAGGGCATGTTTGACATGGTAGGCCAGGCCCAATTTAGCACTGATGCAAGTCCTCCTCCCACATAGCCAGAGAAAAAAAACTAGCAAGATATTCTTCCCCACCCATGTAGCCCCTAAACCCACCCTTCTCCTGCTCAGCCACCATTTAAAACTAAAATAATAAGACCTCTTTCCCCACAAATCATAGCACCCATCCCACACCCATCTCCATGGCTGCAAGCAAGCCACACAGACTGACACAGCTCTTTGTTAAAAAAAAATCCAGAAATGATAGTAAATGGCTCAAAAGCCTCCTCACAGCACCTCAGCAAATGAATGAGAGAGCGTACCGAGATATTATTTATCTTTGCATGAAGATTTAACTGTTTTTGTTTGGGCTCATTGCTTTATTTAGACTGTACACTAGGGTCTGTATGATGTAATCAAACATTGTGAATGCTGCTTTCCCATTGGTTGTGGTCTACTGTGACAGGAGCTCAAGGGTCTTCTGCATTTTGAGGGGTAGGACTTTGTGGCAATCACAGAGACATAGTAAGGAAAGAAATGGTTTGGACAAGCCTGTAAAAGCATGTTTTAATATATAAGGTTACATCATTTACAAAAATGATTGATATGTGATTTTGACTGGAGCATTCCGGTCACCTCCAGTGCTAGGGAGCAAGTGCTCCTGGATGTGATCCAGGAGGGTCTCCTGACACAGTTGATTAGTGTACCTGCTAGGCTAAAGAACACTTTAGATCTGGTATTGTCTAATGGGGAGGCAGTAAGAGGAAAAAAGGTGGAGGACCCACCAGCCAACAGCGATCACGAAATGATGTGGTTTAATATCATGATGTGCGGAAAGCCAGAAAAATCAGCTACTCGGATGGTAAACTTCAGGGGGGCAGACTTTGGGAGGATGCAGGAAGTACTGAAAAGGAAACTGGAGGGCATAAGGCAGGAGATGGATGCAGAGCAGAAATGGGATATTATTAAATGGGGAATTACAGAGGCAACAGAAGCCTGCACCAAGACACAGAGTAAGAGGAGCAGAGCAAGAAAACCATGCCGGTTGAACAGCGAGATAGTGGAGGTGGTGAGAGCAAAATGAGAGGTGCACCCAGAGGTATAGGAGGATGGAGAAGGAAGTGGACAGGGAGGAGTATGCAAAATGGTCCAGGGAGGTGACCAGAAAAGTGAGAGAAGCCAAGCCCAGAGGGAGCTGAGATTAGCGCAGGGAATTAACGAGGGGGAGAAATACTTTTTCAGATATATCAGGGAGAAAAGGAAGTGCAAGGAGACAATAGTGAGGATAAAAAAGGGTGGGGAATGGACAAAAAGGAGGAGGAGGAGCAGGCAGAAGCACTGAATGAATACTTTTGCTCATGTTCATGGAAGAAAAGTGGGGGACCACTACCACCATGGACTGGGAGGGTGGGGACAGGGGAACAGGAGGCGACAGATGGAAGAATTTAGGCAAGTAGAGTTCTAGAGGGACTGACGGCACTGAAGGTAGACAAGGCACCAGAGCTGGATGGTATCCACCCCAGGGTGCTGAGGGAGATGGCGGAGGTGCTGGCAGAGCCATCAGCGGATCTGTACAGTACCTCACTGGAGTCAGGATGTGTGCCACTGGACTGGAGGGTGGCACATGTAGTACCATTACACAAGAGCGGACCAAGGGATGAACCAGGTAATTATTGTCCAGTAAGTCTCACCTCCATAGTGTGCAAACTCATGGAAACAATACTAAAGGAAAGACTAGTGTCATACCTGGAGGACAATGGCCTCCAGGATGTGAAGCAGCATGGGTTTGTTTCAGGGAAGTCTTGTCAAACCAACCTGATACAATATTATGACTGGGTGACTGGGTGACAGATGAGGCGGATAAGGGTCATGCGGTGGATGTTCTTTACTTGGACTTCAGTAAGGCCTTCAATTCTGTGCCTCATGGTCTGCTTGGGGGGAAGCTAACTGGTGTAGGGGTAGGGGAAAAATGATGAACTGGATTACAAGCTGGCTGAGTGGGAGGCTGCAATGGGTGGTGGTGAGAGGGAACTCTCAGCTCCAAGGCCAGTGACGAGTGGGGTGCAACAGTGCTCTGTGTTGGGGCCAGTATTATCTGGGCTCTTCATATCAGACATTGCACACAGGGTGGTGAGCAAGGTAAGTCTGTTCGCTGATGACACCAATATTAGAGCAGTAGGGGATGGAGAGGAGGGATGGAAGCAGCGGCAGGAGGACCTAAGCAAGCTAAAGGAGTGGTCAGAGATGTGGCAGCTCGGGTTCAATGAAAAGAAGTGCAAGGTTATGCACTTTGGGGTGAAGAACCCTAGGAGAGAATACTGGCTGGGGGGGAGTTAATCTGGGGATCACTGAGGAGGAGAAGGACCTAGGGGTAATGATAACAGGGACCATGAACAACACTGCCCAGTGCAGTAGAGTGGCTGCTAAAGTGAACAAAATGCTGGACTGCACAGCGAGGGAGTTTTCATCCAGGTAAGGCCCAAATTGGGTGCTGCCTCCAGCACGAAAACTATCTCTGTTGCCTCCCGAAGCCTTGCCCAGTTGGTCAGCTCTAACTAAGCCTCCACCTGCGCTGCTCAGCTGGTCTGCCTGGAAGAAAGCTCCTCTATCCTGCAAAGTGCAGGCCCAAATTGGGTGCTGCTTCCAGCGTGACTACTATCTCTGCTGCCTCCCGAAGCCTTGCCCAGTTGGTCGGCTCTAACTAAGCCTCCACCTGCGCTGGTCTGCCTGGAAGAAAGCTCCTCTATCCTGCAAAGGTATGACAGGACTCAGCCATCAGGTTCAGTTTGTGGCGCATTCCACAGCCACATCCTGATTGGACACTGCCCTCTGTTGCTGCATCTCGAGTGGTTTTTCCCCTGCCTAATTCTTCCTGATGCCACAATTGCTCCTTATACTTAAAATTACTGTTTTTTTTGGGCTAGTTTTCCATTAGCAGGTTATACAGATCTGCCACTACAGGGACCTTTTTCTTTCATTTAAAAAAGTCTACCCTCTTAAAGTCACAGTTGCTAGCCGGCCCGGTGGCGCTGAGGGTTGAGGTGCTGGATGCCACACCTTGCATCACGCTGGCGACCAGGGTTCGGGAGCAAGCCTGGGCCATCATGGGTTGGTGGGGGAGAGAGAGGATTGAACATCCATAGGACTGCTCTCCTCTCTCGGGGAGGGATCCAGGGGAAGCCCGGTGCAGCAACGACCCCCAATGGAGACCAGCAGCACTGCGACACCCATGGGCTCACGAGCATGGGGTAGACATTGGCAGCTGCCTTCCGGACGTGGGTGGGAGCACTCATGTTGTGGGCCAGGTGGCATTGCACGTCCAACGTCAAGGGCGTAAACAAGAAAATACCCTCCACCTCAGATAGGCAATGGTCCTGTCAGTGCCCTCGCCACACGCCCAATGCTGGTGCCCCGTCACTGCCCCGCGGTCTCCCCGGGTTCCTGCCTTCTCCCATCCCGGGGAGACACGATGAAATTGAAGATGTAGGGGAACACAGCGGGTGGTAGAGCGGGCAGCGAGCACAGTGGCCTGAGAGAGTTCCGAGATGGAGAGGCTAGAAAAATAGTTGGAAAAAAAAAAGTCACAGTTGCTTTACTTGCTATATACCTTCCTTGTACTGCCTCCCTACTAAATCCTATTTTGCTGAAATTTTCTCTTTTCAGTACCTCTCTCTGCCTGTTTCTTTTTTTTTCTTTTCTTTCACCCTACACCAGCTATGAGTTCCCTCCCCCACCTGCTCCTTCTCTCCCTCCTTGTCCTTCCTCCCTTCTTCTCTCTTTCAGGCCCCTGCCCTCCCCGTACCCACTATCTACTTAATCAATACCAGCAGCACCTTGGGAACGCTCCGCTTCTCAACCAGTCCTCCCCATAGGCCTCCACTTGAAAATATCTGGCTGTTTCTTAACACCACTAAGATTGGTCTAAATGCCAGCCTATCCCTACTGTACTGTACCACATTGCATTTCATCTGGGCTGTCATATGGACTCTACCTACTGCCCATACGCTAAAAGGAAGCACAAATTATCACTACTAGACCTGCGCCACTATTCAATGAAGCTCCTCCTACTGATCTCGGGCAACGTCCATCCAGACCCTGGCCTGGGCTGTTCAAGCCTTCTGAAAAAGGCAGGAGCCCTCACCATCGCAACCATTAACATCTGCAGCCTGTTACCAAAGCTTGATGCACTCCAAGCCTTTATCAGCCAACATAATCCTGACATTCTTGCTGTAGTTGAAACATGGCTGACACCAAAAGTTCCTGATCTGGCAATTACCTTACAGGGCTACAATGTTTTCAGACTGTACCATGTCTCTAAAAGGGGAGGGGGTGTGCCATCTACATTAAGGATAATCTCCTGGGGCACCTTGTTCCAACCCCCGTCCCTGCCTCCTCAGCCCAGCTTCTACCCATTAAAATTCTTCTAGGTCCCAATCAAAAAGCCCTCACCATTGTCTCTGTATATATTCCACCTTGAGATCAAGATCTTGGCATCAAAGAAATTCTTAACTTCATCAGCTCCCAACCTCCTGGCTCTGAACACATTCTGCTTGGTGATTTCAATATAAACTGACTCGCATCTGATGTCTACACTCATAAGGATGCCCTTGCAGCTGCCAACATCTCACAATTAGTCACCACACCAACTCGGATAAAGAAAAAAACTGGCACCAGTACCCTGCTGGACTGGGTTCTCACCAATCATCCTACCAGCATCTCTCATACCTCCATTCTCCCAGACTCTCTCAGTGACCACTCCCCGGTTATATGTGAATGGTCTAATAAATTTCTAAAGCCACCCTCTATAATCATTACCAGCAGAGTCCTCCCCCATGGTCAACTTAGCCATCTCAAACAGTATCTATTCTTGCAAGACTGGCTGCCATCTACAAGGCGATGGATGTTAACCTAGCCCTCGGCTACTTCATCACTACCTTCAATAAGGCCTGTGACTTCTTCGCTCCTTCAAAAAAATGGAAAACAAAATCCCTCTGTAACCCTTGAATAACTGCGGAGCTCCTTTTCCAGATGAAATCTAGGGACCACCTGTGGGTAGTGGCTAAAGCCACAGGCAAACAATCTGACATCCAGAAATACAAACATGCCCGTAATGCCTGCACAAAATCCATTCATCTCACTAAAGGCTCATATTATAAGGACATCCTCACCAACACCTGGGGAAATGATCTTGCTTTCTGGGACAATATCAGTGACATTACTGGGAAACAATCAAAGTCACCTCTGGCCATATTACTTGTTGAAAGGTCCACTACCCTTGATCCCATGGTCATTATTTCAAATACCTTTAACATGGCTTTTACTGACCTCAGTACTGTTCTACCACCTGATTTCTTCACAGTCAGTCACGCTCCCTCTAACAAACCCTGCACTCTGTCAAACCACCTTCATTTTTACTTCAGGGAGATTAAGATGAATGAAGCTTGCCACCACATCGCCTCAGCCATCTCCACTTCCAGAATCAGCAGTGACACCCTGGACCTTAAGCTGCTATCTCTTACACTTGATGAGGTCCTCAGTCCCCTAACTAAAATTCTTAACCCCTCTCTCTCTCTCTCTCTCTCTCCACACCAGTACACTCCCTGAAATATGGAAAACTGCCACTGTGACCCCGGTCCACAAAAGTGGGGATAAGACCTGCCACTCAAACTACCGCCCTATCTCCATATTGCCACCACTATGCAAGGCCCTAGAGCGTATTGTTGGGGACCAGCTCACTGATTATTTGGACAAACATAATATTCTGTGCACACAAAAGCATGGTTTTAGAAAAGGGCATAGTACCACTACTGCTCTGCTTGAATTTACCGGTGCAGTGCATAGTTCCCTTGATAAAGGTCTTCTTACTGGGGCTGTCTTCATCAACCTCTCGAAGGCATTTGACACGGTCCATCATCGGCTGCTGTATGACCAACTACTCCTTGCTGGCCTCGCACTGGACTCAGCCCGTTGGTTCAGAAGCTAACTTGACAACCGCTCTCAAAGAGTAAAAATTGCCAATGCTATCTCGGACACCTTGCCTGTCTGCTCCGGAGTACCTCAGGGGTCCATATTGGGCCCTCTCCTTTTCAGCCGCTTTTTAAACTCCATACCACAATCCTGCTCGGAACAAATCATCCTGAATGTGGATGATGCTGTTGTCTTTTCTACGCACAAGGACCTTTCACCACTACAACACAGCCTCCAACTCAGATTCAGTGCCATTGAAGCATGGTTCTCCAATCATAAACTAGTCCTCAATCACAAGAAAACCAAGTCATTGCTATTCTGCAGTTCACATAACCATTACAAGCAACACCCCCTTGCCATCTCCACCAAGCAGGGGACTGTCCTTGAACAAGTTTACTCATTCAAATACCTAGGGATTCTGCTTGACCCCAATCTCTCCTATACAGCTCACATTGACAGCGTGGCTAAAGCTACCAGCACACGCCTTGGATTACTCTACAAACACAGGCAGCACCTCACCCCAGAGGCCCTGAAGATTGCCATCCAGAGCTCTGTGGTGTCAATTATTGATTATGGCCTCATTATCTAAGGCTCCACCATGATGTCTGCCCTCCAACGTATAACAACTGCACTTAACAAAGCATGCCGACTCACAACTGGTACCCACCACCTCACCCACACCTGTGCTCTTTATGAACAATCCAGATGGCTCCAACTCTTCAACCCTATAAAGTATTTCACATGTGCTATGGTGGGAAAAATCAATCTTGGCCTCACACCCCCTGGTGTTACTGACCTGTTACATCAAAACACCAACCGACAGAACACCAGAAGCTCAACAACCCAGATTCTACGAGTTCCTCGCTGTTGAACAACGCTCCTTCGCCTATAGGGCTCCTCTATAGATGAATGGTCTCAGCCACACCATCTCCACTGCCTCAACACTAGGACTGTTCAAAACCAGGCTCTGGGCCATCTCATTGCCTCTAGCTCCTGTGACTGCCTCTCCTAGATGATGACCTACACAGCTTTAATCCTAACTTATATACTGCTTAACCCCAGGTGCCCCAGTCCCCCTCCCCCCCAGCTCCTGAGGCGCAACTCCAAATCTCAGGTCTTCATACCACCTCATTAGTCTCTTCTTCCTCCATTATAGCACTTATTCCCCCCACCTCACCCTGCCCCCTTTTTCTCTTCTATCACTCCTTTGCATTTATTTTTCGACAAATGCCTCCAGCTGCAACTTCATCCTCCCCCTCTCCTCTCATCCCTGTTTCTCTGCCACCCCCTGGGCACCTGACCCTACCCATTCCTTGTGGGCACATGCGTCCTAGCTGTGTTCACCATTTTACTATAACTACATCTGTTAACTACCTATACTTCTCCTCCTCCTCTACACCCTACTCTTCCAATAATTGACCCCTTTCAATAGCACTGTTGTACATGAATTGTTACATACTAACATACTAAATTGCCAGCAGAATAGTCCTAATGGTCTTTCGAGTCTGCTCGATTGATCAGCCCCCACCCTGGGAGCTGACCTTGCTGGCCCCCTTGCCTTCTCTGGCTTCTCCCTTCCCAGTTCTGGATATTCTTGCTGCATTGGATTTTGCTTCCAGAACCCTTCCCCTGTACCTGTCCCAGCCCCTCTTGAACCCCTCCACTGTCTCTGCCTCCACCAGTCCCCTAGGCAGTGCATTCCATGGCTCCACCACCCTCTCAGTGAAGTATCACCTCCTTCTTTCTCCCCTGAATCTTCCCCCCTCCAGCTTCCACCCATGCCCTCTAGTGGCCCCATCCTCCTTTCTTCGAAGCACCCTGACTGTTCCTCCCCTATTTACCCTCTTTCATGTACCTGAAGACCTCTATCATGTCCCCCCGGTCCCTTCTCTCTTCCAATGTGTACATATTTAGCTCTTTGAGCCTCTCCTCAAATGTCCTGTCCCCCAAGCCCCAAATCATTTTGGTTGCCCTCCTCTGGACCTTCTCCAGGAGTTTAATGTCCCTCTTTAAGTGTGGCCTCCAAACTCCAAAACTCCAAAATTTGTTTGCTGTTATTTCACTGTTGCTTCATTGTTGTTTGTTATTTCTGATGTGGAACCTTTGTAAAAGAGCCTTGGCTCAAAGGTACTTGTAATCCTAGAATAAATAAATAAAAAAATAAAAATAAAAATAAAGAGAGATGATCTTGCCCCTCTACAGGTCGCTGGTGTGGTCGCACATAAAGTATTGTGTGCAGTTTGGGAGGCTATACCTAAAGCATGATATCAGGCTACTGGAGGGAATGCAGAAGAGGGCAACAAAGATGATATATGGAATGGCGGGGAAAGACTATGACAGCAGGTTGGGAGACCTGAATATATACACCCTGGAGGATAGAAGTGATGGGGGTACATGATAGATACATTCAAGTATCTGAGGGGAATCAGTAAGGATGGGACAGATGGGGTCTTTAAGCTAAGGAGGGGGAGTGTCACCAGGGGGCATAGGTTAAGAATAGAGGGGGAAGATTTAGGAGCGAAATGAGGAGACACTATTTCACAGACAGGATGGTAGCAAAATGGAATGCACTACCAGAATGGGTGGTATCATGTAAATCTATGAACAGCTTCAAAGGGCATGGGACAGTGAACAGGGAGAGTGAGGGTGGGGAGGTGGGGGTGGCAGTGGGATGACAAAGGGAGGGTGGGGCAGCTGCAAACTAGGGGTGCTAGCTGCACACTCGAGCAGACTTAGATCGAATGGGTAGTCTGTTTCTGCTGGTACATTCATATGTTCATATGTTCGTAATATGCAGTACTGTATAGGACACCAAATATTCAAAAATGAAGTTGCCTTTTAGCTCCACTGCACATGTGCATCCTTTTGGCATGCTCCGGAAGCCTTTATGGCACTAGTATTCTTTCATGGGTTGCAGCACCACGAGCCAGCGTCTCACAACACAGGAGATACCTGGGACACTGGTGAGTGTATTTTTTTCCTAATCACAATTGTTTTCGTTTAAGCACCAAAACACATGGGGGCCAGATATTCAAATGTTAGTGAGGCCGCTAAGGGGTGTTTGCCCATGCTAGTTGGGTTTGGCGCCCAATTCATGAGTGTGGTCTATATTCAGGCACCCCCACAGTGTGAACAAAACCCGTTAGTGCCAAAATGCTATCATACCACTGTGCCTAAGCAAATGAGGGATGCCCCCTGCATAAGGACACAGTGGAAAATTCAGAGGGTTGCATTGGAAGTAAATGCCACCCAAATTGGTGCAAATTGCCACCTTTGTAAACCTAGTCCTAATGGGGTGCAAGGCCCTGGTGGAGGGTGACAGTATTTCAGCCACCCACCTCCCCACCCTGCAAACCTTGTGTTGGTGAACCAATGAATACACTGGTGTCGAGTGGCACACCCACCCTTCGATCACCCACCCTGGTAGTTCACACGTCCTGCCTGGTGCCCAGTGGCACCCCCCACCCTCTGATCACTTGTCCCTGTATTGCTCTTGTTTTTTTAGGTGTCTGGTGGCACCCCCGCCCTCTGATCACCTGTCCTTGCAGTGATCATGTTTGTCCTGGTGTCTAGTGACACCCCCCACTCTCTAGTCACCCATCCTTGTATTGCTTGTAATTTCCCTGGTGTCTAGTGGCACCCCCAACCCTCTTATCACCATTCCTGGATTATTCATGTTCTCCCTGGTATCTAGTGGCACCCCACAACTTCTGATCTCTATCTGGGCAGGTGTCACAGTGCCCTGCAGTGTAGGGCCCCCTCCCACCCTTCGATTCTCTGGCCTGAAATGCATAGGTAGTCCCTGGTGTCTAGTGATACCCCCACCCACCAAGCGCCTCTCCCACTGCCACCTCTGCATTCCCAGTGGTTAGCGGTCTCCACTGCACCTTCCATACCGAGCACACCACCCAGCCAACCCCCTGGTACCTATAAAAGTGGTGCCACGCAGAGAGTCTGACATGATGATGGCACAGCCTTCTTCTCTCCTCCTTGGTTGGCTGATGTATTAGATGATAGGTAGTGTGCTCCCTGTCATGCCATACAGCAGCTGGCTGAGAAAATGAGAGGAGAGCTGTACCAGTCGTAATAATGGGCTCTCTGCACATCACCACCTTCATAGGTACAGGGGAGTTGTCTGGGTGGTGTGCTCCATATGGGCAGTAAATGTGGCCGCTAGCCTCTGGAGATACCAAGGTGGCACCAGGCTGGGTGGTCGATGAACTGGAGGATACCACTAGACAACAGAGACTACCTATGCCTTTTGGGCTGAGGGATTAGAGGGTCAGGGGTTCCCAAGACACCAGGGCACTGTGACACTGGCCAGGATGGAGGATTGGAACATGGGGGTGCCACTAGACACCATGGAAAACACAAGCAGTAAAGGGATGGGTGATCAGAGAGGAGGGATACCACTAGACTCCAGGGTGAACATGAGCACCTGAAGTACAGGTGACCATAGGATGAGGGTGCAACAAAACACCAGGATGAGCATCTATATTACCTGGGCAGGTGATCAGAATGTGGGGGGGAGGGTCACTAGACACCAGGGTGTACATATGCATTGAGGAAATGGGCATTTGGGGTGTGAAGGGGGCCGGTCGTCACCATAACTGATGTGGCAGGTGACCACAGGATGGGTGCAAACCTGCCAGTGCTTTCCATGCAAATGAGCCCATAATGAGCATGGTTATGACCCTTTATCATCTTGCATGCTCATTGGGCTCATTTGCATTTTGCAGCTGAATATTGCGCCATGGCTCCTAGTGCTATCTAGTCTGGGGGCACAGTTTTCTGTGGGCTGCATACAGCCCAGGTCTAGGTCAGGGCAGTGCTACTTGACTTAGCGCAGCACCGGTATAGGCCAATGTTCAGCCACATAGCCCCAGTGCGCTATCTAACCGAATATGGTAACCTCTGGGTCAGGCACCAGTGCAAATGCAGTGTAAACCTTTTGCTCTGCTTTTGCAGATATTTGAATATCTATCCCCTGAAATCTAAAATGTAGGAACAGCTGGTGAGAATAGTTTTATTTTGTTTTCTGTATTTTGGGACTGTGACAGCGAAGTTAGCTCACAAGAGAAAAATAAGCGAGTGACAATATTTTCCTAAAAAATAGCCAGGGTTTACCTATTGTCTGCAATATGTGATTTTAAAGCAGATAATTATTATTTATTTACAGAGTAACCAAAAAGATACAAGCAAAGTATCTCCTAATAGGGAAGTGGGATTGTATGATCATACTATAAGGTACCTAGTAAGCTTTAAATCAATAGAAATATGAGACAGGTTTTACTGCTAGTGCAATACCATTGATAGCTTGGATGTGGTGTATTTTACAGTGTTCTTATCATAAGGCACAGTTAATAAGAAGTGAATAAGAGATAAGGCAAGGATTCACACCATTGGGTTAGTAGTAATGTTTTATTAGACAACCGTAAGAGCACATGAAATGTTATTGAACGAATAAACAGATTTCACTTGAACAAAATAATTCTTTGTAATAAAAAATGGTTTAAAATTACACCTGGGGTGACATATATATAACTGCAGAATCTCCCATGGAGGTGGCATCAAAAGATATAAATATTTACCAATGTTCAACAAGGATAATAAAATACATAAAAAAATACGTAAACCACTTGGTGTATGTACTGTAGGTGGGATAATTGGGGTTAGAGGACACCAATAACTGACAAAGTGGGACAATTACCCTGTGAGATCTGCTAGCAATTTTGCATGCATCTGAGCATTTTTTTAATATCTCAGTGTGTTGTTCCTTAAGAGAAGGGCATGCACATCACCAAAAACAATGCCCTCACTTTAAAAAGCAATCACTTTTATGGGAAGCCCAGCTGGGGTGTGATTCAGTTGCTGATGGATAGCTACATGGCTACCAGCTGTTAAAAGTGAGTGCAGTGTTCTGGGCAGGTGCTGCCCCTTCTCTGAATGATGTTCCCTATACACTTAACACTATTAACAGAGGTTATTGTGTTTATTGAGCCCAGGTCATCCTCCCCTTTTACATTATTCCTTAAATTTGTAGTTCACGACAATGACCACACCAAGTTCTCTTTCAATGTTTTCAGATTTAATTATTATTACACTTAAGCTGTTGATCCCCATTTTGTTTTTGCTGATTAGATGTAATACTGCACAATTAATCAGTGTTAAATTTCTGTTTTTATATCTTTGCCAAGCTAACATGTTTGGTCGGGTTTTATTGTAGGGTCTGGTCCTCAGTATCTGCTATGTATCCAGTTTTGGTGATATCAGCAAATTTTTGTGATCCATACATCACAGTCAATGCCCATACAGTAAAAAAACGTATTGAAGAGCAACATTTCTAATGCAGAGTCCTGTGGTACTCCACTAGTCACTTTGCCCCAGTTTCACATGGCCCCAATTACTTTTACTTTTTAGTGACTGTTCAGAAGCTAGTTGAATACCTAAGTAAACACATTTTTGAGACTGCTGAGATTTTCCAGTTTTCAGCCAAGACTCTTTGTCAAAAATCTTACTGAGGTCAAGTAAGATCACATCCAAAGATCTGTTTCCACAGCATTGCTAACTGGATTGAAAACATGTACAGTATAAGATTTGTTAGACATGATCTACATTCTCAAAAACCATGCTAGGCACAGTCTAAAGGTTGTGTTTTCCTAGAAAGTCGATGATATTATCCTGAAAGGTTGTGTATTTCTAGAACGTCCATGATATTATCCTGGACAGAGTCTTCAAGTATCTTACAAAAGCTTGATGTCAAGCTAATGGGATTTGAATTTCCTGCTGCTCCTCTCTTTCCCTCTTTATGGACTGATGTGACAAAAACTCCCACCAGTTACTGAGGATTGCTCCCTCACTTGATGAATGGCTAAACATATTATTTCTTGCTTTAGCTACCACTTCACTGAGTTCTTCCAACAATTGAAGATGCATATTATCAGGATCCAGATGATATTTAAATGCTTTAATCATGCTACTACTCCCTCTTAGTCACCAGTGAGTACATATTAAGGCTGCCAGGCCTCTCCTCATATGCCTTTCCATGTTAGCCTTGAATCATCTTAGTCATACTCTTCTGCACTGACTCCAGCCTGTCTCTCTCGCTTTTCAGGTGAGTGCTCCAAAACTATGTGCAGTACTCCAGGTGTGGTCTCACCATGGATCAGTACTGGGGCAGAATCACCTCCTTACTCTTACTGGAGATGCCTTTCCTATATATCCCAGCATCCTATCAGTTTTCCTATAAGTTTTGTTACACTGGAATGTATTCTTTAAGGTATCAGTTATGATCACCCTGAGATCCCTTTCCTCTGTTGTCTGGGCTACCTTGAAATCTCACAGTCAATACTCAATTATGTGATTGTTTCTGACAATATACATGACATTGCATTTTTAGCATTAATGTCAAGCTGCCAGACACCAGACCACTGCTATAATCTTCATAGATCCCTAGTCATATTCATGAAACCTTTCCAGCTGCCCACCATCCCATATAACTTAGTATCCTCTGCAAATAAGCTAATCTTGCCTTGTATCCCTTCTTCTATGCCACAGATACACAAGACAAAGCAGGCTAGATCTGGAACTGATCCTGAAGATGCCCTGTTTTTCACTCCCCCCAACTGCTGGTCTTCTACCACCAGCCTTTGGGTTTCCCTTCGAGACAGTTTGCAATCCACCTGGTCAGACCTTCTTCCATCCCTAAGTCTCCTAATTTTTCAAAAAACATCTATGTGGCACTCAGTCAAGGCTCCTTGCTGAAATCAAAGTACAGGATAGTAACAGCTTGACCACTTTCCACTGCATAAGACACTATGTGAAGAAGTCTATGAGGCTATTTGGGCACAACTTCTCCTCATAAAATCATGTTGCCTCTTGTTCTGTAGTTCATTTACTACTAGGTATTCCACTGTTTGCTCCTTGATGATAGTTTCTAAGAGCTTACCAACAATAGAGTTCAGGCTTATCAGCCTGGAATTACCAGGGTCTCCCTTGTCCCCCCTTCCCTTGTGGAGGGGTATCACATCTGTCCTCCTCCAAGCTGCCAAGACTATCCTTGTCTTCAGTGAGCAGTGAACAGTTGAACACACCTGCAGAGGTTCAGCCTGTGCCCTTCCCATGTCAATACTATGAGGTGCAACACATACAGGTGGTAACTTGTTAACATTTAATGATCTAAGCCCCTTTAGCACCTTGTCTATGGTGAAATGCCTCGCTTCTGATTTGTGACAAAGCTCATAAGGTTTAATTGTCTGCATTCCAGCAGCAGCACATCCCTTTCTACTGAAAAAACTGACCTCAGTTACTGAATCAATAAATCTTCCTTTCCCCTATCATCCCACAACCACACCAACCCCCTTGGTAACCTTTCAATGACCCTTATTTTTCCCTTCATCACTTATGTATCTGAAAAAGGCTTTGTCACTGACATTCAACCCCTTCATGGTCCTGAGCTGTGCCTTCAGCTTAGTTATGCTGGCTGCCTTTAGCTTTATTAGAGAGTAAAAGGAGTACCATTATATTGGACATTTTGTAGAGATTTTACATAGGTGTTCAAGTCATGGGTTTGTAATTGTTTAGTAAATCACAGTTTTTTTACTGCATTTATGGGGTTTTCTTTCACTCATATTTGTCAATTACTTTTCTTTGCGTGTTACATATTGGCACAGTGACTGCAATGCATATCTATCATAAATAAACACACCATCAGATGTCACAGCAATTTCATGCTGTGACTGATGAAAGGCAACATTTAAAAGAAGCAGTGTGGCAGAATTCTGATAGCAGGTCACACCCTCTGAAGAAGCCTGTTGTAGCGAAGCACTGGGATGGTCAGCTGGAGCTAATGTGAGTATTTTCTGTTTCAGCAGTAGCCCTTTCAGTTGCAATTTATGCTGGATGTACCTGGAAATTACTTGCTGGACTGTGGCTAATGAAAGCGCTTTGACGTATAACACCATTATTTCTAGCATTTTTGTCCTGACTTATCCTCTATCTGAGTCAGTGCGCTCACCTTACCATTGTTGGTTTGTGTTTCTAGGGCAGGCCAGCCATACTATTGTATGTTGTTTGTGTGTGCACTGGATTTCAGAAAGCTTCCTTGAGCATTCCCTTATAATCCTCCCTGTTTGTTTCTGATACATTGACCTTGTACCCTCCAAAAGCAGCCTTCTTCTCCCTTCATATCTCATAAAATTGGAGCAAAACTGCTATTACTGGTAATGACAACCCTTTTCAATCTCTCTCTCTCTCTCTCTCTCTCTCTGCACTGGAAAGGTCACAGAAATTTGGAGAAAGCAACTGTGACACCACTTTACAAATTTGGAGCAACTATAGACCAAAACAACTATTGCCCATTTTCAGTTTTATCAACAATAAATGTGTCACTTGAGTAATAGCACACAAATAAGTAACAGAGTTTCTACCTAAAACACATTACTTTTTGTGTTTCTTATCTGGATTTCATCCAAATCACTGTACCAGCACTGCTCTTTTGAAAGTAACAAATAATCTGTTTATAGCTCTGGATGAAAGTGTCCATGCTGGTGCAATATCTATAGATCTAATAAAGGTCTTCATCTCTGTGCATCATGATATTCTTGTCCACAAACTACAAGCCACAGGTATATAACATGGTTCTCAGGCTTGGTATGAAGACTATCTTTTGGACTAATTGCAGGCTGTTAAGGTAAATGGTGAGATCAGAAACCCAAATTCACTCACAATTGGTATACAGTACCTCAAGGTTTCATCCTGGGCCCATGACCTTTACATAGATCCATACAGTAGATGTTATAGGACTGATAGAGACTGAAGTCTATCCAGTCTTCCCTATGGTTCCTATATAGATTTAGTGAATCCTTTCTGAAATCCCAGAGCCTCCAACCTCTCTTCTTTTCAGTCTCTTCATCAATGAGTTCTCCTCTGCCTGCACTGACTCAGCTGCTGATATATACAGTGGAGTCAGACAGTATGCAATGCTCTTATAACATTTTCTGCCAGTGACATGCAGCAGAATACTATAGGAACACAAGGTTATGCAATGGCTATTACTCCAATTTATCATGCAGGAACATGGGATCTGCTTATCATATAGCATTGCATCGTGGCTGACTCCACTGTACCTTTATGCAGATATATACACAAAAACTAAATCCACTGAGCTGAATAATGTTTTACAAAGAGTATTTGATAAGACAGATCTGGATGTTATGAGATTGTCTCCTGATGAAAAACACTAAAACTAGCTGTTCACGGGGAAACCAAGTCCCCACAACTCTTTGCAGATCCTTCTGTCATTACCAGGACCATCTCTGGAGAATGTAATGAACAGTACTCTATATGTCTTGGTATATTGTTAGACTCTACACTGTTCTTCTCTGAACATATCATCAGAAACATCCATAGCACAAAGTAAAAACTAGGCATACTGCATTGCCACAAAAAATTGCTTAAACCTTAATATCAAGACAACCTTTATTCAACAATCACTACTACCTGCACTGAAATATGGGAGTGACATTTACAGAATGGCAAATACTACATCTCTTTGCAAAGTCACAGTTAAATGTATTAACCTGTGAAGAATTGCAGTAGGTTGCAATAAGGGAACTTACCACTGCCTTCTTATTTCAGTCTAGGACTCCCCCACCAAACTTGAGGAGATAATATAGAGTGGCTACTTTAATGTATAAATGTGCAAAAGACCTTTACCCAAATTACCTAAACAATCTAATAATCAGACCCATAATGAGCTATCATTAACTATCCCAGAACAGGAACATCTTCCATGTACTGAGAAGCCTTTGGTGAGAATGCCTTTGCCACTGCTGTCTCAACTACTTAGAACACATTCTTGGATAATCTCAAAGCATCCACTAAACCTTCAATGGAGCTTTATTCAACCACATCAGATGTCATTAACTTTCCCTATCCTGCTGTGGTTGTAAAGTAGTTATACAATCCAGTATTTCAGTCTGACCCACTTATTCCAGACACTATTATAGTGTACACCCACTTGTAACAGACAGATCTACTGTTCCTTGCCAACAATTATGTGCATAATGTTAAAAAACCCATTAATGTTGTACTCTGTGACCCCTGTATAGTGGACACTGTAAACTCCTCTGTGCCCCTGTTGCCAGCTACCAAGTGCCTGATAATCGCCACCAGTTAATCATCATCTAATCATTTAGCTGTTTTTTCTGGCACTATAAAGAAGTTGTTTACTTCACCTGATGTCTGAGACCTGACAACTTACTCCAGGGGATTACTCTACAGCACATGTTGCCTTTTTACATAACCTCCCCCTTGATGATTGATGCTCATCCCCTTGATCCATCACAGATACTCTACAGCACAATCTTGCCAATCTCGTTTAGTGCTCAATCCCCAGTCATCTGCAAATGGTAATTCTCCATACTCTTGCTTGGCAGAGGAGAGGATACATTCTGATTATATCTTCAGTGTGTGGTAAAGCAGATTCACATTTTAAGATTTTAGGATATAGCAGGCACCCCTTATAACAGACAAAACCTACTTACATGAACACATCTATTACAAGAGGGTTCCACTGTATTTTATAAATCAGGTTAAAACAAAATGTCTATTGTATCCTATTTTTCTATGTTACATTTAACTCTTCAGTTTTTTTTCATTTTTCAGAGAGATGTGACTAATTGTTGCCCTTGTTTCATGCATACGTTAGACCACATTTAGAATATTCCTCACAGCTTTGGAATCCTTATAAAAAATCTGAATGCCTGTTACTGGAAAGAGTTCAAAGAAAATATACAAAAAAAGTTTCTGGGCTATTCGCAGTTCCTTATGAGAACAGATTAGACATTTTTAAAACTTATGCCCTTATCTACACATCAACTTCATGGTGATCTTATGTTACTGTATGATATTATTCAAGACCCTTATTTATTGCGTGAACTGGGTCTAGAATTTAAAAACTGTGGTCATAACATCAGGGGCCATCCCTTACAATTGGTAAGAAAATCTTTTGTCAAGTCTAGCCGTAAATATTTTTTTACTGTCAGAGTTGTTAGCCCTTGGAACAGGCTACCTCTACATGTTGTTATCAGTGAAACTAAAAGTATTTTTAAAAATAGATTGGACAGTCTTATATGTAATGGGTATGACCTCTCCTATTATGTACTGGATTAGTATAAGAGCTTTATGGGCTTCTGCCTTCTTGCTCTTGCACCTAACCTTAGTATGAACCTTAAACAGGTTTATAATATGTGTAAGAAAAATCAAGTGCAGTGATTGGCTAAAGCACAAGTACAGCTGTGTAATTATCTGCCCATAATTATACAGCTGCACTTCTTTAAAGGTGCCAGCCTCTATACCTTAGAAAACCATTAAGATATCATCAGAGTGCAGATGACTGCAGTATCGGTGTGTATCGGTATACTTTTTTTTAACTTAATTTTGCTTCAGTTGTGCTGCAACTCATGAAAGTACATGAAAACAGAAAACTGGAATACCCTACCCATGGGCATAAGTGACTGAGCTTGGGGATGCTGGGCCTGTTTGTTGTTGCTGCAATGGAAATCCCACTCACCAGGGATTTCTAGCTCACTGCCACCACAAGGTTTTTAC
The DNA here is from genome assembly GCA_016271365.2 of Neoceratodus forsteri. Lineage (NCBI taxonomy): Eukaryota > Metazoa > Chordata > Ceratodontiformes > Ceratodontidae > Neoceratodus > Neoceratodus forsteri. The sequence goes on along the minus strand of CM057459.1, from coordinate 239,125,931 downwards.
CAACAGGAACCAAGAAACCTGTTTTTATTTCACCTCCTCCTTGCTCCAGGTCAGGAAGGTCAACACAATAACTGTGGGTAGAATGCTGATTTCGGAGACGGACTGCAAACAGAGCCCAGCAGAAATAGTAAAATTACCCTTTTAAATAAAACAAGCAGTCACTAATTCTATAAAAATAGAATATTTACTAAAATACTACAAGTATTTACAACAGGATGTATTTACCAAAAGACAAAAGAGTTGCACATTTACTAAGAAACAGAAAATAAAGCAATTTAACCAATAGTTTGTGTACAGCTAAATTCTGAGCTATCCTTATCAAAAATCCTTCACCTGCCCTAGATATAGAATTGCTGTCCCTCACTGAGCTATCTTACTAGTCAGCTAGTCGTTGTATGGCAGGGACTCTGGCATTGGCCAATGTTCCAGCCTAAGAGAGTGAGCCTGCTTACAGCCTCTCAATATATTTCTCCTCTCTGTGGGGAGGGGTCTCACTCACTTGAGTGACAGTTCCATATTGTCCCAGCTCTCTTTGAGTGTGTATGTGTGTGTGTGTGTGTCCACCCACCTTTCAGCTCCTCCTTGCTACCATAATGATGTCCACCTGGGTCCTTGTTCAACATGGGAATGTCTCCAGGAAGGACACCCCCACTGGGTTTATTGCTTTATTGCCTCCTCCCTGGCTTTCCTGTTAACTTTCCCATGAGAACATCCGACTTCTAGCATAAGCTGTCATATACTATTTGATCATGTGCTCTGGTAGCCATCTTGTGCCTGAAGCAGATGCATAATTAGAAAAGAATAAATGAACCAAATGAATACAGGTTTCTGGTCCCCTTTCCCGTCACATATCCCCCCCCTCAAGAAATGAAGGTGTTTCACTTTTGGGCAACCCCCAAGAGACACTGCCATTCATGTAAGGCCTGGGGAGTGTCTAAAGGAATATGCCATGCACCTAGCCATGCCTCGACAGTCCATCTGCATTGGCAATCTGTGCCCCAATTCAGTGCTGAATGATCACATTATATGACTGTAGCACCAAACTCCAGTGCAATAACTTTGTGTTTTGACAACTAGTTCTATGGAGCCATGTCAAGGGGTTATGATCAGTGATCACAGTGAACTCCCTCCTGTACAGATATGGCTGCAGCTTCTGAAGGGCCCACACTATCCTCAGACATTTCCTCTCCACTGTGGCATATGACTCTTCCCTGGGCAGAAGCTTCTGGCTCAGGTACACTATTGGGTGTTCCTCCCCTTGCAGTGTAACCTGGCTCAGGACAGCACCCAGCCCATGATTTGAGGCATCCACATGTACTATGAACTTTAAGTCATTATTGGGGCTAGCAAGCACAGGTGACCCACATAATGCCTCCTTCAACTGTTGGAAGGCAGACTTGCAGTCCTCTGTCCAGAGAACTTTTTCAGGCTGTGTCACCCCCTCCTCCCTCTCAGAAGCTTGCCCTTGTGCCTGGCTATGGGTAGTAACACATACCAGTTTTTTCCTGTGGTCAAAATCATTTCCCATAATCACATCCGCAAGGAGATCGGGTACAACTCCCACCTCCTGTATCCCATAGCCATTCTCTCAGCTCAGGAAGACCCGAGCAATTGGCACTTGGACCACTGGACCTATGACTCCCCAAATCTTGAAGAACTGCTCTGGCAGAATCTTCTCCACCTGGATCAGATCCTTTATTACCATGGAGATGGAGGCCCCACAGTCCCTCAATCCCTGTGTTACCATCCCATTGACTAGAATAGGGTGCATATGCTTGGTGGAGTTTGGTGGCACTACAGTGTGTGTGTGCAGTTTACCAACTGCTGTGTACTGTCTTGGTCACCACCTCCCCCAGGCTTTTACCCTTTACTCCTGTTTTTAGGGTAGTCATAGGATAGATGCCCCACTTTCTGCCAAATCCAGAATTCATTTGCCCCCGGTTCCTTGTTCCCCTTAGAACCGGTAGGTTCTCTTTTGGGCTTGGGTGCAGGCTGGTTTCCTTTAGGCTGCCCTCCCTGAGTCCCCTTAAAACCATGTGCTCCCCATAGTTCTTATGCTGTGAATGTGGCCTGCTGGCAACATACAAATCAGCACTTTCTGCCACCTCCTTTGCGGAGTTGCATGCCCGGTCCAGTAGCCCAAAGCACAAATCATCAGGTACAATTTTAGGAAACTGTTCCCTTAAAATTAAATCTTTAACCTGCTCTACAGTCCTTGCCTTAGCCCCATCTACCCAATGGTCTAAATAAGCACACATTTGGACATGAAGGTCTACAAAGCTGTCACCTGGGCCTTTCCTTAACTCTCTAAATTACCATCTATAAGTCTCAGGAGTCAGTTCAAAATGTTTTAATAACATTCTTTTAACTTTATCATAGTTCATGCAATCATTATCGTCCACTCGAGCAAATGCATGCAAGGCACGACCAGTAAGTAACGGGGTCAGGTGGATCATCCACAAAGTCTTATCTAATTTAAATTGCCCACAAACCCTTTCAAATGATTTTAAAAACAAATCCAGATCATATCTCTTTTTGTATTGTGGAAACATTTTAGAATTAATCGTGGCTTCATGGATTGAACCACCTTTGCCATTACTTATGGTTTACCACAATGTTTGCTGGTGTAGTTTTTCCATCTCGATCACATGCTGTTGCTGTCGCTGTCTCTCTCTCTCTCTCTCTCTCTCACACTCTGCTCATTCCTTCTCTCTCTCTCTCCTCTTGCACAAGGATCTCATGCTGGTGAATCTTCTCCCTTTCCTCTACCTCCAACCTTATTTTCTCCCTTTCAGCCTCCAGCCTTGCCCTCTGCAATTCAGCATCCTGAAGCACAAGCTCTGCATTCAGGATCTTGAGCTGAGGTTGATTGGGCTGCACAGCTTCCCCAGCTTGTGCCACAAGGTGCCCCCTTGCTCAGCAACTGGGACCTCAGTCTCGCTACCTGGGTCACTATCTTCAGTGACCACCTGCTGACCAGTTATTGGGCCATGCTCATTTGAGACTTTCTGCCCCTCCTGCAGCTGGTCATGTGCCAACAGGGCTTCTATAAGTGCATTCTTTATCATGCCCTCAGGGACAATCCCCCCTTGCTGAGCCCAGCTCATGAAGCTGCTGTACATCAAATTTTACATAGCTTGAAGAGCTCATATTCTCTAGCTATGCTGCACTAAACTGTCTAGAAATAAATAAAAACAGTAGTAAACAATGCAACCTTTTGAAATCTTGTTTTGTGACTGTTAAAAGGTATATTTCTGCTGGCACTCCACCAACAGTGTGCTATATCTCTCTCTCAGAGTTCTGGCCTCACATGAAAGCACACTGTCTCCTGCTCTGCACTGGATTGACACCAGTTGAGACATGGATCCCACCACTCTGCCACCAATGTAATGGAAATCCCACTCACCAGGGATTTCCAGCTAACTGCAATCACAAGGTTTTTACCAACAGGAACCAAGAAACCTGTTTTTTTTTTTGTTTCCTCCTTGCTGAAGGTTAACACAATAACTGTGGGTAGGGTGCCCCTTTGGAGACAAACTGCATACAGAGTCCAGCAGAAATAGTAAAATTACCCTTTTAAATAAAACAGGCAGTACTGATTCTATAAAAATTGAATATTTACTAAAATACTACAAGTATTTACAACAGGATGTATTTACAAGAAGACAAAAGGGTTGCACAGTTACTAAGAAACAGAAAATAAAGCAAGTTAACCAGTAGTTAGTGTACAGCAAAATTCTGAGCTATCCTTATCATAAATCCTTCCCTGCCCTAGCTACAGAATTGCTGTCCCTCACTGTGCTATCTTACCAGTCAGCTAGTCTTTGTATGGCAGGGGCTCTGGCATTGTCCAATGTCCCAGCTTAAGAGAGTGAGCCTTCTTATAGCCCCTCAATATATTTCTCCTCTCTGTGGGGAAGGGTCTCACTCACTTTGAGTGAAAGTTCCATGTTGTTCCAGCCCTCTTTGAGTGTGTGTGTGTGTCCACCCATCCTTTAGCACCTTCTTGCTACCATAATGATGTCCACCTGGGTCTTTGTTCTACATGGGAACATCTCCAGGAAGGACACCCCCACTAGGTTTATTGCTTTATTGCCTCTTCCCTGGCTTTTCTGTTAACTTTCCCACGAGAAAATCAGACCTCTATTATAAGCTGTCATACACTACTTGATCATGTGATCTGGTAGCCGTCTTGTACCTGAAGCAGATACACATTTAGAAAAAAATAAATGAATCGAAAGAATACAGGGTTCTGGTCTCCTTTCCCATCACAGTTGTATCAGTGTTTAGTGAGTAGCAGGAGTGTAAGTTACAGTAGCAAATCTATTTTCTATTTTACTTAATGTAAACGACCATTTGAGTGGGCTGACTTGACAAAGACAGACAGGCTGGCAGCGATGGGAAGAGAGACAGGAGGGAGGGAGGGAGGGAGTAAGACTTAACCTAACATGCTTTCGCACATGCTGTCACCACTGTCCCACTGTTAGCATCCTGCTCCAGTTTTGCTCCACACAGATTCCCACTTGATAACATGCTTGAGTAAAATTAGTTACTTGGCTTTTTCTTACACGTTATAAGTGCAATAAAGCACTCCAGGGATGTAAGATTGTGGTCAGTAATCATACTTCTCTCTTGGTGCAAGCACCTCATGCCTAACGAAACCCTGGAGAGGCATGTGATTATTGACCCATGATCACACACCCTGTCGTCCTTTATTGCTTTCTTTATGTATGTGAATATGTTCACATACAATGTTACCATAATCTAGGTCACTGATTTACAGTGGTTAAAACAATGACATTCTGTTTTCAAGACTTCAAATTCTAGAAATTGCACTGGTAATTGTTACTTTAATTTTCAGATGTTACCGAGATTCTGCGTCATTCTTTTAGTATGTGTATAAATGATCAGAATAAAAGAAGGCTTAATATACAGCTCATTAAATAAAGCAAATTGAACATAGTAGACTAAGCAATAATAAGAAAAATGCAAGTTTTGTAGATTTACTGATCTGGTATAAAATGCTAAATTCCATGAAATCTTTGGTTTTACTGGTGTTCAGGCAGCCCAAATTCTGGAATTTTACCAGATGTTCTGGTAAAAACTGAAAAGCAGTGGCCCTGACTATAATGTTTTGCTCATTGTTATTCTTTACTTGTTATCCCGTAACTATTTTGAAACAAGTCCGCTGCTGTCATGTCTCCCCAGAATCCTCTTGAAAAACTGGTTGTATAACCTAAACAAAACTATCCTGTTGTGTAAAAATTCAATAAAATCAATCAGTCAATTAATGAATGAATCAATCAATCAAGCAAGCAATCAATACCTGTGTAAAGTGACAGGTTTTCTCCAGGTTAGATAGTAGTATAGAGCAGCACTGAGGGGCAACAAGACTACAATTGAGGGAGCTAAGGTGGAAAGTAAATCTAACAGTAGTAGGAGGTGCAGAGAGCACAAAAATCTTCTTCCAGTACATAAATGGAAAACGGTGAAGGAGGGGACTGGGTCCCTATAAACAAGTGAAGAGGAGGAACAATAAAGGGAGCCAAGGGCAACTGCTGAGATGCTGAATGACTACCTTACTTCTCTGTTCTACAAAGGGGGAGAGCATGCTGACTGCATGGGGGTGCATGACATCAGTTGAGTTATTTTATATTTATTTAAGAATTTCTGCACAGTATAGATTCCATGAGACCAAGTCTCATGCAAAGTTATCATGATTCAACCTGTGGATATCCCATCTGTTCTGGTAGCTGACTACTGTACCTGGCAAAGTTCAAGCCAGTTATATCCCGAGGGTTGGAAAGGATACATGCCAGGTTCATAGTGGAGCTAAAGCAACAATTGATAAGTTCATTTGCAATAATCTTTTATGTGACTCTCCTTACAGTTGTGGTGCTTGAGGACTATAAAATGGCCAATAGTTTCCCATATTTAAGAAGGGGGCAAGGTCAGACCTCATCAACTACATACTATTTAACTTGACATCAATGTTGGGCAATGTCCTGGAATTCATTATCAAAGACAATAATGTATCACTTGTTTGATAAAAAGGTCATGTTCCCCTCTCAGCATACCTTATTGCAGGGTAGATCATCCCAAACCCTCCTGATCACCTTCTTTGGTAGGGGCTGGGGGGCAGTGAGGTGGACAGGGCAGAGCCATAGGCATAGTTTATTCAGAATTTACTAATGTCTTTGACACTAGGGAACATAATAAGCTTCTGGTCAAAGTATAACTGTATAGTACACATCAGGTATACAATGGATTGCTACCATTTATTTATTTATTGAAATCTTGGATTACAACTTTTGAGCTGGAATCTCTTTTACAACGGTACCACATCATGACAAAACAGGGATATAGTTGTTAAATTATACAGGTCAAAACAGTGTTAACAAATGTATTTATTTCAATGTTGGTAACCAGGTAAGACCACTGAGACAACTATAGTCCCTTTTCAGGGTTGACCCAGAAGACAACAACACAAAAATACAAGGCAATTACAGCAAATTCAGGAAGAGACAGGTTACAGCAGAAGTATTCTAAGTACATAAAGTCAAGTAACAATGAAGAATAAATATGAAATATAATTTACAAAATATACACTGCATAGTTAAGCACAAGTGAGGGACAATCAGCAGTCATAGTTAGCAGGTCTAAATGTACAACACAATGTGTAGTAAAGATAATATCACACATTCTGATAAATACAACTCAAATCAATGTTAAAGTGTAGGCACCATCAGCAACCACAACCAGCAAAATAAACAGTTAGGGTGGGAGAGTCAGATAACAGGTAAAGGGAGCAACGGCAGAGCAGAGGGAAAAAGAGAGGGCTGGGGGTACAGAGAAGAAAAAAGAGAGGGGTAAAGTCAAACAAAGAAAACAAAGAGGCAATTCAGATACAGCCGTTTAACATATGGGATTATAAAAGTACAGATATTATGGTACAATATATACAGCAACAAAATCACGTGTAACATAAGTGCACTAATAATGCAGGGCAGGAGAAGGAGAGAGGACCATGGATGGGAAGGGACTGGTAGCAGGGGGTGAGGGGAGGAGAGGGATAGTGAAGGAAGGACTAAGAGAGGGGATGAGGGGAGGATCAGTGTAGCCAAGTAGGCCTTGCCAAAATTTAGCAGATGAGGGGAGTAGATAGAGGGGGGAGTGAGGGGGGATGGGGCAGGGGCATGTATATCTGGGTGGAGGGTGGAGGAAAATGGAGGGACATGGCTGGGGAAACTGAGGGAGACATTGAAAGAAATATGAAGGTGGGGGATGTAGGGAGGGGAAAGTGGAGGTGTTGATAGGGGCTTGAGCAAGTTAAAGGTAGCAGTCACAACAACTTAGGGTTGCAAGACAGTCACAAAGCTTAGTTTTGAATGGGCCAAGTTTAGAATTAGATGGCATGCCCTTACTGAGAGAGTTCAGACAGAGGGGAGCATGATATAAAGAATGCTTGGGCGCAGGAAACATAGGGATGTGGTTAATTAGCACTACTCTGAGGAGATTAAAACTCAGCAGCATCACTTTGGGATCGGTGCTGGGGTGAGTGCTGTTCAACATTTTCATCAAGGATCAAAAACCGGGGTCTTCAGCAGGATGCTTAAGTTATCTGATAACAATAATCTGGTGAGGGAGATGGACTCCCTTAATGATAGAGGCAAGCTTCTTAAAGTACCTTAACAATCTGGGTGACTGGTCGGTCTCCTTGAGTTTTTGATTCGGTGCAGCCCAATGCAAGACAATACACTTGGGGTGGAAAAACAGGAGTAGGAACTTCACACTGTGTGGGACTCCTCTTGCATCAATAGAAGGTACTAAAACTAGGGAATCATAATATACAAGGAGCTAAAGATTGACAGGCAGTATGTGGCTGCTGTCAGTAAGGCTGGAAGAATGCTAGATCATCAAAAAGGTGCCAAGCAAAGCAAGGGAAGTAATCCTGCCAGTTTACAGTGCTCTGGCCATTCACCAGCTAGATTGCTGCATGCCGGTTTGGCTGCTGAATTCCAAAATGACATTTAGGTAGTGGAGAAGGTGCAATGCAGGGACACCAAAATGATCAGGAGCATGGAAGCCAAAAGGTATGAGGAGAGGCTCAAGGCAGTTAACATGTTCCCTTTGGAGAAAGGAGTCTGAGCTGGGACATGATCTCAATCCTTGGCATAGTGAAGCATATCAAAAAAGTTCAAATAGAGATGTATTGATCTGGTGTACTCCAGCATGATGCAGGGACAAATCCTTAAACTTAAAGGTAGCAAATATGGGTGTTAATGTCACAAGGCATTTCTTCTGCAGGGTTGTGAACCTATGGCACAACCTACCAGGGGATATAGCATACATGAAGACAGTACAGGCCTTCAGGGTAAGCTTGGGCAAATTTAAAATGAATCACAGGTTACCCCAGGAATTGCAATATATTGGGTGAGGTGGGGGATCCCTATAAATTGGTGCATAAGCATGTCCTCTCTCTCTTAATCCCAAATGTAACTGCTTTTGACTTCACATACTGCCTGCCCCATGCTGACAGACACAGACCTATGTAAAAACATCTGATAATGTTGTTGTCTCCATTTGTAACCACTGAAATACACTGTGACAAAGATCCTATTTGGATCTGCCCTCTGTACCTGTATCAGCTTGTTCTGTACCTGTATCAACTTGTTTTGTACCATTGCAAATGAAGAACCTTTGTAAATGAGCTCTTAGCTCAAAGGTGCAGTCCGATTCACAAATAAATAAATATTTACCCAGCCTACTTCTTGATCCCTGTTTATGAAGTGGGCTCATAGGGTTATGACTTGATGGACCTAGAGTCCCCTCCAACCATAAGTGGCAATGGTGTTATGTTGCTTTTTGTTATCCATATGTTGCAGTTATTTCTATTGTTTCTGTGGCTATTATGGGATCCAGTAATGTGAACTATTTTAACTCAATGAACAAAATAGCTATATCACCTTTGTTATTAGTTACAACTGAAAGTTACTTAAACTGTTTCCACATTACTTTCTAGAATTTTCTCATGCAAAGTAATGTAGTTAACTATCATTCTTTCTTGTAGAATGGGAGTCACTGAACAAAACCTAATAAAAAATGTAAACATCTCAGATAAGGATACTGTAATAATCCTTATCCACTGCTATCAGCAAAGTTTATATCAGCATATGAAGGGTTACAATGATGTTACTTCTTGTAGAATTAATCAGATTCATATTAGCAGTAGTAAATGTCATGTTGGCACCTTTTCTTTCTCACACATTACAGCATCAAGTCTTAGCTATAAGGAAATAATGAAGTAAAGATATGCAGTGCCATATACCATGCATCTTTTTGTCAGTCTGCATAAAGAATGAATTGTATCTGCTACTAAGGGGGTCACAGGAAGAGCAAGTTGAGGGGAAGAATGCTTAAAGATAGGACATGTCAAAGGAAAACATTTTCGGTACATTTAAAAGTAATAAAACATTGGAAATTAAATGTTGTTGATGCCCCCTTCAGGTTGTTTATTGCAGACTTGCTTTAAAGTTGACCCTTGTAACTGTTAGATCTTAGACCACTTGGTTTGTACTGTAACACCTATATACAGTAAAGCCCACCAGGATGAAGTGCGGTGCTGCAGAATTCTGTAGTAGAGTTACTGCAGCAAACAATGCAATTTCAATGGGAGTTAATCCCTTTTGTCATGCAGTAAACCTGTAACATTGCATTTCCTTCTGATGGGCTGCACTGTATACTAATGCTTAACATTGCAAGCTTTAGAATCATATACTAGCATGCTGTCATTCTAGGGAAATGCATAATTGAATTCAAACAGTAACATTTCATGCAATAAAATGGAAGCAATACAGAATATAATTGTTGGGTCCAGGTATGGACAAGCAAGTTAATCACAAAATGACATTCAGCCCTTGAACTGGGCTGGTAAAAAATGTTTTGATCTATTGTGAGGAAATGTGCGGAGAGTGGCTTGACTGGCTAAAATGTTCTTGAATTGAAATACTATTTGAACTAATCTGAACCAGTCAAAGCAGTCCCTAAATGATGTTGGTGGTTTGGATAGCTGCAACACCCATGACAATGCAGTCCTGGGACTTTTCTTTACCCCTTTCACCAGCACCCAGTGCTGCATCCCAGCCACAAAAACAACCTCCTTCCAAAACCACAATGACCTGAAGCACCCAGACCCAAGGCCAGCACTCACTAAGCTATTCCTAAGATTTTCCCAACTTGCAGGATCCAGTAAAGAGGACTTCTCATCTTTTGTCCTCCTGGGTCAGGTAAGTCATTAAATAATAAGTGGCATGGTACCAGCTCTAAAGGTAAAGCTCTTCCTGCACTTCCTTTCCCAGTGAGCACCTCACCTATCAGAATGCAGGGCTCATGGAAGAGGGTATTTGGCATCTCAAAATTATTACATCCCATGGCTGGGAGTAGAGAAGTGTTAAATATTCATTCTCGGTGAAGTTGGCACAAACCCATATTATTTGCATTAAGTGAAAAATTTACAAATTCTGTGGCTCAATCGGCTAACTTCACTGGCGGATTTTTTTTTTAAACAAAATTTAAAATGACCTTCCTCTACCCACTGTGCTGTGAAACCACCCTTCCCCCACCCAAGAACATAACAACTTATCAAAATAACCCCCCACATGCACTCTCACCACCCTTGCCCCAACAATCACCACCCTGCTGCAGCTTGGCAGTAAAAGAAAAGGTAATCCCCCCCACCCATCTACCCAATACAGTCCTCCACTTCCTCCACCCAAGCCCCACTGTCTTTAATTTTTCTTCCAATCCCCCACCCAACACATTTCTGTTCCCCAGTACCCTCCTTCCCTCCTCCAGCATCCAGCAAAATATAAATTGAAAATAAACAAAATGGTCCCCCAGTGCAGAGAATCTGCTCTGTTCGGTGCTCACTCCCAGTTCTGTCTTGTAAAATGGTGCCAATGAATGAATGCTGATGCCCTTGGTCCTAGTAAGACCTGTTTGCTGAATTTTCAGCCAGTCAGGTTTTACTAGGAGCTAAGATGTCACCATTCATTCATTAAAGCCATTATTATGAGAGGGAAGTCAGACACTCTGCACTGGGGGACCATTTTCTGTATTTGCAGGTTAACATTTTGTGGGTGCTGCTAAGGGAATGAGGGTAGTGGGGACCAGAGGAGATTTGGGTGGGTGGTGGACTGGGAGTAAAGATTAAGGACAGTTGGAGTTGGGTGGGGGGAGTGTATTTTACACATGGGTGGGGGGAAGGGATTACCAGTTCTTTTACAGTTGCAGCAGCAGGTGTAATATTTGCTAGGGTGGGGGAAGATGGTGCCAGTGGGGGGTGTTTGAAACGGGTACTGTTTTGTAGTACCAAATTTGCCTTGTTATTCACTGGTGAATTGGTCATTCACCAGGCAAATTTTGACCAGTCCGCCTGGTGAATAACAACACAAATTGCAGTCCCCAGCTCTGCGAATTTGCCAAAATTCATGGATTTTTTATGGAGTGAACTGTAGCAACTTCAAACATCTCTAGCCGGGAGGGCTGAATATGGATGTGTCACATAACTGGGCCCTACTCAGTCAGAATATGAAATGCCAGATTGGTGTGACAAAATCTTAATTCCTGAGTGGTCAAAATATATCACCACATCAGCAGATACACTTAAAAAGCCTTTGATGTCACAGGGAAACTAGGAGAAACATAATATTTTTATAGGATTAAACTCATAATTCAATTATTTCTTCTATGATTCCTTGCTTACAGGTGACACCATAATCCTTTCCTCAGACATCATAGCACTTTCTGTGGCAACAAATGGTTATGCACTTTCTGTAGCAACAAATGATTATGTCACACAAGATGGTTATGATGCCACTAGTAATAAGGTAATCAGTTCAGTAGAAGGCCAAGTAATAGAGATTTTTGATCATGGACATGTTTCACAAATAATAAACTACATTTGGGGCAGGAGTGTATATTAACTATAAACTAAATTATGTGCACCTGTTGTTTTTAAAATGTTGCCCCTTTAACTGTGTAAATGATAAACCCAAACCACCTAACACAGACAACAGACCAAAAGTAGCTGCTAACACTTAACATAATAAAAGTAATTTAAGGTTGGGTGGGACATTAGATACATCATGTCCCCATCCTCCCTCTTCATAAATAGAGAAAAATAAATATGTTTCTTGCTTATTTCAGACCAGGGGCCTTTGGCATGTGGGGCAAACATGACAACCATTACAGTACGAAACATGATACCACTGTACCAAAATGACTAAATCACCTCAGATCCTTACATTGTGATTAAGGAGATTCTCATCGTACAGACAGACAAAGCATGACTAAGAAATCTTCACTTCTCTTGGCTAAAACAACAAAACACAACTCCCAGACATACCAAATACTTAAAGCTGGACTAAGCAATATTTACCACTCTTACCTAAATGTGGCAAGCACAACACTCTACATTATATGATTAGCTTCCCTTATACCAGCTGCTAAAAGCAAGACTAAAAGATATTGTAAAATGGGCTATAAAAACTGACCAAATCTATCAACTTCTTTGAATAAAACACAATACTTGATTGTTGATTTTTATGGCTGTAGGCATAGCCTACAGCCATCTTGCTGTCTGTAGCTGGAAAAATGGAATACTGTGGAACACATTTTCGGACATTTCAAGGTATCCTTCCACACCTATAAATCACTATGCCACTTGAAATAAAATACTCCCTTCTTTCTGTTTAGAATACTAGAGACAGAACTCCAAGCTGCTTATCAGATGGCCATTAGGAAACTGAAACAGCTTATAATGTATGGTAAGTGCCTATTAACCACCATAATCAGCAGTTACACAGCATTGTTATGCACTGTTTAGAATTTTAAAAGTTGTTAACCACAATTCAGAACTTCCAAACAGTGGCATAACAAAAAAGAATGCAGCAGAGTTCCATAATTCTCACACATAGAGTCCAAACAGTGTTTTTTTGACCATACACTATAAAAGATGATGGTTGGGGATCAGGTGACAACCACACTGAAATCACCTCTCGTGGTTGCTAGGGCTACAGTAAACCTCTCGAGCTGTGCTCTCGAGGTTTACCATGTTGCCCTAGCAACCACTCGAGGTGATTACAGTGTGGTTATCACCCGATCCCCAGCCATTATCCTCTATGTTAAATACTGGTTGCCTATTAAACTGGAGATTTGTTTACCCCCTTTGAAATTGATATGCTTTTTAAGCATTTTCTTGCTACTAGCTTCAGTTGGGTAGGCGTTGTCTTTCAAGAAAGATTCATACCTCATAAATGTCACCCTTTCTCAGCAATGAAAGATTTACACTGTTTTTTAACCTCTTAAGACACTATCTGATAAACACTGTCTCAGATATATGCCAGATCTTCTGTGAACTATCCAGACAAAATATTTATTGGACATTTTTACTATGTTTTTTGGGAAAAAAATATATTGAGCTACAGCAAACACACACACACACACACACACACACACACACACACACACACACACCATCCTCATGGCCACAACATTTGAAATAAATACTGCAATCTAATAAGTTATAAAACAACAAAGAAACTGTTTATGTCAGTGAACACAATGAAATTCAGTTTACAGTACATTTCCTTTAAATATTTCTTATCCTATATTTTGTATCCTGGATAGCGCAGGGGAGATGCTACATCTCATTGTCATAGTTATCTTCATTTTATACATTTTTGCACTGTATTTAGTCAGGTTGTCCCAGATTAGATGCAATATCTTGTTTTCAGTGGGGTCATGATTTTAGCATTTTTATAATGTATTTATTCAGGGTAGCCTAGTCCAGATGTAAAATATTGTTTTCAGTGTGTTCTGATTTTATACAATGTAGCACAATATTGTGTAGATGTTGAGCCCCACTGAAAATAAGATGCCATGTCTTCTGTGAACTATCCAGGCTAAATATATAGCAATCAGCAGGCATATTCTAGGAAAACACATTGTGAAAATGTGTAAAAGGAATACCACATTGAAACTGCCTCTCAGCAGATCTGCATTGTGCACATTCATTAGAAATAATGGGTAAAAACATCCCAAAAGCTCTCCACAGCCATCTCGGTTCTGACCAGAGTTTGTTTACCTAGAAACAGCATAGTCCATAACTAACCTTCCCTACTTAACCTAGCAACAACCTAACTAAATGAAAATAGAACCTTTCTCCATTAACATTATAAAGCACTTCTTTTCTTTTAGTTATGTAAGTGACTGCATTGCATAAAGATCTCTTATACAGCCAGCTTGGAACACAACTACATTTTGAATTGGAACTGATTTTTTTTTTTTAAATTAGACCTGAAAACGGAAACTAGTAAAAAGCTTCTGAGTCACTGTGTTAAAAATACAAACTGATTCCCTTGTAGCAGTAAAACTGCAACCTACACAAAAGAAAGTTGCCTAACACATCTCACTTTGTTATTTTACGATTTCTGGGCAGCTTTATTCAGTTACTCTGCCCCATTACTATTTTCACCCACTGGCCACTCCCTTTACATGGTGACTTGAATTTCCATCTCTGTGAACCCACTGTCATTTAAAACTTGATCAACCAATCATATGCGAGCTAGTGGATGTCTGATGACTGTGTCACCAATAGGCTATGAGACAGGGCCATCACTAGGGTTAGTTATTTGTTTTAGTCCTAAGAACATTTTGCTGTATTTGTTTTCATCTGCAATACATTTGGCCTATTTTAATAATATTAAGTGCTTAATCCAGCCATGATACAATTTTTTGATAAAATGCTGCACTAATCTCTTCTTGATGATAACACGCTGATCACTTGTGCTGGACCGTCATGGATCCATGCTCTGCTCTGCCAGCCTAACTGGCCCTACTGCCCACGTTTTCTGTCTCTGCTCTGCAACTACACGTATATGCAAAAGGCTATGGAGCAAAAAAGAAAAAGAAATGATTGGTAAAGGATGAATAGTGTCTTCAAGATTTATTTTGGCTAATTAAGAGTATCATCTTGAGACATCTTTGCTTTGCAGTTCTGGAACACAAAATGTCTCGAGATGACACTCTTGCTTAGCCAAGAAACATCTCAAAGACATCATTTACTTATAAAATAAATGCAGGTCCCCAGTTGATGATGATGAGTAAAAGTTACTTTTATATGGGAACGTTTACATTGGGAACAAAAGGTCTGTTTACAAGTAAAGACCTGTTTAAACTGAGTACAGAAATGCATACTACAAATAAGAAAACAGTACAATGAATAAAACACAAACACAATACATACAGATCATACAAACATATGAAAATTGCCAGCAGAAATTAGGCCTCTAGGTCTATCTAGTCTGCTCGATTGTGCAGCTAACCCCTGCTTTGCAGCTGTCCCTCACCCCTCCTCCACCTTCCCAAATACCTCCCCCCATCCTAATCACTCTTGAAACTACTCACCATCCTACAGGATACCGGCACAGGGTCAAAATGTCACACGGCAGAATGCCGTGCGACTTAATCGTGTTCTGCAATTTCTCTTTATCATTTGTTCTGTGGGGGGCTCCACCCCCCCACACCCCCCTGGACCCTCCCCATTAAGGATTCTAACTCTGGGGGTGTCCAACTCTGAGAGTGCATGGGTCTGCTGTGCACCATAATGCCATACGCTATTAAGCGTATGACATTATGACCCAGTACACAGGATACCACCTCCTCCGACAAAGTGTTCCAAACTGCCACTATTCTCTCTATGAAAAAGTGCCTCCTCATTTCCCTCTTATACCTACTTCCTTCCAACCTAAGCCTCTCGTGTCCTTCCCCTTCCAGAGCTTGAATATCTCTTCAGTACCAGATTTATTTATTCCCTTTAAGTATTTAAAGGTCTCAATCATATCCCCTAGATCCTTTCTCTCCTCCAGGGAATATATGTTCAATTCCCTTATTCTCTCCTTGTAGGGCATATCCTGTAATCTCTAAATCAACTTTGTTACCCTTTGCTGTACCCCCTCCAACAATCTCACATCACTCTTCAGATAAGGGCACCAGAACTGCACACAGTATTCCAGTGTAGTCTGACTAGTGACCTGTAGAGTGGCAGAATGACTTCACTGCTTCTGGAGGAGATGCCTCTCGCTATACAACCCAGCATCCTGTTGGCCTTCACTGCCGCCCTCCAGCACTGCTCTGAATTGTTCATATTCACTGTTATCACCAACCCTAGATCCTGTTCCTCTTCAGTGGTGTATAAGTGCACTCCCCCCTCAATTGGTAGCCCTTTCTAGGATTCTTTGCACCAAAGTGTAATACTTTGCACTTTTCCACATTAATCTCCAACTGCCATACCCCTGACCACTCTGCTAGCTTAGTCAGATCATCCTGCGACCTCTGCCAACCTTCTATATCATCCACCACCACCCCCAACTTGGTGTCATCAGCAAACAGACTGATCTTATTCTTGACACCATGCAAGATGTATGCAATGAAAGACCCAATCAACACTGGCCCCAACACTGATCCCTGTGGCACCCCACTCATCACAGCTCTTGGAGATGAGAGTCCCCCCCACTAGTCCTCTCTGCTGTCTGTCTTGCTGCCAGTTCACAATCCAATTAACCAATTTAGCGCCCACCCCCAAAATTATTTAGCTTACCACCCAGTCTCCCATGAACTGAATCAAAGGCCTTGCTGAAGTCCAAATAAATGACATCCACAGCATGACCCTTGTCCAGCTCCCTCATAATCCACTCATAATACTCAACAAGGTTAGTCAGACAGGACCTTCCAGAGATAAACCCATGCTAATGAGCATCTTGGAGCCACTGACATCCAAGAAGGAAACCAGCCTGTCCTTAAGTATTGTCTCCATCAGCTTTCCCACAATATATGATGGAGATAATATTTAAAGACAGGCTGGTTTCCCACTGACATCCAAGAAGGAAACCAGCCTCTCCTTAAGTATTATCTCCATCAGCTTTCCCACAATAGATGTTAGGCTTACCGGTCTGTAATTACCTGTCTCATCCTTTGGACCACTTTTATGGAGAGGCACCACATGTTCCTGACACTGAGAAGTATAGGAAATTTCATGAATAGTCTGTTTCTTAAAAATATTCAGAGTTACTGAAGTTCGACTATTAGGTGAAAGTTTATTCCTGGTATCTGCAATACTAGTATGTAAGGTATTTAAACCAAATTTGGTTTATGTTTTTTGGGAAAACTAACATGTTTTCATGCTTTGACCTTGTTGGTTATCTCAGCAATGTTCTAAATATTAAAGTACAATGTGGTTTTCGTGGATGTGGAGACTCTGAGAATAAAATGCCTTTGGCCATAGATAACCATTTTATCTCCCGTATATTTACTCAGTTTACTCGGTTGGGTTTAGACATAAGCAGGCATATGCCCATCTGGAATGTCTCCCACACCTTGGTAGGTAGATTAGTTTCCACATGTACTTCAACTGAGAAATTTGTCCAGCTTGAATTTAAACATATCAAAGTTGTCTGCTTTGACTACATGTAATGGCTGTTTGTTCTGGATCTCGGTAACCCTGATGGTGAAGTAGTTGTCTCTTTTGCATGAACTGACTTGAGGCACTATCAATTGTGTATTATGACTTCTCAACTTGTGTATATGACTACTGAAATGGAAGCCACACTGTGATTTTAAATCTGGTGACTGCAGGATATTAAACAGTTGTAATACATCACCCCTATATCTCCTGTTCTCTAAACTAACCAAACCTGTAGTGTGAAGTCTTTCAGGGTAACTAGGATGTTTCAGATTCAGACTGATTTTTGTGATTCTGTGCTGAACCCTTTCCACCAGTGCAATAACTTGTTTTAAATAGGGGTTCCAAATGGGTGAACAGGAGTCTTGATGGGGACGGATATAAGTCCTGTTCAGGGGCATAATGTAGTGCTCATTTCTATTAACAAATGTGCGTCTGACACAATTCAAGATTCTGTTAGCTTTCTGGAAGACCTTTATGCAGTGATATGACAACGTTAATGTATTGCTCATCTGAACCCTAGTCAAATATTTTTACAGAGAATCTACCCCCATTTAGTGTCATCAGCAAACTTGGAAAAGAGTTGTTGATGTTAGTGTTTAAGTCAGAAATAAACAGGTTAAATAGGGTCGGTCCCAACACCAATCCCTGTGGTACCACACTACTGACCACACCACACTTTGACAGATATCCATTGACTCTTACTTTTGAGTTCTATCATTCAACCAGTTCTTAATCCACTTAACTAGGTAGAGTTTGAAGCCCATACATATAAGTTTAGCTTAAGTTCACGGTGCTGGACTGTGTCAAAAGCTTTGGCAAAGTCCAGCATCATAATATCAACTGGAATGTTGTTGTCCAGACTAGAGCTAACAGTAGTATAAATGATAGCTAAATTGGCTGTGCAAGAGGGGCCACTGCTAAACCCATGTTGGTGTTGGTCACTCAATCCTTTGAACTAAGCCTCTGTTTCAATTCTATCTTTAATGAGTTTTTCCATAATTTTGCAGCAGAGGGATGTTAAGCTGATAGGTCTATAGTTGTTTACAACCCCTTTATTTCCCTTCTTGTGTACTGGAATGACAGCTGCTGCTCTCCAGTCAGATGGCACCTCACTTGATTCCAAAGACCTGTTAAAAAGGATTGACAGTGGGCATGATAATGCTACTGATAAATCTAGTAGAAGCCTTGAATGTCTGGTGCCAGGTCCAGGAGAGGTATTTAACCTGAGTTTTCCAATAGAGATCTCAATTTCCCCTCTTGTAAAATAGGTATTGCTGTTGTTGGCGATATATAGTTTTTCAGAAATTTGAGCCCCTTTATTGAACACCGAACAAAAGAACTCATTAAAAAGTTTTGCAGCAGTTTTATTGTCCTCGAATATTGCTCCGTTCACATTAACTGGCCTACTTGTTAAGGTTCATTTATGGCTGTTAACATAGCAAAGAATGCTTTGTTGTTGCCTTTGGTGTGGAGATTTTGAATTCAGTTTTACTCTTCTCCTTTCTAATCATATGTTTTAGTTTTTTAGCTCAGACTTATAATGGCTTCTAGCTGCAAGGCAATTATCCCTTTTGAGGTTTTTTTGTAGGCTTTTTCCTTTCTAATTATTTGATGCTTAATTGCTGTAGTGAGCCATACCCATTTTGTTATATTTCTTTTTTAGAGGTACAAATTTTTTTTGAGTTCCACTATGGTATTTTTTAGAAGGGTCCAGGTTTCTTCTACGAAGAAGTTAGATGTCGTGAAATCCCAATCAATAGATGTAATAGCTTGTCTCATGCTATTAAAGTGAGCTTTACTAAAATCACTAATAAATTGTTTGCCACATGATTTGGTTCTACAGAATGTTAAACAACACTGGATTGTGTTGTGATCACTACCACCTATGGGACAAAGTATGTTTATATCTGATAAATTGTCTTCAATGTTAGTAAGGATGAGTTCCAGAATGTTATTCCATCTGGTTGGGGAGCTGATCCTTTGGTGGAGACCCTGGCTAGCTAACAAATTCAGGAAATCACATTCCTGGTTCAATGATCCAGATAAATTTTGCCAATAGATTCCTGGAAAATTAAAGTCGCAGACTGTTATGGTATTCCCTGCTTCAGTAGCACAACTTATTTCCCTTATTAATGTGGTGTTATATTCTATGTCTGAGTTTGGTGGTCTGTAAAAATTTCCAAATAGGATCTTTGGTCTATTTTTAAACTGGATTTGAATCCAGACACTTTCTACGATACTAGTCATGTTCATGGATGGAAATATCTGATGACAGGTGGTGTTGTTGTTTACATAGATGCAGTCCCACCCCCATGTTTGTTGTTTCTATTGTTGGAAAATAAATTATAACCCATTATTTCCTTACTCCAGCTGCTATGATCATCCCACCATGTTTCAGATACAGCGGCAACATCCAGATTGTCTCTTAGCATAATGGCTTCAAGTTTAGCTTTTTTACTATATTTAAGCTCTATGCATTTGTTAGCATTATTTTGCATAGGGTGGTGGATTTTGATGAGTGTTTATTGGTGGTGACTGAAGATTACTCACTACCCATGTCCCCCATTGTGTTCTATATAAGATTTTGTGAATGAAGGCATATATTTTTTCCCCAAGGTCATACTACCTCTTCTACTGAGGTGCAGTGGATTCCCAGTGGGTAAGGCATTTCTACCCATTATGAAGTGTCCACATACGTAGCCACTCACTGATTTGTTTTATTTTGTTGTTTTTCATGTAGCTGGCTCTTGGTATGGATAAGATTTCAGAGAGGCAAATATCACTCCCTTTGTCCTTCAGTTTGTTGCTAATGTGGATAAAGTCCTCTATATCTCTTCCACGCTGTACTTATTTATGTTGTTTGTGCCTATAAGTGCAACCACGAGTCGACTGGGGGCCTGCATTGCTATGTATATTGTCCACCATTCCTGTGATGTCAGCTATTTGAGCCCTGTGGAAACTACTACATGTGCCATTAGCCTTGTCTGGCCTACACACTATTTTGTCAATATATTTCACAATCGAATCCCCCAGTATGAATATCTGTCTTATACAGGTACTACAAGAGATTGTATCCATAGCAGAAGGTGACATAATGGTTTGGTTCCCTGGATCCAGGTTGGGGGGATGATATCTGGGACTTGAGGGGTGTTTTACACTTGAGTGGGGCTTCAGGGGTGGGGGGTGGTGATTAACAGATTCAACTACTAGAGTAGAGAGGCATGGGCAGCTATCAGCATTTATGTTGCTGTTGTGGTTATTTCCATTCTCCAGAGCTGGGGGGTAGAGGTAGTTATTGGCTGGACTGACTTGTAACGGCTGGTCAGTAGATGGGGTGTTGCTTAATATAATTGACTGTGAATTATTTATAGACTGGCCTCCATAACTGGCTATAGTATAGCCTTGGGGAAAGGACCATTGTTACCTTGAGAACTACATGACCATGGTAGGTAACCATTACTTGTAACCAAATCAAATCCCATTGCTCGGAGACCTTTTTAATTTATGTTTATTTTCCACTGTTATCCTTATTGCTCAAGGGTTGCCAACCTAAGGTTTCTATGGCAGTAATGAGGTACAGTTAGTTTATACTGAATGAAAAATCTAGCAATTTTATGATACAATACATCTAACTTAGCCAGAGTTATTTTCCATGCAAACTAATAAATCTGACTACCATATTCCAAGGCAGACAGAAGCATGACCTTCACAATGTTCAGCTTACCCTCCTTGGAAGATGGTAAGACACTCTTCAGATAGCACCCAGTTTTCTGTTAATGGAAGAGACCACAGTATTTATGTGAAATATAAAGTTTAAGGCATTGTCCACATGTATGTCCCACTATTTATATACTTTTGTATTCAAAATTGTTGTACATTTTTGGTTGTCAAATTCAGTTCCTGATCTTTATGGGTAAAATTTCCAAACCTCACACACTGTACCGTTTTGGCATTAAGCACTCGGCCAGAGTCAAGAAACCAAGTTTATATGTTCTCAAAATCCTGATTGCAAATTATATTCCATTGATTTAAATCCTTGTTAGATGAAATCAATACTGTGCCATCTGCGTTTGTTCTAACTGTGGAATTTTTAACCACCTGAGAAATAGGGTTTATAAAAATCAAAAACAAAAGGGGATGCAGGATAGATCCCTTTGGCACACCCCTAAAATATCCATAGGTGGAGATAGGATATCTGTCATAGACCCTAAGGGTTTGACCTGACAAATAAGATTTAAACCAAACTATAGAGTTCTTGCTTACTCCAACTACCTTTAACTGGTGGATCAATATTGTATGATCTACTAAATCAAACATTTTCAACAGGTCTATAAACACTGCCCTGTCTCATCACCACTTTAAATGAAGAAAATATGCTACTTTGGAACTCAACAAGGACAGTGTTTGTGGAATACCCTGTTTGAAAGCCATGTTGGTGGTGGTGTGATAGCAGATTACTAAGTTTCAGAAAATTTGAAAGCTGTGAGTGGAATATGCCTTTCCATGGTCTTTGATAGTAGAGAGAGAAATGAAATATGTCTAAAATTGAAGGGATTTAATGAATCCCCTTCCATTAGTGTAAGAACTACTTTGCTAATCTTCCATGATTTGGGAACACATTTTTCAAGAATAATCCAATTAATAAGGTACAAAAACATTGGGGTAATTTCAAAGGCACCAATTAAAAAAAAACTAGCATTTAAAGTATCCAAAACTAAGAATTATTTAAAAGGTTTTCAATGACTTGTGGATCTTCTTCCACGTAAGGGGTTTAAGTTCAAAAATAGGTCCACTACCAAAGTCAGCCCTTTTCTTGCCCACATCCCTCACACAAGCTAGTGGCACATCCACATATGGGAATCCAAAGAAATACTCATTCAGCAATTTAGCAACCTCCTCAGATTCCTCAACAATATCAGAACATTTCTTTACAGATAAGTTTGTCAATTTAGTAGAAGTTACAGTTAAATCTTTGACCAAGTGGCAATATTTTCTAGGGTCTTCATTTTTATTTATTTATTTTTTGTTGGTAATATTTCTACTTACCTAGTCTTAATTCCTTATTGCTTTTTTTCTAATAATCTTAAAAATCTGCTGATCCCCCTGCTCCCCAGTATATTCCGTTTTATTTATTAATTTTTTTTTGCTTTTTCCATTCACATTTTTTTCAATTTTGTTGCTTTTAGTAGTTTGTCATTCACCCGTAGTAGTTGCTTTGACATTGTATTTGATTTAATCCATGGGGCATGCATATCACATATAGCCAGGAATAATTTGAAAAAAATATTCAATGGCCAAATTTACATCAGATATTAAACAAAAGCTTGTCCAGGTTGCATTCCTCAAAGATTCTCTAATTTAGTCTCACATAAATTTTTAAATGAGTGCTTGAAAGTTGAATGGTTATGTACTTCCTTTTGATTATGCAATGTTAACTTACAGTAAATGAGATAATGGTCCCCAAGGTTAGACATTATTGTATGACCTTCCACTGTGTCAATGTTTGGAGAACAGAATAGACGATCTAAAATGGAAACTTTTTCTGTCTTTTTGGTATCTCTAGTAGGAGTGTGTATTAAGTGGTGAAGTCTCAACAGTCCATACTTTATTTTAATTTGTTGCCTCTTGATTGGCCCCAGTCAGCATTCATGTCATCTAACAAGACACTGTCTCACCCTTTCAAAGTCTGATTCAGTGTATCTGAAAATATGTCAGAAACATTTGTTGGAGTATCTGGGGGCATATAGACTACTCCATTTGCTATTGTTAATTTATTAAAATATAAAACTAAACAGTCTACTTGATTTTAGAATAACTTCTGGAATTCCCATATGTTGCCTTGAATAAAGCAGGACCCCACCACCCCTTAAGATTCTGTCTTGTCTGTTTAGTGTGCAGTTTTGACAAGATTTTTTACAACAAGATCTTCACTAATGCGACAATATTGTAAACCCCTGATTTATCCAAACTTTCAGAGTACTGATCTTATTAACACACTACATGCATTACGATGAACTATTTTTATTTCTTGGCTTTTATTTTGCTTCTTTGGGCCTGGACTCAGTTCTACATCACTGTGCATGGTCAATAAGGCTAAGTTAACCAGGTTGAGAGGTCTTGTTGCTAAACTCAAATTTTGTGAAAGATCTTTTTTTTTTGATAATGACTAAAACACAATGGGCCCGATGTTCAGATAGGTGCAAAGTGTAGCACAAATGTTTGCATTGCACTTTGCAATTGCCTAGGGTCACAGGATGCTATATTCAACTGGGTGCTACCTAACTGAATATAGAGTTGATGCTGGGGGCAGCACTAAGTCAGGTAGTGCTGCCTCAACATGGGTCCTAAAGTTGGCCTTAGGAGTCGATAGTGCCAGAGCACTATTAGCAATTTTCAAAGGTACCCATGCAAATGAGCCCATTGGGCATGCAAAGCAATAAAGGTCCATTTGCATGCCCATTTGCATGGATAGCAGAGGCAGGTACTGTGGTGCCACCCCCCCAAGACCAGAATAGCTGTAGTTATCCCTGGTGCTAGTGGTCCCCTCCCTCCTTCCAATCCCAGCCATGTAAGAATAAAGAAAATCTCTGGTGCTAGTGGTTTCTTTCTGCCCTCTGATCCCAGCTTGATAAGAATAATTCAAATCCTGTGTGCTAGTGGTCCCCTCCTTCCTCTGATCCCAGCCCAATAAGAATAAAGAAAATCCCTTGTGTTAGTGGCCCCTCCCTCCTCTCATCCCAGCCCTTTAGAATAAGAAACCCCTGGTGCTAGACATGCCCTACCCTATAAATAAGAGGCACGCTCCCTACCTGGACATATGGTGGCCAGCCAAGGAGGTGTAAAGAGGGCTATACCAGTTGCATATGCACCTGTAGCACTGCAGATGCTGACCAAATCATTTGTCGGTGTGCCCGGTGCCATGGGGGGGACACTGGACACCATGGAGGGGTTGTTATCACTTCTGGGCTGGTGATCAGGGGGAACCACTACCACCAGAGATAATCATTTATACATCGGGGCTGGGATCAGAGGGGGGACCACTAGCACCAAGGATTTTAGTTATTATCGTGGGGTTGGGACTGGAGTGAGGGAGGGGACCACTAGCATCAGGAAAGTTTACTGTAATGTTGAGGCTGGGTATCGAGGGGGTGCAATGGACTACAAGGGAAGGTGTGCTCCCCCATCGGCCTACTGGCTAATTGGCTGCATCACCTCTAGCAGCCACTAGGGTTACTTTTTCATTGGCAGTATCTGCATGGCACAAATGGACTGTGTAAACCCTCTAGCACCATGCAAATCTGGCTTGCACCAATATTCCTGTCCCCACCCCACCATTTGCATACTTCCCCTTTTTGGTTTGTGTAGGTGCTACCCCGTTTACTGGCACAACAGAGATCATTGAGTGCTGGGCTTCAGTGCAAAGCCCACTTTGCACAGGAAAACACTGCTTAGTGTCCCTGCAAACCTCTGAATATCAGGCCCCATATCTAGTCCAAATATTAGTAAAATTGTTACCTCATAAATGTACTATATTTCAAATATGTCTTCTATTATCAAATAACACAAACCTCAGTAAGGTCCTTGGACCCTCTGTGGCTGAAGTCTAACTGCCTGTGGTATTTACCAGGTAAATGCCCCAAAGAAGAAAGGCCTAAGAGCCAAACACCAGGAAGAAACTCATAATGATATTGCAACATATGTTACAAATTCATTCCCTTACAGCAATAATTATATGAAATGTTTTCATGCTACACACATAAACTAGCTATGTAATATGCATGCTGCAAGCATGATTTAAATGTTAAATTGGAACTGACTGCATGCATGTGGCACGCATGCAAAAAGCAAGTGGTCACTATTAACTACACATATAAAAGTTAAGTTACTTGCTCAGCATCATACCATGCACAAGTAGGGTTGATGAGATTCAAACCCAGGTCTTTAGGTCTCCAAGTCTCCTGGTTTGCAGTTCAGTGCCTTTAACCACCAAGCTATACTGCCCGCACACATATGGCTCACTTGTACTTCAGTACAAATCTGCATACATCTGCACACATGCAGCATGCTTATAGCAACTGTTATACTTTTTTAGCTTTCTTGTCCCCCCCTCATCTCAGCTGCACAGCTGAACTGTAGCACACATACCAATGGAAACACACGTGGTTCTTCCCACCCTCAATACACACACACTCTTATCCACAAAATTACTTAATTACTTCTGTCTGGCCTGTACTCCTACTAGTTTCTCTCTATAGTTTTGAATGCTTCCATGCAAACAGACTTTAAGGGGCAAACACAAAAGTAGAAATAACTCAACACCAACTCACATGGCAGTCCCCCTCATGCGCACACACACACACACACACACACACATGCACACACTGTAGAAGGTGCGGCCATGCTGCTACAGACAACCCACCAAGTATAGATATATGTTGAGAGTCTCTTACCTGAGTGCTAGGGAGCTAGAAGCAGGAGTCTTTAAGAGATGATGTCCATGGGTCAGAGTGTTGGGTGCACCCCTTGAAATAGATGGAATTATTTTTATTACTATTTTATACATTATGATGGCAAGTTGGAGAATAATGAAGGCCACTGTTCTACTTTACAAGGCCCTTGTTAGTTGAGTAGTTGCCTTCATTAATTTCCAACTCTCCATCAATAATGTATAAAATAGTAATACAAAATACCCTATTCATTTCAATGGTGCACACCCTGCAGTCTCACTTGCCCTATATCATAATGTTCCTGAGCATGGAGATGTGGAGGTCAGCTTCACTGGGAGCCTGACTATAGTGGGGCTCCAGTAGTCTGTGCATACCATACCATTCAACTGTTCCTGAATGCAAGGGACAGCCCTCATTTTACCCCTGAAACTGCTCTGCACCTCATCCATCCCTCATGGAAAACATGCTGCTCACACAGAGAATGTCCTGTAAATTTAGACTTTATGGCAGGGGCACCATTTCAGATTTCAGCAGTGGGGAGCCAACAACAAGTGGAGGCCAGGTACTAGCTAGCCCCTAGGTGGCAAGCTCTAGAATGTCTGGAATATCTCTAAAAGTTAAAACTTATTTGTTGTGACTGAAAAGTGGTATGCAAATCAGGAAAAATTAAAATGTATAAGATTCATCTGTCTATACCCTGGAGTAGTGCATCAGATTTGGGCTTAAACCCACCTAGTTACTAAGCAATTTTTTTCCTGGCTGAAGTTCTGACCCCACCCAAAAAACTTTGTCCTGATTTCTCTCCCAACTCCATTCCATTCAATAGCCATCCCACATGGGTCATGAAACCACCCAAAGGCACAGAAATGTGAAAAAATACATCAATATTTCAATCCTTCCCCCTTCCCCAATCCCCTGTAAAACAAAATTATTTACTTTTACTTACCCGTCCATCTGGCCAGAACCTCTGGCCTGGCCCAGTGTGCCTTCAGCCCAGTTTTCAGTCTACTCCTCCTCTGTCCTCTGCCAGAAGCTGGATGCTAGCGCTGACCATCCCAGTTCCCCAACGTGGTCCACGACCACGTCACCTTGCCAACCGAACCCACCCAACCTGTGTTGCTTGCTTCTTGCTTGGCTGCTGCCACACTGCACTGATCAAGGCCTATGAAGGCCACCCACACTGCTGTTACCACTGCTGTTAGGCCTAGCTTGCTGCCGTGGGGGGCCTGTGCTGTTTTTTTGTGAGGTGAGCCAAGTAGAATAAGTAGGTAGCTTGTCTCAAGTTTGCTTCTACCTCACCCTCTGCCCCTTCAGCCACCAGGGGGGATGGAGACTCATTGAGAGTAGACCAACAAAAATATGCCGCCACAGCACTGCTATTGAGAGTTCAGTGCTCACCAACTCCTTCAGGCTGTAGTGTGCAGTCTGTCTACTCTGTGGTGGGAAAGACAGTGTCACACTTGCATGATTCATGTGCTCTTGCTTGACTGAAGCTCCTCCACATCACATGTGATGGTGCTGCCACTAATAGGTGGAGAGAGTGGACAACACAATTCAGACACAGTCGAGCCAGGAGTGCACCTGCAGTGTAAGCACACATAGACCAGGGGGCTCTTATTGTGCAAAGATTAAATCCAAATTTAATGCCATTATTGCCACACCATAAGAACAGCCTAGGCACAAATGCCGGTGGGGGGGGCAACTTCCCCCCTCTGCCCTACCTAAATGGCACCTCTGCTTTATGGTAGAAATTCATTCTCGGGTGCTAATATCAGTACAAGTACATACAATGGTTTCCACTGTGTTCTGAGGTACTGTATCTCCATGTTTCAGGATGTGTCCTGATCTTTGTGAGGGTTAGCATTCCTCATTGTCCCTCAAATGTCCATGTCCCTCTTTTCAGTGACAAAATGGGAGGTATGGTACATGCTTCCAAGACCCTACTCAGCACAAAGAGTGCTGAGCATGGTTATAGTGTATATGCTCCATACAGAATGACAAAGGGAAAGTAAGTGAGTCAAAACAGTCTTGGAGAAACACATTTGTAGCACTAAATATGTATAAGGGGATTTGCATGGCCCCCCAAAAAAGGTCAAGCTTTACAACACAGAGGTCCTCTTTGCACATCTGGAATGGAGGATGTTGGCTGACTATATTCTAGGCATTTAATGCTGTAAGCAAACAATGCTTTATAAATTAATGGCAATTTAATGACAAAAAGCAAAAGTCATTGAACAGCTTGCAAAAGGATCAGAATTAATGAGTTTACCTGAAACTGATGGGTTTTTTTAGATGAGATTTGCACCAGCTTCTTTGCTGCACACATAGCAAGCATGCAATATGTGAACCTCATGTGATTTTTAAAAGATGTTCACACCAGCTTAACTGCTGCACTCATGTCAAGCATGCAACATGCAAACCTGATGTAATTTTTAGAAGATGTTTGCACTAGCTTACCTGTTGCATACATGTCAAGCTTGCAGCATGCAAACCTAATTTGCTTTTTAGACCTGGTTTGCTTAGGTTCAGTTTGTGTATGCGAACTGCATGCAAACGTTGCACAATTAAGAATGTGGCATGCATTCCGCATGTACATAGCACACTTATATTTCTGTGAAGGTTGCCTATGTGTTTTAAAATTTCACTATGGAAACTGTTCCTGATATAATTTACTTAATTAATAAATTACTTTCTACTCTAAAAATAGAAGGGGAAAATACAGACTGTATGTTTATGAAACTTTAAGTAACATTGCAAGATGCACTTATATTTCTTCAAAATAATGCCAGTAGCCTTAAACAGTTCTAACAGTCCATTCATACACTTGCACAATTGAAAAGATTGCAGCAACGTGAGTCTAATACTAGCTCTTATGCAACTAAATACTTGCTGGGAATAGAAAACTGTATGCAAATTAATTCTTATTGCTATACAGGATTAAATATGAAAAGTGGTACTAGAAATACATGTTCAACTTCTCAACATAATTTATTTGGTTCCAACAAGGTCCCAGATAACCAGATTTAGCAGATTACAGGTCACCGTGTGGTAAAATACTACCAAAGTGAGGACAAGTAATAAGCAAATGTCAGAAACATATATTCCTGTACATGGATCTTAACGAGCAAAATGAAGTTGCTTTAGATGTAACCAGTCCATGTGTACAGTTTATAAATAATACAAAAATCTGAAAATAAACAAATATTCAGTCAATAGTTACAATTACGGCAGAGTGCCTCGCCCCGGCTTTGGTCACCTACAGGAGACTCTCGCTGACTCTGATACACCATTCCACACTTTGTCCACTGCCACCATATCAACTGCCACTGTGTCTGTCCACACTGTGTTTTGTACTGGGACTGCCTACCCCCATGGAGCTGCCACCACCCTTGATTGAGCAACTGGATACAATGAGGTAGAAACAGCAGTAGACAATTTGGGGTAGCTCCCGTGGTGGAACTGGGCTACTGTCAGGGATGTACAATAAGCTGATGCAGATAACCAGTTATTAAATGAAATGTTCAAAACAGTCTGCGCAATTCGGATCACAGCTCTGGGCTAACTGTGATCACTGTAATTTGTAGACTACATTAAAGGTGGCACTTCTGGACAGTTCAAGGTACTTGTTGTAAACACAGAAACACAGTCTTTGTTGAAAAAGGTGCAAAGTGCTTAGCAGTGCAACTGAAGCTGTAGTTTCTGTCAGGCTGTGCAAATCAGGATCTCTTAGCAGCAATCAAGTGGTTAGTAGGAATTTCAGCCATGCTGTGTATGTACCAGGGTACTAAGACAACCGGGTCTGCCACCTTCCAAAGGCACATGGCTTTCATTACCAAACTCACCTATTCTTCCTAGTAACAACCTATCTAAAGGAAAGTGAAGCCTTTTTCATTACAAAAAACAATTTGCATTTTTAAAGTGCAATAAGCCACTCAAGGTCATGGCTTTCTTAAGAATTAGTACACTTCCAGGTGCATGAAAGTCACTCATCTGTTGACCTCATGCCTTCCAATTCATTAGGGGCATGCATTAATTCTCTAGAAATGTGTGTCCTGTTGTGGGTTACTGCTTACTTCACATCTTTTGGCAAAACCTAGAAAAGTACAGCCACCCCCATACCATAAAATACACAAAGCAGGATTCAGAAATATTCACTATTTTTAGTTAAAATGTATAACACATGACCCCACATTGTAATTAGCTTTCCTTATACCAGTAAGAAAATGTGGCTAAAAATATTCACATCTCTTGGCCAGAGGGTCCACTTGAAGGGGATCAACCTGGAAATTTCCAGGTATTAAGGTACAGAAAATAAGATATGATTTGATACCTTTTATTGCACCAACATAGATGTTACAAAAGAAAATAGGAGCTTGAGCTTTTGAATTACAGATAATTCTATTTATCAGAAAAATAACAGTTGGTTTGAAAGAGTACACTAAAGTGTATTCTTTCAAACCAACTGTTATTTTTCTCATGTAGAGAAGTGTGTGTCACCACAGGCTGCCAACACAATTTGAAATGAGATCATGTGTGATGTTGTTTGCTCATGGATTGGGGTGGGCATTAGGGTTGACAACCTCCAAGGAAGACCCCAACAATGATTCACCAAGACTCAGAAACCCAAAACACTAATGTTTTTCCCTTTGCTGCTTGGGGGTGGAGGTGGGGTGGGGCGATGGGTGTTGCGGTTGGAAACCCTAACACCACATTTCCCTACTTTTGTATGCATATCGCCTTAACTGGTGCATTAAAAGTTTTTGCAAAGAATTTTTTTTTGAGATAGTAGAATCATATCCTCATTCATGTAGGTCCTTTTGGGACTTGATGCCCTGTGCCAAGGGAAGACTCCATCCACCTACAGAAGTGAAGAATTTATGGGGCTGTCTGGTGGTCTGCAGAAGTGCAGAACCCTGTGGTCCTTGCACTTCTATGTGGCTGTAGATACAGATACACAGGGCAAAGACCACATCTGTCAGCCAAGCACAGGGCCCTCTGCTTGCAGGGGAGCAGAGGTCCAGTGCCCTATGCCAAGAGGACAGTTGCCTTCACTATATGGTACCCAGGCCTGTGTGGACAACCCTGCACCTTTCATTGACTGCCTGGAGGGGGGCTTGCATAACAGTACCATCCCCACACCCTCATCCCATGTAGCTGGGTCACTAAGCTCACCCCAAACCTAGCCCACCAGCATGGAATCACAAAGCATACCCATTGGAGTTAAGAGTGACACTACACACAAAGTTTGCTAACAATTTAAATATTTTTTTTAGTTTTGACCGTGAATATTCAAGATACTCATTTATTGATTTGCCTTATAAACACATGTACTATTTATAGTATACTGTCTGAAATGTCATTTCACACCAAAAGTGTGAAAGCACATAGCATCCAGGATATAAAAAAATTATACATCAGGTTTATGAGGTAGTGTGGAAAAATGGCTGTGTTGAAAGTTTGGAGTCATAATAATGAAAATTAGTGAAGTTATGAGTGAATGCTGAAATACTGCAATGTTCACTCATAACATGGGCATTTTACCCTATTTGTACACCAAATTGTCAACATAGCCTTCTTATTATCCCACCTCATGAACCCGGTAGTGAAAATCTTCAAATCCCAGCCAAAACATCATTCTGCAGCATCAAAACATCATTCCACACCACAGGTGCAAAAACACGTTTTGGCCAGGATTTGAAAAATTACAGCTGTCACATTCATGAGGTGTTATAAAAAAATGGCTATGTTGAAAATTTTGGGTCAAAATATTTATGGTCACCAAAGTTACGAGTGAGTGTAGTAAAATTTCAATGTATGCGCCTATCTTCCCATTTTTACATATTTTGACCCCAAATTTTCAATATAGCCTTCTTATGACCCCCACCTCATGAACAAGGGTGGTGACATTTTTCAAAAATTGCCCAAAAGGTGATTTTGCCAAGCAATTGCAAAATTGCCTGTTGGGCTTGATTTGCATAACTTCACCACCAATGGTCATGAGGTGCGGTCCCAAAAAGGCCATGTTGAAAATCTGGGGTTAAAATATGCAAAAATGACAAAGTTATGCATCAAAGTTTGAAACCACATTAAAATACATTGAACTGCACTTACCTTAGTTTCTCACATTGCAGTCGGCCGTTCCAGAAGCAAGACGTGTCATCAATCAGAGAATAGATCTCCACCCTGTAACCTATTCAGGTGAGTGAGGGTTTGTGGGAGTGGAGGGTGATGGGTGCTGAGTGGGAGGTAGGGGTGGGTGGGTCAGATCAGAGAGGGACCATTTTCTTTTCTGCAGGTTTAAGAAAGAAAAACATTGAGCGACAGTTTTCTTTATGTTAAACAGAGATGGTGAGCAGAAGGTGGGGGGTGGGCACTCACCAGGGAAAGATAAAACCATTACGGGGATGGTGATCAGAGGATGGGGGTGCCACTAGACACCGAGGAAAGATCAAATCATTATGGGGATGGTGATCAGAGGATCAGGAGTGCCTCTAGACACCAGAGAAATATAAATTCATTATAGGGATGGTAATCAGAGGGTGGGGGTGCCACTTGACACCAGGGAAAAATAAAGTCAAAATGGGGGTAGTGATCAAGGGTAGGGGTGCCACTAGATACCAGGAAAGATAAATCAGTTATTGGGATGGCTATCAGAGGGTGGGGGTGCCACTAGACACCAAGGAAAGATAAAATCAATTCAGGGATGGTGATCGGAGGGTGGCTGGTGCCACTAGACACTAGGGAAGTGGCGGCTCACTGCCTCACTGCAGCCTGCAGCACAAATTCCAGATGTGGCTGCAGAAGTCAAGAAAGTCTTGTTGATTTTATACAGAGAATGGGCCCTCTCCCTATGCTGGGTATTCAGGATTTTGGGTGCTCAGAAAGGTATTTCTGGCTCCTTATTTTAAAACAAACATCAGAATCTAGCTAAACTATGCCCGCTTAGTTAGGTTCTGGTGTTTGTTTTTAAAATGACAGCATTTTATGTATTTTCCATGCTTGTTAGTTTGAGGAGAAATGCAACAAGATTTTGTGGAGTTCTCACGAATGGGTAACATTGGAACTGGACAGGGAAAGCCTGTGGATGTACTATTCTTAGACTGCAGCAAGGCATTTGACTCGGCCCATCACAATGGTCTACTGGAGAAACTGAGGGGGATGGGAGTAGGCCCATTGATGGTCATATGGATAGAAAACCTGCTGGCAGGTGCACTCAAAGAGTAGTGGTCAGTGGGGAGATCTCAACCTCTAGAGGTGTCATATTAGTGGGGTACAACAAGGCTTGGTCCTGGGCTGATCCTGTTTAATGCATACATATCCGATATCAGGGAGGGTAAAGGGTGAAATGAGTCTCTTCACTGATGATTCCAAGCTGGAAGCAGTGGTTGAGGGGAGGAGGGAGAGTGGCCTGCAAGGGACCTGGAGGCCCTGGATAGGTGGGCTCATACCTGCAAATTAAATTTTAATGCCTCCATGTGCAAGGTGTTACATCTTGGCTGGGGGAACCCCAAACATGAGTACACCCTGGGCGGGAGGTGCTGAAGGCCATGGCGGGAGAAAAAGACCTTGGGGTCCTGCTGGATGCAAGTATGAATAACTCTGAGCAGTGCAGGAGGGTGGCTGCCAAGGCAAGCAGGATGTTGGGTTGCATCACAAGGGGGATCACCTCAAGGTGCAGGGAAGTGATTCTGCTGCTGTACAATGGACTGGTTATACCACATCTTGAGTACTGTGTGCAGTATTGGAGACCGCACTTGAAGAGGGACATACAGCTCCTGGAAAGGGTTCAGAGGAGGTCAACCAAGATGATACGGGGTCTAGGGGATTTGACGTATGAGGAGAGACTAGAGGAGCTCGATCTGTTCTCATTGGAGGAGAGAAGGGACAGGGGGGGCATGATTGAGGTCTTCAAGTACCTAAAGGGAATAAATAGGGTAAACAAGGAGGGGATCTTTAGACTAAAGCAGGGTGGTATCACCAGCAGGCATGGTTTGAAGTTGGAAGGTGGAAGGATGAGGGGGGAAAAAGGAGTAGGTATTTTACTGAGAGGGTGGTGGAACCTTGGAACGTGCTGCCTGGTGAACTGGTTCTGACCTCTATGGTCGAGGGGCTCAAGAGGGGGGTGGGACGGGTACAGAAAGGCGGTGAAGCAGGGGATAGGTTGGCCCGGGGAGCTGGGCTGGATGACAGGAGAAACAGAAATGCATTGAGGGGGGAAGGCCTCGGTACCCAACTAGGGTTCTGAGGCATGAGCAGACTCGCTAGATGGCAAAGCCTAATCTGTTGGCAAATAGTATGTTAGTATGATAGTATGTTAGTATTTTGGCTCTCATGGCACAAAAAATGTTTTTTGCTGTGCCAAGCAAGTGGTGAGAAACCAAAAAAGGGTCCAGTGACAGAGAGCTTTTGGTGTTATATCAGAACGTTCTCCCAAGAACTCTACTGAGCATGCCCAGAACAGAAAAACACAAAACTTTAAAACCTTATAACTTGGAAATCATTTAATATTTTTTCACAAAACCTTTCAAAGGCACCACTTTAGGGGAAGCATGGTGTCAGGGTGACACCACAAGCCCGACACCCAGACAGTGACAGCCGAAATCCTGACTGCTGCAAGAGCAGCCTGCCACAACAGCTGACATGCCCCCCACACCATGGTGACTACTGTGCTCCATGCACCTGCCCACCTGTGGTGCTCTGTGTGAACTATATGGGTGCCCTGTGTCTGCTGCCCTCAACTGTCCCTAGTCCTGGCATTGCTGTCATGCCACAAACCTGCTGCCCCTGTGGTGTCTACTGATGCCCCTGCCCATGACCTGCAGTACCGCTCCGCTGTCCGTCGGGTCTGTTGTGGCTCGGGGGGGGGGCGCTGACTAGTTCAATGCTGTAGCGCCAGTGTCGTGGGCTGTCTGTGCCACTGGGTCCTGTCTGCTGTGTGCCTTGCAGTCCGATGGTGTGTCTGTTGCACTGCTGTGTTGGGTTCATGGCATTTGGTGTTGGGTGCATCGGGTTCAGTTGCGGCGGTATCCGGTGTCTTTGGTTGTGGGGCTGTCGGCATTATCATCGTCGCCATACAGTGGTGCTTCCCACTTTAGGACATCACACCTGTACCCTGAAAGTTTAGTGAAAAATTCCATGCCATGTATTGGGGCAGAGTAGGCAGGCCGAAAGCCCTTATCTGCCAACAAATTGTTATGTCTAAATTTCTATGTGTAGGCTGTATGTGACAGCAAAAAAAATGGCATGTAAAGTAAAGGAAAAAAATTAGACATCTACAGAAAAATGACATATGCATATCTCAGAAATTGCACAAGCTGCCCTCACAAAACTTTCCACAGATTTAGATCTTGCCTCCTAGACAACACATGCTACAGTTTAGCTGCTTTTGTCAAAGGCTGCCAAAGCTATTAAGGTGCAGACTCAGGGGGTTAACATTGAACACGCTACTCAACCCTAACTACAGGGGTGCTACTGTGCCCCTATAATATATACATATATAAAATAATAGGCAACTGTGAATTACAATGATATAATTCCATCAAGGGGTTTTGGTGACATAATAAACCATGAAAGCGAAGCAAAGGTTTGCAAATGCTACCAGAACCCTGAGACTGGATTATAAGCCTTGTAATTGACAGTCGGACTATTTTTTTATGTTTCACAATATAAAGCCAGACACTCATGATGGGATGTAAAACACTAATATATGAATTAAATTGTTTTCCAGTAAGTAGAATGTGAATCAAGCAGGCATTGTTTACCTGAATGCTCTTAAGTAAATGAAACCTCTTAGACTGTTTGAGTGACACAGACTTCTAAAAAACTCATAATTCACAGTTCTAACATCACAACTGTGTATTATAGGATTTCTGATGTCACACCCATGCATTACAATGATAAAAGCATGTGGGTTCTCTGAGAATTACAAGGTCTGACCACAGACCATATCTGGAGAATAATACATGGGGGTGGTGTATAATATGTTTTATACATTTGTGGAGTAAGGGTGAGTGAATGTGAAAATTATGTCATCTTTGGTTTGACTTCAATTCAGCCTTCTGACTTCAGTGCAACTTTAACACTTCAGCAAAAGACACTTTGGTTCTTTGGTAATGGGGCCTATCAGGTTAACAGTAGGAGAAATATGCCTTCCTCTTTCACCCTCACCATCTTCAGTCAATTCTGACCTCTTCCACCTTCCCTTGTTCTTTTAGTCATTTGAAAAAAAAATGCTTAATCAGCACCTGGCACAGTGCTATTGTAGGAACTAAATATATAATCAAAACAAGCATTTGTCAATGCCGTAGTTCATCATTGGAATTGGCATACATCCCTGACGTCGATATATCAATAGTGGAGTCCCCTACAGAGACAACAGCACCACATTACTGTAGGGAACCTGCTGGCACCCAGCACTGTCTGTAGGTAGTCCTGCACTTCCCCCGACTCAGCTCTAACTTGGAGTTGAGAATCCTAAATGTAGTCGACCTGCCAATTTTGCTGTCAGGTCTTTCGACAGATATTTTGTTGATGACCCATCGTGGATCCCTTGGAACTGATGTTGGTACACACAGATTGGCAGGACTACAGTTCCCAGCAGAAAGATCAAGTTATGCCACCAGTATCACATTCCCATTGAAATACAGTGAAATGCATACCTGTTTCCTCAATTCATGATCTGGCTTTGAAGAGTGAAGATGTGTCTGCGATTTAGAGAAGATGAGGGCACTGGAGCCAGACCATGGGTTGTGGGGGATGTGATGATTAGAAACGCTAACATCCCGGGCGTTTGTTGGTATTTGCACTACAAATTTTCAACATGGCCTTTTGTGACCCCCACCTCATGAAAGCATTTGGGACCTCTGCTCATGCACTGTGATTTTGTTAATCTGTCCCGTACATTGATTTCTGACAGTGACCATGCCATTCTGCACCAGATGTGTGAAAACACAGTTCAGGCAGGATGTGAAAAATTACAGCTGTACCATTCATAGGGAGGTGTGAAGAGATGGCAGTGTTGAACATCTGGAGTGAAAATATTAAAAATGCTAGAACGTACGAACATACGTGGAAACTGCACAATGCATACTCATAACAGTCATTCAGTTGAATAATTTCACCAACATTTCAACATAGGCATTTGTGACCTCTGCTCATGAACACTGTCACTACAATTTTCTTAATCTGTCCTGAACGTTGATTTCCCGCAGCGACCGCTCCATTGAGCACCAGATGAGCGAAAACACATTTCAGCCAGGATATGAAAAATGACAACTGTACTGTTCATAAAGAGGTGTAAAAAAATGCCATTGTTGAAAATCTGGGGTGAAAATATTGCAAATTCACGATGTTACGTGTGTGCATGGAAACTGTGCAACGCTTGCTCTACTGTAACACAGTGATTA
Source organism: Neoceratodus forsteri (assembly GCA_016271365.2). Classification (NCBI taxonomy): domain Eukaryota; kingdom Metazoa; phylum Chordata; order Ceratodontiformes; family Ceratodontidae; genus Neoceratodus; species Neoceratodus forsteri. Next base: position 239,088,555 of record CM057459.1, on the reverse strand, counting down.
TATGGACTTATGTCACCAAATTTTCAACATAGGTATTTTGAGACCTCCGCTCATGAACAGTGTCACTGTGATTTTTGTAATCCATTCTGAACGCTGATTTCCCACAGCAACCGTGCTATTCTGTGCCGGAAGTGCAAAAATACATTTCAGACAGGATGTGAAAAATAACGTCTGTACCGTTCATGAGGAGGTGTAAAAAAATGCCAAAGCTGAAAATCTGGAATGAAAATATTACATATTCGTGATGTTACAAGTATGCGTGGAAACTGTGCAATGCACGCTGGTAACACAGTCATTTTTTTGAATATTTTCACCAAATTTGCAAAATAGGCTTTTTGGGAGCTCACCTTATGAACAGTGACACTGTCGTTTCATTAATATGTCCCAAAAGGTAATTCATGCAGTGACCGTGAAATCACCTTTTGGGACGAATAACCAGATGACAGTCACTGAATTCATGAGGGGGTCTCAAGACCCCATGTTGTAAATTTGGTGCCAAAATTTGCACAAATGGGTGAGATATGCAGCAAAGTAAAAAAAAACATTTATGCCATTATATAGTTTACCGGTATTTCTTCAGTTCAAGGGTCAGCTTTGAAGAGTGCAGACATGTTCTCAGTCCACCGAAGATTGTCGGCAGGGCTCCAGAGGTAAGTATGGGGTGAGGGGGGTGTGGGGAGGTGGGTGTGCAGAGGGTGGGTGAAGGTTGGGGGGGGGCATGGCCGGCTGCAAGGGACCATTTTCTGGTTTACAGGTTGAAAAAAAAACATAAATCCAGTGCGGGAAGGATTTCTTTTTTAACAGGGACTTTGGCACTCTGGGGTGGGCTCCCTGCATTCCACCTGAGTGTTTGTTGGGGGGTCCTGTAGCTGATGGGGATTGGGTACCCCCATCAGCATGTACCAATTGTTTGGGATTGGGGGGGTACAAGAGCCAAGGGGATTGGGCACCCCTCTCAGCACACAACAAATGGGTGGGGACATTATGCCAATGGGGAGTTGGAGGGCATGCCGATAGGGGATTGGCCACCCTGTCAGTTTATTTATTTTAAATGGTGAGGGCATGCTGACAGCCTGGGCTCAGCACGTTCAAACTGCTGTAAGCTACAGCAGTGTGAACGCGCAACCAGGAATGCAACAATGCAGGAATGCAACATCAAAGGACCAAACCGTGCCACTATTGGTGTGTTTCAGTCCTTTCAAAAGTTGTCCAACTCTGCCCCAACAGCTGAAAGGGCTGAAAGGGAGTCATTGCCAGCCTGCCAACTGATTTGCCTGCCGCTGACCTGCCCCCTTGAAATGGAGATCTCCATTGGGCACACCTCTGTATAGCACCTCTTATAGCAATGGGTTCGCCTGTGACTGCGCCATGATGAACTCAAAATGGGATGGGGAAGAATGTAGAAAGTGACTGGATGCAGAAAGTGGTGACCATAGGATTAGATCTGGTCACCTAGGAAGAGCTAGAGTGGTTGTTTTCTTTTCATTTGGGCAAAGGTTGAAGTTATTCAAGTAGCCCAAAAGTTGGACTTAGCTGAAGCAAAGGCAAAAGTGCTGAATCTTGGCACATTCACCAAATACAAATTTTGCATCAACATATCCATACTGAGGTGTGGAGTGACACATAAACCATGAGAGCAAAGATCAAGTGCTTTATAAAGTCTTCACATACCAAGTATGTGTAAAAAAAGCTTAAGTTATACACCATACCCCCATATGTTATTTTCTACAACTGCTGGATCTGCTTAGCTGGCTGATCCTGCCGTTTTCTTTAATTCTGTTAAGTTTTAAACAATTGCTGATTCACACTGTGCTCTGTTTCTGCCAGCCAAGTAAACTGTGTTTGACTTAAGAACTTGGCCCATGGAAACTGAGTGTGGTGTAAGTCAGCAATTGTTTAAAACTTCAGAAAATTAAAGAAAATGGTATGACCAAGAACATAAGTTTAAATAGATATTTTTTGTTGGTTGGTTTGTGGGAAAGTCTTTAGTCCATAAGTGTGCCCAGATGTCTTGCTCATCATTATACATGGAAAACCGTATATCTGGCAATTATAATATTTTCCATGTATAATAGAGGTGAACCAATATTTATTTATTTATTTATTAAATTTTGATAACTGGTAGGCCCTCTGAGCCCCAAAGGTCCCTTTTTCAGGGGTGCCCCAGAGAGAACATTACATGTGGCTGTACATACAGAGAGTAGGTTACAGAGAATATACATGTCACACAGAGAGTAGGTTACATAGAATATACATGTCAGTGGGACAGGTTACAGTCATTCAATGTATTGATATCTAGCCTAGGTCTTAGATGTTAGCTATTTGTACTGTAACCAAACAGAATCCCTTAGACGAAGGTTATCCGATAGGTTTCAAGGCAATTCGGAGAAGAGATTTTGCAAGAGCGGGGGGTTAGCGAGACTGTGGGGTTGGACTTTCAAGTGTTTGGGGTTGGGGGGTTATATAAGGAATATGCAATGAGCTGACTCAAAATATGCAACTTTCCTTCAAGTGTGATGGGGCAGGACCATAACTCACGAGTGGCAGAGCAATAAAGTTCTGAAAGTCCTGCCCACTCACAAGTGATGATAAATTGACTATTTTGAGTCAGTTTATTGTATATTCAATATATAAACGATAGTTTACAAGGTATAGCTTTCAAATCTGCATTTTGTTTAAATGTTTTATTGTTTGTTTTCATTTTAACAGCTGGCTTCATTGATGCAGTAGGCACTGTGAATGCTGCTCTCTGATTTGTTCAGTATTCCACTGTGATGACAGTGACTTTAACGATATATATTGTGACAACAGTAATAACAGTATATTTTCAATATGTGGAGTTACTAAGGTCACTAGTCAAGATATCTTGTTTTATCTCATCACTGGTACCTCCACTCCTGTGGCATGTATGCCAATATACAGATACCAGTTGGAGTTGTGCAGCATAAGGTACAGCTGAGTATCTTAACTAAAGGTGGATGAAATCAGGAAACTTTGCTTTGCAAAATACTTTGTAAGCTTCCAGACTTTGTGTTGGGGAAGTGAAACTTTACGTAATCTTTCAGCTGGCAAAGTTCCTACTTAAGTAGGTGAAGATTATGTGTAATGGCACTTCACCAGTGAAGATGCCACTATGTGTAGTTCTTACCCTTTAACAGCTCGACTGATATTAAAGACAGACAATTCACGACTTAGTGCAATTACATAAATCTTAATCTTCCCTATCTTTGCTTGGTCTGATGAAGACTACACATGGTGGCACCCATAAGTTCCACTGTGCACAGTGGTGGGAATTTGTTACGTTTAAAACAAAGAAAACACACCCCTACCCGTGTAGCACAATTGTCATGCACCTTCCCACCAGACCCGGCATTATTAGTAAGCCCCTCACACCCAGTCTCATAGCAGCCATGCCTGCCTTTTTCCCCATCCTGGCAAAGGTTATGATAAATCATGCTTTTCCCACCCAAGTTGCATATTCTTGAGCCACCCACCTCACCCTCCCAACCAGCCCAGTACAAACACAAAGCCACCACCCCACCACCCTTTGACTCTCCACCCACCATGCTCTTCCCCCCACTCATCCTAATGGAAAGGATACTGCTGCCAAATTTACCTGTAAAACAGAAAAAAAATCCTTTCAGCAGTGACCATCCATCTTGTCCTGTTCACTAGCTCTGCCACCAGTGAATGAAATAGTGACATCCTCTATAGTAACATCTCATTGGTCATTTTTGTCAGCCAATCAGGTGTTAGTACAGAGGACATCATCATTCATTCATTGATGGTGGAGAAGATGAACAGGTTGGCTACTCACCACATTAAGAATGCTTTTTTTGTTTACAGGTTAATTAGGCAGCAGTTTTCTTCCCTTTTGGAGTGAGTGGGGGAGAGGTGTGGTGGTACTAGAGGGTAGTGGCAATCTTGTATTTTTACAGGGTCAGATTGGTGGAAGGAGGTGGGTGGCATGGCATATGCAACTTGGGTGGGGAACATGATTCATCATAAACCGCTGGGACTCTGGGAGAAGGTACTGTAGGTATGGGAGCTACATGGGTGGTGGGGTGGTAGGGTTACTAGGATTACTTGGGTCTGGTAGGAGGGGTGTGACAATTGCGCTATGTGGGCGGGGGTGTTATGTTTTTTTCAGTCCTATTGATGTGCCTCAGCTTGGCAGTGGGGATGTAACCCCCCCCTTCAGTGCCCAGACCTCACACCTGGCATCCCCCACAGCCTGCCTGACTGGGAGGCCCGCAGCTTGCCCTCTGTCATGGGGATCCCTGAGGGGAGGGACCAAAATCCACCTGAGGCCTCAGCTGAGGCTTATGACTGGGGCATCATTCAGTGGAGGTCAGGGCTTCACAGTGCAGCCAGCCAAGAGGTTTCCCTTGTAAGTTTCCCGAAGGCATGGATGTGCAATGTCAGCACAGGTCAGGCATGCTCTCGCACCTGATCTACAGACATCAGCTGTCACCTCCCCTTAAAAGTGGCTCTGGTGATTGCAAACCCAGCCTCCACTGGGTGTAACTGATATGCCAGGAAGCCATGTCCCTCCCACCGGAGGAGAAGAGCAGTCCATTGGATACTCATCCTATCTCCCTGGCAGACCCTCTGATGCACCGTGCTCATTCCCAAATCGGGTCATCAGGCGCCATCACACTAATAATACCACTCCACCAGTGGGCCGGCCTTGTTATATTTCAATCAATCAATCAATCTTTATTTAACCAGGTGAGCATCATTGAGAAGAACTCATTTTGCAAGATGAGCCTGGGCATTCACATATATAAGTACAGGCAACAGTATATACAATGTTACAACAGTTGGAAGTAAAACAACACAGTAATTGACAGAGCAGGGATATATACAGTGTTTCAACAAATTAGGGTTCATACCATGCAGCAATGCTAGTGTAAACAAGGAGAAAGTGCACATATCTTAGACGAAAGTAGCATACATATCATGGTACAAAAACCCATGTACATTAGCTGTGACAGGAACCTATGCAGCAAGAAAGGGTAAGGAGAAGGGGAGTAGAAAGAGGAAGGGGCATCTCTGGCATGTAGGAAGTACTCTTAAATACTTAAAAATTTGTCATGAAAAGTTGAGGTGAAGTTGGGAAATTCAGCCTGTTATGCATAGTGTGAAGTTCATGACATCACACCAACTTTGCCCGCTAAGTTTAATTCTCAGTATCACTGCCCCTCTTCAAAGTGATTTCAACAAGGTGCAGTCCTGGTTTCTACAGAACCAACTAAAACTCAGCTCTACAGAGACAGTTTCTATGTTCTTCAGTCGCAGGCAAGAGCTGCTCAAATCTTCCGCCCCCCCCCACCTTTACCATCCTCGACAGCTCACCCCTCCAGTCAGTAAACTCATTTAAATACCTGGGAGTTTGGCTTGACAGCAGTCTTGACTTCTCTGCACACATGGGGCCATATTCTGGAAGGGTTACACCTGGTGTAACAGCAGTTGCACCAAGTAGAAAGGCGCATGTAGCAACTTACGCCTGCAGTTGCGACATGCGCCATTCTACAAAGTGGCCTGTGACATGGCGCAGGCCACTTGCTCCAAACAGTAGTTACGCCACATAAACCCCCTGCAATATGGAGCTAGGGGGTTTATGGCAGCAGTTGTGCCCCATTCTAGAAGGGCAGCTATAAAGTCCCAATGACGGGATTCTACAAGGACCCCTGGAGGAGAACCAGCAACGTAAGTTACACCAGCTATTAGCTGGTGTAACCTACAGCCGCTCCCCAAGGGGTCCTGTAGACCTGCCTACAGACATGCCAACATGCTGCCATCCCCCCACCTGTGCCCTAAACCACGAGTCACCGGCCACATATGTGGCAAAAAGCCAGCCCTGGTAGTCTAGCGGCCCCTTCAAACTGTATAATAATAATAGAGATCCCCATATCCCTGGTAGTCTAGTGACCCCCCTCGAACTGTATAATAATAAAAATAGAGATCCCCATATCCCTGGTAGTCTAGCGGCCCCTGATCAACATAATATATATACAGTACACCCATTCCCTGGTAGTCCAGTGGCCCCCCACCCAGTCATGCCAGCCCACCCAGCACCCCCCCATCCCAGCCAGCGACTGGCACTGCCCACCTGTAACCACCATGGCCAGCTGCTGACTGAGTCCAGTATCAGCACGTCTGAAAGGAAGCACTCGATATTAATATCTGAGTGCATCTTTACAATATGCTTATACTGAACTCAGTCGGCGGCTGGCCATAAAGTAGTGGTGGGTTGTGCTCAATGCCATCTGAGGATGGGTGGGACCTCGTCACGCTGAAGAACTGACAGTGGTGTGGTTATGTTGATCGAAGTATGTTCCCATATGAGATCTGTGTGTGTGTGTGTATACAGTTAGAGGACACTACTACCAGGGAATAGTATGCATATGTATGACAGTGATGTGGGGTACTAGACTACCAGGGCTACAATTATATACCACATTTGTGGCTGGCGACAAGGGGTCGGGCACTGGTGGGGGGTTGACCACGCCACCCTGCTGTTGCGGCTTGTGACATGCTGGCCAGGTACGCCCTCTGTGTGGCGTACCTTGCTGCATGTCAAAAGTCACAGGACTTTGCTGCGGAGACCCTGCCCCTTCTAGAATAGGGTGCAGGGTCATTGTTGCAGTTGCAGGTGGTGCAAGTTGCGTTCGGTGGCAACTTGTGCCACCCTTCTAGAATCAGGCCCATAGACTACATCTGCTTGAAGCTTCACCCCAAACATGGTGCCCTTTACTGACAAAAAGACAACCTCCCTCTGGCAACCTGGCATTACATAATCATGAAAACTATTCTCCCTGTATTTGACCACACTGACATCGTCTACTGCTCAGCTCCGGCAACCTCTCTTGCCAGACTGGACACCCTGCTAAATTCTTTTTGCCACTTTGCTACCTCCTCTCCCCTTCTCACTCACCACTGCACCCTCTACTCCTCTTTCTCCCTTATGCCCCTTCCCACAAGATGCCATCTGCACAGCCTCATTTTCATTGGTAAATTCTGGTTCGGGTATCTTTCCTCTTATCTCAGCTCATACCTTTCTCCTGTCAGCTACTCCGAGTACTCCCTACATTCCAGAGATGCCCAAACGTTCTCCCTTTCTTTCCCTCACACATGTTCAGGCCTAGTGTCTTTCTTCTACTGCCTCCCTTACCTCTGGAATCAACTCCCCAGGGCCACCCACCATGCCCCCTCCCTCTCTGCCCTCAAATCCCTACTTTGTACCCTTCCCTTTGCCCCTGCAATTGCTCTCCACTCCCTCTCTGCCTCTTTCTACCCCTTCCAAACCCTCCTCTCCCTTTCCTAATGCTCTAGCCCCCCTGAGGACCCCATTCCCAAAGAACTTTGTCCCCCTCTCCTCCTCTCTTTTTTTCACTAGTCTTTCTAGTTCTATCTGTGTTTTCCCGCTCTCTGCTATTGCTTCAGTCACCTACACTATTCACTCTGTACTTCTGTACCAGTTTGCAGTTCAGACTCTGTCCATTCTGTACTTCAGTCCTGTTTAAACTCTGGTTCCTTTATACAGCTCTGGGGTCTATTCACGCATAGTATAGGGCATACAGTACTTCACTGGATGTTACTGTTTTTTTCCTTATTGCTTCTTGTTATCTCTATTGTATGATTTTTGCTCATCACTGTAATCCTACTGTCTTGAATGTACATACCAGAGTATTGTATTATATTGTACTTTATTTTGTTGTATTGTATTGTACTGTATTTATTTATTGTATTGTGCTCATTTTTGTATGATTTTTTTGAATATGCTACTGCTTGTACTGCCTTTCTATGTATTTACCCCAGGTCACACCAGGAAATGAGCCTCGTCTCAGCATGCCTTTTCCAGTTAACAAATTTTAAATAAATAAAAAATAAATACATTCCTTGCATCTGTAATCATAATAACCCTCTAAAGTATTTATCTGAATTAAAAATGTGTTTATCAGGTAAGCTCCAAGAGCACAAAATGTCCATTATCAGAGGACCCAAGGTGAACAAGTATACATAGTTATAACAAAAAAGACATACATACAAAATGGACTATGAAAAACATATGCACAATGAGCTTGCAAGTATATCTATGGCAGAATGGTGTATACACTGTATACACACAGTCTTCAAGTGCATCAATACATTTACAAAACAATTTTGTGTTTAGAAGAAAATGAAAATAGGCAAGGAGATAGAAAGGAGTTCTACATTATGGATATATAATGGTCATGGGAAATGCTATGATCATTTCCAAATTTACCTTCAAACTCCCACTTAGAAATATGGCAGGTGTGTAAAGAGCTCTGTCCTACAGGGCCACTAGCCCCTATAAACTCTTGACTCTCACAGTCACTTCAGCTGTTAGCATTCCCAACTTCAACACCAGACTCCACCAGCATCTTGTGGACAATATGCACTGTAACTGTATTTAATGTTGGCTGATGCTTCCCTGCATTGTTTTAACTGCCTGTAATTTGTGTTACTTGCAATGTGCCTGTAATTTGTGTGACCTACATTATATTGTGTTGTACCATACCTTATTGTACTATATTTTTAAACTCTCTACAACTGGTTGCGTGTGAAAACAGGCTTTATTGTTCATCTTGCTCTCCAATATAATAAATAATAAATGAAATGTGATTAGATTTAAACCAAAGTACAGGACTTCTCAACCCATGCTTTCTTCCTCTCTCTCTCTCTCTCTTCCCCCACCCTTTCCCTCTCACTTGCTGACACAAAATCAATGTTGTTTTTACTTCTCAGGCACCAACTGTACATTGTGAGTATCATTATATTCTCACTCAAGATCGATAGTAAGGAAATATTCTTACTGTAGGTTACTATACCAGATACTATACAGGATAGGAACATGGAAGAAGGCATAGTGCCCATTGTGCCCTTCCCATACTACTCAGTGATGATATAAATCCACTTTGGCCTCTGTCATATAATTATCTAGTCTCTGTTTGAACATGATTAATGCACTTGAAATTATCACTTCCTCTGGCAAACTATTCCATATTCCCACCACTCTCTGAGTGAAAAAAAACTTCCTAGTACTCCTAAACTGCTCCAGTGGTAGCTTATGACCTCTCAGCTTGTGTGGTTGAGTTTTGATGGTGAGATTGAGTTCCTCATTAAACTTCCATCTGAAATCACCCTATATAGTCGTAGAGGATCTCAATTGAAGTCTGCTGCAGTTTCATTCCAGAACTTGGTTGTACAAAGTATAACTTTAAAGGGAATATTCAGCACTTACAGCCCCACACTCAACTGCGGGGTTCATCTCAATTTGCCAACTGTATGCAAAACAAAATGAATTTACTGCAATATAGAAGATTTTATCAGGCTGATTTAATTCTGCTGACTTCCAAGCTGCCATTTGCTGCACCAAGAAATGTTACTATCCCCTGCAACTGATATCAGAGCTGCAGCTGCAGCAGAGGGAGATTCCATAGCCTGTAGTGCATGTTATAACTTTTATAAGCTCAGATTAGATGTTTGCCAGTCCTGTTATTCTCCCAGTGCTAACTATAATCCTTTGTGACTGTACTTAGTCTCAGAAATGAGCAGGACCAGCAAACAAAAGGACATAGCTTATAAAAACTCTATCAGGCACTGCAGGCTATACATCAAAGGTTGCCCATCAAAGAAAGCCTCAGGTCTGTATACCTGCCAATCACAAAAGTGAGGTAGTAAGTTCGAGAACCAACAAAGTTCAATAGAGAGGGATTCTGGTCAAAAGCTGGGTTAGGACTATGTCCTTCTTTACATTTCCATTGTGTGTCTTCAATCCAGAATGAGAGTTTTCTTAAGTTTCAAAGTGATCCAGAAGATCTGATGCAGCGTGCTTTCTGTCCTGTGTGTCTTCAATATGAAGGGACAGTTCCTTGGAGTTCCAAAGTGATTCCAAGGTCCCAATTCTGTGTGTCTTCAGTCCAGTGTGTCATCAATCTAGAGGGAGAGTTTCATGGAGTTCTGATGTGATCCAGAGGTCTTGATCCTGTGTATCTTCAGTCCAGCGTGTCTTCCATAGTGATACAGAAATCTCACATCCAGTTTATCTTTAATACAGAGGTAATGTTTTCTTGAAGTACCATAGTAATTCAGAGATCCTAATACAGTGTGTCCAGTGCTTCTTCGGTCCATAAAGAGAGTTTTTTTGGAGTTCCATAGTGATCTACAGGTCACATGTCCAGAGTATCTTCAGCTCTGTGTAACTTCATTCCAGAGTGAACTTGATATCCAATTGTCATTTGTCATTTGCAATTGTTGACAGTCTATGGAAATACTTGAAATCTGCCTCACAGAAACTGATTCAGGTTTTGACACTGACAGATGTGCTAATCTGGACTACCCAGAGATAAAGTCAGATACATTATAGAGTTACAGAATAAGTTACAGTCATTTAAGTTATAAAGTTATGATAATAAGTTAAGTCATTTAAGCCATAGAGTGAAAAGTCTAAGCGAACCGTAAACTGTTCAGAGTAAACCACTGATCTGTCATTGTAGAAGTAAGTTATTTGATTTTAAGTTTACTGTCTATCTACAAGTTATGGACTGAAAACCTTGGTGTGCTCTTTCAAAAACTCATACTGCCTTTGCCAACTATTAAACATTCACATCTTCTGAAGCTTGTTCCTCACTTCTCCTTCCAGTGAGCTCGACAGTAACAGCACACCATCTCCCCACACTGGTTCACCACTGACACATAGATAATATAGGACAAAAAAGCCTAAAAGTCCATCATGTCTGCCCTGTTGTTCCTACCTAGAATTGCTCAGTCCTTTTGGAGCTCCCAGAGCCCTTGCCCTTCCTTTTACTTCTTTTTTTCCCCTTGTACATACTCCATAGGGTTTGAAACCTGAGGTAGTTCTAGTTTTTAAAATGGGCTGGGAATGTTCTCTTTACTGACTGGCTATTTAAGTTTAAAGACCCATATGTTAATCCACCAGAAACACACAAGTTAGAACAAGGTTCAGGCAGTAGCATTTTAATCTGGGCAAATTACACAGAATTCATGAGCAACTTCACTATGCTCTGATTGTAATCACAAACATGCCTGCCACCTTTTCTCACTAAATGTTATTGCTTCAACAAGGCTCTAAAAATCAAAACCGTCTTACATTTTGAAAAATACATACATATTTGAACATTCTTTCTTCTCATGATCACCTCTTTACACACATAAAAAACAAGCATTTGTCAATGCCGAATGTTGTCATGCTGGCATTGGCATTGGCAGTGCAGAAGCTAGAGATGCATAATAGGAATGGCAGTGAAGTATTGAAGTGATGCCAACCCCAACCCTACTCTTAGAGAGTGACAGGCATTGTGGTGTGCCTTTAGGTCGTCAGCTATAACACTCATGCCATTGTACCTCACCCTACCCTGTAGACAATGACAAGTGTTGGGGTGTGGTTTGGGGTCTTTGGGCGTTATACTTACCCCATTCCATAAGGAAATACACTGACGTGGGTGCAGTATAGGAGCGTGGGGTGAACTTTGTGGCTGAACAGTGCAAGGCACACCATGATGCCTGTCAGTAGCTGCAGGGTAGGGGGTGGAATGGCATGAGCATTACATCCGATGATCCCAAGTGACACCCCTGATGCCCGTCAGTCTTTACCTGGTGGGGTGCTACAGTTGGAAACCCTAACACCGTAGGCGTGTCCTGGTAGTTTCACTCCACATTTTCAACATGGACTGCTTGTCAGGCCACATCTTGAAAAGCGGCACAATCACTTTGTTAACTGAAAGGTGGTTTTGCACAGTGGCTGTGCCATTTGGTGACAGAGGGATGAAAACATATTTTTGGGCAGGATGTGGAGAATGACAACTGTATTGTTCATGAGGAGGCGTAAAAAAATGGCAGCGTTGAAAATCTGGAGTGACAATATGAAATATTGGTGAAGCAATGAGCATGCATACAAACTGCGCAACACACGTCCATAACCCAATTATTTTTGGGAGTTTGTTAGCCACATTTGAAACATAGGCATTTTGGGACCTCCCCTTATGAACAGTGGCACTGCGATTTTGTTAATTTGTCCCAAAGTTGATTTCCCACAGCGACTACGCCATTGTGCGCCACAGGTGCAGAAACACAATTTGAGCAGGATGTGAAAAATGACAGCTGTACTGTTCATAAGGAGGTAGAAAAATGCCAGTGTTGAAAATCTGGCATGGAAATATTAAGATTTGCAAAGTTATGACGGAAAGTGAAACCGCGCAACGCACGCCAGTAACGCAGTCATTTTATGGATTCTTCGCACCAAATTTTCAACATAGGTATTTTAGGACCTCTGCTCATGAACAGTGTCACTGACATTTCTCAAACTGTCCCAAAAGTGATTTACAGCGACTGCTGCTTATTCTGGCGCCAGATGTGAAACCACATTTTGGCCAGGATATGTAAAATGACAGCTATACTGTTCATCAGAAGGTGTGGAAAAATGCCAGTTTTGAAAATCTGGACTGAAAATATTACAAATTCACGAAGTTATGAGCGTGCATGGAAACAGCGCAATGCACGCTCATAAGACAGCCATTTTTTTGATTTTTCCCACCAAATTTGCAACATAGGCTTTTTGAGAGCCCCCCTCATGAACAGTCACACTGTCATTTTGTTACTCACTCCCAAAAGGTGATTCTGAGCAGTGACCGTGAAATCACCTTTCGGGGCCTGATAGTGCCAGAATTCATGAGGAGGAGTCCCAAAAACCCCATGTTGAAAATTTAGTGCCAAAATTCCAAAACATGCCTGAGATATACATCAAAGTTTAAAAAAAACCCTATTTATTCCATTATACAGCTTACCGGCATTTCCTCAGTTCGCGGTTGGCTTTGAAGAGTGCAGACGTGTTCCCGGTCCACCGAAGATCGTCGTGCTGGACTCCGGAGGTAAGTTTGGGGTGAGGGGGGGTGTGGGGAGGCAGGTCGTGCAGTAGGTGGGCACGGAGGCAGGCAGGAGGCCGCGAGGACAGTTTTCTTTTGCAGGTTAAAAAATTAAAAATAAACATCGGGGACAGTTTTTTTTTGCAGGGGCTTTGGCACACTGGGCTGGGCTTCCAGTGTGCCACCTAAGCGTTTTCTGGTGGGGGATGCTATAGCCGATGGGGTGTTGGGCACCCCCTTCGGCACACAATGAAAGCGGGGGATGGGGAGAGAGATGAGGGGGATTGGGCACCCTCCTCAGCACATAACAAATGAGGGGGATGCATTATGCTGGCAGGGAGTGGGCTCCCCGTTGGCATATACATTGGGCCAGGGTATGCCGACAGGGGGACTGGGCACCCCTGAAGTCGTCAGCATGTCACCATGTTAATTTTCTTTTTTATACCACCAGGGAAAGCATGTTGGGAGGTCCACTGCGTATGACGAGCTTAGCTCACATTGCAGCGGACCTTTCATTTGATCCCATGGCCACATAAGGTATGCACGGTGTGGCGCTGGCACGCAGGCTGATTGGGGAATGAGGGACGCACCTACTGATGTGTGTCCTGCATTCGCCCAACAGTGACCGCACCTTCAAATCTGCACTACCACAAGATGTTGGCTGCGCAAGTGCACCAACATAAAAATGACATACTAGTCACAGATTTAATTCCTGTTATTTCTTTGGTGACCATGAGGAATCCCAAATATATCCTTACCAGCTTGTTAAGTCAGTCACTGTTGCATACTCTGCCACAGATACTGTAAAACAGAGACCTTAGCTCCATGTAAGGTCGTCTGTTGTGTGTGAGGGGGGGTCAACATTCTGCCAGAGCAATTCTGCAGAAATTTGAATTCCTATATTCTATAATAAACAAACATGTGAAAAGACAGATGATTGAAAGGGAGGGGTCACTTTTTAGTAGTTACTTTTTAACAAAAGAAAATATTCTTTTTATGGAAAAACTTGACATGTTTTTGTTTTTTAGATTTTTTCTCAGTTTTCCCATTTGATAAGACATGGAACTGTGCATTGTGAAGTGGGTCAAGGGGTGGGGAACAGTTCTTTAGACATTAGAGGAAAAGAAAGACAAGAGGAGGAATTGTTAGATTGGCAGAGGGTATCAGAATAACAGAGCAGAATGAGCAGAAGGCAGCCATTCTTAACTGTTTTTTCAGTGTTCACAGTGGAGGATAGTGGGTTTTAAAGGCAGCACAAAGGCTTCTGGCAAAGGCATCTCAGAAATGGGGAAGATAGTAATTATTGGAGAAAGTCAGAATATGACTTGTAGCAATGAAAATAGATATGGCTCCAGGGTCAGATGGGATGCACCTGAAGGAATCAGGGAACTGGCATTGGAGCTAGCAGAACCCTGGGCAGGGTTATGATGAATAGGACACAGAGAGTAATAGTAAATGGAGTCCACTCTGAAGAAAGGGGGGTTACTAGTGGGGTACCGCAGGGTTCAGTATTAGGACCGGTCCTCTTCAATGTCTTTATAAGCGACACTGCAGAGGTACTGGAAGGAAAAGTATGTCTCTTTACAGATGACACAAAGATCTGCAACAGAGTTGATGCACAAGGTGGGGTGGAAAGGATGAGAAGGGACTTGGCAAGGTTAGAGGAATGGTCAAATGTTTGGCAGCTTAGATTCAATGCTAAGAAGTGCAAGGTAATGCACCTGGGAAACAAAAACCCAGGGGAAGAGTACACAATGGGGGGTGAGATACTAACAACAACAAAAATGGAAAGGGACCTGGGGGTAGTCATATCAGATGACCTAAAGGAGGGCAAGCAATGTGAGAGGGCAGCAAGGAGGGCTGGGGGATACTGGGATGCATAGGGAGAGGCATCACCAGTAGAAAACAGGAAGTTATTATCCCTCTGTACAGACAGCTGGTCAGACCCCATCTGGAGTACAGCGTGACAGTTCTGGAGACCCAATCTCCGCAAAGACATAGACAGGATGGAAGCTGTCCAGAGGAGGCAACTAAAATGGTGCAGGGTCTGCACCAGAAGACATATGAAGAGAGACTAAAGGAGCTTAATATGTATAGCCTCGAGGAAAGGAGGAGAGGGGACATGATAGAAACTTTCAAGTACCTCAAGGAATCAACAAAGTCCAAGAGGGTAGCATCTTTCAAAAAAGGTGTGCAAGAACAAGGAGGCTAATTTGAAGATAGAGGCGGCTCAGAGGTAATTTAAGGAAGTATTTTTCACAGAGAGGGTTGTGGATGCATGGAGCGGCCTTCTGGAGGAGAGTTGTGGAGTCAAAAACAGTGGTGGAATTCAAGCATGCATGGGACAGTCATAAGGCCATTCTAGGGGGTTGGGGTGGGAAGAAGTAGGCTGTTGGTTAACTAGGATCTGCAGCTTATCCAGTAGGTAGGGAAACGGTCAGACTGGGTGGGCCAAGCGGTCCTTATCTGCCGTCAAATTCTATGTTTCTATTCAACAGCTTGCTACAATCAGGGGTGGTTAGGAAACACTGGAGGGTAGTGGATGTAGTTATAAATGAGGAGACAAAGAGATATGGGGAAACTACAGACCCATCAGTCTTACCTTCATAGCAGGGATACTGATGGAGACATTAGTCAAAGAGGACCCAGCAGACTACTTGGAGAGAAATGGACATCAAGATAGTAAGCCGCGTGGATCTGTGGCAGGGAGATCTTGTCAAACCAACCTCATAATGTTGTTTGACTGAGTAACTAGTGTAATGGATAAGGAACAAGCAGTGGATTTACTTTACTTTGACTTCAGCAAGGCATTTGACTCTGCCATACAGAAGGCTGCTAAAGAAACCAATCCTTTGCCACCACTGCCATCCCCCAAGCATGGAAGCACACCACTGTCATCCCCCTTCCAAAAGGAGGTACCCCACCTCCCCCTCCAACTACCATTCTATTTCCCTCCTCCCAGTACTAGCAAAACTACAAGAGCACCTTGTGTTCACCCAACTTACTTCCTTCCTCACTGACTCTAATTTCTTCACACCCTACCAGTCAGGTTTCAGAAAGGGACACTCCACTGCATCCTCCCTGATAAGGTTTACCGACTCCATCCTGACTGGTATGGACAGTGGGTTGATCACCTCAGTCATCTTCATTGACCTTGCGAAAGCCTTCAACACCATCTCCCACCCCATACTGCTCTCTTGTCTTGCTGAATCAGGCCTCTCTGTTGCTGCCACCAACTGGTTCAGATCTTACCTCTCTGGCAGAACCAGGTCCGTTAGAGTCACAAATGCTATCTCCTCCCCCCTTCCCTTAACTACCGGTGTCCCCCAAGGGTCGGTTCTGGGACCCATACTGTTCTCTATATTCCTAAATGACTTACCTCTCATCTGCTCTACTACCTCAATCCACATGTATGCAGATGACACTGTACTCTTCTCCTCAGGCTCCGACCCTGAAGTGGTACAAACTAACCTCCAAGCCGACTTCAACAAAGTACAGCAATGGTTCAGCTCTCACCAGCTCTCCCTAAATGTAAAACAACTGTCATGATGACTTTTGGTACATGACAACACCTGTCCAGACTCCCATCCCTTCCCCATTTCCACACCCTGGATGGTCAAAAACTCGAAGATGTCTCCTCATTCCACTACTTGGGGGTATGGCTTGACTGCCATCTTTCATTCTCAGACCACATTGAAGCTACTTCAAAAAAACTACACCCCATGCTCGGTGCACTTTATAGGAACCACAGTAGACTCCCTCCCCCCATCCGACGTGAACTGGTCCGGAAGATGATACTTTCCTCCTTTGATTACTGTGACATTGTTTACGGTGCAGCCCCTAAGTCCACCCTATCTAAGCTGGACACACTTTTTAATGCCTTCTGCCGCTTTGCTCTCGATGCCTTATCACTTACCCACCACTGCGACCTTTACCATTCCCTGGCACTACCGTCCCTCAGAAACCGCCGCATTTCACACTGTGCTAAATATGTATCTAATCTATGGCTTGGCACCATCCCTTCCTACCTCTCCTCTGTGCTCTCAGCTGCCCCCTTCCCCGCCCATTATCTTAGATCCTGTGACTACCGCCAACTATCAATCCCTAGGCGGAAGACTACTGACAGGCAAGCCGCCCTCTCACAATGGTTACCCAAGGTATGGAATGATCTCCCACCTCAAATTTGGCATTCATCCTCTGTCCACTCTCTTTCTACCACCCTAGCTAACTTCCTCACCACTAATTGCTCCTGTACCTGACTCGACCATGCGCCAATTTCTACCCTCCCCACTGCCCGACCAGCGGCCTTAGCTTTGCTATAAATGCTGACATATAGCCCCAACCTATGCACCTTTGTCCTGTGCCTTTTTGTCCTGCACCATCATGTGTTCTGTGTCTCCTGTTGCTTATACCTGCATATTACTGTGTGCTAAATGTTCCCTTGTATTGCTGCTATATGTCAAGTAATTGTTATATGCGCCATACAATATCCAATGTACTCCATGTGTTGTTGCTTGTCATTTAATGCAATTGTATCCATATGCTGCTACTTGCCTCTGTTATTGGCTCAGTTGATAACCTGCATGTTATCCAACCCCCTTGTACTCCCTCCCCCCAGGTCGCACCGGGAGATGAGCATCTTGTTGCTCAGTGTGCCTTTCCTGGTGAAACTATTTCAATAAATAAATAAATAAATTAGGGCATCTGGGTGCAGTGAAGAACCTAGTTAGATGGGTGGAAGTGAGCAGGAGGGAGCAGTTTGTAGTGGTAAACAAAATCAGTGGGGGAGATAGAGGTCATGGGTGGGGTGCCACAAGATTTAGTCCTGGGGCCCAACCTTTTAAATATTTTCATCAGTGACAGAAGAGAAGGAATACAGGGCAAGATGTATCTCTTTGCAGATGATACTGAGCTCTGTGACAGGATAGACAATGAGAAAGGGGGTTAGGGAATTACAGAAGGGTCTGCAAAGGTCAGAGATGTAGTCAAAAGTCTGGCAGTTGAAATTCAGCACCATGATGATCAAAGTGTTGCACATGGGGAACATGAACCCCAGTATGGAATACTAGATGGGAGGGGTTAATTTGGACACTACCTCTGAGAAACAGGACCTGGGACTCCCTAAAACAATCAACCAATATATAACAAGGCCTACAATAAGAGAACCAAAAGGTTGGGGTGTATTGGCAGTGGTTCTACAACAGGAGGGAAGAAGTGACACTACCTCTCTATAGGTCACTGCTGTGGCCACATCTGGAATACTGTGGTCAGTCCTGGAGTCCCCACTTAAGAAAATACAATGATAGGCTAGAGATAGTGCAGCATACAGTAACCAAGATGATTCAGGGCCAGCAGGTCAGATTCTATGAGCATTGGTTTAAGGCTCTGCACATGCACTCACTAGAGACCAGAAGGGAAAGGGGAGATATGATAGAGACCTCCAAGTTCTGAAAGGAATGAACAAAGCAGATTGTAAGGAACTTTTCAGTAGGAATCGTGACTCAGTAACACGGGGACATGATTGGAAGCTGGTAGGGTCTGGGGAGATTCAGGATGGACTTGAGAAAGTTTTATTTTACGGAGAGAGTGGTTAAGTCATGGAACAGCCCAACAGCAGAGGTGGTGGATGTGAGAACTACTAATGGTTCCAAACATGGCTGGAAGTAAATGGTTTAAAAGTTACACAAGAGAAAGCAGTAGGATAAGGGGGTGGTGAGGGCAATAACCCCGACTAGACAATTGGTCCCAGGGTAGGATAGGGTGCAACAGAGCAGACTGGATGGATCAGTGATCTTTTTCTGATGACATTTTCTGTTTCTATAGTGCAGTAAGACACTCTACAGTGTAGGTTGTCTGGAGTTAATGCACTTCTAGGTGCTGAAGGTACTTGGAGTAAGTGCTTCATACCCACTATGCACCTAGGTATGCACAAACCCCACATAAGCAATGCACTGTTGTGCCTTATTGCTTACATTAATCACATTACTGGGTACATTGTTCCACCTTTTCACCACCCTCTCAGTAAAGAAGTTTTTCCTTATGTCCATCATGAAGTTTCCCCTCTGATGGTTTGAGTTTGTAGCCCCTGGTGATCTTGTTACTCCTTAATCAAAATTAAACATAGGAGTTTGTCTGTTGTATTCCTGTATGTATTTATAGGTTTCTGTCAGACTTCTCCGATGTCATCAAGCATTCTACAAGATGCTTTTCCATGGGTTAAGTGTTTCTTTACAGTGTATTCAAAGCAGAAATAAATCCTGATTGTTATCTAAAGTAGAAATAAACATGTTATGGTGATGTCAAAAGCAAAATTACGTATTTATTTTCTCATCTGAACTCACCCATACATTGTATAAATACGGACTACATAATGGGTTGAAACAGAATAACCAGTGGAGGTTTTTGCCCTGCGGGGGCCGCATGCAAAGTTCGATGCCAGGGCCCCTAACAGACAGTGGGTATGGGTTGGCAGGGCCAGGGGGCCCTCTTGTTGACTGGGGCCCCATGCAAATGCATGGGTTGCATGTGCCTAACACCTCCCTTGAGAATAACACATTTATCTCCACACAGGCATTCTCCTACTTTGCTCCAAAATGTTGGAACTCCCTTCCAGTATCCCTCGGGCATTTCCAATTTCACATACATGTGAAAAAGGATTTATACCAATACTTAAGTTCCTCTGACTAATGTGCCTGTACTTGGCACCCTGCTGTATGTGCCTGAGCTGGATGTACATAGTAGTTATTTTTGTGGCTTACCCTACACTGATCCCTTACTTGCCTTTGTGGCTAAATACCAGTTGTTTGTGTAACCATTGCTCTAAATTTATGTCTGTCTGACAGTTTTTATTTGCAACCAACCTGTGTTTTACTTGCTTATATCTCTTTATTGTAGTTTTACTGAATTTTAATGTTTTACTTTACTTCATACATAATGTTTCTGTACAGGTTCTGGTCATCATTGAGTCTCTGACTATATTCTCCTTGGTCATTTCTGAAAATCTGCCTTTTATTGTCTAATGCACTTCCCAGTAAGCAAATGCTAAGCAAATAAATCTGCAGCAGTCATTTTGTACACTCAGAGTTAACATATTGAAGCAGCATTGTACAGGAAGAGTAATGCATAGAATCTGCAAAAGAACAATAAGAGAGAAGAAATGTCAAATTTTTTTTGTACATCTCTCTAAACTACACACATATGCTAAAGCCTCAACCCCAGTGCAAGGCATCATGGGTATGTAAATTCTTGATATCTTGGGGTTTGGACTTGATACCTGGCTGAGGCACTGACAGGGCTACATTGAGGAGGCCAAATGAAACACCTGTCTATCTTTTGTCATTCTCAGACTATACTAGATCAGATGTATAAACCCATTTAAAAGGGGATTACTATTTTGGTGAAGACTTGTCAACCTGCTTGGCACAAGAATTTGCACACCCATGACACCTTGCCCATTTATTGCCACCAGTCAAGTAACGTCCATACCACATGAGCGGTGAAACCATAATAATGAAGGTCATACTACTAATGAGTGGAGATAAAGGTGCAATAACGCTCCAAACCATTATGTACACAATGCTGTTTGTAACCATTTTAGTAAGTGATTATCCTTATTTTAGCTGAAAATTACCTTTTTATGTTTGTTTGCCAAAGGCACAGTGAACATATTGCTATTACTCAGGGAGAAGGCTTTTGGGGGCTTTGTTCTCCTCTAGCTATCACAGCTTTAGAATCCACAATCTCCACCCCAGTTCTGCTCACTCTCCACCTACACTGTTTTCACTTTGAAGTACTGCAGTTAATCAATTGGAGGTCTGGAAAATTCCTGACTAAAGTTGTTTTTTTTTCACATGCACCTTTTATATTCAGAGTAGGAATGTTTTTTGTGCTTTTTGTACTGTTCATATGCTGCTCTTGAGCAGTTTGTTCCTCTTTTTTGTGGGACAGGTAGTGCATGACTGGAGTTTGTATGCGTGGTTGTAATTGACAGCTATTTCTAGGAGGTGGGATGTAAATCAACGTGGTCTAGCTTGACAGAAATCTGGAGTTGGAGCGATTGGTTTCAATAGAGGGAACAAATTGCACTGTGAGATTTGAGTTGAATTTTTTTTTATTTTGCTGTTGTTATGCTGTTGTGCCTAAGAAATAAAATAAATTATGAACAGTTTTTCCTGGATCAGAGGTTGAAATTGCCAACTGGATTGGTTTTGGCTAGAGGTACTGACTGACTGTCACTGTGACAATTCAGTTTTGAAAACTGGACAGTGGCCGGAGCAGAATGAACATTCTGTGACTGACATACTGTATTATTACAGATGACACTGTGGCATTACAATGTCACAATATGGGAAAATAACAAAAGCTGCATGGGTAATAACATGCTATTCACCCTAGAGGTTAAAAACAGGGCAAACATAATGTTTTATTCTGCACTTTTATTCATTCCCTCCTATTGTATAAATATATTTAGCATAGTTATTTGCTGAATATATTACCTGTCTTAAGGCTATTACCTCATCCTGGCACCTTCGCAAGTGCTTGCATTCCCATGAAGACCTGGTAACATACAGGTATCACAGAAATGCCTGTACTAAATCCAATCAACTGGCTAATCTGGAGTACTTTGTTTCCAACTAAGCATGTGCAAGTACCTTTTGCTGAATAGAAAACAAGTGTTCATACTCAGCACTCCCAGATATTTAGTACAGTAGTGGTACTTAATATTTGATAATCAATGACAATTTAAAAAAAAAAAGTTATAAACAAAACCCTCTAGCCTACCCAAAGTGGCCATGGTTAGTCTCTGGGTCATGTCCTTGCCACTCTAGCCATTACCCTCCATCTCCTTCCTTGTTGTCTCCAAACATTTTGGTTTGCAGAAAGAAAAGCCAGCTACTGGCTGGCACTATGCCAAGAGTTATTGACATTTTTATAAGAATCTATCTGCCCTAAACCAACCTCACAAATCGTACTTATTTAAAATTTGTAAATGGACAAGACATCGTAAGCTGAAGCCCATTTCTAGGAGCAATCTGGAGGATGGGGCTACAAAGGAAGGCACAGGCAAAGGACAGTTATGCACAGCATACAAAAATGTACAGGTGCAAGAAAGTGCAAATATTTATAGTGGATGTAGAAAACAGGCAGAGGAGTGTCTTGTGAGATAACAATAATTACTAAGCTGAGCAACTGCTAAAAGAGACTCAATAATGTGGATAGAAACATAGACTTTGATGGCAGATAAGGACCGCTAGACCCATCTAGTCTGCCCATTTCCCTACCTGCAGGATAGGCCGCAGATCCTAGTTTACCAACAGCCTATTTCTTCCTACCCCCCACAAGAATTGCCTTATGTCTGTCCCATGCATTCTTGAATTCTCCCACAGTTTTATACCCCACAACCTCCTCAGGAAGGCTGTTCCATGCATCCACTACCCTCTCTGTGAAATAATACTTCCTCACATTGCCCTGAACCGCCCTCCTTCTATCTTTAAATTGTGTCCCCTTGTTCTTGCAAGTCTCTTTTCTGAAAAATGCTACCCTCTTGGACTTTGTTGATTCCACTGAGGTACTTAAAAGTTTCTATCATGTCCCCCTCTCCTTCTTTCCTCAAGGGTATACATATTAAGCTCCTTTAGTCTCTCCTCATACGGCTTCTCTTGCAGACCCTGCACCATTTAGTTGCCCTCCTCTGGACTGCCTCTATCCTGTCTATGTCCTTGTGGAATGGGGTCTCCAGAACTGGACACAGTACTCCAGATGGGGTCTCACCAACTGTCTGTACAGAGGGATAACAACTTCCTGTTTTCTGCTGCTGATGCCTCTCCTATACATCCCAGTATCTCCCCAGCCCTCCCTACTGCCTTCTCACATTGCTTGCTAACCTAAGGTCATCTGATATGATTACCCCAGTTCCTTTCCTTTTTGTTGTTGTTATTACCTCCCACCCATTGTGTATTCTTCCCTGGGTTCTTGTTTCCCAGGTGCATTATTTGTACTTCTTTGCATTGAATCCTAGCTGCCATACTTCTGACCATTCCTCCAACCTTGCCAAGTCCCTTTTCATCCTTTCCACGCCTCCTTGTGTATCAACCCTGTTGCAGATTTTTGTGTCATCTGCAAAATGCATACTTTTCCTTCAGTCCCTCTGCAATGTCACTGATGAAGACATTAAAAAGGACTGGACCCAATACTGAACCCTGCGGTATCCCACTAGTAACCCCTTTCTTCAGAATGGACTCCATTTACAATTACCTTCTGTGTTTTGTTGTCCAGCCAATGTTTTACAGGCTACCACCCTGGGTCCCACTCCCAGGCTGGTTAATTTGACTATTAATCTTTGTGTGGGACTGTGTCAAATGCCTTGCTAAAGTCTAGGTAGGCCATGTCCACAGCCCTCCTGGTCTACTACTTTGGTCACCCAGTCAAAGAAATCTATTAGATTCGTCTGACATGACCTTCCTGCTGTGAACCCATGCTGCCTTGGGTCCTGTGCTCCACTGGCCTCTTGGTACTCGACTATTCTTTCCTTCAGAAGTGACTCCATCACTTTCCCTACCACAGAGGTCAGACTGACAGGTCTGTAGTTTCCTGCCTCTGTCTTGGACCCACTTTTGTGAAGGGGAAATCACATCTGCCTTCCTCCAGTCCTCGGGTACCACACCATCCTCCTATGATTTATTAAAAAGAGTAGCCAGTGGTTTCACTAGTTCCTCCCTTAATTCTTTTAGAATTCTGGGGTGAATTCCATCAGGACCCATTGCTTTATCCACCTTCAGTTTTAGGAGTTCTTGCAGAACCCTTTCTTCTGTGAAAGGACTGGGATCGACCCCCCTATCAAGAGTGCTTCTGTTAATTGGATTAGGCACTTCCCCTCCTCTTTTGTGAATACTGAGCAGAAACATTTGTTCAGTATTCCTGCTTTTCACTATCCCTCTGCCCACCCACTGTTCATTCTATTCAGCCTCACTATCCTCCTTTGTCTTTCTCGCTCGCTGATGTACCTATAAAAGGTTTTATCCCCTTCTTAACTGAGTTGGCTATCTTTTCCTCAGTTTGGGCCTTTGCTATTCTGACTTCCTCCTGCTTCCTTCTGCCTTAACTGGTACAGCTCTCTGTCCTGCTCCTTCTGTGTTTCCTTATATTTCTGGAATGCTATCTTTTCTTCCTGACTTTCACAGCCACCTCTTTTGAGAACCATAGTGGCTTTTCTTTCATTTTGATTTGTTCATTTGCTTCACACAAAGGCTGGTTGCCTCTGTGATGGCAGTTTGATAATTCCCCATTGTTGCTCCACACCTCCTTCTAGCCTGTTTGCTAGTGCTTTTCTGAGGCACTCTCCCATCTTGCCAAAGTCAGCCCTCCTAAAGTCCAGTACCCTCACTTTTGTATGGCTTGACTCTGTAGCTGAGTTTAACTAAACCACACTGTTTGATGGTCACTTGTCCCCAGATGGCAACCCACTTCTAGATCTGAGATCCTCTCCATCTGCCCCGTTTGAGAGTATGAGGTCTAAGATTGCTCCCTCACGAGTGGGTTCAATTAGCTGTCTAATGCCTGCCACCTGTAGGGGCATCAAGAATGGCCCTGCTCTTGGATGTGGCTGCAGCAAATGTGCTCCGGTTAACATCTGGCATATTCAGGTCTCCCATCAACAGTATCTCCTTTCTCTGCCATTCTAAGAATGCCTTCTATCATATCCTTGTCCATTCCTTCCCCTGACATGGGGGTCTGTACCTAACCCTGTGGGATTGTGGTGCCCTTTCCAGTCTCCAAGGTGACCCACAGTGCCTCCTCTCCTCCCTGTTTACTCTTTTGTTCAGTTGCTTTTATCCCTTCCTTTACATAGAGAGCTACTCCTCCCCCTTTTCTCCCCTGCCTGTCTCTCCTGTAGGTTATGTACCCTGGTATGTTAACATCCCAGTCATGGTTCTCTGTGTACCATGTTTCTGTGACTGCTACGATATCCAGGCATCCCTCTTCCATTAAGGCCATCAGCGCATTTAACAAGCACTCAATAAAGAAGCAAAGCTGGCCATGACAGTTAAGATATAGAGAGGGGTAGATAAGAAGACAGCGAGAGGGATACGTTAGCTGCAGGAGCAGAAGGGACAGAAATTAGACTTAAGAAGCAATTGGCTTCCCAGCCAAATGCCCTTTGGGGTAACCATTGCCACAGTGCTTGCACACACAGGTTCTTTGTCTTTTAAATTGTTTTTTGTTTTAATTGGGTTTACCACAACATAACCCAGATAGACCATCTTAGGGTAGCTGGTTCATTCCACTGGAGTGTCAAACAGATGAGGCATACTGATGAGTTCTGGTAGGACAAAACACATGTCTATGTCTTCTGTTGGCACCCTTTGCAAACTGTGTGAGAGGCGTTTCAGCACCATGTATTTCTGCTTAAAGTTGAACCAGCATAATATTCTGTGGTGATTTGCATATGCAGCCCATGATACTTTGCATTGTGGAGGCATGTGTGATTTTGTATTTCTTAAGAAGCAATTTAAGTGAGAGGGTGAAAGACAGATATATAATAGATTGTACCAACAATTTGGGAGAGGGCAAAAGAAGGCAGACTGACTAGCATAGGATGTGCTGTGGGTAAAAAGAAAGTATGAGTATTAGTGGACTGGGGAGTTTGAGGATGGGATTGATGAGGAAAGGACAACAGAGAATTTGAACTGGAGGGACGAGAATCTGAATTTTTACAGAAAAGAGGAACAATTTAAGTGACAACATGCTCCAAAGGAGGGGAAGCAAAACTGAGGTAAAGAGAATAATGATTAGTGAGACGGGGCATCCAGAGTGAAATGGCAAAAGGTGCTGAGGAAGAAAACCAGTCTGGCAAGGGAAGATTTGGGGTCAACATTGCAGCCTTCACCCAAGTAGTCAAACACTGACAAGATCATCTTGTGAATGATCTCACTGTGGACAGGGAGTGGTAAACAGGATTTGTTGTAGTACAATGCACCAAGCCTGGGGCATATTACCATATTTCAGTGGTGCCCCGGACACCTTATCCATGGTTAGAGGTGGCCGAAGTGCTCCTACCTCGCTACGCAGAGCACTGCACGTATTATCCCCCAATCTGCATAGTGCTCCACAACATGAAGTGAATTACTCCACCTATAAACCTGAGCACAAAATGTATTGTTTCCAATGGACTTTGTGCTACTTCACCTTATATTACACCCTTCCCCTTAATTTTAATGCAAAGTGCCATTGATTTTAATGGACTTCGCTTTGCTTCACCTGTTTATTGCTATTTGAGGCGAATTTTGCATTGATTCATGGGATGGCAGATCACATGGGCTCTATATTGTCTTGCACAGCCTCAGTTCTACGTAGTGTGTGTAGTGGAAAGCTGGAGACAGTTTGCTCTCTGAACCCTGAGAAACAATTGAAAAAGCTTTAAAAATCACTTTTGCTCCAATTATTTTGTTCCAAATTTAGTACATCGACTGTAGGAAACCCTCCTGTGCTTAGATCATCGAGTGTTGATTGTTTTTGTGTGCATTTTGAATGTTAATTTAGAACATTCAGCCTGTGTACTGACATGCACTGTTGAAGTGTGCTTCGGGGGAGGGGCATATCTGTGGTGGAGTGAGATTCACTCGAGAAAGGCAGTCTTTCTAATTGTTTTGTACTAGTAGTATGTGTTAGTATTTGTGTGTTTATGTACACACGGTAATACTTGTAGTAGTTTTTGATAATTATTTTCTGTTTGTTGTGGTACAGTGAATATTTTCATTCTGCTTAAAAGATTTGATTATATGGTGTACTACACTGTTAAATTTTCTGCACATTACCTGTAGTGTGTGTGTATGCCATCAAGTCAGACACATTTTATTGTGCCACGCAGTAATTGCCGCACTCTGAATCGGTTGTCTGTGTGTGTTCTTTTTTTTACTGCTTCCTTCTATCTAGTTAGTGGACTGCTACTGCAGCAGCCCACCCCCTACCCCCCAAACCCACAAAAGGTATTATTTACTTTTCCAGTTTGGGATTTGTGTGACTACTGGTTAAGGTGTTTTTGTGCCAGTGCGGCTGCATCTCTTTATAGTGTGCAGTCTGCATCTGTGCGTTTGCATCTGTTTAGTGCCCAATCTGCATCTGTAAGCCACAGTTGTTGTTTTTCGGCTTTCCATCCACCCCAAATTTCAGCAATCTCAATTTGTTGTTAATTTTCTGTGTAGGCAGTGTCAGTGGCTCAGTAGGTAGCACACTCGCCTCTGAGGCCGGGAGATCAGAGGGCTGTGGGTTCAGTTCCCACATCTGGCACTTGGGTTAATATCCCAGTACTGACACTGTAGTGCAGCATGAGAGGGTGCTGCACTTCTGAGGTGCCGCTTTTGGATGAGACGTTAAACCGAGGTCCCATCTGCGGGATTGGTGGTAGTTCAGGTGGATGTTAAAGATCCCATGGCACTTATCGAAAAGAGCAGGGAATTTCCTGGTGTCCTGGACAAATTTCCTCATTTCACTAAAAATACCACCAACAGCTTAATCTGGTTCAAGGTCAGTTGGCATTCATCTGTATCCCCCTTCCCCGGGTCGTGCCTGAAAATAGGCAGGATTTGTCTAGTGCACTTACCCGGTCAACAAAAACTAAATAAAAAAATAAAATAAATAAATAATCCCAAAAATGCCTGCAAAGAGACGTGCATGCAAAGATGCTTCTGACCACGGTACTGCTGCCAGTGGCAAGAGTGGCTGTGGGTGTGGTAGTATGCAGCAGAAGTGCATAGCTGATGCCAGTAAAGGGATTTCTCTGACTATGTTTTTAACAGCGCAATCAGTAGCTTCAGTCATGGTTGGAGATGCTGTTGTCCTCACTGGTGGTAGTGAAGTTGCTGTTGGCATGAGTATTGCCCCAAGTTCAACCCGTGACAACAAGTTAACTGGTTTCCCAAATATTGTGGAGTCTAAAGCTTAATATGTATAACCACAAGGAAGGGGGGCCGGGCATAATAGAAACTGTCAAGTACCACCAGGGATTCAACAATGTACAAGAGGGTAGCATCTTTCAGAAAAAGAGGTGTGCATGAACAAGGGAGCAAAATGTGAAGATAGAGAGGGGATGGATCAGGGGCACATCAGGAATTATTTTTTCACAGAGAGGGTGGTGGGTGCAAGGACAGACAAAAACTAATGATCAGTGTTATGATGTGAGAGCAGCAGTTGAAGCATGCCCATTATTTGGAGTTGGTGCAGCTCCATGCACTCCAACCGCTGCTCCACATTGTCAAGCCAGTGGTTCACATGGTCCAACTCACTCCACATCAGGTCCAAATTGGCATGTGTGGCAGGTATTTGTGCAGGGTTGCCACCATCACCTGCAGGTTGTGGAGCAGCCGCTTGCTCCATGGCCCGCCCCCACTTGACACCACATGCAGGTGGAGGCCGTGCTGCCACCTGTTGCCCAACAGGGCCAGCAGGAGCATTCCTGCCCTGTTCAGCAAGCTTGGCCTGCCCATCTGCATGGTTGTGGTTGTATAGGCGGGTGCACTGACCGCCTGTGCCCAGATAACTTCCCTTGGGGCCATGGCGCACCACCTCACAACACAGATTGCACTTCACTACACTGGTGTTCGCAGACAGTGTAGTGAAGAACTCCCACAATAATGAGCTGTGGGGAGGACTGGGTGTCACAAATGCACTCCAAAGGTCAGGCCCTCTGCTTCCACAGTGCCAACCTCAGAGTGCAATAATGTGAACAGGTAACAGACAGGGTAACCCTCCTGTCCGCTTTTGGGTCTGAATCACCTTCAGTCTCATGTTCGGGGAGGGATTCAAACTGTGAACCTTATGCTAGCATACCCAAATGTACAGGCTCAGATAATATTCTCTTTGGGGTGATGCAATATATCTTTTGCCTAAGAGTACCTAACCAGGTATCCAAAATGAACCCTTAAAACTCTACAAGACACCTTAGGTATATTCTTAGCTTTTACCAAGCTTAGTAACACCATCAAGCCCTTGAACAGTTGTCAGACTTAATATTCATTCAGCAATAACATGCAAAAAATTACTGAGGAGACCCAGGCAGTATCTTAAGAAAATGTTTACTAAAAATGGATAAAAACAGTAAGATAAAATACAGAACAAATATCAAAGAGCATCACAATCACACGCAAGAAAAAAAAAGGAAACTACAGAACAAACTTCTACCACAATACATTTAGATCTTTTCTATCTAATGTACTACTTCTGTAAGTACCTTTAAAGTTAGATAAGAGAGCAGTGTCTCTCTGGAGTCCCAAAATGATGTAACATACATTTCAGACATAAGTATCAGTTTAAACTCTGTGTCTCCACACC
The DNA here is from genome assembly GCA_016271365.2 of Neoceratodus forsteri. Taxonomy (NCBI): domain Eukaryota; kingdom Metazoa; phylum Chordata; order Ceratodontiformes; family Ceratodontidae; genus Neoceratodus; species Neoceratodus forsteri. Next base: position 239,059,318 of record CM057459.1, on the reverse strand, counting down.
CCTTCTGTGAGTCATCTTGCTCCTCCTTTTAGAATATAAAATTACAAACATGATTCACTACCTGGAGATATTGTAAGTAATGTGAACATCAGCAAAAACCAATTTCCCAAATTATGAGTCTTTGATCAACCAGTTCCTTTGAGGTTTACAACTTTTCACACCATGTTGGTATCAAATGGCCTGTTCCTCTTAAGACGTCATAAAAGTTTATTAGGCTCATCCTCTGGCAGACCCATAAAGTCACGTTTTGGTTTTCAACTTCAAAAGCATGAGGTCATAAAATGCAATTTCTCAAGGAAGTCAATTACATTACAGAGATCTCCTGGTCAGTGTAATACATCCTGTGATTTCAGCTGCTGACACCTTGTAATTTAAAAGGCCAGATCTCACAGACTGACATTTCATACACTGAACATTTATTTATTATACCAGTATCATACAATAATCATAACCAGCTGGCTGCCAAGCATCACAATCCTCCCCACCTAGGCTGAATTTGGGGGCTCTGTCTCTGGCACAGGATGAGCTCCCCAAGTCAGTTCACTCCTCATACAGATGCGACAAGCCATCTGCATTCTGATTGGTTGCTCCAGCCCTATGTAAGATCATCATGTCATACTCTTACAAGGTAAGACTCCATCTTTTTTTTTTTGTAGTATTTATTTATTCACCCTACCTTCGGGGCAGCTCTCAGTGTCTCTTCACAGCCACCGGACACAGCCACCCACCTGAACCGACACCTCCGACTTCATCATCGGGTATGCGGGGACTGGGCACTCCTCTGGCCCCCAGGAGTGGCCCCAGACCCCAGGGCAAATTTGAGAGATGGCCGGTATTGGATGTGAGGTTGTTGTGCTGATCGGATCGCCATCGCCTCACCCAAAGGGAGGGGGTATTTCTTGTATTTCCTCCACCTGGAGCATGGACGAGCAATGACGTCCCGCCCGGCATGTGTGCATTCCCGCACACACCCGGAAGATGTCCTTGCCTCGCTCAAATCCCCAAGTTTCTGCTGCCGTGCTCTTCAGTGCCCCCAGCCTCCACCAGGGGATGCCAGAGCAACGGGAAGTCCCCAAACTCTCCCCAGTACTGAGAGAGCTGTCTTCAGATGCTCAATCCCTGTCCTTCCCTACTGACCTCCAGCTCCCCGAGCTCGTTCCCCAACTCGGGTCGCCGGCGTGGTGCAAGATGTGGCATCCAGTGCCTCAGCCCTCAGCACCACCGGGCCAGCCCCAAGACTCCATCTTAATAGTCTACCATTAGTTTTTCCCATTTGTGTCAGCCAAACCAGGGATTTGTGGTCAGTTTGTACCTCAAAATGCTGCCCATATAAGTATGGCTCTAACTTCTTTAGCACCCACACTATGGCAAGACACTATTTTTCCACAGTAGAGTATGCCTGCTCCCTGGGAAGTAACATTTTACTCAGGTACACTACAGGGTGAGCTTTCCCTTGGTTGGATGTCTGACTCAGTACTGCCCCAATACCCATGTCTGAGGCATTAATCTGAACTATAAAGGGTCTGCTATAGTCAGGACTTGTCAATACAGGAGCACTGAACAGTGCCTCCTCCAGTCTGATAAATGCTTTCTGACAGGCTGGTTCCCAGGTAATTTTCTTAGGCATCTTTTTCTTTACCAGGTCAGATAGGGGAGCAGCCAGGGCACTGTAATTGGGTACAAATTTCCTATAGTACCCTGCTGTCCCTAGAAAACTACTGATCTGTTTCTGTATTTCTGGTCTGGGTCATGCCTTGATCACCTCTATTTTTATTTGATTGGGACAGAGCTGTCCCCAGCCTACAACATGCCCGAGCTATGCCACTTCAGCCATGGCCACCTGGCACTTCTCAGCTTTGACAGTGAGCCCAGCCCTCTGTATCTTGCCCAGCACTTCCCTAAGGTGGGACAGGTGTTCCTTCCAGATGGCACTAAAGATGGCAATGTCGTCCAGGTACGCCAAGGCATACTCCTCAGCAAGCATTTAACACCTGGTTCACCAACCTTTGGAAAGTGGCCGGGGTGTTCTTCATTCCCAAAGGCATTAATTTAAATTCAAATAAGCCTATCAGAGTGATGAAGGCTGACCTCTCCCTAGCTCAGTCAGATAACTCTACCTGCCAATACCCCTTGGTCAGGTCAATAGTTGTAAGGTAGATCGCCCCTCACAACTTGTACTGGAGTTCATCTGTCCAGGGCATCGGGTGGGCATCTGACTTCATGGCTGCATTCAGTCCATGATAGTCCACACAGAAATGAGTAGAGCCATCTGGCTTGGGCACAAGGACTACAGGTGAGGACCAGGGTCTGTGGGATCTCTGGATTACCCCTAAATCCTGCATTTCCTCCACGTCCATCCCTCCTAATTTCCTTTTGGACAGCCTCTGACACCCAATATGATGTCCGCCATATGGGCGTCTGTGTCCCTGTCTCCACATTGTGCATTGCTAAGGGGGTTAGTCCAGGCTTGGTGATAAACAGTGGGGTAAAGTCTGCTAAAACCTCCCTTACTTCCTGGATCTTGTCTGGGGTCAACTGGGGTGACAATTTAACTGCCTTCTCAGAGGACTCCCACTTGCTTTCTTCCAGCAAGTCCAGAAGGGGGTCTCCTTCGTCCATCCCCTCCCCAAGACTACACACTGCAAACACCATGTCAGCCCTATCAGCATATGGCTTCATCACGTTGACATGGTACAATCTTTTTGTATGTCTTCTGTCAGGTGACTCTATGATATAGTTCACGTCATTTACATTTCTAACTACTTTGTATGGTCCTGTCCACTTAGACTGCAGCTTGTCATTCCGGACTGGGATAGGGACCATGACTTCCTGACCCACTGTGTATGAGCAAGCTCTGGCTCTGCGGTCATACCACACTTTTTGTTTCTGTTGGGCAGTTGCCAGGTTGCTCTGGGTTGTACCCAAAAGCTCCTTCAGTCTTTCCCTAAACTTAAGTATGTAATCCACTGTGGGAGTTCCCTGGGTGGCATGCTTGCCTTCCCAGTCCTCCCAGATCAAGTCTAGGGGTCCACGTATCCGGTGTTCATATAAGAGCTCAAAGGGAAAATAAATCCTGTCAACTCTTGGGGCACCTCCCTGTATGCAAACAACAGGTGGGGAAGGTATTTCTCCCAGTTCCTTCCATGCTGTTCAGCAAACACTTGGAGCACTGACTTCAGGGTACCATTAAATCTTTCCACAAGCCCATTGGCTTGTGGGACATAAGATGTCATGAACCTCTGCACCAACCCACACTTCTCCCACAAACATTTCATCAGGTCCAACATGAAGGAACCCCCTCGATCAGTGATAACCTCCTGTGGAAACCCAACTCGGGAGAAAATCCTGAGTAAGGCATCTGCCACTTTGCCTGTCCTCAGTGAGGAAATGGCAACTGCCTCTGGATACCGGGTGGCATAATCCACCACAGTCAGGATGAACCTCTTCCCAGAGGAGCTGGGGGTATTTAAAAGACCCACAATATCCATTCACACCCTCTGGAATGGCTCCTCCACTATGGGCAATGGAATTAGGGCAGCTTGGGTTTTCTTACCTGCCTTCCCTATTTCTTGACACTGGTGACAAGACCTGCAATACTCCTTCACCTGCTGGGTGACGTTGGGCCAATAGAAATTCTGGGCCAACTGCTGCATAGTGTGTGAAATTCCCAGATGACCAGACAAGGGAATATCTTGTGCAATTTTGAGCAACTGCTCATGATACCCCTGGAGAATGACAAGCTGCCTGCCTATCACCCCTCCCTCTGTCTTAGCATCCTGAGTATGCATCAGTCCATTTTCCCAATAAACATTATGTTTTCTGTCACCTCCCTATGCTCCTTTAGAGTCTGCTCAAGCCCTCAGCTTCTCTAGACTAGGGTCATTTTTCTGAGCAGCTGCAAACTCCTTACACATTTCCAAGGCATGAGACAAGTCCCTGTCAGTATCTAAACTAGTGCCCCTAGCTCTACCGTCAAGCTGCTCAGGATCACTGTCATCCCTAACCCTCTGACAATGGGTCACACCTCCTTCTTCAGAGTAACCCTCCGTAGCTGTGTGGTTAACTGCTACTGGGGAAATTTCTACCCCCTTTTCATTAGTCTCCATGTCAGGAGACACAGACTGGGGAACCAGCCTCCCAGTGGTTTCCACAGTGGCTTCTATGGAGTCCAGGGAACTACAGTTTCCCTTCCCTCTTGAGTACAGGTAACTGCACACACCATCCCCTGTTTGAGATTATTGCCAAGGATGATGTCAACTGCTAACGTTTTGGCTACAGACACCTGTTGCACAGTTCCCCCTGTTTCACCCCAGTCTAGGAGAACACTAGTGAGTGGCAATGTTGTCTCCTTCCCAATGAAGCCTTGCCCGGTTACAAATATTATTTGGTATAAGCTGACCAGGCTCTACTAGATCCCCTTTTACCAATGTCAGGGATGCCCCTGTGTCTCAGTGACTGGGTGCATGTGTTCCCTCATGTTCATAGGCATGCTTCCAGGAACCCACAGACAACTCACTTCTTTCCTAGCCCCATTTTGCATATTGCTTATCCTTTTGGGACACTGTCTGGCAATATGCCCAGTTTCTTTGCAAACCCAACAGTCGTTTCTTTTCTCAGAAAAATCTTTGCTTTGAAACCAGGGGCTAACTGGTTTCGGTGGAGGGTTTCAGCTGCCCTGAAGGCACGCTTTTCCCTTTCTGCACTGCCACACCCTCCTCATTTTCTCTCAGAGCAGGTCTGCTCTTGGCACAGCAGTCCGAGAGTTCAGCAGCCTCTTGCATTGTTTTGGGATCTCAGTCCTCCAGCCAGGTTTTCAGCTCTGCTGGGCATGCCCCAAAAAACTGCTCTAACAATATAGCATTTTCAATTTTATCTACATAGTTTGCTTCAATTCCTTCCCACCAACATTTTAAAAACTGACATTGTTTCATGGCTAGCTCCTCATAGCTCATGTCAGGGCTTCTCCTGAGCTTACAGAATTTAGCTCTGTATGCTTCTGCCGTTAAATCAAACTTTTTTAAAAGTGTAGCTTTAAGTTTGCTGTAATCATTACTGCCCTCATTGTCCATTTGATCCAATGCATCCTGAGCTTTCCCGGTAAGTAGCCTGGATAGCTGGAAGCTCCAGGACCCTCCAAGAATTTTTGCCTGAATACAAACTTTTTCAAAGGAATTTAAAAAGGCATCCATATCCTCCCCTTCTTTAAATTCAGCTATCAATTTGGAATTTAATTTGTAACCCAGTCCTGTAGTTCCAGTTAAACCCAAGCTACTTACCTGCTCTGGTGCTGGTGGTTGGAGTTGCAGCTTCTCCAGTTCATGTTGCCTCTGGTGCTCACACTCCTCTCGGTCTGCTTCTTGCTGTTCATGCTCCTTCTTCTTCTCTGCAGCTCATTTCTCTCACTCCGTTTCTCGCCTTTCTTGATCTGCCTCTTGCCGTTCTCGTTCAGCCTCCCTCTGGAACTCCAGCTCCATTCTGCGCAACTCAGTCTGCAGCCTGATTGCTTCTGACTCCAGAATGCCTGTGACCTTCCCCTGCTGCTGTGGCCCTTGGCTTGCACTGGCCCTGCTGTCCTCCTCACTGGATCTGGACACTGCACTGACCACTGGCCTCTCCACGCCCAAGGTTTGGTCCTTTACAGTCACAGTCTGTGACTCACTGCTCTGGGCATCTGCTGCCATCAGGGCATCCACAAGGTTCTACTTGGTGGATCTCCTCTTGTGCAGGACTCCTCTGTCCTGGTACAGCTGCCTCAAGTAATCTGCAGTGTACCCTCTGTAGTTGGAAGCCGTCTTCTTCCCTAACTACGACTACTCTAACTTGCACTTTAGAAAAAAAATAGAACAGGTAGGAACTTGACTGTAAGCAAAATGATATAGTTCTGTTTCCTTTTTAAAAATAAATTACTGCCTTATTTTGCAAGTGAGCTGTACAGTAGTAAACTGACACACTGAACAGTTAAAGCTTGTGTTACCAAGTTTATTGCACTGCTGCCAACCAAATCTGACACAAACGCACTCCGCAGGTCAGGACCTCTGCTCCCACAGTGCCAACCTCAGAGCTCAATAGTATGGTAACAGGGTAACCCTCCTGTCTGCTTTCAGGTCCGAATCACCTCTAGTATCAACTTCTGGAGGGAAGGGATTCAAACTGTGAACCTTATCCTAGCATACCCAAATGTACAGGCTCAGATAATATTCTCTTCAGGGGGATGCAATATATCTTTTGCCTAAGGACACCTAACCAGGTATTCAAAATGAACCCTTAAAACTCTGTAAGAGACCTTAGGTATAGTCTTACCTTCTACCAAGCTTAGTAACACCATCAAGCCCTTGAACAGTTTTTAGACTTAACATTCGTTAAGCAATAACATGCAAAAAATGACTGAGGAGACCCAGGCAGTATCTTAGGAAAATGTTTACTAAAAATGGATAAAAGCAGTAAGATAAAATACAGAACAAATATCAAAGAACATCACAATCACATAAAAGAAAAAAAGGTAAACTACAGAACAAACTCCTACCACAATACATTTAGATATTTTCTATCTAATGTATTACCTTTGTAAGTGCCTTTAAAGTTAGATCAGAGAGCTGTGTCTCTCTAGAGTCACAAAATGATATACCATACATTTCAGACACAAGCATCAGTTTAAACTCTTTGTCTCCACACCCCTTCTGTGAGTCATCTAGCTCCTCCTTTTAGAATATAAAATTACAAACATGATTCCCTACCAGGAGGTATAGTAAATAATGTCAACATCAGCAAAAACCCATTTCTCAAATTATGAGTCTTTGATCAACCAGTTCCTTTGAGGTTTACAACTTTTCACACCATATTGGTATCAAATGGCCTGTTCCTCTTCAGACGTCATAAAAGTTTATTAGGCTCATCCTCTGGCAGACTCATAAAGTCACATTTGATTTTCAACTTCAAAAGCATGAGGTCATAAATAGGCCATAAAATGCAATTTCTCAAGGAAGTTAATTACATTACAGAGATCTCCTGGTCAGTGTAATACATCCTGTGATTTCAGCTGCTGACACCACATAATTTAGAAGGGCCAAATCTCACAGACTGACATTTCATACACTGACCATTTATTTCTATTACTAGTATCATACAATAATCATAACCAGCTGGTCAAGCGTCACACTGGGCACAGGCAGAGAGGGGCACCAGATGTTGTTGCCAGCTGCCAGGGGTTGGGAAACCTGCTGCTGCTGCAGCTGTGACTGCTGTGGCTCTTCCCTCACTTGCTGTTGTGCTGCTGGCATAGGGGCCATAGCAGCTGGTGGCACTGGTGGGGGGTACTGGTAGGTGCCACCGGAGGTGGTGCTTCCATGGCACCGCTATCTCCTGCTTCAGGGAGGGGACCACTAGCCCTGAAAGTGCTCCAGTGCAGACTTGAGGTTTATATTTTTTGCTATCTTTCTGTCTCCTCTCAAAGCGGGGTTTATATTTTTTGCTATTGCTTAGTCTCCTCTCAAACACAGCTCTTTCTCCCACACTAGGTAAGGCAAAAGTGAAAGTCTTTCACTCTCTTGCATGATTAACTTCCTGCCTGAAACATGCGACCTGCAGACTCTGAGCCATGTGATCTGTGGGCTGTTACAATACTCACTCACTCTGCCTTCAAAAGAAAATAAAGTGAAGTAACGCATAGGCATCATAACGCAAAGTCATTATGACACGAAGTGGCAAAGTACTGCACTTTAATAGGCACTTCACATAACTGTGTGTTGAGGTGAAGTGGGCCACTTCGCCTCTGCTATGTTAGTAAAGTTAAACTTCGCTGCATTTCTATCCATGGTTTTGGGAGGGGGGAGACTTGATTCTGGAAACCCAGCTAACTGAGCCACCTCTCTTCCATGAAGTGCTTGATCCTTGTAAATCTGTTCCATAGACTAGAGTGAGAAGTTGTGTGACTAAAAGGGAAGCAGTGGACTGGCCTACATCATCTCTGATGCTAGTCAGCTTGCTTAGCATCAATGATGATGATGAAGACTTCTCTGACCGCTACCTCTCAGTCAAACCCTCTTTCTTGATCCCTCTACTCTTCATAAAAGACTTACATGGGGCAGGCTTGCTGCAGGAGGTAGTGACTGATTTAGCCATGTTTTCAGGCACTTAGTGCCCTCCTGTATCATGGATCATGGTAAAGAGGGGGGCACCATTAAAATATAACTATTTGCCGGCCTAGAGAAGGCTGAGTTATGGAAAAGGGATCTTTTTAAAGATGTTTTTGTCACCTGGCGATGTGCCAAACAAGAGCTGGCTTTTTAAAAAATAAAATCTCTGGGGCAGCAGGGAAGAGGATGTGGTGGGAAATGGTTGTGGTGGAAAGGGGTGATGACACAGAGTAGTGGTGTGTGAATGTGAAAATTGGAAAATTCAGCTCTGCTTCAATTTGAATTCCCTGTCTTTGGTGCAGCTTCAACACGTTTGTCTAAGACACTTCAGGTCCTTGGTTCAGGTTCCATGCAAGATACAAATTGGGGTAAATGACACCATTTCACCACCCCTCACCCACACCAGACAATCTCAACTTCTTTTACCCAGTTCTTTTCCTCTAGTAAGATTATTTAAGAAAAAATCAGCCAGCACCTGGCACAGTGCCTGGATGGAATATATATGTCAATTAATGACTGGGGAGGGTGGAAAGTGACTCGGGAAAGGAATGGGGGGCATAGGACTAGCTCTGGCCACCTGAGAAGGTCTGAAGGGTTATTTGACTGTAGAGTTGGATTGTCATTTTATAATTTAATTCATTGTAATTTTATTGTACTATAGATTTGTTATGGGTGGGGAGGTTAGTTAATTTTGTTTTCTTGAGTCTCTCCTCCCAGTGAGAGCATGTGGGGAGTCTCAAGGATACTATTGGAGTTTGTTTTAATTTGAGAATTCAACTAGTTATTTAATTGAGCATTTATTTAGGGGTCTTTTAGTATTATTGGGTCTTAGTATGTGTAGGAGGCCTGACCCCATGATTGTGTGCTATTCATCCTCCGTCCTTCATGCCCTCCACCCTTTCTCTCCACCCCCATTGCAGCACTGTAGAACGCTGAGTATTGTTCATAGGGGGAGGAGGGGGTGAACAGTGAAGGTCAAATGAGTGGGGCCATCATATTGGGGTAGTGAGATCCAGAAGATGCCCTGGAGTGAAATGGAATTTGGAATGGGGTCCTTCCTGTCAGTCCCAGCTGAGGCATTTAAATCCAACCATTATTTATTTATGTATTCATTCATTCATTGAAAGATTCAGACAATACGTTTAAGCACATTCACTCTTTTACAAAGGTCTCTCATCATATTACGTTATTACATTCAAAACAATAACTGAACAATCAAGGCACATTCCAAAGGAAATGTTTGTCAAGTGGTCAATAAACATACAAATTATTGAAAATCATTTAGATTAAAAAAGGGCAAGTCCAAGACAGCAAGCTGCATACATGGACAGAACTTATAAATGTGGAGTAGTATCCGTGGTACAGTACAGATTTTAGACTCCAACCTGTAGGAGGAAGAGCAAATTGCAATTCTGCACCCAACTCTGAAGTCTGTTAGTTTTTCAAAAAGTTTTGTCAATATGGCAGTCAAGCAAATCTGTATATAGTTTAATGGACCTGCTTCATTTCTCTCTCTCTCTCTCTTTTTTTGTTATGGAGAGAAACGATAACATTACCTCTCCAGTTATCAAGCACTTCCTGTAGAGATGATACCTTGTTCACTAATTTAAAACACATTTTAGACAAACCTGTTGGGACCACTTTAAAGACCCCTGTGAGAACTGCATTTCTAAATTTTTAGCTCTGTAAATGGTTTAGTCAACATAGTTGATGGATAAATTACAGCATACAAGTACTGTATATTGATACTATTGCAGGATGACAAAAAACTGTAGTGTAACACTCAACTCATTTTTCTTTTGAGATACAACATTGATAGCATAATGTTTAGTTCCCCTGAGCCCCTAGCAACTAGCAACCAGCATTTACTATCCTTTGCCATTACTGCCTCCCTCAATTCCAACAATGCTTCTATTTTGTGTGGTTCCCTTTACTTATTTACAAGCTGTTTATATTCTTCTCTAAACTCATTTAATTCTTTTGATTCTTAGGGAGTGGAGTATACCTGAATAGCCCTCACTAACATATTAACTTTTGTTTCTTTGGTTGCACACTCTTGGTCAAACCAAGCATCTTTTTAAATAAGGTGTTTGTTTTGATTCATATTTCCCTATTAAATCTGAAAAGCATAAGAACATATCAGACTCTCAGTAATTACTAACAATAAATTGAAATACATGGTCTTTCATTTTTCTAATTATTTCTACAGACAAATCATTTCACCAGGCTGTTTATTTTTTTATAAGAATTGCACAATTTACCTTATGATTCAATGGATTCAAAGATGATGGGTTTCTTTGTTGTTTATTTAAAGCTAAATCCATATAAAATTGAACTGGATGGTTGGCACTTTCTGGCCTATGATCAAGTTTCAGTTTGAGACATTTACATCCGACAAAGGGATCTATTAAAACATAATCACTAGCTGCCCCATTTAATTATCATGGTGAATTAAATTGCCCTCTCTATCTCTTATAAGGCTGCCATTTAAATAGTCATATTTAAAGAGTCTAAAACTTTCAACATCCCCCCTTTCTATTTGTAATATTATCTTCTGATACAGTACTACTGGTGGGAGTTTAAAAGTACTCCAAATGTATTTTAAATCATTTGATGAAGTAAGGTAATTGTCTAACATCAATGAACCTACACAAAATACCTGTGTGTAAATAGTTTGAAATTTTGCTATTTCTATGGCAAAAAGGATATCACTTAAGATCTCCCTTTAATGTACAAATGTGTAACTGGGAGATAAATACAGTATATATTTCCCAGAGTTTAAAAGAAACACTGTTTGGCTTTGAAATTTCTAGTTACTGGAAAACAACAATTTTTGACTATTATCCTTGTATTTTTTTTTGTATATAAGATTTTATTATGAACAGACACATGGTAGTTCACATCCATAATAACAATTACGCATATCTATAATATTAAATACACTCCTTTTACAGGTTTAATAATTTCTTTCCCTGTATCACACTACATTTCTCAGGATCGGTACCTCACTTCAAGTAGCCTTAATCAATCACTCCCTCCCACATTAACATATTTTCAGACTGAGAAAGGTCCACCAGAAATGGAGCCCACTCCCTAGTGAAACTCTCAATTTTATTCTTAACTAAAAGGGTTAGTCTCTCCAGTGCCAGTGTCCTCAAAACCAAGGTATGCCAGTCTTGTATTGTGGGAGTTGCATTTGAGACCCATGTATTCTGAATACAGTGTCTGGCTGTGCCCAGAAGAATCCTAACCCATCTTGGCAGGCACCACCACTCCCCTTCCTCATCGACCTCTACCCCAAATAGGCAGATTTTGGGGTCTAACTGCAGTACCCTCCCCCATATATGTCCAACTTCCTTGAACACCCCACTCCAGAATCTTTGAAGGATGGAGCACACCCAAAAACAATGAAAATAATTTCTTCCTCCAGTCTGCACCACCCACTTTGTGGAGATATAGTAGGGTGGTATTTATGCACAAGGGCAGGATGACTGTAGACCCTATGTATAAATTTACAACAAGCCTCTTTCTACTTATTACAAACCAACAGACCCATATGTAAAGAGAGTAACAACTCCCAATCTTGATCTCTAATCTGGATATTTAAATCTTTTCCCCCATAATCTCCTTACCCTTAGAGAAAAATCTGGGAAATACTGCCTGGTCTCTTTCACTGCTCATCCTATAAACCCCTTAGAGTCCTGCTTCGCAGCCTGGATCAAAGATTCTATTTTCACCATTTCAATTAGGTCTGGTTCCTCTCTAGCCAGTCCTGTTACATAAGCTCTAACCTGAAAAAACCTAAAGAGGTTACCCGGCCCTACGTTTAACCTCTGACACAGCCCAGTAAAGAAGCTGAGCCCTTCCCCATACACAAATCCCTATTGAATCTATGCCATTGTTTTCCCAGATCTTAAATCCCATGTCTTCCCAGTCTGGAAGAAAACCAGGATTCCCCACCACAGGTACCAAATAAGTATCTACATTTTTAATCTTCCACAATTTTAACAGTTTACTGTAGCTATATAATGCAGCCACAGCAAGTGGGTTCCCCCCATCCTGTGATCATACACCTCTAGCCCCTTGCCTATCTAGGTAAGCTGATAATCTGGCTCGACACCCCCATTGTTCAAGGTCAACCCAACTCGCCACCCTGGGCCTATGCACCCAATCACTAACATATTTCTGTTGTGCTGCCAGATGGTAATTAGCTAAGTCCGGGAAATTTAACCCACCCTTCCCTGTGTCTGCTTTAAGTCTTTGCGGACTTACCCTAGGTCTTTTTCCCTGACACATAAACACAGGGAACATTTTCTCTATCTTCTTAGTATCCCATTTTGTTAAACCCACATGCACCATCTGCATAATATACACCAACCGAGGAAGCATATTCATCTTATTCAGGTTTATCCTTCCCAACCAAGAGACTGGAAGGGCAATCCACCTCCTAAGATCTGTTTCAATAGTTTTATGCAGCAGCCCATAGTTCAAGTCATATAGGGAACCTAAATTCCACCCTATTTTTATGCCCAAATATGTAAAGCTGCTCCCCACCTGCTTAAGGCCCCACGTCTGCTCCAATCCTATTCCCCTTGGTAATCTCATTACTTCTGATTTATCGATGTTAAGCCTATATCCCTAGAACTGTGAAAACTCTCCCACCACCTCTAGTAATGTGGGCACAGAGGTCAGAGTGTCAGTCTCAAACAGCAGCATGTCATCTGCGTACATCGTTATTTTGTGTTGATTATCTGACACACCTTGTACTCCTTGAATATTCCCATTTTGCCTAATGATAATAGTGAGGGGCTCCACCACCGTGGCAAACAATAATAGGGAAAGTGGGCACCCCTGCCTTGTGCTCCTACCTAACCCAAAGCCCTCAGAGAGAGTACCATTTAAGAAAACCCTCACTCAAGGGGACTGGTACATTGCCTTTACCCACCCCACAAACATGTTTCCCAGACCAGACTGGGTTAACACCTCAAACAAATATTCCCACTCCACCCTTTCAAATGCCTTTTCTGCATCCATAGAAATAATACAGGTGTCTTCCTTCCCTTTATTTACCCTCCAATTTACATTTAACATTCTCTGTACATTATGATAGGATAAGCAACCCTTAACAAACCCGGTCTGGTCTGGGTGAACAATGCCCGGCAGCACCAACTCCAGTCTCCCCGACAGGACCTTAACCAATATTTTCATGTCACAGTTTAAGAGTGATATCAGCCTATAGGCTGCACAATCCATTGGGTCTTTTCCTAGTTTGGGGATCAGTCAAATCACAGCATCTGGAAAAGTAGCCGGAAACTATAAAATTTCCCCTTCCTGCTGCTGAAAAGTTTCAGCTAGTGAGTCAGCCAGATGAACCGCCATTTGCTTATAATATTCTACTGGGTAGCCATCTGGGCCACTCACCTTCCCACTTCTCAATCTCTGTATTGCTGGAGTACCTCTGTTTTTGTAATAGGGGCATTTAACATTTCCTGCTGTACCTGAGAAGCCTGAGGCATATTAACCTTTCTTAAAAACTTCCCCATTATCTGCCTCTGTTCCCCTTCCATCTGGTACAGATGCCGAAAGAATTCCTTAAAGCATTCCCTTATCCATTTTGGCTGTTTGTGTATCTTCCCCCTCTGGTCTTTAATGGCAGCAATATGCGTGGGGCATTTACCACCCTTCATTAGTCTGACCAACATAGGTCTCGGCTTATTGCTTCTTACAAAATGTTCATGATTTTCTCGCCTCCTCACTTAACAAAGCATTCAGGGCCTCCCTAGTCAACTTTAAGTGGTCCCTTACCCCGTCTTCCTCTCCCCCTGCTGCCCACCTTTCCATATCCCTTACCATAGCCTCCAGTTCCAACCTTTTTTCTTGTTTCTTTTTCTTTACCCCAGATACATACCTAATTATCATTCCTCTCATAAATGCTTTCCCTGCATCCCAAATGACAGCTTTGGAAGTAGGGGAATCCTTAATTGTTGCCACATAATCCTTCCATTGGTCCTCCAGATATTCTCTGAACCCCTTATCCTTCAATAAATATGTCAGGAATTTACAGGGGGGGGGCCCGTCCATCAGTTCTTTCATACTCAAGGCCAAGATCACCATTGCATGATCCGAGACATGAATAGGGCCATGCTGAATTTTCTGAATACTCCCATACCATTTCTGCAACATAAATAGGTAGTCTATATGTGACCATGTACCATGTGGGTTAGAAAAGAATGTGAATTCCTTTACCCCCAGGTTCGCCTCCCACCACCCATCTTTCAAACCCAGATCTACCATCCCCCTTCTCTATTGTACTATTGCACCACTCTTCCTACCTTTACCCTGAGAATGTTCACAAGCAGGGTCCAGGGTGCAGTTCATACCCCCCCCCATTATCATTCCTGGGAATTGTTCCTTAACCAACAAAGCAAGAAGGAAACCATAGAAGACTTGATCAAACACTGCCAGCACATAGATACTACCAAATTATATTTGTTTCCCCCAAAGCTCTCCCATAACAAAGCCATATCTGCCCTCCACTGGATCCTTAACTACTCTCTTGATTTGGAGTGGCAAATGTTTGTGCAGTAGGACAGCTTATGTGCTTCATACGACACAAAAAAAATTTCCCCCACAGATCCACATACTAGCTTATTATGTTCAGGCACAGTGAGGTGCGTCTCTTGCAACAAGGCCACTTGTGCTCCCTGTCGACACAGCGCTGTAAGTAGAGCTGCACATTTAACCGGGGTCGCTATCCCCCTGACATTCCAAGAACATACAATCAATTCCTGTTTGCTAGACGTGATAAAAGCTGTCATTCCTCCATACACCCCACTTCATCCTTTAATATAAGCCCTTCAATGTACTGTTCCTTCTCTCTAAATTGATCCTACTTATAACTGATCCTGTAACACAGAAAGCTTCTGGATGTGAATACATGCAAACCAACAGATAAGCAAGTAATAAACAAAAATAAATTAACATTTTTAACAACTTCCCAATTCCAACCCAGTTCCTATCCCTATAAACCTTTTACATGTCCCTCTTACCCCTTTCCCCAAAAGAACATTCAACCTCATTCCCTTCTTTTACTTGCATTTTTTGCTGCCCATCTTTCCATTTTCCATTATATAAGTTCCCCTCCTGCAATAATGCACTTCCCAACTTACAGATCAATGTGCCCACCTCCTCTCTTCTTCCCATTTCCTTCCTTTGAAACGAACAGACACTAACCACAAAACTGTGCTGACAGTGTCAAAAAAGTTGCCCTCTAAGAATCCGTGTCCTCCCCCCTCCTCCTGGAATTTTCAATACCTGTCCATATTCTTCACAAACTTTCTTTATTCTACAATTGGTTTTAACCCCAGCAGCAATACCAAACTGTGCCATACATTGTCCAGAGCCCTACATCGAAGATATTGATTACATAAATTCCCCCCCGCCCAAGAAGCACAACATTGTCCCTTATTCATATTCCGGTCCCTGGATGTTTCCGAAGGAGTCCCCCTGCACCTCCAACACTGGAGCATGGGCAAAAGTGAGTCCAGCATAGGAGGCCTATTGAAGCAACCCAGGCCTCACCCCCAGCATGATTCACTGTCCTTTCCCTGGGCTTACGCTGCAAGTGTCAGGTAACATCTGCCTTTCGCCCTGAAAATGCATACCATGTCTCTTCTTCCCCTTGCACCTCCCTTGCCAGGAGTGCAAGCAGCATGACAGTACCCTTCCGAGAATCAGTCCAAGCCCTGTACCTTCAATGCTGGAGTCCAGGATCCCGAGGGAACTCCCATCCACTGGCCCTTCATGTTCCTTACTCCCATGACTTCCAATACATCCAAGAGAGGAAGCCATATATCATCTGGCCCTAAAGTTCAAAACATGAGCTCCAGAGAAAGTCCCCACAACTCCAGAAAACTCCAGGCCTCTGATGTTGTCTCCTGTGTACAGTAGGGGGGGGCATCACGCGCCCATGAGACACCATCTCTACATACGATTGTCCCCAACAGAATTTAGGCCCCACACATCATCGCCATTCTCAAGTGATATAGTTATACTTGTAACATACAGCAACAGTACAACCCCCTTTTGTGCTTCTGAATATATATAAGAGAAAAAATCAATCCACTTCACCGTCTCTTGCCTTCATTTCAAATAAACCAAAAGCAACCACAGCAGGCCAGGACTCAGCCTATTTTCCTCCGCAAATCCTCCACAAAGTTTTCAGCTTTCTTGATATCCCAAAAGGAGAAAATTGCTCCCTCATGTCGAATTTTAAAGGTAGCTGGATATATCATGTAAGGAAATAGACAGGGTAGAGAAGGTTCAGAGGAGGGCAACGAAGATGGTACATGGATTGCATCACAAGTCCTATGAGGACAGGCTGAAGGAACTGAATATGTACTCCCTGGAGGAGAGGAGGGAGAGAGGGGATGTGATAGAGACATACAATTATCTTACAGGGAGGAACAAGGTGAAGGAATACACTATTTTTAAGTGAAAAAGATGTTCCAGGACAAGAGGGCATGGGATGAAGTTGGAGGGAGGACGGTTCAGAGGAAACATGAGGAAGAATTTCTTCACAGAATGGGTGGTGGACAAGTGGAACACCCTGCCAGAGGAAGTGGTGGGGGCTGAAAAAATCACGGGATTTAAGAATGCATGGGATAGCCATAAAGGAATTCTGGAGGTCAGGGGTAACAGACTTCTAGGAAAACATAAGCTGAACTTACAAGCTCAAATGGGCAGACTGGGTGGGCCACAGGCCCTTATCTGCTGACACCGTCTATATAGCTATGTATCTATGTAGTTCTCTACCTTCAATGAATGCAGGGTAGCCATGACCTCATTAAACATCTTCCTCTTCTTAAGAAGCCTGGCCGAATAGTCCTGTGGCAAAAATATTCTGTGGCCTTCACATTCTAGATGGCCCTTATCCCTGTAGGCTCTTAGGACTGCTTCCCTATCCTGAAAATTATGAAATCTCACAATAAGTTGGCAGGGAGCCTGTCCCGCAGGGGTCCGTGGCATAACCGTGTGATGCACCCGTTCCAGTTTAAACCTCCCAATTTTATCTCCATATCCAGAAGTTTGGGCAGAACAGCCACACAGAAGTCCAATACACTGCTCCCTTCCAATCCTTCCGGCAAACCCCTAAGATGGAGGTTCAACCAGTGGTGGTAATTTTCTTGATAGTCTGCTGCCTCCTTCATCTCCTCAAGCTCTTTCTGCAAGGCTCGGATCTGTTCAGGCACTCCCTGCATCCCATCCTCCAACCGAGATATTCTCTCTTTTGCCTCGGTTAAATGTGCAGCCTGTACAGTTTGCTGTGCAAGAACCTCCTGTAACTTGTCATCTATTTTGGCCTCAAGCTTACATAACCACAGTTCTAGGGCTGCTATGACCTGCCCTGTGAGTTCTCAGCCCAAGGCGTTCACCTCCGCGGCAGACAGTGATACCACGTTCTGGCTCTCTTGTGGCATACAGGCCACATTCTTCTTTGCTGCTTTGCCAGCCGCTTTCTGACTTTTCCCAACACTCTGGACCAAATATTCATGCATCTTCCACCACTGCTCGGTCTAGTTCTTATTTAGGACTGAAATGCAACCAAAATATGAACAAAATTACTATTTATTTTATTTTTTAATCCCGACGAGGAGGAGCGAGGTCCAGACACGTCTTGTCACCATAGTTGCTCATCAGTGCCCCCCAACCTTGTATTTTTTTAATGAAATTAAATTCTAATTAGCCACTAGGGAAACCACACCCTGAATGACAATAACTTTTATTTTTAAATACTGTCAGTGCTGTCTTATTGAAATCATTGATTAAAAAAAATCAGCCTCATTTAGGATCCATGCTTCCAGCAAACCCAATTAAATTAAAATACATATAAGTATGACAACCATTCTTTGTTACTCAGTTTGAAATACATTTCTACTATATTCCATGAACATATTTTGAGCACAGTGGTCCACTACTAGCACTACTACCATTCCTTAGATTACTAACATACTATTTGCCAGCAGATTAGGCCTTACAGTCTATCGAGTCTGCTCGAACCTCAGATCCCTAGTTGGGTGCCAAGGCCCCTCCCTTGTGTTCCAGAAACCCCAATCATCCATTCCCACCCCCCTGGGCCAGGCCTTCATCTGATACATCCACTTTCTGTGTCTGTCCCACCCTCTCTTGAAGCCCTCCACTGTGGATCTCTGAACCAGCTCGCCAGGCAGTGCATTCCAAGGGTCCAGCACCCTCTCAGTGAAAAACCTCCTCCTCTTTCTCCCCTCACCCTTCCACCCTCCAATTTCAAACCATGCCCTCTGGTGACACCTCCCTGCTTTAGTCTAAAGATCCCTCCATTTTACCCTATTTATTCCTTGAGGTACTTGAAGACCTCAATCATGTCCCCCTCTCTCCTCTCTCTCCTCCAGCAAAACAGGCAGAGCTCCTCAAGTCTGTTCTCATCGTCAAATCCCCTAGCCCTCATATCATCTTAGTTGCCTCCTCTGTACTCTCTCCAGGAGCTGTATGTCCCTCTTCAAGTGTGGTCTCCAGTACTGTACACAGTACTCAAGGTGTGGTCTAACCAGTCCATTGTACAGCGGCAGAATCACTTCCTTGCTCCTAGAGGTGATCCCCTTACGATGCATCCCAACATCCTGTTTGCCTTGCTAGCTGCTCTCCTGCACTGCTCAGAGTTATTCATACATGCATCCACCATGACCCCTAGGTCTTTTCCCTATTGAGGCCTCCAGCGCCTCCCTCCCAGGGTATCTGTGTTTAGGGTTTCCCATCAGATGCAACACCTTGCACTTGGTGATATTGAAATTTAATTTCTATGTGTGAGCCCAGCTTTCCAGGGTGTCCAGGTCCCCTGCAGGGCCAACCTCCTCTTCTCCCTCAGCTACTGCTCCCATCTTGGAGTCATCAGCGAAGACTCATTTCACCCTATACTCTCCTGATGTCCGATATGTATGCATTAAACAGGATCGGACCCAGGATCGAGCCCTCTGGTGCCACTACCAACCTCTCTGGGGTTCGAGAGCTCCCCACAGAACACTACTCTCTGGGTGCATCCAGCTAGCCAGTTTTCAATCCATCTGACCATTAAAGGGCCTACTCCTAACCCCATCAGTTTCTCCACCAGACCATTGTGGGGGACAGAATCAAACACCTTGCTGAAGTCCAAGAATAATACATCCACAGGCTTTCCCCTGTCCAGTTCTGATGTTACCCATTCGTAGAACTCCACAAGATTGGTTTGACATAATCTACCTGGCACAAACCCATGTTGCCCTATCCAGACCTCCACCTCCTCAAACACCCCCAATCGTTCCTTTAGTATACCCTCCATTAATTTTACCACCACCGAGGTCAAACTGATGGGTCTATAGTTACCTGGTACTTCCCTCGACCCCCCTTTATGGATTGGCACCACATGTGCCTCTCGCCAATCCCTAGGTACCCTCCCTGTCTCAAGTGACCTGTTGAAGAGCTCCACCAGGGGTGCAGCCAGTATGTCGGCCAATTCCCATAGTACTCTTGGATGAATGCCATCTGGCACAGGAGATTTGTCTTTCTTTAGGGCCTTGAGGGCTAACCACACCCTATTGGCAGAGATAGCATCATCCGTCCCCTCCACCTTACTGGTCTTTTTATCCTTATCCAGATGTGACACCCCTGGGGTACCTCTCCCTCCCTCTTGCTCCATTTCTGTTGCTCCTCGGATCCCACTCACTGCCACTTCTATCCCCATCATGCCTTGCTTTGTAGATATCCCATCCCCCTTCCTAGTGAACACCGAGGCAAAGTACTCGTTAAATACTTCTGCCTGGTCCCTCGCCTCTTCCACCCACCCTCCTTCTGATCTCAATCTGCTGAGATGGCCCTTAGTTTTTCTCCACTCCCCAATGTACCGGAAGAACCCCTTTTCCCCTGCATGTATCCCCTGTGCCAGTCATTGCTGTTTACTGGACTTTGCTCCCCTCACCATCCGGTTGACTTTTCTAGATGCACGATGGTACATTTCCTTATCCCTATCCCCTCTTGTTGTTTTATCATTTTTGTAGGCTGCCTTCTTTTCTCTGACCGCTACCTGTACCTCACTGGACCACCAGCATGGTTTATGTGACCTTGCTCCCTTTCATTTCAACTTAGCGCAGATCCTGACTGCCTCATGAAGTCCCCGGTTTATGACCTCCCATCTCCTTTCCACACTTGTCATTGATGTAATCCCCTTCAAGTGATCCTTGAGAATATTTCCCATGCCCACAAAGTCTGTCCCCCTGAAGTCCACTGCCAGTGTCCTAGATCTCCTCCCATGCTTATTTGAAAGCAGACAGTATTGTGGTCGCTCCCAGTCAGGGGGTCCTCTACAACCAGGTCCCTTACCAGATCCCCATCTGCCAGAACCACATCCAGGACATGCTCCTCCCTTGTGGGCTCCATCACATGCTGTGTTAAGAACACATCCTGGAAGCCGTCCAGCAGCCTCTGCTCCTTGGCCACCTTAGAGGACATGGTTCCCCAGTTTGTACCTGGCATATTAAGGTCCCCCATCAACACCACTCCTTCCCCTTTTGGTCCACACTGGGCAATGATGTAGTCCAGCAAACCATCCTCTAGAACATCACTCATCCCGGGGGGCCTATATACTACACCCAGCTTGACCTTATCTCCTGCTGGAGATCGTAAGGTGACCCATAAGGCCTCCACATTTCCCTCTGCCTCTTCTACCCTAGCAATTTCTATGTCATCTCTAATGAACATAGCCACTCCACCCCCTCTGCCCTCCTTTCTATCCTTCCTAAGCATAGTGTACCCCCACGTTTAGGTCCCAGTCATGGTTTTTGTTGTTACGTCTCCCGTGACCGCATCACATCCACCCCGAACAGCATGGCCTGGAACTCTGGCAACTTGCTTCCCAAGCTCCTGGCATTTACTAACACCAACCACCACCCCTTATCCCTGATCCCCTTTGTCGAACCCCACCCAGGTTCCTTATACTTCCATCCTCCCTCTGCTCCTCCTGAAACCTCCACCCCCAGTCTGTTTCCCCCCCCCCTTGGGTTTGAAGGCTACTCCCCTCATCTGGAGGAGAGGGCTTCTGGGCAGCCCCTTCCTTATCCCTTCCCCTCACAAGTTTAAACCCCACCTTTCTTGAATGTAGTCAGCCATCCCTGTTTAAGGACTTCCTTCCCTAATGGGGCAAGATGAAGCCTGTCCTTGGCATACAGTCCCTTATCCTCCCAAACTCCTTTCCAGTTCCTAACACCCCAACCCTCTCTTCACCCCACTTTCTGAGCCAGTCATTAACCTCTGTGATCTTCATTTTGTCTCCACTGAGGCCTTTGGTACTGGCAATATCTTCGAAAAGGAAATGTTGCATCCATTATCCTGACAGACTCTGGCAAGTTCTTGGAACCTTGCTTGGATTTCCAAAACGCTATTTCCTTCTAGATCGTTAGTTCCCAAATGCACCAGGAAATCTGGTTTCCCTCCACAATCCCTAACCAGTTCATACACCATGAACTTTGCTCTGTGCACTGTCAGCCCAGAGATACTCACTACCTTCACCTGGCTATGGCAACCACCCCCCTGTCCCTCCCACTGCATACCCCTAATCATCGAGTCTCCCAATAACAGAACCTTAACACCGCCATCATCCTTATGGTTACCTCCACTATGCCTCTCAGCCCCCATCCCCCCCTTTATTCGTGATCTCAATTCCATGGGAGTCTTCCTGCCTTATTAGAGACCCCTTGTCACCCTCCCCTTTCTGCCTCCCTCGTTATTTTGCCCACTTAACTCAGACCCCCTCTGAATAGGTGTCCCCTTTAACCCTCTCTTATCCGAACCATTTATCCTGGCCCTGATGGTTTCCCCTTCCCCCACACTGCCATCCTCCCCCCTTGTAATAGTACCCCTGCCTCCAGAGGCTCTCTGTGGGTCCCCTTTAGCTAGGGCCCCATCCTTGGTACTGACCCCCCCTGCTGAAGGGGGGCTCCTCTCCCACCTCCTTGTCTCCCAGTTTCTCTCCAGTCATGCTCTCCTCCCTCATGTCTGCAATATGTTGCATCTCCCCCATCTGCTTAACATTTATGTTTCCCCTTCTCCCTTTGGGACTACTTCTAACCTTTCCATTGCCGGTCTGTGATGCCCTATGGGTATCTGACTCCCTACCCCCGGCATCTGTATCAGTTTCCTCATTTCCACCAACCCCTTCCTCCCCCTCTAGGTTGCTTAGTAGCTCAAATTTATTGTGACACTCTATGTCAGCCTCCATCAAGTAACCCGGGTTTCCCTTGACTGCACCTCTAAACTGCCCCTCTTCTTCCCTTCTTGCTCTGTTCTCCTTAGGAGCTCCCTCCCACAGTCTGCTGTTTTAGGCTTCCCCACAACAGCACCTCCCTTCTCAATGTCTGCTCTACTAGGCTTCCCCACAACAGCCCCTCCTGACTCTTCCCCCTCCACTCTCTTTGTATTTGGAATGTTCACCCCGTACGCTTTCCCCTTAGCGTCAACATCCCTATCTAAGGGTCCTCTGTCCCTAATATCCCCCCTCCTGCTTGCTGTAACATAATGTCCTGTAATTTCAGAGCGTTGCCCCAGCCTCCCCTCAGCCCCACCCTTCTGCTGCCCATATCCACACCCCTTATCCTTGGACAGCCCCCCCAGCTTACTCCTTAACCAATATACCTCACTTCTGATATAAGATAGCTGTCTACAGAGTGGGCAGCCTCCCTCTCTCCAGGCCCAATTGAGAATTATTGCCATCCCACAGCCTGTGCAGTCTACAACCCTTCTGAAGATGCCTGCCATGGTGGAATATGGCCACCTGTTTGTCCCCCTCTGTTTATTATGGCACACCCCCTTTTCTCAGTCCCTTCCTCCTGGAATACAGTTTCTCTCTATACTGACTGCAGTTATTTACAAACCCAATTTCAACCCCACCAATAAAGTTCCCAAGTCTCACAAACACAGACCAGTGTGTGTCCAGTCCCACTAACGGTGTGTGTATGCAAACATCAGGTACTGTATGATGTCGCAGGCCCACCAGTTCCTGTTGCTTCAAATTTCAGTCCCAAACAGAAATACACAGCCCTTCAGTCCCAACCCCCAGTGGCCTCCTGCTTATGTTCCCAAGTGAACAATGAAAGACAAGGTGATTTCTGTTAATTTCCCCTTCCCCTAACACCAGGCAAACATCACATTTAAATTTCACTCTAATTATCACTGCCAAACAAGTGTTCCCAAGCCTCAAAAGTTACAATATCACAGCCCAAGTAACAGTTCTAACTCAAAGTAGTAATTTTTAACACACAGAACTAATTTCATGTACAAAACTATTCAAATATTTCAGTTAAAACAGAATATTACCCCAGACCTCTGTTCTTACCAGCCTCCTGCTTATGTTCCCAATAGAAATATGTATTTTCATATGTTGTTGCCTTTCTGAGTTATGATTTCTTTGGGTAATGCTTTCTGGCTGATTAAAGATAATGGAGTCTGTATCTGGGTTTTGAAGTCATGGTGAAGGATCTTGTTCAAGATAGCAGAATGCATTAATGTGTTTCAAACCATCCCAGTCATCACCATACTGAAGTATCAGGCTTCTAAACATACTGTGATCACTATCCACCATTGCAAGCTCATAAGATTAGGCAATAATTGGAGGAGGGACTAAATCAGATAACTGAGTGAAGGTTGGTTTTGGATTTTGTGTTTGTCTCACTCCTGAAAACTGCTGCTTTAAACCACAGTCAGCTAGCAGTTGGAACAAGAATTAAAGCAAAAGGCTATTTTTAAGGCAAAATAGGTAGTGTAAGTTGTGGAGGAAATGCTTTGAAATAATGTTTATACAGAAAACTGAAACCAGCCCCAGAAGCTACATTTCAGGTGCAGTATTAAAGAGCTGTGTCATGCCCTGCATTTTGGGGCTGGGTGGAAATTGTCTGGCCTGGGGTCTTAGCTTGGGAATAATAATAGTAGAGGTGTTGCTTACCTATGGCAGGTATGCTGGGTCCAAAGAGAGGTGAGTGCTATAGGCCCAAAGAGAGTCACAGAAGGGGGAGCATTTTCAAGTTGCAAGGCACCAGGAAGTATAAAAAGGAGGTACCTACAGGTAGTATTAAGACATACAGTAGCGAGTGAGACACTCAAAATGTGCCACCTGAATAACTGCCATGACATTAAGTGCCAAGAAAGACATAAGAGAATAGGTACTTGAGAGGGGAGAGAGACAGGGGGCAGGGAACACAGCTTAAAGGTTTTCATAACTCTTCAGTGGATTCAGCAGTCACTGTTACCATGTATAGGCAGGTAGGATGGTAGGGGAGGTAATCAGTTGCATTTACAGAAGAAAGGGTTCTGAAAGAACTCTTAAAACTGAAGGTGGACAAAGCAATGGGGCCTGATGGGATTCATCCCAGAATTCTAAAAGAACTAAGGATAGAACTAGTGACACCACTGACTACCCTCTTTAACAAATCATGGGAGGATGGGGTGGTACCCGAGGACTGGAGGAGGGCAGATGTGATTCCCCTTTACAAAAGTGGGAGCAAGGCAGAAGCAGGAAACTACAGACTTGTTAGTTTAACCTCAGTGATAGGGAAAATGATGGAATCACTTCTGAAGGAAAGAATTGTCGAGTATCTAGAGGCCAGAGGGGCACAGGACGCAAGGCAGCATGGATTCACAGCAGGAAGGTCATGCCAGACAAATCTGATAGATTTCTTTGACTGGGTGACCAAAGTAGTAGATCAGGGAGGGGCGGTGGACATGGCCTACCTAGACTTTAGCAAGGCATTTGACACAGTCCCACACAAAAGATTAATATACAAGTTAGCCAGCCTGGGAGTGGGTCCTAAGATGACAGCCTGGGTAAAGAATTGGCTGGAGAATAGGACACAGAGGTAATATTAAATGGAGTCCACTCTGAAGAAAGGAGGGTTACTAGTAGGGTACATGAGGTTCAGTATAGGACCAGTCCTCTTCAATGTCTTTATAAGCGACATTGCAGAGGACTGGAAGGAAAAATATGTCTCTTTGCAGATGACACAAGATCTGCAACAGAGTTGATGCACAAGTGGGGTGGAAAGGATGAGAAGGGACTTGGCAAGGTTAGAGGAATGGTCAAATGTATGGCAGCTTAGATTCAGTGCTAAGAAGTGCAAGGTAATGCACCTGGGAAACAAAACCAGGGAAGAGTACACAATGGGGGTGAGATACTAACAACAACAAAAATGGAAAGGGACCTGGGGTAGTCATATCAGATGACCTAAAGGTGGGCAAGCAATGTGAGAGGGCAGCAAGGAGGGCTGGGGGATACTGGGATGCATAGGGAGAGGCATCACCAGTAGAAAACAGGAAGTTATTATCCTCTGTACAGACAGCTGGTCAGACCCCATCTGGAGTACTGCGTGCAGTTCTGGAGACCCAATCTCCGAAAAGACATAGACAGGATGGAAGCTGTCCAGAGGAGGGCAACTAAAATGGTGCAAGGTCTGCACCAGAAGACATATGAAGAGAGACTTAAGAAGCTTAATATGTATAACCTCGAGGAAAGGAGGGAGAGGGGGGACATGATAGAAACTTTCAAGTACCTCAAGGGAATCAACAAAGTCCAAGAGGGTAGCAACTTTCAAAAAAAGAGGTGTGCAAGAACAAGGCGGCACAATTTGAAGATAGAGGAGGGGCAGCTCAGAGGTAATTTCACAAAGTATTTTTCAGAGAGGGTTGTGGATGCATGGAACGGCCTTCTGGAGGAGGTTGTGGAGTCAAAAACAGTGGTGGAATTCAAGCATGCATGTGACAGTCATAAGGCAATTCTAGAGGGTGGGGGTAGGAAGAAGTAGGCTGCTGGTTAACTAGGATCTGCAGCTTATCCATTAGGTAGGGAAATGGGCAGACTGGGTGGGCCAAGCAGTCCTTATCTGCCGTCAAATTCTATGTTTCTATGTTTCTATGCATGGGATGTGGAACAACCAGTTTCCAGAGGGTGGTCTGAGAGATGGTGGGGATGATATTGCTAGGTGTGCAGCAGGTTTGTGGCCCTTACGGCAGAGGTTGTTCACCTCAGTACTGATGCTCAGTGCCTTAGGGGAGAAAATACATACAGGCCTCAGGGAACCTGCTTTTCTGATACCCCAAAAGTTCCAAAGGTCCCCTCTGGGGGATGGGCTATAGTGGGGCAGGAGAGGAGGTGGGGAGTTTTGGCAAGAAAGCATTCCCAGGAATGTACAATCTGAAAAACCTTGGTAGTCTGGTGGTGAAGGCATGAGATGGCAGACCCAACCGCATGGGTGCTGTCATTTATCCCAGTAAGGAAGCTTCATCCAAGAGTTATGAGTCAAGCAGGAGGGTGGAAATCAAGGGAAGGAAGGGCAGTAAGAAAGTGATAGCGATTGAGGACTCTATAGTCAGAGGGATGGGAAGTCTTGTCAATGGCTCAGCACTTGGGGAATATCCTTCATATGCCCTCCTTGGGAGACATCTGTAAAGGTACTTCCAAATCTAGAGAGTTTGTCCTTGATGAAGGGGAGCCAAATGTTGTGATTCACCTAGGAAACAGTTATTTGGTGCACTCCAGTGTAGATTAGGCTAAGGAAATGTTCAGAGAACAGGGTAGCAGGCCGAGAGGAATTGCAGATAAAGTAATATTCTGGCAGGTGCTGCTAATGTAACATGCAGAAGAGAGTAGAAAGACCAGGATTCTGGAGTTTTACTCATGACTAAAAGGTTGGTGTGGAGAGGAAGGGTTCAGGTTTTTAAGGGACTAGAGTTTCTTCTTGGAGGATGGCAAGGTCTTTGGAAGGAACTGCCTGCCACTGAGCTCAGGGAGGAGCCAGTGTGCTGGAGTAGAAGTAAGATATTTTCATTAGAAAGAGTTTAAACTTCTGTAGATGATGGGAAAGGCTGTATTAGGACACAGGAAGGTAACTGTGGGAGCCTGGTTACCCACCCATCAAGCAGGATGGTTGATGGGGGAAATGGGAGAAGAAAACAAATGAAGCAGAGAAGGCAAAAGGGTTAAATCCTAAAACTGTAAGGAGGAATGGAAGGTGTTGTACACAAATGCCAGAAGGCTGGACAAAAAGGTGGATGAAGTGCTGGTGTTGATGGTTGCAGAGGAAATAGACACTGAGACCATTACCAGAGCTTATGTTAACCTGAAAAAGTACCGGGACCTCATTTTTCCAGAGTTCAAGCTCTTCAGGAAGGACTGAGAAAACAGGATGGGAGAGAGCAGTGTACATTAGGGAAGATATTAGGGTGACTGAATATGTAGCATTGAAAGAGGGGGTATTAGAGCTGCCTGATAACCCAACGAAAGCACATCATGCTTCCATGCAGACAACCTGGGTTTGGGTGTGACCTTGGGGACTGGCAGTGAGGTGGCCTGGCTGTGAGGCAGCACTACACATAGCAGTGTGCCCCGGCTGGGTGGAGGGAGGCAGCCTGCTCCAGTGCTGCAGTGGTTTCTGCTGGTGGGACAGGGAGCTTATTTTCCCAGCAGGAGCATGCCGCATGCACTAGAGGTATACCCATCCCACATGCACTTGTGTGCTGCTTGAGGTTGTGGGATAAGAAAGCAGAGGAACACATGCTGACTGTACAGGGGGTGGCATGCCCCTTACAGGTCCCACACTACTGACCTGGCACTCGCCTTCTGTAAGGGAACCATGATTGCCACCCTCCAGTCCTCAGACATTATACCTGTTGCTACTAATTCTCCAAAGAGGACATCCATGGCTATGTTAGCACCAGCCTGGTATTCTTTAGTACCCTAGGGTGAATCCCAGATAAACCTCGTGATTTATTGGTTTTGAGGCTCTCCAGTCCCTTTAGTACCTGTTCCCTTGTTATTCTTCCCATCTGTAGTCTGTCCCTGAATCCCCTTCAAATCTTTTCCTGCCATTAGGGACTGGGACTACCTCCTTAACCATGGACACTGGACAAAAGTACAGTATTTATTCAGTGTATCTGCTTTCTCCACATTACTTACTGTACTCACCCTTCCTTATCCTTTTTTTTATTTAGCTGTTTAACCAGGAGTAGCACACTAAGCTGAAAGCTTTTTTACAGCTGCGACCTGGGAGCACAGGGAACTTCAATGACTTGCTCAGGGTCACACAGTATGCGAGTGGACGCTGTGAGATTCAAACCCAGGTCTGGTCTGCTGGATGTCACCAGATTTGCAGCTCAGAGCCTTAAACCACTGCACTATACTGCCTGTCTTTCTACAGTATGTTATCCCTTGTATTAGTCCTTTCACTAATATATCTAAAAAAGAATTTGCCATTTGCCTTGACCCTTTTTACTAGAATTAATTCTGCTTTTGCTTTTCCTCCCTGCTGAGCTTTTATCTATACCTAGTTTATCCTTATACAGTACTTCGAAGGCATTCTCAGATGATACCAAGCTCTTAGGGAGGACCAACAGTGAAGAAAGGATTAACTTCATGAGACTGATAGTGAGAAGACAGGAAAAGTGATCTAGCATTTGGCGGCAGTTAAAATTTAATGCTAAAACATGCAAGGGATGCACATGGGGGGAAAAAATCCAGTAATAGTGTACTATATTCATGGGATGCTGGTAGACAGAGCTGAGGAGGAGAGGGACCTGGGAGCACTGATCAGCAATAACTTAAATCAGGTTGTTCAGGACAACATGTTTATGGGCGGGCTAACAGAATGCTGGGGTGTGGAGGGAGAGGGAGAGGGACTGCAAGTAGAAGAAGGAAGGTGATATTGCCTCTATACAGAGCACTAACAAAACTGCATCTGGAATACTACATCCAGTTCTGGGGCCTACTCTTAAGGAAGGATAGAGATACATTAGAGACAGTGCAACAAGGGACTATGAAAATGCTCCATGATCAGCAAGGCAAGATGTATGATGAAAAACTAAAGTCTCAGCATGTATCCACTGGAGGACAGAAGCAAAAGGAGAACATTAGACAGACAACCAAGTTCATGAAATGTTTCAATAGAGTAGGCACAACAAATCTGTTTAAATTAAGAAACAATGCATTCACCAGGGGATATGTGTTGAAGCTGGAAGGGGGAGGTTCAAAAAGGACATTAGAAAGTATTACTTTATCAAACAGGTGGTGGATGGGTAGACCAAACTTCCTAACAATGTTGAGGAGGCAAAGACCATAGTAGGATTCAAAGGAAGTGGGGCATTAGATGGGAAGTGAAGGAGGGGAGGAAAGGAATGGGTGACTGAGAGGGTGAATGGGGAATAGAGCAACTTCAGGTAGGGAATCTTGGGACAGACAAAATGGACTGTTCATGATATTTTTATGTCTACCACCTTTCTCTGTTTCTATGTTTCATTATGTACTCTAGGGCTTCTTGTCTGATGACCTATGACCCAACCTACACTCTTCTTCCCCGAGTAGTAAAACAATAAATAGTGGATATAATTTGTAATTAAGTCTCAAGTAATGAATAATCCATTATTCATGGTACACAGCAATTAGTCCAACATTCTCCTGAATTTTATTTTGAGTGCGTATCAGTAAAGGAAACTGAAAAAGGAGGAAACTGTTAGAAGAAGCGCACAAATTTTAATATTTCAGTTTATGGTTGGACCAGGGGTTAAACTTTGAAGATCACCTGAATGGAAGTTATTGTAACAAGCAAATTTATATCAAGCTGAGGATCAAACCATTTGCTTCTGGGTTTGTAAACAGCTAGGGAGGCATTAAAAGACAACAATCTGCGTAAATGAAGAAATGAGAAACCCTATTGCCAGTAGCTTTTTGCTGCCAAATATAGAAACAGAATTTGTCAACAGAAAAAGACTGTTTGGCCCACCCAGTCTTCCCCGATGGTCCCTGCCTAGTCTGTCTCCACAGACTCTAACTGGTTTCCAGTGACCCCCCCCACAACCGCCTATTTACTAATATTCCCCTATGTATATTTCATGCATGCTTGAAACTCACTACTGTTTTTACCTCCGCCAATTCCGCAGGTAGTCTATTCCAAGTATGTATCCCTCTTTTAGTGAAGTAGTGCTTCCTCACATCCATCTTAAACCCTGTTTTGTCTTCATCATATGTCCTTTGATCAGGGTGCTCTTCCTCATTTGAATGAGAATCTCCTCCTGCACTCTATTCACCTCTGTGAGGCATTAGTAGGTCTCTATCATGCCACCCTCCTCTCTTCCAGGGTGTACATGTTGAGATCCCTCAGTTTCTCCTCATAGGGTGTTAAGTACAATTCATGAACCATTTTAGTTGCCCTCCTCTGGACTGCCTCCACACTGTCTATGTCCATTATGAGGTGTGGCGTCAAGAACTGGACACAATACTCCAGATGAGATGTCACCAGCGAGTAATATAGTGGCAACACCACCTCCCTCCTCCTGCTGGAGATACCTCTCCCTGTGCATCCTTGCATCCCACTGGTTTGTTACACTGCTCTACCACTTTGATGTCAACAGATGTGATAATCCCAAGGTCCCATTCCTTAATCCCAAGGTCCCTTTCCTGATTAGTGACTGTCAGTACCTGACCCAATTCTATACTCAGCTCCTGGATACCTATGCTTTCATTGCATGATTTTTTGCACTTTTTGGCATTGAACCCCAACTGCAAAGCTCTTGGCCACTCCTTGTGTGTCAATCTATAGTACCATGATTACAAGTGCTGTGTTGAAACTGGCATTATCCCTAAAACAAAAACATATGAATACAATTAAGAGGCTTATTCTGTCTGTATACTCAGGACACATCCTTGCATATTGATAGATGAGCTGGGTTGGCTAATGATGGAGGCCAAATATGAATTGGAAAATTGCATTTTGATACATAAATTACTAAATACCAGTACACAATCTAATGGGGTACCATCCAAGGCAAGGGTCTTCAAGTCACCTGTGTGTTTTTGTTTTTACTTTAGGGGCAGTAAATAACATAACCTTCATTTTTGACGTATTTAATACCAGGTTAATCACAGGTTAATCATTAGATTTAACCCAGTTTTAAGCTGCTCATCTGGACAATTCAAAATGTCCCTTAGAAACCATAACTTGGTGCTCAACAGCAGGGAAACAGTCATGCATAAAGTCTGTCACAAGAAATGTGAGTAGGGTCTATCAGCAATCAGACAGATAACATGGAAGCAGGCTATAGCTTACCCAATGTATCGTATTTAATTCAAATCACCAAGCGCAGCAAGCAAAAAACTTTTCAAGCAGCATAAACAGGTAGTCAAAATTTCAGTACTCAGAGATGTGCTGATGGTTCACAGCTCTGAGGAAGAAGTGACATCACTATGAAATGTCAGCCCATTCCTGATGCTGGTGGGCATTGCACTTGCTCCTAGTAGCAGCCACTAGCCTAGGGATCTTGTGGAAGCATTCTTTGGTTTGCAATGTTCTAGAATCTAAGGTGAACTGAACTCTGATGGGTGTTGGCAGCTTGTAGCTTTATCAAAGCAGGGACATCAACATATTGATTAGGTAAATAAGCCATGAAGAGCACTGACATTTTGACTACCTGTGTATGCTGCTTGAAAAGTTTTTCACTTGCTGTACTTGGTCATTTGAATTAAATGCGATACATTGGGTAAGATATAAACTGTTCCCATGTTATCTGTCGCAGTGCTGATAGACCCTACCCACATTGCTTGTTACAAATTTTATGCATTAATACCAGGTTATTTTGTGTCAGCCATTTCTGCACTACAGCAAATTCACTGGTGAGTGTAGAGTTAATCTCACCTACAGAAGAACTATGAAAAATAAAACACTGCATTGTCCACATAGAGAAGAAGCTCACTACAACAAGTGTCACTTGCCATAAAATAAATAAACAAAGAAAATGGTAATAGGCCCACTGTAGAGTCTTGAGGGACACAACACTGAATCCGACTATAAGAAGAAATAGAAGCTCCAAATTTAACCCTTTGGTGTTAGTTGTATACATAGATACATGGATACACAGATACTGTCAGCAGATAAGGGCCTATGTCCTGCCCAGTCTGCCCATTTGAGCTTGTAAATTCCCTTTGCGTTTTTCTAGAAGTCTGTTGCCCCTTACTCCTGACCTCCAGAATTCCCTTATGTCTATCCCATGCATTCTTAAATCCCATGATTGTTTCAGCCCCCACCACTTACTCTTGCAGGATGTTCCACTTTTTGTGAAGAAATTCTTCCTCATGTTTCCTTTGAATCGCCCTCCCTTCAGTTTCATCCCATGCCCTCAAGTCCTGGAACATCTTTTTCACTGGAAAATAGTGTATTCCTGCACCCTGTTCCTCCCTGTAAGGTATTTGCATGTCTCTGTCATATCCCTTTTCTCTTTCCTCTCCTCCGGGAAGTACATAATAAAGTCCTTCAGCCTGTCCTCATAGGACTTCTAATGCAATCCCTGTACCATCTTTGTTGCCCTCTACTGAACCTTCTCTACCCTGTCTATGTCCTTACGTAGTTAAGGTCTCCAGAACTGTACACTGTACTCCAGGTGGGGCTTCACTTGTATCTTGTATAGTGGAATTATGACCTCCCTTTTCCTGCTGGTGATGCCCCTGCCTATGCTTCCCAGCATCCTATTTGCTTCACCTGCTGCCTTGTCACACTGTTTCCCTACCTTCAGGTCATCAGAGATGATAACCTCAAGGTCCCTTTCCTTCTTGGTGAATGCTATATCCTCACCCCCCAACTGATACATAGTTCCAGGGTTTTTGTGCCCCATATGAAAAAATTACTCACCTTAGTAATGTTGTTTCCTGTAATGGAGTCTTGCTATATTATGACAATTGCAGTATGACCGCAGGTTAGAACTGCTCCGGAGGTGAAATAGTTAACTTTCCATGCAGGCATGGAACTTAGAGCGCGAGCTCAGTTGAAAACTTTGTCTGTTGTGCTTCAAAGGTAAACTGTCAGATCTTTATGAGCTAAAACTCACTAAGGTTCTGTGTGGAAGCTGTAAACCTACACTAGCCAACTGGCTACTAACATAAACACTCATTGTTTTGGCCTAAAACAAAGACTCAAGTCAGTAGGCCCAAAAAATGCAAAAACGCAACACCAATTCACCCAAAAAGGTAGGTGAAAACAACAAGGTGAGCATCAAACAAAAGTGCCAACCCTGTACTGCCCACCCACATCCCAAAACAGAGATTCTGAGAGGGGCAGGCAGGGAGGGAGGTCATAATATAGCAAGACTCCATTAGAAGAAACAACATTACTAAGGTGAGTAATTTTTTCTTCAAACAACATGAAGTCTTGCTATATTATGACAATTGCAGACTACACAGCAGTACCCCCATGGAGGAGGGACAGAACCTACTTAGGAAATAGGCTCTAAAGCACGGCTGTGCCAAACCGAGCATCACTTCTAGCCTGGATGTCCAAGGAGTAATGCTTGGTAAAAGTGTGAACTGTTTTCCAGGTAGCTGCTTGACATATTTCTAGAATAGAAATGTCTCTGGCAGCAGCCAGAGAAGCAGCTGTACCTCTGGTAGAGTGAGCCCTCAGGCCTGAGGGAGGAACTTTACCCAACTTCTCGTAGCAGAATTGGATACAAGAGACAATCCACCTGGCAATGGATCTTTTAGTGGCTGGTTTCCTTTCCCAACTTCGCCATAGGTAAGGAACAGTTGGAGGGAGTCAAACCTATGACCCTTGGTACGCTCTATGTAGTAACTAAGGGCTCTCTTCACATCTAGGCTGTGCAGCCTCCTCTCCCCAGAGGAGGAGTGGTCAGTGAAGTACACTGGAAGAGAAATAGATTGATTAAGGTGGAAATCTGAAACCACCTTAGGCAGGAACTTTCTGTTAGTCCGAAGGACCACCTTATCTCTGTGAAAAGAGATAAACTCCTGCTCCACTGGCAATGCTTGTAATTCACTTATGCATCTGGCAGAGGTGATGGCTACCAGAAACACAGTTTTCCAAGTCAAGTACTTGAGCTCAGCTGAAGACAAGGGCTCGAAAGGGGGTTGCATAAGCTGAGTAATGCACACATTAAGATCCCAGGCAGGGGCAGGATCTCTAAATGGAGGGTTGGTGTGCAACAACCCCTTAAAAAACTTGGAAAATACGGGATGAGCTGAAAGAGAGGATTTACCTGCTGAAATAAAGCAGACACAGCTGCCAAGTGCACCTTGAGGTAGCTGGTCTCAGCCCCAAAGAATTCAGGTGGACCATATAATCCAGGACTGTGGGTAGATCAGCAGAGACTGGGGAAATATGCTTTTCCGAGCACCATATGGTAAAACTTTTCTATTTGGAATTGTAAGTAGCCCTGGTGGAAGGCTTCCTTGAGGCCTTCAATATATCCATTACACCTTGGGAAAGGAGCAAATCAGCAAACTCTAACTCTTCAAGAACCAAGCCTTGAGATTGAGAGATTTGAGATTCGGGTACCAGACCCTTCCCTGGGCACAGGTTAACAGATTGTGACTCTTGGGAAGGCACAGGGGAGGATGGACTGCTAAGGACAGCAGGAGTGGATACCAGGGCTGTCTGGCCCAATCCGGAGCTATCAGAATGACTTTGCAGGATTGGGATCTGATTTTGACTAGCACTTTGAACAGGAGAGGAAAGGGAAGGAAGGCATAGAGAAACTTCCCCTCCCAACTGAGGGCTAAGGCATCCAGCGGGAGAGAGCCCAACACTGGGGGCCTGCAGCAAAAAAGAGGAAGTTGGTGATTGTCTGGGGCTGCAAAAAGATCTATCTGCGGGGTGCCCCGTCTGGCAAATACTACTCCCAAGGCCAGGGGATCCAGTGACCATTCGTGGTGGCCCTGGGAAATCCCGCTGAGAGCATCTGCCAGGACATTGTCCTTGTCTGGGAGGTGAACTGCCGTAAGAGAGGTGTTCAGGGAGTAAGCCAGAGACCACAATCTCATCGCTTCAGTGCGCAAGGCCATAGACCGAGTGCCCCCTTGCTTGTTGATGTACCACATTGTAGTGGTGTTGTCTGTTTTGACCTGAATACTCTTGTTCTGAACAGATTTGGAAAAAACTTGAAGTGCTAGAAAAACTGCTCTGAGCTCCAACAGGTTGATGTGGAGAAGGAATTCCTGGGGAGACGACAGACCCTGGGTGGTGTGGTCGCCCATGTGAGCTCCCCAGCCCAAGAGGGATGCATCTGTAGTAAGGATTAGAGAATGAGACTGAGTGAAAAAAGGAACCCCTTGTCTCAGGTTGGTCTGATCCTGCCACCACTGTAGGGCTTGGATCAGGGTTCGAGTTACTGGGATCAACTTGGTAAGAGGATCTTTTCTTTGAGACCAAAAAGCTCTCAAATGGAACTGGATGTCCCTCATCAGAAATCTTGCTCCCTGCACAACCGCTGTGGAAGCAGCCATGTGCCCTAGGAGCTGCAGAAAATGCCTTGCTGGCCGGGAGACCTGCAGGGTAAATGAGGATGCCAGGGAGACTAGGGTCTTTGCCCTGTCTAGGGGAAGGAAAGCCCTGGCTTCCTGAGTGTTCAGCTCTGCGCCTATGAAGGTAAGAAGCTGGACAGGCTCCAGAACTGACTTTGAGAGATTCAGAAGGAAACCTAGAGAGGTAAGCAGTAGCTGCGTTATCTGGAGATGTAATTTGACCTGATCTGGGGACTGGCCTACTATGAGCCAATCATCCAGGTAAGGAAAGATGGCAATCTTTTGCCTTCTTAGGTAGGCAACTGCTACTGCCAGACATTTGGTAAATACCCTTGGGGCAGAAGTGAGGCTGAAGGGCATTGCTCTGAACTGGAAGTGGCCTGAGGGCAGCTTGAATCTGAGGTTCTTTCGATGGGAGCTTCTGATGGGAATATGGAAGTAGGCATCCTTGAGGTCCAGGGAAGCTAGCCAGTCCCCTGGCCTTAGAGAGGGTAGGATAATTCCCAGAGTCACCATTTTGAACTTTGGCTTTAAAAGGTGCTTGTTTAAATATCTAAGATCCAGGATGGGCCGCCATTCTCCTGTCTTTTTTGGGGTAAGGAAGTACCTAGAGTACAAACCTTTGCCCTGGTGTAGGGGAGGAACCATTTCCACAGCTCTGAGAGCCAGGAGGGTAGAGACCTCTGCCTTTAAGGCAAGAGCCTCTGAAGGAGTTGCAGGTGGAAAAGATCTGGTTCTCAGCTTTGGAAATTTTTTGAATCTGAGAACCAGTCCCTGGCTTACTACTTCCAGGACCCACTTGTCTGATGTTAAAGACTTCCAGTCCTGGACAAAGTAAGCCAGCCTGCCCCCTACAGGTAGAGGAGAATCGGCCCTGGCAATCCCATCAGGGTGCCTGTTTGGCAGGGACTTTGGGCTGAGGGGTGGAAGCAGACCTGCTTGTACCCCGTCTGCCTCTCCCTCTAAAGAATTCCCTCTGAGCATAGGCAGAGGAGGAGGAAGCTTGGGCTTGGTAAAAAGGCCTATGAAAGGGCCTGGCCCTGCCCCTAGGAAGCTGCTTTTGAGGAGTGGCCTGCCTTTCCTTGGCCTGTGCACTCCTATAGATGGTCCTATATTCATCCATTTTCTTCATGTAATTCTCTGTTTGCTCCCCAAACAGAGAATTTCCCACCACAGGAAAATCCATGGCCTTGGACTGGGTGTCCTGAGACAGGGTAGTACATCTGAACCAAGCCATCCTGAAGTGCCACAGATGTAGCCATGACTCTTGATGAAACATCATTAGAGTCCACTGCAGCATGAAATTGCACCTTGGATGCCTCAATACCATCCAAAGCCACCTGTTCCAGCTCCCTGGCAAGCTGGTCAGGGACTTGTTTTTGCTAGAGCCAGCACAGTATCCCATCTGGATTTCTGGTACCTAGCAGCATAAGCCATATAATTTGCTTGTCTGAGCCCCAAAGATGCTGCCACGTACTGTTTCTTTGCCATAGCATCAATCTTCCTGGAGTCCTTCTCAGGGGGGTGTGAGGCTAGGGGAATATTAGCCTTGTCACAGGCTGCAGCCTGCACTACCCCCACATGGCTGCATTGCTGAGTGAGGAAATCAGTGTCAGAGCCTGATAAGGTATACCTCTTGTCCATCCTTTTATCCACAGGAGGTATAGAGTGAGGAGTTTTTAAAACTTTTACTGTCTGTTTCCGAAAAGATTTATGCAAAGGAATAGATAGTCTCCTAGACTCTGGAATATCCATCATTTCTACATAGTCTGGCTCCTCCTGGTCATCAACAGCTTCCTCAACAGGGAGCTGGAGAGTTTCAGCAACTTTTTTATAAAACATGAAATGAGAAGGGGACTCAGAAAGTCTTGGAGGAGAAACCCCTAGGGGTCTATCTGGAGAGATGTCCAGATCAATGGGCACATCCAGATCTTCAAAACCATATTCACTCTCCTCATATTCCTCTTCCCCCTTCCCCGGTTCATAAAAATCCTCAAAATCATAATCTTGAACCGGTGGAACCGGCCGAACCGAACGCTTACCAGACGGTGTCGGTTCGGTTGGAACTGGAGAGAAATACTGGACAATTTTAATTGCTTTAGCTATTTCCTCAACAGTTGGGGAGAGAACTTTTGGCTCTAAACTAGCTGACTTTCTAGCCCTTTTTGATGGAACCGGCTCCTGAGAACCGGCTCTTCATTTGCCTGAGGAAGTATCGCCCTGGTCAGAGGACAGTCCCTCCGGTTCGGTTGGTACCGAACCGGGCTGGCCATCCAGGTCAGCGGACTTTTTGGCCTCCCTTTCCCTGAGCCTACCAACTCTCTTATCTATGGTGGCAGCAGGGAAATTGTGACAAATCTGGCAGTCTGAATTGAGGTGGTCAAACCCCAGACAATAGACACATGTGGTGTGTGGGTCAGCCTTAGCAAAAGCTTCCCCACAAACACTACAGTGTTGAAACCCAGTGGGTCCGGTTTTTCTTTTGGGTTTCTCAGACATAATGCCAGCCTAACCAACTTGCCTGTTTATGGCAATCCACCAAGCAAGACACCCTTATCGGTTCCCAACCATGTCACGGGTCGTGGAAAAAACCGTAATGAAATCCGTTTTTATAGCACCGATAAGAACCAGGAACCGCACTCTAAAAAAGGGCTAGTAGATTTAAATACAACCTGATCGGTTCAAACCAAACCGATAACAAATTACAAGTTCCACACAGAAAAAAAAAAATAATAATGTAAAACCTATCTATTACTTACATTACCACAGACAGAGCTTGAACCGACCGGTTGTGGTTTAGTTTCGGCTAAAAACCGAAAAATAATACTTTTAAACCAACAAAATGAACTGAGCAGAAGGAGAAATCTCCGGAGCGACTGTTCAGTGAGGCGGAGCAAAGAATCTGACAGTTTACCTTTGAAGCACAACAGACAGAGTTTTCAACCGAGCTCGCGCTCTAAGTTCCATGCCTGCATGGAAAGTTAGCTATTTCACCTCCGGAGCAGTTCTAACCTGCGGTCATACTGCAATTGTCATAATATAGCAAGACTTCATGTTGTTTGAAGCATTATATTGCACTTCTTTGCACTGAATTTCAACTACCAAAGCCTTGACCATTCTTTAAGCTTCTGCAGGTTCCTCCTCATTCTGTCTACACCCTCTGGCATGTCCACTCTGTTACAGAGCTTCATGTCATCAGCAAACAGGGAAATTCTGCCTTCTAGATCCTGCTCAATGTCACT
This sequence comes from Neoceratodus forsteri, assembly GCA_016271365.2. Taxonomy (NCBI): domain Eukaryota; kingdom Metazoa; phylum Chordata; order Ceratodontiformes; family Ceratodontidae; genus Neoceratodus; species Neoceratodus forsteri. Next base: position 239,020,598 of record CM057459.1, on the reverse strand, counting down.
GTTAAAGACATTGAATAGGACCGGTCCTAGCACTGATCCCTGTGGTACCCCACTGGTCACTCTTCCCTCTGTGGCATGACAGCCATTTATTACCGCCCTCTGTGTCCTGCCACCCAGCCAATTACCCTCTCACCACATTACTGTCCTGCCCACTGCCCACTCTGGGAGGCAGTATAGTGCAGTGGTTTAAGGCTCTAAGCTGCACATCTGGTGATATCCAGCAGACCAGACCTGGGTTTGAATCCCACAGCTTCCACTTACATACCGTGTGACCCTGAGCAAGTCACTTAACTTCCCTGTGCTCCCAGATCGCACCTGTAAAAAAGCTTTCAGCTTAGTGTGCTACTCCTGGTTAAACAACTAAAAAAAAAAAAAACTCCCATGTTCCCCAGTTTGTTTAATAGCCTTCTATGTGGCACAATGTGAAAGGCCTTACTGAAGTCCAGATAGGACATGTCCACTGCCTTCCCCTGATCCACCTCCCTTGTCACCCAGTCTAACGGGTCTGGCATGACCTCCCCCCAGTGAAACCATGCCACCTTGTGTCCTGTAGTCCATTGGCAACCAGATGTTCCACCAATCTCTCCTTCAGTAGTGCTTCCATGACCCATGTACTCAAGACAATTTATCAGATGAGAATGCTCAGCTAAGTTGAATGCCTTGGATAGGGTCACACATGCAGCACCAGTTAGAGAGCCAGACTCCAACAACAGCTCTGTTGGCTGCATCCATTAACCTAACCAAGGCAGTTTCACTTCTACACCCCTTTCTGAACCAATGCTGATTATGGTTCAGGAGTGGGGTTCTCTGAAAGTTACGCTGTAGGATCCAGCCATTGGGGCAGTCAGGAGATGACTTTAAAAAAATGTTTGAAGATGATGTGAGGGGAAGATGACTACTGTGGGAGAGATTGCTTAGGAACTATGGTATTCTGCTGTGTTGCGTCTCGTGTTATTCTGTTCAAGTGCAGAATTCATCATGGGGTGTAACTGTAACCCTTATGCTAATTTACTTAATTGTGATATTAAAACATACAGTATGTTTGAAATCTGGATTTTAATTTGACATTCAATTTGATGGGGTTGATGGGGGTGGTGCATGGGAGAAGGTGGAGTCAGGGTTAACAAGAACCCTAACATAACATTATCTTACTGTTGTCATTATTGTACTAACACTGGTAAATAACAAGCATTTGTCAATGCCGAATGTTTGCTTGTTGGCATTGGCAGTGGTAGTGTAGAAGTTACAGAGCTACATAATAGGAATGGCAGTGAAGTACTGAACTGAAGCCAACCCCACCACCACCCTGCAGAGAGTGACAGGCATTGGGCTGTGCCTTTGGGTCATCAGGCATAACGGCCACGCCATTTCACCCACACCCACCTGCAGAACTTGCTGACAAGTGTCGGTGTGCTGTTGGGTCTTTTGGTCCTTATGTGCACCGATTCCATTAGGAAATATGGTGAGATGGAGTGCGGTATAGGAGAATGGGTGAACTTTGGGGCGAAGGTCCAGGCATGCCTCAATGCCTCTCACTGGCTACAGGAGCCAGGACAGTATGAGCATTACAGGCAAAAGATCCAAGTCACACCCTGATGCCTGTCATTCTCTACAGGGTGGGGCGTTATGGTTGGAAATCCTAATATCTCAGGCATTCGTTGGTATTTTCACTCCAAATTTTCAACATGGTTTTTTTGTGACCCCACCTCATGAACAGTGGCAATAACAGTTTGTTAGCCGAAAGCTGCTTATGCACAGCGACTATGGCATTTAGCACCACAGGTGCAAAATCATTCCAAACAGGATGTGAAAAATGACAGCTGTACTGTTCATGGGGAGGTGTAAAAAATGGCAATGTTGCAAATCTGCAGTAAAAATATTAAAAAAACTGGAGAAGTCACGAGCATGCATAGAAACCGTGCAATGCACACCTGTAATGTAATTAGTTTGGGGATTTTTTATAGCAGATTGTCAACACAGGCATTTTGGGACCTCTAATCATGAACAGTGTCACTGTGATTTTCTTTATCTGTCACGAACAATGATTTCCCACAGCGACCACGCATCTCTGCGCTGCAAGTGTAAAAACACATTTCGGCCATGTTGTGAAAAATGACAGCTGTACTGTTCATAAGGAAGTGTGGAAAAATGCCACTGGTGAAAATCTGGACTGAAAATATTACAAAGTTATGAACTTAGGAGGGTTCGTGGAAACTGTGCAATGCTCACTCGTAACACAGTAATTTTATGGACTTTTGTCACCAAATTTTCAACATAGCCATTTTAAGACCTCTGCTCATGAACAGTGTAACTGTGATTTTCTTAATCTGTCCTAAACATTGCTTTCGCACACCGACTGCACCATTGTGCGCTACATGTGCGGAAACACATTCTGGGAGACATGTGAAAAATGGCCACTGTACTGTTCATATTGAAGTGTAATAAAATGGCAATGTTGAAAATCTGGAGTGAAAATATTGAAATTCGCAAACTTCTGGCGTCTTTGCGTAGGAACTCTTAGCATACGCCTTCAAGTAAAACAGTAATTTTAGAATTTTTCACAAATTTTCAACATAGCCATTTTAAGACCTCTGCTCATGAACAGTGTCACTGTGATTTTCTTAATGTGTCCCATACATTGATTTCGCACACTGACTGCGCCATTGTGCGCTACATGGGTGGAAACACGTTTTGGGCAAGATGTGACAAATGACAGCTGTACTGCTCATAAGGAAGTGTAATAAAATGGCAATGTTGAAAATCTGGATTGAAAATATTGAAAATTCACAAACTTACGAGCGTGCGTAGGAACTGCGCAGCGCACACTCATAAAACAGTCATTTTTAGGAATTTTTTCACCAAATTTTCAACATAGCCATTTTAAGACCTCTGCTCATGAACAGTGTCACTATGATTTTCTTAATGTGTCCCACACATTGATTTCGCACTCTAACTGCGCCATTGTGCGCTACATGGGTGGAAGCACATTTTGGGCAAGATGTGAAAAATGACAGCTGTACTGCTCATAAGGAGGTGTGGTAAAATAGCAATGTTGAAAATCTGGAGTGAAAATATTGAAAATTCACAAACTTACGAGCGTGCGTAGGAACTGCGCAATGCACACTCGTAAAACAGTCATTTTTAGGAATTTTTCCACCAAATTTTCAACATGGGCTTTTTGAGAGCCCACCTTATGAACAGTGCCAGTGTCATTTTGTTACTTGGTCCCAAAAGGTGATTTTGCGCAGTGACTGAGAAATCACCCTTCGGGCCCGATTAACACCATGACAGTGAGGGCATTCAAGAGAAGGGGTCCCAAAAACCCCATGTTGAAAATTTGGTGCAAAAATTCCAAAAAATGCCTGAGATATGCAGCAAAGTTTAAAAAACCCTATCTATCCCATTATACAGCTTACCGGCATTTCCTCAGTTCGCGGTCAGCTTTGAAGAATGCAGACGTGTTCCCGGTCCACAGAAGATCGTCGTGTCAGAGTCCGGAGGTAAGTATGGGGTGGGAGGGTGTGGGGAGGTAGGGTGTGCAGTGGGTGGGCGCGGATGGGGGCAGAGACACCAAGGGACCGTTTTCCAATTTCAGTTTTTTTTTTTTTTTTAAAACAAAGGACAGACAACGCGGGACATTTGCCATGCTGGGGTGGGCTCCAAGCATGGCACAAAGATGGCTTTTTGTGGGGCATGGAGCCGACAGGGGATTGGCACCCCCATCGGCTACAGCATCTGTTGCCATGCTGGGGTGGGCTCCCAGCATGGCACTCTGTACTCTGGGGGGGAGAGACAGTGGAGTCGACGGGGAATTGGGCACCCCCATCGGCTATACATGTGTAGCCATGCTGGGGTAGGCACCCAGCGTGGCATGTGGAATGCTTTTGGGGGGGAACGCAGCACATCCGACGGGGGATTGGGCACCCAATTGTGCGTGGGGGGGACAAGCACGCAGTATATGTGTGTGTGTGTGTGTGTGTGTGTGTAGGGGGAGCGCATGAGCAGGAGATATCTTATCGCTGCTCACTGAAGCGTAGCTCCCCCTTTCAACTGTACGCCACTGCATTTTTGCAGTGCTGGACTGCTGTCATAGACAGCTCCAGCAGGCATTGGAGAACTGTGGCCACACCTGCAAACACACTGACTGAATTGGAAGAGGGCTGCCACACCTCTGAAAAAATTTGGATGATGGCACTATGTTTCTTGCATATGCGTGCAAGCAAAGATAAAAAGGGTTATCTTGCCAAGCTATCCAACTGCATGTTATTTCCACTACAGCTGTTATTTCTACTACAACCCTTTCACAGTGGCTTTCCTCAGCTAATCGTGACCAGTAAAATACACATTGCTATAATCTAGCTACTGCAGGACAAAGCATGCTCCTTCCACAACCCACCAATAGAGATAAGGTTTCCACACTAATTCTGGCTAATATGGTGAACATTCAGCACCTGTGATGCTTGGGGGGGGGCAAAGAAAATGTTGCCTTTTTAATGTACTGAGCAGTGAACAGACTACCAAGATTACCTGTCTGCCCATGGTATACACAGTAAATTCCATGACTTGATCACAAATAAGCTTTTTATTCACTCTTTCATAATGTCAACAATGCTGCCTTGCACTCATGGCTTTGCCTGTCATTGCCAGGCATCATTCTTGGCAATATTCCAGAGTGAATTAATTGTGTATTTGTGCTCAAACCATGGAATATCCTCCATATATTACAGTGGTGCAGCAGTGCCACTATAGTTAGGGTTGAGCAGGGCTTTCTATGTTAATCCTCAAATATTTTGCACTTTAATAACTTCACAACTATTCAATGACTTTCATAAAACTTTGCATGTGAGATCTCATGAGGAAGATCTCTTGACATGCCAAGTTTTGTTCCAGTAGGATGTATGGATTCCAAGACCTGGATAGTGCAAAAACATTAAAAATCACAATTTTTCACTGTTTTTTTTTCAGCACCTTGCACCCAGACAATTTGGAATTTCAGTCTGAAATTTTTAGGGTAGAAGGGACTTGTGTCACAGAAGTGCCTTTCGCTTATTTAGTGAAAAAAATATTAATCTGTTCCAAAGTTATTACATTTTAAAGTTCCCATTTTTTTTAATTGGAATTTCACTCTCCAGGATAGCTTTCTGGAAAGAAAAAAGAATGTGGTCAAAGGAAAAAAGATTCTTTTTCATCAGGGGGTGATCCTTTTTTGTGAGGAAAAATTCCTTTTTTATTTTCTGCCATCTTGCTCCATTTTTTTTAAATTGTCAAAACTCCCCAAAATAACGTCTTCCACCCAACCTAAAACATGTATCTTGCTCATCAGGACTTCATTAGGTGGATTCTGCACTTGATTGCTGGAAAAATGACCCCAGAATTTTTTTTTAATTATTTTAAATAATTTTTCGTGACTTGCTCATATCCTTTTTGGTGAATCCTTTGTCATTCAAATGAAAAAGGGTCACGTGTCACGATAAAGGATTTCATACAAAACAAAAATCCAGAATCCTTTTTTTTGCCAAGGGATACATTTTTATTTGAATGACAAAAGGCTCACGAAAAAAGATCCCTTGGCACGAAAAAAGAATCAGAGAAAAAGCTACACCTGAAATACTTTTTCATGCCAAATAATCCTTTTCCATTTTAACAAAAAAGGATTCTTTGGCATGAAAGAAGAATCAGAAAAAAAAACTAAGTCCGAATTCCTTTCTTGTGCCAAGGGATCCTTTTTTGTTAGATAGCTTTGTTGAAATGAAAAAGGATCCCTTGGAACAAAAAAGAATTTCGGACATAGTTCCCATTCGTTTTCATTCTAAGAAATCCTTTTTTGTTACTTGGGGCAAAGGATTTAGTGACACAAAAATGATTTTTTAAATCCATTCTTATTAATTTTCTTGATTTTCCTGGTGTGCGGTGGTACCCCCACCCTTGATTGTGCCCGGTCCCAGTGGATATGTATCCCTGGTGTCTGGTGGCACCCCACCTCCTACTTCCATATATATATTATATATAATGGAAGTAGGAGGTGGGGTTACCAGACACCAGGGATACATATCAGGATACATACTGGTGTCTAGAGGTACCCCTGCACTCCAATGGCTATTGCACTTTATGTATACTCTTGCTCTGGTGTCTAGTGGAACCCCCCCACCCTTCTATGTCCCTTGCATCCTGAAAATGAGAAAATGGTCCCTCGATGTGTTTTTTTCCAACATGTAAAAAAAAAAGTCCACTACTGATGCAAACCTGCACCCTCACCTGACCACCACACCCCCAGACCTCCTCACATACCCTTACTCACCTGAACTAGTACCACTGCGAAGATTCACTCTCTGATCGAAGACACATCTTGCTGTTGGAACTGGTGACTGCTGTATGAGATATAAGGTAACTGCAGTCAAAAATCCCATTGAAATACATTGAACTGCAGTTACCTTATTTCTCATATAGCAGTCGCCAGTTCCAGCAGCAAGATGATCACCCCCCATTCTCATACACTTTACACATCTGAGCTTCTTTATGGATGGAATGAGGTGAGCGTTAGGCTTGAGAACCCCAAGGCACACTTCACACCTAATGTGCTACCTGAGGGATGGGGTGTTAGGGATGGAAACCCTAACACCACATGTCCTTACTTTTGTCACTTTAACCCTAAGTAATTCATTAACAAAGTTTTTTTGCAATTAATACATATTTAATATAATAATAATAAAATTTAGTTGAGCGGCCTTTCAAAATCTCAAGGCACTGCACAACAAGAACAGACATAAAAGCATATTCAAATACATTCAGTATAAAGTCAAATACAAACATATATTCAGATACAACTATATAAAATCAAAACAAAGTAGGAAACGTCTTTTCCCGTAAGAAGGTCTTTAGTGCCTGCTTAAAACTCCCCATTGTCCTACACTCCCGGAGCTGACGGGGCAGAGAATTCCAGAGGGTAGGTACAGCAAATCCAAATGCACGGGCACCAGATGACTTCAAATTTACCCTCGGAATCTCCAGCAACCCCTCGTCAGCTGAGCGGAGCTGTCACAGAGGGGTGTAAGGCACCAGGAGCTCTTTCAAGTAGTCAGGACCCAGACCGTGTAGAGCTTTGTAGGTCAAAAGACCGACTTTAAAGGTGATCCGCCACTGTATTGGCAGCCAGTGCAGAGCACACAGCACGGGGGTAATATGAGAACTTCTAGAAGCCCCAGTCAACAAACATGCTGCCGCATTCTGTACTAGCTGCAAATGGCGGATATCAACCCCAGGAAGTCCTAGGTAAAGGGAGTTACAGTAATCAAGGCGTGATGTCACAAAGGCATGGACCAAGACCGGCAGGTCACTGGGTGGAACAAGATGTCTAATCCTGGCAATGTTCCTAAGATGGAAAAAGGCCAGCTTGACGACAGCAGACACCTGATGACGAAGGGTCAGACCAACGTCCAAGCTCACTCCCAGGTTACGCACCGTTCAGAGGTGAGGATCTGGTCCACCCAGGATTAATCCGGAAGGAGACCAGTCCTCAGTCCTCTACCCGCGACCGGATCCACAACCATAACCTCAGTCTTTCCTGGGTTCAACTTTAAACCGCTGGAATTCATCCAGTCTTGGATGTCTGTGACGCAGTTGTTCAGTACCGAGATAGCACTAACCTGGTCAGGTGTGAAAGACGGGTAGAGCTGGGTATCATCAGCATAGCAATGAAACCTCAGCTCATACCATCTTACAATGTCTCTGAGGGGTAGCATATATACTGCGAATAACAAGGGGGAAAGCACCAAGCCCTGAGGCACCCTGCATGGCAGAGAGAAGGCACCGGATGAAAACAAACCCGAGACCACACTCTGCGTTCTCCCTTCGAGGAAAGATGAAAACCATCTGAGGACTGTACCCAACAGCCCACAAGTGGACCTCAGACATTCGAGCAGAACCCCATGATCCACAGTATCAAAAGCTGATGATAGATCCAGGAGAACCAAGATAGAATGGTGTCTCTGATCTCTCACCATCAGGAGATCATTGAGCACCCGAACCAGAGCAGTCTCAGTACTATGCCTCTTGCGAAAACCAGACTGGAGAGGTTCGTATAAACTATGGATGGTCAAATGGCTATCCAATTGAGCCGCCACAACTTTCTCAATAACCTTCCCCACGAAAGGGAGGTTAGAGATTGGCCTGTAGTTTGCTAGGTCATCCAGCTCTAAAGATGCTTTCTTCAGAAGGGGGGTCACCACTCCCTCCTTCAGAGAGCTAGGAAACACTCCCATATCTAAAGAGCAATGGATAATCTGAGCTAAGACCGGGCCGATGATCTCGCTACAACCCAAAATAAGGGAGGTAGGGCCAGGGTCTAATCTACAACATGTGGGATGCATCTCATGGACAATCCTCATAGTGTCTACGAGATCCGGCAGGTCAAAGGGACTCCAGGAAACACCGGGCTCTGTGACAGGACACCGATCAACTGCAACATCCTTAGAATGAGGTTGAAGGCACCCCCTCCTGATGTCTTCAACCTTATTCGCAAAGAATCGAGCGATCTCCTCACAATCAATTTGAGTAATAACTCAACGGATCTACTGACAGGCTGGGTTGCACAGTCTGTCAACAGTTCTGAAGAGCTGAGCCAGTTGATTCCGTGTGACAGAAATTTCCCTGGACAGGAATTCTGCCTTCTTATGGGAAATTGCTGTTTGGTAGAGTTTATAATGCTCTAGCAAAATAAGGTGGTCGGCATCGGTGGTGGTCTTCCTCCAATGATGCTCCAACCTATGCCCCATCCTCTGCAACCCTCTCAGAGCCCCATCAAACCATGGGGCGGTGGGACAATGTGGAAGGGGGCAAACACGGACTGGTGCAATCTGATCGAGTGCTACCGAAATGGCCCTATTATAGGCCACTACCAGCTGCTCAGGATCAGTGCAAGACTCGTCCAACAGCGAGAGGTCAATAACCACCATCAGGTCTTCAGGGACCACATGCCACAATGGGCGGTACCTGACCAACTCCACAGGGGCTGACCTACCCAGGGGGCCCTCAGAATTGAACCCAACTGAATAGTGATCAGACCAAACGACTGGTTCCACCACCAAATCGGAAGCTTCGATCCCCAGGAGGAAGACCAGGTCAAGAGAGTGACCTCCCTTGTGTGTAGCTGAGGAAACAACCTGTGTAAAGCCCAGGGATGTCATCTCCTGGAGGAAATGTTTACCAAAAATTGAAGATTCATCGTCGACCCAAGCATTGAAGTTGCCCAGAACCATCAGTCTGGGCGACTCCAAGGCCATGTCAGTGGCAAAATCTGCTATTTCCTGCAGAAAAAGCTTCTCATCACCTGTTGGATGATAAATGAGGGCAATCCTGCACCCTAAATTTAGATAGATAGCTTGGATAGATAGACATTCATTGCAAAAAACTTTGTTAATGCACTAGTTAGGGTTAAACCAACAATGGCGTTTGGGCTCCCAACCCTAATGTCCCACCCTCACCGCCATCCTGCAGGCAGCAACAGGAAAAAACAATGTTATTGACCACTCCTGCATCAGGCCTTGGGGTTGTCAGCCCTAATGCTCACCTAATTCCATCAGTAAAGTATCAGAGATGTGTACAATATATGAGAATGGGGTGAGCAGTATGGCTGACAACCCCAAGGCATTCTCCATGCCTGATCTGCAAAGACACATGAGAGGTGGAATAGTAATGGTGTTTGCCATTGCTGCCTGCAGGGTGGGAGTGGACTTTGGAACAGATTTATATTTTTTTACCAAACCAGTGAAAGGCATGTCTGTGGGCCAAGCCATTTCTATGCTGAATGTTTCAGACCAAAATTCCAAACCATCTGGAAGCTAGGTGTTGACAAAAAAACAGCGAAAAATAGCAATTTTTTAAACATTTTTTTTACTATCTGCATCTTGTAATCTGCACATAACTGGAACAAAACTTGGCAAGTCAAGAAATCTTACCTCCAAGACTGCACATGCAAAAGTTTGTGAACATCCATTGAATGGTTGTGAAAATATTAAAGTGCAAATTTTGATGTTTAACATAGAAAGCCCTGCTCAACCCCTAACTATAGTGGGGCTACTGCACCACTATATTATGTATATATTAGAATGCACAAGAAACAGAAGCTTAATAAGTTCCCCCCTTTTCTTAGTTATAATGCTCTGGAATGCCAGAAATGGGGCTTATAAAATGATTCAGCATAAGAGAAAATAAGAAGTTAAAAGCATAAAAAAAAGATTTTGATATCATGATAGCAGGCATGTAACCTGTTCATTTGAAATTATGAATTAAAAATATGAAAATTTAGGTGGCCTGGTGGTGCTGAGGGTTGAGGCACTGGATGTCACACCTCATGCTACACCGGTGCCCCTGGTTTGGGAACGGACTTGGGCTGCCGGGGGTCGGTTGAGGGAAGGAGGATCAAGCATCCCAATGGATGCTCTCCTCCTGGAGTGGGATTCCTGGGGTGCTTAGCGGCACCCGACGCACCGATGTTGGTGGAAGTATGGGCATCTGGCGCACAGGCAGCTCTTCAGAGTCGGGGTGGGGAGGACGCTGAGGGTATTTGACGATGGCGTGCATCAGCACATCATCTGTCTGGATGAAAGTCCTGTGTGCCAGCGTCCTCAGAGGTTCGGGGACTGGGAGAAAAACCAAAGGCAAAAAATCTCACGGTCCCACACAGAATGACACTAGGGTACACACTACGTCGGGACCCCGGCCAAAAAGACCCGAGGAATTAATTCCTCAGGGCAGGGGCCAGGAGAAAGTAAAAATTAAAAAAGAAAATTAAATACTCAGTTTATTTAAACCTTTTTTTCTGTTTTATTACACAGCCTTAATTGGTTCTGAGGAAGGGACAAATTAGTCCTGAAACATTAAGTATGAACTTCATTAAGGGACAGTGAGGAAGAACTCCTGGAATTCCAGCAAAGATTTAAGAACTTCCCCCTGCCCACATTAGTCAAAAAATGGAATACTCAAAAGAAATAATTAACTTCTTACACACCACCATCATACTGAAGCAAGGTAGAATGAACATGCCAGTGTACAGAAAACCCACAGACCATTTTGGCTACCTCCACTACTCCAGCATCCACCCTCACCATGCAGAAGAAGGGATTATCTCTAGCCAGGCCCTATAAAACCAAATGATCTGCTCTGAAGAGATAGATCATGACAATAATTTGTATACACTACACAGATCCTTTGCAAAACAAAAATATTATCCCTGCAGTACTGTGAAACAAACTGCATGGGCCACTAGAGTACCATGGCAGAACCCATTAGCATACAAAGAAAAAAGAACCCACAATTGGGAACCACTGGTTGCCAAATGCAATACCTACCGTAGCATTATCCGGACTGTCTTGAAAGACTTATAGCTTCTTCTGGATGATAATTTCTACTTATCTGAAGTCTTCCCTGAATCAACCAGTTCTGGCATTCAGGCAGCCTCCAAACCTACCTATCAGTAGCAAATTATGTAAAAGTGACACTGAGGAACCTGGTACAAGAAGTGCTATGGTCCAAGATGCAAAATCTGCACACATACTGATGAATGCAACAGTGTATATTCCCCACACACTGGGAAAGATATAATATTAAGGGTGTGCATAGCTGTGACACAAAGAATCTGATATATTTGATCAGGTGGAAAAAGTGCACAAAATGCTTGATGTATAGGTGAAATTAGCTAGACCCTAAGAGCACAAATAAACCTATATAGATTCACAATACAACACACAGACATGCAGGCACCAGTGGGAAAACATTTCTCCCAGAAAACACACATGCTGCAGGATTTGACAGTCGCAGTACTAAATGACAAATTTAAAGTCATTCAAGAAAGGAGACTGTGGGAAATAAAATTCATAACAATGCACAAAACTCATGAATGTGGACTGAACAGAGAAAAGGTGCTTGCCACCCATTAGAATCTGCACTTGTAATTTTTTCTAAAGTTAAAACATTCAAAACCTTTGGATTATTTGAAGCAACAGTGTGTGTTAATCAGTAACAAAAAAGCAAACAAACAAAAAATCATTATGAAGATTTTTGGCAAGAATATATTTCTTACATCGTATGATTCGCCCTCTACATATTTTTGATTTTCTTGGATATTTGGAAAACAAATTTTATTGCTAATTTCATTGAAGGAAAAGAAGAGGTACGTTGGGTATACTGATGTGGTTTCCAGCAAAACATTGTTAGAAAAACTAAATCATGCGTTTGTTTGTTTTTTCTTTGTATATTTTAGCCTATATGTAACTATATCTGCTGGACTATATTTACCTTCTAACTGCTGCTATCCTCCCTGAGACCCCATGTAAACAAGGTACTGGTTGGAGTAATTTCAAATAAATAAATTAATTAATAATGACTAACAAATACTGCTGTTTAAAAAGCTTGATTTTAGGGAAGCTCTTACAATATAATCATCTAACCAATTTATAAGCATCTTGCTGTCACCTTCAGTCCTGGGAAAGGAGTCTTCATCCCCAAGATAATTTATAACATAATTCTTTGAAGACTGTCCTTGCTGACTATGCATACATCATTTTATATATATCTCTTCTGTTAGGATATGTCCTTGTCAACAGATCTGTCATATTCAGATGCAAACAGCTTATTTACAAGTGAATTACATAAATATATCCTTCTAGCTAGTACTAAGGTCTCTGCATAAAATCTTCTCCAAATCACTGTATTCTCCCAACACCTGAAGACAGGCAAACTATTACCCCTGAAGAAACAGTGTTTGCACCATGCTAATTATTTGCATGCCCCAGTGTATGGCAGTGCATGATGTGCTATAATAAAGGAGCCTTTGGAAACGAGTCTATGACTCAAAGGGTTGTAATTTCAAGTTCCTAAATAAATAAATAAAAATAAAGGGCACAGATAGAGTTGCACAAAACTGATTGCTGCCTAGCACCAATGCAAATGACTACATTGGCACGGTACATGAATGGACTGGCATATTGCAAGGGTTTTGGCAGTGCTAACATTCTGGCAGTACTGCACTAGTTAATGATGTTGAAAACCTACTTTTAACACTGTGCACCATGCTGCTTCCCATCATCTCTGGTGCCATGCAAAAAAAAAAAAAGAAACATCTAGCTCCCCTCCACCATCACTGCATCCCAATCCCTGGCCGCGAGACTCCCCCCATCCTTGCCTGATCCTTGTCACAACTGTTATGAAATATTATAAATCCCCCTGGTAGTCTAGTGTCCTCCACCTTTTTCCAAGCTCATTTGTATAAATTCCTCCCTTAACCAGTGCCTTCTACCAGTAACTCTTCACCAACATCAGTGTAACCCACTCCCCAACAGTCAGCACTTACCCTCCACTCACCACCATTGCTGGTCGCCATCTGCACATAAGTCCAATATTAATAGACTGATCACATGGATGTACACTACAGATTATCAGCACGGGTCTTGCAGGACAGCATTTTAAACTTGGACATGCTGTCCTGCAATACCTGTGTCAATAGACAGTACTTCTATCAAAAGACCTGCATCGATGGGCTGTACTTCTATCACAAGACCTGAATTGATGTACTTCTATCACCAGATCTGTGTAAATAGACTGCACTTCTATCACAAGACCCAAACTGATGTGTCTTATTATCACAAGTCCTGGGTTGATTGATTATACTTCTATGACAAACCTGTACTGATAGACTGTATTTCCATCACAAGACCAGTATAGATGGACTGTACTTCTCTCACAAGACCTGTATTAATAGACTGTACTTTTATCACAAGACCTGTATCAATAGGGTATACCATGATAAGAGCAAAGGAATATGGGTGAAGTAATTATAGCGAGGACAAAAGAGCGACTGTGTTGTTGGTGACATGGGTTTAACAGCTCATGGTGTATTCGGTAAAGTTGTGAGATAGTGTAAAGTAAGTGTGATGAAATTGAAGTTGGTTGTTTTGTGGCAGGAACTTGTGGGGTTCTATAGCCTAGTGGTTAGAGTCAGTAGCTGTGTGTCTGTTGTCTAGGTACAGCAGACGTGGGTTCGATACCTGTGGTGGTGTTTTTTATTTTCTTTCATTTGTGTACTGTACTTCAATTTTTATTTTCATGTTTCACTGTGGTTCATAGCCCCCTCAAGTTCTGTTCCTTACCCCCTCCTGACTTTGTCCCCCTTCCTGAATTGCATCCCCCCAACTTTGTCTCCCTCCCCAAGTTGCAATCCCCCATAGTAGGCATTGTCTCCCCCCAGGTTTCTCCCCCTCACTGAATTGCGTCCCCCATGGAGTTTGTTATTTTAATTTGGGGGGGCACTGGGGGCCATAGCTTCCTGCAGAAAAAGTTGGTACACATTTTTTTTTTTTAGCTTTTGTTGACCGGGTAAGTGCACTAGACAAATCCTGCCTATTTTCAGGCACGACCCGGGGGAAGGGGATACAGATGAATGCCAACTGACCTTGAACCAGATTAAGCTGTTGGTGGTATTTTTAGTGAATGAGGAAATTTACCCAGGACACCGGGAAATTCCACTCTTTTCGATAAGTGCCATGGGATCTTTAACATCCACCTGAACTACCACCAATCCAGGCAGATGGGACCTCGTTTAACGTCTCATCGAAGAACGGCACCTCAGAAATGCAGCACCCCTCTCATGCTGCATTACAGTGTCAGTACTGGGATATTAACCCAAGTGCCAGATGTGGGAACTGAACCCACAGCCCTCTGATCTCCCAGCCTCAGAGGCGAGTGTGCTACCTACTGAGCCACTGACACTGACATCACCCCCCCACACAGAAAGTTAGCACACATCACTATTTGTGGAGCACACTGTAATGCTCATCGCCATTTTGGTTTTTGGTGTTATGCAGTCACTGTTTTTCTCAGCACCATTTTGTAGCCACTCTTTTTACATAGAACCTATTAATAGACTGTACTTGTCACAAGATGTGTATTGATAGACTGCACTTCTATCACAAGACCTATATTCACTGACCTACACAGCCAGTATAGTGTTATGCTTATGTAACTGTGTCAGTTTTGGTTGTGGCCGTTTGCACTCTCTATTCCAGAGGAATTACCACCCTGTAGGGGTACTAAAGCAAGGAACTCTCGGAGAGGGTTCCACCCCTAGATGTGCCACGGGACGATTCCCATGACTAAAGGTACCTTAGGAATCCCCCTAAGGACAGAGCACTGCCTCTGGAGGAGAAGGGGAAGATGGTGGGGCAAAGCAAAATGTTTCACAGTGAGGCTCAGAGGAACTGCTTATATAGTTTAGGAAGTGGGAGTGGCTGGCTGCTTGGTCACCGAACTACAGACAAAGCCTTTCAATTCACTGACCTACGCAGCCAGTATAGTGTTTTGCTTATGTAACTGTGTTAGTTTTGGTTGTGGCCGTTCACACTTTCTATTCCAGAGGAAATACCACCCTGTAGGGGTACAAAGGCAAGGAACTCTCAGAGAGGGTTCCACCCCTAGAGGTGCCACAGGACGGTTCCCGTGGCTAAAGGTACCTTAGGAATCCCCAAAAGAAATGTAGTATCATCCCCAATAGGAGACAACATGATGCGTATGAGCAAGCAGTAACAGTGACATAGAAGTAGTAACTGCAACATAGTAGTAGAGAAGAATAGTGATGGCTTGCATTGAGAGAAGGGGATCCCCTAAGGAGAGAGGGAATGGCAGGACATCCTCCACCTCCATCCAACAATGGAACCTATCTAAGGAAACTAGGGGAAAACACTATGCTAACTAAGTGTTATGACCTAAGGCAACGAAGGAGAGAAAAAAAACCCTTTGAGAAGGAAATCTCTGGGGATCCAAGGCCTAGGTCGCCTTCCCTCCAGGCTTGGGAAGATGTATTTAGTGACGGCTCTGCAGCTGCAATTTGGAAAACCCAATTAAAGAGAGGTGGAAAATATTCCAATTTGGAGGAAGGCTCTCACTCAAACCCTCTAGCGGGAATGTCGTGGAAGGTTGCGAGAAAACTCTGCAACAATACGAGCATCCAAGGCGCAGGACGAGAGTAATAACTGTTGAGGCACTCACCTAGCCTACCCACCCTAAATCAAACCAGGTGAACCAGAGGCAGTCATGGGGAGAATGCGGTGAAGGTGCCTTGCTAGGGAAACCACTAATGTCAATGGCCAACCATTATAGTGGAACACTAGAGTCAAAGGAGATCATCGTAACCACCCTTCACCGCTAGTCTTAAATTCTACACCTGGAACTGCTGTTGCGTAGCAGGCAGCTAAAGTAAAATCCGGGGTGAGGACATTCCCAGCTATGGGCCAGGTGAGAAGGATCCCACCCCAAGCTGGACATGCTCGATGATGCGGACTAAATGCAGAGCAAGACCGTTAGCTGCAGGAACCTGCGCCAAATTAGAATGGCTGGCATGCCCCAGAATTGATTGAGAGCTGTAAAGCTAGTGAGCTGAATGAGCACAGCATGCTGAGATCGTAATGAGCATTGAGTGCTGAGACCTTGCAAGGTCGAATGCAGATTGAGAGCAGTAGAATCCCAGGCTGAAGCCGAGGGGATGGCACTAGGCATGAAGCAATGGTTTGCTTAAGCAAGGAGCAACGGTTGTGTAAGCAAGTGTGGACCTGATAGGTCAGTAAGCAACAGTAGTAATAGGTGGACCTGCATAACAACTGTATAGCAAGTAAACAGCACTGAGTTAGGGGCAAGCCAGCCAGACGTGAATAGCCAAATCAAGGTGACAAACTCTGAGGATCTTCGGCGGTGAAGACAGGATGTAGAACAGAATTAATTAACCACATAGGCCATGACCACCCAAACTCCTCCCAGTCCCTGCCGTAGGACAAACAAGGAAGTGATGAAAGGCTGAGAACCACATGCAGATATAAAGCTAATTTAATAGCCTCAGCAGGAGCTTCAGCTAACCTCAGAGTAAACAAGGTACAATAGGAATGGGTGTAAACAATGCAGCAGCAAGAAGCAAGTAGGCCTGTACAGCAGTAGTAAATAAATGAGTACACTGAGTTGTAAGTGCAAATAAAGGTGGCATAATGCTTTTAAGCATTGACAAACAGGCAGTGCAATGAGATTGCAGTAATGAGGTAAGTACAACAAGCATGAGTAAGCTAGGTTCAAGTAATCTGAGTCAGGTGAGAGCAATAAAATATGCCACATGGACCAGCTATAGTTGAGTAACTGAAAGCTAGCATTATGAGCTCTGAATAGCAGTATGCTAGGAGCCTAGAAAAGCCCCCCCAAAAAGGAAGGAAGCATACAAACCAAAACAGGAAAACAAACACAGAAGCCCTGCAGAGACAAGCAAGGGGTGGAGGGGGGAGCTCCAACCAGGGAGGCCCGACCAGCTCAGGGAACAAACCGGCAGAGCTTTTGGCTGCAAAGACAAAATGCTTCACAGTAAGGCTGAGAGGAACTGCTTATGTAGCTCAGGAAGTGGGAGCGTCTGACTGCTTGGTCACCGAACTACAGGCAAAGCCTTTCAATTGATGTAGTTTTATCACTATCAAAAGACCTGTATGGATAGACTGTTCTTCTATCACAAGATCTACACTGATAGACTGTAATTCTGTCACAAGACCTATACCTATAATGACCAGCCCACTGGCACAGCGGCATGGCATCTGTCTGTGATGCCAATGACCTGGGTTCAGGAATTGGCCCGAGTGTTGGAAGGCCAGCCGGGGGGGGGGGAGGAAGATTCAGCATCCCAGGGACTGCTCTCCTTCTCTGGGAGGAGGGATGGGGCTACTGCTGGTACCTGCCTAACCCCTAGTGAAGGTTGGGGGCCTGGAGCACCAGGGCATGTGCACAGGAGTGGCGGGCAGATGCCGAAATAAACCCTAGTGTCATTGCATGTTCACCATTCAGTGGGACAACAAAATGTGGAAAATGACCAGGGTGCAGCCGAGAAGGAGCCAGTGTCTCCCAGGCCCTGCACTGGCTCACGGAACCCTTTTCTCACCAGATTCATTCATCGGTGGGTGCCTCCCACTGTCAGACCCCCGCCACAGGGGTCTAAGCAGTGGGGGAATCTAGAGCCGAGGGCCTTCACCAGATCTGTTCCTCTTGTGGCGTGGCATCCCCCAATGATCCTGCCACAGGAGGTAAGATGTGGGGGAAGCTTCAGGAGATAAGTCCCTGTGGGCCAGGTCATGGGGCAGGGGTCGGTGAAGGACAGGGCTGCATCATGTTGGCAAAAATAGAATGCAAAAAAAAAAGACATGTACTGATAGACTGCACTTCCAGCACAAGACCTGTATAGATGGACTGTACTTCTGTCATAAGATGTGTATTGATAGACTGTACTTTTATCACAAGACCTGTATGGATAGACTGTATTTCTATCACAAGACCTGTATTGATACACTGTACTTCTTTCACAAGACCTGTATCAATACAGTGCACTTCTATCACAAGACCTGTATCAATAGACTGTACATCCATAACATCAGTCTATCAACTTCCATGTAATCCATTTATTAATACTGGCCTTGCAGGCAGATGGAGGCTGGCCATGGTTATGAGTAGAGGTTAAGTGCTGGCTGCAGGGATTGATAACTGGTGTTGGTGGCAGGGTACTGGACAGGGATTGGGTATGGTGAAGTGCTACTAGACTACCAGAGAGAATTATAATATTTAACAACAGTTCTGACAGGGATTGGGTGAGGGTGCTGGGGTCACTAGAATATGTGGGAGAGTTATGTTGTTTAATAACAATTCCAACAGGGATCAGGTCAGGGTTGGGGACAGTGGTTGCCTCTCTGTGCAATGCCTTCATGCATAAAAGTGTAGAGGCATTGTGCAGAGATGGTACTGGCTGCATAATGACATGCAAATGTCCGCTTAGGGCCTGTCATGCCTTATGAGGTCATTATCGTGTTTACCTTTAAATGTGACAACCAGGAACAAAGGCCCTAATCTGTTTTCAGCACACTAGCTCCCTTTGCTCCTGGATATCTTCATGTGACCAGCAAGGGACTGTGCACTGCACCTTGTCACTTTGTGCAGCAATACCACAGCCCCAGTATTCATACATGCACTGTGTACCAGCCATGGCCACAATGCATATACAAATACATCCCGATTAGGGCAGCACAGTTTACATGGTGGAATCAGCCACCTTTGAATATCTGGCCAGTGTACTGGGACAAAAAATGAAATCACATCACCCCCCATCCTCAGCTGCCTGATTTGGCAATACTTTTCTTTCAGGAATCAATTTAGGGTTGACTCAGACTTCTACAGACTGATTGGGTAGTCGGCCTAGTATCATCAGTGTCACAGAATGCTCTGCCACTTCCCTAATAGTCCCATGCACCTTGTGCTAGCACAGGCAGCTGACTTACTGAAGTAGAAAGAGGAAGGCATGCTGTAGATTAACAAGAGAACTCTAACTGGCAAGACTGGACTGACTAACACTGCCCCCATGCCCAAATTATATATCGAGGTGGGAGGCACCATTCAGTAAAATGCACTTTGAGGATTGGAGTAGTGGTATCAGACTAGGGGAAGTTTGATTTAAAGATACTGTTGGCTTCTGAAACAGTGCCATAAGATAGCATGTTTTTATTATTAACATACTGGAGGAAAAGGGAGGAGGTGGATGGTGGGAAATGACTGAGGGAAGGGAGGAAGGGAGACCAGGGCTAGCACCAGACATCTTGGGAGGGATAGTGAGTTTTTATTTATTTAGTTAGTTGTTTTTATTCTCCCAAAATATGTATACAGTGTACATATATATATATATATGTATTTATCTGAATACTCCCAAATAGGAACAAATATTCAGTACTATGATCTGAATATGGTATACACTTCTATTCATATTATTTGGGAATTAATATTGGGAACTTTCATACCTCTTACACTGCTGTTATCCTCTATCTTGTGTGACAGAGGATGCTACCATATTTGCTATCTATTGTATCTACGGTGACCTTGGTTACACCACCGTTGCTGCTATGCTTATTGTGCTCAGCTATTTCTCGCCATTTTCTATTTTATCTACTGTGATAATGTTACCCTCTCTTTACTGTAGTGTTGTCATTGTATTGTATTATCATGCTGTCAGTGTTTTATTGTCTTGTACTCTTCCAGGCTGTGCCCTGACCCCATGCCAAGCACTCTCTAGTATCCAGTGGCACATCCTCCCTCCCTCTCCCCAGCCCCATTAAAAAACCCTCACTGGTGTCCAGTCATGCCTTCTCTAGAAACCTGTCCCATGCCAAGGACTCCCTGGTGTCTACTGGCACACCCCCTTCTTCCCCTGTCCTGTGCCATACACTCCTTTATATATATTGGGACCCCTCCCCAAGTTTAACCCCTTCTCCATATTGAACACCAAACACCTCCTCACACCTTCACACCTAGTTACCACATAAGAAATACTTGCTGCATCTTGGTAAACAAAACATTCCAATCTTACTCACTAAAGACAAATTTGGTAATTTGTTATATGGCAACCGACTACTGAGGTGTAAGAAGGACTGATACTCATTGCCATGGGGAGACAGGGACAGTGGGTGATAAAGGGGGAGTTCATGTACACCTGAGAGGGTAGGTTAGCATCAGGAATAGTCTCCAGTGTTGCCTTTGAACTTAGGGGATGGTGGAGTTGGTGGTGCCAGAACTGGAGATGAGCTCTTGATGACACCTTTGAACTTGAGGGATTATGGCACCAGAGATAGGCTCCCGGTGCCATCTTTCAGCTTTCAGGGAGAGGTATTTTGAAACAAAGGGAATGAGTTTACAGAATGACCTTTGAATTTTAGCAGTGAGTGATTACATTTTTTTGGGTGGAGTGGGAATTTGAGTGACAGAAGTAGATAGGGGGTAGGCACAATAATGGAGGATTGGCAGTCAAGAAGAGTCTTGGATCAGAACCCGAAAGTCAGAAAGAGTACTGTGTATGAGTTGATGCCCATCAGTAGACTGTCAGCTCAGTTTGGAGCTCAGGTCACAGTGGTGGGTGCAGGATGTTTAGAGTAATGTTGCAGACAGAATGGAAGAGGGTGTCCACTCTAGTTAAGCAGGACTTTGGTGCTGACACTGTAGATGATGTCACACTAGTCAAGGACAGCAAGATTCATTTTGTGTAGCTTTCCTTTCTAACAGTAGTGGTAAGGCATGATTTGCTATGGTGAAGGTAATTAAGAATTAGATAAGTGAGTCACTAGCAACTTCAATTTGACTTTGAATTGGGCTCCATAAAGTCTGTTCAGCTTTGATCATCTGGCAGAACCACTTTGGCTCCCTATGCAGTACTGGCATGGAATAAAGCACACTACAAATGGGAAGGTGTTTAAAAAAACTGAGGTCAGCAGCTAGTATTTATTACTGTAACTTACTTGTGGCAGGTGGTGTTGGCATTCCACAGCTATGGATTACTCTGAGGTGTTCTGACAGTCTGACACCTAGTTAGGCTACCATGGCCTATTGCTGAGCTACACTAATAGTTACTATTCATTACTGAACTGAAGACTGGTGGGCAAATGACTACCCATGTAGTCTGTGCTTTAACTCCATACCAATGACTATATTCTCTTTGGTCTCAGAGATTGTCAGAGTATTTAATAATTAATAATTAATATTAGTAATAATAACTTTATTTAATTGAGCGCCTTTCACAGTATCAAGGAGCTTCACAAATTCACAGATAATTCAATAAAACATAGTTAAAATCACAGCAAATCAGAAAATGCCTTACTCCATAAGAATGTCTTCAGTGCCTGCTTAAAGCTCCCCACTGTCCTGCACTCCCACAGCTGATGGGGCAGAGAATTCCAGAGGGTTGGGGCAGCAAACATAAAAGCGCGTACCCCAGATGAATTCAAACTAACCCTCGGAATCTCCAGCAACCCCTCGTCAGTCGAGCGGAGCTGTCAGACAGAGGTTGTAAGGAGTCAGACGCTCTTTCAAGTAGTCAGGACCAAGTCCGTGTAGGGCTTTGTAGGTTAGCAAGCCTACCTTAAAGGCAATCTGCCACTGAACCAGCAGCCAGTGCAGATCGCGCAGCACTGGGGTAGTATGAGATCTTCTAGATACCCCAGCCAATAAACTTGCAGCAGCGTTCTGCACTAGCTGCAAGTGGTGGATATCACCCCCAGGAAGCCCTAAGTAAAGGGAGCTGCAGTAGTCAAGGCACAGAATTATGTATTTAAAACATAAACATAAATGGAAAGATATTACCCTTCACACTATTTTGATATCCATGAATGGAGAGTTTTTGGTGATTTTTTTCTTTCTCTTTTTTTTTGGTTTACTTTCTTATATAAATTAAACTCATTTTGAACAGCCACTGTCTACTGGCAGCTAAAGTAAACTTGTAGATAACTGACTACATGAGGTCAGACTGCAAACTGTGTGCTTGTGCAGTTGATCACTTATTCCATTGCCATCCCTTTCATGGTGGGTGTGGTAGGGTGATGGATCTTAATTAACTGATATTGATGCTATGTGAGTGACACACATGGACATAGTGAGCTTGTCAGTGATAACATGAAAGTCATTGTAGTGTCACCAGTGGGATGATTTGTGAGGGAGGTGTGTATCTATGAAGTCATTGTGCTGCCACTGCTGCTAGGAGTGGTGAGCTGGACTACGGTGTATGTGCCAGTAGGATTCCAAGGTGACTTGTCACCAAAAGGAGTAGGGGTAGGGGTGGGAAACAGAAGTGCGTGTCACTTGTTGAACATGTAATTAATTGAACAGATAGTTAAAGTTGCTGCATATTATGCTGAGTCTGAGAAAGGCTGAGAATTCAAGAATCTCTGGAGCACTGAGCATTGTGATGAGGTACTATCCTATGTTGCACTGAAATATCATTCAGAAGCAACTGATGATGGACAGCATCCAAAAGTACAAAGACTACTGTATTTAGACAGTGGTGGCCAAATGACTTTCCTGTCTTGCCAGAATTTGATTGGATCACTGTTTCTGCTAGACTGTGCTTCTGCTAGATAGGCCTACATCATGTATTCTATAGAGCATGACTGAGTATACCTGCAACATATCTGAACAATACCAACATTCAATATTTAAAAGCTCCGCTATATCCTTCATTGTCTCAGAATCCTCACTATCCAAGTCTTAGATGTTTTTACACTCATGTTTGGCACAGACACTACAAGAAGACAGCAGATGAGGCAAAGAAAGAGAAATATATCCAGAAGGTTGTGTATGCACATGTTTGCTTTGACATTGCATTTACTACACAAAATTCATTTTAGGAGGAGGTTTGTGACCATGGCATCATAATAAATAGTACTATACTACTATTATAGCAACATATGTTAGCTGTGTGCTATTTTGAATTATTTACTATTATTGATATGCCAAGAAAACATAGTAAGTTTTACATGATGGAGGATGATGAAGAGGATTTGTTGCTTTCAGAACCAATCAACTTTCATGGTTTTCATTTTATTGTATTGTTACGGTATAATAACTGGGAAGTGTTGTCTCCCATAGGGAAACTCAGTTATAATTCACCATTATAACTAGCAGGTTATAATGGAGAAGATGCACCCAGTGTCCTTCACTCCATGCATGCCTGCACTGCCTTCCTTGTGCACACAATATGCCTCAGCCTGATCGCACTATTGAACTAGTGCTACAAGAACCACTGGCCATACTGTATTCTATAATTGCTGCATTATGTTCTTAAGGTGAGAAAATACTACCCAGCAGTTATATGAAACAAAACTTATGGAGATGTGTAAAATGAGAATTTTACACACACTGTCAGTGCGGGATGCTTTTACAAACCCTGAGGCATCCCACACCTCAAGTGCATGTAAAATTCTCATTATACACACCTCCTAACATATTATTCTATATATTATTATTCTTTTTATAGGCTGAAAAATGTGATTCATTATGGAGGGAGGATGATGAGGAGCAATTGTTTTTTTTTCAGAAACAGATAACTTCTACAGGTTTTATTTTAATTATTCTTATTTTTTCCTTAAATGTATGCTGAGAAAATATTATTTTTAGTGGAGTGTGGATGATAAAGATGATTGTTTTCAGAACTAGTTGACTTCTATGGTTTTTATTTTGATGTAAACAAATGTATCCAAGATTCATAAATCTGGGAATGCAGGGAGACCTATAACACTTGGGAATGGTACCCTGACAAAGGGGATCTCTAGTTTTAAAGAAACCATTTTAAAACCACTTGTCACAGAAAGGGACAGCTATATTCAGGACACTACACATTTCTTATGTAAACATTATGGGCTGGATTCACAAAGCTTTCTGAAGGTGCAAAACCTTCCCTAAGTCCCCAAAACTGCCATAGCTATGGAAACAAAGGGGCATTTGCACTGAGTGCTATTCACAAAACCCTCTGCAGCTGTGGAAAACAGCACTAAGGACTGTGGGAAAAAGTACAGCTGTTGAAGTCCCTGAGGTAAAAAAGGTGTGAGATAAGTAAGGCACAGCCCATGAAAGGCTATTCACAACCAGTTTTTTTCCACAGTTGCGGAAAAAATGTTACACACAGTGGAATGAGGTGTAACTCTCCCTCAGCAAACTGCAGTAGTGCCCCAGCAATTAGAATCAATTAAGGTGGAGGTGAGGCACAGGTAACAGCATCCCAGATAGTATAACAGTGGCTGCTGTAACAGCAACAAAAGCGCACATTGCCATGATATGGCAACAGGCAACAACCACCAGACACAGTGCAGTCTATGATGGATCCCCACAGGCAGTACAGCCAGGCCAGCCTTCAGTGAGTGCTACCCATGCAGGCAACAGGAACACCCCAGGGAGGGAGGGCCAGCAGTGACAGTTGGCGACTATGGTGCTATGGTATTGCTGATACCTGTGGTGCTATAGTGGTCCCAGTTGAGGGACTGGTTGCTGGTCTCTTTGTGGGTGTGTTCAGCTTCATTCTATGGCAGCCCTGCTAAAGTCTGCTGTTCCAGCTAATTAAGTTCACTGTTGCTGTGCCTCCTAAGCTATTTCTGCAGCTACGGATCTGCAGTTGTGGATTTTCAGCACGTGTGCAATTTCCACAGGGGCTGAAATTCCACAGCTGCGGGGATTTTACAAAATTCTGCACCTGCTCAAAATTTCTTTATGAATATTACGCAACTGTGTTTCCGCAGTGCTGAAGGTCTTTTTCCCCGCAGCTGCAGGATTTTTGGCTTTCTTTGTGAATCTTGCTCAATGTTTTTAAGGATTTACTGCCTAATAACATCTTAGCAAAGATGGATGCGACCTCCCTCTACACTAATATCCCACATACTGAAGGCATTTCGGGCTGTCTTAAATACCTACTACAGAAAGCACAGCACCAAGACATCTGCCCAAAATTCAATGCAAGACTTGATGAATTTATTCTGACCCACAACAACTTCAGTTTCAATGATAAACATTATGTTCAAATTATGGAAACAGCAATGGGCACCAGGTTCGCTCCACATTATGCCAATCTTTTTATGGCAACTTTGGAGGAGGAGGATGTCCTGAAACAATGTACACACAAACCACTTGCTTATTTCCGATATATTGATGAGTTATGTATAATTTGGACAGACAATACTTACACACTCAAAAAATTTCATCAGGATCTTATCAGCCTCTGCCCATCCATTACACATTCCCTCAAGTACTCGGATATCAGTGTTAATTTCCCTGGACACCATAGTTACCATCAATAATGGAACCTTGCAGACCTGCATTTACAGGAACTGATAGATAGAGATACTTACACAAAAACAACAATCACCCTTGGTAAACTAAAAAATCTGTAATGTACAGTCAAATGCTTCGATGCCACCAAATCTGTTTGAGTAAGGAGGACAGAGATAAACACCTGACCACACAGGAAAAAAAGCTTTTATTGGGCAAGAACACTTCTCTAGGGAAACTGACAGATCTGTAGAACATGCCATGCTTATGCCAAGAGAACAACTACTACAGTTCAACTAAGTACTTCAGCTTGCTGTCCCTGACTGGGTGTTCTGCACCTTGCTGCGGCCTTGGCTCCCTGCACTGAGCTGGCAGCTAACTGAACCAGTGCCCACCCTGCCAAATCTTCAGCTTGCCTCCTCTGACTGGGAACTCTGGAGCTCACTGTGGCCTCAGCTGCCTGCACTGAGCTGGCCACTAACTGAACCAGTGCCCACCCTGCCAAATCTTCAGCTTGCCACCCCTGACCAGGCATTCTGCAGCTCGCTGTGGCCTCAGCTCCCTGCACTGAGCCA
The DNA here is from genome assembly GCA_016271365.2 of Neoceratodus forsteri. Lineage (NCBI taxonomy): Eukaryota > Metazoa > Chordata > Ceratodontiformes > Ceratodontidae > Neoceratodus > Neoceratodus forsteri. The sequence continues at coordinate 238,994,397 of CM057459.1, read as the reverse complement.
CCCGCTAACTGAACCAGTGCCCGCCCTGCCAAATCTTCAGGTATGCCATAATTTCCAAAGAAGCCCGGCTCCTCAGTTGATTTAGAGGATTGGATGGGTCAGACGGGTCCAGGCTCATACATTGGCTAGTGCTGCTTTCTGCCTCACTTTCATTGGGTTGGAGCCTGCTCCCTGCTGTTCTGAGCTTTGGTACTTGGTCATCTTTCCCGTTCCTGCATTTTGTATTTTAGAGAAATTTTTTGCTGACTGTTCTCAGAAGCTGTGTGGAACTGCTATGCTATTTTTAGTCTACTTGTCTATTTAGTGCTGCTAAACTTTATTCAAATAGCGAGTGATTTTTTCTTTTGCCCTCCATTTTGAATCTCTCCCTGACTTATATTTTTTTTACTTGATTTGAATTATTTTCCTAGTTACTTTGTTTAAAAGCTGTGCTTATTTTAAACCCAATTTGTCTACCATGTGCTGTTAACTTAAGTGATTTCCCAGTATCTGAATTATAATGCTGTTAACCTGAATGATCTCCCAGTCTTTTGATTCTGAATGCTAGTGCAGTCAAATTGTCTGATTTCCCAGTTTTTGATTCTCCCCCATGTCTCTCTAGTTTTTAACCTTTCTGCCTTGCCCTTCCCCAGCTGTGCTCCCATTTTCTGTGAACACTTCATCTACCGCTCTGATTTCTGTCTTTCTCTCTCTGCCTAATATCCCTGATTTTCTCTCTCCAGCCTGTAATTCCTTCTATAACTTAGTGCTATAATACGTTAACCTGCCCTATCCTTCCTCAGCTGTGCCCCCATCTCTGTGAGCGCCTCAGCTTAGCCCTCTGGTCTCAGCCCTCAGTCTTTTCACTTTGCCCATTATCCCTCATTCCATCTCTCTAGCCAGAAATTTCCATAATCATTTTGTTTTCTACTATTTAGTCCACTGGCACCATAGTCCTTGGTGCCCCCCCATCCCCTATACTGCTCCTCTTCCCTGCCTTTCCACCTAGCCCTCCCTCTAGTCAGACTTACTCCCACTTTCTTTTGTCTGTTTCACAGACCCAGCCTCGATCTAACAATTCGGCCTTGCTCACGGGACTAATATTTACTGACTTTAACTGCTTTTTCTCTCCCTTTCAGCTTGCCGTTCCTGACCTGGTGCTCTGCAGCTCACTGCGGCCTCAGCTCCCTGCACTGAGCCAGCCACTAACTGAACCAGTGACCTCCCTGCCAAATCTTCAGGTACACCAGAATTTCAAAAGAATCCTGGCTCCTCGGCTGATATAAAGCATTTGATGGGTCAGATGGGACCAGGCTCATTCATTGGCTAGTGCTACTCTCTGCCCCAATTCCATTGGGTCAGAGCCTGCTCCCTGCTGTTCTGAGCTTTGGTACCTGGTCATCTTTCCCATCCCAGCATTTTGTATTTTAGAGAATTTTTTTTTACCCACCCACCTTCCCCGATCCCCACCTCTGTTAAATACCCTTCCTCCCCCACATGGCACCACCCACTAGCTTCTTTCCTACATATACTTAACTCCTTTAGACATCCTCTTAAAGGTTCCTGCTACAATTTGCATCTCACCGCCATTTTAAATCTGCCAGCACTGCCCTCTTTCTGCATTTTAACTCTAAGTACTTCTAAAGGGGCTAACACTTATCTCTTTCTAAGTTTAACTCTAAGTACCCCTAAAGGGGCTAACACCTATCTTTTCAGCCCATACTGCTGATTACTCTCCCTATTCAAGTGCAAAACTATGGATAAGTTCATAGCACTTGGCATCTAGTGAAAACTGTTTGCCACTGCAGTGAATGCTACCATACTTGCCACTAAAATGCAAGCACTACCCTGGTTGTACTGCCCCATTTTCCTGATCCTCTATTTGGTGATTGGAGTAGACAATGATAGTGTAGAACCCACATCAGACTCCACAACCGGTCCTGCCTCCATTACTGGTTTAAGAAGATTAAGAGGTACAATTTTTGATTCCTGCCTGAGGCAAGCTCTTAAACTTCCACCACATCCCTATAAATCTCAAGCACCTCTCAAAATCCTAACAGCTGCTCTATTATACTGCCATACACTTGTAACTGCCACCATGTACATTAAATACCACAAGGCAATTTCTGCTGTCCTAAACTGGGCTTACTGGTCATGCATACTAAGAAAAGTGATCCTGTTATTGCTACTTATTTCTGGAAACTTGTATCCTAACCCAGGTCCTGCTTCTGCCAGGACCTTCATGAAATTAAGGCACTTCAAGATTAAATCTCCCTAAACATTGGCAGCCTCTTGCCCAGTTAGTGCAATTCCAGGCCTTGGTGGAGCTGTTTAAACCAGACATTATAGCTCTCCCAGAGACTTGGCTCTCCCCTAAGGTCAGTGATGCAATCGTAGCATTTTATGGTTTTACCGTGTTCATGTAGGACTGAATTTCCAAACATGGGGGAGGATGCATGGTCTACCTCAGGAACAATATTTGTGGTCAAGCTCTGCTGAGTAGCATGCACTCTAAGGAGGTGCCAATACTAAATTTAAAGCTCACCGTAGGCCAGCAAAAAGGACTACTGCTTTCCATGGTTTACATACCTCTTGATAAGCAATCCACTGGCTTTCAGCGAGTCCTTTGCAACCTTGAGAGGTCCAAGAATAAAGGGGAACATCTTATTGTTGGTGACTTTAACCTAAACTGGCAATCCCAAGACATGTCAGCAGCCTGGGACCAAATATCAGGACTACAACTCACACAGATGGTTTCACAGACCACCAGGTATAACTACTGAATGGGCATGAGTACACTTATTGACTGGCTCCTCTGCTCATGTTTGGATCATGTCACGCAGAATTCCATGTTACCTGACTCACTCAGTGACCATTCCCCAGTACTGTGTACCTGGACAAATAGATTCACCAAATATTCCCCCCAGGTTTCTAGAAACTGTTCCCTGAGAACTGGGCAATTGGAATCCTTTGGGCATTACCTGAGTCTGAATGACTGGACCCCATTTGACAGAGCCATGGATGGGAACCAAGCCCTTAATTATTTCATTACTACATTTAATAGTTCCTGTGACATATTCACCCCGTACAAAACCAAAAAAAGCAGAGGGTCTTCAAACCCGTGGCTCACAGGCTCCCTTCTGGAACTTATACACCATAGAGACAATCTGTGGCACAAGGCTAAGTCAACTGCATCCCCAGCAGACCTTATTACCTACAAGACTTCCAGAAACAAATGTACAAAGCTTATCCACACTGCCAAGGCCTCCTACTTCAAAGATCTCCTCAGCAGAAGCTGGGGCTCTGATAGGGAGTTTTGGAACTCTGTAAGAATTCTAATGGGTAAAGCCTCCAGAACAACTCCTGATCTGATCATTATAGCTGATGGGGCTCTCCAAGAAGCCAGTGAAATTGTCAGTGCTTTCGACGTGGCCTTCACCAACCTCAGTGCCATGCTATCCAGGGACTACCTCACCACCACATCCCATGGTCAGCTCCACAATACGAATCCACCCTCACCACCTGAAAGTAGCACTCCAAGATTCTACTTCAAGCTGATCACTAGATCTGAAACAATACAGTATGTCAAACAAGTATTAGGAAAGACCAAGATGGGGAATGACCTCATTGACATGAAGCTTATAGCCCTCACCCTTAATGAGATTGCTCACCCCCTTACTAAACTATTTAATGCATTGCTTATAACAGGTGTGTTCCCTGATAAATGGAAGGAAGCTCTTGTCACCCCTGTCTTTAAAGCAGGCGATGCTACCAACCTGTCCAATTATAGTCTCATCTCCATCCTTCCCCTCCTTTCTAAAGTCACAGAAGAGTGGTCTCTGATTAACTCACTGACTACCTGGCAAAGTATAAGCTACTCTGTGCCCAGCAACTTGGCTTCCGAAAAGACCACTCTACCATCACAGCCTTGGTTGACTACACCTTTCAACTCTATGATGCCTTAGACTATGGACTGGTGGTGGGGTCTATCTTTATAGACCTCACCAAGGCATTCGATACTGTCAATCATCCTCTGCTTCTAAACCATCTTAAATCAACAGGTCTGTCCCTTGAGACATTAACCTGTTTGACAGTTACCTGTCACACAGGTCACAATGAGTCAAAATCAATGGCAAGCTCTCTGCACCCAGGGAGGTGAGCCTCAGAGTCCCTGAGGGTCAATACTGCGGCTATTCCTTTTTAGTCTTTTCATAAACCCCTTACCATCTGCCTACCAGGTACACATCGTACTATATGCAGACAATGCAGTATTTTCTGTTGTGGCTAGCAAACAGTCCACAATCACTTCTGAGCTACAAGACAATTTCCATATGATCGAATCCTGGTTCACTACGCATAAGCTTCTGCTCAGCTATAAAAAGACTAAGAGCATGCTCTTCATGGTCCCACAAAACAGGAAAATGTAAGGCCTGCTTCAGGTGCACAACCATAAAGGAGACTCAATAGATCAAATCACTACCTTTAAGTATCTAGGTGTGCACCTGGATGACACCCTTATCTTCGCTGCTCATGTCGACCATGTTGTCAAAACAGCTAATGCGAAACTGGGTGTCCTGTATCGGCCTTGACATTATATGACCCAGGATGCACAGAAGCTTGTTGCGAGTTGTTCAGTTTTATCATCCATAGATTACAGCCTTGTGATCTGCAGAGCTGGCACAGATTCCACCCTGAAAAGAGACAAAACCCTACTCAATAAGGCTTGCCATCTGGTCCTGTGAGCAGACCACCTTACCCATACTGGCGCCCTCTATTCTGGGACATGTTGGCTTCCCTCCACCTCAGGACACAATATTAAACATGCCTGCTGGTTAAGAAATCTATGCTTGGGCTCACTCCTGTCTCAACCACCAATCTTTTCCAAATCTTTTATTCGACCATTAATACCAGAAGGGCAGCGAAGGATGGGCTACTTGTGACCTTGAAGTGGACAAAATTAGCCCAGATATCTCTCTCCTTTCAGGGGCCAAAGCAGATAAATGACCTACCTACTACCCTATTAGAGTGTGGTAAGATTGCCCAGTTCAAAGTTGGGCTCCTCTCTCAGTTAGCCTTTGCCAATGTCTGTGATTGCTCCACCTAATACCCAGCACGCCCTCCTCACCCTCCCAATGCCAATGCCCCTCCATCCCTCTCTCTCCACATCCCATTCCCTAGCTTCCACCCCCACAATTCCCTCCCTTCCTCCTCCAATCTTTTAACCCTCCCCACCTTTTACTTTCTCCTCCCACTAGCCCCACTCCACCCCCTTCTCACCCATGACTATGCTAAACTGTTGAAACATAGAAACATAGAAGCATAGAATTTGATGGCAGATAAGGACTGCTTGGCCCACCTAGTCTGGTCGTGTTTCCCTCTAAAAAAAACTGTGACCTTGACTCTGTCCCCTAACTGTACTCTGCACTTACTCAAGCGCTGCACCACACTCAAGTAGTATTGTCACTGATATGTTTGTCTAACGTAATCTTATTTTGCCTTTATGTTCAATTCAACATCTATTGTTTCTCTCAGTATTCAGTTTGTCAACCATTTGTTTTGGTTTGAGTCTCAAATTTATTCAACCTGAACTATAATCCTATGTATTGTAATGTTTTTGCGCTGTATTGTTCATGTCATATCTACTATTTTTGAATGACTTGGAACCTTTGTAAATGAGCCTATGGCTCAAAGGTATTGAATCTGAAACTGAAATAAATAAAATAAAAGTATAAAGAAAAGACCACCACCAACTGGATACTCATGGTTGTTACACACAACCCTTTCTTGGAGCCCCTACATAAAATCATCAAGGGCCTACAATCAATATTCAGTGAGGATTACAACTTGAAATGTGTCTTCCAAGAACTACCTTTATTGTCTTGCAAACAGCCTCCAAATTTATCCAACCTGCTTATCAGGAGCAAACATACACTGTACCTGACAAAACAGCAGCACACAAGGTGGTACTAAATCCTTCAAATTGTCCTAAATGTAAGACATGTGAGCACATTTCCACTGCAGATTTTATCAAGATCCCCCAAAACAAACAATTCAAGATACAGGGGAATTGTACATGTGCATCTCGGAATGTTTACTACTATACATCCAGTGCAAGAAATGTCCACACACAGGCTATGTGAAGGAACTGGATAACCCCTTCGAACCCACATGAACTCACAAAGACACAACATTAAAATGCAAAATGCTGTAAAACCAGTGGAACAACATTTTTTATAATCTGTCCACTCCATCTCTGACCTCTCTGTCCTGGTTCTTTTTCTTTTTTTTTTTTTAATCTTTTTCCCTCCGGTCACGGCTCATGGGAACTCTCTCAGGAAACCTTATCCTTGTGCCTGCCCACCTGAGGTTCTCTACAGTCTGTGCCTTCTCTCTCCCCCCCCTGCAGCCAGCACCCCTGGTTTGACCTGCCCGAGGAGGGTAGCTCAACTCCTTCCTTGGGATCTCTTGAAAGGCAGACTCCGGCTTGCAGGTGGGTCCTGGTTGGAGGAGTAGTGATGACAGCCAAGATGAACCTGGTGCTGGGTATGGAGGATAGGTGCCGCTGCCTATCTCAGAGAGCCGGGTTTTTCCTTTGTTCTTTGCTCCCTACCCCCCTGCATGTGCACACCCTGATGCTTGGTACATGGCAACCCTGCCAGCACTGGACACACTATTACATGCTGCCCACACTTCTGCGGCACCCCCAATCTCCACCAGGGGCTGCCAAAGCACCAAGCTACCTGATGCTCTCCCCTGGGATAGGAGAGCAGCCCTGTGGGCACTCAGTCCAATCCCTCCCCTGCCGACCCCCAGCACTCAAACTAGCTCCTGAACTCAGGTCACCGGCATGGCGCAAGGTGTGGTGTTCAGTGCCTCAACCCCACAGCACCACTGGGCCGGCTCTGTCCTGGTTGTTAAGGGACACTTCAGGAGCACACAATAAAGATGAGAATATGATGTCAGACTTATTCTTCTTCTCAACACATTCAACAGTGGAATAAATGGGGACCTTGGTTTCATGACCCATTACAGAATTTAAACAGCAATTGCCATCTTCTTGTCCCAAATTCAGCACATCGATGTTTTCATTTTTGTTACATACATTGTTATTGTTCCTTTGTATACTAACATGGTTCTATATATATACATACATATATATATATATACACACATATACACACACACAAAAAACTGCATTAATGCTCTAGTTAAGGTCAAAGCCACAAAAGTAGGAAAATGTGGTGTTAGGGCTTTCAAAGCTAATACCCCACACCAACCTGGCACACACCAACAGGTGTCAGGGTGTGTCTTGAGGGTCATCGGCCTTAATGTTCACCCCATTCTCCTATACTGTTCCCATCTCAGCTTATTTACTTATGGAATAGGGTGAGTGTTGGGGCTGATGACTCCAAGACACACCCCCAATGCTTGTTGGTGTGTGCAGGGTGGGTGTGGGGTATTAGCTTTAAAAACCCTAACATCGCATTTCACTACTTTTGTGGCTTTGACCGTAACTAGAGCATTAATGCAGTTTTTTGCAATTTATTTCCTTACTTTTTGAGGCAGTATAATACTATATTTTTCAGGGTGGGGCTTCTCATCTATAAGGCCCTAAATAGACTGGGCCCTGGCTATCTGTTAGAGCTCCTGACACCAACAACCTCTGCCCACTCCCTCCACTCCCCTTTGAGGGACCTCCTGGATGTTCCCAGGGTTCCCAGGTTTCAGCTAATGGTCAGATGTCTCCCAGGTACATCAGCATGGAGAGACACTGACTGCATTGCTAAAACTGTTCAGGAAGCAGGAGAAAACATTGATGTCTTGGTTCACATAGGGACTAACGATCTCGCCAGCTGGTCAGTTGTGGAGACCAAGGAACACCTGACCAGGCTGGGTGACAAACTATCATCCACTTCATCCGGCATCTCCTTCTCTGAGATCCTGCCAGTCTGGGAGAGGGGAGCAGATGGACGGAAGGTCAGAGAAGGGGAGATAGGGGAGCTAAACATGTGGCTCAAGGGCTGGTGCCAGGAAAAAGGACACAAATTTGTAGGGAACTGGCAACAGTTTTGGGAGTGAAAGTTCTTTAAATTTGATGGACTGCATCTGATTAAGGAAGGAGTCATGTATTGGGGAAGAAGTTTGTCATCTTTGCAGAATATTTAAACTAGCAAATGGGGAGAGGGGTGCAGCACCCCGAACGTCGAATGGGAAGAACACCCCTCCCCCCTCAGCTAGTGGTCAAACAGGTGTTCAGCATGTTTGTAGTTCATTTGCATCACCAGGTAAGGAAAAAGGTCCGGCTCCCCATATGACACACAGGGGAAATGACAGACCTCGCCCACAACTAACACACTGAAATCTGGCCAATGGAAACTCATACACAAATGCTCGCAGTCTGGAAAACAAGATCCCAGACCTGCAGGCAATAATGAGAGAGGATAAACTGGACATAGTAGCCATTAGCGAGCCATGGTTTACCAGTAACCACACTTGGGAGACTTCAGTAGCTGGCAAAATACTGTTCAAAAGAGACCGGGTGCAAAAAATGGGGGTGGAGTGGCCCTGTATGTCAATGAAAATATCAAAGCTACAGAAATTCAAAATACACATAAGGGCCAGAAGAACTGTGGGTCACTCTGGAAACAGGAAATGGGACAGCCATACGAATTGGGGTTGTGTACAGGCCTCCAGACCAGGGGGAGGACATAGACACATTACTGTTAGAAGATATACAAAACATGACAGCTAAAGGGGAGGTTCAGATCATGGGAGACTTCAACATGCCAGATACAGATTGGTCAATACCAGCAGGAACATCTGCCAGAACTAGACACATAGTGGATTCCTTGCAGTGGGAGGGCCTCAAACAACTGGTACAACAACCCACAAGAGACAGGGCTATCCTAGATCTAGTACTGACTAACAGGGAAAGGATCACAGATCTCCAGGTAGAAGGTCACCTGGGGGCCAGTGGTCATTACATGGTATGATTCAATTTGGCCACCAGAACTAAATCATCCCATTCCAAGGCAAAAATATGGGACTTCAGAGGAGCTGACTTTGATAAGATGGGCAACAGTGTTAAGCTAGCCCTAGCAAATAGAAATACAGGTGAGGGGGTACAAGCAAAGTGGGCAAGCATTAAAGATGCAATACTTGAAGCAGCATCCCGTTGTGTTAGTGAGAAAAGGAAGCACAAAAGAAGAAGGAAACCACTTTGGTTCTCAAAAACAGTAGCAGAAAAGGTCAGAGCCAAAAGGCTGGCCTTCAGGAAATATAAGAGAACGCAGCAGGATGAAGATAGAGAGGCATACTAAACTTCCCTAAGGGAAGCAGTGAAGGCAGTAAGACAGACAAAGGCCCAAACTGAGGAAACACTAGCACAAACAGTAAAAGAAGGTGACACGACTTTCTATAGATACATTAGTGAAAGGAGAAAGTCCAGAGGGGGTATTGCTAAGATCAAAGGGGATAAGGTGGCATGTGAGGAGGAGGACCATGTAAAAGCATCTATCCTAAATAGATATTTCTGCTCAGTATTTACTGAAGAGAATGTAGGGCAAGGCCCACAGCTCAGCACCATGGACACAGGGGGAAGGGAGGTGTGCACTTGTCCCTTCACAAAAGAAAGGGTCCTACAAGAGCTCGATAAACTCAGAGTGAGCAAGGCAATGGGACCTGATGGTGTACATCCCAGGGTACTAAAGGAGCTAAGGGTGGAACTAGCAGAGCCATTATCAGAACTGTTTTGGAGAAGGGCTCATGTGATCCCACTCCACAAGAGTGGTAGCAGGGAGGAGGCAGGGAACTACAGACCAGTCAGTCTTACCTCAGTAGTGTGCAAGATTATGGAGGCACTCCTTAAGGAAAGGATAGTGCAACACCTGGAATCCATAGGAGCACAGGATCCAAGACAGCATGGGTTTACAAAAGGAATGTCCTGTCAAACTAATCTCACAGATTTTTTTGACTGGGTAACCAGAGTGGTGGACCAAGGGGGAGCAGTTCATGTCACCTACCTTGACTTCAGCAAAGCTTTCTATAATGTTCCACATAGAAGATTGATTAATAAGCTGGGTAGGCTCGGGGTGGGTCAGATGTTGGTCAACTGGGTGGCAAACTGTTTTATGGGCAGAAAATAGAGAGTGGTGGTAAACGGTATACAGTCAGAAGAGATGCAAGTCACAAGTGGGGTGCCTCAGGGATCAGTCCTGGGGCCATTCCTCTGCAATATCTTCATCAGTGACATTGCAGATGGACTGGAGAGTAATGTTTGTCTAGTTGCAGATGACACCAAGATCTGCAACAGAGTCGGTGATCCAGATGGGGTGGGCAGAATGAGAAGAGATCTGGATAAACTAGCAAAATGGTCGGAAAAGTGGCAACTGGGGCTTAATGCTAAGACGTGCAAGATCATGCACATAGAGAAGAGAAGAGAAACCCTGAAGCCACCTATAGGCTGGGAGGGGAGTTGCTGGCTGTCACAAGGGAAGAAAGAGACTTGGGCATCGTCATGACCTGAAATCATCCAAGCAGACTACTAAAGTAGTAGGTAAGGCTAGAGGAATGTTAAGGTGTATTAGTAGGGGTATCACAAGTCAGAAGAGGGAGGTAATAATCACTCTTTATGAGACACTGGTTAGGCCCCACCTGGAATACTGTGTGCAGTACTGGAGGCCACACCTTCACAAGGACATTAACCAAATTGAGGCAGTCCAGAGAAGGGCAACCAAAATGGTGCAGGGACTGCATCACAAAACATATCAGGACAGATTAACGGAGCTCAATATGTATACCCTAGAGCAAAGGAGGGTGAGAGGAGATATGATCGAAACATTCAAATACCTTAAGGGCATTAACATGGTGAAAGAGTCTAACATGTTTCAATATAAAAAAAATAGCAGGACAAGAGGACACAGCATGAGATTAGAGGGAGGCCGATTAAGGGGTAACGTGAGGAAGTTCTTTTTCACAGAAAGGGTGGTAGATGCATGGAACGGCCTACCTCAGGAAGTGGTGGCTATGAATACAGTGTAGGGCTTCAAACAGGCATGGGATAGGCATAAGGGAGCAATACAGATGAGTATGAATAGATAGTTCATTAACAAAGCAAAGGCTGATGGCACATTCATAAGGTAGAAAAAGAAATAGGCAGACTGGATGGGCCTTGTGGTCCTTATCTGTCATCAACTTCTATGTTTCTAAGATCACAGGAGATTATGCTTTTAGCATTTTTGGGCCATCCCTGTGGAACTCGCTTCCATCTGCAGTCCAGGAGGCCCCCTCGATGGAGGTGTTTAAGCAGGGGTTCAAGGCCCACCTCTTTGGCCTGGCTTTTAATGATTACCGAATTTTAATATGTTTTTCAGTCCCTGATTATGGTATTTTGATAGTTTTTAAACTTATTTATATTTTATTTTAAAGTGTATTATTGTAATTTTTACTGCTATATTGCATATTGCATTTTAAGTTTCTGTAAGGTGCCCAGAGCCTCCGGGATTGGGCACCATATAAATAAAGCTTGCCTTGCCTTAATATACTGTGGGAGTGCAGGGTCAAACCCTGTGCTTCCATCCCTCCATAGATGCATATATCTAGCTGTGGAAGCACAGGGACCTCTGGCCCATTCTCTTCCAGTTTTAGGATAACAGTCACCAAATTGTCACCATAGCCATGTTATTACACCACCTCATTTACCCGGTGAAGAACATTTTTTCAATCCAAGCCAAAATATAACTCCACACAAGTACAATGCCAATCCACAACACAGGTGCAAAAACACATTTTGGCCAGGATTTTAAAAATAACAGCTGTGACATACATAATGTGGGCTAATAAGAAGGCTATGTTGAAAATCTGGGGTCAAAATATTTAACATTTCCAAAGTCACAAGCTGGTGTAGCAAAATTGCAACAAATGGTCATAACTTTCGCAATTTTTAATATTTTGACCTGAAATTTTCAACATAGTCTTCTCATGACCCCACCTCATAAACCCTGCTGGTGAAAAGTTTCAAATCTGTACCAAAATGCCATTCTGTGCCACTGGTGTGAAAACACATTTCAAACAGAATGTGAAAAATGACAGCTATACGGTTCACGAGGTGGTATAAAAAAATGGCTCTGTTAAAAATTTGGAGTCAAAATACTGAAAATTAACAAAGTTACTTGCGTGTGTATAAAAATTTCAATGAACACATGTAACTCAGCCATTTTTAAGAATTTTGTTTCACCAAATTTTCAACATGGGCTTTTTGGGACCCCACCTCATGAACATTGGCACTGTCATTTCGTTAACTGGCCCTGAAAGGGGATTTTGCACAGCAACCAGGAAATCACATTTTGAGCCCGATTAACAAAATCACAGTGACAGTGTTCATGAGGTGGATCCCAAAAAGCCCACGTTGAAAATTTGGTGAAAAAATATCTAAAAATGCCAAAGATATCAACGTAAATTCAAAATGCCACTGAAATACATAATACAGGATTTACCTTTATTCCTCAGTTCACGGTTCAGCTTTGAAGAGTACAGATGTGTCCCAGTCACCAGAAGATGACAGCGGATGATCTCCAGAGGTAAGTATAGGATAAGGGTGTGTGTGGTGGTGGGTGTTCAGTGGGAGGGTAGGGATGGAGAGGGGACAGCAGAGATGACAAGGGACCATTTTCCCTTTTCAGGAATGGTTTTCTTCTTTACAGGTACAAGTAAATCAGTATTTGGGGACACTGGGAGTGAGCTCCCCAGTGTCCCACACTACTAGGGAGCTTGTAATGCTGACACAGGTTTGATCCTCCCATGTCAGCAAAAATTAATAACAGAACAGGCTATGGGGTGGGGGACATCTGACCTGCTACTTAAAAACAAATCTAAACACTCCACATGGGTCTTAGATTAAATCACAGCTCAAAGTCAGATTCAAGTTGACCCCATTCACTATATAATTAAATAGTGTGTCTTTCAAGAATTTACAGGAAAGACATTTAAAACAATGGGGATGGTGATTGGAGTATGGGGTGTTACCACTAGACACCAGGGAAGACATTTTAAATAACAGGGATGGTGATCAGAGGGTATGGGGTATCACTAGACACCAGGGAAGACAGTTTAAATAATGGGGATGGTGATTGGAGGGTGGGGATGCCACTAAACACCAGGGAAGGCATTTTAAATAATGAGAATGGTGATCAGCATGTGGGGGTGCCACTAGACACCGGGAAAGATATGTAAAATAACGGGGATGGTGATCGGAGGGAGGGAGATACCACTAGACACCGGAAAAGATATGTAAAATAACGGGGATGGTGATCGGAGGGAGGGAGATACCACTAGACACCGGGAAAGATATGTAAAATAACGGGGATGGTGATCGGAGGGAGGGAGATACCACTAGACACCGGGAAAGATATGTAAAATAACGGGGATGGTGATCGGAGGGAGGGAGATACCACTAGACACCGGGAAAGATATGTAAAATAACGGGGATGGTGATCGGAGGGAGGGAGATACCACTAGACACCAGGGAAGAAATTTAAAATAATGGGGACGGCAATCGGTGGGTCAAGGGTGCCACTAGACACCAGGGCAAGGGTAGTTCACAGCTGACACTGCAGCCGGCAGCACAAGTTCAGTTCTGGCTGTAGATGTCAAGACATTTCTGCTGTTCTCATATGGAGAACTTGAGGGAAGTGCTCCTCTTGCTTAGCTGTGCCCCCTAGATTTTGGGTGCCCAGAAAACATATGTGGGCACAATATTTAAAAACAAATATCAGAATCTAGCTAAATGGATCCTGGTTAACTAGGTTCTGATGTTTGTTTATTAAAATCAGGACATTTTTTGTGTTTTTCCATGCTTGTCAGTCCACATTGCTAACTGATGGCAGAATCTCAAGCAACTGCGGCAGACTGGATGGGCCTTGTGGTCCTTATCTGCCATCAACTTCTATGTTTCGTTTAGTGGCTCAACATTATTTACTATACTTGGAAACCATAAATAATGTCTTGAGCCCATTTTTGATACCATGGTAGCAAAAAAAGCTCAACAATGAAAAAAAATATTATCCGAAATGGCTACTGCGTACGCGCAAGTAGGAAAACATTAAAATTTAAAGCCTTATAGCTGTGGAACCTCATAATATTTTTTCACCTGACCTGTCAAAGGCACTACCTTGAACATGACACATGTCCTCTGCAAGTTTGGGGGCAAAAATACCTTTCCATGTAGGCTGTAGATGAGAGCGAAAAAAAAAATAACAACAATGTTAAGTATGAGAAAACATTTTGTTTTTTTTCTAGAAGCGACACAGCTGTATCTTAGAAACCACACAAGCTGCCATCACAAACATTTTGACACATCAAGATCTTGCCTCCTAGACCTCACAGAGGAAATGTCCTCTCATCTCATCAAAGGGAGCCAAAGATATTAATGTTCAAATTTTGAGGTTTAACATTAAACAGGCTACTCAACCCTAACTATAGGGGCAATATCGCATCCCTGTAATATTAATATGTTACTATATCTATTTATTGGTTGATTAGAATTGGTGATTGATGGTTTCATACATTTGCATAAATACAGAAATGCTGCAGGTTAGTGCTGAATGCACACACACATGCACATGCGCGCGCATGCACACACACACACACACACACACAGGCTGCTGTCAATTTTCATGAGGGCAATAAGTAATCCAAAATTTATAGGCCCTCTGCTGCAACATAACATTCTATTCTTGGAGGATTGATTTACACCACAACTAGGTTACAAAGACTGCTCTTTTATCTCTGTTTTCTGCCTGTATTTTATCTAGCTACTTTCCTTGTGTTTCAGCAGAACGGACACATTTTCCCCCATTTTGCTCCATGTACTTTAAAGTGATTTTTTTTGTATAACTGCCATTTTCTGATGAAGGATTCTGTGTAGTTTGAATGTTTAAAAACATTCTGTGATAAGTTTCCAGCCTTGCTTGCGAAGGAGGTACAAGATTATTTGCATCTTAACTATACTGGGGACATGGCTACCAGATGGGTCTGGGAGGGATTAAAAGCTCATCTGAGAGGCAGAATCATAGCATATGCTTCTGCTCATAAGAAGAAGAGGGGGGAGTAGACTTCAGTTGTTGGAGAGGCAGCTACAATCCCTTGAACAGCAGCATAAGAAGAGACAATCTGATCCTTACAACCGAAGTGTTCACAGCACTCACCAGTGCAGGGCTGGGTGCAAATGAAGGGCCATGCTGGACCCTAATCTTTCAACAGACAACAAAAAATTGTTGTTTATTCACAAAATATGTTCAGGGCCTCCTGAGGAAGCTCCACTGAGCAAAGTGCCAGGATTTCTGGCATAATGGTCTTAAGCTCCCCACATTTGTCATGTACTCTGAATGTATTTTGTGAATAAATAACAATTATGGAATTGCAACTTGAGTTTCTTGAGATTTTCCTTCACAAGAGTACAAACTTAAGTTCCAGGAGTGCATTTGATCTTTGGTTGTCTGCAATCTGATCCTTCCCTGTTATAAGTCAGATAAACACCTTAAATACAGAGTAGGCTGAGTTTGGTCTTTACAGAACTCATCAGGCTCATTGGGAGGGAGGTGAGAAGCTGGACGCCTTTTAGTTTATCACCTCAACCAGCTTGAGGCAGCGAACAAAATCCTGTGTGTTCAGTGTGGGGCCTCTATAGTTACAGATCCTGTAGCTATTAATGCAGCTTTCTGGTAGTTTTATTCAGACGCATGTGCTTCTCATAGACCTGCTGATGCATCTTCTGGGGACATACAGGACTTTTTAGCCTCTCTTGTGTTGCCTCAGTTAACAGAAGAGCAGCAGAGGGGCCTTGAGGGGCCTATCACCTCTTCAGAAATACAGATGGCAATTGCTCAGCTTCCTGAGGATAAATCTCTGGGCTCTGATGGGCTACTGGCAGAGGTATACAAAGTGGTTGGGGACCAAGTGAGTCTGCTGTTGGCTGCCATTTTCAGTGATGCTTGGCACCAGGGAATGCTACCAGCTGCAATGAATGAAGCTTTCATCATGGTGTTGGTGAAGAAGGGCCAGTATCCACATTAAAATTTCAGTTACAACCCCATCTCACTTCTAAATGTGGATTATAAAATCCTGGCAAAGGTCTAGGTGACTCGCCTGGTTAAAGCATTGCCTTTGCTTGTGCACCCTGACCAGGTGGGGTTTGTCCCTGGATGAGATGGGGCGGGTCATCTCTGGAGACTGCTTAACCTGTTGTGGGTCTCGTCCTCCTGGCTGGACTCTAGTGGCTGTAGCTTTGGATACTGAAAAGGCCTTTGACTTGTCAAATGGCCTTATTTAATTGCAGTGCTCCAAAAATTTGGCCTTGGTCTTGGCTTCATTCATTGGATTCAGGTAATTCATTCATCGTCTCAGGTCATTGTTCTTACTGATGACCGCGTTCTGCTCCATTTTTGTTAGGCCGCAACAATAGACAGGGCTGCCCTCTGTCCCCTGTTTGTGCTTGTAATTGAACCCTTGGCGCAGAAGCTGCAGGATTCTTTGGCTGTCCAGGGTATCGAGGTGGGAGGGTAATGTTTATTTATTTTATTTATTTATTAGATCATCGGTTTACAGACCTTTGAGTCATAGACTCATTTACAAAGGCACCTCATCAAGAAAGCAGTATATCACAGCAAGCAAAACAGTATAGTACATAACACTTAGATTAAAAAAGCAACCAGTGTTACAGGCATTCACTGGTGGTACATGCTTGGTAATAGGTAGATCACAGTAGTCATAATATAGGTACACAAGTACCACATCAGGTAGCAACCAGAGATATTTTATTACATTAGTCAGCAGATGTTGCATGAGACCCCAGGTATATACAGCTAAAGTAGACAAGGCAGACCCAGTCTAGGGGTGAAGGTAAGGGGCAGATGTGGGATTATGTGCAGTTGCAGCAGCAAGTGCTTGTCAGATAGCTTCTGAGGGAGACCTTGAAAGGACCAAGCTTAGTGGAGTCAGCTATATTGGCTGGGAGGGAACTGAACCAGGAGGGAGCCTGATAGCAAAAGGATCTCTGGGCCATAAAGGTACTTACCCTAGGGACAATAAGTGAGGTTTTGACAGTGCTGGGGGTGGAGACTGAGGGGGAGGCACACTGCAGGGAGGTGGTGACCCCAGGTGGGGAGAGCCCTAGTAGGGTCTTTTTTACAAGAAGGCAGGTTTGGAAGCAAAGTCTTTCTTCAAGGTTGAGCAAGTTGGTGGTGGAGTACAGCAGGCACATATGGGTGCACCCAGGGGCTCCCGGCATTAGCCTGCAGGCCTTGTTTATAGAGAGCTGGATTCTTCCAAGTACAGTGTTGTCAGCTGCAGGATTGATGGGCAGCCCATAGTCGACTAGCGACAGGACAGAGGAGGTGACTGCCAATTTAAGGGCCTCTTGTGACAGGCAGTCCCTATGGCGGTGTAACAGTCCAATCCTGACATTGGTGGCAGCAGAAAGGGCATTGATATGGGGATGGAAGGAGAGTGCCAAATCAAAGGTAATGCCCAGATACTTGTAGGAGGAAACCTGCTCAAATGGGATTTAGTGTGCTAGGCATTATCATGAGAGGGGCACCACTGGCTTTGCTTTGGTGATGCGAGAAAATTATGCTTTTTGCAGATGACGTTTTGCTGACTATTCAACACCCTGCCACCTTGATACTGGTTTTGTACTCTCTTCTTGACCAATTCTCTTGGCTTTCCAGCCTTCACAATAATTGGAGTAAAACAGAAGTCCTCCCCTTAAACTCTCTCTCTCTGTACAGACCAAATGCTACTTGAGATGGGGTTGAAATGGGCCCCTCAACCTATTAAATATTTAGGGGTATATATTTTCTGGCTTGGAAGCAGTGGACATCATTTAATTTTTTTTCCCCATTGCTGCAAAAGTTTCGGGAAGATGTTTCAGGGTGGCAACATTTACAGCTGTCTCTTTGGGGGAAAATCCAGTCCTTCCAAATGATGGTCCTTCCTAAAATTTTTGTATATAATTTGTTACTTGTCCTTAAAATTGCCCAACTCTTTATGGAGGCAGCTGTCTGCTATAGTTTCTGGGTTACTGTGGGAAGGCGGTAAAGCTTGATTTTCTGTGGTATGTCTGGTTGCCCCACAGGCCAAGGGTGGCTTTCGCGCCCCGTGGTTTAAGTGTTACCACCTGCATCTGGATTGCAGCAAATCTGGATGTAGTTTCATGCTGAGCAGGTTACATCAGATGCACATTGGTTGGATTTAGAACTAGAGTTGAGTGGGGGGGGTGGTGCCACCTGATGGAGTTCTGTGGGATGCGGTACAACGGAGGCATTGTATTCCTACTCAGGAGTTCACCTTGCTTGTATGGAAGGCAGCCAAAGGCTTTCTTGGACCCTGTTGGGATGCTCCTCTTTCCAGCTGGCCTTTGTGTTATAATTCCCAATTAAAAATTGGGGGAGCATCTTTGTTTTTAGCCACTATGGAACCGGGGTGATTTGGCCCGAGCAGGGGACCTTTTTTCTCCCAGTACCAGGTATCTGAAGTCCTCTTCTAACTTACAATGAGATGCCCTTCTCCTGGAATCCCATCACTAGTGCTATTTGCAGCTCCGTCATCTCCTATCTACTTTGGTGGAAACACAGCTCCAGTTGTCTGCTAGGGGTAAGTGGGAAGAAGTTTTTAGAGTCCCAGTGGGTGGGATCTTTGCATCCCCCCCCCTACATGGAACATATTTATAAATCTCTTCTCGAGGGTTATACCCCTGATACATCTCACTTGAAAGTTCGGTGGGAGAGGTTGTTGGGGTTACCCCTTACTGATGAGGAATGAGCCCAGATGCGGTTTAATGCTTGTGGGGCTTGCAAGGACACAGCTGGTAGGCTGATGCAATTGAAAACTATCCATGTTTGGAATTTCACCTTGGCACTTTTGCATAAGATGTGCTAAAGATGGGCTGGGGGAAAGAACTCTTAAAACTGAAGGTGGATAAAGCAATGGGGCCTGATGGGATTCACCCCAGAATTCTAAAAGAACTAAGGAAAGAACTAGTAACACCACTAACTACCATTTTTAATAAATCATGGGAGGATGGTGTGGTACCTGAGGACTGGAGGAGGGCAGATGTGATTCCCTTTCACAAAAGTGGGAGCAAGACAGAGGCAGGAAACTACACACCTGTCAGTTTGACCTCAGTGGTAGGGAAAATGATGGAAGCACTTCTGAAGGAAAGAATTGTTGAGTACCTAGAGGCCAGTGGGGTACAGGACTCAAGACAGCATGGATTCACAGCAGGGAGGTCATGTCAGACAAATCTAATTGATTTCTTTGACTGAGTGACCAAAGTAGTAGACCAGGGAGGGGCTGTGGACATGGCCTACCTAGACTTTAGCAAGGTATTTGATACAGTCCTGCACAAAAGATTAATAAACAAATTAGCCAGCCTGGGAGTGGGTCCCAGGGTGGTAGCCTGGGTAAAACACTGGCTGTACAAAAAGACACAGAGGGAAATAGTAAATGGAGTCCACAGTGAAGAAAGGGGGTTACTAGTGGGGTACGCAGGATTCAGTACTGGGGCTGGTCCTTTTTAATGTTTTTATAAGTGACATTGCAGAGGGACTGGAAGGAAAAGTATGTCTCTTTGCAGATGACACAAAGATCTGCAACAGAGTTGATACGCAAGGTGGGGTGGAAAGGATGAAAAGGGTTTTGCAAGGTCGGAGGAATGACGCCGGCCCGTAGGCGCAGTGGTAAGGATTCCACTTGCGACGCCGGCAACCCGGTTTCGGGAATGGATCCAGGTCATCAGAGGGCTGGCCGGGGGAGAAGGATCGAGTGTCCCTGGACTGCTCTCCTTCTCCGGGGCGCAGGGGGGACTGAGTGGTCAGTGCAGTGGCGACACCTGGTGGAGGCTGGGTATTCCACTATGCACCAACGCCAAATAGGACCACCAGGGGTGGCGTGGATGCTGGCATCATTGCACGCCCCTGCCCCTGCCTACAGGGGGAAGAAAAACACTGTGTCCCCTGCCTTCTCCATGAAGGCCTGCCCCCGGGCCTCAATTAGCCTCCGCCACTAGCTTCCCGACTAGTTACTAGTGTCTCGGTGCTGAAATGGCCACAGCGCTGAGACCCCCGCCCTCTGTGGGAAAAGTCAGGGGTGACTGGGGAGTGCAGGCAATAGGCGGAGGTGGAGGCGAGGGGGTCCGTGACCAGGATGGACACTGAAGGCTCAGAGGCACACAAAAAGTAATAAATAAAAAAAAAAGGTTGGAGGAATGGTCAAATGTATGGCAGCTTAGATTCAATGCAAAGAAGTGCAAAGTAATGCATCTGGGAAACAAAAACCCAGGGGAAGAGTACACAGTGGGGGATGAGATACTGACAACAACAAAAATTGAAAGGGACTGTACAGTTCTGGAGACCCCATCTCCGCAAAGACATAGACAAGGTGGAGGCTGTCCAGAAGAGGGCAACCAAAATGGTGCAGGGTCTGCATCAGAAGACTTATGAAGAAAGGCTAAAGGAGTTTAAGATGTATAGCCTTGAGGAAAGGAGGGAGGGAGAGGGGGGGACATGATAGAAGCTTTCAAATACCTCAAGGGAATCAACAAAGTCCAAGAGGGTAGCATCTGTCAGAAAAAGAGATGTTCAAGAACAAGTGGGCACAATTTGAAGATAGAGGGGGAGAGCTCAGAGGTAATGTGAGGAAGTATTTCTTCACAGAGAGGGTTGTAGATGCATGGAATAGCCTTTCTGAGGAGGTTGTAGAGTCAAAAACAGTGGGGGAATGGGACAGACATAGGGCAATTCTAGTGGGAGGTAGGAGGAAGTAGGCTGTTGGTTAACTAGGATCTGCAGCTCATCCATTAGGTAGGGAAATGGGCAGACTAGGTGGGCCAAACGGTCCTTATCTACCATCAGCTTCTATGTTTCTATGTTTAACATGGAATTCTGAATTCTGAATGCTGGAGGTGCAGTGCTGCAGAGGACACCCTTCTTAATTTACTCTGGGAGTGTCCAAGAATTCAAGTGTGGTGGAATGAGGTACTTTCTTTTATGTAACAGGTCCTGAGTTTCCCTATATCACAAGATGCCTCTTTGGTTGTTTTGGGTAATACTCTAAGGCTTCCTACCCCTTTTAGGCCTCTTCATGACTGGTTCATGTCTGCTATCACAGAAGCAAAGAGACTTTTGTCACATAGATGATGAACTTCGTCCATCCCTTTAAAAGGGGAGTGGTTGGATGGTATGTTTTAACTTCAGGCTATGAAAGATTATCATACATAGCAACGGGCCAGACTAATCGCTTCTAACAAGTTTGGGGCCCCTTTCTTTCTTTCTCAGTCTGGTGTCCCACTTGATAGGGGTATGGTCTGGATTTCCTCTCATGTTCCCTCAGCTTAGGTAATGTATCAGATGCTGGTCATCTCTTGCTGTTCCCATCATGAGTGCAGACTGTGTATATTTAGGGTAGCCTTCCTCCCTTCCTCCTTTTTTTTCTTATCCTGGGCGGGGCCTTGTGTGTGTTAAATACCAAGTTTTATATTTGTTGTTATTTTTCACTGGTTTATGATGTTACACTCTGTTCGATTGTAATCTAGTTATACATTGTTCAGATGTTTGGTATATTCGATTTATGGATAGTTTAGAGATGGGTAATTAGAGATGGGCAACTTTGGTGCCTGTGTTTGTCTGGCCCCATAGCATGGGCATTAGTAGAAGTGTCGTGCTTGTTGCCGTGGGGATATTTTTGATGTGCATCACTTGATTCTTTATATCATTTTGTAAGAACCTTAATTAAGTTTAATTTGTAATTCAAGGAATGAGTGGCTTTGGCCAGGATCTGAGATGGTACTATGTTGATGTTTAAGTTGTACTGTCATTGCGCAAAATCTCAAATGATCAATTATAACAAAAATAAATTCTGTGAATCTTTTTTTTGTCCCATAAAAGGTATCAGATCACCTATTTTGTGCATCTTTCATTCTGATGTAATTATTAATAGTTATTATGCTTCATAATTTTTTTCTTAATTTATATGCTGAGAATATGTTTTGTGATGTAGTGTGGATGATGTGGAAATGGATGTGTTGCTTATGGAAGCCAGAGTCAAGATAAGATGTTTCTGGAACTGGCAGCACTTCAAGGAACAGGAGGAAACCTGTGTGTGTCTGCATTGCTCAGAGTAGTGTCATCAGCATCACCAGTTGCCCTGGACAACCTCTCTTTTTTCTTGTTATTTTATTTTAACTTGGGCTTCCTGCAAACAAAAGTCTTGTGAAGCCAGTTCCTTTTTGCCATGGGGAATAACTCAAGACCATGGACCATTATTTCCCAATAAGTTGTGTAGTTAATATTGAACATGGGTCAATAACTGGCAATCTGTCAGTTTACTATGGCATGTAATGACTCAGGCAATGCAGTTTGTTTCTGTGCAACACATTCAGCACCAGTGCTGGGGTGTGTATGCTGGACCTGGCTCTGGCTGATAGTTCTTGAACTCTTTCTGAAGCAGTGCCAGTACCAGGGTATGAATAAGTAGGCCCAGGCTGCTGCCTTGATGGCTGAAATACTTAAAAGAATCATCTTATCCCACCATTTCCCATTCCTGACCCAACTGTTTCTGCTGCTGCTGCTGGCTACTAGTCCATCTGACCTGAGTGATGATTGATAATGGATGTTGCTGTTAGGAGGATGCCATGCTCGTGTTTGAAATGACTAGCCTGAACACTGGTTCCCAAGTTTAAATAAGCTGACCCAGACTGATCTTCCTATCACACTGACTGCAACATTCAGTGTGTTTGTCATGCCATTTGTAAAATACTTCCACACTGCAGAAGATCTTTGGGGCTTTTTTTGATACAGTGGACTGTAGGGGTACTTTGGGAAGAATTTTGAGATGATTGTGAGAAGATTCCTTTTTTCAGCCACTGTGGAATGATGTTTTGCGGAGATGGCAGGCAGGGCAGCAGCAGGCGGTATAGTATTATGGGGCTGATCATGCTGCAGTGGCTGGGAGTGGGGCTTGGCTTTGGATTTCCTCTACCACCTCAGTCTCATGCCTGTGCTCTGACAGGTCCACTTCTATATCATCCTCACTAACACTGTCATTGCAGCTGCCATTGATGCATTGATAGCAATGCTACTCACTTACTTCTGTAAAATTGTGAAGTCAATATGCTTTTTATTGCCCCATCTCCCATGAGTAACTGTGCTTACTCCTTCGGTGACAAGATACCAGTAGTGTCCAATGTGTCCATGCCAGATCCAGACTCAGTGTCGCCTTCCTCACATGATGGCTGAGCAGCAGCACTGGGCTGTGTAGTGCTGATACTAATTCATGATTTGGTGGCTGGGGAAGACATAAATTAATTGCTCAAAGTGGACCCCAAATTGTCATAACATAAACTTCTGGCTGTGGCAGATGTCCTGTTGGTTGTATGAGACATAGCAAAGGGAAGGATTGCCTTTACATATCTGGAAGGATTAGTTCTATCCTGGGAAGGGGAATTGGAACTGGAAGCACATGAAGAGGAAGAGGATAAACAATTGTACTTTTGGATTGCTTAGGGTGGTTTCATCACCAGTTGTACTGGATGACCAACTGAGAAGGCTGGTTGTAGTAGGAATGGAACCAGTGGACCTTTGGGGACAATTGAAGCCATTTGGGCCATACTATCCTATGCTGAGCACTTCTAGTCCTCCCTACAGCTCCATGACTATGGCTCCCAGTTCCTGACCCAACATGACCAGCTTCTTCTCCACCACCAGCACTTGAAGAACTCATAATTAGTGGAACCTTCATCTGCTCCTATCCTTTCCATTCATCCTCATCTCATCGTGTTCTTTTTCTTATATTTTCTACATGCATTAGTGACACATGCACTGCAGATGATGACATGGTGCAGCTGTTGGTGGATTCTAATTATTATGACTTACAATAGTCATCAACAATTTTTAGATATAACAGGTAAAAACAGAACTAAACACCAAGGCTACAAAAAATAAAATAATTTATTTAGTGGCTGCAATCTGCAGTGTAATGCTGGGCCACAATGCCCCCATGTAAGGCATTCACCACAGTACCACACAACTTGGAAAGTGACAGGAAATTGAGGGAGATGAATGAGAGCGAAACTACCAGGCCACACCCTGATTCCACTGACAAACTCTTACACCAGCCCACCAGGAGACGTTGAGAAACCTAGTGTCTCACACAGAGTCCTACTGTACTTCACATTTCATTCAGAGTGGCTGCAGGCTCACACAGGCAAAAAATTAAAAGACTGATTTCTGTGTCCTGAATCACCAGCAGCCAGCACAAAAAATGTATTTGTCAAATAAATCCTTCACAATCCCTCTGTACCTTTACCAGGCAGCTAAATCAACACACTGCAGCAGGGACTGCAGGACTGCATAATAATACTGCACTCTTTTCTCTGCAGAACCATATAGTTTCACTGGCCTACTTGCTTGAAACTTCCAATTAAATGCTGTCAACTAGCTAGTTAGAATGAAAATGCACAGCTCTCTGATAACTTTTCTTCTTCAGTGATTAGCCTTTTTGCAAATATATGCATAACTGTCAGTTACAGGTCCTTCTGTTAGAGTAAAAGTGCAAAATGGGAATGAGATGTGCTCAGTGGAAGGTGCTCTCAATCTCCAACATCACTGATTTGCTGCTGTAGGTCATGTGGCTTGCCAACAGCTTGGGCATGCTTAGTGTTTGCTCCCTGTTCTGATCTTCTGTAAGGCGCCCAGAGCCCCTGGGACTGAGTGCCATATAAATAAAGCTTATCTTGCCTTACCTTACTTACCTTACATCCCTATACAAAACATAGAATCATTACGTTGAAGTGCTGAAGTGAATCCGAGTCCCTTCAGACACACTTTGCTGGTGTCAGAAGTGCCAGATTTTAGCACATCCACAGAACTCTAATTCAGCATCAGCTCACCATTATATTAGGGCACTGAACTCAAGGAGGAACTTTATGAAGATTAAGTCATTGTGGGAGATATCTAGAAACTGGTTCAACTGGACCCCGAGGCATTTGAAAGATGTGACTCGATCCAGGGAGAAACCATCAATAAAAATAAAGGGTGGGCAGGAGGTGAGCTTGGTCAGCCTAGGTTTGAAACCAATGGTCATGGACACTGTTTTCTGAAGTTTGAATGTAGTCATCTCTAAATGGCATCAAAATCAGCTGGTGCAGTGGCATTAAACAATTTTCTGCATGTGTGTGGATATGAGAGGAGGTACCATAAATGCAGTGGGTAGGTCATATAATAAAATGGGGATAAGTATGGTCCAAGGAAATAGTCTTGGAAGACGCATATCAATTGGGAGAGATGGAGGAGACAGCCCAACCTACATGAGCAGATTGAATGTGGTTTAATGTAGCAGATAAAGTAGGACCCTACCAAATGGTGTCTTGCTCTAACAACCCTGCATTTGACAGCATTTTCAGTAGGAGTGGATGGAAGACCATGCTAAATGATTTGTAGAGGTCACTGAACATGGCTGATGTGAGGTGTCCTTGATCCATTCTGGTTATGAATTAGTCAGTGAGACTGACACAGGAAGTGACATTGCAGTGGTTATGCCAAAATACAGACTATAAAGGACATAGAACACAGGAGTCTGATAGAAAAGAAGAGAGCTGGGAACAGGAAGTCATCACTCTTATGCACAATAATGAGCTTTTATCATTTTCCAGGCCTGGGATACTTCAGAATCAAGGAAGGAGAGGTTTAAGAGATCAGTAATTAGAACAGAAATGAAGGGGTTGGCAAGAAATGAGAGGGCTGGGTTCAAACCGTCAAGAGAGTTAGTTCATTTTACAGGGATCAAGGACATGGGGTCTTGAGAGTGTCAGAGGGGGAGACATTGGGGGATGTCATTTGGAGGTCTCAGAGAAGAGGATGGAGAGTGAGGAAGGAGCAGTTATGGGCTGATTAATGACAGGGTTGACAAGAAGGAACTTGGCACAAATAGTAAAGTGTTTGTCAAAGGTATCTACACAACTTCTGAAAAGGCAAAGTAGAGGGTTTAAGCATTTCCAATATGTGGGTAGCACATTCTGGATGATTGAAAAGATTGTGATCCAGCTTCCAGAATCTGGATGTGCTATTGACTTGGAAATTTGAGTAAATGGAATTCACCTTTGCAGCCCACAGTTTTGAGGCACATATGGTAGATTGCCTGAAGTTAAATAGGTCAGTGGGGAGCCTGAGGCCTTGTGAGCAGCTCAAGTGGCCTCACAGACCATATCTTGAGCAGGAGGACCTGGTGACCCTGGTACACAGACTTTTTAACTCAGGATTCGATCCCTGCAGCACTCTGCCTAGGTCTGTCTGGAAAGTTGGTGAATCACCTGCACCTAGTACAGAATGTTGTAGCCAGGTTGGTTACAGGAGCTGTATGCATGAATAATTTGTCACCTGCCCTGCATGGCCTGCACTACCTAAGAATTAGGTGGTAACCACTTTCAAGGTTGATTTGTTAACTTACAGAGCTCTACACAAATGTGGCCAGGCTACTTTAAAGATCAATTGGTTGTTAATGCCCCCGATCACCCTCTCTGTTCTACCAAGAAGCATGTGTTGGCTGTCCTAAGGGCCTGCCTTAATTAAGCAATCTGGCATTACAGCTTTCTTGGTGGTGGCCCCTATCATTTGGAACTCTTTCCTGAACCATCTCAGGAGTTAACCCTTGGTGGAGGCAATTAATAAGGGGCTAAAGTCTTTTCTGTTTATGTAAGTGTTTTGCTACAAGTGAACCTGGACTGGATGATCTTTGGGAACTGAGTTGTATTGGATTGTTGCTATTTTTTTTTTTTTTTTAATGGTACATTAATCATTACTGTTAGCTTGCAAAATGTTATTTGATGTATTCAGATGTTTTCCTTTAATTTTCTGTTCTTCTTATAGCCCCCTGAACCTTCACTACAGGATGCTATTTAAATACAATTGCCTTGCCTAGCCTAGGGCTACTAGATCCACTGAGTCCCAAGGAAGATGGTAGCCCTTCACTAACTTGCTTTTGCAGATGGGACATGTCTATCCCAGATTCGAAAGAAGTTGTTATTGAAGTAATATACAATGCCAAGAAAGAATGCCAGGCTCTGATTGGTCAGTCTGGGACTGGGCCCGTGATGCTATCCCAGCATAACATAAGGGATAGTCCCAACACACAGAAGACCACATCAAATGTCAAAAGAATCAGTCTACTAGCTGTCAGTGTGATCGGCTTCATGTTCCCGATTTGTGCCTGTACAGTACTTCACAAAGTTAAAAACACTTACTTCTCCTATAAATAAAAGCTCTATGCCCTATCACAGTAACACATTTCAGTCACTGTAGCTCAGTTTTGCAAAACATAAACTGAATGTTGCCAGGAAGCCATCACTGTGATCGGTTTGATCGGTCCCAGCTCCACTCAGCATTGGCACTCCCTGCCTACCCTAAACAGACTGACCACACCATGCTCCAAGATTCACTGATCTGCTTTTTTCCCTCTCTTCCTTTATCTTTCAGTACAAACTGCTGTCGACGGTACCGGGAGAACACACTAAAGCATTTAAACTGTTTATGGCTACTTCGGAAGTCTCACAACTTGGCAGTGAGAGTGACAGAAGCAGCACGTGACCCTTTTAAAATGTGCTGCTGCTGAGCGATGACTTTTACTTTGTGATTGCTGGCTTCACTGATCCTTTTTTTTCCTTCCTTTCTTTACCTCCTGGTACAAACTGTTGCTGGATGTACCAAGAGATCACACTGAAACATTTAAATTGTTTAGAGAAAGTTCGGAACTCTCACGCCTCACCATTCCAAACAACAGCAGCACTTGTGCCCTTTTTAATTTTCACCTACCGATCACCGCCTTCAGTCTCACACACTACAACATCAAAATGGCAGAGCAAAATTGTTATTTAAAGGGACACTGTCAACCCCCTTAGGTCTCAAAGTGTCCTTAGTTTAAAAAACACATTTTATGATTAACATTCTGTAAAGATTGCTGATGTAGCTTGTAGTTTGATTCTAACTTTTTTTCCTTTTTAAAAGTGAAAAACAGACTGTCTACCTTACTGGTGTTACCACACAAACACAGGTTTGTTTACATTCCTTGATCATCTCCAACTGCATCTTTCCTGGACTTGGAAACACCCACACCACAGTCTAGCCCCTTGTGATGCAGTGGTAGTTTAGGAGGCTACTGCCTCATGAGTGACTGCACTGTTTGGGGGTCATTCTAATGCTCATGAAGTATACAATAAGAACAGATCCATTATTGTAAACAAAACAAGATTATTTACAAATATCCATTAGCATGCATTTCAGTTCAACTATACAAGGAGGCAGACAAAACAAACAGCAACTTCAATAAATTTTAGAGAAGGTAAGCAATCATAAAATGTAAGTTTTTAACTAGAAATAATATGATGAAAAACAGGTTGACAGTGTCCCTTTAATGAACACCAGGGACATCACAAAGTCTTCAGGAACAGAGAAAGTGCAGGCAACTCAACATAGCAAGAAAGAGAGCTGGGGTGGGGGGGTGGAGTTGGATAAGGAAGACACTCTCTCGGAGCAACACCACCTACTGGACATAATAGAAATTGTGGACTTATTTTTCATTAGTGCAAATGCTCACACCAACATTATTTATAAAACCTTGTAAAAAATGCTTTTGTTTTCAATTTTTGTTTAAGAAAAAATAAAGAAAGAGCCATTGCATAATAGGAATAATGCACACCAGGGTGTGTGTCGTGCTGTGATAACATCACTTCTAGAGTGTTCATAGGTTTGTTCAAGTTCAGTGAGCCAAGACCCTTAAATGAACTTGCCACCCTAATCATGGGTGGTATGCAAACGTTTTGTCTCCCATGTAATTATCCAGATTCCATTTAAATATTGCTATATTCTTACTTTCTACTATTTCTTTGGGTAGTACATTCCATTTTGTTATCACCCTTTGGGTAAAGAATTTACTTCTTTTGTCTGTTAGATTGTTTTCCCCAATTAATTTATGTGTACAGTATGTGACCTAGTAGATGTATTGCCCATATGCTTCCTTAGTCCAAGGGTTTCCATCATATATGAATCATTAATAAATTTATATATGAGACAAAGGTATCCCCTGTATCTTCTATATTGTGTTAAGAATAGATTTAAGTTGTTTAACCAGGCTGTGTGTATATCCCAGATGTTTGATTGAATGTATTTTTTTTTGTTATTCTCCTTTGAACTTTTTCTACTACTTTTTTGGTCCATGTATTCTGTGGCGCACAGAACTGGGTACAGTATTCCAAGTGGAGTCTCACCAGGGCAGTGCAAAGGGAACAATGATCTTACTTGCTCTACTTCATATGTTATTTAAATGCAACATATTATTTTCCAACACTTTTGATAGTTTCATGTGCATGCCTATCGAATGTAAGATTGTTCGAGATAAGGACTTCCAAGTCTTTTTCTTCTGTAATATCTTGTAATTTGGTATTATTTATACAATACTGGAACATTGGGTTGTTTTTGCCCATATGCATAGTTTTACATTTCTCTAGATTGAATTTCATTTTATTGTTTTCTGCCCAGATGGCAAGATTATGCTGTATAACTTTTGCATCAGTTTCTGATTGTACTAATCCCGAGTTTACAATTGTCTGCATATGTGCAGATCAATGCTTTTCCTGATGTCTGTAGGGTCAAGACCATGATGTTGAAGAGTATTGGTCCTAGCACCAAACCCTGTGGGACTCCACTTGTTACTGTTCCCCAGTCAGATGAATTTCCTTTAATGGTAACCCTTTGAGTTCTATGGTCCAGCCATGCTTCTATCCAATTAATAATATTTGTATTAAGTTTGATATTATAGAGTTGCCCCAGGAGTACTGCATGTGATACCTTGTCAAAGGCTTTAGTGTAGTCAAGGATGTGATGTCTACAGGAATATTTTGGTCAAGTGCTGCGCTGACTGGTTCAAAGAAATTAATTAAATAATTAAATTGGATAGACAAGATCTTCCACCAGTGAAATCATGTTGTATTGTATCAATTATTCCTGTTGTCTGTAAATGTTTCAATATGTGCTGTTGTAATCATCTCTCCATTATTTTGCTGACAACTGAAGTGAGACTGATGGGTCTGTAGTTGCTCACCTCAGCTCTGTTACCTTTTTTGTAGACTGGTGTTACTGTAGCCTCTCTCCATTCTCTTAATGTATTTCCTTCCTGAATTGATACATTAAACAGTACTTTTAATGGACTTGCTAATTTGTTTACCAGTATTTTTAGGAACCCAGTTGTTATATCATCTGGTCCTCGCGAGCTGTTATTTTTTGGATTATTGATAATATTTTTGATCTCCGTGATAGTAAATACTGGACAGTCTTTTATCCATAAAGATTGTGGGCTACTATAATAGTCTTCTTGGTTCACATACACTTAGAAAACAGTTATTGAGTTCCTTTGCAATTTCTGCCTCACTTGTGATATCTTCTTTTGTTTTTAAGGGTCCTATAGCTGGTTGTTTACCTTTCAGTGATCCTACGTAATTATAGAATTGTTTTTTTGTTGTCACTTACATGTGTTACCAATTACAATTCTGTTCTTTCCTTGGCCTTTCTTATTTCCTCTTTAGTTCTTTTTGCAGTTTGTTTGAATTTGTCCCAGTTGTCACTAGATGGATTCTTCTTGTAAGCGCAGTACTGTTTATTTGTTCTTGTTTATTCCTTTAGCTATATTGTGAGTCCACCAAGGTGAAACCCTCTTGGAATTAATGTAATTATTTCTTTTTTTGTTCAATTTAAAATTTATTAGAGGTTTTTAAACATACATGAGACAGAGCCATACATAGTGAAGCCATACATTAGAGAAAAGGACATAATACAATAGATCTGTCTCCACCTCCATATTCCCCACCTCTACCCTCCCCCTCCACTCTCTCCACTTTCCCACCCCACTCCCTATGCACAGTCCATTAAACTTAGGCAACTTATATAGGGTAACGACATCAAGACATAAAGTTTATAGGGAATATAAAGTATGTAAGGGGTCCCATATCCTTTGGTAATTTTGCAATCTGTCATTAATGCTTGCTATTACTTTTTCAGTACTCAGATTAGCCAACAACTCATTTAGCCACTCAGTATAGGAGATGGTCTCACTGTCTTTCCAGTGTTTCAGTACCAATTTTTTAACAGGCATTGAAACCAATGACATATGATACTTGTGATTAAGTACAGAGATTTGGGAATAGTCACCAAGTAAACAGATTTCTGGTGTGAAAAGATCCAATAACCCAAGCAGATGGTCTGCCTTAGTTTGTATACATGCCCATAAAGGGGCCACTTTAGGGCAGGCCCAAAAAATGTGAAGAAGAATACCTTCCTCCTGGAGACAGCAGGAACATAAATTGGAAGATCTTAAACCCAATTTAGCTAATTTTGGGGGAGAATAATACAAATTATGCAAAATGTGAAGTTGCATGAGACGTAATCGGTCCTGTGTCACAAATCGATGGCAATTACTCCAGAGGGCAGGCCAGTCCATGTTCCAATGGGGAAAGAGATATGACCAGTATGCTGTGGGCCAAAACAATCATTGAAACACCACTCATATAGAGTCACATATATCTTGGATACTGCTTTTCGGGAGTTTGCCAAGTGGCCCAGATCCAAATGAAAAGAGAATTAGATTGGTTGAGGGGGAGCAGTTCCTAGCACCTTAATAAGGAGATGTCTCAATTGAAAAACTTTAAAGTAACAGTGTAAGAGAATTTAAAATTTGCTTGTAATTTCATCAACTGGGAGCCAGGAGCCATCGTCTCTCACAAAAGAGGATAGCAGGCCATCCCCCAGTTGAGACACCAATTGGATGTCAGAATCTTATTATCAGTTTTAAAGGATGGGTTGCCCCCAATGGATTGAGACAGATCTTTACTGTGCTTGTATCTCAGAAAAGCACATAGCTGTGAATGAACTCTTATCGATACTGCCACTGGAGTGGATCATAGAATTGGAGGCAGGGAAGATAATGTTATACATAAAAGTGTCAATGGTACTAAATTACAGGATCAAATCAGGGCTAATTAAACTTTAAGCCAGAGTGGGGGGGAGAGGGATGATTCGACGATAACCCTCTGAGATACTTGGAAGCATGACTGGCCTAGTAATAAAGGCCAAAATGGGTGAGACGTAGGCCTCCTTTAAGTTTAGGGGCGGACAATTTGTGATATGCTATTCTTGGCTGTTTTCTAAACCAGATGAATTTAGTGAGGAGCCCATGTACTTTCTTAAACCAGGAACCTGCAACCATGTATTAAGTAAATTAAGGGGGTAAAACAAGTGTGGAAAGATATTCATTTTAACTAAATTAATTCTTCTCCATAATGAAATGGGGAGGGTCGACCAATGATCTAAGTCATGACTAATAATTTGTATCAGAGAATCTAAGTTCTTTTTGATTCCAAGGGCTGGATTTCTAGTGAGTTCAATACCACGGTATCTAAGAGAGTCCTGAGATCAAGAAAGGCCTAAAGATGTAAAGGTGCTTTTAAATACTTTGTGATTAAGGGGAAACACAACTGACTTATTAACATTTAATTTATAATTTGACAGTCGGCTATATTCCTGCAATAATCCCTAGCATAGATGACTCAGGGTGGGACAACTGGAGAAGGAGATCATCTGCATAATTGGAAACCTTAACCTCCAAAGCTTGGATAGTAATTCCTTTCACCTTCCGGCATGCCATTAATTTGCGGATGAGAGGCTCAAGATAGATGTTAAATAGCAATGGGGATAGAGGGTATCCTTGTCTTGTGCCAGATTGTAATAAAAACAACTCAGCGGTTTCTCCATTTCTGGAAATTCTAGCAGACGGCGATTGATAAAGGGCTTGTATACATCTCTGAAATTCAGGAAGAAAGCTGAAGGCCTTTAAAGTTTGAAAAAGAAAGTTCCAACTGACTCAGTCAAAAGCCTTCTCGGCATTCAGAGACACCAGGACAGCTGGAAAGGAGGCATCTCTGGATAGCGAGAAGACATGTGAAAGAGTGTGGAGATGATCCACTGAGGACCTGCCCTTCATGAACCCTATGTGTTGTGGGCCTTTTAGATCTGGGAGTACTAAACTGAGTCAATCCACAAGTAATTTAGTTAAAATTTTAATATCTTGACTAAGAAGAGAAATGGGGTGATAATTCGTCACTAGGTCTGGACTTCTGTCTGGTTTGGGTAGAAGAACAATTGCAGCCTCAAATAATGTGGAATCAATTTGTGCACCTGATAGAATATGTTCATATAATGGTAAGAGAAAAGGGATGATTTGGTCTTTAAATTTCTTATAAACATTGGATGAAAATCCATCGGGCCCTGGAGTTTTATCTGCGGGAAGATTTTGTATGACTTCAGCTATTTCCAGGACTGATAAGGGCACAATTAAGGCCAATTTATGGGCTTCAGAAAGAGAGGGTAAATAGGAATCCTTGAGGTAATTAGTTAGGGTTAGGTTTGTTGGTGGATTTGCCATGGGTCCATACAATTGTTTATAATAAGTAGTGAATTCATTTACAATTTCCATTGGAGAGGTTTTCAAAGTTCCATCGCACTAAGAACAAATGGGGGGAATAAATTGAAATGATTCCTGTTGTTTTATTCTGAGAGTTAATAACCTGCCTGCTTTTTTTCCCTGATCTGTGTATGAAGCTTTGGTACGGAAATTTGCAAATTTGGCCTTTTCTCTCAGTAAATCCAGGTAAGAATGTTTAAGTTTGGCTAGGTCCTGTTTGATGCTGTCAGGGGAACGGGGGGCCAGGGTCACTTCTATAGACCAAATTTGGGAAAGCAGGGTTCATAGCAGTAGAGCTTGAGTTTTCTTTCTCTTAGAAGCTAGCCCAATCAATATTCCTCTAAGGTATGCTTTAAAAGCACACCATTCAATATCGGGCTTAGTGGTGGGATTATGATTGGCAGCAAAAAATTGGTTGATATGCTCTATAATATGATGGGTAATCTTTGGGTCCTTGAGCAACTGGTCATTTAGTTTTCAGCGTGCACCTCATTTGGGAAAAGATGCAAGGGAAAGCTGGCACATTACTAAGGAGTGGTCAGAGAGGGGACCAGGTTGAACTGAAGAAGACAAACTCCAGGGAGAAGTGACTGAGATAACAAAATATAATCAATACAGGAAGAGGACCCGTGGACTAGGGAGGTAAAGGTCTACCCCCTGTCTTTGGGATTCAAGACTCTCCAGACATCACACAAACCTAATTGATCCACTAGGTCACGAAGTGCAAGTTGAGCAGGGAAAAGTCCTCTCCAAAAAGACCTGGAGCAGTCCATAGCCGGATCAAAGGCCAAATTCAAGTCTCCCCCCAAGAGTATCAGGATTGTAAGAAAGGGCAAAATGGTATTGATGAGTTGCATACAAAATCGGGGGGTATTTACATTAGGCCCATATACACTACCGAGCAAAAGTTCAGCAGTGTGTATAGTGCCTCGGACTAGGATAAACCTGCCCTGTGGATCTTTAATAATCTGTGAGGAAATAAATGGGATGTTCCTATTAATTCGAATTATGACTCCACAACTATTTGTGGTGCCCTGATCTGAAAACACCTGCCCCACTTGTTGTCTCTTCATTTGTAAGTCATCTGGGTCCAGTACATATGATTCTTGAATAAAAGTAATTTGTGACTTTAGGACATTCAAATGCTTTTGGACTTTGTATTACTTTAGCTTACTTCTAACCCCTTTTACCTTCCATGAGGACAATGTCAGATCATTAGCCATACAATGTACAGGTATAAACACAGTACGCAAACTGTAGAATGGCATAAGTATAACCTCCTGATGTCTCCATAAATATGTGGGCTGTGCTCTGTGTCATCCCTCCCTCTCTCCCCAATCCCCCAGATGTAAACCCTTATATCCATCAATAAACCTGGAAGAATCCCATTACAATACCCTAACCCAGTCCCCCACCCCTTACTGTTGCAAATATTGTTTTGCAGGACTCCATACTGCTGCCTCTCCCATCAAACCACCCTCAAATGTATTTATTAACTACCTCTAGTCAATCTATGCAAAAATTCGAACCACCAACTTTGTGATCTTAAGCTATAACCACTGTTCTCTTAAAGTTAAACCTAAAATATTAGGCTAGGACATCGTAAATTAAATTGTGCCTCAATAATCTTTGAAGTATAAAATCAAAAAATCCTTCCCAAGAAAAAGAGTTGGGACGCTGTTTATGTTCGAGCTAAGAGGCACATAACAGGTCTCCCCCTGTTGACCAAATAGTGAGAGTCGCTATGATGATGGCACAAAGGATTGGCCCACATTAATGCCCACAGTATCAAAACAAAGGAGGGAAGGAGATAGACATTTGTCGCACTATAATATTCGTGGAATAAAACTAAAAGAAAGAGGCACTGGGATATAATAAATCCCCTGACTTAAAATAGGTAATTACTCCATGATATAGGCTCTAAGGTGAGAGAGTATATGAAATACTCTCCCAAAGTGGTCAAATAGGAAAACAACACCTCCCTCAGAAACTTCTGAGTGAAGCTCCTGGATACAATCAAAAACTAAACATATTTATGTGAATCACCACTTTTTGATCCTGATCATTAGCCTCCTTACAATTTTAGTTAAACTTAAAATATTAGACTGAATCATTTTTAACTGTGCCTTGTTATTCAGTGACTTCTGAAAAACAAAAAGCCCCTTTCCTGAAATGCAAATGAAGTGAATATCCATACATTAGCAGAGAGAAACAAAACAATACTTCACCGATGTATTAAAGCATTATGAGAATTAATGAAGACGACACAAATTGAGTCTTGATAATGTTCCCAATAACAAAGCCAGGGGGGAAAAAGAAATAAGCATGTTTCCCAGAGTCTTACTCATGACTCCC
This sequence comes from Neoceratodus forsteri, assembly GCA_016271365.2. NCBI lineage: Eukaryota > Metazoa > Chordata > Ceratodontiformes > Ceratodontidae > Neoceratodus > Neoceratodus forsteri. The sequence continues at coordinate 238,958,511 of CM057459.1, read as the reverse complement.
AGCTTAAAGAGAGATGCACAGGGGTGGAATCTGTAGCAGTACTCCCTCCAGTGGATGAAAAATGAGGCAACACTTCTCTTGGGAACACCTGGGAACAACTCCCAGCTATAAATAGGACCATTCCAGTCTGCCAACAATAAAATTCCTTTAAACTGGTAAAAACAAAACAAGGACACTGGAAATAGAAGTTGTCGACCCCCAGACAATATAAACAGTCCATAAGGGTGTCGCTGTAAAGCCTCACTCTAAGGAACAATCCCCATAGCTCTAGATTTCTGGCTTGTCAGCCCAAAAACATGAAGCTCAGACCTTCACTGTCAAAAACACCATCTTCACCAGTACAAAATGTGAAATCTGCCTGATTCAGGTACCACAAAAGAGATCAGGTAGGGCATTCTTAAGGCTGCTTTTTGCAAACTCTGGATCTTCATAAGAGTGCCAATTACCAGAAATAAGTACCTGGAGTTTTGCTGGATAAAGCATTTTGAATTTCAGTCCAGCCATGATTAATTTAGTAACCAGTGGGTGGATAGCCATTCTACTCTGTTTAACAGTGGCGGGTAAACCCTGGGCCACACAGAATTTTTTGCCCTCCCATTGCACTTCTTGGACTTTTTTCACCTTGTTGAGGAAGTGCTGGCATTCCAAGTAATTAAGAAAATGAAATATGAGAGGTTGGGGTGCCATCCCTGGTGGTGGAATGGGTCGGAGCATCCTGTGAGCCCTCTCGATTACATATTGAGGGCCAAAAGGGGAAGGCCCTGCTATTTTTTTAATTAGCTTCTGGAAAAAAGTATAGTGTCCTGGCCCTCTTCTGATTCTGGAAGCCCAATTATAGCCACATTATTTCTGTGGCTACGACCTTCCAAGTCTTCTATTTTTAATTCCATTTTGGTAACTCTCTGTCTAACTGCGGCCAGTTCTGGGTCTGCTTTATTAACCTGTCTCTCTAGGGAAATAATACGGGCTTCACTATCAGCTTTTCTAGTTGCTATATCCTCTTGTGCTTGTGACAAAGATTTTATTTCAGTAGCCATTCCTCTAAGTTCCTCCTAAAATGGTCGAAATTCGGCCAGGAAACCAGAGAGTGTGAGTGGTTCTTGGGCCAGTTTTTGCTGAGTCGTGCTCTGCGGAGTACTCATACTTGCAGCCCATTGTTTTTTGGGGGCCTTCTCCGGCATAACTGGGGGAGTATATCTTGATGGCAGTTTCTTCATTTCAACTTCCATCACCAAATAGGCTCCTTTGATTGTTGCATGAATGAATAAGAGATCTCCCATTCAGTTTTGGAGTTTTTTTTTCCCCCTTCAGAAGGTGAAAAATGAGGTTTACTGGAGTGGATGGTTGGAGAGGCTTAATGGAGCTGCTTCCAGGTGTGTTGCATTACACAATCTCCCCTAATGTAATTATTTCTTATTGGTACCCACTTATCAGTACAGTATATTATATTATGATGAATGGTTTTCCATGTGTCCTCCAAGTTTAGCCCCTTTAATTCCGCTAACCAATTCTATTTTTCTAAGTAATTTCTCATGCTGTCATAATCTGCCTTGTTATAATCCTTCATTCTAGTTTTTCCCTTAGTTATGTTATAATTAATTTTATATTCAAAATAAATAATGTTATGGTCCTTGTCATCTAATGGAGGTTGTAGTTTGATATTATCTATTTTTTCCGAATTATTTGAAAAGACTAAATCCAGTATGTTGTTTCCTCTCGTGGGTTGAGTAATTAGTTGTTCTAGATTATGAAGTGTCATAGTGTCAATGAAATGATTTTCAATTTGACTACTCCCCTTCTGAGTTGCCCATGTTTTTCCAGGGAGATAGAAAACTCTCATGATTATGTGATCCCCTAATACAGTTATGTTATCAAATTCTGTAAATATCATGTTATTTCCTGTACTATCCAGGTTTGGGGAGCGATAGACTAGTCCAATGGTTAATAATTGATGCAGCATTTTTATCTGTATCCAGGTTATTTTGTCATGATCCCATGTTTCATTGACTTGAACTACTGTTAGTGTCTATTTTATATATAAAGCAACACCACCCCCTTTTCCTGCTTCGATTTTTTTTAATTAAGCAACACCCCTGAATTTCGATATTCCAATCTCCATCATTAAAACACATCTCTGTGAGACCACAAACATCAATGTTTTGTTGTATTAATATATTGTTTAATTCTTCTATTTTTGTCCTCAAGCTTCTGGCATTTATAAGTAAGAATTTTAAACCTGTAGGGTTTGGAGTTTAAATACTTTAGAGTGCTTATTGGGTAAGGGATTCACAACCTTATTGTTTACATAGTGAGCATTAATTAGAGGGACTGGTGATGGTAGATCTCTTAAGCCCTCCCCCCTACTCAGAAGTTTAAATTCTTCTGGATGCTTTCTGTAATATGATTTTCCAAGAGAATGTTTCCCCTTTTGCTGAGGTGGAGACCATCCGTACAGTATAGTTCCAGCATATCCTCAAACTTCTCCTAGTGTGTTAAACACTTGATGTTTTGATGTGGGCACCATGCCCTCAACTAGTTATTGATTGTTTTGAGTTTCATATGTTGACTGATTGTGGCTTTTGGGATAGGGAGTATTTCAGATATTATTGGCACATAGCCCAATTCTATCATTTTGTTTGTAAGTGACGCATAATCCTGCTGTATCTTTAATATTGGTTCCCTAAAGATATTGTTTGCACCTGCATGTATTATAACCAGTGAGCTGGATGCAATATTTTTTAGAATGTTGTCCAGCATTTTTGTAATGCCATTAATTGTTGCTCCTCCACAACTGGAAAGTGTTGTTGTTACTTTGTTGGGATCACATATTATTCTATCCAGTTTTTTAATCATGTAATCTCTCAGTACTAATATTTCCTTGTCAGATGTAGCTGTGTCCACTTCCATTATACCAACAGTCAGTTCAGATTCAGACTGTATTAGTGGTTGAGATGGGTTTGTATTAGCTTCCCTATGCATCATATCTTCCTCTGTGTTCATTGTATTACTTTCTACTATTACTGTAATGTTGTTAAGTCCTGGTTTGATTCCAGATTTATATACGGTATTGAAGGATTATCATCAATTGTTAACAAGGGGTCAAACTGATTTGTTAAGGGGATTTGAAAGTATGTAGCTCTCCATCCTCTTTTAAATGTTTTGCCTGTCTGTATTCTATACCATTCTTCTTCGACTGTTCATTAGTTTCAACCTCCCTATTTCTTTTTTGTTTTGGTTATTAATGCTTAGGCCACTATGTTCTCCATTATATTCTTCTGGTTGATCAGTTACTGGCACTCTGGTGGTATGGTCACTCTGTTTTGCATTGTTTTTCTTTTTTGCCTTTGTTTTTTTGTCCTTTTCCCAATATTGGTTCCAGTATTATTAATGGTTCCAAATGTTGTTTGAAATCTTAAAGCCATTTGCTTTTGACTAATTTCTAAGTCTTGTAACATTTCATTAAATTCTACTATTTCCACAGTCATTTCATCAATTTGAAGACATTTGTTACATTTAAATTCAGTAGTAACATCTTCATGTTCTAGTTTTTTGAGCATATTACATGTAGTACATTTAATCAATTGACAATCGTCCTTAGTTGTAAAACAAAATGACATCCTGATACTGTAGGCTATTTTTACACTTAGCCACCTCCCTTTTACTGATTACCAGTGTGTACTGTATTTTGTATCAGTTGGTGTCACAGTAACTACAACTCAACAGATTTTTGGTAGACAAGGAGCCTTTACCTTGGTTACTGTTGGAGTGATTGTTGAGGGCCTTAGCTTTAGCTATTGGTCAGATGTCTCCCTAGTCTCACTAGACACATGAGATACACACAGATGCACGTTTCTTTGTGCGCATCTTCATGTGTGTCACCGTGCTCGCCCTGCTCGGCTCTCCTTGCTCACAGCAGGACACCCTTATATGCACTTGAGTGACCCAGAAAGTAGTTTCCATGAGGTCAATCGCCCTCTAACTCAAACTCAGTGCCAAAACTGTAATTAAATGTGCAAAAACAGTGGGTGAGTTTCACTCATACATGAAACTGGCTCTGCTGTGTTGATGTATAGCCCCAGTTAAGCCTGAAATCCTGAAATAAAATAAAAATAGCCCCATGAACTAGATGATAGCCTTCTGTGTGTGAAGACTGAAACACCCATCTTCCTGCTTCCAGATGGCAGCATAAGCAGGGCTTCTAAAAACACTCTGTCTTACAAGTCAAATAAAGTGCAGTTTCAATTAAAAATTATAGTATTCAGACTCAGAGCCTACAATCTGCAGACACAAGTGCAAGCAAGATAGCAGATGTGTTGGACGCACTTGGTCTCCTGTTGAAACACCCAAGGCATGACATTATCCTAACATGACACACAGCCTGTCATGCTTTATTCCTTTAATACAGGGCATCAACAGCGTTATGGGATTTGTTGACGAGGACCAGTTGGGAATGATGCAGTTGTCCATTGGGAGATGGTTTACATTACTGAAATGACAGGAGACAATAGTCCCTCAGGAGTGCTTTGGGCCCGCTATTCTTCCTTACAAAAGTTGGCTGATGGTCTCTGAAGATATCTTCAGAGGTTACCTACAGCGACAGTCCTTTTGGGGTAGGCAGAGGGGATGCAGTTGATGAGGAAGTGGTTGGAAGATCTTGGGGTGATGTTGGTGGGTACATGAATATGTCATGTGATATACAGGACCCAGATATCACTGATGATTTTCTTGGAGGGTGGGCATGATCAGTTTCTGTCAAGGTCACTCAGGAGGAGCTCTCCTGAGGTGGTAAGGAAAAAAGAGATGATGGTGACATCCAGGAAGGCATCAGAGAATATATTATGGCAGTTGGCTATTCTGCTGATGAATATCAGGAGGGATTAGGGGAAGCAGCTCTTGCTAATTAAGAGTTCATATGATTTAGGGCTAGAAGAGAAATGGGTCACCTTGAAATTGAGGCTTTGCAGAATGCACTTGTCCATGCCTATCCCTCACCTGTGGTAGCCTTTTGTATGGATCAGGTAGCCAGGAATGGAAATATCCTTATCCCTGGTCTTCTTAGTGAGCCATGTTTCTGAGCAGATGACCACATCTGACTAAATTTGTAGGGTCCAGAGTCTGTGTTGGTCATTTAAAAAATCAGCCTCCAGGTGTTTAGGTGGACCACCTTCTGATCTTTTGGCAGTATAGCTGGGTTATTGGTGGGAAAAAAACTACCTCAATGTAGAAATATTGGGGCTACAATAAGGTATAACACCCATTAACAGTAAAGATTTCCAAAGCCCAGAATTACACACGTCATTCTAAATCAACACTACAATGGTTGCATAAAATGCAAGGGAAGGGCATTCCACAGGCATGAGTTCCCAACTGTAAAGGCACAGTCCAGTCTTTCTATCTGTGGAGGGGACCACTAAATAATGCATTGTCAGCTGATGTCAGCATGTGAATGTGGGTATACTACATAAAGAGGCCAATCCTGTAGCTGGATCTTAAGTCATGTAGGGCTATGAAAATCAGCAAAGACGCTAAAGGTGACCTGAAGACTAACTGGTTGCTGGTGAAGCATGCAGTTAAAGTATTGCAAAAATTTATTTCCACAGGCCAGGACCTATAAAAAGCCTCAACACCTTCTGCACCATTTGTAATGTCTGAGGAATCCTCAAAGATAGGTCCAGGTAGAACAATTTACCTAAGAATTCAGGCATGGCAAAAGGCTGCTTTAACATGAGACAGCCAGTCCCTTGAGCTGGATGAGGTACGAGGTGCAGCCAAGTACCTTATACTTTGAGGTAATAATTAAATTAACCCATATTACTCCAACTTCAGGAGTACCTTAAAGGAGATAGGAAATGATACTTACATAGTTAACTGCCCTTCCATCTTACTTTCCATGCCAGTTATGTATTCTGATATGCTTTGATGATTTTTTGATAAATAAATAATCTAGCTTTGGGGTACCTTCAGATCTACATTGAGATCCACTCTCCTCATCAGCTACTGCTCTTGATTTTCATTTTTCTAAGACATTCTGTGGTATCAGAAACTCCCATTCCATACTATTCATCGGAATGGTCTGCAGCAGATGTTTCTGATGTCATAGAATGTTCAGGCAGTGTGACAACAGAGAGTAGCAACTGCTGAGCACAAAGGGATTAAGGTTAGTTACAAAAGCAACAAAATCAGATTATTAATTTAACAAAAAAGGTCAAAAACATATCAGAACAATGGGTAGCCGATAAAAGGACAACTAGAGGGCATCTAGAGGCCTAAAATCTGTTTCCTATCACCTTTAAAGTTATTTATAAAATTGGATGCCATCAGGATTTTTAAAAGCTTTTTTCTATTTTTTATGGTTATTAGGTCATAGACGTGAGTGTCCTTGTTGTTAATAAACTATTTAGAAACTTTGTGACCATTTCAATTGCTTTATTATCGCATTCATTTGCATAATGTAAAACAATCCAGATTAGGGATATTATGAAAATTTGCATAAGGCACCGTACTAGAATTATTTGTATAATCTCAACCTTTTGTTAAAGCTTGACTTTTATGCCAACAGGGTTTGTGCTTAGCTTTAATTTGAGACTGGCAGTCACAGAAACATGGTACACTGAGAACCATGATTGGGATGTCAGCATACCAGGTTATACAAGATACAGGAGGGAAAGGAGGGTAAAAGAGGAGGAGGAGTAGCTTTCTATGTAAGGGAAGGGATCAACGCAATGGAACAATGGAACTAAAGGATAAACAGGGAATAGAGGAGCACTGTGAGTCGCCCTGGAGACAGGATATGGCACCACAATCCGCATGGGGGTTGTATACAGACCCCCATCTCAGGGGGAGGCAATGGACAAGGAAATGATAGAAGGTATCCTTAGAATGGCAGAAAAAGGAGTGATATTGTTGATGGGGGACCTGAATACGCCAGATGTTAACTGGAGCACCTTTGCTGCAGCCACATCCAAGAGCAGGGTTATTCTCGATGCCCTACAAGGGGTATGCGTCAGACAGCTAGTGGTGGAACCCACTTGGGAGGGAGCAGTCTTAGACCTGGTACTGTCAAATGGGGATGGAGAAAGGATCTCGGATTTAGAAGTGGGTAGCCATCTGAGAACAAGTGACCACCAAACAGTGCAGTTCATGATAAGCACAGCCATAGAGTCAAGCCATACAAAAGCAAGAGTATTGGACTTAAGGAGGGCTGACTTTGGGAAATGGGAGAGTGCCTCAGAAAAGCACTAGCAACCGGGCAAGAAGGAAGGGTGGAGGAACAATGGGGAAAAATCAAAACAGCCATCACAGAGGCAACAAGTCTTTGTGTGAAACAAATCAACAAAGCAAAATGAAGGAAAAAACCACTATGGTTCTCAAAAGAGGTGGTGGGGAAGGTTAAGGAGAAAAGGTAGCATTCAGGAAGTATAAGGAAACATAGAAGGAGTAGAACAGAGAACTGTACCAGTTAAAGCAGAAGAAAGTGGGGATGGCAGTCAGACTAGCAAAGGCCCAAACTGAGGAAAAGATAGCCAACTAAGTTAAGAAGGGGGATAAACCCTTTTATAGGTACATTAGGGAGTAAAGAAAGACCAAGGGAAGGATAGTGAGGCTTAATGAAGGGAAGGGAGAGTGGGCAGAGGGGCACAGTGAAAAAGCAGGGATACCGAACTTCGGCTCAGTATTCACAAAAGAAGAGGAGGTGGAGTTACCTAATCAAAGAATAGAAGCACTCTGGATAGGGAGGTCAATACCAGTCCATTCACAGAAGAAAGGGTTCTGAAAGAACTCTTAAAACTGAAGGTGGACAAAGCAACGGGGCCTGACGGGATTCACCCAAGAATTCTAAACGAACTAAGGGTAGAACTAGTGATACCACTGACTACCCTTTTTAACAAATCATGGGAGGATGGTGTGATAACTGAGGACTGGAGGAAGGTGGATGTGATTCCCCTTCACAAAAATGGGAGCAGACAGAGGCAGGAAACTACAGACCTGTTAGTTTGACCTCAGTGATAGGGAAAATGATGGAATCACTTCCGAAAGAAAGAATTGTTGAATTCACAGAGGCCAGTGGGGCACAGGACCCAAGTCAGCATGGATTCATAGCAGGAAGATCGTGTCAGACAAATCTAATAGATTTATTTTACTGGGTGACCAAAGTAGTAGACCGGGGAGGGGCTGTGGACATGGTCTACCTAGACTTTAGCAAGGCATTTGACACAGTCCCACACAAAAGATTAATATACAAGTTAGCTAGCCTTGAAGTGGGTCCCAAAATGGTAGCCTGGGTAAAATATTGGCTGGACAACAGGAGGCAGATGGTAATAGTAAACAGAGTTCACGCTGAAGAAAGGAGGGTTACTAGTGGGGTATCACAGGGTTCAGTACTGGGACCAGTCCTCTTTAATGTCTTTATAAGTGACATTGCAGAGGGACTGGAAGGAAAAGTATGTCTCATTGCAGACGACACAAAGGTCTGCAACAGGGTCAATACAGAAGGTGGGGTGGAAAGCATGCAAAGGGACTTGGCAAGGTTGGAGGAATGATCAAATATATGGCAGCTTAGATTCAATGCAAAGAAGAGCAAAGTAATGCACCTGGGAAACAAAAACCCAGGGAAAGAGTATACAGTGGGGGGTGAGATACTAACAACAACAAAAATGGAAAGGGACCGGGGGGGCGGGTAGTCATATCAGATTACCTTAAGGTGGGCAAGCAATGTGAAAAGGCAGTAAGTAGGGCTGGCGGGATGCTGGGATGCATAGGGAGAGGCATCACCAGTAGAAAACGTTGTTATCCCTCTGTACAGACAGTTGGTGAGACCACATCTAGAGTACTGCATGCAGTTCTGGAGACCCCATATCTGCAAAGGGGACATAGATAGAATGGAGGATGTCCAGAGGAGGGCAACTAAAATGGTGCAGGGTCTGCACCAGAAGACATATGAAGAGAGATTAAAGGAGCTTAATATGTATACCCTCGAGGAGAGGAGGGAGACGGGGGATATGATACAAACTTTCAAGTACCTCAAGGGAATCAACAAAGGCTAAGAGGGCAGCATCTTTGGTAGCATGTGAGGTGGGCGCCTGAATGGAGGCGCCATCCAAAGTGGCGACATGATGTGGGCGAAAGCCCGAATGGTGATGGGGGGTAGGGCGACCGGATGTGGCGGGGTGGGCGACTGAAGCTACAGGATGTCGCTATATGTACACATGCACGGGGGGGGGCAAGCACGGCGAGTGTGCGCTGGGAGGGGGCGGAGTGGATGTAGGGGGTGGTGCTGCAGTCAGCTGCTGAGCTGCATCATAGCATTGGGGGTTAGCCTCCGCTTGCAGTGCGTGGGGTACTGGGTTCTGGTCTGGGTCTAGGCGCTACTACATTTTTGTTGTGCCTGGCCCAAAACTTGTTCTTTTTTGCCTTTGACCCCCCCAACATGCACCCCCCTGGAGTTGAGAATCCTTTAGTAGGGGGATGCAGGGGGCAAAGCCCCCCACATGGGGGTGTGCAGCCCCCTCACAGAAAGCAATAGATCTAAGTCTCCGGTGCCGTTCTTCCGTGCGCCGAGGATGTCATGGTGGCGAAATTGTTTCCGCCGCCCTGATGTCGTGATAATGCGGGTCTGTGTTTGGTGCTTGCTGTTATCACACAGAACCACATCTTTCAAAAAAAGATATGTACAAGAACAAGGGGGCACAATTTGAAGATAGAGGGGGGATGGCTAAGAGGTTATGTGAGAAAGTATTTTTTCATGGAGAGGGTTGTGGAGACATGGAACAGCCTTCCTAAGAAGGTAGTGGAGTCAGAAACAGTGGGGGGAATTCAAGAATACATGGGACAGACATAAGGCAATTCTAGTGGGGGTTAGAAGGAAGTAGGCTGTTGGTTAACTAAGATCTGCAGCTTATCCAATAGGTAGGGAAATGGGCAGACTAGGTGGGCCAAGCGATCCTTATCTGCCATCAAATTCTGTTTCTATGTTTCTATGTTTTTTTTCCTACAGTGGGGGAGGGGTACTGGCATGCAGGCGTCTTCTCTTTCTTTGAGGGCTCTAATCTGTCTAATCTGGACATCATGTAGCCTATCAGTGTCCAGTTTTCTGTTTTCCCCCATTTCCCCGTCACTGGGGTGCAGACGTCAGCGTATGCACATCGAGGTATGTGCATGCTGCAGAAGTCCAGCAGCACCCTCCCTTCATTGGTGCCCTCAGTCCCACACTGCCCTCAGGCCTCCACCTGGGTGCAGTTGTTCAACAGGAATGTCAAGCCTCCATCCCCAGTAGAGGATTGCAGTCCTCCGGACACCAGATCCTCTCCCTCTCTGGCTGACCCTCAGTGACCCATGTTCACCACTGAACACGGTCGCCGGTGTGGCAGGAGGTAAGGCATGGATGCATCAGACCTCCATGCCACTGGACCGGCTTGGATATTTTTTTTAAATAAGAATCTGTACCTGTGGGCTTACCATGACCTGAAACACTGTCCTCACTGGGAGATTTTGGATCTCCTATATAGTGATCACACAGTTGTCACATCAAACAGATGAGTCCCAAACAGAAAAAAAACACACTTCTGTGGTTTGTTTCAGCAAAAGAAGACTGTTTCTGGAGGAATTATGGCATATTATTCCTCTTCTTAAAGCCTAGCCTGCCCATACTTCTTTGTGGTAATTTGCATACATTACCCATTATGTGTTACATTAGGGTGAAGTATGTAACCATGCTGTTTTATACGAACACATGAACATATGAAGAAATCAACAGAAGAAGGCCATTCAGTCTATCCAGTTTGTTTGTATTGCCGGGTCCTCAGCCTAAGCTGCTGAACTTGTCTCCTTGCCCTCCCCACCTCTCCATCTGGCCCCCCTTCCCTTCCCCATGATTTTCCCTTGTGCCTATCCCAGTATCTCTTGAAGCTGCTCACCGACTTCATTGATAGCACTTCTTTCAGCAGCACATTCTAACTTGCCACCACCCTTTCCATGAAGAAGTGCTTCCTAACCTCTCTCGTAAATCTCCCTCTCTCCAGCTTTAGCCCAGGTCCCCTCATGGTTCAGTTGCCACTCAGCTTGAAGAGACCCTCACCTTATTTATCCCTTTTAAGTATTTGAAGGTCTCTAATGTGTTCCCTTACTCCCGCCTGTCCTCCTGGGAGTACATCCAACCTCTCTTCATATGTCTTACCCTACTAAACTCCATTCATCTTAGTTGCCCTCCTCTGGACCATCTCCAGCAGGTTGATGTCTGTTTTAAGGTGTGGATACCAGTATCTTACTCTGAGAGATGTGGTCTCACCAGTGACCACCTTCCACTTAATGCTGATTCCTCTGGGTGTACACCCCTGCATCTTGTTTGCCTTTGCTGCTGCTTTTTTGCACTGCAGGGAGTGGTTCAGGTTGCTAGCCAAAGTACCTTGTCTTTGGATTCCTGGCCCCTTCGTGCATAACTTTGCATTTTTTGGCATTGAAGCCAAGCTACCAGATCCCTGACCATCTTTCAACTTTTTCCAGGTCTTCCTGCAGGTCTTGTATCCCTTCCACTGTGTCCATCCTCCCTCAGAGCTTAGTGTCATCTGCAAATAGGCACATTTTGCCCTTAATGCCTTCTGCAATGTCATGATGAATACATTGAACACTACCAGCCCTAGCACCAAGCCCTATGGGACCCCGCGTGTGACTTTCTTGGTGCCAGATAACTCTCTCCCTACCACCACCCTCTGGGTTCCGTCCTTCAGCCAGTTTTCTGCCCACCTGTTCATTTTTCCCCTGACTCTGAGATCTGCCAGCTTCATGAGCAGCTTCTTGTGGGGTACAGTGTCGAAGGCTTTTCTGAAATCCAAATAAAGGATTTGCACTGCCTGGCCCCTGTGCACTGCCCTAGTGACCCAGTCAAAGAAGTCAATCAGATTCGTCTGGCATGATCTCCCTTCCAAAAACTCATGCTGCCTCTCATCCTGGATACCATTCTCCTCTAGATATCCTACCAATCTTTCCTTAAGTATGGTCTCCATGAGCTTGCACACTATTGAGGTCAGAGTAACCAGACTGTAGTTCCCTGGGTCATCCCTGGGACCACTCTTATGGAGGAGCATCACATGTGCCATTTGCCATTTCTGCAGTACCATGCCTCACTCCAGGGAACTATTGAACAGTCCACCAGCTGTCCTGTGAGTACCCCTGCTCAGTACCTCAGTACCCTTGGGTGTATGCTGTCTGTGTCTGGTGATTTGTTCATCTTCAGTGTTAGCAGCCCCTCCTTCACTCTATTTTCACCTATCACCATATCCATGCTCCATTCCCCCCAGCCCCCCCTTCTCCCTCCTGTAGGTATTGGCCTGTCTTCTTCCCTGGTGAAGAGGGAGCAGAAGTGTTTGTTCAGTACCTCAGCCTTCCTCTACCCATTCATACCATATCCTAAGCCTAACAATCCCATTCTTCAAGCCCCTTTTTCCTTTTATGTAATGAAAGAAGGCCTTCTCCCCTTTTTGAACCCCTCAGCTATCTGAAGCTCTTTTCATGCCTCAGCCACTCGCACTGCCTTGCTTGCCACATTGGCCATTGCTGGGTAGTTTTCCTTATCCACCTTCCTCTGGGTCCTTCTGTACCATTTGTAGGCTGGCCTCTTGTCTCTCACTGCTTGGGCAACCTCAGGACTGAACCAGCTGGGTACTTTGGCCCTTGAGTTCTCGCCCTAGAACCTAACACACTCCATAGTGGCAGCCAGTATTCCTTCCTTGATGATGGGCCATTTTTGGTTTTAACTGTTAATTTGACAGAACTGGCATATCACACCCTTGGCCAATCAATATTCTATTTTTGCTTTACATGTTAGCCATCTTCTTGTAACAATCACACAGGAGTGTGGTATGCATATTTTATGGAACACATACAAACAAAGGTGAGAAAGAATAAGTGCCTCAGCTGGGATTTGAACCCAGGCCACCCGGAATACCGTTCCGATTGTGCTAACCAGCTGTGCCACTGAGACAACTGGAACCTGGGCCATCACCAAGCACATTACTCTTTCTCAGATGCACAACCCAAAGCTGGGACTTCTCACCTCTGTTTGTATGTGTTCCACAAAATATACACACCACACTCCTGTGTGATTGTTACAAGTAAATATTTGTGTTGTCATTTGTGCAATTGAGAAAGAGTAATGTGCTTGGGTATGGCCCATGTTCCAGTTGTCTCAGTGGCACAGCCGATTAGTGCAATCGGAACGTATTTCGGGTAGCCTGGGTTCAAATCCCAGCTGAGGCACTTATTCTTTCTCACCTCTGTTTGTATGTGTTCCATAAAAAATGCACACCACACTCCTGTGTGATTGTTACAAGTAAATATTTGTGTTGCTATAGGGTTGTACATTTGAGAAAGTGTAATGTGCTTGGGGACAGCCCATGTTCCAGTTGTTTCAGTGGCGCAGCTGATTAGCACAATCAGAACAGTATTCTGGATGGCCTGGGTTCAAGTACCAGCTGAAGCACTTATTCTTTCTCACATCTGTTTGTATGTTAGCCATCTTCATTTGCCTATTAGTGTAAACATTTTGAACAGTGTTGCTCACTGAGAGTTAAGAAGTCTTTTTTTATTTATTGTCAGTTGCAGTGCTTTATGACAGCAGTAATCAAATCTTAGGTCTGGTAAACTGATGAATAACTAAAAAGGCAAAACCCTCAATTGCTTCAAGAAGTCTAAAAATGTTGAAATCTGAAAAGAGCACATCACAGACAGATGTTTTGTCATTGTTAGGACATTTCATTGTGTTATTGCTCTTACCCAGCCCAGGATGTGGGGTTAGCCAGCCAAATGTTGACTGCGGTTTGGGACATGATAAGCACAAGTTAGTAATGAAATTTAAAGAGCAAGTGTTTAGTAAGCATGTGTATCTTAAAAAATGAAGGTTTGGAGCCTTTGATGCTTCTGCAATCATTCAGTTTGCCTTTATTTGTTTATTTACTTACATTTTCATAGTTTTATTTGAATTTTGCCAGCTACTAGTAAAAAAAAAGAATCCAATGGAATCCTTGTATTATGATGTCAGAAACTCTGTACTGGTAAGGCTGGCAGTGTATTTCAGTGGGGAAACTGCAAATCTGTTTTCAGTTTTTTTAAGGAGAAATAACACTTTCTACCACCAAAATATTACATATCTAATACAAATATATAATTTTTTGATAACATTTGATCTTTTGTTATAATTTAGCAGGTAACATTTCTTTATAACCAGATTTTACTTGGGAAGAAGAAAGATAAGCCACTTATTGTTTTTAAAGAATTGTAAAATCATGCAGATAAACCACCATAGCACAAACATATGAAAGGCAAATATTGTTGCTGAAAGAAGTATCAATTTCTTTTGAAAAAGATCGAAAAACATACTGTATATAGATCTTACTGCAAGGAAGGCTCTTGCAAGAGTCCACACCTGTAGGACTAAACCGCCAGGTGCTAGGACTACACGGAAAACTTCCAGCTAGTGGACTACCATGGGGGACCGCCCACTGCTGACATCAGTCAGCTGACATCAGTCTAGCCTATATATTTGGGCGGTCCCCCCACACCTACCCCAATTTGTTTCCCACCATCAACCCATGCAAGTCAGATCTTAGCGGACACAGCGGCTGGAGTCGACCGCCATTTCCCGTGCTTACTGCGCTGTTTTATTTTTCATTTCTCTTTAGTGTAAAACATAGAATTGTCAGTGTTCTCATTGATGCATTTATGTCTTCTTCACCAGCCGCATCTTCTGACCGCTCCTTGAAATAAGAAAGTGGCAAACAGATCCCTGAAAAGGATGACCACTCTGTGTGTCTCATCTGCTTAGGCCCCAGCCATGAGAATGAAGCTTGCCAGTTTTGCCAGAAATTCAACCAGGCCACTCTGAGACATTATTCAGAAACTCTAGAGAGTCACCTTTTGAAGTAGAAGTTGGTCACAATGAAGAAGGAGCTGCAGGCTAGGAGCTCTTCAGTCTCACTGGCACAATAAATCTTTGGGTCCTCTTCCTCCTTTTACAAGGAGAAATCCGGGACGCATAAGCACTGGGAAAAACACAGTGACTAGGCCCAGTCAGCTTCCCATTCACTGTCGCCCCACAAACTGTCGACCTCAATGGAGTCATTCCCCCCCCCCACCATGGGGGCTCAGCTCCTCCAGTACCACCAGCTCTCTCTTCTTCTGGGCTACAGGGGGCTCTGCCACCCACCCCCATTACTATTTTGGGTGGAAGCTCTTCAGAGCAGGGGACTTCATCTCCTGCTCTCCAGCCACTGACGCTTAGGCCCATATCCTCCATGGACTCTCAGCGAGGTGGCTTGGTCAGTGTTGGTTCCTCAGGCATCAGCTCCACAACCGTTGTCCCCCCCAGCCATGGTGCTGCCTTAATCAGTTCCCACTATAGAGAGTGACATCAGTCCTGCCAGGTAATACCCGCAGCAGGCCACCGCTGTCTCATCTTCTCCGGTGCCGCCTCTGCCTTTGACTTAGGGGTTTCCCCTTCCCTTAGGCACCAGCTTCCCCAGCTGGGCTGGCGCTGGCGGATCCTTCCCCCGGGTGCTTAAGGCCATCACCTGCTGGACCACCACCAGTGCTGCCACAGCCCCAGGTTATGGGCCTGACTCCGTCATTACCTCTGCTGCAACCTATGTCACAGCCAATGCTAGCTGGGGCTTAGCTGGATCCTCAACCGGCACCATGTGGACCTGCACTTGTGTACCTTTCCCCGGTGCCTTCTTATCTATTCCTACCGGTGTACAATATACTGCCCCCGGTGGATTATAATGCCCGCTTTTCAGTGTGGTGATCCTTCATGCAAAGGCAGACCCCTGCCCCTCAAGTGCCACATCTGGCATCTCTGCTCTGCCCTCTACAGGACCCCCAGACCCAGAACCCAGACCAGGCTGGTCCGAGCAAACCCCACATGTCGGGGTCCTCAGGAGCTTGGCCTGCCATTAGCTCAGGTTCTTGAAGGGATGAATGCTGGCCCCCGACCTCGATCCTGGATAGTGATTCTACTGAGGATGTCTCTGATTCTTTTGGGTCTTCCTCCTCACCTAGGGAGACTTCAGAAGAGAATGTCCAGGCTAAGGAGGTACCCAAGTCCCCCCCCCAATGATCCATCCTTCATGGATGTCATGCGTCACATCCAATCCATTATGGGCTGGGAGATGGAGGAGCAGGACCTGGAGAGACACCATTTGGCCATCTATCTCTGTCAGCTAGATGCTTTCCCTGTGGTGGTGCCCCCTTTGATTGCCTCCTATGAGGATGTCACTAGGGTGGCCTGGAATCATCCTACTATCATCCTTCTGTGTATAAGAAGGCAGAACGCCTTTACCACACCTCAGTGGGAAAGCCTTTTCTGGGGAGTCACCCTAAGACAGATTCAGTGGTGATTAATGTGGTGAATGACTGTACTAAGAAGCCCAAGCACCTTAGTACCCTTCCTCCAGACTGGGAGTCCAGACAGCTGGATCACCGTGGCAAATGTGTTTTTGCTTCTACTACCCTGGCTATCCAGGCCATAAATGATCTGGCCCACATGGTCCCATATCAAAATGTTCTTTGGGACCAAGCCAGGGATCTGGTGCAGACCTTACCAGAGGACCCCACCATGACACAGCTCGCCCAACTTATGAAGTTAGGCTCAGACATTGGCAGTCATGTCCTCTGGGCAGCTTATGATGCTGTGGATGCCTCCAGGCATGGAGCAGCTGCTGGGGTCTGTCTCCTGTGCCATTCTTGACTCCGGGTGTCCAGTTTTGCCCAAGACAAGCAAGCCAGAATTTTGGACGCCCCTTTTTGGGGTTCGGTCCTTTTTGGTGGGACTGTCCAGGATATAGTTTCTATCATACAGGAGTCAGGGCGGGCTCTCAAATCATTCAATTCACTCTATCACACTCAACCTAGAACAGGCCACATTCAGCCCTTTTGCTGG
This sequence comes from Neoceratodus forsteri, assembly GCA_016271365.2. Classification (NCBI taxonomy): domain Eukaryota; kingdom Metazoa; phylum Chordata; order Ceratodontiformes; family Ceratodontidae; genus Neoceratodus; species Neoceratodus forsteri. Next base: position 238,941,584 of record CM057459.1, on the reverse strand, counting down.
TCTTCAGGCAAGCAGTCTCGGAACCAGCCTACCAGGGGCCAGCACAAGTGTAAGGCCACAGAAGCCCCCACTTCTGCCACTGCCAGAGCACCCAGGGCCCCATGCCCCCCCTGTCTGCACCTGCCCCTACCTTCTGATCCCTTAGCTGCTCCCCTCCCCCGGCTGAGCATCCAAGGGAGGCAGTTGGGGGTCGGTTCTCCCTCCCCTCCACTTAGAGGGGTGGACGGGGGTGACCACAGACAACTGGATGCTTCACATCATAGAACACGGTCATACTCTAGAGTTCCTAGAGTGACTTCCAGAACCCCCCCCCCATTCATTCCATATACCCCACCGCACATTTGTCTCTGGTCTGGAAGGAAATTCATGCTCTTCTTCAAAACAGAATGATAGAGTCCATCCCTCCAGCTTAATGGGGAAGGGGGTTTTATTCCCACTTTTTCCTTATCCACAAAAAGACCGGGGATCTTCAGCCCATCCTGGACCTGAGCCGTCTGAATCTATACATCAAGTACAAGTGCTTTTGGATGGTCACCCTCCAGCAGCTCTTACCGCTTCTGCAACAGGGGGACTGGCTCTGCTCTCTGGATATGCAGGATGCTTGCCTGCACATCCAAATCTTTCCTGCTCATTGTCGCTTCCTCTGCTTCCACTTTCAGTGAGCCCATTTTTAATACCAGGCCCTCCTTTTTGGCCTTTCCTCGGCCCTCCTGGGTATTTATCAAATACCTGGCAGTGGTGGCAGGGCTTCTATATGTTCCCCTACCTGGATGACTGACTGCTAGCAGCCCCCTCCAGGGACCGCTTAGTTCAGACCCTGGAATACACATTATGGATCTTCCAGGACCTGGGGATCACTATAAATCTGCTGAAGTCCTGCCTCTCCCCTTTCCAATGCATTTAGTACATAGGGGTGGTCCTGGACACCATCTAGGGCATGGATTTTTTGCCCTAGGACAGGGCAGAACAACTGATGGAGCAGACTCATCTGGTTTCTTCCAGTCGGCAGGTCCCCGCCAGGGTTTTCCTGTGCCTTCTGGGCCACATGGCAGTGGCACTTGCCACGGTTCCCCTAGCCCCCCTGACTATGCAGGCTCCTCAGTGGACCATGAGGGTCCAGTGGGACCAATGCATGGATGACCCGGACCAGTTGGTCCTGATCTCCAACCCAGTCCAGAGGGTTTTTTCATGGTGGCTGGATCTGGCCAACCTCCTTTGGGGGGGTCTCTTTTCAGCTCTCAACCCCCTGGCAGATTCTCATGACAGATGCATCCAGCCTGGGATGAGCTGCTCATCTGGCTGATCACCAGACCCAGGGTACCTGGATGGACATAGAGAAGAGTCTTCATATGATCGTCCTGGTGATGTGGGTGATTCTTTACACCCTGCATACCTTTCAGACTCATCTTCTCCCTAGTCCACTAATGGTGCAGATGGACAACATATATGTGGTGTATTACATCAACAAACAGGGGGGGACTCATTCACACCCCCTGTGTCGGGAGCCAATAAAAGTCTGGTATTGGGCCATCGAGTATGGTCTGGAGCTCTCAGCCATACATGTTCCAGGCATTCAAAACGTCTTGGCTGACAGTCTCAGCTGGTCCAGGTTGTGGGCTCATGAGTGGGAGCTTCTAACCTTGGTGGTCGAAGATCTCTTCGACAAGTGGGGCCATCCAGAGTTGGACCTGTTTGTGTCCCCACTGAATGCAAACTGCTGCTTTTTTAATCACTCAGTCCTGGGCCTGGAGTTTTCTGGTGAAATGCATTGTCCCTCTCTTAGAAGGGGAGGTTTCTGTGTGCCCTCCCTCCCTTTCCGTTCCTGCAGAGGATTCTGCTCATGCTCTAGTTGGAAGGGGTGGCAATAATCCTCATAGCCCCCTTCTGGCCATGCCAGATTTGGTTCACCTTGCTGCATCAGCTGGCAGTGGACCCTCCAGTGCCCTTACCTCTAAGCACCGGCTTGCTCTCCTAGGAACAGGGCACCCTGGTCTATCTGGACCTAAAGTCATGGCATCTCTATGTGTGGCTCCTGCGGACCTAGATATTGTCTGCTTCAGGGTATCCTCTAGGATTGCAGATGTTCACGTGGCATCCAGGAAACCCTCCAGCAGGGCCACTTATGCTATGAAATGGAAGCGCTTCTCCATTTGGGCTGCTGCTTGCCATTTGGATCCTTTCACCTGCTGGGTGAATCAAGTTTCGGAGTACCTCCTTTCCCTATTGGATTCAGGCTTTGGGTACTTCTCAGTTAAGGTGCACCTTTCTGCCATCTCTGCATACCATGCACTTATTGAAGGCAAAGCTATCACCCAGCTTGAGGTGTCCCACACATTTCTGTGGGGCATTTTGCCTCTGAAATCTCCCATTCAGAACCCGGCCCCTCCATGGGACCGCAACTTTATCTTGGAGAAACCCACTTTGCGAGCTGTGCTTTCTGTCATGGTAAGCACTTTTTTTAGTTGCTGTTACTTCTCAAAGGATTTCTGAGCTCTAGGCTCTTATGTTTAAGGAGACTTATTTGGTTTTTCACAAAGACAGGATGTCTTTGCATACTAATCCTAAGTTTTTACCTAAGGTGGTGTTGGAGTTTACTTTGAATCAATCCATCCACCTTTCAGTTTATTTTCCTGAGTATTCCAATCGGGGGAGGCCTTGCTTTATTCTTTGGATGTGCATAGGATTTTGTGGTACAGTACTACATGAACCACACAAAGTCTTTCAGAAAATCTGAACAGTTGTTTGCTAAGTTTTTTCCTCAAGTGAGAGGATGCTCCTGTTTTCAAACAGTGTTTGTCTAAGTGGTTAGTGAATTGCATTGTTTACTGCTACTGCAAGTACAACAAACCTCTTCCGGGGGGGGGGTCAAAGGCCATTCCACCAGGAGCTTGGCTGCTTCCATGACTTGCTTCAGAAATGTGTCTGCTGTACACATCTATGCAACTGCCAACTGGAGTTCTGTCCACACCTTCACTAAGCATTACAGTCTGGACATCGTCTCTAGGTGCAGGGCCAGTTTTGGCCTAGCAGTGCTTCAGGGACTTCTCTCATGAGCTCTTGGCTGCTGATCTGTCAGGATCCCAGTGGTGTTATCCTGGTGATACTTAGTACTGCTTGGAACTCAGTCCTACTGGTGTGGCCTGCTGCAAGAGCCTTCCTCTCGAAGTAAAATTGTACAGTTAGGTAAGAACTTCCATAACAGTAGATTTTCAAGAGAAGCTCTTGCAGCAGGCTTTGCTTTCCCTCCCTGTTTCCCCACTGTTGTTTTTTTTTACCTTTGCAGTGCTTCTGCCTTTCTTTTGCCTCTCAGGAAACCTCTTTGGTTCTCCTTTAGCTTCCCGTATCGGGTCTCCGGCAGGAGAACTAAGGTATGTGTGGGGGACCACCCACCTATATAGGCTGGGCTGTTCTCAGCTGACTAATGCTCAGCAGTGGCCTGACCCTGCAGACTACAAGCTGTAAGTTTCCATGTGGTCCTAGCACCTTTCAGCTTAGTCCTACTTGTGTGGTCTGCTGCAAGAGCTCTTGAAGCTCTACTCTTGCGGTAAGTTCTTATATAATTGTACTTTTCTCACTGAAATACATTGGGCTCCTAAGTAGCTGGCAGTTTCTGCCATCACAATACCAGAATTCTATTGAATTCTTTTTTGCTAGCAGTGTGAAAAGCAAAGGTGAAAACCCACTTGTTTCACTCTACTGACAAATATTTTATTTTAAAAGTAGAAAGTAATTACTAACACATCAATATACAATAAATAAAATAGTCAGTTGTCTATTTACTTGAAATAAACACCTGCTCTTTAAAAGAAAACAGCTTCAGTGAAAAACTAGAGAAGTAATAAGTGCATGATGGTGTGGGTCGCCTACATGCCATGCATCCACAGCGTGCATGCTCAAAAGGGAAGTATGTCCCTTCCACACCCAATCCCCCTGCCAGTAGTGCAGCTATACTTGCTGTTGGTTTGGGGCATATCTGGGAGCATGCCTACACTCCATGCTATTCATGAAGGCATGGACTGCTGGACAAGGGGGGGGGGGCAGGATATGGCAGTGAGGACCAGACTGTATCCTTTATGTACCCACCATTACACCTACCGGCAGGATAGGACATCCATTTATTTATTTGCTTTTGTTTACCAGGTAAGCACACTAGACAGCCAAGTGCCTATTTTCAGGTGCGACCCATTCACTGTGCTACCCCAGTCCACCAGGCTGAAAAGGAGGGCTGAGTGCAGCCATTCGGCCACTGGGCATAATTAAATAAACAACTGATTCCGCACTGTCCCAGAATTCCTTGCTTGCATGGGGCAGGAGATTTACTTTGGGACTCAGGACAGTCATTCGACTGGTTGCTTGCCTGTATCCCTTGAACTGCTCTTGGGCAGCTGCATGCTGGGGGGCAGGGCAGCGGACAACTGCCTGCAGTCATGAATACCATGCACCCTGCACCTGTCCCAAGGTGTATATGTGGGCCGTGTACTTGTGAATTGTGCCTACTCTGACACACCTTCGTGCATAGTCCCCAATGTGCATCCTTAATGTAACCAAGTGATAGAGAAAAAGTTATACATATTCACCCTAATGTGAGGCACCACGTGTAATACATTCAAATTACCATAAAAAATGAGGCTGGCTATGCTTTAAGCAGAACAACAAGGTGAAAAAAATACCCTATCTTGGGCTCACAATGACTCAGACCACTGTCAACATGTGGCTGACAGACCCCTGGTCCTGAGCTGAGGAAACTGCTACAGTATATCATAGTGATGAGTCTGAACAAAGATGAAACACATGCCTATGGTTGTTTGTAGACTTTGCAGAAGGTTTGTGAGGTCTTTGGCAACTGAGACTCATGCTTACAGTATTGCCAACCCTTCACAGTAATTTGCAAGTATTACTGTTAAGAATGACACCTTGCATTTAGGAGATGTGTGCAATGTAGTGTTTCTTTAACTACATGACAAAAAAAAATCTGAGATATTGTTAACCTTCAACCACATATTTTATTCATGTATGAACTGTGCTATTATCTTATATACCAGGCAAATATCTAATTATTCCTTCCTGCTATGCTTTAGGATTTTGGAGCGTAATTTTTTCTTAATATTTAAAATTGATTTATCTACATAACTCAATTAAGATGCAACCTCTGGTTGGGGTCCTGTCTCTAACAAGTTCTACTGCTGGGAAAACTTACAGTAAGCACAAGGAGGACAAGGGACTTGATTATGTTCACAAAGTGAGTAAGTACTGTAACTCTGGTGACATTTAAACCCATGATGTCCAGTTTCACTGTTAAGTGATCAAACCACTACACTGCCCTGCCCTACACTACTCTTCACTACATTACCCTACACCACCCTTAACTACACTACCCTACTCTATGACCCTACCCTACACTATGCTACCCTACCCTACCTACACTACACTACTCTACACTATCCTTCACTACCCCACCTTACCTTACCCTACACTACCCTATCATACCCTACCCTACACTACACTATTGTATATCATCCTGCACTCACTATACTAACTTACTCTACCCTACACTATGCTATCCTACCTACACTACACTAGTCTACAATACCCTTCATTACCCTAACTTACCTTACCCCTTCCCTACTCTACACTATACTACCCTACCCTACACTACACTACCCTATCATATCCTACCCTACCATACACCACCCTACACTACACTACCCAACCTACACTACACTACTCTATACCACCCAATACTTCCTATACTATCTTACTCTACCCAACACTATGCTACCCTACCTACACTATACTACTGTACCCTACCCTTCACTACTCTACCTTACCTTATGCTACCTGACCCTACACTATACTAACCTACACTACACTACACAACCTACAGTGACCTATCCAACATACACTATACTACTGTATACCACCCTACACTATACTACCATACTCTACCGTACACTACACTACCCTACCTACAGTACTCTACTGTACTCTGCATTACTCTACACTATCCTACCTTACCCTACCCTACACTATACTACCTTACCCTACACTACCCTATCATACCTTATTGTACCCTACTTTACCATACACTACCCTACCTACAATACACTACACTATACCACCCTAAACTACACTGTAATACCCTGCACTACACAATGCTACCTTACATTACCCTATCACAGCCAGCTTAAAAGTGTATTCAGCAAGGGGCAGGGACTTCATGACTGTCCTGAATGGGATAAACATAAGATAGCTTGTAGCAGAACCAGCCCACAAGGAGGCTATACTGGATCTGGTCCTGACCAATGGGGACAGGATCACAGATGTGGAGGTGGGCAGTCTCCTTGGTACCAGTGACCATTGGACAGTATGGTTTAAGGTAACCACAGTGAAGGAGGCAAGCCATACAAGGATAAAGGTCCTAGATTCCAGGAAGGCTAACTTTAAGGAGATGGGTAGAAATTTCAAAAGAGCCCTAGCAGCGGAAGGTACAGGGGGAAATGTGGAAAAATAGTGGTCTAGCCTTAAGAGAGTCATAAACAGAGGTAACAGGTCACTGTGTCAAAATGCTTAGCAAGAGTAAAAGAAAGAAAAGGCCATTATGGTTCTCAAAGGTAGTGGCCGAGAAAGTAAGGGAAAAGAAAAGAGCCTTCAGAAGATACAAGGAAACACAAAAGGATGAGGACAGAGAACAGTATCTGGAGAAACAGAGGGAATCTGGGAAAATAATTAGAATGGCTAAAGCACAGACAGAGGAAGGTATAGCCCAGACTATTAAGAAAGGCGACAAGACCTTCTTCAGATACATTAGCAAGAGGGAAAATACCAGAAATGTGATCATTAGGCTGAAAAAGGGCGGAGGATGACCTAGAAAAGGCTGAGATACTGAACAAGTACTTTTGCTCAGTATTCACCAGGGAAAGGGAGGATGAGGGACAGAGACTCATTAAGAGGGGTATTCGGGGAGGGAGGTAGACACCAGCACATTCACAGTGGAAAAAGTCTTAGAAGAACTTGGGAAAATAAAAGCAGATAAGGCAATGGGGCCAGATGGGATCCACCCCAGAGTACTAAAGGAACTCAGAAAAGTGCTGTCAGAACCACTGGCTGCCCTATTCAGTGCATCACTAGAGATGGGGGAGGTACCTGAGGACTGGAGGAGGGCAGATGTGGTCCCTCTCACAACAGTAGAAGCAGAGAGGAGGCAGGCAATTACAGGCCTGTAAGCCTGACGTTAGTAGTGGGGAAATTAATGGAGTCCTTACTTAAGGAGAGGATTGTGAAGTTTCTGAAGGATAACATGGCACAGGATGCAAGTCAGCATGAATTCTCAGTGGGAAGGTCCTGTCAGATGAATCTTATGGATTTCTTTGACTAGGTAACCAGGGTGGTAGATCAGGAAGGGGTGGTGGATGTGGGTACCTGGATTTCAGAAAGGCTTTCGACACTGTCCTGCACAGGAGATTGCTAAATAAATTGGGGAGCCTGGGAGTGGGTCCTACAGTGGTAAAGTGGGTTGGGAATTGGTTAAGGGACAGGACTCAGAGGGTGGTGATAAATGGCATGAAATCCGAGGAGAGGGAGGTGACCAGCGGGGTGCCACAGGGGACAGTGCTCAGACCAGTCCTATTCAATATCATCATTACAGCATCTGGAGGGAAAGGTGTGCCTCTTCACAGATGACACAAAGATCTGCAACAGAGTGGACACACAAGAGGGGGTGGAAAAAATAAGAAAGGACCTAAACCTATTAGAGGAGTGGTCAGGTGTCTGGTAGTTGAGTTTCAATGCTAAAAATTGCAAGATCATGCACCTGGGTCAAAGGTATCCAAGGGAGGAGTACAGGATGGGTGGAGAAATTCTGGCCGTCACAAGTCAGGAGATAGACCTGGGGGTTATCATACCTGATGACCTGAAGGTGACTAAACAGTGTGAAAAGGTGGTGGGGAGAGCAAACAGAATGTTGGGGTGAATAGGGAGGGGCATAACAAGCAGAAGGAAAGAGGTGGTAATGCCACTGTACAGATCACTGGTGAGGTCTCAGCTGGAGTACTGTGTCTAGTTCTGGTGACCACATCTCTGGAAGGACATTGACAAAAGAGAAGCAGTCCAGAGAAGGGCAATAAAGATGGTGTATGGACTGTACCAGAAGCCCTACGAGGAAAGACTTAAGGACCTTAATGTCTATTCACTGGAGGAAAGAAGGAAGAGGGGAGATTTGACAGAGACTTTCAGGTACCTTAGGGGAATAAACAGGATACAGGCAGAAAGCATATTTCAGAGAAAATTCGGTACCAGAACAAGGGTGCATAATATGAGGCTGAAGGGTGGAATGCCCAGGGGTAATGTTAGGAAGTACTTTTTCACTGAAAGGGTGATGGAGCCATGGAACAGCCTTCCAGCAGAAGTAGTGGGGGCAAAAAAAATATGGGGGTTCAAGAGTGCATGGCATAGACATAAGGGTACCCTGGAGATGTGCAGAGCAGGAGAGCCCCAGATCAAATAGGATCTGGGGCTGCAGCAGTGAATAGGGAAATGGGCAGACTAGGTGGGCCGTATGGTCTTTATCTGCCAATAGATTCCATGTTTCCATGTTTCATAGTACTTTGAAAAGCACACAAAAGGGCAAACAAACACCCAGAGAGAGAGAGAGAGAGATACATCTGACAAAAAAAAAAAAAAAAAAAAGAAAAGAAAAGAGTAAATGAAAAGGAACTAGTTATTTCTGTAACCAAGTATACGGCGTTGGCATGAACGGTTGAAGAGACTGTTCTAAGAATTGGACAATTTCGATAACAGATCTGGAGCTGTGAAATATAGTGGGCTACTGTACTATAGTCTAATATTCAAGAGGCCAAAATTTGTGTGAGTTAATTACATGTAACTCCCTTGTTCCCCAGGTTATTAGAATCCCAGTTAGATTAGTGGCAGGCAGGTATGGCAGCTTGTGAAATGCCAGGTAAATGGGTTTCACACTGGCACACTCTGTTTTTCAGTCTCAGCTGAGCTGGAGGGTGATGTCATTATGGAACTCTTGCAGCAGCATAAGCCACATTTGTCCAGCTGGCTAAGGGAGTCAAATGGAATGTTGAGTTAGTGTGAGGGAGAGATAGTCTGGAGTAGGAGTTCAAGGAGGAGGCTGTGGCTGCTGAGCAGCTCCTTACCCAGCTCTGATATAGAGCTACCCCCTTTACTTTAGTGGTTGTTTGTTCTCACCCTATAGAAGAACAAAAGAAGACAACTGTTGAAGTGGTGGAGACCTTGTGTTTTCGGGTTTAACCAGTGTGGAGGGATGGGGGTGAACTCCAGGATCTAGGGGCATTCCCCTTGATACAATTTCTTTGTGGTGAAGCTGCCATGGACATCTTCATTGGGTTGTGAGTACAAACCTTTTGTTTTGTGAAAGCCCAGGGGCATCTGCAAGCTAGGGTAAATGTATCTGTGCATGGGACCAGTCACCCAGTTTAATTTTAAAAGTCTCTGCCTACATTGGAGTCCAAATAGGGGAATGTCCAAGTACAGAACTTTTAGTTGGACACTCAGAGATGTGTCATGTAGTATGTTTAGTGTGAAAAACATTTCAAGATAGCATCTACAAGTTTTCTGTGAGGGTGTTATTAACCAGATGAATGGCCAAGTATAAACTTGGAAGCAAACGTTGGGAGACCCCTCATCTGGAGTAAACAGTTTACCTCTCTGGGTTCAGTTTGGGCACCAGTACATTTTCAGTCGATGCATGTGGCCAGTGCCTAATGGAAATAATTACCCAGAGATGTGGGTTTGGATTCTTTGTTCTTCAGTTCACCCCAGTATAGTGGGTGCTGGAAGATTTTGAGCCTAGATGTGCTCAGTGTGGTCGTAAGTACCACTTCCATCCCTGTGGGAAATGGGGACAGTATTAGTTCAAGCAGTTGTGCTAGCCTTCAGTTTCAGAACCAGACAGTTCGCTGTTTCGTGTCATCACCCTATGCTAAATGGGAATGTCAGGAATTTCTGTACAGTGGAGAAATCTGCATAACCAGTATGTGTAACCCTGTAGGGGCCCATCTTCACTTTGTGATTATTCCTACTCTGTTATGAGAATAAAAGCCACACTCTAGAATCCCACTCTGGTCTGGACAGTATTGTTATTGCTTCCATGTGTGTGGATTTACTGGGGTGCCCCTGTCCAGAGGTGCAAACCTAGCATGACTTTGAGCAAACGTTTTCTCCCAGGGACCTGGGTTGCTGGCCATGGTAAATGGTCCCACCAGGTGTGTGCCAGGTAGTAGCCACACTTGGCTGACTGTTCAATCTAATAACAGCCTGGTCCACCGAGTCATGGCCACCTCTGCTCTGTTGCCAAAAAAGTATTAAAAAGTGTGTATTTAATTTATGTAAACCCCCACCCCTCTCTTTAACCCTCTAGATGCTATATGTGGTGAGAGAAGGAGGAGCAGTCCTTCTAGTTAAACAAGGGGTGCCAGTGGGGGGGGGGTTACATACAAATAGCCATTACAGGGGAAACACTGACAGAGTGATGGCTGATGAATAGGCCAAAAGTCTTCCATCAATGCAAAAAATGTTCTTCTTGCAAATATGCAGAACAGGGAAGTCTGTTTAAAACTTGCTGCTAAAAGTAAGAATGTTGGAACACATCCGATCCATTAAAACTGGTTCAGATGGAAGTGCATTGAGGGCAGACTTTGGGATATGTCACCAGAAGAACCAAGAATGTTTGAAGTTTATAGCACTGGAATATATACTAAGATGGCTGGAGAGAGTGACAGTGTCAACAAACTTAAAAATAGAGACCTGGTGGATCTTTAGAGTAAAGAGCCTTGCACTAATAAGACTGAATGAAATAATAGATTATTCATCATACTTAAATCATAATATTTAAAATTCCTCATTTTAGACATTTAATCAATTACAGTATTTTGTTTATAGGTGAAAGTGCAGTGGATACAACAAAACAAGAGCTGGGCAAAATGTATCTTCCACCAGTGAAATTCTTGCAAAATTCTGATTTCACTTCCATGACATTTTGTAAAATTGACATAACAATTTTGCAAAAGTTTTCCAAAATTATGATTTCAATTATTTTCATATGTTCTGTATTTGTCTTAATTGCACCAAATTTATAATGATGACTTTACCAAGATCCATATAGAAGTGCACCAAGTTTAAAATTTGTATCTTGAAAAGTGACTAAATTAAAAGTCTCCATACTTTCAGGAATTTTAAAATTACATTTAGCAATTATGCAAACTGCAGCATTTTAAGCCTGTTTACCTTTAAAACTAGAAAACAGAATATCACCAATTTTATTAGGTTCAGACATCCTAAATATTAGGCTTTGATGCAACAACCACTGACCAGCAGAAGAGTGAGCCCAAGCAGTCATGTTGGGAGGCAGGCCATGGCCAAGACAGCTACTGCTTGGCAATGCATCTTAGTTGGTGAGGATTGGCTGTGGGTAACACCAATACAGCAGCCCCTGCAGCTGAGCCAAGGAGCTTGCTCCTGCCACAGGGGAAGTTGTGGGTGTGTGATGCTGACAAGGGCACCACCCCACCAGAGCCTACTGGGTCAATACCGTGCATGTAAGACAGCGCAGTATTAACCATGCTGTATACAGAGAGCCTGGGATTGCAGTGACAGGGGTAGAATAGCAGTAGGGGAATACCGCTACCCCTGTAACTGCATACAGATCAGGAGGCTGATCAGTTGCCATGTGCTGGGTGCCTGGTCGAGCCACTCCCATAAAGGAGTGGCTAGCACACCAGCACTCGGCACAGTCAGGAGACCCGGGACAGTGGTTCGGTCCCCCCCCAGGTCTCCCCGCTATATCTTTTTGACATGTTTAAAAAAAAAAAAAAACACCCCCTCCTGAGTTTCTTCCCATCCCCAAGGTCCCCCTGCCAGAGTTAGTTATTTAAGTTCTGGGGGTGTGGGTGGCGAACCCCCCACAAAAACACATGAAGACCCATTGTGATCAATGGGCGCAGAGGGCGGAACAGGTCAGTGTTTTTCCTGACTCTGTTTTTGTCTGGCACTGTTTCACTGCAGCATTTTTAGCTGTGCTGTTTTGCCATGCCTCGTTATGACCCGTGCCCTATCAGAGGAGGTGGGAGGGAAAACCATCTCCTCCACCCACCCCATCCTGCCCAGCTCCATCTATATCTGGTCTCCCACAACACACCGTTGCCAATGCTTTACCATGCTATCCCCACCATACGTGCTCTGCCCATCCCATGCTCTCTTCCTGTTAGCTCAGCTTACTAACGGCACGGCTCACACAAACGATGTATCTTCTCTCTCTCCTCAGGTTTGTCTCCCTGCTCCTACTCCTATCTGGCAACATTCATCCCAACCCTGGCCCAACTTCTCCCTGCCAAACTCAGACCCTCCCTACAGCGGGGCTACGCATAGCCTCTATGAACATCTGTAGCCTCTTAAAAAAAAAAAACACTGCCCTCTAGTGCTGGATGGCACAACATCAGCTTGATATTTCTGGCAATCGTGGAAACCTGACTGTTTAAATCTACTGCGGACTCTGCAGTCACTCTCCCTGGCTACTCTCTTTTTAGGGAAGATAGAGTTGGTAAACAAGGGGGTGGCTGCACCGTCTATATGCGTGACTGCTTAATGGGCCACGCTCTACCAATTCCCAAGCTTGACCATGGTACCCAAGCCATCTCACTTAGAATTACCCCCAGACCCCTCCAGGGCCCCTCTGACTATCTTGGTAGTCTACATTCCCCCATGGAAACAAACCCAAGCAATCCAATCCCTAACTGACTACCTGTCCTGCCTCCTGCACAAGGGTGAGCAGATACTAGTGGGTGACCTCAACACCAACTGGCTTGCCAGTTCATCTGCCCTTGCCAAGGATGCTTTTGCAGCCCTGGACCTAACACAGCTGGTAACCCAGCCTAACCATCTGAACCCATCCAATGGCTCTTACACATTATTGGACATCATCCTTGCCAACCTCCTGCACAGAATTGTGGACATCTTTGTCCATCCAAACTCCCTGAGTGATCACTCACCAGTAACTTTCACTTGGTCCTGCCGTCTACCAAAACCTGTGCCCAGCATGGTCTTCCGCCGACTTATCCGACCAGGTACCCTCACTAGGCTTAAGCAGTACCTTGCCAGGTGGGACTGGTCACCAGTCAACCGGGCCCCTAATATTGATGAAGCACTCAACTACTTTACCCACTCCTTCAATAAGGCCTGCGACATCTTTACCCCGCTGGTCAAAACCCAGACTAAGCAACACAGTGCACCATGGATCACAACATCACTGCTCAAGCAGCTCCACCACAGAGACAATCTCTAGCATAGAGCCAATTCCTCAGGCAAGCCTGGGGACAGGCAGTCCTACAATGCTGAGCACAACAGATGTACATGGGCCACTCATAAGGCTAAAGCAGAGTACTGCAGATCCACACTAGCCTCCTCCTGGGGGTCTACCTGGAACTTCTGGGACAACATGAAGGAGCTAAATGGGAAGTCTCACTCCCCGGCCCCGTCTCTACTCAACTTTAATGAAACCGCTATCACTGACCCCGCTAATATTGCAGACTGCCCAAACACTGCCTTCTCAGATCTCAGTGTGGTTCTCCCTAGTAACTTCTTCAACCCTACCTCCCCCCCCAGCCACAGTCCCTCCCTCACCCACCTTTCTACCTGAGGACCATCTCACCACAAGACTCTTGGCACTATCTAACAAAAGCCCTCAATGTTACCAGCCTTTCCTTTGACCCCCTGGATACTAGGATCCTACGGCAGGTCCTTGACGTAGTACTTAACCCCCTGATTGATTTACTCAACCACTCCCTCTGCATGGGCCAGTTCCCTTTAGCTGACAAAAAGGCTGTGATCACCCCCTCCTTCAAAAGTGGTGACACCTCCTCTCCTGGAAACTATCGGCCGATCTCTATTCTTCCTCCTCTCTCTAAAGCCCTGGAAAAAATAGTGGCAGACCAATTATCTGAATATCTTGCCTCCCACAATCTCCTATGCAGAGAGCAGCATGGCTTCCATCCAGGCCATTGTATGACCACTGCTCTCATGGAGTTCTCAAACTTCCTTCATGAAACCCTTGACAAAGGCCACCTTGCAGGGGCTGTCTACATCAACCTCTCCAAGGCCTTTGATACGGTCTGTCACCCACTCCTACTGGACACTCTCCTTCAACTAGGCTTTTCCCAAGGCCCGCTGGACTAGTTCTCTAGCCATCTCTCTCTTCAAGGTCCCAGTGTGTCAAAATAAACAACACCCTCTCCAGCACCTGCTCTGTCCGCTCTGGGGTCCCACAGGGCTCCATCCTGGGCCCTCTTCTTTTTACTCTCTATGTAAATGCCCTACCCAACTCCTGCTCCAGCAAGGTCCTGCTATATGTGGATGATGCGGTTCTCCTGTCCTCCCACCCTGACCCCTCCTCTCTTCAGGCCTCCCTCCAGCACTCTTTCAGTCAAATTGGAAACTGGTTCAATGACCATAGGCTGGTCATTAACATTAAAGAAACAAAAGCCTTGTTGTTTGCCCATCATCTAAATAAGGCAAAAAACATGCCCCTCCATATACTATCCAGCTCACTCCACCCACTAGAACAAGTTAGCAGCTACAAATACCTAGGTATTACCTTCGACTCTGCCCTCTCCTTTCACTCGCATATCGACCTGCTCACCTCAGAAATTAACATGTACATAGGTCTTCTCTACCATCATAAGGACTGCCTCCCACTGGATGCCTTCAGATTGGCTGTCTCCTCCTCTGCCCTGTCTCTTGTAGACTACGGCCTCCCTGTCTACGCTGCTGCTGATGCCACTGCCCTCAGGAGAATCCAACTATCCCTAAATAAGGCCTGTAGGCTCCTCACTGGTGCAGACAAATGGACTTATGTATGCACTCTATACTCACTGGCCAACATACTCAATCTAGAAGAGTGGTTACAATATCAGACCTGCCTCCTGGTTAAAAAAATACTTCTAGGTCTCTCCCCACCAGGAGTGTCTGCCTCCCTCCATTCTGCTTCCCCCTCTGCCTCTACCCGTGGCTCTACTAAGGCCACTCAAAGAGTCCCGAGGGTGCAGATATTACTCGCACAGAGATCCTTTTGTTACAGGGCACCACACTGGTTCAACTCCCTTCCCTCCTCAATCTCCTCACTCACTAAAATAGGTCCTTTTAAGGCAGCTCTCAATAGCCTCATTTTCTCCATCTGCATCTGCGAATGTGCTCCACAAGCAGGATCCTAGCCCATAGGTACCCCGCTCCCTCCCCGGCCCCTTTTCTAGACTCTTGATGACAATCACCTTATCTCAGGCTGCAATTCTGAATTTACTGTATTTGTCCTTGGAACCTAGCTTTCACACTGTATAGACCTCTGTACTGCTATTGTAAACTGTAACTCTTCTGTGGGCACTGGATGGCTTGGGATTCTATGCTGTTTTTTCTGACACTTGCAAATATATGAATACTGTGTGCTATTCACTGTTTGGTATGTAAGAAAAAACTTCTGTAACCTCCTGTCTATCATATTGCATTTGTGTTGCTGTCTATGTGTTGAATCCACTGGAACTGACGTGGAGCCTTTGGAAACGAGTCCTTGATTCAAAGGGTTGTAATTCCAATATGTATAGTAAATAAATAAAAAAAAACAGAAGTCAACTGAATTATTACTGGGTTTAATCTGATCAGGGTATATACCTGTGAACGGGGTATATCCCTGTGAGATAAGTTGCCAATCAAGAGAAAAAAGCAATATGGAAAAAAAAAGAGTTTGTATGCTAACTTTCTAATCTCTTGCGTAGAGGCTGGCCAAGTTATAAGCAGACAAAGATTCCAAAACAATATCAGTAATTAAAGTTGAAGTTCATCAACTTCTGTAAAATTGTGGAATGTTGTGACACTTTTGAGAAAACCATGTCCATGCATTTGGCCCAGTCATACACTTGAGTTGCCATTGTAAAGGAAGGAAAATGGTGGTCAAAGTGGCAGTAAGGTAGCAGTCATAGTAGGCTCCATAGTAAAAGTATAGTGGTGCCAAGTGTCAGGTCACTATCCTGAGTGACAAAACACAAAAAATAACCATTGACAGTACTGTGCTCTAGCTTGTCTTCTTTCAATATGCCAGCTAATCACTAGAGCTGACTGACTTAATGACTTGTGGAAGCACATGCATGTGCAGCATTGATTCTGCACAATGCCACCTGCTGATTCATTAACAACCCTGTAGATAACAATGTATATTTTCACTATCTGAAAACAGTGAACAGTGCCATCAAGTGATTCCAAGCCTTACAACTAGTTGCAACTTAGCCTAACGTGACAGAAGTATCTGGATATCTTTAGTAATGATGGAGCATGATGCTGGGCATCACTGTTGCAGGAGTGTTGGAGGGACATTGCAGGACCATGATTCTAGTGCAAGTAAGGTGATTCAGTGTTGGTAGGTGCTTTGTGAAAGTTAAATTTCAAAAGTGGAATTCTACTGGTGTTTCCTATTATGTGTCCATGAATTTCTGAGTAAATTTTTCCAATTTATAATTTCTAAGGTATTTGCAATAAATGTTAACCCACTACACCACATTTATCCACTTTAATTAGATCCAGGTCATATTTACTTTGATGTGCATATCAAATATTGAGTGTATACCTGCAATAGCAGTGGAGTTATACATATCCAAATATTTTGAACATTTTTAGGCAATTTAACAAATAATTAAATTGTAAAATTTTGAACTCCTGTAACTTTCAAGTTATGTAACCTATTACCACTCTAATTTTCAGTTTCTAAGACTCTTCCAAGAAAGTACGCATATAAATTTTCAATTATCTAGCTCCAAAAGAGGCTAAGTTGCAAGCATAGAAATATTTTCAGAAATGTCGACATGAATAGTAAATTGTCAGACTTTGAACCCCATAACCACTCCACCTGTCATCCAAATGATATGAAACATGACATCCTTTTAGTGTCGCTTCCCATCAGTTCACATGCTGAATTTCAAATCTCTAGCTGTATGACAGACCCAGTTATGACAAATTAAACAATTTAAGAACATTCCACAAAATTCATGAAATTTGAAGGATTTTGTGAAAAGTATGCAAAATTGTAATTTGCTATTCTTGCCCAGTCCTAAAAGGACAAGACTGGGATTAAATTATCTAGTTGTCACTTACAGTGCATTCATCTCTGATTGAGTTTATTTCTGAACTTTATATATTGAGCTCTCGGTGGACATTTAATAATCCTGAACCTAAAGAATTTTTCTCTATTTATGTGTTCATTGTTTGTGTGGAACCCTTCATTACTATAACTATTGTTGAGTATTTATAATATTGAAACACTTTAAAGTTGAGTTTATTTCTAGGGAGACATGTGGAAAACCATGGCTATGTATTTGGAAAAAAATAACATAGGCTTTTCAAGAAACAATTAGCTCTGAGAGTAATCAAATTAATTGTATGCTGTGTAGGCTTAATCAGCGTCTGTGTTTTGCTTTTGTCTATGTGTTTCATTAGGGTATTTGCAACATTTGTACATATTCTCATATGATTTTGCATTGTCTCAGAGATAAGTTTAAATTAGCTGGGTGCTTTATTTAGTGCACTGAAGTATAGTATGGACTCGTTAAGGGGGCCATGCACTTTAATGAATATGTAATTATGGTAATGCTGATCTTACTTAAAATGGGCCACTCAGTTTGTTAGCTCCACCCCCAACAAAGAAGCACACAAGCTGTGAATGTGCATGGGAACACAAACTGTTACTGCAGGTAAGACCAGGCCGACTATGCACTTTAAATAAATGTATATTTTTCTGCATTTCTTGTATGCTCATTCTTTTCTTGGTGCAACAGGTTAATTGGGAGCAGATCACCATGAGAGACACTGTCCGGGATTATAGTGGGCTGTCTATACTATACTATACTATACTACACTACACTGCACTACCCTGCACTGCACTGCACTGCACTGCACTACACTACTCTACACTACCCTGCACTACAGTGCACTGCACCACACTGCACTACACTATACTGCACTACTCCACATTGCAGTAGACTGCACGACACTACACTGCCTTAAATATACTACACTACACTGTACTACACTGCACTATACTATACTACCCTACTTACACTACACTATACTACCCTACCCCTACACTACCCTACATTACACTGCCCTACTTCCACTACAGTACACTACCTTACCCTACACTACTGTACACTAAAAATACCTTACCTACACTACTGCACGCTTCTCTACACTGCCCTACTCTACCTTGCCTTATCCTACCCTACCCTACCCTACATTACCCTAAACTACACTACCCAGTCTATACTATACTACTCTGTAACACCCTACACTACACTATTCTACATTACCCTACCCTACCCAACCCAACCTTACTCTACCCCTACCCAACCCTACCCTACACTATACTCCCCTAACCTACATGAAATTACACTACACTAAATTAGACCACACTACACTACACTGCACTAAATTGCACTGTATTACACATCATTACCTACACTACACTAAATTACACTTACTATTCTACATTAAATATTATACTATACTACACCACCCTACAGTACTCTAAATTACACTATACTGTATTACAATACCTACACTACACTGCACTACTCTACACTAAGCTTCATTACACTACCCTACCAAGACTACACTATACTAAACCATACTACACTGCACTACACTACACTACATCACACAACATTACATTACACCACACCACACCACATTATATTACACTACACTACTATACACTACCCAACAGTATATGATGCTATACTACACATCTTTTCCATATTTATTTTGGCTCAGGAGTGTTGGGTATACATACTGTATAACGTATCAGCATAACACAGTCATTTACGTTAGGAATGGACTCTAGATTTTGAACCCAGGTCTCAGACACTGCAAGAATAACTCATAATTTCCTGTGAAAACAAATCCACATGGAAGGGAAGGGGTTCCTACTATGGCTAACATACTGATATTAGATTCTCAAAAACAAATGTCACAAAACAGAGTTCAGTTTATAAAATGCTGTTATATGTCTTGCCTATTACAATCATGCAAAGACATTATATAGCCAGGGTTGTTACAGTTGCTTTTGAAAAATAATGTATTATAGATTACTTGCTGAGGACAGCAATACTCTTAAGTCACAAATCACTGATTATTTTGCATCAAAAGTAATCCACTGCTTATTGCACATTACATTCAACATAGCTTTGCATGACAAAAAACAAAATTTGGTGCACTTCTCTGAGAAATGCATTTAATGTTACTGAAACAGATTTTTTGGAAAAAGAAAAATAACATCATATCTTTGTAAAAGGCAGAGGGTGGGATATTCAAAGCTGCACCTGCACAAGTGTGGAAATGCACCAAAGAGTGATATTCAGTGGGAGACAAAGCATGGCGCAAATCGCAGTACGCCAATGCGCAACCCTAATGAATGCATGTGCAAGTGCAGGGGGCATAGCAAGAAATAAGCAGCACAGTGTGATATTCAACAGCAAGCTGATGGAGCAAGCATGGAGCAACAGGGACATGCGCAGAGCAAACTTGAGCCCATAAAAAGATGGAGCAAGCAAGAGACAGAGGCTTGCACCCTGGGGAGCAGGGGGGAGAGAGACACAGAGTGACAGAGAGAGAGCCAGTGGCCAGGCAGGACAGCAGCAGGGCTGCAAGACAGGCACAGAGGCAGGAGGTGCAACAAGCTGTGGGACAGGGTGTGTGACACAAAGTGCCTGTGTGTGTGCACAGCTCAGTGTGTGTGCGTGCGTGTGTGTGTGTGTGTGTGTGTGTGTGTGTGTGTGTGTGTGTGTGAGAGAGATATCAGTGGGGGCAGCAATGGCAGCGTGAGCTTGCGAGCCCAGACAGAGGAGTGGCAGTGGGAGTACCCAGATGGGTGGGAGGTGGAGGCCACAGCCAACAGGCTGCCAGCAGGGAACCCCCAACACAGGTGTGCACCCAGTGCAGGGGCACACACAGCAGCACACAGTCAGGGTTGCCTGGGGTGACAGCCGCATGGGGGGGCAGGACAGGCCATGCCATGGCCAGTGCAATCTTCCGGATGGAGGCAGTAATGAGGGGTGTGAGGATGCAGGAGGCAGAGTGGCACGGCCGTGGAAGGGCCCGGTGGCGGTATGCCTGGAACAGGTGGTACCATGCCTACACCACCTTTGCAGAGTAGAGTGATACTGAGATCGTGGGCTGGTACTGCCTGAACTGGCAATCCTGAGGCAGGTCTGTGAGCTGTGCAGTGATGAGATGCAGGCACCCACAAGATGGAGCCATGCCCTGTCGGTGGAGACCAAGGTCATGGCCGTCATGTGCCTGCTCACCACGGGTACCTTCCAGAGACCAACAGGGGACACCACAGGCATAACCCAGTAGGCCACGCCATGGTTCCTCACACAATTCCTCAACGCACTACTGTCACATGCTGCAGAATACATCCATTTCCTCAGCACATAGGCAGAGCGTACAGCAAACATGCAAGAGTACCACAGGGTGGCACGTATGCCTGGCATGCTAGGAGCCATCGACTCCACCCACGTAGGCATCCGCTCACCACCTGGGCTGGAGGGGGTGGCCTACATCAACAGGAAGGGCTATCCCAGTGTCAACTGCCAGGTGGTGTGCGATGCCAGGGGGTGCATAATCAATGTCTGTGCCACACACCCTGGTGGAGCACATGATGCCTTCATCCGGCACCAGTCAGCACTGTGGTACAGGTTCAAGAGTGTGGACATCCCCACCGACCACCTTGTAGGTGAGTATGCAGCTGGAATGGGCAGCCTGGCACAACAGGGCATGGTGTGGGGGGATGCTAGGCTGGGGGCATCAGAGGGTGTGGCTAGGTAGGCGGGGGGGCAGCCACACAGAACACCACGCTAACCCCACATGTCTCCACACAGGTGACAGTGGATACCCACTCAGGCCCTGGCTGCTCACCCTATACCAGTGCCCCGTTGACCCCAGCACAGGAGCAATACAATGAGGCATACGCCAGCAGATGGAATATCATTGAGCCTGTGTTTGGTCTGCTGAAGGCATGGTTCCATTGCCTGGACAAGTCTGGCGGTACCCTACAGTACAGCCCCTTGAAGGCCTGTGGCCTATTCCTGGCCTGCTGTATGTTACACAACATGGCCACTGACCGTGGGATAGCTGTCGAGGTTGAAGAGGGGAACAGCAGTGGGGATGATGTGGACGCCGGGCCAGGCGGTGGTGGGCAGCCCCCCACCGGGCAACAGGAACGCTGGCTGAATAGGATGGCCCAGCAGCACTGGGACACAATTGCAGAGGAGCACTTTGGTGCATGCAGGTAGGTAAAACGTGACCACACACATGTCCCAGGGACCATGACACAGCATACAGGCATGCAAGCCTGTGCCCCATGACAGACACGGCTGGAGGGTAGTGTGGATGGGCATGGGACTGGACTCTGTGGAAGCACCCTGTACAGCACTGTAGACACCACCCACACACGCATATGCACATCCACACGGGCACCCACACGTGCACACCCAGAGGCCGCCAATGGGCATGTGTCAGACACTGAACACCAGTGCACAGTAGCGGCTGGTATTGTGTTGGCATCATCATGCACATGCCACAGTGACCAGTGACTGGGTGGGTGTGCACAAGGCGGGCATGTGGCATGGACCATGGACGGCATGACCCTGGAATGCATATGCACATGCCACACCAATGTGCACACAGTGACCTGTGGCATGTGCCAGTGTTGCCCCAGCTGTATTGTGCAGCACCAGGGAATGTGCAATTTGGAATGGCAATGCATCACCTAGTGAGTTGCACACCCACAGCACGTGTGCTCGTGTGCTACTGGGCACCATTTTGAGTTTCCAATACCTGGATCGAGCATGCCATGCCATGGCACAATGAGGGCTCCCAACTGGAGCCAGGTGGAACTGGTCAATCTTGTGGCCCTGGTAGAGCCACATGTGGGTCATTTCTTTGGCCAGGTGCCCCTGGATTGGCCACATACAGAGGTGTGGCAGGAGGTGGCCAAGGGGTTGGAGGAGGCCACTGGGTCACAGTGAAGTGGGGAACAGTGCCACCACCTCTATGGGGACTTGCGGAGGAGGTACCCTGACAGGCTTCGGGCACTGCTGGCACGTGTCCGGAGGGGTGCCGTGCCATGTCCAGGTGAGTGCACTATGTCCATGTCTGTGCCATTCCAGTGTGGACCAGCAGAGTGTCACACCATGTTGTGGGGGTGGCTGTGGCCATGCGCTCTGTTGGCCGTGGCAGCACACCATGGGTGTGCTGTGCCACCTCACCACCACTGCACAGGGCCAGGGGGATTGCTGTGCTGGGGGGGGCCTGTGGGGTGTTGCCAGGTACTGATGTGTCCTTCTCAATGTCTCCCTACTAGGCCCTGAGGATAGATGCTGTGCACGGCTGGCAGGTGCTGCAGGTGGACAGGGGCAGGCTGGAGCAGGAGCACAGCCACAGATTGCAGACCACATGGGCGGTGCAGCAAGACAGGCACTGGTTGCACCACAGCAAACAGGTAGGCACTCTTTCTTGGTTCGATGTTGTGCAGGGTGGGGATGGGCCACAGCCCCCTGTGCACATGGCCATTCCAGCTGTGCATCACCAGTGGGGTTTATTACACCATGTCATGGCTTTTGCACAGGTGTGCGGCTGCTGCAGGTGGTCTGTGGGTGCGCCAGTGTTCCAGCCGTGCTACTGCCACCCCACTGCTGTGCCCTGTTGCCTGGCCACCATGGTTGTGGTGTGTGGCACATGGGTGGTGTTGGTGTGCAGTAACCTGCATGGCCCTGGATTGTCAGGATGGTGGCTTGTGTGGTAACACATGCAGCGGATAACTGTATGCTGTCTCAGGGGTGCATGTCACCACTGTCCACCGCACACGGTGGGTGGGCTACAGTCATATGGACATACACTCATACCATGCCCCCTCCTTTGTCCTAGGTGGCCAATGGGATGCAGTCAACACAGGGCTACTATGGCGGATACTGTGGATCACCACGGCCACACTCCAGGTGGTGCAACTAATTTGTCAGGCCCTGTGTAGGCCACAGAGAATAATAATAATCTTTATTTATATTGTGCCTTTCTGAAATCAAGGTGCATTACAATAAAATAACATCATATTAAAACATCGTAAAAACATTAAAATCAACAATAAAATCAACAGTATCAGTACATGTCAATACCATCCCCAAATGCCTTTTTCCACAGAAAGGACTTCAGTCCTTGTTTAAAACCCCCCAGGCACCGGTAGGGTGGGGACGCCCATAGGGCCCATTGGCCTGCACCACCTTCCCTTCCCTGTCCCCCCTCCCTTTCCCTCCATTGTACCCTTACCCAGTCATGTCCCCAGTTCCCCTGCCTCCCTTCCCCAGCCTACCATTCTGTTTGTGGCCACCCCATTCCCTGCTCCCTGTTATTCTGTACATAGCTATTGTTACATGGTTTTAATACACTTTTGTACTGTTAGCCATCTGTGTCTATGTCTGATTTGCAGCAGGCATGTGGAACCATGCTTCAGTGTTGTGCATGGTGGCCAAGTGGTACATCTGGGGTTGACTGGGGCTTGTGCCAGGTGGTCTGTGCCCAGTGGCAGGGGGGTGTGCCCTGGGGTGTACATGTGCGCTCTGTACGTGTTGTGTGGCATATGTGTTTTGTGCTGTTGGCATGTGTGTTGTCAGCAGAGGTCCAGGTGGTGTGTCCCATGCATTCCTGAGGGTGTTGCCAGTGGCTGATTGCCGGTGGACATTGGTGCCACACAGCCTCCATGCACCACTGTGGTGCACATGGTCGGGGGTCTGCAGCCATGTGCCTGCCATGCCTCCCACCTGGCATCCTCTACACCCTAGTGTGGTCTGTCCTGCTCTGGTGGCATGCTCCCTTCTGTGACTATTGTCCTGTATCCTGGTTCATGCACCTCTGGCCCTTGCACAGCCCTGGTTGTGCTATGGCGCATCCCTGCGATATTCAACTGTATTGCGTTGGCACTTGTCGACATGTGTAACCTTTGAATATCGCGTTTGGTGCGCACTGGCACAGTGTAGTTGCACTGCACAGCTGTTGCGCCTGCCTCTGGTGCATTTCTGAAAATCACACCCTCAGAGTCCATGATATTGGAGCAATTAACACTGTGCTAACAGGTTTAGCAGTGTGATAACTGTGCTTTGCATGCTGGATAGGCAGTTAGTATACTTAGTGCCATATTCAAAAACACGGTAGGTGAGGCACTAAATTGTTAGTCCATGAATGCTAGCAACTAGTGGTAGCAGTAGTTTTTTATTTATTAGATGGCAGTCCCACAGACTCTGGGCACCTTACAACACACAATACAGCAAGCAGCACAGCACTAGCCACAGGGTAACGTAATAGTCACATGTAGACAAACTGTCATTAGCATAAATATTACAGTATCTGGAAATTCATTAGTAAAACTAAAAAGCCAATGAGAAAAGATGAAGCTTTAACCTCCTTTAAAAAAAATCAGCTGGGGGGGGGTTCTGAGATTCTGTGATAATAGATTCCAAAGCAGGTGTGCCATGACGCTTAATACCCAGTCCCCAGACAATATAAGTCAGAACCTGGGGACCCTTAAAAGGCCTGTGTCTGAAGTACAGAGAGGACGGTCAGGGGCATAAGAACAGATGAGCTCTTTCAGGTAGCCTGGGCCCAGAACTACCTGTCATGCATGCAAATGTAGGGTGCTGACATACATAGAGTGTGCACTGGTATTTTCAAATGGTTTTGGAAGCCATAAACAGCTACTTGCACAGTGCTGTTTAATGCTTTCAAAACCCTAGTTTTACAAATAAGCACAGTGGTGCATAGCTCTCATCAAGAGGCATAGCTGGAGCTAACTGAAAAAAAAAACATTAATATTAATATCCCTCATGCTAGTGTTCACCCCTAGCTACTCTGATCCAAGTGCTAATGCTAAGATTAAATGTTTCACTGGCTCTAGTGGTCTACCCTCCTTTATCCGATCCCAGTGCTAGTCATATGACGTAATTAAATATCTTCGTTTTTCTAATGGTCCCCTACTTCCTCCTTGATCCTTGGTAAATGACCCCTATAGACCAGTGGCACCTCATCCCTGTCCTGTTACATTAAAGCTTGTGTCCGTTGTCATCCTGCACTCCCTACAGTGCTTCAGTCACCTACACTGACACAGTGACCAGCACTGTGCTACACTCACCTTGATGCAGGCCGCCATCTACCATAGGAATGTGTCATAACTCTATATCAGTATGTATAGAGCAGCAGTACCTATGGAATGGCTTTTATAAATCATGGAACAGCAATGATTTCTGAAAGCTGTCCCACAAGTACTGTATCTCTATACATGCTGGTACCTTCATTACCCCACATGTCTAGACAGCCTATTGAAAGATCACTATAAATGGCCCTGTCAGTTGTTACCTTAGCTCCACTATGATCATAGCGTATCTCTCCTCTGTCCCTAAGAAAGAACTGAAATTCATGTTTTTATAGAATTAAATACAACTGAGTTCAGCTGATGCTAGCAACGACTTTATTTTGCTGGTGTCCGAACCCACTCTTAAAAGTAAGGCCTAATACTGGGCCCAAATTTGTCAAGCTGGTGGTGGGGGCACCACACAGACAAAATCCATTTGAAAGCACACACCTATTACATGTTTTATTAAAAAAACAAAGATTTTCCTTTTACATTACTTTGAGTCAGAGCAGAAGGAGGAGCCTCCAGAGTCAAGAGAGCAGATACAAAGATCATCATTATAATTCTAAGAAGTTTAAAAGAAAAGACAGAACAATATTTTAGAGGAAAATCTTTGATCCTTATACTTAATATAATCAGACAAAAAGTTGGAAGGAAAACAGAACAGACAAAAACACAGAAGGGAGACAGAATATGTGTTAGTATACAAATGCCTCGACTTGATGAAATTTACAAATATAGAGATACGAGGTTTGAGTACATACTGTGGTTATCTAGAAGAAGCAGTGAGTGGACTCTGTAAAAAGGTTAATGCAAGGCAGAACAAGCTCTTTGTAGTCTGAAAGCCATGTATTAATAAATATAAATTATTTTGGAATATTATTTGGGTGTGCAACTTTCCGTAGCATGTTCATGCATTGTTAGTGGCCTTTCTTGGAACAGACTCCTCCCTGTTGCTTTTGTTTCCAAAATGTTTCAGGGTCAAAGGGCCACACTGGTGGTCTTGATCCATGTATAGTACATTATTAACTACCATTCTATAAATGGCCCAATTTTCCAAATAAAGAAAAGTTCATGATTTTTTCTTATGTCCTTGTTTTCAATTAAAAGCTACTTATTTGTACTCTTGTGATTCCTTACAAATGACTTGCATAGTGTATGCATTCTCTTCATATTTGCAAAGTCTTAATGGAACATTGTCATTTAACCACTTAGGGGCCTATACGCAAATGCATGCTGGCTACACGTGAGAGACATGTACCCAGCCTGCACAGCCCCACACACTCAGGCAGGTGTGCAGTGGCCAACATTTCAGATCACTGGTCACCTGTCTGTGGCCCCACCCCTGGGCATACAAGATCACGAGGGGTGGATCGGAGGATATAAGCGGGCATCCAATCAGAGTCCTGCAGTAGATCCCCTGCTCCACATAAAGTAGGGGATTGTGTGGTGCCACTTGTCCCAAATTCGTTAAATGTTGGGCAAGTGCCCACATGGCTGTCCCCAGCCCTCCCTGACTGACTGGAGGGCTGGGGCAGCAATGTAGTGGGTGGCTGGGTTCCTGTGGCCAGTGGAGGTACACTGTGGCAGTGCGCAACAGTGCCAGCAAGATTTCTGCTGCTGTATCTTGTGACCACCCTCGCTAAGCACTCCGTGCCTTTGTGAATGGTGTGGAGTGTGGGCATGCCCCTGACACTTCCTCCAACCATCTGTGTGCACAGCCACATGATCAGGGCTGGGGGACATGTGTCCCTTCCATGCACATACACAGTGATCTGCAGGACCCCGGTGTGCAGACATGACACACAGGATTGCCTTCTCACTGCAGATCCAGGACGCATAGGCAATCCACCTTATAGTGCATAGGGCCCTTAGGCCTCAAGTTGTGAACCAGTTTGAGAAAAAGATATTTCAAATTGTTCATGTTTTGATGATTTAGCTGGTTGAGTTTTACCTGTGCCTTTATCTCAATAAAAGTAAAAAAAATACCATTGTTGTAATTATACTATTTCCTTTGCTAATAATCCCTGCTTAGCTCCCACTGCATCCTTCCTAAAAACTGAGCAACACTGCAAACAGTTTAGCCACTCATGATGCAGATGTCTCCTCCCTCCTACTTCACTAGGTGTAGGGGGCTGCATGTACTATTAATTCAGTAGTAACAGTGTGGACCATTCACAGATCTGCTGTTACTGTTGTGCTCTCTACATTTATTACTGGGCTAAATGGATTGGATAAATTTAAAATGAGCACTATACAGTCCTTGGGATATCCTGGCGGACTCCATCATCCACTATTTGCACTAGCTTAATAAGAAATGACTAGACTAGGAGGTAGGGGTGTTCACAATGTTCAGGAAAGATATAGTGAGAGAAGATCAAGGACAGTAAACAAACTTTTGTGTGGTTACAGCAATATAGTGGACTACACTTCACTTTTTTATGTGCTCCTCACTAAGTTCTCCTCTGTCACTCCTTCAAGTCTACCAGTTCCTATCACTTAGCAGAAGTATTGTGTCTGAAGCTGCCTCCTCTTTGGGTCTCCAAGAGGCCTATACTGCCCCAGATTCTCCTTCTATCCATAATGCTGGGCATCTTTCTTTCTGTGGCCTGCTGTTTAGGAGGAGGAGGAGGTAAGCAGTCTTTGCTGTCTAGGGGAAATCTTGGACATTGGAGCAGAAGGGACCTTGGGATCGGGAACCATGTTGTCATGGGCGGGGTAAAACAGTCATTATCTAGTCTTCTGGCTGCCCTTCTGTGAAATATGGCAGTGACATTGATGCAGATCTAAGCACCAGTCAACCCTCTGCACCTTTCACCCTTCCCCAGGACATATCACCTTGTACTGGCTCTTGTGCCCTGCCTAATGCCTCCTGCCTAGCAACATGGCAGAACATGTAATCTATCCTCCCTTGGGAGGAAGGCATCCAATAGGCCTGGGCACAGCCTAACCCACCAGAGTACAGAGCATTTCCGTATCAATCTTCACGACAGAGTCAGCATGTTCCAGTTTAAAAAAAACAAACATTAGACAGATACAAAACTACCAGCTGTAACAGAAAATTGACAAGAAAGTCAGCAATCATAAAAAAAGAGTTTTTTATACTAGAGACAACCTGAGGTCTGAGGTAGAGTGAAAGTGGTCCTTTAATTTGTGATGGCCCAGTGGTGCAGATACTGTTATGTGTACCACCAGAGAGAGACAGAGAGAGACGAATGCTTGCCAGCACCACGGCCTCTATATAATATATCATTTTATTACAAACATAATGGTTGAATCACCATGTTTTCCTGCCTCTGAGCTGTGTGTGCATTATGCTGCACGAGTATGACTGATTTAATATTGCTCACATACATATTGCCTTTTATTTAGCTGTAACACGCATGAAATTATTCACTGGAAACTGGGCCCGTAATGCCCAGGAAAGCAACAAAATGACAGATGTCCTCATTATAAACCTATAGTGTAAAAAAACATACAACAGGATTGGTTAAAAGCTGGTCCATAGTCAATGTTGATCCCCCAGAAGTCTCAGCATCCCCCAAACAGAGGCAACATATCATACAGTTCATTGTATTCATTGGTTTCTATTACCAATAGGACATTCCACACTGAGAATTATCACTTGGTAAAAAATGGTCTACAACTAGGGGACACCAAACAACGAGTCTCGCCAATGATAATACTTATGACTACTTATGACCACAGTGTCGTCCAGTTGCTGATGGACATTTTTGAGAAACAGTACATAGACCCATGTGTAGAAGTCTAGGTGTCATGCAAGAGGTTACCCTGTTCTAATACTATTGGAATTTCAACAGTCTTGTGTTGAAGTGTAACATGTTAATTGCAAAACTTTACTGATTGCAAACGAAAAGGACAATTCTGTTCAACAGCTTGCAGCTTTAGTCAGACTTTAATAGGCTGTTCCCAATGCAACAAATATTGTCTAGGAATACTGGTATGTCCAGGAAAGTGATCAGGCTTTAATGGAAGTGGTTGGTTCATCCCTTAGGATCTTATACACCGGAGACAATAATGTTGGAGATTTGATAACCCACAGCCTGTTTGTTCAGCAAGACTGAAAATCACCCTACCTAGCTACCTCCATCATCTACTGGTGTCTTTCGGTGTGGTCAGTGCAATGTTTACAGTTTTTTTACACTGTGTACATTCTTTGCACCAAGACACATGCAACATAGATGTCATGCAGTATATAAACTGTAGAAATCTGTTCACTTTGTATGTGCTTTTGGTGCACTTGGTCTAAGATATACATGGGATGCACCATATGCCAGTTGCTCACATGGACACAAAGAAGATTTATTCTATAACACTGGCACTCCCCTATATCCCATTAGGTAACAATCCCATGATTTGTACCAACAGAATCCAGGTGAGTTGAAATTTATGGGTGTATAGCCTAGAGGGTAGAGTAACAAGCTGTGAATGAGCTTGGTGCATCCAGCAGACCTAGTTTTGATTCCCACAACATATGCTTGCATACTGTGTGACTCTGAGCAAGTCACTTAACCTCCCCAGTGTTCCCAGGTCACTCCTGAAAACAGGCATTTGTGCCTAGTGGGCCTTACCCAGTTACCAAAGGCTAAAATAATAAATTAAAAATAAAAATAAAAATAAATGCCAAAGAGCGGGTGACCAAAACAGCAAGTTACTTTAATGTGAGGCTAGGTGGATCTAAACTCACACACACACAAACACACAGTTCAAACACTCTCTGGGAATCTGAATCAGCGCCATCAAGACAGAAAATCTCAGGATGGCGGTGCACTATCAGGACTGATAAAGGTAAATAAAAAATGTAGTTCAGACTTTAAATCTTCAAGCCCAGCATTTTGCCTAAATCTGAGGCTTTGTCAGGGGGCATCAGAGCGAGGCAAAGTGCCAGGGGTTGTCACACCGGTTATCCTGGGTCTGCAATGAAGTGCAAATTTTGCCTGAAGTTTTAAAGTTTGGACCTCATTTTTCATTTACCCATATCAGTCCTGAATGTTTATTGTCATCCTGAGATTTTCTGCCTAGGTGGATCTTCACACTACAAGCACTCTACCCAAGGGCATTTATGACCACACAGACCGTACACTATTTCTGTAACCCCATTATACAGGGCCCATAATGTAGTAAACAGCTCTCATTTGTCAATGTTGTAATATAGTATGCACTGCTTGTCATTAAATTCATAAAGGGCTGTATAGGAAGTTTGCTTAGTGCCTCTCTTATATACAGATGTGATTATGGATATACAGTATGATTTACCAATATGAATTTTGTCATTATGAATTGTTTGCTTGTTCTTTCTCATGCACTATTAACCTTGTTTTTAAGTTGTTCACCCTTTTTTCTTGTGTTCTGTTTTTTTTTTTCCCACAAAACAACCTGTCAATTATTGGCTGATGGGTGCTTGAATTTCCCAATGACTAAGCTGGTTGTCTAGTGACACTTGTCATGTTCTTGACCTAACCTCACTTTCTCTAGCAGCCATGCCTCAAACAGCCACTACTTATCTATTCTCATTGGGCCCTATGCATGAAGATAATTGGTATGTGCCAAAAATGGTGACTAGCAAGCCATGCAACTGTGCATCACACACACCTGGCCTCATCTGGACACACACGGCTAGGATTCACTATCCTCAGCCAGCCCAATGTAAGGCTACATAGTCCAGGACAAGGGGAAGGGCCAGCCAGGGGACTGGACCTGGGTCAGACTATGGACTTCCAATCACATTTAGTCCAACAGTATAGTCCCTGCTCCACAGCAGCTGGGGATTCTGGGATACGGTTGGCAATCAATGGAAGGACTGGCATTTCCCTTGTGCAGCAATTTTGTTTTGTCCATTTAAGGTAACCATGTCCTAAAGACTCCATACTCTCCCCAGTCCTATGTGACAAGGTGGAGGGCTGAGGTCCATGACTCTAAGGTAATGTTGGGTCCTCTGGCTGCCTGTCAGAGTAGTGCCTCCATTTCAACAGCCCTCTGGCTGCATAACAGAAACCCCCTGATACCAAACTGGTGGAGCACAAATGGTATCATTCATGGTGGGCGCCACCAGCCCATTGCTGGCATGCCCACTCACTGAATGGCCAAACGATTGCACAGGTACAGGCACAGTCAGCCCGTGACTGGAACACATGGTGGGGGTGGGCTATTTGTGCATCCATGGATGCGTGTATCCTGACCCTATGTGTAGTGTACTGTGTTGCATAGGGCTATGGGTCATAGGAGGGCTACAGCCCAAGGTTCAGTGTGGGAGAATAGCTCCTCCCACATCCCCTACAAAGGCCAGTTTCCCATGGCAGTTCTCCGCTTAGCGCATTACGAATTACTGCAATGCCTGAACGCCTGTGTGGCTCATGGGCTGAGCCTTCTTCCCTTCCCATTCTGCCCCTCCCTGCTCCTTGTTGTCTTCCTCCTGCTCGCTCCCATTCTTCTCTTTCTTCTCCTGTCCTTCATTTTTCTCCTGCCCTCCCATTGCATGTACTCTTCCTCCCATTTGTCTTTGTTTCCCTTCCTCCCCTCTCCATACCTCTTTTGCCTGCCACTCCATATTTCCTCCCCCTAGGTGCATCATCATTTCGTGCATCTGCTCAGCCATTGCATCTCCCCATCCACCTGCTTCTGACTGGCTCCTGTTCCACTGGGATCCGGATCACCATGTTCACTTCCTCTGCTGACCATTTTTCCTGTGTGCCTTTCTCGTAGCACTCAATGCTGCCCTGCTCTGGACCACTCCTCTGCCTGGAAATTCACCTTTGAGACGCCTCTGGCTTTCTCTGCATCCTGCCCTCTTCGTGGTTGACTCGTCCTGGAGTCCATCATCACATTGTTCCACCACCTCTGTTTTTGGCGATTCTGACATTGTTCCCTGTCGGGCCCAATGCACTTCTTTTCTGCAGCAGAGTGAGTTGCCGTTTTAGGTGAGTTTCTGCACTGCCTCAACTCGCACATAAACTGTGCTGCCTTGTCCATACTACGCAACTGACTTTGTAGTTCTGCTACTTCTCCTCCTTTGCTACATCCCATAAGGGGACTGCTCAGTCAATTGTCCTGTATTTTCTAATGGATACAGAAGATCCTGTTGCAGCAGACCTACCGACTTGGTGCTCATCTCTTCATGTGATATTATCTCATTTTGTGCTGCTAGCACTGCACGCCATCCAGCACTACTCATCAGTGTACCTTTCATTATTTGGTTCCAACCTGTGCCTCACATGCTGATGGGGGCTCATACAGCACAAAGTCACTGTACTGATGTGGATCAGCCTTTCAGATGGACCTCTATTATTGATTTTTGCAGACAGCCCAGTCCCCTGCCTTGTTGCCATGCTGTCCTCATGCTTTGCAAACTTGCTGGTGCTTTTTCATTGCCCTGTTTCTACTCTTTCAGTATTATGGTTTCTCCGTTCTCTGGACAATTTCCTGCCTGGTCTGATGTTACCTACCCTGTCAACCTTCTTACTGCTGTGCACTGCAGCTGCCTACTGCCTTCTTGTGGCTTGACCCCCCTGGATTTCAGACTCATTTCATCCCATTACCTTCCTCTTGCTTGGACGTCCATGTTTCTCCCCCCTGCTTTGCTAACTCATTCGATGGAGTCAGTCTCGTGTCCTGACTTTCTGCCAGATGTAGATCTCCTTTCCCAGCACTGCTCTCCCTTTCTCCCCTGGCTCTTCGTCTCCTCCTGCTGTTTCTTCCTAGCCCCCTTCCCCCTACTTCCCCCACCCCATCCCCTGTTCCAGCCCTTGTCCCATGCTCTCCTGGTTCTCCTTTCTGGGCCTTTCACTCCTCACACCTATATTCCATTTCCATTTCCACCCCTTCTACCGTCCAAACTGTGCTACCTTTAACCCTAGTCAGGTGACTGCACCCCTTATCATTCTGAGCCTGACGCCTACACCCTACTCAGCTTCATGAATTATGTTTTCTTCTTCTACTCCTGGTGCTTTCCACCTTCCAGCTTGCCATTTACTTGCACTGTTCACACATATTTCCTTTTCCATGCCCGTTGTGGCACCCCCAAGCCTGCATCGTTGGCTCTTCTCATGTATCCACTCCTGAGGCATTATCCAGTATCTGTTACTACCGCACTGTTTGCTTCCATTCACCAAATCGATGCGACTTCTCCTTCCCTAGGCCATGCCTGTCCCGAAGCCTCTCTCAGGTTCCTGATACACCCTGCCTATCAGCCTTCATGGCCCCTGCTGATATTGCATGGATCATTTCCCTTGCAGCCTACTCAGCTTTCAGTAATTCAATGCATTCCTATAGCTACTAGCATGCTCCTTCCTGGATTACTCTACCTCCCCCCCTTCTCTGGCATTACCTGACAACTCCTCCTCATATTCTCCCACTCTGACTTGCTACCTCCCCCTTCATCTTACCTACCTCTTTACCTGCCTATGACTAAGCAGCCAGCTGCCCTTTCCTTGCTCAGCCATACCCATGCTCAGCGGATTGTCCAGTTTTTGAGGCCAAC
This sequence comes from Neoceratodus forsteri, assembly GCA_016271365.2. Taxonomy (NCBI): domain Eukaryota; kingdom Metazoa; phylum Chordata; order Ceratodontiformes; family Ceratodontidae; genus Neoceratodus; species Neoceratodus forsteri. The sequence continues at coordinate 238,907,835 of CM057459.1, read as the reverse complement.
GTGATGTCGTTTGGATCTGGGCCCAACACGCTTATCATTGGGGTGTATTGAGTCCATTGGCCTGGTCCTTGCAAAGATTGTGTGATGCTTCTTACAGTCGGGTGAGTTCCCTAGCTCCCTGAAGGAAGCAGTGGTGGCACCATTTCTTAAGAAAGCTGCTTTAGATCCAAACTGCTTTGCTAACTACAGACCTATCTCTAACTTTTCCTTTGTTGGTAAGGTGTTTGAGAAAGTAGTTACGCTGCAACTGGAGACCCATCTTACCATCCACGATGTCTACGATCCTCTCCAGTCTGGTTTCTGGAAAAGACATAGTACCGAAACCACTCTAGTTAGGGTCCTCAATGATCTCCTGATGGTGAGAGATCAGAAGTGCCATTCCATCTTGGTGCTTCTTAATCTTTCTTCAGCATTTGATACTGTGGACCATGGGGTGCTGCTCACGTGCCTGAGGGTTATCTGTGGCCTGGCTGGTCCAGTTCTCAGATGGTTCCAAGCTTTCCTTGCTGGCAGATCTCAGAGGGTGGAGTCAGGTTTTTTTTCCTCTGATCCATTCCCTCTGCTATGCTGGGTTCCTCAGGGCTCATGCTGTCTCCCATGGTGTTCACAGTGTACATGTTGCCCCTCGGAGATATTGTAAGATGATATGGGCTGAGGTTTCACTGCTATGCTGAAGATACACAGCTTTATCTGTCTTTTGCACCCAACCAGGATAGTGCGGTCTCGATGTTTAACAGTTGTCTAGCAGAAATCCATGACCGGATGAAATCCAGCTGGCTGAAATTGAATTCCGGAAAAACTGAGGTGTTGGTGGTGGATCTGGGTTGCCAGATGGAGAGGTCGGCAGTGGGTTTACCCTCTAGTCTTTGGCTTGAGGGTGCACAGCTGTCTTCCTCTGAATGGGTGCATGATCTGGGGGTAGTGCTTGACGATGGGCTGACACTGCATTCGCAGGTGTCAGCAGTCATTAAGTCTTCCTTTTACCATCTTAGGAATGTCACCAGAATCAGGCACCTTGTTCTGTCCAGTAATTTGCCTACATTGATCCACACCTTTGTGACTACTAAAACTCCCTTTACCTGGGGCTTCCAGGGGTTGATATCCGTCGCTTGCAGCTGGTGCAGAATGCTGTGGCACAGTTATTGACTGGGACTTCTCGTTCAAGTCATATTACTCCCATGCTGTGCGAACTGCACTGGTTGCCTGTACAGTGGTGGATTACCTTCAAGGTTGGGCTTATGACCTTCAAAGCCCTGCATGGACTGGGTCAGAGCTATTTGCAAGAGCTCTTGACTCCGTACAGCTCTGGCTGGCCTCTCTGCTCAACTGACGAGGGATTGTTTGAGGTTCCCAGGGTGCGGCTGAAAACATCTGGGGCCCGGGCTTTTACGTTCCATGCCCCATCCCTGTGGAATGCTCTACCTGGTCAGATTAAAGAGTGCTTGACCATGGAGCACTTTAAAGCAGGCACCCTTTGCAAACTCTGTGAGAGGCCTTTCGGCACCATGCAATTCTGCTTAAATTTGAACCAGCATAACATTCTGTGGTGATTTGCATATGCAGCCCATGATGCTTTGCATCGTGTGGGCATGTGTGATTTTGTATTTTCTTGAAACTTGGCTTCCCAGCCAAATGCCCTTTGGGGTAACCCTTGCCTCAGTGTTTGCACACAGAGGTTCTTTGTCTTTTAAATAGTTTTTTTATTTTAATGGGTTCACCACAACATAACCCAGACAGACCGTCTTAGGGTAGCTGGTTCATTCCACTGGGGTGTCAAACAGACGAGGCGTACTGATGAGTCCTGGTAGGACCCTTTGCAAACTGTGTGAGAGGCCTTTCGGCACCATGCAATTCTGCTTAAAGTTGAACCAGTATAACATTCTGTGGTGATTTGCATATGCAGCCCATGATGCTTTGCATTGTGTGGGCATGTGTGATTTTGTATTTTCCTGAAACTTGGCTTCCCAGCCAAATGCCCTTTGGGGTAAGCCTTGCCTCAGTGTTTGCACACAGAGGTTCTTTGTCCCCTAAAAATGTATCTGTTTCAGCAAGCATTCTGTATGTAGTTTATAGTATCTTTTGTTAATTTTAATCCATTTTGTCTAAATTATATTGTAATTAATTTTAAGCTATGTTATTCTGTTTTTATGATGTTCTTACTTATCTACAGTGCTTTGATTTCCAGAATGGCGCTTAAGAAATAAAGCATTATTATTATTATTATATACCAGCAGTTTTTCCAGACTCCGTCCCTAACTTGTACCTTCTGATGCATTGAATGAAGGTAGACTTGCCCTTTCTACCGGGGATGGGATTCCATTACTTTTACTACTACCTAATACTTACAGACCTGACATCCTCTGTCCCTAACTCTGCCTGATGGCATCGAGTGAAGGTTAGCTCGCCCTGACTACCAGGGATGGAAGCCATGTCTGCAATCTACTATTTCAGCCTTATGCATTCTCTACCCGATACCTGGTTGCCACATTCCCTTCAGGAACGGGACCTCTTTACCCCATGTGCCTTCAACATCCTACCTCTGCCTGACAGCCTTGTGTCCAGGTCACATTGCCTTGACCACCAGGGATGGGAGCCCGAGTCTACATTTGATTGTTTCTTGCATTCTCTACCTGATAACCAGCTGCCACTTCCCTTCAGGAATGGGACCACTTTTCCCAATCTGCCTTCCCCATCCTATCTTGCCTGGTGGCATTGAGTGAAGATAATCTCACCCCTGATATCAAGGATGGAGCCTGTTCCTGCAATCCTGTTCCAACCTCCTGCATATTCTACCTGATACCTGGTTGCTGCTTCCCTTCAGGAACAGTACCCCTGTACTCTGTTTGCCTTCTATGTCCTTCCTCATGAGTCTACAACCCACATTTCCATGGATTCATCGTACTCATCCCCACCTTGACTCCTCATGCTCTGGATTCAGACTCCGCCAGCTTGTTCCCTCTCTGTCTCCATTCGGTTCAACTGCCTCCTGGACTTCCTTGCTGACCACCCTTTACCGACAACCATGTGAGTTCTCTTTCTCCTTTGGAAGTGGGATCATTGTGCTTTATCAGTACAGAACCTTCTGTTCTCTGCACTCATTGTTCGCCATCATCTACAGAAGTGTGACTCTTGTATCTCAACGTTGTAGCGCTTGATACCTGGATTCACGTATTCATCTTCCATGGATCCGCATCACGGCCTGCAGCAGTTTTCCCCATTCTGATTCAGTTTGCTGTGGCACTGACCCAGGTTCTGTTCCTATCTGTGCATGTTGAAGGCTGTACTCTTGGCCTGTGCTGTGGTCTTCTTGGACTCCTTCCTCTAGTCCATAGACAGCTGCTCTGGACATTCCCATTCATCCTTGGACACCTGCCTTCTCCTTGCTGCTCAGGTGGCTCAGGGCTCCTTCCTGTTTGCTGTGGCTCTTTTTGGGCAGTTAACACCTATCTCCAGCCAGTATTCCTACCGGGTCAACTACGCCTCCCATTCATCTATCTCATACTCCTACCCTGGCCATCCTAACAGTTCCCATCCACTACTCGACAGAGCACTTGTTCATTTCACCTGAGACTTCTTCTAGCAAACATCCCTTGGATAACATGCCTCATAGACTCTTATGTCACCATAGCATTATCTACTCTTCCCAGTCTTCTCCCCAGGATCAGTTCCAGAATCCCATTCGACTGGACTATAGAAAGATCTCTTCTCTCATCCAACTCTACTGGATACTCCCTACACATCCTGTCAATTCAAGCTCTATGGCTTCCCTATCTCCCATGTCTCATAGGATCTAAGATTTAGTGGAGCCTTCTCCACTCCTATCTTTTGCATGGAAAAGTGACCTAATTCCTTCCGTCATGCACTGACTCTGTAATCATCATCATCACTGTTATGGATAATGAGAACTGTAAGATACCTCATAGCAGTACTGACATCATCTGTTTTACCTTTCCTTAGCTTCTCCTATGAACACTGACTCTGTTGATCATGTTACTTGACTCCTTCTTCTTCTATAGCCATTGGATGTCCTAAAACCTTCACAGCTACCTTCCCAGAACTCCCATCATTGGGTCACCAGTGCCTAGCTGCTTTACTAAAGGTATTCTATCCAAACCACAGCTTTCTAGCCCCTGGATGTCACCATTCTTCATACAATCATCTACATTCCTTCATCATATTACCATCAATCAGGACAGCTGCCCACCCAGTGGTCCTTCTAGCTCACCCCTTATGATTCACCTCCCATATTCCCTCCAGCAAAGACTTTCACTGAGAGCAGGCTTCCATTGATTCTCAATCTGCACATCCACAACCGATCTGGCTGTCTCACTGTACCAGTCTAGACTCTCAACAGATCTATATCTGACTACAGTGCTAGACACCCCCAGTATTCTACATCACACTCGACTTCCTATTGCCACATTAGTCTATAGACTCTTTCAAATACCCATTTCCGGGCTTCCTACATCATTAGGCATTGGATCACCCATAAGGCAAAACAGTCATGTTCACCTCAGCTCATGCCATGTGCAATTGCACCACAGAAATACCCAAATCTACATTTTCTACCAGCAGATCAGCAAGAGCCTACACAAGAATTATTATGGCATCAAATCAACTCTTGAATTCCTCATACTGAACTTCCAGTTATTCCATATACATTCAATTGCCATCTCTACTGCTTATACCAACCTTCCTTCTTTGATCTAAAATTTTCCATGGCACTATTCCTACCAGGCACATAAAGATTCTGCCCGACTCCCTCATCTTCTTCATGGATGCCTACATTGCAACTTATCGCTCACCGCTTAACTCCAAACCTTCTACAAAGTCAGTTTGTTTACCTTATGACTTCATAACCCATCATATTTCCTACCGTTCAAAGTCTGGTCACAAATTTATCAAATCATGCTTCCTGCTCATCGTTCTCTGTAATCCCATTGGACAGCATCCATCATCACCCTGAAAACCTGGACTACATTCACTCCTTTTTTGACTGGACCTACTCCACTGTCAGGATTCGGATGCTCCTTCAGAAATAGACCTACCTCTTCAACCTTAGAATCATCTTTCCGGACTGTATCATCCATGGATTTGAAGCTGGGCCATCATCTCCCCACACAGTTCACCTTCCTCAGAAATTAGCTTATGGTTGCTAGAACCTTGGTTCATCTCCTCTTAGTCTGCCCGGAGGACGGGCATGTCAGTAGCCATGTGTCCTCAGAGGTTTCCTCCACCTAGGGTTTTTTCCTTTCCTTCTCCTGTGTGCTACTGGTCATACTCTCCGTGAGTTGGAGGAGGTAATCATACATTATTGAACATTCATTGGTAATTCTTTTGGGCTTTCTATTCCCTACTCACTACCCAGCATACCTACCAAGGGTGGGAATACAGAAAAGCCAAAAGTAAACTACAGTTACATAACTGCTACTAACCCCATACTCTATTCACCCAAACATTGAATGGGAGGGCTATAGCCCAAGGTTCAATGAGGGGGAATAGCTCCTTCCACATCCCCTAGAAAGGCCAGCCTCCCATGGCAGTTCTCCACTAAACGCATTGTGAATCACCCACCATCCACCCCTGCCTCCTCCTTCTCCGGAACTCTACTCACTCTTGGTGCTGGGCTTTCCATTCCCTACTCACTACCCAACATACCTACCAAGGGTTGGAACAGAGAAAAGCCAAAAGTAAACTACAGTTACATAAGCATTACTAACCCCATGCTCTTTTCACCCAAACATTGAATTAATGCATAGAGGCCATTGTTTGTGTTTTTTCTAATATTACTTGGTTGGTACACTTCAGAATTTAAGGGTTTAGTTTTCTCTTTTTTCATTCCCTGAGGTCATTTTCCTTTCTAAATGGTTATTGTTTTCAGTCCCTGCTTAATGCTTTGTGGTCAGACAGTCCTGCCTGATTTCCATATTCCTATTTTTAGTTCCTTTTGTTGTGTCTAACTTGAAATTATATATATATATATATATATATATATATATATATAGAGATATATATATGTGTGTGTGTGTGTATCTTTAAAAAGGCACTTGCCTCAATGAATAACATGAAATCTAAATGCGCTGTGATTGACAACACATTGTTGGTATGCACAGCTTTATGTCTAGTATATAACATGTACCTTACTTCAGACTGACCCCTTCCCCAATGATGCATCATGTCTAGGATGCAGAGCACTGGGGTTAAGTACTACTGACCAATTTCATAAACACTCTGGCTTGTTACAATTTTTGCTCCTTCTGTGCATGGTTTTTGTGTGTTTCCCTCCATGAAAATGATTGGGTATATGACAGACAAAAGCTATAAGGAGAGGCTGGTGCCCCTAACATGTTCACCTTGGAGAGGAGGTGGCTGAGAGGGGAGATGAGTCTTCTGCATACTCAAGGATATTAATATGATTAAACAGACAGACAGACATTTGATCTAATGTTCTGCTGTAGGACACAGGGACACACCCTGAAGCTCAGAGCTGGCACAGTTAGGGATAATGTGAGGAAGCATTTCTCACAGAAGGTGGGGAACCTATGGAATACAAACACAGCACAAAAGGCTGCTAGGAGTAAAGCATAGCACATATTAAAGGGAATAAATTAGAATGTAGAAAACCAAGCTCAAAAAGCCACAATGCAAACTGGCATAGACTTTGGAGGGCATGGGGTCATTATGTCACAACACATAATGCTGCATAGCACTATAGTGCTAATAATTAATGCCATAGGGCATCATGCTTTTGTTCTGTGGGGCTCTGCACACCTCCCCCTATTACAGAGGATTGGCCCCTGCCCCCCCACTAAAGATTCTTAACTCCAGGGGAGTCCAACTCGAGGACTGCACAGGTCCAGGTTTCACCATAATGCTGTATGCTATTAAGCATGTGACATTATGACCCGGTACGCTGTGGAGTCTGAGTTAACAAAATACTCCATTTAAATCATTCAAGTTAAAAATACGAACAAGACACAGTGGTAAATAAGCCCACTCAGCATTTCATGTGGCAGTGTTCTTTTTCAAGGGTGATGGATGTGTGAAACTTTGGGTTTGCTTTTCTACCACTGCTGCCTTGCGCATCTTTGTAACTTGAATGATTTAAATTAGGATTATGCAAACCCCCTAAAGTTTGACCATGCAAACTTTGACTGTCAAGCCAGGTAAAGTTTACCAAAGTTCTCTTACTGGTGGACTTGTTTACACTGGTTCAACCATTAAAAAGCTTTAGGAAATGATAAAATGAAGCAACATAATGCCCTGGGCTGATGAAGCACCCTGAACCACAGGATGATGCAGTGGTCCACACTGAGGGGTATTTGTTGCAAAAATTGTGTCCGTTCAGTCAGTGCCAACTATTGGCAATGCTAGTAGTAAGCAAGAGTATGTGGCTAACAGTGCTAAAAAGAAGATGGTTTGTATTGTAAGGCCTATGTATGCCCACAAAATATCAGTACTGAATCCTACAGTGTAGGCTATTGGTTTTAAATATGTGTCCATTGGGGCAGTGCCACACATGGACAAGGTTTCATATTATGCCATGTATATTTGGATGTGTCATACACACTGGTTTTATGGGCAGCATTGCCCTCCAAAATTTGTTCATTTGGCTTGTGTAGATCTGCCAAAAATTAACAAAACATTAATCATTTATCACCCAAACGACTGTGTCCTGTAACAAACAATAGGAAATGAGACAAAAGAGAGGCCAAGGAAATGGTGGAAATGGGATCATCCAGTCATATCAAAGAAAAAACAAAATGGAGTGGGCTTGGTCATAGACCCTCTGCATCAATGGCAACTGCAAGTGTAGAAGATGATGACAGTAGAGGTTGAACAGTCCATAAAGTATCACACATTGTAGGAAATACTCTCAGTGGCACTGCAAGGGTTGGAAAAGGAAGAAGAAAGGAGTGCCTTAGGTAGTGACACAGGCAGAGGAGAAGGAGCAAAGTGATTTGGCAGAACTTGGGGACAGAGACACAGATTGTGATTACATACCCAACAAAAGTGATAGCAGCAGCTGTTCTGGGAAGGAGGTGGAGGTGAAATAGGTGTGATTTCTGGTGCACATAAGAGATACAAAAATTAAAAAAGTGGTGATAAAAAAAGCCACAAAACAAAAAGGGGAAATACAACAACAACAAGCATCTGAGATGATAGTAGACAAAGAAGACACAGGTAAAACTGGTGGCCCAGTCTCCTTAAACATATTTAAAACCCTGGCCAACAAAGCGCTTATGGAAATTTGCCACTGCCAAACCACCTGGTAGCCCTCCTAGCACAGAAACCGTTACAGTCTTATAAAGCACTTATATGTAAACTTCTTTCATGTTTCCCTCTTCTCTCCTTTCCTGCCTGTTAGCTTAGTTCCTGAAATGTATATAATTTTTGTATATAATTTAGCCATAACTCCCCTACTACTGTCCATTGTTTACCTCTCTCAACACTGTTCGAAACTGATGTATCACAATTGTATTATATTGTATTACTGTACATTGTTTACCTGTCTCAACACTGTTCAAACTTGATGTATCACAACTGTACTATATTGTATTGTAATATTGTGTATATTTTGTACCAAGTTGTCGTACCAGTACATCCGTGCTCAATGGAGTTTTCCTGCATATAAACTTGAACATCGCAGGGGAAAAGGAACCATTCCCTGGCCCTGTAAAATTGGGGAAGGAAGAGGAGGAGGAGGAAGAGGAGGTTAATGATGTGCAAGCAGGCCACAGTATCCCACCAATTAAGCAACAGTAGATAATGCCATGAGGAAAGACCAAATTGGTGACACTGGTGTTGTGGTATTTCTTTTGAGTAGACAAAGACTCATGGACACATGAAGTGCATCTTTTATGTAAAAACAGGTTGAGTCAGGGCAAGGAGGGAACAAGGCTGGGAACATCTACCAAGGAAAGGCATTTTCTCAATATAAGAAGGCATGCCAACAGACAGTGTGAGCAGCAGCAGCACCACCAGGCAGTGAAGCTGATGATGATAATGGCCAGGGGGAGGAGAACATTAGAAAACTGGGTAGAGAGGAGGAAGAGGAAGAAAGTCTTTTAAATAGTAGGTGATGCACAACTCCAACATCTTCTGTTCATCAGTTCATTAGCCCATTGAGTCCTACACCTCTGAAGGGCTGCAAATCCCTAATTCTTCCACCTCCAGGATTTGCAAAAATAGCAGCCAACAATCTCTTCTAGGGGAAAACAAAATACTCAGCTCTCAATGGTCGAGTCCCTGTGGGCCAGAAATATAAAGCCAACAGGCCAGAAGCACAAAGAGCAATAGCAGAAATGCTAGCCATTGACTTCCTGCCATTCTTCTTTGTGAACATTGCATGTTTTCTAACAATAATGCAAGTTGCTGTGTCAAGGTATCAAGTGCACAGCCATACCTACATTTCACAGTGGCTCTTCCTGATTTGTATCAGAGTGTCTACGAGACTGTGTCACATGTCCTGAAAGCATCATTTGTTCCAGCAGTTCACATCACCACTGACATGTAGCAGTGGTCAGACTACTGTTTATATGGCAGTGAATGCCCATTGGGTCAGTTTCCCCTCTTAATTCTCCTCCTCGTCCTCCTCTTCCTCCTCTGGGTTAGGTGTCAGCAACAGCAGTTGCAGTAGCTGCAAGTTTCTGGGGCCCTGCCAACCTCTGCAAACATGCAGTTTTATGTATTGCTGGCTTTGACAATGACCATCTTGCAAATAACTTGTTACACTTCGTTCAGCAGAAGTTTGAGAGACTGACACCACGCTCATTAACATCAGGATTTATAGTATCAGAAAATGGAAAGAACATTGTAAAGGCAGTTAACGATGGGGATCATACACATGTTACATGTTTTGCTCACTTTTTTAAGTAGTTCAGAGATTCATAGATGAGGAAGGCACAACTGTGCAGGCATGAGTAGGTTTGGCCAAAAAGTCTGCCAACATTTCACTCATTCTGCAAAGGCATGAAAGCTATTATGAAACATTCAGTAGTGAAATCAACTTCCCATCCCCCAATTGAAACATGATGTGGCAACAAGATGGAATTGCACCTATTACATGAGGAAAAAGCTGATAGAATGACAGAAGGCTATCCACCAGTATGTCATTCAGTAAGGTATTGGTAAGGGAGATGTAAACATCAACCCAAATCAGTAGCACCTGATGGAGACTCTCTGCATTGTGCTGAAGCCCTTTGAGAAGGCCACAAGCATTGTAAGTGCTGATGTAGATGGTCTAAGCCAGGTACACCCCCTCATTTTCCTCATAAACGTATGACTTTTTTGTATGACAACTCAATACGAGGACAAGATTACCACTGCTCTCAATCTAGTGGAAAGGATAAGATCAGTAAAGATCACATTTCTAGAATTCTGGATCACATTTCAGAAATGTGAACAGATGACCACTACACTGTCACCACTCTCTTGGACCCTCAGTTCAGAGATGCATTTGAGACATTTTTTGATGCACAAGAATACACTAAGGATGAACAGTCCTATAACGCCTAGCTTATCCATCTGGTCTCTGTATGTGTGGCACAAAACAAGACCAGGAACACAAACAGAGCAGAAGAACAGCCCTCATCATCATCTCTTGCAATCGCACTGACAGGCCAAGTGAAGGAGAGGGAAAAGAGGATCCCAATGTGTTTCACTTACTACTAAATGTCACAGGGATCACTCATTTTTGTCTCCAAGTCAATCTGCTGCTTCTGCCACTGCACCTCCCAGAAAGATAGTCATTGATGGCAAACCACTCTTTGAACCGTCTGACTATGGCTTGATGAAAAAGCACATCAAGTCACTTTCTGACACAGTGGTCCCTGAGATGCCAGCAAACAAAATGGTGCAGGATTATCTGGATGAGAACGTGCCTCTGTTGTACTGGTACCAAAAAAGGATGAGCCCTCTTTGACACAAGGAGTTGTTGAACACCTCAGTTGCCCATCTGTAAATATGTACTCAGTGAGACTTTTCAGTGCTGCAGGCAATATTGTCACCAACAGGAAAACATGCATTTCAACCAAAAATATGGAGCAGCTCACTTTTTTAAAATTAACCTGCTGCTTTTTACAAAGTCCTTTTTGCTACAGTTTATGGATGATGAATCTCCTACACTTCCAGCTGGGCTAAAGACAGAGAAGGATGAAAAGATGGATGGGGAGGGATTCTGTGTTAATTTTCTTTTGGAATCAGTAGCCTACATGTAAACTGTGGGATGCCATACTATTGTCTTCACTCAGTCTCCTTCAGGTAGATGCTTTGTGAAATTCTTTCCAGGTCTACACAGGCCACATAAATAATTTTTGGTGCAATGTTGCTCATGAAACCAATGTGCACTGCGCTGATCCATGGCATAACTGAAAGTCTTATCCATGTGTGGTACTGTTTCAATGGGCATGCATTTTTTGAACCAGTAGCCCACACTGTGGGATGCTGCACTGTTGTCTTCACTCAGACTTCATCAGAATAATGTTTTGTGAATTTTTGGCAGTCCTACACAGGCCAAATAAGTAATTTTTGAGGCATCGTTGCCAAGGAAACCAGTGTATGCAACACTTATCAATTGCATAATGTTTTTTTAAGTTTGTTTTTTATGTATTTTTCATTTTACATTAAACGCACGCAGTCACAAGGAACGCTTTTGGGAGAGTAGCACTTTGGAGGTGTGCCTTCCTGCAATCCACTGCTCAGTTGAGCAGGTGTGGTGGTCCTGCACCAATGGGTGCGGGAGCTGTGATATGACAGTGGTGGTCTTCACTTCAAGAAAACCACCACTGTGATACAAAGCAACGCATCACGCCACCCCGCATCACGCCCGCCCCCGCGTCGCCACCCCCAAAGTTTGGTGCCACACTGGGAGCCCACCCAGCATGGCAAATGTCCCATGTTGTTTGCCGATGGGGGTGCCCAATCCCCCATCGGCTCCTCGGCACCCCCAGCCATCTTCTGCCATGCTGGGAGCCCACCCCAGTGTGGCAAATGTCCCGTGTTGTCAGCCGACGGGGTGCCCAATCCCCCATCAGCTCCACGGCCCCCCCAGCCATCTTCTGCCATGCTGTGAGCCCACCCCAGCGTGAAGCGTCCCGTCATCAATAGTAAAAAAAAACCTGTAAAGTAAAAGCGGTCCACACAGTCTCCCCCGCTCCCTCCACAACCGCGCACCCACCCACTGTGCACCCTGCCTCCCACATCCCCCTCTCCCCATACTTACCTCCGGAGCTCGTGCGCGATGATCTTCAGTGGACCGGGAACCGTCTGCACTCTTCAAAGCCGACAGCGAACTGAGGAAATGCCGGTAAGCTGTATAATGGGCTAGATAGGGTTGTTTCAACTTTGTTGCATATCAGGCATTTTTTGGAATTTTGCACCAAATTTTCAACATGGGTTTTGGGACCCCTTCTCATGAATGATGTCACTGTCATGGCGTTATTCGGGCCTGAAGGGTGATTTCGCAGGCACTGCGCGGTCACTCGCGAAATCACCCTTGAGGCTCAGAATAACACCATGACAGTGACATCATTCATGAGAAGGGGTCCCAAAAACCCCATGTTGAAAATTTGGTGCAAAAATTCCAAAAAATGACTGTTTTACGAGCGTGCGTTGTGCAGTTCCTATGCAGGCTCGTAAGTTCGTGAATTTTCAATATTTTCACTCCAGATTTTCAACATTGCCATTTTATTACACCTTCTTATGAGTTGTACAGCTGTCATTTTTCACATCTCACCCAAAATGTGTTTCCGCCCAGTTCCTATGCACCCTCGTAGGTTTGTGAATTTTAAATATTTCCACTCCAGATTTTCAACATTGCCATTTTAACACACAGTAGTACAGCTGTCATTTTTCACATCTCACCCAAAACATGTTTCTGCCCATGTAGCGCACGATGGCGCAGTCAGTGTGTGAAGTCGATGTATGGGACACATTGAGAAAATCACAGTGTCACTGTTCATGAGCAGAGATCTTAAAATGGCTATGTTGAAAATTTGGTGAACAAATTCCTAAACATACTGTTTTATGACTCATGCGTTGGCGGTTCCCACTGCACGTCGTAAGTTTGCGAATTTTCAATATTTTCACTCCACATTTTCAACATTGCCATTTTACCACACCTCCTTATGAGCAGTACAGCTGTCATTTTTCACATCCTGCCCAAAACGTGTTTCCGCCCATGTAGTGCACAATGGCGCAGTTGGTGTGCAAAATCAATGTATGGGACACAGTAAGACAATCACAGTGACACTGTTCATTAGCAGAGGTTTTAAAATGCCAGTGTTGAAAATGTGGTGAAAAAATTCCTAACAATCACTGTTTTACGAGCATGCATTGCATAGTTCCCACGCACGCTCGTAGGTTTGCGAATTTTCAATATTTCCACTCCAGATTTTCAACATTGCCATTTTACCACACCTCCTCATGAGCAGTACAGCTGTCATTTTTCACATCCTGCCCAAAACGTGTTTCCGCCTATGTAGCGCACAATGGGGGTAACAAAAAGGTCATGCTGAAAATTTATTGTGCAAATACCAGCAATCGCACAGGGCATTAGGGTAAAGCACCATATGTGCCAAACACCACTGCAAATAACTGCAAGTGAACGTTCGGCATTGACAAATGCTTGTTATTCTATGGGATGCCACCAAGGACTACCAGAAGCCAGCATTTACTCGCTGCCAGTTGGCCCACACTTATTGTCCACTGCCCAGATCACACTGGAACTGCACAGCTCAGGACAAACCACACACAGGCTGCTTCAGGACTCAGGAGAAGGAGGAAGGATCTTCAGTAACTTGAGGAAATGTGGAAAATTTTTTTTGTGTACTTTTATATGGGAGGTCACTAAGATGCCAGCTACCAAGGGCTGGACACTGGCACACTGCCAGCTGGCTCACATGTGCTGCCACTCTCCAGAACACACAGCAAAAGCACAGCTGAAGATGACATACACACAGGTTCAGGGGGAGGAGGAAAGAACTTCAGCAACTTAAGGAAATGTGGAGAAACGGAACGATTTTGGCACAACGATCGCTTCGCTTACATCTCACAACATTGTACTATGAAAGAGATTTAACAAGGTAAATATTTTGATTGCTGAAGATGCTTTGACAATGCAGTACTATCAGGCACAGTACTGTCTGCAGTGACACCACACATGAACGGCGCTTGACATAGAACACCAGAGGCTGCAATGGAAGATCTTTTCCTGTACTGTTGGTTGATCTATGATGTTATGCCCATGCATCACACTGCAAATGTAGAAGGTAACATTGCATTCTCTACAAGTTGTCATCTTGCTGGTTTATTGGATAATTACAATGTTTTGTGTGAATGAACTAGTACCGCTGGGTGGGTGGGTGGAAAATAATCTGTACTGCACATTTAAAAATTTCACTTGGTGATTTCATTGTGGTTGGGAACAGCAATACATTATGAAGTGGGCATTATGTAAGCATTAATCACCGACAGAGGAGGGCTCTGCCGGTGGATTAATGCCTGATGGGAGGGGTTGGTGCCCGAGGGCACAGCCTGAGGGGTCCAACCACCCAGTGGCCATTAATCCCTGGCAGAGCCCGATGCTGAAGGTGATTAATGCACTTGTAACATAGGCTCATTACGACGGTGATGAGCCTATGTTACCGGTGTGTGCACCTTGCTGCCAGTGACCCTACGGACACAGGGACACAGAGACAGTTTGCTGAACGACAAGGGTTTATTTAATTTACAGTGACAGGAGTGACCAACATCAGTTATAGGGCTCAGTCCAGCATCCGTCACCGATCGCGGTGCGGGGGGAGTCCCGGTGAAATCGGAGTGACCAAAAATGAGCAGGGCGGTGGACAGCTGTGTAGCGCAAAGATTCAGGGCACTTGCAGGTGTTGGGTGCATGGCATGCAGATTTGTTGCTGGTGGGCGGGATCCAGGGCCATGCAGCCGTGCATCGCTCTGGTGATGACATCATTATCTACAGTTCCTTACAGAGGCAGGGTGTCCTGCTAGAGGCAGGAGAACGTTACCGGCCCATGGACCATCATGTTTAGGATTTTGTGGTACCTGTGTTGTGCTTGTGTAGCCGACTACTGATAGCCCGCTAGCTGCCAGGTGGGCCCTACCAGGCTGCGGCTCATGAGCACCGTGGGTGGCATGAGGGGGTGGTGACAGGGCGGGTCCCCTCTACTGCTGCGGTGGCCACAGGTGGTGCTAACTGAGTGGGCGTTACCTGTGGGTTAATTACTGCTCGTTCCTCAATTTTGCTGGTCTCTGCAGTGCCGTGTTACAATAGGGAATTAATGCCCACCTCATTTTGTTTCCACCAATGTGTTTGCCCCATTTGGCTTTTACATTTTTTGCCATGTTACAAAATTAATTGTTTCTGGTGTGAACTACAGTTCGCAGCTTGACTGGTTAGTCTGCTCTGCACCATTTGAACCAGGTGAACCAGTCAATCCAATAGTCTGCCTTTCTTCCCTAAAGGTTTGCTGCAATCCAAAAGAATTAAACACCCGGGCCCAGATATTCAAAAGAGCTGTGCCCAGGCTTGCGCCACAGCCTGGCGCAGTTTCAATATCCGGGCCCCGATGTTTAAAGTTTCAATTCTTTTGTAGAACTGAACTTGCAGCCCTTCTTGAAATATAATATTTTGTTAACTCAGACCCAATTGTCCATGTCAGTTCATGTTGCAGCATGTCAGCTCAGTTTTATGCATTGGAATTGATGGAAAAGTCTACCAGTCGAGATAGTAATTATGAAGACAGTACAAAAAGGAAAGGCTGGATAAATTTCTTCTTACCAAAAAAATCAGTTAATACTGTCAGTGTTTTATACTGCATATTTATTCATATCTGTTTATGAAGGAGGGCATGATGGACCAGATTGTGGTCATAATCACAATGACAGAATAGCGTGGCAGCAAACTGCATTTACACAGAACAGCGTGGACAACATTTGTGTGCAAACTGCTTTTCTGTGGGGGACTCTGCCCCGAACCCCCAAACTATAATATAAACAACTCCGGGGGGGACACATGCGGGGGAATGGCGCGATTCTGGTGGGTGGACAAAGTTTGTGTGAAAGTCAGCAGTGAGACAAGTTAGGAGGGGGGAAGAAAGAGGATGGGGGTAAGCTGGTGGGTGAAACAGCTTGGGGAAAGGGGGGCTTTTATAAAGTATGTGCAGAAGGGAAGGCAAGAGGGGAGGAGCCGCACGGCAAGAGACTTGGGGGAAAAAAAAAATAAAAGTACTAATTGAGACTTGAACCTGGGGGCGGCCATAGGTACTGCCAGCATCAACAGCCTGTGGCTCTATCCACTGAGCCATGGCCATGGCACACTGGCAAGCAGACATTTTGAGGGTGAAAACAGCACAGTGTTAGCACTGTTATGTCTGCGCTATACTTTCCCTGTTGATGTTTTCACATGAGCTATTTTCTCCTCGCAGTTTTGTGCTGCGCTGTGATATCCGTGCTATTAAAACTGGATACCTGATGGACCTAGAGACCATCCAACCTTACTGTGTTTCTATGCATATACTAAAGCAATACCTGCTCCTTAAGTAAGGATTTGAAGACACTGACATTTTGGTTGACATTGACTTATGTGGCAACATGTTATTTTACTCTTCTGAATACCTAAAAGGAAAATAACGTTTGTTGGTGTGGACAACCACTATCAAGGCAAGACAATTTGATTTATATAGCACCCTATTTCTCAGGCGTGCAGCACTTCACAGAGAACAACTGTAAGAAAAGAAAATGTAAATACTGTACATAAAAACAAAATTAAATAAACTGGCAACAATAAGTAATTACTAATTAAGACTAATACATATCAGCAGCTCAATAATAGTTCCCCTCCAAAAAAACAGACTTTAGCAGTTCACAAATGCTTGAACAGTATATAAAAATGAAAGTCTTCAACCCCTGTTTAAATTCCTGCACTGGGGTGAGCTCCTTACATTGTATGATAGAAAGTTCCAAATAATAGGAGCCACCACTGAGAATGCCCTGTTGCTACATTGTTTAAGATGGGACCTCAGGATGTCCAACAAAATCTCCTGTGTGGGGCAGAGGGGGTGACCACAGGCATAGAAGGCCAAGAGATCTTTAAGGCTGCCAGGGCTCAGTCCATGTAGAGCGTTTTAGGTTAAAGCAATCCTGAAAGTGGTGGACCAGTTAACTGGTGACCAGTGCCTGCTGTGCAGCACGGGTGAAATATGATCCCTGCAATATGCCCCCATGATTGACCTAGCAGCAACATTCTGCACCAGGTGCACCTGACCCGCCAACTTTCCAGAGAGTCCTAGGAATAGAGTGTTACTGTTGCCAAGTCTTGAAGTGATAAAGTCATAATGATGGTCACCAGGTTCTCATGCAGGCTTGATCTGGGAGATAATTCATGGCTGGAAAAACCCACTGTGGACTACTGATGCCACCCGGAGTTCCAGTGTCAGTTTGCAGTCTACTGTAGCACCCAGATTCCTTACCATATACATGATTGACAAAGTGGTACTATTAATAGAAACACAGAAACATAGAATCTGATGGTAGATAATGACCACTTGGCCCATCCAGTCTGCCCATTTCTCCCTACCTACCTATACTATTACCACAGACAGTGCCTGATCTACAGCTCTTTCTCCCTCCTTCCTTTCTTTTCCACTATGATTCCCTTGTGCTTATCCATGCATTCTTGAACCCAGCACTGTCCCCCCCCCCACCACCACCTTTGCTGGAAAGATGTTCCAGGAATCCACCACTCTTTCTGTAAAGAAGTACTTCCTCACATCTCTCCTGAATCTACCCCCTCCAACTTCATAGCATATCTCTTTGTTCTTTAGCACCTTATCTCTGATAAATTCTCCCATCCTGTACCATATTTACCCCATGAGGTATTTAAAGCTGTCTATCATATCCTCCCTCTCCATCCCCTGTTACAGGGTGTTCATATTGTGGTCCTTTAGTGTCTCCTCATAGGGCTTTTGATGTAGACCCTGCATCATTTTAGTTGCCCTCCTCTGGACTGCCTCCACTCTGTCTTTGTCCTTCTAGAGATGTGGTCTACAGAACTGTACTCAGCACTCTATGTGGGGTCATACCAGTGATCTATACAGAGCCAACACCACCTTCCTCTTTCTTCTGGTGATATCCCCTCCCTATGCACCCTAGCATCCCACTTGCCCTCCCTCTTTCCTTGTTGCACTGCCTGGCCACTTTTAGGTTATCTAATATACTGTAATTATTCCCAGGTTTCTTTCCTGCCTGGTGGTTGTCAATACCATTCCACCCATTTTATACTCTGCCCCTGGGTTTCTGTGCCCTAAGTGCATTATTTTACAGGTTTTATATTGAAACCAAGCTGCCATACCCTTGACCACTACTCTAGTTTTCTTAGGTCCCTGACCATCATTTCCAGCCCCACCCCCAGAGAGTCCACCCTATTACAGATTTTGCTGTTATCCACAATGAGGCAGACCTTTCCTACCAGCTTCTGTGCAATTTCACTTATAAAGACATTAAAGAGGACTGGTTCTAGCACTGATCCCTGAGGCAGCCCGCTGGTCAGCCTCCTTTCCTTTGTGTGAACTCCATTTGTCACCAGCCTCTGTTGCCTGTCCCCTAACCAATTTATTATCCAATTTATCACCTTTGGACCCACTCCTAAGCTACTCAGCTTGCTTACTAGTCTCCTATGTGGAACGGTGTTGAACACCTTACTGAAATCTAGGTAGGTCACATCCACTGCTCCACCCTGATCCAGTTTCTTGGTTACTCAGTCAAAGAAATGTATCAGATTCATTTGACATGACCTCTCCAGTGAAACCATGCTGCCTTGGGTTTTGTAGCCCACTGGACTCAACATATTCCCCAATGATTTCATTCAACAGTGATTCCATTAACTTTTCTACCACTGACGTCAGCCCGACTGGCCTAATTGCCAGCCTCCTCTCTGTTACCACTTTTGTGTAGTGGGACTACATCTGCCCTCCTCTAGTCCTCCAGAACCTCTCCTGTTTCTAGTAAGCTGTTAAATAGAACTGTCAGAGGTGTAGCCAGTATTTCCCTGAGCTCCCTCAATACCCCTCGATGCATCCCATCTGGTCCAATTGCTTCGTCCACCTTCAGATTAGTAAGTCCATTCAGGACTCTTGCTTCCAAAAAAGGTCTAATGTCTACTTCCCTCCCTCCAAAGCTTTTGTTACTTTTTTGTTGCTTCTTCCCTTCTCCTTCCTCTGTGAGCACTGAACAAAGCATTTATTCAGGACTACTGTCTTTTCTTGGTCTACCTCTACACAGTCCCCCTTCCCTTCTTAACCTTACAATCCCACCCCTGGTTTTCCTCTTTTCCCTTACTTACCTGAAAAAAATCTTGCCCCCTTTTGTTACCTCCTGGACTATTTCCTCTTCAGTTTGTGCCTTTGCAATCCTTACTGCTGTCCCTGCTTCCCTCTGTTTCCCCCGATACACCTCCCTATTCTCCTCCCTCTGCATCTCCTTGTATCTTCTAAATGCTACCTTTTCAGATTTTACCTTTTCAGTCACCTCTTTCGACAACCATAGTGGTCCCTTCCTCTTGCTTTTGCTCTCTTGTTTGATACGGGTATTTGCTGCCTGTACTGGCTCCTTTTTGTCTTCACTCACTGTTCGTCCACCCCACACAGGTCATCCCCACTGCGAGGTTATCCCTGAGGCATTTACCATCTTTCTAAATTCTTGTGTTTGTACGTCGCCCACAGCCTCTGGGATTGGGTGCCAGAAAAATAAAATGTGCCTTGCCTTGCCTTAAAATCTGTCCTCCTGAAGTCTAGGACCCTCACCTTTGTGTGGATTGATTCTGTAGCTGTTCTTATAGTGAACCACACTGTACGGTGATAACTGGTCCTCAAGTGGCCTCCCACCTTAATGTCTGCTACATGGTCCCTGGTAATGAATACCAGGTCCAGTATTGCCCCATCAGTAGTGAGTTCACTAACTAGTTGCCTTAGGAATGCCCCTTGCATAGAGTTCAGGATGTCCCTGCTTCTAGCAGAAGCCACTGCTGGGAAGCTCAAATCTAAATCTGGCAGGTTGAAGTCCCCCACCAGCAACATCTCCCCCTTTTCTGTCATCTTGCCAATGGCTTCCAGCAGTACCATCTCTAATTCCTCCCCCTGTGCTGGAGGTCTGTAGATCACTCCCGTGTGAATAGTGGCTCCATTCCCCATCTCCAGGATGACCCACAGTACCTCTGCCTCATCTGTAGTCCCTGTATCTACATTGCTTTTATGCTTTCCCTCACATAAAGCACCACACCTCCTCCTTTCATTCCCACCCAATCCTTCCTGAACAGAGTTTAGCCTGGTACGACCATGTCTCAGTCATGGTTTTCAGTCCATTATGACTCATAATGGACACAATTTCCATGTCAGCCTCTGCCATGATGGCCTTTAGGTCTGGACTCTTATGTCCTTGACTTCCATCATTTACACACGTGGCCTTTCAGATTTTGTTTCCACTCTGCTTGTTGCCCCCCTTTTTTCCTTTTTGTGCTCCACCCTTCCCACCTCTCTTTTTAAAGCTCCCATTTCTTTCCCCATTTATCTCTACCACCCTGCTTCCTTTATTGATTTTTTACCCTGGGGGAATTCCTGTACACTCTGGTTCCCCTTACTGTCTACTTCAGCATGTGAGATGTGAGGGGGCAGTTTCTGACTCCTTGATTCTTTCCACCACCCGCTGTTGTCCAGATACCAGCTCTGGAATAAATAATCAGATTCTTGTATGTCTACAGTGTCAGCCAAAGAAACAACTACACAAACAGAAGTAATAATGATAATTTATTACAATACTTGCGCCAAGCATGTGACAGAGAAAATCACAAGGGAAATGAGTTCTCACCAGTTTCCTGAAGAATGTACAAAATCTCCAGAATTTCCCTGAGGAGCTGGGTTACACAAGGTTATATACAACACAGATAACATCAGGCAGCAGATATGAAGAATGTACTACAGTATATTGGTTCTATACTATAAACAATGAGGTATAAGACATTCTCCATTGGATAATAACTTAGGAGACAGAATTACTAATGAGTATCATATGAGATAAAGAATATGCTTCTCAGCATGAAGCTTAGACAAAGGAAATGCTGACAGGCCCAAACTACACGTCGCATTACTTGCCTAAATGCAAGATAAAACAAAGGATTTCTCTCTGTTAGCTTTCCAGACAAAGAGAAGTGCTGACAGGCCACTACTACATGTGGCATATTTGCCTAAGTGTAAAACACACACTACTTATAATTATATGAGAATATAAGTGTATATATACAGTAATCACTGACAATCCACAAGAGTCATCTTATCAGTGATTAGGTAGATTATATCTAAAATATATGTAAAAGACAAACATAATGCATTATAGTGGGGCATAATAATCATGCATGATATAATCCTATAAAAGATATAAACCTTAGCATATATTAGCAGCAAAGCACATTCCTGGCACCCATGCTTATATGATGGGTGCCTAAATCTACATGTTAGTGCAAAATAGCAGTATTACAGTATGATAGACCAGGAATATACTGTAAGGTGTATGTGGGATGATAGGAGGCATAACCCAGGTGCAACATCCTTTACTAGTTGAAATTTTCATTGAATTAACATTTTCATGCCATAATAACTTGATTAATTTCTTTGATCCCATTAGTGAAGCTTTGGATGCGGGCCTTCTGGTGGATGTCATCTTTTTGGATTATGAAAACGCTTTTGATTCCATATCTCATAAGATCTTAATTGAATGCCTTGTTCACATAGGGCTCCACTATAATATTATAATGTGGATTTTGTCCTGGTTGACGGATAGAAGGCAACAAGTCAATGTTCGGGGTTATAAATCCACCTGGAGCAAGGTGACTAGCGGAGTACCTCAAGGCTCAGTACTTGGTCCAGTTTTGTTTAATATAGTTATTTCTAGTATGAATACCACACAGGGAGTGTGACTTAATAAATATGCAGATGATAGCAAATTGGGGTGTATTGTAAACGACTCTAATTCTGCACATCTGTTACAAGTTAATTTAAATAATCTATCAAATTGGGCTCAGGAAAATAAACTAATTTTCAACACTGCCAAATGTAAAGATATGCATTTTGGTAAAAATAATAGGTTAACTGATCACTATATGAACAATACTAAAAACAGTAACCTCTGAAAGAGATTTAGGAGTATACATCACAAATGATTTGAAATTTACTGAGCATACAAATAAAACAGTAAAAAAAATGTCATAGATTAATCAGCTGTATTTTGAAAAATATTAAAAGTAGAGAGCCAGTAGTGCTTCTACCTATATATTGTAGTATAGTAAGATCCCACCTAAACTATTGTTCATCATTCTGTGCTCCGACATCAGCACAGGAGAAAGTGACGGTTGAAAAAGTACAACGGAGACTTGCTAGAAACATTATTAATCTGAAATCACTTTCGTACGACAATAGATTGAAAGAATTGAGTCTTTGTTCCTTAGAATATCCGCCCACTAAGAGGAGACTTATGCATGATTTTCAAAGGTTCAAGAGATATTGCTCTATTTGAGACCATCTGCTTGGATTGGTATCCTTCTGCAAATAATACTAGGTCTCACAAGTTAAAACAAAGATCTAATATTTATAAGACAGTTAAAAGAAATCGATTCTTTATCCAGAGAACAGTCCCAATTTGGAATACCCTCCCTTCAGAAGTGGTACAAAGTACTAATCTACGGCAGTTTAAGATGAACTTAGATCTATATATGTGTGATAATAAATGTAAATTCCACCTCGGTTAAGAGTGACGAGTTCACTATGGGCTAGTCCCTCGAACTTGTACTAACCTATGAACTGATGAGCCTAAGCCTTACACTGAGGACTGCAGTTCCCCTTCTGGGTGGATGCAGACCTTCACCCCTATATAGGCTCTTATCCTCCTGGGTGGGTCTCAACTCCCCAATGTAACCAAACCCTTCCTTTCTGGACCATTTCTTCAACCATGAGTTGAAGATCCTGGTGCAGAGATCCCTCTCCTGCCCCCTGTCATAGACAGACAGCACCTCAGTGAAAGCCACTGAGTGAGCTATCTGTCTAGGACCCCTCCTCAGTTCCCTAAACTCACTCTGCATTATCCCAGCTCCATCCCTAACCAAGTCATTAGTCCCCAGGTGAACAATGGCATCCAGCTTTCCCTCTCATCCTGCTGCCCATTCAGAGAAGGTAACATTGGCATGTCATGTATCCTAGCAAGTTAGAGGCCCTGCGCTGCCAGAAAACATTTTGTCTTGCCTGGATTAAGGCTTATCCCTCTGGAGGCCATCCATTCAGAAATGTCTTGTAAGCAATGGCTCAGCACTGTGATTGCCTCAAACCTGTCTAGTGTAAATGGCAGGTATAGCTGAGGGTCATCTATACAGTAGTAAAAACTCATATGTGCTGTTGAATGACTTATCTCAAAGGCAACACATACCATATACTGTAAACAACATGTGGGGGCAGAATCAAACTTTGGGGAAACCCACAGCAGACAGCAGCAGGATGGGATGGGAAGTATCCGATGATGACCTGCCAAACAGGAATGGCTCAAACCATTTCAAGACTGCTCCAGTGAACCTCCCATATTCTGCCAAAAGACCCAACAAAACCCCATGATCTACAGTATCAAATGCTGAAGAGAGAACAAGGGGAATAACAGTCAGTCATTCCCCTCTATCCTTAGCTGGAGCAGGTCACTAAACACCTTGATGAGTGTGGTGTCCGGGCTGTGCCGAGGTCTGAAATCAGATTGCAAAGGTTCAATCATAGATACATTTTTCAAGGTGAGCCTTAAAACTGCATCACCACGGCATTCTCAGTAATCTTCCTCAAAAAGGGAAGGTTTTAGACCAGCCTGTAGTTCACCCACATGGTCTGAAGATGTTTTATTTAGCAGGAGCCTCACCACAGATCTTCTCAGAGTCACTGGGAAACACCCCTCTAGCAGAGGGCACCAGACAATGCCTGCAAGCACTGGACCCAGTGACTCTGGGCAATCCAACAACAGCTGAAAAGACTGCGTGAAAATCACAGAAAAAGGAGTACATTCCAGAGATCCCCCTGAGTACCTCTCTCACTAAACCAGCTGAAACTTACTCCAGAGTACTGGAGAGTCCTTGCCCCTCTCAGCCCAAATACGGCCAGCCTCTGTCAGACTGCTCAGAAAGATTCCAGTCTGAGAGAGGACGCTCTTTTTAGGAAGAATTGACTAAATTCCTCACACCATATTTCAGAAAAGTAGACAGGGAGGATGAGTTAACTTGTTGACAGTGGAGGAATTGTGCCTTTTTCAGGGAGATTGCCTTCAATAGTCCTCATAATGGTCCATTAGAGCCATCCTATCCTCCAGTGAGCCTGACCTCTTTCAGAAATGTTCCAACCCCCACCCTACTGCCTTCAGTCACTTCATCTTATCTCCATACCATGATACACACCAGCAGAAGGTCAGTGGGCAGACACGAACTGGACTGAGTAAGTCTAGAGTATTCATTTTTCTTTCTATATATGACAAAGCAGAACATGGCAGGCCACACTGGGCTAGCCGTTAGCTGCAGCAGCAACACTAGTTTATTGGATAGATTTTTTTCTGTTTGTTTTATTTTTAGTTCTATTTATTTTGTTTTAATTCTTAGGTAAGGTTAGTTGTATTGGCAGTTAGTTAGGGCCTGCAGTGATTTAGTTATTGTAGGTACAGCATCTGCTGGTTAAATTAGGGTTTGAGCCCTACCTCTGATGTTTTTCAAGATGGAGACACTTATTTATAATTAACAAAAATCTATGTTTTTTCGCCAGCGCCGTAAACTTAAATGCTGGCGTTTACCTGATTGTCTTTGACTTGCCCTGTCTGATGGTGGTGTTCCCGAGGTTGGAGTTCGGAGGGCCTGGTGGAGTCCCTGGATTTGGTTGGAGGTCTCGCCTTGGGTAGAGGAGATCTGCGGCATTGAGGAGGAATCAGTAAGGATGGTGGTTCAGTCAGAACATCCATGCAGATCTTTTGCAGCTGCACTTCTGAAATGGAACAACGTCAGTTCCCACTGCCAGTGGACTGTGTATGGCAGTGGGTCTGCATGGAGCCCATTGAGGTATTGCTGGACTGGTTGGCTTGGAGGTCAAAGGTGGCTTTTGGGGGCCTGCCCTAAATATTTGTCTGGAGGTGAACTCTCTGTTTGGGGTCCACGACAGGAGGCGTAGGTCTGGGTCCACTTGAGGGTGGACGTAGCTGACTGGCACTCTCTGGGCTTCTTAGGGGGCCTGCTGGAGAGTGGACCCTGTGCTGGGTACCACATTTGTGGGTCCAACTGGGTGGTGTGATAGCCTCCTAGGGTGAGCTTTGAGGGGGGCCTTTCCCTCTTGTCCCCGACTGGCTTTCTTGCCTGCCGCTGTTCGCTGGGCTATTATGTGGGGACTGCTGGAGTGAGGAGTTATTTTAGGAGAGCGGTGAGAAGAAGGCCATTTAATACAGAATGAGACTCCTTGGAGGGATGCCATGTGAGATCTCACTACTGGTCAGAGTTTCATTTTGGGGTTGTGATATTTTAAATTACTTAGGCAGTGAGAGTGCCTATAAAAAACCTTTTCAATCTTCATATAAACTCTAAGTATTCACTCTAATGTTCAAGTGGGAACTGACTTTCATTTGAATAACTTATTTGGTCATTGCCCTGAAGAGGTGGGAGCTCTGAAGGATGTTTAGAAACTCAGCCTAAGAGATTTTTATTATTTATTTATTTAGTTTTTGTTGACCAGGTAAGTGCACTAGACAAATCCTGCTTATCTTCAGGCATGACCCGGGGGAGGGGGATACAGATGAATGCCAACTGACCTTGAACCAGATGAAGCTGTTGGTGGCATTTTTTTTTTTTTTTGGGAATGGAGGAAATTTGGCCATTGACCGGGGAAATTCCCCTGCTCTTTTCGAGAAATGCCATGGGGTCTTTAACATCCACCTGAACTACCACCAGAACAGGCAGATGGGACCTCGGTTTAACATCTCATCCGAAAGACGGCACCTCAGGAGTGCAGCACCCCCCTCATGCTGCACTACAGTGTCAGTATTGGGATATTAACCCAAGTGCCTGGTGTGGGGATAGAACCCACAGCCTACTGATCTCCCGGCCTCAGAGGCGAGTGTGCTACCTGCTAAGCCACTGACACTGCTATTTAAGTGACAGTCTCTTTTTCCATAAAAAATGGACATTCTGCCATAAATCTTCATCTAATTTTTACATTTATTGGTCCTGTTATTGGTGTGTTATTATTTTGAAAGAGGTGGGTGTTTGGGTGAAAGATTTGTGGAGTTATTTCAGGGTGTGATTATCATATGATTGAGTGTGGGTGTGTTTGTAATATAAAGTGTGTTTGTTGTGGGGTTGAGAGGTTGAATGTGTACATTAGTGTGGGTGGTATATTTCGGTAGTGTGTGATAAATATTTGGGTAGTGTTAAGATTGTGGTGTCTGCTGCTTGCTTGGTGAGGATGTGCAGGGAAGGTGCAATTATGGTCAGGCATTATTCCCCTACCAGGCTCAGGGACCTCTGCTCTTTTAACTGTCCTCCACTGTCCTCGGAGGTATATAGGTTTTGTCAGGCTCTGGGGATAGTTAGGAGGAGGAAGAGGGGCAGTGGGCTGGGCCTGGAGGGGAAATGGAAAGGAGAGGGTGGATTGGGGTGGTGGGAACAAGGAGACACCCTGGGGTGAAATGGGTCCAGGAAAGGGGTCCTCCCTGCCTGGTTCCCATACCCAAGGGATCTGCTTCATGCAGGCAAGAGACACAGTGTTCTTTGATTGCTCATCCTACTCAGACGGTGTTAAGCAATGCTAGGTCCATTAAGAACAATACTGCCTTAATAGCAGATCTTGTTGGGTCAGCAGACCTGACTTGAATCACGGAGACTTGGCTGGATGAAAATTCTGGTTCAGTGTTGGCTTCAGCAATTCTGGCCGGGAGCTCGGTGATGCACTGTCCGAGAATGGATTGTAGAGGCTGGGGTGTAGCCATCTGTTTTAGATCAGAACTGGACCTTACAGAGGTTCTAGTAGGGACCACCAACTCCTTTGAATGTATCATAGGCGCAGGTGTATTGTGCAGAATACTTCTCATCTACCATCCACCAGGCGATGGGAACGTTTTCCTGCAGGAAGTCACAGACTTCATCATCGACATGGTATTGGGTCCCCCAGATTGTTGATTCTGGGGGATGTCAACACCTGGGTTGACGATGAACTCTCACAATTTGTTCAGGACTTCCTCCAACTAATGAGTTCATTGGACCTTACACAGGTTGTTACCTCTGTGACCCACATTTATGGTCATTTATTGGACTTAGTGTTCCTTCTGGGGATGGAGATATCCAACTTGGTGGTGGATCCAGTTGGGTGGTCTGACCATCACACCATAGGGTTCAGTTTTGTGGCTCCCCCCAACAGGCCTGCCCCTACAGAGATGGTCCGGTACCACCTTTTGAGGGGTGTGACCCCAGATGGCCTGATGGTGGTAGTGGACTTATCGAGTATATCAAGTGAAAGCATGGATCCAGAGAATCTAGTACTCACCTATAATAAGGTGGTGACAGAGGCCCTGGATTTCATAGCTCCTGTTTGTGTTTGCCCACTCACTCTTCACCTGAGGTCCCCATGGTTTTGATGGGAACTTGAAGGAGATGAGAAGGGTGGGACGAAGGCTAGAGAGGGGCTGTCAGAAATTAAGCCTGGATTGTGACAGACTTAAATTAATGGACCACTATGTGGTTTATCAATCGGCAATCACTCGTAAGAAGGCAGAGTTCCTGTCCAGGGAGATTGCTGCTGCGCAAAACTGACCAGCTCAGCTCCTCCAGACTGTGGACAGATTGTGCAATCCAACCTGTCTTCAGTCTGGTGGAGCTTTTTCACAAGAGAAGTGTGATGAGTTTGCTCAGTTCTTCTCAGATAAGATTGCCACTATCAGGTCCTGGGATCTGTCTGGCCCCCTCTAGTGGGGATTGCGGAGGTCGGCAGGAGGTGGCAGGTACCCAGTTTGCCTGGTCTGACTTCAGCCTACCAGAAATCGTGGTTATCATGAGGGTCATTCAGACTTTGAGACCAATCAGTTGTAGTTTGGACCCAGACCCTATGCACCTTCTAGTAAGGTGCGTAGATGAAATCGGCCCGGTCCTAGCCAAGATAGTCTGGAGGTCCTTGGAGAGGTGGGTCTTTATGGATCCCCTAAAGGAGGTGACTGTTTGACTCCTCCTTAAAAAACCCTCCCTTGACCCAGACTGTCTGGCTAACCTACCCTTTTTTAATAAGGTTATTGAGAAGGTGGTTGCGCTGCAGCTGGACGAACATCTGTCCATCCACGATATCTATGATTCTCTACAGTCAGAATTTAGTAAGAGGCATAGTACCAAGATGGCCCTTGTTCAGGTGCTAAATGACCTCCTAATAGCGAGCGATCAGAGGACTCATTCCATCTTGGTCCTCCTTGATCTCGCTGCAGTGTTTGATACTGTGAACCATGGTGTGCTGTTGAAGCACCTGCGGTTTATCTGTGGACTATCTGAAATGGTCCTCAGATGGTTTCAATCTTTCCTCGAGGGTAAGACTCAGAGAGTGGTGTCTGGATTTCATTCTTCAGCCCCTCTCTCCCTACCCTGTGGGGTATTGCAGGGCTCCATCTTGTCACCCATGTTGTTTGCAGTGTATATACTGCCGTTGGGAGAGATCATTAGGCGGTATGGTCTGAGTTCTCACTGCTATGCAAATGAAACTCAGCTGTACATGTCCTTTGTGCCCGGACAAGATGTGATCCTCTTGGTATTTAACAACTGTCTGTCCGAGATCCAGGATTGGATGAGTGCCAGCTGGCTGTGGTTGAACCCAGCTAAAACTGAGGTGTTGGTGGTGGACCCAGATCATCGGGAGGTGGGTTTGTTGACAGGACAACCTTCTGGGATTTGGATCAGGAGTGTTCAGCTGACTACCTCAAATCGGGTGCGAAACCTGGGCATTAATTCTGATGATGGACTGACCCTTAAATCTCAGGTGTCGGCCATTGTCAAATCCTCTTTTTACCATCTGAGAAATATTGCCTCGGTGAAGCATCTGATTCCTCCTGATGATCTTCCAACATTGGTCCATGCCTTCATAACCTCCTGTTTTGACTA
Source organism: Neoceratodus forsteri (assembly GCA_016271365.2). NCBI lineage: Eukaryota > Metazoa > Chordata > Ceratodontiformes > Ceratodontidae > Neoceratodus > Neoceratodus forsteri. The sequence goes on along the minus strand of CM057459.1, from coordinate 238,878,644 downwards.
CTGCAATGGCCTTTACCTAGAGCTACCGGGGGCTGATATCTGTTGCTTGCAGCTAGTGCATAATGTGGCAGCCAGGTTATTGACTGGTACTTCTCGGACCAGTCATATAACACCTGTGCTCCGTGGACTGCACTGGCTGCCAATACAGTGGTGGATCACCTTCAAGGTCGGGTTTCTGACCTATAAAGCCCTACATGATCAGGGACCCCATTCCCCACAAGATCTCCTTCACCTTTACTGCCCACTCTGTCCTCTCTGATCCACCAATGAGGGAATGCTAGAGATTCCCAGGGTTCGTTTAAAGACATCGGGAGCCCAATCTTTTGCTTTTGCCACCCAAATCTGTGGAATGCTCTACCTCATCAGGTAAGATAATGCGTGACCATCCAGAGTTTTAAGACGGCACTAAAAACATGTTTATGTAACCTAGCATTTCCAGATTAATCTTTGAATTGAATAATTAGCCTGGTGTATTCAGATTTTATTGAAGTTGACATCTATGATACTGCAATTTTATGGATTTTAAATATTTTGATTGTTATCTATATTTTAAATTGTTACTTTCTTTTTGCTTGGTCTGTGTATAGCTCATTGGTTTTAAAAAGGCGCTCTATAAATAAAGATTTAGTTCATTCATTTGTTCATAATGGTCATGTTATAGCCACAAGTGGACACTACTGTACCTCCCTCACACACTGATACCATGCTTGAGATGCCCAACACCACTTGAGCTTATCTGACTCAATATTTAAGTTGATATCTGACCATCTCCATAAGGGAGGATATCTTAGAGGGGTTCCTGCAACAAACTGTATAGGGCGGTGATCTGACCAACTGACTGGATGTACCCACACATCCCAGATGTTCAACCCCAGGCAGAAAACTTTGTCCAAGGTGTGGCCATGTGCATGGGTCACAGAGGTAACTAACTGTGTGTGTTTCAGTGAGCTTATTAACTGAAGCAACTACTGAGTTTCCATTGTCAGCCCATGAACTGAAGTGCCCCAACACAATTAGGTTGGGGGTAGTCCAATGCCAGGGTGATAATGAAAACCCAAAATTCCTGAAGAAACTCTTGTTGCCATCCTGGGGTATGAGAAACCAGGAGAATCCTACACCTCACACCTACAACCCCCTGCCTACAAATTTAGTGAGAAAGAAAAGATTATACTATCTTATAAAGCATCAATGACATATGTTAGATGCTGTTATACTAATTAAAATTTCCAATTATGAATTTCTAGCAACATCTTTGGTGGTTTATTCCTTAATAAAATTTAAATCAGCAGTGGTCCTTCATTGAAAATAGAAAAAAAGGTTAGCTGAAGGTATTTGATTATCACAGCAAACGTGGTAATATGTCATCAGGAACTGAGAAGATGAAGTGCTATATTGATGGAACCAGGTGTATTATAACTATCAAAGTCAAGACAGAGTGCCTGTGGATCATCAGCTCTTAACAAACATTATTTTGAAGTACAGTTGTCAAAGGAAACTGTACAAGGTGAGATGATAAGCTACAGAAACATTAATGTTACTTCTTAATTGCATGCATATTTGCATATCCTAATATGCACATGGTGCATGTTGTTGATTTCATCTGTGTAGTAAAACGTTGTGAAGCAGCCTTGTGATGTTTCCAGCTGAGGTGGTTTACTGCGAAGCTCTGTAATCTCACCAACAGAACTGCCTTTTTCAGGAATAGAAATGAGTACTTGTGTTAAAACCTTGTGACTGAGTACTGTAAAAATCACCATAGCTGCATTAACCAGCCAGTACTTTACATTTGCATACATGTTAGGAACTCTTGCAGCCCTAAGATGTTCTTTTGCATAGGGTTTGAATAAATGGGGCATTTGTGGGTTTAGGAGTTTAAAAAAAAAAGTCAAATACGTTGTATTTTTTTTTATTCGTTCGTAAAATGTACTTGTTTCCTCAGACATCTGCTGCTGCACCTTAAGTCTGTCTTGTCTGGATGCACACTATGATACTGATATATGGTCCCTTCACTCATTCTGCAGGTTTCCACCTCCTGATGCTCTCTCCCAGTGGCTTACCCTCTGCAATGTGGGGCCAACATTAAATCCAATGATGTGCTGGCAAATATTTACTACTCCCCCAGACCCCCCCCCCCATCAGCTCTTCCCCAGGTCTGTATCTAGTGCCTCCCCAGCTCCAATGTCCCCCACTCCCATGTGTCCCACTCCTACTATCCTGGCATTGTGGCCACCACACTGCTGTCCCCTGACCTGCAACAGCTGTGATGGACTTGGCTTGTTTGTGGGCATGTGCCCTGTCCCCAACGGCTGTGGTCAAGTGATTATTAATATTAACACATACTGTACATACAGTATATCAAGCAATATAACATGGTAGCATGTCAATTCAGCTAGCCAATTACAGTGAGGCAATTACAGCGATGCAAAATCAATGACAATTACAGCAACTGCTGCATTACAGCAACTGAGACATTTCAGCAATCCTCTGATGTCAATGAGCGACTCGGAGGATGTTATTTTAGAAATAGGGGGGTTTGGAGGGGAGTCCCCCATGGGGGGTGCAGGGGGCATAGCCCTCCCTGCAATAACAAGTAGTAACAATAAGAAGTAGTCAGATTGCCTACCTTCTGCAGGGGTATACGGATGGGTTTTTTTTTCCATTTTGGGCAAGCGATTTGGAGACACATACAGCAGTGCCTATACATACAAGGTATGTGCATGATGCTGACTTTGCTCTCAATGTTCAAATGCTGCTTTCATTAGCATTTGTTCCTGAGGTGGTCATTGCACAGGCATTCGAGGAATTGTTGCAGATCTGAATATATTCACTGAAAAGTCCCTCGCTGAAATTGCCAGTAGCTGAAATTTGCATCGCTATAATTACATTGCTGAAATTACACTCGTCGTTTTTCAGTCGCTGAAATGACATGGAACCTGTAACATGGATAATAATAGATATGCAAGTGTGAGTTATGGATTTTTTACACACATAAGGTATATGATGACTCATAAACCTTGAGAGCAAAGCCCGAGAGGTTTATGAGGTCATCACACACCGAGGGTGTGTAAAAAAATCCATAAGAACACACTTGCATATCTATTATTTTTTATAATTACTGCTGCAAGACAGTGTCTCTTCTACCGACAGACACATCTCTCTTGCTCTCACTTGCTCTCACACACTCTCTCCCTCACTCTCTCAGACGGACTGTCTTTTTTAATTTTTTTTAAATTGTCAGCTGTCTTATCTCTACTAGTGCCCCATCCTGTATCACACTCCAAGTTGGTGTCTCCCAATCAGGAGATGCAGTGGGATCAACCAGATATTTTTTTGTGTTTAAAAGGCAGGATCAACCAGTTAAAGAATAAAAAAATGTAACAAATATTGTGAGGGTAGTAAAGAATAGCGGCTCTTCAGTAAGCAAAAAACTGAGCCACCATTTTTATTATACTGTTCAGTCACCTACGCACAGATCATGAGCCAGTGAAGGGGCATGGTACAGTTGAGTGACTCACAAAGGACACTAGAGGTAAAAGAAAGTTTTGTGAATGCTGTAATAACTCGTTTTTGGGTTATTACTGCATTTTGGAGACCCTTGTAAAGGCACTAGGTTCAAAGCACGAATGCTGGACTAGCATTTGCCAAAACAGTGCAGCAACAAGGGTGCCTGCACTAACAGCACCCAACAACAAACAACCAGCTCCACATGGTAGTGGTCTAAACAGATACTGAGGACTGCTACCACAGAGTCAATTTAAAATAGCAACTTTCTGTTTTTGCAGGGGACTACGCCACCCCCCAATTAAATTATTCAACTCCTAATCAGAGTTGGATTGCAGGGCAGAGGAGAAAATCAGGAGGGGGTGTTCTGTGAGATGGGACTTTGTCAAAATGTTTGAAACTGTCTCACAGTAAAAGATTGGAGACCAGGACTAGAACCCTGGTCTCCAGCACTATACTGGCCAAGCTGCTCACTGTCTTAGCCCTCTCCACCATGGGAGCAGCTCGGCCAACAACCAACTTTTTCTGCCTCTTCTTGGCACCCTCTAGTATCACAGACAGCCACAAGGGTAGCAGTTCCTGCAGTTCACTGTTCTACCCCTGTTGCTGTCCATGATGCGCTCTTCTAACAGCACTGTTCTTACATGCGCTGTAGAAATTATACTGTTCTGACCGGATATGCCTTGTAAACAGTATGATAAAGGGGGTCACGAGTAATTATAAAATCTCACATACTACTAGGACCCAACCCAACCCTACACAACCCCCTGCTCTGTATTATCCCCCAGCATGACCCAAACAACACAGCAATTCTTGTCCTGGCCTGCCTACCCTGTGCTCAATTGTCTGTTTCACAAGTTTCAACAGCAGTACATGTGGTAATCTGGATCACATACCATTCATCTGGTGTGTAGTCTCATTCAGTTGTGTAGTGACAGCTCCCCAAATTTGCTGCTGCTGCTGCTGTGGCCCCACCTGCACCACTGACAATCAAGTCCCACTCCTGGCCTTGGTGCTCATGACTCCTCTGATCACTAATGCTGGTATTTGACTGATGCCTCCATGCAGATCCTCTCCTCTCTCTCAACGGCTAGCTCAACCAGGATGGCATTGAGTGAGGTGAGGCACTGATACTGAGGAGGACCATCAATTTGAAAATAATTACACTTTTAGCACCAGTCTGCTAAAAGCAGAGTCTGACTCACATGCATCACGAAACCTAATGCTGAGATGTGGTGTCATGACTGGCTGGTGGAGGTGTTATGTGGCTGCCTGATTGGCCAGTGGTGTTAGCAGCAAACACTGAGGCCAGTGTCACACAGATCACAGAATTAGAAGTTTGAGTTCTGTGGCACACACACACACACACACACACACACACACAGGAAGGGGACAGGAAGGGGCCAGAGGGGAGAGAAGAGGAGAGGCCTGCCAGTGGGTAAAGAAAAAAAACAATGTTTTCCAACTGATCAATAAAGAGCAAGGAGTGGACCAAGGGAAAAAGAGATTTTTTAAAGTGACAAAGTACTGGAGTGGCTAACTACTGGCTCACATATGCCGGTAGAACAGTTTTACAGTGATAACTACCACAGCCACAATTCCAGACCTGGAGGCCATCATGGACAAAGCTAGTCTGGATTTGGTGGACATAATGGAGTCATGGTGCACTGACAGTCATGACTGGGATGCAGCCATACCAGGATACTCTCTGTTCAGGAGAGACAGGGAAGGGAGGATGGGAGGAGGGTTTTTTCTGTATGTGAGGGAAGGAAGCAAGGCTACAGAAGTGCAGGGGCACGCAGAGGAAGGACTGGAGGTGCTGTAAGTCATCCTGGTGATAGGTGCTGGGGCTGCTATCTGTACAGATGTGGTATACAGACTTCCAGCACAGAGAAAGAAGTTGCATAAGGCTCTTATGGAGGACATCATCAAGATGGTGAATAAGAGGGAGGTGCTGCTAATTGGTGACTTCAGTCTGCCAGATGTGGATTGGAGCCTTCCAGCTACATCTTTGGCAAACAGCAGGGCCATCCTTAACTCCCAAGTGGCTTTTCTCATGTAGCTAATCAAGGAACCCACTATGGATGAACTCAAGTCCATTTTCAGAGGAAAGAGACCTGAAGGGACTTGCAGCTCTGAAAGTTGTCAAAGCTACTGGACCAGACAGAATATACACAACGGTACAAAAATAATTGAAGAACATGCTGGCTACCCAACTGATGGCTTTATTTAACAGCTCACCAGAATCAGGTGTGGTTCTGGAGGACTGGAGGGGAGCAGACATGGCTCTCTACATAAGGGTAGCAGCAGGGAAGAGGCTGGTAACTAGCTAGTAACTATAGGCTGGAGAGCTTCACCTCAGTGATGGACAAATTAGTGGAAACACTGTTAAAGGAATGGTTAGCAGAGTATCTTGAACCCAGTGGACAGCAAGATCAAAGATCGCATGGCATCATGGGAGGTCATGCCAGATGAATCTGACTGAGTTCTTAGACTGCAGGAAGTGGAATGCGTCTCTTATTTCTGTACAGTGCCCAAAGTTTGGGGGTGGAGCTTCTTGTGACGAACATCCACATAAAAGGAAAAATCTAAATTATCAAGCTAGACCATGAGGTACTTGAAGGAGGAGACATCTTCAATAGTTGCACCATCAAGGGTATAAAAGAAAGGAAGGAACAATGAAGTCGTGGAAAGAATGTGTAGGGATCTTGGGAAACTCAAGGAGTGGTTATGAGCATGGCAGTTGGGGGTTCAATGCCAAAAAGTACAAAATCATGTAACTAGGGCATAGGAACTCAAGAAATAAGTATAGGATGGGGGGAGGTACTGGCAATCACTAAGCAGGAAAGGGACCTTGGGGTTATCATATCTGATGACCTCAAAGTGGCAGGGCAGTGTGAAAAAACTTTGGGTAATGCCAGCGGGATGCTGGGATGCGTAGGGAGTGGTGTCTTTAGCAGAAGGAGGGAGGGCGTGTCTCCTCTATATCACTCACTGGTGAGACCCCACATGAAGTATTGTGTCCAGTTCTGAAGGTTGCCCCTCAGAAAGGACATAGACAGGGTGGAGGAAGTCTAAAGAAGGACAACTAAAACAGTGCAGGGGCTGCACCAAAACTATTATGAGGAGATACTGAGGGATCTCAACACGTATACTCTGGAAGGCAGGACAGCAAGAGGGGGCATGATAAAGACTAACAAGTACTCTGGGTAAACAGGACCAGGAGGGGAGTCTCTTTAAAAATGAGGATGAGCACCAGAACCAGAGGGCATGTGATGAAGCTGTGTATGTGCATGGGGGTAGGGGGTGGTAGGAGGGATGTGAGAAAGTAGAACTTCACCAAAAGAGTGGTGGATGCCTGGAATAGACTGCAAGAGGATATGGAGGTGGTGCACAGGATAGACAGAGAAGAATATTCCAAAATTGGCAAAGAAGAGGGATGGTCACAGAAGACCAGCTAGGGTCTGCAGAGACAGACTAGGCAGGGACCACCTGGGCAGAGTGGGTGAGCTTAGCAGTCCTTTTCTGATGACAAATGTTATGTTTCTGTTTCTATGTTTCCAATATATCTCTGACAGAATTGAAGAGAGAGTAAAGACTCCCAGTGGGTCATCTTGGTGGGCCACAGGTGGAAGGGAGGAAACAAGGAGCATCATCCCAGCATGCTAATTCTAATGTCTGTCATCTGTTTAATTCTATCCACTTCACATGATGTATAGCTTATCCATGAGGTGGGGTCTCAAAAAGGCCACATTGAAGATTTGGTCTCAAAATTTGCAGAAATGGCAAAGTTATGCATCAAAGTTGAAAACCCCTTTGAAATACATTGAACTGCACTTACCTTAGTTTCTCATATTGCAGTCAACTGTTCCAGCAGCAAGACATGTCTTCACTCTGAGAGTGGATCTTCACACTCAGACATGTTCAGGTGAGTGAGGGTGTGTGTGTAGGGGGGCGGGGTGGCAGGTGGTCAGTGGGAGGTCAGGGTGGGGGATTGGATTGGCTAGGGACCATTTTCTTTTTTGTAGGTTTGAGAAAAAAAGACATTGATGGCCATTTTTTATTTATTTCATCCTAGTCAACTACGAGAATGGCGATCAGAGGGTAGGGTGGGGTGCCACTAAACACAAGGGAAACATTACAAAACCATGTTTAGATGCTGTGGGTCAATCCACAACAATTTCAAACCAGCAGTTATCCCCCCACCCCCCCGAGGAGAAAAGAACAAAAAAACATTTAAATAAAACAAAAACCTTGGAGCCGGCTGAAATACAGTAAATAATAATAATCAATAAAAAACCAAAAATGTATAGTTTATTCAGTTTCTTTATACAAAGTAAGGAAACTAGAAGCAGTAGATTTCCAAAAAAAACATTGATAGGCCCATTCGGTACATCACCTCATTGAGCTTCTGCAGTTTTGGAGCTCCTAAACAGCACAGAGTAGTATGTGGGCACCGAGAGCAGTGCTGCAAGGGCTTTGTGTGTCAGATTTTAACATTCCAATCTGAAGTCTACAACTTATTTTACCAAGTTCAATGCACCCCCCACACAGAAAGCAGAATTTTTATGTTCAAACTTTGGCTTTCCTACAGTGATTTTTCTTTTCCATCCTGTGCATGGTGCAGTCTTCACTGTTGTGATGTGGGGACACCATGGCACCAATCAAGGGTTACCCTTCAAAATTGTTGTTTCATTCCAGCTCCCCAGGATAGAAATGCTTGGCCTCCTAAACAGATGGGCTTTTCTTTTCCTAATAAAGGATCATACAATGTTGCTAAATCTTTATTAAAAAGTTGTAGGGTTCCCCCCAAAAGTTGAAAGGGTAAACTTGAAATGGTGCAATTCATTACGTAAAAGAAGTCTGTGCACTTTTTGGTCCAAAGTTGGTGGAAGTGTGTCTAGGATGCTGCCAATGGAAGTTCTAAATGTTCCCAGCACAAGTATTTCTCATAGACAGGCAAAGGTACAAATTATGTTATCCCAAATAGTTTGGCACAACATCTTGCTAAGATCCCAGTAATTTTGGTACAGTGGCACTGCAATACAAATGGGTTTGGTTTCTTTTCTGCAGGTCTGTAAGAGACAGTTTTGATATGAGTGCTGATCAGTCAAAATACTTTTGGCTGTGGTTCAGAGAGCCTTGAGAAGATTCTGGTTTTAACCAGATGCAGTGGGTCATCCTTCTCTCCTTAGATTTTCTGTTCTGAAACTAGACCTGGATCGCTTGCAAGTTGAGCCTCGTCTCCTGCGCCAGCTGCTCTCTGAAGTACTGGGTTCGTTTAGGGGTAGCCATGAATGCTGCTTTTAGGTTCTCCTGCAGCTTTGCTTTGATCGTGGTCCGGGGGCCCCTCCTCTTGGTTCCAGAGTTCTGTTCTTCATTCTTGTTGTTATTAGTCCCTTTGTCTGATGAAGTGGAATTGTCTGTTTCTTTTGTGTTGTCTTGACAGGGGTCCTGAAGATATGGAGACAAACTTCTGTCTGAACAAGAGGACACTGAGTTTATGTTGGCTTCCTTATAACTGGCAGTATAGCCTAGAGATTAAAGTAATGAGCTTGGTACATCCAGCAGAGACCAGACCTGGGTTTGATTCTCACAACCTCCACTTGCATACTGTGTGACTCTGAGCAAGTCACTTAACTGCCCAGTGCTCCCAATTCACCACTGAAAACAGGCACGTGTGCCTAGTGGGCCTTACCAAAGACATAAAAAAAAAAAAAAAAATACAGTATATCATTTTATGCAACAGGGGTCAGGATAAAAACTGTAGAATAAAACCATTTATCTTTGCTACTATGGTAATAAATTTATTTATCCACATAGTAACTACATCATCACCCATTTATTCACACAGTAACTACATCAGTAGCTCATTTATCTACACAGTTCTCTTCACAATTCATTTAGAATGTTCGGCCTCAGAAGCAGTACTAACCATATTTAAATGTCAATAACTTAAAAATGAAAAAAGATAACATGGTACTGTGAGCACGAAAATTGTTCAGCACAAAATTATCTACAAAATGAATAATGTTTCATTTATATAAACCCTGTATATTGTATATGGTTAGCAAGAAAACAGAAGAAAATGTAATTTTTTGTTCACTTTTTTGACCAACAAATATAAATAACTTTAAAACAAAAATGATAGCATGGTACTCTGAGCACGAAAAATGTTCAGCTCAAAAATATCTACAAAATGAGTGGTGTTTCATTTATAGATACCATTTTGTTTTTTTATAATTAGCAAAAAACAGCATAAAATTCAATTTTCTTTTCCCTTTTTTGACAAATTATTTACACCTACCAAAATCAAAATGTTCACACAACATCTAAACCTGTTGCATAAATGGAATATGCAGTGGTTCAGTGTGTGATAAGGCATCAGGGTTCGCATTGGGGTTGCCGGCCGTAACTCTCACCCCATCAGATGTGTGAAGAAGCAGAGGTATAGGAGAATGGGGTGACAGTTAGGACCGACAACCTCAATGTGCACCCTGATGCCGGTTGGGGGTATGGGCAGGGGGGTATAAGGAGGGCTTTCAACCCTAACACCGAATTTCCTCACTTTTGTCGCTGTGGAACAACCCTAACTAATGCATTAAACGGAGTTTTTTGCCTCTAATTTCCCTTCTTTTTGAGAATGATAACGAGAAATAGTGAATGTAATGTGTTAGCGGATAGTAACACGATGCCCGCAAACGCAAATGGTAATGCGTATGGTGACGCAAAGCAAAACACAAAGATAAACAGTACTGTGAGCACAAATGGTTAAAATAATGCAAAGCGCAAGTGCAAATGAAAAGCATAAAGGAGTATAGCACATGGTGCGCATGAGCGGGAACAGTAAGTGAAACAGGTAACGAACTGCAAGCAGAAGTGGTAAGGGCACAAGTAATATAAGCGACAGGCTGGTTTTTCCCAAAAGCTGCATAGAGAAAGACAGTAAGTACAAAGAATGTATGCATAATAATGGTCTTGGAGCAGAAAATGAGGAGTTGAAATACTAAATTGCTTATATCTCAGGAACCGTATGACGTGAAAAATGTAAAAGTCATATGATTTATGACTTTCCTGGCTAGTTTAAACTTAGCCCCATGTAGAGGTCTAAGCATTTTTCTGACAAAAGTCTGTATCTTGCACTGTTTCGAGATACAGACCCTGAAAGGCGCGACGAATGCCGTAATGTTAACCTATGGGAAAAAAAGAGAAGTTTGGAGTGCCATAACTTTGCCTCCCTGTAATATTTTTTCACCGAACCACTAAAAGGCACATCTGTGGGATGTTGGCTTTCTTTCCTCAAAATTTCAGCCCAAAAGACCAAACCTTTATTTTGCAGCAGGGCGGCAAACGATTCCTGTAATGCGGCGGACACTGTAATGTTATCCTATAGGAAAAAACATCAACTTTGGAGTGCTGTAACTTTGCTGCCTGTAATATTTTTTCATTGAAACACTGAAAGACAAATCTGTGAGATGTTGGCTGCTGCTTTCCTTCTAAATTTCAGCCCAAAAGACCAAACCGTTCTTTTGGAGCAGGGTGGCAAAGAATTGCTGTCATTTTCCCACATCCTGGAAAGGTACTATCGAACTTTGTGAAAACTTTTGCAAATTCATGCCACAGTGTCGCAAATGCAAAAGTACTTTGTGAAAGTACTTTTTCCAGAAATTTGAAAAACATATTTCTGGGATGTTTTACCCCAAAATAAAGACATGCCTAGCATCCTCAGGGTCCGACTAGGTGAATACAAAAAAAAAAGAATTAGGTTGCTAGAGGGTCCCCAATTTAAATGCCAAGCATTTTTCTGATGACCAACTGAAAACAAAATGGTGGATATGTGAAAGTAAAAGGGCCATCTGCGAAAGTAAAAACTGCATTTGCAAAAGTGTTGCACTTTTTGTTAACTTTTCCCATTGACTTATAATTGGGAACTTGTTTTTGGACTAACTTTTGAACTGTTCAATAATTTTTCATGAAATCTTCAAAAGGCACATCGGACACCCCAGCCACATGTTCCCTGAAGTTTTGGACCAGTCGCACAAACCATGCGACCTGTAGGTGAGAGCAAAGAATTCACAAAAAAGCATTAACGCACATTTAGTTGGTGCTTAATAACTCCACAGCTGTATGTCCAACTGGTATAAAACTTGGTAGATCCCAAGATCTACCATGCCCAATCATGCATACCAAATTTCAGACAAATCCATTTAATGGTGGCAAAGTTATTAAGGTGCAAAATGTGACCCTTTAACCTTAAACGTGCTACTCAACCCTAACTATACCATGCTACCATAATATATATATATATTTATATATATATATATATATATATATATATAGACAGCATAGATAGATATATTTATGTATGTGTAACTTTTTTCATAATTTACAGTTGGGTCCTGCTGTAATTTATTTATTTATTACATTTTGGTGACCAGGTAAGCCCACTGGGCCCTGGAGGTCCCTTTTTCAGGGGTGACCCGGGATTTGCATGGAACAGAAAGTAAAATAGTGAGCATGAATTACATGTGGTACAGGCAAGATAAGGTATAGTTCAACATAGCGAAGCAGTGAGGATGAGTTACATGTTATTACCAGCAACATACGATCTTGATACATGAAAAATAAGTAGGGGGAGCTGCAGAGTTGATAAATAGTACTGGACCAACCAGGATCAGGAGAGGACCAGGGAGGCCTAAATCTGAAAGGTGGTTTCAGGGGACATTGCAGTGGCAGGTACTGGCTTTCACCAAGTAGTCCTTGAGCCCGTTGCAGAAACTTTTGATAGAGGGTGCTTCCTGCACATTGGGAGGGAGTGTTTTCCACAGGGTGGGAGCAGTGTGGGTGAATGACTTGCCACCCACTTTGGTCCTTACTCTGGGGACTTGGAGCAGAGTTCATCCTGCAGAGCGGAGGGGCCGGGGATTGGACTCTAAAGTGAGGAGTCCAGAGAGACTGGGGGAAGGAGCCAGGCTGATTAACTTATAGGCTTGGCATAGCAAAGGGTACTGGAGGAGGGCATCCACTGAGGGCCAGTTGAGTATGGATTGCGTGTCGCAGTGGTGATTCCTGGGGTTTACCAGGGAGGCGAATCATGCCACCTTGTTATAAAGCACTTGGAGTCTGGACTTCTCAGTCTTTGCTAAGCCCATATTCGACTGGGACGGCATATGTGAGTGTCGGTAGGAGGACGCTGGAGGCGATAGCAACCCTGGCTTCTGGTACCAGCTGGTCTTTTAGTTGGTAGAGGGTACCTAGTTTCCCATGTATAGTTTTGGTAACTTGGTCCACGTGGTATTTAAGGGTGAGACCCTCATACAAGGTGAGGCCTAGGTATTTCAGGGAGGGCACTACTTCAACGCAGGTGCCAGTGGCGGAGGTGAGATGTAGGAGTTGTTTTCTGTCCTGACCGAGGGATCTTGGACCAAATAACATGGCCTTGGTTTTGTTCGTGTTAAGGACCATTCTATTCTCAATGAACAAGTACTCAAGGGATTGTAGGTCATCGTGGAGTAAGGGATTGAGGTCTGCCTGGTTGGCAGTGGATCGATAGATGACAGTGTCATCAGCATACTGGATGACAGCGCTCCCTTCACAGTAGTCACTTAGCTCGTTAGTGAACAAGGAGAAGAGGAGGGGGCCGAGTATCAATCCTTGAGGCACCTCCTCTTTTAGTGGAAGTGAGTCAGATATGGCATCCTTCCATTTTACCCTCTGTGTGCAGCCAGTTAGGTAGCTTTCAAACCACCTTAGAGAGTGGCAGTCGAGGCCTATGTTGCCCAGCTTGGCTAGGAGCAGGTCATGATTGACCAGGTCGAATGCCTTGGAAAGGTCTATGAAGACCGCTCCGGTAGGGGACCCCTTGTCCAGGTCATGGAGTATATCTGTTGAGAATTTGGTCAGGGCAGTATCAGTCTTGTGCCTGGTCCTGAAGCCATGCTGGAAGAGAACCAGAAGTTGATGGGCCTCCAAGTAGTCTCGGAGTTGTCCATAGATCAACCTTTCCTGGAGTTTCGATAAGATGCAGAGGAGGGAGATTGATCTGTAATTGCCAATGGACTCCCGGCAGCCTCACTTGTGGATGGGGACCACACGGGCCCTGTTCCACTGTTCAGGGACTACGCCCTTCATCAAGGTGCAGTTGATGAGCCAAGACAGAGGTCTGGCCAGGGCAGTGGCACCATCCTTCAGCAGCCTGGGATGAATCCCGTCAGGAACCCCGGAGCCCAAGGTTTTTAGGGTCTTAAGTAGTGGGAGAACCTCTTTTGGCTTGGCCAGCCTAAGGTGAAAGGATGGGTGTCCTAGGTTAGGAGTTGCCTGCATTTTGGGGTCAGTGTTGGGGGGTGGTAGACCAGCCTTGTACGCATCAAGGTTGGCGCAGTGGTGGTTGAGTGAAGTGGCAATTTGGAGCTCATCTTGTAGCAGTTGTCTGTTGATTTCGATGGGACCAGGTTCGGACCTGCCTTTCCCTTTTAACAGCTCATTAATGTGAGACCAGAAAAGTCTAGGGTTCCCTAGATTTTTTTTCTGGAGACATGAGACATACTCCCTTTTGTTGGTTTTTATGGCCAGTTTACACTTGTTCCTGAGGGTTTTGTAATTCACAAGGTTGGCAGATAGGGAGGAGTGCCTGTACTTTTTCCGAGCCTTGTTGCAGTTAGTCATCAGGGATTTTAATGGAGGGGTTATCCATTTATAGCAGCTGACCTTGGCATGTAGCTTTTTCATAGGTGTGAAGAGGTTAGCTGCCGTGATGACTGATCTCTGGAAGAAAGCAGCTGCCTCATCCAGATTGGGGAGGAGTATGATTGGACTCCAATCTAATCAGCTGAGGTGGTCAGTGAATAATTTGGGTGAGAAGTGGGTGTAATCCTGCACGGACAGGATACGCGGTGGAACCCTGGGCACCTTATTCTTCCAAATGCAGAATATGGGGGAGTTGCCATTTGGTCCAGATGGCACCAGAGAGAGCAGACATTCAGAGCGCTGCTGGATTTCTGCACCACAGCAAAAACCCTCATGGCCTCTGAATGGAAAATGAGAAAACCTGTAAAAAAGATCTAGAAATGTGAATCTATATGGAGCAATTAATCTGATGGTTCTAGATGAAATAAGCATAAAAGAAAATGTAAATTGAAAGTAGCATTCCAAAGAATGTACATTAAATAAGCAATAATACCTGACAGGGAGAGCAGTATTGGGCTGTACCGGACTGCCCAGGGAGCATAAGGAGGCTGACACCCTAGGCAGAGGAAGCCACTGGAAGCTCCAGTATAGCCCATATTGCCCACCCTGGATGGTATTACTGCTGTTATAAAATGGGCAACATGTAATATTTTTGTGTAAGAAATAAAAATTGGCAAGAAAAACAAAAACACTTTTGTACAAATAATTATAAAGTTTTTCTTTTGGTAAAATAGTCCCTCCACTGGTATATTTACCCCACACACACACATACACTCACAGACTGTCATTCAGAGTTGCTTCCCTGTAGAGGCTTTCCTGTCCCCCCCCCCCCCGACACAAAGGCTGTGCTCAGTGCTTTAGTCTTTAGTGACACTGCTCTATTACCCTCTACAGTGCTCTGTTTCCGTGTGATTGGCATACCTCTCATCAGCCAAGAAGGACTGTACCAGGATTGGGAACAGCATCTGCATGTGGTTGGGTAGTGGAAGAACAGAAATAGCAAGTTACTTTTTTTTTAAATGTTGAAGCTGTTTTTTTTTTTTTACTTTCTTTTTTTTGTTTGTTTTGTTTTGTTTTTGTTCTTTTTTCTTGTTGTTCCTCAGCAGGGAAAAGAGTCTAGGCAAGTGGGGGAATAGAAAAAGATTTGCACTGTCAGTAATGGTCATGACTATGCTGGTGGTTTAGTTAAAAAAAAAAAAAGATTTATTTGTTCACTGTGTTCATTTTAGTACTTAAATTGATTTGTGTGGGTAGCATGATATGTTAGGGCACTGATAAGTTGGTAACAGTGCTTGGTGACTGTGGGCGCCTCACTCACTCACTTACAAAGTTATCGGGAAAAAATGGCTGCCAGTTCATTTTCAAATGGACCGTGGGCACAATGATAGCTTTAGGTAAGTGGGCACTGCCAGCTGGCACTTTCTTCAGTAGGCATTGTTGAAAAATAAATGTATGTCTGGACAGGCTGTCAGCCAATCAGCATACAGTACTTTTCAAACCCATTTTCTTACTGAGATGAAATACTTGGCAATTGGATGTTTCTTTGGTACAGACATCAATTGCCTCACATGTTGCCAACAAAGGCTTGGGGTCTCTAACTGCAAACTGCTTAATGCCTGAAAGGCAAACTACATCTGTCTATCAAAAAGATAGTGCCCTTATGTGATGTCAGTGAAATAAAATAAAGCTGCTAGAAAGAAAGACTTAGAAATGCAGCCAAGTACTTCAGGATAAGCCCTTCCTGCTTTTCCACCACCTGTGCATCAGTTGCATCACTGCCTCCTACACTGAGCCTTTTGTCTACAGTAAGTTTGATACTCACCATAAATTGGAGGATATGTTACGGAAAACCCAGAGCTTACAAGCCAAAACTGGAATAAAAACAACTGAATTGTTGGGGCAAGAGAATCATCAGGAGAACATGGAGCAACTGAATTTACCCACCATTACACAGCAATCAGTTGAAGATGAGCAGAACAAAGGTGTGCTGCTGATAAGTGAACCAAGAAGTAAGGAGATGGAAAAAACCAACAGCAGAGCACATACACATGTAGGAATCAACAATACACCACACACCATTCAGTTTCAGCAAACTAGGAGAAAGAGATGCCTCTTAACAACAGGACAAGGTTATTTGACATTTTCTTAGCATGAAAACTTGTTAAGACATATACCGACTGATAAAGCAAAAATCAGAGCTCTTACTAAACAAACAGAAGAAGAGCAAATAGACACATAAATAACACTGTCCTCGCCTCACAGTTGCTGACAGAAAAATGAATGGTGGTGGAGAGATTAAAGACAATGTAGAATACTTCTTGGACAGACATACGACCCTGCTGTCCACTGAATCAATAAACAAACGGAGCATCCTTTCACAAAAATGGAAGTGTTGCTGCTATGAGGCCTGCTCAGGAGTATACAGGTTCTGGGGAGGAAAGAAATACAGCACTTGTGGCAGTTAAGATGTCGATAGAGCCAGATCTGAAATGAGGGGAGGTTAAAATAAAAAAAAGGGATTCTGACAATTCAGACTGTGTCTCAGAAACAGAAGTGAACATGTACAAATGCTCTCATGGTCCAGACTTAAACTGGGTGAAAATCAAGTTTTTAAAGTAGAAATAGCCCCAGTTAAAGAAATAAAGGCACAGTTTAAGAATGTGAATGAAAAGATGAGACATGCTAATGTCAATATTAAAAGCATTACTGAAAACACATTTTGGGTGACATATGAAAAATTGCAGCTGTACTGTTCAGTCACTGCACAGTCACTGCGCGAAATCACCCTTTGGGCCCGAATAATGCCATGACAGTGATATCATTCATGAGAAGGGGTCCCAAAAACCCCATGTTGAAAATTTGGTGCAAAAATTCCCAAAAATGGCTGAGATATGCAATAAAGTTGAAACCCCCCTATCTAGCCCATTATACAGCTTACCGGCATTTCCTCAGTTCGCGGTTGGCTTTGAAGAGTGCAGACGTGTTCCCGGTCCACCGAAGATCGTCGCGTCGGAGTCAGATGAGAAGTATGGGGTGGGGGGTGTGGGAGCTGGGTGCACAGTGGGTGGAGTGCGGGTTGTGGGAGGGGTTGGGAGGCGCACCGCTGGACCGTTTTGTCTTACAGGTAAAAAAATAAAAAGGCGTCGTGGGACCGTTTGCCACGCTGGGGTGGAGCTCCCAGCATGGCACAAGGATTTAGAGGCGTTCAGCCGGCGGGGATTAGGCACCTTACGACAAAAGGAGGAAAACAAAAAAAAAAAACTCTGGGACCGTTTGCCACGCTGGGGTGGGCTCCCAGCGCGGCACAAGGACTTTGGGAAGAGTTCGTCCGACGGGGATTGGGCACCCCGCGGCAAAATGACTGATTGCCACGCTGGGGTGGGCTCCCAGCATGGCACCAACTACTGGGGGGGGAGGAGGCGATGCAGCTCAGCCCGGCCCAGGGGATTGGGCACCCGTCGGCTATACACTGCGTCTTGGGGGGGGCGCGCACGCCTGTGGCTGGGGGGGGGAGCTGCGCGTGAGCAGCTTCTTATCGCTGCTCACTCAAGCGTAGCTCCCCCTTTCAACTGTATGCCACTGCATTTTGGAGCGTGTCATAGACAGCTCCAAAATGCATTGGCTTACAGGGGCCGCGCCTGCCAGCACACTGCCTGAATTGGAGGAGGAGGTGACACACCTCCGAAATCTCCGATGATGACATTATGTTTCTTGCACATGCGTGCAAGTAAACATAAAAAGGGTAACAGACCAATAAAAGGACTTAAAAAAGATGAAGGACAAGCCCACTGAGTGTGAGTTTAGAGCAATAAAGGTATAAGGAGTTTGTGAAGAATAGGACAAGGAAGCTTCATGTAACACCACATACATGACTATTTTCTCTGCTTTCACAGATACATTGACTGACCAAAATAATTGTGAAATGCATAAAATACACAGGTCATTTTAAAAGAAACCTGTTCTGGGGCCATTGTAGCTAAATTTATGAGATCCAAAGACAAGGAACAAGTGATACAAATGGTTTATTAAAAGAAACAAGGGGGAAAAAAGGGGAAACATTTTAATTTATTATCTGCCATATAAGATAATAGCCAGGAAGAAATTTGAAGGTGTGAGAACTCTACTTTGGCATAACCATATTAAGCCCTATTTTCTACACCCATCAAAACTAAGACTAAATTGAAATCAACAAATTTTAACTTTCAGTTGGTGGAGGAAGCTAAAAAAAATGACAACTGAGAATGCCTCAATTTTTTTAAAACTAGATTTTGATTCTCAAAATACTCTTAAAGACTCTGAATCTGAATAGGGTTGCTGTTATGTCTTGTATATTGATATGTACTATATGTGCTAACCATTTATTTTAAAGGATACACAAAGAATGCACATATACAAGGAAATAAATATAGGCTACTACTTAAGCTTTTTGTGAATACCTGTTACTATTATTGGTAATTTACAATAATTTACGAAAATTTACTATATGTACATTTATTGTATATGAGCTTAAGCAGGTTTAGAATGCAATTGAAATATAAAATAAAATATTTTTTTTGCTTCTCTCTACATCTCTAACCTGCCACTCCTCCTGTTTGCTCATTGTCCAGTTCTGCCCGTCACTCTCATCCTGCACTGCTGCACCCAGTCTCCTGGATCCCCAGCCTATTCCTACATCCTTAGAGGGTGAGATTTATCCCTGCCAGGGACCCCCTCCCTTGGGGGAGAGGGTAATAGTATTCCTGAGGTGTCCTCAGAGCCATGCAGGATGGGGTGGCAGTAGCTATGTGCTAGGGGGACTGTGCTATGCTGGGGGTACTGGGCAGCCATCCAAGATGACTGCTGTTTCCATTTTCTTGGCCCCTCCCCACACCCAAACAGCATGCACTGCAGCAACGCCCTGGAGACAGAGACAGAGGCAGCCAACGTGTGGTCTCCCATGCCAGCAAGTGTCCACACACAAGCAGGTGTTGCTGTCTGAGCTGTGCTCTGCAGAATCCACCCCTGGAAAATAGAATTCACGGGGATGCTCTATCATCTTCTCTGCCAGCCTGCACTCCTGATGTCCTTGGCTCAGAGCTTGAATGCAGGTTGCTAGCGTGCCAAGCAGGTACACCACAGCTCAATGCTATGGAGCCAGAATAAAATAATGTTAATAGCTAAAAATACATTTTCCTTTTCTTTTTTGTCCCAAAATTCCAGTCAAATTTATAAAACATCCAATAAAGGTTTGACTAAATGAATATAATATATAATATAATATAATATAATATAACATAATCCAACACAAAATAATAATATATCATATAGTATGATACTGCATAATGAAACATTACCTAATAAACAGAAGACAAACAGGAATATAAAGTATAGTAGATAGTGCCCCTAAAATGTTAAAGAATAGAAAAACATTGTATCCAATTTGGTTTCACCAAATAGACTTCTATGACTTTTTTGGGGGGAACTGGGGCTTGATCAGCACCCACCTAAGGGTTCTCCTCTGAAGGCATATTTTTCTGTCTGCATACTGGATGGAAAAATATGGTTTGAAGTTTAAAATTCAAAACCCATTATGATTACAAGAAAACCAAGGCAATGCTGTTTTCCAGACCCCAAAAAAGACACCACTCACACCAGCTCAACATAACTAACATGTCTGGTACTACTTTGGCTCTCATCCAGCAATTCAAATACTTGGGGGTCACACTCAATAGCACTATGTCTTATGCCTGCCACATCGAAAATGTTGCTAAGGCTATGAACATCCGGATTGGATTGCTCCACAGACATAAGCAAAGTCTCACTCCGGAGGCCCTTAATCTCACTATCCACAGTTCTGTGGTCTCGTGTTGACTACGGCATCATAGTCTACAGCTCTGCCTCAGACACTGCCCTCCACTGTATTACAGTTGCTCTAAATAAAGCTTGTTGGCTTCTTACTGGCTCTGCATGGTTCACACATACATGTGACCTATATCACCAAGCTAACTGGCTCCAGTTAACTGGCAGGCTCAAATATCACATGTGCCTCCTGGCCAAAAAAGTGTGTCTGGACCAGATGCCTCCGGGTGTACAGAAGCTCCTCACCCCCCATGAAAATGGATGCCCCAACCACAAGCTCAAATACCATGGTCTTCACAGTTCTTAGGTGCTGCATCTCATATGGTCAAAGAGCCTTTGCACACCGTGCCCCCACATGGACTAATGATCTTCCCCCTGTCATCTCCTCAATCACAGCCTTAGGACCCTTCAAACGTGAGCTTCGAAAACACCTCACTGCTAAAGCCAGCTGTGACTGCTTCCCTTAACCCATTAATTGCTGCTTTATCTCATGTCTAGACATCACCCCCCGGTTGCCACTTAGCCCTGTACACTGCACTTGGTGTTTCTCTCCTGATCTGTGCCCTCCTTCAACCCCACCCCCATCTCTCACCTCCTTCAACTCCCCCCTTCCCCACCGTGCCTTCTCCATCTCTCCCCTCCTCACCAACTCTCAGCCCAATACCCTTATTTCGATAATGCCTTCTTGGCGGATGTTTCTTTAATATGGCTCAGATGTGGCTTCCCTTGAACCTCAAACTCCCCCACTCTATTCCTTTCCTCCTGCTAACTCTGACTTCTACTGCTTCTCACTCCCCCCTTCCCACTCTCTCTTGCCTGTGTCTACCTCTCCCCCTGCATTTCCTATTACCCACCATGCCACTCATGGTGCCATTATTAGCCTTTCTCTACTCCTTGCCTGTGTCATCTTGCCTATAACTTTATACTATATTTATGTGTCCCATTTGTCAATTGCCTGCACTTACAGCTCTACTGCTTATCTCTTTGTAGCTTTAATCACTGTTAGTTAGTTAAATCTCTATTAGTTAAATCTCTGATGTGGAACCTATGTAATGAGCATGTTCTCAAAGGTGTTAATCTGACACCATAAGAAATAAATAAATAAATAAAATAAAATACTAGAGGAAATTATTGGCAAGTACCTACAGTAAAAAAAAATAAATTCAAAAATGCTATGCGGAATAAAAATGATGACATTAGTGTGGAATACTATATTGAAGGGGTATAATGAGTATATCATGTATAATTCACTACAGTTAATGCAGATAAAGATCAACACATACTGTAGAATGTGCATGGCATACATTTTCCAGTTAAGAAGAAATATGTCCTAACTTACAGTGTATCAAAGAAAATTATATAGCAGTACTATTATTACAAGAAACACACTTAGACAAAGAAGGGGCTCCAAAGCTTAAAATGACTTGGGTCAAACATTTATTTTACACAAAAGGCACCAGAAGGAGCAGAAGGTGTGCAATCCTAATTAAGAAAAATTTGGATTTTAAATTTGAAGCACAATTTAAAAATATAGAGGGAAAAATTTTTATGATTAAATGCAAAATAATGAGTAATACTTATAGTTTAGCATCAGATTAGGCTATGTTTTTAGCCAGTTCTATGTCATAACAATGAAAATTTCATAGTGCCTTGCACAACAGCATGTACATTTTGCTGAAAACAAAATCGGCTGTACAACAACTTCAGCAATAGTCACCACAGTGATGGTACTATATAGTGCAATCTAGAACCATATACACTAACATTTAATATGGGGGGCTATGCCCCCCACACCCTCATATTAAGATAATCAACTCCAGGTGGATCTGACACTGGGGGAACAGGGGAATACATGGGAGGGAGGCAACAGTCTGCAGGGGGATACCGCAGCTGGGGGCAACATAATTGGAAGAACCGGAGAACACACAACAAAACATATAAAAACTCTTAACACCTAACAGACATTCCAAAACTTTTACTTACTGGCAGTCCCAAATCCTGGACCATGGCCATTCTAACCAGGGACCATAGCCACCACTCCAGGTGGTCAGCTGGTAAGCAGCTGGCTGCACTACTCCATTTATCCAGCATCACTAGACACTCCCCCATCATTCGCTCTCAATGTTCTGTCCTTCCTGACATAATATTCCCTCCCCTGGCTATCCACTGATGATGGCTTCTCCTTTGGGCATGCAAACTGAGTCACTCAAATGTGAGTTGCTCAATTTTCTTTGCCCATATCACGGGATACCTTTGTTGCCCATAGTGACTTCTTAGCACACAAGATAAACTGACTAGTAATATGAGGTGAGGGAGCAATAATTGCTGAGGGAGAATTCAATGCATATAAAAATCCTGTACTAGTTAAACCCAATAGGCCATCAAATAAGGACAAGAAAACTCACTCCATTTTTTCAGAGCTTCTAGCAGACAACTTTTTTGCAGTTAATCATTTTGTCACAACAGTGCAATAACATTCATGTACATGCATGTACAGTTACAGTATGAACAATCTACATCATAGGTCACAAAGTGTGCCCCAGCTCACAACTTTATATAAATCTGAAAAGGCTGTGTTCAGATCCCTCTCCTATTCGTGTGTAGTGATGTATCATAGACTGTGCAGGGGTTGATAGTTCATTTCTGCCATTTCTGTTAAAATCTTAAAACAAACAACTAAATAGTAAGCCAAATCAACTGTAACACTAATTTCTTAGTATACCTGCATGTAATTTGAATCCTAGGCAACGTATGTTAGGGAACCTCCTATTGCAAAGAAATGCTGTTGTCCTGTAATTTTAGCTCCTCCTTCCCTACCTGTTATTTAAACTCTATTCTCTTCTGTTCCATAGCTGCAGAGGTCGTGAGGGCAAGCAGGTTGTTCAGCCCTCCCCAGAGCCCCCAAGCCCCGTGGATCACCGATCGGAAAATCAAGGTAGTGATCCCACGCTCAAGGCAGAGCTCCAGCTGACTGCATGAGTGGGATCCCCACCGGCGCTGTGCGCTGGCTTCCCACCATCCCCACCCTCACCCTTGGTGAGCTCCTACCTATATAAGCTGTACTGTGTGACTGTCTGAACCAATCAGCCCTCTTTTCCATTTGCTCCTTATACTTTCCTAACACTAATGGCCGCCCCTGAGTAGTGTTCCTAACTCGCATTAAAATGCTCCGTCTCTCTCTAGCAATGCTTGTTCTGCACAGAACCATATCATCCCTCCCACCCTCTTCCTACCCTAATCAACAATTCTCTCTGCCCCTCATCTCTGAGACTGTAAAGCAGCCTCCCCACTCTTCATCTACCCTAGTGCACCACCCTCTGCACTGCTGACAAAACTGGGTACTGGAAGCTACCATTCTTCCTCCCTCCTTTCATTCCGGGTTGTCTGCTTTAAATGTCTCCTGCTCTTTTGACCCTATGTCTACCTCATGCACACCGCACCACCTCCCTATCTGCTGTAAGTCACAAAGGAACATGCGCCTATTAAAACAACTCCTGTCACTCCTGCTCCTTATAGCAAGTGACGTAGAATGAAACCCTGGTCCTACCTCCCCAATAAATGGATGCCTCTGCACCCTGGCAAATCACCTTCCAAGAGGGTTCAAAATAGTATATCTAAATATATGCAGCATTCTGAACAAAATAACGGCCTTACAAACAAGTGTCTTATCAGTATGCACTCATATCTTAATCATTACAGAATCCTGGCTGAAGCCCCACAACCTTGATGCCGAGTTCTCAATACCTGACTACTCCCTCATTCAGCAGGACCGTCAGGGTAGAAAGAAGGGTGGTGGCACTGCCATGTACATCTCCTCTAAACTCCAGTTCCCCACAATCAGACCTACCTCACCCACGTTGTCAATAGATTCCCTACTAATCAAAATCTCTCTCCCTCACTCGATCCCTATATAAGTAGCAGGGTCTTACTGTCCTCTGGACACATCACTGCCTATCATCCTAGACCACCTAGGCACCCTGAGGTCCCTTGCAGCTGGAGGCAAACTTCATATCCTTGGAGATTTCAACCAGAACTGGCTAGCCAGCACAGCCTCCAAAGCATGTTGTCAAGTAAAATGCGCTAAACCTGTCCCAACAAATAACTGAACCAAGTCACTTAAACCACAAATCCAAGAAGCATACTCTACTGGATTAGGCCCTAACCACCCACCCCCATCATATAATTGACCCTGGCCTACTACCAGACTCTCTCAGTGATCACCACGTGATTAATTTGATGTGGAAAATATTCAGATCTAAGGCCCCTCTCCCCTGCACATTGTACAATAGATCTTACAAATCCCTGGACCTGACCATGCTCCTAAATGACCTCACCAACATCGATTGGTCCTACATCCCTAGTGCTCCCTCCATGGATAAGGCCCTCAAATTCTTCATGACCAGATTCCTGGCTATCTGCGACTCCCATGCGCCTCTCAAAAGATCCAGAGTAAGGGGATCCCATCTACCATGGGTAACCGCCAACCTGTTGGAACAACTACTAGTCAGGGACTGAGCCTGGAAAACCTATAAGGCAACAGGTACTCAAATGGCTCTGCAATACTACTGCTTGCTAAGGAATGCCTGCACAAGACTCATCCGTCAGGCCAAATCAAATTATTTCAAGTCTGCTTTCCACAATAACTTTACTCATCCAGCAAAATTCTGGAAGTCAACTAAATCCCTCCTCGCCCCGCCGGCCCAACCCCCTATTCCAACCCTCAATATAGCAGGAAGTATTATCACTGCACTGAGCACTGTAGCCACAGAGCTTAACTCCTTTTTCACAAACTGTACATCCTCTTTACTCTCCTCTCACCCCTGGCTCCCTCCCCCTGTTCCCCCAGTTTTCTCCTCACCTGCCAACTTCTTGTTTCACCTTGTTACACCCGCTGAAGTACTAAAAATACTTTGGTCACTAAATCCCGCCAAAGGAAAATGCCCTTCGGGCCTTGAATCCAAAATGCTCCGTTTTTCTGCCCCAGCCATAGCCAACCCTCTAGCCATTCTCTATAACCTGTCATTCAGACTTGGTATCATCCCTACAAAATGGAAACATGCCACAGTCATACCCCTCACCAAAGGAGGCGACCCTTCCTCCCCGTGCAACTACCGACCTATATCGCTGCTCCTCATCCTAGCCAAAATCCAGGAGTGCCTTGTACTAGCCCAGCTGTCCCACTTCCTCAACTCCATCTCCTTCTTCACTCCTTACCAGGCTGGGTTTAGAAAAAATCACTCCACCATCACCTCTCTCCTTATCTCACTGACACCATCTTCACGGGCATGGATAAAGGGGAGATAACTGTGGCTATCTTCGTTGACCTGGTTAAGGCTTTCAACACACTCTCATACTCTGTTACTGTCCAAACTCGCCCAAGCTGGACTGACTGAGCCTGCCACCAATTGGTTCCAGTCATACTTGTCAGGCAGGTCCCAGTCAGTCTGTATTGGCTCAGCCATCTCCACCTCACTCCATGTTACCACCGGGGTCCCCCAAGGATCTGTCCTAGGCCCTTTGTTGTTTTCTATATTCCTCAATGATCTGCCTGCAACCTGCCCTCATACGTCTATCCACGTGTATGCAGACGACACGGTGCTGTATGCCTCTGGGTCTTCCCTCTCCACCATGGCAGCCTGTCTGCAGCAAGACTTTGACTCTGTCCAACGCTGGTTCCGTTCAAATCAGCTATTTTTGAACCCCAAAAAACTGTCTCCCTAACATTCGCATTTGGGCCAAACTGTCCCACCTCCCAGCCTTCCCAACTTTCCACACATTAAAACGCTTCCCCCTGGAGGTTTGCACTTCCTACAGATACCTCGGGGTCTGGTTAGACCAGCATCTTGACTTCACTGTGCATATTGATGCTATACATAAGAAGCTACACCCCATGTTAGGTGCTTTATATTGTAATAAAAGTTGCATCCCTCTGCCCACGTGCCTGGCTGTCATTCAAAAGATAATCCTCCCAAAATGGACTACAGGGATGTAGTCTACTGTGTAGCCCCTAAATCCTCCCTGACCAGACTAGACCCTCTCTTCAACTCATTCTGTCATTTCTCCCTGGACTGCCCTCCCAGTACACATCACTGTGATCCCTACAGTTCCTTAGATCTTCCTTCTCTCCACAATCGGAAATTGGTACACTGTGCTAGAACCGTTGCAAAATTCTGGTCACAGTACCTCCCCTCCTACCTTGCAACCACCCTTAATATTCTTCCCCCTCCAGCTACTCATTCAGGAACATTAATTCTCGGCTACTTCACAGCCCCCACAGGTCCACCAGGTCTGGATAGGCTGCTTTCAGCTTCCGGATGCCTAAGTTATGGAACTCCCTGTCGGCTGATATTAGACATGCCACCAGCACTCCCCACTGCAATGCTGTATTCAAGACTCAGTTCTCCACTACTTGCTCATGCATTCTGCACCCCTGAAGCCCTTGCAGCCTTGATGGCAGCTGTTTATTGTCTTTGCTAATTTTTATCCTGCTGTTGACAACCCTGCTTATTGTTATGATGTTGGTCGCTGTGTTATTATGTAATTATGTGCATACTGCTACCTTGCCTATGCCACCCTGTCTGTATATTACTATATATTTATAAGGATTTGCCTACTCTGTTATGACTGTATTGAATTATGCACATGTGTAACTTTTATTAACACTGTATCCTGCCTATCCCCTATCCCCCCAGGGCGCATCTGGAATCGAGTGGTACATTGCTCAGTATGCCTTCCTGGTAAAACTCTTAAATAAATAAATAAAAATAGACAGTGCCCTGTATGTTGTTTACTCTGTATAAGAAAATTCAATAAAACTTTTCTATGATAAAAAAAAAAAAAATCAGAAAATGCTGGGCTGCAGGCGATCTGAATAGTAATACCTGAATCCATAACAAACAGTGAAAACTGTATATTAGCATAGAGTTCCAAATAAGGTGGTATGCAGATCAGACTGTATGACTCTTTGATCTACCTTAACTAACTATATACAATAAGTAACACAACTACCAAGCTTGTTTTACTTTGTCCTCTAACAGAGGTAGACCTAACAGAGACAGGTGCAGAGAGAGTTTTGTATTCAGGAGGGTGAACCTGTGGTTACAGGGCCAAGTTATGGAAATATTTAGATTGCAAGAAGAGGGTCCAGCACTGGCAGTACCTGTCTATAGTCCCAGTAGCATAATAGGATAGTGTTTCATAGGTAACCAGTTGTCCTACTGCTTGAAGTCATTCATTGACTGAAGGGATCTTAGAAAACCTTCAATAACACAGGAGGGGCCTCTTGGCCACCACCCCCACTACTGTGGCCATTGGGCTTGCAGAAACTGCTTTGGAGTATGGTCTGGACAACATATTAGCCGTAGAGGTGCTCCAATGTGTAGGTTCAGACCCATTATGTCTTCACAGATCTGTGTCACCTGCTGCCAGAGGGGCTGGATCATAGGACACTTCCACAGTACATGAAATAGGTGGGCCCCAGGCTGGGCTAATCTCCAGCATTGGTCGTAACTCAGTAACCCAATGCTTTTTAAAACTTGGGGGGTATGGTACCACCTCAGTGGGGTTTGTTAAGTATCAGTCGACTTCTTCTGTCCCTGCATTCTCTGTGTAGCCTGTCCCAGCTGTGGGCTCACTGAGAGTCAGAGATGGGAGTCCCCAATTCCAATTGCAGCTGGAGTCTGGCTTTTTGGGATGGGTCAGGTAGGGCATTTCTTACTGACCTGTAGATGCAGCTGGCTTGTCCCTTAGATAGGTTTCTTCAGATGACCAAAGAAGGAATGTCCGGCAGTGCATTGTAAGTGGGTTGCTTGGAAACTAGATGTTGGACCACATTGTAGATCTGTAGGTATTTTCAGAAATCCATTTGAGAAGGCTGGAAGTGATTTGTTAGGGAGGATAAGGAATCCACTACCTTGGTGCATGGAATAAACAAGACTTTTACTAGTTTGCTGCCTTGCACTTCCCATTTCTTCCAGTGTAGTGGGGTACCTCCAATCTTTAGGTTGGGATTACCACATAGTGGGGCACAGAACCAAGGGTTTGGGGTTTCTGGCAGGTATTTATGCACTCCTTCCCAGCAGCTTATGGATATATCCATAAGAGGGGTGGGTGAGCTCCTTGAAGTACAAGGATAGAGAAATGCCCCCCATTATAGAGGTCTCAAAGTTGACCAATAGTGGAGTAAAGGAGTTACACTGTGAAAACCAATGGACTGTTTGCACAGAGAGAAAGGCCATATGGTAGCCTTGGACCATGGTATTCCCCAACCCCTTTGCTCCAGTGACTCCGAAGTTTAACTCGGCTATACCTCGGAGGCTTGTCTTCCCATAGAAAATGATCAATTAGTGTGCCAATTTTGTGGAACCATTTAGGTAGTATTCTAATAGGGAGGTGGGACAATAGGTGTACAAACTTGGGGGCCATAATCAGTTTTATTCCATCAATTTTGTCTGCTAGAGAAAGATGTAGTGCTTTCCACCATTTCAGCTCTATTTTGGAGACTGCTAATAGCTGACAAAGATTTAGGACTACCATTTTGTTTGTGTTTCTATGTAGCTTGATCCTCGGGTATGTGATACCGTCTGCAGCCCATTTTACCTCCAGAGAGCTAAAGAGAGTAACTTCTTCTGAAGCGTACTTGAAATTTAGTTGCATGACTTTGGTCTTGGCCTGGTTGTCCCTCAGCTCAGATATGCTGGAAAACTCTAGTAAAAGTGGTAATGCTTGTTGTACAGCTTGGTGGGCATCTGACAGCATGATGAGCAGGTCATCTGCACAGAAGAAGGTTTTGTATAGCTCATCCTCCACATTAAATAGGACAGGAACTGATTTCTAACTAGCTACTTATTATAATGTTCCAGTTTACAGAAATGATATTCATACCACTAAAGGGTCCATATGTAAATGTACCTGAATAAAAAGTGATGCAAAAAACTGTGTTTTGCATTGTTTTCTTTTTATGTGCAGTATTCTGTTACAGTTCTTTTCATGGAACGAGTGAGTTGGAGTTTTAACTATGTCACAGTTTGTGTACAGAACTCTAATCATGGTTCTGAAAGATAAACAACTAATTCTTAGCATTCTGTTAATGAATCATGACATAGGAAAAATTCAAGATTACTAGTTCCATGAAGAGAACAGTGCAGAATGTTGTCCATAGAAAGAAAACAATTGAAAAAAGAGTTTTCACATCAGTGTTTATTTAGGTACAGTTAACAACTGGTCATTTGGAGAAAATTTCATTTCTGTAAATAGGAACATTACTAACTGCTGTCAATTAGCAAAGATTTCCTGTCCTCTTTAATTATAGTAATGGTTGTTTTTTTCAACTGACCAGTGGCTCAGTTGCTATCATGAAAAGCAGTGGGGAAAGTGGGCAACCCTTTCAGGTACCTTTCTGGAGATGGAATGGAGCAGATTTGAGACCATTCATGAGTACTGAGGCCATGAGTGAGGAATGTAAAAGATTGGTGCTATACCCATCTTTGCTAGCATGTCCAGCAGGTATGGCCATATGGCCAGGGCAATTGCTGGGGTTGGGTTCCCTTGGAAAATGTGTATCAAGGATATTAGGGTACTAAGATGGTCAGAACTAATACAAATCATCAGCTTTGCCAGTACATTTAGCATCTGCATTAAATAAATATAGGCTGCCAGCTGCCAGGGACAGTTGTGGCCTTCCCTTTTTTGGGAAGACAGTATTCACTGCCTCTCTCATAGTTGGAGGCATGGGACCCTTTTTAAGGAGTCCTGGAACACCCTTTTTATATTCGGAGAGATATCATTGAACACTACCTGATATAGATCCACAGAGAAGCCATCACCACCACCCCAAGTCCTATGGGCTTTCATGGCCTTTAATGCCATCTGAATCTCTTCTATTGTCATTGGTGCATCTAGAGCTGGTGCTTGTGCTGGAGAGATGGAGGGGGTTGGGAGAGACTCCAGAAACATACCTATTGAAGCATTGGAGGGTAGAGATAGGGAGGCATGCAGCTATTCATAAAATGTTTTCATGGTTGAGCTTATGCCCTCATGCTTTCTATGCAGTGTGCCAGAGGTCTCCCTCAGCCCTGCTATAGCTCTTGCAGCCTGTCTGCACTTCAGCCTGTAGGCTAGCAGTTTGCTGGATTATTTGCCTCTTTCTAGAAGAAGTGCTGACTAATGGTGAGCTCTGCTTTTCTGGTGAGTAAGTCATTTAGCTTAGTACGAGTAGTGATGAGTTGGGCCATCACTGCAGAGGGAGGGGGAAGGTGTTGCCGCCTTGGATTGTTTTTCTAGGGCCAGCAACTCTTTCTCCAGATTAGCATGGTCTGCCTCTCTAGCTCTGTGTCTGTTCTCAGCATATGTCATAATTTTCCCCTGAGTGGTTGCCTTGAAGGCTTCTCAGCATTTGGAGTCTGACACAGCCCCTGTGTCATTCTGTTCCCAGTTAGTACTTGCCCCCTCTGTAAACCAGGCTATGCATTCCTTAGCATCCAGCAGCAGTGGGTCCAGCTGCCATGCTGGGAAATTTTTCTGCAGGGGGCGCCATAATATCCATGATCCCAATGGGGTATGGTCAGATATAATAAAGTGGTGGATTGTGGCATCTGTGAGCTGCAGAATTAAGGAATGTGATATGAGCCAGAGGTTGATCCTGCTTGAAGTATCATGAGGGGCTGAGAAACAAGTATAGTCATAGACTCTTGGGTGTTGCATCCTCCAAGCACCCATCAACTTTCGTTCAGACTAGAGATTCTGTCACCTTGACAGCATGCACATTGGGTTCTGGTCTCCCCCAAGTCCTGTCTAGTGTAGCATCTAGATTCAGGCTAAATCCCCCCTTCCCTGCAAGCAATATCAGCAGTTGGGCATCATTGAAGTCCAGGAGGTCCTGGTTCAGCAAGTAGAAAAAAACAGGGTCTTTTGAATTGGGGCCATAAATATTGGCCAATAACAGGGTTCCCTCCAGAGCTGTGGCCAAGGCCAGTATCCAACAGCCTTCTTTATCTGCATTAGAGCTGGATATTTTCCAACTCAAACTTTTGTGACGCAGTATGGATTCCCCTCTTTTTGCATTCGCTTGCATGCTTGCACAAGGAATGACTTGTGCTAGTAGCACATTTCAGAGGTGTGTCAGTGTGGGCAAATGCAGGGCATGCTTTAATAGGTGCATCCCTCATTCCCCAATAAGCCAGCATACAGGCACTGACACAAGAAACATGTAAAGTGAACAAAACTTGTAAAGAAAGTGCTGCTGCAGTGACAGACAAGCTTGTCATGCAGCAGCACAATGACACACCTCTCGACGTGTCTTTCCTTGTGAAGCATTTCAATAACACACAGCAAATCAGAACTCTGAATACTGACGATTTCTTCCACATCTGCGAGGTCTTCATTCTCGTCATACCTTCTCCTGCAGATTGAGTGCTGTGAAAAGCACAATGGAGAAGAAGCTTGACTGTCCATGAATTAAATGCATGTTTATTTTTTGTAAGGAAATGCTGCCAAAGTAGTCTGAATTCACAGTTCACGCTCCAGTTAGGTAAATCTCCGCACGCACACACACACACACACACTCTCTCTCTCTCTCTCTCTCTCTCTGAATAAGCACACCCTAATTTTGAGACTATATCACACTGTAAATTTATTTGTAACATTTAAACACGTATTTATTGTGATTAATTCCCTAATGTCCAGTGGATCACCATACTAGCCTCATGCACACATTTGTCCAAATAGTTTAGAAATATACCTGTAATATCAATAAATATTCAGCGAACTACACAGCTCTCTTCTCACCTTCTCCATCAGTGCCCACACAGAAATGCAAACCGCGCTTTCTGCTTTGTGTTTGTCAGTTGTGGGTCAGCCAAGAGGGTGATGGCTAGGGAGGGTTGTGCCAATCGTCAAATATTTATTTGAGCTACATGTATGTTTTATACCCCTTTGCACCCGACCCCATTTTGCTAAGTAGCTTCTTTAAGTGTCAGTGGCACTTGCTTCTTCTGTGACCCCCCTGAAGAAGTGGAACAGCTTGCTTGCCATAAACGATTACCGCGACCAGTGCTGAGAAAAAGTTTGCTGCTCGTTCTGTGTTCTATCCTTCCTACTACTGCTGCACTGTTCCTTGAAGTTGGGGGTAAAAGGTATGGGCAGCACACCAGTCGCATTGAAGCAACCACATTGAGTTGTCACAGACTCTTACCTTACTGTGCTTTCTGTCTCTGGTGTTAGTCCAGGTAAGGATCAGGAGAGCAAAGCATGCGGCGGCACCAGCCATGAAAAGAATGAAGCTCAGGGGAGGCTGATGCTGGAAATGGGTTCTATGAAGAAGCAGGAGAAGGAGTCCCAACATGAGAGTGGTGGTTACGAGGTTGTTACAAGGTTGTTTCAATGAATTAAATCAAGAGGGTAGGCTGGAGAATGAGGGAAGGACTGTTGTTTAGTTTGCTTGCCACATGTAACGTATCACAAGCGGACCTCAAGCAAGCTAGACGTCTGAGTGTTTTGCGGTTTTGCCCTCAATTTGCAATATGAAGTCTGTTCATATTCACTAATGTAATCAATTTCTATTTGGAGAAATTACTGTGGATTTATTTGATTATGAATTTGTTTTGTACTGCATAAGTGGTGTTTCGAATGGGGGGTGAACAGTGCTATTGCTCCTGTTTCATTCTGCAATATTTATATTTATATTACTGGGTGCATTTGAATAACCATCCGGGATAACCACACTTCAGTTTGTTTGAAAATAGTGCTGAGCAGTTCTTTTATTTATTACATATAGATGGATTCAGATGTGCAGTATGCTGAAATGTATTTGTGTCATTTTAAAAGCAGCTGGAAGTTGATATCAGGCATCTGTAATGTTGACTTGGAACACAGTCGCCATGAGGAAGCAAGGTTCAGAGTCGGGAGTGGGGACGCTGCTGAGCTGGTAGGCAGACTAGAGGTAACACGATGAAAATACACTCGTTTAAAAAAAAAAACACTTTATTAAATGGAAAAATGCGCCATACCCATAATAAACATTCAGATAAGTGCTATCGAAGTTAAATTTATTTCCTATGTCTTTTAAGGCTCTGAGCTGCAAACTGCGAGACCTGGGTTTGAATCCCTCAGCCCCCACTTGCATAGTGTGTGACCCTGAGCAAGTCACTTAACTTCTTTGTGCTCCCATATGTTATGTTACAAATGTGACTAAATGATTATTTATGATATTTTTTTAACTGTCTTGTTACAAATGTAATGGAATATTTAATTTCTCGTATATTTTAAATGTTAAACTGTATGTCTAATTCTTCATCCAATTGTAGCCCCCCCCAAGTCGCACCGGGAGACGAGCAACTTGTTCTGTGTGCCTTCCTGGTGAAACATTTCAATAAATAAATAAATAAGTAAAACATCTGTAAACAAGCTTTCAGCTTAGTGTGTCTTTCCTTGTTAAAAAAAACCAAAAACATTATATTCAAAATAAAACCCCAAATACTGATTTTTTTCCCCAAGTATTAAAAATCTCTAAGGTTTTGTTTACAGTTCAGTCATCTTGATGGGTGGGTGGTGCTTTGGGACAAATCGGTGGGTGGGTCAGCAGAAGGCATTATACAAAGTGGGAGTGGGGTGTAGACTGAGGACACATTTTCAAAAAAAGTTACAAAACTATGGTCGGAGTATGTTTTCTGTCAAGATAGTTTAAGCAGGCAGCAGGATGGGTTCTGGAGCCTGCTGCCAGGGCTAGAGAATGGCACAGAAGCCTGCTTCTAGGGTGGTGGGGGTCAAGAACTGTCACCAAGACACAGGAAGGGGCTCAGGAGCCCAAGGACATGGCAAGTGTGGCTCAGGAACATGAGGACATGTCATTTAGGGCTTAGAAGTCTGTGTCCAGAAGACCAAGGGCTCTGGAGCCTGCATCAATGCTGAAGTTAAATAGTACCCATTCCTTCTCCTGCTTATCTTCCATCTTCTCTTCCCTCATCAGTGCTGAAGTAGTTCCCATAACTATTCCCTCTACTCTTCCCTCTCCACCCGGCCCCTGCCATCATGCCGACAGGTCCACTGCACTGCCTTCATTACCAAATACTGGTTTGGGACCCTCCCTTCCTATCTCTGTTTCTTGCTATCCTCTGCTCCATGCTTTTTTTATTCACTTTGCTTCAGGGATTCCCTCTCCTCCACTCCCCACCCTCACTCCTCTGCTGGCCAACTGATCTTATCCTGTTACCTTTCCTACCTCTGGAACCTGCTCCCCTCTCCCTCCACCTCTCCTCTTCTCTCCCTGCCCTCCTGTTCCTGTCTGTCCCCTGCATAATCCTATATCTTCTCCCTCGACCCTCACATGCTCTGCTCTCTGGTTGCTTCTCTTCACCTTTTCACCCATACCCCAAGAAGCACGGTGCACTTTGCTTCACACTGGATTTTTTTCTGTTATGTATTTATGGAGTTTTTACCTGGTTTTCACCCTCCTACATGCCTTTGGCGAGAGAGTGTAAGTGTGGAGGTGCATGCACCCCACACACTGCAGTATGCGCCACCCTACCAGTCACTCCTAACCACCTGCACCACCACTGGGCCTCCACCTGGGACTGTGGGAGGATGACCCCTCTTCCCACAAGATGAGATCCACGGCTCAATCCTGCTACCCCCTCACCCCCATGTCGGCACCCTGATGACCCGAGGCCATTCCCAAACCTGGGTTACTGGTGTGGCATGAGGTGTGGCATCCAGTGCCTTAACCAGCAGTGTCACTAGGCTGACCACACTGGACTTTTAATGTTTAGTGCTGTATGCAATGTTGTATTTATATTATGTCGTCACATGTTACTGCTGCCTCTGTATACACCTACTGTATCTTGCAGTTGGTATGCTGACCCTGACTTGTATTTGTAGCTGTTCTCTATACAACCCTTCCCTGTGTTGCACCTGGAAATGAGCCTTGGCTCTGTGTGATTGTCCACATTATTAACTTTTAGATTAATACATAAAGGAGTGGAAGGGCGTTGGGTGGCCCAAGACCTAAAGGCCAGGGGTGGTGTGTGGGCTTGAGAACATGCCACCATGGCTAGAGAAGGGTGACTTAGGTCAGTGATGTAGGCCTTTTAGAATAGTAGACTCCTAGTATCCTTCAGGAAGGCCACCTGAGGAAAACGTTTTTTCAGATGGATTATTGTCTTTTTCCACTTGATGGGAAAATTTAGCCCTTGCACATTCAAGCTTATAGCATTAACCTCCATTATACCTATCCCTACCTTTCTCTACATTCTTCAAGGAGTATTTGATTCCCTTATCAGACATCCTCCCCCCCCAGGGTTGGGACCCTCCCTCCTCGGTGCCCTGGCCCCATATGTAGTCTACCTATTTTCTACACCTGTGGTAAGACAAGCATAAACATGACAACATTTTATAAACAAAAACTTAACACTATTCTATACCCTCTTTCCCTTCTCCCTCCTCCCCTTCCCTCCAGTGTAGCAAGTGTCCACACCACAGCATGCACAGAGTGCCCAATGGCCAATGTGCCCGTGATTACCTCCTGGGGTGACATGACTAGGACAAGACCTCTCTGCTACCCTGTTAGGGCAACTCAGCATCTCAATGAGGTTTTTAATTTTTGTAATCATCACACTAACCCATGTTTGGGAAGGTCTTATACCTTTGTCCCATTGTCATGGGCTTCTATGACCGCTTGAAAAGTTCCATGATCTCTGCTAGTGCATCCTTTCATATATCAGGCTACAGGTTTTGCTGCCTGCTCACCCTCATCTGTGCTGGCATACCTGCACTCCATCAGAGCTGCATAGAATGTCTTGGGCAGTTGAGGTGCAGAGAGTCCCTTTATGGGCTACTTGGTCATGAACCTGGCCCCCCTGCCCCCACAAACTTGTCATAATATGATTATTACCATATACAGTGAAGCCCACCAGGAAAAAGTGCAGTGTCACACTTTCCTGCATGACAAAATGAAATCACTGACATTGAAATTGCATTTTGTCCTGCAATAACTCTGCTGCAGAATGCTGCAGAACTGGGTTTCAGCTTGCTGGGCTTCACTGTACGTCCTGTGCACTATAAACATGGTGGGAGCTGGTGAAATAGCAAAGGAAAAAGGATAGGATATCTGAAAACAAAGTGGAGTACGACCAGTCTCCTACATTCAGTAACTCTAGACCCTGACAGTAGTAGGTGGGCATTTTGAGGAGAGTACTATCTTACCATGAAAGTAGTTGGTGATGTGTTTGAGTGGAAGGGTGGACAGCAGAGCCAAGGTCCTTCTTCATGGCTATCTGAAGAAGAAACAAGGTAGCAGTGGAGCTACAGGAAAACCGCAATAAGCATAAAACACCTCTTCTATCGGTCTCCATGGTATTATTTTTGTTTTGTGGTAATCTATTAAAAGGGCAATGGTATAACGGGGGATCCTGGCTCCTGCCCCCCCCCACCTAAGCACTTACTGCTTTAAGAGCAAAGGGCTCTTAATTACAAAGCAGTCTTGATAGGGAAGCTGAAGGGTGGTAACAGCCTCCTGCTGAATTAATCAGTGACAAAGTCCTTGGGGTATGAAAATACCACATTAACAGTCCTGTGGTGTGGTAGAGTAGGATTTCCTCTTCAGTCAGTCAGAGACACAGCACAGAGGGTACCAGTGTGGGATTGTTGTTCAGAAGCTTTAGTTTTACTTTCTATGTGCTGGTCAAGCCACTGGAGGAATGCATGATCTGGGAAGCTGCCTCATCCAAGGATCTGGAAGTGGCTGCAGTTGTCACAATGTTCAGTGTTTGTGGGGCCTGGTCATCCTGTATCGGTGGGGAATCTTCTGGCAAGTCCTGCAGTGGGGCATATCTGTTATTCCCCAAGTCCACTGGGGCAGAGCCAGATGAGGCCGTCGAGTCATTACTATGGCTCTGGCTTCTTGATTGTATGCTGGAGAGAATGGTGTGTCCTTCTCCCACCATAATCCTTCTTCTTTTTGCTCCAGCAGCATTGCTTGGGACGAGGGAGCTAGGGGTCCTTGTCTTGGGGTGGGCATGGTAACAATAGGCTATACCACTGGCTAGTGTGAGGAGCCTCTCCAGAGCAGGGGTGGTGTCCATAGCCTGAGACACAGCCCTGTACCCATTATGTCCTCCCTAGTGGTGATATTTTGAGTTGCAGTTGTGGAGAAAACCTTTTTGAGAATCCTTATTCTGCTTCTGGTGTATCAGTGGATCCTGATACCCCATTGGCAGAGATATGGAGAGTGGCTGGGTAATGCAGAGAATACTGGAGCCCTGGTTCTGTGCTGGTCCTCTTTACCTTAGTGAAGGCTCTTTTAAAGTCTGATAATGCTGGCAAAAAATGAGCAAATATTTGCATTTTATATCCCTGCCAGGTCAGAGTATGTTTTTCCCTCACTGCCTGCATACTTTTTTCTTAAATTTGAAATCACAGGAACCTTGCTTGAATCAGGTGAGGACAAGTCCCTTGTAGTGCTGAGGTGTCAACTAGCAAGTGGGACCTGTTGATTTCCAAAGGAATAGGCCATCTGTGGCTAAGGATTACAGGCATCACCATTTGGAGGAATCTGTTTGTATTTGTCCCTTCCCAGCCTTCCATGAACCCTACAAACCCAGCAATTCTTTGCTCTGTAACATTTGCCCTTTGGGACAGTTCCTCAACATCTGCAGAGGTCCTTTGAGTGGCTATTTTACTCAATTGTGCCATCATTTGTTCAAACATTGTATTTTTATTTCTCTCAGGTTTGTGCCTGTCATTGTCCCATTGAAGTCACCATGTCTGGTGTTGTTTCCCATGTAGGTTGACAGTGTAGGTTTCACCTAGCTGCTTCAACAGGAATCCAGCTGACATCCCCTACAGAGTCGCAATGCCCCCAACATCCCCAATACCACCAAGTCCCTACAATGACCATGGAACACAATGAAATGGACCGCCACACGTGACAGTATCAATGTGGGGGAGGGCAGGGCTGCTCCCACCTGCACCTCTCCATTTAATATAACAAACTCCATGTCACACAAACAGTGGAGAAATGGCCAGTCCTGCTGCATGCACATCAGTCACCGCAACATACTACCAGTGTAGAAAACAGCTCACCACAAGTGCAGTTGCTGCAACTGTGTCGCTGTGTAGGTTTTGCTGTTACAGCATCACTGTAACAATGATATACTGACAGTATACATGGGTGGGAGAGAAGTAGAGGCTATAACTTGATGATGGCTGGTTGGAGAAGAACTGGACTGCCGACTGCCATTGATTGTATCATCAGGTTAGTGACTGACACAATATGCTGCAGATGAGGTTAAAGACAACAGCACAGGGCATGCCTTAAACAACTAATATTGGAACC
Source organism: Neoceratodus forsteri (assembly GCA_016271365.2). Taxonomy (NCBI): domain Eukaryota; kingdom Metazoa; phylum Chordata; order Ceratodontiformes; family Ceratodontidae; genus Neoceratodus; species Neoceratodus forsteri. Next base: position 238,840,294 of record CM057459.1, on the reverse strand, counting down.
CACTTGGGAGGGAGCAATCTTAGACCTGGTACTCTCACATGGAGATGGAGAAAGTATCACAGATTTAGAAGTGGGTAGCCATCTGGGAACTAGCGACCATCATACAGTATGGTTCACGATAAACACAGCAGTAGAGTCAAGCCATACAAAGGCAAAGGACCTGGACTTTAGGAGGGCTGACTTTGCCAAAATGGGTGAGTGCCTAAGGAATAAACTAGCAAATGGGCAGGAAGGAGGGGTGGAAGAACAATGGGGAATAATCAAAACTGCCATCACTGAGGCAACAAGCCTTTGTGTGAAGCGAATAAACAAAACAAAATTATGTAAAAACCACTATGGTTCTCAAAGGAGGTGACAGGGAAGGTTAGGGAGAAAAAGATAGCATTCAGGAAGTACAAGGAATCACAGAAGGAGCAGGACAGAGAACTGTATCAGTTAAAGCAGAAGGAAGTAGGGAAGGCAGTCAGAACAGCAAAGGCCCAAACTGAGGAAAAGACAGCCAGCTCAGTTAAGAATGGGGATAAAACCTTTTATAGGCACATCAGGGAGTGAAGGAAGACCAAGGGAGGGTTAGTGAGGCTTAATAAAGGGAAGGGGTGTGTGGGAAGAGGGTGACTGTGAAAAAGCAGAGATACTAAACAAATATTGTTGCTCAGTATTCACAAATGAAGAGGAGGAGGTACTTAAACCAAACAATAGAAACACTTTCGATAGGAGGGTTGATACCATCCCATTCACCAAAGAAAGAGTAGTGAAAGAACTCTAAAAACTGAAGGTGGACAAAGCAATGGGGCCTGATGGGATTCATCCCAGAATTCTAAAAGAACTAAGGATAGAACTAGTGACAGCACTGACTACCCTGTTTAACAAATCATGGGAGGAGGGTTGGTGCATGAGGACTGGAGGAGGGCAGATGTTATTCCACATCACAAAAGTGGGAGCAGGGCAGAGTCAGGAAACTACAGACCTGTTAGTTTGACCTCAGTGATAGGGAAAATTGTGGAATAACTTCTGAAGGAAAGACTTGTTGAGTACTTAGAGGCCAGAGGGCACAGGATGCAAGGCAGCATGGATTCATAGCAGGAAGGTCATGTCAGATGAATCTATTTCTTTGACTGGGTGAACAAAGTAGCAGATCAGGGAGAGGCTGTGGACATGGCCTACCTAGACTTTAGCAAGGCATTAGACACAGTCCCACACAAAAGATTAATATACAAGTTAGCCAGCCTTGGAGTGGGTCCCAAGATGGTAGCCTGGGTAGAAAACTGGCTGAAGAACAGGACGCAGAGGGTAACAGTAAACGGAGTCCACTTTGAAGAAAGTGGGGTACTGCAGGATTCAGTACTAGGACCAATACTCTTCAATGTCTTCATAAGAGACACTGCAGAGGGGCTGGAAGGAAATGTATGTCTCTTTGCAGATGACACAATGCTCTGCAGCAGGGTTGATACACAAGGTGGGGTGGAAAGGATGAGAAGGAACTTGACAAGTTTGGAGGAATGGTTGAATGTATGGCAGCTCAGATTCAATGCTAAGAAGTGCAAAGTAATGCACCTGGGAAACAAAAACCCAGGAGAAGAGTACACAATGGGGGGTGAGGTACTAATAACAACAAAAATAGAAAGGGACCTGGGGGTAGCCATATCAGATGACCTAAAGGTGGGCAAGCAATGTGAGAGGGCAGTAAGGTGATCTGGGGGAATACTGGGATGCATAGGGAGAGGCATCACCACTAGAAAATCAGAAGTTGTTATCCCTTTGTACAGACAGCTGGTGAGACCTCATCTGGAGTACCGCATGCAGTTCTGGAGACCCAATCTCCGCAATGACATAGACAGCATAGACTCAGTCCAGAGGAGGGCAACTAAAATGGTGCAGTGTCTGCACCAGAAGACATATGAAGAGAGACTTAAGGAGCTTAATATGTATACCCTCAAGGAAAGGGGGGGCATGATAGAAAGTTTCAAGTACCTCAAGGGAATCAACAAAGTCCAAGAGGATAGCATCTTTCAGAAAAAGAGATGTGCAAGAACAAGGGGGAACACTTTGAAGAAAGAGGGGGGACAGCTCAGAGGTAATGTGAGAAAGTATTTTTTCATGGAAAGGGTTGTTAATGCATGGAATGGCCTTCCTGAGGAGGTTGTGGAGTCGAAAGCAGTGGGGGAATTCAAGAATGCATGCGACAGACATATAGCAATTCTAGAGGGTAGGGGTAGGAGAAAGTAGGCTGTTGATTAACTAGGATCTGCAGCTTATCCATTAGGTAGGGAAATGGGCAGACTGGGTGGGCCAAGCAGTCCTTCTCTGCCATCAAATTCTATATTTCTAAGTGTCTATACATAGGATGCTGTTGGATATTGCACAGGATAGCTCAGAGCATAAATATTAGACTGCCATGTTGTGGCTAACCAAGCCACACCTCCAGAAAACTGAAATGTAATAGCTTTATGGAGGAGAACATTCCCTGATATAAGACATTATACATGTTATTCTAGACCAACAAGAACTTCATTAAGATTAGGTTATACTGTATCTTACACACTAATTCTATTTACAAAAATGTCATAGATATATACATTTATAGTATAACTTTATCAGATCATGCAATGGTGACATGTACAATGATACTGACAAATGATAAACAAAGAAATTACCAATGGAGGTTTGAGAAAGCACTTTTAAAAATCTTGGAATTTGCTCATCATATAACAACTGTAATACAGGAATTTTGATTACACTGAGACACAATGTATAGCAAGTATATGGGATGCCTTTATGGAAAATATTAGGACATGCATTATATTTTATGAGATAATACATAAGAATAAACAAAAAAAAATCCATTTAACTACTCTTGAACAAAGATTACAGGAATTAGATAAAAAGATAATGGAGAGAAACATTAATATACATGATTTAAAAAAAAACAAGAAAGCAATTGAACTTCAAAAATTATTAATTTACAAATTGAAAATGACATAAGAATGTGAAAGACTAAGTATTACATAACTGGTAATAAGTTAGGGCAACTTCTTGCCCATATGCTGAAGAAATGTAAAGAAAGAAATCTGATTTTAACTGTAAAAGAAGAACTGGGAAATTAAGTGACAGAAGTTAAATAAATTGAAGATGTTTTTCTCATCTATTGTAACATGAATTACAAAAAACTAAATATTAGTAATCCATACTTACAAGAAGCTATATTACACAAGCCCCTGTTAAAACTTTAGAAATTGTGCATATGCCCTTTCAGGATGAGGAAATAAAATGAGTAACAGCATCCTGTGCCAGTGACAAATCACCAGACACAGATGGGCTAACTCTTGAACATTATAATGTATTTCAGGACTTACTAATTCCTTGTATAAAAAAAACAATAATTTTGGAAATAGTGAATACTATAGAGATAACAACTTTTAATGCTGGGAGCCTTGGTTCTTCTTATACACAAAGAAAATAAAGACCCCCCAGACCCAAAGAACTAGAGGTGAATTGCTTTTTTTTTTTAATTCTTTGTTAACCGATAAAGGCCCACTAGAAACAATGCCAGTTTTCAGTGGTGACCTGGGATCACTGGGGAGGTTAAAAGACTTGCTCAGAGTTACACAGTATGCAAGTGGAGGTCATGGGAATCAAATCTAGGTCTGCTAGGCAGACCAAGCTCATTCACAGCTAGTTACCCTAACCTGTAGCCAAGGTTGTTCAGCATTTATTTTCAATTACAGCATAATGAATTGTAAAAAGAACAGAAAACCAAATACCACAAATGATGTACCATAACCAAGTTCATGACTGAAATATATTTCATGGCTTAAGGAAAATAAAATTTTAACAGATTTATGTAAAGATTCAGATGAGGAATATAAACAGTAGCCATAGCATTAGATGCCTCGAAGGCACTTGATCTGCTTCAATGGGATTTTATAATGATCTGCCTGGAAGAATGTGTGATACCAAAACGTTTAAAAATATAATTCAAGCTTGTTGCAATAAACCTATAGCTATCTTTAAAGCAAACCATTGTAACACCCAACTGATGTTAATGATCAGCGGGGTCAGACAAGGTTTCCCCTTGTCACCATTTCTTTTTAATTGCTTTAGAACCTCTTGTGGCACATCATATTTTGGATCTGAATATTAAAGGACTGGTCATTGAAGTGGAGGAGGTAAAAATAAATGTTTATGTGGAGCATATTGTGATTCTTATATATCAATGATATACAGCTCTCGCCGAGTTACTAAGACAAATTGACACCTACTCCTACTTGTTTGGCATTACATTAAACACAAACCCAATTATATAACAATCACTAAAATGTCTGGAAAATCATGTGATATTTTAAGTGATATAACATTTTAAATCAGATTCAATAGTTAGGTGCAATAACAACCAAACGATAGCAGTAAAAGTATTCAGAAACATTGTTCAGACATTTATAATAAGGGTTCTAATATGGTGAACAGGTCACAGAATTTTTTACATTTCTTATTGGGACAAATGGAGTCCGTAGAATGATGGCAATTCCTCATCTTTTATACTGATGCCAAGAAACTGTACTGGGGCACATTTCAATTGATGTTCAAGTAAATGGAAAGTGTTTCTCAGGAAGTTCCTATAGAGAGGTGATATACCAAGAATTGCCTGGTTGGCATTGTGTCTATCTAGAAAAGATGGTGGTATGGACCATCCAGATCCAGTATATCATCATATATCAGTAAAACTGAGTAAGAGCTGGAAATGTACTGACCAAAGTAAAAATAAAACAGAAACCAAAATTCAGTAAATTATGAAAACACCACAATACTACTAGCTGAAAATATACTGTAACCATACAATGGTGCACTATATAATCTGAAATTATACAAAATGGTTAAACAGAAAACATATAAGAATGTGATTATGATAGCAGCCAAAATGTATGGTTGTATCAAGGAAAGGTACCACTGTACTATTTACCAACAGGAATAGAATCAACTTCTAAACAAATACAGACTGAATTGATAGACCTACTGTATACTAGGAAAAAAAAAATGAAGATCTTATTCTGGTGACATCTGGAAAATAGAGATGGTATGTACTATCTACATGAACTGAAGCATGACTATCCAAATCTGCAATTTAATTGGTTTAAACGAAACACTAGGGGTGGGATATCCAAAGCAGTTGCACATTGCGCAACTGCGGAAATGCGCCAGAGAGTGATATTCAGTGGCAGCAACTGTGCAGCACAAGTAGCAGTGCACTAATGCGCAATGGGAATGTATGCATGCACAAGAGCAGGGGGTGAATATGCGGCACAGTGTGATATTCAACCCACAACCAATGGTACAAGTGAAGAGCAAACAGCAGTTGTTTGGAACAGACTTGAGCCTATAAAAACAGGGAGTAAGTAGGAGGAGGAGGGCACTTGCGTCAGAGAGGAGCAGAACAGAGGGAGACAGACAGGTCATCTGCCCACAAAGAAGGGGACAGGGAGAGAGAGAGAGAAAGGGACAGAGACCAGGACAGAGAGGGAGAGACAGTGTGAGAGAGAGAGAGAGAGTGTGAGTGAGAGTGTGACAGACAGGGAGGTGATGGTGGGTGTGAGAGAGCGTGGGCATGACACAGTGCCACCAGGCCCAAGTGGAGTGACACAGGCACCCACAGGGGTGGAAGACAGATGCTGTAGGCAACAGCCAGCCAGCTGGGGGTAGGGTACGCAGGAGTGGGCCCTGCAGAGCAGTATGCACAGCCACACACAACCGGGAGGGCTAGTGGAGCCAGATGCCCAGGGGGGACAGGACAACAGGGGCCATGGCCAGTGTGATAGTCCAGATGAAGGACATAATGAGGTGTGTGGGGATGAAGGGTGCCATGGCCATGGAAGGGCCCATCGGCTGTACGCCTGGAACAGACTGTACTGACCCTGCATCAGCTATGAGACCTACGCTGACATTGAGATCATGGGCCAGTACTGACCAAACCAGGCAATTCTGAGGCAGCTCTGTGAGCTGTGCAGTGAGGAGATGCAGGCACCCACTAGATGGAGCCATGCCCTGACAGTGGAGACAAAGGTAACAGCTGTCATGTGCCTGCTCACCATTGGCACCTTCCAGAGATCAACAGGGGACACCACAGGCGTAACCCAGTCAGATGCATCACAGCTTCTCACACAATTCCTCAACACCCCACCCTGCTGCCACATGTTGTGGAATACACCCACTTCCCCAGCTCACAGGCAGAGTGTACAGCAAACATGCAGGAGTTCCACAGGGTAGCATGTATGCCTGGTGAGCTAGGGGCCATCGACTGCACCCATGTGGGCATCCACATGCCACCTGGCCTGGAGGCAGTAGTCTACATTAACAGAAAGGGCAATGCCAGTATCAACTGCCAGGTGGTGTGCGTTGCCAGGGGGTGCATAACCAATGTCTGTGCCACACACCCTGGGGAGCACATGATGCCTTCATCTGGCACAGCTCAGCACTGTGGCACAGGTTCAAGAGTGGGGACATCCCCACCTGTCATCTAGTGGGTGAGTATGCTGAGACCATGGGCAGCAGGGTACACCAGGGCATGGGAAGAGGGCAGCCAGGGCAGGGGTGCCATAGAGTGTGGCTGGGAAGGACAAGGGGCACAGCAGCAGAGGACACCAGGATAACCATATCTTCATCAACACAGGTGACAGTGGCTATCCACTTCAGCCCTGGCTGCTCACCCCCTACCGGTGCCCGCACCCCATGTGGAGGAGTGGTACAGTGAGGCACACGCCAGCACATAGAGCATCATAGAGCATGTCTTCAGTCTGCTGAAGGCATGTTTCCATTGCCTGCACATGTCTGGTGGTGTCCTACAGTACAGACCCTCGAAGGCCTGCGGCCTATTCCTGGCCTGCTGCATGCTGCACAACATGGCCACTGGCATGTTGTGCAGCATGACCGTGGGATAGCTGTCAAGGTCAAAGAGGGGAACAGCAGTGGGGGTGATGCAGCTGACAATCCATGTGGTGGTGGGAAGCCCCCCTGGGTGGAGGGATCTCTGGCTGATGAGGATGGCATGCTAGCACTGAGACACAACAGCAGAGGAGCACTATGGCATACACAAGTAGGTGGACAAACACCCATGCATAGGATGGCCAGAGTGGCATGGCACACAGGCATGTGTGGGCGTGCCCTGTGGCAGGCACGGAGAGGTGGGGGGTAGGGACGGGCATGGGACAATGCTACATGGAACAACATGCAGCACAGCACAGCATAACCACACACACACACACACACACACACACACACACACACTGGCCCCTGCAGGAACGTGCCCAGGCGCTGGCACCTAGTGTGGATCAGATGCAGGGCACCAGTGCACATGTGCATCCAGTGCTGTGGTGGCATCATCATGCACACACCACATGAGCCAGCAGCCAGGCAGGTGAGCACACGGCCAGTGTGTGGTGCATTCCAGGGATGCTACATCTGTGGCATACATGCACACACACAACACCCATGTGCAGACATGGTGGTGGCAGTGGACAGCAGACAGAGTGGCAGGCACATCAGCTCTGCTGCATGGACACACAGTCGCCATGGACATGTGGAGAGCCACACCATGGCTGCCCAGCAGACCCAGGTTGCGAGACAGCCATGGGGTGTTCTGTGACTGTCCCCTAGGGGTGGAACTGTGAGAACATGACTGTGTCCTCACAGGGGTGTGCAGGCTTCAGAACAGGCCCACTCTGAGCATGCCTAGGATGCCAACAGTGGAGTCCAGCATTGACACTGAGGGGGTCACCTGATGCTGGGTCTGTGGGGTGGACAGTGCACTCCACGGGGTCTGCGGCACCAAGCCATGCCAGCCCCATGGCCGCCAGTGGGGCAAGGTCGACCGTGACCACAGTGACTAAGTGATCCAGGCCCACAGTTTTGTCCTCCCACAGGTGATGTATGGCCTCCTGGACCTGTGCAATTCCCCTTTCATGCTGCTCTGCAGCCTGGCTCACCTCTGCACAGAGTGCATGCACCCCAGCCATGAGCAGCACCTGTTGGTTCACGGAGGCCCACAGCAATTGGGTGTGCTTATGCAAGAGGTCAGCACCCGGGGATGCATGGGCTTTGCGTCGACCCACCGGTGGCGTACGACCGTGCTGCACTGCTCCCACTCAGGTGGGTGCTTCACAGCGGGGTCCTCTTGGGGCTGCTCACTGACAGGCACACCGACAGCGGATGCTGCACCCGGCCTCCCAAAGTCCCCGGCCATCTGCCGCTGCCACCCCTCTGGTCCCTGTGCGCTGGCTAGCACCTGTGTGGCTGTACCACCACCACCACTGTCCCCCAGTGCTGCACTACCATTGCACACAGCGGTATCAGGGGTGGTGGTGGTGGGCAGCTGTCCCACCGCCAACAGGCCACTGGCATGGGTGTCTTCCCCACGACAAGTCCCACGCTGTCCAGGACAATGGTCACATTGTCATCAGTGTCAGACCCCGGCCCGATCTGTGTTTCTGCACACTGAACACCATTGCTGGTGTCCTGCTGAACCACAGTCAGGGCCTCATCCACCAGCATGCCCAGGTCATCTGGGTGGACAGCAGTGGTGTGTTGCAGCCGTTCTGGCCTTCGGCCACCAGTGTAGGTGGATGGCTCTTCCTCCAGGGCTGGGCATGACTCCATGGCAGATGCAGCCACCCCCGCCACTGCATGCTGGTGTATCGGTGTTGAAAGGGAACACAGATACATTAGTGCTGCTGATGTAATGGCCCTGCACCCCAAAGCCCATCCCCCACCCCGATGCCGCTATACCTACCATGCAGTGATGGGCTCCCTCTAGTCTGAAAGCCACCACATGGCACACCGTTGACAGTGATGCACCACAGGGTGGCCACCACCAACTCCTGCTGCAGTGTGAACTGTGGCATGTCAGCTTGACCCCCACCTGAGGCCAACCTTGTGGCCCATATAGCCACCACCTTCTCCTTGATCCGATACTTGTTGATGCCCACTTTCTTCTTGAACTCCTGTGCAGATTGCTGGTGGCTGCTCTGCTGGTTCACAGCCTCTGTCACCTCCTCACAGACTGTGGCCCTGACCTGGGGTGTGCCAGTTGCACCACTCAGCAGAGGCTCCCTGTCGAGGTATGCCTCAAACAGGGCATCTACCTCTCTGTCTTCGTAAAGTTGGGCCTGCGCTTGCGGGCAGGCCCATGCTCCTCACGTTCAGACATGCTGCTACCTGTAAGCAGTGACATGTAGTTAGTGGCTGCAGCGGCCAACACAAGCTGACCATCCCGCTGTGCTATCCATCCCCTTAGCAGGCGCAACTTACCTCGGATGGTTGCAATACTAGTCCATGGCCTGTGCACTCCTGTGGTGCCTTTATAGTGCACTGCATGCAAATGGGCTGATGCGCAACAGTAATGAGATGCAAATTCCCCCAGTGTGCCGTGGATAGGCTGATAAGCAAATCTGCATATGCTGGCTGAATATCGTGTTGTTGCACCTTGCACAATAGACTTGCGCTGGCACAAATCATGGCACAATGCTGTGACATGCGCAGTGCACCCATCAATACGCATGCACCATGGCATGTACCACAGCCTATTGCACAGCGTGCACTAGGAGCACTATTGGTGGCCATTGTGCCCTATGCGCTATACGGCCTAAGGTGCTTGGGTGCCATTTGGCCTATGGCGCTCGGGTGCTATAGGGCCTGTGGTGCTTGGGCGCTATAGGGCCTATGGCTCTTGGGCACCATTGGGCCTATGGCGCTTGGGTGCTGATGGGACTATGGTGCTTGGGCGCTATAGTGCCTGTGGCGTTCAGGTGCCATTGGGCCCATGGCACTCAGGCACCATTGGGCCCATGGCACTCTGGTGCCATTGGGCCAATGGCACTGGGGTGCTATCAAGCCTATGGGGCATGGTGCCCTCTGGCCCCTATTGTGCAACATGCATCATGGCCCCAACAGTGCACACATGCACATGCGCATGCTGACCCCTGAATCCTGCCCTGCTCTATGCTCTCCAGGGTCCTCTGCCCCACATGCCAGTGTGACCACACCCATGCCGTGCATCCCAGGGATGCATGATTGCCAAAGGCAGCGCATCTCCAGGTGAGGCATGCATTCCAATCACGTGGAGCTTGTGCACTACAGGGTGCTATTTTGGACTGCTTCATTGTGGAGGAAGTATGCTGCAGTGTTCAATGCCCCATTCACAGAACTGGAGCCAGGAAGAGCTAGTGAACCTGGTGGCCCAGGTGGAGCCCCCATGCTGCCAGCCTATTTGGACAGCAGCCCCTCGATAGACCCAGGACTGAGGTCTGGCAGGATGTGGCTGATGGCCTTGTACAGACAACTGGTATAGCGCACAAGGGAGCAGTGTCACCACCATTATGGGGACCTGTTGAGGAGGGACCTGGAGAGACTCAGGTTGCTGCAGGCGTGTGTCCAGAGGGGGGCCATGCCATGGCCAAGTAAGTGTGCTCCACCTGTGTCTGTGCACATCCAGTGTTCCATGGGGCTGGCAGGGCTGCATGCCATTCCATGGGGGTGGCACTATCACTGTGTGCCCTGTGGCCTGGCATTGCAAGTCACTGGGTGTGCTGTGCCACTGCTCTGTGGCCATGCCAGGCTGGGGTGCTCTCTGTGCTTGGGGGTAAGTGCAGTGGGCTCATAGTGTTGCTGTGTACTGATTTGTGCTTGTTTGTGTTCCCATCCTAGGCCCTAAAGACCAGAGAAAAGTCAGGGTGGTGGAGGGCGCCTGGCGGGCTGTGGCCTGGGCCCTTCAGCAGGTGCTGTAGGACCATGGGGAGGAGCTGCTGGACCAGCGTGCACAGTGCCATGGTGGGCAGGTAGGTGATGTGCATTCATACATTGTTGTGCAGGGTGGTTGGTGGGGGTTGGGATACAGCCTTGACCCCCTGTGCACTGAGCCATGGCAGCTGTGTTCAGCCTGCAGTGTACATGGCCCCGTGGGGCAGCTATTGCACATGTGTGGCAGCTGTTGGTGGGCTGTGGGTGTGTACAGCTGCCACCAGTGCTGCTGCAGTTCTGCTGCTGCACCATGCCACCTGCCTGTCACTATGTTGGTGGCTGGCCCTTGGGCGGCAGTGTCCAGTGCTTTGCACAGCTGTAGTATGCCGGGTCAGTGGCAGTTGTAGGCTCTTGCACTGCAGGTGGCCATGGTGCCACCCCAGGGGTGTGTGTCCCCACTGTCTGCTGCACATGGTGGGAGAGCTAGGGTGCCCTGGACATGCACTGATCACCTGTTCCTTCCTTTGCCATAGTTGTTCAATAGGGAGGTCGGCAGCCACTCTACAGCTGCCTCCTATGGCGCATCATCTCAGTCTCCACCACCACCATGGAGATGGTGAGGTTGATGAGATGGCTCCTGCTGCGGGGGCAGTGCAGAGGTCAGGATCAGCTGGCAGGGCGTGGCCACCCATAGGGGCCAATGTTACCATTCCTGCACCTGATCACCCTTCCCCTGCCTTTCCCATCCCATTGTATAGCCCTGTCCCCTGTCCCTCACCTACCCTGTTCCTGCTTTGTATATAGTTTCCCTGCCTTGTTCCCTGTTTTGTATTGTAAATAGTTATTTTATGCAGTTTGCTTTGCAAACCTATCTGTGTCTGTGTCTGCTTTGTGGCTGGCAAGTGGAGCCATGCTGCAGTGGTATGGTGAGTGGCTGTGTGGTGCACCTGTGTCATTCTGTGGGCTGTGCATGGTGGTGTTTTCCCATTGGTCAGTGGCTGTGCCCTGGGGTGGCCAAGGGCTGGCTGTTTGGGTGGTGTGGCATGTGTGTTGGGTGCCATGTACCAGGGTGGGGCTGGTTGTGGACTGGGTTGGTTAGGGAGTGATGTCCAGTGGGGAGTGGCCAGTGGTGGCCCATCCTTGACCATTGGTGCCACCTTTTCATACATCCACCACTCTGGTACTCATGGACAGGAGCTGGCTACATGCCCATGCTCCTTGGGTGGTGTTCCTTTGTGGGCCATCTGTGCCACTCAGCCTGGCTGCACCACCTCCCCAGTGACCACCCCCCATTCTCTGGTGCCTTGCTCCCTACTGTGCCTGTGGCTGGGCCACTTGTGCCTTAGCGCAGCTTCCTCGGCCCCTTGCGCATCCATCGTTACACTATTGCACATGTTGGGTTGCGCCCTGGAGCACCTCTGACTGTGCTCTGTCGCATCCATGCGATATTCAGTCATGTGCTGGAGCATGTTGCCATGTGCAACCTTTAAATATCGCACTCTTTGTGCCATGGCACACTGGATTTGCACTGCGCCAGGCTTGTGCTGGCATCTGGCACATTTCTGAATATCCCACCCATGGAGTCTAAACCATGGATTACTTGAGAAATTAGACATAGGAATAACTGTAAATTGGAATAACATAGCATTCTGGGATGGTAAGTTATTAGAACACTATATACTAAAAGCAATCAGTAAATATAAATATAGATTTTTTTTATTTTTTTTTATTTAGTTGTTTAACCAGGTATAGCACACTAAGCTGATAGCTTTTTTACAGGAGCGACCTGGAGCACAAGGAGGTTAAGTGACTTGCTCAAGGTCACACAGTATACCAGTGGAAGCTGTGGGATTCAAACCCAGGTCTGGTCTGCTGGATGTCACCAGATTTGCAGCTCAGAGCCTTAGACCACTGCACTATACTGCCTCCTTTATATAAAATAAATGAAGACCCAAATTAGAAAATGAGGAGAAATTAGTAAAATTAAGAATAAATTGAAATCAGAGACTAAAGAGAATAGAAATTTAAATACACAGAAACAGACTTAGATAAATGTTAATAATGTATACTTGTTAGCAAAAGACAAGTCTAAACCATACAAATATATTGTTTTGACCTATATTTCTACTAGAAGATGTTATAGAATAGGGGTTATGAACTTCCCAAGTTGTTATTATCAATGTGGAAAAATAGCAACATTCATAATCAGGTATGGGAATTTCTAGTAACATGTAAATGGTGGCACAGTACATGTAACATACTAGTCAGTATAATAAAAAAGATCATGCCTTTCACCTTTACAGTTATGATGCTTGATGACATCATAAATTTAAAGTTAATTAAAGAACAGAACACAATACTGGCCATAGGTACAATAATGTTTAAAGAATGATACTAGAACAAGTAAACTTTCCTGAGCTGGAAATATTAAATCATAATAAATGGAGGAATAACTTCAAAAAACACTAAGTTCAGAAAAACCTCACATGAATTATTTAGAGCCATGTGATTTAATTAATTAAACATATAGCTAAATTGTAATGCTGTTACCACCTCCATTAAAACTACCATAGCATAAATCAAATGTAATACTTATGTGAGAATATGCAACGTAAGAAGGCATTTATAGTTGACTATTTCCTTTTTCCTTGTTTTTTCCTTTTGATGTATGCACTATATAATATTGTGCTAATGACTATAAGAAACTATACACACTTTGTATAATAAAACTTCAATAAAAAATACTAGTTAAAAAATTGCAGTTGGGTCTTACTCTTTTCATGTTTCATGGCTAAAATTACTGAAATGCAGGGAGGTCATGTGGTGCAAAGGGAAGGTCCCATCAGCCTTTTCTTCTATTTACCTGTGTAGTTTGTAGGCATCAACAGTGATTGCTTCCATTGTACCCTCCTAATTTCATTAAGATTTAAATGTAGACAAAGTTACTTAGGTCTGGTGGGAAAACCTGCTTGACACCACTGCAACGGTCGCAACCCATCTCATGTAAGGTATCCTGGAATTTAATGTTTTCTTGCTAAAGCCTGCAGTAGTTACACTGTATCAGTCAGTGCTGTTGTCATCCTCTGCAGTCCCCATGTTTTTGTCTTGTGCTGGCCAAGAAACGTTTCAAGGTACAGTAAGTGCCCTGCTATTTTCTGTAGTTTAAAGTATATCAGAGTTAGATTAACATTATTTATATAATACTCCAGAAGATATGTAACAGAACTGACTGAAAATATAACTTCATCTGGCTTGTGCACATATGCATCATTAACTCCCATGATGCCTTGCATGAGTAGGGGCATGAACTTTACAATGGAGTAAAACAGGTTTTTACACCAGGGCAGAACAGAGAGAAGCAGCTCATTCATATCTAAATTAGGATGAAATTTGGGGGCTGCAAGACATGGAATCATTGTTCATGCTTACAAACTACATAGGTATACAGCAAATATGATGAGAGGACTTTCCCTTTAATCAGACTCACATTGATATTAAAAAGTATGTTGAATTCCAAACTATGTTTGCTGGATCCTAAGCATATCCCAGTAAGGACTAGAATAAGATCCAGCTTCAGTGCAGGCCAAGGTTCTGGAAATCAGAATCAACAACAGAATAATCTGGCACTTGTTTTAAGACCATAATTCTTGCCCCATAGCAGCATAGTGTGATAAAGAGCTGATCAAGCCAAACCAACATGGTCACCTTCTTTGAATGGTTAAACAGGGAACAAAGCCAGTTTTAAGCACCAGCAAACCCTACGGTCGCTGGTGCCCCCCAACCAGACCAGTGTACTTTAAACACATTTGTTTCCATAGACGCCATATGGCGTTGGAACCATCCTTTTCTAGATATGACCCGGAATGGCCACCGGGAACAAATGAGTTAAGCATTTTAATTTGTTTTAATCTTATTACCTTCTTAAGACAGCAACAAAGGGCTGTGCAGTTCCTTCTGATGTGGCATCATGAAATGCCTCACCAAGCTGTGACCCAGTCAATAAGAGGCAGATTGGCAGGAATGGATGGGATGGGAAGAACAGTTCCAAGGAGTAACACTGCTGTCTCCTCATAAACAAAATTAAACATACCACTGGGTGTACTGAAAAAAAATAAAATGATGTGCATATGGGCTACAGTCAAACACATGGGGTGAAGATCGGCCAAGTAGGAGTCCCCATGACTTCACTAATCCTGTTGGGGGCCACCAAAACCCTAAAGCAGGCCCTGTAAGGGAGGTGGACAGGGGTGGGCCATGGATATAGTCTAACTGGAGTTAACAATGCATTTAACTCTTTGGCACATTCATTTATTTAGGAAAGTGTTACTAGGAAAGACTTACTAAGTTCAGGGTTTTAAATAATTGATTAGCAGTTTTTTTCTTGGGACTATACCAATTGTACAGAAAGTATTTATATATATTTTCTAGAAGTGCTGTGTTTGTTAAACACAGTGAGGCAAGAGCTATACATTTTCACAAAGATTTAGCACTTTTATAAGCAAAACGCTAAACAATTTTTAGAGTTAAATAAATCCCTGAAGTTAATAACAAGTCTTTTCCAGATATGTCCTAGTGGATGGAGAAAATGGGAAGAAATAAATACAATACAATACTATACAATGTAATGCAATGCAGCACAATACAATACAATACAATGTGATGCAATACAATATGATATGGTACAGTACAATACAATGCAATATGATAGGTTATAATATGATATGATACGATACAATACAATATAATTCAATGCAATACAATTCAACACAATCTATTACAATACAAAACATAAAATGAAAATGGTTCACAAAAAATGACAATGCATAAATCCACTATAGAAAAGAACACAAACAACAGTGACAATTATTAAAAATACATCTGCAAAAGTATGTGATGTGCAAATGTACAACTTAGAAATGACTTGAGGGATGAAGTCAGAGATGCGTGGGGGCTCAAGTGCAGGATCAGGTGTGAGAGGTTGGAGTCTGGCTCAGAGCTTTCAGGAAAGAGGGGGAAGAAGCAAAATAGATGGCAAGAGGAAGATGACTAAACCAGAGACAGCACAGCCCATAAAATAATTTAGACTAACCAGCAGAAGATTTGACCCTAGGGATAGAAGAGGCATGAGTGCCAAAAACAGAAGGAGGAGAAGGAGAAAGAGGATGAAAGGAAAGTGAGAAGGGAGTTGAGAAATCAAAAGAAAGACCACAACTGATAATAGGAAGATATAATGAGAGAGTCATCCAACTTTAAGGAGGGTAGAGAGAGAGGAGTAGAGGGAGCGGTTGTGGTTGAAAGGAGAGCAGTGAAGGGCAAAACATCAAAATGAATGATTGTACAGGGGTTTGAGTCTGGCATGTACACATGACATGCTTCTGGATAAAGTACACCAGTGTGGTACGCATGAGGTATACACAAGGGGGATTGCTAACTGGCTTTGAGGAAGAAAGCCCTGGTGAGACACCACCTGGTTGTGGCTGAAGGACACTTCTCCAAGTGAAGAGGTGTTGGTCAGATTCCTGGAGTTCTAGATTCAGAGTATAGAAATGTAAGGTTGGGCAGGGGGGAGGAACAGAGGTGGGACCTAAATACCATGTGGGCTCCTCTTGCTGCAGTGGAGGAGAAAAAGACCTGGGTGTCATAATAGACAGGAAGATAAATCATGGCAAGTCATGTCTGGCTGCTATCAACATGGCCAGCAGAATGCTGAGGTGCACTGAACGGAGGTGACCAGCAGAGTAGGAGAGGTATCCTCCATTTTTACATGGCCCTGGGCAGACTCCACCTGGAGTACTGCCTGCAGTTCTGGGCTCCTCACTACAAAAAAGGACACTGAGGCAATAGAGAGGGTGCAATGCGGTGACTCCAAAATAATCAGAGGTATAGAAGACCAAAGCTATAAGGAGATGCTGGTGGCCCTTCAGTATGTTCAAGCTGGAGAAAAGGAAGCTGTGAGTGGACATAATCTGTTGTTCACATACTCAGTGCTATCAGCAAGATTAAAAAGACAGATATTTGAACTGGTGTTCTCCAGCAAGAAACACAGACACACCCAGAAGCTCAAAGGTAGTAAATTCAAAGGAATGTTAGGAAGCACTTCTTCTCTCAGAGGGTGGTGCACCAGAGCAACAGTCTACAAGCAGAGGAAATGGGCATAAGACAGTACAGGACTTCAAAATAATCCTGGACACATTTCTGCTTACTTAGAGGATCACTGGACCCTTTACATTAGTACATGTTAGCACAGCATGCTTATTCATGTCTGCATAAGAAGCAGGGGGTGCACATCATGGACCTTATATTACTATGTCTGAAAGGGGCAGTGATGTTCTTAGGGGATAGCGTTTTCCAAAATTAAATCATAAAGAAGGGTTTGTAAAACTCCATTTTGGCTGACACTGCAGACATTAGGTGGCCTGTGAAAGTAATAGGTGGTACTTTGCTATTTAGCTAGAAGAAATAATGATTCTGGAGTGTGGTCATTTTTTCCATTAATGTTCTTTATTTTCATGTCTCATCAGATGTTGGGCTGGATAGTCAATCATGTGTCGAGAGAACTTGTGTGTTTTAACCTTTGATGATTGGGTGACACTAAATTAGACTAACTAAAAGGTAGTCTAACTTGTATGCACAAATGTCACACCTTGTGGCAATTTAGGAGCCACTTGTATCAAACAAATGATGTATGCATAACTATATGATGCATGTGTCATTTTCTGTTTGCTATAAATCAAGCAAAACTGCCTCAAAAGGAGGTGCTAACTGTGAAAATATATTGCATGTGATCGCATGCATCTGGAATATTACAGGGCAGCAGGAATGCAACCGAATGTCCTACAGCAGTGCAGCTGAAAATCCAGCCCACAATATTTATAGTCATATATTGTCATTCTAACCCAGTTTTTCTTGCCTACATATCTATTTAAAAAAAGTCTTGTCACTTGTTGGAGCATTAGAGTTTATTTTATAATTTTATTTTTTTACTAGCTTTTTGATAAATTCACATGATTCATTATCTAAATCATTATAACGAAAAGGGCATTATTACTGATTAATTGATCAGTTTAGTACTCACAGTATTACAAGGTTCAGAGTTGGGATCATACAACAAAGTTAACAGATCAGAAACAAAAAAAAGGAAACCTATTGACCTCGAGTGACAGTATCAGATAAGAGAATGCACTCCTATTACTAGCTCAGGTACAAAACTAGCAGTGAGACAATTAAAGAAAATGATGGTTTACAAGATCATTCTCCATGGTTTATTCCATGGCGAATCTAGACATGGGCTGTTGGACAAAGCTCAGGTTAATCTAACACAGCTGGGGAAGCATGAATCATTTTTCTGGGTAGGATAATCTTGGTAAGGTTGTTTGTTGCTTTCATTTTTGGCTGATCTAGTAGTCAGACTCCACTTGAGCCTTTGCTAAGTATTGAACCAGTGACGCTGAGTTCCAAAGACAGCAGCTCTGTCACTCAGCTAAATAAAGAATTTCCCCAAGCCTGAAAAGGGACCTGAGTATTAAACGTTTTCATACATTACAGCCAAGCACCATTATATCTTCTTGTACTGCTATTGCTGGCCACTAGATGGTTCTTCTCACAGTGTGTTTTTTACGTGCAGTAAATACCAGCAGTAGCCATGCACTTGAATTGTAGCACCTATTTGGAAAGCATCCTTTCACAGTTGCACTTCATACTTTAAAACCATTAGAGAAACAATTCCAATGTTCATATGGACAGCGGGCAAATACTGATCTGACAAAACTGCTGACTGCCTAATGCAAGAATATATTTGTCACATGCAATGAGCCAACTTGTTAATCTCATGCCAGTGGCAATGAATTAGAACAGAATGATACAGAACTTTAGAAAGAGAGTCTTATTTGATCTTTTATCAAGCATGGGGTACAAGTACACTCATACACAGAATCATAATACTGTACCTGTACACACACAGATATAAACATAATCCCAACATTCTTTGCTAAAAATAACCTATCCTAGTAATGATCAAACATTATGAAATAGGCATAAAAAGTCCAGAAACGTGATTAGCTGAGGAACTCAGACCCCAGTACTGACATCCTAGCACAAACAATATGTGAGCTTACTGACCTATTTGCATTAAGCTGGCATAGTTGTGTCAGTACACCTCAGTTCATTTACTTGTATTAAAAAAAATAGGCAACATCTGCATCTACTTGCCAAACAGTACATTTACAAGTGCTCAATAGGAATGTTTTTCCATCTCTCCTTTTTAAACCTTTTTTTCTCATTTATACTTATTTAATTTTAAATCTATTTTTATTTATCCTGATGAACAGGTAAGTGAATGAAATAAGTACATTAGCTGGGATTTGAACCCAGGATACCCTGGATTACCATTCAGTTGAAATACCAACTGTACCACCATGGCAACCAGAAACCTAGGACTCCCAGAAGCATCTTACTCTTTTTTTAACACACAACTTGGTGCTGAACAGATAATTATAATTTTTATTTCCAAAGGTGCTGTGTGCATCTACTGTATATGGAACTCAAATGAACAGAAGAGAGAAAGAAATAAGTGCCTTAGCTGGGATTTGAACACAGGTTGCCCCGAATACCATTCCATTGCTCTACCAGCTGCACCATAAAAAGGGCAATAGAAACCTGGGACTCCCAGAAGTAGCTTACTCTTTCTCAAATACGTTGATGAAGCAGGGACAGGCACAAGACACTAAGATGTTGTGAAAGGTGGTAACAAACTCTGTTGAATCAGAAATAGGTGAATTTCCTAGTTTAAGGATGGGGAGGTGGACTGGTTAGGGGTCAAGAAGGTAGTACATTTCTGTACTTTCCAGAAGCTAATATGGGATTTAAGACTGCTCTGAAAGTTGTAGATGAAGTAAGTTGATTTGGCTTCCCTGGTGGCCTTACTGCTGGCATTACATAAAGTAGTTGTTTCTTTGTCAACAAGTCCTTGAGCGAGTCTCAAAAGCTTTGTGGAGATGCCAAGCTGAATCAAAAGCTTTGAGCACATGAATGACCTCTGCAGAGATCCAGAGAAGGTGGAATTCATGGAAATAAAAGCTACAGAGAGAGGCATGCTGGTCCCATGTTGCAATGAATTTGGCCATGAAAGAGGTTACAGCTTTCTGTCTGTTGAATTATCCTGCCTGCTCTGTTTCTTCTATTGAAGCTGGTAGCCTCGTGGGGCCTTGGGTTCTCTTCTGGGCGTTTTCCTTGATGGATGTGTGGCAGCTAAGGCCCTCCACGTCTCCATGACCCCCCCAAACCGAATCTATCCCCACAGGACTCCTAGTCAGGCTGCCAGGTGCGAGTAGCCGCCGACCAGTCTCAGGACGCGGGGAGATCAGGCCTTGGTTTCTTTTGCTCTGAATTTAAAAAAAAAAAAAAAAGCCCTCCCTGGTCAATCAATCCACTCAGGTCCCTCCCATAGCGACCCCAGTAGGTTGTTCTTCCTGGTTTTTCTCCCCATGGCTGCCCCGGCCCCCTTCCATAGCAGGCCTCGGCACCAAAATTCTCCGCTTTTTGTTGTAGGGGTCCTCCCACAGCACCCCTCCACTCAGGCGCTCCCGGGGCAGGGTCCGTCCAGGACTCAGACGGGGACACATATATATATATATATATATTGAAAAAAAAAAAAAGAGAGAGAGGGGATCAGGGTGTGGTCGTCTTTTAAGTGTACCTCTCTCTAATTTCAGATGGTAAAGGCCAAGAAGTGTTCCGCGTGCAGCGCTAATCTCCTCCCCCAAACCCCAGGGCCCCTATGCGCTGCCTGCCTCCTGGAAGATGACCTTTCTTCGCTGAAGAGGACACCACCTCTGGCCCCCAACAATCCCGGACCCAGCAACTCGACGTGGATGGACCCGGGTTCCCTCTTGATCCAGAACCAACAAGCGGTGGTGGCCATGATGGACAGCCAACAGAACTTCATGCTCAAGATCATGGAGAAACTGGAAACCCTCACCCAGAACAGGGTAAGGCCTCCCAACCCGGAACCCGGCAAGACAAGGGGCCTACCAGAGGAACCGCCCATCCCCGAGGACACCTGCCTGGTCGCCCCACAGGACGGCACACTCGAGGACGGGCAGAGAGATGACGCAGGAGGAGAAGAGGAGGAAGATGGGGCAGAATTGGACACAGAGGAGATGGAACTACAGGCAGCTCCTTCCCTGACCTCTAAACTATGCTCGTTCGACACTATCCCGGGGCTCATGAAGATGATCAAGGCCACCATGGGGTTAGGCACCGAGGACCCCGAAGAAAGTAAGCCTGAGTTGAAGCTCGATCCAATGATCCAGCTTAGACCCACAACCACAGAGACTTTTCCAGTATGTCCAGCCATTGAGAACATCTTCAGCACGGAATGGCAGTCCCCCGAACCGGGCAGGATGCCGAACCGTAGAAACCTGGACAGAATGTACCCTGTACAGGGTGAGAAATCGGACATTTGGTGCAAGGCACCCACCATTGACCCTCAAGTGGCAGCCCTGAGCAAGAAGACTGTGCTTCCATGCGGCACCATAGCCCTCAAGGACCCAACAGATAAGAGGATCGAGGATATGCTCAAGAAGACTTTCGAGACCGAGGGAACCACCACCAAGGCAATGACCACCGCCATCTACACAACTTGGGCACAGATCCGCTGGCTCGAGGAGCTCCAGGAGCAGGCCACCCCTACATCTAGGGAGGCAGAGCTACTGGAGTGCACCTTGGATGCAGCCAAATATCTGGCTGATATGGTGGTAGACTCGCTACGTCTTCAGGCGAGGGCCACCGCCATCATCAACCGGGCCGTAGGGTGCTGTAGTTGAAACTCTGGGACGCTGATATGGAATCTAAGACTTTATTACAAAATTTACCTCTCAGGGGAAAGCATGTCTTTGGGGAGGGACTACAGGACTACCTAAAGCAAAAGGAGGAGGGCAGGGACCTCCTCAGGAACAGGACCAAGCTCTCTTATCTGCCTTTCTCTAGATGGAGGTTTCGGGGTGGGAACAAGCTTGGCCAACCCCGCAGGGACACCCCTTTCGAGGTAGAGGCTCCCCCTCCAGCTCCCACGGCCCATTCCTTCAGAACTACCAGCCCACTTCCTTCAGATCCCGGGGACAAAGATCCGGAAGTTGAAGTAGAGGCTTCAGGGGAAAACAGTGACTGCCCACCGCCGGAAACTCATGGTCAGGCCCCGTACCCACCTGTGGGGCAAAGGCTAGCCCTGTTTGCCCACCGCTGGGCGTCCACCACTCGGACGGGTGAGTGCGGGCGTAGTGTCAGGGATCGCCGTGAGCTATCACGCTCATATCCCCCACAGATTTGTGTCATCCCTGTGTCCAGGAGGAGAGCCTCCCCTCATCAGGTCCAGCGGATTCTAGCACAGCTGATCCAGAACAGGGCCATTCAGCCCGTCCCGGTACCAGAACAGGGAATGGGAATGTACTCCATTTTTTTCCTGGTACCCAAGAAAACCGGGGAGCTCAAACCCATTCTAGACCTGAAGCAGCTGAACCGACACGTGGTCCCACACCGGTTCAAAATGGAGACCATTCGATCCACCCTTCAATGCATCAGGGTAGGCGACTTCATGACGTCCATCGACCTGAAGGACGCCTACCTCCACATCCCCATTATCAGAAAACACAGGCAGTTCCTTCGCTTTCACATCCTAGGCCACCACTTCCAGTACAAGGCACTTCCCTTCGGGCTGTCATCAGCCCCGAGAGTCTTCACCAAGGTTTCCATAACCCTGGTGGCCAGACTCAGGGAACAGGGATTGGACATTATCCCGTACCTGGACGACTGGCTCATCCGCGCCCGCTCCGAGGACCAGGCGCGAGCACACACGGAACTCACCTTACAGGCCCTCGAGGACCACGGCTGGGTGGTGAATCGAGAAAAGAGCCACCTCAGCCCCACCCAACAGATCGAACATCTGGGGGCCCTCATCAACTCGGCCGAAGGCTGGGCAAAGCCGTCTCCGAGCCGAGTCCACAACCTAAGGGAGCTGGCGCGCGAAATGAAGGCACGCAGCCACACCACGATGGGGAAAATAGCCCAACTGCTGGGTTGCATGGCCTCCTACATCGACCTCGTGCCCTGGGCCAGGTGGCGCATGCGTCCACTCCAGAACTATGTCCTGTCTCGGGGGGCACCGAGTGAACACAACCTCCAGTGCGTGGTGCCACTGCCTCTAGCGGTAAGATCATCCCTGGCATGGTGGACAACAGAAAGGAACCTATCCAGGGGAGTCCCACTGGAACTTCCTCACCCAGTCCCCATAGAGACAGACGCCAGTCTCTCGGGCTGGGGTGCCTGCCTGGGGGACACAACAGCACAGGGAATATGGTCTCCAGCGGAGACGCAACTCTCATCAACATCCTGGAGATGAGAGCCGTGTCCCACGCCCTGAGGGCGTTCAGGCGTCTAATACTGGGTCGCTCGGTCCTGATACGGTCCGACAACCAGGTGACGGTGGCATACATCGCAAAGCAAGGGGGAAGCAGAAGCAGAGCCATGATGAGGGAAATGGCAACGGTGCTCAACTGGGCACAGACACACCTCTCACACCTGGGCACAGTCCACCTTGCAGGAAAACTGAATGTCCGAGCAGATTGGCTCAGCAGACAACAAGTTCACCCAGGAGAATGGAAGTTGCACCCGACTCTATTCCAGATGATCCAGGCGACATGGGGGCCCATGTCCATGGACCTCATGGCATCATGGGACAACGCCCAAGTCGACAGGTACTACTCGGGGTTCAGGGACGCCCTCTCCCAGGGAACGGATGCCCTGTCGCAAACCTGGAGGCGGGAGTACGCTTACATTTTCCCGCCACTCCCCCTAATTCCACAGGTCCTGACCAAGGTCCGGGAGTCAGGCATCAGGATCATCCTAGTGGCCCCCAACTGGCCACGCAGGTCCTGGTTCATGACAGTCAGAGAGATGTCGCTAGCCAGCTTCCGGATACCCTATCACCCGGACATGCTGACACAGGGGCCGGTCCTCCACCCGTTCCCGTGGACCCTAAAGCTCACGGCTTGGCTCCTGAGAGGAGGAGACTGAGGGCAATGGGGTATCATGAGTCGGTCATCGGTACCCTACTTCAATCCAGACGGGCTTCCACCACATCCACATACGAGAGGCAATGGGCCATCTTCTCGCAGTGGTGTCAAAGAAGGGGGTCGGTGCCCGAACAGTCCGACCTGGCCACCATACTACTATTCCTCCAGCAAGGAGTGGACAAGGGTCTGGCCCCCTCATCCCTCAGGGTACAACTGTTGGCCATAGGGGTGGCCATAGGCCTCGTGGAAGGGTATCTGCCGGGAGCGCACCCAGACGCCATACATTTCTTGAGGGCGGTAGAGCTCCTCCGACCGAGGTCCAGACCAGTCATCGCCCCGTGGGACCTCCCCCTGGTACTGGGATCCCTCAAATCGGCCCCATACGAACCACTCCTAGAGGCAGACCTCTTCTGGGTTGGCCTCAAAACTGCCTTTCTGGTGGCCATCTGCTCGGTCGAAGAATCGAGAACTTAGGCGCCTATCTTGTGCTGAGCCATATACGGTTTTCACCCCGCAGGGGGTCAGCCTGAGAACAGTGCCAGCCTTCCAACCGAAGGTCTCGACCAATTTTCACAGAGAGCAGCCCATCGAGCTGCCCACCTTTCCACGCGACCCCACACAGGGCCATGGCGGGGCCCCCCACCACCTGGACATTGGGTTGGTTCTCTCGGTCTACTTGGCCAGAACCCGCCACATCCGCAAGACGGAGAGGCTGTTCGTCATCTCGAAAGGGCAGAGGCAGGGTTTTTCAGCCTCCAAAACCACAATCACCGGATGGCTAAGACGGGTCATCCAGAATGTGTACACGGCAAACCTGATGACCCCACCGCAGGGGATCAAGGCCCATTCCACCAGAGCGGTTGCCACCTCATGGGTGGAGAGAGCCTCTGTATCCTCGGAAGACATTTGTAGAGCGGCCACCTGGAGCTCCTTACGCACATTCACCAGACACTACAGGCTGGAACAGCTCCAGGCCATCCGGCCCTCCTTAGCAACTCAGGTTCTGGCAGCAGCTTCTACGACCGGCCACTCCAACTCACTCGTCTCCCACCCGGGGTGCTAACTGCTTCTTATCTCCCATGAGGTAATGTCTGGAGTGCCATGGATGCCAACCAATCACAATGGGTGTTTACTCAGCTGGTAAAGGTGATTGTGTTGGTTGGCATCCATGGCACTCAAAACCCTCAGGAAGTGGTCGGTGACCGCCCAGGGACAAGAAAGGGTCCTCACAAAGCACCCTAGGGGCAGGTGAGATTTTTGTTCTACTATCATGATCAGTCGAACTCCTGGGTTCGAGATTAGACTGTAAATAATAGGAAATAAATACAGGCCGCTGGCCTTTCTTTATACCACGTCGTGGTAGGCCTCCTTTGTGTATACTGGCTGTATCCGTACTGTATGTTTCTTCTGTCTTGTACTAACTAACCTTATTTCAGCTATGGAAGATTCAAACTGGAGAGCAGGGGTTTCTGGGACCTGGATATACTGGAAATCTGATCTGGGTCATGTGCATCACTAGCCTATCAGGTGGGCTGTAACCCCATGAGGTAATGTCTGGAGTGCCATGGATGCCAACCAACACAATCACCTTTACCAGGTGAGTAAACACCCATTATATCAGTGGATAATGTGAGTGTTGACCAGTCAGTGTCTTGAAAATTGTCTAGCAGGGAAGGGAAATCCAGAAACTTGAGCAACCTAGACTAGGCAAGCTTTGGTGGGGCTTTAATGTGGTGGACCTTAAGAATGCAGTAGACCATGTGATGGATGGTCACTGAAACAATCTGTAAGTTGCCAGTGAAAGTAACACAGTTGGGGTGGCAGAACAGGACCCTTTCAATAAGAGATTGATTTCAGCAGTTGGGGTGGAGATGAGTGGGCATGGTAATGAACTGCATGAGATTGAGGGACTTAATTTGTTGGATGGTATTTAAATATTTCTGGCTATGCGAATGAGATGATTTATCTTTAGATCCCCAAGGTTTAAGAGTTCACCTGAAGCTCAAAGGGAGGAAATGTCTGACAGGGTGACAGAACAGGAGTCAGGAATAGCTTTGGAGGAGGAGTAAATGCCACTACTGAAATTGGGAAGTGAGCAGGTGAGTGAGCCCACACAGGATGCGTTCATGGAAAGAAAGGATTGCAGAATAATTCGCAACATCACAGTTAAGGCTTTGGCATATATATTTATTTTAGTCTTTAGTAACCAGGTAATGCCCACTAGGCACAAGTGCCTGTTTTCTGGGGCGACCTGGGAACACTGGGCGGTTAAGTGACTTGTTCAGAGTCACACAGTATGCAAGTGGAGGTTGTGAGAATTAAATCCAGGTCTGGTCTGCTGGATGTACCAAGCTCATTCACAGTTCATTACTCTAACCTCTATGCTATAATGCCAGCCCAATTCTACCACCACACCTTCCACACTCCTGTCTGTCAACTATGCAACCAGAGAGTCTGAATTTCATATCAGTGACTCAGATGGAGAATCAGGTTTCTTTAATGATCAGGACATCTGGATTGATTTGTGGGGTGTACATCCTTAGCTGGCCAAGCCTGGGGATTGGACTCCCGATGTCTAAATGAAAAATATTCAGCTCTTTGGCAAGGGTGGGGGATGGGAAAGAGAAGGGCCAAGATTTAGTTCAACACTGTCCAGCAACAGTAACAGAAGGGTTGTGAGGATAATAGGGGTGTAAGACTTGCGTTTACAAACAGGTACTCAGGAAGAAAGGGGAGCGAGGTGAGGTTAAAGGGAAAGATCAAAGGAGAGCATCAAGACTGAGAGAATGGGAGAGGAGACCAGAGTAAATGAGAAAAGGGAGAGGTGATGAAAAGTTAGAGCATGTAAGAGGGTAATGGGGGGATGGTTGGGAGTATGACAGAGGAAAGAAGGGATGAAGGAGAGGAGTAAAAGGGATAGAGGAGGCAAAATGAAAATGGAGGAGTGAAGTATAGTCAGTAAAAACTGGTGAGGACTAGTAGACAGAAGGGCCTCCATAATATGGGCATGGATTTAATGTTGGGAAGTGCTAGGAACTACACCTAGGGGCAAGGAATTTAGGTCACACATAAACCTTGTGTCCCCTTCAAGAGTAGACACCACCGCTGAGGAAAAGGACCTATCGGGAATTGTGAACTATGAGCTAAAGCCAGACAGGCAGTATGCTGCAATAGTCAAGAAAGCAAATGCAATACTGGGATGCAGAATGAGGGGGTATGAAACAGGACAACAGGGGTGATCCTCCTCCCTGTACAAGGCTTTAGTTTAACCACACCTGGTAGTTCACATCACAGAGTACAGAAAGGACATTGGAAAGATCAAGATCAGCCCACATGGGGCCAATAGGTTAATAAGTTACTTAGGAGACAAGAATTACGAGGAGCGAATGAACATACCTGTACTCAACCTTTTTAGACCAGATGAGGGAAGGCTGAGTGGGGACGTAATCTTGGTTTTCCAAATACTAAATTGGAATGACAGGGTGGAGTGTAGAGAGATTTTTTAACTCATTGTTACGTTCGCTTGCACGCATGCACAAGGAACGTTTTGGAAGAGTAGCACACTTGGAGGTGTGCCTCTCCCATCCAATGCACTGCTCCCTTGAGCAGGCGTGGAGGTCCTGCACCAATGGGTGCAGGAGCTCAGTGTTGTTCCTCTGCTTCAAAGGAAACACCGCTGCCATACTGAGCGCTGCTATCGGCCCCCCTCACGTCACCGCTGCCCCTGTATGCTCGCCCCCACAGCTTTGGTGCCACAAACTTTGTTTGCTGGACGAAGTGCCCAATCCCCGTTGGCTCCACAGCCTCCCAAACCATCCTGCTGCCACGCTGAGGCCCACCCAGCGTGGCAAACATGGCTCTGCTGTTTACTGGCAGGGGTGCCCAATCCCCGTCGGCTCCTCGGCCTCCCGCATAGTTTGCCGATGGGGGTGCCCAATCCACCGTCGGCTCCTCACCCCCCCAGTCATCTTGTGCCATGCTGAGCCCATCCCAGTGTGGCAAATGGTCCACGTCATCTTTTTTTTTACACCTGTTAAAATAAAACGGTCCCACCAGCGCATCTCACAGCCCCTCCCACAACCTGCACCCACCCACTGCGCACCAACCTCCCCACATGCCCCCCACCATATACTTACCTCCGGACTCCGGTGCGACGATCTTCGGTGGACCGGGAACACGTCTGCACTCTTCAAAGGCGACAGGAAACCGAGGAAATGCCGGTAAGCTGTATAATGGGCTAGATGGGGTGTTTCAACATTATTGCATATCTCAGTCATTTTTTGGAATTTTTGCACCAAATTTTCAACATGTGACACTGTTCATTAGCAGAGGTTTTAAAATGGCAATGTTGAAAATTTGGTGAAAAAATTCCTAAAAATGAATGTTTCTGGTGTCGTTACTGTCGCCAGTTACCTTTCGTAGGTTTGCAATTTTCAATATTTCCACTCCAGATTTTCAACATTGGCATTTTACCACACTTCCTTATGAGCAGTACAGCTGTCATTTTTCACATCCTGCCCAAAACGTGTTTCCGCCTATGTAGCACACAATGGGGTTAACAAAAAGGTCATGCTGACAATTTATTGTGCAAATACCAGCAATCGCACAGGGCATTAGGGTAAAGCACCATACATGCCAATCACCACTGCAAATACCTGCAAGCAAACGTTCGGCATTGACAAATGCTTGTTATGTGCAAGCAGAACTAGAAAACATGCCTAACAACATGGTGAGGGTGGAGTATAAGGGGAATGATTAGAAAGCATTACTTCATATAGAGGGTGGGTAGCATGTGGAAAAGACTGCAAGTTATAGAAATTTGCACTGTTAAGGTTTTCAGAGCAGAACTACATAGGTCCCTGAGAGGGAATGGTATGGAGGGGTACACAGAATGAGAGTAGGATTAACATTCTGTTAAGCGTGATGTGTGTCCATTAGAACTGTGAGGAATTTTCAAATTCATTTCCTCCAGGATTCCACAGAATTTTGGAAAATTCTACCTAATTCCACAGAATGCCACTGGAAGCGGAATTCTGAAATTCGGAAAACAGTTGTGGCTTTTTATTGAAAATGTGAATAAGTAATTCACAATTTACATATACCATGGATTAGTGTTCTGCAGTTTATGTTAGTCACAAATAAGGCACAACAAGGTGTATGTTATGCAAGCAATAAGACACGATGAGGTGTGCGTTATCTCCTGATAAGAGCACGCCCAGGTGCGTTGTTAGGCACGAGGCGCTTGTGCCGAGTGCCTTATGCACCTGAAGTGCTCTTATCAAGATGATACCTCCTATTCTTGCTTATAAATGGGCACAAAATTTTAAAGAGAGATTTTAATAAAGTTAGTGCAGTTTGAAAAGTAAGATGCAATTTATTAATTTATGTCTTTTTTTCTCACTTTGAAGAAAATAGTCCCTTTTACTGTCCCTGTATTGAACATTTTAAAAGTAATTTTAAGATATTAGGGAATGTGATGCCATGTCTGTTTGTCTGTCTCTTGTCTTCACAGTATTTCTTTTTTATTTATTTATTTGGAAGGTGTTGACAGGGAGCAATCCAGAGGATCAACAGAGGGAGACATGCTAGTTTTTTGCGACTTGCTTCCAGGCAACAGTACCCCCAGCACTCGCCACTAAGCACACATGCAGAGATGGGCAGACAGCATATTTTTGTTTAGTTTTATTTTAAATAAATGGTATTGATATGTTTTTGTTCAGTTTACTGGAGCGTCATCTCTGTGGTGCTGCAAGCGTGTCTCTTTAGAGCCATCATAGTAAATGGTTTTTGCTTCCTACTTCATGATCGTACTAGTGAAATAGGAAGGAGAGGCTTCCGCTGTGGTGTATGTCTGTATTTTTGGTACTGCTAGTTTTTTTTTTTTACTTTAGTTTACTTTTTGTGGGTAGCTGGTAGCAGCGTGTCCCTCAGGAGCCGCCGTAGGTTGTGGTTTCCTGCTTCGCGATTCGTGTAAGCGTGAGGAAGATAACGAAAGTAATTTTTTGGAAATGTTTTTGTTTTGTGGTTAGAGTAATGCACTCGTTTTTACACGAGGACTTATGGGGAGTTGCAGGTGTCGTAGAAGGGAGAGGAGTTACGGGAGGGGAAGCGAGTTTAATGCAGTATGGTTTGTGCAATTTTTTTAGCAGTGGAACTGAGAGCTGTTATTCTGAGAAGCAGTGAGTATTTCATTTTGTACGTTAAGATACCATGGACAGTCACTGGTATCCATGAGTTCTGTGTTTGTTCCATTGTGTGGCTCAGTGCAGCTGGTGTGTTTTTGTCCAGCTATGATTATAGTTCAGCGCTGAGGAGCTGTACTGGCCAGGAAGAGAGTGGTGACATGGATGGATTTTGTTGTGTGCTGTGGTTTGCATGGCACAATTAGTGCCGGTTGGCATGATACATCCTGATAAGGACACGGCTGAAAACAGCTTTCAACCAATCAGGATGATTGATTTCTTTAGCCCATTTTATAATTTGTAATAACGTCATGCCTCGGGCGGTGGAAGCATGAGGCCACAGGCCAAATGTGTTCAACACCCAAAAAGTAACTTTATTACACAATAACACACAGCCCTGGAGTGCCTTATTGTCATTATACAATGGCTCGTTTATTAACAAAGAAAAAAAATTAATAAAATGTTTTAAATAGTTTTTTTCTTTAATTTTCTGATGTAGAAGTACATCTTTTGGAAAAAAAGTCCACAATTTCTTATTTCCCCACTAGGTGATATTGCTGCTATGCACTGCTTGATTTCTCAGTCACAGCAGGTGTCATGATATGTACTATGTGTCTTTAGAAAGGCTTCTCATTGTTATGCTGTTCTTCCCAACTCAGGTCATCTATCCATAGTCTTTAGAAGACAGCATCCCATCAGTATATGCAGAGCGGACGTGCTGAATTTAAACAGCATGGACATTTTTAACTGTGGCTCTCAACATTGGGAAGGGCCATGCTGAACTGTCCTCATGCTTGCAGGATCACAGGAATGAAAGTGCTGTTTCAACTTTGATGTGGAAGCAGCTGGGCAGTGCTGAGGTGAAAGTGGCAATGATGACAATTATTTTTTTTTAATTAAATACAGCAAGTCAAAGTGGACAAGGGGAAAAGTGGGACAGTGCTGAGGCAGAAGTGGAGCATGGTACAACATTGATGAGCTGGGAAACAGCAGGATACTGGTGACTGCTGTGAACGCTGTTAAAACTCATGGAGTTTTTTTAACTGCTATGTAACTAGAGATAGTTTATTAAGGAGGGTGGTTTTGTACACCGGACGAGAGCGATCAGTATTGACAGGGGAGTATGAAGCTGCATTTGATTGTACTTCATAGCTGAAGCTTTTTAGAGTGGCAGTAACTTGTGGAGTGGTGGGATGATTTCTGACTGTGTTGTCAAGTGATGTGTGTGCCTGGACTTCATACAGTGATGTTATTGTCTGATAACATCACTGTTGCAGGGTACACTGACCAGTCATATTACTGGAAATTTTCTTACCATTGTATAATTTGTGGTTTACCATGTAACCAGCCTCTCTTTTCATTCAGCCTGAGAGTGGTTACTAAAGGGCTCTCAAAGGGTTCAATCTGAATGGAGAATTGTCCTCTAGCAGGGAAAGTTGCTTGGAGACATGATGTCTGAGTGTTTGTGAACAGTGTTTGGACTCAGCTAGAAGCAGAAATCTCTACAAGGAATACGCATGGCCCTGCCCCCTCCCAATTGTCAATAAAAAGGGGAGACAAGCACAAGAGAGGGAGTTCAATTGTAGCCCCAATGGTAGTCCAGCTCTCCAGCTGCAACTGAGTCTGGGGGTCTGCAGGCCTAGAAATGGTAGCAGGGTGCATGGGTCAGAGTAGCACTGGCCTCCTGACAAAGTCTTTGGAGGAAAATTAGTGTGGCACAGTCAGGAGGATGGAACATCCCAGGATGTTGCCTCTTGGATCCAAAAGATCGAGACCAGCATGGCACCTCCAGGAGTGGTGAAGGGCCACCCCATAAGGGCGGTCACCTGGATCCATGAGGATCTACTCCTGCAGTGAATGGCTTGAAAGAGAGGTCACGCTTGAAAGAGAGCACATTTATATGTAAGCCTTGCATTAAAGATGCTCTGAGAAAACAGTAGAAAATCTAGGGGTAGTATTGTGAAACACCCTGGCACTGTAGTTGAATGCCATTAGGGGTTGGAACCTAGTTGCTTAACCTTGCCTTGTGGCTAACATCAATTCACTAATTTGATACTTAAGCGAAATCCTCCTCT
The DNA here is from genome assembly GCA_016271365.2 of Neoceratodus forsteri. NCBI lineage: Eukaryota > Metazoa > Chordata > Ceratodontiformes > Ceratodontidae > Neoceratodus > Neoceratodus forsteri. The sequence goes on along the minus strand of CM057459.1, from coordinate 238,808,248 downwards.
CAGATGCTCCCTCACAGGAGAATTTAGGGAGGGGTGAGAAAGACTCAGAGCTCCTATAAATTTTGATTTACAGGTATTTATTTGTTTACAAATGTTTTTAAAATGAGTCACCTGCAGGACTGGCCAGCATTTTGTGGATGAGCAGGCCACTTCTTTGAGGTGGTCCTATTTTGAAAAACAGAAAAGCAAGCTTTATTTACAATATATTAATACTAACATACAATTGTGATGGTCGCTGCACTGGTAGACCTCGGGGTTCTTCACTCAGAGTGGTAAAGGGGACTGTCTCACTACCAGCAACGCCAGCGACACCCTCAGCAGGTGGGATGGCGAGGGGCCGCTTGAGGTCCGAATGGGGTTGGGCTGGTGGAACCACCCAACAAGGAGAGGCAGGAGTCATACACAGAGATTGGATGAAGCAAAGATGTTTATCAGACAGGAGGGGACGGAGGACATGGTCGTACAGAAACATACCAACCACAAAAACAGTAGGGAGTATGGACAGCATTATGGATATCTAAACAGTAACAACTAAACTCTAAAATGTCTAAACTCTAGGTTATTATTCTCTATGGGTGCACCACGGCCTATTGCCACTACACTCCTAAAATTCCTTAGCAGTATCCTGTAAGGGCAACTAGTACATAGATGGAAATCAGGTGTTCTTCACTACCCACAATACAATTTTTGGCTTTACAATGACCATCCAATTCTCACAAAGTCCAAATGTCTGTTGTCTTTGTGCGCAACATCATTCTTCATTGGTAGCTACAAGGGAAGTAAAACAGAACTGTAGAACCCTAATCACAATTCCCAACAAGGACCTAGTTAAGGCCACTGGGGCGGTGAGAGGTTTGGTAAACAGACCATATGCTTCTTCGGCAAAAGCCCACTCTCTCCAAGGCTGCCGGAATGAAGAACCAGAGCAACTGGTTCCTGAAATAACCCACTGAAAACAAAGGGTTCCTCAGCCAAAACCCACTTCTAGGGTTGCCAAGGATGAAGATAGATCAAGACCTGTGTGGCACCGAATCCAATGGAGGACTACCACGACCTGACTGATGCTGCGGCACTCCAAGTGCCAACTAAATTCGGAAAGAACTCTGACAGGACCAGGCACCATAAGAATCTGAAGAGATGATGGTTGACTCTGCAATCCTAGGATCAGGAACTAACACAAAAACAAAGAAACGGCAGATGCGTCCCATACTGAAGCGATGGACTTGACTTTGGTGAGCATGGGAGAGTATGAACTAAATTCTCAGGATAGAGCTCACTCTTCTGCAGAGGGCGACCAAATTTGGGACATCTGTAACAGGAACCATATGGAACGACACTGGCACAGTTGTCATGATGCATTTCCGCGGATGTACCTTCAAGTTGTGAAAACAAGAAATGGCAGGTACGACTTGTATGACTGGCGACGGACTCGACTTCAGCGGATGACACAGACGGACGTGATGAGCTGATGGATGATCTCACAGGAGTGAAGAATGCTGAGAGGACATCTTCTTCTGAGTAGAGACTGATTCTGAGTATGTGGTGTTACAGACCACACTATGGGACTGCAGTGTGGTAGAAGATTGAGACCGTCTTCATACAGTAGTAACCATATAACTGGAGAATGCCCAGAGAACTGTGGAATGATACAATAATTTGCCAGAGAAGGGCAAATTATAACTTCAGGAGTAATTCTTACTGATAAGGGCCAATGTCCAGGTGCTTAGAGCAATAGTTCAGGTACTTAGAGCAATAGTTCAGGTGCTTAGAGCAATAGTTCAGGTACTTAGGACAATAGTCATTGCATAAGCAGTACAGTTGTTACAGTAGCTTCACAGTAAAGGCAAATCGAGCACTCTTAGACGAACCCCTGTTCCTAAATGCAGGGTCTTCCTGAATAGGATCTCTTCCTGGACGTCGTGGCTAAGGCCTCCCTTTAGTACCACTAGGCTAGCTTGCCCTGTTACGCTAGGCCAGGGCCTCCCTATAGTACCACTAGGCTGGCTTGCCGTAGTATGCTAGGCTGGGGCCTCCCTATAGTACCACTAGGCTGGCTTGCCCTATTACGCTAGGCCGGGGCCTCCCTATAGTACCACTAGGCTGGCTTGCCCTATTACGCTAGGCCGGGGCCTCCCTATAGTTCCAAGCTTTACCTCAGGCCTAATGCCCTATGTTTACCTCGGGCCTGATGCCCTACCAAGACTTGAATTGTGCTTGGTGCCCCACTTCCTATTGGGCCTGGTGCCCCAACTTAAATTGGGCCTGGTGCCCCACCTTGCTTTGGGCCTGATGCCCCACCTTCTATTGGGCCTGGTGCCCCACTTTCTATTGGGCCTGTATTGCCCCTTTAAATCCTCAGATTGGCAGGGCCCCCTTAAATCTGCAGCTGTCTAAGAGCTGCTGCCACTCAGAACTGAGACCCCGGCCCCGTAATGAATATTCAGTAGGCCACTGGACAGCCTTAAATGGATAGCCCCTACTACGGGCGTTGCATTGCCCCACCTCTCCTCCGCCCACTTAGTTTTGGGTCCTGACGACCTACTTTCCCTTGCAGCGCTCGGCCGCTCTTTTCAACACCTTCAGTGCGCCCCCCAAAAAAACAAAGTCTCCCTTTCAAACTGGCGGACAGCACGCTTCTAGTGCTGCCGCCGACTCACCACTCTGCTGTCCTCTGAAGGGTTGCTGTGCTGTAGGGAGGCGGGAGGTATGTTGGCAGTGGGAGGGAATGTGCAGGCAGCTAGGGGGATGACTGGGGGCCTAAGACGGCCGACTGGGAGAGCGACGACGTGCCTCTTCACTGCCGCCAGCGTGGGACCGGAGTTTAACTTTAAAATGCAAAGGGGGGTTAAAACAATAAACCGACGGGGCTACATGGCCCAAACCGCGGCAAACGGCTGGTTACCTTCTTCTGGTGCCCCGATGGCACCGCGGACTGAAATGGAGCTCTTGGGGAATCTTCACTGGCTGGAGCCAGAGCAGGCACACAGACTGACCCTGGGGGAACAGCTTCAACCACCAGATAAGCTCTCTACTGGTTCCCCTTAACCATCTGTCTCCTCTCTGCTCCACAGCCAGCAGAAACTACCAAGAAAAACTGAAAACTTTTCAAAAGCTAACACTTCTAATTCTAGAGTGTTTTGGACTGGAATGCTGTGCATGAGCAGCTCAGCACAGCATTCCATCCAAGCCATTGTGACATGTGTTGCAATTAGTTTTGCTTTTTGACAAGGATTTTAGTGCACAAGGCACTTTTCTACTATATTATTTTACAGTTTCCCCATTGTAGGGAGGGAAAATTCACTTAAAAAGGGCCCCTTTGTCATTGTACCCTGCTGCTCACACCTCTGCAGGCACCTGGGTACCTGTAAACACCTAATTACTTTATTTAACTTATTTTTCTGGAATGCTCCAACTTTGGGGCATTACAGATTAAAACCAATCAACATCCTCTATGAGCTTTGTAAATTCATAACTTCTCAAATGTTATTTACTTTTAAATATTCATTCACATTTTTGGCTTTAACATCATATATATTCATATACTGAAGGCCCATGCCTGGGGCCCCACCCTCTGCTCCCCTATTATCAACCCGCCTTGGCCTCTAGTGCCAGTGTGACCTCTGTTCTAAGTATTCATTATTGATACAGTGTTTTTGTGATTTATATATTGTAATACTATCATCTGTTAGGATGCCATTATACTTGTAAAGAAAAGTATAAGAAACTTGGAGAATGAAAATAAAAAAAAAATACTGTTTACACGGAACAGTCCATATAAGTTCCAGGCAGACTTACTATAAGCTTCTCTATCTTGAAATCTGTATCACTAGATTAGGTGGTTACATTGTACTGTTTGTATTGCTTGTGTGTACAGTGAGACATGTACTGGCACAGATTTGCCCCCAGAGAAGTGCCAGCCCTACCAGGGAAAGTGTTGCTGCACAAGTGATCTTGGAAATTCCAGGGCTGTAGTAACTGTCGGGGATGTTAGGGATGTCTTTGGGAAAAATGAAACATGGAGATGGATGCAGTGAAAATTCAGTAGCAGTGCCCCTTAGAGCAAGAGAGGTAACCTGGTAGGAGTTATGTAAGACTAGTGCAGGGCTGATAGGCCCTGGGAAGACTGTGGGTGGTAGAGATCTGCATCACAATGAAAATGTCATGGTACAGTGCAATGCAGTGAGGAGCACCAGTGATTTATGAATGGAAATGAAGATCTGAAGTGGCAAAGGGAGCGCCCTCAAGGCTGTGGCTCACCTGCTTTCTGCAGCATAATAAAAACATTCATATTTAACTCCTCTACAGGTTTGGAAGTCAGTTTGTATGTGGTCTCTGATAATGGTGCAGCAATGCATGTTAATGGTGCTGCAGCCGCACTGCCCAGGACCCAAGGTGGCACCGGTAAAGGTGAAGGAAAGGTTCAACCTTACCGTGTATCCCAAGACACAGAGGAATTCCTGACCCTTACACATAAACAGTGGAGACCAAAGTCATGGTTTAAATTAAAACACTTCAGGAATTCTACAGAATTTATGAAAAAATTCTGACAAGCATTATGGATGCAGAATTGCCATTTCACCTAAATTCCACCGGAGAAATTCTGCATGCCACACAACTCTAGTGTCCCTCCATACTCAAATTGTGTATGGTCAATGCCATGCAGCAAGGGTGACAAAGAAGATGGACTCTAACTCCCTTATGTTATTGCAATACTATGTTGCTACCACTGTGTTGCATTTTATAAGGAGCATACAGGGCTGAGTTGGAAAGAATTATGTTAAAAACGTAAAGCCCCTACAGCAAGTCTACTACACAAGATATGGGATTATTCATGGTTTACGCATAATGGGACAAAGTTTATTCCTTTGTGGCTCAAACAATGTGAGGACAGGCTGATCCAAAGGCTAAAAGATTAAGGTGTGTGTCTTCCAGCGGGGGGAGGGCAGCAACAGGATGCATTGTCCTCTGTGGTGGGTATCCTATGACAGTCATGAATTAACTGCCTTCTTGTGGTCCTAGGGAAAAGCAGCACCTCCACACAAATATGTCCCTTGCTACTCCTCTAGCCACCTGATGCCATGTACAATATATATGGTAACCCATTGTTTTCAGGATGTGACAGTGGCAGCACCAGGCACACCCCTCATGCAAGGATGCATAGTGCTCTGATGGGTGTGCTCTGTATGTGTACCATGCAAATGAGGTTTTCTTGATCCTAGGCCCCTTACCCATGTCTGCCAAATAGTCACCACAGACAAATTGCATAATAGTCCAGTATACTGGTCAGAATTACAATGGCAGATCATTAATGCACTTAGTGAGCAGATCATGGAGCTCAGCACCCATGCGTTACTCACAGGATAAACTAGAGGAGTATATAGAGGGTTCCAACCCTGTCAGAGTAGATACGCTTGGCAGGTGAAGGGGAGCAGCAAACTGTGGTAGATATGAGAGTAAACAGACAAAAAAGTAAGAAAACTTAGATGAAAGAATACAAATGTAACACAGGGTCAGGTTCCTAGGACCCTGACCTGACTAAACTCGACATGAACAAAGCAACCCACAGAGCAGATAGCAAACATCTTTCAAAAATCAGTGGATGAGGGCTAGGTTGTTAATGCCTGGAGGGAGAAAATAGTTCCATCTCTATTCAAGAAAGGATCTAAATCAGATTATAAGAACTATTGGCTAGAGAGCTTGATGTCTGTAGTGGGCAAGATTGTGGAAGGCATCATTAAGGAAGAGGTAGAAAATTATATACAAAGAATGGTATGGTGGATAAGCATCAGCACAGCTTCACTAAGGGTAAATCTTACCAGACAAATCAACTTCTTTGAAAAAGTTAGTAAAGCCCTAGCCAACAACCAGCCTGATGATATAATATTCCTGGACTATAGGAAGGACTTCGATTCTGTCCCACTCAAAGAATTTGTTGTCAAACTACTACAAATGGGCATCAATATCAGAATATTGGGCTGGATGAAGTTGCAGCTGATGGAACAACAAGCATCACTACAGTGACACCTATTTAAGTAGGGGAGCATGACAAGTGGAATGCCACATGGGTCTGTACCTGGTCCCACTCTATTTGACATATATCCAAGTCTCACTGCCTTACCCTCCAGGGTTTTATTTAACTCTAAAAATTGATTAGCATTTTGCTCATAAAAGTGTTAAAACGTTGTGAAAATGCACAGCACTTGCCTCAAAGTGTTTAACAAACATAACACTTCTAGAAAGCCTACATAAATACTTTCTGTACAGTTAGTATTGTCCCAGGAAAAAAACTGCTAATCAATTATTTAAAACCCTGCCCTCTCTTACTTTATTACTACTTGCTCTCACTGAGCTCTATTCCTCACTGCTTGTATACTGCTCAGTCACTCTAAAAATGACCTGATTGTATTTTGTTACATGTTAACCTAAATGATGTATTGTTTTTGTCTTTTTACTGTTGTTAATTACTGAAACACTTACATGTCACTTGTAGTATTGTACAAATTTGTTCCTACTGAAGTTTGTCTTTGTACCATCCTGGGCTGTGCCTGAAAATAGTCTTGTTGGCTAGTGCACCTACCCGGTAAACAAAAACTAAATAAAAATACGTATCATCTATGAAAATATCAAGAAATACCTGGATGTAAAATTTGCAGATGATACTAAGATAGGAGCAGTGGTAAGCATAGAGTTGCACATGGCTCTACTGAAGAGGGAACTGAAAAACACCTGGAAACATGGACTAGTGATTATCCGTGGGATTTTAATGTGGATAAATGCACTGTGATGAACTTGGGGCATAATAACCAACAAGCTCAATATACATTATGGGGCAAGACACTAAAAGAAGCTACATCTGAAAGGGACCAAGGTATAATTGTAATAAAGGAGTTAACGTTGGAAAAACATTGCAGCTAATTGACAAAAAAAATTGATAACAGTTTGAGTTGTATAAAGAAGCATTTACAGTAGTTAGCAGGGAAAGGGTGGTTCTGATGCTACTGTATGGGGCACTTGTGAGGCCTTATATGGAGTATGGTAGCCAGTTCTGGTAACCACAAAATAAGGGCTGTCTCAAAAAGTTGGAAGGATTTCAAAGAAAAGCTTCTAGAATAATAAAAGGAATGGAGGGGGTACCATATGCAAAAAGAATGGAAATGCTGAACTTATATTCAGTAGAACTTCATAGGCTAAGAGGAGATTTGTGTTTAACATTCAAAGTTTTCAAAGCCAGAAGCTCATGGGATAGCCTGGGCCTACAATTAAGGGGCTTGCCACATGTTACTAGAGGCCATAACATGCAATTAAAGGGTGATATTTACAAGATAAAATGGAGGGGGTGTGGTATACCCAGAGAATAGTGAATGCTTGGAATGAGTTACCCAAGATTATGAAATGTGGAGAGAAAATCCTGGCTTCTGATTGACTATTACCTGTACATGAAATCTGTTCCATGTACAGGTAATAACAAGTATCTAACAAGCATTTGTCAATATGAACATACAAACATATGAATGTGCCAACAGAAACAGACCACCTGGTCTATCTAAGTCTGTTCAGTGTACAGCTAGCACCCCTAGTTTGCAGCTGTCCCACCCCCTCCCTTTGTCATCCCACTGCCACCCCCACCTCCCCACCCTCACTCTCCCTGTCTCTGTCTCATGCCCTTATAAAGCTGTTCACAGATTTTCATACCACCACCCATTTTGGTAGTGCATTCCATTTTGCTACCACCCTCTTTGTGGAATAGTATCTCCTCATTTACCTCTTAAATCTTCCCCCCTCTTTTCTTAGCCCATGCCCCCTGGTGTCCCTCCCCCTCCTTAGCTTAAAGACCCCATCTGCCCCATCCTTATTGATTCCCCTCAGATACTTGAATGTCTCCATCATGTCCCCCCTGTCCCTTCTATCCTCTAGGGTGTACATATTCAGGTCTCCTAACCTGCTCTCATAGTCTCTCCCCTCCATTCCACATATCATCTTTGTTGCCCTCTTCTGCACCCCCTCCAGTAGCCTGATATCATGCTTCAGGTATGGTCTCCAAAACTGCACACAATACTCCAAGTGCAGCCTTAGCTGTGACCTGTAGAGGGGCAAGGTCACCTCTCTTCACCTGGACAAAACCCCCCCTTGCTATACACCCCAGCATTTTGTTCACTTTTGCAGACATTCTCCTGCACTGGGCAGTGTTGTTCATGGTACCTATCATCATTACCCCTAGGTCCTTCTCCTTTTCAGTGATCCCCAGCTTAACCCCCCCCCCAGCCAGTATTCTTTCCTTGGGTTCTTCACCCCAAAGTGCAGAACCTTACACTTCTTTGCATTGAACCCCAGCTGCCACCTCTCTGACCAGTCTTCTAGCTTGCTTAGGTCCCCCTGCTGCTGCTTCCATCCCTCTCCTCCCCTCCATCTGCCACTGCTCCCATTTTGGTGTCGTCTGCGAACAAACTTTCCTTTCTCACCACCCCATGCTCAATTTCTGATATGAAGAGCCCAAACAATACTGGTCCCAGCACAGAGCCCTGTGACACCCCACTCATCACCGGCTTCGGAGTTGAGAGGTCCCCTCCCACCACCACCACCCGTTGCAGCCTTCTACCCAGCCAGCTTGTAATTCAGTTCATCATTTTTGCCCCTACACCAGTTAGCTTCCACCCAAGCTGCCCATGAGGCACAAAATTGAAGGCCTTGCTGAAGTCCAAGTAAAGAGCATCCACCGCATGACCCTTATCCAGCTCCCCTGTCACCCAGTCTTAATATTGTATCAGGTTGGTTTGACAAGACTTCCCCAAAATGAACCCATGCTGCCTCACATCCTAGAGGCCATTGTCCTCCAGGTACGACACCAGTCTTTCCTTTAGTATCGTTTCCATGAGTTTGCACACTATGGAGGTGAGACTTACCAGATGATAATTACCTGGTTCGTCCCTTGATCTGCTCTTGTGTAATGGCACTACATGTGCCATCCTCCAGTCCAGTGACACACATCCTGACTCCTGTGAGGTGCCGTACAGATCTGCCAGTGGCTCTGCCAACACCTCTGCCATCTTCCTCAGCACCCTAGGGTGGATACCATCTGGCCCTGGTGCCTTGTCTACCTTCAGTGCCCTCAGTCCCTCTAGGAGTCTACCTCCCTCAGTTCTTCCATCTGTTGCCTCCTCTCCCCCTGTCCCCACCTTCCCAGACCATGGTGGTAGTGGTTCCCCCTTTTCTTCCATGAAGACTGAGCAAAAGTATTCATTCAGTGCTTCTTCCTGTTCCTCCCCCTTTTCTGTCCACTCCTCACTCCTTTTTATCCTCACTATTATTGTCTCCTTGCACTTCCTTTTCTCCCTGATATATCTGAAAAAGTCTTTCTCCCCCCCCCCATTAATTCTCTGTGCTAATCTCAGCTCCCTTTGGGCCTTGGCTTCTCTCACTTTTCTGGTCACCTCCTTGGACCATCTTGCATACTCCTACCTGTCCCCATCCTCCCATATCTTTGGTGCACCTCTCATTTTGCCCTCACCACCTCCACCACCTTGCTGTTCAACCAGCATGGTTTTCTTGCTCTGCCCCTCTTACTCTGTGCCTTGGTGCAGGCTGCCATTGCCTCTGTAATCCCTCATTTAATAATATCCCATTTCTGCTTTGCATCATCTCCTGCCTTATGCCCTCCAGTTTCCATTTCAGTACTTCCCACATCCTCCCAAAGTATGCCCCCCTGAAGTTTGCCACCTGGGTTACTGATTTCTCTGGCTCCCCGCACATCGTGATATTAAACCACACCATTTGGTGATCACTGTCAGCTAGTGGGTCCTCCACCCTTATTTCTCTTACTGCATCCCTATTCAACAATATCAGATGTAAAGTGTTCTTTACCCTATTAGGTACACTGACCAACTGCGTCAGGAGACCCTTCTGGATCATGTCCAGGAGAACTTGCTCCCTAGCACTGGAGGTGACCGGAATGCTCCAGTTCACCCCTAGCAAGTTGAAATCCTCCATGATGACCACCTTCCCTTTTCTATGTACCTTTCTGATTTGTCCCGCTAATTCCCTGCCAAGCTCCTCAGACTGGGACAGTGACCTGTATACCACCCCAAACCTCAGTTTCCTACCACTTGAGTCTAGGAGCCGCAGCCAGATTGCCTCTGTTCTCCTTTCCTTCCCCTCATCCCTTGAGCATTTGATCCTGTCCCTAACATAAACTGCCACCCTGCCATGGTCCGTCCTGTATAATTTGTGCCCTGGAATTGCCAGGTCTCAGTCCCGGTGCTTGGTTGCCCACATTTCTGTGATGGCTGCAATATCCACCATCCACACTGCCAAGAGTGCCTGTAGCTCAGCTGATTTGTTGCCTACGTTTCTCACATTCAGCAAGACCACCCTCCATCAGGCTCCCTTCCCTTCATCACCCTCCATCTCATCCCTTCTACTCCCTCTTCAGCCACCCCAAGTCCTTCCCTGCTAGCCTGGGGGTTAGGCTGTGACTCCACTCAACTGGATCCATGCCTACCTGCTGTCCACTTGCCACCCCCCATCTAGTTTAAATCCACCTTTGTCAAAATATACCTCCCCAGTCTTTGCTTTAATACCTCCTTCCCCTCCTCTCTCAGGTGCAGCTTATCCCTTGCAAACAGACTGTTATTATCTCAGGTACTGCCCCAGCCACCCACAATCCCCTACCCCTTAGTTCAATACCATTCTACCAACCATACATTCAACTCCCCAATCCTCTCCTTTCTCACTGTGCTTGCGCAGAGTACTGGAAGCACCTCCAAGAAGACCACAGACTCCCCTGTCTCCTCATACAACCTTCCCACCTCCTCAAACCTTTCCCCTGTTACCTCCACTGTTTCCCCCGCTAGGTCATTTGTCCCCACATATACCACAATGTATGGTTTCCTCTTACCCCTCCTTGCTCACCTTAGGTTTGCCTGTCCTGTCTTGTCTGCCTTTAATCTTGGTACGAACTCCACCCATATCTGCATGTGCCTCTCCCCCTTGCTGCCCCATATGATCCCTTTGAGTATGGAGTCCCCCAACACCTGTACAGCCCCCTCCTCTTTCCTTGTGCCCATCGCCACCTCCCCACCCAGGTTCTCATTCCCGGGGTCACTGAAGGTAGTGCTTTTACCATTTTCATCAGTGTCTTCCCCCTGCCCCTCTCAATTGAGATCTTTCCCCCTCCTCCTGCTTGACTGCCAACCTCCCTCTTCGTCCTCACCTCTCCAAGTATTATCCCTCCCTCTGCCATGCCATGCTCAATCTGTCCACTAGTAATGCCCCTCACTCCCTCCTCTTCATGAGTACTATCCCTAGTGCAATCTCCCCCCGCGTCCTCTTCCCCTTGTGTCACTAGCATAGCAAACATGTTCCCTACCCTCTTTGCATTACTATGTGTTTTCTCCTCCCTCCTGCCTATTGCTGCTCCTCTTTTGCTAGGCCCTAATAGAGTCCACCCTTCATCACCTGGCTTTCTTTCTAGTTTGCCCCCTCCCCTGACTCCTCCCTTGACCCACTGTTCCTTCTCTGTGGTGCTCCCTGATACTCTCAGATGTCAGCCCTTCTACCACTGCAATCCTCCCCTCACCCCTGAACCCCCTCAGCTCCCTGCCAAACCACTGAACCTCTTCCTTGAGCCTCCTTAGCTTGTGGCATATTGGGCACCCTCCCAGTCTCTACAGTATGTTCATCCATGCTGCTGCCCCACAATCCTACCCATGGTCCACACTACCTATACAGAACAGTGAAATACAATCTCTCTATACTGATTGCAGTTGTTTACAAACACAATTACAAACCCACCAATAGCATTCCTAAGTCTCACAAACAGATACAGTCCAGAAATTAGACATTTGCCCCAGGTCCTCTTTAGGTCCCTCCCCCCAGCTTTAAGTGGGGCTGTTGTGCCCCCCATTGAGCTTAATTCAAAACACACAGCCACAGAAACCATTAAGCTAAATTCAGAAGACACAGCCACAGAAAATGTTAAGCTTCATTCAAAAAACACAGCCACAGAAACCTTTATGCTAAATTCCAAGTAGCATTAACTAATTCTTCTCTCCTGCAGTTTGATGACTCTGTCAAAATTTTAAGGCTTTGTGGGTGGGCAAGTATGGGCATGTCCTGTTCAACCCCTCCAGTCACAGAAACCTTTAAAGATCATATGCAATGAAACTGACAGAAATTAAACTGTCAGCATCATTCATTAAATATTATTACAACAACAGTATCTGCCTAGTGTTTTATATGAAAATCTACCATTTTATACCGTCTATAACTATTTATTGTGTGGTGTGTTTCAACAACACTGCTAGATACTGAGACTTTCTGTTCCCTGTGGTAGTCAGTATGTCTCCACTCTGGTGATGTCATTTGGGGTGCTCTTCTCTTTCTTCAATACATAAGCTATGGAGGCAGTCACATTGCTGAGGTCTGTAAAGACTTCTTATTCCTTGCACTGTGCTTGTTGCAATAATCTGAAAGTTGTTTGATTGCAGTTGTGTCATGCTTAATGCCATTAATTTACAATAACAGTTTAAATTTAATTTTATAGCCTGTGCAAAAGTCAGGGAGAGTAGCACATTGATGTTAAAGTAAATGTTGAAGGTTCCCCAAATGCCTGTTACACATGGCATGCCATTACCAGGCATGCTTCAAATGTTGAAGCTGCAATTCGTTTTGTGATAAAATCTGCCATTCTCATTTTTTTACTGTTTTATCAGGGTTTTGTCTTCCAGTTTCTTGAGTGTGGCCACACCCCCAAAATGATGTTATACTGGGGAGCTGTCATTGTTTTACATCTGGCAACAAGGAATTCTGAGTAATTTATAATGTTGCCTTAAATGTGCCTTACTCAGACTTACAATCCCTTATGTTGCTGGTGCTGAGCAGTAATATGTAAATAACTGTAGCAAGGCATTGTGGGTAAAATACAAACTGTTTGACAATTTCCATACTCTGAGAAACTATCCCATATTTGTGTGGTGGTTTCAACAATATAACCTTTTGTTTGTTTATTTTCACAACAATGCATTGTACATACAGTATCTAACTACAAGACTTCTATACTGAGAGATGCTGACTCCTATTTCTTCAGTGAGCACAGAAAAATAAAAGCATGTACACTAATTTACATAGTGAGGCATTCTGGGTACAGTAGAGTACACTCCTACAGGTCACTTCTCCCATTCTCTATGGCAAACCTCAGTAAACCACTTTAAAATGATCTTTTTACCAGGGCTAGCACAGCTATCCCTAGTAGGGAGTAGTGCAGATAAGGTCTGATTAAATCTAAATTATTGTAAAGCAGACACTGACCAACAGCAGTGAAGTTACCAGCATTGTATTACTAGCAACAATTCAATTTCCTAACAGGCAAGCACCCCAAATGACATCAGTATCCTGGAGGCATGACGACTCAGCATCCAACAACCTTGGGGAAATGGACTACAACAAAAAAACACTAAAAAAGGCATTAATTTGTTGACTTTTGTTACAAAATCTGGAACAGAAATAGGTTTTCTAGCAGTGTTTGTTGAATGGTGCTGTTTCTTTTAGTTTGAAAAACCTTTGCATATGACCTTTAACCCTTGCAGGGCTGCGGACTGATAAATCAGTCCAGAATTCCTATACATTCTAATTCTTTTGGCAGCCTAAGGGTTACGCTAAATTCCACTTTAAGCTAAACTAAAAAATATTAGTAAATAAAACAGTAGTAAAACTTACAAAAATCCTCTCCACACTAACTATCTCCACAGCAAGTAGAATTAACTAATCTTTCTCTCCTGCAATTTAAAAGATAATAGCGAAAGTTACAAAAAACTTACAAAAATCTTCTCCACACTAACTCTAGCCACAGCAAGTAGAATTAACTAATTCTTCTCTGCTGAATATTTGCTTGCTGGTATTGGTATTGGTCATGCAGGAGTTAGAGAGATGCATAATAGGAATGGCTATGAAGTATTGAAGTAATGGCAACCCCCCACCTCCACCCTGAAGATACTGACAGGTGTTGTGGTGTGCCTTTTGGTTATCAGCCATAAAACTCATACCATTCCACCTTACACCACCCTGCAGATACTGACAGGTGTCACAGTGTGCCTTGAGGTCTTTGGCCCTTACATTCACCCCATTCCATAAGGAAATAAGCTGAGATGGGTGCAGTATAAGAGAATGGGGTGAATGTTAGGACTGAAGACCCCAAGGCACACCTCAATGCTTGTCAGTGGCTGCAGAGTGGGGGTGGGGTTGGGGTGAAATGGGATGAGCATTATGACCGATGACCCCAAGTTACAACCCAACACCTGTCAGTCTGTACAGGCTAGGCATTACAGTTGGAAACCCTAACACCCCGGGCATTGTTGGTATTTTTGCTCCAAATTGTCAACATTGCTCTTTGGGACCCCCACCTCATGAACAGTGGCAGTATCATTTTGTTACTCAATCCCCAAAGGTGATTTCACACAGTGAGTGTGTCATTCAGCACCACATGTGTGAAAACACATTTTTGGCAGGATGTGAAAAATGACAGCTATACTGTTAATGAAGAGGTGTAAAGAAATGGCAATGTTGAAAATCTGGAGTGAAAATATGAAAAAGTGGAGAAGTTACAGGTGTGCATAGAAACTGTGAAATGCACATTCATAATGCAGTCATTTTTTTGGAAAGTTTTCACCAAATTTTCAACATGGCCTTTTTGGGACCTCCCCTCATGAACAGTGGCACTGTGATTTTATTAATCTCTCCCAAAAGTTGATTTCACACAATGACCATGCCATTCTATGACACAGGTGCAAAAACACATTTTGGGAAGAATTCAAAAAATGACAGCTGTACTGTTCATAAGGGGGTGTGAAAAAATGGCAATGTTGGAAATTTGGAGTGAAAATATTAAAAATTGATAACTTTATGAGTGTGCGTAGAAACTGTGTAATGGAAGCTCATAACAGTCATTTTTTGGAGATTTTTCACCAGATTTGCAGCAAAGCTTTTAGGACACCACTTCATGAACAGTGGCACTGTTGTTTTGTTAATTGGTCCCGAAAGGTGATTCCACGCAGCAACCACAAAATCACCTTTCGGGACAGAGAAATGAAATGACAGTGCCAGTGTTCATGATGTGGGATCCCAAGAACCCCATGTTGAAAATGTGGGACTAAAACTCCAAAATGTGGCTAAGATATCAATCTAAGTTCCCCCGAGTGCCATTATAGGGCTTACTGTCATTTCTTCAGTTCCCAGTTGGTCTTTGAAGAGTGCAGACGTGTTCCCAGTCCACAGAAGATCGCTGCTCCTGACCTCTGGAGGGAAGTATGAGTGATGGGGGTGCAGGGAGGTGGGGTGTGCAGAGGGAAGGTGCAAGTTGAGGGAGAGGGGCCTGAGGGAATGCTGATTGACCATTTTCTTTTTTTTTTCAGGTTTAAAAAAAATATGTTGTGGGACTGGTTTCTTTTTTACAGGTGAAATATTAACAAAATGGATTTTGGCACATTAGAGTGGGCTCCCAGTGTGCCAGAGTACTGGGGGGGTCAATGCCAACTCAGGGAATGGGCATCCCGAGGTTGGCTGAGAACATAGGGGCATGGGGGGATGGCACATCTGACAGCATCAAAGTGAGTGAGCATCAAAGAAGTATTTTTTTTTGAACACTGGGGTGGGCTCTCAGTGTGCCACATTAATGGGGGAAGGGGGTACAGCTGACACAGGGATTGAGCACCCTGATGTCAGCAAGGGAAGGAGAATGGAGGGTGCAGGGCAGGCAGCAGCATTGGGAGGCAGCCAACATTAAAATGTTTTGTCCTGCTGTATGCCTGGTTGGGAGGGAGCGGTGGAATGCTACTAAAATAATGAAACTGCCTCTGGTTGCAGTGGCAGATTTTTTCAAGCGCGGTGCTCACGCTGAAACTGCCATCATTGGCAGCTTCAGCATTAATTGGTGGCCAAGGGGTGTGCCCATTAAATTGTCTGCTGCATTGGCCACAACACAGCCACACCTCTGCAATGCCATACTACCTCAATATGTTTCTTGTGCGCTGCCCGCACAAACATAAAAAATGGGACTGCATTTGAAAAAAAAATCAATGACCCACTGGAACACTCGTGTTTACATTCGCTTGCGGGCATGCGCAAGGAACGTTTTGGGAGAGTAGCACACTTTGGAGGTGTGCCTCTCCCTTGCAATCCAGTGCTTCGCTGAGCAGGCGTGGCGGTCCTGCACCAATGGGTGTGGGAGCTGTGTATGACAGCGGTGGTCTTCGCTTCAAAGAAAACCACCGCTGTCATACTGAGCGCCGCGTCACGCCACCCCCCTCACGTCACGTGCTCCCCCGTCACGCTGCCCCCCCAAAGCTTTGGTGCCATGCTGGAAGCCCACCTCAGCGTAGCAAATGTTGTTTGCTGACAGGGGGGTGCCCAATCCCCCGTCAGCTCCATGGCCCCCCCAAGCCATCCTGCTGCCATGCTGGGAGCCCACCCCAGCGTGGCAAACGTAAAGCTAGTTTGCCGACGGGGGTGCCCAATCTGCCGTCGGCTCCTCGGCCCCCCCAGTCATCTTCTGCCATGCTGGGAGCCCACCCCAGCATGGCAAACGTCCCACGTTGTCTTTTTTTTCCCTGTAAATGGAAAACGGTCCCACGGCGCATCTCCCAGTCCCCCCTCCTACAACCCGCACCCACCCACTGTGCACCCAGCCCCCCACACCCCCCTTACCCCATACTTTCCTCTGGAGCTTGGCGCGATGATCTTCGGTGGACCGGTAACACGTCTGTACTCTTCAAAGCCGACCGCGAACTGAGGAAATGCCGGTAAGCTGTATAATGGGCTAGATAGGGGGGTTTCAACTTTATTGCATATCTCAGGCATTTTTTGGAATTTTTGCACCAAATTTTCAACATAGGGTTTTTGGGACTCCTTCTCATGAATGATGTCACTGTCATGGTGTTATTCAGGCCCAAAGGGTGATTCTGCAGTCACTGCACAGTCACTGCTCAAAATCACCCTTTGGGCAGGAATAATGCTCATGACAGTGACATCATTCGGAGAAAAGTACACAAAAAAATTCAAAAAATGACTGTTTTATTTAGCATGTGTTGCGAGTTCCTACGCAGGCTCGTAAGTTTGCAAATTTTCAATATTTTCACTCCAGATTTTCAACATTGCCATTTTACCACACCTCCTTATAAGCAGTACAACATCATTTTTCACATCCTGCCCAAAACGTGTTTCCACCCATGTAGCGCACAATGGCGCAGTCGGTGTGCGAAATCAATGTATGGAAAGCATTGAAAATCATGGTGGCACTGTTCATTAGCAGAGGTCTTAAAATGGCTATGTTGAAAATTTGGTGAAAAAATTCCTAAAAATGACTGTTTTACGAGCGTGCGTTGCACAGTTCCTATGCATGCTCGTACGTTTGTGAATTTTCAATATTTGCACTCCATATTTTCAACATTACCATTTTACCACACCTCCTCATGAGCAGTACAGCTGTCATTTTTCACATCCTGCCCAAAACGTGTTTCCGCCCATGTAGTGCACAATGGTGCAGTTGGTGTGCTAACTCAATGTATGGGACACATTAAGAAAATCACAGTGACACTGATCATGAGCAGAGGTCTTAAAATGGTTATGTTGAAAATTTGGTGAAAAAATTCCTTAAAATGACTGTTTTACGAGTCTGCGTTGTGCAGTTCCTACGCACACTCATAGGTTTGCGAATTTTCAATATTTTCACTCCACATTTTCAACATTGCCATTTTACCACACCTCCTTATGAGCAGTACAGCTGTCATTTTTCACATCTTGCCCAAAACGTGTTTCAGCCCATGTAGCGCACAATGGCACAGTTGCTGTGTGAACTCAGTGTATGGGACACATTAAGAAAATCACAGTGTCACTGTTCATGAGCAGAGATCTTAAAATGGCTATGTTGAAAATTTGGTGAACAAATTCCTAAAAATAACTGTTTTATGAGCGTGCATTGTGCAGTTCCTATGCATGCTCATAAGTTTGCGAATTTTCAATATTTTCAGTCCAGATTTTCAACATTGCCATTTTACCACACCTCCTTATGAGCAGTACAGCTGTCATTTTTGACATCCTGCCCAAAACGTGTTTCCACCCCTGTAGTGCACAATGGTGCAGTCGGTGTGCAAAATCAATGTATGGCACACAGTAAGACAATCACAGTGACACTGTTCATTGGCACAGGTTTTAAAATGCTAATGTTGACAATTTGGTGGAAAAATTTCTAACAATGACTGTTTTACAAGCGTGCATTGCACAGTTCCCACGCACGCTCGAAGGTTTGCGAATTTTCAATATTTCCACTCCAGATTTTCAACGTTGCCATTTTATCACACTTCCTTATGAGCAGTACAGCTGTCATTTTTCACATCCTGCCCAAAACATGTTTCCGCCTCTGTAGCACACAATGGGGGTAACAAAAAGGTCATGCTGAAAATTTATTGTGCAAATACCAACAATCACACAGGGCATTACAGTAAAGCACCATACATGCCAAACACCACTGCAAATACCTGCAAGCGAACGTTCGGCATTGACAAATGCTTGTTTAAATTCTGCCATTTTTTTCCCCTCAGTATTTCAGCTCATCCCTGACTTGTCAGCAAATCAGGAAAACTGGGGACCCACTCACTCATAATTTATTTACCTGTTCATCAGAAAAGTACACAACTAATTAAAAAAGATCCCTACAATTCCATGAGTGGTATAAAGAGATGTTGTTTGCTCTGCAGGCCATGCACCTTACAGCTAGTATGTCAGGTAACATTAATAGATACAAGAATATTTGGGAAGCACTTCATGATTTGTTAACTATATCAGAACTGGTTCACGACTATGGATACCTTTCTGCTGACTGGTTTAAATCAGATGGGAGTTTTTTCTTGATAGTATTTCCTTTGATACCTATAACCTGTACCTCAGGTGGTGGTGGGGGATGGGTTTTGTGGGATGGGGGGAAGGGGATATGAGCAGGGTTGGATAGGCTGTTACCATATCTATGTCATGTTCCTGGATTGCATGTTATGACATATTTGTCTTTATTTTTAATTTTGAATAAAGTGTATTCAATTTGAAAAAAATAAATAAAAAGTCAAAAACAAATTACTAACTTGTCCCATGGTCTTAAATGATGTACCTACTGCCAGTCCTATAGCATGCCTGCACCTGGTTTCTCTAGTAGTCTGGTATCTCCCAGCGCCATAGTACTTAAACAAAAATTCATTGTTCACTTTGTTTTAAGATATTTCTGTATTCACTGACTCAGTTTCATAAGTATTACGGTGCCAGTGAGAAGCAAGTACTATTGCATGTTTGGCAATGGCTGACTCCATAATGGGAAGAGGAGGGGCTGCTTGCTCCTGTGTGTATTCTCTGACAAATTGTGCTTCCATTAAGAAAACAAAACAAAACAATAAGAAGCACAGTTTTAGACTTGCATCCTCTTGTGGGGTGTGTGTGTGCTCATGTTGGGGGGATCCTGTTTGCTAGGTATATGAAAGGATTCTAAATGACAACTCTCAATTACATCATATTATACCTGGTAGAAGGACTATTTAATCAGCAGTTCTGATAATAATAGCCTTCTTTTATATATAAACTAGATATAGCCTTCTTTTATATATAAACTAGATTTTTGTAAAACTAAGTTAAAAAGTAGCCTATTTTATAAGCACAGTAAGACAACCGAGGGTGTGCATGGAACATATATTATTGCAATTTCAGGGGGTGAAGGCATTCATCCCACAGCCTCATGCCTCTCTACTCCCCTGGGTGTGCAGAAATATCTGTTCCATGCACACCCCATCATATCTTATTGCTTTCATGAGGTCAACAGTAAAGATAAGGATGCCTTTAAAAGACATCTAGACTATCACATTAGCAATGTTGGTATAAAGGGATATGTCCATTGAGAAATGACTATCCTTTATGAATGTTTTTGCCTTCTGGCTAGACATAACCTATGAAGCCTGTACCATAGTGGTCAGTTATCTGACAACTGGGAAACTGAACACTAAATTTGGTTTGCACCTGAATCCTGTTTGTGGATTTTGCTATTTTTCTGCCTGCTTCTCCATTGCTCAGTGGAGTTCAGATACTTTTTTGCTCTGAGTTAGAGAATTTGAGGTGCTGTCCCCGTGTCTGTGCCAGGAGTTTTGCACCATCATGTGCAAACATTTCCTGTGTTGAATCAGGTTCCAAGGAGCCCTCAACTGATAGGCCTACAAAACCAAACTGAGCTGTGTGCAGTATCACATGATCATTGGACAACATGGATGCCATGTGGAATTGTGATAACTTCTGTTAGAGATTTATGCTGAGTCATTGGAAGAGTCATAATACAGTAACTTATAACAAGGAAACAGTAATTTAAGGTTGGAATGGACTCCAGGTTCTCCTGGTCAACCCCACTCCACTTTATAAGCAGGATCAATAAGCATACTATGAAAACATGTACTAGTGATGGGAGGACAGTGAAGATGTAATCCAGGCACTGAGGGAGGACTAGGAAGGCTGTGGAGATTGCCCAAGATTTGGTAACTGAATTTTAATGAAGAAAAAGCAAGGTAATGCACATCAGGAGCAAAATCTTGAAAATACAACACCTGATTAGGGGAACAGTGAAAGAAGGCACATCAGAGGAAAAAGAGCTAAGTGATAATATCAAAGTCTAAAATCTACAACATAGTTCAATAAGGCAGCGTGGAAGTCAAACAAGATGCTGGGTTACTTAGGAAGGGGAATGTGCAGTAGAAACAGGGAGGTGATCCTTCCCTGTACAGATCCCTAGCATACCTACATCTGGGGTACTGTGTAAGGTTCTGGAGCCCGTACCTATGGAAGGACTGTGAGTAAGTTTAGGCTGTAAAAAGAAGGGAAACCAAAATGTTCCAGGGGATGGGGAAAGGACATCTCAGGAAAAGCTGAGAGACCTCATCATTTACAGCCTGGAGATGGGGGGCACGATAGAGACGTACACGTACCTACATGAGAGAAACTGGGTACCATTCAAAGAGCTGCTTGTCTTTAGCATGCAACACAAGCACATGAGCGAATTTACTTAAACTAGCTGGGGGAAGATTCAGAATGGATGACTTTAAGCACTTTGTTTTACTCATTCATGATTCAGCTTCATCATACTATTTTCCTTCCTGAACTCCTCCTCCTTCTTCACCCCTTTCTAGTGTGGTTTCCTCAAACACCACTCCACCACCTCCTCCCTCCTCGGGCTCACTGACTCCATCCACACAGGCATTGACCAGGGCCTCCTCACTGCAGCCATCTTTGTTGATTTAGCCAAATCTTTTGACACTGTTTCCCACCCCCTTCTCCTTGGCAAGCTGATTTCAGCAGGTCTCTTCACCTCTGCTACTAGTTGATTCAGCTCATACCTAGTAGTTTGATCTCAATCATTTAGAATCAGAGAGTCCCTATCCCCCTCCATTTGCACTGACATCACCCAAGGCTCCATCCTTGGTCCTCTAATATTCTCCATTTTCCTCAATGACCTTCCCTCTGCCTGCTCATCTGTGGCCATCCACATGTATGCAGATGACACAATCCTGTTTGCCTCCTGACCTTCCCCAGCTGAATTAAAAGCCAGGCTCCAAACTGATTTCGACACTGTCCAGCATTGGTTCAGATCAACTCAGCTATCACTAAATGCAAGCAAAAAAAATAGTCTCTGTGCCCTTTGGAACTCTTCAGAGACTTTCCAGGCTCCCCTTCCTCCCCTTCTTCCAGACCCTAGAAGGGGTCACAAATAACTCAAGTACTTAGGGGTCTGACTTGACCGACACCTAAACTTTTCACAGCACATAGACATCATTCATAAAAAACACCACCCCAAGCTCACCGCTCTATAGAGGCATAAAATATGTATCCCTCTTCCTGCCTGCTGAGATATAATCACCAAAATATGATGCATGAACAACAAAATGTTATTAAATCAGGAAAAATGTACTATCCTCCACTTCAGAATAAGGAATCCAAACTATACTTACACATTAAATAATCAAGAACTGAAATCTACAATAAAAGAGTGAGACTTGGGAGTCATAATAAACAACAAACTCACCCCAAGACACCACTGTAAAAAGGTTGCACATACAGCCGGCTCCATATTGAATAAAGTCAAATGCAATTTTAGCAATAAGAGTGAAGCATGTATAATGTCTTTGTATAGATCCTATAACAGACCCTATTTAGACTTTGGATCCCCTTTTTGGAGCCTGTATCACATACAAAATATAAAACTGATAAAATCAGTGCAATGTAAAACAACTAAAATTATACCAAACCCTAAAACATATGTCTTATGAAAAAAGATTAAAGCAAACTGGGCTTGTAACACTCACTGATAGGAGAAATAGAGATGATCTGTTACAACTATATAAAATCTTGAATAATAATGATGTGGCTGAACAGTGTGAATTTAAATACTCAATAAGAAATGTTAAACTTAGGAGCCACAATAAACAGCTGAACATTCCCAATGCAAATTCATACAGGAAAGACAACTTCTTTACAGTTAGGACAGCTAAAGCTTAGAATCTTCTTCCCAAAGAAGTTATACGTTCCAAAGATTTCCATGAAATCAAAACCAGGCTTGATAATTACTTAAACTGGGCAGGGAAATAACACGGACAGATATGCCCATTGGTATTGGGAGACACTCTGAATGGGCTAATAGCCTACTTGTGTCAAACAAAAATTGAGTAAAGGCCACAGCCTCTACAGCACTGGGCTGTGTTTGCTGTTTTTAGTTGTTTTGTTGTTTTTGGTGTTAGAAGAATCTGTGTGTAATTTTCCACCTGTATTCTCTGCATAGTGAAGAAGAAGTGAGAAAGTTACCCATCATATGTACGTTTTCCTATTCTTCTTCTGTTATGCTATCCTTTGTCTCCAACTTTCATTTTTCTCTGATGTAGCTGGTGTCCAGTGTTTGCACTTTTAATATTACTTGGTATAGTGCTGAGATTTATTTTTATTTCCCTGCTAATTTAACTTCCCAGTAATAAAAGTAATCTAAGATGTTTTGATTTCTCATAAGATCCTGCATCTTTTTGCTAGACATAATATAATTCCTAATCTGTAAATATTTGTAAAAAATCTTTGCTATGTACATTGAATTAGTCTTTTGACATATTAAAGGAAACCAGTGACCATTCATATCAACTGTACAAATCTTGTCTGTCTTTTATCATTCTATGTTGTGAAACTTGTGTCCTCTCAAGGAGAATTGACATCCTGTCATCCCATGGTTACCTTGAGGAGACCTGCTTGTTTGGTGTACTCATGAGGTGTCTCAAATGTTGGATTATTTTCTCATTGTGTGCTAACCAAGGTTTTTATATTACTAAGCAACTGCACTGAAAAGGACATCAAGGGCAACGCATACAACGGGTATGGGTTTGCTGCTTTGTTTTCTACCTCATACCACCCTGAATCCAACCTTTGGGTGGTTGATGCAGATTAGCTGGCCAGCTAACCTGCAGAATAGTATGATTTTAAATTCAGAAGCCGTACCCTTCCTTTATTCCTTGAAAGCTGAAGGGTGGTTAGTCACATTCTTGCTTTATGGCTATTCCATAAGTCTGAGAGATTTTTGTGCAGTTGTTTCCAATATGCTTCCAGGGTGGATATAGACAGAGTGTCAAATGAAAATAATAGCCTCGGAAGCACATCCAATTTGAGCACAGATGTTCTTTCCCAGAGTGAAAAGGTCAACACAGGTCACCTATTAATATTTATTTCTGGGTCTCTCATTAGTCTATCAAAGTTGTCCTTAAAAGGTTTTGTAGTGTCTGAAGATACATGAACCCCCATGTACGGTGTCTAACCATTTTATTTTTGGTCTACTAAAATGGAAAGGAATTTTTGAAACTTTATAGGTAGGGGCCAGTAATTCTTATTACCTCTGATATGTTATACTTTATTTTATACCAGGCTATCTCTCTGCATTGTTGTAATAAGATCTGTAGTTCAGGTACTGAAACCTCTGTGTTGCTAAGAAGGAAAAATAAATTGCCTGCCTAAAGCAAAGTCTTTGTATTCTGTCCCTACAATTCTTATCCAAGAAATGTGATTATTTTGATTAAAAGCAGCTGCCTAGGATTCAATGTGAATTGCAAATAATAGAGGCAAAGGGGGTACCCCTGTTGAGTGCCCCTGGTCAGCAAAAAGTGGAAGAAGTGCACTTTGTTTTCTTTAATTCAGGCCACTTATGATGCATACAATCCTTGGATACACTCTAGGAATGTTTGGTCAAAGTTAATCTTTTGTAAGGTTCCCAGAAGGAAACCCCAGTCCACCCAGTTGAAGGTTATGTTGGTATCTATTAAGATTGCAAGCTGACATTTTTTTACTTGCTTTCTGAGATACAGAAATATTTAGGAAGATGCCTTATATTGTCTTGAAGTAATCAACCTCCAGCAAAATCTACCTGGTCTCCTTCTGGACCTCCAAGATGGCTGGTCGGAGTGTTGGAAGTAGATCTGGTGCAAACTGTTTACAGAATTCTGAGAGCAGTCCATCTGGGTCTTGGTCTTTCCAATTTTTCGATTTTACAATGGCTTCTTTGAGCTCTGTTGTAAAAAATAAGTGTCTCCATTGCTTCACTACTGTCAGATGTCAGAGCCCTCCTGGAAAGTTCTCCAGGAACACCTGGACTTTTCAGTCATGCTTTGGATCCCATTCCATTCAATATAATTAAGCATAAAATGCTGTAAAAGTCTACACAATTTGGGTAGGGTTAGAGCATGTTTTTTGACTATTCATTGGGCCACTGATCTTAAGAACCATCCTGTTCGCTGCCTGTTGTCTTAACTGCCATGTGTGCAGTTTTCCTTCCTTGCTGCCCATCTCATAAAATTTAGCACACCTCAGTTCCCTTCTATTTTTTTGTTCAATGAGTATTTTTAAGGCTCTCCCTTCAATATTTGTTTATATCTTCATCAAAGTTATTTATTGTTTGGCTTCTACATCAAACAGGGAGTTTTCTAAGTCTAGTCTTTTCTTTTAGCTATGCTTTCTGTCTTCTTTTGGGAGAAGTTTTCTACTATTTTGCCAGATCAAAGTGCTGTCACATTGGATAGCATTTGATGCAGCCCCTTCCATGTTATTCTCTACAAATTCATTGATATTTGCAGATATTCTGTCTTTGAAATTATTTTTTTTTTTAGCATGGTTACCTGTAATCTGCCGATTAGTTTTAATTACTACCTGGGAAAATTGAAAGCCTAAGATGACTGGTGTATGGCCTGTGGTAGTAATCTTCCCTATATAGCATTTGTGGAGTACATGTAGCCAGTCTTTTGTCAGGAGAAAAAAAAAATCACCCTTATGGAAAATACATATATTTTAAATATATTTCAGATATATATGTAATTACGTTTTTACATATATTTTCATCATATGTCTGAAGTGTATGCAAAATATCTCAGACTGGCTGATTTGATATATCTTATGTACAAGGTATAAGTAGTGCATATATTTACTGCATAGAAGGTTATTTTCACTATATTTTCTATTGCTGACAATCAGTGAAAATAAATTGATAGTGAAAAATAATGGACAGCTGATTGTTGGCAGTGGCACTAATGGACAACAGGAGAAAGGGTATGAATCTGGGGGAGGGTCATTCTTTATTTGGATGGTGATCAGCTGGGGAGGTGGACCACTAGACACCAGGGAAATTTATTTTTATTATTATTTCAAATTCTGGACAGGGGACAAGGGTGAATCTCAGTGGGGGGGAGTGTTCATATTAGGCTGGCAATCATCTCGGGGGTGGGACCACTAGACACCAGGGATGTGGGGAATAGGGATTTATTTTAATGTTAGTCTGGACAGGAGGGAGAAAAACACTTTTTTTGTAAATATTATAAAGCTCTGACTTTCAAATGTGGAATTTCGCCCACAGGTGGTGAAATTCTGTATTTTGCTGAGGGAATTTTGCATTTCACACTCATAAAATATTTCGCAAAATGCATGGATTATGCAAAATATTTTGCAGGGTGAAATTTTTTAATTTCACACATCTCTAATTGTTAATTGTCCTTTACCAACATGTTAGTGACTACATTGGATGGTAGTAAGGGTGGGGCATGGGGGGCCTGAGAATCTGAGGAGCTTAACTCATCATGGACCTGTTCCTTGGACAGTTTTGGTAATTTGGACTGGGGTCATATTTTCCTATTATTCATGAAGGCTATAGTACATTTTTATGTTGCTTGCACGCATGTGCAAGAAACATAGTGCCATCATCGGAGATTTCGGAGGTGTGTCACCTCCTCCTCCAATTCAGTCAGTGAGCTGGCAGGCACGGCCCCTGTAAGCCAACGCATTTTGGAGCTGTCTATGACACGCTCCAAAATGCAGTAACATACAGTTGAAAGGGGAGCTACGCCTGAGCACCGAGCAAGGCGTAGCCCCCACATGTAGGCGGCGTTACCAGAGTCCTGTGTAGCCGACGGGTTCCCAATCCCACCGGCTGAGCTGCTGTCGCCCCGTAGCTGGTGCCACGCTGGGAGCCCACCCCAGTGTGGCAAACATCCCTCATAGTCTTTTTTATTTGTTTTAAATTGTTTGGCCGATGGGGTGCCCAATCCCCGTCGGCTGAAGCGAACCCCATCCTTGTGCCACACTGGAGCCCACCCCAGTGTGGCAAACATCCATAGTCTTTTTTTTGTTTTAAACCTGCAAAAAAAAACGGTCCCACGGCGCGTCTCCTGACCCCTCCCACAACCCACCCACCCACTGCGCACCCAGCCTCTCATTACCCCTCCTCACCCCATATCACTCTGACCCGGCACGACGATCTTCGTGGACCGGGAACACGCCTGCACTCTTCAAAGCCGACCGCGAACTGAGGAAATGCCGGTAAGCTGTATAATGGGCTAGATAGGAGGGGTTCAACTTTATTGCATATCTCAGGCATTTTTGGGAATTTTTGCACCAAATTTTCAACATGGGGTTTTTAAGATCCCTTCTCATGAATGATGTCACTGTCATGGCATTATTTGGGCCCGAAGGGTGATTTCGCGCAGTGACTGCATAGTGACTGTGAAATCACTCTTTGGGCCTGAATACCACCATGACAGTGACACCATTCATGAGAAGGGGTCCCAAAAACCCCATGTTGAAAATTTGGTCCAAGAATTCCAAAAAATGACTGTTTTACGAGCGTGTGTTGAGCAGTTCCTACGCAGGCTCGTAAGTTCGCGAAATTTTAATATTTTCATGCCAGATTTTCAACATTGCCATTTTACCACACCTTCTTATGAGCAGTACAGCTGTCATTTTTCACATCTCACCCAAAATGTGTTTCCACCCTTGTAGCGCAGAATGGCGCAGTTGATGTGCGAAATCAATGTACGGGACAAATTAAGAAAATCACAGTGATACTGTTCATGAGCAGAGGTCTTAAAATGGCTATGTTGAAAATTTGGTGAAAAAATTCCTAAAAATGACTGTTTTACGACCGTGCGTTGCGCAGTTCCTACGCAGGCTGGTAAGTTCACAAATTTTCAATATTTTCACTCCAGATTTTCAACATTGCCATTTTACCACACCTCCTCACTAGCAGTACAGCTGTCATTTTTCACATCCTGCTCAAAACATGTTTCTGCCCATGTAGCGCACAATGGCGCAGTCGGTGTACAAACTCAGTGTATGTGACACATTAAGAAAATCACAGTGTCACTGTTCATGAGCAGAGCTCTTAAAATTACAATGTTGAAAATTTGGTGAAAGAATTCCTAAAAATGACTGTTTTACGAGTGTGCATTGCGCAGTTCCCATGCACGCTCGTAGGTTTGCGAATTTTCAATAGTTCCACTCCAGATTTTCAACATTGCCATTTTACCACACCTCCTTATGAGCAGTACAGCTGTCATTTTTCACATCCTGCCCAAACGTAGCCTGCCTACATGTATGCGCATAATGGCGAGTCGGTGTGCAAACTCAATGTATGGGACATATTAACAAAATCACACTGACACTGTTCATGACCAGAGGTCTTAAAATGGCTATGTTGAACATTTCATGAAAAATTTCTTAACAATGACTGTTTTATGAGCATGCGTTTCGCAGTTCCTACGCACGTTCGTAAGTTCGCAATTTTTCAATATTTGCACTCCAATGACTTCCAAATACCTAAACAGCACATAGAAGCAAGCAACATTCGGCATTGACAAATGCTTGTTTGATAGTGGGATTGGGGGGGCTTATTTTGTTCTTGTTTCTGGATTGTAGAGATTTTATTTTGAACTTTCCTTGCTTGGTGAGGAGGGGTATGGGGGAGTTTGCCTTTCCCTTGAGCCTAGTTCCTGTTCCAGTTACTGCCAAGTTGTTGATGAGCATTACATTTTTAATGGCTTTTATTTAAACTGGCGAACTATATATTTGTAACATGGAATATAAAGGGGGGACACAACAAATGTAAATGCCATATGTTGCTTCACCATTTGAAAAAACCTCATACTAATATCACCTACCTTCAAGAAACACACATTAAGAGGGAAAGATGCCCTCCTTCTCAGGTGACAATGGGTGGAGCAGGCATATGGTGCTGGTAGCAGTACTCAGAAAAGTGGGGTTGCCATTTTAATAGTGAGGGGTGTTCCAGTCACCCTAGAAAAATAAAGCTGGGATCCTAAGGGTCATTATTTATGTATGGAAGATTGAGTTCCACCATGGTGGTGATAAGCTTGATTTATGGTTCTAATATGGACTCCCAAAGATTCTTTACAGATCTAATCTCTATTCTGGTATCCATACAATGTACATCTGTTTTAACTGGGGGAGATTGGAACATAGTATAACAGTCTGATATTGACAAATCTGGTTCAGGTAGATGGGGTCTTTCCCCAGGGCAGAGAGGTTTACCCAATCTAATGGATGACTTGGGCCTGGTTGATCCATAGTAGTTAACTCACCCTACAGATAGGAGCTATACCTTCCATTCTTTGCCTCATAACACTTATTCACTGTTGGATTATTTTCTTGTATCTCAGGATGCATTGGCTGGCATTATATATTGCCTGAAATGTTGGCTACTGTTGTGTCAGATTATGCCCCAGTTAATTCATCGTCTTGGTCATTTGGAGTGTCAAAACATTGTCTGGCATTTAAATACCCAATTACTTCAGGACCCAGATTCTTCTCAAGTTTTACATAACTGGCTGAAGGGCTTTATTAAAGTAAATACAGGATCTGTTTCTGCAGTTGATGTGTTGTGGGGTGATTTTAAATGTTCGTTAAGAGGTGAATGTAGTCGCCACTCCTCTAAATGACTCAAACAGCACCAGGCTCATATTGTAGAACTTCTGGATAGCATTAGACAGATTGAACATACTCTTTTTTCTAATACTGACTCAACAACTTGGTTTAAATTACACAACCTTAGAGCTCAGTATTCGGGCCTATTAGCTCAAAAAGTTGAATTGGCACTTTGAAGAACTAAAATAAAATATTTAGAATCTGGAGAGAAAGTGGGTAAGTTATTAACACTTCGTTTATGGGCTTTAGAATCCAGAAATTATATTCCTCAATTGTGCCAATCAGATCAAGATGCAATTGCTGCTCATCCCAGGAGAATAGCAGCAGTTTTTCATTCTTTCTACTTTTCCCTTTATGCTTTTGATTCTACCATCTCCCCTTTGTTATTGGAGGTAGCGGAGTATTTAAGTAATATTCCCCTCCCAGTTTTTGATCCAATTCAACAAGATCTGTTAAAAGCTCCTTTAACCACCATGGAGATCAATAACGCTTTCAAGCAACTTTCACTGGTTAGGGCCCAGGGACCAGATGGAATCACCAACAACTTTTATATTAAATTCACAGAGGATTTAGTTCCTCTTCTCATGAAGGTCTAATACTCCTGGTATGAATCGGGTTTCTATAATCATACCTTCACTGAAGCCCTCATCCCAGTCATGAAGAAACTGAGTAAGGATGGAATGATACCTGACAATTATTGTCCAATATCATTGTTGAACACTGACATCAAGATTTTGGCAAAGATGTTAGCCAATAGGGTAATACAAGTGTGAGACAGATTAATTGATCCAGCCCAGGTCAGGTTCATGGCAGGAAGTCTCTCACATGATCATCTTAGGAAATTGTATTACCTTATTTTGGCATCTGGAGAGAGCAGATCCCCTGCAGTCCTAGTCTCCCTAGACACTGAAAAAGCATTTGATCTAGTCATGTTGCCATTTTTATTTGCCACCCTTAGATAATTTGGCTTACTCCAGAATTTATTAGGTGGATTCAGCTATTATGTACCAACCCGACAGCATGTGTCTGGTGCAATGTTATCCTTTCAGATTCTTTCTCACTTCAGCAAGGCATCAGACAGCAGTGTCCCCTTTCTCTGTATCTCTTTAATCTTTATTTACAGCCCTTACTATGTATTCTTCAACATAATCCTGCAATTAGGGGCATTCAAGTGGGTACAATGAAATATGTTCTTTCAGCCTACACTGATGACTTATTGTTCCATCTTGAAAATCCTCAGCAGTACTTGCCAGCAGTGTTGCAAGTACTTTAAGAATGTTCTGTCCTCTCTGGGTAGAAATTGAATCTGCAAAAGACTAAGGTATTACCACTCAATAATTTAGTATGCAAACAAGAAGTTGTTCAATTGGGTTTGTCCTAGGAACCAAGTAGTCTTTTATACTTGGGGATTCGTATATCCCACTTCTCTTCACAATTAATCAAAAATTATCTGTCCCCTTTATTGAATTCTGTACAGCAAGATCTCACCAGATGGTCTTCTCTGCCTCTTTCTTTGTGGGGTCTTATTAGCATTGTTAAAAAGAACATGCTCCCCTGCATTCTATATCCATTGAGCATGTTGAATGTATATCTCCCTAAAGCATGGTTCAGTCACCTTCAGTTAATGATTAACAAGTTTATTTGGAAGACTGTGTGGTCAGAAGAGCATATTTTAAACTAATGATGCCGAAAGTGCTCAGAGGCTTGCAGCTTTCCAGTTTTCTCTTGTACTATTTTGCCTCACATAATAGCAAATTACTTCAATGGATTGTTCAGGAGAAGGATCATCCTTTGAATGCTTATATCCCA
The DNA here is from genome assembly GCA_016271365.2 of Neoceratodus forsteri. NCBI lineage: Eukaryota > Metazoa > Chordata > Ceratodontiformes > Ceratodontidae > Neoceratodus > Neoceratodus forsteri. Next base: position 238,777,150 of record CM057459.1, on the reverse strand, counting down.
TCATGGGTAGATATGGAATGTTCCCTGTGTTGTCAGCAAGGTATCTATCTCAATAGCTTACCCCATATTAGATTATCACAATTACCCTGCTCTCTTCGGGGTACACCGTTACACTGGTCTCCCAAGGCATTTCATCAATTAAATGCATACATGAACTGAAATTGGAGTAGAACAGCTGCTTAGCCACTATTTGGTAACCCCAATATTTTAATTGCAGGTCATCCTTTGCAAGATTCTTTCCACCCTTACCTAGCTGGTTTGCCTTTACAGGCCATACTAGAAATAGATAATCTACTTCTGCATGCTGTCATCCAAGAGCATTATCATTTTCCCAATTCAGCTTGCTTTAAATATTTCCAGTTAGCTCATTCTGTGTCTTCTTTTTAGGGCCCTAAGCCTTGCATTCTATGGGATTCCCCTGTACCTGACCCTTTTTTCTCATTGGTCTTTCAACCACGTGCTGTGTCCAAACTCTATCACTTGATTCAGGCTTTGGAGCCACACAATCTGTCAGGGGTGTGCTTTTACTGGCAACAGGATCTTGATCTTCATTATGAAGCACCCCTCTGGCAATCTGTTTGGTGGCAGTTTTGCAAATTCCTTAAGCAGAATAGGTTTCATCTAACACAATTTTGTATACTTCATAACATGTATTTTATGCCAACTAAATTTTTTAAAATGGGTAGGCTGCCCTCTGCAACATGTCATAGATGTGAAAAAGAGGATGGTACTTTAAAACATATGCTGTGAGACTGCTCAGTAATAGTTCCATTCTGGCATGCAATACAGAATTCTCTAGATTCTCTACTAGACCTGGAGGACTAATTTACTCCAGAGATCTGTTTAGTTGGGATTGAGCCTCCCGGCCTGCCCAATGCGTATAAAGCCCATATGGCATTGATTACAGTTGTAGCTAAACTCCTTATATTTCATCAATGGAGAGATGTCACAACACCACATTATAAGGAGTGGCATCAAGAAATTCTCCTATTGTTAATGGTTGAAAAGCACATTGCATTCACACGACATTGCCCACAACACTATTGTTCGGTATCGGAACCTCTTTACACTCTAATTTCCACCCCCCAGGTCAGGGAGAGACCCCTTTCTGGTTGCCTTATCCTCTAGTCCTTGTTGGTGGATAATCTACTTGGTCAGCTTGTCTTGGCTCATCTGCAACTTTCATAGACTCAAGGGATAGGCAATGGGGGGTAAGGGGTAGAGGAAGTGGGGGAATATTGTGAGGGATGGGAGCTTTGTTTGAGTATTATTTTTGTTTATTTTGATATATGCATAGTCACCATCTATATTACTGTCATGCTTGGATTCTGTTTGTTGTTCTGGTTGAAAACTTAAAATTACTATGATTTAAAAAAGTTAACTGTTGGGATTAAGGTGTTGGGCTATCATCTGTAGGGATTATGGGTGGTGGGCATCCATACCTAACCCACCGTACACTGTAAGCCCAACTGATCTATCTTCAAGTTGAATGTGTCCCACCTCTCTGTAGGGGTGAAGGATCAGCTTTAGACCCTGAGAAGCTCATACCAAGTGAGAGCAGAACCCAGAAACACAAGTGCTCTAGAATAGCTCCCTGTTATATCCATGTCATCCTAATATTCAACTTGCTGTGCTCAGACAGAAGTCTCCCATACAGCAAAAATGTACTTGGGTTTTGTGTACTGATTAAGGAGGGTTTGAACTTTTCTGCTTTGTGTCTCTTCTCACCTCTCTGCCTAAAGGACCCCCCCCCACACACACACACACATATTCACTCTCCTGTGGGCCATGGTATCCTTTGTCTCCAAGCATCCTTGAGGGACCCAAGGTAGATGATGCTCTTCAAACCATAAGAAGAATGAATATTGGGAGAAGGCCTCATGGAGCATTCCCCCGCATGATAGTTGCCACTGTCCTCATCTGCTCACACATTCTCCCTTGCCCACCAAGTCATCCATTGCCACATTCAGGAAATGTAGGGACAAAAACAAAATCTTTAAATATGATGAACTCCCTGCTGTTCAGTAATTTAGTAAGCATGCTGTCCTGATTCAATCAGCTGAGTACAGCATACCAGTCATAACTTTTATGTGGCCATTTTATTATTAATTCATGTGCCACCCAAAGTGGTTGAATTCCTTCTTATATTAAGGGGATCTTCACTACATGTAAAGGGAATATCTGCTAGCTTATAACCTTTCATTTCAAGCAAATGTGTTTGTATTTGCTAGATAGCGCTTCTCAAACTCGTGACCTCCAGCTAATGAGGTCTGCCATCCTCTACTCTCCCCCCACTCATGAAGTGGGCATGATAGGCTCCATGTGATAATGGCAAGTAATAAACTGCAAGCATCAATACAGCGACTTTGTAAGGGCAAATACAATTACGGAGCCCATAACAAATGGTGACTGACATTAACAGTGAATCTTCACCCTATACACAGTGCAGACCAGTGAAACAGGGCACAAATTCTAGGGACCTTTTCTGTGAGTGAGAGGAGAATTTCACCCCCCCCCCAACATGGGGCTGCACCTCCTGGATCCCTGCTATCTCTAGGATTCCAGCTCCAAGGTGCTCCTTGATACTGGGGTAGGTTAGCACCTCAGAATCGCCATTTCCACCCTGTCACCATTAATTATCAGTTGCCATAATTGTGTTCACTATTATGCTGTTGCTGTTATGGAATTGCCCAAATGCCTTCACCCTCTTGACATGCTACCGGCGTGATATCAAAGGGTGTCAAACCTGATCAAACCAGAGCCAAATTATAGGTCTCTGTGCTTACTGTGTTGTACATTGTAGTCATCTGATCAAGTCCATCTGCTTGCATGCTTAACTGCATTTTATGTAACTCATTTTTGGCCTTTGGCAGTTCACATCATCGTTGACTGTATTTAGAAACAATTAATTTTATTTGGATGCCCCAATATACTCAGATTACAAGAAATTACAGTTTACAATAACTTAGACCTGGACAGGAACAAAAAGATCCCACATCAAAAAGAAAATGCAGTCCTCCACAGTAAACAGTAAACATTTTTTGTAAACAGTCTCTGACCTAACCTTACAATGCTGTTGCTTTTTTAGACAATGTAACTTAAAAAGTTCCATCTTTTGTTTATAGTTCAAAAAGGGAATTATAAATGATTGTGATTCAGGCTTTGGATCTGAGGGTTTCGGGGTTAATGCTCGGTGTGACCACTCATTATATTTCTAGGTCTCCTGTTTCTGTATCTTCTGGTAGTCTGTTAGCACATATGTTATTCCTGCATGACTGATTCTCCATGTACAGTATTCAAGTTTAGCACTTTCCTCTCCTTGTGGTAGAGGCACAGCAACAGCACATGATATGAGTTTGCCTTCATGGAAACTTCAGTCAGCCCTATCTCAAGGTTGATGATTTTGTCTCAATCTGCTGGACTTTCTGCCTCACACCTGCTAGCTCACTAGCTGGTGTGAGGGGGGATCCAATACCACTCTCTTCCAAAATCAGCTTTAGGAGGTAATTGTGATGTTTTTTCTTAGTTGTGGTTGCTATGCAAAATTGTGAAGTCTAACAGGTGGGAAGATGCACAGTTTCAGTCCCACTCCTGGCTTGAGTGGTGGTTACTAGATAATGTTGGGCTCTCCATCTGCAGTTCCTTTAGTTTTTACTTCATTGTCATCTGGAAGTGCTAGAAATATTTCTGTTTGGATCAGTTTACATTTCCTTGATGTGGATTTGAATGGATTTAGAAACAAGCAGTTTAAAGCTTCAGCTAAGCAAGTGCACTTCAGTGCCCAATGTCACGGGAAGTCCCACAAGCACTTTTTCATAGAAAGAGTGACAAACTAGTGGAATGATTTGTCAGGGAAAATATCTGCCAAAACAGAGGGGGACTCAAACAATGGTGGGACTGGTACAGGACCGTAGTGGGCTAAGGCTAAGGGAGAATGATGACCACTAGGACTAGCTTAGGAGAATTAGGTAGGGTGGGCAAGTATCTGGTTAATGTGCTGACTACATTTTGGTGTAGCAATTAGGGTGCTGCAACAAGGGTGAGAGTGACAAGGCAATCCTGATTTTTGATCGCCCCACACTCACATCATGTTTTGTGAGCCAACAGTTTTCCTCTCTTTCTGGTATGCCTGCTCTGGAGTTTATTGTATTTTGTTTGGGGGGGCAGAAGTTTTATCGTCGGCGCTTAGGTGCTCTGGCTCTAGGGAGCTGCAATGCCTGATGCTGCTGAGCCAGGTGGCATATTGCTTGCGTCTATATCAGTGTTGACAAAATGATTGTCACACCAATAGGAGTAAACCGGAAGGGCAGACTGAATGGGGCCCTGGATCTTTTTCTGTTGTCAGATTCTTGTTTTCTAGGTTTTTAGATCAACAGCATGTAAACAAACTACATACATAAGTAGCACAACAGAAAAAAAATCAGCATCCCCTTCCACCCCTAAAAACTCCCATAGAGATAAAGTGGGCAAAAATTTGTTTGTGACCTTTTCCTTCTTGTTACTCATACACACTATGCATATTGCTTAGCTCTGTGATTGCAAATTATACTTTGTTATTAGTGAAAAAAATATTCCATTTCATTTTTATAGATCTGTGTCTATATAAACTTCAGTCTCATCTGAGTAACTGCCAATACTCATTGATTTGAACTGATAATGCAACTGCAAGGCAGCTGCATTAGAGAATACAGTCTAGAAAATAGTGACTGAGTTAATTAAATTTGAAAAAATGAGGCTTCTTCATTTCTGAGCCATAATTAATCCCTGACAAGGGAGGATTGAAGACATTAGCAGTAGAAATCCAGTGTGGTACTGGACGTTGAGGAGACATTACCTGCTACTGGTCTATCATCAGGTACAGACATAACCTTCAGTATTTTAAGGATATTGCACAAGACTCTTTTGTTAGCAACTTGGCCTGATTTATTGCTTAATGAGACTTTACTTTAAATGTATTACCTAAACCTTTTACAGTGCTTCAAATATGACACATTTCATTATTGATGTTCTTTTTAATGACTTAACTTTTCTTTCTCCTTTTCTTCTGCCTCACAAAGCCCTTCATATAATTTCATTTGCGGACACTTTAGTCTTTTCTAGCAGATCATATCTCATTAGGTTATCCCTTGCTTAGTTTCATTGGCTATTGGCCGAACAGTGAAAGAACTCATGCATGCTTTATAGTGCAAAACAGACTGCGATATTTCTTCTATATTTGTTCACTGGTTCAGCGAGTAAATGGCAATGATTTTGTGCTTGTGCATGCAGTGTGAAGTTGGCCATGGACTCTCTAGGACTTGCACTCAAGATTGCCCATCCTCATTGTGATGCCAAAGAGACTTGGCCCAACTGACTAAAGGTCATTTTTATTTTTGATATAAAAAATTCAGCCATATATTTTTTCCACATTAATCTCCAAGTAATTTTTTCTAGGTGCTATTCTGAGTGGGTACATGAGAGTGCATCAAATAAATAACTGGTAAATGGGATGCAAGGCATACACATATGAAAAAAAAACACAGTTCTGTGCAGTGCAGAAACGGAAAAGGAATAAACAGATATGAGTCATCTAAAGTGCAGCCAGCATCAGACTTAACACAACTTCATTAATATTGAGTTGACACTGTATTCTCTGATCTCAGTAGCAATAAATTTGAAGCATGGAGTCCAGCGATCTCTTTCAGCTAAGTAGGCAAAGAATTGTCAGCCCTTTTCCAGCAACTTCATTTTTGCAAGAGTTGATGGTGTCATCATGCAAGGCAAACTCAGCAGTGAAAAGATTCCTGAGGTACCAGATATGAAACAAAAGCAGGCAATAATGATGAGAGAAGTGGACAGAGCCAACTTCACATTAGCTTTGAGTTTGGGTCTGAACATTTGACAGTTGAGCTGAACCACTTTAGTTCCCAATGCAGTAATTGGTGTAAGGTAAAACAGACTGCAGACTGGGGGAGAGGGGGTGTTCCTTGAATTCACCAGTAAATATACATTTACATAGCTTATGGCAGGTGATGTTAGCATGCATCTGCTAAGGATTTCTGTGGTTCTGTGACATACTCTGCAAAACCTATAAAACCTGTTAAGACTGCCATGGCCCAGCGTGAACTACAGTAATAGTGCCTACTTACAGCTGACTTAAGGACATACCATATATAGTCTGTGACTCTACTTTACCTCATGTCAGTTCCCTACTGTATACTCTCCCTTTCAGTGTCATAAATTTTACAATGCTAATTATATACTATTTATTTAGTTAGTTTTTGTTTACCAGGTAAGTGCACTAGACAAAAAACGTGCCTATTTTCAGGCACGACCCAAGAGAAATACAGACAGAGGAACAGCAACTACAGGTGACAATACAGTATAACATTTCATACACAGGCTAGCCAACATTTTAGATTCAATTACAGTGGTTACAGCAGTTACAGAAGTGCAAGACAACTAAAATAATGAACCTAACCACAGAATTTTACAACACTGAAGTGGAGAGCAATTCATAAGACAATCAATAGTTAAGTGTTAACATTTGTTGAAGAGAGACAATTAAGTGATTGCACTATAGATCAGTACATGTGCAGTCACCAGAGACCATGAGGAGAGTAATAAGCCCCTGCTAAAGAATCTGGTGTGTTTGGGAGCGCCTAACAGATGTTGGCATGGAGTTCCAAAGCTTGGGACAGATGTAGCGAAGGCATGTTCCCCCAATTTTGTAACACATTTAGGTATGCCTAACAAAGACCTTTATTGTGGTTATTTTATATTATCACTTCCATTATTTTAAGTTTTATGTGTTTAATATATATAGAAATGTTGCAAAGTTTTAATTTACAGCTGAAGTTAAGGCGAAGTTGCCAAATTCACTTCCACAGATCATTTTGTGAAGTTTTCCTATTTAATAGAAAATTCACCTTTAGTAACTTTGTTTTGCAGCTTTGCCTAACTTTTCCTTGGGGTACACGAAGGCAAAGTTGGGTCAAAATGACTTCCACCAACTACTCCTTTCGGGTTTTTTAGTCATAACTCAAAGTTTGTCAAATTTTGCTGAAACTTGATATGGTTGTAGTCCAAGAGGAGGTACATACCTTGTACATTTTAGATAATTACTGGACTTAAATGGTAGATTTGGCACCATGGTCAAGTTGGGAGAAGATTTTGGTGTGTTGTGCATACCCCATACATTTTTTAAGCAGTATTATGTGTTACTAGTGTAGTACACATTGAGACCCTTGTTTTGATGTATAAAGTGTCCCTTAACTCCAAAGACTGATGGAACTATGGCTTGTTAAAACTATAGTGTTGGAGTATGGCCTGACTGGGCTGAAGATGGCAGCATAGCTCTGATTCTCTGCAGGGAATCCAGAAATCAAACCTCATTCTCTCCACACCAGACTTTTTTTCTGTGTCAACTCTGAAGATCTGTTCCCAACTACCTTGCTGAAAGCAAACTGTAAGTGTTTTTGAGCCTACCTGATCTCAATCAGCTATATTAACAGAGCATTGTACTAGACCACTTCCTTGGACATCATGGCTGATCCCCATCTGCATTCTAACTCACTAGCCATAGTGGAGGCTATGTTTTTAAAACTGGTAGCAGATATTAATGATCTTAAAACCTCTACACAACAAAATGCTGAAACACTGAAATCTTTTGACAAGAGAATCTCTACTAATGAAACTACAACAACTCAAAATTCGGCCTCCATTCATGACCTTCAGGTCACAATATGGAATCAAGATCACACTATAAAATCTCTGCAATCTAAAATAGATGATATTGAGAACCGTAATCGTAGGAACAATTTACCGTTTTTTCAGCTTCCCTGAAGAATCCGAGCTGGGGGAGACAACAGCGCTTTTACTGCACGTTCTCCCCACGATGTTGAAACTATCCCCAAAACAGCAACTGATTATTGAGCGATCCCATCGTAACCTAGGTCCTAGGCCAAATCACGACCAATGGCCTGGACCTATCATAGCCAGATTTTTGAATTACATGGACACAGAATTAATCTTACATCAACCTAAAGAAACTGGAGTTCTGATGTGGCAGAAGCATAAAATATCTATCTATAGAGACTTCTCTAAAGAACTGTCTTCCAAATGGAAAGCGTATAATCCACTGAAATCTATACTACACCAAAGAGGTCTTAAATTTGCCTTACGCTACCCCTCCACAATGTACCTTTTTCTAGGGTCATCTTTCAGAGATTTCAGCACACCTGATGCCTTGGCTAACTTTTGGGTGTCTCGCTGGATTGTCTTACTGCGGTAGGCTCTGCTGCAGTGCATGGGGATGCTGGTGACTCGAACTCCACTCAGATCGAAGAGACTGCTGCACAGGCCATGGAAAGATGTTCTGCAGAGCCAATGGTCCTGAGTGCTACTGCTGCTGTTGTTCCCTCTCTAAGGCAGTCAAGTAGGCTACAAGAGAAGCTTCTATCTTGTACTCGATTGTCTAACCCTCCCTGCTGTTCTACTGCAGACCTTCCGATTCTCAACCAGAATCTGGCGCCCCAAATACAAGTGAGGCCCTCTATTCCCCTGAGCAACAGGTTTGCCCTTCTAGCTGAAGAAATACAGCCATCACAAGAAGACTTAACCTCACACTGTCCAGACGATCAATCTACTAACCTGTCCACTGCGATTCAGGACAATATCTCAGTTAACTATTCTTGGTCAGAAGTGGTGGCAAGTTCTCCGCTTAAATCATTAGAGCCTCCAAAAAAGAAATGCAAGGCTAAAACGAAGGGGAAAAACTCCAAAGCCGAGAACAATGCTCATAAAGCGATGGCGACCTGACATGTTTAATTCAGTGGCATTTGTTTCTCCTGACATATTAAGTCCAGGACACTATATTGCAAAAATCAGTACTTTCTCTTAGCATTTTGCCACGTGTTGTACACCATCCACTATTTCACAATATCGCTGCCAGGCAGGTTGTGAACCCAGAAGGCTGTACATCGTGGTTGGTTGTAATTAACACCACATATGGTATTTCCAAAGCCTGTTGGTTCATAATGCCAATGGAAACTTATCCCATTGTATTTTCAAGCAATTTTTATTATCTGTCGAACTGTGACTATATTTGGCACGATTGCTGTTGGACTGGTTTTTTTTAGTCTCTACAACACACAATTATTAATATCCACAACATTAGGAGGTAATGAAACTTATCTAACCCACTTTTCCTTTTTTGTTTTCTTCTACCAGAATATTAACAGAATTCATTTCGGCAATACCTCAGTCATGAACTCCCCACCCCCATGCTGATTTATTCTACTTCCTATTACTATAGAGAAGCTAACTCTTATACATATTTATATATATATATATATATATATATATATATATATATATATATATATATATATATTTATATTTATATATATTATGGTAGTACGGTAGTGCTACCATAGTTAGGGTTGAGGAGCCATTTACATGTTAAACCCCAAATTTTGCACTTAATAACTTTGCAACTGTTCAGCGGATTTGCCTGAAATTTGGAATACACGATCAAGACCCATACACCTTGGGATCTGCCAAGTTTTGTACCAGTCAGATACACGGCTGTGGAGTTAGTAAGCATGATCTGCGCGTGTGTTTACGCTTTTTCTGGAATTCTACGGTCGCACCTACAGGTTGCACGGTTTGCGCAACTGGCCCAAAATCTTCAGGGAACGTGAAGCCGGGGTCCCCAATGTGCCTTTCAAAGATTTAGTGAAAAAATATTAAACTGTTCAAAAGTTATAGCAGTCCAAACTTCTGTTTTTTTCCCATAGGATAACATTATGGCATTCGCCGTGCCTTTGAGGGCCCGTATCTCGAAAATGGTGCAGAATATGGAGTTTTTGTCAAAAAATTAAGGGGGCTATGTATAAAACTAGCCAGGAAAGTGATAATACATGTGACTTTTAATTTTTTTTTCTATGTCGTACGGTTACTGAGATATAAGCAATTTACTATTACAACTACTGATTTTTGTGTTCTGAGAGTCATTATTTTGTATACATTCTTTCTACTCACTGTCTTTCTCTATACAGCTTTTGGGGAAAACCAGCCTGTGCACTAACATTACTCTTACCATTATCATTTCTGCTTGCAGTTCCGTACCCATTTCACTTACCGTTCATGTTTACACCACCATGTGCGTTACCCTTTGCGTTTTCATTTGCGGTTGCATTTCCATTGTTTTTAACATTTCTGTCTACAGTACTGTTCCTCTTTCTGTTTTGCTTTACGTCACCATGCGCATTATGATTTGCGTTTGCGGGCACAATGTTACAATGAGACAAGATATCACCCCCGCACTCCCGCTGCTGCATTACATTCACTATTTCTCATTATCATTCTCAAAAAGAAGGGAAATCAGAGGCAAAAAACTCCATTTAATGCATCAGTTAGGGTTGTTTCACAGTGACAAAAGCGAGGAAATTCGATGTTGAGGTTGAAACCCCCTTTGCACCCCTCCAGCCCACCCCCCCAACTGGAATCGGGGTGTGCATTAGGGTCATTGGTCCTAACTGTCACCCCATTCTCCTATTCCTCAGCTTCTTTCCACATGTGATGGGGTGACACTTAGGGCGATGATCTTAATGCGCACTCCATTCCAGTTGGGGGTGGGCTGAGGGGTACAAAGGGGTTTCAACCCCAACATCAAATTTTTCGCTTTTGCTGTGGAACAACCCTAACTGATGCATTAAATGGAGTTTTTGCTCTATATATATATATATATATATATATATATATATATATATGTATATATATATGTATATATATATATATATATGCTGGCTATTTTCAGTGTATTGGTACAGGGGCATCTGTCCACTAACTTTTGTAAGTGCCCTAAATATTCAAAGCCTGTTATACAAAGGGAACTCACTACCAGGTTCCTATCTTAGATCTGGAGCTCACTTGGTCTATTTCCTAGACCTAGTCACTTCATCTATTATTCATACAGGCAATTTTCAGATATAAAGAATTAATCTTTTTTTTACAGACTACTAATTGTCCCTTGTTATTGCTGAAGTCAGCCATTCTTCATATTTCATTTGCCTACATCTGGCTCACGCTGTGGGGGAGTTAACATTATATTACCTATTACTATTTACTTAATAATTTTTATCCTGAAGCTGTTTTTATTTATTATATGATCAACTTTGTTCAGGAATTTCATTCAGAGTCCTGATAAATGTAGTTGCTCTTGACCCTTCTTGTAAATATAATTACACCTAATCATGTACTTGGTTCCCTTGACATCTTTTTACCCAGGCAAACTGATTTTCTGTACAGTCAGTTCAGACTATTCGCTATATTAAGTTGACACTCTTACCAATTTTAAAATTACCCATTTAACAGTATGATCTGGTGATATTTTTTACCTTTGCTATGTACACCTTTTGTAATATGCAGAGGTTTTCTTTTCTTGATTTCCTTGCTATATACTGTATGTCATAGCTTAGTTTTCAGTCAAGCTTTATTGAATTATTGTACTATTGTTACTATATTCATTGTTTTGGACCCTGGAACCTGACCAACATTTTTTCTAGGTGGTCCTTCCAGATCATTCCTATTCTTTTAACACCCTGGTGTGTGGTGAGAGAGTCGCTTAGCTTTTCATAGCTGACTCCTATCTCCCCTCACTTGCCAAAAATTTGTTGTTGCTGTTAGTTGGTTAACTTTACTATTAGAATTTAATGTTCCTTACTCTTCTAAAAAGTTTTAACCTGCTTATTAACATATTGATATTTCCTATTAATGACTTCTCTTTTCCTCTCTCTCTCTCTCTATTCTTTTTTCAGAAAGATATCTGTGCCTTTCATATTTTATATATTCTGTCTTCTATGGTTTGAGTACACCTGCCACTCCCTACATATACATTTATCCTCTGCTTGCTCTATGAACATCTTCTGTTTCTTTATTTTGTCCCATCCCATTCCTATGATTACCCCCTCTCCTTCATACTGATACTATGAGCGATATACTTTCATATATATGGAATGTGAAGGGAGTTAATTCTACTTGTAAGCGAAAGCAAATTCTTTCACATCTCCAAAAGCATAAAACACAAAGTGCTTTCCTTCAAGAAACAAAATTACTAGCAGAAGATGTTCATAGGCTAAAGAAATTCTGGGTCGGTCAAATTTATGACTCTTCCTATTCCTCAAAAAAAAGAGATGTTACTGTTCTTATACATAAGAGTCTTACAGTCATGGCCAAAAATATTGGCGCCCTTGCACTTTTTCAAATAACTCACAATTCCTCTAAACATAAGTTGAAATTAACAACAGTACAGTATTTGGTCTCCACAATTCTTTATTTCTCTGTTAATATTACAAAATCTTTGTTTTTGATTAAGAATTGAATATATCCTTTTAAATCAGAAAATGAAAAGAAATGGTGTTGACAAAATTATTGACACCCTAGACTTAATATTTGGTAGCACAGCCTTTGGTCAAAATAACTGCAATCAACCACTTCCTATAGCCATAGATGAGCTTCCTGCACCTCTCTACTGGCAAGTTTGGTCCATTCTTCTTGTGCAAACTGCTCCAGTTCTCCCAGACTTGAAGGGTGCCTTCTCCCAACTGCTGTTTTCAGATCTCTCCACAGGTTTTCAATGGGATTTAGATCTGGACTCACTGCTGGCCACTTCATAACAGTCCAGCGTCTTGTCTTGAACCATTGCTGGGTGGTTTTTGAAGTGTGTTTGGGGTCATTGTCCTGCTGGAAGACCCATGACCATCGACAGAGACCCAGCTTTCTGACACTGGGTTCAACACTGCGCTCCAAAATGGCCTGGTAATCTCCAGATTTCATGATGCCATGCACATGTTCAAGGCACCCAGTGCCAGAGGCAGCACAGCAACCCAAAACATCACTGAACCTCCTCCATGTTTGACTGTTGGGAAGGTGTTCTTTTCTTTGAAGGCTTCATTTTGTTTTCTGTAAACATAGAGATGATGTGCTTTACCAAAAAGCTCTAATTTGGTCTCATCTGTCCACAGGACATTCTCCCAGAAGGATGTTGGCTTGTTCAGGTGTGTTTTGGCAAACCCCAGTCCTCTCAGCAGTGGGGTCCTCCTGGGCCTCCTACCATATAACCCCCTTTCATTGAGTTGGTGATGGATGGTGCGAGTTGAAACTGTCGTACCTTGTGTCTGAAGGTCAGCTTGAATCTGTTTGGCAGCTGATTGAGGTGCTTTCTCCACCATTCAAACAATCCTGCACTGCAATCTTCGATCAAGTTTTCTCTTGCAGCCACATCCAGGGAGGTTGGCTACAGTGCCATTGGCCTTAAACATTCTGATAACATTACATACGGTGGAAACAGGAACATCAAGGTCTCTGGAGATTGATTTGTAGCCTTGAGATTGTCCATGCTTGGCTACAATCTTCTGTCTGACCTCCTCAGACAATTCTCTGGCTGTCTTTCTTTTCTCCATGTTCATTGCGGTACACACAGTGACACAAAACAGGAGAAGGAGTCCTTTTCGCTATTCAAACTGGTTGAATGAGTGATTTTTATATTGCAGGCACCTGCAACTCACCACAGGTGAGATCAATTCCAAAGTGAAGGAGAATCACCTGCTTGAAATCTAATTATTTCTAACTACTTATAAAAGGTGCCAATAATTTTGTCAGGGCCATTTAAGGATTTCTGTGTGGAATAAGCTAAGACTTAGTAAATTTTTCTGCTTTTTGTGTTTTATTCCACTGCAAACCAAAGAAATACAAATGAGGATACCAAAATATTTTTTAATTTCAACAATTTTCTGGAAGGAATGGTGCATTATTAGAAAAAACTGCAAGGGCGCCAATATTTTTGGCCATGACTGTAAATGGTCCCTTATAAAATCCCTCTCAGATAATGAAGGCAGATGGGTCATGGTCAAATTGAATACCAATTCTGGACCTATCCTGCTTGTCAATGTTTATGCACCCAACTCTGATTCCCCAGACTTCTTCCACAATTTAGCTCAACAGATTCTTTCCTTCAACTCAGATAACACACCAGTTATTCTTGGAGGGGATCTTAACTTAGCTTTAGAAGCCAGCATTGACAGGAGCACCCCCACTATAGATGCTCACCCCAGAAGTATTAAAGCCCTTTCATTACTAATGAAAGATATGGGACTAGCTGATGTGTGGCATCTCCTTCATCCATGAGATCGGGACTTTACTTTTTACTCCTCCCTACTTAAAACATACAGCAGAATCAACTATTGGCTAGCCTTCCCTATTATAATAGAGAAAACTATTGATTCTTCCATTTCTCCTATTATAATTTTGGATCATTCTCCTGCTAAATTGCACCTTTTATGGGGTCCATCAGCACCCAAATCTACTTTCTGGTGGTTGGACCCTCTCCTTCTTAAGGACCCCGAGTTTTTACCCATGATTAAGGCTCAAATTCAGGACTTCCTCTCTCACAATAACCCTACCAAATCCCCTATGTCCACTGTATAGGAAGCTCTTATAGCTACAATCCGTGGGAAAATTATCAGCTATGCTGCACACAGAATAAAGGCATGAGAACAACAATTGGCTGATTTTTAAAAATCCCTGAAGGTTAAAGAGAACTTATATTTCTCCTCTAACAAGCACTGCCCTGACTCTCAACTTCGTCTTGAAATCCTTCAACATAGAATCAAAATAAATAATCTAATTTCTCGGAAAACCGAATTGGACTTGCTTAAACTTAAGCATAAATTTTAGGAATATTGTGACAAAAATGTGAGACTCCTGTCTTACCAGCTTAAAGCACAACAAATGGAACAACATATTTTAAGCCTTAAAGATGAGCAAGGTATAATTCACTCTGATAACCCCTCTGTAAACCGTATTATGAAAACCTTTTTACTCCAATGTAAATCCGCCTCACATCACTCAAATTCAACAATTCCTTACAGCTTTACATCTCCCTCATCTCTCCTCTCATGAAACGAGTCCTTTAGATGAACCGTTTTCACTTCAAGAAATTCAGAAAGCTTTGTCATCGCTAAGATCCGGCAAATCCCCTGAAGGTGATGGTTTCCTGGTCGATTTCTATAAATTGCTTTCCGACACATTATGCCCCCTTCTTCTAAATGTTTATCAAGAAGCTTCCACCACTGGCAAACTTCCCTTATCCTGTACTGATGCAGTTATAACCTTAATCCCCAAGAAGGACAAAGATCCCACACACCCAGCAAGTTACAGACCAATCTCTTTATTAAATACAGATGGGAAGATATTTTTTAAATTACTCACCTCTCGACTCGAACCCTTGATCCTCAAACTAACCCATAGTTCTCAGACCAAGTTTATTAAACACAGATCAGGTTCAGATCACCTTCACTCCCTCTTAAATCTAATCCATAAAGCTAAATTTCTTAAGTCACCTGCCGCAGCCATAGCTATTGATTTTGAGAAGGCTTTTGACTCCTTAAATTAGGATTAACTTTATCATGTTCTGTCTCATTTTGGTCTCCCTTTTACCTTTTGTTCTTGGATTAAACTATTATATAATTCCCCGGTTGCTCAGATACTTACTAACTCCACCCTCTCCTCTCGCTTTCAGCTGGCAAAAGGAACAAAGCAGGGTTGTCTCCTATCACCGTCTCTGTTTATTTTAGCCATGGAACCCCTATCTGCTTGCTTGCACCAATCTGCT
Organism: Neoceratodus forsteri; assembly: GCA_016271365.2. NCBI lineage: Eukaryota > Metazoa > Chordata > Ceratodontiformes > Ceratodontidae > Neoceratodus > Neoceratodus forsteri. Next base: position 238,761,495 of record CM057459.1, on the reverse strand, counting down.
GGCATTAACGGCATCCCAGTGGGAAACTCAAGATATGTTTCTCTCTCCTCTGCAGATGATCTCTTAATCTTACTTGAAAATCTGCATGAGGCTGGACCCTTACTGGTAGATATACTCAACAAATTTACAATCAGTTTTGGCCTTGCTCTAAATTATAGCAAATCAGAAATCTTACCCCTTAATGACCACTGTAAAGCTTTTATGAACCTGCCTCTTGGATTCCACTGGTCTCCACAAGGTATAACGTATCTAGAAATCAAAATTATTAGTAACCTAAAGAAAATATGGGATATTAATCTTAACTCCTTATTAGACAATATCAAAACAATTCTAGACAGATGGAAACTTCTTAATCTCTCCTTTATGGGAAAAATCGCAGCCATAAAGATGTCCATATTCCCTAAAATTCTTTACCTTTTCACCAACATCCCCTTAATTTTACCATTTTCTTTTTTTGTCAAAATTGATAAGCTAATGGGGAACTTCATCTGGGATGGGAAGCCACCGATATTTAATCATAATAAACATTGTGCTCAGTGGAAAACAGGTGGATTTGGACTTCCCTGGTTCAAAGGGTATCTTTGGGCTTTTTGAGTGGCCCAAACTATCAAATGGTTTCAGAAACCCTCCGTTCACTCTCCGCTTTGGATTGCAATGGAATCTGCACTTTGCACCAGAGGAGTTCCTACCTCTTTTATTTTTAATCCTCTCCCCTCAAAACTAAAATCTCACCTGACTATATCCTCCTCTGTTCTCTACTGGAAACTTCTCCACAAATTCTTGAAATCTAATCCCAGACCTTGGTTTTATGCCCCCCTATGGGGCAACCCATTTTTCACCCTAGAAAATCACCCAATTTTTTGTTCTATGTGGAAGAATAAAGGAATTCTTTTTCTAGGAGATATCTTGGACCAGAACTCACTCACTCTCAAAACATTCTCAGATTTGCAGGTCACTTGGAAACTTTCTAAACAGGATTTTTGGAAGTTCTTACAAATCCAGTCAGCTTATAACCAAGGTTCTAACTATGTATATAAGCACACTCTTCTAGAACCATACATCTCACACTGGGTCAACTTATCTGCTAAACAGAATAGTTACATTTATAAAAACATTATTGTTAATCTTCCTGATCAATCCATATCAGCTAAGAATAAGTGCAGTGCTCTCCTTAATTATATTTCACATGTACGATGGAGTAAATGCTGGCGTCTAGCATATAACACATTCAGAGATACTCGTAGTTCCTTAATACAAAGTAAGATTCTACAATTTTGATATAGAACTCCCTCTGTTCTTCAATGAATGGGCCTCCTAAATAATAATAATTGCTGGCATTGCAACCAGGTTAATGGGGATTTACTGCACATCCTATGGTCATGTGCTCCTGTTTATAAACAATGGTGTAAAGCATGTCTACTCGCTTCTAGAGTAATAGGACAAAAATTACCCTTTGACCCAAAATTATTCCTTCTGTGCATCTTTATTCCCGATAAACTTCCCCTTTCACATGCACATTTTAGATGGTTAAACATACTTTCTCTATTGGTTAAACGTCTAATTCTTATGAAATGGAAATCCCCTTTTGTTCCCACCCTTTCAGATGTTCTCCAAAGCCTTTCCCAGTATGCCTCATTAGACCATTTATCTCACATTATTCTTGACCGACTCACTATATATGGCAGATGGTGGCAGGATTATCTCAAATTTATTGAAACTTCTGATTCTTCTAGACCTAATTCTTAGATATATCCAGCCTCTTATTTTTATTGCTGTCAGATTTGGTTTTATTTTTCCCTCTCTTTTTGATACTACCTAGAACAGATATCTCTCTTTCTTCTTCTTTATTATTCTTTCTCTCTTATTCTTCCGTTCTACCTTTTCTTACTTTTTTCCTTCCATTTCTCCTGTTTTTCCTTCCTCCATTAGTATACAATGTATGTATTCCCACTAATATCACTTTATGTAACCTATCAGTGTCTTGTCTCAACCTACTGTAGAATATATTCTGTACTTGGTTAACTTCTTTCTGAATTCACAATTACCTTAATAATTGTAACCCTTTTGTTCAACACTTATAACACAGACAAGACTAATGTTTATCATCACCATATGCACATAAGGCTTTCTTTTTTTTTACATAGCCTCTTTATATAATATGGATACTAAGTGATTTTTCCATGTAATTTTATATGGAGAATACTTTTCACTGTGTATGTTTGTATACTTCTTATATTTAACTACAATAAAAAGATAACATTCAAAAAATTATAGTGTTACCCTATGGGACATTAGGGTTAGGGTTAGTGTGATCACTTGCAACCTATTCAATAAACATGTCCCCAGGTTGTTTACTGCTGCTTCTCTTGTCACCTAACACATTCCCTACCAGTGCAGATGCCACAGATGTTGCAGAGAAAAATATGGCTACACTAATGCCACCGCTGCCAACTACTCCTTCATTACTAGCAGCCCAGTACATAGAGCACACTGCCACAGACATAGTTTTTTCAACTGCAGCACTAATTTGCTCCACAGATTTTGAAAATTTCTTTGTTGCCTCCCCAGCAATTTTCCCATTAGTAGAGTGTCTCTTCCTGGACATTCTTATATGCCAACTATAACTTGATTTGGAATGAAAAATTACAAAATATAAATAAAGCCTAACATGACATACAACAGGGGTAAAACAGTTAAACAAGTTATTAACTTGCAGTGGCAGACAACCCCGAGAATCAGGGATTAACAATGTGATCTGAAAAAATACTCTACTAATAGTATGTAGCAGAACCAAAAAAAAAAGGATTTTTTCAAAACAACACAGGGATTACTAAACTAACACAGCAGTACAAATAAGTACCAAAAGCAGACAACATCTCCCTCTAGGGAATCAGGGATTATCAGTGTGACCTGAAAAACATCTACTAAAAACAACCAAAAAAGTAGTTTTTTTTTTTTTAAACAGAACAGGGATTAAAATGACAAGGGCAACAGGGGTAATTTAATATTAAGTATAACAAAAAGTGATAGAACACCATCACTTTAAGACAAATATAACTAAAAAATAACTAAAACTGCTACAATAAGACACTTACAAAATATTTTTGCTTAACCATACCAAACTAAACCACAGAAATAAAATTTAGAAATTACTTACTACAGATCAAAATGCTGAACAAGAAAGAGTGAGAAAACCAAAATATAATATAAATCATGCTTGGACAAAAAAATCTCTGGATCTTTTTGTGCTGTCTTGCTTTATAGTACACCTACCCTCCCCACAACACTGCTTCACAGACTGACAAAACAGAAACCCTTACTTTAAAGTCAATAATCACCAAAAAATAAACACCCCCCTCCCACAAATCAAGTAGCATATGGCCCTTTAGAACAGTTTTTGAGCAATTTGGATTCAAAAAGCTTGGTTTTGAGATGTATTTTAAAAGTTTTTTTCTCAGACAAACACACACAGACTTATGTCCTACTCTGTCTTCAGAAGATTGCAATGAAGATAGCTTCCTTGTGGCATACAACTTGTTACAGCAAAATGTGACCTCCAGTACCATAGTATATTGTAAACTTTGCAACTGTACCAAACTTTGATGGCAAAGTTACCAAATTTGCATTTTGCAAACTTCACCTCTATATCAAACTCCACCAGTGAAGTTACCAACTTCACAGTTCACAGACTTATCAGTTTTCTGCACATTTGGACTTCACACAGCAGATTAACTTCACAAAATGAGGCAAATTTGTGAATTAATCTGTGGAGCAAAGTTTTCCAACTTCACCCATTACTATTTATAGATTAAATAAGGAATAATGTATGGGGGACCATACACAATGAACCTGTGTTTCCATCAAGGGGCTGAGATAACAGCATGTGGTCTTCAAGAGTGAACTCAAGAGATCCATCCTGTTATCTCAACCTGAGATGGAAACACAAGGTGAGTTTTGTATGGCAGCCCATATTTTATTTTTTTATTGTATATGGTTTTATAAAAACTAGATCAGACATGTTGTGAAGTTGCTATACAGTGGCTTCATATAAAGCAGTGAAAGTAGTGGAACTACATAGTGTTTAGATAGTGTCGTTCTGGAAACTGTATGCCAAAAATGAATGTCTTTTTGATCCTGTGGGGAGCATGATGGAACAGATCACTACCACAGAGCGATCAAGCAAGGGTTAGCCTTGTATAATAAAAGAAGTAGTAGGCCAGCCCATTGGTGCAGTGGTTGGATTGCTGCTTATGACACCAGGGACCTGGGTTCGGGAACGGACCTGGGCTGCCAGAGGGCTGGCCGGGGGAGAAGGATTATGCGTTTCTTGACTGCTCTCCTTTTCTGTGGGTGGGGAGGGGTATGTGCATTTGGCACAATAGCAACACCCAGCAGAGGCTGGGTTCGCCACATGCACCGATGCCCACTTGATTCAGGGGCAGGGTGGATGCTGGTCATCATTGCACATCCTCACCCCTGCCTACATGGGAGAAATACTGTGTCTCCCTGCCGTCTCCATGAAGACCTGCTCCCAGGCCTTGATTAGCCTCTGTAGCTGGCTCCCCGACCAGTTACTTGAGTTGCGGCACTGGAAGGGCTATAGTGCCACAACCCCACCCTCTGTGGAAAAGCCAGGGGTGACTTAGGAGTGCAGGCAATAGTTGGAGGTGGAGATGAGGGGGTCTGTGACCAGGATGGACATTGACTGCAGGGAGGCACACAAAAAGAACAGTAAATAAAAAAGTGTTTTTTGTTTTATTTTTAGTTATTGTGGATTATTACTGGTAGAAGAGCAATGAGAGAGATTGGGTGTGAGTGAAGTGATGTCCGAATCACAGTCCATGTACCATCATTTTCATGGCAGTTGACATCTTTATTAACTTAAGTCCTTAATTATGTAAAAGTAAATTAAAATCTTCTGCTTTGTGCTACAAATGTGATTCAGCCATAATCATGGATCAGAAAGGGTCTTTCTCTTCAATTGTGTTTAAAAGCTAACTTATTTTTTCCAAATAGCCTAATGAATACTGCTACTTTAATAAGCGGCTGAAGTACTGAAATCATAGAAACAAAATGAAAGCTGGCAGGCATCCATCAGCACGAGAGGGACACAGGTGCTTTGACTGTAGTTTATGCAGAGCAACTTTTAGAATGTGCACAATGTTTAGAACACGCTCACGAACTTTTGAGCAGTCACTGATTTCCATGCACAATAAGCCCTAAGCATATACTATATAAGGAATAAAGTATGGGTGCCATACACGATGAGTCTGTGTTTCCATCAAGGGGTTGAGATATCAGTGTATGGACCTTGACAGCGAAGCTCGAAAGGTCCATGCTGATATCTCAGTCCCAAGATGGAAACAGATGGTAAGTTAAGTATGGGCACCAATACTCTATTTATTATTGTATATGGTCTCCCAATACAAAAAAAAAGTTACATTTGAAAATGTATAGGCGTCACCTGATGATAAGCAGAAAGTAGACAGCCAACTCTTTAAGCTCCATTGTGACACAGCTATTTTTCATCAAAATCCTCCTATTTATCAATCAATCAATGAAACTTTATTTAACCAGGCATAAACACCATTGAGCAAGCTCATTTTCAAGATGGTCCTGGTCTGGACAACCCAGTCTGGGTTTCTATCAAGTTTATACAGCTGCCTCTTCATCCAAAACAGCTATGGAAGAGGATTATTTGGACCAGAATGCAGTGAGAGCTTCTTTGTCACAAAAGGAGTCAGAAAGAGAACAGGAGCAGGCTGCCCTCTTAGAGGCCAAGCTTTGAAGTCTTTCTCTTCCCACGCCACCTGTGGAGCCTGCCACAGTGGTCACAACTAAACAGGTCTATGAGTTGCTCCAGATCATTAAAGCGGCCCTAGTATCCTTAGTAGAAGTATTAAAGGAGTGGAAGCTCACACTGATAGCACTCTCTATTCAATGCTGAGACCAGAATTTCATTCCCAGAAGATAAAATGAACAAGATGGAGCCTGAACTTACAACTTTAACGGGCTTAGTTAAAAAGCTGGAAGACAAAGCGGAAGACCAAGAGGGTCATTCCAGATGGAAAAACCTGGTCCTGATAGGTCTCCCAGGAGAAGAAGAGGGCCCAGCTTCAATTGATTTTGTACAAACGTTCTGCAACACAATTGCTGGTCTCTCGCCGAATGAGTCAAAATATAGTATAAGAACGGGCCCATAGGTCAGTACAGCCAAAGCCGGCAGCTGGGGACCTCCTAGGCCCTTAATATTCAAGGGCCTAAATTAATTTGTGACTTTTGCTGAAGGCTGTCTGAAAAATAGAACGTTTGGAGTGGGAGGGCAAATGAGTGCGATTAGTGCCCGATCTTACTTTACGAGTGCGGCAAGACCGGATGGCTTACTGTTCGATACAATCAAAGCTATGGGCAACCAAGATACAACATTGTATGCTGTTCCCAGTGTGATTGGAAGTCAGAACAGCACAAGGCACCTGCCAATTTGATTCAGCCACACAAGCCTCTCTGGAGCTGCAAATAATTCTTCCGTACCTCTTTGGGAAAGTGGGGTGAGTCTACGTGCTTTATTCAGTTGCAGAAATGCAGTGACAAAGCGTTCTCTTCCTTTGCTCAGTTACTTGTGGCATTTAATTTAAAGATATCATGCCAAGTGCTTATCTTTTAAAAGTAACATATTTTTGATGTGGTCCTGGTGCTATGAAGCCTTCTCTGATTCAGGGTTTTAGTTCAACAGATAATCCCACATCGAAGTTTACGGGATGAACCAAGTCATTCTTTTATCAAGTTATGAAGAGTTTACTGATAGCCTGCACAGGAGATAAGCAAGCATATTTTAGTTGCATAAATAGTAAAGACTTTCTGGAAAATGTACAAGGTTTTGTTTTCCTTTTCTTTTATTAATGGGCTACTACATCATGTGCACTGAACTCACGGGATCGGAAGTTGAATGGACAATTTATCATTTGAGTGAACTATTCTGGAGCGGCCGCCCATAACAAATGCAGCATTTTCAATTTTGGCTTGATATTTTTCCTTTCTATAAAAGCATAATTTGGAAGCAGGTATGCTATGTCAGAACTTTCTGGACTCTTTGGGGGGGGGGGCAGAGAGAAGATTTTGTTAAGGAATCCCTTCCCCAGTGGTTTTCTATTACTTTCTATTTTATGAGTTCCTCACAATGTAGCTCTTTGTGCAGTAACTGTGCAAGTCCTTATTTTCTTGTTCAGTTACTGTGCAAGTCCTTATTTTTTTGTGCAGTGACTGTGCAAGTTTTTATTTTCAGAATTCTCTTTCAAACCTAATGAGACATTTTGTTTGACTAAACATAGAAACATAGAATTTGACGGCAGATAAGGACCGCTTGGCCCACCCAGTCTGCCCATTTCCTGACATAAGCTGGATAAGCTGCAGATCCTAGTTAACCAGCAGCCTACTTCCTCGCACAATTTGAAGATGGGGGGGGGTGGTTCAGAGGTAATTTAAGGAAGTATTTTTTCACAGAGGGTTGTGGATGCATGGAACAGCCTTCCGGAGTAGGTTGTGGAGTCAAAATCAGTGGTGGATTTCAAGCATGCATGGGACAGTCATAAGGCAATAAGACTAAGTGGATGTGTGTTCACATTCTTTGTTCCTTTTGGCATAACTGGTTATAATATTTTGTGCTGTTCAATTGACACTTGGAGGATTGCTACTGGGTACAATTTGCCAGCTGATGCACTAGCAAGACAGTTTCAGGAGGGCATCTTCATTGCACCCTATTTATTTTTAGAAATGTTTTTTTATTTGGAGGCATCTGATTGGCTAATACCCATTCCACAGGGGTACATTAACTTTCAATAGATGCCCACCAAATAAAAAGCCCCAGTCCAAACCTGCCTCATGCCCAGGGAAGTATCCTTGTGCCCAGCCTGCTTCCTCATTGGCAGAAACATGGGCACACAGTTCCAAAATTCTGCCATGCTTTTTATCACTTAGCAAGACCCGTCATTTCAGCTGCAGGTGTAACACCCCAACACATGTTTTTGGTATAGCCCCCCCAAACACACCACAAAGCCTTTCCTATTTTCAGCTCCCTTACAGAGCGAGTGACAGACTCCGCTTCACCCCCAGAATAGTAACCTGAGAACAGCTGATACTGCCATTAGTAGAGTCACCGAGGTGGTAAACCTGAAGCAGAAAATACTACGGCCACCTGCCTTTTTAGTCTTGTCCCTCAATTTTTTCCCCTCTATAGTTTTAAACCCACACCTTCACAGCAATTCCCCCCTCAAAAAAACAACCATAAACAGCTCACACCTCACTGACTACTGTTTTGAATGATCTACGAGTTCCAGATGTTCAGCTCGCTCCCTCTTTACTTGCACTACACTCGCTGTCTTCCCATGATAACTGTAGCTGTGGCACACCAATAAATGATTTAGTAAGCCAAAAATCCTATGGCTGCCTGCTGAACACAAAAACATTGTACCACAAGCCTGTTCCTTACTACTGTACTCCCACTTTCACCACTCAATCAGAGCTCATTTTTTTACAGGATTCATTCCTCAGGCTGTCACAACAGAACTGTCATTCCTGTTTCCTGACAGCTCACTCGCCTGCCCATCAGAAGTGCTTCTTTCTTTTAAATATGCAGCTCAATCGATACCTCGCTCTTCAGCACCCAGCTCACCATTGTTCTATTTAACAAAAATGACAAAAATAAAACCATGGGCAGCGGCATCAATTAGCTGCATGGTGGATAGGAGGTTGGGAGTTAAAGAGTAGTGGGGGGGTCAGACAAGCTGTAGATTGAAAAAAAAAACAGCTCTGGAGAAACACAGAGGAACTCAGCTGGCTAAAATGTTTCTTTGTAGCATGGAAATGGCCCAATGGTGGAATGGCTAGCCATGATGGTTGGTTTATTTACAGCTATGCAGCTCCCTGAGCCAGTCACCAACCTCATCAATTTCCAGCAAGCAGCAGGGGCTGCTTCAACAGAGATGATTCTTCCTGTCCATATGGAATGACAAGCGCTTGCTCTGGAGGTGGGTCTTAACCCATCTGGACTGCAGATTCCACTACTACCTCTCCCACAAGCTTCAAATGATCAAAAACTGGTAGAATCATCTTCAGGACAATCATTAGTGGAGAGGGATGTGTTGCAGTACAGGGTGGATCATTTGAGTGGGAACTTCTTATGAATGGCATTACTGTGCAGGAAGTCAAAGCTTCTATTCAGTAACACCCTAAGATACTTGAAATGGGGAATTCTTCAATGTGGAAGCCATCCAAAATCCTGAAGATAGGGGTGGTGTGGCTCCTTATAAGACATTTTTTATTACCAAAGAACATGAAGTCTGTCTATTTAGCATTTAATGATTGCTGATTTGAGCTGAGCCAGTGCTGAATCTAGTCCAAGTCTCACTGAAAAGTATATTCCAATGGAGGGATTGAGACTCATTAGACAAATAGTACTGCATCCTCTATATACTGTATATATGTGGATGTGCAAGGAGGCACACACAGAGCTGAGATTTTTTTAAGGAGATGAAAAATAGGACGGGTCCCTGATAGAACCCTGGAGGGCTCCTAAGGAGATGGGTAGTGAGTGGAGAGCACATCATCTCCTTTGACTGACTAGTGCCTATGAAACTGGTAGGCATGGAACCAACTGACAAAAAAATCAGATAGACAACCCCCCATCATGAATATGTCAAGTAGGGTGGGATGGGGAATGCATGAAGCATACTAGCAGTAAAACTAAGCTTTTGAAAAACACAGAATTATACAGATCCTCAAATTTCATGTAATATGGACAATATATGCCAATAGTTGTAGAGGAACAAAGGCAAAGTAGGATTTAAGATGGAATATATGATGCCACAAAGTCTTAGAACTTCAGAGACCAAAAAAGTAAATCACCCTGTTTGGGGTTCATAATTGTGGTGTGACCATTGTCTCAGCCTGGCAAGGAAATCTGTCAGTCAATGACAACATGAGGATAATGCATGGGTAACCTCAAGATGCCAGCTCAGGCTTGTTGTGTATAGTTTCCCATACATTATCTTTAGTAGTGTATGGGTAACCAAGAAACAAAGACCTGAGATATTTCATGCATAACTGACTACATCAATTTATTTGAATCTGGCAATGCATCTCAGTCACTACTCGAGCAACAGGACTCAAATAATGGGTGGGACTTGAACAACAAGTGGTCCTATAACATTCAACATTACATTCAAACAATCAAGCAAGAATCAGTGGATGAAAGCAATTCCTATTTGGATCACTCAATTACATTAGGCAGCAGTCAGGAGACTAATTTTCTTGATGCGTGTGAGCATAGAAAAAGAAGGCGCTTTGCAATAAGCATCTCATTTAGCTCTGGGCCACAGCAGCTGTGTGTTTGTGATGGGAGACATGGGAGGGATAGAGACAGACAGAGAGAGAGGGAGGAAGTGCTTATGGATTTGTGGAGCATCTACTTCAATGTATTGTATTTCAAGAATATGGTGGCTACCATTCTGCTAGCAGTAAGACCTGTGTCTCAGATGTCCCTTTTTTATGTACTCACAGAACTAGTGCTAGCAACCACAGCACATGCTGATTGATCATGCAGCAGTATTCTAAGGTGTTGTGATGCAGCAATGACATCCTTACTGCAGCACAACATTTTGATGTTGCTACTTCAGCACAATAAAGTTATTCTAGGTATAGAATTCCATAAAGAATAGCATTCCACCATAAAATATTAGTCTTTTAATCATGATGAGTAAACCAAGTAAATTAATTTAGAAGTATTAAAATACTTTCCATCAAAGATTATACATAAAGTGTACTAGCAGCAAATATATGCTTTTAATAAAGCACTGAATTACACATATCTCATACCAAGCTGAAACAGGTTGGCTAAGAGACAGACGTCAATGATTGTGAGACAGGAAGAGTGACACAAGACACTAGAACTGCTGTATTAAAATAAATAGTTAGCTGGGTATAATCTGCATACAGGTTGCATACATGGTTAAATAAAAAAAAATCAGGTGAACAAAGAGAAGAAGATAAAGGGAAAACAACAGAGGAACAGAGAGCGAAGCACAAAGCCACAAAGCATAGAGACCGGGGAGGTGCATTGCAGTGTGCTTTAGTCATTACACAATTGAACTGTAAAACAGGAGATCCCAGATGTGTATCTGACTACAGTCATATACTCACTATGTGATCCTTTGAAAGTCACATGACTTCCTTGTGTTTTGATCTTCCCAGCTGAAAATGTATTTTATTATGTAGAAATTGGTGATAGAGAAAGATGACACACTGTGCCTAGATTCATTCCAGGTGTGACTCTGGGAAAGGGTAATGGAAAATGAACACCAATACAGGCAAAACAAAATACCAGTTTATACTGGAGATACAGTGGAGACTACCACGATGCAATGCAATAAATTCTAGTACGTGACATATTAGAAAATACTGCATGACAAATGGGCTTAATTGCCATTGAATTACACTGTTCTCTGCAGCATACTGCAACATTTTGTGATACACTGCAGCATTTCTTCATTTCATCCTTGCTGGCACTGCTGTAATTAGGAAGCCGCTAAAATCAAGATGTTGCACTTCAGCTGTGCTTTCCCGGGTAAAGAAATGGCAAAACAACAAGTAAATTAGATGAGTATCCAGCTGGTGATGTTGGATGATACTGAGCATAAAGTGGCACTTTATCCCAGCAATATCCTGCTGTACCACATGGAATCACAGACTCCACTACCTCACCTGATGGAAGTAGTAGTAGTTCTCCACTGTTTCAGGTTATATCCATAATAAACCAAAAACAGAAGTCTTAACTTTTTCTTATCCACTCCCACAGATTGTTCAGAAAAAATTCTCCATGAAATGGAGATTACAGAAACTTGAATATTTGGGGATATACTTATGAGCCACCGATAATCATTTGCATCAAAATAATTACCCACCCCTACTGTCTGTCCTTAAGTAAGAGCTGAAACAATGGTCCCTCTTGCCACTTCCCCTATATACTAGGATACAGGCTACTAAAATGAATGTACTCCCCAAGTACCCATATTTGTTTCAGTGCACCACTGTGACACTCACTAAATCATAATTTCTGGCTGCTCAGAGACAGTTCTACAGATTTAATGGGCTGGCAATAGCGCTAAGGTCCAAAGCAGCTTAATTTTTTCAAAGAAACAAGGGGATGTTCTCCCATCATCACATGAATACTGGATGGTGGTCCAGGTGAAGTTGTCATTGTTATGGAGGGATGAGACCTGCATAGCTCACTAGAAAACCATCAAGTTGCAGGCACGAGATGAAGTCAGAACAAAAACAAACTCTGGCCAGAGCAGATAGGGCCGCATGCGAGGAATTTGGGGTAAAAATATTGAAAATTACAGAAGTTACAAGCCTACATTAGGAAAATGTAATGTAGGCTCACTACTTTGTTGTTTTTTAATATTTTACACCAGACTTTCAGCATACCGTTCTTATGACCCCACCTCATGAACAAGGGCAGAGAAAATGTTCAAATCCTGCCCGAAAGGTGATTTCATGCAGGTACTGCAAAATCAACTTTCTGGATGCACAAACACATTTGGGGCCAGAGTTGAAAAATGACAGTTATCACACTCATAAGGTGCTGTAAAGAAATGGCAATGTTGTAAATTTTGGGTCAAAATATTGGAAATTACCAAAGTTACGAGCCTGTGTTCGCAAACTTCAATATAGGCTCATAACTTTATTGTTTTGTAATATTTTTACACCAAAGTTTCAACATAGACTTCTAATGACCCCGCCTCATGAACAAGGGCAGAAAAAATGTTCAGCTCCTGCCCAAAAGGTGATTTCATGCAAAGGTCACAAAATTAACTTTCGGAATGTAAAAAAAATATTTTGGCCAGGATTTGAAAAATGACGGCTGTCACGTTCATGAGATGCTGTAAGGATTTGGCTATATTGTAAATTTAGGTCAAAAATATTGAAAATTACTAAAGTTATGAGCCTGCATTTGCAAAATTCAATGTAGGCTCATACGTTTATTGTTTTTTAATATTTTTACACCAAATTTTCAAGATAGCCTTCTTACGATCTACCTCATGAACAAGGGCAGAGAAGATGTTCAAGTCCTGCCTGAAAGGTGATTTCTTGCAGAATCCCCTTCTGGGACAGATTTTCCTACTGACAGTTTAATTGTTCATGAGGCGGGGTACCAAAAAAGGCATGTTGAAACTTTGGGCCAAAAATACAAAAAAAATGGCTAAGTTATGCCATTACATTCAAACCACCAGAGAAATACATTGAAGTGCATTACTGTTTCTTCAGTTTGTGGTCCAGCTTTCAAGAGTAAAGATGTGTATGCAGTCCAGAGAGGATTATGGAGCTGCACCCCTCATGGGTAAGTAAGGTCTTGGGGGGGCAGGATGGTTGGTGCTGAGTGAGAGGGGTCAGGTGGGGGGAATGCAATGGCCGCAAAAGACAACGATGGACATTATGTTTTTTACAGGATGAAAAATAAATATAACCATGAGGATTCCTGCACTGGGAGATTGGGCACCCCTCCAGTGCTACTGCTACGTTTCTGGGGGGAGTGGGGCCATGGGTGCTGAGAGGGATGGTTGGGTGGGGGAAGAAAGTATTTAAAAAATAAATAAATAAATAACCACGCATGCATGGTAGTGGATGGGAGGCAACAACAAGGATTCCTGCACTGGAAGATTAGGCACCTCCAGTGCCACTGTTATGTTTCTGGGGGAGTGGGTTGATGGGTGCTGAGAGGGAGGGTCGAGTGGGGAGAAACTATAAAAAATATATTTAAAACACAACCGCTAACAGTGAAAGTATTTAAAAAAATAAACAAATAACTGTGCATATGCAGTAGTGCATGTGGGGAAAGGATTCCTGCACTTGGGGATTGAGCACCCCTTCAGTGCCACTGTTATGTTTCTGGGGGGGAGGGGGGTGGTGGGTACAGAGAGAGATGGTCAGATGGGGGAACTATAAAATATATTTAAAACACGACTGCTAACAGTAAAATAGTGCAGTGCAGAGTGCTTCACAGATGTGGAGGTGACTGTGTTGGCACTCCAACATGTTCAGTTGTAAGGAATGCAGGAGTCCTTTTGTCATAGCTAGAGGTCTGCAGGACTCTGCCCATTGCAACCCTAAAAAGTGGTGCTCCAAGGACACATGGCTATGGCATGTAATATGCTCAGGAACTTTATTTTTAGCTTAATCCAAGGTGAAAAAGAAAACAGGACACAAAGCTACACCCCAGTGCTTCACCTCTATCCCATGATGCTTTGTCAGGGGGCGAGGACAAACAGCAGTGACTAAGCATTCAAGTTTGTAATCACAATTCATGAATAATTCATTTCATGCATTTTATACAAACATTTAAAGAGACCTTGCTAACAAATACTCACTATATAGCAGTGGAACAAATGACTCTTAAAGTGCTTACTGCTGTTGTCAAAAGGCAGCTTCTCTGATGAAAAACACCTTAAATCAGTGCAGGGAAAAACAAAAAACAAATAAATAAATAAAAAAATATCTATCTATCTATCTATCTATCTATCTATCTATCTATATATATATATACACACTGTAGATAGATAAAAGAGAGAAGGGAGGTTCACCTGTGACTGAAAAGGATCCAGAGTATAATAATAGGCAGGAACAATATGGCAGATTAAATGGGTCTACTGGTTCTTTTCTGCCAACACATTCTATGTTGCTATGTTTCTATGTAATTAAGTCAGACAAGAAAATTGTGATGGTCAGTAGTGTCATTGACAGGGAGAATGAGAGTGAGTGTGTCATAATTATAGGAGATGAGCAAGTCATGATAACACAAACAGAGCAACCTCTTTACTGAGGTTTCTCCCAAAGTACTCATCTGTTCAAATATACACATGAAAGTGGATGGGACTGCTTTTTGCCTCTGGTCCCTCTGTGTCAAACTGGCTATTCATCTCCAGGGACACTTCACAAATGCCCATCACTGGTTTCACACTAACCAGCTTACATTAAATGCCAAGAAAACAGTATCAGTGACCTTTGGCACCAGTTGGTGACAGACCAAAATGCAGTCCTTGGCCTTTACAACCCTGGAAGGCACCTCATCAGAAGAGGTTACCTCCTTCAGGTACCTTGGGGTCTGGTTGGAACATCACCCTAACTTCTGCATTATAGATTCCATCCACGAGAAATGCCACCATAACCTTGGTGCATTCTGCAAGAATGTAACCAGAGTTCCAATCCCCATCTATAATGAGACTGTTATAAAGATAATCCTCCAAGTTTTTGAACACAGGGATGTTGTTTATAGTGCTGACTGGAAATCAAGCTTTGCTAAACTGGAGCTTCTTTTGTACTCCTTCTGTTGGTAGTCTCTTGACTGTCCCCTCTATGTCTCACTCACACTTTCTTCTCTTTAGGACAGACACCTCATCTACTGTGCCTTGTTATCTCTAAATTCTGGTTTGGATCTCATCCTTTCTATTTCAGTTCCTTACTCTTCTATCCCCACAACTCCTTCTGCCTCCTCCTCAACTTTAACCCTCTCTCTCCTTACTTCACAAAAATAATTAATCTGCAGTTCAATTTTATTTTATTTGTTTATTCAGAAAGTGAACTGAATCTAAGGTCCATTTACAGCCACACCTGGTTTAGTATAAATAACAATGACAACTAAATCAACAGTAAAATATAAATATACAGTTTACACAGTAAAACATTTACAGTTGGAATTTCATGCAGTATGACCTAACAAAATTTTCTTCTGTGTGGTCATATTTTACAATTTTCTTTCCCCTTCAGGATCCCCTGCCTCCGAGTCATCCTTCCCCATCTGATTCAGTCAGCTGGTTCCCTTTTCACTCTTAAAACCCTCCCCCATGTCCATACAATGTATGTCTCCTACTGCACCTGACCCCATTTTTGTATTCTATGTGCCTCGTTTCTTCTACATATTGCAATATCATTGTTTTCCTGTCATGTGTATTTTACTGTTTAGCATGTGACACTGTTTACCAGTACACGTCTTCCTTGTACAATACAGTACTTGCACACATGTTTATTCCTACTTGTACTGTACTGCATTGTGTTAACTTATTTTGTTGTCACAATCTTTGAAGTTGTTCTTATTACCGCTAGTGGTTTACCTTGCACAGAACATATATACACAGAAGGAGGGAGGATTTAAACAGAGAGATCTGCTAGAAACTACCAGAAGTATGGAGGATTTGAACAGAGAGGGCTGCTTGAAACTGCCAGAAGGGGGGAGGATTTAAACAGACAGAGATTCTAGAAACTGCTGCCTGAAAGAGGGAGGATTTAAACAGAGAAGGCTACTAGAAACTGTCAGAAGGAGGGAGGATTTAAACAGTGAGGGCTGCTAGAAACTACAACCAGACAGAGGGAGGATTTAAACAGAGAGAGAGAGCTGATAGAAACTGCTAGAAGAAATTGATCTCCCACCTGCCCCAACACACACTCACCCACCTGTGTCTTGTTCAAATTTTATAGACACTGCAACTGCCTGACATCAGGAACTTCCTCTTCAGGAGCAGGAAGAGTGGGAACACCATGGCACACAGACACATTCTGCTTGAGGAACTGGAATAGCCCTCCTGCCTGACTATTCTGTTCGATGCTGCAGCTGTTGGAGGACAGACTCAGAACAGAGAAGGAGGAGACTACTAGGCATGCAAACACCAAAGAATCAGACTCTCACTCAAGCATCAAGATAGGGACCTCTGTGTGACAGACCACAGAGTATGGGAAATACAAAGGAGTCTGTCAGAGGGAACTACACACTCTGCAGGCATTATCCATTATAAGGTAAGCTGTAGTAGCAGCCCAAAATTATAATGGAAGTTGTAAGTTGCCATGGGTGCAGGTCATTCATCTCTAGGGGGCCTCCCTGGAGGGTGGGTTATTGCCCCATATGTAGAACTCTTAATGAACTCAGGGCTCAGCTGGATGCAGCATGGAAGGAAATAACCAGGCTGTATCATCAGCTGTACTGGAGTTCACCCCCTTCACGTCCACTCCCTCAGAGGCCCACCAGTCCATGGGGGTGGAAGGTGGTGTGGCAGGGGGATAAAGTTGTTAGGTTGGACCAGGAGACCCATGTTTAGACCAAAGCTATCTTGACTGCAAACTGCTTTGCACCCCTAGCGAAGGTGCATTATCCTGACTCCATGAAGGGGGACAGCATGTCAGTCAAGGGGCCAAGGCTAAACACAAGGCTGGAATCCAGCGACAGCAAGGAAAAACTCACACAGAAAAAAATGGCAAAAGAATACTGGACATGGGAGACTCCATAGTAAGAGGGGTAGAGTCTCACCTGAGTAAAATTGCACAAACATACATGACAATCAGATACTTCCCAGGAGCCTCAGCTAAGCATAACATGGAGAGCATCAAGAGGAATGTAATCAGAGTGGGGGGAAGGGTTGGAGTTCAGACTGACCTGGGAATTAATTACCTGGTTAACCAACCGGTAGAGGAGGCCAAGAAGAGCATGGGGGAATCACATGATTCTTTATGTATATTTGCAGCACTCTCTGTGTGTTTTCTTAGCCTGTAATCCAAGGAGCTGGAAATGCTCCAACCAGGATCTGAAAAGGTATGTGGAATTGGACTGCTGTGCCTGTTATCTGGAAAATCTTAATTAACTATCAATTACAAAATAAAAAAAATTGAGTGAACGGTTGGCCACTCGATCAACCTTCCAGGCCTCCTCCAAGGTTCTTCTAGCATGGGGCAGAGCTGGGAGTACTGACAAGATTATAATTAAGGAGACTGAGGAATTTAATGCATGGTTACAAAAATGGTGCCTGGGAAAAGGATACCAATTTATAGGTGCCTGGGGAGACTTCTGGGAGAGGAAGTTTTTTTAAGTTTGATGGACTGCATCTGATCAAGGAAAGAGTAAGAGCACTTGGGCAGAAGTTTAACATCTACTTTGGACAGTTAAACTAGGTGGAGGAGTGTGAGGCTAGGGAACCTATCAAAAGTAGGACAAGTAATAAGAATTTAGCCGGCACTCCCCCACTAACAAGGATCAAGAACACACACATGGAACACATGGGGATTCACAGAAACTGCAAGGGGAGTAAAGAAACTGTCAATTAGCAAATGAATCTGAAAATCAGGAAGGGATGTAAGTTTACCGAATCATGGAAGGGAGTGTGCATAAACACCAGAAGCCTAGGAAATAAAATAAGTGACATGCAGGCACTGATAGCTGACACCAAGGTGGACCATGTGGCTGTTACAAAAACTTGGGCCATGAAGCACAATCATTGGGACCTCTCAGTCCCTGGCTAGTCATGCTACAGGACAGATAGAAAAGGAAGCCAGCAGGGGAGGGGTTGTACTCTATGTTTGGGAAGGAATAAAAGCCACTTCATAGGACATTAACAAAAAGGAAAATGTTGAATCCCTGTGGGTACAGCTCAGTCCATCATCTGGAAAAAAGATTCACATGGGGAGATCTACAGGCTACCAGGGTAAGCTGAGGAGAGAGACAGATAACTCAATGAAGAAATCACTAGTGTTACACAGAAGGTGGAAACCGTGATCCCTGGTGACCCAAATCTGCCTGATGTTGACTGGGGTATCCCAGTGGCAAGAACCTTGGGAATTCAAGCTGTATTGGAAGCCTTGCAGGACTATAGGCTTGCCCAATTGGTTAATGAGTCAGCCAGGCTGGAAGACATCCTGGACATGTTCCTCGCAAACTCAGAGTTGGTTGGAGCTGTCAAGGTAAGGGACCCATGAGCCAACAGTGCCAACAACTCTGTCTGGTTCAAGTTATCCATAGGAGATGTAAAATCTCAATCTAGGGCTGAGGTCCTGAACTTCAAAGGGGCTAACTTTGAAAAGATGAAATGATTAGTAAGGGACAAACTGTCTAAAATCCAGGATAAAACTGAAGTGGAAGACATCTGAGGCTGGTAAAGCAATCCATCCTGGAGACTACAAAACTCTGCATTAGGGCAGTAAGAGAAAGAAACAAGCACAAGAGGCCCAAATGAGTCACAGCCTAGGTCAAGAAAGCAATCAGAATCAAAAGAAAAGCCTTCCACAAGTACAAAAACAACCAGAGAGAGAGAAAGGTATGAATACATACAGAAAAACAAGGACCAGAAGAAGTCGGTAGGACAAGTGAAGCTGGCAGCTGTAGGGTCAAAACCAGGAATAAACACTTTTTCAGATATATTCAGGAAAAAAGGAAGAAGGGGAAGGATAGTAAGGGTGGTAAATGGTGACAGGATAATTGAGGATGAAAGGTCACTGTTCTGGATAATTTTTTCTACTCACTACTTATCTATGGCTCCCTTGAAAATTGGTTTGTGCAGAACAAACTCGTCTTGAACTACAAAAAGATCAAGATAATGTTATTTTCCAGCAAGCAGTAAAGAAATAAGGTATGTCCACTCATCTGCAATGTAAATGGAGTTGCACTAGATCAGGTAGACTCTTTTAAGTACCTAGGATTTACCCTTGAACAAGCTCTTAATCTTGCTCCACATGTTGACCAGATCATAAGCAACATCAATAGAAAACTGGGGTCTCTCTACAGACAGAGGCACAGCTTCACCCTTGAGGCCAAACATGTTGAAGTTACCAGCTTCATTCTCCGTATAATTGACTATAGCAGCACAGTATATAGGGCTGTCTCTGATACTGTACTAAACAGGGTCAAACTGGTTTTAAAGAAAGACTGTCACTTCATCCTTGAAGTGGACAGAACCACCCATAGCTGCACACTCTATGCCCAAATGAAATGGCTCCCCTTACATGACAGAGTCAAGTACCAATCTTGTTTACTGGGTATGAAAGCCGTATTGGGTCTCACCTCCTTTCCCAGTAATGCAAAACCTCATAAGCCCTGCCCAATGCCCATACCCAACCAGGAGCAAGGCTTGTGGTACCCTCTCTGTGCCATTCTACAGAACAAGTCTGGCTAAGTGCTTATTTGTGGTCAGAGACCCACAATGGTTGAATGATTCACCAGTGCAGCTGGCGCAGCTATCCAAAATTGACCAGTTCAAAAGGGAACTATAGAAGATCCTCTTACCTGGCATCATCTGTGGCTGTAACAAGCAATAACCCCTTCCTCCCCTGTTGCACTCTTCAACTGCACTAATGATCACTTCTACTGTATTACCCAGTGGACAAAGTACCTATATGTGCTGCCTATTTCCACCGTATCAATACTTCTGACTTCCTGCATAGGTGTTGCTCAACAATGCCTCATGGTTTCTACTGTTCTCTTTCTGTTTTCTTCCTGCTTATGTTCTGCTTGACAATGCTTTGTAAGACTGCCATTTTATTGTTCAATATTAAATGTAAACATTGTTGCGTATGACTTTTCATTGTTGTTTCGTTATCTGTTACTGGTGAGGAATCTTTGTAAATGAGCATGCTTCCTCAAAGGTGTTCATCTGATTACTTCAGTAAATAAATAAATAAATTCACCAATGAAAATACTGGTCAGATGCTGGAAAGTGGCCTCAAAGTGGCTGATAAGGGGATCCCTGAAACGGAATCACTGACAATTACCACTGTCAGGGACAAAGAGGCACTAGTGCATCTAAGAGTGGATAAGGCACCGGGACCTGACAGGTTGCATCTGAGAGTGCTGAAGGAGCTGGCTGATGAACTGGCAGACCCATTGGCATATTTGTTTATCTGGTCATTACAGATGGGTGTCATGCCAGGAGATTGGAGCGAGGCAGATGTGGTGCCACTACACGAGGAAGGGAACAAGAAAGAGGCAACGCCTTTGACTAGGTGCTGCATAATCAACTGCTTAAGAAGTTAGAGGACCTAGGTACTGCTAAGAGCACTATCAGATGGATGAGAAATTGGTTAAAGGATAGACATTAGAGATTAATAATCAATGAGGTGAGATCAGGTGAAGGAGAGGTCATGAACGGTGTGCCTCAGGGATCAGTCTTGGCCCCAGGCATCTTTAATATGTTTATTAGCGGAATCTGCAAGGGAATCCAAGGCAAGCGCACCCTCTTTGTGGATGACACTAAACTCAGCAGAAGGGTTGACAGCACAGAAGGGGTTAGGATCTTCAAAATGATTGCCGCAGGCTGGAGAGATGGTACAATGTCTGGCAGCTGAGGTTTAATGCGAAAAAGTGTAAGGTGATGCAATATTGGCTCAATGGAGTTTAGCTCAGTATGGCCTAAGAAGAAAGGGACCAGGGGGTCATCATATGCAACACCAAAAGCAATCATGCCAATGTAACAAGGCATTTAGCAAAGCAGATAAAATGTTAGTGTGTATAGTATAGGAAGAGAAACTGATAGTAGGAGCAAGAAGGTGATCCTTCCACTCTATGGGTCCCTGGTGAGGCCTCACCTGGAGTATTGTGTCCAGTTTTGGAGCCCTCACCTAAAGATGGACAAAGACAGGCTGGAGGCCATACAGAGGAGGGCAAAAATGATTATTCAGGGCCTCCGAGGACTTTCATATTAGGAGTGTCTAAAGTTGATAAATATGTACTCACTTGAAACAAGGAGTGAGAGAGAGAATATGATTGAGACTTTCAAGTTCCTGAGAAGTATAAATGTGATGTCCTACACAGAACTATTCACCAGGGTAACCAGCTCAACTACTAGGGGGAAGGAAAGAAAGCTACATGGAGGGAACTTTAAGAGAGAGTTACAGAAGCATTTCTTTACCGAGAGAGTCATCGATCCATGGAACAGCCTGCCGGCTGGGGTGGTGAGAGCAGAGACGGTGACAGAATTCAAGCTGGGGTGGGACAGAGCAAGGGCTAAATTAGGAAGCAGTAGAGCATAGAAGGACAAAAACCATCCAGGGGGTTAGGAACTTGGAACAGAAATAGGTCTTGGGAACTCATAGGCAGACTTGATGGACCCTTGGCTTCCTTCTGCCATCATTTTTATTTTCATTTTTTATGTATTTTTTTTACTTTTTCTGTTTTATTTCCTTGAACTCATTCCCATTATGATTAGTTCCTTTTATTGCTCCTCATTCCCCTTCTCCAAGATGCATCTGGAAACAAGCGATACCATCTTAGAATACTCTCCCCTGCAATACTTTTTAAGTGAATATTTAAAAAAATAAGTATTGCAAAGGTATTTGGGAATAAAAATGTATCCCAAGCAATTTATATTTAAAGGGAAGGAAGAAATGGGAGCAGAAACTATGGTAGAAATGGAATAAAGGCTCAAGGTGCTGGCAATCAGGTGGTCAAGGCTGAAGGAACATGGCCCAGTGCAGTGAGGTCTAGCCTAGGGAGGGTTAGTGGTGATCACCACCACTGCAGCAACCCTAAACAGTAGGATATGGAGCTTTCCCCTCTAGTGGGGATCTCTCTCTCTGCATGTGCTCAACTCAACACTAGGACTGCATATTAGTGTAAAGCAGATCGTGGGTCAAGGGTTGAGGGCTGATGGAAAAATAGTGTCCACCGCGATAAATGGGCTAGCCTACTTGGGTCCCATGACTTCTGGAAACCCTCCTTACTACTAATCTAGCAGGGAAGATTGCTTCTTTAATGACCTTGCCACAGGGACAAGCTGTGGAGGGCCTTGAGGCATGATAATGAAGTCAATGGGGTTGGATGTTGGTAAATTCTGCGGATGGAGCATCTGGCCAGAAAAATAAACACCATATTATAAAAGAAAATGTGGCAGATGGGCAGTAATTATTGCTGGAGTTACCAATGACTTTAAAAAAGTTAAAGAAGAGTTAAATGATAACTGTAGAAAAAAATGTGTGCATTATGATTGTTTGGGAATGACTGTAACCAAATGTCAAACTAATTAGAAAGTACCATTTGGAAATTATTGCAGTGGTGTTAGGTTCAGTTTCTTTACATAGAAACATAGAATTTTTTGAAAGACAAGGATCACTTGGCCTACCTAATCTGCCCATTTTCCCTGCCTCTACTGTCACTGAAGACCCTACCTGATCTCAAGCTACCCCCGGCTTTCCTACCAAAATTCCTATGTGCCTGTCCCATGCATGCTCAAAGCCCATCACTATTTTTGCCTCCACCACCTCTGCTGGAAGACCGTTCCAGGCTTATACCACAATTTCAGTGAAGTACTTCCACAAGTCGATCTTAAATTCCCCCCTTCCAGCTTATTTGCATGGCCCCTTGTTCTTGCGCCTCTTCTCCTTCAAAACATAGTCCCCTCCTGTACATTATTCACCCCTGTGAGATATTTATGGGTCTTTGTCATGCACCACCTTTTTTCTTACAGGGTGTACATGTTGATATCCCTCAGTCTATCCTCACTGGGCTTTTGATGCAGCCACTACACCATTCTAGTTGCTTTCCTCTGGACAGCCTCAACCCTGTCTGTGTCTTTTCTGAGATGTGGTCTCCAGAACTGGACAACAGTACTCCAGGTGAGATCTCACCAATGATCTATACAGTGGTAACCTCACCTCTTTCTCTCTCCTTCTGCTGGAGATACACTTCCCTATGCACCCCAGTATCCCACTGGCCCTACCTACTGCCTTGTCACTTTGGCTCACTGCCTTGAGTTCATTAGATATGATTACTCCAAGGTCCCTTTCCCATTTAGTGACCTCTCCCCTCATTTTATACTCCATCTCTGGGTTTCTGTGCCCTAGGAACATAATTTGGCACCTTTTCATAGTAAAACCCAGCTGTCATACCCTTGATTACTCCTCAAGTTTTCACAGGTCTCTGCACATTTTCTCCATCCTCTCCGGAGTGTCTACCTTATAGCAGATTTTGGTGTAATTTGCAAAGAGGCATACCTCCCCTTCCAGCTCTTCTGAAATGATCTTATAAAGATATTTTCTGGCAGAATTTTTTAACAGTGTGGCCAGCTCACTATGCACAGCTTTCCCTTACCCTTAAAGTTACAGTAGGATGCTTCTCATTGCCTCGCTAGGACCTTTTGGACGTCGCACAGATGATTCCTCTACATGCTCCACTCTCCACCTCAAAAGGGGGTGCACTAGACTACTGAGAATGTTACTTAGTGCATTGAGAAAATTATTGCTGATCTTCTTACTCTGCTCGGGTGACATTGAACTGAACTCAGGTCCACTTGACACATTAATGCACCTGCTGATCTAGCAAACCTAAAGGGAATGAGTCTGCTCCATGTGAATGCCCACAGCCTCACAAAACAATTTGACATTATACAAAACTGGCTAAATCATACTTCCACAGATGTACTGGTGGTCACTGAATCAAGGCTAAAACTGGCTACCCAGGACTTTGAAATTAATATCCCTTCTTACAAGATCTTCAGAACAGACTGGCAGGCCAACGGGGATGGGTAGCTATCTACCTAAAGGATAGATTATCTGCATCCATTGCTAACTCCACCCCAGAGCCTAAGGAGTTTGAATGCCTTACCATTAAAGTTCAAATTTCACCATCACAATCACTCTTGGTAATAGGGTGTTATAGACCTCCCCCTGCCAGGCTTATGCTCATAAACCATCTGAGCAAATTACTGGATACTTTATCCTCTGAGACTATTATCTTGGGAGACCTAAACCTTGACTGGTTGTCCCCTTGCTCTAAACCACTTAAAGAGCTATGTGATTCTCACAGCTCATCTCGGAACCCACCCACCCCAACTCAAAAAATCCTGCCCGTAGTACACTACTTGATGATATATTAGTAAATAGACCTCACCTGTTCACCCACATGGGTGTTTTCTTTAATGACTTAAGCAACCACTGCACCATCGCATGTATCAGGTCCTTGCCAAAACCAATTTCGGCTTCAAGATACATTTTCAAGAGGAGTCACTGCAGTTTCAACCCCCATGACTTCGCATCCAATCTGCAACACTCCTGCTGACAAGATTTGTACCTTGCACCTACCATCAACAAAGCTTATGATGTGTTCCACAACATACTCCTTGATGCTATAAATTGACACGCGCCTATTGTGAAAATAAGATCAAAGAAAATGTTGTGCCCTTGCTTCTTTCCCAACCTTAAATCTGAGCTACTCCTCAGGGATGACCTATGAAAAAAAAGCAAGGAAGACTAAACTACCTGCTGATTGGACAGCCTTCAGAGTAGCTAGGAATCAGTGTACAAAGCTTATAAGGGCTGCAAAAAGCAGTTTCTATAATGATAAACTGGACACCTCCACCTATTGCTCCACCCACTTCTGGAAAACTGTAAGAGAGAGAGATAGAGGGTCACAGATCTCCCAGTTCTCTCCCTACAAAACTCACAGCTGGAAGCTCTACCCACGCAGACAAGCACAAGATTCTTAACTTATTTAATAACCACTTCACTACTGCAGGGCTGGCATTTGATACATCCCCAGCCAACAATATACAAAATTGGTTGTGTGGACAGGACATGTCCATCACCACTTCTTCTACAACTGGGCCTAAGTCAGCATACTCCTTAAGTCCAATATCCTTGAAACAAGTTGAGGATCTACTTCTTAAACTAGATACCCGGAAAAGCTCCAGAGCAGATCTCATAGACCCTTACTTTTTTAAAGTAAGCTATCACATTCTGGCTTCTCGCATTACCCATATATTTTATCTGACTCTTACTCATGGTACCCGTTCAAACATTTGGAAAACTGCTCGTGTCATCCCCCTTTTTGAGTCAGGTGATTCTAGTGATCTCAGTAATTACAGGCCTATTTCTCTGCTTCCAACTCTCTCCAAGGTGCTAGAAAAGCTTGAAAATCTTCAGATTAGGAATTATCTAGATTCCTGTAACCTACTCACTCCAGTACAATTGGGACTCAGACCATGCCACAGCACGATCTCAGCACTGGCAAAAGTATCCGACAACTGGTTCAATACCTTGGATAATAAACTGTAGGTGGGTGCCTTGTTCTTGGATTTAAGCAAGGCTTTTGATACAGTGGACCATGACATACTCCTAAACATACTTCATAACTTTGGCTTTGGAGACACAGCCCTTAAATGGTTCAATAGCTACTTGATTGGCCGGACTCAGCAGGTGAAAGCAGATGGAGACCTATCCACTGTTAAAACTCTGCCTAAAGGCATATCACAGGGCTCCATATTGGGCCCCCTTCTGTTTATCATGTATATTAACAATATTCATACTGGAATAAAGTCTGCGAATATACACCTATTCACAGACAACATAGTACTGTACATTTCCAGGTCAACTCTCGAAAAAACCTGCCTTGACCGGCAACTGTAATTTTACTGGATCCAGAAAAACCTGCTGCAATTAAAGCTACTTCTAAATGTGAAATAAACAAAAGCAATGCTCTTCGTACTGTATTCCAAGACCTCTGGTGTCTCCAACCTGAATCCCCTACCCCAGATCTCCACCTTTCTTGGTGAACCTCTAGAATTTGTGTCCAAATTTAAATACTTGGGAGTCTGGATAGACAGCAACCTGTCATTTTCCATTTATATAGCTGAACTAACAAAAAAAACTCAAACAGAGACTAGGCATATTCTTTTGAATTAAGCACTCACTCACAGTGGAAGCTAAGACTAGACTTGTCCAATCATTTTTTCTCTCCCTACTGGATTATGGAGACCTCCTATATGGACAAGGCTCTAGTTCCACTTTAAAGAAACTTGACACCCAATACCACCAGGCTATAAGGTTCATTACAGGGTCTTTTCATTCCACTCACCATTGTGATTTATACAAACTAGTGGGTTGGACATCTCTTAACTACAGATGACAAAAGAATGCAGCCCTCTGGACCCTCCGAGCCATCATTAAAATGCTTCCCCATTTCTCCAATTTTCTCCCTATATGTTTTCCTGGAGACTATGCTTTGAGAAGTCTTACATACATATCTCTTGTCATTACTAAAAGCCAGAACTCGCTTTGGCAAATCAACCTTCAGTCACTCCCTACTGTTTTTGTGGAACAAGCTGCAAAAAACCCTTAGAATAACTGTGCCAGTCAGACTGTCCACCTTCAAGACCTTGTTTTCCCGAGCCTTTCCTCAATCTTGCAATTGCAGAACCTGATACATTGTGTGCAGTGACTAGCTTCCTGTCTCGCCCTTGCCATACTCCTTCTTAACAAACCTACTGCATGCCTCCTCTCTCCTCTCGCATTTACCTCTCCTAGTTGCCACTTTAACTCTTAAAATTTGTTTTTGTTTAGTCATGTTATGTTGTCACATTGTAACATTGCTTTATAGAAACATAGAATTTGACGGCAGATAAGGACCGCTTGGCCCACCCAGTCTGCCCATTTCCCTACCTACTGGATAAGCTGCAGATCCTAGTTAACCAGCAGCCTACTTCTTCTTACCCCCACCCCCCAGAATTGCCTTATGACTGTCCCGCATGCTTGAATTCCACCACTGATTTTGACTCCACAACCTCCTCCGGAAGGCCGTTCCATGCATCCACAACCCTCTCTGTGAAAAAATACTTCCTTAAATTACCTCTGAGCCGCCCCCTCTCTATCTTCAAATTGTGCCCTCTTGTTCTTGCACACCTCTTTTTTTGAAAGATGCTACCCTTTTGGACTTTGTTGATTCCCTTGAGGTACTTGAAAGTTTCTATCATATCCCCCCTCTCCCTCCTTTCCTTGAGGCTATACATATTAAGCTCCTTAAGTCTCTCTTCATATGTCTTCCGGTGCAGACCCTGCACCATTTTATGTTCTTACATGCTATGTCGAATGATGTATTATATCCCTTTAGACTCTCTCCTAGTTCCCTACTGTTGTCATTATTATTTTTTACATGTGCAGGTCCATCTTGTAAATGAGTTCTTCTCAATGGTGTTCTGACTGGATAGATAAAGATATGATTGATTGATTATTTATTTATTTAGTTTTTGTTCATTTAGTTTTTGTTTACCAAAGAGGAACACTCCCAGAATTGAACCTTATGGTAACCCACTGGTCACTTCCCCCTGCCACAGTAAGTGCTGTTTACTACCACCCTCTGTCAAAAATCAACCATCAACCAATTCTGCACTCAGTTTACCACATTGGTACCCACCCCCAAACTACCCAGTTTCCTTATGAACCTTCTATGTGGTACAGTATCGAAGGTGTTGCTAAAGTCTAAGTAAGTCATTTCCACCACCCCACCCTGATCTATTTCCATGGACACCTAGTTGAAGAAATTGATATGGTTTGTCTGACATGACCTCCCCTCCCCCCCAATGAATCCATGCTGCTTCAGGTCTTGTAACCTTCTGGATTCAAGATACTCTACTAGCTTTTCCTTTAGAAGTGTCTCCTTTAACTTCCCCACCAATGACATTAGGCTGATGACCTAGAGTTGCCAGCCTCCTCTCTGCTGTCACTTTTATGAAGTAGGACTACATCTGCTCTCCTCCAGTCCTCTGAAAACACTCCTGTTTCTAGAGAGTTGTTGAATAAGGTTGTCAGAGGTGCAGCCTTTACCTCCTGGAGTTCCCCTGGCACCCTTTGGTGTATCCTGTCTGGTCCCATCGCTATATCCACTTTCAGATTCATGAGTTTTTTCAGGATTCTTTACTCTGTGAATGGACTTGTGACTACCTCCCCCCCAACCCTCAGTGTTCCTGCTGTTTTTATGTGATCCACCTCTCTCCCCTTCCACTCTGAAGACTGAAGAGGAGTATATGATCAGATAGCTGCTTTTTCCAGATCCTCCTCTGCATAGTCTCCGCGTGTGCTTCTTAGCCCACAATCCTTTACCTTGTCTTCCTCTTATCATTTATGTACCTAAAAAAGGTCTTGTTTCCCTTAGTTATTTATTTGGCTATCCTTTCCTCAGTTTATGTATTTACACCCCTCACCTCTTTTCCTGTTTCTCTTTGTTTTTCCTGGTACACCTTCCTATCCTCTTCCTCGGCATCTCCTTGTACCTCCAGAATGCTACACCTCATTTAGATCAGTTTCAGTGGAGAATTATTAGCAACTAATCTGACATGTAAAATCCATTTCTTTCCTTGAATTTTTGCTGGAGAAAGATGTAGAGCTGTATGCAGCTCATTTCCAACTGTGTCCTGGGGGGTAGGGTACATACAGTATGAGCAAGAACAAGTACACAATATACAGATGAACCTGGAACTGGGTAAGGTACAAGATGTGTATACAAGGGAATAATAAAATGGCTCAATTTAATGCAGTACTACAGTGCTGACAGACAACATCCTATCCCCATCAAGTGAAGGCTACCATTTATCTCCTTGAGAAATTTCAGGTAAATCATCAGAACTTCCCTTTGCTTCACATTAAAAATGGGGCATTTTGCTTCCCTCAAGCCACATCTAATTTTGGTAAAACTTCTTTGTTCATTCTGCTCCTGCGTTCTGGAACAACTTCAACTCTGCTTCTTTTGTGTACTCCTTGAATTGCCAATTTCATAACATTTGCACATGTTTCAGATAAACCACCTGCACTGCTGCATCTGTTATTTGACTATATTTGTCTGTTTATTAGTTTTGTATTATTAAACATTATCTAACGAAACGTTCTTGCAAATCAGACTTTGATTGTATTGAACCTATCTTGTTTTTAACTTTAAATACATTAGATAAACAGATAAAACCATATACAGAATTTGATAATGATCCACTAAAAGCCAGGGCATATTAAATAGAAATCACATAGGCTGAGGGGCAAAATATAGAGATTTAAAACAAGTGAACATACTGTAAGTGCTGGGGAGGGTTTGAGCAACAGGCTGACATGCACCCAGTTTAGGCCACAAAACAGTTACAAGCTGGGGGAGGGGAGTGGGGCTGCAGCCACAGGTAGGGCTGAACAGTGCTCAGCCTTGCCTCTGTATGGATGGAGCATTATGAAGTGGAGGACTGGAGGTGAAGAGGGCATTCCAGTGGGCATGGAGCCTCCATTACAAAGTGTTTCTTCTTTTTGTTCCATAGAAGTGAATGATAGAATCTGCAGTATGTAATGACCTCTTACATAGCCAAGAGGTCTTCATGTGCTGCAGATTTCTATATTTGCAGATGTTCTAAATTCCATTTTCTTTCCCAAGACACACTTGGGGCCCAATTCAGTACCATGAACAGGAAGGAAACAAGCATACTGACATGAAAGTGTTACATTTTAAAATATGTACTATTACATACACTTTCATTTGGTACACTCATGTTCCGGCCCTTGTCAGTCACAGATAAAACTCAATCATCTTAATAACTACAAATGTTGTGGTGGGGTGACCACAGCCAGTGTGTCTGGGAGATGTCAAGAAACACATCTCCATTTAAATGGTGCTAGAGATGTATGCAGTTCTGTATGGTCAGAAAAGCCTAGTGATCATGGTTACTCAAAAGATGGACTTCCCTCAGATGGACAACAAGACTGTCATGTACCTTAACAACAAGCAAGGAGAAGCATACTCTAACCCCTCTGCAATGAGGCTATGAGAGGGGAATGGTACCTGGGGCAGGGAAGCTTGCTCCAGGCAATCTACCTGCCAGGAGTCCAGAACACTATAGCAGATGAGTTACGTAAAAACAGGCAGATCCTCACAAGTGCTC
Source organism: Neoceratodus forsteri (assembly GCA_016271365.2). Taxonomy (NCBI): domain Eukaryota; kingdom Metazoa; phylum Chordata; order Ceratodontiformes; family Ceratodontidae; genus Neoceratodus; species Neoceratodus forsteri. The sequence goes on along the minus strand of CM057459.1, from coordinate 238,731,016 downwards.
ATTAGCACCAGACATCATGAGATCACTCTTCGATGAGTGGGGTACCCCGGATGTGGAATTTTTGCATTTCCACTCAATGTCAAACTGCCTTGATTCTGCTCCAGAAATCCAGGGCCTCACATTTTCTGTCAGAATGCATTTAGACTGCTTTGGCAAAATCTGTTTCTGCATGTAGATCCTCCAATCTCTCCCATAGAGTGATATAATTTCAGCATCACCTCCCTCCTGCTGCTGGAGATCCCCCTCCCTACACACCCCAAAATCCCACTTGCCCTGCCCACAGCCTTGTCACCTGCACTGCCACCTTAAGTTTTCTGACTAAATAACTCCAAGGTCTCTTTCTTGTCTAGTGACTGTCATTATTCTACCCATCTTATACTCAGCATTGGGGCTCCTATGCCCTAGAGGCATGATTTTGCACTATTCTAGCACTGAACCCCAACTGCCATGTCTTGAGCCACTTCACAAGTTTCCTCAACGTCCCTGCACATTTTCTCTACCCTCTCCTGAATGTCCATCCTGTTACTGATTTTGGTGTCATCTGCAAAAAAGTATACCATCTCCTCAGTTCTTCTGCAATGTCTCCTAGAAAGACATTGATGAGGACTGGTCCCAGAACCAAACCCTATGGTATTCTGCTGGTCATTCTCCCATCCTTATAATGACTGCCATTAACTACTACCCTCTGTTCCCTATCCATTAGCCAGTTTCTAATCCAAATTACCCCTTTTGTACCCCACTCCTAGATATGTCAACTTCCTTATCAGCCTCCTGTATGGCACACTGTTGAAGGCCCTGCTGAAGTACAGATAGGCCTCATCCACTGTCCTCCCAAGATCAACCTCTCTCATCATACAGTCAAAGAACTCTATCAGATTAATTTGACATGATTTTCATCCCACGAGTCTCTGCTTGCTTTGGTCTTGCAGCCAACTGGACTCTAAATACTCAACCAATCTTTCTTTAAGTATGGGTTATATTAATTTCACCACAGAAGTTAGACTGACAGGCTTAAAGTTGCTAGCTTCTTCCATACTGTCCCTGTTATGTAGGGGGATCAATTCAGCCCTTTACCTGTCCCCCAGAACCATGTCTGTTTCCAGTAAGTTGTTAAACAAGGCTGTCAGTGGGGCAGCTAGCACCTCCCCAAGTTCTTGCATTACCTTGAGGTGTATCCTATTCAGTCCTATATCCTTAACCACCTGCAGGGCTGCAAGTTTTTCAGGACTCTTTCCTCTGTAAATAGACCTCTTTTCCTCCTCACTTCTGTTCTTGCTTCTCCCTGGTGATCCATTCCCTCCTTCTTCTACTGTGAAGACTGAGCAGAAATGCCTGTTTAAGACGTCTGTTTTTTCTTAGTTCCTTTCTCAACAGATTCCCCCTTCCACCCTTCAGATGTTCACTATTATTCCGCTTTTTTCTTGTCTCACATTCCTGTAAAAAGTCTTATTCCCTTTAGTCACCCCTCTAGCAATCCTTTCCTTTGTCTGCACTTTTGCTCCCCAAACCACCATGCCTGCTTCCTTCTGCCTTACCTGGCACACCTCCCTGTCTTCCCCACCTCTGCATTTCTTTTTACCTTTTGAATACCACATTTTTTCCTTTCACAATTTTTGCCACTTTCTTAAAGAACCATAATGATCTCATTTTCCTTCTGCCTTTGCTTACCTTTTTCACACAAAGGTCTGTTGCCCTAATTATACCCTCCCTTATTGTTCTCCACTGTGCCTCTAGTCGACCCTGGCAATCCCCCCCTCAGGCAATTTCTGAGGCAGTCTCACATTTTAAAATCTGTCCTCCTGAAGTCCAGGGCCCTCATCCTCATGTGGCTCATCTCTGCTTCTGTCCTTATGTTGAACCACACTGTACAGTGACCACTTGAACCTGGGGGACTGTCCACTGTGACATGCAAACATGTGAAATATGCCAGCTGGAAAAGACAATAAGATCTATTTTGCCTGCTCATAATGTGAATCTCTCAATGATTACTGAGGGGTTCGTCCCTCTCCCTATTAGGAGTTTTGTCCTCCCCAGCAGGAGTCTTTATCGCACTTTACAATGACATCTGCACTGGCCCACCCCAAGTAGATTCTTTGACTAGCTGCTTGAGAAAATTCCCTTGTAAGGAGTCAGGGATGGCCCAGCTCCTTGCAAAGGCACTGCTGGGCCATTCCACTCCACATCTGGCAGACTGAAGTCTTCAACTAGCAGCACCTCTCCCTTACTTGCCATCCTGATGATGGCTTTCCCTAATGTCCTTTCCATCTCCTCCCCTTATGCTGGAGGTCAGTACACTACACTGGTATGGATAGTGGTCTAAGAGCCTGTCTTCAGGTTGACCCTCAGCTATTCCAGCTCCTCCTTCTCTTGGTGCCCCTCTACCTCCACGGACTTAATTCCCTCCTTCACATATAGCAAACCACTCCTCCCTGTACTGTCTTTCCTAAATAAACAGTAGCCCCGTATGTCATAGAAACATAGACTTTTATGGCAGATAAGGACCGCTTGGCCCACCTAGTCTGCCCATGTTCATGTCTCAATCATTGTGCTCATTACACCATGATTCCATTTTGGTCAGGTTAGCCTTCACCAGGTTAGCTTCCAAGTCAGTAAGTTTGTTTCCAAGGCCCCATACATTAGCACTCATGGCTCCCCACACCTGCTTCCCCCCACCTGATGCCCTGCATCTCCCTCCCTTTCTTGCCTATGTTGTTACCACAAGCGTCACTCTGATTTACCTCTTCCCATTTTGTTTTCCCAATTTTTGGTCTCCTTCAATCCACTATCCTCCCCCACCTGAATTATTTCTCCCTTTTGTCTTATTACATTCCCTGCCTTCCTACACTTTTGTCCTGGGAGTGTTTTCACCATCTGGCCCTCTCTCCCTGATATCTTAGCATTGTGTATCAGCAACTTTTGCCTCTCTGGGATTCTCAATCTCCCCCCCCAGCTAGTTTAAATTCTCATTCAACTAGCATATAAACCTCCCACCAAGGACTGCTGACCCTTCTTAGAAGGATGCAGGCCATCTCCCTTATAGAGGCCCACATCTTCCATGGTTGGTCCCCAGTCTTTGATATAGCAAAAGCAGTCCTCCATGCACCATGCCTTTTACCAGTCATTAAAGGCCCTAGTGTGGAGTGCCCTTGCCTCTTCCCAACACTTTACAAGTAAAACCTTGGAAAATGCCACCAAGCATGCTATCTTTTGAGGCTTCTCCCCAGCTCCCTGAGCTTTCTGCATACTTCTCATACCTTCTGCCTTGCTAGGTAATTCCTCCCATGATGAATAATGATAGCCAGCTCCCTCCCAGCTCTCCCGCCCTAGTGATTCTCTGTATACACTTTCCATTCCTCCAAGCTGAAGCACTGCTCAGGCAATCCACCTCCTTATCCTTCACATCCCCAAGTCCCAAGTCTGTCTCCTTACTATAGAGTCCCCCACCAGCAGCTACTTCCTCTTGGACTGAGGGCATCTTCCCCCTTGAGGCCTCCATTTCTAAGGACTACTCATCCTCCCCTTCCACTGCAGTGGGAAACTCCTCTCAGTTGACCCATTTCATGTGTTCAAAGAAGGTGTTCCATAGTGGTATCAGGGGATAAGCATGTAGCTGCCCCCTCTCACTCTCCTGGAGACCACGAGGGTTCATCCACTCTGTCTCTGCCTATGCATCCTCTGACAGAGCAGTGGCAGACTAGGTAGCCCCTGTGTAGGACAGAGGTTCTGATTTACTCTTACCAGTTTGGCCTGGAGTCCAGTGACCTGTGCCTGCAATCCAAAGAGGTGAGTACTGCTATGGCAGCACCATTGTCTTAGTGAGATGCATGCAACTTGTGCAGTGAACAGGGAACTCTAATCACCTGCTTTCTTTATTATGTCTGATGCCATTTTATTTAGGAGCAAAAATATCAGACATAAATCTAATGGCATCAGACATACTAAAGAACACAGGTGAAAGGCCACTGATTCTTGTCCATGTGGGAACAAACACCATGGGTAGACAAGATATAGAGGAAATTAAAAATGATTTCACAACCCTTAAAAATACCTTGGAGGGAAAAGGATGAGAAACTGCTTTCTCTGAACTATTGCCAGTCCCAAAGTGTGAGCCACAATAGAAATAAGAAAATTAAGATGGTAAATGAGTGGCTTAGAAAACTGACTCTTAAAAAAGGACATACCTGCTTAATGCACTAGGAAAATGTGAGGGTAACTTTGGTTATTATAGCAGGGATAGTCTACATTTAAATATGTAGGGCTGTATTGTATTAGGAAAAAGAACTGAACAGTACCTTATCAAATCTTGAAACTAAATAAAGAGGTGACTCAGGGAAAAATATACCTTATGACGATAAACTGTCTGAAGAAAATAATAACAATGGCTATAGACTGCTGTTGGCTAATGCAAAGAGCTGAAACAGCCTCAGAAAGTCAGTACTAGAAATAATATTATTATGAAACAATATTGATATCGTAGCTGTGACAGAGATCTGGTAGGATGATGCCTTTCACTGGAGTAAGGGAATTCCAGGAAACAAATTGTACCACAGAAACAGACTGGATAAGAAAGAAGGCATGGTATATGTTTATATTTAAAATGAGATCAAGTGTTTTGAACTGAACAATATTAGAGATTATGATATGTAAATCAAACATCTATGGATATAATTGCACACAATGATGGGTAAATAGTTTATATTGGGAGGTGGATATGGATCACCTAATAGCAAGAAAGACTACAACCTTGCTCTATTAAGGGAACTCACTAAGGCATTTCATAAAGGCAACATATCATTTATGAGGGACTGTAGTCTCCCAGGGATAAGTTGGGAAGATCTGAAATGTGAGTCAACATATGAATCTGAGTTTATTGACAACCTCTCAACCCTAGGTTTAGAACAAAAGGTAATGAAGCCAGCTAGGTGTAGTAACATCTTAGACCTAATTATCACCAGTGATCCCACAGAATTAGTCAATGTTGTGGTTAGGGAGAACTTGGATTCCAGTGGCCACAATATAATACAATTTGTTTTAACAGCTGAAGGATATATAGTAACATTGTTATAAGAAATAACTTCAGGGCTGATAATATATAAAAAAAAACTATTGTATGTAATTATCTTAGTAGTCTAATGTGTTAGTGAATAAGCTTTCCTCTGTAATGAATGTGATCAATGTCTGTGCTTTACTATCTGTAACTAAGTCTGTGTTGCCCCTGAAAAAGGGACCCTTGGTATCAATGAGTGTACCCAGTCAACAACATTCAATAAATAAATAATAAAATCTAACAAAGTTGGACTGATAAAAGGACTTCAGTAGCAGTGCACTGCATGAATGTTGGAATATTGCTAAATCAAAGCTATTGGATACCGAGCATAAGTATGTGGCTACCAGAACAAAGTAGAATACGAAAACTAAGCTCCACTCTTTGTTGTCAAATGAGGTTGAAAAGTAAACTAAAAAGCAGAATGCATATGTTATATCAAAAGATATATCTAGTTAAAGAAATTTAAAGCATTCAAAAAAAAAGAACTAAGGAAAACTACAAATCTAATTAAAAAAAGAAAGGACAAGGCTGAAATTCATGATTGCGCACACTAAAGATAATCAGTCTTTCTTTTCATACTGTATGTCAAAACTAGTAGAGGTACTGATAGATCGATAGGCCCTACACTACATAATGGGGGAATTTATTAATGAGCCAATGAAATAAGCAAATGTAATGAATGAATATTTTTATTCTGTGTTTAGCATAAAACATCAAAAAAACATGGCAGCTAATAGTAGTATTCCATTAAAAAGAAAACACACCAGTCCAGTGGAGTAGAGGAAGGAGGCACTGGGTGCCTCACCTCCTGCTATGCTAGTGACCTGGGTTTGGAAATGGATGCAAGAAACTTGGGGGCTGGCCAGGGAGGGAATACTGAGCATCCTGAGGACAGCTCTCCTCCCTCGGGTCAGGGTGACAAGTCGCCTTACTCAGTGACTGCTACTTGTTGGTTGTGTGTGGCAGTGCAGTGCAGCATTAGGCAACACAACCTGCCCATCAATGCCAAGGGCTGCATTTACAAATGTGGATTGTGGACAACATATCATCACACTTGATGCAGGACAAGGGAGAAAACCAAGGTGGAAAATCCTTTACCCTGGCAGGATGGCTGACCAGTCCCCTCGAAGGCCCATACAGGTGACTGGGCTTTCTAAACATCCTCTATCTGAAAGCAGCAGGTATCAGTAAGGTAAGCCCCAGGGAAGCTGGGTCAATGGGCTGGGGGAACCGGTCCTGAATGGGACCAGATTAGCAGTGAAAAGAGCTAAATTACTAATAAAAAAGGAACAGTTTCACTGAGTGTGAGGTCTTCACTCATGCAAGAGAAATCAAGGATAACAAATCTCCAGGACTGGATGGACTGTATCATAAATTACTCATGGAAGTTGCTGAAACAATAGTCAGACCTGTAACCTTTCTATTTAATAAATCATATTAGGAGAGGGAATTTCCTATTGACTGGAGAAGAGCAATGGTGGTCCTGATATATAACAAACTCTGGTCAGAGCCTCTATGGCTGCTAATTTAGTAATTTGATAAGGATCATTTGACAGTATCAGTTTCAGTATCAGGAGTCAGAGCGTGTCAAGTTTTGAAATACTGACATCAATGACCCTGCATGTAAATGGGGTACATGATGTCTGCATTTCAAACTTGACACATGCTGACCACCGATACTGGAAAAAGAGTCTGTGAAATGGTCCTTATCAAGGGACTGAATTCGCAACCATAGTGGCTATAACCAGAATTTGTTTATTAGAGTGAGAGCTGCTGGTTGCACTGATAGTGAAGCCAGTTTTAGCTGTGTGAACAACCACCAGCAATTAAAATGAAAATGTCAGACTCAGAACACAGATTGTTTTTTTTAGTACACACACCTAATGCCTCCCTGTCAGCTGTCCTTAAGAAATTAAAGACAAATGTATCTAAATATCATTTTATAAACATTTTCCCAAAAGTACTCACTTCCCTTGAAAAATGGGAGATTAAAGGGGGAGCAGAGTGCGAGTGGCATGTCAGATACAAGCAGGATTCAATACAGTGGGTAGGGCTCATGGTATTGTACAAGAATGAAAGGAGACTATTTCAGTATTGTTTGTCAGACAAACTTATGTACTTTGGAAATACTTTGTTATATATGAAGCATGTGCAGTGATTTACTGTAGATGACAAATCAAGTGAATGCACATCAGCTATCAGTTCTTTAACTTCTTTTGGCAAGGTCTGTTTTTTTGTTATGCATTCTCTATTTACTGTCAAGTATGAAAGACAAATGGTATGCTGTCCCACATCATGACATTATTTGTGTTTAAAATGAGCATTGTATGTATTATTTTCCACAGTTTTAAATTCTAACAATGAACACGCACATTACTGCCAGCCGACTAAACTGCTTACCTGACTGCTTTCATTCACAAAGTTGAGATTTCAAAATTGTATTAAGTAGCATTTCCCATGCTTGTTTTATAAACAAATCATATCCACTGTGACAGCATCATCTACTTTCAAACTATGTAGTTAGTGTATAGTGCTTAAAAAAATTGACTCTCACAAAAGTATTAAGCAACTGACAGCAGAAGGGCGTTCACATCATGTACCTCATTCAAGCTTCTGCCCTTGTTCTTTCTTTAGCACCCATTTTACAAAGCACCAGCACATCGAGACAGTAACCTCTTTTGCAACTTAGATATCATTAAGTTGCGCCTAATAATAATCTGTGCAATATTGAAGCTGTTCTACATACTGCTTCATAAACGTGCAGAACTTGGATGACTAATTAAGGCATCCGAGTATCAGTTAACAGTTATTTAACTTGTGCTCTGATGAGATCTGATTTTTTATGATATTTCTATTTAGCATCCAGTATGACAGACAATGGTATTCTGCACCAGAGCTTAAATTTATTTTTTAAACAATATTATAAGTCTTGATTTTTATAGTTTTGAATTCTGTACTTTGACAATAAGCATGCACATTACTGTCAGGTAATCTGCTTACCTGACTCTTATGTGCATGCTTATTCTCAATGTCTCGATTTCAAAGCTGATAAAATGGCATTTGCTAAGTTCAGATGTGAAACAATAGTGCATCTATTGTGACAACACACTACCTACTTTCAGAAAATGCTCTTACTACACAGCACTTAAAAAAAGTCAGGTCTCGACAAAGTATAAGTTAACAACTGACAGCAGAGGCACTTTCACATATTTTACTTTGTTCAATGGAAGGTTTCTTTTTTATCTTCATGGGTTATAGCTAAAGTATCCTGGAACCAGCCACCTTTTTGCTGACAGAAGCAGTCGGACCTGTGCCTGGTCCATCCATATACACCATAATAAGATAAGGTAACTTTATTTTGGTGCCAAAAGCCGCTGCTAGGATACTAGCATTGTTAGGTAGTTACTAGCTAGTAGCGCATACTTAGTGAGTGACTGCTGCTATATGTACCGTTGTCATAATAATAATGTGGAAGTGCTAATAGTTCTATGTGATATCAGTGAAAAAAGATTAGCAAGGAGCATATCTGCAGAAAAAAGACACTGAACACAAAGACAGCTCACATCAGCCTTCACGACCATCACAATCATGACCTCCTATCTCAGACACTATATGAAATATGGGGGGCTTTGCCCTCCCCACAACCCCAATAACTATTTATAACTAATTCTGAGACCACACAATACCTTGGCAGGATCCCAGTCTTGACACTCACTGTTTTGCCACTGTAGCTCATTTTGCAGGTGTTCAACTTTGGTCACTCTTACTGAGTTGCTCAATTTGAGTCGCCCATATCATGGGCTACCCTTACTAACTGGTTCTATTTTCTTTATGTTGCTAAGTGTCAGTAGGTGAAATCCTTTCAAAAGCAAATACATTTAAGATCATCTGAAGAATTTTCAATGAATATATTAGACCATGTGAGAGATAGATATTGTCTTGGGTATCACAAATCCTCTTTGCTTCACTGTGACAAAGTGCATGTATTTTGATTCCCTCATAGTTTCTGTTCGGAGCATTCAGTGTTGTATTTAATCATTTTTAATCACTTTTTAAATCTGTTAGTGGAAATATACAATGTTTTATGGAAGTATTGTTCACTTTGTGAGTTGACGCAGAGTGTGAAGTATTGCCATGGGGTTATTTTGATACATACTCACATTGCTAAAAAACAGACTTAAATTGCATTCGTGGGCAGTATGTTTACTATACAGGAACATGTTGTTCCTAGATTATTTTCATTGTAGAGTTTCCTGTTGATATTAGGACTCTCTAACCAATGTTTAAGCAAGACTGTAGTGATTTTATTAGCTATTTAATATATATTTAATTTAGCGTAAGTATGGGACATTAATAATTATTTGATAATTCTGCATCTGTGTGCTCGCTCAGTGAGTGACTTCTGCTATACAGTATGTACTGTTGTTATAATAATAATAATGTGGAAGTGCTTGCTAACTGGTTCTATTTGCTATATGTTGCTAAGTGCCAGTGGGTGAAATCCTTTCCAACGTGAATACATTTATACTCATCAGGAGAGTTTGTCAATCAAGATATTAAACTGTGTGAGAGATAAATATCTTCTAGGGTATTACAAAACATCATAGTTTCACTGTGAGAAAGCACATGTATCCTGACTCCCTCACAATTTCTGTTAAGGGCATTCAGTGTTATGTTTAATTATTTTAATCACTATGAAATCTGTTACAGTAGTTGAAATAGACAATGTTTTATGGAAGTAGTACTCAATTTGTTAGTTAATGCAGAGTGTGTACTGTTGTCACGGGTTTTTTTTGGCACATGCTCACATTGCTAAAAAACTGACAAACTGCATTCACATGCAGTGTGCTTAGTATACAGGAACGTGTAGTTCCTCTATGATTTTTATTGTAGAGTTTCCTGTTAATATTAGTATACGCTGATGTTTAAGCAAGACTGCAGTGATTTGATTAACTATTTAGAATATATTTAATTTAGTGTAAGTATGGGATACTAATAATTATTTGATAATTCTGCATCTGTGCACTTGCTCAGTGAGTAACTGCTGCTATATCGACTGTTGTTTTAACAATAATGTGGCAGTGCTTGCTAACTGGTTCTTTTTGCTGTATGTTGCTAAGTGCCAGTGGGTGAAATCCTTTCAAAAGTGAAAATGTTTAGGATTATCTGGAGAGTTTTTCAATGACTATATTAAATGGTATGAGAGGTAGATATCTTCTTGGATATCACAAAACCTCATAGCTTCACTATGACAAAGGGCTTGTATTCTGACTCCCTTACAGTTTCTGTTAAGAACATTCAATGTTGTGTTTAATTATTTTTAATCCCTTTTAAATCTGTTAGTGGAAACATACAATGTTTTTTGGAAGTAGTACTTGCTTTGTTAGTTAATGCAAAGTGTGTACTGTTGTCATGAGGTTATTTTGGTACATGCTCACATTGCTAAAAACTGGGCTAAAACTGCATTCATGGGCAGTGTGTTTACTATACAAGAACATGTTGTTCCTAGATTATTTTTATTGTAGTTTCCTGTTGATATTAATACTCTCTAATCAATGTTTAAGCAAGACTGCAGTAATTTGATTAACTATTCAATATATATTTATTTTTCCATAAGTATGGGACACTAATAATTATTTGATAATTCTGCATCTGCAAATACAGTGAAGAAAAGTGAAAGGAGTTGTGGGAAAAAAGGGAACCCATAATCAAGGCCACTGATTTACGGTGATTAAAACAATTAAATTCTGTTTTCAAGACTTAAGATTCCAGAATTTCACTGGTGATTGTTACTCTAATTTCCGGATTTTACCGGGATTCTGTTATCATTCTTTTAGTATGTACATAAATAATCAGAATTAAAGAAGGCTTAATATACAGAGCATTAAATAAAGCAAACTGAAAACAGTACAGGAAGGAATTAAGAGAAAAACAGACTTTTTTGTAGATTTACTGATCTGATAGAAAATGCCAGATTCCATAAAATCTTCATTTTTAACGGTTTTCAGGCAGCCCTAATTCCGGAATTTTACTGGATTTTCCGGTAAAAACCGAAAAACAGTGGCCTTGCCCATAATAGAACAAGACAGAAAATAGTTTGGTGGTAGGAGGGGGAGAAGAAGTAAACACAGTGATCTACTGATCAGAATGCTTCCACTTGCGGAGTGATTGTGCAGCAAGTCCAACATTTTGCTGTTCAGCCAAAATCTGGTGGGACAGACAAAATAGTTTGGGGGGGAGTTAACACAGTGCTCTATTGAACAGAGCATTTCAACTTGCAGAGGGATTGTGCTGCAACTCTAATATTTTGTTGTTCGGTCGGAATCTGGTGAGTTGCTTTTTTGCCTCAATAGCAAGACTTCTGCAGAGCTCCACCCTGTAACCCTAAAAAGGAGGAGGAGGGCATCCATAGAAAATTATAGGCCTGTCAGTTTGACAGTAGTTAGAGGTGAAGGTTATGGAAAAAACACCAAGGAAAAATTACAGAAGGAAATAAATGTTAGACACCTGATGGCTAACATGCAACATGACTTCATATCAGGCAGATCATGTACAACTAACTTAATTGCTGTTGTTTATAATTTTCAGAAGGACAGTCTTACAGGATTTAGGACACTGTCCTACATGCTGGGCCTTTGGAGATCTTCGGTCTCAGCTCCGGGCAGCATGGGCAGAGATTGCACGCCTCAAATTTCATATTGAAGAGGAAATACATTATAAGAACCACCCGCCATTTCCCCAGCATCCAACAGAAAAACCTCGACTGCAGAGGGTAGTTGGTCCAGGAGGTTGGCAGGTGGTTAGGAGGAGCAAATCAGGTGCCCCATCACTCTCTGCTCTCCAACACATTACCTCCAAAACCATATAACACTACAAACAGGTATCTGCCTCTATCTCTGAAATCAAATAAAGAGGCAGAAGACACTGCAGAGCAGGACACTGCGGCACAGGAGCTAGCACAACAATACTCACCCAAATCAGAAACCAAAACTAAACAAGCACAAAGGAAATCCAAAAACTTCTGATCATAGGAGACTCCATGATTCGGGAGTTGATACCCATCTCCAGCCAGGGTGATGGTCAGATGTCTCCCAGGTACATCAGCATGGAGAGACACTGACCGCATTACTAAAATTGTTCACAAAGCAGGAGAAACATTGATGTCCTAGTACACATAGGGACTATCGATCTCGCCAGCCGGGTCAGTTGTGGAGACCAAGGAACACCTGACTAAGCTGGGTGACAAACTATCATCTATTTCATCCAGCATCTCTCTCTCTGAGATCCTGCCAGTCTGGGAGAAGGAGCAGATGGACGGAAGGTCAGAGAAGGGGAGATAGGGAGCTAAACACGTGGCTCAAGGACTGGTGCCAGGAAAAGGACACAGATTTGTAGGAACTGGCAACAGTTCTGGGAGCGAAAGTTCTTTAAATTTGATGGACTGCATCTGACTAAAGAGGGAGTCAGTGCATTGGGGCAGAAGTTTGACGCCTTTGCAGAATATTTAAACTAGCAATGGGGAGAGGGGTGCAGCACCCCATACGCCGAATGGGAAGAACACCCATCCCCTCAGCTAGTGGTCAAACAGGAATTCAGCGTGTTTGCCATTCATTTGCATCACCAGGTAAGAAAAAGGTTTGTCTCCCCACAAGATGCACAGGGTAATGCCAAACTTCACCCAACAACTAACACACAAAATCTGGCCAATGGAAAATCATGTACACAATGCTCACAGCCTGGGAAATAAGATCCCAGACCTGCAGGCAATAATGTCAGAGGCTAAACTGGACATAGTAGCAATTAGTGAGACGTGGTTTACCAGTAACCACACTTGGGAGACTTCAGTACCTGGCTATGTATTGTTCAGAAGAGACCGAGGTGCAAAAAGGGAGGAGTGGCCTGTATGTTAATGAAAATATCAAAGCTACAGAAATTCAGAATACACATAAGGAGCCAGAAGAACTGTGGGTCACCCTGAAACAGGAAATGGGACAGCCATAAGAACTGGGGTTGTCTACAGGCCCCCAGACCAGAGGGAGGACATAGACACATTACTGTTAGAAGATATACAAAACATGACAGCTAAAGGGAGGTTCTGATAATGGGAGACTTCAACATGCCAGATATAGATTGGTCAATACCAGCAGGAACATCTGCCAGAACTAGACTCATAGTGGATTCCTGCAGGGAGGGCCTCAAACAACTGGTACAGCAACCCACAAGAGACAGGGCTATCCTAGATCTAGTACTGACTAACAAAGAAGGGATCACAGATCTCCAAGTAGAAGGTCACCTGGGGCCAGTGACCATCACATGGTATGGTTAAATTTGGCTACTACATCTAAATCATCCCATTCCAAGGCAAAAATATGGGACTTCAGAGGAGCTGACTTTGATAAGATGGCCAACAGAGTTAAGCTAGCCCTGGCAAAAGAAACACAGGTGAGGAGGTACAGGCAAAGTGGGCAAGCATTATGATACAATACTGAAGCAACATCCCATTGTGTTAGACAGAAAAGGAAGTGCAAAAGAAGAAGGAAACCACTTTGGTTCTCAAATACAGTAGCAGAAAGGTCAGAGCCAAAAGGCTGGCCTTCAGGAAATATAAGGGAACACAGCGGATGAAGATAGGAGGCATACCAAACTGCCCTAAGGGAAGCAGGTAAGGCAGTAAGGCAGGCAAAGTCCCAAACTGAGGAAACACTAGCACCTAACAGTAAAAGAAGGTGACAAGACTTTCTATAGATACATTAGTGAAAGGAGAAAGTCCAGAGGGGTATTGCTAAGCTTAATGGAGAAAAGGGAGCATGTGAGGAGGAGGACCCTGTAAAGGCATCTATCCTAAATAGATACTTTTGCTCAGTATTTACTGAAGAGAAGGTAGGGCAGGGCCCACAGCTCAGCATCATGGACACAGGGGGGAGGGAGGTGAGCACTACTCCCTTCACAAAAGAAAGGGTCCTACAAGAGCTTGCTAAGCTCAGGGTGGATAAGGCAATGGGACCTGATGGCATACATCCCAGGGTACTTAAGGAGCTAAAGGAGGAACTAGCAGAGCCATTAGCAGAATTGTTTAGTGAGTTCTAAGCACAGGAGAGGTCCCAGAAGACTGGAGAAGGGCTCATGTGATCCCGCCTCCACAAGAGTGGTATCAGGGAGGAGGCGGGAACTACAGACCAGTCAGTCTTACCTCAGTAGTGGGCAAGATTATGGAGGCACTCCTTAAGGAAAGGATAGTGCAACACCTGGAATCCATAGGGCACAGGATCCAAGACAGCATGGGTTTACAAAGGAAGGTCCTGTCAAACTAATCTCATAGATTTCTTTGACTGGGTAACCAGAGTGGTGGACAAGGGGAGCAGTTGATGTCGCCTACCTTGACTTCAGCAAAGCTTTTGACACTGTTCCACATAGAAGATTGATAAATAAGCTAGGTAGGCTCGGGTGGGTCAGAAGTTGGTCAACTGGGTGGCAAACTGGTTGACGGCAGAAAACAGAGAGTGGTGGTAAATGGTATACAGTCAGAAGAGATGCAAGTCACAAGTGGGTACTCAGGATCAGTCCTGGGGCCAGTCCTATTCAACATCTTCATTAGTGACCTCGCAGATGGACTAGAGGGTAAGGCTTGTCTGTTTGCAGATGACACCAAGATCTGCAACAGAGTAGATGATCCAGATGGGGTGGGCAGAATGAGAAGAGATCTGGATAAACTAGCAAAATGGTCAGAAGAGTGGCAACTGGGATTTAATGCAAAGAAGTGCAAAATCATGCACATAGGGAAGAGAAACCCTGAAGCCACTTATAGGCTGGGAGGGAGTTAGCAGTCACAAAGGAAGAAAGAGACTTGGGCATCATCATCACTGATGACCTAAAATCATCCAAGCAGACCTCTAAAGCAGTAGGTAAGGCTAGGGGGTGTTAGTGTATTAGTAGGGTATCACAAGTCGTAAGAGGAGGTAATAATCCTCTGTACAAGACATTCTGGTTAGCCCCATCTGGAGTACTGCGGCAGTATTGAGGCCACACCTTCACAAGGACATTAACCAAATTGAGGCAGTCCAGAGAAGGGAAACCAAAATGGTGCAGGGACTGCATCAGAAGACATATGAGGACAGATTAACAGAGCTCAATATGTATACCCTTGAGCAAAGGAGGGAGAGAGGTGATATGATCGAGACATTTAAAACACCTTAAGGGCATAAACAAGGTGAAAGAGTCTAACATGTTTAAATATAAGAAAAATAGCAGGACAAGAGGACACAGCATGAGGTTAGAGGGAGGCCGATTAAGGGGAATGTGAGGAAATTCTTTTTCACAGAAAGGGTGGTAGATGCATGGAATAGCTTACCACAAGAAGTGGTGGCTATGAATACAGTGCAGGGCTTCAAACAGGCATGGGATAGGCATAAGGGAGCAATACAAATGACTATGAATAGATAGGTCACTGACAGAGCAAAGGCCGATGGCACATTTATAAGTTAGAAAAAGAAATGGGCAGACTGGATGGGCCTTGCGGTCCTTATCTGCCGTCAACTTCTATGTTTCTATGTTTCTATGTTATAACAAGGTTAGCAAGAACCTTGATAACAACTTTCCACTTGATGTCATTTTTCTTGAATTTCAAGAATTGGAATTTGACAAAGTGCCACACTGTGAGCTATTCCAAAAAACTGAGAAACTGGGTTTTGACTGATGAGTGAACTCTTGGTTAACAAATAGTAAACAACAGGTAAAATTTCAAGGAGTAGCATCTGAGGAGGGACAAGAATCTAGTTGGGTGCCAGGGGGATCAGTATAGGGACAAACTCTTTTTTTCACTTCACATTAGGGATATGTACATACAGGACAGAAACAGCATCATCACATTTGCAGATGACATGAATGTTGGAGGAGAAATTGGCACAAATTATAAATCTGAAACACTGGTTAATGACATTAAGCTACTGTAACTGCACAGAGTACTGAACTGGAAACTTGGAGAACCTTGTTTGAATCCCATAGTCAGCACTTGCATATTGTGTGACCATGAGCAAGTCACTTAACTTCCCTGTGCTCCCAGGACGCACCTGCAAACAAGCCTCAGCTTCATGTATTTTCTGGCCAAAAATTGAAAAATTCATTGAGAACTGGGCTAATAAAAACAAAATGCACTTTAATATGCACTTTAATATGGGTAAGTTTGTAGTGTTGCACTTAGGGTGAAATAATCCCAGGAGAGGTTATTCTCTGGAGGGAACTACATTCAATAATGTGGCAACTGAAAGGGACCTAGGAATATTAATGCTTGCTGTGCCACTGACTGATATATCTGTCTGAAATGCCTATACTTTCTAATTCTGTCATCACTCTAAGGGTTAATAAGTAATTAATTTATCACAGGAAAAACAGTGTAGCAAAGTGGCACTCACAGCTAATAGAATAAATAATTGTAGAAGTCATTCATACAAAAAAGTGAGCAATGTGTAATTCCAGTGTACAGAACATATGTTAGACCCCATTTAGACAATGGTACCCCATTTTGGAGATCCCACTTGAGGAAGGATATTAATACACTGGAAAAGGTATAGTGCAGAGCTACTAAGTTTACTCTGAGGATAAGATCCGTGTCATATGAGGAAAGGTTGAGGAGGCCTGTGATGTACACACTGGAGGAGAGACGATCTAGGGGAGATTTATTGCAGTTTTATAAAGTATCTCAGGATACTAATCTAGTGTGTGAATTCAGGCTGGAGTATAAAGACAGAGAAATTTCACTAAGATCGAACAGTTTACAGTTAAAACAAGTTAAAGTATGGAAGAACAACAGAAACAACTTCTTTACTTTAAGATTATTTAGTACATGAAATTTGCTACCAAGGGAAGTGGTTGAGGCTGGTTCATTCACAGCATTTAAAAGCAAACCAGATACTTACCTCTTAAATAGAATGGGGAAAACAGACTCAATGGGCAGTAGCCTTCTTCTGTCTTTTAAAGCAAGTAAACAAATCAAGTAAGTAGCAAAACTCTCTCCCAAATGAAATAAACTGAATGTCCATGCAATACCTCTGGACTTAGTAGATTTATTCAGTGCAAACAAATGCAAGCAGGTTTATTTCATTTGGGAGTGAGCCCCATAACTTGTCTTACTGCTGAATTGATTGTGTCGCAGTGAACCCATCCCTATGAGCGGCTCTGAACCAGGAAGCAATCAAATAAGTATTCTAATATTAGGATAGTTGGGGGGTTGGAGGGGATCTGCACAGAGTTACAACTCAAAACACACAAAGCTGGGCCTCTGAAATGGCAAAGGGATGCTGAGAATATTACAGGCTGGTACACCAAAAATAATTAAAAGCAAGAAAAGTTGTCTACCTGCAACTGGAACGAGCTCTCAAAAAAAGAAAAAACACAACAAAAACAAATTGCTATGCCAAAACTCTAGAGAAGCACAAGCTAGAAATGAAAACCAACCTGTTAGCAGATGGACTGAGAAACAAAATCCTGACAAGTAGGAAGAGAGATAATGTAAGAAATGTTTCATTTTATTTAATATAAACTTCTTTATTTTTCAATAGTTTAACATGTTTAATAGTTTAAAAGTGTAAACACTACAAACAGAATATGAACTCAACAGGGGATGTACTTGAGTGAATTTCTTCAGGTTTTCAGCAATTTAAAAACATTTTTTGTTTTTATTTCACTACTTTGTAAACCCATTTCCCATTTCATAAGTGCAATATGCCACTCTAGGGCAAGGGTGCATGTTGAACTCATGCACACCCAGTTGAATAAGGCTGTGAGCCATTTGCATTATAACTTACTCTATAGCTAATGTGTGCATTACTTCAGCTTATAAAATGGGTAGTAAAAAGCTCAAAACCTAAACTGGTCAAACAGCATCACCTGACCATTGATTAAATCCCCCAGTCAGGCAACCAAACTCCTTGGCATCTTTGTTTAGAAGTCACATAACAAAACAATATTACTACATAGTTCTGAGATATGTAACAATTTATCAACTTTTACAGTGTTTTCATGTTCACAGCACACGGTTTGCCTGTATGTTTAAACAAACTACATAAGTTAGTGAATCAATACACATTACATGTCTCAAGTTTTCCACTTAAAAATTACTTTCTTCTTTTTTTCTTGATGTTTTAACATCTAACCCTTTTTATAACTGCAGTAACCCACTCCAAAGTATGGGGTTATGGTGAATTAATGCACTTCCTGGGTACTGGAGCACACTGCCTTTGACCTCATGTGTAACAATGCTCTCAAGATGCACATTAACTCACCATAGCTCCATTCTCTGTTGTAGGTTATTGCTTACATATTCAAATGCTCTGTCAACTTATTTTATTTATTTATTGAAATCTGAGATTAATACCTTTGAGCTTAATAGCTTGTTTACAAAGGTTCCACGTTTGAATGATACAGACAATATTACAAATACAGACATGATACACTAACAAGTTTAACATAGATACAATGTTTACTAGATTCAAGTGTTCAAAATAATGGGTACATTAAGTCAATTTAAAACACCAAGTACGTGAAGTACCTGTTACAAAGGAAACAAAAAGCAGGGGTAAAGAGGTACTGGGTATTGCCTCTAGGGAACAGTTATCAGTACAGCTAGGGAAGTGCCCAGCTTTGGGGAAGTAGGGTCAAGGAGGAAAAGATGAGCGAAGGAGGCAAGTTGGAGGGGGAACTACCCAGGAGTTAGTGTGGGTGACAGGTTGGGAAAGTAAGAATTCCACCCATAGGGTCTCATTGGAGAAGATTTGGGGGTGATGATGGGATTTGCATTGTAAGGTTGTAGGAGGTGAGAGGAGAGAGGACTATGAAGGAGGAAACAGCAGCAGATTAATAGATGTAGTTTTAGAGGTAGGGATGGAATGGTAGAAAAAATGAGATGGAGCATTAGAGATGGGGTCATGCTATATTTGAGAATGCTGGGAATTCAGAGGATGTGGGTAAGGAGATAAGTGCTCAGCAGGGCAAAATCTAATGGGATTAGGTTGAAGTATCACAGTCGCATGTGCTGAGAGTGACCGGATGCATTCAGTTTGGATTTAAAATGGCCTAGTTTTGGCTCCAAAACCAGTTCTGTGCTGAGTGAATTTAGCCAAAGGGGAGCCTATCCTCAAAAGATCTCTGTCCTTGCAAGGTATGGCAGAACGGCATATGGAAGATAGCTTTGCTTAATCCACTGGTATGTCTGAAGTTGGTGGCATAGTTGAGGAGTTTCTCCACACCTGGGGGTACAAGGCTGAGAGTGAAATATTTAGCCTACAATCAAACCTGGCATTGGATCCTGTTGTTCAAGTTTAGCCATCCAGAGCTTTAGCTCACATGTGTGAGTTAAGTGGTGTGCTCCCAGTATGAGCCTACAGGATTTTTTGAGGGCAGACTTGATTCACTTAAGGGCAGTGGCAGTGCCTGCTCCACAGACAACCAGTCCATAGTCTATCATTGATAGTACCAACCTGTTAACTGCAAGTTTTATTGTGCTCTCTGTCAGGCAGTGTCTGTGCCAATAAAGTTGGCCTATTCTAGTGCTTACTGCATTGGCGAAGTGGTTTACAATTCCCATAGGATAACATTGCAACTTTAACAAGCTATAACTCTGTCAGTCTTTGGAGATAACATATTATGTCTATATCAGTACAAACATCTTGATGGCTACTACAACATTAAGCCCCTAAGAAATAAGAACTGAAAATGGTCCATCCTTTACAAAAAAAATGACAAGAAAGTACATAAATTGCTTTTCTAGTGGAAAGAAAGGGGCCCTGTGCATCCTCACCCACATGAACATATAGATAAGTGGAGGCATTGGAAGCACTTGGCCCACATGGCCCTGCACTTCTATGATCACATGAATGTGTTCATGCAGGTCCCAATGTGATCTGTGTGAATAAAGATACAATTCAACTATTTAAAAAAGTAAGGAAATGCATAGGAAAAAAATGTTGTTAATGCACCAGTTAGGGTTAAACCAACAAACTAGGGAAATGTGGTATTAGGGATTCCAACCCTAGCACCACACACTCACTCCACAAGTAGCAACAAGAAAAAATATCACAGTTGTGGCTGTCCTGAGTCCTGGCAAATCAGGCCTGTGGTCTTCTTTGGGGTTATTAACTCTAATGCCCACCCCATTGTCACATAGTCTGAAAATCTGAGCTTATTTGCTTAGGATCCAAGCACTAGTTTAATCTTCAGTTCTCTGTCTTGTAGACAACACATAGGAAAAGCATATGGTGCCAGAGACAATGTTAGGTAATGGGGTCTTATGATTCTCCTTGCCAGGATAGTACCTTTTACCCTTATAAGTGAAGAAAATGATCTGGCAGGTCTCTAGGTTTTTATTCAAGGTCATTTAGGATAGTCTGAGGTTTTAATGGGTGCCATTTATGGCCCCAACATGGATACTTCATCATTTTTTACAGACTTATTCACAGTTCTGTCCCCATTTGCCCAGCTGCCTATAATTGGGGGGGGGGGGAGAGACTGGAACATCTCCCTGACTCAAGATTGTGATCATTCTTTTTGGGCCTTGAGACATCTTTTACTGGCCCAATGTTCTTTGCATGAAATGATAGATGCACTTGGATTCATAGCGTACTCTCCCTACCAGGTCAAAATGTTGTAGCGCATGACATGACTGCAAGGTAGGAACAGAGTGGTAAGTAAGATTGAGAAGGTGCAAAACCGTGAAAGGAAGTATGCGTAATAGTACACCCTCTCACTCTTCCCAATGCAGGATAAGAATCCTGCTGTGGCTCAATGGGATGAGCCACTGGCAGCAAGAGATGCAAGCAATGCATTTGGGACCAGGTTTTGATTCTTGGTCCCAGACACATGGAATTTTTTCTTTCTTCTCACTTTGTATGATATTAAGTGTTAACCCCCTTCCCCAGAGTTAGTTATATTAGTTGGGGAAGTTAGGGGAGCACCCCCATAACAGGAGGTGTGGGTGGTGGAGCCCCCCTGCAAAAACAAGAATTATGCCATTTGCAATATACCGCACTGTTTTGGCACTGTGTTTTTTTGCTATGGCATAATGTCTTGTGACATTATGACCCCATGCCCATACTGTCAACCCCTTCCTTAAAACGTGCACATTCTTTTCTCCCGCACATCATTTCTAATCTATAATTGATTATTTTTTGATGAGTTGATCCATTTTCGCTGGCCTCCATTCATGTGACATCACTACTAGGGTGTGCTCAGAACACTCTATGGTATGGTTATCTAAAGTGTGTTCACTTAATTCAGCCTGCGACACAGTTTGGAAACTTAATAACCAACTTTACCTGGATGATTTCTTGTTTGTTGGCAAGGCATGGACTGCTTTTTGTGCATAGCTAATGAAAGCATTTCAAGTCATGTGTGAGGTGTTTGGGGCACCACTAGCACATGACAAGACAAAAGGGCTGTATATCCACTTGCACTTTTTTGGGTATTAAAATCAATACTATTACCATGGAGTTCTGCCTTCTGTCTGAGAAGGTAAGTGCCTTTCAAATGTTGCTGCACCAAGCAGTTCAGGCATGCAAGCTCACCCTGAGTTAGCTGCAAAAGGTACAAGAGCATTTGAATTTTGCCTGAAAAATAATTGTGATGGGAAAAACCTTTCTTCATAGGCTAGCCATGTGCAGGGCAGGCTGCAGCAAGTACTGTCACAGGCTTTGGGTCACCAAGTCAATGTGGGATGACTACAAAGTTTGGTTAGCCTTCCTGCCAAGTTTCAATGATACAGCCATTTGGCCCACTGAGATCACTAGCCAAGAATTGAAAATGAACATTTATGCATCCGGGGGTGTGGGCTTCTGGGCTTAATTTTGTGTGGCCTGGGGTGCAAAGCTTTGGCCCCAGGCATGGGTGGAGGCTGACTTGCTTCCCCAAATTATGGTCCTATAATTCGTTCCCATTGTCATGGCTTTAGTGATTTTGGTGGATCAGTTCTGCAGTAAAGAGGTAACATTTAGGAAAGACAACACAGGAGTGGTCTATAGCATTAATGGGCAGCTGGGGGGCTCATGGGGAATCTGATGAGGGTGTTCACACTGAAGTGTTCGATCTTGAATATACAGCTCATGGCAATGCATGTACCTGGTACAGATAATGAAGTGGCTGACGGTCTTTCTTGTTTACAGTGGGAGAGTCTGAAAGCTGGCACTGGAAGCAGAGACAAGTCCTGGAGAAGTCCTGCCCTTTCTCCAGGAGTTGGCAATCCAGAAGAGTGGGAGTTGCTCAAGCACTCTTTAACACCCAGCATGAAGATAGCATATCAGAGTGGGGTGGATATATTTTTGTGAATAAGGCAGCAACTGAGCTGTGAAGTGTTCTGGCCAGTACCAGAAGACCTGCTTTCTGCATACATTCTCCACTTGAAGCACCAATGGTCTACACCAGCAATGGTGGACCAACACTTGGCAGGGATTGCCTGGTTTGCAAAGGCAACAGAGGTGAAGGACACAAAACAGTCCTTTTGGGTGTGTAAAATGCTGGATGGATGAGCCCACAGGGACTCCAAAAAAGGGGACACACGGTGACCGATTTGCTTAGTGTTGCTGGTTAAAATAATGAACATCCTCACTAAGGCTTGCTCATTAACTTTGGAGGCAGAGGTGTTTCAGACAGTTTTCCTAGTGGCGATTGAATCACCCTTTTTTAAAGTGCTAAATTGTGGTTGCCAATGTCACAGGATACCCCAGGACAGAGTACTGGATGGGAGGGGTGAGACTCTACTACAGCTGAGGAATGAGATGGTAGAGTTATCATGAGCTACCCCCTAAAGCAACTGAATCAGTGCATCAAGGCTTATAGCAAGACAAATGGGATGCTTGAATGTATTGGGTGGGGTTTTGATAGCTGAAAAAGGGAGATAATAATTCTCCAGTACAGATCCTTGGTGAGGCCACACCTGGAGTACTGTACCAGTTCTGGAGTCCTCACTGCAGGAAAAATAGTGACAGGCTCAAGACAGTGCAGTGAATTGTAACAAAAATGGTTCAGGGCCAGCAGGGCATGTCATATGAGAAGAGCCTCAAGGCACTGAATATGTACTCACTGAAGACCAGGAGGGAGATATGACAAAGACCTTCAAATTCCTAAAAACAGTTAACAGGGTGCACTGTGGGGAACTATTTAACTTGAATACCAGCACACAGTCACATGGTAATGTGAGCAACCTAACTGGAGGGAGACTGAGGAGGAATGTGAGGAAGTATTATTTTGCAGAAAGGGTGATGGAGCCATGGAGCAGATTGCCAGTTGAGGTAATGGATTTGAAAACCATTAGTGATTTTAAGCATAGCTGGGACAGAATAAAGGGTATAGTAGTTGGTCAGGGCATCAGAATCAGGGAGGAGAATGAATGGGGTGGGGAGGGCTAGGACCCTGAAAGAACAGTTGATTCTGGGACTAAATGGACATCTAGGGCACAATGGATGGACCTTTTGTCTTTTTCTGCCATAACTAGGGGCTATGACATGGCCTGACTGAAGACATCCTGTTTATCTTCATGAAAGATTAAAGAGCAGCTGATGACTTCAGCAAAACATAATATTTAGACATAGTTCAGCTTGTATTTTACATAAGTTCTGTATTTCTCCTCCCGATTACTTATCACTGAGGTCATCTGCATGAAAACAGGATCGTTGCTCCTGAAAAGTTCAACTATTCCTGTTGCTTTCTCCCTACCTGAGGCCATAATGCACTGCTTGTGACATCACAGTTACTCCCATGGCAACAGTGTGTGATGTCACAACAGAAGATTATGAATTGAGGTTAGGAGTCAGCTCTAGAGGCAAATGAACTCTAAGGGACAAATATCATGTATTTATCTAAATGTTCTTAGTAATAAATAATGGGGAGGAAAGATCTATAGAAGATATACAGTATATGGAATGCAATCTGAATTGTACCCAAGTATTATGTTTTCAAAGTTTTCTTTGATGTGTCAGCAGCTCTTTAATGTTACTATTATATCTGATGAGTGGCAAATCCATGAGTGAGATATCTTAATATTATTAGCCTTGAGTGAAGCTAAATATATCTTCAGTCAGGCCAAGTCAAGTTCTGTTTATATAGACATATGTTTTGTGATAAACATGATTGGAAATGTGTAAAAGAGTGCTTGTGACTTTGAAATGTGTGACTAACTCTTGACTTCTTTTATAATTAAAGTCGTTGTACCTAAGAGTGGTTTCCAAGATTTATTGCTACTTTTTTTAAATCACTGAGCCCCTAGCTTTACATTATGACAAGTACATAATGAAAAAGTTTGATGAAAAATTCTTTTATTTTTTCCATTTGTTTGTTGAAAGAGTGGAAAAATTGATTTTCTGCCATTTTTTGCTGATTATAAAATATCTAAATGGTATCTCTAAATGAAACACCATTCATTCTGTAGATAGTTTTGTGCTGAACAGCTATGATGTTCAAAGTAGCATGTATCAGTTTTTCATTTTAAAGTTACTCAGATTAGTTAATCAAAAAGTGAATAGGATTTTCAGGCATTTTTTGCTGATTACAAAAATCTAAATGGCATCTATAAATGGCACACCACTCATTTTTCAGATGTTTATGTGCTGAACAACTTTCTTGCTTACAGTATTGTGCTATCATTTTTTTGTTTTAAAACTATTCACATTTGTTTGTCAAAATTGAATTTTCTGCCAACTTTTGCTGATTATTAAAAATTGTAACATATATCTATAAATAACACACCACTCATTTTGTAGACACTTCTGTGCTGAACAACTTTCATGCTCTCAGTGCAATGCTATCATGTTTTGTTTTAAAGTTATTCACATTTAAATATAGTTAGAACTGGTACTGAGGATGAACATTCTAAACCTGAACAAAGATAACACTTCACCATGGAAAGATAATATTATCTTTATATGTTCAGAAAGATATTACTTTTTATCTGGCCAATTATCTTGAAATGTGTTGTATAAATAGGGCATGTGAAATGGACTGACTGAAGATATCATATTTATCACTGAAGATATCATATTTATCTTATTATAAGATAAATGTGATATCTTCAGTCAGGCCACGTCATATTCTATTTATACAGACATATGTTTTTGGATAACTATGATTGGGAATGTGCAAAAAAGTGCCTGTAACATTGAAATGTGTGATTAACTTTCAGCTTCTTTTACAGTTACAATACTTGTTTGGGAGTGGTTTCTGAAATTTACTACTACTGTACTTCTGTTAAACTCACTAAACCCCATAGCTTTACATTATGGTCAGTGCATAATGAAACAAGTTTGTTGTACAGTTCTTTTGTTTTTTGCTTTTTGGGTGCATTTATTCATCTTAAAAGAGAAAATAAATAATGTTCTGATGTTTTGAGTATAACAAATCTAAAATGTATCTATTAATTTAACACCACTCAGTTTGTAGATAGTTTTGTGCTGAACAACTGTTGAGCTCACAGTACCATGCTATAATTTTTAGTTTTAAAGTTATTTACATTTGTTCATCAAAAATCTGAAAAAAAAAACTGAATTTTCTACTGTTTTTTGCTGATTTGACTTCACTGACTTCAGTGCTGCACTTGGCCATTGTAATGTCATCAGTATTGTGAAGGCTGCACTCTGACTGGTCAGTATGCATTGTGGCATACTGAACATTGCAAAATAATATTATCTTGTTATGTTGGGTCAAGATAGCACTTTTTATCTTGCTACTTTTCCAGACACATATGCTGTATACACATATGTACTGTAAGTATATATAATGCATGGATGGACTCTCTTTCCCACTGAAAACACCATCAATTATTTTCTATATCAGTCTACCCAGTTATCATATATGAAAACCAACAGGTAGGTAAAATCAATATACACCTTATTATAACCTGTAATAAACACAGACAACACCTTATTACAACTTGTAATAAGCCTATTTATATATGACATATTACAACTTGTAATAAACACATGAATAACACATAAATGCAACAGTAATACCATTTACAACACCCACATTAACATATTTACAGAGTACCTAAAACACCTCCTGCCACCAGACTTACCAAGCAGCTGTGTCCCTCAATGCTCCAGCAAATACTGCACCTCCAAGCCCTACCTGTTATTTCATGTACATTTTGCTGCTGTTCCTGGTGCCCCAACGAGCAGAAACTGCTGCTCCTGACCACCACCCCAGCATAGATGCTCCAGCCCCAGACTGAATAGCCCAACTGAAAATACTGGTAACAGTCCCCAGGGTACTTGAACAAACTGCAGCTCCCACTGCAACCACTGCTTACCAACCGCAGCTTACCATCAGAAATGCCATGTGCACTCAAGGAATGAGAACTGGCACCATGCCTCCTTTTACAAGAGGCTGCTACACTATGGCAAATCAACAGGACATCCTTCTGCCTTTACAAATGCCAGTAGACTGAAGAAACTACTAAAGCAACATTCCCAACCAGCAAATGATCACAAAAGTGATCATAGCTTGCAAGGTTGCACAATCTTAGAATGTTCACATACAGTATATTATTTATTTATGACTTTGTTTACCGGGTAAGTGCACTGATCCAAAGTACCATTTCCAGGCATGACCTGGGCCACAAAAGTGGCACAGAAATATACAATACAATGCACACAAGATGTATACAAAGATAAAACAATGCACACAAGATATATCCTGAAGAAGACCTAAGGTTGAAACATAGATTTTTAACTCTATTTTCTATTTTCTGTGTGCATTTAATATAACCACTTTGTTATACAATACAATGCCCACAAGATATTTACATAAGATAAAACGTATGCACACAAGATATTTACATAAGATAAAACAATGCACACAGGGTATTAATGAAGAGTATAACATAGTTGCTATTACCATAATAAGCAGCAAGAATCAAGCACCCACATGGGAAAAATGGGCACTTTAACTAGGGAGATACAGTACAGGTGTCAAAGCAGTCATGATTCAGGTATCAGCATACAGCTGGAGCATTGATATGAAAGGCCTAAGGGAAAATAAGACTGTAAGCTGGGAAAGACATTCAGGTTGACCAAGGAGACAGAAGCTTACAGTATGTGAAGATAAGGGACATACAGTTTGGTCCTGAGAATAGCATTAACAGTAGTGCCTGGAGCAGGCATAATAAAATTGGACTCACTACTGCAAGGAGCAGGAGGATCAGAGAAGGGCAGAAAGGGAGAGAACCCCAGGATCGAGGGCTATAGACAAAGGAATGGCCCATAGGCATGGGGCGGGTAGAGTGGGAGGTTATTTATTGTAAATTATATAAAATAGATGTTGGTAAGTGTGCCATGGGGAACTCTTCCATCTGGGGGGACTAATGTGTCAATAAACCCACTCGCTCTTCAAGTTTGTGGGTAATTGAGTCAGTTAGCCCCCCTCAATGGTATATTTCCCTACATAACACACTTACTTATCACTTATTCTCTCTTTATCACTCTCTGTAATGCAGATAAATAGATTTGATACATAGATAGATAGATAGATAGATAGCTAGACAGACAGACAGATAGATATATGGTTGAATTCAAGCATGCATGGGACAGTCATAAGGCAATTCTAGGGGGTGGGGGTAGAAAGAAGTAGGCTGCTGGTTAACTAGGATTTGCAGCTTATCCAATAGGTAGGGAAATGGGCAGACTGGGTGGGCCAAGCAGTCCTTATCTGCTGTCAAATTCTATGTTTCTATGTATGTTTCTATGCAGTACAGTACAGTGGGACATGGCAGCTGACATTTAATGCCAAAAACTGCACTGTGATGCACTTGGGGAGTAGAAACCCATGAGCAGGATACACCCTAGAATGGAAAGAAATCAAAGAAACAGAGCAGGAATAGGATCTGGGGATAATAGTCTCCTCAAACCTTAAGGTAGGAATCCAATGCAGTAGGGTGGTGGTAAATGCCAGTGGAACGTTGGCATGCATAGGCTGGGGCATTTCTAGCAGAAGGAGGGAGGAAATAATGCCCCTTTACAAAACCTTGGTGAGGCTATAACTGGAGTACGGGGTTCAGTTCTGGAGACTACATCTCCAAAAGGATACAGATGCACTGGAGAGGGTTCAGAGAAGGGCAACCAAGATTGTGAGGGGATACAGGGCAAGATATATGAGCAGAGGTGTAAAGAGCTTGATTTGTACATGCTGGAGACAAGGAGGGAAAGGGGAGACATGATTGAAACTTTTAAATATGCAAAGGGGATCAATAAAGTAGGAGAATGGGGTTTACTTGAGAAGAAGGAGGGAGCCAGAACTAGAGGGCACAGCCTCAGACTGCAGGGGAAAAAGATACAGGGGCAATGCAAGAGGGTGTTTCTTCACAGAGAGGGTGGTACAGCCCTGGAACAGACTGCCAGACTGAGTTGTGGGTGCTAAATTGGTGGAAGAATTCAAGAGGGCATGGAACCGGCATATGGTGCTGAGTATTGGGGAGGACAGTGGCCGGCAGGGAGGGGGAGGTGTAAGGGGAAAAATGGGGCAGACTAGATGGGCCGGTGGGTCCTTTTCTGCCATCAAGCTTCTATGATTCTGTGAGTACGTGTAATGAGAAAAGGGTAAAATATCCATTATATTTTTGACACTATGGAACCTGAAGTAAAAATATTAGTGTTATTATCAGTCCAAGTTCATTATCCCATAGTGGCAATGGAGGTACAGTGCCTGTCAGGTCCTTCATTCAGATGGCCTGTGAACAATCAGCATCGATTTTGAATGTAGCCGATGAACAATAAGGCTGCAGGATTTTTTCTTGCCATAATGTAAGAAAGGGCATAACATAAATCAAATATGCCATGGCCCTAATGAAAATATCATAGATATTTTCCCTTGTGCAACTTGACCCTTTCACTTCACTTGTGGCTTCACGAAGGTCAAAATGCATTCAGGAAACATGCTAACATACAAACATATGAACATACAAAGAAGCCAGAAGAAGAAGGCCATTTGGTCTATCTAGTCTGCTTGTAATGGAGGGTCCACAGTTTCAGCTACTGACCATGCCCTTCCCCCATTCCCCCATTCCTGCCATCCTTTCCATCCTCCCTACCCATGACCCTTACCTTCCCCCATGTCTGTCCCAGCTTCTCTTGAAGTTGCCCACAGTCTCTGAAGAGACCACCTCTTCGGGCAGCACATTGCAAGTTGCCACCACCCTTTCTGTCAAGAAGTTCTTCCTGACCTCCCTCCTAAACCTGCCCCACAGCTTAATACTGTGTCACCTTGTGTTATGGATGCCATGTAGCTTAAAGAGACCCTCCTTATTTACCTTATTTATCCCTTTCAAGTACTTCAGTCATGTCCCCCCTCTCTCGTCTGTCCTCCAGGGAGTACATTGTTTAGTGCCCTCAACCTCTCTTTGTATGACTTACCCTGCTGACCCACAATTATCTTTGTAACCCTCCTCTGGATCATCTCCAGCAGTTTAATGTCTTTTTTGAGGTATGGGCTCAAGTACCAAACTCCATATTTTAGATGTGGCATTAGTGATATTTTCGTTAGGGCCACAGAATATCCCATATGTATTATTCTGGTATGGCAGCACCAGTACAGTTTGGGTTGAGCAGGATGTTTAATGTTAATCCCATTGCTCTGCACCTTAATATCATTGTCCCTGTTTAGCAGAATTGTATACAATTTTGCATACATAGTCTGTTTAGAGTTAGGGTTGGAAACCTTGACATCACATTTCTCTACTTTTAGTGCTTTAAGGTGAGCTCTAACTGGTGCATTAATGCAGTTTTTTTTTCAAAGAATTTCCTTTAGGCCTCATGACCCCAATGACACATCCCGGCGTCTGTCAGTCTGTGGAGGATAGGGGTGCAGCATGTGTGGAGGGGTCTAGTGGTTCAATCCTAATGTCCCATCTCCTGACTTTTTTGCTTTAACCCTAAATGATGCATTAACATAGTTTTTTGCATAGAATTCCCTTCCTTTTTGAAAAAGTGTAATATAAGTAGTAAAAAAAACATCAAGGGCCCTGTGGTCCTACCAAGTGACTCATTACTGCATAACAGCATAATATAAGTAGTAAAAAACATGTATTGGTGGGAGCGTGGGGCCCTTTGGGCCGCACGCTCCCAGTACTGCATAACAATATACATCTGGCATAGCTGTACAGGATCCCTATGCAGCAATGGATTTTGCCCTTCAAGAGGCAGACCAAGTTGTCCTGGTGCACCCCTTCCCTCTACCTTAAGATGGTTTGCTCAGAAGGGGGGGAAGGGAACGGGAGGAACAAGGGGACAGAACAGTAGGCAGGCAACAGGAAGGGGAGGGGCTAAAGGAGGTACATAATGGACAGCACAGGAGTGGTTCAGCCACTTTTTGCTGAAGTTTTGATTTCTGAACTACAGCATGTCAGATTGGCATCAGTTGGAACAGAGGTTTGTGATGCAGTCAGGTAAGAAACAAGCAACTCTGGTGGTAAAGTAAAAAAGAAAGATTTATACATGGCTAAAAAAAATAATATATATTTATACATATATATGTATGTATATAGAAAGTTGACCTGGGTTTATGCAGTGAATTGTTTTCAAGGTCAGAGAAAACAGGAACCAGAAATTAGTAGAAAACCCAGTTTTAAAAAGAATAATAATAATCATTCTGTATTAGAAGAAGAGAGAGAGTTGGATAGGCAATGTTACGTGGCAAGGTATGGGGAATTTATGCAGGAGAATTCGCCTGGAGACATTAAGTAATAAAGTTTGCCTTTGGGGCTGAACAGCAGGCTGAGGAATGGCCTTTTAGCAGGGTGAAAGGACCACGTGGGTAATAGTCAGTTTCGATCGGCAGGGCAGAAGCCCAGATTGTTAAATGAGTTCCTTGTACAAAGTAGAGAAATTATGGAGCTATTTGTCCAAAATGGTTTGTCTGTCGTGGGCGGCGATGCAACAAAGCATACACACACTTCTGGTGCTTCAGCAACATGGCCTAGGCAGGGTCCGATAAGGGCCTTGCAACATGAGAAGCAAGCGCTAGGCAGTAGTTTTAAGTATGCCTACAGTTTACAGAACAGTAGTTGTAATGGGATAGGAGCGAAAAGGAAGAACGATTTTAGCAGAAAATGGATGCCTGGATCTAGCAAATTTTTAAATAATGAAAGCCTTATTTTCGGGTTTGGGGGCATATTGGACTGGGCAGGCACCGTGGGGTGGCATTTAGGCAGCAACGATTGAGAGAGTCAAAAAAGGGAGTCGGAGTGCGATTTTGGGATTTAAACAAAGATATGAATGGGATGGGGACTTGATGGGTGAGAAGAGGCAGCACAATGCAGGCATAAGGAGAGAGCAAGGGAGTGAGGGCCTAGGGCCCAGATGGGAAGCCAGCATGGTCGAACACGTGGCATGACATCACATACCATGGGGGGGTAGGCCCAAAGAACGAACAAGGCACAAGGAAGTGCGGGGGGGCTGACATAGCCCTTGGAAGCCAGCAGGCTGAATTGTACACCAGAAAGGGCAGGAAGTGCAAAACGACAGCCTGGGGAGAGGGATAGGGCAGCCAACCGCATTCAGACACATGATGTGACGTCACACGCCACAGGGCGAGGCCTGGTGAAACAAAACAGGGCATGAGAGAAGAAGTAGGGGCCAGAAAAAGGCTCTCACATGCCAGCGGGCTATTTTTATAATGCCTAAAAGGGCATTGGGGCCCATTCACAAGGATGAATAGAAGGGAAGTGGGGAGCCAACTCGGGTGGCACGTGGCATGATGTCCTACACCTTGGAGCAAGGCCAAAGGGACAAGTGGGGTCAAAAGGGGAGTAAGGGGACTCGATGGAAGCTCCCAGAAGGAAGGTACAAGAGGAGCCATGCCACAGGGGTGAAGAAAGGGGATTGCCTGTAGGGAGAGAGACAAGGCAAAAAACAGACAGCGGGCATAGGCCTGGGGCCGAAGTAGGGCATACATGCAGCAGGGGGATGGAGGGCACAGCTGAGCAGTGCCACAGGAAGGGAGCGAGAAGGGAGAAGGTACATAAAAAATGATTCTCAATTTTCTTGGTTTTGGGCAGTGTTTCTACAGTTC
This sequence comes from Neoceratodus forsteri, assembly GCA_016271365.2. Classification (NCBI taxonomy): domain Eukaryota; kingdom Metazoa; phylum Chordata; order Ceratodontiformes; family Ceratodontidae; genus Neoceratodus; species Neoceratodus forsteri. Next base: position 238,698,933 of record CM057459.1, on the reverse strand, counting down.
CACAGACCAATATAAGGAGATGGCACCGAGGAAGAGCAAGCCGTCTAAAGAAGATGCATACAAAGCCATAGTGGAGCTCGTGGAGAAGGCCAACAGAGTGTGGCAGATGGTGGAAGCTCCCAGAAGGAAGGTACAAGAGGAGCCACGCCACAGGGGTGAAGAAAGGGGGTTTCCTGTAGGGAGAGACAAGGCAAAAAACAGACAGCGGGCATAGGCCTGGGGCCGAAGTAGGGCATACATGCAGCAGGGGGATGGAGGGCACAGCTGAGCAGTGCCACAGGAAGGGAGCGAGAAGGGAGAAGGTACATAAAAATGATTCTCAATTTTCTTGGTTTTGGGCAGTGTTTCTACAGTTCCACAGACCAATATAAGGAGATGGCACCGAGGAAGAGCAAGCCGTCTAAAGAAGATGCATACAAAGCCATAGTGGAGCTCGTGGAGCAGGCCAACAGAGTGTGGCAGATGGTGGAAGCTCCCAGAAGGAAGGTACAAGAGGAGCCAAGCCACAGGGGTGAAGAAAGGGGGTTGCCTGTAGGGAGAGACAAGGCAAAAAACAGACAGCGGGCATAGGCCTGGGGCCGAAGTAGGGCATACATGCAGCAGGAGGATGGAGGGCACAGCTAAGCAGTGCCACAGGAAGGGAGCGAGAAGGGAGAAGGTACATAAAAATGGGAGGCATGGCGTACAGCTGAGTCGCTACCGCATCGAAGAGAGGATAAGCACAAGACTTATAGGGCCATGTGGGGGGCTAGTGTCCCTCAAGAAAAATGGGGATAGTAAGCCAGGATGGCCACATGAGGGGGAAGCAAGGTCAAAAAGGCCTGGCAGGGGCCTGCAGGGGTTGGAGTTTTCTGGGAAACATGGGGAGAGTGGGAGGCCTAGAAGGACACAATGAACACGAGCTACCTAGAAGGCCACATGGAAGGACACCTACACATATGCAGGTTTATTAAAAAAAAGAGTGGGGGAGACCGCAGGGTTAATTTGGATAAAGTGATTAACATGATTCTCAATTTTCTTGGTTTTGGGCAGTGTTTCTACAGTTCCACAGACCAATATAAGGAGATGGCACCGAGGAAGAGCAAGCCGTCTAAAGAAGATGCATACAAAGCCATAGTGGAGCTCGTGGAGAAGGCCAACAGAGTGTGGCAGATGGTGGAAGGTGGGGAGCCAGGGAGATCTGGGGAGAAATGGAAGGCAAGGAAGGGAAAAGGGGGTGATGGGAAGAGGCCAGCAGGGAGACCAAGCAGCCCTACCATGTGCAACCTTCACCAGGGGTACCTACCAGAGTGGCCAGTCCAGTACCGCTGCAGCCCCCTGTCCCTGTCCCGTCAGTACCTCCCCATGATCAGGTGGTGGTTCCCCCACTGGAACCCAGACCGGATCCCCTGAGCACACCAGCACTGCCACAGCCAATGGTACAACCGGACAATGCAGGGCATCCCGAGTCCAGCAGGCTGCAGGAAACCAACAAGGCTGCAGGTAAAGTAGCCGGGGCGGTAGGAGACAGCATTAAAGAGTATAAGTCAGATTATTGCACTGCTTGGGACAGGGGAGTTGGGTCAAATGGAAGCTGCGCTGACAGAAATTAGGTCAGATGCAGTGATGATGGAGGGGGATGAAAAAGGGTTGGAGAAAGCAGGAAAACGTACAAGGGAGACAGAAAGCCCGGTAATGCGAATAGGGGAACATGTACCATTGGCCACGAAAAAGAAGATTTGGAAAGGCGAGTATGTGGACATATTTGCATTAGTGAGCCGAGAGGCAGCAGCAAAATATGAGGAAATGGAGAACATCGGGAAGAGTGAGGTGGCAGCAACATTGGTTTTGTTAGGCAAGAAAGAGGAGGACAAATTTATCAAGTGTAAGATGTGGGGTGGATGGTTTGTAGGTTTCGCTTCATACTCAGCTATAGCACTGGAAAAGAAACCTGAACTGGGCATATCACCGATCATGTATTCCCTGATAAGATGAGCAAAGGCAAAAGGTGGGGTAGGATGTATATATTATGATGAATTCTTCCAACAAAGGATGGTGACCTACGGGGACATAAGATGGGATACAAAACAATTGGACCTGTGGACAGATTATGTAACCGACCAGTCCACACCGGAAGGGGAGATGGGAAAAAGGGGAGGGCCACCTCAGAGGTGTTGCTGGGCTTACAATAGGGCATTCTGCTCTTGGCCAAAGTGCTGTTTTTGGCATGCCTGTTCAAAATGTGGGGGATCACACCCAGCAAATAGATGCAGAACAACATGGGCACAGGGGGCACAAGGGACAGGGGGGCAAGGCACAGGCCAACAGTTTTTTCGGGAGGGACAAGGATATAGGAGGCAGGCTTGGATTAAAGGGGGAGGAGGCAGAGGGCTTACAGGCAGAGGGAGACACAATTATTAAGGACAAAAAAGGGGTGCATAAGGGAAATAAAAAGGAGAAGACAGGTGATCATTTTCAAGCAGCGAGAACACCCACTGAGATGGAAATGTGGAAAAAATGGCTAAGAAAATATCCCAACAGAGAGGTGGTGGAATCTCTTAGGTCATGGTTTGAGATGGGCTTCCCATTAAAATGCAAAGACCTGAGGCGAGCAAGAGAAGTGAATAATCTGGGTTCAGTGAGAAGAAAAGAGGACATTTTAAGAGAAAAAATTGAAAAGGAAAATGGAGCAGGTAGAGCAGAGGGACCATACACTGTGCTGCCCGTGCAGAATATGAGAATATTTCCTTTATGACTGGTCCCCAGAAAACAGTTGGGGGAATACAGAGTTATCTACCACCTGTCATTTCCATAGGGGGATTCAGTGAATGACTTCATAAGTGAGGAACATAGTAAAGTAAGCTACACCACATTAGAAGAGGCGGTACAGATCATTCGGGCGACTAACGATGCCTGGATGGCCAAAACAGACACTGAGTCCATGTTCAGATCGATTCCGGTTAGGAGGGAAGATTGGGACTTATTGGGCTTTAAGATTGGGGAACAATACTATTTTGACAAAGCAATGCCAATGGGGTGTTCCATAGCATGCGCAACATTTGAAGCATTTAGCACCTGTCTACAGTGGATATTTCAGGAGCAGAGTGGGTATAAGGCTGCACTACGCTACCTAGATGATTTCCTGTTAATAGGCAGTGGGAAGAGGGAGACAGAGAAAATGTTGGCCAGTTTTCAAGAAGTGTGTAGAGAGTTAGGAGTTCCGTTGGCACCGGATAAAACGGAAGGGCCCAGTAAGGTTTTTTAATTCTTAGGCATAGAAATAGATGCCCAGAATGAGGTCTTTAGGTTACCAGACAACAAGGTGATGAAACTGAAGGAGCTGATTAAAGGGGTCACAGGGGAGGAGAAGGATGCAATTAAAACAGATGCAACAGGTCATGGGACATTTGAACTTTGCGTGCAGAGCAGTTGGGCCTGATAGGGCTTTCATAAAAAGGTTAGCGAGGGCCACAGCAGGAGTAACAAAGCCATACCACTGGGTTGACATAACAAAAGGAGTTAAGGAAGATTTCATGACCTGGGAGGAGTTCCTCAGAACTTATAATGGCTGTTCCTTTTGGCAGGAAGAATGGGTATATAACATGGCTCTTGAGCTCTACACAGATGCAGCAGGGGGTTTGGACATGGGAGGCTATTTGAAGGGAAGATTGTTTGCAGAACCATGGCTTGTGAGCTGGGTGAAGGATGGGAAAGTAAGAGACATCACACTGTTGGAAATCATGCCCATATGGGCCTGCACCCTGGTGTGGGGAGAAGAACTGCGTAATTAGAAGGTCACATTTTGGTGTGACAACAAGGCAGTGGTGGAAGTGCTAAACAACAAGGGAGCCACATCAGAAACAGTAATGGGGGTTTTGAGACAATTAGTTTTAAGGGGCCTGCAACTGAACATGTCATTCAGGGCCAAACACATAGGAGGGGTACAAAATATCCTAGCTGACAGCCTTTCCCATTTGTAGCTGGACCATTTCCGGATGCTGGCACCAACAGCAGAAGATCAGAAATCACCCATACCAATGAACATCTGGGACATTGGCAAGAGAGGGAGCAGAACTGATGTTTCTCAGCTCATGGGCACCACGGACTTTGAGGGCCTACGAAGGGACATGGCAGGTGTTCCAAACATTCAGGGCAACACACCACATGGAGGTAAGTGGGCCAATCACAGAAGAGCAGTTAGGGAAGTTCACAGTAGATCAGTAGGAGAGAGGAACAGCTCACAACACAATGGGGTGTATTTAGCAGGGATCAGCTTAATTTGCAGCCTTAAGAAATGGGGGGACCCAACAAAATCAACGTTAATCAGGAGAATGATGCAAGAATGGGGAAGATTAAAGCAAAGACCCGCAGATAGTAGGCGACCTATAGGGGAACAGTGGTTTGCAAAATTAAAAGGGGCACTGCTGGCAATTTGCAGATCAAAAGATGAAGTTATCTCACACAATTTACCTGGTAATGTTTGCAGGGGCCCTGAGAGTGAGTGAAGCAGTGGGGCATGGCAAGAAAGAAGAAGAAAGGTGGTTGGCATGGGAAGATATAAGCTGGGGGTGAAGGAGATACACATACTAATCAAAAAATCAAAGACAGATCAAGGGGGGAGGTTGTACAGTGGCCCTAAAGCACCAAGAGGAGGACACAGTGTGCCCTGTAAAAGCTTTGTGGGCTTACGCCACAGAGTGGGGACATAGAACAGGGAGTTTATTTGTGCATGGGGATGGCAAGAGAGTCACTAGTTATCAGGTCACAGCCATGCTTAAAAAAAGGCATGTGATTCTTAGGGGAGGACCCAGGCAATTACTCCTCCCACTGTTTTTGAATAGGGGATGCATAACAGTGGGCAGCTGCAGGGGAGTCAGTGACCAAGATGTTGACAAAAGGGTGCTGGCAGTCTGCCAGTTACAAAAGATATATTCGGGCATTGCAGTAAGGAGACTAACATGTCATTTGTTCTTGTTTCAGGTATGAGACCAAAAGGGGGGGAGCCCAAGAAAAGGAATTGAAATGTGAACAAAGATCATGTTTCTGTTTAATTCCTTTAGGTAGAGGGAGAATCAAGGAACCATGGATCTGTGGTCACTCATATGTTTATTGGGTGGAAAAGAGAGTGGTGAAAAAGCCCTGGGGAAAACAGTTATAGGTTGGTTTGGCATGGCATCCGAGGGATGAGATGGGTGCAGCTACTTCCCAAACTAAGAGAGATGAAAGAGCAGCAGCCAGTTCTGGACCTAATTATCTTACATCTAGGTGGCAATGACACTGGGGAAAACCATGGGTGGACACATATACGCAGGTAAAAAGGGATTTAGAGAAAATTCAACAGTGGTGGACAAGAGTATGCCTTGCCTGGTCGAATATGATCCCAAGAAGGGTCTGGAGACAGGAACACAGCCATAGAGCATTAGTCAGGGCCAGGAGGAAGATTAATAGAAGGGTAGGAACATTGATAAAGAAAATGGGGGAGAGGTAATATGGCGGGGGGGTTGAGAAATGGGTAGAAGATTTCTACAGGTCAGGTGGTGTGCACCTGTCAGATCTAGCCATAGATATAAAGTATTTAATAAAGATGATGGGCTTTGTAGAGGCATGGAGGAGACAAGCAGACAGTGCAATATAAAAAAAAATGTGTAATGGAGGAAGAGAAAGGAGGAGGTCCCCTATCCTAAGTTGGGGGGAACCAGCCATCCAATGCAAGCTGGAAACTGGCTAATGGAAAAAAGAGGGGGAGGAGGGGAAGGGAAAGAAAAAGGGAGAGGATGGAAAGAAGGAGAAGCTGATGGAGAAAAAGTGGTCTCGGTTCTCACCATTACCTAATAGAAAAGAGAAGAAGAAGGCACCCAGGTTTTCACCTGGGGGAGTGAGGAGAGGAAGAAAAAAGGATGAGCAGAGATGGATATATATGGACGCAAGAAAATGGAATGGTGAAATATAATAATAAAGGATAATGAGATGAAAAATGGAATCATGGTGTATAATAAATTGATTGCCAATCTGAGCACACCAACATACATTGGTCTGTGTCTTTTGTGGGGGATAAGGGGGAATCTGGAACAATGGAGTTTACCCTTTAAGGGGCAGACCAAGTTGTCCTGGTGCACCCCTTCCCTCTACCTTAAGATAGTATGCTCAGAAGGGAGGGGGGAAGGGAAGGGGAGGAACAAGAGGACAGAACAATAGGCAGGCAACAGGAAGGGGAGGAGCTAAAGGAGGTACATAATGGACAGCACAGGAGTGGTTCAGCCACTTTTTGCTGAAGTTTGATCCCTCCCCCACCCTTTAACTATGGAACATGTGGTGAAGACAGTCAAAAAGGGACTGTGTTAATGGTCTGTCAAAGGTAGATGACAGAATTTGTCCGGTAGGATGGTTTATTGGACTGCCAAAGGTGGATTGCAGGGAAGGGGAAAAAAGGGTGGAAGGAGGGGGGAAAAAAGGGAAGAGGATGGAAAGAAGGAGAAGCTGATGGAGAAAAAGTGGTCTCAGTTCTCACCGTTACCTAATAGAAAAAGAGAAGAAGAAGGCACCCAGGTTTTCACCTGGGGGAGCAAGGAGAGGAAGAAAAAGAGATTGAGCAGAGATGGATATATAAGGATGCAAGAAAATGCAATGGTGAAATATAATAACAAAGGATAATGAGATGAAAAATGGAATCATGGTAAATAACAAATTGATTGCCAATCTGAGCACAACATACATTGGTCTGTGTCTTGTGGGGGAAAAGGGGGAATCTGGGACAATGAACCCTTGGTACACAACCTTCTAAAACAATTCCATTGCAGGCTGAGCAGCAGTGAAAAGTGTGTATCTCGCTTCGTTTCCGAGATAATGGCACAATGGTGAGCTAAGCCTCCAGTAGCGAAAAGTCTGTATCTCACTTCATTTCCAAGATAACAGTGCAAAGGTGATCTGAGTCACCAGTAGAGAAAAGTCTGTATCTTGCTTTGTTTCCGAGATAATGGCATGGAGCTGATCTAAGCTGACAGTAGCGAAAAGTCTGTATCTTGCTTCGTTTCTAAGGTAATGGCACAATGCTGATCTAAGCCAGCTGTAGCGAAAAGTCTGTATCTCGCTTTGCTTCTGAGATAATGGCGCAAAGGTGATGCAAGCTGCCAGTAGCGAAAATTCTGTATCTCGCTTTGTTTCCAAGATAACTGCACCAAAAGTCGTGAGACAGACTGCAATGTAATCCTATGGGCAAAATGTCAACTACGTCATTGAATATCTCAGCAATTAATTTCCCATCACCTAAACAGCATAATTTGCATCTCTAGGACATCCCCTCAACACCCTGCAAATTTCAAATAAAAAGACCAAACTGTTATTGAGATATGCAATTTTAAAGTTTTTAAACCTTTACAAAATTTTTATTTCATGAGAAAATCTTTGACCGCCAGCTTCTGCTGCGAGCTAGCAAAATCTTCAGCAGCGAGTGGCCATCTGGTCGTCTCAATTTGGGACATCTGGTTATCTCTAGGGTCATCTGGTCTTCCCTATGGACATCTGGTCATGAAAATCTGGCTATCTGGTCTTTCCCTCGTGGAGGAAGCTCGCAAACGAAACTCGTCTCACGATCGAAGAATTTGCAGACTCACGAACAAAGATCGTTAGTGAGCCGCGAAAGAAGAATTATAATTTTTAAAAGTCTATTTTTTGACTAAACCAAAGCAAACCAAATGCATGATTCAATAGAAGGGGGGCCCCTTGAACAAAACCCATGCCTCATTTGCCCCAAAGTCACTCGTGAATAAATCTACATTTTTTCAGACCCAAAACTGAAAAAAAAATGGCGGCTCTCACGGCTGATAAATTTCTTGGGCCGGAAGATTTTTCCACCGTGAGCATGCAAAATCTTTGGCTGAGAGGGAAGACCAGATAGCCAGATTGCCATCCTTCTTTCGCAAAATAGACATATACATTTTCCCACAGGTTATAATGGGAAATTCAAACTTTAACAACTTTTGGATGGATTAATATTTTTTCACCAAACAAAAAGTGGCACATTCCTTGACCAAAGTGCTTTTTACGGTCCAGGTTTCGGACCAATAGACTACATGGTGTCCACACAGTGCCATGGACAAAAAATGTACAAAAGTGTCGAAAAGTGCATTTTTTGGCACTTTGCTGTGCAAAAACCATATGTCTGACAAAACTGCAAATTGGTAAATCCAAATTTTGTTCAAATCCATTGAACAGTTGAAAAGTTATTAAGATGCACGATTTGAGGTTTAACATTAAAGTGCCTACTCAACCAGAAATATAGGTGTGCAACTGTGCCCCTATATTTCCTCACTTTTATCGCTGTGGAACAACCCTAACTGATGCATTAAACAGAGTTTATTGCCATGAATTTCCCTTCTTTTTGAGAATGAGGACTATAAATAGTGAATAGAATGTGATGGTGGGAGTGCGGGCCCTTTGAGTCCCCTTGCTCCCACCACATGATGTGTAGTGACATAGTAACGGTAATTGCAACACAAACACAAGTGCTAACTGTTACACACATGGTGACGCAAATGTAAAAGGTAACACAAATGTTAATAGAAATGCAAGTGCAAACTGACGGCAATGTGAACACTGATGCAAACAGAGATGTAAGCGCGTATGTAAATGCAACTGGTAACACGCATGGTCACAGTACCGCTATTGTAAATGCAAATGTTAAGTATTACAGCAACAATAATGCCAAAGGGAACAGAAATGGAAAGGCAAACACAAGCGCATACGGAAACGCAACTGGTAACGTGCACAGTTACAGTACTGCAATTGCAAATACAAATGTTAATAGTAACAGCAAAAGTAACGCCAAAGGAAACAGAAACGGAAAGGCAAACACAAGCACATACAGAAATGCAAACCGTAACGCACACGGTAATGGTACAGCAACTGGAAATGCAAAATGGTAATAGTAACAAGTAAAATAACACCAAAGAAAAACAGAAAGGAAATGCAACGCAAGTACATACAGAAAGCATGAGCGTTACATGCACAGTCCGCGGTACTGCAAGTATATAAACCTAGGCGTGCGATAACAGCAACAATAATGCCAAAGGAAACAGAAGCGAAACATTAATGCAAGCGCATATGGAAACACAAATCGTAACATGCATGATGGCGGTACCGCAATTGTAAACGCTAATGGTAACAGTAACAATAACTCCAAAGAAAACAGAAACGCAAACACAGGCACGTGAGGAAATGCAAACCATGATGTGCACGGTCACAGTACGGCAATTGGAAGTGCAAATGGTAATGTTAACAGCAGAAATAATGGCAAAGTAAAGAGAAATGGAAACGCAAATGCCAAGTGTGTACGCAAACGAAAACGCAAAGGGTAATGCACATGGTGGCGTACACAGGAATGGTAACGCAAAAGGGTACAGAAATACAAGTGGGAACAGTAACTGTAACAGTAATGGAAGCGCACACCCTGTATTTGCCCAACAGCTGCATAGAGAAACACAGTGTGTAGAAAGTATGTATGCATAATAATGGGCCTCAGAGCAGAAAATGAGCTGTTGGAATACTAAATTACTGATATCTCAGGAACCATATGACGTAGAAAAAAAATGAAAATTTCACATGATTTGTGAGTTTCTGGGCTAGGTTTTTGCTGAGCACATAACCCACAGGACTACGCATTATCATGTTGAAAATTCTGTATCTCACACCATTTTCGAGATATGAGCCCCGGAAGGCGCACCAGACGCCACCATGTTAGTCTATGGGAGAAAATGTCAACTTTTGAGTACTGTAACATGTCACCCATGCAATATTTTGGCACCAAACCACCAAAAGGCACATCTGTGAAATGTTGGCTGCCTTCCCTCCAAATTTCAGCCCAGCCAGACCCCTCAGTTAAACACCCCAGAAATATGTTTTCCAAATTTTGGGGTAAAGAAGTGTTACAAAGAAATGTCGCACCTGCGACACTTTCATAAATTTTTGCGAAAGGTGTCGCAAATCACAACACTAATTTTCTAGACTATGGCCAAAACGACAGGAATTCATTGCCACCCTGCTGCAAAAAAATGGTTTGGTCTTTTGGGCTGAAATTTGGAGGGAAGACAGCGAACATCTCACAGATGTGCCTTTTGGTGGTTTGGTGACAAAATATTGTACAGAAGCAAAGTTATGGTACTCCAAAATTGACATTTTTTTCCCCATAAACTAAAATGGTGGCATCCACCACGCCTTTCAGGGCTCGTGTCTCAGAAACTGTGCGAGATACGGAATTTGCGTCGTGACTATGTGTAGCCCTATGTGCTACCCATTTAGTGAAAATCTAGCCAGGAAACTCATGAATCATGTGAAATTTTAATTTTGTTTCTTCGTCATACGGTTACTGAGATATTACCATATTTGGATTATAACTGCTCCTTTTCTGCTCCGAGGCCCATTATTATGCATACATTCTTTGTTTTCACTGTGTTTCTCAATGGAGCTTTTGGGGAAAAATATGATGTGCACTCCAGTTACTGTTGCACATAGGCTTTACACTTGTGTTTCCATGCCCGTTTGAGTTAGCATTCCCATGTACGCCACCGTGTGCATTACCGTTTGTGTTTCTGTTTGCGTTACTGTTACCATTTGTGTCTCCACTACTGTTTATGTTTGTCTTTCGCTTAGTGTCGCCATGTGCATTACCATTTCTGTTGGTGGACGCCCTTTCGTTTGAGTTTGTCTTTCGTTTTGCATCATCGTTGTTCTTACCATTACCATTTGTGTTTCAAATTGCGTTCCTGTGACCGTGTGCATTACATTTTGCCTTTCCATATGCACTTACATTTGCATTTCTGTTTTCTTTGGGGTTATTGTTGCTGATACCATTACCATTTACAATTGTGGTACCGTCACCATGCGTGTTACGGTTTGTGTTTCCATACACGTTTGTGTTTCTGTTTCCTTTTGCGTTATTGTTGCTGTTACAGTTATCATTTGCATTTACAATAGCAGTAACATGACCATGTGCATTACCAGTTGCGTTTCCATATGCACTTGCATCTCCATTTGCATCACTGTTCGCTTGGGCATCACTTTGCGCCTGCATTTCTATTTATGCTTGCTTTACATTTTACATTTCTGTCACCATGTGCTTAACCGTTACCACTTGCGTTTGCGTTGCTATTACTGTTACTATGTCACAATAAAAATCACGTGGTGGAAACATTCCATTCACTATTTATAGTCCTCATTCTCAAAAAAAAGGGAAATTAGAGGCAAACAAAACTCCATTTAATGCATCAGTTAGGGTTGTTCCACAGTGACAAAAGTGAAGAAATTCACTGTTAGGATTGAAACCCCCCATTGCTCCCCCTCAGCCCACCCCCAACTGGCATCGGGGTGTGCATTGGGGTCATCAGTCCTAACTCTCACCCCATTCTCCTATGCCTCAGCTTGTTCATGCATGTGATGGGGTAAGAGTTAGGGCTGAAGACCCCAGCACACACCCCAATGCTGGTTGGGGGTGGGCTGAAGGGGTGCAATGGGGGTTTTCAACCCAAACAGTGAATTTCCTCACTTTTGTCACTGTGGAACAACCCTAACTGATGCATTAAACAGAGTTGTCTGCCTCTAATATATATGTATATTTATATTGTGGTAGCACGGTAGTGCTACCATTGTTAGGGTTGAATACCCCATTTAATGTTAAAAGGTAGAATTTTGCACCTTAATAACTTTGCCAGTGTTCAATGGATGTGCCTGAAATTTGGCAGGCATAGGACACATCCATAGATCTTGGAATCTGCAAACTTTCGTACTGGTCGGATATACAGCTGTGGAGTTATTAAGTGACATTTGTGTGCACACTTACAGTTTTCTGTGCATTTTTTGCTCACGCCTACAGGTTGCATGGTTTATGCGACCAGTCTGAAAATTTTAGCTAATGTGCAGCTAGGGTCCACGATGTGCCTTTTGAAGATTTCATGAAAAAATATTGAACGGCTCAAAAGTTATTCAAAAACAACTTCCCATTATAAGTCAATGGGAAAGTTAACAAAAAGTTCAACACTTTCGCAAATGCACTTTTTAGTGTCACAAATGACCCTAGTAGTGTCGCAAATCTGCCATTTTGTTTTCAGTTACTGATTAGAAAAATGCTTGCCGTTTAAAATTGGGACCCTCTAGGAACACAATTTGTTTTGTGTTCACCTAGTCAGAACCTCAGGATGCTAGCTATGTCTTTATTTTGGGGTTAAACACCCTAGAAATATGTTTTCCAAATTTTTGGGTAAAGTAGTGTCACAAAGTAATGCTGCACCTGCAACACTTTCGCAAATTTTTGTGAAAAGTGTTGCAAATCATGGCACTGCTTTTCTAGACTATGCCCAAAATGACAGGAATTCTTTGCCGCCATGCTGAAAAAGAATAATTTGGTCTTTTGGGCTGAAATTTGGAAGAAAGGCAGCCAACATCTCACAGATGTGCCTTGTGGTGGTTTGGTGAAAAAATATTGCACAGATGCAAAGTGACACTACTTCAAAGTTGACATTTTTCCCATAGACTAACATGATGGCATCCACCATGCCTTTCTGGGCTCGTATCTCGGAAACAGTGCAAGATACGGAATTTGTGTCATGAAAATGCGTTGCCCTATGGGCTACACATTCAGTGAAAACCTAGCTAAGAAACTCATGAATCATGTGAAATTTGGACAGGGGAATTCCCATTGAACAACTGCTCGTTTTCTGCTCCGAGGCCCACTATTATGGGAGGGATTCTGACAATAGAAAAAAGATGGAAACCAAGCTGATCATCCACCTTGGCTCGCATCAGCCCTCTGGTTTAAATAATAGACTTACTAATATATTTCAGCCACCCCTTTTTTCCCTAAAATCTGTGTGCATCTATACACATTTATTTTCTTTTTCCCCATATGTCTCCATGTATATCTCCTTCCCCCACATTTGTTACCTTTCAGCCTTCTTACTAGGCCTTGCTAATTAGTCCACACCTGGGCCCTTCTCTTGCTCATTCACTGCTATTATGCCTTGTCACTCCCATCATCACATTTTTGTTTTCCAGATTCTGTATTTATCATGCCATTTATCACTTCTTCTCTCAGAGCCTCCCCCTTTTTTCTTTCCCTGTATATGTGTGTTATGTATATATATATATATATATATATATATATATATATATATAGATTCCTTAGTTTACCTCTCCTCTACACTAATTTTGCTTTATCTCTTTTAGATATTTCTTGAAAAAGACCTATGGTTGAAACATAGATTTTTAACTCCATTTTCTTTTTTCAGTGTGCATTTAATATAACCATTTTGTTTAGACCACATGCTGACACAGCAACTTGTTTGTGAGTGTGTGTGTGTGTGTGTGTGTGTGTGTATATATATATATATAGATATATATGAGGCAAAAAAACTCTGTTTAATGCATCAGTTAGGGTTGTTTCACAGTGACAAAAGTGAGGAAATTCGGTGTTAGGGTTGAAAGCCCCCCTTGAACCCCCCAGGCCCCCCAACTGGCATTGGGGTGCATGTTGGGGTCATTGCCCCTAACTCTCACCCCATCACATGTGTAAAGAAGAAGCAGTATAGAAGAATGGGGTGATAGTTAGGACCAATGACCCCAACCTGCTCCCCATGCAGTGTTGGGGGTCATTGTGTCCAAGGGGACTTCCAACCCTAACACTGAATTTCCTTGCTTTTGTTGCTGTGAAACAACCCTAACTGATGCATTAAATGGAGTTTTTTGCCTCTAATTTCCCTTGTTTTTGAGAATGAAGATGATAAATAGTGAAAAGAATGCGGTGGCAGGAGTGCAGGGCCCTTTGGGCCCCATGCTCCCACCACATGATATCTTGTTACATAGTAACAGGAACTGAAAAGCTAAACACAAGTGACAATGGTTACGCACATGGTAAAGCAAACGTAAATGGTAAAGTAAACGTTAATTGAAACGCAAGCGCAAAGTGATGCTGAAGTGAACAGAGACACAAACGGACACTCAAGCGTGTATGAAAATGCAACTGGTAATGCACACAGTGATGCCAGTGGTATCTTAAATGCAAATGTTAAGTGGTACAGCAAAAAGAATGGCAAAGGGAACGGAAACAGAAACGCGAACGCAAGCGCGCACATAAATGCAAACCGTAACACACATGGTCACAGTACCACAATTGTAAATGCAAATGGTAAAGTTAACATGAAGAATAATGCCAAAGGAAACAGAAACATAAACGGGAACAGAAGCGCGTACGGAAACGGAAACCGTAACATGCATGGCACAGTACCGCAATTCTAAATGCAAATGGTAACAATAACAGCAACAATAACAGCAAAGGAAACAGAAACACAAAAGGAAATGCAAGTGCATATGGAAACACAAACCATAATGTGCACGGGCACAGTAACGCAACTGCAAACGCAAATGGTAAGAGTAACAGCAACGAAGATGCAAAATGAAAGACAAACACAAACGCAAATGGAAGGGCTGCCAGAAATGTAAATGGCAATGTGCACGGTGATGCAAAATGAAATTCAAAGACAAACAATAGTGGAAATGCAAATGGCAACAGTGATGCAAACGCAAGTGCAAACGAGAACACAAAGGGTAATGCAGACGGTGGTATAGACTGGAGTGGTAACACAAATGGGTATGTAAATGCAAGTGGAAACAGTAACTGTAACATTAACAGAAGCGCATACCTTGTTTTTCCCCAACAGCTGCATAGAGAAACACAGTGGGCCAGATATTCAAACTGCGCTATTTTGTGGAGCAAGCCCTTGCGCTGCAAAAAATAGTTGTGCAGGGGTGTGGCCAGAGTGATATTCAAAGGAGTTGCACCCTTGAGCAACTCCTTTGAATATCACCCCCCGGCCATAGCCACTGTGCATGGCGCAGTGGAACACGCTCCATCGCAAGTGGTCAGAGTGGTGCAGTCAACTTGCGGTGGCACAAGTACCATTGCGCCATGCGAAAATTTCCGATATTCAAAAGGTGACATGCAAATGGGGCTATAATTCATGCAAGGCACAGGGGGGGCCATTTGCATCTGATTATGGACCCATTTGCATGCCATTAGCATGCAGGTGCGCCGATCCCAGAGGACTTGTGCCTGGCGCCCTGCCAGGCAGCAGCCGTCGGGGACCGACGCCCCCTGCAACCCGATCACTGGCAAAAGAGTAAAACATCCCACCCACCCCACCACCGTCCTGATTGCTGGCAGCAATGTGTCCCCCCCAACACATCCCTGGTGGTCCAGTGGACTGCTAAGCCCGATCGTGGGCATCAAATGTATAAACACAACTCCCCTCCTCCTGAATATATTCCCTGGTGGTCCAGTGGACCGATAATCCTGATCGCGGGCTGGAGTAGTTTAAACACAACCCCCCCCCGAATATATCCCTGGTGGTCCAGTGGACCAATAATCCCGATCGCAGGCTGGAGTAGTTTAAACACAACCCCCCCTCCTCCCGAATATATCCCTAGTGGTCCAGTGGACCGATAATCCCAATCGCGGGCTGGAGTAGTTTAAACACAACCCCCCCTCCCAAATATATCCCTGGTGGTCCACTGGACTGATAATCCTGATCGCGGGCTGGAGTAGTTTAAACACAACCCCCCCTCCTCCCGAATATATCCCTGGTGGTCCAGTGGAACGATAAGCTCGATTGCAGGCTGGAGTAGTAAAACACCCCGAACATATCCCTGGTGACCTAGTGTCCCCCACCACCACAAAGCCCCACCACCCGCTCCCCCGCGGCGGGTGGCAGCAACCACCTGCCTGCCGCCCCACCACCCACCGACTGACTGGCTGGTAGGGCTACATGCCCGTGGTGCAGAGCAAGATCCAATGGGCGTGCAGCCTATACCGTATAAGACAGTCCAGTCTTGTGAATGAACATTCATTCACAAATCTGGACTGTCTTATATGGATGGGCTGCATGCCCATTGGCTCTTGCTCTGCACCAATGGGCATGCAGCCCACTGGCCAGTCAGTCAGCAGGTAGCGGGCTGCAGCCGGGTGTGATGCCATCCCTGGCTGCGGGGGAGGGTGGTGGGGCTTCATGGGTGGGTGGGTGGGGGACACTAGGGTCACCAGGTATATGTTCGGGGGTGTTTTACTACCCAGCCCGCGATCGGGATTATCAGGCCATTGGACCACCAGGGATGTGTTGGGGAACACATTGCTGCCGCGATCGGGCTGGTGAGGGGAATTGAAGCCATGCCCATGATCGGGCCAGTGGGGTGGTGGTGGGGATTTTACACTCTTTTGTCCGCGATCAGGCTGCAGGGGGGGCACAGGGAGTGGGTTGAGGGCCAGCCACAGGTGGCACCTGCTGTGTTGCGCCCTGCAATGAGGCAGCTCACCTGTGGGTGGCCCTCGACTTGGTCCTTTTTTTTTTGGCTCAGAGTTGTGCAGGCACAGGTTGGGGGTTGTGCCTGAACAACTCTGCACAGCCCGGCTGAATATCGGGCTGTGCAGTTTATGCATGGTTCCTCCCCCTCCAGTTCAGCATGCATTCATTTGCATTGCGCTGTTGCTCAGCATGTTTTCAGTGGCGCAACAGCCTCCTGCTGAATATCGCAGAATGGAGCAATTTCAGACTTGCGCAGGCGCAACCCTATTGCGCATGGCGCAACCCTTTTGAATATCTGGCCCAGTGTGTACAAAGAATGTATGCATAATAATGGGCTTTGGAGCAGAAAATGAGCTTTTGGAACACTAAATTGCTTATATCTCAAGAACCTTACAACGTACAAAAGAAATTCCCATGATTCATGATTTTCCTGCCTGAGTTTTGTTTGTTGCAAAATAAATTCTGTATCTCAGACTGTTTCCGAGATATGAGCCCTGAAAGGCGTGGCGGACACCACCATGTTAGTCTATGTGAAGAAATGTCAACTTCAGAGTACTGTAATTTGGCTGCCATGCAATTTTTTTTCACCAAATCACCAAAAGGCACATCTGTGAGATTTTGGCTGCCTTCCCTCCAAATTTCAGACCAAAAGACTAAACCGTTTGTTTGCAGCAGGGTGCCAAAGAATTCCTGTCATTTTGGCCATAGCCTGAAAAGTAGTGTAGCAATTTGCGACCCTTTTTGCAAACATTTGTGAAAGTGTCTTGCATGCAACACTACTTTGCGATACTACTGTTTCCAGAAATTTGAAAAACATATTTCTGGGGTGTTTAACCCCAAAATAAAGACATGGCTAGCATCCTCAGGGTCCGACCAGGTGAACACAAAAAGAATTGTGTCCCTAGAGGGTCCCAAATTTAAATGCCAAGCATTTTTCTGATCATCAACTGAAAACAAAATGGTGGATTTGTGACCCTACTAGGTCCATTTGCAACATTAAAAAGTGTATTTGCGAAAGTGTCAAACTTTTTGTTAACTTTTCCCATTGACTTATAATGGGAACTTGTTTTTAGAATAACTTTTGAAATGTTCAATATTGTTTCAAAAAATCTTCAAAAGGCACATCGGGGACCCTGGACACACATTTCCTGAAGGGTTTGGACCAGTCGTGCAAACCGTGCGACCTGTAGACGAGAGCAAAGAATTTTCAAAAAAGCGTAATTGCACATTTCGTTGTCACTTAATAACTCTGCAGCTGTATATCCAGCCAGTACAAAAGTTGGCAGATCCCAAGATGTGTCATGCCCAGTTGTGCATACCAAATTGCAGGCAAATCTATTGAATGGTGGCAAAGTTATTAAGGTGCAAAACTTGACTGTTTATCCTCAAAAGTGTTACTCAACCCTAACTACGGTAGCACTACCATGCTACGTAATATATATATACATATATATATATATATATATAGTTAAAAGTTTACCAGGAAAGCCTACTAAGCTGTGATAGACTCTTTTTCAGAGGTGTCTTGGGGAGGGGATGATACTGAGGGAAATTCAGACACAAAACAGTACAACAGTAACATTAAATAAACAGAATAACACACTACTATACAATAGAGTGTACTGAGCACATTTAGTAAAATGACTAATTCAGAGAACTCTGAAGTATAAAATATGAAGATAGACTGCTACAACCCAGAGCTCTGTCTATCTGCCTGTCTGTCTACCTATCTATCTCTGTCTGCCTCACTATCTCTCTAACTTTCTTTCTATATATACAATATATAATATATAAAACCACACATGCCCCCACAATGCAAAGCATCATGGGCTGCATATGCAAATCACCACAGAATGTTATGCTGGGATATAGTACATTGCATAGTTAGATCTTTTCTGTAGAAAAACTGATGTTTTTCACCATGATGCATACTTTTTAAATACATATCACATAAACGTGCCATGTACAAGAAAAATAATACCTTCTTGGGGTCTGAACAGTTCATAAAGCCACTTGTCATTTGGTACTGTGGCTCAGAAGCTCTTCAGCCCCTTTAGTAATGTTATTTTCTTGTACCAAACACTTTTCTATCATTTATTCATAGCATTCACAATGGCATGGCTCAGAATATACCATGGACAGTATTATATTTTCATGAGTGAAGGGGTAGGGCAATAACTCATGAGCGGTCAACCTACAGGTGAGTTACATGAGCCCTGTCCACTTACAACTGATTTTAAGTGGCATTCAGAGTCATGCCCTTGTGTGTTCAATACAAACAATGTATTTTAAATTGTAGAAACTTAAGATTAGTTCTTTTTATGAAGATTTAACTGTTTCCATTTGATTTCACTGCTCTATTTTCAGTGCAGCAAAGGATATTATGATTTTATCATGCATTGTTCAGGCTGCTCTTCCATTGTTTAATGGTTCCTTTGTTGTCTATCCAAAGTGTAGATATAGTAAATGCTGATGATACACCCAACATTGAGATAAATGATGTATCTTTGTTTTGAATTCATCAGTATCTGATATACTGTAAATGATTTACTTGTTAAGGTTTGATGCTCAACAACATTGTATAGATAGCTGGATGGATAGCTAGCCAAAGAGAGAGAGAGAGAGAGAGAGAAGATAGATAGATAGATAGATAGATAGATAGATAGATAGATAGATAGATAGATAGATAGATAGATAGACAACACACAGTCACATATTTCTGCATGATAAAAGGGATTAAAATGCCATTGATATTGCCTTGCTTTTTCTTCTTCAGTAACTCTGCTGTAGAATTCTGCAATATTGCATTTCTTCCTATCAGATTCCACTCTATAACACACTGTTGCATAGTCTTACATGACAAAAGGCTGTAGAATTCTGTGGTATTGGGTTACATCCTGGCAGACTCCACTCTATCTGTCCATCTGTCTGTCCATTTGTCTATCTGCCTTACTGCCAGTTTGTCTATATCTGGCCATTGTACTGAAATAAATTGAATTAAAAAAGAAAAAGAAAAAATATAGCTTATTTATAGTGGCCCTATAGTTGGCAAGTAGCTGAGTAACTCAAGTATGTTCTAATGGGTGGAAGAGAATCAGTCTTCTGTTGCACTCCTGTTTGTTTGCATTGCAGAGTGTTTAATGTTCAACTTCTCTTTCTGTTCTACAGTGGCGCAGCTCAGCTGCTATCTGTCAGTGTGTTCAGAACCAACCTGTGTGCTGAAGCATTCTCTCTGCCTACTAGATGTCATCCTCCTGTTATGATTATGTCTGACTAACTAGTTGAAGATGTTGTTAGTTTTTGGCCCTTTTCTGCCTCTGACATTCGCAGTCTTTGCATGTGATGGGCACAGTTTTTGGAAAATGTTATCTGCCTACCCTGAATTATTTGTTAATCAGTGGTGGTATTAGCCATGGCTAAAAAAAGGTCCTTATACTAATTAATGACCTTTTCTTCTGTTTATATTCAGTAGAAACATACAGTATGTTTGGAATTGTTAGCCAGAATACCTAAACTGAACTACAGCACTGCACTTTAAATGGATGTTATGCAACCCTTCCTTTGTGCCATCATGCCAAAAAGATATTAAATGTCACAAACACTGCAAATACAGATTGAAACATCAAATGAGGATAAAATGATGGTTCATTCTGAACCAAGGTGAACAAGATAAACTTTTCACACCATCCCCCAACATTTATAGTTTTTTAACACTTTACTATGATTTTTCTATGGAACAGTCTCAATTCCACATGATAAGCACAATCTCATAGAAATAAAAATACCATAAATAATATAAAACACAGATATTTGGTTTACAATAGATAATACCATAAACACAGCTGACCTACAGTTTATTACACACTGTCATATAAGTATCCAGTACTTAAATCTACTGCTCCACTCCCAACTAATATGTCATCTTTTCCAGTAAGATAATATGAAGTGTACTGAAGGAGCAGAATCTACCATTCTAGTTGTTAGTGGTTTGCACAGCAATAATCAACACCTTAGACAGCACAATATTTATATTTTTCAGTATGTGAAATCAGACTGTTAAGTTTTATTTATTATATTCAATTATTTTGGCAAGACAATTTTCAGTCTGTTTGTTTGATACTGTAATTCTAAATTAAACAGGGTGCAGTACTGTCTACAGGTTAGAAAGCAGAACTATGAAACTGAAAATACGTAACTTGAATCCTACTACTGACATTTATTCACTCTGCTTCTTGGCAGACT
The DNA here is from genome assembly GCA_016271365.2 of Neoceratodus forsteri. Lineage (NCBI taxonomy): Eukaryota > Metazoa > Chordata > Ceratodontiformes > Ceratodontidae > Neoceratodus > Neoceratodus forsteri. The sequence goes on along the minus strand of CM057459.1, from coordinate 238,678,372 downwards.
TGTTAAAACAGTTCATTGGAGACCAGTGTGGCCCCGGAGGACTGGAGAAGAGTGGATATAGCCCCACTTCACAAAAGTGGTAGCAGTGAGGAGGTGGGCAATTATAGGCCTGTCAGTCTGACTTCCATGGTGGTGAAATTGATGGAAACACTATTAAAAGGAAGGATTGTGGAATACCTGGAATCCAGTGGACTGCAGAATCTGAGACAGCATGGTTTCACAGACCGAAGGTCATGCCCAACAAATCTAATAGATTGTTTTGACTGGGTTACCAATGTGTTGGATTAAGGAGGGGCAGTGAACGTGGCCTACCATGACTTTAGCAAGGCCTTCGACACTGTTCCACGTAGGAGACTGGTAAACAAGTTGAGTAGCATGGGGTGGGCAACAAGGTGGTAACCTGGGTAAGAAACTGGTTAGGGGATAGGAGGCAGAGGGTGGTCATAAATGGTATCTGTTCTGAGGAGCAGACAGCGACCAGTGGGGTGCTCAAGGGGCCAGTCCTCTTTAATATCTTCTTAATTGACATAGTGGAGGAACTGGAAGGGAAAGTCTGCCTCTTTGCAGATGACACCAAGATATGCAACAGAGTGGACACTCCAGAGGGGTGTAAAGGATGGATAGGGATTTAAAATTGCTGGAGAGGTGGTGAAACATTTGGCAGCTAAGGTTTAATGCAAAAAGGTGCAACATAATGCAACTGAGTCACAGTAACCTGGGGGTGGAATACAAAATGGGGGCCAGATACTTGCAAGAAACAAGCAGGAAATTGACCTGGGGGTAATCATGACATGAGTGTGAAAGGATAATGTGACAAAGCGATTGGGAGACCTAGTTGGATGCTAAGGTGTATGGGTAGGGGCATCACCAGCAGGAAGAGGGAAGTCATGTTGCCATTGTATAGGTCATTGGTGTGACCCCACCTGGAGTACTGTGCCCAGTTTTGAAGACCATATCTCAGGAAAACATTGACAGAGTGGAGGTGGCTCAGGGAGGGCTACCATAATGGTAAAGGGTCTGCATCAAAAACCCTAGGAAGAGAGGCTAAGGGAACTCAGTATGTACACCTTGGAGGAGAGGAGGCAAAAGGAGAATAGAAGACCTTTAAATACAGTACCTCATGAAGGTGAATAAGATACAGGTGGGAGGTATTTTTCAGAGGAAGGGGTGCTCTAGAACAAAGGATCATGAAATGAAGTTGGAGGTGAGTAGATTCAAGAGAGATGTGAGGAATACTTCTTCACAGAGAGGGTGGTGAATGCCTGGAACAGTATTCCAGTGGTGGTAGTGCGGATAAAAACAGTGGTGGTATTTGAAAAAGCATGGGACAGGCACAACGGAATCATAAGGGAAAGGAAGGGGGTGGAAGAGACAATGCCATAGACCAAGGAGGGTCTGCAGCGAAAGCAATCACAGTAAAAATGAGCAGACTGGATGGGCTAAGTGGTCCTTATCTGCTGTCATTGCCTATGCTTCTATGTTTCATTGAGCAAGTCATTTACCCTTCCTATGTTTGATTCCCTCTCTCCCTTTTTGTTAGCATGTACAGTATGTGCCAGACCACTCTGTTGCTTAAACTTAATTCAAAATGGCCACCAGGAAGGAAATGAGATATTTATCCAGGACTTTGCTTTACTAGGTGAACATAATGGCTACTGCTACTGATCATGCCTTATAAGCACTCTGGGATATTCTGTTTATGAAAGTATCTATACAAAACAACTTAATCTCCATTTAAATACCTAGTATAATTTTGTGTTCTTCAAGGCCAGAGTTTATTTTACATTATTTTTTTTGTTTAACCTGGTAAACTGGATGGTATCAGAAAGCCTCCTTTCAGCCTAGCGTAAGTATAGGAATACTCACTGTTACAATGAACATTGCAACATCAAATACAGTACAGATATAATCAAACAATCACTACAGCAAAAGCAATACAATCTAAACATCTTTGCATTATAATTATACATCTGCTATGTGTGGTCTTCCATAATGCTACTTATTTTCATCAGTTTCTACATATTGTTAAAGTTTGTGCAATACATTATTTTCTTTGGAGAATGGAATGTTTTGCTAAGACTAAATACTCCCCAGTGGAGACTACTGCAGTTACCATCATATACTGTATATATTTTGGTTCCACTGCTGTGCAACGACACTGTCAATATCGACGGCGCCAACATCAATGGGAACAATGCCGACAGTCACCATTATACCTGACTGGGGTAAGTGTTTTTCTGTGGGGGTGCTTTGCCCCCTGCACCCCCCATGTGGGGGGCTGTGGCATCCCGCGTATCCCTTCCTTATATGACTAAATCCAAGTCAAAGTTGGTTCAGGGTGGGGGCACAACACTGGGAGTTGCTGTGTCGGGTCACAGCAGACCACCACAGCAAAATATCTCAACCAGACGAGATTCGTCACTGTGGTGGTATTTCGCTGTTGTTTGGTCATTGTCCTGACATGCTACCATATATTATCAGTATACATGGCTCAAAGATACCACATACTGTGTGGTAAAGATGAACGTGTTTCATATGCTCATAAAAGGAAAATGGAGAGCTTATTGTACATGGTTCAATACATAAGAATCATGCATCTCACAAAAAAAACACAGTCAAAGCCAGGTAAAAAGTATTCACATACATTTAATGTTGCAGATGTAGTAACAGCAGGCTGACCCAGCCAGAAAAACACCTCAACATTTCCCAAAAGAACGCTTTGTTATGAAGCTTCTTGAGAAAGTGCACTTACATAAAATGTAGAGGTGTTTTTTGGCTAGGTCAGCTTGCTATTATTCTGTCTGCAACATTAAAAGTATGTGAAAACCTTTGACTTGACTTTAAGTGCATTTTTTTCCTTTTTTCTGGTTGAAAGTTTAAAATGATGCACCATGGTTCTTGAGCAGCCCTTTAGTTAATTTTATGAATCATGCATCTCATTGTTTACCCAAGATTAAAACCAGCGTTTACTTAAACACATCATAGATATAACCCACCGGTACAAAAAGGAGGTGAGAAGCTAATAACATTAATAAAAGTTTGAATCCCTTTCATGAGGCCTGCCCAATGTGGAGTACAACTCCTGTTTAAAGCCAAGGGAATAAGGGTGGTATGATTGTATCACGTTGGATACAACTCTGCAAAGTATTTAAACCTTATACCATTGGCATCAATGTGCTATTTGTTGAATAAAAAGAAAAACAACAATTTAATGCCTCAGTGAGGGCATAGCATTTCTGTAAATCAGTCTGAAGTAAAGCATACAGTGATTGCTTAACATGTGGAACAAATGATCATAATGAAAGGATTCCCTGTATGTAAAAGATAATGGGTGTAGCCCATTAAAGCACTTGTCATTTCAACGCTGTCTAATTCAGCGTTGTCACTCTAGTGCCACACAACAGAGCACTGTCTTATCACAGTGCCTGCCATTTCAGCATATCAGAAATCATCCTGTTACAGCACCTGTGATTTCAGCATGCACAGCGAAAGAACATTTCACAGTAAAGCATAACTTTCAGAGAGATTTAAAAAATATCTCGAGAATGGACTTGGATGCCGGGGTTGGCAGGGGAAGGGAGGATTGAGGTCTGTAGGGACTGCTCTCCCCTGGGGTGGGTTAGTGGTGAATGATCGCTCTGCAGTGGCCCCTGGTGGAGACCAAGAGCATTGTAGAGGGATCGCAATGAGGGAACACCACAGAAAAAAGCAGAAACCATTCCGGGGACTGGCCGGATGACGGACGCTGGCACAGGACACCTCCGAAGACTCCCCAGGAGCCATGGAAAGCCTCAGCAGTACCCGGCACCAAAAAAGAAATAGTGTGCCAGTCTTCTCCCCGCCAGTGCCTTCCCCCTCGGAGGAGAGGGACCCACCCAGTGTAGGGTTCACCGGGCGACCCTGAGGGAGGCTGCAGATCTGAGGTAAGGTGGTTGAGGGGAGATAGTAGGAGGAATGTCTGTGGGTCATGGTAGCTCGAAGGAGAGGCAGCTCCAGAGCATGGAGGAGGCATAAATAGATAATACAAAAAAAAAAAAAAAACTTAATCAACATACATCATCCAGTATACATCTTGTATCTTACATCATTCAGTATGCATGAAATGAAAGAACATTTCACAGTAATGCATAAGTTTCATAAAGATTTCAAATTATTGAATCAACTTCCATCCTCCAGTATTCATGAATTGTACAGCAATTGTAATTATGACTCTCTAACTTTCTTAGCAATCCCCTCCAAAAGCCCGTCAGCTGTCCTAGTACCAGCATTGTACTCATTTGTAATAGCTGATACTTTGATACTGATGAGTTTAAGGACATGTATTTGTGTTTTTGCCTTACAACTACATGACCGTGCATCACCTGCCCCACCAAAACCTCAGAGAATGCCTTTTCTTCCCATAAAAAACAATCAGTTGCCATATATTTGGGTGGCACCTTTCTATTGAATTGTCGATGCCTTGGCTCAAGATCATTGTTAGTATGACAATCAGTCATGTAAACAGTCCAGTAATGGACAGGACAGTCTACGATCCGCTGTTTGTGGAAGTACTCATAGAATGGCTTAGTGACAGGCCAGTGTTCTACAGTGAATGTCATGAGGAACTTGAAATTTATTCTAACAATCTGTACAGGTAAAAAAGCTAAACCAAGCAACTTTTGCACTTCTAGATTAAAACATTGGTCATTCTGCTATAAGCATTTTAAGGAAAGGGAACCAAATTTGTTAATTATAGCTTGAGAAAAATGGAAATAGCAACTGCGTTGATTTGCATTAGGAAATATTTTTGGCAAAGCACGCAGAAGGCCATATTCGAAATCAGAGACAATTAATTTAGGACTCAGGTCAAATCCTTTTATAGAGGCATCAAACACTAGTTTCTGCATTGCATCACAATATAACTGCTGGGACTTGTTGGCCAATAGTAGATTTGCCAATGGGAGTTTTTTTTTCACTAACAAAAGCATGTATGGTGAATAGCTGCATAAAAGGGTCAGGGACAGTACTAAAAGTTCTGTCCATGTACCACTCTGAGCTCCTCTCAAGAATTCTTAGATTGTCATCAGTGCAGAAGCATATAGCACTGTTGTCAACAAACTAGTATAGCAGAAATCATTGGCCAATAAGAGTATTGCAAAAACCATCTGGTAGTTTAGCTGGTATCAAGCAGATTTAATTTGGTACTGGAGGCATGTTCTTTTGCCATGCTCTATAAAGTGATGCTCACACAGAGTCAAATGTTGGGATAGCAGCACCTGCTGTTTGGGCCATTCTGGCATGTTTGTCATATAGGCAAGGTACTGGTGCTGTAGTCTTGGCTACTGCAGCCTTCAGCTGTATTGGAAACAGGTCCTGAAGGCAGAATCTGGATTTGGTTCATGGCTGTGTGCATCAACCAAGCATTCAGAGGAATTGGACAGATCAGTATGCATCCGCCCAAGGCAATTCTCACAACACAGTGCCAGCTCCTAGAAAATATAAAAACAGTTTTAATATTTAGCAGTAAGAGTTATGTGGATGTCTCTAGCTATATTGATATATGGTTAAAAAAAAGGAATTTACTTATTTTTCCCTCCGACAATGATCTTGCCCAGGCGGTAGATGAAAGAAACATGAATCAGCCATTCTTTCCCTCTGAAACGAAGCACTGTGCAACTCATGTTGGCTTCGATTGTAATGGCAATGTTAACATGTAATTAAATAACACATCCATTAAGTGCATAACACACATATTGATTGATTTACTTGCTTTATTTTGTACTGGAATGAGACTTGTGGGAGGAGGCTATTTGAGTTACATGGCAATTGAGACGTCAGGAAAAGGTAGCGCTGGAATGAGACTTGTAGGGAGGAGGATAATTGAGTTACACAGTAAGTGCTGATTTGAGACAGCTGATTTGCCACTGAAATGACAGGCACTGATTTAAGTCAGCTGGAACATATTTTAGCACTGAGTTGAAAGGAGCTAAAATCAGTGGCGCTGGGAATTCCTGTGCTAAAATAAAAAGAGCTGAAATAAGTCATCCCCAAGATAACTGCTGTATATGGTTCCACTGTTTTCAGAGTGAAAGGTATGTTTATGGAAACATAAAGGCTAAGAAGTTTGGAGTACATAGCAGACTGTTAAAAATCAGGCCTAGATAAAAATATTGAATATTATTCATCATCCTTTTGCTCCTATCTGGTGTTGTACAAATGAATCCCTCCCTGCCTCACCCACAGCTCCTCCGGGATGGCTTGAAAGAAATCTGAAAGTAATGCATGTAAATGCTAGCAGTTTATTACCTAAATACAGTAAGCTGGAAGCATGGGTTCATCTTAGTCATCTGACATTCCAGCGATAACTGAAACCTAGTGAAATAGATGCATTAAAGAGAATTATATTTAGTGTATGTAGCTCACTAGGTAGGATTCTCACCTCTGGGTCCAGAAAATAAAAATCCCTTGGCACTCACAAGAGGTGGACAGATCCCCCAGTGTCATGGCCAACACTCTCCCTGTCAATAAAACATGTCCTGGTAACCCACCCCAGATGACACACTTGGAAATTAGCTCAGTTCACCTTTCATGTTTATAATAACATAAGAACATAAGAAAAGTGTTGGCAGATCAGGACTGTGTGGTCCATCTAGTCTGCCCAAGGTGGCTACCCCCTGATTATATTTTTCCTACATTGTCTGTCCCAAGCGAGTTTGAATTCCCTTACTGTCTTTAATGCCACCACTTAGGGTAGTAGGCTGTTCCATGGGTCTATCACTCTCTTGGTGAAAAAGTACTTTCTAGAGTTGCTTTTAAACTTGCCTCCCACCAGACACAGATTGTGCCCTCTTGTGCACACCACCCTGTTTTCCTGGAAGAGGTTTTCCTTCTGATTTGTGTTAATTTCCTTGACCTACTTAAATGTTTGTATCATGTCCCCATTTCTTCTCTGTTCCAGAGAAAATAAATTCAACCCTTTGAGTCTTGTCTCATATGGCTCATGACGTAGCCCCTGCACCATCTTTGTGGCCCTTCTCTGCACCATCTCCAGATGGTCAATGTCCTTTTTTAGGTGAGGCCTCCAGAACTCAACACAGTACTTGAGGTGTGGCCTCACCAAGGATCTGTAGAGGGACATGATAACTTCCTGCTTTCTGCTCATAATACGCCTTCCTGTGCATCCGAGGATACCACTTGCCTTCTGCGCTGCTTTTTTGCATTGTTTTCCTACCTTTAAGTCATTGGTAATGATCATGCCCAGATCCTGTTCAGCTTTGTCTCCTCTAATTGATGCCCTTCAAGTACGTTTTTTTTTTCCTGGGTTCTGCTTTCCCAGGTGCATTACCTTACACTTCTTGGGGTTAAATTTTAACTGCCAATTTCCAGATCATTTGTCCAGTTTATAGATTACAGATAAATCAATCACTCATCCAATAAATAAATATACAGATCAACCATTTTAACACTTTTATGGAAAACATCTTCATGCCATTCAGAGTATTTCTGAGATCTCTGCTTAGACCTCAGACTTAGTCACAATCTACTCATCGGTGGACAACATGGTAAGCACACATTTTGCACCTATGTTTATTTCCCACCAGGTCATGGCATAATAAGCCACTACATTTTATAGTAGTACACAAATTCTCAGACCATCAAATGTGTAGAGCAAGCACAGAGACCTCACAATTGCACTACCAGATAAAAAAAAGCATGAAAACAAATGTAGAAGTGCAGACACAGATTTTATTTGCCACTTACTTACATAAATAATGCAAGGCATCTGGCTCTTGATGAACTCCCCACAGTCTGGCAAATGACCAGATGGTGTTCTGTGCCCTTACTGGCACTTTATCACTCTTGATAAAGTGCCAATAAGGGCACAAAATAACGTTCTCCGCTTTGCTGGGCTGTGGGGAGATCACCAGGTGCTATACTGTATGCATTCCGTTATTTTTCTATGTAAGTAGAAAATAAAAGCTGTGTTTGCACTTATACATCTTTTTCAGGCCTTGTATCTGGTAATCTGAGTGTGAGGCCTTTTGTGTTTGCCTTGCATGGTGTGTGGCCTTCTATGCCGCTTGTCTTGGGGGTGGGGGCCCTTTTGTTGGGTCACATCAAAAGTGTGCATATAATTTTTGGGGATGTTAATATCAAAGGGGTTGATGATAATTCAGCTAGAGTAAAAATACAATAACAAGCTCTGGGCTAGAGCAAATCATTACCTCACCAACCAAGCTTTTAAGCAAAACCCAAAAGCATTCCACCCAGAACTGGGGCATGGTCATTTATTGTTAATGTCCCAGATGTCAACAGTGCCCTTGGCATTTTCTACAAATTATTTGAATAAATTAGTAATACACATATTCCTATAATTAGAAACAGGATCAAGGGAAACACTGAGGAATGGATAATAACAGAGCTCCTACAAAAACTTAAAAATAGGGTCAAAGCCTGGGGTACAAATAAGCAGACCAAATTGGCCTCTGATTGACAAGACTCATATGATTCTATGAGCTATTGAGTTTTGCACAGGATACAGGTACTCCCATAGACATAATTTATCTTGATTTTAGCAAGGCTTTTGATCTTGCTCTACACACGAGTTTAATGAAGAAACTAAGGGCTATGGGATTCTAAGACAGTGCAGCTGCCTGTAGAGAACTGGTTGAGGGACAGAACACAGAGAGTAAGACTCAAATCATTCCTCACTGACTATATTAGGGTGGTCAGCGATTTCCCACTGGGCTCAGTAATTCACTCAGTAGAATTTTATCTTTACATTTCTGATATTGGATTGCATATTAAGAACCAGTGTGTCAAATATGTCAATTACACCAAACTGGGGAAGAGGGCAGTAGGATCTCCATCCTGTCTACCTAACTCATCATTGCTTGACTGTGCTCTCTGGTATGGTTCTTAGCATCCTGAAAAGGCCTAGTTTTAGGCAAGTTTCTCCCATCCCTCCTCCTCCTTCCCTTTGCCACTCCCTCTACTATTTCTGCCCAACTTGTCATGTCCTACTCCAGCCCTTTACTTTAAGTCCTCACCTCATTCCACCACTGGCAGCTATCTCTGCACTCTGAAGGGGGCCAGTTCCAGGTATTACTCATCCTTCCCTTCCCTATCCCTAACCCCTCCTCTCTCCTGCACCCTCTCTACCTCCTTGCACTTAATCAAAGGAATTAGTTCACTTGAGCTAATAATTTGCACTTTTTGTTCTGTCTGAGGTACTCCCAGATTGCACTAGCACTGTGTTAACTTGCCCTTCACAACTGATTTATTTTTTTTTTTTCTCACTTTTTCTCTGGTAATGTTCCCCCCATCTTTATCCTCTCCTTCCCCCAGCTTGTTTCCCCTGTCTACCCCTCTACCCTCCTTGATGTTCCACTGCTGGACATCATTTATTCAATAATTGCTAAATAATCTGGCTCTTAACAGTGATCCATTTCTGCAGGGAGTTGGCTCCAAGGCTACATTAAAATTTCTGTAGTACGTTCCTCAGACATGCCACTTGTAATTACTTATTTATTTTATTTATTTGTGAAATCAGTTTACAACCTTTGAGCCAGAGGCTCGTTTCCAAAGGTACCTCATCACATTAAAGACATACATAGAGTTTTAGGTTACATAGCATAGGTTTGCAAAACAACAGGCATTCAACAGAGGTGCCACGTCACACTGAGGTCAGACAAAATACATTTAGGTTACATGGTACATGTAATTGAGAACAGGTGTTACACAAGTTGGTATCAAACATTGAGCAATCTAATAGGTATACAATGAAACAGCTGGCACTGGCCAGGCTAGACATAGGTACAGTGTAGCGGGAAACGGTGATGGGGATGGCTAGGTGGACAGCCGCCCGGTGGGCGTTGTCTTGAGAAGTCGAGGTGGAGGCTACTTTCAGAGACAGGAGCAGCTACGAGTGTTGAAGAGTTGGTTTCGAAGGGTGCTTTTGAACTTGGAGATGATGGTGGCATTGGTGATGGGGGCAGGGTGAGAGTTAAACCAGGATGGGGCTCTGTAGCAGAAGGACCTCTGGCCATGGCTGGTTCTTGATCTGGGGACCATTACAGTGGTCTTGTTGGATGACCGTGTTGCAATAGTGGGTGGGATCTGGTGGACAGATGCCGTTACCCCAGGAGGGAGAGCCCGAGTAGGGGTTTTTTTGTGAGGAGGCAGGTTTGATATCGGAGCCGTTCATCCAGGGTAAGGAGTTTAGCCTCGTCATACAGCTGACAGGTGTGTGTGAGCCTGGGGGCACCAGTAATCAATCAGCAGGCTTTATTCAGGGTTACATGAATTATTTTGAGTGCAGTCGAGTCGGCAGCACCATAGACTGGTAGACCATAGTCTACAAGGGACAAAACAGAGGACGTAACAGTGAGTCGGAGCGCATTTGGGGGAAGGCAGGTTCTATGGCGGAAGAGGATGCCAATCCGTGTGTTAGTGGCTGATGTTAGGGCATCAATGTGGTTGTGAAATGTGAGGGCTGAGTTGAAGGTAACCCCAAGGTATTTGTAGGAGCAGACTTGTTCCAGTGGTTGTTTGGTACTAGGAAGGATATAGAGTGGGTGGTTGCTAGCTTTGTTATGGGGGTGGAAAAAGAGCATAGCTTTGTTTTTTTTAAGATTGATGAAGAGTCTGCGCTCCTTAAACCAAGCTTCGGCATTATTGAAAGACTGCTGTAGGGTGTCCTGAAGGGAGACGGGATTGCGGTGGGTGACAAAAAGGACAGCTTAAACACATTAAACACATATTCTACAGGTATGATGTATGTAATTGTGTGTTATGTTACAAATGCAACTGTATGATTATTTATTATATTTTTTAACTGTATGTCTTATTACAAATGTAACTGAATGTTTAATTTCTTGGATATGATAAATGTTAAACTGTATGTCTAATTCTTCATCCAATTGTTAACCCCCAGGTTGCAACGGGGGATGAGCAACTTGTTGTTCAGTGTGCCTTCCTGGTGAAACATTTTAATAAATAAAATAAATAAATAAATCTATTGAACAACATCAGCCACCAAAAAAGACCCCAATAATCTGGATAACTGAGCAGATAAGTGGGAAATGCTGTTCAGTCATGACAAATGTGGCTTATTATGCCTTGGGAGGGGGGCAATAGCTTTTATTATGAATTACATGGAAAATCATTGACAAAAATAAGTTATGAAAAGGACCTTGGTATCATAGTCACAAAACACTTTAAACTCGGATATCAGTGTAACAATGCAGCAATAAGGACATATGGGTTTGAGAAGCAATCATACACAACTTCATCAGCAGCTCATCAAAGTTTATATAGCCTTTATATTGAAGAAATTAATGTGCATACAGTATGTTGATTACAGCTCACAGTTTCAGTCACATTTCCTTTTAAAAGATGTTGCTTTACTCAAGGGGGTTCAGAGAAGAGCAACAAAAGTCATAAGGAGTTTACAGTGCATATCATACCTGGAGACACTGGGCATACTGGGTTACCATAGCTTGAAGAGGTGAGGACTAGAGGGCATCTTCTCTTTGCACAGTATATTATGTTATCAATGACAATGATGAACAACTCTTCCTGGTGTTTAAGACTAATAACATAAGAACACAGGGTCATAATTTACAACTCCAACCAAAACCGTTCAGAGAATAGACTAGGAGAGGTTATTTTACTCATAAGGTTTTTTTGTTTGTAATTGACCCCACCGCCCAATAGGAAGTAATGAATAACAAGAACAATTTTAAGTTCAAATAATAGACTCTGATGTCAAAAATGGGCTTATCTGGATATTCCTACTGAAAAGTGGGAGACACTATTTCTGGACATATTGCTTATGTCTGTCACCATTTCCATAGTACTGTACAACCATAGAATAATACACAAAGGGCTGAAACTCCTGAATAAGTAAAGCTTGAAAGGCAAAATCAGAATTCTGTGAAAACAAACTGACAAGTTAAAAAATACTAAACAATTCTGAATGTTATTAACTGCCTTGCAAAATCTAAAACTCAGGACCTCATTTGTGAGGCAAGGCTGAGGATGGAAATGTAGACCCTGACCAGATTATTGATATAGCCAACTGTTACATGATTTCTTCTCTGACATTGCCCCTGCTACAACCAGTACCAAGAAAACAGCCACTGCTATACTAATGCATGACACCACAATGGACCCATCTCACCACTCACCCAAGTCACCATTTTCACAAAATGATGAACAGGAAAGAAGTGCTTGAGTAGCTATTCAAACCTAACATCCTTAAGAAGCAGGCCACGGTGGTCCCAAAGAAAGACTTATGAAAATTGCTGCCCACATATTAGCATATCCAATTGCTAACATTCTCAACCTGACATTATAGAAAGACAATAAAATGACTTCCTGGAAAACAGAAACCTACTCTCCACAGATCAGTTCAGGTTCATGACAAACATATTACAACCTTGACCCTGGTGAGATTTACAAATAACATGTTCATGGTCATGGACCGAGCACTAGTTATAGAAACAATATTTGTGGACCTCACAAAAGCCTTTAACATAGTCAACCATGACCTTCTAATCACTAAGCTACAACGATTGAGTGTAGGTAATGCTAATCTGTTCTTGTAATGGTTCAGGAACAAAGAATGACCTCTTGCAGATGGTAAAAATAGTATTTACCTTGTCTGCTCAATCAAAAAATAAATATTAGTGTTCCTCAGGGCTCAGGCATATACAAGACTGGATGTAACATACTCTATGTTGTGTTCTTATTTTGTGTATTTATGTTATGTACACTGTAACATAAGTATATTTTTAATATGGTACCCATTGTAAATGAGCCTTATGGCTCATCTGGGATATAATCATGTTCATGTTCGGTCTTGTGCTGACAGTCATGAATAAAAAATGTACTACTACTGCTACTACTACTACTACAGTGCTATTATCACTCCTGTACTCAGTCTTTGTGAATGACCTCCCACAGGAATGCCATGGCCTTTCTACTCAATTGTATGAAGATGATACAGCAATTTCTTGCAGGGGCATGGTCAAGGGATGGTAAGCACACATTTCAACATGGATTTGATAAGCTACAATAGTGGCCACTAACTAATAAGTTAGTTGTCAACCAAGAAACCCTGCAGTATGGTGCTTCTATCCAAGCAAAATACACTTCCCTCCACTGCAACAGCTTACAGATCCAATGTCTTCAGAGGACCTAAGGCTCAATACACAAATAGGTTGGAACTTGCTCTGCATGTGCAGAGGGTTGGAAAGTCATGGAAAGCCACCAAAGCAGCTGCAGAACCCTCCAAAGAACCCATAGTATAGAATGGCCTAGACCTCCACATCCAATCCTCCATGCATGCATTGCAACACTCAGTTACACATGTGGGTGGGATCAAGGATCAATCAATCAATCAATCAATCAATCAAGACTTTATTTATAAAAAGGGGCCTTTCTAAAAACCAAGGCACCTGTACACCACATGATAAGACAATAATAATAAAACAATAAATTAACCACCCTAATAATATATTAAAAGTCATTATATGCTTGTTTAAAAAGATATGTTTTAAATGCTCCCTTAAAAGTTTCGACAGTCGGGCAATCTCGTACCTGATGAGATAGAGAATTCCACAGGGTCAGGGCCACAAAACTAAAAGATCTGGCCCCAGAAGTCTTCAAATGAACCCTGGGAATCTCTAGCAATCCCTCGTCAGTGGATCGGAGAGAGCGGGGGTGGGACAGTAGGGATGAAGAAGATCTTTCAGTTAGCTAGGTCCCTGATCATGTAGGGCCTTATAGGTCAGCAAACTGACCTTGAAAGTGACATGCCAGCATATTGGCAGCCAGTGCAGTCCGCGAAGCACAGGCATTATATGACTGGTCCTAGAAGAACCTGCCAATAGCCTGGCTGCCATGTTCTACACTAGCTGCAAGTGGTGAATATCAACCCCCGGTAGCCCAAGATACAGGGAATTGCAGTAGTCAAGATGGGAGGTAACTAAGGCATGGACCAAAGTAGAAAGATCATCAGGAGGAACCAGGTGCTTCACCTGGGCAATATTCATCAAGTGGTAAAAAGAGGCTTTGACAACTGCCAACACCTGTGATTTAAGTGTCAGACAGCTGTCAAAAACAATGCCCAGATTTCGCACCTGATCTGAAGTAGTTAGCTGGACACCCCTGAGCCATAAGCCTGAGGGAGATCCAGCCAACAGACCCACCTTACGGTGACCTGGGTCCACGACCAACACCTCAGTGGGATGGGACATACATTAACTTGATGCACAGAGCACTGTGTGCACTTTGGTGGGCATGCTGAGGGTAACAGAGTTATGCAAGGGGTGATGCTGTCACAATGGTTGATCACCCTCTGCCCATATCTCTCATGTCTCTAGCTGGTCCTTCCCATGTCCTGTTCAGCCACAGCTCCAGTAGCCCCCAGTCCACCAAGCTGCCATGGAGGTCTGTGAACAATGCCCCATTATTTTTTGTTTTTTAAAAAATCTGTTGCAGTGTCATCTTAAGTGATTTTGCAGTCTATGGAGGACTACCATATCCCACAGTCTGCTGCATTGTGAGGAAAAGCAGATCTACTGAACTGGGCATCTGATTGGATGCCCACTGTCAATTCTCAAACTGCCCATGGCATGCCCTCTGGCCTCTCTGTGTTAGTGTACACACCTTGGGAGGGACTGGGAATAGGAGACCAGGGACTGTAAATCATGCCTCTAGCATGTCCTTATGCACATGGAACTCAGAACCCAGATATACACCGTGGCATGTATCTGGGCCACTTCTGTGGATCGAGCCCTTAGTTAGAGGATGCTTGATGCTACAAATATAAGGAGATTATGGTTGACTATCCATTGTCTTAAGAATTCCACATCTCAGTAAATATAAGAAAACAAGCAAAAGCTGTTCACTGTATACTGTTTAGTGACAAATCTCCTCTTGGAGGCTAAAAAACCTTTACAGCCACTCATGTCTTCTTCCTCGCCTTTAATATGGGGAATGTTCCCTTTGTAAATGTTCCTGAAACAATTCTCACAAATTCTACACCATCTTCAATGGTATATGTAGATTTCTCCCACTCATGCACAAAATGACCCTTTGTTGTTTCCTTTATTCTTACATGGGTATGTTAATCACCCTATAAGGAAGAGCTACATTCTAAGTCCTAACATATTTGCAAAATCCAGTGTGACCTCTGAACCCTCAAATGAAAATCACATCAGAAGGAGTCTATCCTCTCTGAGGATAGGAACAATTTAAGTAATGTATCCTGTCTGTGTCAAGTCAGCAGTGATACTGGAAGCAGACTAAAACATTGTTTTGTCAAAGGATATAGAATAGGATTTATGAAAAAAATGAGGGGCCATAGAGAGGGAGGTGCTCAGGATGAGGTACAATTTACGCATTTTTCTATGGATATAACCTTGAGCACCTTTGATTGACATACCAAAAAGTCCCCATTTCACTCTGATAAAGCAATTATAGACAAGGGCTTACCTTGTGGGTAACAACTGGCAGTATGGAATACAAGAGCAGAGTGGATATAGCTATTTGTAGGGATTGTGGGGTACTAATCTCCTGAGCTGTGCTCTGGAGGGTGGGACACTGCCCCATATGTAGCAGATTCATGAAACTCCAGACATAGCTAGTAGCAGCATGGGAAGAGATATCTATGCTGTGTCACCAACTGGGCTGGTACCCACAGGCACAACTCACACCCAAACTGCCGCAGAGGCACACTGGTCCAGGGTGATTGAGTGTGGTGAAGAGGGGGTGGAGTGGCAGGGGCAGTTAAAAGAAAGTCATCCAATCTCACCAAATCCCAACTGAAAATTATTTTGCTCCACTGGAGCAAGCACAGGTACCTGACTCCTACAGGGGGATCTGAACCTGATGGGAAGGGCAAATGATGACTTGTTGGCACCCAGGGAAGAGAACAGGAAGAAGGCAACAAGGAGTTTTGTAGTAGTAGGAGACTCTAAGATTAGAGAGCTGGAGAAGGTGATGAGGTGAGGGGGGAATGGGAGGGGTGATCAGATGCCTTCCAGGACCATCAGTCATCCAGGATATGGATAAGTTAGGGAGGATGGTGGAGGAGGGGAAAAGGAGCTTGGGGTGCTGGTACACTTAGGTATCCATGCTCTGCAAACCAGATAACTGAGAAAGTGAAATGTATGTTTTAAAGGCTGGGGAACAGATTGAAGGTACACTCTGGTTCCTAGGCCTTTTTTGAGGTCCTCCCTATCTTAGGGTAGTGGGCATGGGAAGGATAGGGTAAGAAAGGAAAAGACTGAGGAATTTAATGAATGGTGGAAGGAATGGTCAGGAGGAGGGGTATCATTTTGTGGGAGAAATGGGGGGTTCTGGGACAGGATACTATTCAACGGTGATGACCATCCCCTAACAAGAGAGGAGACCAGTGCACTTAGGCAGAAGTTTGATGTCTAGAGGAGAAGGCCTTTTTATGCTATATTAGTGAGGAAAGGGACAGGAAAGATGGGATTGTTAGGCTCAGGAAAGGGGACCGGTGGGAGGTGGAGGGTGGAGTCAAAGCAGAGGTATTAAATGAGTACTTCATTCCGTCTTCACCAGGGAGAAGGATGGACTGGCACCTGTGGGGGAAGAAGAGGAGTAGGGGGCAGGGGCACAGATGTACTGACAGAGGTGGATAGGGTGAGGACAGAGTTACTAGCACTGAAGGTGGACAGATCCCCAGGCCCCAGATGGCATACACCCAAGGGTGCTGAGGAAATTGGCAGAGGAGCTTGCAGATCCACTGGCTGGACTGCTCAGTTGTTCACTGGAGTCAGGCATGGTGCCACAAAACTAGAGAATGACACGGTCCTAAGGATGACCCAGGTAATTACAGTCCAGTCAATCTGTTCTCCATCACATGCAAACTCTCGGAGACCATACCTAAGGAAAAGTTGATAGAATATCTAGATGAGCATGGTCTCCAGGATGTGAGACACCATAGTTTTATGGGAGGGAGATGATGTCAAACAAATCTGATTGACTGCTTTGAGTGGGTCACTAAAACAATGGACAGGGGCCAAGTAGAGGACATCCTCTACCTGGACTTCAGAAAAGCATTTGACTCTGTACCCCACAAGAGATTGATCAAGAAGTTGGAAGATCTTGAGGTTGGAGAGAAGTTGACCAGATGGGTGGAAACTGGCTGAAAGGTAGAACTCAGAGATTGGTGGTGGGGGTTGAGCTTTCTAGTGTCAGGGGGGTCACCAGTGGAGTCCCACAGGGCTTAGTGCTGGGACTGGTGCTCTTCAATGTCTTCATACATGATACTGGGGATGGCAATAAGGCCAAATGTGCCTATTTGCAGATGACACCAAAATCTGTGGGAGCATGGACACAGCAGAAGGGATACAGGACCTAAAGGAGGATGAGAAAAAACTACAGAGGTGGTCTTGGATTTGGCAGCTGGGCTTCATTGCAAAGAAATGCAGTTGTGCACATTGGAACCAAGAACCCCACAACTGAGTATAATCTGGGAGGGGTCTGAGTATCTAAAATGGAGGAGGAGAGTGGTCTGGGAATGGTGATCATTAGCAACCTTGGACTTCCAGTGAGGGGCTAATTAAGATGGCTGCTTAACTGTGGAGCTCTGCTGCTCTCCTGCATTCA
Source organism: Neoceratodus forsteri (assembly GCA_016271365.2). Classification (NCBI taxonomy): domain Eukaryota; kingdom Metazoa; phylum Chordata; order Ceratodontiformes; family Ceratodontidae; genus Neoceratodus; species Neoceratodus forsteri. The sequence continues at coordinate 238,660,744 of CM057459.1, read as the reverse complement.
TTATTGATAATTTGCTCCTGTTTGCTTGGTTGGTCTTCTCTTTTGGGCTGAACTACCTCCCTACTGTGGCACCTACCTGGCAAAGATCCTTTTGGGAGACAGATAAGCTCTTTTTGCATTTCTCAGAATCCTGTGTCAATATGTCAGCAGCGGTCCACGCCGATGGCACCCAAGCTGCTGGAGCAGCGCTGGTTAGTAAGGAAGATCTTACTGATATCCGGGAAATGTTACAGACATTAGTCAAATTTATCCTGGCTATTAAGGCATCCGTGGCTCTTTTTGAAACCAGAGTGGAGGACGCTGAGCGAAGAACTGTGGATGCCGAACTTTATTGTATGTTGACTGACTCGGATTTGGCTCAGCAGGAAGATAAGATGGCTCTTCTGAAGAAATAAGTTCACTCTTTACTGCTAAAGGTCGATGACCTCAAGAATCGTGGTGGTCATAACAATATCCATATAATAGGTCTACCAGAGGGGACTGAAGGACATAATATGAAGAATTGTCTTTAGGCTTTTTTCCCCCCAACTTCTGACATTCTCTTGGGACCGGCCACTGGAAACTGAGCATGCTCACCACTCCTTGGGTCCCTGGCCACAGAGGGGATCCCAACCAAGACCTATATTATTCTATTTTCTGCATTACTCTGAAAGAGCCGAACTTGCGGCTGGCGAGAGAGCCGGGAGCCCTTCTGTGGAATGGTCACATTGTTTATTTTTTTCAGGACTTTTCAAAAGAAGATGCTGAGAGCCACAAGACCTTTGCTTCAGTCAAAAAGCAATTAGTGGCTCGGGTCTGAAGTTTGCAATGTGGTACCCTGCTACTTTATTGGTGTGGAGTGGGTCGGAGTGCCATCGGTTTGATTCTCCTCTGGCAGTACAAAACTTTCTCCATTCATTGGATTGCAAGTCTGGCAGCAGGCAGTCCCTGTAATTTCTACTTCAGACCAGCCTGCTTTGATTTAGGATCCCCATCCAAAACAAGGTGTTAAGTGTGGCTTCTTGAACTAACAGAGTACTGCCATAGGAGGCATCTGGAGAGGAGCACCGGGAGGTGGCAACCACTGAAAAGACAAAGGGAGCCCAGGAGGGTTTTGGTTTCTAATAGCCATGGCATGGCTCTGTCCACTTTAGCTGCAAAAACAGGTTCAAGAGGGGACTTCTTTAAACACTCATCAGGAGTTCAGTCACCAGTTCCAGAGCTGAAACACCCATGACTTTTTCCTGAACTGCCAGCTAGTCCATCTGATCATGGCCAGATGGATTGGGCCGATTACCCAGATGAGGACCTGATCGGGGCTACACAGGATCAGCAACGTGCAACTGAGCCTCAATCTTCTGTGACCTCTGCTAGCTCCATCTCCTCAGAGACTTCTCCTGGGACTCCACTCAATGTCTCCATGGCTGCTATGTTGGGAGATTCGATTCCATTGGCCCTCTCACAGCTGCAGTCTACCTGACTTTGCAGTTCTTTCATAGAGGACCAGTAATTATTTGTATGTGGGGATTTCTCCCATCTAACAGCCATTATTTTTCCTTTTACAGGTTTGACTCTTCACAGGAGTTATGCTTTGTGTGGATTGCCTGTTTCCTACTTCCCATACCTGAGCTTGCTTTAGAATGTTGCTGCTACTATTCTACTGCTGTCTCACTGGATATTTTTTGATTTGAGATGTCATTGTCAGTTGGGGGGACCAGTGTTTTGTTTAATGCAGATATTTGATGGGGGGCTTCAGAGTTGCCCCTACCGAACCTCATGCAGTTTTCAGGTGGGGAGCATTTAGTGGGTTGACAACCTCTTTTACTGATAGCAGGAGTGTAGCAAGGTGGTTTGCCTCTGCCTGCTCCCTTCTGAGGAGTGGAGAAGTGCAGCCTGCCCTCACACTTGCAGGGGAACCAGACGGCATTGGCATCCAAGGGGTCATTAGCCCACCCTCTCTGGCTCTCCATGCTTGATTTTGTTGAGAGAGAGTATCTGCTACTTTACTGTTTTTCAAATGTTTGGAGTTGGCTTTTGGGAGTTTTGGACCAGGTGGTGGGCGGGGGGAGATTTGTTCTGTATTTGGGTGTGTTCTGGTCTTTCGGCATGTTTGGGAAGGAGTGGATCTTTACACCTACTTATTATGGGCTACTTTTTGGGGGGACTTTTTATTAGGAGACATCCACATTCATATCTTGGAAGCATTATGCAGTTTTATGGGTTGGTATTTTAGGTTGTTATATATTTTGACTATCTTGTTAGTTTTTGTCATTATGGCTCACATAGCACTCATGTCATGGAATGTGCAAGGTTTAAACATTCCTGTCAAGTGGAAAAAGGTATATTCATTTTTACACTCTTCTGACTCTGACATATTTTTACAAGAAACCCATGTTTTGAAGAAGGACGTGGGTTGTTTAGAGTGGGGGGGGGCTTTACCAGGGTGTTATCCAGTACCTATAGTACTAAGAAGTGGGGGGGGTCACTATTTTAGTTAAGCGGGGTTGTCCACTGCTGGTGGACAGTTGGAGTGCAGATTGGGAGGGCAGATGGGTTTCACTTTTAGGCAAGTTAGATTCAGTGCCAGTTTTGTTGGTAAATATTTATGCGCCTAATGAGCACGATCCACACTTTTTTTCTGTTTTGGACCAATGTCTAACACAATGGAATCCCGAGGGTTTTCATTTTGGGCAGAGATTTCAATCTAGTTATAGATCTGTTTATGGATAGGGACCCCTTGGAAAAAGGGGTTCCTTCTCATGGCCGATCCCGGGCAGTGTTGCAGGGGCTCATTTTGGAGTTTCAACTGCTAGACTGCTGGCGTATCCTTCACCCTTCACTAAAGATTCTGCTTTCAGATCCCCTAGATTTCTATCTTTTAGTAGATTAGATTATTTTCTAATAAGCTCTTCTAGCATGTCGGATATATTGGCAGTCCGTCACAACCCTATATTGTTGTCGGACCATGCCCCAGTGGAATTGATCTGGATTCCCAGACAAATTGTTGTTCGGACACTGCACTGGAGGTTTAATCCTGTGCAATTAGGGTTAGCAGATTTTAAAGTGTGGCTTAAAGGGGAGATTGAGTTTTACTTTAGTTCTAATTTAACACCTGATGTTTTGGTCTTCACCGTATGGGATGCATTTAAACCTTTTATTAGGGGCAGAACAATTTTTTATGCCTACTATATAAATAAAGTATGATGCCATGAGGTTGAAACACTCACCACTAGGATACGTTTGCTAGAGAAGGCTGTATGTCAGTCCTCCAATTCTAGGAACACTGACCTTACTGAACTCATTAGTTGTAAAGGACGGTTGAGCCACATTCTACATCAGAAAGCCTCTTGTGCCCTATTTTTTATTAATCAGGCTTATTGGGAATCTGGGGATAAGGCTGGTAAGCTCTTAGCTTACCACCTTAAAAAGAAGGCCTTTGAAGCCCAGATACCTTTTCTCAGGGGTTCAAAGGGGGATGCTATCTCAGATGTGAGGCAGATGGCAGCAGAATTTAGACACTATTAAACTCAGCTACATACGTCCTCAGTTAACCCTACCTCAGCCCAGCTTGCAGACTTTTCTGACCAGTCCCCTTTGCCTTCATTGTCATTGGAAGCCAGGGCCCATTTGGAAGTGGATATCACTATTTCTGAAGTTCAGCAGGCCATCAGAGCCTCTTCTCGGGGCAGGGCTCCCGGCCCAGATAGCCTTAGTGCTGATTTTTATCAGGAGTTTGAGTCTGTTTTGGCAGACCACTCAACATCTGTATTGGCTGAAATAGAGCATTTCGCTATTCTTCCTGACACCATGAATGAAACTTTTATTTATTTATTTAAACGTTTAACCAGGAGAGCATACCGAGCAGGCTAATGCTCGATTCCAGATGCGTCCTGGGGGAGAGGGAACATAGACAACAGTTGAAGACAGCAAGAATCAAGTAAAATACATCGTGGGGATTCACTAACATTTGGTTCTGGTTTTTATTACTGTCCTGCCTAAACCTGGGAAATATGCTTTATTATGTGGCAGCTATCACCCTATTTCTTTATTAAATGTTGACCGCAAAATCTTTGCCAAAGTGTTGGCTATGCGGTTGGAGTGTGTTCCCTCTTCCCTGATTAGTCCTTCTCAATTGGGTTTCATGAGGGGAAGGCAGAGCAGTGATAATTTGCAGGCAGTTTTTAACTTGATTCAGGTGTCAGTGGGTGGACCAGATTCTTGTCAGATTAGATGCCGAGAAGGCATCTGATTCTATGGAGTGGCAGTATCTCTAATTTGCACTCACTCAGTTTGGTTTTGGACCCTGCTTTTGTTGTTGGGTAAGCTGTCTTTATTCCGCTCCCAGGGTGAATGTATTGGTTAATGGTGTACTTTCAGATATTTTTTCTCTGTTCCAAGGCACACGGCAAGGATAACTGCTGAGCCCAATGTTGTTTCTTCTGACTCTTGAGCCTTTGAACTTACCCATCTGCCAGCATCCGAGGATCTGTGGGATTCCTGTTGGGGATCAGTTTTTTACTACCCTCCTATATGCAGATAACATGTTGTTAATGCTAATGAAGGTGGAATCCTCGTTCCCTGAGGCTTAGAGAATTTTTGGGTTATTTAATAAAATCTCAGGTATTTGGGTTAATTAGGGGTAAATCTGAGATTATGCTTCTCTTTGGGGAAGACCTTGGATGTACTTCCCTAGCTTCCCACTCCCTGAAGTAGCCCCCTGATGGGCTGAAATACTTGGGCATATTTATCACTAGTAATATCAGGAGTATGGTTTTGAAAAATTTAGATGAGGTAATGGCAGAGTTACAGGTAGATTTCCATAGGTGGAAGCAGTTGGGCCTTTCCCTTCCAGCCAAGATTGCTGCCATTAAGACGATGGCTTTTCCTCGTATTTTTTATAAATTACATAATTTACCTTTCAGAGTACCTCAAACGGTTTGGATTAAGATAGATAAGATGTTTTTGGACTTCATATGGGAAGGGCAGGCCCCTAGATTTAGCAGAAAAGTTCTCTGTGCTCTTGAAACAGCTGGGGGTTGGAATGTGCCTTGGTTCTGGGCCTACCACTTATGTATGGGGGTGGAGCAGGCACTAGCCTGGCTTGCTTCTCCTTCGTCAACAGTCCTAGTATGGGTGGCAATAGAGAGGTTGCTTGCAGGTTCTGCGCCTCTGGCTGCATCTCTGTCTTCCCAAAATGCTCTGTTCCAATATGCCACATGGTCGATGCTGTTTACAAGGTGGGCATGGCACAGGTATTTTAAGTTAGTGGGGTGGGGCTCTTCTTTTTTGGGTCCTTATGAACCCTTATGGAATAACCCTAAGATCATAGTGGGTGGAGGTCCGATTTCTTGGCCGAGGTAGAAAAACCGAGGATTATGGACTATTGGTGATTTGATTGTTCCAGATACTGGGGTGCTAGTGTCATTTTCTGATCTGTAGGGCAAGAACGATTTGCCCTCTCTTTATCAGTGGCAATATTTTCAGTTACGCCATTCTTTATTCTCTACTCATTTTAATCAGTCATGTTCGAAACAGGCCGCAGTGGTTGCCTCTGTACAAAAGTGGTTCAAGACACCAAGAGGATATCTCTGTTTATTATGTAAGGATCTCCAGAGTAGGTTTTTAACTGATTGGGATGTTCAGCGGGTTAAATGGGGGATGAGATTGGCATAATAGTAGGGCCCGCAGACTGGCAAAGATGTTGAAAGGAGGCACATAGGACCATTCCTGACCTTAGATTTCAGTTAATTGAAAAGAAGGTTCTGGGGATGTGGCACTGTACACCAGTGTTTTGGGCCAATTTAGGGGTTATGAGTTGTGACACCTGTTGGCGATGTATGCAGGCCCCAGGAACAATATATCATATCTGATGAGATTGTTGTTTGATACAAGGGTGGTGGTAAAGTATCATGGCATTTTTAGAAGACACTCAGAATCTTTCCGTTCCTAGATCTCTTGTATTTTGGATTCTGGGGGACTCCCTTTTATTCGATCAGGCTCTGTTACAACATAAAGGCTTTTTATTCACCAAGGCTTTCGAGGCGAAGAGACTGCTGTTATTAAACTGGTGGTCAGCTGACTTTCCTTCAGTAGTCCACTGGAAGCAAGCCATGGATAAGTCAGCTGCTTTCTATAGGACCATGTTTTGGAGAAGGAACCAGCTTAAGGACTTTCACATGGGTTGGGACTCCTGGATTTGAGCCAGGTTTGGCTTCCCTGGGGATGATGCAGGTTGTTTTTCAAACATGCTGTGGGGGTGATTCATGGTTTTGTTCATTATGTGAGAAGATGGATGTCTTGCAGATCTTATTGTTATGAGGTTTTGAATCTCAAGCTTGCTTTTCTCAGTGGGAGGGTGGGCGTAGTAATGCAGTTCTTTGCTATTAAATTTTTCTTGGTATAATGTGGTTGTTTACTTATTGAGTGAAGATGTAAGTTTCTCCTTCTTGCTGCTTTGTTCTCCTGTTATATTGGATGTTATTACTGTGGTTATCTTTTCTTGGTTTTAATAAAATGTTGTTATACAAAAAAAAAATCATCAGCAACTGGAAGCACTCCCCACGGTGTAGGAAGCCAGCAGCACAGACAAATAAAATGTTGGGCTGCATTGCCAAAGAGATTGACATCAGGCTAGAGGAGGTAATACTGCCCTTGTATAGGTCATAAGTGAGGCTGCATCTGGAGTACAGTGTGCAGTACCGGTGCTCATATCTTAAAACGGACATTAACCTGCAAGAGACAGTCCAAAGGAAGGCAACAAACATGAGCAAGGGCCAGCAGGGTAGAACATATGAAGAGAGGTTGGAGGCACTAAATATGTACTCCTTGGCAAAGAGGATAGAGAGATGGGGACATAATTGAGACCTTCAAGTATTTGAATGGAATAAATAGGGTGCATAAGAAGGGTCTCTTTAAGCATAGTGGAAAATGAAACATGAGGGGGCACAATCTCAGTTTGGAGGGGGGAGGTTCAGGAGAGAGACTAGGAGGCACGTCTTCATGGAGAGGATGGTGGCTAACAAGAATGTGCTGCCAGAATAGTACTTTTGTTGAGGATAGTGGGCAGCTTCAACAAAGGCTGGGATAGAGTTAGGGGAAAAAAGGGTGAGGGGAGAGGCAGATTGGGGAGAGGTCAGGATCATTAGCATAAGCTGAATACCCTGTAGCCTAAATAGACTAAGTGGCCATTTTCTGCTGGCTTATTCATATGTTCATATGTCTGTGTTAGTGGACATTTAAACTGGGGTGGGTGGGCTGAGGCTGGGGGAACCACAGAGGGTGGAGAGTAAAAGGTGAATCTAGCTAGGAGTCCTCCAGAAATTGGGTCTTGGAACAGTGGGGATGAATGCAGCAAAGGAGGGGTCCATAATAAGTTACAAAATGGTCCTCGTCTTTTTTAACCCCTCAATTTGTTGAACATTGGGCTTCCATTGTCTTGGTTCAAAAAAGTGCACAGTATGATTACCACCTTCATATGGGGCATAAAAAATCAAGAATGGCATTCCATAAACTAGTAGCACCCAAGGCGAAAGGAGGATTAAGGCTTTCGCATATTGGGCTGTACTATTGGGCCAGTCAGGCCAATAAATATCTCAAGTGGTTGATTGCGGAGCAGCTCTTAGCCCAGTCTTTATACACTCCGATTTGGTTAAAAGTGGAGTTAGCTAGCATAAAAAAACATGGTTACTCCCCAAGTGTGATGTTATACACTAAATTAGGATCCCTTCCTGAATCTCTATGTAATTCCCCTATTGTAGTCTCGATCAAGGCTCATTCTCAGCTGTGCACATTTCTGAAATATGAAAATATCAAAGATTTATCCCAACCTATAAGAGGTAATCCCAATTTTCAATTAGATGGTAAGCCCCTATTAGTCAGTTGGCTTCCCCAGATAGGAGATTGTCAGCTTGGAGACTTTACCACAGCTGATAGACAGTGATGTTCTTCAGCTGAAATCATGCACAAGTTTCTAATACCCCGCACAAATATTTTCAAGATTCTCCAGCTTCGTTAACTTTTCTTAACGGTAATAGGATTGGTCTCGCCTCCGGCTACCCATATTCATTTTCAGGCTACTTTAATGGAGCTGGCTGGCTTACCTCACGCTGTATCCAAGATATATAGTGCTTTATTTAGCTGGGCCTACCCTGATAATTTTGCCCCTCTTGCTTTCTGGTCTTCTCTCTTCCTGGATAAGGAGTTGGATTGGTCTCTTCTGTGGCAAAATTGTCACAAATTTTTGTTACAGGATAGACTTAGGCTAATGCAATTCAAAATTCTGCATAATATCTACTATTCCCCACAGAAATTGGCTAGATTAGGTATTGTGTCCTCTCATCTATGTACAAGATGGCAATTGCAACGTGGGGATCTTCTTCATATTTTTTGGAGCTGTTCCAAAGTTGTTCCACTTTGGACCATTATCAAACAAAGGGCTGATCCGCTTTTAGGGCTGTCTGACTTGTTCACACCTGAAATATGTCTCTTGGGGGATTTCTCCTGTATTTCAGTGGTGAGCAGGAAATATTATATGGCATTAATTTCATTATCCGTTAAAAAAGTGGTCCTTAGATGCTGGAAAGATAACTAACCTATGTTGAATGGCTCCAGGAATTTCTTGCTAATCTTAGAATGGAGAGGACCATTTCAAGTCTCCATAACAAGGTAAAGAAGTTCAACAGGATATGGGGCCCATTACAAACCCTGTATTCCTTACATGTTTAAGGCTTGTTGATACTATACCATAAGGTGTAGTCTAGGTTGTATAATGCTGTGCTGGGAATTCAGGGGAGGGTTAGGAGGGTGGAGGGAGCGGGAAAGGGTAGGGAGAGAATGAATCATCACAGTATTTGTATCTGAACTGCTTGTACTATGTTAATCGTGTTGTGGATTTGTTCTCTGTATTGGAAAATTTCAATAAAATTTGAATGGAAAAAAAAATAAAGTTACAAAAGGGTGCTAGGGAAGAGGGGTTTATCATACTATTGTTTATTCTCCTTGGCAGAGCGGCCCTACACAATCTCCGGCCACTGGCCCTGCACCCCCGGACCTGGTCGTGCGTGCGGGCCACATGAACCCACTCTCCCAGTGGGCTGGCCATTATCTCTCTCACAACCACTGGGCACGCGCCCCTCTCGGGTCTCTCTGGGGGTGCAAGGTGCGGCCATCAGCCATGAAGATCACCCTCTGCATTTTCCACATTTTCTCCCCAGTGGAGAGATGGACAAGCAATGGCATCCATGCACGTAGTGCTGACGCCCACTGTGCTCTCCCCCCTTACTAGTGCATGCCACTTGTAGTGCGGCTGACCTCCACCAGTTGCCACTACAGGGCGATGCAAGCCCCACTACCCACCCCAGTGAGCGGAGAGCAGTCATCGGACGCTCAATCCTCCCTCTCCCCTGCCAGCCCCCGGTGGCCCTAGTCCATTCCTGAATCCAGGTCGCCGGCATGGTGAGAGATATGGTGTCCAGTGCCTCAACCCTCAGCGCCACCAGGCCAGTGGAAGGGGGGCTTATAAAGGCAGGAGGGAGCAGGAAAACTGGAACATTAAAGAGCGAGGGGCAGGATAAAGGAAGAGGAGCTCTCAAAAGGAGGAATGGTATAGGCACAAGCTGTACAGCAATGTAGAAAGAAATCCAGGTAGCGCATCTTGAGAACTAGGTGGTGCAGTTACAGGCAGCCAGCCTCAACACACAGATTACGGACACCAAAACTGCACACAGGAAATAAATAAAAAGTCATAGGCAATGCAGTTTTCATGTCCAAAAGCTAGAAGACAGCCTGCTTAAATGTCAGGAGCCTGGGAAACAAACTTGATGAGATCCAGGTGATGGTGGTGGATGGAGGATTAGACTCTGTAGCCATTACACAAGCATGGGCCACCAGAAATAATGAGTTGGACCTGGAAGTACCAGGATATACCATGTATAGAAGAGTCGGGGTAAGGGGAAAGGAGGTTGGGTAGCCCTCTATGTCCAAGAAGGCACAGAGGCAGAATAGGATGGGTCCATCAGGGGAGGAAATGGGGAAACAGAATCACTGTGAGTACATCTCACTCCAGCATCAAGAACGACATTGTGCATGGGGTGGTCTTTACATCACCAGGGCAGGGAGACAAGGAGGATATTGAACTATGGGAAGAAATTGAGAAGGGAGTCACAAAAGGGAAGGTAATGGTTGTGGTGATCTCAATCTGCAAGACGTACTGTACAGTAGATTAAGATATTCTAACAGCTAAGAGCACCAGAAGTCAGTGCTGGACATGTTGCAAGAGTGATTGCTGGTACAGCTGGTCAGGGAACCTACAAGACAGGCTGACAATCTTGCATGGTACTTACCAATTTGGAAATGGTAGGAGGAGTGTGCGTTGGGAAATCACTGGGGACCAGTGACCATAAACCATATGATTTAAACTGGCCATGGGTATCAGTACACACTCTTCAACACCTGTGGTTCTGGATGTATAATGAGCAGTCTTTGATCAGATGAGGGGAATTAGTCAATGGCAAGTTAGTTGGAGTGGACAAAATCAGGGAGCTGATGGAGGGAGGCAGATTAGTAGAGGAGGATGAGCAGAAGGCAGCCATTCTATATGACTAGTGCTCAGTATTTTCAGTGTAGAATAGTAGGCCTCTGCCAAAAAGGGAGATCCCAGAAATAGGTCAAGTGGTAATTACAGGTGATAGAGTTAAAAAAGTGCTTCCAGCCCTGAAAATAGACTAGGTTTCATATCCAGATGGGATGCACCTGAGGGCACTGAGGGAATTGGCAAAAGAATAAGCTGACCCCCTGGCAAGGCTAGCCCATAGCTCACTATAGTCAGAGTAGTTCTGAAAGATTGTAGGATAGCAGACATGCTGCTGCTCCACAAGGGGAGGAATCTGCAAATTACAGACCCATCAGTCTTACCACCATTGCTGTTAAACTGATGGAGACACTAGTCAAAGAGGACCTAGTTGACTATCAGGAAAGAAATAGGCTCCAGGATAGTAAGCAGCATGAGTTCATGTTGGGGATGTCTTGTCAAAACAACCCAATCGTATTCTTTGTCTGGGTAACAAGGACAGTGGATAAGGGAAAAGCAGTAGATTTACTGTATTTCTACTTCAGCAAGACATTTGACTCAGTGCCACAAAGAAGGCTGTTGAAGAAATTAAGGATTTGGTAGCAACAAAGGATCTAGGTAAATGGGTGGGAAGATGGTTGGCATAGACAGCAGATGATGGTGGTAGTAAATGGGGTATCAGGGGCAATGGTGGTCATCAGTGGAGTACCACAGGGGGTCAGTCCTGGAACTAGTCCTTTTCAATATGTTCATCAACAACGTAAGCGAAGGAATACAGGGCAAGATGTGTCTTTTTGCAGATGACACTAAGTTCTGGGGCAGGGTAGTCATTGAGAAGGAGGTAAGGGAGTTACAGAGAGACCTACAAAGGTTAGAGGGGTGGCCCAATGTTTGGCTGTTGAAATTGAATGTCAAAAAGTATAAGGTGATGCACACAGGGAACAAGAACCACAGGAAGGAATATGAGATGGGAGGGGTTAAGCTGTCTACTACTTCAGAGAAAAGGGACTTGTGGGACACTAAAACAGAAACATAGAATGTGTTGGCAGATAAGGGCCACTGTGCTCACCCAGTCTGCCATTTTTTTAACTTTAATTTTTTGCTGCAGTCCCTACTTAATATACGATACCATCTCTTCCTTCCTTTCTTTACCCCTACAATTCCCTTGTGCCTGTCCCAGGCATGTTGAACCCAACTACTGTTTTTCCCCCACTACCTCCACTGGAAGGCTATTCCAGGGATCCACTACCCTTTCTGTGAAGAAGTACTTCCTCACATCCCTCCTGAGTTTACCCCCCTCCAGCTTCATAGCATGATGCCTTGTTCTAGAGCACCTTTTTCTCTGAAAAGTACCCCCCCTCCTGTACATTATTAATCCCCGTGAAGAATTTCAGGGTCTCTATTATATCCCCTCTCCCTCCTCTCTTCAAGGGTGTATACATTTAGCACCTTAAGCCTCTCCTCCTAGGACTTTTTATGCAGACCCTGCACCATTTTGGTAGCCCTCATCTGGGACACCTCCACTCTGTGTGTGTCATTTCTGAAATGTGGACACAGTACTCAAGGTGAGGTCTTATCAGCGATCTATATAGGGGCAGCACTACCTCCCTCTTCCTGCTGGTGATATCCCTTCCTATGCAACCCAGCATCCCACTAGCTCTTCTGACTGCCTTGTCACAGTGCCTGTCAACCTTTAGGTCATCCAATATGATTACCCCTAGGCTTCTTTCCTGCTTGGTCTTTGTCAATATCACTCCACTCCCACATTTCTATGGCCCATGTGCATTATTTTGCACTTGTTGTTTTCATTGAAATCCAGCTGCCATACCCTTGACCACTCCTCTAGTCTTTTCAGATCCCTACCCATCTCTTCCAGCACCTCCCCCCCAGGAGCATACACTGTGTTGCAGATCATCATGTCATCTGCAAAGAGACATACCTTTCCTTCCAGTTCTGCTATGTCACTTATAAAGACACTGAAGAGGACCAGTCTCAGCACGGATCCCTGAGGCACCCTGCCAGTCACCCTCAGTTTCTTGGAGCAAACTCGGTTTACCACTACCCTCTGTGTCCTATCCCCTAAGCATTTTTTTACCCATGTTACCACCTTATTACCCACCGACAAGTTACCCAACTTGTTTACCAGTCTCCTATGTGGAACATTGTCAAAAGGCTTACTGAAATCCAGGTAGGCCATGTCCATGACTTCTTCCTGATCCAACTCCTTGGTCACCCAGTCAGAGAAATCTATTAGATTTGTTTGTCATGACCTTCCTCCTGTGAAACCATGCTGCATTGGATCCTGTAATCTGCTGGATACAAGATATTCCACAATCCTTTCTTTTAATAGTCTTTCTATTAACTTGCCCACCACTGATGTCAGGTTGACAGGCCTATAAATATCCACCTCTTCCCTGTTACCATTTTTGTGAAATGGACTACCTCTACCTTTACCCATTCCCCCCAGACTGTGCTGGTCTCCAGTGATCTGTTAAGTAAGTCTGCCAGCCAGTACCTCCCTTAACTGCCTCAACACCCTTGGATGTACCCTGTCTGGCCCCATATCTTTGTCCACCTTCAGGTTACTATCCAATGTAACAAGGCTTATAGCAATGCAACCAGAATTTTAGGGTGTACTGGAAGGAGTTTCGATAGCAGGAGTAAAAAGCTAATATGACCTTTCACTAGATCACTGGTTAGATACAAACATGAAAACATAGAATTTGATGGCAGATAAAGACCACTTCGCCCAGCAGGTCTGGCTGTTTATCCCTATCTACAGTCTCACCACAGACTCTATTTGATCTCTGGCTCTTTCTCCCCCTCCCTTTCCACTAAGATTCCCTTGTGGATTTCCCATGCATTCTTGAACCCCACAACTGTTTTTGTCCCCACCATCTCCTCTGGAAGACTGTTCCAGTCATCCACCATTCCTTCTGTGAAGAAGTACATCCTCATATTTCTCACTCTACCCCATCCAGCTTTATTGCATGTCCGCTTGTTTTTGAGTATCTTTTTTTTCTGAAAAATACTCTCCTTCTGTGCCTTATATACTCTTGTGAGGTTTTTAAAGGTTTCTATCATACCCCCCTCCCCTTCTTGCCTTCTAAGGTTTACATATTGAAGTCCTTTAGTGTCTCCTGGTAAGGCTTTTGATGCAGATACTGCACCATTTGGGTTGCCCTCCTCTGGACAGCCAGCACCTTCTTTATATTCTTCTAGAGATGTGGTTTCCAGAAATGGACAGAGTACTCTAGGTGGGGTCTTGCAGTACCAGTGATCTACATAGAGGCAATGCTATTTCCCTCTTTCTGCTGGACATACCCCTCCCTATGCAACCCAGCACCCCACTAGCCCTCCCAACTGCCTTGTCACACTGCCTGGCCCTCTTAAGGTCATCGGATATGATTACCTCCAGCTCTATTTCCTTTTTGGTGGCCATCACTATGTCTCCACCCATTCTGTACTCTGCCCCTGGATTTCTGTGCTCTAAGTGCATGATTTTTCACTTTTCATATTGAAACCCTGCTGCCATACCCATGACCACTTCTCAAGATTTCTCAGCTCTCTGCTCATTCTTTCCAACCCCTCTAAGTGTCTACTCTATTGCAGATATTGGTGTCATTCACAAAGAAGCAGACCATCCCTTACGACTCCTCTGCAATGCCACTTATAAAGGCATTAAAGAAGACCAGTCCCAGTATTGATCCCTGAGGCACCCCAATGGTCACCTTCCCTTCTCCAGAGTGAACTCTTTACCACCACCCTCTCCTGCATATGCCATAACAACTTTCTTACCCAGTTTGCCTCCTTTGGAGGCACCCACAAGTTACCCAGCTTCTTTATGAGTCTCCTGAATGGAACAGTGCAAAAGCCTTATTAAAATCTAGGTAGTCCATAGCCACTACTCCACCCTGATCTAAGAAATTTACCATATTCATTTGACAAGACTTCCCTCCTATGAATCTATGCTGCCTCCCATCTTGTAACCCATTGGATTCAAGATATTCCAAAATCCTTTCCGTCAGCAGTTATTCCATTATCTTTCCCACCACTTATGTTAGGCTGACTGGCCTATAATTGCTGGCCTCCTCCCCTACCACTTTGGTGAAGTGGGACTACATCTGTCCTTCTCCAGTTCTCTTGAACCACTCCTGTTTCCAGGAAGTAGTTAAATAGGACTGTCAGAGGTGCACCTAGTATCTCCCTGAACTCCTTCAATACCCTTGGATGCACTCCATCTGGCCCCATCACTTTGTCCATTTTCAGATGTGCAAGTCCCTTCAAGACTGCCTTCCTCCAAAAAGGACTAGTATTCACCTGGAGTATTCATCTCCCTCCCTTCCCAGCTCCTGCTACTTTTTTTGTGGCCCTTCCCCTTCTCCTTGCTCTGTGAATACTAAAAAAAGTATTTGTTCAGGATGTCTGCCTTTTCCTGGTCCCCATGACTACAGTCTCCCCTTCCCTTCTCAACTATACAATCCCTCCCATGGTCTACCTCTTTTTACTTATGTGCCTAAAACATTTCTTGTTCCTTTTTGTTACCAGCTGGGCTATACTCGCCTCAGTTTGCACCTTTGCACTCCTTACTCCTTTCTCTGCTTCCCTCTGGTTCCCTGATGCACCTCCTTATCCTCTTCCATCTGTATCTCCTTATACCTTCTGAATTTTATCCTTTTAGACTTTACCTTTTCAGCCACTTCTTTCAAGAACCATAGCAATCTCATTTTCCTCTTGTATTTGTTCACTTGCCTGACACAGAGGCTTGTTGCCTTCACTATGTCCTCTTTTAGCTTCACCCACTGTTCCTCTTCCCCACCCAGATTATTCCCCCACCTGGTCATCCCTAAGGCATTCCCCCCATCTTTTTAAAATCTGCCCTCCTGAAGTCCAGGACCCTCTCCCTTGTGTGGTTGAAATCTGTAGCCATCCTTATGTTAAACTACATTGAATGGTGATCACTGGTCTCCAGGCGGCCTCCAACCTTGATGTCTACAACACTGTCTCTGTTAGTGAGCACCAGGTCCAGTATTGCCTCATCATGAATGGATCCCCTAACTAGTTGCCTGAGGAATGTCCCCTGCAAGGAGTCCAGGATGTCCATGCTTCTAGCTGAAGCTACAGCTGGGAGGCTCCCATCTACATCCAGCAGATTGAAGTCCCCATCAGCAGCACCTCCCATTTTTCTGACATCTTGTCAATAGCTTCCAAAGCACCTTATCTAAATCTTTCTCCTGTGCTGGAGGTCTGTAGAGAACCCCAGTGTGAATAATGGTTCCATTCCCCATCTGCAGGGTGAACCACAGTACCTTCACCCCCCCCCCAGTATTCACTGTATCTCTGTTGCTTTATTGACTTCCATCACATAAAGCACTATACCCCCTCCTTTTCTTCCCACCCTGTCCTTCCTGAACAGAGTATAGCCTGGGTATGGGCTTGTCCCAGTCGAGGTTTTTAGTGCACCATGACTCAGAAATGACCACAATGTCCAGGTCAGCTTCTGCCCTGATGACCTCTGGGTCCAGAATTTTATTTCCTAGATTTTTAGCTTTCATACATATAGGCTTCCAGATTTTGTTACCACTCTGTTTGCTAACCCTTTTTTTAATTTTTGCCCTCCCTCCTTCCCCCTCTTTTGTTAATGTTCTCATTCTCATACCCCTTCATTTCAACCACCTTGCTTCTTTTATTAATTTGCACCCTGGAGACTCATCTCCCCTCAGGTCCTCACTACTCTCTACTTCAGTCTGCAGAAGAGGGGTAGCATTTTACAGAAACATACTGTAGACAATGATGGCAGAAAAATACCAATGGTCCATCCAGTCTGCCTGAGTTCCCTATCCAATCCTGTGACCTACTGAACACCCAGGGTCTAGCCTCCCTGAGTCCTTCTGCCACCTACCTCGGCTAGCTTGACTGTTCATTAAAGTAGCAATTAAGTCATATACTGAAGACTGCAATTCCCCTCCCAGATGGATGCAGGTCATTACCCCGTGTAGGCTCTTATCCATCCAAGTGAGTCTGCAGTCTCCAGTGTAGCCGAACCTCTCCTCCCTGGACCATTCCTTCAACCATAAGTTGAAGCTGTTGATGTGGAAAACCCTTTCCTCCTCCCTGTCGTACACAGGCAGCACCTCAGTGAAAGCCACTGAGTGTGGTACCTGTCTAAGATCCCCACCAGGTCCCTAAACTCCCCCTGCACTATCCCAACCCCATTCCTAGCAAGGTCATTAGCCCACAGGTGGACAATGACAACCAGCTCTCCCTCCTGCCCTGCCACTCTAGCGATATTCAGGATCTGTTTCCTATATCTCCAGGCTTTTGTGCTGCACAGGTACCTAATCTCCCTCTCCCCCTCCCTTCCTATTCCCAAATCTATCCCCCTCTCAATTGAGTCCCTCACCAGACACCAGCAAGGGTCCACCAGCAGAACTGGACTTAGTACTCAGGATGCCATTTGGAGTAGTGTGCCCAGTTCAGGAGGCCTCACCTGAGGAAAGATAGAGACAGGCTGGAGGCAGTGCAACATAGAGTAACCAAAGTGATTCAGGGCCAGCAGGACAGATCCTATGAGGATCGGTTTAGGGCACTGAACATGTACTTGCTGGAGGCCAGAAAGGAGAGGAGGACATGATGAAGACATTCAAGTTCCTGAAAGGAATAAACATGGTAAACTGCAAGGAATTATTTAGTAGGAATGGTGGGTCAAAAACAAGGGGGCATAAATGTAAGCTGGTGGGGGAGGGGGATTAAGGAGGGATGCTAGAAAGTTTTACTTTACGAAGAGACTGGTCGAGCCATGGAGCAGGCTTCCAGCAGTGGTGGTGGGTGCAAAAAATCATTAATGGACTCATGCACAGCTTGGACAGAGTAAAGGGCTTACTAGTTTCTCAGGGGGTAAAAGTAAGACAGGGAGTGAGAGGGGAAAAGAGGACAAAAACCCCATCTAGACAATAGGCCATGGGGTAGAGCAGAGTAAAACTGGGCAGACTAGATAGACCAATGGTCTTTTTCTGCTGACATTGTCTACTGTATGTTTTTATGTTTCTATGTTAAATATGCTATCTTCATCTATGCCAGAATATGACAGTGAGGCTTCTGTCCTCCATGAACATATTACATCATCACTACACATCCTGGGATGGCTGCCAGTAAAGTGACGAGTGAACTAAAAGGTGCTTTTGTTGACTTATAAAGCCCTGTAGAAACTAGGACACGTACCTCCAGAAAAATCTAACCCTCTACATTCCTGAGGAAACAACTAGGTCCTCAAGGCAAGGGATGTTGAGGGTACCTCCCTCACGTTTAAAATCTGTAAAAGCTAGAGTGCTTACGGTTGCAGCCCCTTTCCTGTGCTATACTCTTCTAATGGAGATCTGGCTTAGCCCATCTGTGGACATTTTTAAGTCTAGAGTAAAGAAACACTTATAGACCCAGGCCTTCCATGATCTTCACTAGTTTAGTCTTTAGGATTTAAGATTTCATTAGTTATTTGACAGCTTTATATTCACAGTGTTTTTTTATGTTGGCTGCACTTGCTTACCCAATGTTTAGTGGCCATAATAAGGATTTCGGTGAGTGTCACTGCTGAGCCCATTGATGTTCACAAAAGCAAGGGCTCGGCAGTCTACACCAATGACCACGGGCTGTGGTCCTGACATCACTTTCTGCTAGGTTGGCTGAAACTATGTGTATTTCAAAGGATCAAAGTCACTCCAGTCAGAGAGGGCTTCATTCCTTTGATTTGCATTAAGCCGACAGCAAACAGCTGAGCAGCTTTCAAAGAGGTCTGTCATCTTTAGTCTTGTTAAAAAAATATATACATCCATCAATGTTTGTTTCTGCTCTCCCTGTAACTGCCGCCCCAGCCAACTCTCCCTCTCAGTACCCACTGCCCCCCCAAACACAACACTGGCACTGGGGATGCCCAATTCCCCCAGTGTCACCACCTCATAGTTTTTTTTTTTTAATTTATCTGTTGCCTGTAACAAAGAAAACCATCCCTCGATGTCTAGCTGGGCACTGTAACTGCTCCCCCCACCTGACACTCCCTCTGAGCACCCTCCCCCCAACAAACAAAACACTGACACTGGGGTGCCCAATCCCCAGTGTCATCTCTCCTAGTTTTTTCTTTTAATTATTCCACCCCAACTCCTCCTCAGCACCCACCCCCCACAAACATATCATGGACACAGGAAATATAGAAAATTGTCCCTTGTCATTTTTTTTTAAACCTGTAAAGAAACCATCTATCATTGTCTGTTGCACTGTTATTACCCCCACCCGATCCTCTGACTCAGCACCCCCCAAGCCCTTACTTGCCCACCAAGGGGTCCGACGCTGTAATTCTTTCTAGACTGCATACACGTCTTCACTTTTCAACAGCCAACCATGAACTGAGGAAATCAGGAATGCAGTTCAAAGTATTTCAAAGGAGTTTTGAACTTAGTAGCATAACTTGGGCATTTTTCAATATTTTCAACATTCATTCTTTGGAACATCACCTCATGAACAATACAAGTGACATTAGGTAAATCTGTCCCAAAAGGTGATTTCACAGTCGATACGTGAAATCACCTTTCAGGCAAGAGTTAAATATTTTGTCCACCATTTCCATGAAGTGGGGTCATAAGAAGACTATGTTGAAAATTTGGCATAAAAATATTAAAAAACAATAAAGTTATGAGCCTACATTGAAGTTTGTGAATGCAGGTTCGTAACGTTGGTAATTTTCAATATTTTGCCCCTAGATTTTTCTTCATAGCACCCCATGAATGTGACAGCTGTCATTTTTCAAATAACCTGCCCAAAAAGTGTTTTCACATCCAGTATGGTGATTTCGCAGTCGCTGCATGAAATCACCGTTCAGGCAGGAGTTGAAAATTTCTTCAACTGTTGTTCATGAGAGGGGGTCACAAGAAGGCTGTGTTGAACATTTGGAGCAAAAATTAAAAAAAAACAATAAAGTTATGAGCCTATGTCGGAATTTACGAATGCAGGCTCGTATCTTTGGTAATTTTCAATATTTTCGCCCCAAAGTTTCAACATAGCCATTTCTACACACCACCAGCTGTCATTTTTTAAATCCTGGCCAAAATGTGTTTTCTTACCAGTGGCACGAAATGATGTTTTGTCAGGGATTTGAACATTTTCACCAACTGCATTCATTAGGTGGGCTAATAAGAAGGCTATGCTGAGCATTTGGTGTACAAATATGGTAAAATGCCCAGATTATGACTGAATGTTACACCATTTCAATGTTCACTCATAACTTCACTCATTTTCAATATTTTAACTCCAACCTTTCAACATAGCCATTTTTCCCCACCACCTAATAAATGTGAAGTGGCATTTTTTTTTATTATTTTTGTAGCGTTTTTCCCATTTTCTCCCTGTTACCCATCCCCATACCTCGGACGCGTGTGTGCATGTAGAGGTGTCTTGAGGTGCCCTCCCACTACGTGTCACCCACTCCACCTATGCTGATCACCAGACCTCCACGCAGTGGCAGCGGGACTATACAGGGGTGTCAACCACCCCAGAAGAGGAGAGCTGCCTTCCGGCTGCTCAGTCCTGCTCCCCCACTCTCCTGTGCCTGCTCCCTGATGACCTGAGTCCAGACATGCATCATTTTTAAAATCCTGGATGAGATGTGTTTTCGCACCTCTGGTGCAAAATGACATTTTGGCCAATATACTATAAATGGCACATGTCATGTCTGTAAGGTGAATCCTAAAACAAGTATCTTCAAAATCTGGGGTCAGAACTGCAAAAAAAAAAAAATGGTTTAACAAGCAGCCAATGTTCTGCAGTGACACATGCTTGTTGTAGTTTGCTGGTTGTGTTTGATGTACTTTCCCCTTTTTTCTGTCTCCTTCCTTTCATTTGAATTGTGTGCCATGAATTTATGGTTATGTGCCACCCACTGGAATGAAGCACTCTGTAATTAGATGACACAGTTTTCTGCATGACAAACTGCAGTAATTACCATTGGACTACATTATTTTCTGCAGTATTTCATAAGTTATCACTGGTTAACACTATAATACTATGGTTCATTGGGGGGGGAGGGGGCGCAGCAGCATGCCATATCTTGGATTTTGTAGTACTCTGAACTTTGGAAAAGCACTCTGAAGATATATAGTACTTCTGCCTACTACTGTTGCAGTGCAAAATATAGGAGGGGCCATCTAGTGGACTGTGCCATTTTAATAAAAATATTTTCATATACTGTACCATCTTTCTGTATGGTGAGTCATGTTGTCCTCCTATGATACCATTGTTATATAAAATAGTAAGAACTGGTTCGCCTGCAACCTGGTAAACAGCTGAAGCCATCTCTCCTTTAGGACTGTGGAAGGGTCTATTGTCTCTTTAGTCAAAACCCATGCAGATCAAAACACCTGGCCCCTGAGACCTGGAACAATCTCTCCATGACAATGAGGTTGCTGGAAACCATATCTGGCTGCAAATGTCTATGCACAGTAATACAGCAAAAAACAAATAAAAGCCCCTGTTTCTTGGCCTAATCACCTCTCTCTCTCTCTCTTTCTTCCCCTGCCCTAACGCAGCTCCATTCAGATGTCTGAATAATCATTCAGTAGGAATATACAAACATACGATTATGATGGAAGAAGGCTTGTCTCCTACTGAGACTGCTTCCCACCCATTTGAGAGGTAATACCTATTGCCATTTGCCTTTCATACATATGCATCAAATACTTTCTTAAATGATGCTTTGAGCCCCTATGAGTTTATTACATTAATTGGAAGAGAGTTCTAAATTCCCATGACTCTGTATGAAATACTTTCTCCTATCCCACCAGAACATTTACCCTTACAGCTGCTTATTGTTGTCTGTCATAGTTTGATTTAATTTCATACTCATTCACATCTCCTCACTCAATTCTGTCTTTTTTTAAGAAACTGAAATGCATTGGTGTATGTGTGTGTGTAACAGGGGATTATAAAGAGAAAGAACATTTAGTTACTCTTTCATATTTTAAGGGAGTTTTATTTTGGGGGCCTAGCTGAATTTTCTAGTGAGAGTAAAGGTGGTGGCCATGTTTGCAATGGCAGACAGGAATGTTTTTGCAAAAAGCATTGACACATTAGTGTGCTGTGTCCTGACTGTCAGCATTTGTTAAACCAGTGGTAGTAGTCTGACACTGCACAGCTGCTGACCAATAAGGATGCAGTAATTTCCCTACCCATTTTATAATGTAAAGTATGGGGATATTTCACAAATTTATGATATACGATATATCACAGGAGGTTTCCATTTATTTCAATTGGATTTCAGTGTTATTTCCTAATATATAGGCCTAAACATTTTTCAGTTAGAAGCTGACTTACAGAAATTATTTTTCTTTACTCTCTTTATCTCCCCCAACACTGGAACTCTCTCAGACCTTTCCACCGGCCGGTGCCGCTCTACCACCACTGTGAACCCCACCACCCTCAAGGTCATTACTTTCTCCCTGAGCCCCTGTGAGGACATAGGAGCCCGAGGATATCTAAGGGACAGTGGCGGGGCTCCAGTGTTGGGCATGTGGTGGCAAGGCTCTGGGAGGGCGTCGCCTATCCGGGCCAGAGGGGGTTTTCAGTGATGTTTACGCCCCCAACGTGGGACATGCAATGCCACCCAGCCCACGATGTGGGTGCTCCCAACCACATCTGGAAGGCAGCTGCCCGATGTCTACCCCATGCTTGTGAGCCCTCTGTGTGTAGCAGTGTCGCCGGTCTCCACCGGGGGCCACTCCCGCACCGGGCTACCCCTGGATCTCTCTCCGAGATAGGAGAGCAGTGCTTTGGACACTTGATCCTCTCTCTCTCTCTCTCCCCCCCCGCTGACCCCTAGTGGTCCAGGCTCATTCCCGAACCTGGGTCACTGGCGTGGTGCAAGGTGTGGCATGCAGCACCTCAACCCTCAGCGCCACCATGCCAGTTGACTTACAGAACGTCTACAGGAATATTAGACTGGTGGATTGGTTCAGAGATAAACCAGAAGAACCAGTAACAAGAAAGCAGAATTTATAGAAAGCTTTAGGAGTAAAATCCAGCTTTACACCACCCAAGGTTAGGTAAACAGTGGAAACTTACATCAACGTCATGGAACAACAGATAAGGAATATGACAAGGAATAACACATTATTTCCAAAATACACTAACCTCACATGCAAGAAAAGAAGGACATTACAAAAACTAGAAGAGGATAAAACAATAGTGATTAAACCCACAGACAAGGGTGGGGGCATTGTATTGTGGAGATATCAAGATTATAAAGATAATATCTTAGACAGCTGGGGGATGAGGAGAGATACACCAAACTTGAGGAAGATCCAACAGAAGAAACTGCTACTGAAATTAGGGACTTTCTGGAACAGGCAGTAGATTGGGGATGGTGCACAGAGAGTGAAAAAGACATGTTAAAGAACAAAAACCTAGGCTACCACTGTTTTATATCTTGCTCAAAGTACACAAAGACATAAATAAACCATCAAGTAGACCCATAGTTTCGGGAGTGGATTCCATTCTGGAACCACTCTCAAAATATGTGGACTATCACATACATGAGGAAGTATGAAAATGGACACCTACATTAAGGACAGAAGTCACGTCATAGGAATAATGGAGGACTTGAACAGCCAAAATGTAGACATACAGGGCACCTGTTTTGTGTCACTTGATGTGAAAGATTTGTATACAAGCATTTCCCATGAGGAAGGACTAGCCTCATTGGACCAAGCTCCAAGAGGGAGGCAAGATCAGCTTCCACCATCTGAATTTTTACTGGGGCTGGCAGAATTGGTTTTAGGCAAAAACAACTTCAGTTTTGAAGAACAATGTTACATGCAAACCAAAGGTACTGTGATGTGGAGCACTGTGGGTCCCTCATATGTCAACCTATACATGTGGAAGTTTGAAAAGACACACGTTTTGAATAGGGCAACAAATCAATTTTTTAAGAATATCAAGTTATGGAGATCATTTTATTGACAACGTGTTGCTCCTGTGTGAGGGCACCAGGGAAGAATTAGAATGGTTTAAACATTATCTTAACAGTAGGAATCAGGACCTTTTAATTTCCATGGAAGCCAGTCAGGAGCAAATATCATTTCTAGACTTGTTGATCTATAAGGGACCGAATATTATCTAAACTAAACTGTACCAAAAAGAGACAGGAATACCTTGCTTCATTACCATAGCTTCCATGACCCCAAACTGAAGTATATCATTCCCAAATCACAAATTATCAGGGCTAAACACAACAGCAGCAATGAGCTGGAGTTCAGAAAGGAGGAGGACAACATGACCACTAGATTTATCAATAGAGGGTACAAAGAATACATCATTCAAACAGCTGTGGTTCAGGTCATGGAAATCCCAAGAAGGGAACTTCTGGAAGGGAGAGAAAGGGAAAACACAAATAACAGAATTGTGTTCTCTACCGCATACAGCCATCTCAGTAGAAAGATCAAAAATATCCTCATCAGTAATTGGCACATCCTCCAAATGGGATGTAACAAACAGAAGATTTAGGGAATTGCCCCTTGTAACATCAAAAAGGAACCAAACCCTGAAAGATAAATTGGTGCATACAGCCCACTACATACCCAAGGTTAAACAGAGACAACTGCTCCTTGGCCCCCTTAGAAATGGTAATTACCCCTGTGGCCAATGTTTCCAGTGTAGGAACACAAGCAGGAAACAATATTTTGAACACCTACATACAAATTGAAATCATGAGATAAAACAACACATAACATGTAAATCAGACCATGTCATTTACATTCTGCAATGTCCATGTGACAGACTTTATGTGGGTAAAACCAAAAGAGAGCTAAGAAATCGTATCAGTGAGCAAAAGAGTGATATAAAGTTAAGGGACCAGAATTCTTCTTTAGCAAAACACTTTAACATGGTGGGTCACTCTGTAACATCATTAAGATTCTGGGGACTAGTAAAGATAGCGGAACCACAAGGGGGCAGTACAAGTTGGTATGATCTTCTCCTTAGAAGGGAAATATTTTGGATATTTGCAATGGATTATGTGAACCCCAGTGTACGAATGAAAGAAAACTGCAATTGGAGCCTTTATTGGTAATGGAATGAGAAGTACACAGCTGTGACTGGAATTACAATATCTGGAACATTATGGAACACATGTTGAAACTCAGTCCATGCCTATGAACAGATCACACCCCATCTGCTTACTTTCTGGGAGGTCCTGAACATGTGAACTTGGAATTAATATCAGGAGGATTCCCAGCAAGGAAAAATGGAACATTGGACCGTTAAAAGAGGGAGAACTGAATTTTTAACCAACGTATAATATAAGTCTTACATGAAGACAGATTACTGTATTTCCACTTTGTAGCCATATCCCTTCTTCATATGGACTGGAATATGGAGACACAGCTTTAAACTGTGCTTACATTTTGGTTAATATTTTAAAGGTAACAATTGTGAATTTGAAGTGAAAACTTGCTAAGAGAAAAGATTCAGCACAGAAAGTACTTGTGTATGTCTGAGAGTAATTTAACTGAAAGTGTTTGATTATATGTATTATTTCTTTAAAAAAATATTTTGGCTTTCAGTTAGCTGAGGGTGGGGGGGGCGAACCATCTGTAGTATTCCATGCAGTACTGAGTGGTTCCCGTCTTGCACTCAGGCCACTCAGCTACTGCAGGAGACTGATCTCTGTTTTCTGCAGGGTACTCAGGCAACACCTCCTAGTGGGAGGGGTGATGACATCACATGTGACGTCGGCTCCCCTCACCATCTCGCGGTATTTAAACTGCACATGTGTGAGATTTTGGCTGCTTCTGATTCCGGGGAGACAGCTGAAACTGCACAACAAGCATTGCTGGGTGAGTTCTTTAAGTAAACAATGTATAAAGTTTACAGGTTAAATGTTAAAGCCCTGTAGTGGGGATAAGACATAGGATACTGAGGAGAAAGTTTTGCATTTTTGTTCACAGAAACACCATGTGACAATTAGAATGTACAGAGCAAGGCTGGCCCATTGCGCAGCGGTTGGATTTCCGCCTGCGACGCCGGCGACCCGGGTTCAGGAATGGACTCGGGTTGCGGAGAAACGCGGCGGGAGAAGGATAGGCGACCTGGGACAGCTCTCCTCTCTCCGGGAGGGTGGGTAGGAGTTGCAGACACCATCGTAGGCTGACTCCGGGCGGAGGCTGGGAGTGCAGCATACAGCCGGCACGGTGTTCAAGGGGGCAGTGGCAGACGTCAGCGTATGCCTTGATGTCAGACGTCACTCCCCCACAGGAAAAGCGGAAAATCTGCTCGCTGCCCGCCAAGATGATGGCTCTCCATTCCCAGAGTGCCCGCAGTACCTGGCCAGGGGCCTCCTGTTCCTCAGCAGCATCCCAGGCCCTAATGAAGTGTGTGCTCGGGTCTTTCCCCTTCCCAGTGCCCTTCCCCTTCGGAGGAGGGGAACCCACCCGGTGATAGGGATACACCGGGATATCCCAGGGGTTGGCTGCGATCTGAGGACCTGAGGAGGGCTGGCTAAGGTCAGTGGGGACAAAGGGAACTTGTAGAGCCTGAAGGAGTGGTGGACAGTGAAGCACGGGAGGCGGGCATAAACACATAATGCAAAAAAAGAAAGTACAGAGCAAAACAGAAGGTAAGGGTGAGAAACATATGTTTTATTTTACAGTATAACACCCAGATAATGCGTGTTTTTATGAAATCATTTGGAAGATGATAAAAATGAAATGAGATTTGAGTATGCATATATTTTCTTTTGTAAATAGTATGGAGGCTTTGACATGAAGGTCAGGAAGCTGTTTGTTTAGCCTAGGATAGGCTACAAAAAGTTATGAAGTAAGCATTAAAGAATATGTACATATAAACAAAGAGAGTATATAATACCAGTATTAAGTGCTTTGAACCATGACCATTGAAAACATTTTTTCTGGTTTATAGGAGGAAAACTTTTTCATGCAAATTAGATATCAGCACAACAGAACTTTAAAAGATGACTAATAATATATGAATAAGGTGTGTGACTGAGCAACAAAAAGAATTTAGGAGGCTATCACCCAGTAGAGCTTGTTGTAGTAGTATGTTGGTATAAAATGAAAATAGAAAATGAAGGCGTAGCAGTTTGAACAGCTAAAGAGTAAACGACACAAGGTGGAATGTGATTCTCTTGTGTTGAGGTGGAGGAAAAGTCACGAGTGCAGATTATAAAATGTAAAAAAAAGAAGTGATGTTAAAAATATTTTCTGTATGTTTTATCTAGAAATCAACACTGTAATTGGGCCTGAAGAAGTGGCATCAGTTGCGAAACTGTCGCCCGTGGCCGGTGTGGATTAATGAAAAAAATAAAAAGCGTTTTTTGCTTTGCACATATTGACTCAGCAGCGGAGTTCATCCTAACCTAGGTGGATTAAATATGCCTTTCATCTAAAGTAACGAACAGGAAAACTCTCTCACATGTTGCTGTAAAGTGGTATTTCCATCACAAATGTGGCATTTCCATAAATTTACACAAACTTCTGTGGGTATACTGTTGCTGCAGTTAATGACATTTCATAGGCTCCATATGACACTTGACAAGTTCCACGCATGCACATGTACATGTACAACTACTGTAGCTCCAAGAGAATGTGGAACATCGGTACTTGTTTGTGGAGCAAGGCTAAACTGATATGCAAAATGTGAAGCTCTTCTCCAAATGTGTGGCATTACAGAGGTATGGAACAAAACAATGACACTTTCTGTTGGTCTGACCATACCACTAATATGATAAAATGGACAGTTTTTTAAGTTCATGGTGTTGGTCACCACTAATAAACAGGAGATATGTAATGGCCTAACTTAGGATATGCCATTTATGTTCATGAATGAGGGGGTAGGAACTTAAATTATGAGTGGCAAAGTCAGACGTGAGTTGCCACAGTCCTGCCCCCTCACAAATGAAGACAAATGGCATAGTCTGAGTTAGACCACTGCATATGTGGTGTGTACAACACATTTTCAAATGCATACCTGTCTAATTAGCTCTTTTCTGAATCTCCTACCTGTTTATTTGGAGTTCAACATTCTGCTCAGAATGCTGCATAGCTGTTCTGTGATGTCATCAAGCATTGTCTCAGCTTCTCGTCCATTGGTTATGACCTATTTAACCCTTGTTTTCTTGTCTGTGACAGATCTACCCTGTACTATCAAGATAAATTTTATCTTGATAGTAGTTATGTCATCAACAAAAATACCATTAATCTGGTGACATTTACTCTCACTGGTGTTGTATACGCAAATATAGCCTATTTGTCTAATTCATCATTATTAAGGTTAGTGAGTGCTCTGAATGGCTGCTGTACCAGGTGCTAATTTCTACGAAATGCCTGGTACAGCCAAGAGCAGTGCAGTGTGTACTTGCCTAGAGCACATTTTCTTTCTTAAAAAGATGTATTAATGCAACTAGACTTACAAACGTAATAATACCCTCACAACCAAGCATCTCCAGGGCTTAATGACCTTGCTGATGTTACTGGCCTTTGGCAGTGCCATTTCATTTCATTCATTTATTTATTTGATAACAAAGTGGGTGCAGTGGTCCCTTTCCAGGCATAACCTGAGCCATTAAGATGGCACACAGAGAATAGTAAAAGCACAATACATGACAAGTAGTACATATTGGAACAATACAGCCATACATATGGTGATATAGTATGAGACAACTACAGTTTGGCCACCCAATCAGAGGTGCAAGCTAAGTGAAGGATAAGTTGCAAGATTAGCAGTTCAATAACATTAATATTATAATTGGTTAGGATGATTACTCCTGACAATAGCTATCAACAGAGTATGCATTAGCTGCAAAACATGAGATTTAACTAACTGAAAATGCTATGGAATGTGAAGCAATATATTGTGGTTTGCTGGTTCCCTCACCCCTGATCACCCCTCTTGCATGTTTTAAGTGTAACCCCAGTGGTTTAGTACCCCCCCAGCACACATCCTGAATGTTTCAAGTATAACCCTGCTGCGTTAGTGATCCCCACACACCCCATTCACCCATTCTGTCAGTTTAACAGACACTACCAGGGATATCCATTACACTGACAGTATGGGCGATCAGGGTGACCACTAAACCACCAGTGTTATACTTGAAACATTCAGGGTGGGTGATCGGAAGGTGGGAGGACCACTTAACCATCAGGGTAATACACATAACATTCAGGATAGGTGATGGGGACCACTAAACCATCAGGGAATACTTCAACCATACAGGATGGGTGATTGGGGGGCAGGGGGCAGCTTGGCACTGGGGCGGGCAGCTGCATTTCTCCATCTTGCTTTCTGGGGACTGGGGCAGAGGCATAGTGCTCAGATAAGGTGTGCTTCTTAGCAACAGTAACCAGCACCACTCTTAAGGCTGTTTACTGCTGCCACAAACCTTTAACTATATTGCTGTGCCAGTATGCATAAGGGAACCACTCATTTGTATAGGTGCAGTGGTATAGGTAGTGCCTCAGCACTGCTGGGCTTGGGCAATGTACTGGGTGCCTCTGAATATGGCCCTGACATGAATGCCAGCCCAAACCCTGGTAAGCATCAGCGCTAATCACATTCACGCCAACGCTAACCTTTGAATGTGGGAGGGAAGTTAACTTTAGTTGTGCTGTGCATGTCATCACTTACGGTATAAGAGTGTCATCTCATGTGGAATGTGTGAGAGGACCATGGAGCAAATCTGCATGCTTCTGTTTGTCTAAACTGTGTGAGATGATACTCTTATACTAAAAGACATCTTGTTCATCTCATATAACTTTTTATAAGTTACTTGAGTTGGCTAGAATGCTTTATAATAAGTTTAACATTCAGGTTTTTTTTTTCAATTTAAAAAGGACATGTAGGACTCTTCTCAATGGCTATGAAGTGGATTGCTCCACTTTAATGTTCCTGCAACATCAACTGTACATAGGATGAGAGGCCCTGTTTTTCTCAGCATTGATTGGCAAAAATCATGTAAGTAATTTATAATTAAAAATAAAAGCCTACAGAATCTGCATCTAAGAAAAAGAGTGCACAACTAGTAAAGTTCAGCCTGGAACTGGAAAGAGGAGATGTGAATAAAGTGGAAATACGTGCTTACCAGTTCCCACTGCTCAGGCCACAGAGGGTCATTGAACTGCAGTTCATTTCCTATTCCACTCTCCGACTCCAACACTTTGAAGACTGCTGTAGGGATGTAATCATTCTTCTCGCGCTCTATCGGAAACCACACAGAAGAATCAGTCATTCTGTTACTCAGTAATTCACCAATCTGATCTCTCCATTCATGTATCTTAATATAATTGCACAGATTATTGCTTCTTTTAAAATATGCTTATCATTTCAGTTTATTAGTAAGATTGCCTTGACAATAACCATAAGTCTAGTTCTTCTATTATTGTTTAAAAATGTGTGAAAAGTAGGTTTCATTTTGTTTTGGAATTGCATGCTCTCACATTTCACTCTTTTTGGCAGAGAAATAGATTACTGTATATGTAAGATTCCCAAACATTAACCATGTTAAAAGCATTACAGTTTACCTGAATGGCACAAAATGAATAGTGAAGAATCAACCGTGAAATAGAATGTGCATGAGAAAATATTATTTATCACAAAGCAATATGGTAGCTCATGTACTATATTTAGGCTATAATAAAATGTGCTATAAAAAGACAATTGCAAAGTGTTTGCTGTGAATTTCTGCATAGTTCAGAATATCTTTGCAAATGTTTCTTTAATCAGTTTACATTAATGTGGTGCATACTGTAGTCTACAAGCATGTTAAATCCAACAATTAATGGTCTTACCATGTCTTTTACATGCTCATTTATCTTTCCACTGATCAATAATGTCTCAGTTCTGCTTGTTTTCTGTTCATTAGTAATTTGGTCCTGTCTGATTTAAAATAAAGCACCTTATCTTCATCTCCGAGTCCACTGTTTATAGAATGTGGGAACATCCCCAGGTAAGGGGAGAAGGAAATGGCATGGAGTCTCTGCCAACCAACCCACCACTGTGGAAACCCCTCATGCCTGTAGATGTGTGGAAAGGCTGGTGGGTGATGCATTGCAGGGAGAAGGGCCAGTGGGGCTTTGTTTTTGGTCACTTTATGGGGTACAGGTGGCAGAGATTGGAGGCTAGGGGCCATAACATGCCCTTGGGAAGGATGCTAGGATTTTTATAAGAAACTCACCTGGCCATACTCCTGCATCTTCAATCATCAGTACCTTGCTGTTAGTCACCATTTTGTCCACCTCTGAGTTTTTTCTTTCCTTTGTTCTAATTGCACCATTTTGGTCTCAGTGTGTCACATACTTCGAGTTTTCCTCCCAAGCTTTTGCCTGCCTGCAGCTTGCTGTCCGGCAGCTCCTCCAGTCATCCACCCCCCCATCTTTTATTTTCTGTTTTTCATGTCTGCCCACTGATGCAGCCCATACCATGCCTGCTTTCCCATCTCTGTGGCATTGCCCCTTGCATGCCTGCCTGCAGGCGTGAGCCTCCCATTGTTAACCTTCTTTTGCTGCTGTTTTTGTTTCAGTGTTTCAGTTCCACTACTGGCAAGCATGGCAGTCTCTACTGCAAATGCCATCAAGGTGCTCTTCCTGCTGGTTCAGGCTATGGCTAAGAGGAATGGAATGAAGTGATTGGAACAGGCAGTGTGAGCATGGGTTACAGGCTCTGAAGCAGAGGGTAAGTTCACCAGACACTTGAGAGGTGCTGGGTTATGTGGGGTGGCTTTTGGCTGGAATTCTTGTGGTAAGGGTGATCCATGTAACTTTAAACAGGGCTGTTTGCTTCTCATCTTTTTCATCACAGCAGGCCTGGAGCATGAATATGTAGAAGTTCAGCATCCTACTGCAGGCTTATCTGAAAGGGGATCCTCTGGCCTGCAAGTGATGGAATGCATACCCCAGGTACCTCCTTGGCTGCTGAAAAGTGGGGCAGTTAACCAGGACAGCCTCCTGTGCACCCAGTGGAAGTTTGGCTAACCTCTCCAGGGCTTGTAGTTTCCCTGCTTCAACCCTGTGGACCTCTCAATCCAGTTGAATGGAGGTTCCAGGAAAAGAAGTGCTGAACACACAGTCAGTGAGAAGAAATGGAGAGAATCAGTGCTAGAAACAGCAGCATTGGTTGGTGACTATTCTATTTATTTTGCAAGTGAAGTGTCTTAGGAAAAAAGAAGAGGTAGTGGACCAGTTGGCCATGAGGATGCATGATAGTTCTATTAGAACTGTGACAGCTGGGGTGAGGCCAAAGTGGGGGTTTGAGGATAGAGGGAAGGAGAGGACTATTTGGATGATGGAACTCCACAGTGAGGTAGAGAACTGCTAAGGCATGTGGACAGGCTGACTTAGAACATGATCCTACTCCAGGGCATATTCACAGACATGTTTGGGGCAGTGCCTAGATTGTGCAGCAAACAGCCAAGTGTACTGGATCCAGGTATGGAGGTCTGGGTCAGGCACAAAAGGGGAATCCCAGTGGTGGGGGTAGTTCCTGTTGGGATCCCCCATGCCCAAACATGGTAGGACATTCCAGGGGTAGCAGCTGAGGAAGGCAGCCAGAGGGCAGGGTTGTTGGCTCAAGGTAGCAGTGACCCAACCTTCCAGGCCCTGGTGGTCAGATCTTGCTGGTGTTCCCACTAGAGCTGTGCAGGGGCTGGATATTATTTTCTGAATACCACAACTAATAGGGCTCCCAAATTTGGAAGTTCTTTCCGAATAGGAGCTTTCTCGAGTTTTTGGTATTGGGGTCAGCTTGCTAAAAAAAAACAGAAGAAAAAAAACAGCCACCCCACTCTCCTAGTCCAGCACAAAACCCAGTAAAAAAATTAAACCTCTCCCGCCATCCTCTCTCAGTAACCTAGGCCCACCCTCCTCCTCTCATCACACTAAATCTGTTATTAAATGAACTGTAACATCCCAAGATGGGTAACCTGCACAGTCAACCCTCCACCATGGCCAGAAACCATCTCGATTGGCACAACCCACCCTCCACCACCGCCATCCACTTTCTGATGAGGGAAAGCACTCATGCACTTTCTGTCTCTAATAGCACAATCAACTGACTGTACTGTTATTATTAGAGATATGAAACACACAAGGAATTTCACTCATTGGAAGGCAACTGTCCATAGCAGAAGGTGGATTGTGTGTGTGTCACCTTTGTCTAATAGAATTTGGTGCTGAGGGAGGAGGGTGGGAAATGGGTGATGGTACAAGGGTGGTGGTACGAGGGAACTTTAATCCTTGTTTAGCACTATAAGTGTCTTTGAAATGTAAAAGGTGATGGCTGGCTATGGTGGAGGGTGGATTATATCAGTCACTTTCGTCTAACAGAATTGGGTGCTCAGGGAGTGGGGGAGGCTGAGTGCTACTCCTAGGGTGGGGGAATGGGGGACATTTTAATCCATTGTTTAGTGCTATAAGCACTTTTGAAATGTAAAAGATGGTGGCTGACTATGGCAGAGAGTGGATTGTGCAGGTCAACCATCATGGGATTTTACAATTCATTTAACAACAACAGATTTTTGGTGCTGTCAGAAGGAGGGTGGGCTTAGGTTACTGAGAGAGGGTTGGGGGAGGGGGTTGCATTTTTTGCTGGGTTTTGGGCTGGGGTAGCAGGGTGGAGGACTTTTTTCTTCAGTTTCTTTTTTTAAAAGTAACATGAATTCTGAATACTGAACACCCAATATTTGGCTGCCGAATATTCAGAAAAGGGTGTTCACACAGCCCTAGTTCCCACCATCTCACGTACCACAATCCCTAAAAGAAAACATTTGGAAAACACTGTATTGACATTTTGTTTTCTATATGGGGATGAGTTGCTCAAGAAAGCAAACAAGGAGAAGGATGGGAAGAAGGAAAACAGGACAAAAAGACAGAATAAAGAAGGACAGGTTTACATCAGTTGTGTCATTTAACATCCTGTCAACTATTGTATGGTACAAGGAATCAGAGGAAGTGAGGGGACTTTAAAGTACTAGGACCATATATTGAAGGATTATTACTCCTTTGTGGTGGATAGGTGGCACATTTAAGATGAAAAGTTTAGGAAGAAGGTGGCAGCCGACCTAACAATAAAATGGGGAAGGATGCAAGCCTTCTTGTATTTAAAGCAGATCTGCCTTATGGGACCATTTCTGAGTCTGTGAACTGAGAGTGGGCTGTCAGTTATGGGGTCCAACTCTGGGGGCAAGATTAAGGGTGGGGGGTCAGCAAAAGGAGATGGCAGTTGTTGGAGAGTCACCAAGGTGTTCTGCTCTTTTCAAAACAACTGACAGTACAAAAACACGAGTTTGTGTGGGGTGGCCCTCACCTTGGGACGAGGTGTAGAAAAAGACAAGATGGTGGCAATGCTAGGAGTGACTCAGCTTCTAATAGTTCTGAAAAGGGCTCCAATCCCAATTAATGGACTGGCTTGCCTCCCTTGGCTAGACAAGTATGGTGACAGATTTCTAACTGATAAATTGCACAAAGGCTTAATTTACAGTTTCAGGATCATCTATGCAGGCCCTCAGGCATCCCAGGCTGTGGACAACTTAAAGTCTACTTTAGATAGGCCTTCAGTAGCTAACCCATTGGCATGGAGGGCTAAGGTGCTGAGCACCTTAACTTCTGCCACACTGGTGACCCATGTTTAGGCACAACAAAAGTTGTCGGGGGTCGGACAGGTGTGGGGAGGGCTGGGAGAGGATCAAGCAGCTGCCTGGCAGCTCTCCTCTCCTGGATTGGGGGGTGGTTGGTCATCTCAGCTCTCAGCTGCCACCAGGTGGAGGAAAATACCAAATGCCAATCTGAGCCTTTATGAATTGTGAGATCAACAGGTAAAGTCCTACGTGCTAAGTATAAATGTATAGTTTGTAAGTCTGTGTTAAAGGTGCATCATTAAATGATAATTCTGCTATAGATATCCAAATGGCTACTGTTAAAATGAATTCTAAATGTACGGTTAAATTTATGTTACATCAGGATCAATCTTTTGTCTAGGTATTTAAGGTATATTTACAATACATATATTTAGAAAATATTTTAGATATATGTCAACTATATAAAACGGTATATAAGCAGAAACAGAAAATGCATATCATGCATCTGTAAAAAATACTGAATATTATGGAAATATATGTATGATATATATTATGATTGTATATTTGTCACATGTAATTTGCAAATAAATCGGATATTTCAAATTGACCAATTTGAGATATTTTACATATACTTCAGACATATGATGAAGATATATTTTAAAATGTATTGGAAACATATGTTCATAAACATATCTGAAACATATTTCTTTTCCATATGGGCTGAAGAGCTAGGGATGAAACTGGCCATGAGGGAAAAAAAAGTTGAAGCAGAAAACCTCAGAGTAAAAAGAAATTCCTATTTTGTGGTAGGAATAGATATGGAACCCTCCAAAGACCGAAACAGTGAGGTGATACAGAAGGGGAGGATGAGGATTCTGAGGGAGCCTTCAATAGTCTCCTTTCATAGAGATCTAGCCTCTGACCCAGAGGACTCTTTGTTTGAGACCTTGAGCTCCAAGAAGAAAAGGAGTAGAACTCAATCTCTTTTTTTTTACTCCATTTCCCCCCGTTTTCCCCCCATGCCTTGTTCCAGCTGCCAGCACGTGTGTGGAGGCACATGCACGCCACAGTACCAGAATGCTTTCCCACTACTTTTGCCACACGCCCACCTGCACTGTCCTCGGACCTCAATCCAAGGGAAGTGGAACTACAGTGAGTGACAAGGCACCACCCTGGGAAAGGGGAGCTGCCTTTTGGCTGCTCAATCCTGCTTCATCCCTCCACCCCCTTGCCAGCTGTCTGACAAGACCGGGCTCGTTCCCAACCCGGGTCGCCAGTGTGACATGAGGTAAGGCATCCAGCACCTCCACTCTCAGTGCCACTGGGCTGGCTGGTACAACTCAATCTAAAATAAAAGTGGTCTAACCTGGTTCTTTTATTATGTGCCTTTATGTCTCTTATCCCTAGTACTGTTGTTGCATTGTCACGTTAATTGTCATCAGTATTAAAACCTACAAAGAGTGGCTTACTACAATCTCTGTTCTGCAATCCATCCCTTGGGAAGTGTATTTTCTACAAGACACTAGACCTCAAACCTTATACAGTGTATAGTGGAACGTCATTGTTCACTGAAGTCTAGTGCTCTCAAAATGTTGTTCTGCTGCACTACTGACGTCTGCAATGCATCAGAACCAAAAAGTGACATCCACAGGACAGCAGAATGACTTTTTGCTCTGCTGCAGTGCGGACGTCACACACTATGTCCTCGAGCAGCAATCTGACAGTTAGTCTTATTTTAAAAACAAAAATGTAGTAATTTTTTTTGAGGCAAATACATTCCTCTATACACTATACAGAACAGTGCATACGTACCATTTAACGGCAGGGCTGTTCTTTCACCTTGTTGGTACTATGACGACTGATTACCTCTCGAGCTGCGCTCTCAAAGTAATCTGTCACCATAGTACCAACTCAGTGAAAGAATAGCTCTGTTGTTAACTGTTACTCATGCACTATCCTATATATGATACATCACAGACACAGAGTCAGTTGGTTTTAGGTACCTCCTACAGTTTAATAAGTGAAAATACCTGTGATGGAGAGGAGATTTAATTTTGTGGATCAAACTGGAAGATTTCTCATCTAGTAGATATACTCCTTGGCGGGGCCATAATGCAAATCTAGAGGACCATCAGTTCCATTTTATATGTTTTTATGCTCTCCAAACTAAAGCCCTAGGAACTGATATATTTAAATAGATATTTACATCTAGGAGTGGTTTCTAGGTTGTGATTTTAACGGTGCCATTTCTCAAGTGGATAGAGGCTTGCAGAACAAGAAACTATTGTGACACTAATATCTTAAGGGACATGGTATCTACTGCTGGCTACAAAACACTTTCCAGCCCCTGCATCAACAAGGGAGAAACACATACTCTATATCTGAAGTTCTCTGGCAACCAAGATAGACTATTTGTGTCTCAGTGTACACAAATATGAAGAGCTGTAACTCAAGTCATAGCAGCTTCAGACCATTTATCAGTTAGGCTGTGATGAGGCAAATGGATATGGTGTCTGAATAGTGCTCTGCCGACAGAAGATATCTTAAAATCTATGTGGATGGATCTGATAATGGCCAGATTGTCCATAAAATGTGGTTATAATGACACATCACACAGGTGGGAAGACTTGAAAACTGACATTAAGCAGTTTTTTTAGAGGTACTCCACCAATAAAACTACATCAGAACACCATAAATACTTAGAATTACAACGTTTTTCAAATTAATTGATAAGACACAATCTGAGCAAGAATATTTTACAGATCCAGTCAAATACATAAAATTGGAGATGAAGGAATTCCAGCGTAACTGAGCTACCTCCTTACAGAAACAGCTCCATTTTGGCATGCAAGGGGCAAAGCAGATAAACAAGGTGTACCAGAGTTTTTTCCACCTTACAGCAAGGGTCAGGGATTTAACTACCCAAAAGCATTAAATGCAAAAAAAGTGGAAGGTTAGATATTTGACATGTTTAGTCTACATCCACAAACTACTCTGGTGGGAAAGGCTTTTTTCATCCTGTATGTGTCTTCCTGTCAATCCAGAAACCCCCTTCTGGTGGTGAACCCTAGCCCTGTCTCCTACCCCACCCTGGATGTATCTCCAACCTCTTAAATTGCCATGGGTGGGGAGGTGCCTCAGTAGGTGGTGTGGAGACTGCTGGGCACCAACTTCATCCACCACTGGAGGTATTTTCCACAGCTTTTTTCCTCCAGACCTACATGCATGCCATGGAATGAGCGCACTCTATGAAGATGCTGTATTCCTGAGCACCCACACCGGGCCAACTAAGTGAACAATCATTACTGCATCACTGAGCCTCTGCTAGGTGGCAGTCAAGCAGTGGTACGTGTTAACTTATTTCCTGAAGGAGAGACATTACTGGACACTCAATCCTTCTTCCCCCAGCTGACTTCTGAGCAACCCAAGTTCATTTTTGAACCTGGATCACTGGCGTGGTGGGTGGCAAGGCACTCCTGCCTATGTTCACCATGTCACTGGGCTGTTCTCCAATGGGAGGGTTGTTTGAAAATTTGGATTTGCCTCAGCTTTTAGATAGCTACATAGACACTGACAGCAGAAAAAGGCTTTTTGCCCCTTCAATCTGCCCACTCTACTTAACTATTCTGCCTTGCCATAGTGGCAATCCCAGTATACCACTGATAGAGTGCTGCAGCTAGGGCTCCAGAATGTGGGCATCAGGATAAGGGTATATGTGATGTGGACGATAGGGATTTTTGACCGTCCACTAATGTGAGCATTGTGACGATGGGGCCCTAACTGTGTTCCTGTTCTCCTCCACAATGTGTACCAGGTGGGGGTTGTTCTATATATATTTGAGGGAGCTACCGGGTTCATCCCCCCTCGGAAATCATGGTGACAACATGAAGGTGTCCTCACAACATGTGGTATGCAGTCTGGTTGAGGGGGTGACTGAACTGCCTGTCGCTCATCTTGCTCTCGCCCCTTTGCCTGTGTTCTTTTTAGCTGAGCGCTGTTAGTTTTCTTCCTAACATGGATTAACTGGCAATCCCCCTCTTTGTTACTGTCCCCCACATTTTCTAACTAAACCCATGTGCTTGTCCCATCCCTGCTTGAAGCTGCTGATTGATTTGGCCTGTACCACTTTCCCTGATCGCTTATTCCACTTGTCCACCACCCTAAACTTAAAGAAGTGCTTATGGACATCCTTTTTGAATCCCCCCCCCCCCACTGGCTGTAGTCAGTTCCCTCTCATCCATGTATTTCAACTCAAGGAGAAGAGCTCCTTGAAAGCCACCCTATTTATGCCAAGGAGGTACTTGTATGTCTCAGCCATGCCACTCCTATCCTTCATCTTTTCAAGGGAGTACATGTCTATGTCCTGCAGCCTCTCCTCATACTGGACATCATTTCCCCAGGGTCATGGATCATCAAAGTCACACAGAAACATAGAATTTGTCAGCAGATAAGGACCTCTTGGCCCACCAAGTGTATCCATGTTGTCCCTGCCTATACTGTCACTGCAGACCCTACCTTATCTCCGGCTACCCCCAACTTTGCAACCAAGATTTCTTTGGGTCTGTCCCATGCATGCTTGAAGTCCAGCACTGTTTTCACCTCTACCAGCTCTGTTGGAAAACTGTTCCAGACATCCACAACTCTTTCAGTGAAGTAGTACTTTCTCACATCCATCCTAACCTTGCAGCTTCATTGCATCCTCCCTTGTTCTTGTGCACCTTCTCTTTTGAAAATTCTCTCGTCTTGTACTTTATTCATCCCCGTGAGGTACGTGAAGTCTCTATCATGTCCCACCCCCTCTCTTCCGGGGTGTAAATATTGAGATTCCTCAGTCTCTCCTCATAGGGCTTATGATGCAGCCCCTGCACCTTTCCCCTGGACAGCCTCTACCATGTCCATGTCCTTCCTGAGATATGGTCTCCAGGACTGGACACAATACTCCTGGCAGGATCTCACCAGTGACTGATACAGTGATAACACCACCTCTTTCCTTCTTCTGATGATTCCCTTCCCTATGCACCCCAGCATCCAATTGGCTCTGCCTATTGCCTTTTTGCACTGCTTTTCCACCTTAAAGTCAACAGATATGATAACCCCAAGGACCCCTCCTGTTTAGGGACCGTCAATATAACTTAACCCCTATTTTAAAGACTGTGTCTGGGTTTCTGTTCCCTAGGTGAATGATTTTGTATTTTTTCACATTGGAACCCAGCTGCCACACCATCAATCACTCCTCAAGTTTACTCAGGTCTGTAGTCATCCCCCTCTAGCATCTATTCTATTGGAGATTTTGATGTTGTCTGCAAAGGGCATACCATTCCTTCAACCTCTTCTGCAATACATTGAAGAGGCTATTCCCAGTACTGCGCCCTGAGGTACCCTACTGGTCCCTCTCCCCTCATTAGAACATACCTCTCAACTGTCCCATATCACGAGGAACTGTTCCTCATTTTACCTCACAAAAGGCCCCCGTTTCACATTGACAGAGTCTGTCCCACATTCAGTGCTAAGATTTTAAATCGAAATACATAGCTATGAGTGTGAAAAATTAATTATTTAATTAACAGGAAACTTTCTGAACATGAAGACACATATTTCAGAGAGCTCTGAGCTTCTATGTTAAAGATTTGATGAAATATCACACATTTCACCTATTTGTTTCACATTTTGAGGGGCAATGTTCCACATTGGGGGTCATGAGGTTGAGCGGTATGCATTACAGTGAGTGCCATTTACCAAAACCCTCTGTTGTCTATCCATCAACCAGTTCCATACCCAGTTTACCACCTTGGTTACGATCCTTAAACTACCCAGTTTCCTTATAAGCCTCATATGTGGTACGGCATTGAAGGCCTTGCTGAAGTCTAAGTAAGTCATCTTCTCTATCCCACCCTGCTCTATTTCCCTGATACTCAGCTGAAGAAATCTATTAGGTTCATCTGACATGACCTCACCCCTGTGAATCTGTGCTGCCTTAATTCTTGTAACCCACAGGATCCAAGATATTCCACTAGTTTTTCTTTTAAAAGTATCTCCATATCTTCCCAACCACTGATGTTAGATTGACTGGCCTGTAGTTGGCAGGTTCCTCTCTGCTGCTGTTTTGATCAAGCAGGAGTGAATCAGCCCTCCTCCAGTCCTCTGGAACCACTCCTGTTTCTAGTGAGTTGCTGAATAGGGCTAACAGAGGTGTGGCCAGTACAGTACCTCCCTCAGCTCACTCAGCATCTTTGAATGTTGTGGTGTGTGAAAAAAAAAATTCAGCCAGCAGAATTTCGGTGAAAGTCAGATTTTCACTTCCATGAAAGTTTGGAACTCATTTCGCCAACTTTCATGGAAATTCCGTTGAAAACTGCAGAACAAATATAAGAATTGCAGGTTAATGTATTAAACTGTGGGAAAATCACCCCGCAGGAGTAATGCAAACTGTAGATAATTACATACAAGCAAGAGACTTTATTTACTCATGTCATGTAAAAAGTCCACAGTTCATAATTAAATGCCGCAGTACTAGGCTAAATTCGCACTTATTTGGTGAAAGTTCATGATTCCTCCACAGGCAAAAGAGCCAAAAATTCCACAACATTTTTTTAATTTCAAGGAAGTTCTGCAATGGCAGAAATCTGCACTTTTGCCCACCCTTAAGTGTACCCCACCTGGCCCTGTAACCTTATCCACTATCAGATTTGCAAGCCTTCTCAGGACTCTTTCCTTTGTGAATTTACTTGTTTCTACCTCCCTCCCTCTCCTCAGGGTTCCTGCTGCTTCTATGTAGTGCATCCCCCTCTCCCTCCACTGTGAAGTCTGAGCAGAAATATCTGTTCAGGATGTCTTCTTTTCCTCATTCTCCTCTGCAGTCTCCCCCTGCCCTTCTTAACCTCACAATCCCTCCCCTTGTGCTCTCCTTTTCAATTATGTATCTAAAAAATGTCTTGTCAGCTTAGTTACCACTTTGGATGTCCTTTCCTCGGTTTGTGCCTTTGCACCCCTCCTTGCCTTCCCTGCTTCCCTCTGCTTTTCCTGGTACCCATCCTTATCCTCTTCCCTCTGTGTCTTGTACCTCCTGAATGCCATTCTTTTAGCCTTTACCTTCACAGCCACTTCCATCGAGAGCCATTGTAGTTTCTTTTTGCTCCTGTTGTTGCTCACTTACTTCATGCAGAGATTGGTTGCCTTCACTATGCCATCCCTTAATTTGGCCCAGTGTTCCTTCACCCCAACCAGCAATCCCTCCCATTAGGTCATCTCTGAGACATTTGCCCATTTTTTTAAAATGTGCCCTCCTGAAGTCCAAGACCCTCATCCTTTTTGTGGTTTGTCTTTGCCATCATCCTATGTTAAACCATATTGTACAGTGATTGCTGGTCCTCTAGTTTGTGAGCACCAGATCCAGTATTTCCCCATCTCGAGTGGGCTCTTTGACTAGGTGCCTGAGAAATGCCCCCTGTAGGGAATCTACAATGGCCCTCTTCTAGCCTAGGCTGTGGCTGAAGGGATCCTATCTACATCTGGCAGACTTAGGTCCCCGACCAGCAGCACCTCCCTTTTTTCTACCATCATGCTGATGGCTTCCCCAGTGCCTTATCCAAGTCTTCACCCTGTATTGGAGGTCTGTATATCACCTGAGTACAAATAGTGGCTCTGGCTCTTCCCTTTTGGGTGACCCACAATGCCTTTAACCCATCTTTTACCACTAGGTTCTCTTACATTTCTGTTGTCCTAGTACGCTCCCTCACATACAGTACAACCCCTCTACCCTTCCTCCCCATCCTATCCTTCACGAACTGAGTGTAGCCTGGTATGGTCATGTCCCAGTCATGGTTCTCTGTGCAGCATGACTCCATAATGGCCACAACACCCAGGTCTGCCTCTGTCATGATGGTCTCTAGGTGTGGTATTTTATTTCCAAGACTCCTGGCATTGTCTCATATGACTCTCCACACCC
The DNA here is from genome assembly GCA_016271365.2 of Neoceratodus forsteri. Classification (NCBI taxonomy): domain Eukaryota; kingdom Metazoa; phylum Chordata; order Ceratodontiformes; family Ceratodontidae; genus Neoceratodus; species Neoceratodus forsteri. Next base: position 238,618,633 of record CM057459.1, on the reverse strand, counting down.
TTCTTCCACTCTGCCTGCAACACACCCTTCCCACCCTGCTACCTTTGTTGCTGCTTGATACTTTCCTCTCTCCCCTCACCTCACTACCATCTTCATGCCCTGCCTCCTCAACACCTCCCTTTCCTCTTCTGTTCTTGTCCCCCTTGCATGCTACTATGCTTCTGCTTCTTCAAACTTGTACCTGGTGGAGTTTTCTCTCCTTGGGCTCTCTGTTTTCCTGCTGCTTGAGTCTGTGGGGGCAGTTTATTAAACCCCTTTGTATTAACGCCTCCCCCCTTGGCTAGTTTAAATGTTCATCAAAGTAACATTTCAACCTTCCACCAAAGACTGCAGTCTCCCAGATGGGTGGCTTAAAGGTGGCCAGCCAGTGTGACAAGGCAGTCAGGAGGGCTAGTGGGATGCTGCAGTGCATACGTAGGGGTATCACCAGCAGAAATAGGGAGGTGGTATTACATTTGTATAGATTGCTAGTAAGACTTCACCTAGAGTATTGTGCCCAGTTCTGGAAAACACATTTCTGGAAGGACAAAGACAGAGTGGAGGTGGTCCAGAGGAGGATAACTAAACTGGTGCAGGGTCTGCATCTTCAAAAGCTCATTGAGGAGAGACAAAAGGACCTAAGTATGTGCACACTGGAAGAGAGGAGGGAGAGGGTTATATGAAAGAGATCTTTAAATAACTTACGTGGTAACTGAGGTACAGAAGGTAAAAGTATTTTTCAGACAATAAGGGGCTCAAGAACAAGGGGACATGCTATGAAGCTGGAGGAGGGTAGATGTGAGGAAGTACTTCTTCACAGAAAGTGTGGTGAATTCCTGGAATAGTCTTCCAGTGGAGGTGGTGGGGTGAAAACAGTGGTGGGGTTCAAGAATGCAAGGGATGGGCACAAGAGAATCATAGTGGAAAGGAAGTAGGGGAGGGAAAAAGAGCTGTAGACCAAGATGGATCTGTGGTGATAATGCAGGCAAGCAAAAATGGGCAGACTGGGTGGGCCAAGCAGCCCTTATCAGCCATGAAATTCTATGTTTCTATATTTCTATGGATGCAGACCATCACCTCTGTATAGGGTATCCTTCCAGGTCAGCCCCCAGTCCCCAATGAAGCTGAACCACTCTTCCCTGCACCATTATTTCAACCAAGTGCTGAAGCTCCTGGAGTGGGGTACCCTATCCTCCTCTTGGCCATAGATAGAATGCACCTCGGCAAATACCACTGTTCATGCTGCTTGCCCTATGCCCCTACCCAGTTCCCTGAACTCTCCCTGTACTTCCCCAACCACATCACTTGTTAGATCATTTGTCCCCAGGAGGGCAATGACATCCAGCTTCCCAACTTGTCCTGCTGGTCTAGCGATCCTTAGGATCTGAAGTTCATCCCTCTGGGACAAGGCAGTGGGTAGGTACCTAACCTCTCGCTTTCCACCCCTTCCTACTCCCAAATCTGTCCCCTTGACAGTTGATTCCCCCACCAGAAGCTGGTTTCTCCTCTGCTAGGGACCTCTGCCTGCCACCTTTAGGGTCTCCCCTTCAAAGGACCCACACATCTTCTCTTGCCACCACTACAAGTGCCACCTCATGTCAATACAAACATGCCAGAATGGAAAAGGAACTCTGTAGTACCACAGGCTGAGGAATGTGCCCCTGACCCACCACCTTCATGCTGCCAGAGCCCACCAAGGTCCAGCCAGCCATCCTTTGTTGGAGCAATCTCGGGGGCAACAGTGGAAGACTCTGTAGCCCCTGGGTGGGGCAAGAGGTTTTCTGGATCCTGGTCAGCTTGGCATGGAGACCAGCAACCTCCACCTTGAACCCAGAGAGGTGTGTGTGCAGATGGAGCAGCAACTCAGTCTGCAGAATGTCTCCCAGGAAACTGCAGCTCCACAACTATTGCACTGTACCACTCCCATGCCTGCTAATATCAGTCACTACCTTTTGTATTGTGAATAACTTGTCCCTACTGTTCCTTCCTTTTACTTGCTCTTTTCCCAGCTACACTGTGCTGTGCTGCTTCCACTTTGTTGCAGTTGTCCTTCAGGTGTGGACTCCAGTACCATGCACAGTTTTCCAGGTATGGTCATACCAGTGACCTATACAGTGGGAGGATCACCTCCTGACAGCTATTGCTTATACCCCTTACTGTGCATCAAATCATGTTCACTTTGCCCCTACCCTGTTGCAATGTGCAGACATTTTTAGGGTCTGTGATATCGTTACCCTAAATTCTTTTCTTCTGTAGTGCTATCCAGCACCACTCTTCCTTTTCCCAGTGTACATTACTTTACATTTCTTAGCATTGATGCTCAGCTTCCCAATCTTTGATCAGTTCTCCAACCTACACTGATCCTTCTTTAGTTCCTTTCTGACTTCTTCCATGTCTATCCTTGCACATATCTTGGTATCATCTGCAAAGAGGCAGCTCTTACCCTGGATATAGTACCTTCACTTATGTCACTTATGAGCATATTGAATAGTACTTGTCCTAGTACTGACCCCTGGGGTACTCCACTTTTAACTTCACTTACCTCTGAAAACTCCCCACTAACTACCACCCTTTGTGTTCTACTCCTCAACCAGCTCTCCACCCAATTTAGGGTTACCACCTGTCAGGTTTTTTTACCTGGTGATCAGGTTTTCAGGGTCCTATCAGGTAATCCAGTTTTGCTCAGTGATTGGCTTTTTAGCCATTTTGAGTGCTCACATACCTTAGAAACAGATGTTGTCATAGCATTCATTGTTTCAGCTGCATTTCCAGGTTACAGACAAGTTTTGTTATGTGCGGTTCATAGCTCAGTGCTTATGTTACATACTGTAGCTGGATGACGTAGATGGTTGTTGGATACAGAGGCCAGCTGTTAAGTAGACAATGGTTGCTAGGTACTAGTAGTATGGAATGGTTTGTGCTTAGGTACTTCAGCATGAACATGATCAAGTCAATGATTATAGTACGTATGAATCAGATAGTATGAGCAATGTGCTTGGATGCTTGAACTGAGAATCGTTTGTTATTATTTGATGGCTTTGGCTTTTCTCTGTATCCAACCAGTAGGGAGGAAGCTTTGTCTAGTATTATGAGACCCCCCCGGTGGGATAAGAGTGCCGCAGAAGGAGGAGGTGTCAGGGGAGGATGGTGGATGAGTGCGACTCGCTCTAAGCAGAGTGGGAGTCTGCTGCTTGGTTTATGTAGGAAGTGGGGAAGGAGCTCTTTCCCTGCATAACCATGGGCTTGCATCCTTCAATTATGTGTGGTTCACAGCTCAGTGCTTATGTTACATACTGTAGCTGGATGATGTAGATGGTTGCTGGATACAGAGGCCAGCTGTTAAGTAGACAATGGTTGCTAGGTAGTAGTAGTATGGAATGATTTGTGCTTAGGTACTTCAGCATGGACATGATCAAGTCAATGATTATAGTACGTATGAATTGGATAATATGATCAATGTGCTTGGATGCGTGAACTGAGAATCGTTTGTTATTATTTGATGATTTTGGCTTTTCTCTGTATCCCACCTGTAGGGAGGAAGCTTTGTCTAGTATTATGAGACCCCCCCAAAAGAAAATGATATGAATGATTGTTCTGTATCTGACTGATGAAGGAGTTGAGCAGGAATACACCCCCAATAATATGAGTAGATGATCACCTCCTCCAACTCCGGAGAGTGTGACCAGTAGCATGCAGGAGAGGAAAGACTCCCTTGGGGGGAACCTCTGAGGACCCATGGCTACTGACCTGCCCGTCCTTCTGGGCATACTAAAGGAGAGTAATCCTAAATAATCTAATCAGCTAATCCGCATCCCAAAATGTAGAACCCAGTCCAGAGAAATGGAGAACTAAAGACGTATGGAATGGTGACATGTCAGGCAAATAGAGCAAGCATCCATTCACTGAACCCCAAGTTCGAGAGTCCATAAGCAGGCTGGAATGAAATGGGAGTGGCATCCGTTGTTGAATTGAATGTGAAGCGAAGAGTCACAGGTGGTGAAGCACTCCTGCAGGTGAGGATGACTTCACAGAGGAGATCTAGGAATCACGGCCCAGCATCCATGTCAGAAAGAGAATTGTTGAGTCAAGTTCAGCATGGCAAGGTTAGCAAATGAAGGCCATGGCGGTGAAGCACAAGAACTGGCACGTTCCACTTAGTAGGGAGGATGGAGCAGTAGGAACCTCCAATCCAGAGGAGAAGCGAGCATTAAGTAGGTTGAGAACGTAGTGAATATGTAGAAGTAGGTCATACATGTTTTCCGCTCGTGAGGAGCGCAGCAGTTCGTAATTGCGAGTTAGTTGGGATGACCTCTAGGCCCAGGAAGGGCGAAGCAGGTAATATGAGCAGCAGTATAAATAAGTGGACCTGTACGTAGGTCAGTTGATGGAGTAAATAAAGCTGCAGGAGCAGACGTAGTAGCAGGGAAGTAGCATTGCAAGATGAGGTACATAAGAAGGTGATGGGCATGAAGAATGTTACAAGCAAGGGAATCAGCTTCATGGATCCAATAGGTTGCATAACAATATTGGCATCTACGGTTCAAGCCAGGATGATACCGTAGCTAGAACTGACTTGTAAAGAATATCCTGACGAGTCCTGAATAGTCGCACATAGGAGTCCTAGACTGAGAAAACTGAAGAGGCTGAGTCAAATGAAGTAGCATTGTCACAGGGTCCGAGAAGTGGTAGATCATAAATCAGGATAGTGAAGGTCATCAGGAGAAGCTCAACTAAGTGCCCTGGAAAGAGTGAAGCAGCAGTAATTCCACACGGCTGAAGAGGCAGGGCAAAGCATCCAAGAATAGATGATGAACGAAGAAATGCCCAGATGTGAATCCATAGCAAAGGAGCTTCCAGCTGGCTGACATGGCAGCAGTTAGGCGTAAAGTAGAATGTGTGAATCTCCAGACCCCGAGCTGGACGAGGCAGAAGTAGAGCAGAAGAAGGTAAACCTCCCAGCCCGATGGGCGAAGGCAGGTCATAGAAGCAGGTGATTAGTAGGTAAACTCCCAGCCCAATGGGTGAAGGAAGGTCGTAGAAGCAGGCGATTAGTTGGTAAACCTCCCAGCCCGATGGGCGAAGGCAGGACATAGAAGCAGGCGATTATAGTGCAATAAAAATATAGGAACAAAGGACCTCTGGGCCCATAGGGGCACAGGTCTGATGAAATGTGATGGCTAACCTCCGGCCCCAAGGGACAAGACAGGTTGCAGAGCAGTGGTAGATTATGCAGTGGAAATGTTGAACTGCATGCAATGCAGAAGGCCACATCCTGGTATGTAGAAATGGCAGTAAATACATAAACATAGGTTAGAAGGATGCCAGTTCATGAGGAACGCAGTAGATTATAACAGCAGGTTAGCCATAAGGACCCCTAAGCCCTAGAGGGTGAAGCAGGTAACATGAGCAAGTAAGGTAAAGTAGTGAACCTGCATAAGGTGTAGTAGTAAGCAAGCTGCATGATGCAGACGTAGTAGCAGGGAAGCAGGCAAAAGTGTCCAAAGAATAGATGAGGACTGTCGAAACTTCAAAATGTGAATCCATAGTAAGGAACTCCTTGGCTGGCTGCCACGGCAGCAGGTAGGCATATAGTAGGATAAGTGAATCCTTAGGCCCAGAGCTGGCGAGGCAGTGGAGTAGAAATAGAGGACCCTTGGCCTGAAGGGTGAAGCAGGTCATGGAAGTAGGCAATATGATGCATCTAGACCCCACAAAAGTCAGCTGATAATGTGTGCAAGGTGACAGCTAGACCTACGGAAGCTGGCATGCACTGTTGGACCCCTCATAGGTCTGTCAGTAAGGTAAGCAGAGTAGCAGCTAGCCCCACGTAGCTACCATGCACAGCGGACCCCTTGAAGGTCAGCTGGTAAGGTAGTAGAGTGCAGTAACTAGCCCATGAAGGCAAGCAGGCTAGAAAGGGGCAGTACAGTAACGGTAGTAGGTACTCACAGAGGCCAAAGATGGTAGGCAGTCTGGAGCCTGGCAAGCTGGCCCCAGGCAACAGGTGGGTCAGGCTGTGTAGTAGAACACTCAGACTCACATGAAATAGCCAAGGACAGCGATGGAGGAAGGCGTTGCCTGTATGCACTCCCAAGGAACTGCGGAAAAAGGGATCGCAAGGTAAGTCGTTTAGCACAGCGTATGTGTGCTACATACAGGAAGGACTCCAGTGGGCCAGGCATATCATACGGCTTCCATGAATCCAGAAACAGGCATGTGCAGAAGACGAAGCAATTCAAATAGTCACAGTGGCATGGGTAAATCAAATGCTGGATAGCAGGTCTAAGCAAATAGCTAAACAATGACTGGGGCCATAACTAGTTCGGCTTTGCTGCAGGGAAGCAGTTGAATAAATCAGTAAATGCTGAAATAATTAGCCAGATACAGTAGAGGAAACAGTTTGTCGTAGCACAGGATGGTACATTGCTTCGATGGGAAAACCAGGATGAGTAGGGAAAGTCAAGTGCAGAATGGTAGCCCCAATAAGTGCCCCGGCCAGCCAAGATGCCAGCAACTTGCGTCAAGGAATACTCAGCAAGTCCCAGCATGAGAAAAAACAGGGCTGGACCCTGATAAATGATCACTGATCTAAGAAATTACTTTTGAGGGGGAGTAATGCATGCTCAGTCACAGAAAGGGGGTGGGGACAGGGGCAGAGTTTAGGGTGTGGTTTAATATCCGATTTTTGCCTTTTTCAAAGGTGGCAACCCTAACCCGATTTGCTACTTTTTCTTCAACACCATGTTCTGTAATCTTTTTGACCAGCCTCCTGTGGAGGACTGAGTCAAAGGCCTTGTTGAAATCTATTTATACTATATCAACTGCCTGTCCCTTGTTTGCTGCTGCAGTTATCCAGTTGAAGAACTTGACCAGTTTGGACTCTGCCAAGACATTCCCCTTGTAAACCCATGCTGTCTGAGGCCCTGCAGATCATTCCTTTTAAGGAAGTCCACCAGATCCTCCCTCAGTAAAGTCTGTGGCATTTTCTCTACTATAGACTTCAGGCTGTCTGGCTTATAGTTCCCTGGCTCATCTCTTTCCACTCTTGTGCAGCAGAACCACATGTGTTGTTCTCCAGTCCCTAGGGACCACCCCAGTGGCAAGCAAGCAACTGAAAAAGTCTACAAGTGGCCTTGCTATAATCCCTGCTACCTAGGGCTATGTGAAAATAAAATTCTGCTGGCAGAATTTCTGCAAAAGTTGGAATTTCGCTTCCATGAAATTTCAGAATGCACTTTGGCAACTTTTGCAGAAATTCTGACTTAGAATGGAAGAATGAATGCATGAATTGCGGATTGATGTATTAAACTGCAGATAAAAATCTGCAGAATTCATCGCTGTCGGTGACCAGTTCTGCGGAATTTCCTTTTGCAGTTCAATACATTAATCCACAATTCCTACATTCATTCTGCAGTTCAGTGAGTCACTAAACTGTGGAATGAATGTATGAGCTGTGTATTAATGTATTAAACTGTGGAAAGAAATTCTGCAGAACTGATCGCTGAACTGCAGAATGATTACATATATTGCAGATTAATGTATTAAAGTACAAAATGGAATTCCTCAGAACTGCCATGTCGCAGTTTATGTGTATTATTCCACAATTCAGCAAAAACATTTCACAGAACGAGGCTAAAATTCATCAAACACATTCAGAAGATTCAGATTTTGCCAAAGTTGTAATTTCAGAAAATTTCACAAAATATGTGACATTTTGTGAAATTTCCTTGAATTCCGAATTTGCAGTTTTCACCCAGCTGTACTGCCACCTTCGTGGCACCCATGAATGTAAGCTGTCAAGTCCATAGATTTAATTACTTTCAACCTTGTTACCTTCTCCAACACCCTTTTCTCAGTTATCTGGACTGATCCCCAGGGTCCTTACTCCCTCTCTTGCTAACCCAGCATTGTGGCAGAGGACCATCCTTCTACTTAATGAATTCAGAAAAAAACATTTGTTCAGTATCTCTGTCTTCCTCTTGTCCCCCTCTTCCCAAGCACCTTTGTTCTTAAATTAACGATATCCCCTTTAACCTTATGCTTCTCCTGAATGTACCAGAAAAACATCTTTCCATCTTTCATCACCCCATGTGTCAACTGGAGCTCCATCTCTGCTCTGGACTCTCTCATCTCTCTGGTAGTTTCTCTTGTTGCTTTAGGGTTGCCACCTGTCAGATTTTTTACCTGCTAATCAGGTTTTCAGGGTCCCTATCAGGTAATCCAGTTTTGCTTAGTGATAGTAAGGAAGTGAGCCATTGTAGGTGCTTTTAAATACAGGTTTCTGTAATGGAATGACCATTACAGAAACAATATTTCATTACCTCCCTTGTGTGTAAAGTGCATCTGTTCCATTTCCTTGGTGAAAGTTCACCCAAACCGCATTCTCTGCCTTTCATGGTTCATCCCGATGTGTTCCATTTCATCTGGCTGTGTAAAACAGCCATTCCGGTGGCAGTACAGAAACAGCCATAGAGCAGCAAACTCTGTGGGGGAGCTGAAACACAAAAGGTTGAAAATGGAGGCAGTGGTTGCCGGAATACTTGCAGAGTGTAAAGGGAACCAAGAATGGAACAGAGTACAATGGCACCACACAGGTAATGCTCATTCCGTTATTAAAACCTATGTATAAAAGCACCTTTGAGTGCTCACATATACTTTTGAAACTGATTTTCTCATATCATTCATTGTTTCAGCTGCATTTCCAGGTTACAATCAAGTACTAATGTCAATATAGCATTTTCTTTGTAAAAGCAGTCAACATAGGAGGTGTAGAGTATGGCCATTTAGACCATTATCAGATACTTAGACCAAATCTTTTTCACTGTGCATCTCAAAAGCAGAACAACAGCAAAGCTGGGGGAAAAGTCTGACCTCACTTTTTGTAACAGTAAAAGATTCAGTTACTTTCCACTGTTATTTGCTAGTAAACTTTTTTTTCTCTCTAAAATAATTTAAATATTTTTAAATGGTTTACATTATTTTTGTAAAATAGTTCTTTCCTCTAATAAAAAGTATGTTCACTTCTTTTGACTTCCAAATACTTTAGTACTGTTGACATGAAAAGGAATCGGATACAAGAAAAATAAAAAGTACACATTATAGAAAACAAACAATTTGTATATAATTGTAGACCGTTTAAAGTATTTCCCTGTCTCCTCCCCCCATCATATCTGTAAATGAGAGTTCCTTTATCAGTGCTTGTTTACCTGGTAAAATAATTTCAATAAATACATGATCAACTAGGAAGACCCTAGAAAAGCAAATTTAACAGATACAGCATGTTGACATTTCTGTTAAACTGCTGCTTTGAGTGTTGTCTGCTTTGGAGGCAGAGCAATGCATGATCAGTCATGAAAAGGGGTGGGGCTAGAGGCAGAGTTTAATGTGTGGTCTAGTGTCCGGTTTTTGCCTCTTCCAAAGGTGGTAACCCTATGTTGCTTTCAGATACTTCACCCTGTCTTCTTCCCTTTGACTACTCATACTTAGAAAATGCCTTTGTTTTGGCTCTTACTGCTGCTTTACATCAGCTGTGAATTACATTGGCTGCATAACCCTTTTTCCTTTTACTAGTATTTTTGCAATTGAATCACTGCCTTTTAAAATGTTACCCACTTTTCTTCTGTGCCATCTACCTTCATTATAACATGCATGCCTTTCTTTAATTTTTCCTTCATTTTGCCAAAGTCTCCTTTTTTAAAGTCCCATGCCATTATTGCTTTTGTCCCATTGACTGTCCCCAACCAGACTTCCAATGCTACTGTCCTGTGGTTACTGGAACTGGTCTCTATCTCCCCCCTTCCTCACTCTCATCCTTACTCAGTCCCTCCCCTCTTCCTCTTCCTCCCGGTCTCCCTTCCTTTCTCCTCCTCTCTCTCTCTCTCTCTCACTCTCACTCTCTTTCTGTCTCTCTCTCTTTCCCTCCTTTCCCCCTCTGTCATGCCTTTTCCACTTTTTGCCCTAAGCTGAAGAGGTGAGACCATATTGGACTTTTTATTAATGTCCCAAAATTTAAAACAGAGTGCTAATTAATTAACATTTAAGCACTACAGCTGGTAGGTGGGCTAAACAGAAACATTAATATGCACAGTTTTATTCTTGTATTGTTTCACATCTTAAGCAAGACAGGTGATTTGAAGGTCCTTAAAAGTATTTTTATCCTTGCTAGGCCCAACCTCACAGATGTAAATAGATCAAGGTGCTCTTGTGCTGTTTGCCATCAGAAACAACTGCTAGAAACACTGTGATGCCTTCACATTCATGAGTTCAGTGTGCACATATTAAGCATGACCTAAAGAAAGAGGATTTAAAACACCTGGGGACGGATAATCAAAAATGCGCAAACAGAGCACAAAACTCCACCTTGCAATAGCGAAGGTGTGCAAAAATGCTATATTCAGAGGAACAGCACAGGGTTTTATTCCTTTCAATATAGGTCCATATTTGCCCAGTGGTAAGCCACTTAGCACTGCCTAATAGCAGCCCCAAAATGGGGTATCACAATGGCTTGTGCCGGGGCCAAAATTGCTAGATTTCAAATGTCCCCATGCAAATGAGTCAATTGAGCATGCAAGGCACTAGAGGCCATTTGCATTTCCATAAGGGCTCATTTGCACGTGTAGTGAAGCTAGATTACCCAGCACAGCCCCAATTGTCCCAACCCAGTGAGCTGTCCCTGGTGGTAGTGGCGTAGCCCCTCCTGCTGATCCCAGTCCTGTTTACATAAACATAGTTCCCTAGTATCCAGTGGTCCCTCCCCCACCTGATTCCCATTCTGATAATATTAATATAGTTCCCTGGTGACAAGTGGTCACTCCCCCAACCTATCCCTGTCCCAGTACCTGGAAAACCCCCCAGTTTGCCAATGTCCACCCCCCCATGACAGACAGACCACCACTGCCATTGGCATGCCATAAGCAAAGATGTGCAGCCCCCCACAACAAAGTCCTGTTCCCATCCCAAACTGTTAACAGTGCCCACCCAGCCCATACACTGCAGGTGGATAGTGACCTCCCCACCCACAGCACCACCACCCACACACCGGTCTCCCTACCTGTCCAGCAGTGCTGCAGTTAAATGACAGTGAGCAGCACATCCCACCACACACCATCTCAGCTGCTCAGCATCTATCAGTAGCAGGGAGCATGGCTTATTTATACAGCAAGGCTTGTAACCCATGCCCTATAAATAAGCCATGTTCCATGTTACCGATAGACTCCAGGTAGCTGAGATGGAGTGTGTGGTGGTATGTGCCACTCTCCATCGTGTAACCATGGCACCGACAGACAGGTAGGGGGACCAGGGTATGGGTGTTGGTGCCGTGGATGGGGGGGTCTGCCATCCACTAACAGTGCATGAGCTTGGGGGCACTGCTAACAGTTCAGGATGGGGACAGGGCTTTGTTGTGGTAGGGGGTGCTAATCATCTTTGCTTATGGTATGCCAAGCTCAGTGACAGCCCAGCTGTCATGAGGTGGACACTGCAAACCGGGTGGAGAGGGGGCTTTTCTGGTACCAGGATGGGGATTGTGTGGGGGAAGGGACCACTGGACACCAGGGAACTATATTAATATTACCAGAATGGGGATCAGGTGGGGGGAGGGACCACTGAACACCAGGAATATTGTTATTCCTACCAGGAGTGGGATTGGAAGAAGGTTGGCACCACTAGACACCAGGGCCTCCTGTGTTGGTGTTGGTGGTGGTGGGGCCTACACACTTCCTCTGGCAGCCATTAGGGTTTCACTGGTTTAAGATGAGGGTTAGGTCAGTGGTATTTACTCCACACAAGTGGACTGTGCAAAGCACTCTTGCATAGAACAAATAACTCTGAATATTGAACCGTGCTGATATTCAGGTCCCTGACCCCAAATTTGCATCATTTTGCCTTGTGCATCCCTATACAGTTTGCCTGGGGGCAAACTCTGTTTGCCCATGCCAACCTGACTTTTGAATATGGGACATCTACGTAACACTTGGTATACTGTATATGAGCAAACTGGGATTTACACCCAGACAAACTTTTGAATATAGGACACTTGCTTGGGCAATTATTTTTTTTCTCTCCTTGCCACAAGCCACATGGGGCTATGACCCCATCCCTCAGAGAGGGGGTGCATTCTCTGGCCAACCCCCCAGCTCTGCCTGCTCCCGTGAGGTTCCCCCATGGATTCCCCAGCCACAGTAGGGCCAGGTGAGAAGGTGTCGACAGTCCCTCACCACCCGATACTTCATATTTGGTGGCGGGGGTCAGACATCACCGGAGCAGTCAGGCCATCATGGGTCTGTGGAGCCCCAGCCATTTTCCTTGTTCTCCCTTCCCTCTCTCTGACATAACCACGTCGGCTTCCAAGCCACTGCTAGAGGACAGTCAGCGAGCAGGATGACTAATCCCTTTCTCAGGAGAGAGGAGAGTATTCCTCCAGATGTTCAATCCTCTCTCCCCCCGCTGACCCCCAGCGACCCATGCTCATTCCCGAACCTGGGTCACCGGTATAATGCGAGGTGTGGCATCCAGCACCTCAACCCTCAGTGCCACCGGGCCAGCCTTGGGCAATTATTTTTAAGTGGATCCACATTAATTACTAAATGTATAAGTAAACAGCCTTAAAATTTTTAAATCAATTAAAAATTCTAAATGAAGAATCAAAGAGTTCCTGGAATGCATATTTGTAAAAAAAGGTATGATTAAGTTTTTTTGCTGACTAATGAGTATTGCTGATTTAATGTGTAATATATGGAAGAGTATTTCTTCTTAGAGAGAGAGAGTGGCATTTCAGTCATTCAATACCATCAAAGGGCTATCAGAAATGGGCAATATACAGTACTGTAATTTTGTTGACATCAGATCAATAGTATGATGGGATGGAATATTCAGAGAGTTCCATACATTACAAAACAAACAAACAGACAAACAAAAAACAGCTAATACATCATCAGAAACAAGCCTGTAATTCCTTCATAGAAGGCTTGGAACACCATATACCATGGGAACAATAATTGTAAAATGTGTAAATAAACTGTCTTAGAAATGTTTGAATGAATTAAAACATCCCAACCACAAAATGTAAGAATGATAGGAATACATTACTTCTAAAATAAAGGTAGAATTATTTTTTTCTTGGTTAACTGGTAGTGCTGACATAATATGTATAATACTATAGTTAAAGAAGGATATGGTGTTTGGCCTTTTTCTGCAGTTTCCTCAAAAGTGAACATAAGCAACTATTTTTTACTGAAGGTCTAGACTGGTAGTGATGGTCTGTTATAGTGAATACATTACTTATTTGTTTTGCATATGGTCTGGATTACCAGCTGGATATGCACAACAAAATATAATAAAAATGACTGTCTGTGTTGGATCTGTGTGTTCCAAAACCTACCACACAAATCAAAGTTCTCTTGTAACAAAACACTAAACATTTGGTGGCCTTTTCTTTTTAACTCAGTTATTTTGATGTTATTCTCAGAACAAATATAATTTGAAAAAAATCATTTTACCTCCACTTGTCTGACATTCTCATAAATCGTCATTCTAGCATGAAGCATATCAAAAAAGTTCCATCATACTGCATTTTTTTTAATGGGATCACTTTCTCTATTATTATTTCAGGTAAAATTACATTGAAAATGAATAGATACTTGTATGGACTTTCTTACGTGGAAGTAGATTTTGTTCTGGTAAAGTGATTAAGTAGTAACCCAAGGGACAAGGGAATGGGGGAGAAAGTCAAAGAGTATAACGATTGCCTCTCGGCTTCCTTAGTTAAAAGATGCATTGTCACGCTTCTGTGTAAGGCTTAGCCAGTGTATGAAACATCACATTATTCTTAGACTTGGAGTAATTCCATAGAAAAATGATACAAAACATTGGCAAACCTTCTTGCATGGGGGACATGTGATATGATTGTAAATACTACCGTTGTCGTTTTTTTTCATGTAGAGTTATGATATTTGTTGTTTATAAGCTTAACATTCAAGCTGATTTCCATTTAAATCAAAAGAGATGTGCACAAAAACTATTCAAAACAGATACAAACATTAAAAAATTAAACATCTACAGTATACATGATTACTGAGAAATGTGCAAGGCTAATAAATGAACCTCAGGTGCAAACAGCCTGGTTAACTTTAGGTTTCTTTGTTTTGTTTATAAAATATTATTTGGGCTTTCTGATTATACAACTATGGTACCACAACTGAAAAAAAACCTTTTCCAGTCATAGTGCAGAAGTACAGATCAAAATGAAAGATTTGGAAATGTTCCCATCACTGTTACCATAACTAAATTAAGCTTTCTATCAATCCATTCCATTGTACACCAGTAAATAAGTAAAATAGCCTTGGCATTCAACTATCCTAAATAAAAAACACAGGAAAAATAAGCAAGGAAATTCTTTCCACTAGCCAGTTTCCAGAATACAACTGTTCTCCTGTGCAAGGAGCTATAACCAGCCAACTAAAATATCACTGTTCCACTAGGATATGGCTAGCCAAACAGAAAGCGCAATGAATCTGCAGCTGATGAATTTAAGGATTTCTCCTTGCAATCCCCTGTGTCAGAAATTATTATAGAGACTTTTTTGTAGTTTACGACTTTCCTAAGACTTGGTTCTTTAGTGTTGTGTAAATGACAAATGGCAAGAAAAAAAACTTGGCTTAAGTGAATAAAGTATTTTAAAGGTTCATTGCTACTACTAATAGGTTTAAAGTAGCTTCTTGTTGTAGAAAAATAAGGGCTTTAAAGTTAAATAACATAAAACTGTCATGGCTATAATTAACAAACTGGATAAATCAAGTTTATAACATGTTATATGACATGTACAGCTTGGGATAAAGAAAGTGACTTTAAGAAGTTACAGCAAAACTTACTGAGGTGCATTTAAGACCTCTGATTACTGAAAGTTATTTTAGATCACAGCACTTGTATTAATATGACCCTTTGTATGACATGAAGGCCCTGAGAGTCCATTATAAGGACTATCAGAGAGCATCATAACTGAAAAAGGCAGAAGCCCTGTCATTAAAGATGGCTTCTGGAAAGAACAGGCCAATAGCTTAACACTTCCACACTAAGGGCAGCTTGATTTGTCCCCTCTGTCTATAGTCTGAAAAGGTTGTTTTAGCAGAAACCTGTCAAGAGTTTAGCTGGTTCTTCCTGGACAAAATGTCTTCCATTAGGGCTGGGATGTCTTTAGGTGGGCTCTTATGGGTCAGCAGTATCATGCTCAAGAGGGTTATTGGCTCTCCGTTGCCATGGATTGAGTTTAGTTGCCTTGGTGGTGCAGCTGGTGGTGCAACTGGAAAGGAATTTCAGGTGACCTGGGTTCAAATCCCAGCTAAGGCACTTATTTCTTTCCTGTTATGTTTGTTTGGGTTCCATGTATGTGCACACTGCACCCTTGTTTATGAAAATGTAATTATTTGTGCAGCACCAGGTTGTGCATTACAGTCAGTGTAAGGTGCTTCTGGGAGTCTCAGATTTCCAGTTGCCTTGGTGGCACAGCTGGTAGCACAACCAGAATGGAATTCTGGGTGGTTGAGTCCAAATCCCAGCTAAAGCCCTTATTTATTTCTCTCTTCTGTTTGTTTGGGGACCATATATATGTACACCACATCCTTGTCTATGAAAATGTAATTATATATGCAACACTAGGTTGTGTATTAGAGAAAGAGTAAGTTACTTCTGGGAGTCCTTGGTTCCTGGTTTCCTTGGTGGCACAGCTGGTAGCACAACCAGAACAGTATTCTGACAACCAGAGCAGTATTGTGTGTGGCCTGTGTTCAAATCCCAGCTAAGACACATTTCTTTCTCTTCTGTTTGCTTGGATTCCATATATGTGTACATCTCACTCTTGTCAATGAAAATGTCATTATTTGTTCAGCACCAGGCTGTGCATTAGAATAACAGTAAGGTGCTTCTGGGAGTCCCAGGTTTCCTGTTGCCTTTGTGGCCCAGCTGGTAGCACAATGGAATAGTATTCTGGGTGGCCTGGGTTCCAGTCCCAGCTAATGCACTTATTTCTTTCTCTCTTCTGTCTATTTGAATTCCATACTTGTGCACACTGCACACTTGCAAATGAAAATGTAATAATATGTGCTACATCAGGCTGTGCATTAGAGAAAGAGTAAGGTGCTTCTGGGAGTCCCAGAATACCAGCTGCCTTTGTAGCACAGCTGGTAGCACAACTGGAATGGAATTCTTGGCAGCCTGGGTTCAAATCCTTAGTAAGGCACTTATTTCTTTTTCTCTTCTGTTTGTTCAGGTTCCAAACTTATAAATACAAATTCTGATAAATAAGAAACAACTGTACATAGACCTGTGTCAATCAAATAATTAACTGGCTACTGTATGCACATTAGCAAATATATCATTTTAAGATAGGGCTTACTAGATTCCTCTGGTGGACCACTTTGTCTCTGCTCCCCTGCCCTGAAACTTGGGTGTCCAGAAGTTGGCAGGTACCCGTGGGAAGGGTACAGGAAACCTAAGAAGTTGATCAGCTGTCAAGAGGATGGGGGAACTGCAAGACTAGACAAATGGGATGAGTGGGACAGAGCATGCAGCCAAGGGGGTAGGGGATTGTCTAGTACAGGTGTGCAGATACCTTACTTCAAATATTTGCTGAGCATTTGTATTTAGGTGTTCCAATTATGTGTTATTCATGCTTCGTTATTCATTATTCAGCCAGTGCAACTGGCTGTGAGACTACACAATCTCCTGAGACTTCCTGTTCAATCAGAGGTCACTTTGGAAGCTCTCTGACACAGGTCATGTGACCCCAGCACACACAGAAGCTTCAGGCAGGAGAGACAGATGATTTCAGCTGCTGCAGAAAAATAATTTTCTTTCATCCACTTGTTAAAACTAGACAAAAATCATAAATCTTGACATTTTTTATTCCATTCTAAATCCCAAGCTACAGAGGGTAATTTTTCTCACACTTTTGTGTGTGAAATAATGTTCAGTGTTTCTCAGGAGAACTGATTGTAGTGTTTTTTCCCTAAATACAAGGCCTGTTTCTGCTCTGCAAGCAAAAACAGTTACAGTCACAGCCTTGCTGATAGGCCTAATAGTGGCCACTAATTCAGTCAGCAGTTGCAAATTGCACAAAGCCAAAAATACAGAACATTTCTAATATCATGTTGTTAAATTCCAAAGTTTCACCAACAGGTCATGTTTAGTGAAATGTTTTTGCTGCTGTCTCATTTTGCTATCCCTTTCTTACTTGTAATAGTTTATCACACAAATAAAAAGGCTGCCTTCTTTTATGTTTCTTTTTTTTACATCCTTTTTATTTAATTTTCAAGGAGAACCCAAGACAAGGACTCACAGACATGTTTTCTAAAGTACCGTGCTGGTCTCCTTGAAGGGATCCCCAACCCACTAGGAGACCAACATGGTGCAGTCAAAATGTTCTGGCTGTGTGGCAGCCCCAATGGGCCAGTTTCAGGATGAGCAGAGCTGGGTGGGTGTTGTGTGGTGTAATGGGCATCTGACAAAAGAAAACCTACCTGTTGTCTCAGTGATGGTTCATAGAGCCTGAACAGGGTATATCCCATTCCCTGTCTGATTACAGGGCAGGGTATATCCCTGTCTGTTTTGAGGGTACATCTCTATTTGCTTACAGGGTATATCCCTGGAGGACAACATGAGAGGAAAATGAAATAACAAAAAACAAACAATGTTTTGGTTTCTAAAATGAATAGAAAAAGCCAGTCTCATAGCACTGCAGTACTGTTGTATGCCGTCTCTACAGCAACAACTGTACAGTGATGTGGTCGATACTGACAACAGACACATCACTGTAAAGTCCGCTCGGGACCCCGGCACTCTTTCCCAACATTCTGAACCCCATCCCCGAATCTGCTCCATCTTGTAATTGATAACTGTAAATTGGGGGGTGTGGCGGTGCAGCCCTCGCCACAAAAAAAGCTTTGTTCCCCAAGTCATCATGCCGACCGCAATTGCAGTCGACACAGTGGTGTCGCGGAAATGTCATGTCAACAACAAATTGTCAATGCAGTGTCATGGATCCCAGTACCATCAGTACTGCTGCCTACTCTGATGAAACGAGTTTTCGAATGACCCTTAATCACTCAGGGGCCAGCTGGGGAAGAGAGGGCTGAGCATCCCATGGATGGCTCTTCTCTCGGGAAGTGGAGGCACAGACAGTGTCCCTCCTCTGGGACTGCCACGGTGCCCTAGAGCAAGCTGGGCACCAGGTGGTGGAAGCGGAGCAAAGTGGATGTGCGAAGAAAGAAAATGAAATAACAGGATTTTAAAAAAGCAATAAAAGCAGGCAGCCTTTGTATTTGTGAGATAAATAATTGCAAGCAATATAGAGTTAGGAAAATAATAATAGCAGAAAAAAACTGGCCCCAAAACAAGCTGTATCTGAAAAACATTGGGGGTGATGTGGGAAATGGGAAGCAAAGAAGATTTTGAGAATGTTGCTTTTTTGTAGTTTTTATGCAAAAGTGGAGGGCTGAGTGGTGGCACACTGTGCAATGCACCCAGTTTCACAACCTCATTATTATGAAGTCATAACATGAGAAACACGTTAATAGCACTCACAGAGTTTTGCTTTGCCTTGGGACTATTGCAGCTACTGTATGTGCTTGTTCAGCATCCTTGCTGTTTGTAAGATACATGATAATAACATATTAAAACAACAAGAAGAGAAGTTATTTCTGGTTCAGAAAAAAGTTAATTCATTAAATTATATTATAATGAATGTGTGAGCATTAAATACTGTAGGAAAAAAGCACAAGTGAAACATATGCAGGTTAACTTCATGAATAGAAACAGTCAGTAAAAGCTGACTTGAGAAACTATATTTCTAGTTTTATGGAGGCAATTCACATTTGTACCCAGGTAATGGCAAGCTAAATTTGAAGAAAATAAGCTGTTGAATGTCTTTAGGGTCTAATGTTGAACGATGAGGTGCAGCAACTTCACCAGCCATGCTAAACATCCACTGGGATGGCACACTTGTAGGGGAGCAACTGATGTGCCTCATAGCCATTTGCGTCAAATGAGATCTCCTGTGCCATGTAGCCTAATGATTAAACCAGAAATGGCTCAAAAGACTTTTCAAAATAGCAGTTAAAGATATTTTCCACAGAAAAAGGCTGTGACTGTGTCCTCTTCTGATGCTGTTGATGTAAGGATGTGCTGAGAAGTAACCACTCACTCCCAACAGGGCTACTTTCAGTGACAGGTATTTCTCGCCCATCTCCACCAATGGAACCAGACCTGCCAGATGGAATTCCCTTTCTTTCATGACCTTCTGCACCAGCTCACAGTGTCACCAGTCTTTGCATGGAACCAGTCAGCTCATCATACAACTCTTGTCAAAAATGAACCACTCTGTGGCTATCCAAAGCCATGTGAAGGATCTCACATTTGAACTGGGGTCCAGCATGGTTACAAAAATGTGGCTGCAACTATCAAGCACTTTTGCAAACCTTGCATCCAGTTCTGCTTGCAGCTGCTCAACAAGCACAGCTGCCCCTGTAGGAATCTCCCTGTTTTCCTATACATATCTCGCCATGGATGCTTTCAGTACATGTACTGCTGTGATCACCTGACTCAGAGTGGTAGAGGATGCACTTAGATTACAGGTGCTCCTCTCAAATTGCACAAGTACTCTCATCATGGCAACAACTAGAGACCATTCCTGGAGGCCTAGGACTCCCCCAATTTCATACTCCATTGCCAAGTCATGAAGTGCACACTTCTGTTCTGGCAGTCTAAACATCATCAGGTATGATGCATTCCATGTGGTAGTGACATCCTGTATCAAACAATGTTGAACCAGACAAAGGCATTGTTGCACTTCTTTTAGTTGGTTAGTTGCCATTACAGAGTGATGAAAATGAGCACAGATGGAGTGTGCTCTGGAGACATTCTTTTTTTTTTTCAATTCAAACTTTATTAATTTTCCATTACCAAGAGCAAATCATGACAATGGATAAAATGTCCATATGCAGCAGGTATGGAGTATGAAGTGATTCACTCTCCCCCCACCCTCCCATCCACCCTACCCCACTCCCACCCCGAACAACCCAGCGCCATTTTACATCTCTAGCACTATCCCTATGAATGTAACCTATTAATGCTTAACCTTGAAGTGCATAGAAAGCCTGTAGTGGTCCCCAGATGTTATCGAACTTCTTAAGTTTTTTAGATAAACTGGCAATAGTCCTTTCAGTTCTCAGATTTGCAAGTAACTCCTAAAGCCATTCAACATATGTTGGCACCTCCTTATCCCTCCAATGTCTTAAAACCACCTTTTTAACTGACATCGACATCAGGGCTATATAATACTTCCTGTTCACCACCGAGATGGAGGAAAAATCTCCAAGGAGGCAAATTTCCGGGGTGAAGAGGTCTGAGAGCCCCAACAGAGGGTCAACACACTGTTTGATAGTAGTCCAGAGTGGAGCAATTTTAGAACAGTTCCAGAAAATATGAAGAAGATCTCCTTCTTGAGATTGATATCTTGTACAAAGGGGGGAGGACACAAGACCAAGCCTAGCAAGTTTCTGCGGTGAGTAGTAGATATCATGCAGAATCTTAAACTGCATTAGCCTAAGTCTGTCCTGCTTAAGGAATTTATGGCAGTTCTGCCACAGGAGACACCACTCCAAATCTTTACCCTGAAAGAGAGAGGCCCAAAAGGAAACGGGAGCATAATTATCAGGGTAGGCCCAGGTGAACTATATATTTTGGAAACGGCATGAGGCAGACCTGCCAACTCCATTAAGGTGCTCTGAAAATTGAAATTAGGAGGTGGGGGGGGGGTCGAGCCCTTTACCTTAACCAAAAGGTGACAAAACTGGAAAACTTTAAAAATATTTGCACGCGGTATCGAGAACTTACAATAATATCAGCTGAAGAATACCATTGACTATTAGGTGACACAAACTCCTCTAAACAGCAGTTTCATATCTGAGAAAGCCATGTGGCTGGGAGGGCCTTACCCTCTAATAAGAAATTGGGACTGCCTATTACAGGTTTTGATAAATCCTTGAGATTCATACATCTTAGAAATGCACACAACAGAGTATGAACCCTGATAGAGACAGCTATAGGGGAACTCCATAGAGACTTTGGTAGAGAACCAATTTTGGTATATAACAACGCAGCGGAGGAAAGACTGTGTTTTTTAATGGAAGCAGATTCGACAGCTAACCAAGTTGGGATATATATAGCAACCGTGGAGAGCTGCTCCATGGTCTGCCATCTGAGATATTTATTTGCCTGGCTGGCCCAACAGTATAGCCCGATATGGGGAAGTCTTAAACCTCCTTTGGTCTTCGGGGCCGCTAACTTATGAAATGCCGTACTGGCCTTCTTATCCCCCCATATAAAAGCGGAAATCATACCATGTACCTTTTTGACCCAGGACAAGGGAAGCCATACGTTCAACATGTTGAGGGGGTAGAACAGACAAGGAAAAACATTCATTTTTATTAAATTTATTCTGCCCCATAGAGAGAGAGGGAGTAGAGCCCACCTACGAAGTTCAAGATCTACTTTATGTACTAATGCATCAATATTTAACTGTCTGAGCCACGTAGTGCTCCTTGCTAAAAGAAGCCCAAGGTATTTAAATATAATCAGACTTCCAGGTGAGTCCAAACGCAGTAATATCCTGCTTACAGACCCTATGATTAAGAGGAAAAACTACCATCTTTCCTACATTAAGTTTATAATTTGAAACCTTACTGAAATCGTCTATAAGCTTTAAGATAGCAGGAATAGATGTGAGTGGATGCCATATCTGTAACAATAAGTCATCTGCATAGGCCGCCACTTTAACCATCTGTTCCCCGAGAGAGATACCCGATATACCCTGGGCTCCTGATAACCTTCTGATAAGCGGCTCTAAATAAATATTAAAGAGAAGAGGAGATGAGGGACACCCCTGTCTAGTCTCAACATATAGTCTAAGGGGGTTAGAAATAACCCCATTACATGAGATTCTGGCAAATGGAACTTATATAGAGAACTCATCCAATTCCGGAATTCCCTAGGGAAACCGAAGGCTTCCATCATAACAAATAGGTACTCCCAGTGGACTCTGTCAAATGCCTTCTTGGCATCTAACCAGATCAAGACCATTGGATGAGGAGCATCCTTGCATGCCAAGAAGACGTGGGACCTGGTCCTCAGATGGTCAACCGATGATCTCCCTTTCATGAAACCAACCTGTTCAGCCCCAATAAGAGAATGAAGTACTACCTCCACACGGTCAGCTAGTAATTTTGCCAGGATTTTAATATCTTGGTTAAGTAGGGATATCAGCCTGTAGCTTGTCACCTGATCCGGTGGTCTGTCCGGATTGGGCAACAGAACTATTAAGTCCTCAAAAAGAGAGGGATCAGACACCTTACCCGAGAGAATAGCCTGGAAAAGCGGCAGCAGGATGGGAATAAGCTGCTTTGAGAAAGCTTTATAGAAATTGGAAGTAAACCCATCAGGGCCCAGAGATTTGTTGGATGGGAGAGATTTAATTACTCTTTCGATTTCACCTTCAGAGATGGGAGACTCCAGAATTGTTTGCTGGGATTGTGTAAGGGTTGGCAACTGTAAATCACTCAGATATTCATAAAGTCTTTCCTTAGATGGGGAATTAACCATAGGACCATATAAATCCCGGAAGTACTTTGTAAACTCCTCCGCTATCTCTGGGGGCGAGACCTTAAGAGAATTATCACTAAGAGAGTGGATAGCAGGAATGGGTCTGGTGGATTCCTGTTGCTTAATACGTAATGCTAGCATTTTACCCACCTTCTCGCCCTGATCAGTATATACCGCATTTGTTTTCAAAATTGCATATTCGACTTGTTCCGTTAACATTGCTAAGTAGGCTTCTCTCAGTTTCGTTAAATCTTGTTTGAATGCCTCAGAGGATGAAGGAGAAAGAACAATCTCCATACTCCTAATTTGGGAGAGAAGGTTAGGAATCTGAGATGCCCTCTCTCGCTTCCTTTTTGATGTTAAACCAATTATAATCCCCCTTAGATATGCCTTACAGGCACCCCATATCATGTCCTGCTTCCCCATAGAGTTAGAATTAGAAGCAATAAACTGCTCTATTTGGGATGCTAGGTATTGAACCGTCTTCGGCTCTTTCAGGATTTGGTTATTCAGCTTCCATCTGCCCCCTTTATTTGGCAACGAGGCCAAGGTTATTAGGCAGGTGACCACAGAGTGATCCGAAGGGGGTCCTGAAACGATGCTAGAACATATAACCCCTGGTAACAGGCTTTGAGAGATGATGATATAATCAATCCTAGAGGAGGTTGCGTGCACTGGAGAAACAAAAGTGTATTCCCTTACATTGGGATGCAATACGCGCCAGATATCGCAAAGACCAATGGAGTCCATCAGGTCCCTAAAGGCTCTTTGTGCCAGGGAAAGACCTTGACGAGATTGACCTGACCTGTCAAGGGCCTGATCAAAAACAAGATTGAAATCACCCCCTATGACCATGGGAGTGTCCAAAAAGGGAGTTAGGACTTTAATTATCTGGGCAAAAAAGCTAGAGGAATCTACATTGGGGCCGTAAATAGCACCCAGGAGAATGCCCAAGGTATGAAATCTACCTTTTACAAACAGGAATCTGCCTGAAGGGTCAGATATAACCTGAAGAGGTTTGAACGGAACTGACCTATGTAGGAGGATCATGACCCCTTTACTATGGGTCATTCCTTCCGCTGCAAACATCTGCCCAATTTGTTGCCGTCTCATCTTTTCAGCCTCCCCCATGAGCAAATGCGTCTCTTGCAAAAACACAATTTCTGCCTTTAAATGGCTTATGTGCTTCAGTATTTTATACTGCTTGGTATTGTGCCTCACCCCCTTAACATTCCAACTAATAACTTGAATGTTTCTAGCCATCATTCATGTTGCCAGCTCAGGATCCTCTAAAACACACATATATATGCATACTCCATCTATAGTGCTCCAAACATAGTATGCGCTGGGTTGTTCTACCCTTCCCCCAATTCTGCCCCCATTAAATCCATTCCCCCAGCCACCCCCCCCATGATCCCCCAACCCAAAACACCCTGTAGACCCTAACCCCTCCCATATTTTACATGGTACATGATGTCCAGCAGACTGGAAAGTGCCTCTCCCCAACCACCCGCCCTCACAAAGCAGGAAATCAGGAACAAAATGGCCCCTTGATACTCAGAACATTTCAGTAGAATAGCTTATTCTCAGCATTACTATCCTGACAATACCCCCAGATGATCCCGGGGGTTGGCTATACCAGCCCTTTAGAAAAAACAATTCTCCCTATAGTGATCCCCCGAGCCATAGAACCACACGACCCATAGAGCATGAGGGCTAAAACCCAAAGGTATTATATGTGAGGATTAATCTCAGATGCCCTCTTGCAGTGTGGCCTCATAATATCAGTGCTTAAAGACTGAGAGCAGACAGTCTATGGCTACCTGCTGTGAAATAGGGGAGAACTGAAAGGCCCAAAGTCGCTGCCCAGAGCATATATTAAATCAGAACCAGTGGCCATCACAATGAGAAAGAGAAATTTAAAAAAACAACAAAAAAGGGGGAGAAAAAGGAAAAAACCGGAGTCCTCCAGAGACAGTACTTAGACAGGGTTATAAAGAGGGAGCACACCAAAACCCAGTGAGAGCGAGCAAAACCCTGCCATTTTCATCTATCCTTAAATGCGGGATCTCCCTTAATATACAGATTATCCTTGTTCATTGCCCATTAATAGAAGGGAGCATGAGAAGGAGTGAAATCTGAGAACAATAAAAAAGGAGTAAGCCATGTTAACAAGGCCAGGGAGAGACCGCAAATGCCAGAAAGGTCTCATAATAAAATCTGAAAAAGAAAAGCATTGCCCCCCCAATTGCCATGAGATTGGGTCAACACTCCTGAGAAACAGAGGCACCAGGACTAGCAAAATGGGATTTAGCATAAGAACCATGCTCATATGCTCATTACATGAAACTGAGAAAACACAAATGAGCCTGTTAACACCTAGCTTGTGAATCACAATTGAGACAGAAATAAACCGAAATGAGAAATAAGTGTCCACAACGTATCAAAAAGTCCTGAAGATGAAAACCAGATCGGGAATAGAATGTCTATGTTGCATCAGAAGGAGGACCCCACTTGAGAACTGTAATGGAGAGATAAACAACCAGGTATACAGTATATCCGTGGCCTGGCCCCAAAAGTATTGCAGCCAAATATGATTTATTGCAGATAGGCAGCTCCACCAGATGGAAATTCGGTGTGTCTTTCTACGCCAGATCCTCTCTCATATAGGCTTGAATAGATCAGGGAATGCTTCTTTGAGCCCAGTAGATGCCGTCTCCACCTCTTCATAGGTCACCCACAAGCCATTTATGCAAATTTGAAGCCTTGCAGGAAAACCCATGTGGAACTTAATTCCTGCGGCGATCAGCTTGAGGACCACTTTATGAAATGTAGCTCTTTTCTGGCGTACAGATAAGGGCAGATCTTGTGCCACCCTCAGCTTTTTACCTTCCCATTGTAAATCTTGCACCTCTTTAACCTTGCATAGGAAGTGTTGTCACTCCTGAAAATTCAGAAAAAGAAATATGAATGCCCTAGGAGGGGATCCAACCAAGGAAGTGGGGGCATAGTGTCGTGAGCCCTTTCTATGATATAGCTTGCACCGAAAGGAGAAGGGCCTGCCACCTTTTCCACAAACTTTTTGGTACACTTGACGGGATCTGAGCCCTCTTCACCCTCTGGCAAGCCAATTATTACTGCTTTGTAACAGCAACTACGCCCTTCCAGATCTTCAACCTTATTCTCCATTTTCACTAGCCTTTGCCTCAGGGCCACCAACTCCAGATCAGCTTTATCTTGCTTCTTTTCAACGGATCGTATACATACTTCATTGCCAGCAGTTTTCTTAGAAAGCTACTCCAGGGTATTAGAAATGCTTTTAATTTCCCCTGCCATATTCTGCATTTCGGCCTTAAAAGGCTGAAACTCCTCTAGAAACCTCTAGAGGGTAAGAAGGTCACTATCAGGACACTCAATGGTAACAGGCAGCGAGGGTTGCGAGGGGGAGGCCCTGGCTTTCTTAGAGGCCTTCTCGGGTGTAGTAGGAGGTGTGTGCTTTGGAGTGATTTTCGGCATCTCCTCATCCATCGATACCCCACAAACAGAACCGTAGTGCTCAGAAAGGCTGTAGATTAATAATCTTCTGTAGAAATTACTGAAAAGCAGGATTTTGAAGGGCAAATAATGGGCAGTAGGTCGGAGCGGGTAGAGAAGCGTCTTACCTAGCGCACCGCATCACATGACTCCTCACTCTGGAGACATTCTTGTTAGCCTCAGTACTGTGACATAGCACAGATGTGACCACAAGATTCAAGGTGTGGACAAAGCAACAAATGCTGACAAAATTTCCATCAGCAATTACTTTCACCATATTTGCCCCACTATCCATGAGGGAAAAAAACACCATATAGATTAGTACCAACTGTCCATGACTGCAGCATGTCTTGAATGAATGCCAGGATGTTTGGTGACGTGTGGTCTTTCTCCATCAACTCAACATTTAGAAGACCAGATCTGGAATGACTGCCAGGTTGTGGAAGGCTGAAGGAAGAGCCCATGACACAGGGAGAGAAGGAGGAGTCCGCAACAAGAGACCTATGGTTTTGCACATGTCACCCCTAGGCAGCTTTATTGCAAGGGCTATTACCCCTGTCTGTCTTTCTAACAACAGTTTGAGGGGCCTGTGTTCCAAATTAGCAAGTACCGGGGTACCCCCACCCTCAGTAAACACAATGGATTGGTAAATCCACCCAGAGTATTGTCTGCGTAGGTATCTATCTAGACTGGTACAGCCCTCTGGGAAACTATAACCACCGACAATCCTACCTAGTGACCAAGCACCTGTGAACTGACGATTACCATTAGCAACATTCAATAGACGGTTTGCAACAGGCATTAATAATATGCTCACACACCTTGCATTTACCAACAGGGTTTGGTCTTCTGACAAACACCCTGGAACCCCCTGTAAAACAATATTAAATGCAAGCATATACCTTCCAATGCCTTTACTCAGGTCCCAGTAAGTTTAAACCAAACAAAGATATGCTCACAAGCCAGCTTAACAGTAAACAGCAAATCTGGTTTATTAAGGGGATGTGAACAAGAAGGGGGGCGTGAATTTAAGCAAATGATTACTGTCTGGCTTGTAGCAGGTTACTTTGCATGCAATCAATTTAGTCCCTTTGTTAAACAGCCTCGCAACTACTGGGTACCCAGGATGTAATGCTGGCTGGTCAGAATCAGTGCCCGGGGTTGCCGGCATTGCAGGTGTTGTTGGGGCCCTTGATGGAGAAACCATTAACACTAGTAATGCAAAGCAAATCAACTGTATCCATGGCCAGATGGCCTAGTCTATTGAAACACCTGAACACTGGCTGAATACGATCAGGTGGTACCATGCATAACTAAACACATTTGTTGTAGGGAGCTACCCAGGATTTACTCACTGTTCCCAATGAATTGATAAAGGCCTGGTGAAATGAAGACCGATGGCTTGGAGTTGCCTTGCAGGGGGAAACTGGGCTGACATGACTCACCTCTGCTTCACAGCCTTTCCCTCTAGGTGGCCGCCACCTGCATTGATATGTTGTCTAGGGGCTGAATCCCCAGGATGGGTCTGTCACGGGAAAACTGTCTCTGGAACAGGAACATGTGGCATGGGCCAAATTAGCAATGGCCCACTTCATGAAAATGTCTCTGGAAGCGTTCAGTTCTTCTGCTGGTGACACCTCCAGCTGGCAGGTAAGTTTACTGCTGCATGAAACTGGCTCCTTTTTATCAAACAGGAGTCCCTGGATAACTATCTCCTCACACACAGCAGGCCTCAGCACTTTTACCTGAAAAAACTCTAGACTCTCTAGTTTCTTCTCTTGCAGTTCTGTCCCCAGTTGCAATCTCAGTTGCATTGCTGAGCAAGCCTCTTAGTCTGCAGAAAGGCAGTATTCTTGAATGCGATACCCTCTTGGGATCAGAGAGAATCTCAGGAGACTATTGCAGGCCTTTCCTACATAGGTCACCACAGAGCTTAGATGGTCCTCCCTGTTCAAATGCTCTAGCTGTACTCTCCCCAGTTTGAAAACAGTTTTTGGACTTGTCCTGTTTTCCTGCAATCTGGTTGGCTAAGGAAGCTGTCAGCCACAGTCTTATGTTCCCATTGGTTCTTTTAGGCACCAAACACTAGAGTTCACAGTTTCTCTCACAAGGCACCTGAGCTAAGGACCCCTCAATGTCCCCTGTGTCCTAATTGGTCCAAACTGGGAAGTTCTGGTCCAAAACATGGCTGCTCCCATTGGGAAATGCATACTGCACAGAAGGCAGGTTAAACAACTTGCTCTATCTCTAAAACAGTAAGGAATTAAAAGTAAATATTTACAATACCATGTAGGGTGCCCTCTGCTTTGTTAGCGACAGCAGATGGAGCAGATCACGGAAGTGCCTGGTTGGTCGTGAGCTCCGGAACACTCTGACCCAGCCCAGACCATTTACAGTATACACAGTGACTGTGACAGTCAAAGGGATAGCACGGCACTCTCACACAAATCAACAGAAGGACACTGACAACCATGGATTTATCATCTCTGCAGGATGCCTGCCTGGCAGTGGGCATCAGCGGTGCCCAGGGAGGCACCCAAAGTAAGCCCCCAATTTAGGGGGGGATTACACACAGACCAGTTTGCAGTCAAGGAGAGATATGTATGCATGGAGTTTGTACTGCTCCAGATGTTTGAGATGCAGTGGAAAACTCCACCCAGGGCCTCAGAAAGTAGTGTGGAAATTGCCATTCTCATACCCTCATATGTATTTGATACTACAGAGCATGAAAATGTGGAATGTGATAGGAGCTGGTACCATGGCTGCAAATGCTGCAGAAGTCTGAGAAAGCCAGTGTCTTCCATAATTGAAAAGGGCTGCAGTTCCAACACCATGATTTCACCAAAGACCTGTATGATATGCTGAGATGTTGGATGGCATGACTGGTATTTAGTTCTGGCCTGGAATGTTTCCACTATTGACACTGACCTTGGATGGTTGGAATATTCCATGTTTGCCAGATGATGTGCAAATAGAAGGGGAATGGTACTTGGGAGAAGTCCTTGTGGGGCATGGAGGAGTCTTTGGTGTTGAAAGAGGTGGAGTGGTAGCAGCAGGTGCAGCAGCACCTGCAGCAGCATTCTTTTCAGAGGCAAAACATTATTTGGCATTGCCAAGTGCCACCAGCACCAGTGCTTACATTATCACCATGATATGGGTCTGATGGAACCACAGGCACAGACCCTGACACTTTAAAAACCTGGAGCTGCTTTACCTTTAGGTGGTTCACTAAGGAGATGGTTGTTAAATTTGCCAGAGATTCCTCCTGCTGATAGTCTTACTGCACAGTGTGCACATTGCCATTCTGTTCTTATTGCTCCTGACACCACTCATGTGTCTAGTGTCAGCAGTACCATTGCTACTCCTTTTCCTCCCAGTAGCCTTTCTTGTTTGGGCCTGCATCTGTGGGTTTTTCCCTAGCACCACTGGTGCCCCTGCACCTGCTCTACTTCACTATTCAGGCTAGGGGGAACCTGATGAACAAATGGCTGAAGGGTAGCTTGCTGAGTTTTTTGGGGGGAGGAGGAGCCATTATGGCTCTCATGGCACTCCCCATCCTCTGCCTCATCATCAAAACTGCTTAGTTTAGCCTCCTCAGATGATGTATCAGTTTGCAAATCTCCCCGGATGAGTGCACTTCCTCCTCATCTGCACTGACAAGTTCAACAGTAGAAGAGATAGGCCAAGAAACAAGAGGTGTCACAGTAGGAGTAGACATGGTACTGCAAATAGTTGTGGAACTGGATGGCGCCACAGAGGTAGTAGTGGCCAGTGCCACCATGGTAGTACTGGTGATCACCACAGTTACAGTGCCAAGTGTGGTGTGGGTCAAAGTGACAGGAGTGGTCTCAGTCACGTGACAGGAGTGGTCTCAATCACAGTGGCAGCAGTGGCTGGCAGGACCACTGTTGCAGCAGATGTTTGGATACTAGTAGTCTCAGTGGATGGGCAGTGGTGGTTATCAAAGAGGAAGTCCTCAACTTGGTGGTACTGGTGGCAGTGGCAAGGGATGAAGAGGACACATTCACATTGGTAGTATCACTGGCAGTTAATGACAATGTCCTCCTAGCAGCACTGCAAGTACTTTGAATGCTACTTTTACCTTTTTCCTTTGTGTCAGCTGATACCATACAGGTGGAGACTGCAGGCTTTCATGGAGTAAAACATAATTTTGTACGGTGAATGTGTCCTGAGCATTGCTCTGCAGTATGCTCACCCTCTCCAGCTGCTTGCTGCTCTACACCTGCTGTGGCGTTGCTAGGGCTGCTGGACCAAGCTACATTTTCTAATACTACATACTTTGTCTGCCATGGTTGTATTCCTCACAGGAAGATGTATTAAATTTCAATCATATTATTAAAAAAATATAGTCACTCAAGCCACTGCAGCAATGTTGAGCTGACAAGTCTCACTATCAACAACTAATAGCCAAGCCTGATTTTTCTCAGAAAAAAATAATTTTTTAAATCTTTTCTTGGGCACACATTCACAAACTTAGAAAAATGTCTTGCGTGTCCAGTCATGCACACACAGAGACCAGAAAAGCAGCAAACAGAAGTGGTGGGAGTCAGCAAGCTAGTCCCAACCTACCAGCTACGGTGCACTTGCACTTGCTGAAGTGATCATGGAGGGACCCAAGCCTAGATTTCTCACTAGAAGTTTTCTGATATTAAATTTAAATTATATTTATTATTCACTCAAGCCACTGCTGTAATGCTTAGCTGACAAGTCTCACCATCAACTAATAACAGTCAAGCCTGATTTTTCTCAAGAAAAAATAAAAAAATTTCTTCTTTGGCACACAGCCACAAACTTAGAAACATGTCTTGAGTGCACAGCCTTGAACACACACAGAAAAAGCAGCTAATGGAAGCAGTGGAGTCAACCAACTAGTCCCACCTTACCAGCTACAGTGCACTTCAAGATTATTCATCGGTTAATTTCTACAAGCGACTCACGGCTTGCTTAAGTGGCTGTTAAGGGACCCAAGCCTGGTAAATTTCTGATATTAAATTTAAATGGTATTTATTATGAAATTAAATCACTCAAGTCACTGCAGCAGTGTTGAGTTGACAAGTCTCCCTGTCAACTAATAATAGCCAAGCCTGACTGACTGACTAAATTCTCAGAAAAAAAATATGATTTAGAATTTCTGCTTGGGCACAAAGTCAAGCCACCAACAATAGAAAAAAATATCCCTAAGCTAACTGCATTTCAGTTATACTACTTGCCTTGTTCTTTGTTTCAGACAACAACTAAATTACAATAATGTTTAATTTCTTTTTTTTTTTCTTTCACAAAGCCAGGCTCAATGGCTGACTTTCAGTAGATTGCAGCTTGTTGCTGCTCTGCTATGTATGAAACCCTGACCCAGAATTAGGTAATCTATGAATCATTTGTCACATGGTTCTCCACAAACATGCTGTGTACTGCTGGAGAGAGGTGGCCCCCTTTTGTCCTCACTCCAACCCAGTAATGAGCGGCACAAAACCTTCCTCCCTGAAGTTGTTAGTCTTCACAATACTGCAGGTTTAAGTCTTGTTTGTTTAGCACACACTCATGACCTGCCTTCAGTGAGCTTCCAAAGTGGCCTTCAGATTGGAGAGGAAGTCTCAGGAGATCTTGAACTGCTGCTGAGTAGCAAAATGTAAAATAGCCACAAATGGCACTGATTATTCGCTTTTCTTCCCCAGTAGAGAACAGCCTATTATTTGTGTTATTCAGGAAATACTATTCATTACTCATACACGCCTACTGGCTAGCCACCAGACAATAGACCCTGGAGTACATAAGGGGGAGGTAGAGGGCAGCATAACCTTTTTTTGCTTCAGTTTGTGAATTACCTGGAAAGCGGGATTAGAAAAACGGGACACAGGATAGGAACAAAAGAAGGTACAATAGCAAAGTTTAAGGGAACAACTGGAGAAAGGCCTGATTATGCAGGATGGATGCCAAGGAGGATGGCCCATGAATATGAACTGGGTGTGCACCAATGCAAGGCAGAGATGAAGGGTCCAGTGTGCCTTGCAGTCTTACAGGTGTGCTATAGAGCATAGCCAGTTGGCTAGCTCAGTAAGATTCACTGAAAGGGGGCCTTACCAGGGATGAGGCAATTGCAAGGTGGCAAGACAAGGGGAGGGCATATGCAATAAATGTACAATGTGTGTTGTAGTCAGCTATGCATTATATCATCAAGAAATGAGGCCTGATTCTAGAAGGGATACACAAGGCGTAGTGTGACTTGCTCCAAAACAAATGGTGCAAGACGCAAGATAAGCCAGGAGTTGTGACATGTGGTATTCTACAACATGCATGTATGACATAGCAGAACACCCTACGCCAAAGGTATCCTATGCCACACTTGAGACAGAACCCCAGTTACGCATATGCGTACTGCGAAATGTGCCAAACAAAGCAGTTTATAGTGCAGGAACGGTATTCTAGAAGGCAAGGAAGAACAACATAAGCCAAGAGCAAGTGGCAGAAGTTACACCAGATGTGAGCAGGTGCAACTCAGCACAGTATAAAAGGCAACCAAGGAGCTACACAGGGAAGACACACTGTGGAGCAAGCAGACTACATGAGTGAGCAAGAGTGGAATGGCAGCCCCAATAGCCTTACTGGGCATACTGCTGGCAGCAGAGAGGTGGCGTCTGCAGCACAGGGAGGGGAGGAACTAGAGGAACAGGCAGCCACAACAGTAGCAAAGAAGGGCCAGGCACATAGCCCAGAAAGTCATATCTGGACCGCACTAACGAGCACTGTATTGCACGCTATCACCTGCCAAGTGCAATCATAACTGAGCTCTGTGAAGATGTCAGAGAAGAGCTCCAGCGCACCTCATGTAGGAGGAACCCAGTCCCTGTGGAGGTAAAGATCACCGCAGCACTCTGCTGCCTAGCCACAGGGACCTTCCAGACCCCCACAGGTGACACAGTGGGCATCTTGCAACCTGCCATATCACGATGCCTGAGGCAGTTTGTGGATGTGATGCTGCAGTGGGTGGACATGTACATCCAGTTCCCACCAGATGAGCAGCAGCAGCAGCGGGCCATCAAGCAGGCATTCTATGAAATCCCACATGTGTTAGGTGCAGTTGACTGCACACATGTACCCATCAGGGCATCACCAGGGCAGGCAGACATCTACCTGAACAGGAAAGGGATGCTCACAATGAACATGAAGGTCATGTGTGATGCCCAGTGCCGGATCCTGAATGTTGTGGCACAGTACCCTGGTTCCTGCCATGTCTCGTACATACTGCAGAACTCTGGGCTGCATGAGGCATGGGAGGCAGGACACATCAGAGGAGGTTGGCTCATCAGTAGTACAACTTACATACAGGGCCACACGACCACACAGGCATGGCAGACAACCACAGCAGAGCACTGACAATGTACCTACACTCCCAACAGGTGACAGTGGATATCCACAGCTGCCATGGATCATGACACCCCTCTGCCACCTGCACACAGCCACAGAGCACTGATACAATGATGCACACACAGCGACAAGGGCCATGATAGAACACAAATTTGACATCCTGAAGGCACAGTTCAGGTGCCTGGACCGATTGGAGGCGCCCTTCAGTACAGCCCGAAGATGGTCTGCAAGATGTTCCTCACGTGTTGCATCCTGCACAATCTTGCACTGAGGAACAATGTACCACTACCAGACATGGATGATGTGGACCATGACGTGGATGGACACCAGCAGGACAGGCCCGTGAGACAGCCGTAGGCCCATGCCGCACTGCACCATGCGGGACAATGGGACAAATGGGCCCTGATCGACCATCACTTTGCAGACAGGGATAGGTGACTGGAAGACCTTGTTGGGGCCATAATGGCCAAAGTTGCCTTTCTGCATGGCTCACTCCGTGCCCTGTTCACCACTCTATGGGAACAGCAGCGACAATGTAGTATGATGTGCATATGAGGGCTGTGCAGGGTGGTTGCCCTGATGTGTAGGGCAGGGGTCTATGTGCAATACATTGTTTGCTGTTGTGTGGGCTGGGAGGTATAGCATATTGGGTAGTTAGTGGCATGTAGGATACTATGACTGTTGTTGGAACACTCTGTGGCACTGTATAGTGCCATTATATGGGGGGAGGGTATCGCGTTTGTTCATATTGCTGTTTGCAAATAAACCATTAACGCTTTCATATGTCGCCAGGTCCTCTCCAGGCCCATCGGGGCTTAGGAACGCTCCTTCCTCGATCCCCAGCGCTGCCGTGGACCCTCCGCTGCCTGCCAAGGAACCCTCTTGAAGATCTGCCTGCCCAGCCGCAACCGCCGAAGTTTGCGCCTTGCTCCTCCAGGAAGCCTGTTGTTAGGGGCCGCCTGCTGCAATCATGCCCAGAAGCGGAACCAGGAGCCTGGCCGCACCCTGGTCCTTCGTGCCGCTAAAGCCGTAAAAGCCGCCAGGTATGTTTTCCCACCGATTTCAGCTAATGGTTACCTCCAGCTTAGTCTGAAGTACTGCCTGGCTGTACTTCTCAGGAAAAGCGGCTGTTCTCACTTAAAATTGCTGACTTTTTGAAACTACTTCCTGCGACCTGGGGCTAGGAGCGCCGCTTTCAGGCGCCTCTCTCCCCGCTTGAGGCTAACTCTGAGCGGTCTCATTAGCAAGTGACACAGCTCCCGTTGGCAGTTTGTCCTGCCGGGCGCTTCGTGCGGCTCCCCACCCTCCCCACCTCACCCACCCTGGTCGACCCTCTAGATTTATTGGACTTTGATCGTCATATGACTAAGTGCTCACTTTCCCATTGGTTCCTTATATTCTCTCACCACTGGGGGTGATCAACCTGCTCAACATCTGCCGATATTTCATAGTCTCACTTCGCGCCAAATCCACCTCCCCTGATCCGGTCTCTTTCTCCCAAACCTGCTCTTTGGCTATTTCCCTCCCCTTCCCCAATAACTCCCTTATCCCTGAGCTTTCCATCTGTTTCTCTAAACCTTG
Source organism: Neoceratodus forsteri (assembly GCA_016271365.2). Classification (NCBI taxonomy): domain Eukaryota; kingdom Metazoa; phylum Chordata; order Ceratodontiformes; family Ceratodontidae; genus Neoceratodus; species Neoceratodus forsteri. Next base: position 238,583,509 of record CM057459.1, on the reverse strand, counting down.
CTCTAGCTGAAGTTCTCTGAACCTTGCTCTAGCTTTATTCTCTAGCCAATCCTTCCCTGCAAACCTCCAGCTGCTCAAATAAATGGGTCACAGCCCAAAAGTGTGAATAATGTCTCCCCCACCTACAGGCCCACAGCGCCCAAGTGGCAGACCAAAAGGGCTAACTGTTCTAATCTGCCTTGTTCTCCTTTGAGTATGAATGAAATCTCTCTGACTTCGTAGCGAGACACACCAGAACCCCCAGCCACGGACTTCAGTTTTCAAACCTTATGATAGCCAACCCCACCAAAATCCTCTGGGAACACCTTCTCCTCAACAAAGGCTGCACTTATCGAGTACTGATTACCCTCAAAAATAGGTGGAGGAAACACAGGGGAGCCTTAAATCTCTACAGCATAATGCTCGCGTTCCTGGCATCACTCCTGCTCAAGCTAGCTGGCGACATTGAACTGAACCCAGGCCCCCTGCAACGGTGCTCCCGTGAATATGTTAGGTAAATCAACTAAAGGTCTAGTCATAGCCCACATGAACATCCAAAGCTTACTGAATCACCTGTCTGAACTGGAAGCATGGCTTAAAATGTATGATCCTGACATACTGTGCCTATCGGAAACCTGGCTGAAACCAAGGACCCTGATACCATGTGTGCCATACCTGGCTACTCATTTTGCGGCAGGACAGACCGGGACAAGAGGGGTGGAGGCATAGCCATCTACCACAAGTCTCACCGGGATCAGCACAGTCTCTGCCCTTAACCCCCCAACTACGTGTGAGTCAATTCATGCGCTCCTGACCCTTGGCACTAAGAAACTGCACATAATCTGCCTCTACAACCCGCCCTCTGGAGGAGTGGATGGTTTTCAGGAAGTACTCCAACTAACACTACAATCCATCAACAACAATGAAACTGTCATCCTTGGTGATGTCAACCTAAATTGGCTGGGTCCCTCCCATAATGCCCTTGCTTCACTGGTACAAGGCTTAAACTTCCACCAGCTAATAACCGAGAATACCAGGTTGGTAACACTGCAGTCTGGTACATTGACTGACTGGATCCTTACAAACAGACCCGAACATATGGCCATCACAGGGGTCTTGGCTGATTCAATAACCGACCACTCTCCCATCTATTGTCAATGGCGCTCTGGCCAGTAACCCCCCCCGGCTGGTCACTTTCACAAACTTTGCCCAATTGGACGTAAATGCCTTCCTCCTGGACATATCAAACATAGACTGGTCAGACATTTACCATGCAGTTAATGTAGAAGATGCCCTAAAATAATTCCTACTGCAGTTTCTCTCAGTACAAAATAGGCATGCACCGAAAGCTACGAGAAGAGTCAGGGGGAAACAAACCAGATGGCTCCACAAAAACCTCCTACAACAACTTAGACACAGGGACAAACTATGGAAGAACTACAAAAGCTCTGGGTTGCCCAGTGACCACTCAAAATACAGACAACATAGGAATTCCTTCAGAAAGCACATACGGCTAGCTAAAAGCTTGTACTATCAGAATTTACTGAACAACTCAGCCCACGATCCCGTAAATTCTGGGACATATAAAACCTTCCTGGGCACACCTCAATCTGTTACACTCTCAGAGATGGTCATAAATGGCTCCCACTGTAATAACCCCCTCACCATAGCGAATGCTTTCAATAACATGTTCTCTGACCTCTCATCCTATACCTGCACATTGCCATTGGCATCCTCTACATCCCCCCCAACTGACAATGTTACAGCTCCTGCCTATGCCTCCCAAACCAGTGACCCAAAACCTCACCCCCTCTACTTCAAAGCCATCACAAGCACTCAGGTACTGAATCTACTAAAGAAAATATCTGAAAATACTAGTCCCGGTTCTGACCAGCTGGAACCCGCCTGTTAAAATAAATAGCATCTTATCTCTAAACCACTGGCTAGAATCTTCTTTGTCCCTTACCAGTGGTGCAGTCCGGACCTCTGAAAACTGCCAGGATTTCCCCAATCTACAAGAAAGGAACAAAGCGACATCTCTAACTACAGGCCCGATTGCAATACTGTCAGTACTTGCAATCTTAGAAAAACTGGTTACAAATCAGATCCTGGAATACCTTGATTCTACAAAACAGCTCAATGATGCGCAGCATGGGTTCAGGAAAAACCACAGCACTACGACTGCCCTCGCCAAGTTCACCTCGGACATCCTCTTGAACATGGACAAAGGAAGGCTCACAGGGACTGTTTTTATTGATCTTACCAAGGCTTTTGACCTTGTGGATCACCCCCTGCTCCTGTCCACCCTCCAGAAAATAGGTTGCTCCTCCCCTGTGCTAAACTGGTTCAGGAGCTACCTGATTGACAGGTCCCAGGCTGTTAAATTTAACTCAGCCATCTCTAATATTGTCAAAACAAACGTCGGAGTTCCTCAAGGCTCTATTCTGGGTCCTCTTCTTTTCACACTCTTCATTAACAACCTCCCAGATGAAATACCTGCCTGCTCCTCTCTTCTCCATGCAGACGACCAGGTCATCTATGCCAGCTCTCACAATGTTGAGCATATTAACTTATCACTCAACAGAGCCTACTCCAGCGTTCAGAACTGGCTTAACTCCCATTGCCTTATCCTCAACTCCAGCAAGACAAATGCCATACTCCTGGGCACTACACAGAAGCTTCAGTCGTGCACCACTCCACTTAATATTCTTGATCTAAATGGGAAAACTCTACAGGCCGTCACCTCCTTCTGCTATCTGGGCATCCTACTGGACCAATCTCTTGACCTAAATCTACACATCCAAACCACCTGTAAAACCGTGAACTGTAAGCTGGAAGCAGCCTATAGAACCAGCTATATGCTCACATCTTCAGCAAAGCTGGCCATCTCCAGAGGGATCCTTCTACCTACACTTACCTACTGTGCTCCCATACTAACTTCTGCCCACAAAACTGCCCTGCATAAATGGGATGTCACTTATAATAACGTCTGCTGATATGCAGCCAAAGCTCCTCGACATCAGCATCATTTGTCAGTTATCCAGAGACCTTGGGTGGCTCTCCCCCTCTGCCACCAGGCGCTACTACTTGGGCTGTCTAAACGACTCTATCCTCAGGCTACGACAGCCAACAGCCCTTGCTGAGCTGCTTCTTCCTGCAATACTTAACCAGGAGTTAAGATCGGCAGATAGAGCCCTCCTGGAAGTTCCCCGTTGCCATACCAACAAAGGAACTGGATCCTTCAAGTACGCAGCCCCCAAGATGTGGAACCAGCTCTCTCTGGATCTCAGGCAAGCATCCTCGCACCTTGCATTCAAACGTGGGTTGAGACACCACCTGGTCACCTCTGACCAATGCACCTGCTTTGACCCTACCTGACTGCCTTATTTGCCCTGCTACCTACCCTCCTATTTCTCTCCTCCTACACCTCATACTACCCCATACCCTTAAGCACCCCTGCCACTACTACCTCTTTATAAACTACATTGATGCTAATGTACTATTTAGTTATGTTTTGTGAAAGACTGTACTGCCTTGTTAACTGTTTCTTGTAAACTGCCTCTATTGTTATCTGTTGCCGGTAATCTCCCAAAAACTGTTGTTATTTTTTTCGCTACTTGCCACAGGCTAAACTGTCAATCTGGCAGGGCTACCTCCGAACAGATAGGTGTTGGAACTGCGAGGGTCATTACCCCCCTTCCCCTCCTGCTCCTTGTTCATTGCCCCTGGATGTTCCGGGGCAGGGACTGACTTAAGATCTTATGCCCAGTTTCGGAACCGCGAGCCCAGCTGCACGTACCTTCCTCCAACCGCGAAAGCGTAAGTGAGCCAAACTTGCTTTCTGATCTCCAACCTCTCTTTTCTCTCATGCCCAATCGCGGGACCATAAACCCGGCACTCCTCCCAAAATGCTGCCGCTAAAGCCATAGGCTTACCTGACTGTCTCAGACACCACGGGCTGTCTGCCGCCGTGTGCCCACCTATGGCGCCTCCATACCCAGCCTCCCACCCAGCCTCCCACCCCACTGCTTCAGTTTCTGGTGGGTGCCTTGAATTCTCCCCCCAAATCGCTTCTTAACCTACTACCAACCACGAGCCGGGTTGCCTACCCTGCAAAAGCCCCAATGTCTCTTAACTTCTCGACCGCCTTCACCTTCTCTCGCCCAGCTGTGAAACCATAAGCCTGGCTTCTACCCTATGCTTGTACCGCTAAAGCCACAAGTTTACCTAACGATCCTCAGATACCTTACTGTTCGCCGCTTGCACACCTGACTACAGTACCCAACAGCCCAACCTTTGCCCCCCCCGCCCTGGGAGCCGTGCAAATTCCCTCAAATGCCCCACGTCAGCCTTGGGGAGCTTGCTATCCGAACCTGGATCCCGGTCCTCTCTACAATACTCCCCCCCCACCTTTCTCCTCACCTCAGATACCTATCCCCCGGGGTTACATGACCTTGACCTGGCACCAGTACCTATACTCCTTGTAACACCTCCTGTACTATCCTAATGTTTATTGCCTAGTCTAGCCGACACAATGTTAGCCTAGCCGAAACTGCCTCCCTGTATGTAAGTACTCTGTACTGCCTGTCAAAATTGTATTATTGTAACTTTCCTTGGTTATCCTGTATTGTACTCTCCTGGGTCGTGCCTGAAAATAGTCACCTGCTGGCTAGTGCACTTACGGTAAACAAAAGCTAAATAAAATAAATATGTTACACTTGTGGTGTTGTGTATTTATTACTAGGCCATACCACCTCCCCTACATGTGTCCCTGATATCATCCACATATGGCCATATGCATGCAGTCAGTCATGCTGGTGGATGTGTCGCCACAACCCATGTATGGCACCTGTGTGCCAGCTGGTCACTACACAGCCGTTGGCACATCACAGATGTACAGTGCAGCAATCCACGGTGCACAGCCAGGAATGCACTATGGTGTGCTCTGTACCCCTGCCCTGTGAACACACAGGTGGTGCACCACTGCCCATTGGCCTACATGGCACAACACCACTTGCCTGCATCCATCAACCAGCTGGTGGCACCATTGGTACAGTGTCATGGGGTTGCACCCCACAAGCCATCTACAGAGTTGTGCCTCCTGGTGCTGCATACCTGTCATGGTACCACTGTGATTATACACCAGTGGCCATGGCCGGTGTGTGTGGTGCCTGGTGGTTACTGCAGCATAGTAGGGTGGTGACACTGTGAGTTACATGATAGAGGCCCATGTGTACCACCTGCCGACCATCATCTACAGTATGCATGCACAATGGTGTCAGGGCCCAGTCGGGTGCTTGCCCTACTTGCGGGTGGGTGTGGCAGGCAGGTCTTGGGTATGTTGCAGTGCAGATACGGTGTGCCGCACTGCACTTGGGGTGGGCTTGTCAGTATGTACAGCATCTTGTTGCAGCCATTATAGTGCTGTTGACCATGGCTGTTGTGCAGCACCTGATACGGTGTGTCATGTGTGTGTGTGTTGCAGAGCTGGCAAGGGCTATGCTGCAGTGTTGGTGTGTGGTACAGGACATGGTGTGTGCAGCCATGCAACCACCAATACGTTCAACCATGTGTCCGCTGCAGTGGCTAGCAAGTCAGCAGTGAGCATGGCTGCACAAACTAACAAGGGTGGCTGTTCACTGTTGCCAGACACACACAATGACCATATGGCACTGCAGTACATTGAAGCCACTGCAGCTGTGCCACCGGCACATGGCAGCAGCCATGTGCAGCACACATCACCTTGTGTACCTGCTGCAGCACATCCACACAGTTACCAGGGATGTGTGGTACAGCTGTGCCACATCACCCCCCCCCCACCCTGGATGGACACTCCACCGCCTGTGGAGTACCACAGTGTACTGGTGCAGTGGCATGCCCACCCAATGACCACAATGTCTGGCATGGCCATGGTGCAGTGCCGTGCAGCACACAGGCAGCCGCCCATACACCCATGGCACTGCTACCACTGTGGTACCGCATTGTACTGCATATTGTGGGGTGTGTGGTCCCCTGTCATGTATGGCTCCATTCACACAGGGGCACATGTCGCCCCATGCCATGTGGTGTCCTGACACCTGTTATGTCATGCACGACACAGACACATGTATGGTACACTGCTGCACAGGCCCCCCCCCTTGGCACACTTTCCCTGTCCATGCATCATGGGGGGTTGTCCCTGCACACACACCTGCCATGTCCCCCACCATTGTAGGTCTTGTCTACCATCTACCAGGGGATCACATGCACAGACAGCACACACTGAGACAGACATTGGTGCGTTGGTACTCATGCTTTACTTGTTCACTGTGCAGTTTACCCTAGATATGTACAACCCCCCCCCCATCAGTGTCAGGTACACCCTGTGCTTCTGCATCTGCCAGTCTTCCCCACACTGTGCCCACACCCTCATACAGTGCTGTGCTAGTGTCCCTGTGTGCAGTCCCTTGTGTGTGTCCACAGTGTGGTATTCATGTCCAATGGTGTGCACGCCTGCCATTGTCCAACAGCTGGGTCATGCCGTTGTGCATTGTTGCAGTATTGGTCATGTTCCACTGCCACCCTCTGTGCCGGATGTCCGGCTCCATTTGTTGCCATCACTGACCGGTGTTGCAGGTGTTGGCTGTGCCTGTTGTACCCTTGCATTTCACCTGGGTCACACATCGGCACCATGTCGTGTCCCTGCACTGGGGGCACCTTCTGTTATGCCCCTTGGCTTCCTGCCATGCTTCCTGGGTGGGTCTCCAGTCTCTGGTTGTTGCTAGTCTGGCTCCTAGGGCTCCACATGCTGGTCAGTTGTGCCTGCCTGTGTGGTGGTCACTGGCGCACTGGCTGTGGTGGGTACACTGGTGTTCTGCAGCTGTTCCACAGTGTGTAGCTGTGTTTCTGCACTGTGGCCCCCTTGGTCATCTGTGCCTTCCTGTTGCACATGGTGCCCTTGCTGGATGATGCCTGGCTTTAGGTCCACAGGCATTGTCTGGGTTGCTGCAGCCATGGTGTTGCTGGAGGGTCCGTCCCATGGCTGTGCTGTGTGCTGCATGGCTGCCATGTGTGATGGGTGTTTTGTAGCCTCTTGCTGTCTGACCAGCAGGGTGGTTGCCATGGCATGCAGGGCTCTTGTCATGGCCTCTGTGTGCTGTTGTTGCTGCACTATGTATCATTCTACTGCAGTGGTGCACCACTGGTGTGCCTCTGTCTGCAGCTGTGCCTGATGCACTAGGCCATGCAGGGCCAATGCAGTGTCTGCCAGGCCTGTGGTGCCGTCATGTGTCCCTGCCTGTATGGCACTGCAGATCTCGGACATCTGCCCCTCCAGCTGGTTGTGATGCTCCTCCGTGCTATTCCGCAGGAGTCCAAGTTCCCCTGTCAGCTCAGCCTTCTTCAGTACAACTGTCTCACAGTATTCCCTGAGATATTGTGGTGTGCTGCCGTCATGTGATTCTGTCCATCTGCCATCATCGGGTTGGTCCTCTAGGTTGTCCAGTAGTGGGGGGCTGTCCTGGTTGGCGCTGTGCTCATGGAGGCTCGGTGTGCACATTGTGTCCCTGGTGCCATGACGCACTTGTTCCCTGGAAACCATGGTATTTGGTGTGCCGCTACCCCCTGTGCTCCCTTGTGTGGCCACCTGTGTGTTCTCCTGTTCATCCCAGGCCTCCCCCTGCCCATGTGCTGCATCGCTCACCTGGTCCTCCACACCACCCACATTGACATCCATAGCTGATGCTGCATCCTCCTCAGTGTCACTGGGGCCCATCTGGGTGGTGGGTGATGAGGTGCTGCTGGTGTCACTGCCACTGTCCTCCTGGTCTGTGTCCTCCTCCTGCGGTTTCTGTTGTAAGCCTGTTGCTACCCGGACTGTGGTACCTGTGAGGAAATCGCAAGTTGATAGTTAGCTGTGTTGTGGGTGGTCCTGTGTGGGCATGCACATACATGCACGCATGTCCATGCCCACAGACATGTGTTGTTGCCCCCCCTCTGCTTACCTCTGGCATTCTGCATCCTGTAGGTGTCCAGGCTGCTGTTCCTGCTAATGCTGCGGTCATCCAGGAGTGTGACCTCCAGCTGCTCCATGGCTCACAGGGGCTGTATCTGTGTTGGTCTTCCTCCAGTGCCCTGGGCAGACTGCCAATTGTGTGCCAGCTTTTGCTTTACCACCCTCTTTATGTGGCTATACTTCTTCTGCAGGTCGCGGACTGTCTGCCTCTGTGTGGCCACTGCATTTACCTTTCTGGCTGGCTTATCCCAGGCATGCTTTCTTTTGTCCCTTGTTGCCTTTTCCCCACCCCTGTTGAGCAGTAGGGATGCCTTGGCATGCACCCCTTCTATGAGGATGTTGGTTTCCTCATGGGAGAAGTTCCTGTTTCTTTTCTATGCTTTTGTGGCTGTTTGCACCACTTCCTGACCCCCTCTTCATGCTGTCTGCTCTGCCATGGCATTCGCTGTGATCCGGCTGCTGTTTCTGCGGCTTGTACGCCCTTTTATGAGGCATGTCATAGCTGCGACATTGCATTCTGCAACATGTCGCAACTGATCTGTTTTAGAGAATATGGCATATTCACTTTGTCATACTCGTGGTTGCGTATGTTGCGGATTTGTGTACGTTACGCATGTCGCATCTGTTTCTTCTAGAATCTGGCCCATGAGCTGTATATACTGCATGCATGTAATGTGATAATGATTTACAAGGGAGTATGTAAATAAATATGATGACAGGACAAACTAAGTAAAGCAATCATGTGATTGTGTCCAAGGAAGGGAGAGTTAGAGACAAAATTCTGTGTCTGACCCCTTCAACACTTGGTGTAGTGCCAGGAAAGTTGTTAAACAGTCCCTAAGATGGTTGAGCTAATCCCAAGTCACATAGTTAAGATGGCATATGGATACCAACTCATTTATAAATTGTAACTCTTAGTTTCCCTAAATGTTTTTTTCTTTTTTCGTATTTTCTTTGTTATTGTTTGGGTTATTGTCTCTGTAGATGCTGTAAGCAATTAGGGATAGGGTACATAGATGCATCAAAGTTGATGGGGGAAAAAAAGTCTCTCAGCCCATCCAGTCTGCCCACCCTACCTAACTACTCTAACATACCTTTGTGGCAACCCTCCCCTTAATTCCTGTTCTCCCCTTTTCTAATTAAATTCACAAGCCTGTCCCATCCCTACTTGAAGCTGCTAATCAGATTGGCCTATACCACTCCTTCAAGTAGCGTATTCTACTTATCCACCACCCTTTATATGATGAAGTGCTTACAGGCATCCTTTCTGAATCTCCCTCCTGCCAGCTTAAGTGAATTCCATCTTGTCTCTGTGTTTTAACTCAAGGAGCATAGTTCCTTGGTGTCTCCCTTTCTATCCTATGTCTCTCATTCCACCCCTTCCTCTTCTTTCCTCAAGGCAGTACATGTTTAAGTCCTGCAGCTTCTCCTGGTATGTCTTATCCCCAAAGCCATGAACCATTTTATTTGCCCTGTACTGTACTCCTTCTACCTTGTTGCAGTGCCCCCTCAAGTGTGGGCTTCAGTAACTTGCTCAGTATTCTAAGAGTGGCTGCATTAGTGACCTGCACAGTGACAGGATCAACTTTCACCTATCCTTCTCCCTGAACAACGCAGAATTTTGTTTGGTTTGCCTTGCTGTGGTTTGTAGACATTTTTGGGGTCTCTGATATCATTACCCCTAAATCCTTTTCTCCCATAGTGCTATGAAGCACCCCCCCATCTTGTATTGCACCCTTGGGTTCCTTCTCCTAATTTGTATTACTTTATAATGTTTAGCTGGCAAATCATGGACCAGCTCTCCAATGGACTAGCTCTCCAACCTGTGCAGATCCCTAAAGTCTCTTCTCCCTTCCATGTCTACCCTTGCACACAGTTTTGTATCTTCTGCAAAGTGGCAGATCCTACCCTTAATATCTTCACCAATGTCACAGATAAAAATATTGAAGAGGACCAGTCTGAGTACCGACCCATGTGGTGCCCCACTAGTCACTTCCCTCACCTCTGAAAACTCACCACTGAATACCTCCCTCTGTGTTCTACCCACCAACCAGCTTTCTACCCAATTTACCATGTTTTCCTCTGCCCTTGCCTCTACCCCTTGATCTCCAATCATATTGATCAGCACCCTGAGTGCATCTGAGTCAATGGCCTTACTGAAGTCAAGGTACACTGTATCAATTGCCTGCCTCTTGTCTGCTGCTGTGGTCACCCAGTTGAAGAACTCATTCAGAGTAGTCTGGCAAGACCTTCCCCTCATGAACCCTTGCTGTCTGGGGTCATGCAGCCCTTTCCTTTCTAGGAAGTACATCAGGTCCTCCCACTGTAAAGACTCCATGATCTTTCCCACTATAGATGTCTAGTGGACTGGTGTATAGTTGCCTTGCATAGTGGTATGACATCCACTATACTCCAGTCTCTAGACCACCCCCATGTTTAGAAAGTGATCAAAAATGTCCTCAAGTGACCCTGCTATAATCCCTGCTACCTCAAGTAACATCGTCAGGTGTGAGCCCGTCAGTCCCATAGATTTATCTACTTTCACTCCTGCTAGCTTTTCCAGCACCTTTTTCTCAGTTATCTGGACCCTTCTTCCAGCATCTTTGCTCCCCGCATCCCCTTCCTAACCACAATCTGGCAGTGACCCATCTTCCTTAGTAAATACCAAGCAAAAATATGTGTTCAGAATCTCTGCCTCCCCTTTGTCCCTCCACCGCTCCCTGCTGTTAAGTCTTATTATTCCCCCTTTGACTTTTCGCTTTTCTTTGATGTACTAGAAGAACACCTTATTCCCATTCATCACTCCCGTTACCAAATGGAGCTCTCTCTACTTTAGTGTTCCTCACCTTCCTGGTGAGTTCTCTTGTTGCATCCAGGTACTTCACCCTGTCTTCCTACCTCTGACTTCCCTTATAGGGAATATCAGCAATGTTATGTTCTGGAAGTTGAAGGATACAGGTACTGGGCATCATTTACAGAATCAAATCTTATAAGTAGGAAAAGATCCTTGATTAATCAGGTCTGCCCAGTCACTATCTTAGTCTCCACCAGTCTAGCCCTGGTAGGGTCTGTGCAGTGCTTCCCATTTGTAGCTCAACCTTGTTAGTGAAGTGACCCCTCCTCCACTCAAACCCTCCTCTTTTCTGTTATTTTCACCATACCTATGTGTCCATACCATCGCTTCTTGAAACCTGTAATAATCTTAATGTTGACCACTGTCCCAGGTAGACAGGTCAACCTGTCCATCATCCTCTCTATTAGGTATTTTCTCACATCCCTCCCAAGTCTGCCCACAACTAACGTATAGTTTTGTTCTCTTTTTGCAGATCCCCCTCGTTACCTGAACAATTGCTGCCAGTGCACGGTCCTTACAAAAGTCTGAACATTTTGATTATATACTCTTTTCTCTCCTGGCCTCCAGGGAGGACATTTATATATTCATGTCAACCAGCCCTTCCTCATTGAACTTCCCTTGCTGCCCTGGTATCATTTTAGCTGCCCTTCTCTGAACCAGTTCATGTCCTTTTAAGGTGAGGGTTGCAGAAATGTGCAAAGTACTCCAGGTGTGGCTTCAAAAAGAACTATAGAGGGGAAGGATCACTTCCTTCCTTCTGGCAGAAGAGGTTTTGCTTATGCACTCCAGACTCCTGCTTTTCCAGTATGACTTACTTGGGTAGTGTTCTTGAGACATTCACTTACAGTAACCCTAAGTCCCTTTACTCTGTGGTCTTGTCTAACCTGACCCCCTCCCATATCCAGTACTGTGTTTTGGAATTCCTTTTGCCCATGTGCACGACCTTGACATTTCGGCATTCAATTTTAAGTAGCCGATCCTGGACCACTTCTTCAATTTTCTCTAGGTCCTCTTTCATGGCCGTGACCCTCTGAATATATAGAGGATATGCAATAGTCTGTGTTCAAATATGCCATTTATTTGCATGAGTGAAGGGATGGGACCATAACTTATGACTGCCCCGCCCCTCACAAATGCAAGTAAATGACATATTTGAACACAGACTACTTTATGTTCTATGTATACAATGTATGTCATCTGCTGTTTTTTTTTTTTTTACAGAATTTCATTGCTTTCTTGCAGTTAATACTGTGCAAGCTACAGTTCCCTTCGCCCAAAGTAGTGTCTCTTAGCTGTTTTTCTAAACAGGATTTAATTGTTTACTTAAGCAATAATGTACGACAGGGTGTGGGTTGTGCTGGGATAATCTCAAGCCTGGGGTGGTTGGGAATGAGGCCGCAGGTTGAGTGTGTCCTGTGGACCAGAATGGGCATTATTCCAGCACAATACACACCCTGGAGTGCATTATTGCTATTATATAATGGCTCATTTGTAAAACAAGCAAAAAAAAAAAAAAGATGGAAAAAATATATTTCAAGTAATTTTTTCATTATCTTTTTGAATAGGTAGGCATACTTTATATAAAAAAATAGTGCTGATTTATTTCAGCCAGTAGGTGGAGCCGATGCATTTTTTGTGTGGCTCTGCACTTCACATAGCAACTTTTGCCAGTGCTGGCAGACTTTGTTACTAATCTGCCCTATTCCCTTGTGTTTTTTTCCCCACTTTTGAGTTTTGTTTCACTGTGTTTGTGTTTGTGTGATTACTTACTCATTTTGTTGCTACATCTGAATTAGAGAATGCTACCACTGCCCCCCCCAACCCCACACTCTGATGACCGCACTATCCACTGCCGCTGCTCTGAGAATGGAGGTAGGGAGAATGTTTCTGACTTTTTTATGTAGGAGTCATGACAAAAAAAGGAAGACAAGGCAGTGACTTGAAGAGTGAGCATTATATAAAGAGCTGCGTGCTGACTCATTAAAGACGTGCTTGCTCACTGGCTTGCATGCTCAGTCCTGTTTAGTGGGAGAGAGATCACGGTGTTGTAATAAAAAAAATGAATAATGACAGGAATGAGGGGATACCAAAGAGAATGCTTTGTTACAAGTGACTAAATCTGGCACCGTTTGTATCACTGAGTCAGGTTCTCGAGCAGAAAGCACTGAAGTGGCTGATGGCAGGGAAGTGAATGAAGAAAAACTTTTGTGGTTTGGATTTTCGACAGTTTCGTAAAGTGGCACAGTGATTATGTTTTCGGTCCTGTGGTCGTCTTAGTGCCATACCTTCATACAATGAGGTTGTGCTGAGATAACCTCACTGGTGAAGAAGGACACTGACCAATCAGATTACAGCATTCTTTCTTGCCATTGTATAATTAAGCAATAAGGCATGACCAAGGGTTATGTTAATGGTCTGTTAATCACCTTCTAGGGGTGTACTGTGGCATGAGGTGTAGCCGAGTGCCACATGCCCCTAGAGGGTGATTATCTGACCATCAACATAATCCCTGGGAGTGCCTTATTGCTATTATAATAAAACATATTTTTAAACAGTGTTAAACCTTGTTCAGCATATGGCTAAGCTCTACATGTATGTTAATAAAAGATTAACATAAGGGTGTTAGAATGTTTACAGCCAATCAGAAAGCTCCATTTCTCAGACCCTTTTTATAATTGCAGTTAATACTATGCAAGCTACAGTTCTCTTTGTCAAAAGTAGTGTCTTTTAGCTAAGGACAATGATGTGATTTTCATGTTTCCCCTGCTTAGCAGATGAGGTTGGAGTGTGTCAGTTTGATTGACAAGTACTGCCCTCTTCCTCCTCCTGAGGTTTTCTGCCCCCCCGCCCCCCCCCCCCAGAGTAGCAGACAGTGTAGGTTTTATTTATTTTGTTCTGAGTGTTTTATGATTTACCTTATTTCCTGTTTTGAGCCACGAGTTCTGGAGTGTGCCAATCTGGCAGAGAGCGTTTGAGCAACAATGGTGAGGCAGAGGTGTGGTGGCCGTAGCAAGGAAGTTCCTGAAATGGCTTTTAATTTTTAATAACAGACTGGTAGCATGGAAACTTTATGTGAAGTGGCCACATCATAAACAGGAAAAGCTCAGGAAAGTTTTAAAATACTGACTTTTATTTTTTAAAACTCCCGACTGAAGCGAGGAATACAAGTTGGAGGCAGGTGCAGGGTTTTTGATCCAAATGGAGGATAGCTATTGGCTAGAATTTGGGGACAGCTTCTTTGCGCCACGGGGTAGAATGACATGTCAATCAAGTTGACTGACATTTTGTGTGATGGTGTGATGTAGGCAAGTGAAACATAAATGGTGTTATTTACCCATTGGGTGAATACCATTGTTTATCTTTCACTTGGGTCAGACTGTTAGCAAAATACCTCATTTATTTGAATGGTGAGGATGCAACATGCATTTTATATACTGATATATATTCTCTGATATACTGTATTGTTTTGATGACTTCTTTTTTGTACTGTTGTTAATACTGTTCTGTGTTTCCACCTCCTGATCTATCTCCACTTCCCCTCACCCCTAGGATGCATCTGTAAATGAGCTGTTAGCAGCTCAGCATGTCTTTCCTGGTGAAACATTTGAAATAAATACATAAATTGAAAAACAATAATGCCTTCTTCACTGTCTAACCAGTCACATATCTTAGTGCCACCACAAAAAGACTAATTTTGCCCTGGATCCCTTTTCCAATGTCACATATAAACAGATCAAAGAGCAGTTGACCCAGGACTAACACTTGAGGTACCCCACTGGTCATCCTTCTAACCTTATAGTGCTACCTAGTTAGTGATAACCTTTGGGTTCTTTCCTCTAATTTTTGACAAAACTTGTTACATCTTCCCCTGCCCCCAGCTCACAACATCTTCACATGACATCTGTGGGGCACAGAGTCAAAAGCTTTGCAGAAGTCCCAATACAGGACATCCACTGCCTCACCCTTGCCAATCCCCTGAGATACAGCATTAAAACATTCTATGAGGTTAATCTGACAGAACCTCCCTTTCATGGAGCCATACTGTTTATTGTCCTGCAAACTGTGATTTTCTAGGAAGTTTATCAACTGCTCCTTCATAACAGTCTCCAGCAGCTTCCCTACAATGGAGGTCAGGCTGACTGGTCTCTCCTTGGGGACCCAACCTGTTACCAGTGGGCTGTTAAATAGGTTAGACAAGGGTGCTGCCTGAGTCAGCCCTACCTCCCTTAGTACCCATGGATGCAGCCCATCAGATCACTGTGTCATTCCCATCTTCATCCCCCTCCCCAGACCCTTGACCACCCTGACCTCAGTGGTGGTCCCTTCCCTTCCCATCACCATCTTAGTTACCATCCAAACATAGAAACATAGACTTTGATGGCAGATAAGGACTGCTTGGCCCACCTAGTCTGCTCATTTCCCTACCTACAGTATAAGCTGCAGAACCTAGTTAACCAACAGCCTATTTCTTCCTACCCCCCCCACAAAAATTACCTGTCTGTCCCATGCATTCTTGAATTCTCCCACAGTTTTAGACTCCACAACCACCTCAGGAAGGCTGTTCCATGCGTCCACCACCATCTCTGTGAAAAAATACTTCCTCACATTGCCCCTGAACTGTCCCCCCATCTTCAAATTGTGTCCCCTTGTTCTTGCACATCTCTTTTTCTGAAAGATGCTACCCTCTTGGACTTTGTTGATTCCACCAAGGTAATTAAAAGTTTCTATCATGTCCCCCCTCTCCCTCCTTTCCTCAAGGGTATACATATTAAGCTCCTTTAGTCTTTCCTCGTATAGCTTCTCTTGCAGACCCTGCACCGTTTTAGTCACCCTCCTCTGGACTGCCTCTATCCTGTCTATGTCCTTGCGGAGATGGGGTCTCCAGAACTGGACATAGTACTCCAGATAGGGTCTCACCAACTGTCTGTACAGAGGGACAACAACATCCTGTTTTCTGCTGGTGATGCCTCTCCCTATACATCCCAGTATACCTCCAGCCCTCCCTACTGCCTTCTCATATTGCTTGCTAACCTTAAGGTCATCAGATATGATTACCCCCGGTCCCTTTCCATTGTTGTTGTTGTTACTACCTCCCCTCCATTGTGTAATTGTCCCCTGGGTTTTTGTTTATGTAAATAGACATTTTAAAGACACACATCTAAAAAGACATGCTCCCTATGTGCATACCCACTGATACAATAAAAAAGGAATAAATACATACTCAATCCTATATAAATATCAAAAACTATTGAATTATAAAGTGCTAAGTAGTTATAAAGTGTAAATACCATAAAACACAACTTTACATTATGTCATATATACTGAGTATACTGCTTAATGACTAATTAATAAGACATTTTGGCACTCAAAAAAGGGATTGTTCTAATTTCTCTTCCTTTTTAAAAAGGGGGACAATTTGAAGTGTTCATTGAGACCAGGGTGGGTACTGGCTTTTAGTTTATATTTCCAGGTCTCTCTACACAGCAATTTGTTGTCCAGATCCCCTCTCCTGGTCCCCAGTGTAACATGTACCAACCCCTAAAAGAGAATGTATAACCTGGTCCTGTTGACTTTATGTGTGCCGCTGATGCATTTTCAGTGGACACATTCCTGATACACTGAAGATGTTCCAAAACCATAGCCAAAAATATCTGGAGTGTCTTGTCTACGTAATAACACCCGCAGGTGCATGTGGCAATGTATATCACCACTTCTGTACTGCAAGGTATAAAAGTTTTCACCTTCAAATTTTCACCAGTTCTAGAGAAGTTGAAATCTTCTCCTGCTTGTATATATGAACAAATTGAACAGTTACCACATACTGTGTGTAATTCTCAGGAGGCAAACCTTTGATTATGTGTCCATTATTTCTTTGTGTGGTATGCACTAGGAGGTTAGACAAGTTCTTTTCTTTTCAGTAGGTGATTTTGGAGCCTTTCTTAACCACTTCTCTTAATGCTGGCTTAACTTCCAGTATGTGTCATTTTTATGTTAATTGCGCGCATGCGCAAGAAACATATTGCGGCAGCTTTCTCCAGAAGCAGGTTGTGGAGGCATGACACTGTTGTGGCCAATGCCCTCACAGCCTGTAAAGGCTTGGCCCGCTTCCCCCAATGCTGTGGCACACTGCTGCTGGCACTAGTTCAGCCAGTGTGCCACCAACTTGTAAAAATTAGCCGCTGCAATCAGGGGCCGCCTCGCTATTGCAATGTCAGCTATTCGCTGCAATGAGGGAGTGACCCGTCATTGCAGGGTGGAACTTTGAAACACTGATATTGTTTGTGAACATGGTGAGAGCTTGCCGCAGTGTTCACAAACAATATTAACCCCCCCCGCTGAGGGGGTGCCCAATCCCCTCGGCAGCATGTTCCCCCCCTCCCCTGTTTGTTTGCCAACGGGGGCCCCAATCCCCATCAGCTTCAGTGCCATAATGTTGATGTTGCTGATGGGGGAACCCACTCCCCATCAGCATTATGTAACTCCCCCACCCACTTAGTTGTCTGCCGATGGGGTGTCCAATCCCTGTTGGCATAATGTAACACCACCACCCCCCTTTTTCTTGTGTGCTGACAGGGGTGCACAATCTCCCGTTGGTTACAGCTGCCCCCATCAAACAGAAGACTCCATTGGCATGCTGGGAGCTCACCCCAGTGTGCCACATGCCCCTGTAAAAGTAAAAAACAGTCCCGCGATGTCATTTTTTATTTTTAGCTGTGAAAACGGAAATGGTCCCTTGGCAGTCTCCCTGCCCCCCTCCCACAACCCGCACCCATCCACTGTGCACCCTGCCTACCCACACCCCCCCTCACCCCATACTTACCTCCAGAGTCTGGCACGATGATCTTCAGTGGACCGGGAACACGTCTGCACTCTTCAAAGCCGACCGCGAACTCAGGAAATGCTGGTAAGCTGTATAATGGAATAAATAGGGTTTTTTCAACTTTGATGCATATCTCAGGCATTTTTTGGAAGTTTGGCACCAAATTTTCAGCATGGGGTTTTTGGGTTCCCTCCTCATGAATTCTAGCACTGTCATGGCGTTATTCGGCCCCGGAAGGTGATTTTGCGGTTACTGCGCTGAATCCCCTTTTTGGACTGATTAATGAAATGACAGTGCCAGTGTTCATGAGGTGGGCTCTCAAAAAGCTTATACTGCAAATTTGGTGGGACAAATCCAACAAATGACTGTTTTACGAGCGTGCATTGTGCAGTTGCTACGCACGCTCGTAACTTTTGTGAATTTGCTATATTTTCACACCAGATTTTCAACACTGGCATTTTTTTCAGACCTCCTTGTGGACACTACAGCTGTCATTTTCCACATCCTGGCCGAAATGTGTTTTCTCGCTTCAGCGCAGTTGCTGTGGGAAATCAGTGTTCAGGACAGATTAAGAAAATGACAGTGGCACTGTTCGTGAGAAGAGGTCCTAAAATGCCTACAGTGAAAATTTGGTGATGATACTCCATAAAATGACTGGGTTACGAGCATGCGTTGCACAGTTTGCACGCATGCTCGTAACTTCACGAATTTATAATATTTTCACTCCAGATTTTCAACACTGCCATTGTTCTGCACCACCTTATGAACAGTACAGCTGTCATTTTTCACATCCTGGCCAAAATGTGTTTTCACAGTTCCGGCACAGAATAGCATGGTCTCTGTGGGAAATCCATGTTCGTGACACATTATGAATATGACAGTGACACTGTTCCTTAACAGAGGTCCTAAAATGCCTATGTTGAAAATTTGGTGATGAAAGTCCATAAAATGTGTGTGTCATGAATGTGTATTGCGCTGTGTCCACACACGCTTGTACCTTTGCAACTTTGCAATATTTTCACTCCAGATTTTCAGCATTGCCATTTTGCCACACCTCCTTATGAACAGTGCCGCTGTCATTTTTCACATCCTGGCTAAAATGTGTTTTTGCTCTTCCGCTGCACAATTGCATGGTCGCTGTGGGAATTCAGTGTTTGGGACATATTAAGAAAATCACACTGACACTGTTCATGAGCAGAGGTCCTAAAATGCCTATGGTGAAATTTTTGTGATGAAACTCCATAAAATGATTGTATTACGAACATGTGTTGTGCAGGTTCCACGCACCCTTGTAAGTTTGAAACTTAGTAATATTTTCATGCCAGATTTTCAACACTGGCATTTGTTCACACTTCCTTATAAACAGTACAGTTGTCATTTTTCACATCCTGGCCGAAATGTGTTTCTGCGCTTCTGGCTCAGAATACCACAGTCGCTATCGGAAATCAGTGCTTGGGACAGATTAGCATCTAGCAGCTGGGGGAGTGACCGAGCTCAACTGAGCTCTGTCAGGACTGCTGCAGATTTCTTTGTGGGCAGGAAAAGATGACAACGCAAGCAGGAGCCCAGTACAAAAAGGCAGCCTGTAGCGCCAGGAGACACAGAACAATCGAGTGAGGGAGGTGGAGTGAGTGAGGTCAACGGAGCTGTGTTGGGACTGCTGCAGATTTGTTTGTGGGCAGGAAACGGCAACAATGCATGCAGGGGCTAAGTGCAAAAGGGCAGCCTGCAGTGGTGGGAGAAACAGAACGAGCGAGTGACAGAGGGGGAGTGAGCGAGCTCAACAAAGCTGTATCGTGACTGCTGTGGATTTCTTTGTGGGCAGAAAAGGGTGGCAACGCAGGCAGGAGCCCAGTACAGAAGGGCATCCTGCAGCACCAGCAGAAACGGAATGAGCGAGTGAGACGGGGAAGTGAGTGAGGCCAATGGAGCTCTGTCGGGACTTCTGCAGATTTCTTTGTGGGCAGAAAAAGATGCTGACAGAAACAGAAGCCCAGTACAAAAGGGCAGCCTGCAGCGCCAGGAGAAACAGAATGAATGAGTGAGACAGGGGGAGTGAGTGACCTCAACGGAGCTCTGTTGGGACAGCTGAGGATTTATTTGTGGGCAGGAAAAGGTGCCAATGCAGGCAGGAGCCAATACAAAAGGGCAGCCTGCAGCACCGGCAGAAACGGAATGAGCGAGTGAGACAGGGAGTGAGCGAGCTCAACGGAGCTGTGCAGGGACTGCTGCAGATGTCTTTGTGGGCAGAAAAAGCCGCCAATGCAGGCAGGAACCCAGTACAAAAGAGTAGCCTGCAGCAGCGGGAGACACAGAATGAGTGAGTGAGCTCAACGGAGCTCTGTTGGGACTGCTACAGATTTCTTTGTGGGCAGAAAAAGGCAGCAATGCACGTGGGGCCCAGTACCAAAGGGCAGCCTGCAGCAGCAGGAGAAACAGAATGAACAAGTGAGAGAGGGGGAGTGAGTGAGCGAGTTCAACGGAGCTGTATCATGACTGCTGCAGATTTCTTTGTGGGCAGAAAAGGGCAGCAACGCAGGCAGAAGCCCAGTACAAAAGGGCAGCCTGCAGTGCTGGGAGAAACCGAATGAGCAAGAGAGGGGGAGTGAGTGAACTCAACGGAGGTCTATCGTGACTGCTGCAGATTTCTTAGTGGGCAAAAAAAGGCAGCAATGTAGGCAGGAGCTCAGTACAAAAGGCTAGCCTGCAGCCCCGGCAGAAATGGAATGAGCGAGTGAGAAAGGGGGAGTGAACAACCTCAACGGAGCTGTGTCGGGACTGCTGCACATGTCTTTGTGGGGAAACAAAGCCGGCAATGCAGGCAGGAACCCAGTACAAAAGGGTAGCCTGCAGCAGTGGGAGACACAGAATGAGCAAGTGAGGGAGGGGGAGTGAGTGAACTCAGCAGAGCTCTGTTGGGACTGCTGCAGATTTCTTTGTGGGCAGAAAAAGGCAGCAATGCACGCAAGGGCCCAGTACAAAAGTGCAGCTTGCAGCGGCGGAAGAAACAGAACGAATGAGAACAAGCTCAATAGGGCTCTAGTGTGACTGCTGCAGATTTATACGTGGCCAGAAGAAGGTGGCAACGCAGGCAGGAGCCCAGTACAAGAGGGCGGCCTGCAGCACCGACAGAAATGGAACGAGCGAGTGAGAGAGGGGGAGTGTGCAAGCTCATTGGAGCTCTGTTGGGACTGCTGCAGATTTCTTTGTGGGCAGAAAAAGGTGCCAAGAGAGGCAGGAGACCAGTACAGAATGGCAGCCTGCACCGCCAGGAGAAACAGAATGAGTGAGTGAGACAGTCGGAGTGAGCGACCTTACCAGAGCTCTATCATGACAGCTGCGGATTTCTTTGTGGGCAGAAAAAGGTGCCAATGCAGGCAGAAGCCCAATACAAAAGGGTAGCCTGCAGCGCCAGGAGAAACGCAATGAGTGAGTGAGAGAGAGGGAGTGAGCAAGCTCAATGGAGCTCTATCGTGACTGCCGTGGATTTCTTTGTGGGCAGGAAAGGGTGGCAATGCAGGCAGGAGCCCAGTACAAAAGGCCAGCCTGCAGCACCGGCAGAAATGGAACGAGCGAGTGACAGAGGGGGAGTGAGCTACCGCAACGGATCTATGTCAGGACTGCTGCAGATTTCTTAGTGGGCAGAAAAAGCCAGCAACAGAGGCAGGAGTCCAGTACAAAAGGGCATCCTGCAGCACCAACAGAAACAGAATGAGCAACTCAGAGAGGGGGAGTGACCCACCTCTACTGAGCTCTGTCGGTACAGCTGCAGATTTCTTTGTGGGCAGCAAAATGTGCCAATGCAGGCAGAAGCCCAGTACAAAATAGCAGCCTGCAGCATCAGGAGAAACAGAATGAGCGAGTGAGATAGATGGAGAAAGCAACCTCAATGGAGCTCTGTCAGGACAGCTGCAGATTTGTTTGTGGGCAGAAAAAGGTGCCAACGCAAGCAGAAGCCCAGTACAAATGGGCAGCCAGCAGCGCCGGGAGAAACAAAATGAGCAAGTGAGAGAGTGGGAGTGAGCGAGCTCAACAGACCTCTATTGTGACTGCTGCACATTGCTTTGTGGGCAGAAAAAGGCGGCAACGCAGGCAGGAGCTCAGTACAAAAGGCCAGCCTGCAGCACCAGCAGAAATGGAATGAGTGAGAGAGGGGGAGTGAGCTAGCTGAATGGACCTGTGTCAGGACTGCTGCAGATTTCTTTGTGGGCAGAAGAAGCCGCCAACAGAGGCGGGAGCCCCGTACAAAAGGGCAGCCTGCAGCGCCAGCAGAAACAGAATGAGCTAGTGAGACAGGGGGAGTGACCCACCTCAACAGAGCTCTATCAAGACAGCTGCAGATTTCTTTGTGGGCAGAAAAATATGCCAACGCAGGCAGGAGCCCAGTACAAAAGAGCAGCCTGCAGCACTGGGAGAAACAGAACGAGCGAGTGACACAGGGGCAGTGAGCGAGCTCAACGGACCAACGCAATCAACATTTGCCATTGACAAATGCTTGTTTTTTAATAATACCTTCTATGTTTGTTGCCTGTGTGTCAAATGTAGTGATAAGGTTAGGCCTGTCATATCTTAAATTCCTTTCTCTATTTTTCCTTCTTAATAAATCATTCCTCTCCATCTTGTCTATTCTAGTCTGATCCTTACTGTGACATTGGTTACTATAACCCCTGTTCCTAAATCTGGCAGTAAAGATGTCTGATTCAGCAACATACTCATCTTCAGTACTACAATTTCTTTTCACCCTCATGTATTGTCCTACCAGCATGTTAGTAGTGACATGTCATGGGTAGCAAATGGTACAGTGTGGTATAGCATTGGGATTTGAGGGTTTACATGAAAGGTCAGTGGACAGAGCTTTTCTGTTTTTATACACCACTAGGTCAAGGAAGGTTACCACTATGCAACTAGCCTTCGGCATGAATTTCAAATTGGGGTTAGATGTTTCTAAGAAAAGTACAATTTCTTCCAATTATATCATGTTACCCCTCTAAATGACAAAGATCTTATCAATAAAACAACAGTACATGTCCAGATATTCATAGTTCTTCACATTCTGGTCATACACCCATGTATTTTCCCACTGAGAAAGATAAATATTCACGTAAATGAGAGCCATGGCAGTCTCCATGGCTGTTCCCCTCACCTGATGGTAAATGTCTGATTGGAAAGTGAACACATTTTTTGTGAGGACCAGTTCTGTATGATCTGTAAGAAACCCTATAAATGCATTTGTGTAAGTGGTACTCTCACATAGAGCTTCACGTAGTGCCTCTAAACCATCCTAGTGAGGTATATTTGTATACAGAGAGGTAATGTCCACTGTGGCCAGGATCCATATGGGCTCTATCTCAATATCTTCTATGACCTCTAAAATACGTGTGTTGTCCCTCACATATGCTCTTGAGCCCTGTGCTGTCTGTTTGATATATGTGTCTATGCACTGGGTTAAAGGGTCCATCAAGGAACCCATACTGGATACAATAGGTCTGGTAGGAGGATTCCCAAGATTCTTGTGAATCTTCAGAAGACCATAAATCATGGCTCTTATTGGGTGTTGTACTGTTAGAAAGTCGCTTGTTTGCTGATTAATAATCCGATTTGTGACTGCTTCATTAAGCAGTATGTCAATTTGCTTTTTAAAGTTACTGGTTGGATCAATTTGTAACTTATGATTGGACTGGGTGTTACTCAATTGGAACAACAATTCAGAAGTATACTTAGTTTTGTCCATCACCACAATAGCTCCGCCCTTATCTGTGGGTTTTATGGTAATTGGATGACTTCCCTCACCTCCCTTGTGCAATTCAGTAATTTTGACTTCAGGAGATTGAGATTGAGGTCCATCACATCCTTTTTACAGGCCTTTAGAAAAAATTCCCACAGTTGGATTTGTGGGCAGAATATAGTTGGATTTTTTCCTCCATGTCCAAGTTTGTGTAGAGCTGTTTGTTGTCTCATTTTCGGTGTAGTTTGCTAGTTCGCTTGTACTATCCAGCTGTGGGGATTTTTCTAAAGGCCTGTGAAAAGGATGTGGTAGACCTCAATCTCAAAGGCCCCAGAATCACCTACCAAAAAGGAAAGAACTTGTCTAACCTCCTAGTGCATAACACACAAAGAGATAATGAACACATGAAGAAAGGTTTGCCTGATGGGAATTACAGATGTGGTAACTGTTCACTTTGTTCATATGTACAAGTGGGAGAGGATTTCCACTTCTCTAGAACTGGTGAAAATTTAAAGGTGAAAACTTTTATATCTTGCAGTACGGAAGTGGTGATATACATTGACACATGCAGCTGCGGGTGTTATTACATGGGCAAGACACACTGAAAATTTTAAATTAGAGTTTTGGAACATCTTCAGTGTATCAGGAATGTGTCCACTAAAAAATGCATTAGCGGCACACATAAAATCAACAGGACCAGGTTATACATTCTCTTTCAGGGGGTTGGAACATGTTACACTGGGGACCAGGGGAAGGGATCTGGACAACAAACTGATGTGTAAAGAGACCTTCTGGCAATATAAACTAAAAGCCAGTATCCATCCTGGTCTGAATGAACACTTCCAGTTACCCCCTTTTTAACAAACTCTGGCCAGAGCCAATATGGCTGTGGAGAGCTTTTTGGATGATTTTAGACATTATTGCTAAAGAATTTGCACTGTGCAGATCTGTGGAGAGGCAGTTTCAATGTGGTCTTCCTTTTGCACATTTTCATAATGTGTTTTCCTAGAATATGCCTGCTGATTGCTATATATCTAGTCTGGATAGTTTACAGAAGAAATGGTATCTTATTTTCAGTGGGGCTCTACATCTACACAATATTATGATGCATTGTGTAAAATCAGAACGCACTAAAAACAATATTTTACATCTGGCAGATATATTAATTGCCAGATCGATGCACAAGTAGAAAGATGCATAGCACTAAGAGGGTGCACCACTCAGCACTGCTACAACATTCAAAGAGAATGCACCACTGGTACAGGGCGTGCATACAATGAAGCCCACCAGGAATGAAGTGCAGCACTGCATAATTCTGCTGTACAGTTACTGCAGCAAACAATGCAATTTCAAAGGGAGTTAATCCCTTTTGTCATGCAGTAAACCTGTGACACTGCACTTCATCCTCGTGGGCTTCATCATTCCTGTTGAAAATGTGACCCTGGATGGGAGTTGCAGTGCAGGCAGCCACTAGGTCAGGTGCATCCAGGATGACCTCGACTAAATACCTTCCAGGGGGAATGCTTGGCACATACTGGCATGCACCACAGCTCCCATGGGCAATATTCAGCCCAGGAATGCAAATGAACTAATTGAGCATACAGGGTGCAAAGGGGCTTTATGCATGCTCATTACCAGCCCATTTGCTGTTGGCATGGGGATGAACGCACCGAAGCAGCTCTCACCCTCAAGCCCTAACCCCGATCGCTTCCACATGGGACAGGCCCTGAAGTCTCTGGTGGTATAATGGCACCTCCCCACCCATTCAACCAACCCGATCATACCAGAGTCCAGGCTCTATTGGTTCCATATTGTAGGGACCCCAATGCCATCCCTACTTGCACCTGAATATACCCACAGTCCATGTCCATAGTGTAGTGGCCACTGCTCCCCCTCAAAGGTGCATGGACAGCCCCCTCCCTGCTTCCCAGCCCATTCCATTGTGATGACTGGCTCTATAATGGGATCATGCCACTCTATTGGCAGGTGGCAGAGCACTCGCAATACGATGCTGGAATGTGTTATATGTAGGCACAAGCTGTGCATGGGTGATAACCCCCAGTGGCCATACTCCTCAGGAACTCGCATGTGGCTCCATCATCCTGGTGCCATTGCACTGCTCAGTGTGGGTGATGGCCGATGCTGTACCCACTCACACAGATCCCAAAACAGGCATGTTACAGACTATCTCCCATTCATTTGTACAATTGGGGAACTGTGGATGAGCTATCTATAGCCTGAAGTGTACACTGCAAATGGCAGTACAGGATACCGTATCCCATGGCACCCGGGATACTTCAGAAGTCCAGAGGGTGGCATGTTACACAGGAGAACAGGGGATAGTGTGGACTTGCAGTGGTGTATGACAGCAGGAAGACAAAGCATTGACAAGGCATGCATTGGAGATATGTAAATTCCTTTTTCAGTTTGCCAGGGACGTACACACAGCTGCATACACTGGTGGATCCACAGCTGGCATGGTGCCCCAATGCACGGTACAGACAGTTGGGTCATTCCAGAGTGCATGTCCCCAGCCTGAGTTCAGTGCAGTCAATGGCTGGCCATGGCAGTGTGTGGAGGGCAGTGTCAGTCTTTGCAACAGGTTGGGTATGGGGGGAGTGAGGGTGTCTGTGTACAGGGGCGGTGAATGGGAGTCCTCTAGACTACGGATATGGACCATGGTTTCCTCTGTCACAATTGGGTCAGGGGGAGGCCCTACACTATGGAGCTCTTCATGGATGGAGTTGGCTAGATTAAAGATGGAAAGGGGGTACTGCTAGTCTACCAGGGTTGCTAGGCTGCTGTGCACCTGGGTGCACATCTGCAGCCTGCCTGTGGGTGGTTGGCCAGGTTAGGCCAGCAATTCATGGCCTAACTGTGGGCCGCAGTGCTCTGGACTGTGAGGGGCACATTTCCACTGAATATGCTGCAGCACGGCATATGCATGGGATTGCCCCCTCAAATCTGAACGGCATAACATTTGTGTGTGCCTTGGCCCATTCCCTTGTTTCCGGCACATCCTGCACATTTGAATATCGCATGGTTGTACATTGTTGGAGTTGTGCGGCACATCTCCCTTTTCCACTGGGATGCACTGCATATCTCTTTTGAATATGGGGGCCCTGGACTAGGTAACCTGAATACATTATAAAAATGATAAAATCATGACCCCACTGAAAACAACATATTGCATCTAATCTAGGAAAGCCTGAGCAAATACAGTGCAAAAATGTGTAAATGAACATCACTGTGACAATGAGATGTAGCATCTCCCCTGCCCTATCCAGGATACAAAATATAGGATAAGAAATATTCAGTACTCCCAGATCCAAATAACCGTTATTCTGTAAGACGCCCTCATTTTCCCTGTGTTTTCCCCACAAAGGCAGAATCAAATCCTTGTATAAATCCCTGTAAATTTTTCCATAAGCCACTGGTTCTTTATTTATGACTGTTCTTTATTTATTATATCAGCAGCCTTTTATTGGGAAAAGTGCTCTGATTTGCTGCTTGGTATTAATATTATATGTCATGATGGCCTTGGAATGATTTGGATTTATGTGCTATGCATAAGGCAAAATGGGGGACTGTATGAAACAACAACTATCAAGCTCATTATTTCATGAACCATACTCAAAATTAGTAATCACAAGTCAGACAATCTTTCAAAAGATACTAGCAATGTCTGTAAACAAATTCATTGCAAATAGAGACATTTCCACATATATATATATATATATATAAATATATATATGAATGCTATTTTTGCATGTTATAGTTTTTAGTTTTCAGACAAATTCTCATAGACTTTTTCTGTCCACCTGATGGAATCTTGAATGAGTTAAGTAAATGTTATTATTTTATCAAGCCCTGATCCAGCAGCTCACAGGGCCATTGCCAGGATTTTCACAAGGGGGGGGGGGTTCTTTTTATGCAGTCTGCAGCCTTTTAAAATAGCTGTGGGCCTTAGGGTCGCCAGTACCTCAGAAGCCATGGGATTCTAGATGCTCTGTGGTGCATTTTGTGGCTTATTTTGAAGCTGAAGAAGTCATATCTGAATTCTCCTACACCCCTTGCTCTAAGCAAAATTATTATTTGGCTGGCTGCAGTGTAAATACATATATGTATTCAATACTGGAGGGCAGCAAGATGCTGCTAATGTAACATACCTAAGGCATTGTCTCAGATATATTATGTTATCAGCTTTAATATCTGCAGCTGTATCTACTGGTGTGTAGGTAAGGGGTATAGGGGCTGCTAGGCCCCCAGAAACTCTGGGGTACTAGATGCTCAATGGCTCATTTTGAGGCATATTTTATAGCAAAATAACTCGTCTGTGAGCTCCCCTTCCCCTCCTGCTCTAAGGACAATTATTACTATCTGGGTAGCTCAGATTTTGTGTGTGCGCATATATATATATATATACACATACTGTATATATGCACTGAACCTCAATGCAGAGTCTGCAGCCAGTTTTGGCTGGGTATTGTACACTACTAACTTACTGCAGTGATTTCTTGCTTCTAGGGCAGGGGTCTGGGGCTGATAGAGCCCCAGAAACCATGGGCTACAGTATGCTCTGTGATACACTTTTGTGGCCTATTTCAAGTTTAAATAACTCATATCTGAGATCCCTCTACCCCTTGCTGTAACCCCCACCATCCCCAACTCAATATACCATTTAAGCAATCGAGTCAGTGCAAAATGGCCTATAGCAAGGCTAGCAGGATGCTGGGATATATCGGTAGGGATATGTATAGCAGAAGAAAGGACACATTACTCCCCTCTACAGGTCTCTGGTGAGGCCTCACCTAGAGTACTGTGCCCAGTTCTGGAGTACTCATCTCAGAAAGGATATGGATAGGTTGGAGACAATGCAGCGCAGAGTAACTAAAATGATTCAGGGACAGCAGGGCAGTTCCTATGAGGAGCACCTTAAAGCAATAAATATGTACTCAATGGAGACCAGAAGGGTGAGGGGAGATATGACAGAGACCTTTAAGTTCCTTAAAGAAATTAACAAAGTGAACTGCAGGGTGCTATTTAACCTCAGTACCAATTTGCAGTCACATGGACACGAATGGAAATTAACAGGAGGTAGGTTCACATGTGAGTATGTACTACTTTATAGAACTTTGGAACAGTCTGCCAGCTGAATTGGTGGGTGCAATAACAGAGGATTCAAGCAGGACTGGTACATCATGAAGGGAACAGTGGTTACCGGGGGCGACAGGACCAAGGAGGAGAATAAAGAGAGGATGGGGAGAGTTAGTACCCTGGAAAAATGATAGGTTCCCGGGATTATAGGGAACTTGGATAGACTGGATGGACCTCTGTCTTTTTCTGCCATCATTGTCTATGTTTCCATGTTTCTATACCAGGTGCCTTGCTTGGAAAAAAATCTGTAACATAATTCTTAGTTCAATATCGGGGACTACACTTGTTGCCCCCACTCCATTCTCCAATGTGGTAGGCATGACAAAGGGAGTGAGGAGAAAGGTAATTTGCCAGTGGTGGGAATTCCCAGTGCAAAGTTACCATTTCCTAAATGCCTACCCCCCAACCCCCAACCCCACCATGCTTCCAAAAGTATAGTGGCTATGTTTATAACACTGAACTGTAGCAACAAATGTCATTCTACTGACACGTGGTCAACTGAAGAAAACACTTATCACAATGTATTTGTTTTAATGGTGTTTGGCACAGATGACACAGACAAAAAAGGAACTGAATGTCAATGAAAATGGGACCACAGTGAAGATCTCTCAGAACAGCACAATTAGTGAGGCGACAGTGTAGATCCCAGCAAGACCCTTCCAAACACTTGCATTGCCTTTCCACTGTGATACTTCTTTTGCTTAACTTATGAAAAGTTAAAACAGGCATATGAAACATGACAACTTTGCATTTTGTATAAAGCAGGATTTAAGTAATTTTTTTATAAATCCTCAGCCCACCCACCTGAACAGCTCCTCTGCCCAACTGCACATCCTATCCCTTGATATACAGTTATTAAGGGACACGTCTTTGGCAATAGTGGCCAGCAAAATTTATCTGTCGGTGACCGATAATATTATAACTTGAGGTCCTCTACTTCTTTTTTGCTGTCCTGGAGATGTCGTCTCTGAGCCTGCTGCCATGCTCCATCTTCCTCGAGTGCTAGTGACAGTCTGAATTGTGGGCAGTGGCCATGCTGTATTCCAGTCACATTCACGATGCTGACGTGAGCTCTAACTGGCCAGTCAGTCATAAGGGGAGGGTGCGGAGAAAGACTCACAAAGCATCTCCAGTCATCTTACTGGCACTGAGGAAGCTGACTGGAAGCAGATGGGTGGGGGGGTTGCATGCAGAGAGAAAGTGCTGGGGGTTCATCATGTATGCATAAGCACTCTGTGACAGTCACAAAATAGACAGAAATGATGAAAAAATGTTACAAATGACTACAAAAGGGGGAGTTTTAAAAGGGAGGTTCTTTCAAACCAGACGAACCCCCCCAGCAACTGCTATGACTCAGTAAATACACACTCAGTATATCATATTATAAAATGACAAAAAACAGTCTTCCATTTGCAGTTGTTTGTTCAGGAATTTTATAAATGGTATAAGTTCTTTATGTCACATTTATGTTGGTCCAATAAAAGATATCAGATAATTTGCTTCTGTATCACTCATGATTTGTCAGCAGTTAATTCATTAGATGAGGTCTCCCTTGCCTAGAGTTTGACTGTTTCTCTACCCATCCCCCACACACACACACACACACACACACACACACACACTTACTATAAGAGACCTTAGTAGCTTTTGTCTGTTATTTTTGGGAAGCAGGCCACAGCCCTTTTCTGTCAAAAAGAAATGTATGTATTTAGTATGGGCAGTTCACTGAAGACCTGGCATTTTATCAGATAGGTCTTGAGAGGTTAAAAACAGTGTAAATCTTTACAAAATTTGCTGGGGAAGGGTAACATTTATGAGGTATGAATCTTTCTTGAAAGATATTCATCCCCAACTGAATTAGTAGCAAAACGTTTTTAAATGCTAATCATTTAAATGTGCAAGCTGTTGCATTTTGAAGGGGGTAAACAAATCTCCAGTTTAATAGGCAACCAATATTTAACAAGCTGTTTCAGTTTCCTAATGGCCCTCAGACAAGCAGCTTGGAGTTAATTCTCCAACATTCTAAACAGAAAGAAGGGATTATTTTATTTTAGTTGTCATAGTGATTTGTAGATGTTGAAGAATACATTGAAATGTCCAAAAAATGAGTTCCACGAAACTCCATTTTCAAGCTACAGATCACAAAAATGGCTGTAGGCTCCACCCACAGCCATAAAAAGTAAGAGAAATGAGAACAATCCTTTTTAAAAACCAAAATGCCTTATTAATTAGGCATTAAGCAGTATACCCAGTATAGATAAGATAACGTAAAGTTGCGTTTAATGATATTTGCACTTTATTACTACTTAGCACTTTATAATTCAAAAGTTTTTGATATTTATATAGAATTGAGTACATATTTATTTATTTTTTTTGTATCTATGGGTATGCACACATGGAGCATGTGTTTTTAGGTGTGTGTCTTTAAAATGTCTATTTACATAATTATGCATCTTATTTTGATGAAGTATTTAGGAGCATCAGTTTCTTTTATCCACATCCTGAAAAAGCATCAGTGTGATGTGAAATGTCGACCGGTGAGAGGGTGTTACAGTTGTTGTTTTATTTGTTATAGTAAATGATTTTTATCATCTTCCTAACATTGGAGGTAGTGTTTGATGTGTACCCGAGTTCTCTATCTAGTTTAGACTTACACTGCACATACTGAAGGGCCATTTTGTGGCCTGTACTGCTTCCATCACCTCCTGGAAAACCAAATAGATTTCTTGTGCCTCTTTCCTTTCACAATCAGTCTGAGGCATGCCGTACATATCTCTGGGATCCCCTGTTTAACTGTAACAATCACACAGGAGTGCAGTGTGCATATTTATGAAATACATACAAACAGAGGTGAGAAAGAAGTAAGTGCCTCAGCTGGGAATTGAACCTAGGCTGCCCGGAATACCATTCTGATTGCACTAACCAGCTGCACCACTGAGACAACTGGAACTTGGGCCATCTCCAAGCACATAACTGTGTCTCAAATTCACAATCCAATGGCAACACAAATATTTACTTGTAATAATCACACTGGAGTGTGGTGTGCATGTTTTTGGAACACATACAAATAGAAGTGAGAAAAAAGTAAGTGCCTCTGCTGGAACTTGAAGCCTGGCAGCCCGGAAATCCATTCTGATTGCACTAACCAGCTGCACCACTGAGACAACTGGAATCTGGGCTGTCCCCGAGCACATTACTCTTTCTCAAATGCACAACCCAATTGCAACACAAATATTTACTTGTAGCAATCACACAGGAGTGTGGTGTGCATATTTATGGAACACATACAAACAGAAGTGAGAAAGAAGTAAGTGCCTCAGCTGGGACTTGAATCCAGGCTGCCTGGAATACCATTCTGATTGTACTAACCGGCTGCACGTCTGAGACAACTGGTACTTGGGCTGTCCCCTGAGCACATTACTTATTCTCAAATGTACAACCCAATGGCAACACAAGTATTTACTTGTAACAATCACACAGGAGTGTGGTGTACATATTTATGGAACACATACAAACAGAGGTGAGAAAGAAGTAAGTGCCTCAGCTGGGACAGTTGTCTCAGTGGTGCAGCTGGTTAGCGCAGTAGGAATGATATTCTGGGTGGCTTGGGTTCAAGTCCCAGCTAAGGCACTTACTTCTTTCTCACCTCTATTTGTATGTGTCCCCAGATTAATGGCATTCCATTTATTTTCCACTCCCTCTTATTGACCTGACCCTTACAGTCAATGCCTGTACATGCAGTAGCTGGCTGAGGAGGTGTGAGGAGGTCTGTGCCAGTCACCATATGCTCCCACGGCACTGTGGATAATGCTTCGGCGAGTGTGTGGGGTATGTTCTGTGCTGCATGGGGGGGATCACTGGATGCCTGGGAAGCTTTAAAGTTTTGTTTTTGTACTGCTGGGCTGGCAATCGGAGGGGGTGACACCACTACCACCAGGGATGATACTATATATGGCAGGGCTGCCGATCCGAGGGAGGGACACAGCTACCACTAGGGATGATGCTATACACAGTGGGGCTTGTGATCTGAGGGAAGGGACACCACTACCACCAGGGATAAAACCATTTACAGTGACGCTAGCAATTGGAGGTGGGGGGGTTACACCACTACCACCATTGATGATACTTCATATGGTGGGGCTGGCAATTGGAGGGGGGGACACCACTATTGCCAGGGATGATGCTATATACGGCGGGGTTGGTGTTTAGAGGGGGGACACCACTACCACCAGGGATGATACTATATACAGTGGGGCTGGCAATCAGAGGGTGGGACACTACTACCACCAGGGAGAAAACTATTTGTGGTGGGCTAGCAATTGGAGGGATGGGTGTGGAATACCACTACCACCAGATAGTATTTTCTTTTTTTTTTTTATAATTTAAACTTTATTAATACATTTCCATTATAAAGGGCAGTTACAGCAAGTCAGAGAGTACCGTAGCACTAGAACTATGAAAACTGCCCATCCCACCCCTTTCATCCCACCTCTCCTTACAGCAGCAACAAAACATAATCGCCCTAACATGCAGTGTGCAGTTCTAACAAACGTATGGATAATACCAGAATGTGATATATCCTCAGTGAGGTAACAAGAGTAAGGAATGAAGGGGATCCCATATCTTACTATATGCTGCTAGTCTATTATGAAGACTTGCAATTGCCTTCTCTGTTCTAAGATTGGCAATGATTTCATGTAGCCATTCCTGTAAGGAAGGAGCTGATTGTTCCTTCCAATGACGTAGTATAAGTTTCTTAACTGAGAGTGCAACCATAGAAATATGGTATTTCCTAATTCTGACACTGGCCAGGGACATATCCCCTAGAAGGTACACCTCCAGAATAAAATACTCCTGTAGGCCCAGTAGGAGCTCAAGAGACATCTTTATTGAATTCCATAAGGAGGAAAATTTGGGACAGGACCAGAACATATGCAGGAGGGTACCCTTTTCTTGCAAGCACTTGGTACATGTACTAGAGCTCGAGAAGCCCCATTTTTTTAATTTAATGGGGGTGCAATACATGTTATGTAAAATATGATATTGCATGAGATGCAATCTATCTTGGGAAACATACTTATGACAGGATCTCTATAGGGATTGCCAGTCTAGCTGGTATTGAGGGAGGAGTGAGTTCCAGAAATTGGTAGGTCCAAAGGTGTCCCCGTATTTTTTATAGTATAACACCCTGTATAGCTTAGAAACTGTGCCTGGTGATCCAGACAAATGGGATATTTCAGGAATCAGAGCTGATACTGTCTGAGAGGGGGGAGAATTCCCCAGAGCTACAGTGAGAAGGTGTCTTAACTGCATGACTTTAAAGTGAGATGGGACCGGGATAAGGAATTTATCAATAATACCACATGGGGACAACCAGTGCCCTTCCCCATCCACCAAAGAAAGCAGTTTTCCATCGCCTAATTGAGGCAGCCAGTTGCGGGGAATCCACTTACCATTAAATGTAAAAGATGGGGAATTCCAGATAGACTGAGCTAAATCAGTCTGAGGGAAATAATGAAGAAATAAACATAATTGTGTATAAACTCTTAAAGAGATGCTTACTGTGGTGCAATCAGACATCTTAACATGGGATAACTTGAAGTAGAATAAATTTGAGGGATCCAGGTGTTTGGCTTTGATTACATCTAATTCAATCTTAAACCATACTGGTTGTGTCATTTCAGGGCCTGGGGATATCCATCTCAGACATTTTGCTAGATGACTAGCCCAGTAATATAATGCCATATGGAGAATCCTCAGCCCCCTCAAGTTTTGGGGCAGCTAATTTATGGTAGGCCAACTGGGGATACTTATCTTCCCAAATAAATCTGGTAAATGTACTGTGCAGTTTCTTAAACCAGCGTATGGGAATAAAAGAATTGAGAAGGGATAAAGGGTAGTAAATTCTAGGAAATACATTCATCTTAATGATATTTATCCTGCCCCATAATGATATTGGAAGCTTAGTCTATCTGTTGAGATCGTGAATAATAACCTGTGAGAGAGAATCCAGATTATCTTTGACCCACACTAATGGATTACGGGATAGCTTTATGCCCAAATATTTAATTGTTCTAGGAGACCAACCTAAACCTAGGGAGCAAATATCATCTTTAAATACTTTATGGTTTAATGGGGAGAATAGGGATTTACTAGCATTCAACTTATAGTTAGGTAGCTCGCTGAACCTGGCTATTTCATTCAGTAAGGGTGGTATTGAAGAAGCTGGATGGGAGAGATGTATCAGCAGATCATCTGCGTATGCAGTTAGTTTAATCTCATGACACCCAACTCTGATACCTTGTATAGAGGTATTTTGGAGAATGTTTTGGATGAGAGGTTCCAGATATAAATTGAAAAAGAGAGGCGATATGGGGAAACCCTGCCTGGTGCCTGAGTGAAGTGAGAAATAGTTTGAGAAGGCCCCATTAGCTGAAATTCTTGCCGTGGGGGATTTATATAATGCGGCAACCCAGGAAATGAATACAGGAAGAAATTTAAAGGCACTCAATACCTTGAAGAGAAAACTCCAATTCACCCGGTCAAACGCCTTCTAGGCGTCCAAAGAGACCAAACCTGCAGGAAAGTCAGCATCTCAGGAAGCCGAGAAGACATGGGATAACGTACGCAAGTGATCTGCTGAAGAGCGTCCCTTCATGAAACCTACCTGATTCATACCTATTAACTCGGGGAGCACCACGGATAACCTGTTAGCTAAAATCTTTGAGAGAATCTTGATATCCTGATTTAGAAGGGATATAGGCCTATAGCTCTGAACGAGCTCAGGGTCCTTGCCTGGTTTGGGAAGAAGCACTATCAAGGCTTCAAATAGATGGGAATCGACCTCTGTCCCGGATAGGATATGCTGAAATAAACTATTAAGTATTGGCAGTAAAAGTTCTAGAAACGTTTTATAAAAAAAGGGAAGAAAATCCATCAGGCCCAGGAGATTGATCCGAGGGTAAACCCCTGATAACCTCGGCGATTTCCTCCAGAGTTATAGGAGAGACCAGAGAATCTATGTAATGCACTGGGAGGGAGGGAGGAGGTAGCTGTGAATCTCTCAGGTAACTCTCCACGCTTACTGGACTGGGAGGATGTTCCATATCCCCATAAAGCGATTTGTAATATGATGCGAACTCTTGAACTATCTCAGACAGAGATGTTTTCAGAGACCCATCTACAGAAGCCTTGATAGAATGGATGAACCTCACTGACTCTTGTTGTTTAATATGAAGTGCCAAAAGGCACCCGGCCTTCTCGCCTTGGTCAGTACAACTAGCTTTAGTATGTATGATAGCTAACTCCGCCTTTTCCTGGAGTAGTTCCAAATATTTGTCTCTCAACCCTAGGAGCCTCGCCTTGTCCGCCTCTGAAGAGTTGGCCAAGACATTGGGTTCGAGGGCCCGAATTTGGGATACAAGAACAGTAATTCTCTCTCCCTAACTCTTTTCCTGGCTACTGAGAGGCTAATAAGGATGCCTGTCATGTAAGCCTTGAAAGCCCCCCATATAATATCTGGTTTTGCACTGTTTAAAGGGTTAGACTGAAAAAAGGCCTCAATATGCTCCCTTATGGTATTGCAATAATTAGAATCTTTAAGCAATTGGTTATTAAGCTTTCATCTTGTTTCTCTCTTTGACACATCCTGAATTGTTAAATCACACAGCACCAAAGAGTGGGCGGAGATAGGGCCAGGCTGAATCGAGGAGGACCTAACCCTGGGCAAGAGAGTCTGAGAAATGAGTATGTAGTCAATACGGGACTGAGAGCCATGTACCAAAGAACTGAATGTAAACTCCTTGAAATCAGGGTTTAGAACACGCCAGACATTGATCCAATAGTTCTCTAAAAGCCCTCTGACCCGGGGAGACCCCCCCGATGCACTACTAGACCTGTCAAGGTTTGAATCTATGACTTGATTAAAGTCGCCCCCAGATAATCCTTATGGGAAGGAAAGGCAGGATTAGGTTTATGAGTCTCATGAAATAGGTGGGGTCATCAGCGTTAGGACCATATATGCTGCCCAGTAGCAGAGGTACTGACCAGAGAGTACCTATAGCCAAAACGAACCTGCCCCCGGGATCCCTAATAGTATGAGTTGAGACAAAGAGAATGCCCCTGTTAATAGTGATCATAACCCCACAGCTGTTTGAGGATCCTTGCGCCTCATAGACCATCCCCACTTGTTGCTTCCTCATTTGTAAGGCTTCTGTTTCTAATAGGTGCGATTCCTG
This sequence comes from Neoceratodus forsteri, assembly GCA_016271365.2. Taxonomy (NCBI): domain Eukaryota; kingdom Metazoa; phylum Chordata; order Ceratodontiformes; family Ceratodontidae; genus Neoceratodus; species Neoceratodus forsteri. The sequence goes on along the minus strand of CM057459.1, from coordinate 238,546,744 downwards.
CAGAAAAGTAACCTGAGTGCGTAAAAGACTTAGGTGTTTGAGAACCTGGTATTGTTTAGATTTTTTCCTGATCCCCTTGACGTTCCACATTGCAAAAGTCACCTCCTTGGCCATCTCCCAATGACTTCTAAGGATATTATATTCGGCCCTGCACTCCGGGTGCATAACACAACAAATCTACCCCCCCCCGTTGCTGCTGTAAGGCCCTCCCACCACCCCAGCCCCCCCAGAAGCCTACCATTAAACCCTCTCATACACCCCCACCCCCAACAAGAACACATAACCTCCCCCAACCCTCCACACTGTCACAAGCAACGCTTAGCACAGCACTGGAACTTATCCTCCCTCCGCCCCAACATATCCCCTGCTAGTGATCCCCCTCGTACTGTGTACTACAAAGCCATCGATAAACTACATTAATAAGGGTTTAATATCTAAAGAGCAGTCTCGGGCTTCCAGGGCCTGCAAGCCTCTGTTAATGAATCCACTAGCAATCGAGAAAGGGAAATAGAACTGGATGTTCAAAATGTGAATAAGAGAAATCGTCACGAGAGTCTTGAGAGTGAAATGAAAAATCCTTGTTCCCCATAAGGGACTACCTCGTGAACCAGAGCCAGAGAAAAAATTAATATGGAGGGGAAAGCCCATCTTCGAGATGAATACCTGAGAAAACGAAACCAGATGAAAGTGAAATGAGATCCAGAGATGGGAAAGCCGTGGGAGTAATTACCCATGGGATGCAGACCCCTAAATCTGAGAAGCCCCCCTTGCAAAACCAGAACAACTTAATAAGCAAAGCAGTCCCTTTCGGACAGAATGACCGGATCTGCATTAAATGGGCGAACTGCACCCTCTTGTGGTCATCACCTGATCTAGGCCCTTAGTCAGAGGCGCCCCGAAAGCCCGGAACCGCTCCGAAATCTGACACTCTACCCTATAAAGTACACACAGAAGGCATAACCCAAATCCTTGCCCTGTGTGAACCCCTAGGAAATCAAACAAGCAATATTATCTCAGATGCAGTCCAAAACAAACCCTCCGGGAACCCCCCCAGGACTCTCCATAATACTCTATTCCCACCAACAGGCTAGAGGCTGTTACAAGTAAAGTCAGGCCTCTACTGGTAGCCCAGTTCTGTTAAGGGGCATACACTCAAATAAAATCCTTCTTTAGAAAGAGCAGTGTCCACACAAAAAGCAAAACAATAGTTCATTCTGGAGTTCCTGGCAAATCCCGATGATCAGTAGGTCTTCTCAGTTCATCCAGAACAAATCTGGGAACGCTGACTTAAGGCCGATAAGCACAGCTTCAGGATCCTCGAAATTGAGCCATGAGCCATTTACTGAGACTTGTAACTTCGCTGGGTACCCCATCCTGAACTTTAAGCCCGCCGCTATAATCTTAGATACAATCGGGTGGAAGGCTTTCCGTTTCAACCAGACCGAGCCAGGGATATTTTGAGCAATTCCCAGCTTCACCTTCTCCCATCTGACTTCTTGCAGGGCCTTAACTTTCTGTAGAAAATGTTGCCTTTCTAAGCAGTTTAGGAAGCGGCAAATGATGGGGCGAGGAGGTGCATCAGGTGGGGGTTTTGGTAGCAGAGATCGGTGGGCCAGTTCTAATATATATGTTGGGCCAAAGGGAGAGGGACCGGCGACCTTTCAACCAGTTTCTGGGTGAAGGCTATGGTAGTCTGGCTTTTTTCCCCTTCAGGGAGCACGAGGATTGCCACATTATTTCTCCATCTATGGCCTTCCAGGTCTTCGAGCTTTGTTTCAAGATGAGACAGCTTTTGTCTCGTTAGTAGGAGCTCAGGATCCAGACTTTCCAGTTTTCTCTCAACCGAAATTATACGGGCAGTATTGTCCGATACTGTTGTGGAAATTTCCTCTAACTTTCTGGAAAGGGATTTCAAGTCGATTGTCATATCTTTCATCTCTTCCCAGAATGGTTTAAATTCCTCCAAGAATCTGTTAAGTGTTAGGGGTTCTTGGTCCCCAGCTTGACATGAAGGGTCCGGTTGGTCTGGGCCACTCGAGGCTCGAGATTTTTTCACGGCCTTCTCAGGAGTTGCGGAGGGGGGGGTATGTTTCTGCAGGACTTTCTTCATGTAAGCCTCCATTTACCACAGATGAACCCAAAACAGGAGCACACGTTGTTTAAAGGCAAGAAAAACTTGCAGGCAGAGGAACAAGTTAAAATTTAGCGATGTTAAATGACGAGTTTTAATTTGGGAGGCAGGAGCTTAGCAGAGGAGCATCTAGTCAGCACTCTTCATCAAGTGATCTCCCCACCAGATAGTATTTTCTACATAATGGGATGGCGATCGGAGGGGGGTTGCCAGGGACCATGGGGGGATTGTGCTCCCCCAGTGGCCAACCAGCTTGGTGGGTGCATTACCTATGGCAGCCACTAGGGTTGCTCAGAGTTAAGTTGGGGTTTTGTTTGGCAGTATTTTTACTGGGCAGAAGGACCATGCTAAGCACTTTTGCTCAGTGCCAAGCCACTGAGTATGGTATAGCGCACGTATTCATGGTCATGCCCCTTCCCTTGCCCGCATGCATACATTTTGTTTTGTGCTGTTGCTAACCCTCTTTGCCCATGCAACAGTCCCTTCTAAATATGGGGATCCAGCGCAAACCCTGGTTTGCACAGGCAAATACATGTTAGCATCCGGGCAAACTTTTGGACATCGGGCTCCTGGTGTTTCTGCAAACCACACTCAAGGAGCACTATTTCTCTTCCTTATCCCATTCATTGATCTGTTCATTCTTGCTCACCCGTTGTGCCTTTTTTAGATCATCCTTCTCTCCCTGGCTGCCATGATTCATGATTCCTGCTCCCTGATGAACCAAACTGCAATGTACTCTTTCTGAATTGTCCATTACTCCCTGAATACCCTCTCTAGATGGGGGAGTGCTACATAGGTCTCTCTCAGCTGAGTTTTCACCAAGGATGCCTCTAGCTCCAGCCTTCCCTCTTCTGGTTTAGACACCCTAAACGATGTACTTCAAGCCTCTGCTCAAGTAGCTCTTTCCTCTCTCCATTTGGATGAAGGCCATCTCATTTAAATAAGCTTTTATCCCTCCAAAAATCACTCTTTATCTCCCAAGAAGTGAAATCCCTCTTTTACACCCTACTCCTTCAACCAGTTGTAGCTTCCTAATCTTTCTCCTCACCTATCATTGGAAGAACTTTTGAGAAGGTCAAGATGCTAGCCTTCTGCCCTAAGCCTGGCAATCAGCTCTCTGAAATTGGCTTTCACTTCACCTAACAGACTTCCTGCTGGGTCATTTACCTTTGATGGACAATTATTTCTGGCTGATCACTCTCTCCCCCAATCAGCACTCCATCCTGGGGATAATCTTATCAGCTGTCACTCCTGAGAGACAGTCTACCTCTCACTCCTCCTGGCCTGTAGTGCAGACCACAGTCTTGGTCTTCTCATTATAGAATCCCTCTGATTAGTGCCCTCTTCCTCACTCTTTGATGTTTTCTGCCCCGAAACCCCATCAATTGGTGTTACTGCATCAGTGGCCTCTGGGGACCTTGGTACAACAGGATACCACCCTCTGAGGGACAGTAGCATGTACCACCTCACTCAGTGGGGAGAAACAGTTATAGGTTGCAAGTCCAGGGTCCCTCCCATCCCCAATTGTTGCCACCTCACAACCCCCTACCTGTCTACAACCCTCCAACCTCCATTTTAGACTCTAGGACAGGAGGGTAGCCAGGCATTTCAGATTTGTACACCAATCTGCCACACTGCTACCCTTCCCCACTGTTGTCCATGCCTGCCCTGCCCCCACCCCCACCCTCAACTCGGTCCAATGTTCCTGGTTACAATCAGATGATTCCCACAGTAGACCTGCTGTCTGTCTGCGCTGCTATTGTGGTGCTCGCTGCCCACTGGTAAATGCCACTGACTGCACCATGAGTCCAAGACCACGGCAGAAATTTCTTCTCTTCCCAGTAGGTAGATAGGCAGATTTGCTTCACTTGCCACTCCACATGAAGTCTTCCTTCTTTTAGCTGGCTCTGAATCTGTTCTTCTGTCTGCTGCTCCTCAGTTGTTTTACTGCTTTTTTTGCTCCCAGCACAATTGAAGTAATAGTATGGCTTCTAACTTTGCTGGGGTATTTAAACTTGCCACCCAAGACTTACCAGAACCCCTACCAGATGCCACAGCCAACCACTATGCAGCAGACCATGCAGACCAAATTGAGACCTTCAGCTTCAATGTCTGCAGTCCACTCTGCCACCCCCCAAAACAAAGCTGGAAGAGAAAAGAAAAAGCCTGCAAAGCCAAACAAAGGAATTTAAATGTTTGTTTTTTTATTTAGTTTTTGTTGACCGGGTAAGTGCACTAGACAAATCCTGCCTATTTTCAGGCACAACTCGGGGAGGGGGATACAGATGAATGCCAACTGACCTTGAACCAAATTAAGTTGTTAGTGGCATTTTTAATGAATGAGGGAAATTTGGCCAGGACACCGGGGAAATTCTCCTACTCTTTTCGATAAGTGCCATGGGATCTTTAACATACACCTGAACTACCACCAATCCAGGCAGATGGGACCTCAGTTTAACAACTCATCCGAAAGATGGCACCTCAGAAGTGCAGCACCCGCCTCATGCTGCACTACAGTGTCAGTTCTGGGATATTAACCCAAGTGCCAGATGTGGGAACTGAACCTACAGCCCTCTGATCTCCCGGCCTCAGATGTGAGTGTGCTACCTACTGAGCCACTGACACTGACGTTTGATTGACTAAAGAGGGCAGAGTAATGCTGGCTAGCTTGTTTGCCACCCCCTCCTATTAAACTTGGTATGCCATGGCTTATTTGAAGTATCAGTAGCTACACCCTTGCTCTAGGAGGTCACTGAGGAAGTGGAGCAGAAGTAGGCACTCTAAGCCTCCACTCTGACTTACACCACAGCTGGTGTATTTCAGCCAGGTTACAATTAGTTCAGAGTGGTATGCCGCCAACTTCCTGAAGACTGGGTAGGCTCCACAGTATATCTTAGAAAAGTGCAGTACTGAGCCACTGCAGTAAACTAAATCCCACCCCCCACTGGATCTACATACCTGTCCTCTATACATATCTGCTTCTGTATTGCAGCCTTTGCTCTTACCCTATAGTACTCTTAGACATCCTCGCAGTCACTGATAATTTGAAGGACTCAGGAGGATATCCTAGTCAGAGATTGTCAGGGATTGCAGCTATTCCCCAGTTTCACAGTAGAGTCATCTACAGTACACCTTAAGACACTGTATTTGTGGTTTTGCTGCAACCTTTTTTATCATGGCAGATATTCTATGGCTGTGGAGTACATTTGACAGAACTATACATAAAGCTGAAGCAAACAGCTGTAACTGAGTTCTCAAAGAAATCACTGCATTTGTTGAAACTATTTTTTTGTAACCATATTTGTATCTCCCTGTCTGCTACAGCAGCAAACTAAAGTTATAAAAAACACATACAGTACCTTATGTTACATAGCCCTGTGTCTTACTGAAAATTGGGGGCCTTATAAACTTATTACATTTTAAACAAAATAAATTATGGTCCTTCATATACCAGGAAACATAAAAAAAACCTGCTAAACTAAATTTTAGCTGGCATTATTTAAAATGAAATATTTTTTAATTTTTGAAATACATTTTTGGAACACACACCAGGTATCAATGTTGAAAAGCACAGAGAATAAGGCAAATTGTGAACCATGATTACCCGGGACATAGAAAATCTGATTACAAAAATTAGTCAGTTGAAGCTTGGGATTGAGGATGAGTGATATTTGGGAAGTAGGGTATGTCAGGTTATTAGCTGAACACTACAGCTGACTTTAAAGGCAGAATTTATAGATAAGCTAGGCATAGTGGGGGGCATGTTTCAGTGCCATATTTTCAATCCCCTGCATTTGCCATGCTCTTAGGCACATGTGTATGGGGCTGCCCTGGCCCAAAGTGCCCAAGTCAGGCACAATTTTTATTAGGAGAATTTATGCTGCTCCAGAACAAATACCCACATCCATAAGGGCCAGGACATAAGTTGAGTTTTGTTAACCCTTTGAGTGCTAGATATGTTTGGATGGTATTTAGATTCTGAACACAAGGCCAAGGCAGGAGATAGCACAGTACTGTATTCTGGTATACAGAAGCAGTCAGCTTCAAAGTAGGTACATAAGCTACAGGTAGGTACAGATAGTGGGTAAATATCTAATGGGAAAGGAGTAGCAAGAACCAGGGTAAGGTAGGTACATGTAAGGGGGTTAAAAAGAGAAAGTAGGAGACATACTATGGTAGGGTAACCATAAGTTTGGGCTAGAGGTTAAAGAGTAGTAGACACACAGAGCAAGTTAGGCACAGGAAGATGGATTAAAACAAGCATTTGTCAATGCCGAATGTTTGCTTGCTGGCATTGGCATTGGTAGTGTAGAAGTTACAGAGCTGCATAATAGAAATGGCAGTGAAGTATTGAACTGAAGCCAACCCCACCACCACCCTGCAGAGAGTGACAGGCATTGGGGTGTGCCTTTGTGTCATCAGGCATAATGGCCACGCCATTTCACCACACCCTACTCTGCAGACACTGACAAGTGTCACGGAGTGCCTTGGGGCCTTTGGCCCTTATGCACACCCCATTTCATCAAATACGGTGAGATGGGTGCAGTATAGGAGAATAGGGTGAACTTTGGGGCCGAAGAGTCCAAGACATACCTCGATGCCTCTCACTGGCTGCAGGGTGTGGAATGGTATGAGCATTACAGGCAAGAATCCCAAGTCACACCCCAGATGCCTGTCATTCTCTACAGGGTGGGGCGTTATGGTTGGAAACCCTAACACCTCAGCATTCGTTGGTATTTTCACTCCAAAGTTTCAAGATTTTTTTTTGTGACCCCCACCTCATGAACAGTGGCAACATCAGCTTGTTAGCCGAAAGTTACTTACGCACAGCGACTACGGCATTTAGCGCCATAGGTGCAAAAACACATTTCGAACAGGATGTGAAAAATGACAGCTGTACTGTTCATGGGGAGGTGTAAAAAATGGCAATATTGCAAATCTGTAGTAAAAATATTAACAAAACTGGTAAAGTCACGAGCGTGCATAGAAACTGTGCAACGCACACCCGTAATGTAATTAGTTTGGGGATTTTTTACAGCAGATTGTCAACACACGCATTTTGGGACCTCCGATCATGAATAGTGTCACTGTGATTTTCTTTATCTGTCCCAAACAATGGTTTCCCACAGCGACCACGCATTTCTGCACTGAAAGTGTGAAAACACATTTCAGCCATGTTGTGAAAAATGACAGCTGTACTGTTCATAAGGAAGTGTGGAAAAATGCCACTGGTGAAAATCTGGACTGAAAATATTACAAAGTCATGAACTTACGAGGGTGTGTGGAAACTGTGCAATGCTCACTCGTAGCATAGTCATTTTATGGACTTTTGTTATGAAAGTTCAACATCGCCATTTTAAGACCTCTGCTCATGAACAGTGTAACTGTGATTTTCTTAATCTGTCCCAAACATTGCTTTCGCACACCGACCGCACCATTGTGCGCTACATGTGCGGAAACACATTTGGGGTAACATGTGAAAAATGGCAGCTGTACTGTTCATAAGGAAGTGTAATAAAATGGTAATGTGGAAAATCTGGAGTGAAAATATAGAAAATTCGCAAACTTACGAGCGTGCGTAGGAATTGCTCAACGCATGCTTGTAAAACAGTCATTTTTAGGAATTTTTTCACCAAATTTTCAACATAGCCATTTTAAGACCTCTGCTCATGAACAGTACCACTGTGATTTTCTTAATATATCCCATACACTGATTTCGCACACCCATCGCCATTGCGCCGCTATATGGTTGGAAACACATTTTGGGCAAGATGTGAAAAATGACAGCTATACTGCTCATAAGGAAGTGTAATAAAATGGCAATTTGAAAATCTGGAGTGAAAATATTGAAAATTCGCAAACTTACGCACGTGCGTAGGAACTGCGAAACACACGCTCATAAAACAGTCATTTTTAGGAATTTTTTCACCAAATTTTCAACATAGCCATTTTAAGACCTCTGCTCATGAACAGTACCACTGTGATTTTCTTAATATGTCCCATACACTGATTTCGCACACCGACTGCACCATTGTGCGCTACATGGGCGGAAACATGTTTTTGGCAAGATGTGAAAAATGAAAGCTATACTGCTCATAAGGAGGTATGGTAAACTGGCAATGTTGAAAATATTGAGTGAAAATATTGAAAATTCGCAAACTTACAAGCGTGCGTAGGAACTGCGCAACGCACGCTAGTAAAACAGTCATTTTTAGGAATTTTTCCACCAAATTTTCAACATAGGCTTTTTGAGAGCCCACCTTATGAACAGTGGCAGTGTCATTTCATTATTCAGTCCCAAAAGGTGATTTCACACAGTGACTGGGAAATCATCCTTCGGGCCCGATTAACGCCATCACAGTTAGAGCATTCATGAGAAGGGGTCCCAAAAACCCCATGTTGAAAATTTGGTGCAAAAATTCCAAAAAAGTCTGAGATATGCAGCAAAGTTGAAAAAACCCTATCTATCCCATTATATAGCTTACCGGCATTTCCTCGGTTCATGGTCGGCTTTGAAGAGCGCAGACGTGTTCCCGGTCCACCGAAGATCGTTGCGCCGGAGTCTGGAGGTAAGTATGGGGTGAGGGGTGAGGGGTGTGGGGAGGTGGGATGCGCAGTGGGTGGGCGCAAGTGGGGGTAGAGACAGCGAGGGACCGTTTTTCAGTTGCAGGTTTTTTTTTTTCTAAATGACGATGCGGAACGTTTGCCATGCTGGGGTGGGCTCCCAGCATGGCACAAGGATGGGTGGGGGGGTTTGGAGCCGATGGGGGATTGGGCACCCCAGTTGTCTATAGCACATGTTGCCACGCTGGGGTGGGATCCCAGCATGGCACCCTGTACTCGGGGGTGGAACCAGTGGAGCAGACGGGGGATTGGGCACCCCCGTCAGCTATTCGATGTGTGTGCCCAGCTGGGGTGAGCACCTAGTGTGGCATATGGAACACTGTTTGGGGCGCAGCACAGCCAACTGAGGATTAGGTACCCGTCGGCTACACAGTGTGTGCGTGGGGGAGGCCGCAGTGCGTGGCGATGCGTGTGTGTGTGTAGGGGGAGCGCGCATGCGCAGGTGATATCTTATCACTTCTCACTGAAGCGTAGCTCTCCCTTTCAACTGCATGCCACTGCATTTTGGAGTGCTGTCATAGACAGCTCCAGCAGGCATTGGAGAACTGCGGCACTGCCTGCAAACACACTGACTGATTGGAAGAGGGCTGCCACACCTCTGAAAACTCAGATGATGGCACTGTTTCTTACACATGCGTGCAAGCAAACATAAAAAGGGAGAAGAAGTGACATCCCATCTAGAACACAGAACCAAATAAATGTCAAACCAGCAAAGGGAGAGGAAGGAATTTAGTGGGCATACAAAAGAGGCAGTAAGGTACAGGGAAATTTCAACAGGCACTAAGGTAAAAGAAGGAAAGAACATGGGAGTGGTGCAGTGCAAGGGGTGTGGAGCCATAGCCTTTTGGGACACCTTCTGGAGACTAAGGTGCTGCCCTATTTTTACTCACCTCTCTGGTTTGAGGGCTGAGGTTACTGGACTCCAGGCAACCTTCTGCCCCACACAGGGGCTACCAAGTCTGCCACCACTTCCCTAGAGGATGTTTAGGCAGAGGCAGAATGGTTGGACTTCGGTTGGCTCTGGGAGGGTGGGGGAGGCTAGAAGGGTACAAACTCTTTAGCCTGTATCACTGCACAATTCCTTTGTCATACTGGTGGAACAGGGCAGCAGGGAGGAGGTACCCACAGCAGTGGGAGGGGAGAAAGTGGGGGTCCTCAGAAGGGGAGGCTAAAAAGAGAGAGGACAAGGCCCCTAGCCAAAGAGGAAACAGCTACTGGTGGAGGACTCTATTGTTAGGGGGATAGACTTAGGAGTGGGGGAAAAAGGGAAAGGGAGGTGAAGTGCCTGAGATGTGCTTCCATTTGGAGGGATCCAGAGGATTGCTAGTGCAGCAGGAGATGAGAGAGAGCTAGATGTCATTGTCCACCTGGGAAAAATGACCTAGCAAGGGACAGGGTAGGGTTGTGCAGGGAAATTTCAGGGAACTAGGGAGGGGCATCAAGCAGGTGGCATGCACAATGACTTTTGCTTAATTGTTACCTGCATATGGCCAGGGAGAGGATAGGGCACTCCACACTATCGCTTTTAACAGTTCCTTGAAGGCATGGTGCATGGAGGAAGGCTTCAGCTACATTGTGGACTGAGGGTCAACCTGGGAAGATATTGGACTGTATGGGAATGATAGCCTGCATCTTTCCAGAAGGAAGGGCCACAGTCCTTAGTGGAGATTTAAAAGCTACTTGGATGAGTATTTAAACTAGGCAGGGGGAAGTTGTAAAACCAAGGGAGGCAACAATTGCCTCCCAGATGATGAAAAAGTGAGGTGGGAGAGCCCAAGGGGAGTAAAGCTCCCCCCCCCCAGGGCAAGGGCACAAGAAGACAGGAGTGAAGACAAGGCAGAGGACAAGTGGGGTGTAAATCTGGGAAGCAAGAAAAAACAAGTAGAGAAAGGTGATGGAGAAGGTAACAAAAGAAGAGGCATGTAAGGTGGAGCTTCAGGAAACAGCACAGGAAGGAGGGGGAAGGAAAGCAGGGAAGCAGGCAGAGAGGGAGTAAGGTATGGAAATCCATGTGTGCCAATTCAAGGAGTCTGGGAAATAACATTCTGGATCTTGCCATCATGGCAGAGGCTAGTCTGGATTTGATGGCCATAATGGAGTCATGATCACTGACAGTCATAACTGGGACTTGGCCATATCGGGTTACTCCCTGCTCAGGATAGACAGAAAAGGTAGTAGGGGAGGAGGGGTTAAACTATATGTGAGGGAAGGAATGAAGGCCACAGAAGTATTGGGGGCACACAGGGGGAAATAGAAGGTGCTGTGGGTCATCCTGGGGACAGGTACTGGAGCTGCTATCCTTACATGGGTGGTATACAGACCTCCAGCACAGGGAGAGGAGTTGGATAAGGTACTTGGGGAAGCCATCATCAGGATGGCAAGTATGGGGGTGGTGCTGATAGTTGGGGTCTTCAGTCTGCCAGATGTGGATTGGTGCCTTCCAACTGCAGCTTCTGCATGGAGCAGAGCCATCCTTGACTCCCCATATCAGGCTTTTCTCAGGTAGCTAGTCAAGGAACCAACTAGTGATGGGGCAGTGATAGACCTGGTGCTTACAAACTAGCACAGCATTCCACACATCACAGTGGGCAGTCCCCTTGGTACCAGTGATTATCGTATGGTGTAGTTTAACATTAAAACAGGAACAGAGGCAAACCACACAAGGACAAGGATCCTGGATTTTAGGAAGGTGGATTTTAATGAAATGGGAGACTGCCTCAGAAACTGCCTCCTAAGTGGGATTACCAGGGAGGGGTAAAGGCACAGTGAGGAAAAATATGGGAGGGTACTGACTAAGGCAGCCAATCTCTGCATGAAAGTGAGTAATTATAGAAGGGAAACATGGACTGTTATGGTTTTCTAGGGAATTGGCCTAGATGGTGATGGAAAAAAAGGTGGCATTCAGGAGGTTAGGAAATGCAGAGGGAGGAAGACAAAGAGGTATACCTTGTAAAACAGAGGGAAGCAGGAATAGCAGTGAGGGAGCAAAGGCACAGAGGAAAGGATAGCCAAAGGGAACAGTTAAAGGGGATGAGACTTTCATCATGATTTCCTTTTAAGATCATTACTGACATATCTGAGTTTGAGTGGTCAGACCGAGAGAAGAGTTGGCTCACTGGTTTTTCAGTCATCTTCAGATTAATATTACATCTGTGCGAGTTCATTCTAGTGCAGAGCAGCTGGTTTGTCTCTCCAACATAACCTGTTTGTGGACATATCTTGCATTGAATGAAATTAACAACATGCCGTGATGCATATGTATAATTCCCCTGTACCCTGAATTGTCTGTTTTGTGATGTCACCACACAGTCCGAAGTGGAAATGAGCTCATAGGTCTTACATCTGAGTTGATTACAGGGTCATGTACTATTTAGTGTCACGGCATTCTGTTCTAGTGAAAGTTTACTCCTAATAATTAGGTTGGCTAAGTTTGGTGGTTGTTTAAAAGATAGTAGTGGTAGTTCCTTAAAAATACAATTTAGGGTCTCATCCTCACTAAATATTGGGTGGAGAGCCTTAATAATCTTATGCAAAAGTTAAAGGTCAGAATGATATGTGACTACTAAGGGTATTCTGTTGGTAGCTGTCCTTTCCTTATACTGAAGTAGTTTTCTTGGTACTTGTGTTGTATGTTCTATTGTCCTGTCAATTTCTCTGGAAGAGTGGTCCTGCTCAATAAAGGTGTTTTTCAACATAGCCAAATGTGTATCTCTGGCCTCCTCATTTGAAAAGAGATGCTGATACCAAAGTGCTTGATTGTACACGACAGATTTCTTTGTGTGGCTCGGGTGATTACTATTCCTGTGTAAGTATCTCTGTCTGTTTGTTGGCTTCCTGTAAATGCATATATGCAAGGTTCCATCCTTAATGGTGTCATTGGTGTCTAGAAAATTAACACTTGTGGCAGAATATTCCAGGAAAAATGTTATGGTTGGGTGGAAGTTATTACGTTCTCGATGAAAATCCTTAAGTGTGTCAATACCCGCCATCCAAATTATAAATAAATCATCAATATAATGGTAATAAGCAAGTGGTTTGCGGGGATAGTGCCTTAAGAAGTCCTCCTTCAAATTCACCATAAAGAGATTAGCATCCTGTGGAGCCATCCTGGTGCCCATTGCTGTTCCCACAGTTTGAACACAATGTTTACAATTGAAGCTGAAGTTATGTGTCAGAATGAATTCATTAAGTTTCCCCACCATTTCAGGGTCGATGTTTTGGTCCACTTCTTTCTTCTGTATGTATTTAAGATAGGCTGAAATGCCATCGGTGTGTGGAATATTAGTGTAGAAGGATGTTATATCCATTGTGGCTAAAATGGTATCGGGTGATAAGTCCTTATAACCAGTGAAAGTTTATGCAGGAAGTGTGTAGTGGCTTGGTTGTGACTATCTCTTTCCATAACCACAGTATAGCCTAGAGGTTAGAGTAATGAGCTGTGAATGAGCTCTGTACATCCAGCATACCAGACCTGGGTTTGATTCTCACAACTTCCACTTGTATACTGTGTGACTCTGAGCAAGTCACTTAACCGCCCAGTGCTCCCAGGTTGCCCCTGAAAACAGGCACTTGTACCTAGTGGGCCTTACCCAGTTACCAAAGACTAAAATAAAATAAATAAATAACCAGTGGTTTCAAAATGTGTTCTACAAACCCAGAGATACCATCAGTCAGGGTACCATTAGCAGAGACTATGAGTCTTCCTGGATTGCCAGGTTTATGTATTTTAAGCAGCACGTAGAATGTCCCAGGCTTGGGTTCAGCAGGGACGAGGTCAGTTAGTCTTTTTTTGGACATGGTTTGGAAAAGATCTAATTAAGTCATGTAGTTCTTTTTTATAGGTTGTAGTGGGGTCACTCTCCAGTTCTGTGTAGTAGGTATGGTCAGTTAGTTGTCTGTTGGCTTCATTAATATAGTCCTCTCAGTTTATCAGCTTTTTGATGACAATGTTGTAGTTTGATTTCAGTGTTTGCATAGCCCTTCGTTCCAATGGAGAGAGGTTGTAACAGGCCTGTTTTTGCCTAGTAAGGATCTGACCACTAACTCGCTGGTGGAAACAATGAATGTAATTGTCTAGTTTTGTCAGATGGAAACAGAAAAGGCAGAGAGCATCTGGGCAGACAGGGTGGGCCAAGTCATCTGCATCTGCCAACAAATTCAATCTTTGTATGGACACATCCATACAAAGGAGCCTGCCAGGATGCAGCACAGTACCTTGAGATAAATAACATGTCACGGGGGGGCGCTGATGAGCAGCTAGCTGGATTGATGTGCCTGAACACTGCTCCGTAATAGCGGTCGGTAAAAGTTTAAAAAAAAAACAAAAGTTCATTTTGCGAAATGCGAACGATTAAATATAAGGCAGTGGACATCTGGGAGAAGTATCTCATGTCAGGTCCCGGGGAAAGTCAGCGTTTGGCCGGGAAATCCAGAAAGAAGTCAGTGACTGCGGTGGCAAGTGAAAGCGCAGGCATCATATCACTGTCCATGGCAGAAGTGAGCGCGCTAGGCTGCGAAGTAACAGTGCAGGTCATAGAGGCAATGGAGTCCCGATTGCTAAAACTGGAAAGCAAAATTGAACTTAAATTGCAGGAGGTTTTGGAACAGCAGACGCTGCAGGGTAACAGACTTGGTGAGATGGAAGACCGGATTTTGAGACTAGAAGACGAAACTGTGGAAGTCCTGGGGCAAGTGGCAAGATTGCAAAAAGAGTTAGAGAACTTAAAGGAATCATTCGATTATCAAGAGAATTATCACAGGTGCCTCAACTTGTGCATTAGTGGCCTACCGGAGGGTGCAGAAAAGGGAGATATCATGAAGTTTTGTGCCCAAACTCTACCAGAATTACTTGGTTTGCAACCCAAAAAATGGTCAATTGAAACTTGAGCGAGCGCATAGGGCCGTAATGCCGTGGCCTCATGGTAACCAACCACCCAGACAAATAATTATGAGATTTCACACATTTCAAGACTGAGAGGCTGTTTTAAAGGCATATTGTGAAAAGGGTTCCTTGGAATTTGGATGGGCAAGACTTTTCCTCTCACAAGATTACTCGCTGCATCTCCTAAAAAAATATAAAATGTTCAACCCATTGATGACACAGCTGAGAGGCTTGGGGGTGGAATCTTTTTTGGTATACCCAGCGGTTTTGAAAATTTGGCATGAGGGGGCGACGTTCTCCTTCTGGGAGGTTCCCAAGGCTGAGTGATTTGTAAAGGAACTGCAGAAAAAGACTGTCTAAATATGGAGAGGAGACCAAAATCATGTGGTAATACACCTGATTATGTTTTTTGTTGATCAGAAGTGAGATACTGAGGGGACTTCCAGTTCCGGCATGGTCAAGTGAAGGCATGAGATGAGAGGCTCCCATATAAAACAACTAAAAGAGGCACCAAAAACAAAAAAAAACTAAACTAAAACAACAAAACTAACGTTTAAATAATGTATTGAAGTGCCTCAGCTTAATGGATGGCAAAACAAAATTGGAACCGCTACCTCCCTATTCCTGATCTGAATGACCAAGATGATTGCCCCACGGAAGATTTGCCACAGGGGGGAAGAGTCCCAGACAAGGTCTGAACCAAAAAAAAACAACTGTAACTGCAACTCCATCCAAAGCGAAAGGTAAAAATAAAATCTCGGCTACAGAAAGTAGCCTGGACTCAATCTTACATGCCGTAATGGAGTTTAGAAGGGAAGTTTGAGAAGCACTTCAGGGAATCAGGGTGGAGATGGGTACACTGCAATCCCGGCTAACCGAAGCAGATGCGCAGATCTCTTTTAATACCTCCAGGTTAGACAACATGGAGAGACAATACGAGCACTGGCAGCCGAACAACTGATCTCTTCAATGCAGCAGGAGGATGCAGAAAATCGAGGGCACAGGAGGAATATTAGAATTTTTGGCCTACCTGAAGGAGAAGAGGGAAATGACCCTCTTGCCTATGCCGATCATCTATTCAGACAATCCCTGGATCTAGAACCAAATCTCCAGCTAGACATTGAAAGGGATCCCAGAGCTTTGGGCCCATGACCTACATGCCCTGAAGCCAGGCCTCGCTCATTTGTTGTGCGTTTTCTAAGCTTTCAAATAAAAGAACTTTTGCTTCGCAAAGCCTGGCAGAAAGGAAAAGTACTTTTGGGCCAAAGCCACTTAATCTTTGATAATGATTATGCTCCATGTACACAGAAGCAGAGACGAGAATATACCTTGTTATTCCCTGCACTGCGACTGCAGAAGCTCCGATTTCACACACCGTACCCCGCCAAGCTAATAGTCCTTTACCCAGCTGACCAGAAAACATACCTTTCGGCACAAGAAACAGTGAAGGATATGCTGCAAAAGGGAATAATCACAGACAAAACGATGGAAACTCTAAGACAATGAATGCAACAAGTAAACCAGGGTGATCGTCAAGATCAGAAAATATCACAGCTCCAACTAGGAGAGATCCTTTAACAACTACAACAATACAGAAACCCACTTTTAACAACCTGAAAATTAAGGTAGAGGCAGATATATTTCTTTCTCGCTCAGCTGAGTGGCTATCCCTTTTTGAGGAGATTTGGAGGGGGATTTTGAATCAGGGGCGGGTGGGGAGGGTGTTGGACTGGGGTGGACCAGAAGAGGGTGACCACTTATAGGTCCAGGCAACTGATAAATTGAGGGAAGTTTCTTCCCTTCTCACCTCTATATCTTAATTCGGCAGGGGTTGCCATCTGGTCCTACAGAGCTCTCTAATGGCCGGATCCTCCAGGCCGGAGAGCTCTCCTTGAACTGTCCTGTTCCTCCTAGGTCCTTCCCCGGGTCTGACTTGCTCTCCCTCATCTAATAAGGCCTTGTTCACCTTCCTCCCTTGGATGTTCCTCTCCTATGTCTCCTTTTCCCCCTCTTTCTGAGGGGATCAAACTGCTGCTCAATAACAAAGGCGCGCTTACCTGCCAAATGCTGCTGGACTGAGGATCTGAAAATAACAAGGAGAAAGAAGGGGAATTATATAAAGTGAATCAAATTTTTAAAACTGACACTTTATCTACGGAGAATGCAGCCCTGCAAGAATGGGGGAAGGAAGAAAATGGAGAAAGGGGAATAAGAGACTTTTCAATGTGGGACTAGAATGTTGGACATTGAGAGATATGAATTAAATATTTTTTGGGGGAGGAGGAGGGGGAGGGGGGAAGGGATGTTAAAACAACACAAATGACTCTTTACCTAAAGTAGCCAAAGAGGAAGATGCAGAATATAAACTTGGCCTATAAAGGCAAATGAAAAGGCCAAAAGGTGTAAATAAAGAGATGGAATGCCTTTTCAAATGAAGGTAAAAGCTAGATAGTGGGGTAATGTTGGGAACTAAAAGGGAAGGGTCACTTTCCTTCCTGTTTGGGGTTGTGCTTTTCACTCTAGGAGCTCCTCGCTCTGAGGTTGGAGTTTTCACCTCATCTTCCCTCCTGTATCCGTGTCCGGATCTGGGAAAAGGGGTTAGGAGGTACTTTTTTTTACACTTCCCCTTGGGAAGTCCTAATGTACAAAGTTCTAATTGTCCATGGGTACAAAAAGTTAAAGTACCTCATTCTATATTGTTTTTTTTTGTTTATATATTGTTATACCGCATGTTATGTGGTTTATATAGAATGTGGTTCGATTTGGGGGGGTAGGGATAAAGGGAGGGGAAAAGCTCAATTAAGGAAATATATAAGGCTCATACAATATTATTCTACATAACTTGCAGAGAGTCCATATTAAGGGCTAGTTTTGGGGAGGGAGGGGTTTTAAATATTGGGATAAGATGGGTGAGATAGATATGGGAATTAAGGAAAAAAACTCACACACAATGAAACAGTTAGAAAAAATGCTTTTTATTAAGACAATGTCAGATAGCCAGGCATGGATTAAATTAAAACTGTTGCAGGAGAAACTAACCATGGTAACAAGGAAAACCTCTGTAATTATAGGTGGTATTCTTTACATTGAGGGGACAGAGGTGGGGCCCCCCCCCATAGTTGTAGGGGGATCGGTCCGGATAAAAATGAGGGATGCCCCCCCAATTGAGAGGAAAACGTAAAGGAAAAAAAATGTCAACCCTCCCAATACGAATTCTCTCATGCAACATTAATGGCTTGCATAACCCTATTAAACATTCTAGATTTATGCAGAATATTAGAAAACAGGGACCAGCTATTATTACGGTGCAAGAGACTCATCTCTCGCAATCAGAACACATGAAGTTAAGATGGGGACAGAGGTACAAGGTTTTTGCATCATCACACTCCAGCGGGCGTCATAGAGGAGTGGCAATTATGATCCCTCCTTCTACCCCCTTTGAAATAACTCAATCTTATACTGACGCACAGGGGCGTTATGTAATTTTGCAAAAACGCATGTATGGTCAAGAGGTGACGTTAGTGAACGTATACCTTCCTCCACAGACAAATACTCCGTTATAAGATTTCTTCTTTAAAAATCCTAGAACTACTTAAAGGGCAAGTAATCATAGGAGGAGATTTTAATTTAACACTATCACCGAACAAGGACTGCTCTCATCCCCTAAAACATAGACAAACAAATGCCACTAAATATATTAAAAAAATGCTTGACCATTTGGGGCTGGCGGATATATGGCTCTCAATATTTTCATCAAGCCCAGGATATACTTACTATTCAACCAGACACCATACTTACTCTAGGCTAGACTACTTTATAACTATGTGTCAACACTTAACCTCAATACAGGACATAGAAATAGGACTGAAAATCTTGTCAGACCATAATCCTCTTATTTTAAAAATTGACCTAGGCAAAATTTAAAAACAGACACTGGGGCACCTTAACCCCTCTATCTTAAAAGACAAACAGTTTACAGACATAGTGAAAAAAAGAATACCCCAATTCCTATCAGAAAATTCTACTCCTGGCATCTTGGAGGCTATAATTTGGGACTCTCTAAAAGCTATATTAAGGAGAGAAATGATTGCATACTCAGTCAAGAAAAAAAGAGATCTAGATAAGAAATACTCTGAATTAACCAACTGTATCCAACAATATCAGTTAATGTATAACGATGGGGACAAGGAACTAGCACTAAAAATCAAGGATGCAAAAGCCTCCTTACTTAAAATAATGGATACTAAAATTCAACAGACTCTACTCTACCTTAAACTAAATAACTACATGGGAGCATCTCGAGGGACATGCTGGTTAGCCCAAAAAAATAAGAACCCAGAAACATACGGCCAACTGTAATCAAGGCTAAAAATACAGCAACGGGCTTATTATCTCATAAAGATGAAGAAATTAGGCAAATATTCACTGAATATTTTACCAACCTATACCAGCAAAAAGATGAAAATACTTCAGATGTTAGGAGTGAATTTTTAAAGGACTTGCCCATCCTGCACCTAAATGAAACTCATAAAACAATATTAACAGCCCCAATTACAACAGAGGAAATTCAGGCAGGGATCAATAATCTCAAGCAAAATCGCTGCCTGGGACCAGACGGATATACCTCTGAATGGTATAAACAATTTGCCAAAGAAGTTATACCTCAATTATCAAAGGTGTTTACTGAGGTCACTAGGGGAGACCCTCTACCCCATGGGATTATTCAGTGTTATCTCCAATTCCAAAACCAAACAAAGAATCTTCAATCCCATCCATGTGTAGACCTATTTCTATCTTAAATAATGATTATAAAATCTTTATGATGATATGGGTGACTAGGTTAGAAACAATTTTGCCTTCAATTATTCATCAAGACCAGACAGGTTTTATAAAAAAAAGAAATACAACAGACAATATTAGAAGAACTTTTATTCTGATTGAATATATTCAAAAAAGAAAGATCCCAGTGGTAATGTTAAGCCTGGATGCTGAGAACGCATTTGACAGGGTGCCCTGGGATTTTTTATGGGACACCCTGTCGAAATTCCAATTTCCAGAAACTTTTGTGGGTTGGTTAAGAAACATATACAATGCTCCTCAAGCATAAGTCTGTATAAATGGAGGGTTATCTGACCCTTTTCCATTAACTCGTGGCACACGTCAGGGGTGCCCATTGTCGCCCTTATTATTTGTCATCTACATGGAGCCCTTGGCATTGGATCTTCATGAGACTAGGGAGGTGGAGGGGATCCCACTGGGCCAAAGGGAATATAAGCTCAATTTATTTGCTGATGATATTCTACTGATTCTGATATGCCCGGAAACTTCTTTTCCAGCCACATGGCATATACTAAAAAAATTTGAAAAAGCAGGGGGATTTAAACTCAATATGAACAAAATTGAAGTCTTGCTTTTAAATTTCCACCCCAGCAGTGAAATGCGTCGGACTTATCCCTTAAAATGGAACTCCACAAAAATTAAATATCTTGGGGTTTACCTTTCCTCAAATTTAGAGGTAGTAGAAACAATAAACTATGAACCCTTAACTCAAACAATTCAACAAGACCTTAAAAAATGGTCGGCCGTACACTTATCCCTTTTTCAACGGGCGGAACTGCTACAGATGAATGTACTTCCATGACTTTTATTTCAAAATATTCCCTTTTTTCCTTCAGGATTTAACTTTAAATCCTGGGGAAAAATCTTTTCGGGTTTTGTGTGTGGTAACCATAAGCCCAGGATACATTATTCAATTTTAACATTATCTCTGGCCCAGGGTGATATTAATTTACCAAATCTAGAACTATACGCAGCAGCTGCCTTCCTTAAAATACTGATATTATGGGCAGCAGGGAAATTATCGGCACCATGGAAAACACTGGAGTTTGAAATCAATGATATGTATGACATTCACAGGCTTTTATTCTCTTCTCCTGGGTAAACCCCTTCACTTAAGAATTTTACTAAGATTACAGCTAATGTTTTAAAGATTTGGTGTAGGATGAGGGAAAACCATACTTGAATCTGATATATACATACTGTATGATACTTTCATATGATGAGCAATTTATTCCATCTCACTCAGATCAAACTTTTTCACAATGGAGATAGGGGGGCTTATCCCATATTTTCCAGTTTCTAGATGAAAAGGGAATGCGCTCATTTGAAGAACTAAGAGCAAACTATAAATTAAGAAGAAATGACTTCTTTAAATATTTACAAATACAAAATTATATTTTAAGGCAAAGGAACATTGAAGCAAAATTACCAACCCACATGATCCTAAATTTAAAACTATTCATAGACACTATTAAAGGCCAATTGGGAGAGCATTTGATAAGGAACATCTACAAGGGACTCAGAGACCAAGCTCAAGAGTCAACATTGTCCATCTTAGAGAGGTGGAACTCAGAGTTGGGTCTTTCCATCTCCCCTACCCTTTGGACGCAGACAACAAAGCGAGCCATTAAAATTACTTCCTCCACATTCTGGAGAGAATATGCATGGAAATGCAGAATTTGCTATTTTCGTTCACCAGCCTTGCTGGCTGAATACCTGCCAGAGATGTATGGTCATTGCTGGAGAGAATGTGGATGCACTTTAGCTAACCTAGGGCACATCATGTGGTTTTGTCCAATAATAATGCCATTTTGGTGCTCCCTTCAGGGGGAATTAACAAGTTGCTTGGGGACGAGACAATAGAATTGACAGCGGAGATGATTCTACTGTCAATATATCCGGACCGGTCCCCCTCCTGGGAAAAAACGCTAATGCCCATTTTTTTGCTTGCAGCAAAAAAGGTGCTAACTAGAAAATGGATGAAAAAAGTAATACCAACAATACAAGAATGGAGAGGTTATAATTGATATATATAAAATGGAAGGTTTATCAGCACAGCTAAATGACAGAATACCAAGTTTCCAGAACAAATGGAGAGGACGGTCTCTATACCAAGCTCGTATAGACAAAGAATTTACTCCTTAAAAGGGGTGGGGGTGGGAGCCCTGCCTCATCTTCCACCTTTTCTCATTTTTCTCCTGCTTGTCTATACTGAAATAGGGAGAGGAGTGTCTTAACTTTTAAAATAATGTAAAAGCATGTAATCTGAACAAAGAGTGGCTATCACTGTCAGAAATGGATTTATGTGCATTGTGTGTGAAATGAAAACCCTTTTTTTAATAAAAAGCAAATTTAAAAAAAAGAAGTGAGATACTGAGGCACTGGAACTTAATTAATAAAGGTACTGTTACATACTTTTCATGTGTGAGAAGGACTTTGTGTATGTTTGCTGCCACGAGGTGTTGCCAGACTGGAGTTCTTCTTCCCCTCACTGATGTCTGAGACTGACCCCTGGTTGTGAAGAGAAGAAGAGTAGGATGGTGTACCAAAAGGAGGAGAGGGGAGGTTCTTTATGGTAATGAAGGACAATGTGGAGGCAGTCTGGAGTGGATTGAGGACCAGTGGGGAATCCCACACGAGTACAAACTAAATTGGCTATGTGGATTGACTGGTTCATGGACTTTTTGAGAACTGATGTGAGCGAGGGGAAGGCGGGCATAGCGCGTGTGTTATTGGTGCAGCCTGTTTCCTCTCTTGCAGAAATGGAATACATTCACCCTCCTGGATGTGCATAACTCTTGGTGGCCAGGGGCATATATGAAGGGCTAATCGGGGGAAGGGGGATTGGGAGGGTGAAGGAAACATGAAAAGTTTGTAAGGTTTGTTTATGAAGGGAATTGGGGAGAACTGTTATCTGGGGTCTTTTACAAGGGACATGATATGTAGGTAGGCCAGATAATGATACAGGATGGGGCCGACCGTTGTCGGAGCAGTGGGGCATTTAGTCCATGGAGGGGATTAAGACACACATGCGATTTTGGCAATTGGTGTTGGGGGGGAGACAAGGAGGGGATAAATCATTCTTCAGAGATTGGGGGGAAGGGATGGGGAAGGGAGGGGAAAGTCCATTGGCAAGGTAAGGGGGAAGGGGGTTTATTAGTTCTTTGTACATAGTTTATCAGTGTGTGTTTTGTGATGCATTCTATATAGGACACAAATTCTCATGGAAACCAGCTCAAAGTCTTGACCCAGAAAGGGGAAGGGAGGAGATTAGAATTGGGGAAAGTAGAAGGTGGCGATATGGCTAATCTGCAAGAATTGAAAGTGATTTCTTGGAATGTTCGGGGGGTCAATAATCTGATTAAATGGACAACTTTATTAGCAGCACTTAAAAGAAAGGAGGCACAGGTTGCTCTACTCCAGGAAATCCATTTATCGGATGAACAGCATACCAAGTTGATGAAGGGGTGGGTAGGCAAATACTTCGCTGCTTCGTACTCCTCCCATAAGAGAGGGGTGGCCATCTTGTTACACAAGCATTTGCCACTGGAGATCACAAGGGTGGTGAAAGATCATCAAAATGGGAGATATGTGTTTGTGGTGGGACAGCTGTATGGAGAGGCAGTTACCTTTGACAGTGTTTATGCTCCTGCTGTATATGATCCGGGGTTTTTCCCTGGGGTCCTGGATTTATTAAAGAAAGAGCAATTCCCAGGTCTGATCTTAGGGGGAGATTTGAATAGTACTATGGACCCAGTACTAGATCACTCGGAAGGTAAGGTTAAGGTTTTTAAAAAAAAGAAGTGAGATACTGAGGCACTGGAACTTAATTAATAAAGGTACTGTTACATACTTTTCATGTGTGAGAAGGACAGGCAGGAGGGAATGGTGGATATGAATATGGTGGATGGGTGGCGGATGATGTATCCGGGGTCTAGGGAATATACCTATTTTTCTAACTCACATGGAACATGGAGCAGGATTGATTATTTGTTCCTGCCCCATGGGTGGCATAGCAGGGTGCTGGATGCTGCTCATGGCCCTATACATATCTCTGATCATGCAATGGTCATGGGGAGAATCCATTTCCAAGGGGATAGAGTTTCTGCCCCCTTATGGAGATTCCCATCATACATGCTCACAAACCAGGAGTTCAGGGAATACCTAGTGAATCAATGGCAAAGATATAAGACAACCAATGAAAATAGCGGAGTCTCAAAAGCTGTATACTGGGATGCAGGTAAAACCTACATGAGAGGGGCAATAATAGCATATATGGCTAAACATAAACGGGACAAAGATGAAAAGAGGCGTGAATTGGAAAAGAAGCTTAAGCTACTGGAGAAAAGGGTGGTGAGGAGTGAGCAAGGGGAGGTGGCGCATCTGGTAAATGCCACCAGGGAGGCACTGAATGTCCTGGTGAAAAATGAGGCGGCGACATCCCTGTTCTTTTGTAGGCACAAATGTCTGAGTGGTCTAATAAGCCTGGACCCTTATTAGTGAGGCTAATGAAGGGGGTAAATGCCCCACTAAGATAACAGGGATAAAGGGGCAGGAGGGTGGAGTGCATAAGGGACCACGGAAAACAGGGCAAGCCTTTTGGGAATATTATGGGCAGCTGTATACAGCAGATTGTAAAGGTAAGGGCCAAGAGTTGAAAGCCTTCTTAGATAAGATGAAGCTCGCAAAGCTCTCATTAGTGCAGAAGGAGAAGTTAAACCAGCCAATACATAAGAAGGAAATTATTAAAGCCATTGAGAAGTTGCAGAGAGTGAAAGCAAGCGGCCCAGATGGCTTCCCCGTGGAATATTATAAGGTTTTGGCTGAACAGACGGCAGAGCTTTTGTGTGACTTGGTACAGGAGGGGGAGGAAAGTGAGGGGTAGTACTGCCTGCTTCATGGTCTGAGGATCTGATCTGTCTGGTGCCCAAACCGGGCAAAGATGAAATGGAGTGTGCCTCTTATAGGAAAATATCACTCTAAAATTGTGATTTGAAGATTATAGCTAAAATAATGGCTCTGAGGTTGGAGGACTGTTTGCCTGTGCTGATTCACCCGGACCAGACCGGCTTCATAAAGGGGAGGTTTTCATATCATAATGTGAAGAGGCTGCTCAATGTGATTTGGAGAGCAGGGAGAGTGCATGAGAAGACATACATCATCTCTATGGATGTGGAGAAGGCGTTTGATAGAGTGGAGTGGGAGTACCTCTTTGAGGTGCTGAGCTGGTTTGGTCTTGGTGAATCATATGTACAGTGGGTGAAGAGCATGTACCGGGTACCCAAGGCCCAGATAATGGTCAATGGGGCAATGACAGAGATGGTGAAGTTGGAGCGAGGTACGAGGCAGGGCTGTCCCCTCTCACCGTTATTATTTGCTCTGGAATTAGAGCCATTGGCTATTGCGCTCCGCCAATGTCAGGAGTTCCAGGGGGTAACTGGGACTAAGGGCACGCTACACAAAATAGCTTTGTATGCGGATGACATGCTCCTGTTCATTAGACACCCACTGACCTCCATGCCGCCTTTACCAAGAATTATAGATGCCTTTGCCGAGTTCTCTGGGTACAAAATAAATCTAGGTAAATCGGAACTGATGTCTTTCCCTAAGACAGAGGTGGAAGATGGGAGGTGGGGATTACAGGTGAGGGATAAGTCCTTTACATATCTGGGTATTACGGTAGGTAGAACGATTGGGGCACTGTATGGGCTAAATTATACGGGGATTTGAGGCGTTGGATGCAGCTTCCCATATTTTGGTTAGGACGTATAAATTTGATAAAGATGAACGTGCTCCCGAGAATATTATATCCCATGCAAATATTACCGTCAGGTTTGGTAAGGAGGGATCTTCAGGGCATTGAGAAAGCATTCACTAGGTTTATTTGGAGGGGAAAGCACCCTAGGATCAGTCTGTGGAGACTTAAGGCTGCAGTGGATAGAAGTGGCTTAAATTTCCCAGATTTCAGGAATTATTACCTAGCAATACAACAGCGGTATGTGGCAGACTGGGTACATAGACCAGCGGTAGCCAGCTGGGTGGATCTTGAGCAGTGGGGGTGCCCAGGGAGGTTGTCCGCATATCTTCATAGTAGGGGGCTCCAAGCATTCTTGGCACAGGGAGGGGGTAACCCATTGGTAAAATCAGTGCTGGAGGCATGGAATTGTCTTAGGAAGAAACGGGGTGTGCGTAGAGGTGAGACCCTATTGCTGCCGGTTGTGGATAATCCCTTTTTCCTCCGGGGATGGTAGATGGAGGTTTTAGAGAGTGGGAAAGGAAGGAGGTACAGAGTATAGGGGGATTTGGTCAAACAGGACACTCTAAATCCATTAGGGGATAAAAATACAACAACTGGGATTGCAGAAGCAGCAGATGTTGTGGTATTTTCAGTTAAGGCCGTTTGTGTCCAAAATGGATAGGAGTGAGGGACTGGGTCAGAAATGGGGGGAGTTAGAAATGATAATATATCAAGCATGTAAGGACCTCAAGGGATTTATTAGGAATGCTGCAAAAATGGGGAAGCAGGATTGCCCAGGTCATACCCAGAAAACAAGAAGACTGTGGGTAAGAGATACAGGGAGTGATATATCCGAAGAGAACTGACAAATGCTGATAGGGGGACATGGAGGACTCTTAATATGCAATGAATATAAGGAGGCCTATTATAAATTTGTACACAGACTATACTGTCCTCCTGAGGTGGTGCATAGGGCACACCCAGCTGTTTCCCCATTTTGTGGCAGATGTGGGAGTGAGCGGGGGACGTATATACATTGCTTCTGGGCATGCAGAGTCCTCAAAGTTTTTTGGGGAGAAGTTATTAGAGAAGTTAGTCAGATGGCGGGCATTCCGCTATGGGTAGAGCCAATTGTGGGTTTATTTGGTATGGATCCAGGGAGCGAGGGAGTATGGGAGCCCCTACCCCGCTGGATGATGATAGCACTGTTAATGGTGAGGCACTGCATACAAAATACCTGCGTAACGTGTAACACCAACAATTGGGCAATGGCGTAGGTTGGTTATGCAAACATTAGCCCTTGAAAAGTTGACATTGGTATTAAAGAATAGAGGGGAATCCTTCTATAGAGAGTGGGCTCCCCTTCTGGCATCACTAGGTGGAGAGGAGGAAAATATATTATGATTGGGATTGGGGTAGACAAAATCTGGTAAAGGAGGAAAAGAGGAAGGAGGACATACTGGGAAAAGGATGAACTTATGGATAGTAGACCTGAGTTAAATAGGAAAAGGATAAGATGAATAATATTAATTTATAATTTATGTATTGTTAAGTTACTAAGGTCTGTGTCTGAAAAATGTATGGAATGCATCTGTCTATTGTCTGTTATCTGTATGTTAATGTGTTGTGGATATGTGTTGTTGTGTGTTTAAAACAGTTTTTGAAATTAATAAAAATATTATACAAAAAAAATAACATGTCACAAAACACTGCATGCCAAAAGGGCCTAATTGTCACTAAATTGCATTGTTTCCTGCAGTAGTCTGCAGTAATACTGCAAGGTACGGCATTACATCCTGGCTGGCTCCCTTGTACATATGTGTTCATAGAAACATAGGATTTGCCAATAGAAAAGGATTGCTTGGCCCGCCCAGTCTGCCCAGAAGGTCCCTGCCTTAAAAGCTGTGACGTGCCCTCATGATTTCCTTTAACATGTAAGTCTTGCATTCTTATGTGCCTTGCCTATTTTTTGATACATTAATAATCTAGCTTTGTACTGCCCTCAGCTCTACATTGTGTTCCCTTCTCCCAAACAGCTACTGCTCTCTGTTTTCATATTTCCATGAAATCCCATAAAATTAGTTACACCATTCCATGCTATTCATCTTGATGGCCAGAAATAATGGCGTAACTGATGTCACAGAATGTTCAGGTTACAGGAAAAATGGGAGTAGCAGCTGCTGAGGGGAGAGGAATTTTTTTCTTACATTGATTTTTTCCAGTTTTTTTACCCCCCAATTTTGCCCATCCCTAATCTTCTGACCAGCGCACCTGTGAGGAGGCACATGCATGCCACACCTCAAGACTCCCTCCCGTGACCTGCTGCCCCCTCCTGCCTATGTTGCAGCACCAGACCTCCACCTGGTGGAAGTGGAAGTGGAACTATGTGGAGGCAACAACCTCCCCAGGAGAGGAGAGGAGCCTTTTGCTGCTCAATCCAGCTCTCCTCCCTCCCTGTGCCAGCTCTCTGACAACCCATGGTCGTTTCCGAACCTGGGTCACCAGGAATGACCCCAGGTCACTGGCGTGATGCGAGTTAAGGCACCCACAACCTCATCCCTCAGCACCATTGGGCAAGTGAGGAGAGAGGGATTTAAGGAAGCTGCAATGTCATTAAAATGTAATTACTAATTTTGAAAAAAGGTCAAAACATATTAGAATATAAGATAGACCATAAAAGGAAAACCAGCAAGCATATTGTAGAATTTATTAAAACTGTTTGCTGTCACCTTTAATGGCCTACCTGTTTAAGTGCCAAAATGGTAAAAGTGTACAGCACTTTAGTTAGATATATGTTGCCATAAACTGTCTTTGGTTACAATAACCAGATGTGATTTTGAAAACAACACCTGCTGTATATAGATGAGTGATGGGCACAGCAGTTGTCACCAAATGCAGCCACATCTAATAAATATGCCTTCATATGGCATCCACTAATCCAGTACCTGGCCATAGTTTGCCACACTTTGACCAATTTATCTGCAAGCAGCCAAAATGAGCATATGCACAAGCGGTAGACATGTCCACTTCTTTCCATGCATGACACTACTTGCAAAGCTAACCACATATAGTAATAAAATGTTATTCTGAAATTTTTCAGAAAAGGATAGCCCAATTGAGCCAGAGCTAATTTTCAATGGGGTCCCAAAGTGTAAAACATACAAATAATTACACAAAGTGTATACATTAGCACAAATGTGATATATATAATATTAAACATGTATCAAGAAAAAACAAAATTCATAACACACATTTAATATTTTTCAATTAATTACAACATACTTTAGGCACTTCAACACTTTTTACAAGCCAAGCTCTTATATGATTCCAAGATGGAAGAGATATTGAGTTTCTAATGTGACCAGGCAAACTGTTCCATAATTTTGGAGCCAAGCAAATAAATAATGTAGCACCCTTTACAGTTCTCATAACAGGCACTTTAAATTCAATTAACTCGGCCATACTTAAATGTCTACCCTTAACTTCCCTCCTTCCATTTCTGTCTTAACCATCCGTTTGTTCCTGGCAATAATTACAACACACTGGCTTTATCCCTTTGTTGTGGACGATACCTATTTTCCTTGCTTCCTTAATACTCTGGGAATAATGTCAGGGTCTAGGTTTCAAAATATTATCTTTTTCTGGTATGGCTACGGCACTTAAATAGAATTAATTATGTGGGTTAGGTTTGGTGCATTCTTTCTATTTGTAACATAATCAGTATTTTTTATTATAAACTGTCCTAACACCTTAGGTTTCAAAATAATAGGGAGAATGACTACTGAAGGAAAAGAAAGAGACCTGATTTTATATATAGCCCTTTATTCAAAATATATTCTTACATGCCTTACAGTCTAAGAGAGATTGAGGATCTTGCTGTTGTTTCAGATATCCAGAGATTTAAACAGCACAGATACAGATAAGAGAAGTTTAACATAAACTTATGGCATTCGTAGAAATGTTGCAGAACTAAATATTAATACACAATTTCATCTATCTTTCATATATTTTCTGTTCCTTAAGCTCTTGATTACTAGGTTAATTTACATGGAAATTATGGGGCTCAGAAAATGCATCCACATTATATGATTGTTTTATTTTATCCTACAGTATATTATACATAAATACAGTAGAATTAGGAAACAAATGTTTTTTCTGCCTTTATTGATCACTCCTCTGCATTTGTCTCACTAGTTTGGGTGAAACTGTGGGAAATACTAAATAAGCATTTGTCAATGCCAAATGTTGTCTTGCTGGCATTGGCATTGGGAGTGCAGGAGTTAGAGAGATACATAATAGGAATGGCAGTGAAGTATTGAACTGATACTAACCCCACCCCCAACCCCACCCTGCAGAGACTGAAAAGCATTGGGGGGGGGCCTTTGGGTCGTTGGCCATAACGCTCATGCCATTTCACCTCACCCTACCCTGCAGACACTGACAAATGTCATGGTGTGCCTTGGGGTCTTCGAGCCTTATACTCACCCCATTCCATAAGGGAATATGCTAAGGTGGGTGCAGTATAGGAGAATGGGGTGAACTTTGGAGCAGAATAGTCTAAGGAACACCTCGATGCCTGTCACTGGCTGCAGGTTGGGGGCGGGGGTGGAATTGCGTGAGCATTACAGCCGACAATCCTAAGTCACACCTCTGACACCTGTTAGTCTTTACAGGGTGGGGAGTTATGGTTGGAAACCCTAACATCTCAGACATTTGTTGGTATTTTCACTCCAAATTTTCAACATGGACTTTTTGTGACCCCACCTTATGAACAGTGACACTATCAGTTCATTAGCTGAAAAGTGATTTTGCACAGTGACTGTGCCATTTGGCATCACAGGGGCGAAAACACATTATGGGCAGGATGTGAAAAATGCCAGCTGTACTATTCATGAGTAGGTGTAAAAAAAATGGCAACATTGAAAATCTGGAATGAAAATATGAAAAATTGGTGGTTACGAGTGTGCATAGAAACTGCGCAATGCACGCCCATAACGCAATTATTTTTGGGATTTATTTAACCAAATTTTCAACATAGGCATTTTGGGACCTCCGCTCATGAACAATGGCACTGTGATTTTGTTACTCTATCCTGAAAGTTGATTTCCCACAGCGACCATGCCATTGTGTGCCTGATGTGCAATAACACATATTGAGCAGGATGTAAAAAATGACAGCTGTACTGTTCATAAGGAAGTGTAAAAAAATGGCAATGTTGAAAATCTGGAGTGAAAATATTAGAAAATTGTAGAAGTTACGAGCATACGTGAAAACTGCACAATGCACGCTCGCAACACAGTCATTTTTTGGAATTTTTTCACCAAATTTGCAACATAGGCTTTTTGGGACCCTGCCTCATGAACAGTGGCACTGTCATTTTGTTAATCAGTCCTGAAAGGTGATTCCACACAGTGACCACAAAATGACCTTTCAGAACTGAATAAAGAGATGACAGTGCATATGTTCATGAGGTGGGGTCACAAGAACCCCATGTTGAAAATTTGGAGTCAAAATTAAAAAAAACATCGAGATATCCTCCTAAGTTGAACCCCCCCCACTGATGCCATTATACAGCTTGCCGGCATTTCTTCATTTTGCAGTTCAGCTTTGAAGAGTCCAGATGTGTTCCCGCTCCACCGAAGATTGCAGCACCAGACCTCCAGAGGTAAGTATGGGATAAGGGGGTGTGGGGAGGTGGGGTGCACAGAAGGTGGGTGTGGGTTGGGGGGGCGCCACGGACAATGAGGGACCATTTTCTGTTTTTCAGGTACAGAAAAATAAACGAACATTGTGGACATTTTTCTTTCTTTACAGGTGAAATAAAACAAATGTTGGGCACATTGGGGTGGGTTCCCAGTGTGCCCCATGATTTTTGGGAGGGGATGTCGGCCACACTGAGGTGGACTCCCAGTGTGCCACACAATGGGCTTGGGGGGGAGGAACATGCCAACATGGTCAGCTTTCTGTGAGCGATATCACACTGGGGTGGGCTCCCAATGTGCCACACAATGTGGTGGGGGTTGGGGACATGCCAACACAGGGATTGCACGCCCAATGTCAGCTTTTTGGGGGGATTCTGTGGCAGTGGTAGGAGCCACCACAATGTTTATTGAAATGTTTCACCAGGAAGGGCACATACGGGAGGTGTGTCACCTTTGCCGCTGCATGATGAGCTTGTCTCCCATTGCAGCAGCATATTTCTTTCAAGTTGGTGGCATCTTACATAATTCTTGCATCAGTGCTAGCATGCTGGCTAATTGGGGAATGAGGGATGCACCTGCTAAAGCATGCCCTGCATTCGCCAACACTGACACACCTCTGCATTATTGCTACTACCACAAGATGTTGCTTGCACATGTGCAAGACAACATAAAAACAGGGCCTGAATGATTCATTATTATACATAATGATTGCTCTATATTCAAATGCCAAAACTGTTACAAGGTATTTCTGGAAAGGTTATTTATACTCTGCCTTTGTTATGAACACGGGTGGTAAGCAGGGGTGCTTAATGGTCCCCTTGCCTTTCTGCAGCTACATAAATGAAGTAATAGCTGCAATAATAAAGAATGCTGTGGATGTCCCTAAAATGGGAAGTAGGAAGATGGCTATCACTGCTTATGTGGACAGTTTGGTTGTTTTGCCCTCATATCAAAAGGACTGCAGAATCAACTAGATAGTTTATCCAAAGTGCCCACCAACTTAAAGCTGAAGATCAACATATCCAAAACTGCAAAAGTGGAGTTCAATAAAAGAGACAGTTAAAACCTTCTTGGAATATAAGTGGAAACCATATTCATACTAGGAATGTCCAGAGCTTAAAAGCAGATGCCCACGTTAGCTCCATTACCAAGTGTTTAGAAATACTCTAGTTTGCCTCCTGAAAGTATGTAATTGTCCAACTTTTTCTTAAAATCGAGCTTGGTTTTATTAATAATGATTTCCACAGATAGACAATTCCAGGCATTCACCACTCTTGATGTAAAAAAGTACTTTCTTTCATTTGACCGGAATTGTTTACCACTGATTTGGAGTGGGTGCCCACGGGCATCCATATTTCCTGGTTTATAGTCTATATCCAGCTCAACCATTAGTATTGGATCCTGCATGATGTCATACATTAGGTGGATATCTCCCCTGATTTGTCTGGTTTCCAGTGATATCAAGTCAAGAGATACGAGGCAGTCTTCACATTTCATATCACAATGATTGTTTATTATTTTGGTAAATCTCCTTTGTATTTTTTCTATGTTATTCCTGTCACCCTTTTTGTATGAGTTCCATACAGGTGAGGCATATTCCAGTCGAGGTCTTACATAAGTTCTGTAGAGGGGGACTAGCACCTCCCTGTCCTTTGACACAATGTTCCTTTTTATTGACCAGAGTATTTTGTTGGTTTTTAATGAAGCTTCTGAAGTTTTTTTAGTGAAACTTAAATCATCTGATATAAGTATACCTAAGTCCCTGTCATCTGTTACTTCTGCTTATTGTATACCATTCAATGTGTAACTATAGAGGTTTCCCCTCCCCAAGTGGAGGACCTTACATTTGCCCATATTTACATTAATTTGCCACTCTCTCGCCCAATAAACAATTTCATATAGTTTTTTTTGTATTAATTCACAGTCTTTAATCAACTTACATGGCCCACCTATCTTAGTGTCATCTGCATATTTGATATCCCAGGAATTTAGCTTAGCAGTAAAATCTGAGATGAATAATGAAAATGATCAGTCCCAATATTGATCTCTGTGGCACCCCACTAGTAACATCCCCCTCGCTAGATAAAGAACCATTAACTATCACCGTATGTCTTCTCCCACTTAGCCATTCCATGATCCATTTTACTATGATTGGATTGATTTCCATGTTTCCCAGTTTTTTAATTATTACCTAGTGTGGAGTTAAATCGAATGCTTTGGCAAAATCCAAATATATAATGTCACATGGTATGTTGTTATCCAATGTCGGGCTGATTTTTTCATAAAAACAAAGGAGGTTGGTGGTGTAACTGCTCCCTTTTATAAAACCATATTGTTCAGTATCCAAATTATTCAAGGATAAGTTTAATTTGTCTTTCCCTATGCTTTCTAACAACTTACCAATAATGCAGGTAAGACTTATAGGTCTATAATTTTGTATACTTCCCCCCTCTCACCATTTTTAAATATAGGCACAACATGTGCTACTTTCCAGTCTGTTGGTGACTGTGCTGATGGATTCTTTGAAAAGGGTTTTCAAGGGTAAGGTTAACAAGTCAGCAGTTGATTGTAACAGATTTACCAATATATTGTCTGGGCCTGGTGAAGAATTTGGTTTCAAATTTTTTACTTTGACCTGGATTTCACTTTCGGTGATAATTTTATAGTTCAAAATTGGTGGATTAGACAATGTTGGTTTAATCCCTTTTTGAAATACTTCACAGAAATATTTGTTGAAATGATGTGCCATCTTGGAATTTTCTCTAATACTCTCATTATTGATTATAAGAGGTCCTACTTTATTTGTTTTTTTTTGGGGGGGGGGTTAATATAGGTATAGAATTCTCTGGGATTTCCTTTTGTGGCCCTTTTTGCAATGTTTAGTTCACATTCCCTTTTTTGATTTCTTAATAGCTGTCTTGCATTTCTTTGGGATTTCTTTAAAGGCTGTGAATGCTGCATTGGGCTTTAACAGTCACATAGTTTTATACAGTCTGTTCTTGTTGTTGCTTAATCTTTTGATTTTTCTTATTTAGCCATTTAGGTTTCCTTGATCTAGTGACAGTTTTCTTTATCTTAGGTATGTTTTACATAGTCAGTTTGTTTAAAGTTGTTTTTATTATTTGCCACATCTCTTCAGCATTTTTTTCATTTAATAAATGATTACAGTTTGTTTTTTGTATCTCTCTTTTAATTTTTATGTAATCAGCTTTGTTATATAAGAATATTTCAGTGCATCCCTGGAGTGGACAGAAACTATATTTTATCTTGAATTGTATTACATTATGGTCACTATTACCAAGTGATGTGTTGGTAGTACAATTTTCTATTGAAAGATCATCTGTGGAGATACCAAAGTCCAAGACATTGTCCCCTCTTGTGGGTACCTTTATATGTTGAGTCAAGTTGTTTCTGTGACATTCTTTTAGTAGTAATTTGCTAGCTGCAGCAGTTGCTGTATTTAGTTCCCAGTTTATATCCTTCATATTAAAATATCCCATAATGACAGTTTCCCCTTGCATAATAACAGTGTCCCCTTGTTCCCTTGCTATTATTATCTCCTCTATCAGGCAGCAGGTCATCTCAAAAGGGCTATCGGGGGGGGGAGTGATATATGTTACCAACAATAATTGATGGCAGCACCCCTTCACTAATCTTCATCCAGACTGATTTAGTGTCAGCTTGTGTTTTTATCTTATTCAAGATATCAGAAGACATAATTTTGTTAGTTATATAGATAGCTACACCACCACCTTTCTTATTGGTTCTGTTGTGGGTATACAAGGTATAGCCTTCAAGATTATCTTCCCATAAATCCATATTATGCCCTCCACCATGTTTCCATTATTGCTGTTAAATTAATAGTGGTGTTATTTATTATTGCCCTTAGTTCATCCCATTTTTCCATTCATACTGTGGGCATTTAGGCTTAGAACTTATAAATGTACTCTAGTTGAGTAAAGCTTGGACATTGATAGAGTCTGCCCCTGCGTGTTGCCTTTTGTTAGAATTTCATCAGTTTGATTTGTTGTTAGGTTCCTTTCCTCCTTCTTTAGTAGTTTAAATTCTCCTTGTCAATTTTGTTATTTATACAATTTGCCAATGTTTTAGTTTCCTTCTGGCTTAAGTGGATTCCATCTTTAGCATAAAGTTTATTTTTTTTTGTGAAATAGGTTCCAAGCATTAAAACATTCAATCCCCTCCCTTGCACATCTGTTTTGTAATCTTACATTTATGCTTTCTATTGTATGGTTCTTTTTGAGGTGAACATTTAGAATAGGAAGAATACAGGATATAGTGGCCATTTTCCCTTTACTTTTAATAAACTGAGCAGTTTCCATCATTTTGTCAACAATATCTATTTCATGGTCTGTCCCAGTGTAATCCCCACCCAGGTATGCCATTTCCATCTTGACAGCACTACCTGGTGGGCTGGTTTCAGGGAGAAATATGTCACTCGGCACATTGGCTAGGTTTGGCTACTCTGTAACAGGGGCACCCAAGTAACTCTGGACACAGGAAGCAATAACTGTAATGTTCAATACCAGAAGTGGGATTCTAAAGTGTGGCTTTTATTCACATCTAACAAAATAACAAAGCATAGATGGACCCCCATGGGGCTACACTCCTGGTAATGCAGATTTATGGAGATCAGAACACATTCACTTTCACTTTAGCCCTCAGGCTTTGAAACACACTGGGCACACAGCCCAAACTTGTACTCTGCTTTGGGTTTTCCTGGCTTGGCTCCCTTGCCAGCCACTAGGACTACCTTCCTTCAATGGCTCAGCTATCATGCCAGCCCTTTGGACACTTTCCATATAGCATGGAAACATTTACTGGTGGCTCCCTAAACCACCTATGAGCACTTCTGGCTCCATCATTCCTCATCAATCCCACATCTGGGCACTTTCCTCAGGCACTGGCCCAGTACCTGAGAGAAAGCAACAGGTGTCCCGAAGCAAACCCGTAAAGGTGAATTTGGTTACTACTGATGGGGATCTCCCACCTCTCATTCCCATAATTCATACCCAGCCATTTCTCTGGACTGTAAACACCTCATCCTTGAAAATACTTTGCTGTGAAGATTATCTTTAAATGTATTCACATTCAATCTACTGTCTTTACATCCCATTTGTGCTGAACTTGAACATACTTAATAAGTGGCTGTGTCCATCACTCTAGACCCCCCACAGAGTTAAGCAGTCCAATCCCCACATCTTCCAAACTGTACTTGGCTGTCTTTTCCTGATCCCACAGTAACAGTCACTTTAGTTTCATCTTGTTTCAGGTGACAACACATTGGCCCTTTAGCAGAGCGAACTCACCCCTTGGTTGCAGGTGCCCAGCAGGTGTTTTCTCTTCAAAGAAATCTTGTCCAGAACTGCTGGTGCCTCAGCATGAACTTAACTCAGGCAGCTTTTTTTTTCCCCTAGCCAGACCAGGGGAGTTGCCCCTGGAAGCAGGCTGATTCCTTCCCCCCATCCCCGCAGGGATGGGGCCCTGAACCACAGAAAGCAGTCTCTACCACTTCACTGGGCTCTTCTTGTGTTCCTCTTCAGGTAAGAACACACACATATACAAAAAAATAGCTCTTTGACAGAGCTTAGAACTCTGAAGGCCTCCATACAGCAGAGCACCTCCTTCCTCTATTACAGACTGCAACAGACTGACTTTGAATTCCCCAACGTTCCATTCTAACCTCCAACTGCAACATTCCAGTGTGGCTTATGCAGCTGCAACAGTTCTAAAATGATGTCATCCCTCAGTCTCAGCTGAGACTGAGAACAGAGTGAGACAGTGTGAAATCCATTTAACTGGAGTTTCACAAGCTGCCTTCCCTGCCTACCACTAGGTCTAACTGGGATTCTTGTAACCCTGGGTAACAGGGGGGCTACACCAATATTGTTGATACCTGCATGCATTATCACTGTTTGTCCATCCCCATTTGTGCTTATGATATTTGGCAGAATTGCTTTAATGTCTCTTACTTTTGCACCAGGCAGACAGTTGACCTCTCTGTTAATCTTATCTTTACCACAAATTGTGGTGTCACATCTCCTAAGTGTAGAATCACCAATATCTAGGACATTTTTGGTATTGCAGTTGTGTTCTCTTTCTAGATCTTCAGTTAAACCTGAGGGGGTCTGCTTCATTTCATTGTCATTAACCAGTGCTTCATATCTATTTGCTAATGTCAGCTGTGAGTTACAAATGACCCTTTTACCTTTTTTGGTTGGGTTAGTAAGGACCCTGTATGAAACTTCATCTTCAGGATTACATCCACTAGTGTTAGGGATTGGGGAACCATTTTCTGTAATTTGTCCTTGATTACCGTTAAAGTTTCTCTTCCTCTTGTCTTTGGGGATTGAATTGATTAACTGTAATTTCTGAAGTTCAAGGTCCTTTAATTTCTCTTTCAGAGTTTTAAATTCATTAGGAAGTAGCCCCATCTCCAGACAGTTTGAGCAAATTAAAGAGTCAGTGTTTTTATTACCGAAGTTTGTTGTATAAATGAGGCAATTCAAGCATTTTATTGTAGTTCCTTCATTACAAAGGATTGTTAGACAATCCTCTGACAGGTTGTAAACAGCCACCATGGTTCAGGATTTTTTTTTATTTCATTACCTCAGTATAATACTTTTACCTCTTATAACTCTTTGGGCAACGTAAAACACTTAACAAATACTGCTCTAAGATATAACACTCAGTGCTAGCTAGAAACATTGTGTAGTGCCAGTGACAACTTATCAGATTTTACTCTAAGGCATAACACTCAGTATACTGTAAGCTAGAATGCTGTGTATTGTCAGTGATACACATACAATGATCAAATACTCACTAGATTTCCTTGCCTCCTTCCCCTTCATCCCTGCCAAACATGCCAGACACACTCCAATGTGCATGTTTCAGTGTGAGTCTCCATGCGGTGATGAGTATGCCCCACTCGGCACACCCCACTCTCAGAGGGACGAGTTTTTAAGGGTGCCGCAAACCTGGAAGTCTTCCCAGGGGTCATAGTTTACTTTTGCCAAAGTTTGATGCTGTTTTACAAATAAATCTCTCTTTTACCCCTGCGAGGGGTTACAGTTAATAAAAGAATGGGCTACAGTGCCCAACATACTAGAATAAAAGCTCTGGAGTAATGTGTATAGTACAAATAACATAACACTG
Source organism: Neoceratodus forsteri (assembly GCA_016271365.2). Taxonomy (NCBI): domain Eukaryota; kingdom Metazoa; phylum Chordata; order Ceratodontiformes; family Ceratodontidae; genus Neoceratodus; species Neoceratodus forsteri. Next base: position 238,508,657 of record CM057459.1, on the reverse strand, counting down.
TTTTGCCAATGAGTTGCTTTAGCATTTCTGATTGAGTTACTTAAGTGTTGCTGGATTCTGTACAAAACCTTACACAAACTGTTTCCTAAGAGGCACACCTCAGTTTTGCATTGCATTGTGATTGGGCTTAAGGAGCATGTCAACTGAGTAGCAAAAAACATTTTATAAACATTGATATTGAGCTGATTAAGTGTTGAAAACATTGCAATATGAGTTGCCAATGTACTGCCATCTGTAAAAAAACAATACTAAACCAACTCATTGGAGTGATAGTTTAATGCAACTTGTGCTGTAGTTTGTGGAGCTCACCATGAACTACCAAGCCATCCCTTCCTGTCTCTTACTTCCTGCTTTGTGAGTGAGACACCCCTTCAACTCAGCACCCAGTTATTTAATTTACTGAATAAAAACCTGCAAATTGCATCTACTGGAGTCTGTTACACAGTATGGTAGCTGCCTCACTGGTCAGTAGTAGTATTCTAGAAATGCCCTGCTCGCAGCGGGGTATTTAAGGGTACCATGACCTGGAAGTCTTCCCAGGGGTCACGGTTTACTTTTGTCAAAGTTTGCTGCTGTTTTACAAATAAATCTCTTCCTTACCCCAGCAAGGGATTATAATTCATAAAAGAATGGGCTACAATGTTCAATATACTGGAATAAAAGCTGTAGAGTAATGTGTTTTCCTTGTGGGGCTCACCACATACTACCGAGCCATCCCTTCCTGTATCTCACTTCCTGCTTTGTGGCTGAGATACCCCTTCAACTCAGCACCCAGTCATTTAATTTACTGAATAAAAAACCCTCAAATTACATCTACTGGAACCTGTCACACAGTATGGTAGCTGTCTCACAGGTCAGTAGTAGTATTCTAGATTATGTTATGGCGGTAGCTAAGTTTCATTACTTGGTTCTTTGATTTAACAACATTCTTTCATGGAAAAGTCAAACTGCACAACTTCAATGATCTATGAAAGTGTATTGGGGGGGAGGAAATTCTGTTAAAGTCTCCTTAAGGGCATTTACAGTAATGCCAAAATTGTACCATACTGTATGTCTTTTAGGCAACAGAAGTGTGGGGTGGGAAAGCAGTAAATGAATTAGAAATCTTAGGAGGTTTTGCAGGGCAATTATGGGAGTATCAAAGGGTACACCTGAACAATCTGCTAGAGCAGAATTATGGCATAGTGTACTACTAAGTACTAGCCAAAGCAAGGGTATTTACTTTTTGGTTGTGGATAGTGAAATATGTTTCAAAAGCCTTGCTCTTTCTTGCATAACAGGAACAAATTTACTTAGAGAACTCAGGCTTCACGTCCCATATTTATTACCATGATCTCTATGCTTCTACTAACCAATCAACAACAGTTAAAAGAATTGGTAGAAAAGAAGATTGTTTTACATGAGTCATATAAAGCATCTATTTAAAAGACGTTGGTTAGAAAAGCAGTAAATGAGGATCTCAAGTATATTAAGAAGTCAAAACTGGGTACTTGGTATCCAGATGCTGAGACATTGCACAGTGTCAAAAAGTGTCTGGACACTGTGATGGACTCTGTAGGAAACCACTGATAAATTACAGGTGTCAGACAAATTATTCAAATATTACTTTAAATAGGTACTGTAAGATTTATATCAGACAAATGAGATTATGTCATTGTGAAAGGGACTATTTATTATCGTGTTGTTTGTCCTCCCTACAATACAATTGGGAAAAAGTATTCAAAATCAGTTTGGAGTCCATCCCACTTCCATTCTGTATGGAGAGGGCCTAGCTGGACATTATATTGAATTCTAATGATGAGACAATACTTATGAGTCTTGGGATGTAATCTAACAAAAATCGAAAAGACAAAAAAACAACAACAGCAACAAAAAAGACTCTTGTAATCTGTATGTTAGGAATGTTTTAAATTATATTTAAAGTTGATATATTGTATTGCTCTGCTCCCTGCACATTGTATGATCAAAGTTGAATGTCATTTATGTTGTCTATGTGTCTTGCATATTAACAGTAAGAGATTTTAATGGTATGTATAGAAACACAGAAACGTAGACCATGACTGCAGAAAAAGATCAAAGGAAAGTCTAGTTTGTCTGGAGTTCCTTCTTTGTCTTGGGACTTACTGTCCATACAGGGTTTTATCCTTCCTAGCCTATCCCCCTGCTCCCCTCCCTACTGCCACTGACCTGATCAATCACCTAACCCTTCACTCAGTCCCAGCCATACTTGAAACCATTTATGATCTTGTGCCCACCACTTCTGCTGTGTAGACTGTTTCATGGCTCCACCACCCTTTCTGTAAAATAGAACTTCTTCACATCCCTTTTATCCAGGGGTCAATTTCAACATTGTTTTACTAGCCTAGGACATAGTACAAACTGACCAGGGCTAGTGCAACTAACTCTCTACTTGTCTGTCTTGACTAGTGTAGGCTTTTCATGGCTGTTAATAAAGTTAGAAACTCTAGCAGGCTGTAGTCCTCATGCTAATCTCCCTCAGTGTTCTAGATGATGTGGTATGGTTAACAGCTTGTTAAGAGCTGCAATTATGAGGCAGTTGAAGAGGGAGATCCAATAAAAGACTAAGTGTGAGTCATTATCACTCAGTTGTTTGGACTTTCAGCTAGTGTGCAGGCTTTGATCAAGGGTTGAGTGGTCTTAAGTCAGTAGCTTCCAGTGTTCTGAACTTGTCTTTAGACATGTTTACACACCTGCAGTGTTCTCCATTCTCTGCCACTCCTTTCCGACTGTGCTGTGTACTCCATGAACTAATTCAGTTTACACAGCTTGCTCTTGCTGCGGTGTAGGTCATGCCATGGATGGTGGGCTGGATATTCCTTGGGGCGGGTTTGGTCGGCAGGGAGGCAGCTTCACACTGGATCGAGCGCAGAGGAGAGTTTACAGTGCAGCTAAATATGCTCTATCCAATAGATGTCCCCACTCCTGAGTTGGAGCCAGAAATGGATCTACAGTGCTCTTAATGCCCACCAGTAAGTGTCTACCCCACTGTGTTTGCAGCGCATCAACCGGTGCACATGGGATGATGCACTGTAAATAAGGCTTATGTCTGATGATTTGTTTCACATTATTAAGACCATTATCCCTCATTTCCCTGCATTTTGAGTGTCTGTATCCAACATTTCAGTGACAAAATGCTAAGAGATATACAGTGCCTGTCCTGCAGGTGACAGGATTTATCCCAGCATCGCCATTGCAGCTCCCTCTTCCCTCCCATCTCTTAACTCTGTACTTTCCCTTGACATCTCTACAGCACAGTTTCTGAAATGACTACCCATAAACCCATAACTGCCATTACTGGCAGGTATAGGGGTCCCCCGTACTTTTTAGTCTACCAAGCCAGTCAGTGCCACTCATGCAATCTCACCTTTATCGCACCCAGCATGTCCTTTCATCCTAAAAACAATGGTTTGGAGAATATATGGCACAAAAATAAATCTTAATAAAATATGTAACTTGAAAGATTAAAATAGGCATTCCTGAGGTGCATAGATTCTCCTAAATAGAATCAGAGGTAGTATAGTGTCATGCCTGTGTATTGTTTCCCCTGGACTTATGAAAGGACAATTAAAAAAAAAAATATGTTATTGCTGGGGCAGAGCATGTTAAATCAACACTTTTGTGCCTGGTATATATAAATAGAAATGTCATAAAGTTTTCTATATCACAAGCCCCCAAATTTTGCATAGCTCCCTCCCCAAAGAAATCCTAGATCTTCCCCTGGCTCACTTGACTGTACAAAACTTACAGAAATGCAGGTCTCAAGTTGATCCCAGGGTGGTGCCTGAGAGTGTCTTTCTCTGCCTAACTCTATTCATTGCCCTGCGGGTGGAGGTAAGACTGTGGTGAGGTGCATGATGTTGATGTTGGCTGTTGTGTCTGCAGAACTAGAACTGCTTGATTGAAAATTTGCTATTATGGTATCTTCTGGTTTGGTGGGGAAGGGGACACAGAAAGAGGAAGCGAGGGGACCATGGTACAAAATAATGGGGATGCACACTGTGTGCATTTTGCTGGGGCAGGAAGCAATGTGGTAGCAGGATAAATGTGCAATAATCGGAGTGTTTCTTGAATTGCATTTTTTCCTGTATATATGATCAAAATTTAACATTACAATTGTTGGATAATACAACCATTTGTGGTCTTCAGGCTGGTGCAATTTTGAATCAACTTGTCCTGCTGGTTAGTGCATAAAAAGACTGACCCCTGCTCTGCCTCCCATCAGTTTCCCACATGTAAACTTGGGGGGTCAGAGTGAAACCAAAATGTGCTGATCAATAAATACTATAACCTAAACAGCTACATGGAAGCTGCTTCTGCTGTTATGACATTATACTTATTTCCACAGTAACAAACTGTGTTGTCATGAATGGAAGGTTATGACTTTAGCAAAGTATTTAACAGCAGAAGCTAAGGAACGCCAGAGGATAATGATCCCATTTCCATGTAAATTAACTTAGAAATGGAGGGCAGAGGGAAGAAAATGCTGATCAACTATAAAATATAAGATAAACCATGACTCAGTATTATGTTTTTCCAAGCTTTTTTAAAATTGACAAACTCTTTTTAAGTACAGAATGATTATGTTTTCTCATTTTAGATTTGTTGGTTGGGAATGGCACTTTGAACTGAAGCTAGGGACGTTGCAAAGTTTTGCTTTGCCGGTGAAGTTCTGGCAAAGTTGCAAAATTCTCCTTCATGAATGCATGAATGCAGATTCTGAAAGTATGGTCGAACACATGGCAGCTGAAATTCAATGCCAAAAAGTGTACAGTAATGCACATGGGTCATAAAAACCCGCAAGCTGAATACATCGGGGGGTTGGGAGAAATTAAGCATTAGAAGCAGGAGAGGGATCTGGGGATTATTATTTCAGACAACCTGAAGGTGGGTGATTAATGCAGCAGGGTGGTGGGCAAGGCAAATAGAATGCTGGCATGCATAGGTAGGGGCATAACAAGCAGAAGGAGGGAAGTGCTGATGCCATTGTATAAAACCATGGTCAGACCTCACCTGGAGTATGAGGTCCAGTTCTGGAAGCCTCATCTGTACAAGGACATAGATGGGATAGAAAGGGTTCTGATGCGGGTGACTAACATGGTGCAGGGTATGCAAAGGAAACCCTATGAGGTGAGATGGAGAGAACTGGGACTATACCCGCTGGAGACTAGAAGGGAGAGGGGGAACATTATAGAAACTTTTAAATACATGAAAAGGTTAAATAAGGTGAAGGACGGGAGCTTATTTAAAAGGAAGGTGGGGGCTAAAACAAGTGGTCGCAATCTATGATTGGAGGGAGGAAGATTCAAGGGCAATGTTAGGAGGTGTTACTTCAAAGAGAGGGTGGTGGAGCCCTGGAACCGACTACTGGTAGAAGTAGTGGAGGCTGAAATGGTGGAGGGATTCAAGAGGGCATGGGACAGACATACAGGATTGATCAGTGGGCAGAAAGGGATATCACCTCACAGAGGTGACAAGTAAAGGGGGTAAAGGGCAGACTAGATGGGCCAGAGAGGTCCTTTTCTACCACCAGATTTCTTTCATTCTATGAAGAATAACTTTGCTAATTGTCTACTTTGCAACTTTGCCACTTCGCACTGAGTTTTCCTTGGGAAACAGCACTTTGTCAAGCAAAGTCAGGTGAAGTTAAGGTGGAGTTGCAACTTTGCCAGCAAATCTGCATGGCTTATGGAAAAGTGTCACTTTTCGTGCCAAAAACATCAGAAAGTTGGCACTTCGCACTTGGCGAATTAGGCAAACTTCACTAATTACTTCACAAAGCGAAGTTTGCCAGCTTTGAGCATCTCTAGCTGAAGCTCACGTTTAAGTTCATCCCTGGTACGTAAGGAGGTTAAGTAACTTGCTCAGGGTCACACAGTATGCAAACAGAGATTAAGGGATTCAAACCCTGGTTTTTAGGATTTCCAGGTTCACAGCTCAGAGTTCTATCATCTAGTCTATACTGCTTCCTCATGATTATATAATTTGCTAATTATCACACAGTGAATAAGTAGAGGTTGTGGCAGTTAAACCTTAAACATAGAAACATAGAATCGGATGGCAGATAAGGACCACTTGGTCCACCTAGTCTACCCATTTACCTACCTAATGGATGAGCTGCAGATCTTAGTTAACCAACAGCCTACTTCCTCCTACCCCCACTAGAATTGCCTTATGTCTGTCCCATGCATTCTTGAATTCCCCCACTGTTTTTGACTCTATGACCTCCTCAAGAAGGTTGTTCCATGCATCTACAACCCTTTCTGTGAAGAAATACTTCCTCACATTACCTCTGAGCCGTACCCCCTCTATTTTCAAATTGTGCCCCCTTGTTCTTGCACAGCTCTTTTTCTGAAAGATGCTACCCTCTTGGACTTTGTTGATTCCCTTGAGTTATTTGAAAATTTCTATCATGTCCCCCCCCTCTCCCTCCTTTCCTTGAGGCTATACATCTTAAGCTCCTTTAGTCTTTCTTCATATGTCTTCTGGTGCAGACCCTACACCATTTTGGTTGCCCTCCTCTAGACAGCCTCCACCCTATCTATGTCTTTGCGGAGATGGTGTCTCCAGAACTGTACACAGTACTCCAGATGTGGTCTTACCAACTGTCTGCATAGAGGGCCAACAACTTCCTGTTTTCTACTGGTGATGCCTCTCCCTATGCATCCCAGTATCCCCCAGCCCTCCTTACTGCCTTCTCACATTGCTGGCCCACTTTTATTCATCTGATATGATTACCCTCAGGTCCCTTTCCATTTTTGTTGTTGTCAGAAACTCATCCCCCATTGTGTGCTCTTCCTCTGAGTTTTTGTTTTCCAGGTGCATTACTTTGCACTTCTTTGCATTGAATCTAAGCTGCCATACATTTGACCATTCCTCCAACCTTGCTAAGGGGCAGTTGCAGAATAAGGGGTGCTAGCTGCGCATTCGAGCAGACTTGATAGACCTCTAGATCTTTATCTGCTGGCAAATTTTGTATGTTTGCAAGTCCCTTTTCATCCTTCCCACCCCACCTTGCATAGCAACCCTGTTGCAGATCTTTGTGTCATCTGCAAGGAGACACTTTTCCTTCCAGTCCCTCTGCAATGTCACTTATAAAGACATTAAAAAGGACTGGCCCCAGTACTGAACCCTGTGGTACCCCATTAGTAACCTCCCTTTCTTCACTGTGGACTCCACTTACTATTACCCTCTGTGTCCTGTTGTCCAGTCAGTGTTTTACCCAGGCTACCACCCAAGGACCGACTGTCAGGCTGGCCAATTTGTTTATTAATCTTTTGTGTGGGACTGTGTCAAATGCCTTGCTACAGTCTAGGTAGGCAATGTCCACAGCCCCTCACTGGTTTACTACTTTGGTCACCCAGTCAAAGAAATCAATTAGATTTGTCTGACATGACCTTCCTGCTCTGAATCCATGCTGCCTTGGGTTCTGTGCCTGACTGGCCTCTAGGTACTCAACAATTCTTTCCTTCAGAAGTGATTCCATCATTTTCCTTACCACAGAGGTCAAACTGACAGGTCTGTAGTTTCCTGACTCTGTCTTGCCCCCACTTTTGTGAAGGGGAACCAAATCCACGCTCCTCAAGTCCTCAGGTACCACACCATCCTCCCATGATTTATTAAAAAGGGTAGTCAGTGGTGTTACTAGTTCTTCCATTAGTTCTTTTAGAATTCTGGAGTCATTCCCATCAGGCCCCATTGCTTTATCTACCTTCAGTTTTAAGAGTTCTTTAAGAACCCTTTCTTCTGTGAAAGGACTAATATCAACCCCCTATCCAGAGTGTTTCTATTGACTGGATTATGTATTTCCCCCTGCTCTTCCATTGTGACTACTGAGCAGAAGTATTCGTTCAGTATCCCTGCTTTTTCACTGTCACTCTCTGCCCAACCACCTTCCTCTTTATTTAGTCTCAGTGTCCCTGCCTTAGTCTTTCTTTGCTCCCTAATGTACCTATAAAAGGTTTTATCCCCCTTCTTAACCGAGTTTGGGCCTTTGCTATTCTGACTGCCTTCCTTCTTCCTTCTGCTTTAACTGGTACAGTTCTCTGTCCTGCTCCTTCTGTGTTTCCTTATACTTCCTGAATGCTATCTTTTTTCCCTAACCTTTTCTGCCACTTCTTTTGAGAACCATAGTGTTTTTTTCTTTCATTTTGATTTGTTTATTTGCTTCACACAAAGGCTTGTTGCCTCTGTGATGGCAGTTTTGATGTTTCCTCATTGTTGCTCCACCCCACCTTCTTGCCTGTTTGCTAGTGCTTTTCTGAGGCACTCTCCCATTTTGACAAAATCAGCCCTCCTGAAGTCCAGTACCTTCATTTTGTATGGCTTGACTCTACAGCTAAGTTTATCGTGAACCACACTGTTTGGTGGTGGCTTGTTCCCAGATGGCTATCCACTTCAAGATCGGAGATCCTCTCTCCATCCCCATTTGAGAGTAGTCTCCAGGTTCTTAGCTCTGCATTGTAACCACTAGGCCACACTGCTTTCTCAGTTAACTAGTCTTCAATTTTAACTATCCACTCTTTAAAAAAAATCTTACATATAAACGACAACTTGAAAGAGGCTGATCCTGACGCAACACTGTTGCCTATTATGTAAGTTATAAACCATGACAGGGTATGCATTATAGGATTTTATTGCACACCTCAGAGGTGTAGCAAGGCACAAGGCCAAAGGCTGAGTATCCTTACACTCCTGGGATGTGCACTAAAATCTTATAATGCACACACTGGAGGGACTATTTACACATATAAAATAAAATAGTTCTGAGTAGTTTTTGTGGGTAGTAAAATAACATTTGGCACTTGACCATGTGTTTATAGAAATTGAATGCATGATCATGTAACATGCTTCAGCCAATCATCTTTGTGGACTTTCCAATGCCAACTTATAATTATATTTAGGGGAAAACTAAAATGGATGTTGGGCATGCCATTTCAATTCTATCATGAGATTGCTATACAAATCTCAGAACTTCAGCAGTGATCCTGGATTAGAATCCACTGTTCTAGTACTGTTTTTCTACAAAACAACCTTTTTTTTGTTTTTTAACTGCAAATACCAGGAAAAATCAAAAAGTCATACACTGCATGAAACAAAATGATATTTTTCTTCCAATAGCTACTACAGTATTTATTTTATTTTCAATGTGCTGCAAGATAGAGTTAGCAGATAACACAAAAAAGGCAAATCATGAAGGTGTTTCTCTGAGATCCACATAAACCTTGGAGAATAGCATTTTTGTTGCCAGCTCAAAAAAAAAAAAAGAAAATCTTCGTCCATTTGATGTTAAGCAGGAACCTTTGAGAATAGGGCCCCTGGAGCTCTTAAACATCAAGGTTAAACTTGAAAAAGGGAAGCACAGTAAAAAAATGACCAAGAATGCCATAACTCAATATGAAATCAAGTGGAGTCTTTCTCTTCTCTTGCAAGTGGAGCAGTCTGGTTAATCTGAATATATAACCAAGAACATACTGCAACTGAATCCAAATAGAAATGAGCCCTTTAGCAGTTCTCACAGAGTAATGTTTTTATCAACCCAGAACCTGCAAAGAAATATGAAAATCAAGTGGGCAGTCACAGTCAACTATGAACCAGTGTGATCAGAGAATGGGGAGGAGGACTATCTGCAACTAGGAGTACCAAATCATTGGGTTATTTGTACGAATTGCGATGTTGATTTGATAAAAAAGTGTGAACATGGTTATGAACACACTGGGCATAAACAACACTGTTGGCAAATTAGGGCATTGTATTTCTTAGGCATCTCTGAAGATTCCTTAAAGAATAGTTATGGAAATGAATATGCCTTATTTATTCCTGTGTTTTTGTGCTGACACTCTTTTAAGACATTGTTGTCTCAAGTGAATTTTCCCTTATGTACCATCTAAAAGAAAATGAAGTTCCTTATCATTAGAAACAATCATATTTAAATGTCATCATGGGGAACAATCCTTTCTTACCTAGACGCTTAAGCATATGGGAAGATGATATGTCTTCTGCCATGAAAGCTTTTTCTTTTCTTTTGATATCATGGATTTCTTGCCACTCTGCCCACTTGACCTAGCAAAAAAATGAAATACTGAGCTGCAGAGAAAATCATAAATGCTTAAAACATGTTTGATGCAAGCTTGCAATTATAACCAATGGGCTTATCAAAACAAGCATGAACATTAGCCATAATCCTCTATCAATAAGCATGTGGACAAACCAACATTTTGTATTGACTTGAACAAGCTTAATCATGCTAACATCAGCTATTTGTCTTGAGATTTTAGGTGCAGGAATGTAAGAACCCAGGAAACAGTAGTTATATTTTATTAGCTACAGCAAGAGACCAAGGTATAATGTAGAAGTTTGTCTAGCATGGCTTAAAACTGCATAGCTATAATAATTAGTCAGAAACCATTCCGACAATATTTATTTTGATTAACAACAACCCACAGACAGCTTTCTTACCAATTTAATGCGGTTGTATCTTAAGGAACCCCACAGTACAGCCAAGTTATTTTGCAATGGCTGCAACACTAAAATAACTGACAGCAGCAAACCTAATGCACAGGCTGTACACATTACCTTCTGGTATTGCTACCATCTGCTTCCAAATTATATGAATGGTAGAAATGTTCAAGCAAGTTAAATTGCTAATATTGTTACCATAACATTTTATTATGGATGCAGCAATATGAGAGAATGCTTATTTTGCTGCCAGTAGGATGATCCTGTATACTATGTAGATATATTTATATATATATATCATAGCAGGTTTTAGTATATAAAGGACTTGGTATAAATAATTTCATAAACAAACAAATAGGCACCACTTTTCAGAACCCCAGCATGAGCAAGAGGCTGGTCAACAACAGAGACATGTGGCTAGATGTTTAAGAATAGGCAGATGCAGCCACGACTGCATACTGTGTTTGTGTCTAAATGTCCGGCCCCTATTTTTAGTCACTGCCTGTGTCTGTAACACTAAGAAACAGTTTGTAGAAATTTTAATTAAAAAGGTGCACATTTAATGACTAAGTGATGGCCCAGTAAGCAGCAGAGTCAGCATCATGTATTACCAAGCAACCAACTTGGGTCAAGAAATGTACTCAGGAATGCTGATGTAACCCCCCTACAAATGGGGGTTCCCAAAAGTCTTCCTTGGGTGTGCCTAAATGTCCACTGCCAGGCTGGTGTTCTATGTCTTTACAGATTTAAAAGTATTAGCATGTGCGTGCATTGTTATTTTTTTATTTATTTATTTCAATCTAGGATTACAATACCTTTGAGTCGAGTCTCTTTTACAAAGGTTCCATGTCACCGTGTGCAACAGTCATCATTTTTAGTTGCAAACATATAGTCATTGAATTACAGACATGTAATAACCAGTACAAAGACTTAAGCTATGAGCAAGACAAGGGAAGGGGGGGTGGTGGGAAGTGAGGGTAGGAGATTGAGGGGAGGAGGTGCAGGGAGTAAGGGGGAGTACAGGAGATGGTTGGGGCGGGGCCAGGAGTGGAGATATGGGGGGAGGTGGGCGAGGGCGGAGACAGTGCAGCCAGGGGCCCTTGTCGAGGGAATATGACAGGTAAGGTGCTAGGGGTGCAAAGACTGATTGTAAGTTCTGGGTGCTGGGGCTTTTGCAGCTGGAACAGTGGAAATGTTAAGATGGGCAATCGCAGGATACAAGCAGTGAGAGGCAGTTATGCCTGCATTGTTATGCCTCCGTACCTGTCTCTTTAATAGTTGCCTATCTCATAGTGATAATTAATCTGGGTAGGGGCAGAGTAGTTTTAGGCTCGAGTCCCACCCAGACTTCAGTGAATCTGCTCCATTCTGCCATCTTTAATTGTGTATAGGGAGCTCTATTGAACATTGTGCTTGTTTATTGATTATCTCTTTCAGTAGCAATAACATTGTGGTTTGTCTAACCTGCTTTCTTTTACAGCATGGACATTTTGTATTGCTCCACCATTTTGGTGCTGGACTGCTAGTGTGGACCAGTCAGTACCTTTGGGGACTCTAAAATGGAGCCTATCCCCAGAGACCTTGTGGGAGTGAATTTCTGTAGGAATTGTAGTTTTTACATGTTGGCGCCTAAATGGAACTGGAGGGGGAGCCCTTGCTTTGACAGACAAATGGATCAACCAATTGAACTGTTTGGATCATGGGGAAATCCCAGAGCTGCCTGCAGCAGAGATGCAGAAGTGAGTTGGATCTGCAAGAGAGAGCAGCTCCAGCTCGTTGAGCTGCTGCCCCACAGAGTAGCGTGGGGATTCAGCGGGAAGGCTGAGTCTGGCCTGCCTGCCTCTAGCTCTCCCTCATGGAGAGATTTGTGCAACCTTAATTCTGAATTTTATCCAAGCATTTCACTGTGCCCTGACTATTGGGTACAACGAGTTGAAGTCAGATTGAAGTAAGAGTTGAGAGAGCGAGGAGCTTGAGTAACTGAAGCAGCTGCTCCTGCGTAGTGCGCAGAGAAAATCAGCGGGAAGGCTGTGTCTGGCTTGCTTGCTACTATCTTTCTAAAGTGAAGAGCCTTAATCTGACCATCAGACTTTATCCGAATTTGTGACCTTCATTCCGAATTGTGACTAATTTCACCCTATGAAGACTGAAGACTTGCTTTTGTGTGATTGGCCTTTCAGGACTTTCACCACGACCGCAGAGCATATGGTTTGCACAGGAACACTGTGTATTGCAACCAAGCTGTCATCTGAACTGTGGTATTTGTCTGCCTTTACTGTAAGTGTGCTGAATGTGGACAGTGGGTCATGATGTGGTTCCCCACTTTGCTGAATGTGTCACACTTGCTGGAAGTTGCATCCAGCAACCTTACTGCATCTGAACTGTTCTCCCAGTCTGGGCCCTGCCATCCTTGCCCAGACACCCGCTCACACTGCAGAGAAAGATCCGAAGAGAGACCTGCCCAGATATTCTGCTCCCTGATCAACAACACCAAACAGGATCGAGCGCCATGTCACATCGTGTGGGCTCTGCTTCTCCTGGCCATCCAGCTCTTCATCTTGAGGTCTCCATTTCATCCATCCTGTATCCAATTTTGGCTAGTGTGAGTAAAACCAGGGTAGCTCCCTGCAACCCAGCTAGCAATCATAGTGTGTCATCTGATTTAATTGTTGTTAAGCGTTTGTGGACTGAGCCATCTGGCTCTGGATTACAAATTGGGGGTCACAGTGCATTCATGTTTCTTTCTATCACAGGGCCCCAACAAGCTGCAATGCTGGACTACCCTGGGCAACACTTCAGGCTAGCCTGCAGTTCCAACTGGGTACCCAGAGTGTGTGTGACTGTATTCCAGGGACCTTTAAGTGCATACCTAATAGCATGAATCAATCAGAACTAAAATCAGTCACCAGATTACTGCCCCTCCCTTGTTCACATTCCCCCAATAAATCAGATTAGGATCTTTTTGCCGTTAAACTGGGTGTGGTGTACTTCTGTATAAAAAGTACTGCATCAATGTTGTTTAATTGTTACAGGTCTTGTTTTCAAGGGGTTCATCCAGGGCATTCTAGCTGATCTTAGCCCTGGCAGTAAGTGGTTGCAAGGAGGGATTCACTGTGTGTTGAAAAAGTGTGTTAGCCTGGGGTAGCTGCAAGCTTAGCCAGGCCACTAGGGGTAAAGAGGGGGGTATCAGTGTCCTGGAGGGCTGTACCCAGGGCAGTCACATTGTCAATAACCCTGTCCACTGGGTGGAGGAACCCATTTTGAGAGCCCAGGCTCCTCAACCTGCAGGCTACCATGCAGGCAGGGGCATAAACCCTCAGAGTAGCTCCACCATGGGGTTACACTAGCAATTAGATGGCTGGCTGGAAAGAGCCCTGGCATTAGCAGCACATTCCAATATATGAGTCTGTGTGTCTATGTTGGGGGGGTGATGGTGGCATGTTCCTGACTGCAATGACCCTTGATGGCAAGTCAGGAGCTTGCTCTTCCACTAGGGCCTTTCTGAAATTACACATGGTGGCCTATGGGCTACGTGATGCTGCTAAGGGGAAAAGGGAAGATTCAAGGGTCATAAAGGATACAGAACCACAGTACCATCTAGATATTGTCCACTGGTACTCTCAGACCCTGCAATGAGGTGATCTCACTGGCATGATGGTTGGGATAGTGGCTGACAGGACTAGGTCATCTCTGGAACAATTACCTGAGGACCAGGAGGACAGGTAACATTGGAGGAAAAGCTTGGAACAAATAGACGCAAACTCAGTTTGTGTTTTGGTAATGCATATTTGGATGGTAAATAAATTGATGGTCTAGGTTGTTCCGTTGGATTCAGAAGCATGTCTGCTATTTAAAACTGAAGCTGTCCTTCTGAAAATCCTGCCTAACTTTTAAAAAGATTTACATCAACTGATGCTTTACCAAGACTGATATCTGTGAAGGTACAGCACAGTTCATAGTAAACTAATTTTTTTTCTGCAGATTAATTGCCAAAGACTTGGTTGACTGTATAGCAACTATTTTATTTTTGATTGTCTTCTAATGAATTTGGAGGTGAAGTCTGTGAAAGCATCAGCAGATTTGGGTTATTAGACAGAAAATGAAAAATTTACACAACACAGACAGCTCTGGAAACACATTCATATTAAAAATAAATTCATTGGTAATTGTTTTGCTTGCATAAAAACCCACAATCCAAAAGTAAAATAAATGGACCAAGCGCTGCTCTCTTATCCATTTTTATGCCATGAAGGTGGTTCCAGAGAGGAGGCAGTTAACATTAACTAGCAAAAGGGTCCTGAAAGGGCTGGCAGTTAAGAGTGATAAGGCCCCAGGAATAGATGGATTGCATCTTAGGATACTCAGGGAACTGGCAATGGAACTGGCTGATCCCCTGGTACTATCGATCTATTCAACAGCTCTCTGTGGATGGGGGTAGTCATGAAGGATTGGAGGGAAGCAGATGTAATTCACTTCCATAAGGTTGGGAGACAAGGAGCAAGCAGGGAACTAGAGACCTGTCAGACTTACCCCTATTGCAGGAAAGCTGACAGAGTCACTGATCAAAGAGGATGTCGTGGATTACTTTTAGAGTAATGGTCTCTAGGATTGTAAACAGCATGGATTCATAGCAGGAGGTCTTGTCAGACTAACATAATAGTTTTCTTTGACTGGATGATGAGAGAACTGGATAGGGGCCATGCTGTGGATTTCCTCTACTTTGATTTCAGCAAGGCTTTCAACTAGGTGCCTTATAGACACTTGCTGAAGAAAATAGAGGATCTGTGTGTGTGTCTAAGGTCATAGTAAACTAAGTAGGTAACTGGCTAAAGGATAGCAGCAGAGGGTAGTGGTCAACAGGGTAAGATTAGAAGAGAGGGAGGTCATGAGCGGGATTCCACAGTGATCTGTCCTAGGGCCGGTTCTCTTCAACATGTTTATCAGTGACATTGGTGAAGGGATCCAGGGCAGGTTGTTTCTCTTTGCAGATGAAAAGCTCTGTGGGAGGGTGGATAGTGATTTATTTATTCAATCTGATAACCAGGGAGGTACACTGGTCCAAGGGACCCTTTCAGGAATGACCAAGGCCATCTAGATGGCACATCCAATACAAGAGCTGCAATACAAGAGGTTCAACATACAGTACATATGTAAATAAGATATAATAGATGAGGTTAAGCATGCAATACCTAGGTGATATACAAACATAGAAACATAGAATTTGATGGCAGAGAAGGACCGCTTGGCCCACCCAGTCTGCCCATTTTCCCTATCTACTGTAATACTGTAGACCCTACTTGATCTCTAGCTTAGCCCTCCTTTTCCTAATAACTAAGATCCCTTATGCCTATCCCATGCTTTCATGAAGCTTTCCACAGCTTTTGCCCCCACCACCTACACTGGAAGGCTGTTCCATGCATCCACCACTCTGTGTGTGAAGAAGTATGTCCTTACATTTCCCCTTAGTTAACCCCCCCTCCAGCTTCATAGCATGTACCCTTGTTCTTGAGAATCTTTTTTTCTGAAAAATGCTTCCCTCGTGTACCTTATTTACAGTATACCCATGAGGTATTTGAAAGTCTGTATCAGTACACTACAATACACTCAGAGGCAATACTTGAAATTGGACAGCTCAGCCACAAGAGCGTACATAAAAACATAAAGTGGAGCAACATACAAATGAGAGTAATGTGTCCAGATGAAATAATACTGGTTAACATAAGGACCACCGTGGGGCAAGCGGACGGGCTAACCGAGCCAAAATAGAGATTAGGGAGCAAACTGAAGTGGCTGCGCCCCCACCCTAAGTCAGGAAGGGCACTTGCAAGCTGAAGTGGATAGAAGGTAATTCTTAAAATGCAATATGAAAAGGTGGGAAGTGCTTAGAGAGTGTAGCACAGCTGGTAAGCCATTCCAGATCCTAGGGGCTGCGATGGAGAAAGCTGTCCAACCCATCTCTATTGAAGGTTGTGGGGTCATCGAGACGACACCGAGTGAATGATCTCAGTTCATGAGAGATTTAATGCTAAGGACATTAGTAAGAGGGGAGCCAGCCCCAGCCCGAAGAGACTTGTTGCTAAGAGTACCCATGATGTAGTCACTGCATGCCTGGGGGGACATCTAGCCAAGCGTCATGTATAAAGAGCAGTAGTGGGAGTGGAACGGGGTAAGTGTAATCAACCTGCAAATGTTACTAAAGGAGGTATTGAGTCATGCAAGGAGCCAGTTCAAGGTCTGGGAGAAGAGAGAGGAACAGTAATCCAGGAGAGGCAGCAGCATATTTTTGGTAATAGCCAGACCCACCTCCAGTGTCATGAGGTGCTTTAAGCACAAGACCCCCGTTCTCTGTGACAGAGTAGAGCTAACTTCTGCAGCAGGGACTATGAAGTTCTACGGCACCATTAGTCCTACTTCTGCGTTGGGGGGCAAAGTTCTGTGGCACATAAATTAGGTGACTAGCGCATGTATGCAGTTCTAAAACTGATTTTCTTTTATTAATAAAAATCACATGGTACATCTGGCTTAAGTATACCATAAATTATTATCATTATTATTATTAGTATGATTTGCAGGTCATCCCCTCCTCCTTCCTTCTTGTGATACCCCTTCCTATGCACAGCAACTTTGCACTATCCCTTCTGACTGCCTTGTCACACTGTCTGGCCACCTTAAGATCATCCCATATGATTACCCCTAGGTCTCTTTCCTTTGGCATTTGTAAGTGCTATACTAATGTTTCATTGTCTTGCTATGGCCTGAATTACTCCGGAGGTCAAAGGCAGGTCAGGGTCTTCTAAGGGCTCTGTATCATTCTCTATTTGAGTAATAGTTTGACTCATTTCAACTTTGAAGTTTGTGTCTTGGTCAAAGAATGACATTGCTTTCATGCTTGTTGCCCATTTTGTATTATTGTTTTGTTAAATAAATAAAATACATGGTTCCATTTTGCGAGTGCTGTGCTCCATTGTGAGCTTCTTCTAGTCAGTGTTTCTGTACTGTGATGGCACGAGAATTTTTCCTGTTTTCTTGTGACACCAGTTGGTCATGAGTGGGGCACCAAGCTGGGTAGGATTGCCTGTCAGTCATGTTTTCCCGGATTCTTTTTTTTTTTTTTTCCCCTCCGGTGTGAAAGTAGTCCGGTAACTCATTTTGTGTGACATAGGAACTGTGTGTATAAATAGTAACTGTGTGTATAAATGAAATTTATACACACAGTTACTCAGATAAATGGATTTATCAGAGTCTGTTTATGTCCACCCTTATTGCATAAATTGCATAAAGATAGATAGATAGATAGATAGATAGATAGATAGATAGATAGAATGATATTATACTGGCACTATAGTTAGGGTTTAGTGGTGTGCTTAGTGTTAAACCTGATTTTTGCACCTTAATAACTTTGGCAGTGTTTGACAGAATAGCCCAAACATTTACATGCATGATAAGGCTGGCTATTCTCAAGACATATAACATTTCATGATAGCACCTTGTGTGGTTTCCAAGATTTGGATACCTCTTATTTTGGAAAAGGGACTTTTTTTTCCCTTTTCCATACTTAATGCATGTATTTTTTTCTCTCATCTACAGCCTAGATGGTATGGAATTTTTCCACAAAACCTTTTGGGTAGAAGTGTCCTGTGCTGAGGTAATGCCATTAGAAGGTGAAAAAAATGTTAAATTGATCCAGAGTTATAAGGATTTTACATTTTGTTTCTGAGCATGCTCAGTAAGGTTTTTAGACAACCCTCTGATACAAATCAAAAATGTTCAGTTCTTGAGAGCATTTTCGGTTCACACCACTAAGGTGTCATGAACCAAAAATGATTCTCACAAACTAATTTTTTTTTTTTGGGGGTCGTGATGGCCGCATTCTTGTTATTTTCTCAATTAAAAAAAAACTACTGCTTGTCTTATTAATACTATGGAGAGAAGAATCTTCTTGAAACTAATTCATTCTTTCTGTTTTGACATGAAATGTGCTTTAGATGTAGGATAGTGCTGATATTCTTTGCTGTATGGTAGCACTAGTGTATTTCTAAGGATGTGCCTGCAGAGTATTAGAAATGTTGTACACTTTTATTGCCTCTATATATGTCTAGCACAATTGTCATATAATGATAATACAAAATCACACATACCCCCACAATGCAAAGCATCATGGGCTGCATATGCAAATCACCACAGAATGTTATGCTGGTCCAACTTTAGCAGTTGGACCAGCACTCTGATCTGTTCATATCTAACTACTGCACGTGATTGAAACTTGGCTTCCCAGCCAAATGCCCTTTGGGGTAACCCTTGCTTCAGTGTTTGCACACAGAGGTTCTTTGTCTTTTAAATAGTTTTTTATTTTAATGGGTTCACTACAACATATCCAAGACACACTGTCTTATGGTAGCTGGTCCATTCCACTGGGGTGTCAAACAGATGGGGCATACTGATGAGTCCTGGTAGGATGAAACACGTGTCTATGTCTTCTGTTAGCACCCTTTGCAAACTGTGTGAGAGGCCTTTCGGCACCATGCAATTCTGCTTAAAGTTGGACCAGCATAACATTCTGTGGTGATTTGCATATGCAGCCCATGATGCTTTGCATTGTGGGGGTATGTGTGATTTTGTATTTTCTTGAAACTTGGCTTCCCAGCCAAATGCCCTTTGGGGTAACCCTTGCCTCAGTGTTTGCATACAGAGGTTCTTTGTCTTTTAAATAGTTTTTTATTTTAATGGGTTCACTACAACATATCCAAGACACACTGTCTTAGGGTAGCTGGTCCTTTCCACTGGGGTGTCAAACAGATGAGGCATACTGATGAGTCCTGGTAGGATGAAACACGTGTCTATGTCTTCTGTTAGCACCCTTTGCAAACTGTGTGAGAGGCCTTTTGGCACCATGCAATTCTACTTAAAGTTGGACCAGCATAACATTCTGTGGTGATTTGCATATGCAGCCCATGATGCTTTGCATTGTGGGGGTATGTGGGATTTTGTATTTTCCTGAAACTTGGCTTCCCAGCCAAATGCCCTTTGGGGTAACCCTTGCCTCAGTGTTTGCGCACAGAGGTTCTTTGTCTTTTAAATAGTTTTTTATTTTAATGGGTTCACCACAACATATCCAAGACACACTGTCTTAAGGTAGCTGGTCCATTCCACTGGGGTGTCAAACAGACGAGGCATACTGATGAGTCCTGGTAGGATGAAACACGTGTCTATGTCTTCTGTTAGCACCCTTTGCAAACTGTGTGAGAGGCCTTTCGGCACCATGCAATTCTGCTTAAAGTTGGACCAGCATAACATTCTGTGGTGATTTCATATGCAGCCCATGATGCTTTGCATTGTGGGGGTATGTGGGATTTTGTATTTTCTTAAAACTTGGCTTCCCAGCCAAATGCCCTTTGGGGTAACCCTTGCCTCAGTGTTTGCGCACAGAGGTTCTTTGTCTTTTAAATAGTTTTTTATTTTAATGGGTTCACCACAACATATCCAAGACACACTGTCTTAAGGTAGCTGGTCCATTCCACTGGGGTGTCAAACAGACGAGGCATACTGATGAGTCCTGGTAGGATGAAACACGTGTCTATGTCTTCTGTTAGCACCCTTTGCAAACAGTGTGAGAGGCCTTTCGGCACCATGCAATTCTGCTTAAAGTTGGACCAGCATAACATTCTGTGGTGATTTGCATATGCAGCCCATGATGCTTTGCATTGTGGGGGTATGTGTGATTTTGTATTTTCTTAAAACTTGGCTTCCCAGCCAAATGCCCTTTGGAGTAACCCTTGCCTCAGTGTTTGCGCACAGAGGTTCTTTGTCATATAATGATAAGTTGACTCTTCTCTGAATAAAGCTGAGTTATAAAAAAACCAAAAACTGGAAAATACCCCCAAATTATATGTTCAAAAAACAAACACAATAACCTAGCTAAATGGGACCTGTTTAGTTATATTCTGTTTTTTTTATATTAAAACCAGAAACAGCTTTTCTGGGCATGCCAAATTCCAGGGTGCCCAATGTAGTGAGAGAATCTATTCACCCATGTTCTGTGTATGAGAACAGTGGGGCTTACCTGATTCCTGCAGCCACAGATGGAGTGATATGCACTGAGATGGCAATCACTTGTTCTCTGTCTCTGTCCATCCATCCATCCATCCATCCATCCATCCATCCATCTATTGCATCTATCAGGCATGTTACAGTATATGCTCATCCAGTACATGTGTTTATACAATACTATACAATATATACAGTATGTTGAGTGTATAACATGTCGGTGTATACATACTCTACACACATGCAATCCACATTTTATCTGAATAATAACTGAAGTGTGTGTGCTACATTACTGTATTTTTGTTGTTGTTGTTGTTGTTGTTGTTGTTGTTGTTGTTTGCTCATAGTGAATTGCATTATTTCTACAGCTGCCTTTCCAGGCACTTGAAAGCAACCTCAGAAGAAAATCTAATCAGCTTAAATTAATGACTCTCCAAAGGAAACAACTCCTTCCTACCACACCCTAAGGAACACAGAAAGTGCATCTTGCTCTTCAGTCACTAAGCACAACGCAGTTGGTGGTGGCAAATAAGACAGCCAGCTGGCAAGTCATTATTTTTTTGGGGTAGGAAGTGCTGTAATGACAAGTTTGCAAAAGATAAGAAGGCAGCTGCTGTGTCAACTGTATCAACCATTCTGCAGAAGCAAATGAATTTACAAGGCAGTCTATCCTCTTAAATGGCAATGGCTAGTAAGCGACCTGTTTGTTGGGAGAGTTTCTGCTACTACAGGGGGTGTTATGTTTTCTTCCCTGTAGTATTGTAGCAGCTGATTCCTTATTCATGAAAAAAAAACACACACCAAGCAATAGAAATGTCAGCAAGATGCATCAAAAGTGAAATCTAATGCCAGTGTTTTTTTCTGTAACTAGCAAAGGTCAGTTTCAAACTTTGTACAGAATGTATTACCAATACTGATTACTTATACAGTGTGTCAAAGCATAGTTTCCAGGATTTTATTATCATGCCTTCTCAGTCAAAACCCCCATTTGCAAGCTTCTGAAATTGCAAATCAACTGAATGACCCAGCACCCCTCATCCCCCCACCACCATCACAATACAAGTTATTATAGACCACCATTAAAATGATGGTGATGATAATAAATAGCAAGAGAAATGGAACACCTGAAGGGAGAAATTCCCTATTAATATATTGCTTCTGGCACTACAACCCAACTGATCAGAAAAAAGTCACCCCTCATAAATTGTAACTTTCTATATTAAACTCATCACGTCTAACTCAAAATCCAGGAAGTAAAGAGAACAATTAAACCATTTCTGTCAATTCAGTTTAGGAATCAACAATTGCAGTAAAGCAGGACATGTAAAAACTTCCCCAAACTGAATATGCAACAGTTAGTTGTGTGTGTGTGTTTTGTTTTTTCTTCTATTTTTTTAACATGCTGTATGTTTTGCAATTGTCTAAAAAGGTAGCTCTTCTACTGTGGCACTTCACCTGAGTTATTTACTTTTCTTTATTGTCTTGTAAGAGGCAAAAAAGTATAACTATATATTCTATATATATATATATATATATATATATATATATATATATATATATATATATATATATATATGTATATTAGGCAAAAACTCCATTTAATGCATTAGTTAGGCTGTTCCACAGTGACAAAAGCAAGAAATTGGTGTTAGTTGAGCCCCTTGAATCTCTCCTCCACACTCCTTCAATCGCATCGGAGTGCGATTGGGGTTGCTGGCCCTAACCTCACCCCATCAGATGTGTGAAGAAGCAGAGGTATAGGAGAATGGGGTGAGAGTTAGGACCGATAATCCCAATGCGCACTCTGATGCTGGTTGGGGGTGTGGGAGGGGGTTCCAAGGGGGGCTTTCAACCCTAACACCGAATTTCCTCACTTTTGTCACTGTGGAACAACCCTAACTAATGCATTGAATGGATTTTTTTGCCTCTAATTTCACTTCTTTTTGAGAATGATGACGAGAAATAGTGAATGTAATGTGGCGGCATTTGGGCCCCACGCTCCTACCACGTGATGTCTTGTGACATAGTAACAGGAACAGTACTAACAGTGGTGCACATGGTATGCAAGCATGAATGAGAACACAAAGGGTAACACACACGGTGGTGTAAACGGGAATGGTAATGCCAAGGTGGGATACAAACACAAGTGGAAACATTAACTGTAACAGTAACGGAAGCGCATACCCTGTGTTTTCCAAACAGTTGCATACAGAAAAACAGTGTGTACAAAGAATGTATACATTGTAATGGGGATCGAAGCTTAAAACGAGCATTGGAAGTACTTAATTCAGGGTTTTATTTAACTCTAAAAATTGATTAGTGTTTTGCTCATAAAAGTGGTAAAACATCGTGAAAATGCATAGCACGTGCCTCACTGTGTTTAACAAACATAACACTTCTAGAAAACCTATATAAATACTTTCTGTACAGTTAGTATTGTCCCAAGAAAAAAACTGCTAATCAATTATTTAAAACCCTGTAATTGGTAATATCTCAGCAACCGCACAACGTAGAAAAAAAATTAAAATTTCACAGAAATCATTATTTTCCTGGCTATGGTTTTGTGTTATGTAGCCCATAGGGCTATGCAACTTGTGATGAAAAATCTGTCTCGCACTGTTTTTGAGATACGAGCCCTGAAAGGCGCGGTGTAGGCCACCATGTTAGTCTATGGGAAAAAATGCCAAATTCGGAGTACCGTAACTTGGCAGCCATGCAATATTTTTTCACCAAACCAACAAAGCTAGTATTGGAACACACTCAGGAGGGAACAATCTTAGATGTGGCACTCTCAAAAGGGGACGGAGAAAGAATCTCAGATTTAGAAGTGGGTAGTCATCTGGGAACAAGTGACCACCAAACAGTGTGGTTCACGATAAACACAGCCATACAATCAAGCCATACAAAAGCAAGAGTATTGGACTTTAGGAGGGCTGACTTTGGGAAAATGAGACAGTGCCTCAGAAAAGCACTAGCAAACAGGCAAGAAGGAGGGGTGGAGGAACAATGGGAGTAACCAAAACAGCCATCACAGAGGCAACACGCCTTTATGTAAAGCAAAT
Organism: Neoceratodus forsteri; assembly: GCA_016271365.2. Taxonomy (NCBI): domain Eukaryota; kingdom Metazoa; phylum Chordata; order Ceratodontiformes; family Ceratodontidae; genus Neoceratodus; species Neoceratodus forsteri. Next base: position 238,485,075 of record CM057459.1, on the reverse strand, counting down.
CAACAAAACACAATGAAGGAAAAAAACGCTATGGTTCTCAAAAGAGGTGGCAGGGAAGGTTAAGGAGAAAAGGATAGCATTCAGGAAATATAAGGAAACACAGAAGGAGCAGGACAGAGAACTTTATCAGTTAAAGCAGAAAGAGGCTGGGAAGGCAGTCAGAATAGCAAAGGCCCAAACTGAAGAAAGGATAGCCAATTCTGTTAAGAAGGGGGATATGACCTTTTATAGGTACATTAGGGAGCAAAGAAAGACCAAAGGAGGGATACTGAGGCTTAATAAAGGGGAAGGAATGTGGGTAGAGGGTGACAGTGAAAAAGCAGGGATGCAGAACAAATATTTCTGCTCAGTATTCGCAAAGGAAGAGGAGGGGGAGGTACCTAAACCAAACAAGAGAAACACTCTGAAGACAGGGGTTGATACCAGTCAATTTACAGAAGAAAGGGTTCTGAAAGAACTGACAAAATTGAAGGTGGACAAAGCAATGGGGCCTGATGGGATTCACCCAAGAATTCTAAAAGAACTAAGGGTAGAACTAGTGACACCGCTGACTACTCTCTTTAACAAATCATGGGAGGATGGGGTGGTACCTGAGAACTGGAGGAGGGCAGATGTGATTCCTCTTCACAAAAGTGGGAGCAGGACAGAGGGAGGAAACTACAGACAAGTTAGTTTGACCTCAGTGGTAGGGAAAATGATGGAATCGCTTCTGAAGGAAAGAATTGTTGAGTACCTAGAGGCCAGTGGGGCACAGGACCCAAGGCAGCATGGATTCACATTGGGAAGGTCATGTCAGATGAATCTAATAGATTTCTTTGACTGGGTGACCAAAGTAGTAGACCAGGGAGTGGCTGTGGACATGGCCTACCTAGATTTTAGCAAGGCATTTGATACAGTCCCACACAAAAGATTAATACACAAGTTATCCAGCCTTGGAGTGGGTCCCAAGGTGGTAGCCTGGATAAAAAATTGGCTAGACAACAGGACACAAAGAGTAGTAGCAAATGGAGTACACAGTAAAGAAAGGAGGGCTAGTAGCGGGGTACCGCAGGGTTCAGTACTGGGACCGGTACTTTTTAATGTCTTTATAAGTGACATTGCAGAGGAACTGGAAGGAAAAGTATGTCTCTTTGCAGATGACACAAAGATCTGCAACAGGGTTGATACACAAGATGGAGTGGAAAGGATGAGAAGGGACTTGGCAAGGTTGGAGGAATGGTCAAATGTATGGCAGCACAGATTCATTGCAAAGAAGTGCAAGGTAATGCACATGGGAAACAAAAACCCAGGGGAAGAGTACATAATGGGGGGGTGAGATACTGACAACAGTAAAAATGGAAAGGGACCTGGGGATAATTATATCAGATGACCTAAAGGTGGACAAGCAATGTGAGAGGGCAGTAAGGAAGGCTGGGGGGATACTGAGATGCATAGGAAGAGGCATCAATAGTAGAAAACAGGAAGTTGTTATCCCTCTGTACAGACAGTTGGTGAGACCTCATCTGGAGTACTGTGTGCAGTTCTAGAGACCCCATCTCTGCAAAGACATAGACAGAGTGGAGGCTGTCCAGAGGAGGGCAACCAAAATGGTGCAGGGTCTCCACCAGAAGACATACGAAGAAAGACTAAAGGAGCTTAATATGTATACCCTTGAGGAAAGAACGGAGAGAGGGGACATGATAGAAACTTTCAAGTACCTCAAGGGAATCAACAAAGTCCAAGAGGGTAGCATCTTTCAGAAAAAGAGATGTGCAAGAACAAGGGGGCACAATTTGAAGATAGAGGGGGACAGCTCAGAGGTAATGTGAGGAAGTATTTTTTCACAGAGAGGGTTGTGGATGCATTGAACAGCCTCCCTGAGGAGGTAGTGGAGTCAAGAACAGTGGGGGAATTCAAGAATGCATGGGACAGACATAAGGCAGTCCTAGTGGGGGGGTAGGAGGAAGTAAGCTGTTGGTTAACTAGGATCTGCAGCTTATCTGTTAGGTAAAAAAATGGGCAGACTAGATGGGCCAAGCAGTCCTTATCTGCCATCAAATTCTATGTTTCTATAAAATGCACATCTGTGAGATGTTGGCTGCCTTCCCTCCAAATTTCATCTCAAAAGACCAAACCATTCTTTCGCAGGAGGATGGCAAAGAATTCCTGTCATTTTGGCCAAGTCTGAAAAAGTAGTGTCACAATTTGCGTCAATTTTCACAAAATTTTGTGAGTGTGTCATGCATCCGACACTACTTTGCGACACTACCGGTTCCAGAGATTTAAAAAACATATTTCTGTGGTGTTTTACCCCAAAATAAAGACTTGGCTAGCATCCTCAGGGTCCAACTAGATGAACACAAAAAGAATTGTGTCCCTAGAGGGTCCCAAATTTAAATGGCAAGCATTTTTCTGATCACCAACTGAAAACAAAGTGGCAGATCTGCGACACTGCTAGGGCCATTTGCGACACTAAAAAGTGCATTTGCGACACTGTCAAACTTTTTGTTAACTTTTCCCATTGACTTATAATGGGAACTTGTTTTTTGAATAACTTTTGAACCGTTTAATATTTTTTCATGAAATCTTCAAAAGACACATTGGGGACCCTGGATGCACGCTCCCTGAAGTTTTTGGACCAGTCACACAAACCATGTGACCTGTAGGCAAGAGCAAAGAATTCTCAAAAAAGCATAAACGCACATTTCATTGGCACTTAATAACTCTGCAGTCATATATCTGACCAGTAGAAAACTTGGAAGATCCCAAGATCTACCATGCCCAACCATACATACCAAATTTCAGGCAAATCCATTGAGCAGTGGCAAAGTTAATAAGGTGAAAAATTTGACCCTTTAACCTTAAAATGGCTCCTCAACCCTAACTATGGTAGCACTACCCTGCTACCATAATGTGTGTGAGTGTATATCTACTTTGCAAAAACCTGCATTAATGCATCAGTTAGGGTTTAAGTGACAAATGTTGGGAAATGTGGTGTTAGGGTTTTCAACCCTAACACCCCTCCCAAACCCTGCATGCAGCAACAGTTGTGGGGGGGGGTGTCAACCTGAATGCTCGCCCCACTTGATGAGTAAATAAGCTAAGATGGATACAGTATAGGAGAATGAGATGAGCGTTAGGGCTGATAACCCCAAAGCACCCTCCACACCTGTTACCGTCTGCCAGGTGGGTGTGGGGTGTTAGGGTTGGAAATTCTAACACCACATTTCCCAACTTTTGATGCTGGAACCCTAACTGATGCATTAAAAAACTTTTTTGCAAAGAATTTCCTTACTTTTTGAGATAGTATAATTGTCTCCTCATTTGGCTGTAGGAGCATAGTGCCCTTCAGGCCATGCATTCCCATCCCTTCATAGATGTGCACATGTATGTTGATATGGAAGCATTGCAGCCAAAACAGCAACCAAATTGTCAGAATAGCCTTGTTATTACCCCACCTCATGAACGCTAGGCTGAAAATGTTCAAATCCCTTCCAAAACATTATTTCACACCACCAGAACATCAATCAATGCCTCAGGTAAGAAAACACATACTATTCTTATGACCCCACCTTATGAACAAGCATGGTAAAAATGTTGAAAGCCAGCCAAAAAAGGTAATTTTGCCAACTGACCATGAAATCACTTTTCAAGCAGGATTTGTGAAATGATACCAACATTGTTCACGAGGAGGTGTCTCCAAAAGGCTATGTTGAAAATTTGATGTAAGAATCATTACAAATAATGAAGTTATGCACCAAAGTTGAAAACCCCATTGAAATATATTGAACCACATTTACCTTAGTTTCTCAATTTTCTGGTGGTATAGTAGTCCCTCCCCTGTTTATAGATCACCATTAGGTTGTGTAAAAATAATTGCCTGGTAGTCTAGTGGTCCCGCCTCTTCCCCCAATGTCCGATCGCTGTCCCGATATTAAAAAAATATATATTTCCCTGGTAGTCTAGCTCTCCCTCCCTGTTTACACACACAAAAACAGTGTTGCACTCAAATGGAAAAGGAGTGGGAGCCTGAGGGGGCTTGCTGCCTCTATTTTCACAAAACACACCAATACTTCAACACTCCTCCAGGTAGTTAATCGAAGTGGTTCTCCCAAGGAAAAGATTGTACTAGTTGCAAAGTTTTAAAGACTTTAATTACCAGTATTTTACAACAGTTTGATGCCACCTCATAACAACAACATCAGTAGTTAACCACGCACTAGCTTCTCACTCCTGCACTTTGCTCCTTTGAGATTCCTCAGGGAGTGCCTGAGGAAGCTTGAAGGAGTGAAGCACATCAAACTGTAGTAAAATCCTGGTAATTAAAACTTTGCAACTAGTACAATCTTTTCCTTGGGAGAACCACTGTGATTAACTGCCTGGAGGAGTGCTGGAATATTGGTGTGTTTAGCTGTCCCTTCCCCCATTCACCGATTGCCATTCCCATATAAAAAAAAAATATTATCCGCTGATAATCTAGTGGTCCTTCTACCCTCCCCATTCAGTGAGTGTAGTTCTCGTAAAAAAAATATATTATTACCTGGTGGTCTAGTGGGCCTTCCCCATCACCAAACCCTGTCCCATGAAAAGACAGTCATATCCCTGCTGTTCAAGTGATCCCTCACCCCCACCCATTAAGATAGTCACCCACCACCCCGCTCCCCCATCCTGACTAAATGCTGGTGACCAGCAGAACCCTCCTCTCACCTCCACAACTGGCTGAGTTGTGAATGACCACATACCAGTACATGCTTGTTCACAGCTCAGTCAGTGGCCAGCGGTGGAGGGGAGGGGAGGGGAGGGCTGTGCTGACCACCAGCCATCAGTCAGGATGGGGAGAGCGGGGTGGTGGGTGACTACCTGAATGGGAGAGGGGTTGGGGTCCACTAGAACACTGGAGATCTGACTGTCTTTCCATGGGATGGGGATCAGTGATGGGGAGGGACACTAAACTACCAGGGAATAATATATTTTTTATGCGAGGACAGCACATGGTGAATGGGAGATGGGAGAGAGACCATTGGATTAACAGGGGATTATATTTTTTTTTCTGTGGGGAGAGCGATCAGTAAATGGGGGAGGGACAGCTGAACACACCTGACATCTGACTGTCTTTTCATGGAACATGGCTCATGGACAGAGAGGGACCACTGGACTACCGGGGAAATGGAAATAGAATGAATGGGATAGGGATCGTTCTTCGGGAGGTGGGAAGGGACCACTATACTACCAGGAAATAAGATATTATTTTATCTGGGGTGGAAGATCGGCAGAGGGGAGCGGTACCACTAGACTATCAGGGAAATATATTTTGTTATACGGGGATGGAGATCAGGCATAGAGGAGGGGTAGGGACCACTAGACTACTACAGAAATATATATTTTTATACAGGGATGGTGATCGGACATTGGGGGAAGGGCCACCTGGACAGTCATGAGTGCAGAAATTGTGAAATAGAATCCTTTTCCACGTTTCCTTTTTCTCAATTTGTGGTAAAAGAAAAAGTATTTTTTTGCAAATTGTGAAACACAATCCTTTTTCATGATTTCGTTTTTTGTAATTTGTGAAAAAGGATGTCAGCATGTTAAAAAACACATTTCCAGGTGATTTTAAAAAAAGGAACAATAGAAACTGGTAGAATGGGTACTGATTAACAGAACACATACTGTAGGTTGCTTAATTTAGAAAACATCATTGTTTTCTGCTTTTTAACTTTGTTTGCCTCAATAAGAAAAAAACAAGATGGTGGCAGCAAGAAAAAAGATTCCCCATTTGTGACACAGGATTGCCCATTTGCGACACAAAATCCTGTTTCAAAGCTCACATCTAACTTTGCCCATTGATAATAATGGGAAATTTTAAAATCTACTAAATTTTGAATGGATTAATATTTTTTCACCAAATCTTCAAAAGGCACATCTGTGACCCAAGACCTTTCTACCCTAAACATTTCTGACCACAATCCCAAGCTGGTTTTGTGCAGCAGTGTGACAAAGAAATTTACAAAAAATTGTAATTTTCACATTTCTGACACTCCGTAGTTCTGCACCCACACATCCAACCAGAACGAAACTTGCCACATCAAGAGAACCTTGGTCCCTGATGGTGTTTGCATAATTTCATGTGAATCACTTGAACAGTTGTGAAGTTATTAAAGTGCTCAATTTTGAGTTTAACGTAGAAGTGAAGGTTTAACCCTAACTTTAGGGGCAAGGTAGTACCCCTATAGTTAGGGTTGAGTAGGCACGTTAATGTTAAACCTCAGATTTTGCACTTTAATAACTTTACAACTGTTCAATGGATTTGCATGAAATTTTGCTGATTCACCTTTGAGAAAGCTTTCAAGCGAAACATGTCAGGTGACTGAGCGTGAGCCTTGTGTGAACCTTGCTGGATGTTTGAAGTGGGAGGAATGGGGTGGGGCTTTTATATGGATTTAGCACTGTTTTGCACTTATTTTCCACCAATTATATGGACTATATGAATAAAGGATCCATTATTTGCTAATTGGTAAAGTGCCTGCAATCCTTTCAGCAGAGAACCTTCACTTGTGTACCATTCAAGTCTGTGGTGAGTGTTTGCAAATATTGACTCTGTGATTACAGACCTGGCTGTCAGCATATGCTGATTTGGTCTTTGTGTGGTGCCGGTCTCCTCGTTGTCTGCAACGGTGCTTTTGGGTATGATTCAATTGACCTGGCACGCCTTATCCTTGGTGCAACAGTTCTTCTTTGTGACTTTTGTTAAATTTTTACTGTGAGCATGGGTTTCATTAAGAAAAGTCCTAATTTTATTTCCTGGTTTGAGTGCTCCTGTTTATAGTGGTCGATTGGAAGTGTTAATGGTGGCACCACTGCAGGGACAGCACAACCAGGACGCCCGTTCCTTGAAACACCTTGTGTTAAGAAATACCGTTAGTATAATCACCTACATGCATGTTCTGAATGACTCTAATACAGTACAAGGACCATATAGTGTCAAACAAGCATTTTCACAGTTAGAAAAGACTGCGTATAAACTGAAATGCCTTAGATGGGAAGAACTTAGCTTAAAAGCATATCTCGAGGTTCAAAGAGTCCTGAGGGGTCTTAGAGTTTTGAAAAAAACAAACTGTGTTGCTAACCATGAAGGTTTTCAAAATAAATGGGACAGTATAAGCACCAGAGCTGGGAAAGAATACACTGATTTAATTTTGGAAGAAAATGCTGTGATACAGAAAGAGGTGGAGAGTGAGCTAAATGCTAAAGAAGTTATCCTCCAAACATTTTCAAAAATGCCCCAGTTTGAACAAATTTCGGAGTCTTTTTCTGAGGACTTGAGAAAATATGATGACAAGATAAGAAATATTAAAATGACCAAATTCGAAAGGGATGAACGGGATTATAAGGCGGGAAAAGTATATGACTGGACCACTGGAAAATCAAGTGTGAATACAGGAGAGGAGTAATTAAGAGTGGAAACATCAAATTTGGATAAACAGCATAATAGAGAAGAAGTTAATAACAGTTCTGATGTTTTTTTTAGGGGAAGAGGAAGAAGAATCAATATGTGCTACCCCTATAGGACCACCACAGTTACCATCCCCACCCCCATTTGTGCCATGGCACAGTTAGTGTCAGAACCACTGGAATCCAGGCAGAAGAGGACAAGGAGAGGAGGCACAAAGAGGGGGTGGAAACTGAGGTCAAAAACAAGGCAGACAATGGAGGGGCAGATGGAGAATGGGCAGAATGCAGCAGGGAACTCAGTAATGAATGTTCTCAATCTTTCAGAGGATGTACTTTCTGACACTGAATTCAAGGTACTAGAAATGGCACTTTCTTTTGTCCCCACAAACATTATTAATGTTTTTGACACAATAATTGATCTGCATAAAATGGGGAGAAATTTGAGCTTAAAATCTTTTTTCTTACATCAGCATGATGATGGAAGTAGTGATGAACATGTAGAAAATGAAACAGGTGGAATAATGATGGGCTTTAAGCCCCAGTCCACTTTCTGTCCCCCATGTTCCCTTGCTCTGCAGACATTTACTAAGTGTTGTGAAACTGAAATTGAGGCGGTAGGAGGGCGAAGTAATAAGACATTTTTTCATAACCTTAGTAAAGTCAAAACAGAAGCGCTTGAGAAAATGGGGCAGAATTTGGACATTACTGTAAAGTCTGCAGACAAGGGAGGGGCGGTGGTGGTACTTAATAGCTCAGATTATGATAGAGAAGTTGTGAGACAATTGAATGATACTCATTTCTATAAGAGATTATAGAGAGACCCCACAGATCAATTTAAAAAGTGAAATAGATGCATTTCTGGAAGAGTTGAATCAGTGTAACAGCTTGCTTGAGCATGCAATTGAGTACTTACATGTTGATTGCCCACAGACAGCTATGTTCTATTGCTTGCCCAAGGCTCATAAAAGTTTAGGAGACCCCCCTGGGAGACCAATAGTCTCAGGTAACAACTCTCTTACGGAGCCTTTGGCAAAGTTTGTTGATGCTCATATTGCTGAATTAGTTCAAAAAATTCCAGCATATCTTAGAGATTGAGGAGAAGTGCTACTCATTATTCAGGAGATAGAGATTGCTGATGATAGTTTACTTGTCTCCTTGGATGTTGCTGTCTTATATACAAATATTTCTCATTATGATGGATTGCAGTCTTTGGAATACTTTTTTGAATACTAGAGAACAGAATGTCCCTGATACAAAAGTTTTGGTACAGCTAGCATCATTTGTTTTAACACATAACTGTTTCTTTTACAAGAATGAATGTTTTTTACAAGTGAAAGGAACTGCGATAGGGGCTAGTTTGCTCCTAAATTTGTTAATCTGAATATGGTGAAATGGGAGGAGGAGGTTGTTAGACCCACCTTGAACCCTTATAGGCAGTACATTGATCTTTGGAAGCGGTACATTGATGATGTACTGCTTATTTGGTCAGGTACTGTTGGTGATTTGCAAGATTTTGTTAAATACTGAGAGTCCAGTAATTCAAACTTGAAATTTAGCTTAATGTATGATAAAAAACAGATTAATTTTTGGATTTGTTAATAGTAAAGGATGGTCTAGGGGGACTCACTACAGATCTGTTTCGTAAATCCACAGACCATGACAATTTACTATTAGTGAGCAGTAGCCATCCATCACATGTAATTAGAGCAATTCCTAAAGGTCAGTTTATTCATACCAAATGAAATTGTGGCTCTAAAGCCACCTCTGAGAAAAAAGCTGATGAGCTAGACAGTAGGATCAGGGAGAGAGGATATGCTGATAGAATTATAATTGAAGCAAGACAAAATGTCAATAATATAGACAGGGAGACTCTGTTGGAAGAGTGAAAAACAGGAGAGGTTGTAAAACCACGGGACACTCAAACTTTTTTTGTTAGTACATATAATGTGCAATCCCATGAAGTAGCTAGCATTATTAACAGGAATTGGCACATAGTCTTGCAGGATGTAGGATTAAAGAAACTTTCTGGAGATGGTCCAAAAATGGTATATAGGAGAGGGACCACATTTTAAAAGATACTTTGGTACATTCTGTTGAACCAGTGGCATGCAAACCACCTATGTGGCTGCCAAGGAGGGAGAATGGTAGCCACAGTTGTGGTAATTGTAAATTTTGATGCCACGTTATAGATACAAAAAACATTTTTGCACCCACTTTTAGAGAGGACCTTTCCAGTGAGAGGCTTTACGATATTTGCCACTATCAGTTTGGTGTACTTAGCTGTATGTAATTGTGGTTCCTTTTATGTTAGAAAAACAAAAAGGGCCTTTAAGACCCATACTGGTGAACATTTGAGGGCACTAGAAAATTTGAATGTAAAAAATGCTCTCACAGCACATGTGATCAGGAATAAGGGTGTATGGAAACATTGTTTTAAATTTCCGGGTTTGGAGAAACCAGTGCTGTCACAAAGAGGTGGAGATTATAATAATCTCCTCCTCAGATGTGAACAGTATTGGATTTTCTCCTTTAAGGGCATGGAAGGTAAGGGTTTAAATGGAAGATTGGAGATAAAACCCTTCCTTAAAAAGAAATGAATATGCATTCCCTGTTATTCAATTTTGTTAAGTGTTGAATTTTTGAGTTATGAATTTTTTTGATTATCTCATGAAGTTTGAAGAGATTTTTTTTTTTGCTTCTGTTAGATGCTGGTTTGTTGTTCATCACCATGCTGTTGGCCATAACCATCTTTCAATTATAGATTAGGTGCCCAGGATTTTATATCAGATATACTGAATGAAGATGATGGACTTTCTATAATGAGGAGGACTTTTAGTTCCCTTTCAAAAAATGAATAAATATTTTGGAGCCATTCAGTGGGACTCAAACATGTTCATGGACTTTTATTATTATAAATTGTTTGTTTCTGGTGCTGTTTTAATTATGAGTAAATGTGTTGTAGCCAAGAAGTGGTATTTGTAACAATTATGGATTTTTATTGCAAAATACACAGGTTTTTATTGCACTGTCACTTTAACATGGTTCTGTATATATGGGGAGTAACAAGATGCTCATTCACTTTTCAGAAAGCTCTTTCAAGTGAAACATGTCAGGTGACTGAGCGTGAACCTTACGTGAACCTTGCTGGATGTTTGAAGTGGGAGGAACGGCTAGGGCTTTTATATGGATTTAGCACTGTTTTGCACTTATTTTTCACCAGTTTTATGGACTATATGAATAAAGGATCCACCATTTGTTAACTGGTGAAGTGCCTGCAATCCTTTCAACAGAGAACCTTCACTTGTGTACCATTCAAGTTTGTGGTGACTGTTTGCAAATAATGACTCTGGGATTACAGCTCTGACTGTCAGCATATGCTGGTATGGTCTTTGTGTGGTGCCAGTCTCCTTGCTGTCTGCAATGGTGCTTTTGTGTATGTTGTCCCTTTAGCCCTAACTAGTGCATTAATAAAGTTTTTGCAATGAATGTATATATTATAAGAATGCAGTCACGAACCTATAGTTAGGGTTTGGCCAGCATGTCTGTTTAATTTAAAATTGTGTACCTTAGTAACTTTGGCATTTTTTAAGGAAAAACACCAAAATTTATATGCATGGTCACTCTGCCAGTTTCTCAAGATGTGAAAAGCTTCATGATGGTATCTTGTATGGTTTTTGAGAAATGGAGTGGTAAACAAACGGAAAAAAGAAACACTTTTTTCCCCATTGGTTAATATGGGATTTTTTGCCCTCATCTACAGCCCACACGGAATGAATGTTTTTATTGAAGTTTTCAGTTACAATGGGGTCTGTGCCAAGGGTATGCCTTTGGATAGTGTGGTGAGACAATATCTTATCTCACCATTTTTAAATTATAATGTTTTTCTTTCCCTTTTCTTCCCACTAGACAGGCAAGTAAATGAAAACAGTTTGAATCCATAATTGTTGAGCATTTACTGTTCCTGATCAGAGAAATACTGTTTGTGTTCCTACCATCTTTTTTTTCTTTTTAAAATTTAATTTCTAAAGAAATTCTACTTGTTAAGGAATGGCCAAGACCTGTATTTAGGTCTCAGTCACATGTTTAGTTCCATTATTGTACTATTATTTGATAAATTTAAGGGCAAGTATGTCTTTTTGGGGCAAGAATCATATCTCCCATCACTTGCTTAGTTAGGGTCAATTGATCTGAAAATAACCATTCAAAGATCTTTATAATTCGAACTTTACTGTTCGAACTGTAAAGACTTCAAACAGTAAAGGTCCATGACAGTTTGACCTGTCATAGCTCACTGGTGCCTAGCTGCACCCCTACCTGTCATTTTCCATCCCCTTAATAAAACAATATAGATATTTCCTGGTAGTCTAGTGGTCCCTCCCCAGTTCTCTGATCACTGTCCCCAGTGTTTATGATAAACTCCCTGGTAGCCCAGTGGTCCCTCCCCTCTCCCCAGTTCTCTGATTACCATCCATGACATTTATTTTTATACTACCATCTCCCAGGTAGCCCAAAGATCCCTCCCCCTTTCTCAGATAGCCATCCATATGTTAAATAACATTTTACCTGGTAGTCCAGTGGTTCCTCCCCCTTCCCCAATGTCAGATTGCTTTTCCTGTAGCCCATGATTTCCCTGGTAGTCCAGTGGTCCCTGCCCCACCCCATTCTCCAAACGCCATCTCATGTTATGTTTAGCTCATGGGTGGTCCAGTAGTAAGTAAGTAAGTAAATAAGTAAGTTTTTAATTATATGGTGCCCAATCCCAGAGGATCTGGGTGCCTTACAAATAGATAAGGAGCAGGGTAAAATAGACAGAGGACAAAGCATAAAAATACATAAGTAATAAATTAATAAATACTTCAACATTATGTTAAAATAAGCAGCATCTTTCAGGATATGCTTTTTTAAATAAATACGTCTTTAGACCCCTCTTAAATGCCTCCACTGATGGGGCCTCCCTCACAGAAACATAGACTTTGACGGCAGATAAGGACCGCTTGGCCCATCTAGCCTGCTCATTTCCCTACCTACAGGATAGGCTGCAGATCCTAGTTAACCAACAGCCTATTTCTTCCTACCCCCCACAAGAATTACCTTATGTCTGTCCCATGCATTCTTGAATTCTCCCACAGTTTTAGACCCCACAACCTCCTCAGGAAGGCTGTTCCATGCATCCACTACCCTCTCTGTGAAATAATACTTCCTCACATTGTCCCTGAACCACCCTCCTTCTATCTTTAAATTGTGTCCCTTTGTTCTTGCAAGTCTCTTTTTCTGAAAGATTCTACCCTCTTGGACTATGTTGATTCCACTGAGGTACTTAAAAGTTTCTATCATGTCCCCCCTCTCCCTTCTTTCCTCAAGGGTATACATATTAAGCTCCTTTAGTCTCTCCTCTTATGGCTTCTCTTGCAGACCCTGCACCATTTTAGTTGCCCTCCTCTGGACTACCTCTATCCTGTCTATGTCCTTGCAGAGATGGGGTCTCCAGAACTGGACACAGTACTCCAGATGGGGTCTCACCAACTGTCTGTACAGAGGGATAACAACTTCCTGTTTTCTGCTGCTGCCTCTCCCTATACATCCCAGTATACCCACAGACCTCCCTACTGCCTTCTCACATTGCTTGCTAAACTTAAAATCATCTGATATGATTACCCCCAGGTCCCTTTCCTTTTTTGTTGTTGTTACTACCTCCCCACCCATTGTGTATTCTTCCCCAGGGTTCTTGTTTCCAAGGTGCATTATATTGCACTTCTTTGCATTGAATCCTAGCTGCCATACTTCTGACCATTCCTCCAACCTTGCCAAGTCCCTTTTCATCCTTTCCACGCCTCCTTGTGTATCAACCCTGTTGCAGATCGATGTGTCATCTGCAAAAAGGCATACTTTTCCTTCCAGTTCCTCTGCAATGTCACTGATGAAGACATTAAAAAGGACTGGACCCAATACTGAACCCTGCGGTACCCCACTTGTAACCCCTCTTTCTTCAGAGTGGACTCCATTTACAATTACCTTCTGTGTCCTGTTGTGCAGCCAATGTTTTACCCAGGCTACCACCCTGGGACCCACTCCCAGGCTGGTTAATTTGACTATTAATCTTTTGTGTGGGACTGTGTCAAATGCCTTGCTAAAGTCTAGGTAGGCCATGTCCACAGCCCTTCCCTGGTCTATTGCTTTGGTCACCCAGTCAAAGAAATGTATTAGATTCCTCTGACATGACCTTCCTGCTGTAAACCCATGTGCCTTGGGTCCTGTGTTCCACTGGCCTCTAGGTACTCAACTATTCTTTAGTTCAGAAGTGACTCCATCGCTTTCCCTACCACAGAGGTCAGACTGACAGGTCTGTAGTTTCCTACCTCTGTCTTGGTCCCACTTTTGTGAAGGGTATCACATCCGCCTTCCTCCAGTCCTCAGGTACCACACCATCCTCCCATGATTTATCAAAAAGAGTATCCAGTGGTTTCACTAGTTCCCCCCTTAATTCTTTTAGAATTCTGGGGTGAATTCCATCAGGACCCATTGCTTTGTCCACCTTCAGTTTTAGGAGTTCTTGCAGAACCCTTTCTTCTGTGAAAGGACTGGGATCGATCCCCCTATCAAGAGTGCTTCTGTTAATTGGATTAGGCACTTCCCCCTCCTCTTTTGTGAATACTGAGCAGAAATATTCGTTCAGTATCCCTGCTTTTTCACTGTCCCCCTCTGCCCACCCACCGTTCATTCTATTCAGCCTCACTATCCCTCCCTTTGTCTTTCTATGCTCACTGATGTACCTATAAAATGTTTTATCCCCCTTCTTAACTGAGTTGGCTATCTTTTCCTCAGTTTGGACCTTTGCAATTCTGACTTCCTTCCTGCTTCCTTCTGCCTTAACTGGTACAGCTCTCTGCCCTGCTCCTTCTGTGTTTCCTTATACTTCCGAATGCTATCTTTTCTTCCTGACTTTCACAGCCACCTCTTTGAGAACCATAGTGGCTTTTCTTTCATTTTGATTTGTTTATTTGTTTCACACAAGGCTTGTTGCCTCTGTGATGGCAGTTTGATGATTCCCCATTGTTGCTCCACACCTCCTTCTAGCCTGTTTCCTAGTGCTTTTCTGAGACACTCTCCCATCTTGCCAAAGTCAGCCCTCCTAAAGTCCAGTACCCTCACTTTTGTATGGCTTGACTTTGTAGCTGAGTTTAACGTGAACCACACTGTTTGATGGTCACTTGTTCCCAGATGGCAACCCACTCCTAGACCTGAGATCCTCTCACTGCCCCCATTTGAGAGTACAAGGTCTAAGATTGCTCCCTCATGAGTGGGTTCCAAAACTAGCTGTCTAAGGCCTTCCACCTGTAGGGCATCAAGAATGGCCCTGCTCTTGGATGTGGCTGCAGCAAATGTGCTCCAGTTAACAAATGGCATATTCAGGTCTCCCATCAACAGTATCTCCCCTTTCTCTGCCATTCCAAGAATGCCTTCTATCATATCCTTGTCCATTCCCTCCCCCTGACATGGGAGTCTGTACACAACCCCTGTGCAGATTGTGGTGCCCTTTCCAGTCTCCAAGGTGACCCACAGTGCCTCCTCTCCTCCCTGTTTACTCTTTTGTTTAGGTGCTTTTATCCCTTCCTTTACATATAGAGCTACTCCTCCCTCTCTTCTCCCCTGCCTGTCTCTCCTGTAGGTTATGTACCCTGGTATGTTAACATCCCAGTCATGGTTCTTTGTGTACCATGTTTCTGTGACTGCTACGATATCCAGGCATCCCTCTTCCATCAAGGTCACCAGCTTAGGGAGCTTGTTGCCCCGACTACGGGCATTGGTACTCATTACCATCCATTTCCTGATGGCCTTACTCCATTTTTCCCCATCCCTGTCCTTCTTGCCTTAGTCACTTTCTCCATTTACCCCTGCCCTTCTCCTATCGACACCTCTATGTTGGTATTTGCCACTTACTAGCGTGATTATTTGGGGGCCTAAGTTTCCTGCTCTTTCCAGTGCCTCCCCTTGGCTAGTTTAAAGCTTGCCATTGAAGCATTTAAACCTATCACCTAGGATCCTGGTTCCCCTCCCAGACAGATGCAGCCCACTCATGCCAGTATAGGTTGCATCACTCCAGGTGGACCCCCAGTCCCCAATGAAGCCAAATCCCTGAGCTCCACACCAGTTTTTCAACCACTGATTGAATCCCATGGTGCAGAACACCCTAGCCTCTCCTATGCCATAGATGGGCAGCACCTCCGAGAAGGTTACCGTGTGTGCTACTTGACTAAGGCCCCTCACCAATTCCACAAACTCTTCCTGCACTTCTCTAATCCCTTTCTTTGCCAGGTCATTTGTCTCTAGGTGGAGAATGACATCCAGCTCCCTCCCCTGTGCAGCTGCTCTGGCAATCCTGAGAATTTGCTCCCTGTCCCTCCAAGCCATGGCACTAGGCAGGCACCTTACCTCCCTCTCCCCTTCCTCCCCCAGTTCTACCTTCCTAACAATGGAGTCCCCCCACCAGGAGTTGTTTCCTTCCCCTGCAGGGTCCCCTGCCACCCTCCTTTGGGTCCCTTTGTGGAGGTTCCCAGCATCCTCCTTGGTCTCCACTGCTGATGCCTCCATAGAGGAACCACACTTTGCCAGAATGGCATAGGAATTGTGGAAAGGTACAACTGGAGGGATGCACCTCTGTTCCACCAGCCTCACCCTCTCTGAGCCCACTGTGGTCCAACCACTCCTGTTTCTTGGCAACCTCTGAGGAAATGGCAGTGGCACTGGTGGTCCTTGGATGGAAGATGAGGTCCCACAAATCCTGGCCAACTCAGCCTGGAGATGAGCAACCTCCTCCCACAGCCCAGAGAGGTGTCTGCAGATGGGACAACACCGCATACTCCAGAACGTCTCCCGGAAGACTGCTGCTCCACAGACACTACATTGCACCACTCTAATCATGTCTTATTTCTGGCCCCTTAACTGTTTGCAATCCTTACTCTTTCCTTTGTTTTTTTTCCTCTCTCCTTACTTTCCGCCTGTGTGCCCTTTAAGCTCCTGATTGTCCTGTTCTGAGACAAGAATATCCTATATTTCTCAGTAGACCACTTACTTGCTCAGAGCCAGACCTCCAGCAGCTAGAGGGGGCCAGAGAGCTACTCTTGCCCTTCTAAGATGGTGGGTCTTTGGTGGTTCTGTGATCACTCACTTCCTGCTCCCAAACAAGAAGTTCCTCTTGTCAGTCAAATCCTGTGCCTATAAAAACAGAACAAGCTTTGGGGTGTGGTGGAGGGGAGAGAAGGAGGGAAATATAGTCCCAGTAGAGAAGTCCAGTCACACAGCAGTCCTTTCTCCTGGTGTCTTCTGCCAAGCTATTAGCAGAATCTTTCTAAGGCAGTCTTTAAATGTAGCTTCCTTCTAGCTAAGCCACTCCCCCTTACTTACTAGATCTTTCTACAAGTAATTTAAACCTCACAGTTATTAAGTCCTTTCAATCACCTGAGATTTACACCTAGATAACTGTTCAGATACCCATTCAGTTCAGTTAACCCAGACAAACACACACTTTTTTTTGTTTTGTTTGTTAGTTTGTTTTTTACCCTAAATTAAAGATCCAAGTACAAAAGTTCTTCTTCTTTAGTCCCAGCAGAGAAGTCCAGTCACACAGCAGTCCTTTCTCCTGGTGTCTTCTGCCAAGTGACCTGGAAGTGATTTCCAGAGGGCCAGGCTGGCCACCTCAAATTAGCGGTCACCCAAGGTGTTCAGCCTGGACCTTGGAACTGCTAGGAGACCTTCAGGGGTGGAGCAGAGGGAATGTACCAGGATGGCAGGTGTAAGGAGGTGCATCACATAGCCAGGGCCTGAGCCATATAGAGCATTGTAGGTGAGCAAGCCCACCTTGAAGATGATCCTCCACCTGACCGGCAGCCAGTGCAGACCTTGTAGGACTGAGGTCACATGACAAGACCTAGGCAGGCCTGTCAGCAACCAGGCCACCGCATTCTATACTAGCTGTAGCCGGAGGCAACTCCCTCCACTGTCCATGAAGTAAAGAGTACTACAGTAGTCCAGCCTGGATGTAACAAAGGCATGCACCAGTGAAGGCAGGTCCTGGGGCGCAATTAGGGATTTAATCCAGGCGATGCTCCTTAAGTGGTAAAAAAACACTTTTGACAACTGACGACACCTGGGCATTAAGTGTTAGTCTGTCATAAAGGAAAACACCCATATTTTTCACCCTAGGGGATGCCTTCAAAAAGGGGTAGATACCAGGACCAGCCCTGTTACCACCCTGGAGACAATCCCATCATACCTCCAACCAGACTCAGTCACCAGTACCTCAGTCTTGTCGGGGTTCAGACTCAGCAAGTAAGAAGACATCCAATCCTAGATTTTGGTAAGGCACTTATTCAGTACTTCAATGGTGCCATTCATTCTGGGGGCAAACAACATATACAGCTGAGTATCATCTACATAATAGTGGAAACCCAGACTGTAATGTCTAATGAGCTCCCCCAGGGGCAGCATGTACATGGTGAACAACATAAGTGACAGGATTGAACCTTGAGGAACCCCACATGACAGGGGCTTTGAAGAGGAGGAGAAATTCCCCATCACCACCCGTTGCCTCATACCAGAGAGATAGGACTCAAACCAGTGGATGACAGTTGCAGAGAGTCCACAGTACTCTCTAAAGTGTTTGAAAAGCACAATGTGGTCCTTGGTGTCAAATTCTGATGAGAGATCAAAGAGAATGAGAACTGACAAAGGAGTCATGCGATGTGCTTGCCCTGAGTAGCAGCCTCTCTTAGAGCTCTGCAGTCCAAACTCCAAAAATGCAGCTTTTTCTAAATAAGTAGTGTGCCAGTTATGACTCAAACTACAGAATCTGTTGGAGGAAAATGGACTGAAATGAGCTGTGCAAAGAACTAAGAGAATGGGAGAACCAGAGGCTCAACAAATGGATCTGTAAATCTCAGCCTCTCAGCATATGGTAGGACAGCCAAATAAATGGCCAAAACCTCAGGACTCATCTGAAGACTCCCCTCCTGTCCTCCTAGCAGCTAACTCTTTTCAAACCACTATGGATACATTCTTTCTTGAGATGACCTCACTGAGATTGGCAATGTGTGAAATAGCAAAGGATTTTAAAAACTTTCAGCCAGCTTTAGAGAGCATCACTAGTGAGTCTCTGATGTGGAAGCCAGGGTAAGCTTAGTGGAAGATCAACAGACCATAGAGCACAAAAAACTCAGAAATCTAGAAAAAAATTGGGAAACTGGAAGACAGACTAGAGGATCAAGAAAGCAGACTACACAGAAACAGCTTAGTTATTGTAGGGATAGCAGAAACTGTAGAAGATCAAACATACTACAATTTACACAAAAACTGCTGCAAGATCTTGGACCCTCACAGAATGGCGATACCTATGCCCTTGACTTTGCACACAGATCATTCAAGCAAGCACAAAGAAAAGGGGACAAACCCAGGGTAATTATCGCCTGCTGCTCAAACTTCCATGACAAGATGCACATACAGAATCAAGCTTGACTCAACTCTGATCGAGACCCACTCCTGCAAGAGGCACACGTAATGCTAATCCCCAAACCACATAACTTGTTTTGTATAAGGGCATTCTTTTTTCGTATGAATGAAAAAAAGCCATACAAAAAAGGATGCCTTCATTTGAAAAATGAATGGGAAAAAAATAAGTC
This sequence comes from Neoceratodus forsteri, assembly GCA_016271365.2. Classification (NCBI taxonomy): domain Eukaryota; kingdom Metazoa; phylum Chordata; order Ceratodontiformes; family Ceratodontidae; genus Neoceratodus; species Neoceratodus forsteri. The sequence goes on along the minus strand of CM057459.1, from coordinate 238,465,975 downwards.
AAAATAATTTTTTCATATGAGGGTATTCTCTTTTCATATGAATGAAAAAAGCATGCAAAAAAGGATGCTTTCATATGAAAAAATAATTTGGATTCAGTTTTGTAGGTGTGTCTTGAGGCTGATTACTAAAGAATTAAGGAAGCTGAGCTGCTCCACACTGTTCCACTGAGGAGAAGTGGAGTTAGCAGGAATATTAGAAGGCTTATTTTATACTCGGTGAAGGTATGCCACCATTGCCTTAGTCTGAGTTTTTTCTAGTATTCTTTCCGGTCTGACTTGTGCAGCTAGTACCCTGAGCTGCTTTTCCTGCCACTGCCTTTTTCCTGCAGGAGCCTGGAATCTTAATGGTGGTGGAGGTGCAAGCCCCCCAGGAAGATGGCAGGGAGCTCCATGGAAAGCTGAAGCAGGTGAAACAATGCAGCAGTGGGCTGAAGTGTATTCATCTCTCCCCTTGTGGAAAATCTCCCCAGCTGCCTTTTTGTTACAAGAAACACCAATGTCAGATGGTGTGGACAAGTTGTGTCTCATGGAATGTGCACGGGCTTCGTACTGTGGTTAAACAGAAGTGAGTATGGAACCAGTTGAAGAAGTTGGGCCCAGATCTAGTATTGCTACAAGAAATACATTGTATGGGGAAGAGGCTCAAAGCCTTGCACATTCATGGGGTGGAACATTCTTGTCAGCCCCTTTCACCTCTAAGGCCAGGGGGCGTAGCTATTTAGCTTAGACTAGGAGTGCCCCATAGAATTATTTCTAGCCAAGCTGATCCACAAGGGAGATATCTGATTGTAGAAGCAGAGGTGGGGGGTAGAACCTTAACTGTGGCTTCTGTCTATGGCCCGAACTATGACTCCCCAGACTTTTTTTTTTTTTTACACACACTTGCAGATTGCTCTCACTCCATATGGGGATAATTTACTTATGGGGGGACTTCAATACATACCTTGATCTTGAACGGGATCATTCTGACAGAAGGGATGGGACCGGTCCCAAGGGGAACAGCTGCCCTTCGGGCGAAGGTTGAAGAGAGGGTCTTAGTAGTGGCGTGGCATCACTGCCACCCAAGAGAGAGAGAATATTCTTTCTTCTCCCACACCCACCAAATATATTCAAGGCTAGATTACATCTTTCTTTCTCCTACTTTGGTTGGCCTTGATATGAAAGCAACCTATGGCCCAATATTTATCTCTGACCATGCCCACCTGAAGGTAGATTTAGTACTGTGGATCCCTGATCAGGGGTGTCCTCGATGGTGACTAGACCTGATTCTTCTACTGGACCCTGAATATCTTCATTTTATAAACCTAAATATCAAAGAATTCATTCTGTTCAATCATAGTACAGGAACACATATAAAATTTGTTTGGGATGCACTCAAAGCATGTATTAGAAGTGAAACCATTTCCTTCTTGGCATCTCAAAAAAAGAACGAGATAATGAGGAAAAAGACCTGCAAATAAATATATTCCAGTTGGAAAAATCCAACATGATAGCAGCCACCCCAGAAAAAACTAGAGAATTAAACATTTTAAATGGAAAACTTGGCCAAAGGGACACCAGAAGAATTGAACAGGATCTGATACTGACAAAATCACACACACATTTTGAGGCAGACTCGGCCGGTAAATGGCTAGTAAATATGATTAAGAAAAAAAGGGTGGAATGCAATATTCTTAAAATGGAAACAATGGGGGTAGGACCACATATGACCAGAGGGAGATAAGTAAGGTGTTCAGGGAATTTTACTCTACTTTATATACAACACAAACCCCAGTAGGTTCAGACCCCTTGTCCTTTTTGGGAGAAGTGTCTGACCTCCCCAAATTAAAGGAATTACAGAGACAGGAGTTGTGCTCCCCTTTGTTGAAAGATGAGATTTGGCAGACCATCCACCACATGGAAAAGGGAAAGGCCCCAGGCCCAGATGGCATCCTGGTAGAATTTTATAGGGCTATCTGGGACACACTGGGGGACCTCTTTGTGGAAATGATGCAGGTGGCATTAATGGAGGGTGTCCTCCCAAAGTCGCAAACCCCGGCTACTATAGAGGTTCTGCCTAAGCTGGGAAAGGACCCCACAAAGTGTGAATCTTATAGCCCGATCTCCCTCCTCAATTCAGATTACAAAGTTACTGCAAAACTACTGGCCAATAGACTGGACTCCCTTATGCTTAAGTTAATTCATAAAGACCAAGGGGGCTTTATACAGGGACACCAAACCAAGCACAACCTGAGGAAGGCTACAAATATCATTCATAAATGGTCTAAATGGGTGGATAGCCTACGAGGCCTTTTGGCACTAGACTCTTAGAAAGCATTTGACCGAGTAGAGTGGTCATTTATGTTTGCTGTATTGGCAAAATATGGATTAGGACAGACTTTCATTAGATGGATCCGCACTTTATACAAAACCCCAAAAGCACAGATCCTTACTAATAATAACACAACTCTTTACACTTTCCCAAGGTACTAGACAAGGTTGCCCCCATCACCTCTTTTGTATGTCCTATGTATTGAAGTTTTAGCTGAAAGTATAACAGCCAACCCAAAAATTAAGGGAGTCTCCACTGGCAGTACTAACCAAGTTATATCTTTATTCACAGATGATGTTTTACTTTTCCTAGATGACCCCAATACAGCATTACCTGAGTTAAATGTCCTATTTGAGATTTATTGCCCTTTGTCAGGGCATAAAATTAATTGGAGCAAAAGTGAATGGCTACCCCTTGGTCATTGTAAAGCCTCAATTACCATTGCTGGAGTGGAGGTTCCCCCAGTTGCTTCTATCAAATACCTAGGGGCCCATCTCCCTAACAAATTATCAAATGTTATCAAAATTAACTATGACCCTCTGGTTCAGCAGATAAAGCAAGAATGTATTTGATGGAGAGCACTCCCCCTGTCCTTGATAGGAAGAGTGAACCTTGTTAAAATGTCAGTTTTACTGCAAGTTCTTTATTTATTTTAATCAATCCCCATCACAGTGCCAAGAAAATATATTAAATCCATAGAAGGATCTATTACTCAACTATTATGGCAGGGAAAGAGGCCTAAAATTAGTAAACAGGCCCTGTGGTGGAAAACCTCGGAAGGGGGATTGGGCCTCCCCATTTCTATCTTTATTATTTGGCAGCTCAATTGGCACATGTTAGGGATCTATTGTTGGATGACCCAGCCAGTAGGCCTCAATGGCCTGAGATGGAGGGAGATGGGAAAGTCTATATACCACTCTCTTCTGGTGACCTCATCTTTTAAAGACATATGCCCTAAGATAAGTAACCCCTGCACTAGGAACACTTTGAGAGTATGGAGGGCAGCACATGAATTATTGGAGGCAGAGACATACCTATCCCCGGAAGCGTCTCTTGAAATTGTGGAAGGAGGCACCCAGAAATCAGCATCAATATTAGGATCACAGTTATGCTTCTGGGCTAGAAAAGGACTGATAAAACTTTCTCAGGTGTGGGATGGGAACCAGGTGTTCCCCTTTGAACACCTTCAGAACAAGTTTGCCTTGAGCCCAGCTCATTATATGACTTATATTTGGGTTAAATATAGAATTGAGCAGCTATTTTTGAGACTGGGGGAGGAGGGTAAGTTGCATCGCTCACCCTTGGAGGAACTCTTCAGTAAATTCTCCTCCTTAAATTCTTTCAAACCACTGAGAAGATGTTCCCAACTATTGGTGGGCTCCCTAGTCAACCCACTGGAGGAGACCAAGAAGAAATGGAACTTAGACTTGTACCCAGATTGTCTAATGGGAGGTGAATTGTCATTAATCCAAAAAAACCTTCATTGCTCAGTAAATAATAGACTATGGGGTATTCAATATAATATTCTGATGATAGCATACTTCACACCTGAGAAGGCATGTAGAATCAACCCATAGGTGGCCTCATACTGTTTGAAGTGTGGAGTTCAAGAGGGCACTTTCTTCCATCTAATCTGGCAATGCCCAAAAATTCAAATATTTTGGAGGGGGATAGGAGAATTGATAGCCAAAATCCCACATGCAGATATTATATCAGATCCCCTGGAGATCCTTTTAGGCTTTTCAAGCCTAGGGGGGAGAGTAAAAGGTGATGGATATAAATTTAAGCATTTGGGACATGTTGTAGACCTTCGAGAGATAGCTATACATTGGAAACACTTATGCCCCCCAACGGTTACCTCATGGTTAGCTGCAATGTTTAATATCATGAAGATGGAACATACTCAATATCTTGTATGAAACCATATAAACAAATATGAAGAGATATGGCTTCCACTGGAAAGGGCATTAATGGAGGCCTGCCTTCCACATTTTTAGATTATAACTTTGGGAAACACCCTAACACCCTCCTAAATAGGATTTGAATTTGGTTATGGTTCAGGGAAAAGCAAATTAAGATTGGTTGGTCCATGCTTCCTAGCCCTGGCACATTCTAAATGAATAAATAGTAAACTATGACTTGCTCAACATTAGAACAGATGTTTTTGGAAAATGTAAATGTTATGCCAATTTTATGTACTAGTAAAGCAACCTGTTTATTAATCAAGATATGTATAACAATTTATAGATATATAAGAATGAGCAGTGGATGTTTGACATGTATGTCCTGATTCATAAATAAAGTTTAAAAAAAAATGATTTTAGCCATGCACCAATGTTATCCATGATAACATTTATTTCCTAGTATGGTAAACCATAATATATATAAATTAATTTCATTGAACATAAATAGGATACATTCACTTATAGAAAGAGCCAAATTATTAACATACTTAAAGAAAACCAAAGCCCATATCATGTGCCTTCAGGAGACACATTTACAAGAAAATGAAATAATAAAACTTAAAAAAAATGGATAAATCACCTACTTTATAGCACTGGCACAAAGAAAAGTAAAGGAGTTGTTATATTATTAAGGAAAGGAAAAGACTGTAAAAATATAAACCAATTTGCAGACACCAAAGGCAGAATAATATAATTAAAAATAAATATGAATAATCAAGATGTAATAATTGGTTCATGCTATGCCCCTTTTGATAACTATCAGAATTTCTTAACTAAAATATCTTGAGGAATACAAAAATTGCAAGCTAATATCATACTAGCAGGTGATTTTAATGAACTATTCAACCCTCAACAAGGCAAATCTTTACCACCTTCTAAAGGTAACTATAACACTGCTAATTTTTTTTTTATTTTTAGATTTAGTATTATTAATTAACTCCTAGAGATTCATAAATCCAACAAGCAAGCTTTTGTTCCCACTCTGATAAAAAAACACAAATCTTCACATGAATTAATTATATTTTTGTATCAAATAATCTGGTTCAATACACAATTATAGCTGAGATTGATTCTATTTTTCTATCTGACCATGCACTAACTAGTATAGAATTTACATTAGCAAATACAGATAGAAATTACACTCAGACATGGTCTTTTAACAATGAATTATTAAAAGATGAAATGTTTGTTTCTAAAATAAAAAAAAGGCTATGCAAGAATACTGGCAATTTAATTATAATGAGTTGATCTCTATATTAATACTGTGGGATGCCTTTAAAGCAACCATAATGGGTACAATTTTCTCTTATCAGATTTAATTAAATAAAATAATGAAGCTATTAAAAACATGAACAGATTAACAATATACTAAAACAAATGGACAATTTAATTTTAACAGACTTCAATAAATATAAAAATGAATAGGTTGAATATAAACTGAAAAAAACAAGAGCTATTATATCAGCAAACAACAAAACTTGCCACTACAATAAAAAAATACGTAAGCAATAATACCCAACAGGGTGGGCGGTATTGTGCTATACCGGACCGCCCAGGGGCGTAATGAGGCCCGACGCCACAGGCGGAGAGGCCTTATACCCTGGAAGGTCCGAGTAGCACAATACCGCCACCCTGGAGGGTATTATTGCGCTTAGAAAATGGGCACTGTAAAAAAAAATAAGTTTAATAAAAAACTGCTAATAAAATAGTTGTTTCATGTAAGTTTTGAAATAAAATAGTTCCTCCACCTGGATCAGAATGACTAGAAAGCACCCCTCCCCCAACCTGTTAGGATGAGGCACCTTTGCTTTTCTATTTGATTTTTTTTTGTTTCACTTCGAAAATGGGCAACTGTATTATACATGTTTTAAAAAAATATTTTTTTATGTTTAAATGTTAGGACTCTTAGCTGTTTCAATTATTCTGTGATAAAATAGTTCCTCTGCCTGGTCCTACTGTGTAGTTTTCAATTTGGAGTTGGTTGCCATGCCCCCCACACACACACACAGACACTGAGGGCTTAAGACTACTTTTGTTTAATGTTTTTTATTTGTATTATTATTTATTATATTATTCTGTATTTTTTGTTTGTTTTCCCCATTGGTTCTACCCAGTTTTCGATCGCGATCCACTGGAACTGAAGCTGCTTCCTGGTTTCATGCATAGCCGGAGACCTGCAAGTGACACGTCAGATATGAGCCAGGACAGCAGTAAAAAAAATGCTAGGGATATGAAGAAAATCAAAGCAGGAGAAAGGTACATTTAGCAGTCCTGCTTGTGTGTCCTAGTTTATCCAATTTATACACCAATGTTAGCAGAGGAAGGTGCAGCAGTGTATGTTGTAGGCACCGGGGGGAGATTATTTTTATGCATTTCCCTTCACTTAGGTAAACCGATAACTGTTTGCGGTGTCTGAGTACTTTTTTGTACTGATGCTGAGTTCTTATGGAAGAGGCATAATGGCGAAAGGCAGACGGATGAGCTGAACAACTTCTAAGGAGGCACAGAATGCTCATCATGATGTCTGTCATCAGTTTTACTTTTATTTGTTTACTTCATTTATGTGGGAACTGATCGATTGGTTTAACTTATGTGGCGGTCGCTACTTTGTTAAATGTGACGGTGGCTGGATAGTGTGGTACAGGAACCGTCGGGACCAGGAACCATCAGGACTCCGCATGCTACTGTTGCCTGTTGAGTGATGCGTTCTGCCAGCTTGGGGATTAAAATTTAGCGCCCGGTTTTTGGGATCGAGATACAAACATGAATCTACACAGTTTTTTTGCCACGGTAGTACTACCTATAATGTATTTTTTTGAAATGTTGAAGCACACTTGATTCCAGCTTACAAATGTTGAATGGGGGGGGGAGATGTTAAAAGCTGTGTACCAAGTAGCTGACTGGACAGTATGGGGAAAAAATGGCGGTGTGACAGTGTCTAACATTCCATGGCACTATAATATGTGTGAACAGGTACTTGCATTGGCACTTTTAAAGGCAGGGCTCTGTTGTCTGATAGACGACCACCTTGGGAGGCTTATCAGCCAATCAGAGCCCATAGATTTCTTAGCCCATTTTCTAAATTATTTACAAATGGACAAATCAGGCAAACTATTGGCAATTTTATTAAGATTGGAGAAACAAAGAAACAAAATTACTAACATTTAAGATAAGGAAGGTAATAATTTCAAAAGAGAGATGAAGAGAGAGAGTTGATATCTTTTTACAATACTATAAAACAATCTTTCAAAAAAACTTTATTCCTGACCCCAAAGAGATGACCAAATTTCTGAACAAAGCAAAAATTACATCAACAATTTTTAATTATGTATCTATTAAAGATTAAAATATTATTGAGGCCATAGATTCATTACCAAGAAATAAATCTCCTGGCCTCGATGGCCTAACTAATGAATTTTCTAAGACATTCCTGGAGGACTTAACACCTTGGCTGCTGAAATTGATAGGGGACATATTCTCCAATCCAACTGAAAATATAATACCTGCATCTACGCCAACAGCAAAGATAATACTAATCACAAAGAAGGGAAACCACGAGACTTACCGGAAAATTATAGACCTATTGCGATCCTAAATTAGGATTATAAATTAACCACCAAAATCATAAACAACCAAATTCAAGCTCAACTACAAAACTATATAAACTATAATCAATATGGTTTTATGAAAGGCAGAAATGTATATCAAGCCAATAAAAAAATGTGAGCGATAATTGATTTAATAAATACAAGAGATCAATATAAGACAGCTACATATTCACTGTCACAATGGATGCAAAGAAAGCATTTGGTCTTCTGAATAGGGAATATTTGTTCTTTATTTTGAAGACATGGGGCATACCTACCGAATTAATCACTTTTATAAAAAAAATGTACTCTGAAACAATTGCTAAATTCCAAATTAATAATTACTTAATAGAGGACTTCTTAATGCTAAAGGGAGATCGGCAAGGTTGCCCCCTGTCACCCCTCCCTTATTCATCCTGGCATTAGAGCCTTATTTACAATTGATAAGGAATAATCTCCATATCAAAGGCATCAATCTTGGACATGAGACAGCAAAATTAAGTGTCTTCACAGATGACATTCTATTAATAATTAAAAACATAGAATCTTCATTAGAAACCTTTTTAGCAGAAACTTTACAATATTCAAAGATTTCAGGATATCAAATCAATAAAAACAAATATGTCGTAATGAAATTATCTAAAAAATAAACTCTTACATGCCCATAAATATGAAAATGACTTTTCCATACAAAAATCTATTAAATACTTAGGTATTCAATTAACAGATGACCCAAACACAAATATGAAAACTAACTTCAATTCAGCTAAAGACAAAATCACAGCTCTATTAGAGAATTGGACAAAATATTTCCCTATGACTATGGGGAAGAATTTAAACTATTCAAATTATGGCTCCTCCACATTTTATGTTTGTGACACAAAACACACAGTACTAGGTTGCCCTAATAAAGAATGGTTCCAAAATCTAAAAAGGGTCTTTACTAAATTCTTATGGAGAGGGAGTAAGCCCAGAATTGCTTGGAGCATTATATCAGCATCAAGAGTCCTGGGGGGATTGGGATATCTGAACCCCCGAATATACGGTATGTGGAAGCACAAATAGTATCCAATTATTTCCAATAGTTATTTTTTACAAATATAGATAACCAACTGTACCAAAAAATTATTTCTCCACCATTATCTATGAATAAACTACAAGACCTATTTCTTGATTTAAACTTCCATAATTCAAAACAATACATTCTTATTTCTTGGTTTCAATTCATGAGAAAATCCATAATGAATCCTAACAAGCTCCAAATTCCATGGTTATTTTTACAAATAGGACCAAATAAAAGATTATGGGAGAATCACAATGCCTTTAAATTTAATCCATCACAGAAAAACAAAATACTAAAGTGGAATGACATATTGATAGATTCACAATCCTCTACATACAACAAACATTCACGGAGGGCCTCGGAGCCTGTGTCCTCCCCCCAAGCAAGTCGGACCCCTGATCAATTAGGCCACTGGTGAGAAGACGTTCACGGAGGGCCTTGGAGCCTGTTCCCTCCCCACAAGCAAGTCGGACCCCTGATCAATTAGGCCACTGGTGAGAAGATGTTCACAGAGGGCTTCAGAGCCTGTGCCCTCCCCCCAAGCAAGTCAGACCCCCAATCAATTAGGCCACTGGTGAGAAGGTACACTACCATAGCTGTTGTTTCTGTACACAGAGCATAACGCTACCATCACTGCTGCCGTAACGCTGGCTGGTTGTGCGTACGGACCTAACTAGTGAGCAAGATTTGAATGTTGGTGCCTTTTTCAAATGGGACCCTTGGCTTATTCAGTTGGCCCAACGGTACAGATAGTTTTTTTGGGAGTAATTTCTGTTTCAACCTTCATAGTCATGTGCACTACTGTGGGGAGCCTTAATTTATTTTTCAGCAGATTGGGCCATTTTGAGGGGAGCTTTCATTTAATTTACAGTGGTTGGGGGGGCTTGATCTCTGACTCAGCTGCAAGTGTGTAGGTTAATGCTAGGGGTGAATATTAATTGTAAGCAGGTCACTATGATGTAATTTGTCTGGTTAGCCTATTATTTATCTAGCACACTGCAAAAACCCTTCAGCCTGAGCTCAAAATCCCTTACCCTGTGGTTGGTTTGCTGACTTGGCTCCTCCTCCTCCTCCTCCTCCAGTCCTCCTTGGTTCCAAGCTGCTGTATTTAATGGTGGACACTGTTTCTCTCTCCAGATGTTCATGGAGGGCCTTGGAGCCTGTGCCCTCCCCCAAGCAAGTAGGACCCCCAATCATTTAGGCCACCAGTGAGAAGGCACACTACCATTGCTGCTGTTTCTGTACACAGAGCATAATGCTACCATCACTGCTGCCGTAAAGCTGGCAGGTTGTGCGCATGGACCTAACCAGAGCCCCACCACCCCTGCCACCACCCTAGGTGAACTCAGTCCTATATAGGCCAGGTCACGTGAGTTGTGTAGCCTATCAGCCCACTTTGCCATTAACAGCTTATCTGCTCTCACCTCTACTGGCCACCCTTCATGCTTCCTGCTGCTTTTGGAAGCATTCATCTTTGTACATTTTACCTCACAGGAATCACAGTTCTGTGATTCTCCAGGGATATATCTTGTAGGTGCTGGCTGCTGTCCTAATCAATTCTGTTATTAGTAATGACTCCTGCTGCTGCATCCAGTCCTGGAACCTGACCTAGGTGTTGCTGCTTGCTCCTGGCCTCCTATGTGCATAGCTTAATCCCTGCTTACCCCAGCTCACTGCAACATTCCCTTGGGAACCTCACTGTGCCCTACCACTTTTGACTACCAAATTGGCTCTGCCTGGGGGCTCAGCAATAATCCCTGGACCCTTCCATTGCAATGCCCTTGTTCATGACCCCTCTGCCTGGTCATCTGCCAAAGGCATAAAAATGGCTCACCTAAATATACACAGCATCCTGCCTAACCAAGCAGCGCTTACAGCCTGGGTGGCACACTATGACCCTGATATTATGGGGGGCATGGAAACCTGGCTGAAGTCTCACATCCCTGATTCAGTGTGTGCCCTTCCAGGTTACAGCCTCATCAGACAAGATAGACCAGGTAAAAAATGTGGGGGCGGTGTGCTCTTCTACTACAAAGTGCACCTGAATGTGTCTGTCATTGCACGCACACCCCACTTCCCCTGCCTGTGAATTCCTGCATGTCCTCCTCATGCTAGGAAACTCTAAAAAGGTTTACTTGGTCTGTGCCTACCATCCTCCAAAAGTAGGAGTGCCTGGGTTCTCCTCACTTCTTGACAGCGTTAGCAACAAGGTTGGCTCAAATGGGGTATTTGTCTTTGGGGCCTTTAACTTAAATTGGTTGTGTCCCAATGCCAAACTTTATGAGCCTCTGCTCTCTGGACTTGCCCTCAGCCAACTCATCGTGGTACGCACTAGGATCTCCCCCAGTGGAAATAAAGGATCCCTCATTGACTGGGTACTGTGTAATAGGCTGGATAGGATAGTCTCCTCAGGTATCCTCCCTAATGTCATCTCAGATCATTCCCCTACCTTCTGCACATGGGGCATCTTCCCACGTAAAATCCCATGTAAAGTTATCCAGATGAGGGACTACTCAAAATTCAATGTCCATGACTTCCTAGTGGACCTTCAACAGATGGACTGGTACTGGGTCACTGTAACCAGTGACCCCTCGGAAGCTGGTTGACCTTTTTCTTGCTGTGTTCACTCCCCTACAAAATAAACATGCCCCCCCTCGCAACAAGGAGAGTGAGAGGCATGGTTACAAAATGGCTCCATGGCAGCCTTTTCTCCCTCAAGAAACAAAGGGACAAAAGCTGGGCAAAGTACAAGGCCTCCCTTAACAATACTGACCTCATTGAATATCGGCAGTTGAGAAACACTTGCAAGAGAGCCACCCGCACTGCCAAGAGCATGTATTGTAAATCTGCTCTGCTATCCTCCACCAGAAACCCAAGGAGTTTCTGGCAGAACATCAAAAACATGGTTGGTGGGTCCGCTAGAGTCCAGGTCAAGGATATGCATATTGGCGGGGTTAACTGCAACAACCCACTCACCATTGCCAATGGATTTAAATCCATGTTCTCTGACCCACCTCCTCCTCCCTACCAGTCCCCTGACCCCATGGGACCTGGCCCCTCCCAGAGTGGGCACACCCCAAACCACCCTTCTATTTATTTATTTAGCTTTTGTTGGCCGGGTAAGTGCACTAGACAAATCCTGCCTATTTTCAGGCACGACCCGGAGGAAGGGGATACAGATGAATGCAAACTGACCCTGAACCAGATTAAGCTGTTGGTGGTATTTTAGTGCATGAGGGAAATTTGGCCAGGACACCGGGGAAATTCCTCTACTCTTTTCGATAAGTGCCATGGGATCTTTAACATCCATCTGAACTACCATCAATCCAGGCAGATGGGACCTCGGTTTAACGTCTCATCCAAAAGACGGCACCTCAGAAATGCAGCACCCCTCTCATGCTGCATTACAGTGTCAGTACTAGGAAATTAACCCAAGTGCCAGATGTGGGAACTGAACCCACAGCCCTCTGATCTCTTGGCCTCAGAGGCGAGTGTGCTACCTACTGAGCCACTGACTTCTACTTAAAATTGGTCTCCATCAAGGAGTCCCAGAAGCTCCTCGCAGGACTCTCCCCTCATAATGGGGCAGACCATGACAGCCTTGAGCTGAATCTGCTCCACCTGGGGGCAGCACACTTTGCCAGGCCTGTCTCTCACATATTTAAAACTTTTCTTATCTCGGGTACCATCCCCGTTGTATGGAAAGTGGCCAAGGTCATCTCTGTCCTCAAACAAGGTGATCTGAAGGTTCTAAACAACTACCGCCCTATTGCCATCCTGTCTGTGCTTGGTAAGCTTCTCAAAAAGGCAGTTGCTGCCCAGCTCTCCCATCACCTTCAGACCTTTGGACTTCTCTCCCCAGAACAACACGGCTTTAGAAAAGGGCACAGTACATCCACTGCCCTTGCCTTAGTTACCTTTGAGATTAGGTCTGCTAACGATCAAGGCAAACTGACCGGTGCCATCTTTATGGATCTCTCAAAATCCTTTGATCAGGTTGACCCCTCGCTTCTCTGTGTCACCCTATGCTCCCCTGGTTTCTCCTCTCCTGCCCATGCCTGGTTCTCTAACTACCTCTCAGGCAGGCAACAATACACTAACTTCAATAGAGCACTCTCCGACCCCTCCCCAGTGTACTGCCAGGTCCCCCAGGGATCCTTCCTTGGACCCCTCATGTTTTCCTTATTTATAAATGAGCTGCCCTCTGCCACAGCCCATGGGTGTTCCACCCTATACGCAGATGACCTCATTCTCCTGGCCAGCTCTCAGGACCTCACTACCATTAATGCCAGGCTAATTCAGATTTCAACCTTATTCAAACCTGGCTCATGGGTCACAAGCTGAACATTAACCTCAATAAAACTCAGGTCATGCTCTTTGGCTCTAGAGCCAAGACCTCATCCTGCCTAGCTCCCCAAAACATCCTTGGAGCCGATGGCTCCCCCTGAGGGCTGTTAGCTCTGTCAAGTAACTAGACGTAACACTTGAACCACAACTTGACCTCACCCTGCATATACAAACATATGTTAGGCATCAAACAGAAAACTGGGACTGGCTTATAGAGCTCAAAGCTGTCTCACCCTGGCTGCATGATTTGCACTTGCTAAAGGGATCCTTCTTCCCATGATCTGTTATGGGCTTGTTACCTTTGCCCCATCCCAAAAACCAATCTCACGGTATGGGACACTGCATATAAACAACATATGATGATTCTTGCTCTCTCACCCGGCCTTACACATCGCTGTGAGCTTTACTCAAGGCAGGAATGGCTCCCTCTGGAAAAACACCTCATATTTGTCTTTGACATCTTTATCGACAACATTGCCCTAACCGCCACCCCTACTGTGCTCACCCAATGCCTCCTACATGGAACCTCCTCCTACCGCCTAAGATGCAGTGACTCACAGGCTCTACTGGTCCCAAAAATCTGCACCATTGTGGGTGATCGGGCTTTCGCCACTTATGTGCCTATAGTGTGGAACTCTCTTCCTGCTGTCACCCGCTCTGCCACCTCACATCCTTGCTTTAAAACCTTTCTATGGAGCTTCCTTAAATTGGCCTCTGACTGTCTCTGTATGAACTAAACCCAGGGCTGAGGCACTTTATTCCCAGCTCAACCTGCTGGGGGGAGTGAGAATCCTGTTTTACTAAATTGCACTTCCTCTGCTGAGGTTTCTTGATTCAGTTAGCTGTGTTAACTGTATCCCCAAGCACTGGGTCCACTCCCTGCCCTGACTGCTCTCTGAGGATTTACTTAGTAAAATCCCTTCCCATTTTTCCCTGTGTCTCTCCTCCCCACTCCTCCTAATCTCCCTATCCCTTCTGCACCCCTAGGATTTATGGCTGAATCCCTGATTGAATGATAGTGACCATACCTGTATATATGTTGTTATTTATCTATCAATTGGATCTGTCAATGCTTGATGTCATTGTATGTTACCTTGTCTCTGCCTGAAAGCTGATGGTATTGTTCCCGGCAATGTTTATATCTGTTACCTTTGTAACTTCCTGGGTCACTCCTGAAAATAGGCACTTGGCTGTCTAGTGTGCTTACCTGGTAAACAAAAGCAAAAGAAAAAAAAAAAGGAAAAACAAGATACTGGAATATAGGTGGACTTTTCTGCATTATTACACCCTACACAATACATTTAAAAAAAATATATATTTTATACAGACTCCAATAGACTATCTAATATTTAGAAACAGCTAAGTAGTTTATTAAAAAAAGGACAAAGTAAATCTTGATCAAGAATCTATAAAATTCTCGTACCAAGAGGGAATAATCAAGCATATAAATTAAACATAAAATGGAACACCAAACTGAACATGATGGTTTCAGACCAACATTGGGATTTATTGAGGACTCAAGGCCACAGCATATATGTTTTGGCAAAAAATAAATCAATTCAGTTAAAAATTTGGAACAGAGCCTATATAACTTCATCTTAAATTGTTAAAATTTATCCTGAATACTCAGAAAATTGCTGGCATGATTGTGGCTGTAAAGGTGCACTATTACATGGCCATTGGAACTGTCCTAAAATCAATGAATGGTGGATAAAACAAATTATACAATGGGGTATGAAAATCCTGGAACCTCATTGGTCAAAACACATCATATGACCATGGTATATCCTGTAATAACCCACGGCTGAGAAACAGCATTTATAAAAAACATACTTAAACACATTTAAAATTTATTTTACACATGGGTCCATTGTATGCAAGCAATAATACCCTCCAGGGTGGGTGATATTGGGCAATACCGGACCGTCAAGGGGCGTAATGAGGCATGATGTCTCAGGCAGTGCTTACAGCCAATTAGGAAACTGGGTTGGCACTAGGATACTTCCATGGGTGAAGGGGCATTATAGACTGGTACTTTTTATTTCCTAGGCAACTATTGAAAGTTAATGTACCCCCCCGGCAAGGATACTAGCCAATCAGATGCCAGGAAATAAAAAGCCCATTTCTAAAATTGCAATAATGCACCCCAGGGTGTGGGTTATTGGGGGATTTACCCACTTATTGTGTGGTTAAATCACTTGGCTGCACCTCATGACACACCACACAATGCATGGGTAAATCCTCCAATAACCCACACCCTGTCATGCCTTATTGCTTAATTAAAAATGATCATTTGGAAATTGATCTTCCCTTAGAACCAGATATTTTCTTGTTTAATAACTTAAATATCAAAATAGTCAATGACAAGTGTATTAAAATAATAGCATTGGCAACTATGGCTATGAAACAAATGATACTGAACCACTGGAAAACTAAGAATCTTCCAAATTTCAAATTACATAAATGGTGGGCTATTTAAAAAAAAAACATTACTTTATGAAAAACTAATCTATGAAACTGACCCAACATTGGCTGACATATGTGGCTCTACATGGAGAGAAATTCAAGAAAATATAGGTCCATTAATAAAAGTTTTGGTGTTCCTGACATACCTAATGAATAATATATCATAACTTATTGATAGATACTTTAGTTAAAAAGCAGATAAAATGATGTTTGAAGATTGGTTATTATTTATTACATATGTAATAATATGATATAGAAATGAATATGTAACTTAGTAATATAATTAAGAAATATATTGAACAAACTGAGTGTATACCTTCCATGTATTATAACATTGACAAGTGGGGGATGGGGGATCAAAATCACTGACAAAATGTTTTATTACTGAATGCAGTATGAAGCATCGTTAATAACTGATTTGAAAAAAGGGAACAACTGTTACAAGATACACCATTAACTCTATCAAATAGATTTAGAATTTTGGCTCAACAAGGACTGACTGAATACACAGGAAAGTATGTCTTCCCAAGGCAGTGCTGAGTCATCTTTCAATAAAGTAGTGGAAGTGTTATTTGTTTCAAGGAACATTGCTGGAATAGAAAACAAATTTGATGATAATAACTGGCTAGATTATATAACAAGAGGGGATACGATATGTCTTCAAGAACCATGGCACGAGGATGATAAGAACATTTTTCTCAACAGTTATGAAGCAATACACCATCCAGGAATAAGAGATCATAAATATGGAAGACCCTTTGGAGGGCTAGTTACCTATTTTAAAATACGGAAATTTAAGACAGTCCATTATTTTATACTAGGAAGAATTTCATTAAAACCCTCCTTCAAACTCAAAAAATAGACTTGTACTAATCAACAGTTATATTTTGCCAGGGAACTCGAAATATTGCCAACATGATATATGGAAGTTTCTAGATAGTCTTCTTTTAGACATTAATCATAAACACCCAGAAGCAGATATTCCTCTAATGGGTGATCTGAATGCCAGAATTGGAAATTTTGATAAACTGGCTCATGATACCCTACTGAGTTATAATAGTTATACTCTTCCAACAATTTGAAGTAGAAATACAAAGGATAAAAAAGTAAACAAAAGAGGTTTAGCCTTAATTGAACTTATATGAATATATAACTTCTATTCCTTCAGTGGTAGACTTAAGCAATATTTTCATGGCCAATGTACCCATATTAAATCAACAGGGACCTCTCTTATAGATTTAGCCTTTTTGTCTGGGTCTATCAGTGTACTACATGGTCCTACTTATATATCCCTACCAGACCAGAACGTGATCATTTACCGTTTCTTCTAATAGGTCTGACTCGTCAAAACTCTGGAGAGGACGCATATATGATTTATGGAATAATTTCAGAACCATTTCATGCTGAAATTAGGTCCAATAAGAGAATTATATGGGACCTCTTATTAAGGAACACGTTGGAAATATTATTCAAGAGCATCACATACAGGAAGATTGGAGAATAATCGGAAGTCTAACTGGGGATCAAATCTGGCAACTGATTATCAATCTGTTTGAAATACTAAAGACCACAATTTACAAACAAGTTTCCTATAATCCCTTCAGGAAAAAGTGCAACACTTGGTTTGATAAAGATTGTATGAAATATAGAGCATCCCTTAAAGCAGAAATTAGGAAAATGAAAGGCCCCAAAGATAGAAAAATAATCACTTAAACCAGGAAAGGAAAAAATATAAATGCTTTTTGAATCAAAAAAAGATCCAGTATCAACAAACCCAATGACTAAATATGTTGAAGGCAATTAATGACAGTGACAGTAAAGCTTTTTGTACCTTAGTAACCAAATGGATAAACAATTATAAATATATTTAACCGGCCAGTTCATGAGGTTACTAGAATCCCATCTGTTTTAGAGCATGCAGATAGCTTGGGCAGTGTTCAAAGGGTTTAAATGCTCTCTGTAAACCATTACATCATCATTTGCCTGATTCTGCTGAGTAGAGGATGAGGTAATATTGTTCAGAGCTCGCGCAGAAGCATAAGCCACATTTGGCCAGCAGCTGTTTTGAACTGGGAGTCAGCATTCTGATGCTGGAGCTTGAAGGGAGAGGAGTTCAGGAAAGTTCTAAGAGCAAGAGCTACCTGCTGGCACTCTAGTCAAGAGGGAAAGACCCTCTGTTTTGCATTTCTGCCATAGTACAATAATCCAAAGGCTGGTTTCCTGAGAAGTGGTGTCTACCAGATCCTGTTAAGCCCCAAGCAGTGAAGATTCTTCACAGTAGAAAGGAATGGGACTGAAGGTTCAGTGAGTACTTGTGGCAATTTCCCAAAAGACTGTAAGAGGTATCAGCACTGCCCAAAATGTAGAGACTATGTGTGTACAAGTTAAAGAAATGGATTTGTGTAAGAACAGAGGATTTCAAATTCTTTTTAAATGTTCTGAGGGGAACAAAGTGTGTAAAAGTAAAATGTTCAAGTGGAGTTGTTTGGTGTCTTGATAGATACAGGTGCCATGGACCCTGGCAAAACATTTGTGCATTAGGATGTCTCTTGTAGCCCCTGTGTGGCTAGGAAATCCTGTTTCCTAAAGTAATGGCAGAGAATCTAGCTTGTGGTCAGAGTGAGCTATCCCCTCATTCCAGGTGTGAGTAGATCTAACTGGTTACCCAGAAAAAATGCTTGTTAGGTGTTAACGACAATCACCTAGTGGTGCTTGACATTGTACCAGAACCCTGCATAGGGCTGGCCATCAGAATAGTCCAGGAACCCTGCATAAGGCTGGACATATGTGGAAATGTTCTTTTCATAAGTCCATGTCTCCTGCACTAGGGCTAGACATGTGTGGAAAATGTAATTTTTGTAAGTCCATGACTACTGAAATACGTCTGGACATTTGTGGGGAATGTTTGTGAAAGAAGTCAGTTTGCCTGCAAGAGGTTGAAAATGTTTTTTGCCTGCTACAAAAAGTGTCATCTGTAATTTACAGTTACAAGTCCTGGGGGCACCACCATTCTTGTTAACACTATGTCAGGAATAAAAAGCCATATAGTAACATCCCAAATGCCTGGTTGCAGACAAATTCATCTTTGAGTGACTTGTGTGATGTTTTTTGGGACCCCACAGATAGGAGACACACCATAGCCCTAGCACTTCTCTCCCTGACCTGGGTTAAATAGAAATGTTGTTTTGTGCTCCAATCCCTGACCTCTAAGATGACTGAGCCAGGTGTTTGCCTTAATGCCAGGGGTGATACCTCTTTTCTGCCACTTGTGGTTTGTTGCCTTGCCAAAGTAACAAATGGGGGGGGGGGGTAAGAGTTACATATAGGATGGATGCCTATATATCAGAAGAGCAAATGGTCGACTTTACAAATATTTTTTATGATTTAAGTGCCCAAGATCTGTTTACCCACTTAACAAATAATTCTAGAATGTTTGATCTGATCATTAGGTCAGAAGTATATTTCACTATTAAAATATTGAAATCAAATAAAGCGCCATGCTTTGACTTTGTACCTGCAGAGGTGTATTTTTGTCAATGCACACTATGAACTAACTTACTGACAAGCCTTTTCAATAAGTGTATTACAGAAGATGTTATATCTCCTTCATGGAAAGGCGCTGTAATCGTACCCATACATAAAAAGGGAAATGTGGCTGACCCTGCCATATACAGGCCTATCAGCCAGCTTGATATCAGTTCAAAGATATTCTCCAAAATTATTTTGGGAAGACTAAGATTACAAACAGAATCAACTGGAGGCCTGAACAAATAACAAGCAGGATTTAGGAAAGAATATATCACCATTGTAAACTGTTTTATATCGAATCATTTAATAGAAATATATGTTGCTCTAAGCAAAAAAAAACCTTTTGCGGTATTCATAGATTTTACATCAGCTTTTGATACAGTCTTAAGAAACACACTTTGGAACCTAATGGTACAAAGGGGGCATTGATCCTCAATTAGTACATATAATACATAGAAACATAGACTTTGACAGCAAATAAGGACTGCTTGGCCCATCTAGTCTGCCTACAAGATAGGCCGCAGATCCTAGTTAACCAACAGCCTATTTCTTCCTACCCCCCACAAGAATTGCTTTATGTCTGTCCCATGCATTCTTGAATTCTTCCACAGTTTTAGACCCCACAACCTCCTCAGGAAGACTGTTCCATGCATCCACTACCCTCTCTGTGAAATAATACTTCCTCACATTGCCCCTGAACCGCCCTCCTTCTATTTTTAAATTGTGTCCCTTGTTCTTGCAAGTCTCTTTTCTGAAAGATGCTACCCTCTTGGACTTTGTTGATTCCACTGAGGTACTTAAAGTTTCTATCATATCCCCTCTCCTTCTTCCTCAAGGGTATACATATTAAGCTCCTTTAGTCTCTCCTCATACGGCTTCTCTTGCAGACCCTGCACCATTTTAGTTGCCCTCCTCTGGACTACCTCTATCCTGTCTATGTCCTTTGCGGAGATGGGGTCTCCAGAACTGGACACAGTACTCAGATGAGGGTCTCACCAACTGTCTGTACAGAGGATAACAACTTCCTGTTTTCTGTTGATGATGCCTCTCCTGTACATCCCAGTATACCCCAGCCCTCCCTACTGCCTTCTCACATTGCTTGCTAACCTAAGGTCATCTGATATGATTACCCCGGTCCCTTTCCTTTTGTTGTTGTTACTACCTCCCACCATTGTGTATTCTTCCCTGGGTTCTTGTTTCCCATGTGCATTATTTTGCACTTCTTTGCATTGAATCCTAGCTGCCATACTTCTAACCATTCCTCCAACCTTGCCAAGTCCCTTTTCATCCTTTCCACGCCTCCTTGTGTATCAACCCTGTTGCAGATCTTTGTGTCATCTGCAAAAGGCATACTTTTCCTTCAGTTCCTCTGCAATGTCACTGATGAAGACATTAAAAGGACTGGACCAATGCTGAACCTACTGGTGCCCACTAGTAACCCCTCTTTCTTCAGAGTGGACTCCATTTACAATTACCTTCTGTGTCCTGTTGTGTAGCCAATGTTTTAACCAGGCTACCACCCTGGGACCCACTCCCAGGCTGGTTAATTTGACTATTAATCTTTTGCGTGGGACTGTGTCAAATGCCTTGCTAAAGTTTAGGTAGGCCATGTCCACAGCCCCTCCCTGGTCTACTACTTTGGTCACCCAGTCAAAGAAATGTATTAGATTCACCTGACATGACCTTCCCGCTGTGAACCAATGCTGCCTTGGGTCCTGTGCTCCACTGGCCTCTAGGTACTCAACTATTCTTTCATTCAGAAGTGACTCCATCACTTTCCCTACCACAGAGGTCAGACTGACAGGTCTGTAGTTTGCTGCCTCTGTCTTGGTCCCACTTTTGTGAAGGGGAATCACTTCCTTTCCTCCAGTCTCAGGTACCTTTCATCCTCCATGATTTATTAAAGAGTAGCCAGTGGTTTCACTAGTTCTCCCCTTAACTCTTTTAGTTCTGGGGTGAATTCCATCAGGACCCATTGCTTTGTCCACCTTCAGTTTTAGGAGTTCTTGCAGAACCCTTTCTTCTGTGAAAGGACTGGGATCGACCCCCATCAAGAGTGCTTCTGTTAATTGGATTAGGCACTTCCCCTCCTCTTTTGTGAATACTGAGCAGAAATATTCATTCAGTATCCCTGCTTTTCACTGTCCCCTCTGCCCACCCACGTTCATTCTATTCAGCCTCACTATCTCTCCTTTGTCTTTCTACACTGCTGATGTACCTATAAAAGGTTTTATCCCCTTCTTAACTGAGTTGGCTATCTTTTCCTCAGTTTGGGCATTTGCTATTCTGACTTCCTCCCTGCTTCCTTCTGCCTTAACTGGTACAGCTCTCTGTCCTGCTCCTTCTGTGTTTCCTTATACTTCGGAATGCTATCTTTTTCTTCCTGACTTTCACAGCCACCTCTTTTGAGAACCATAGTGGCTTTTTCTTTCATTTGATTTGTTTATTTGCTTCACACAAAGGCTTGTTGCCTCTGTGATGGCAGTTTGATGATTCCCCATTGTTGCTCCACACCTCCTTCTAGCCTGTTTGCTAGTGCTTTTGAGCACTTTCCATCTTGCCAAATTCAGCCCTCCTAAAGTCCAGTACCCTCACTTTTGTATGGCTTGACTCTGTAGCTGAGTTTAACATGAACCACACTGTTTGATGGTCACTTGTCCCCAGATGGCAACCCACTTCTAGATCTGAGATCCTCTCACTGACCCCGTTTGAGAGTACAAGGTCTAAGATTGCCCCCTCATGAGTGGGTTCCGAAACTAGCTGTCTAAGGCCTGCAACCTGTAGGGCATCAAGAATGGCCCTGCTCTTGGATGTGGCTGCAGCAAATGTGCTCCAGTTAACATCTGGCATATTCAGATCTCCCATCAACAGTATCTCCCCTTTCTCTGCCATTCCAAGAATGCCTTCTATCATATCCTTGTCCATTCCATCCCCTGACATGGGGGTCTATACACAACCCCTGTGCGGATTGTGGTGCCCTCTCCAGTCTCCAAGGTGACCCACAGTGCCTCCTCTCCTCCCTGTTTACTCTTTTGTTCAGTTGCTTTTATCCCTTCCTTTACATAGAGAGCTACTCCTCCCCCTCTTCTCCCTGCCTGTCTCTCCTGTAGGTTATGTACCTGGTATGTTAACATCCCAGTCATGGTTCTCTGTGTACCATGTTTCTGTGACTGCTACAATATCCAGGCATCCCTCTTCCATCAAGGCCACCAGCTCAGGAGCTTGTTGCCCAGACTATGGGCATTGTTACTCATTACCCTCCATTTCCTGATGGCCTTGCTCCTTTTGCCCCATCCCTGTTCTTCTTGCCTTTGTCACTTTCTCCATTTACCACTGCCTTCTCCTATTGACACCTCTATGTTGGTGTTTGCTGCACTTACTACCGTGATTATTTGGAGGGGCTAGGTTTCCTACTCCTTTCCAGTGCCTCCCCTTGGCTAGTTTAAAGCTTGCCAATGAAGCATTTAAACCTATCACCTAGGATCCTGGTTCCCCTCCCGGACAGATGCAGCCCATTATGCAAGTATAGGCTTGCATCACTCCAGGTGGACCCCCAGTCCCCAATGAAGCCAAATCCCTGAGCTCCACACCAGTTTTTCAACCACTGATTGAATCCCATGGTGTGGAACACCCTAGCCTCTCCAATGCCATAGAAGGGCAGCACCTCCGAGAAGGTTCCCGTGCATGCTACTTGACTAAGGCCCCTCCCCAATTCCACAAACTCTTACTGCATTTGTCTAATCCCTTTCTTAGCCAGGTCATTTTTCCCTAGGTGGATAATGACATCCAGCTCCCTCCCCTGTGCAGCTGCTCCGGCAATCCTGAGGATTTGTTCCCTGTCCCTACAAGCCATGGCACCAGGCAGGCACCTTACCTCCCTCTCCCCTTCCTCCCCAAGTTCTACCTTCCTAACAATGGAGTCCCCCACCAGGAGTTGTTTCCTTCCCCTGCAGGGTCCCCTGCCACCCTCCTGTGGGTCTCCTTTGTGGAGGTTCCCAGCATCCTCCTTGGTCTCCACTGCGGGTGCCTCCATAGAGGAACCACACTTTGCCAAAATGGGATAGGAATTGTGGAGAGGTACAACTGGAGGTATGTGCCTCTGTTCCACCACCCTCACCCTCCCTGAGCCCACTGTAGTCCAAGTGGTACCTAATCTATATGCAGGTTCTTGGGCCAGAGTTCATATTGGATTAAATGGTCAACTATCGAATACCATACCTATTAACAGGTGAGTAAGGCAGGGGTGCATTCATGCACCTACTCAGTTCTGCCTTTATATAGAGGAACTGCTGATAGATATGGTAAATTTGGACTCAGATTCACCAAAAGTACTGGATCAAGGCTGCCCCATATTAGCCTACATGGACAATATAATGCTTATGGCATTGTCAAGGAAGGGACTGGAAAAAAAGCATGATCTTTTGGACCAAAAATTAAAGAACTACATCTGAAAATTAATCTAACTAAAACCCAAGTTGTTTTTGGTACTAGAGGGACAAAGGGATACTGGAAAATAGGACATCGGGAATTAGCTGTTATAGATGCATATGTTTATTTGGGCATATTGAGTACTATTCTTCTATTGGTGTCTGGACAAAACATATTAACAAAATCACAGCATCTGCTAACAAATCAGCCTTGACTTTGGGGAAATTTAATTATCTTTATGGCACCCTAGCTATTAGGCAGCTTATTGATGCAATCAGAGCAAAATATTTATACCACATGATTTAAAGGGCAGAACCTTGGGATATAAATAACATGGAAAACTAATGACACCAATATTTAAGCTTTTAAGAAAAGCTATGGCTGTTAGCCAATCCTGTAAAGCTGCCTACTTAAGGGTAGAACTGGGCTTGAAACACATTAGCTCAGTTTTGGATACCAAAAAACTAAACTACTGGTTACAACTAACTCAATTCAAATCAGAAAAATTAATGAAGAATTACCTGAAAGAAAAAAAAAAAAAGAAATGGCTAGAGTTGGGATGTTCAAAGTCAGCATGGTATAAAACAATATTAGAACTTCTAAAAAAATATGAACTGTGAGTTTTAATGAATTACTTAAATAAAAATATTACACTTAGCTTACAGTATAAAAAATATATAAAAACAAAAGTAAGAAATTTCTGGATAAAAACTGATTTACAAACTATTGAAAATTCTAAATTTTCATTATGGTATACTAACAATAATTGTTCCTTTGGATATAAGTACTATCTTGATGTCTTAACCGATGCAATATTGAGGAAAATATATACTCGATATAAACTGGACATTTTTGAGAGTAATGTATTACCTGTTAAATATAAAAAAAAAAAAACTCGCTCATCTAATGCCCCAAACTGTTACTGCCCACATGGAGGCAAAGAAGATTTTATTAATGTTCTATCGTACTGTATGTGGTATGAAAAAAGCTGTATATACTGGCTTGACCCCTTTCTGGGAAACTGCAGTATTCTGGGCAAATTGATTTCAACTAGGATTTTGTGCTATACAGAAGATGATTATACAATCAAATGGCTAGCCAACTATTTCCTAGTAATGATGATATTCCAAGTAGGGATAGATACTGCAATAAATACCATACATTAATTCAATAGTGCTAGTCAGAACATAGTAGAGATACTTTCAACATCTTGGACTGTTCCAATTTTAAATAATGATGTAGGTATTTACTCTTACAGCTAATTGTGATCCCAATATGATAACTATGCAATTTCTTCTTTTAATTAGACTTATTAAAAGGTGTATCATATCTGACCATTATGAAGAGTGACCTTATTTATGATCATATTGTATTGTATTATATTTTATTACTCTATTGTTATTGTGTTTTGGCTGTACTTATTATATTAAGTTTGTAATGGATATAAACATTCAAAAAATAAACAATTAAAAAATCACACATTCCCCCATAATGCAAAGCATCATGGGATATATATGCAAATCACCATGAAGCTTTAGGCTGGATCAGCTTTAAGCAAAATGCATGGTGTCAAGGGGCCTCTCACACAATCTGTAAAAGGTGCAAACAGAAGACATAGACATGTGTTTTGTTCTACCTAGGACTCATCAGTGTGCCTCATCTGTATCATACCCCAGGGGAAATGAACCAGACCCATGTTGGTCTTATGGGTTTGGGTCATGTTGAGCCCCAACCCCCCAAAAAAATCAAGCCAAAAGACAAAGAATCTTAGTGTAAAAGCACTGAAGCAAGGGTTACCCAAATTTCCCATTCTTTTTTCATATGAAGGCATCCTTTTTCATGTTTATTTCATTTATATGAAAAAAGAATCCCTTTATAAGAAAAAAGAATAAAAAAACAGTCCATATTCTTTTTTCATATGAAGCCATCCATTTTCATATGGACCAATTCTTTTTTCATATGCCCATAGAAAAAAAAAAAGAAAATCTACTCATGAAAATGGATTTTTAAATGTTAAAAAAATAAATTTCTGGGTCATTTTCCAGACACCAAGTGCAGAATCCACCTAACAGGGTCCCGATTAGCAAGACACATGCATTGGTGTGTGTGCAGGGCATCATTTTTGTAGGTTGTGAATTTAAAAAAATGGAAACAAGATGGCAACCGTAAGAAAAAATATTGTTTCCTCACCAAAAAGGATTACCCTCATACAAAAAAGGATTCTTTTTCATATGGACCAAATTCTTTTTTTGTTCCAAGCAGCTATCCAAAAGACTGTACTGAGCATTCTCAGAACCAACATTTAAAAATGTAATAACTTGTGGGGGCGGGGGCATGGCTTAGCCCTGAACAAGATGGCAGCTTAGATCTGTAACACTGCAGCCCTTGATTCATTTAATCCAGCATCATCCAGTAGAACTAGCAAAACTTTGGATCTATTACTACTACTTAACAGGTAGCTCTTACATCAATGTGCTGGACAGTCATTTCATTTCTTGCACTTGGCAACAGACTTTGGAGTTGCCACTGATACACCTGTCCAGCAGGTCTTTGCAATTCATGACAACATGGCAGAGAAAGACACCTCAATATGGGACTCAACAATGATCAACTAATGCAGCAAATGTCCCAAGTGACTGTTGTGTCAAATGAGAAATCCCACGCTATACAAAATGTGGAAGTCAGACTATTCCAAACCAAGTGTAAGGTGATCTCGCATGAGGGTGTCAAACTTTGGGACACAGCTCGGTTCATACAACATGCTCTCCTCACAATACTCAAATTGGATGGACAGATGTCACTTGAAATTGAGAGAGCTCACCACTCTCTGGCACCTCCACCCAAAGCCAGGGACAAACCACAACTTATGCTGGTTCACCTTCTAAACTTTAAAACTAAAGAAATGATTATGAACAGAGCCAGGGAAAAAGCACATTTATACTGGCAGGAACACAGGATTAACATATACCAAGATTTTTCCAGGGAGTTATCTGACAGATGGAGGGCCTGCAAGGAGGCAGCCGAGCCATGCACTGCATTGGAATAAAGTTCTTCCTACACTATCTGGCCACCATGAGCATGGTAGATAATGGGGTCCCCCTGCTCTTCTCAACAGCAGAGGCCCTCATGGACTTTTTGCATCATACTTGGCCACAAGAAATGAGGGCCTGGAGACAATTTGCTTCTGAATTGCCTCACCAAGCAGCTGACATCATGGATAAAAGGGAAAACCCATGCCCATGAAGATGCTGAAGAGCAACAGGCTGAGATGGAGGATCCATGGTCCCTTCCCCCGCAGTTACAAAAGGCACCTGACTCGCAAACATGGAAGGTGGGAACCACCCCTTGGAAAGAACTTTCTCCAGAAACCCCAGTGAGAATAAAGGGGTAAAACTCTGTCAGAGAACAGAGATCCCTTCTGTTCAACTAATAGGTATGAGGTGCTTTGGCCTACTGCTCCAGAGTCTCAGCATCATGATTCAGCTGTCATTGAAACTACTGGAGGACCAGTACATCCATGTATGATCAGCACATCTACCTTCTGGGCTGCCAAGGTGGCAGTTGGTCCCACAGTCCCAATTGCTGAACCCTTCACTTCAACACCTACCATGATGCAACTGCCTCCCAATGCCCAGCTGAAGGACTCCATGTATTGAACTGCTGACAACCCTACAATATACCAAGGTTGATGCTGCCATCAGATAAGTGTAAATTGTTTTATGGGGGGGATGGTGTTAGACAGTTGAGGCGGCTCTTATCCTAGTGATATATTAGTAGGCATGCCCCATGAGGAAGCGCTGGTAAGGGGTAAGATGCTAGGGTACTGAATGCTCCCCCCAACGTTCCACTGAATCTCTAACAAGGGCACTGTATTTCTGCTCCACTCTTCCAAGATTATTGTGGAACTCCTGCAACAGCAGGACTGAACACTGTATCTCTGTACAATCTCTCTAGGACACAATTAGGGTAACATCTAAGCAGTGTGTGCTAAGTCTAGTATTTGTGACCTTGCTACATGGATATAAAGGCCTTGTTAGCTAACTTAAGCAAGGGCCATCCACCCCATCTCCTTCTCATCTGCTATCATGGACGCCACCCTGAAAAAAGCAGAAAGGGAGGAACACTGTAGCCAGAATTATCCTAGTTTCCAGCATGTATTCAGAGATACTAAGTTGTGCAATCCTCTCACTCCTTGTTGCCTTGAAGGTCTATATCTGTGATATGGCAGACAGCAGGCTATACATGGGAATGGTCCCCCATGGGTTTATTTTTGCCCTAAATGTTATTACATCTACTTGATGCTAGCCTACAGGCCACATGCATGCCTATGTTTTTAATAATAAGGGTCATATCTGAAGGCATCAAGGTTGTTTATTTTCCTGTTAGGGTGCTCCCATGCATAAATCAGGGCACCTACTAACCCAAGGTCTGCCACTATACATCTGACTGGGTTCCCTAATCATACTCAGGCTTTTCCCAATAAAGTGCACCCTGGGACTCAGAGAAGAAAAGAAAAGAAGGGCAAAACCAGCCCACCTGAGCAATCGTAGACTGGATAGAAACATAGAAACATAGACTTTGATGGCAGATAAGGACTGCTTGGCCCACCTAGTCTGCCCATTTCCCTACCTACAGGATAGGCTGCAGATCCTAGTTAACCAACAGCCTATTTCTTCCTATCCCCAACTAGAATTGCCTTATGTCTGTCCCATGCATTCTTGAATTCTCCCACAGTTTTATACCACACAACTTCCTCAGAAAGGCTGTTCCATGCATCCACTACCCCCTCTGTGAAAAAATACTTCCTCACATTGCCCCGGAACTGCCCCCCCTCTATCTTTAAATTGTGTCCCCTTGTTCTTGCACGTCTCTTTTTCTGAAAGATGCTACCCTCTTGGACTTTCTTAATTCCACTGAGGTACTTAAAAGTTTCTATCATGTCCCCCCTCTCCCTTATTTCCTCAAGGGTATACATATTAAGCTCCTTTAGTCTCTCCTCAAGTATAGGTTTCAGTATTTAAGTATCTGAAATGTAATATTAATGAATGCGTGTGCAAGTCCTGGATGGAGACCTCAGCCTTCATGCAATATAATCAGTGCAGTATACCTGCACTCTGAGTGTACCTACCATACATGCTGACAGCCTTGTGGGCCAGTGGATTGAGTTGCCATAGTTTACCCCTTTGGTATCCCTAGTTTACAATGGCAACCTCATGAACCAATGCCAGCTTGATGGGATGTGATACTACTATAGTGCTCCCTGGAGCACAGAGGTGGGCCTTATACAACTGCTTGCTTTGGGCTGTGAGCTTCTACTGATCTCAATACAATGTACTCTTATATGTATACAGGTTGATGTTACAGTTTCTTAATGTTAATGTAGTGGAGATGAGATAAGCCTGGTTACCTGAGACATGAAATACATTACAGGAGTGTCATATACAAACCTCTCATCTCACCATTTTATGCTTTAGTTTTCCATACCCCATTAGTGTGGCAGATGAGGATCAGATTGCTTTTAGCTTCTTTAAGTCCTGTTTATACTTTCCCAGTGATTAAACCTTCTACATGTGAATATGGGTGAGATCACTTGCCACACCTGGAACATGTGGGGACTTACCACCCAGTGAAATGTTGACAGGTGATCTCTCACTTAAAGAAGCTCGAATCAAGCTTAGCATTTCTTCAAGGAACTAAATTAACCTCAGTGGATCATGAAAAACTGGCCAGGGATTGGGTAAGGCAGGAATTTCATGCATCAGCTCCCATCTGCAAGTGAGGGGTAGAAATTCTCATTCACAAAGCTCTCAGGTGGACTCCCAAGAATACAGCCAATGACCCACAAGGCAGATGGATTTTCACTCTGATAGATACCCCAGCAGGACCCATATTATTAGGGAATATACATGCCCCTAACATAGATGACCAGGCCTTTCTTCATATTATAGCTCAAAAAATAAGGCAAATGACCACTGCAGCCACCCCTGTACTCCTGGAAGGGGATTTCAGCCTCACACTAGCACCATTATTAGACAGAAGCTCTATAGGTATTGAACCTCACTCCAAAGAAGTGCTGTCTGTGTCTCAACTAATACAAGATATAAGCCTAAAAGACATCTGGAGGATCTTTCACCCTCAGGACCATGACTACTCCCACTACTCCCAAGTTCATGGCTCCTAAAGCCACATGAATTTTTGGTTAACATCCCCTCACATAACGCAAGCCTCTCTGGGGTCCACGATCCTCCCCATGGTGATATCAGACCATGCTTCAGTTCAGTTACATTTTCTATGAGGCTCTCCACCACCTAGATCTCCATCTTGGAGATTAGATCCCCTCCTATTAAGGGACCAGGATTTTATACCATGGGTTCAGAGAGAGGACACCTTATTTTTTCAAGATAACCCTATAGCTGACACCTCAGATGGGAATATCTGGAGGCATTCAAAGCCTTTATGGGGGGTTATTAGCTACTAAGCTGCCAGGTGGAAAAAGAGGCAACAGTCTCTCCACAATCTAGAGACAGATCTGCAAATAACAGAAGTGCAGTTTAAAACATTCCCCACCCATACTCTTCCTTGGGACGTACCATTATGGGGCTTCATATGGAAACCAATGAATTATTCTCCTTAAAGGCTGAGATCTCCATCCTTCACCTGAAGCACAAATATTGGGAATGGGGAGAAAAAGGAGGGAAGCTTTTAGGATACTGCTGAAGGAAACAACAAACCAAAACATTTATTACAGGTCTCGTTGATACCAATGAACAGGCTCAAACTAAAGCACAAGAGGTAAACCACATCATAAAATGTTTTTATGCTAAGCTTTACTCTACCTGTAGGTGCCTGAACCCCTCAGATGTGCAAACATTTTTAAAGTCCATAGATCTCCATCGCTTAAATCCACAAGCCACATTTCTAGACTCCCTTCATCTGTAACAGAGGTTTTGCAGGCTTTGAGTTCTCTAAACAAAGGCAAAGGTCCTGGTGGTGATGGATTCCTAGTGGAAATATAGCAGTCCTTAACCTCTGTAATCTCCCCTGTTCTGTGCTCTGTACACTCAGAGGCACTGATCTCTGGCATCTTCCCTTCACTCTTAGGGAAGCCAAAATAACAGCACTCCCCAAAAAAAGGAAGGACCCCACACTAGCTGCAAGCTACTGACCCATCTCCCTCATAAACTTGGACAGTAAGGTTTTTGCTAAAGTCCTGGCAAACAGTTTTTAATCCCCTACTCCCTCATCTTCTACAACCCTCCCAACAAGGGTTTGTTCAAGGCGGTAGAGTGTAGATCATATTCGCTCCCTCCTGAACCATATCCATGTTGCAAAGACCATTCATTCTCCAGCTGCTGCTGTGGCCATAGCCATAGATTTTGAAAAGGTGTTTGATTCCCTTGAATTGGACTATCTGGAGTTAGTCCTTGCTCATCTCGGATTTGAAAACAAATTTCAGTCCTGGATCCGCTCCCTTTACATGCTCCCATTGGCACGAATCCTCACCAACTCCATGTTATCCAATCCCTTTCTGCTAAAGAGGGGCACACATCAGGGTTGCCACCTATCCCCATGTATTTTTGTTCTGACTTTTGAGCCCCTGGCAATGGCTATTAGAAATCATCCAGGGTCTCTTGGTATAACTATTGGCCAGCAGCAATATTCAGCACCTATGTATGCAGATGCCCTGCTGGTTCCCCTTGCAGATGTTGAAATGTCTATTATCCATCTTTAATAACTTCATGCGACTCTCTGGTTTAAAACTAAACCAAATTAAAACTGAAGTTCTACCAATGAATTTCGACATGCAAGCCCATCCAGGTTACCTCTCAAGGCCTGAGGTGGATGCCAGAGGGAATTTCTTAGCCTTTGAATCAAAGTGGTCCCCTCCATTTTCAAACTCTGGGATCTGAACATAAAGCTGCAAATACCCTCCCAGCTTACTACCACTGTTGGAAACCATTTACAACTAGAGATTAGAGATGTTGTGAAGTTAAACTTCACCCATGAAGTTTGCGCTAAGCACCAAAACTTCATGCTTTGCGGAGTTCAAAAGAAATTCCAAAACATTGATTTGTGCGATTTATGCCCAAATTCCATCAAAATTAGCATTTTTTTTCCATGAAGTGTCAATTTCACAGGTGAAATTTCAGGTTTCACATCTTAATCTGCAAAATTCGTAGCCAAGAATTTTGCAAAATCGCTCCATGAAATAGTCGAAATCCATGAATTAACTCACAGATGGAATTTTGCAGACTTCACTCATCTCTATTTACAACATATTTTAAATCCAGGGCAGGCATAGGGTAGGCTTACCCTTTACCAGCTGCCTTTACCTTCTCCCCTGCTATATGGGATGACAGTAACAGTGCTGGTATGTAGTCTCAGACTATTTGCATATCTTTGTAAAGTGTCTATCTATGAAACATAGTTTGTTTTCTAGTTCCTTTGTGGTTGTTTGCTTTCCTTTCCAGGGCAAAATGCTCTAACCACCTACAGCATAAATACTTATAACTGCTTCCTGGGATGTCACCTCTTTGAGTTAAAGATATGGTAGGCGTTTCCTCACCACCTCTGTCTTTTACATAAGATAAGAAAACATGAGACACAATGTAAGGTATGCACAGTATTATTTTTTCTATTTTATAACCTGTCCCTGTTGTATATGAAAAAATCAATAGAAAGTTTAACTACAAAAACAAAAAAACAATAACTCTGAAACTGATTAATATGTTTTCATCAAACCAGTGAAAGGCACATCTATGGGCCAACCCCTTTTTACTCTGAAAATATAAGATCAAAATTCCACACCATCTGGGTGCTAGGTGATGACAAATAAACCAAACAAAAAGCAGTGATTTTTTTAACTTTTTTTGTTATCTGCATCTCAGAATATGCATATTCGACTGGAACTAAACTTGCCATGTCAAGAGATCTACTCCCAGAGACCATGCATGCAAAAAAGTTTGTGCAAATCTGTTGAGCAATTGCAAAGATATTAAAGGGCAAATTTTGAGGTTTAAAATAGAACCCCCTGCTCAACATTAACTATAGTGGTGCCACCGCACCACTCCAATATAGCACCTGACATGTCTGCTATACAGTCAGCTGATGGGGAGCTGTTCACAACTCAACAGCCATCTTGCACAAAGTAGCCAGTGACAAGCTTCTAAGCAGGAGGGCTGGTATCAAGGAGAAATCTTCTTATTCCCTGGATTCAATCATCTCAGTTAGTGTGGAAGGGGAGGGTGAAATAAATCAGCACCACACTGCTTTGAAAATTGTGCTGTGACTCAGCCCACATCTAATCTCCCCATAATTGTCTATGATATTTGATATGTTCCCATTTGCTTAATTCTGCCCCTAGTTTTCAAAGAAAATACAGTAATATCCACTCACTCTCCTTTTTTTCTAATCATAGAATAATTTTTATTGTTTTTGTCAATGCTGTAATCATACAATACTTTACATGTTATATTCCAAACGAGAAAACTACTACTACGTTAAGGCACTACAATGCTATTTGCACATACTGGTGTACATCACAAAAGAAAAGATATCTTAGGTTCAGAGCTATGCAATATAACTGATACCTGAACCATTTCCTATCTGTCTACAATAACCAGCTCAACTTAGTAGTTCACCTTACCTCACCTATAACTTATACTCACACATAGGTCATATAAGTGCCTTATCCTCAATGTTCAGTTTTACAGCTACAGTTACAGGCCAGTCACTTAACTAAAATCAGGCATAACAAAGGAAAGAGAAGGAAGATAGAATAAGTTGGGCCTCAGTATAGCAGTATAGCAGCAGCCAATATCTCATCTGAGTGTGTATAAAGAAGTCAGGTCTTGGTGCTTGTACTTCAAATTGCATGAATGGGAGCTGTCATTCTAGCAGTAGTCAGGATGGGTGGGTTCCCGGGATGAGGGGTGGGAACTCGGCACAATGCAGAGTTAAGATAAGCCTCCCATTTGGAAAGGTACATGGACAGCTCCCTCTAGTGGCATAGGTGAGCCTTTCAAAAGTACCCCAGAGCAGTCCATTGTTGCCGCTGACCAGAAAGGAACTAAGACTTGACATTGCCATAGAAGATGCAGAGTGTCATCAGGACTGTACTCACATCTCCAGCATCGTGCATGCGGAAGGGTCCCCCATTTGAATAAAATAACCAGTGTTCTATACCATCTAAGGAGTATCTTGAGTTGAATTAACTGGCTGTTAACATCTTTATAGGCAGAATGCACCATGTGTAGACAGTGGGACCAGGCGTCTGGACCAATATGACTCCCTATATCCGTGCTCCATGCCATTCTGCATGTCGCTTTATGATCCGGTTGCGCCTCACGCCATGTGTTGTAGAACCTTCCTGCTAAACGTCGAAAGGAAGACTTTTGGTGTAGTGAGGACAACCAGAGCCATCTCGATTTCCCTTTAGTAGTCCAGTCAATGGCCTGTACTGCATTGCGAAGTTGCAGAATGAGTAGCGTGCTTGGAGTTGTTCAAAAGACATAAGAGTGCTGGTATTTGGTAGATAGAGATCTTGCACAATGTGGATCCCCTTCCCTTCCCATGAAGACCAAGTCAGGGGTTTGTTGTCCACCATAATAAGCTGGTTGTGCCAGAGGTCTAGATACCTAAAGGGTATCATGGTCCCTTGGTTCATTGTCTTGGCCACCTTCATAAGGTGAAACCAGGCTCTCCTAGTAGCGTCCATAACTGGGGTGAGCTTGTCTGGGGATATAATGATGTTAGTTAAGAGCAGGCTGAGAGGAGTGGGTTGAAAAATTTGCCTTTCAAATTGTATCCATGGTGGCGATGTAAGGGAGGTTGGGACTAACCGTTTGACTGTTTGGGCAGCTGAAAAAGACCAGTGGTAGTCCCTAAACCAGGGAAGTCCTAAGCCCCCCCCCCCCGTGACCAATGTGTTCGTAATTTATGAACTCCCCACCTTGGCTTCCTTCCTTCTTTCCCACAAAAAGGATGAAATTAGTTTATCTAATGTTCAAAATAGTTTGCCTGACAAAGTTATGGGAAGGTTATTCAGCAAATATACTACTCTGGGCAGCAGGAGCATGTGAAGTGCTGCAACTTTCCCTGGGAGGAACAGATTCAGCCGTCGCCAACATGCTGCTTCAATTGTCAACTGTGTGAGTAATGGGGTAAAGTTCCTAGATTATGCTCCCAGACAAAGGGAATGTGCACACCCAAGAATTGTAAGTTATTAGGAGCCCATGATAATCCTAACCCCTACAGACAGTCTTTAGTGAAGGCTGCGTTCAAACGGGTAACACTGGTTTTCTTTTGGTTAACTTGTAATCCTGATATACTGGTGAATGATTGTAAAGTCTTTAGCACTGGGTGGAGGGACTTCTGTGGGTGAGAAAGAGTGAGTAGCAAGTCATCCGCATACGCAGTTGTGAGATAAGAACAGTCTCCCACCGAAACACCCTGAATCGCTTTATTGGTCTGGAGTGCTCAGATAAGAGGAACCAGAGCCAGCAGAAAAAGCAGTGGGGATAGCAGGCACCCCTGCCAGGTGCCTTGCTGCAAGGGAAAGGGCATGGATGTGTCCTTATTGGTAAGTATTTTGGCCATAGGTTTATTATACAAGACATGGATCCATTGTTTAAAGTAGGTACCAAAACCGTATAAATCAAGCACCTCATGTAAACAGGGCCATTCAACCGAATCAAAAGCTTTCAAGAAGTCAACTGCTATAGCTGCCATAGGGATGGAAGATCAAAGGGCTAGCCATTTGATTTTGAGCACTAGACAAATATTGTCAGCCACTGCCCTACCTTTGGTGAATCTGGCTTGGGAAGGGTGTACTATGGAGGATAAGATGACCATCATACGATTGGTGAGTATTTTGGCCACAGTCTTAGTGTCTATGGATATTAGTGAGATAGGGCGATAGTTTGCGCAGTTTAGTGGGTCGTCAGACTTCTTTGGGATGAGAGTAATTAAAGCCTCTCGTATTGTTGGTGGAAGGGTAGCTGTCAAGTGCGCTTCCAGAAGGGCAGCAAATAGAGGGGTTCTAATTTCGGAGCAGTATCTGGTATAATTCGTTGGTCATGCCATCCGGTCCTGGAGCTTTACCTTTTGCTAGCTGGAATAGAACCTCATGAATTTCTGCCTCTGTAATAGAGGTATCCAAGGTGTTTTTCATAAATTCTGGAAGTTGGGGAATATGAGCTATTGAGCAAAAGTCCTTTAGAGGGGCTCTCATTTGATTCTTCTCTTGGGGCATCTGTGACTGGTACAGCTGCTGTTAATATTGGGTCAAGTATTCATTAATTTGCTTAGGGTCCATAACTATCTCCGAGTTGGCAGTCCTAAGGGCATGGATATGGGAAGCGGCTTGCTGCTTCCTCAGTTGATAAGCCAGTAGTTTCCCACTCTTATCCCCACCCTTCCAATATGTATGTTTAGACCTAGTCATATACCACTCAACTTGTTGATGTAGTATAGTGTTTATACAATATTTTAACCTGACAATCTCCTGGAGTTTAGTTGTGTCAGGACACCCGGCAGTGGTTACCTTAAACTGCGATTCCCAGGCTGAGAGTTCTGCTTGGAGCCCGGTTAGCTCCGCTTTTCATTCCCTGTTCGTTTGAGCCACAAAAGCTATGATGTGCCCCCTAAGTACGGCTTTGAAAGCCTCCCAGACCATGGCTGTGGACGTTTCCCCCGGCTTATTGTGTGCAAAGTAGTCTCGGAAGGCATCCTGAACCATACTCTGAAAGGAGGGATCTTTGATCAATAAGGGGTTGCAACGCCTCCTGGTGCCAGTGCCCCATTGCCCTGCAGGCAAGAAGGTACAGGAAACAGGAGCGTGGTCCGATACTAGGATGTCATTGATCTCGGTTGTTACAATGTCCTGGGCTGTGTACGAAGTTGCAAGCCATAGAAACATAGAAACATAGAATTTGACGGCAGATAAGGACCGCTTGGCCCACCCACTCTGCCCATTTCCCTACCTAGTGGATAAGCTGCAGATCCTAGTTAACCAGCAGCCTATTTCTTCCTACCCCCACCCCCTAGAATTGCCTTATGACTGCCCCATGCATGCTTGAATTCCACCACTGTTTTGGCTGCACAACCTCCTCTGGAAGGCCGTTCCATGCATCCACAACCCTCTCTGTGAAAAAATACTCCCTTAAATTACCTCTGAGCCGCCCCCCATCTTCAAATTGTGCCCCTTGTTCTTGCACACCTCTTTTTTTGAAAGATGCTACCCTCTTGGACTTTGTTGATTCCTTGAGGTACTTGAAAGTTTCTATCATGTCCCCTCCCTCCTTTCCTCGAGGCCATACATATTAAGCTCCTTAAGTCTCTCTTCATATGTCTTCCAGTGCAGACCCTGCACCATTTTAGTTGCCCTTCTCTGGACAGCTTCCATCCTGTCTATGTCTTTGCAAAGATTGGGTCTCCAGAACTGCACGCAGTACTCCAGATGGGGTCTGACCAGCTGTCTGTACAGAGGGATAATAACTTCCTGTTTTCTACTGGTGATGCCTCTCCCTATGCATCCCAATATTCCCCAGCCCTCCTTGCTGCCCTCTCACATTGCTTGCCCACTTTTAGGTCATCTGATATGACTACCCCAGGTCCCTTTCCATTTTGTTGTTGTTAGTATCTCACCCCCCATTGTGTACTCTTCCCCTGGGTTTTTGTTTCCCAGGTGCATTACCTTGCACTTCTTAGCATTGAATCTAAGCTGCCATACATTTGACCATTCCTCTAACCTTGCCAAGTCCCTTCTCATCCTTTCCACCCCACCTTGTGCATCAACTCTGTTGCAGATCTTTGTGTCATCTGCAAAGAGACATACTTTTCCTTCCAGTCCCTCTGCAATGTTGATTATAAAGACACTGAAGAGGACCGGTCCTAATACTGAACCCTGCGGTACCCCACTAGTAACCCCTTTCTTCAGAGTGGACTCCATTTACTATTACTCTCTGTGTCCTATTCTCCAGCCAATTCTTTACCCAGGCTGTCATCTTGGGACCCACACCCAGGCTGTCTAACTTGTATATTAATCTTTTGTGTGGGACTATGTCAAAGGCCTTGCTAAAGTCCAGGTAGGCCATGTTCACAGCCCCTCCCTGATCTGCTACTTTGGTAACCCAGTCAAAGAAATCTATCAGATTCATCCAAAAGTCAAAGCGGCTGCAAGTTGTGTGCGCTGTCGAAAAGAAAGAGTAGTCCCTCCCTGTAGGGTGGTCTCTCCGCCAGACATCAACCATACCCCATTCCCTTATCATTTCCAGTAGTATGCCCACTGCCTTAGGATGGGTTTGCGGGGTGGGCTTAGACTTATCCAAGAATATGTCAAGGGCCAGATTAAAATCCCCCCCATCATGATTGGGATATTGTGGTAACCCTCAGTGAGGGATTCCAAGGCGCGATTGAGATCTAGGAATAACTCGGGAGAATCTGAGTTCAGGCCATAAATATTTGCTAACACCACATGTCCCCCTGGGTAAGAGAACCTAGCCCCTATCCAACTGCCATGAGCGTCCATGACTGTTTTATCTACTGTCCATGGACATGACTTTTTGACCAGAACGGTGACTCCCTTGGACTTGTTTTTAGCTGAGCTGGTGATTACTGTCCCTACCCATGACTTTTTGAGCCACGTGACAGTCTTTGCAGTGAGCTGCATCTCTTGGAGCAACTCAATGTCCACCTGCAAAGAGTGGAGGTGTTTAAGGACAATATTTCATTTAGCTGGGTGATTCAGCCCCTTCACATTCCAGGATATGAGCTTAAGCCCCATTCTGGAGTACGGCTCTGCTATGCTGAGGTTTTAAAGAGAAAGATACTCACCTCAGGGGTCCTGAGAGTGTAGGGTAAGATAAGTAGTCAGGATACCTGAGGTATGGGAAGATATTCAGCAGAAGAAAAACCAGGAACATTTGCCAGATAGAATACAGCACAAATGACCTAGTGGTGAAGGAGGGGAAAAAAAAGGAAGCACAAATAAAAGTGAATATAACACACTAAACCAGCAAATATTATGTAACTTTTAGAGGTACCCATTAAACTGTAGGTTGAACAGTGATATAATAATTTCCTGTTAACTAAAAATATCAGGTACAGTATATAGAAAGAGAACAAGTAATAAGTTAGTGAGACTTGGGGTATGCACAATGGTGCTGTTCCCTTGCCAACCGCAGGGGTAAGCACTCCGCCTTGCTAGCCAAAGACTCAAGTGAGGGGGAGAGGGGTTGAGCCATTCAACTGCTTGTAGCTTGCACCCCAGCGATGCCTAGTCAGTACTGAGTCATACATACCACCCACAAAGTGAGATTGGGTGGGGCATCCAAGTCTGAAAAAAGGGGGTAGAGAGGGAGACAAAAGTTGTGCAAGACTGTAACATGCCTGCTACCCTGCAATCCCCTCTACTGGCACATGGCTTAAGAGGGATCCCTTGGATCAGGGCCTGTAGCAATTGAAGGGGGGGGCCCCTTAACAGAGGATATTTCCTCACGTCACTGCTGGTGGTGCTGGGAAATCCAGGCATACCTCGATTACCTACATGTATAGCTTCTCAAGTGAGGTAGTTATACTTTGAAGCTTCCAAGCCCCCCATGTCTTCTTGTTACTTCAACAGACATATGCCCCAACCCCTCCTTATGGAACACCCAAAATGCAACATTAGGGAGGGAGGGAGGGGGAGAAGCTAACCTCCCAGCAACATTAAAGGATAATATCAAAGAGGGTCACTTATATCATTCAGTCTGGTGGAGAAGCTCTATCATACGAGAGGGATTCTGTGGGTGTGTTCTGCAGATCCTTTGTCAGAGCTTCCACAAAAGACATTGTCCCTGGTTTAATGGGAAGAGTAGCAGTGGTTGTAAGTTCTTCTGTGTCTGGAAGATAGTCAGCCCAGGATCCCATTTCCACTGCTTCCATTAGAGTCTCATCTGGTATATCTTCTGGGTCAGGCTGCGATGTATAAAGAGATTCATCCTTTGTTAGCTTGGCAGGAGGTGCCATTTCTCACCCTCCAATAGAATCCAAGTCACTATTGGATCGATGTCTTATCCAAGTCGCAGAACCGGTATCCCAAGGAGGCTTTATGGAGGAGGAAACACCAGGGACCCTTGTATGATCGGCTACTTTTCCAAAGCTCTCCATTGCAGCTTGTCGAGGTCGAGAAGGGCTGGGGGATCCATTTACTGGGGGAATCGTCTGATCTCTATTGTGATCCCTCTGGATGCTGCTGCTAGTAGCTGGGTTCCTACTATCCTTGTCAGGGCACCAAAGTTTCCTGGGAGATGGAGTTTTTAGGGACAAGTGTGGCCAGTACTTAGAGATCCAGATTTCCACCTCTCAGGGATATTCTGCCACTATTTCCTTCCCCTCCTTGGATACAGCCAGGTAAGTGAGCTGACAAAATCCGTATTTGAAGCCGTGCTGGGCCAGTAACTTTTTAATAGGAGTGAAGGCCTTCCTCTGAGCTGCCACCTCAGCCAAGAAATCCTGGTAAAAAGAGATTTTTACACCCCGCCATATCACTTCCTCCAATTCCCTAGCTGCTCACAATACTCAATCTTTCATGGAGTATCTGAGAAAGTAGGCAACTATGGGTTGTGGCACAGAATTCTTCGGTCAGGGGCCTCCAGGAACCCAATGCACCCCTTCAACATCTAGTGGGCTATACCACCTATCCCCCAGCATCTTAGGGATTTCATCATTTAGAAAGCGCTCCATATTTACCCCTTCCAATCCCTCAGGAATACCCCAAATTCTTATATTATTCCACCTGCTGCGGTTTTCTTGGTCCTCAGCCCTCTACCACAAAGTAGCTAACTTGCTCTCATGGTCCTGAAGACATTGCAGGATTTTGTCTTAACTTTATTCCAGACTTTCAGTGTTCTGCTCTACCACATTGACTTTATCATTTAGGACATGCACCTCGGCTACAGTACCAGTGAGGGTAGTCAATAAAGAATCGAACCTTGAGAGCAATGTTTCCAACAAGGACATTATGTGTTGTAGGGAGGAGTGAACATCTCGCGGGTGCATAGAGGGCTCTGAGGCCATGGTGGGCAAGCCTCCCATAGACTGTAATGGCAAAGTCATCAGGGAGAGGTGTGCAGGTAAGGCTCATCACAGTCTGCTTTTTCTCCACATCTAGGAGTAGTGTCTGAGGATTTGCAAAGGCGGGAGAGAAAGAGCCAGGCACCGACCTGTATTGTGATGTAGGCGCTGATGCCCCCAAGTGTAGAGGGTTCGCAGCCTACCTGAAGCCCGATCAAGGCACGTATGGGACCATCGTCACTAGACCATAAACCGTATCCCGAACGCAAACGATTACCTCGTCGAGCCAACCCTTGTGGCTCCGGAAGCGTGCTGGGGCTTCTTTGGGAAGAATTAGTCCTGGATGCCAATTTGTTTTCCACGAAATGGCTAAGCTGGGGCTCAAGCTGCGATATTAGGTGGCCATTTCTTTTGGCATCCAAACCATGCCCCCTGACTCTATCTTTTTTGACACCTGCTGTATGCATCTTTGGTGCTTTCAACAGCTTGTATGCTATTGCGCAAGGCTCAAGGCAAGGCAGCTCCAGCACTACACATAATTTTGATTATTAAAACTGAATGAGTCGAGCAAAATAAACTAAATAGAAATGAAAAGTTAGTTTATTTCATGCCTTACTGTAATCTATGGCACCTCATACACAGTATAGAAACTCAGAAAACAATAAGGGTATGTCCTATGTACCTCCTAACTCTTACACTACACATAATTTTGATTATGAAACCTGAATGAGCCAAGCAAAATACATTAAATATAAAGGCAAAGTCAGTTTATCTCCCTCCTTGCTGTAATCCAAAGCAGCACATACACAGTGTAGAAACTCAGCAAATAATAGGAGTATGTCCCATAAAATAGACATATAAATATGTGATATATAAAGAATTATGACAACAGGAAACAAAGATCATTGGACCATCACATTCTTTCCATGCAGACTTAATAGGTTCAACTTTATTTTTTGTAATGTTTCCCCTCTAGGTAATGACAATTTCTGTGAAAATTATACATCTGGATATTCCTTCTAAATAATTATCCCTTTATTTTTCAACTTTGTTTTTTAATT
Organism: Neoceratodus forsteri; assembly: GCA_016271365.2. NCBI lineage: Eukaryota > Metazoa > Chordata > Ceratodontiformes > Ceratodontidae > Neoceratodus > Neoceratodus forsteri. The sequence continues at coordinate 238,424,165 of CM057459.1, read as the reverse complement.
CTCTCATCTTTTGACAGTTTGTTATTACAGAAGTGTATGCTCAAATAGAAGTGTTTTGTCCCTCTTAAATCTTGTTTTTAATATAGATACCCCCAATAGGTTAGATACTGTTTTCCGACCGTTAAACTGCCAACATAGATCTTCCCTATACTGGAATACCGACATTTGTGATGCTGACACTGATATAACCCGGAATCTCTGAAATCTCAACATTTACTGTGTTAGTATGTTAATTGCTGTTACTAACAGAGATTGTGCTCATAACGCACTTTGTGGTCTGTTTTGTTCAGTGTCCTAGTGTGTTGTGGGTTAAGAGTTTGACTGTCAGAGTCAAATAATTGCATTTACTGATTCTGAGTGAAAAAAACAGTTGCTATGCAGTGGGGTATTAGCAATAAACTGCTGCTCACTGTGAGGTATCAAAAGCATCTTAACTGAAATTTACCTGGTTGTTTCATTGCCTGAATGTCCTGTGCAGTGCCCATAGCACTCTAATTGATGATTGCTGCAATTATCCAGTTCCTGCATACAGTGAGGTGTCTGTTATTTAGTACTTAAGCTGTGACCTTTACAGTGTTACAGTGATTAGTCTGTAACAGAGGCAAATGCTTTGACTTTAACTGTTTCCCGTACCAGCAGCACTGCGATGCTATTCCATGACTGCCACAGTTGTGTGTCTGACTGTCCCTTCACAGAAAAAGGAATGAAAAGATATGCTATGAAGGTTACTTGTATGTAAAAGAATACAGCCGGGGAGATCTGTATTACTGGTGTTGCCAAAGCAGGAAAACATTAAACTGTCTGGGCTGAGCATCAACAATTTTGTGATGAATGAGGAGTGGAAACATGGGACAATGTGGAGTTAAGGTAAGATTTCTATTTTATATATATGTAAATGACATAGCATTGTAGCTTGCAGTTGCGATGGGATGGAAAGTGACTATAAGTGACATAGCATTAAAAATGTATGGCAAATTGAGATGCGATGCTGTTGAAATGTGTTGTTGGGATTTAAAGAGATGGGAACATTATATTATGGGATTTCAATGTATGGGAATTTGAATGTCAGGTTTGAGAATGAGTTGGGATTTCCATGTCAGGTTTATTTATGTTGGACAAATTCATGTCGGGAATTAGAAAGGATCCCCCCCATGAGTACTGTCCACCCTGTTCTGGGTTCATGGGTACATCCCTGGAGACTTCTCAGCATCTTCTGCTGATATTCAACCCTGGTGGAAGCCACACAGAGTGGTACCAGAGTCCATGCAACCTGCAACCCAATATACTGTGCTTTCTACCCCATTTTGTCCTGTACCTTTGACCTCTCTCCCCTGACAAATGGGATAACAATTCTTAAAAAATGTTGGGCCCAATTTTCTAAGGGTCTAGAATGATGCAAAGGATTTGCATCAAATGATTATGATGCAAGCGGTGATTGCGTCAGTCACAATTTTCTAACACAGCCTGCGTCAAAGCCCCCTTGCACCAAGATTCCATCAAACAACCTGGTGCAACAGGTTGCAAGGGGGCTTGAGCCATGGCAGGGCTGTGACATCCCCTTTTTTGGTATTTTGCACTCCCTGCCATTGATGCAGCAAGTGGCACCACTTAGACCAACCAGGAGGTGGTTTAAGTGGCTTGCACCAGTGGTACTGGGTCTGACAGTGGAAGAAGGGGCACTGGAGGTGGCATACAGGGAGTTGAGGAGACAGCTGGGCACTAATGGGAGTGCTGTGGCACCCGGTGGCGTGCATTTGCTTTTGTATGTATTTGTATATTGTACTGTGCCTATGAAGTATATTATACAGAGGGTTCCCAGGGCAGAATGTGACATGGCACCAGGAGGGTACAGCTCTGCCAGCAGCACATTCTGTCCCTGGACTCCCCCATACAGTATAATTCATTGGTACAGTACAATATTTTTTTTATTTTTTTTTAGTTGTTTAACCAGGTGAGACACACTAAGCTGAAAGATTTTTTACAGGTGCAACCTGGGAGCACAGGGAAGTTAAGTGTCTTGCACAGGGTCACACAGTATGCAAGTGGAAGCTGTGGGATTCAAACTGAGGTCTGCTGTGCTGGATGTCACCAGATTTGTAGATCAGAGCCTTAAACCACTGCGCTGTACTGCCTCCCAATATGCCTCCCAATATTTGCAATATGCAAATACATACAAAAGCAAATGCACCACGCTGGGTGCTACAGCACTCCTATTAATGCCCAGCTGTCTCCCTGACTCCCTTATGCTACCTTCCGTGCCCCTTCTGCCCTCCACCCCCTCCTGTCCAGCACAGTCACCACCACCACCCCATCCATATTTTCCCCTCTAATACTGCACCAGGTGGGGGTTCCGGATCCCTGTGGCAATTCCCACAGGTGCACCAACTGTTTGGTGCAGGTGTCAGCTTGTTGTAAACCTGGGCTGTTTGACAACAGGACCCTGATTTTTGTAAAATCAGGCACAGGGCCCCTGGTGCACCCAGACTTTGCTGCAGCCCTGGATTGACACAACTTGCATCACTCTAAGATCTCTTTGAAAATTGGGCCTATTGTGTGTAGTTCCTGGCTTTACCCCAGTGGGTAGTGCTTTGTGATCTCAAGCCAGTGAGCTGAGTTCAGGGGTGAGCTCAGTGAGCCAGCGAGATGGGCAACTGTTGGAAGGATGGTGCTGACACCTTGAAGCCAGTGAAAGCAAGGTGCAGGGTTGCCCACATGGGCCCAAGTACCATATAGTAATGAGAACTCTTCTCTTGGCAAAGGGCCCTGCACCACTGCACCTGTGGGTGCCAGAGGGACCTGTGCTTTGGCTGTCATTTGCTGTGTATGTCTGTATCTGTGGCCACATGGAAGTGCAGATCCCAGAGGGCCCTGCACTTCTGCAGGCCACCAGACAGCCCCTGAATTCTTAGCATCCATTACTGCACTTGTGTACACAGACGGAGTCTTACCATAGTGCAGGACCAAGAGGGATGTGTGTGTCTGCATCTGTTCATGCAGTTCCTGAAGGGACATGTATGAATGAGGATATGATTCCACAACCTCAAAAAGAAAGGCAATTCTTATCAATATACTGCCTTAATGCACCAATTAGGGTTCAACTTAATGCCACAAAAGTAGAGAAATGTGGTGTTAGGATTTCCAACCCTAACTCCTCACCCCTCCAATCTTGTGGGGCAGACCACTCGATGTGTCAACTTTCATTCCAGTGGCAGATTCTGAGATGCAGATAGCAAAAAAAAAAAAAATAAGAAATCACCATTTATTTGTTTTTTTTTTTTGTTACCACACTGTGCCCATACAGTTTGGAATTTCAGTCTCAAATCTTTAGGGTATAAAGAGCTTGCCCTACAGATGTGCCTTTCATTGGTTTGATGAAAAAATATTAATCTGTTCAAAAGTAATTACATTTTAACATTTTGGGTTCTTTTCACACTCGTTACAGTCTTTTGCATAACTTCCAGGAATGAAAAAGAATTTGGTCCTCATGAAAAAGGATCCTTTTTCATTTGGGCCAATCCTTTTTTGTGGTTAAAAAAATCCTTTTTTGTATGGCCACCATCTTCTTTTCTGTTTTTTTTTTCAATAAAAAAAGTGAAAACCCACAGCAATGGTATTCTGCAGAGACATCAATACATGTATTTTGCTCATTAGGACTCCATTAGGTGGATTCTGCAGTTATCTAGAAGAAACATTGCCCTAGAATGTGTTTTTTTTTTACATTTAAAATCCTTTCTCATGACTCACTAGTTTCTTTTTTGTTAGTCTTTTTTCATTCATACGAAAAAGGGTTCTTTTAAAAAAAGGCTTTTGGACTTAGTTTTGGCATTAATGTATTTCAAAGGAGTTTTCAACTTTGATGTGTAACTTTGTCATTTTTACATTTTTCAACATGGCCTTTTTGGGACACCACCTCTTCACAATGTTAGTGGAATTCTGGCAAAATCACCTTTCAGGTGAGATTTGTAAATTTTCACCACCCATATTCATAAGGTTGGGTCACAAAAGGTTATTTTGAAAATTTGGTGTCAATATATGTAAAACTGGCAAAGTTATGCACATACATTGAAATTATGCTATGTTCGCATTTAACTTAGGTAATTTTAAAGAGTTTTACACAAAATTTTGAGCACAGCCTTTTTCTTATAGCACCTCAAGAATATAACAGCTGTCATTCTTTAAATCCTGCCAAAAGTGTCTTTTCATACCTGTAGTGTGCAATTAGGCTGTGATGGTACTGGATCACATTATGCTGAAGGTTTTGAAAGTTTCACTACTCTTTACATAAGCTGGGGTAATAAGAAGGCTATGCTGACAATTTGGTTGTTGTGGTCCTTCAAATGGAAGCACAAGACCTGGAGGGCCCTGTGCTTCTGTAGCGATATACAGAGGCATGGCTGCACTCCCTCAGATGAACAGGCAGGGTTTTAAATAACTGATCAGCAGTTTTTTTCTTGGGACCATACTAACTGTACAGAAAGTATTTATATAGATTTTCTAGAAGTGCTGTGTTTATTAAACACTGTGAGGCAAGAGCTATGCATTTTCACAAAGTTTTAGCACTTTTATGAGCAAAACGCTAATCAATTTTTAGAGTTAAATAAATCCCTGACAGGGATACAATTACAGTATCTCAAAAGTTATGGATGGATGGGAGCACTGGGCCCTCCATAGGGGAATAAGGATATGATTATACTATCTCAAAAAGTAAGGAAATTAATTGGAAAAAAACTTTGCTATTGCACTAGTTAGGGTTAAATTGAAAAAAAGTAGGGAAATGTGGCATTAGGGTTTCCAACAGGCATGGGGTGTGCCTTTGGTTCTTAGGCCTAATACTCACCCCATTATTATACACTGTACACATCTCAGCTTGTTTATTGATGCAATGGGGTGATTGTTAGGCCTGAGAATGCCAAGGCACACCCCATACCTGATTTGCTGCCTTCAGGGTGGGGATGGGGGTCACATTTCAGTAGCAGTGTCAGTGGCTCAGTAGGTAGCACACTCACCTCTGAGGCCAGGAGATCAGAGGGCTGTGGGTTCAGTTCCCACATCTGGCACTTGGGTTAATATCCCAGTACTGACACTGTGATGCAGCATGAGAGGGGTGCTGCATTTCTGAGGTGCCGTCTTTCGGATGAGACGTTAAACCGAGGTCCCATCTGCCTGGATTGGTGGTAGTTCAGGTGGATGTTAAAGATCCCATGGCACTTATCGAAAAGAGTAGGGGAATTTCCCGGTGTCCTGGCCAAATTTCCCTCATTCACTAAAAATACCACCAACAGCTTAATCTGGTTCAAGGTCAGTTGGCATTCATCTGTATCCCCCTCCCCCGGGTCGTGCCTGAAAATAGGCAGGATTTGTCTAGTGCACTTACCCAGTCAACAAAAGATAAATAAAAAAATAAATACAAATTTCCCTACTTTTCTTGCTTTAATCCTAACTAGTGCATTAATTATTTCACTATATATATGTATGTATGTGTATATATATATATATATGTGTATATATATATATATATATATATATATATATATATATATATAAATAGTATGTGCATCTTATAGTGGTCCTGTGGTGCCACTATAGTTAGGGTTGAGTAGGCACTTTAAACAGGAAGTCCAGCCAAAAGTGAAACATTGCAAAATTAGAATTGGCATACCATATTTCCCTGGTGACTAGTGGTGCCCTCCATCCTCCAATTGTTGCCACCGTAATGATTACTTATTTCCCTGGTGTCTAATGGCACCATCCCACTTCATATTTCATATTTTTCTGTTGTCTAATGATATGCCTCACACTCCAATTGCTGTGATGTATTAAAGAAAGTAAACAATCCCTCAATGTCTTTTTTTAACTGTAAAAAAGAAAACTGTTGACTACAATATGAGAACCTAAGGTAAGTACAGTTCAATGTAGTTCAATGGGGTTTTCAACTTCAATGCATAACTTTGCCATTTTTGCATATTTTGACACCACATTTTTAACATGGCCTTTTTGAGACCCCACCTCATGAACAATGTCAGTGGAATTGTACAAATCTGGCCCAAAAGGTGATTTTGCATTTCTTGGCAAAATCACCTTTCATAGGTTCATAGGCAACTTATGAGCTCTGTAGGCAGTGTTGCCTTTTATGCACTCACCACCATTTTTAATGGCAGAAATTACATTTTTTGTTACCCATATATATATCTAATCTGTTTTTAAAACTATTATATTGTGTTATTATCAACAATGTTTTTAGGAAGAGCATTCCATGTAGATATAACCCTTTGAGTATACCAGTGATTCCTCTTCTTAGTTTTATTTTGACTACCTTTTAATTTCTTGTTGTGTGATCTTGTGTTAGTTTTGGAAGAATTTTTACATAAACTGATAGTTTTGAATATTGATTCATTATTTATTGCTTTATATGCTAAAATTAGATCCTCCCCCACATTCTCTTGTATTGCATTGAATAGAGAACCAGTTTTTTTCAGTCTTGTACTATAATTCAGTCCACTTACAGCTTACATTTTTTTAGTGGCTCTTCACTGAACTTTTTCTATAAGTTTGTTTCCACTTACCAATGTTGGAACTCATACTGATGAATAGTATTCAAGGTGAGGTCTGACAAGACTAGAATAAAGGGGGACTATGACTTTTTCATTTCTGCTGTTGATGTTTCACAGTATACAACCCAAAATTTGATTCCCCTTTTTTACAATATTTGTTGAGTGTATTTTGAAAGACAAGTTTTTAGAAAAGGTTACTCCTAAATCTTTTTCATTTTCTGTTATTCACAGATTTATGTTATTTAATTTGTAGGTATAACATGGGTTATTTTTCCCAGATGCATCATCTTGCATTTGTGTGAATTAAATAGTAATTTATTTTCAAAAGACCATTGTTCAAGGTGTGTGAGACTTTTTTGAATTTCCTGAGCTGAATCTGGATTTGTTATAATGCAGCCAAGTTTACATTCATCAGCGTACTTGACCATTCAACAATGATTGCTAAGGGGGAGCATGGAAGAAATTAATATATTAAAGAGTACTGGCCCCAATATGGATCCCTGAGGGACACCACTAGTAACATTATCCCAAGTAGACAGGTGACCTTTTAATGAAACTTGTTATGTATGATTTGTCAGCCAGGACTCGATCCAATTTATTATTATTGAGTGTAGCTTTGCCTTTATTAACTGTTTAATAAATATGTTGTGTGACACCAAATCAAATGCTTTCAAGAAGTCAAAAAAAATCACATCAACTGACAAGCCTTTGTCAAGAGCTTCACTTACTGGCTCTAAAAAATGTAAGAGGTTAGTTTGACATGATCTGCCTTTTACAAACCCATGTTGGGTAAGATCTGTTTGCCCTGAATCTAATAAATGTTTGATTATTCTATTTTTTAATAGTCTGTCTATTAGTTTACAGAAGATAGCTGTTAGGCTTATAGGTCGATAATTTTGTACATTTCTGCTGCCATTTTTATAAAAGAGGATCACTGTAGCTTGATTCCATATTGGGACTGCAGTACCTGTGGTAAGAGAAATGTTAAACGTAGTTGTTAAAGGTCCCACAAGCTGTGATGCAGTATTTTTTATAAAGAGAGGGGGAATTCCATCAGGCCCTGCAGAACCATTAGGTTTAACTATCATAATGACATCCATTACTTCCTCTTGAGTAAAAAGTTTAATTCTGCATGAGGGTTTCATACATTGGGAAGTTGTGTCGATTTTAGGATTGAACATGCTGATGAAATACTTGTTGAGTTCTGTTGCTATTTCAACCTATTCAATAATAATTCCATTATTTGAATGTAATGGTTCAATAGTAGGACTGCTTTTTTTTTAATTATCCAATATAGTTAAAAAACATTTTTTTGTTGTCCTTAATGGATGTAGCTGATTTTTCTTCAAGATGTTTTTTGAAGTCCTAATTAAACTTTTGCCTTTATTTACTGATTTTTTTGTATAGTGACCAATTTATAATTGTAAGATTTTATTTATATTTTTATACAGTTTCTTTTTTCTGATTAGAATTTGTTTTATATTATTGTTCCACCATATAGGTGTTCTTTTATTATTATTGTTATATGTGTGTCTATTTGGTACCCATTGGTTAATGCAAAATTGTATTTTGATTTGGATTTTAAGCCAAATGTTATTTAAATTAGTTTGAAAAATCGGTAGCCCAGTCCCAGTCTTTAAGATATTTATTAATTAAAATGTAATCAGCTTTATAAAAGTTTTTAATCTTGTTGCATCCCTGACTGACTTCATATTATTTTATATTGGCACCTACAAGTACCATGTTGTGATTGCCATTTGATAATGGATAAATTACCTTAACTTTTGTTATATCCTCTTCTATATTGGTTAGAAACAAATCAAGAATGTTTTTGTCTCTTGTTGGTTCCTTAACTAATTGTCCCATGTTATTAAGGACCATTTGGTCCATAAATCTGGTTTCAAGAGCTGATGTGCATTTGCCAGTATCCCAGTCAATATTTGGGAGATTGAAATCTCCCATAAGAATATAATTGTTGTCAAGTCCCATTGTTTCAATGTTACTCATAAACATGTCATTGTCATGGCTATGTAAGTTAGGAGCTCTGTATCCTAGACCAAATGTACTACCATAATTGTTGGCAAATAATAATTTAGTCAGTAATACTTTGACATTGTTGTTTTCATCTGTTATACAGGCACTAGGCAACACTTAGATTTGTTTGATATATATATAGAGCGATGTCACCACCTCGTGAATTAATTCAGTTTTTTTCAATCTTTGTGTATCCTATTAAATCTGTACACCAGTCTGAGTCATTAAACACATTTCGGTGACCCTGCAGATGTCGATGTTTTTTATTTTTGAAAGGTCTTTTAATTCATCTATTTCATAAGTAAGACTATGGGCATTGACAAGAAGTATGTGTATCTGCTCTTTACTTTTTATTTTATTTTGATATTTTGTATTTAACATATTTGTTTCCTTGCTGGTATTTATGTTGTTTACATTTTGAGATATTACAGAAACATCTTCATTGCCTCCATACTTCTTAATGCAGTTCTGAGAGTCCAGTTTGATAGGCTTCTCCTCCCTAGTTTTTGGTTTAAATTCCTTTGAATATAAGAAACAATATGTTTACCTAAAATGCCATCGCCTTTCATGCTGAGATGAAGTCTGTCCCAAGAAAAAGTAAATTTCTATATTTTAAAAAAACCTCCCGGTGAGTAATGCATCCTATCTGTTGTTTTAAGCACCAACTACGTAGCAAATTATTTATTTTTTTTAATTTTGGCTTGATTTAACTGGGTTGCCTTGGGGATCAGAAGTATCTCTGAAAATGCTATTTCACACTTTAAATGTGTGAGTTTATTAGCCATGGCCACAATATCTTGTTTTATTCTGAAAAGAGGTTCCCCTCAGAAAGTTGTTAGCACCTGTATGAATGATGACCGATGAATCAGACGAGTTTACTAAGATATTGTCCAGCATTAAGGTTATGTCTTCAATTTTTGCTCCACCAAAGGAAGACAGTGTTCTGAATGCTTTGTCACTGTTGCAAACCATTCTAAGTGTTTTATTATTGAATTGCCCAGTATATATATTGATTTATGTCTATGCCCTGTTTGAAAATCCATAAGATTTATATCCTCAATTGGACATGAGGCTGTTTCTTGAGTGTTTGTCTGCTCTGGACTTGGGATGTCATTGCTTGAAGGTCTAGAATTTATGGTTAAGTGGGTACTAATGCTAGGAATGTTTGATTCTTCCATTTCGATGATGGATAATATTATGGTTAACAGGGTCATAGAGTATTCATCATTGATATTGGTGTGTTCATCAGTAAGATCACAAGGACAACTAAATATAGCATAATGATTAGCTAGGGGTAGTTAAAAAAGTTCAGCTTTACAGCCTTTTTCTGGAGCCTTGGCACTTTGTACTGTGTACCATTCCTCTTCAGGATAAGTGTCAGGTTCTCTTGATCTTTTTTATTTGATTTAGTTAATGAGTTTGAGTTACTTTCTGAAGTGCTATTTAATTCATTTTGGCCTGACTGAATTATAGTGTTAGACTCCCTGGGCAGGATTCTCAAAGCTTTCAGAAGGTGCAAAACCTTCCCTATGTCCCCAAAACTTCCTCAGCTATGGAAAAAAAGGGGAGTTTGCTGCACGTGCTATTCACAAAACCCTCCACAGCTGCGGGAAAAACCACTGTGGACTGTGGAAAAAAGTGCAGCTGTGGAAGTTTCTCAGGAAAAAAGGTGTGAGATAAGTAAGGCACAGCTTCTGAAAGTCTATTGACAGCCATTTTTTTTCTGCAGCTGAGGAAAGAATGTTACACACAGTGGATGAGGTGTAACTCTCCCTCAGCACACTCCAGTAGTGCCCCAGCAATTGGAATCAATTCAGGTGGAGGTGTACCACAGGTAATAGCATCTCAGACAGTATCGCAGTGACTGATGTTACAGCACTGAAAGCACACATTGCCACGATATGGCAACAGGCAACAACCACTAAACCCAGTGCAGCCCATGACAGAGCCCCACAAGCAGTAGAGCCTGACCAGTGAGCAGCAAGTGTTACCCCTGCAGGCCACAGGAACACCCCAGGGAGGGACGACCAGAAGTGACAGTCAGCCACTGTGGTGCTACGGTATCGCTGTACCTGTGGTGCTGCTGTGGTCCCAGTTGGGGCTGGTTGCTGGTCTCTGTATGTGCTGCCAGCTTCATATTATGGCAGCAATGCTAAAGTCTGCTGCTTCAGCTAAATAGATTTACTATTTCTGTGCCTCCTCAGTCATTTCCACAGCTAGGGATCCGAAGCACTTGCAGGATTCCCGCAGCTGCGGGACGTTTTGCAGAATTCCCTCAGCTGCGGGATTTTCTTTAAGAATATCATGCAACTGCATTTCCACAGTGCTGCAAGCTTTTTTCCCACAGCTACGGGAATTTTTGCTGTTCTTTGAGAAAGCTGCCCCCTATTTGTTATAGTGTTTTTATTTCCTATTTGGCCTGCTTCATTTATACACACTAATTCCTGATTGTCAGTTTTCTTATTTAGTTGTAATCAGGCTGCCATTTCATTTTGGCTTGACTCCAGAGAGTTTAATCTGCTTCTGAAACTGGTTATTTCCCATTGCATTTCCTCATTTATTAAGCATTTAATGCGTTTAAATGTTACTTCAGATTCTAAGGATTTGGTTATAATTTCATACATATTACAGGAAGCACATTTTATATCCATTTCCCCATTTATGGTCATGATATAGTCTGCCATTGTTAACTACTGTACCAGTGCTGTATAGTTGACAAGCAAATTGATGCTACAGCAGTTGATTGCTTACACATTAATTAATATACAGCTCAGGCCTTACCCAGTAGGAGGTTTCTTGAGCATTCTTAAGTTCAGGAGGGATTTGAAAATTTTTTAGCACCCTTGTTCATGGGGTGGGGTCATAAGAAGGCCATGTTGACATTTTGGGGTCAAAATATGTAAACACGACAAAGTTATGTGCTTACATTGAAATGTTACTATGCTAGCTTGTAACTTTATTAATTTTAAATATTTTGACCCCAAATTTTCAACATAGCCATTATTTTACACCACCTCATGAAGGTGACAGCTGTCATTTTTCAAATCTGGGTCAAAATGTGTTTTCACAACTGTGGCACGAAATGATTTTATGGTGGTGTGGAAAATATTTTCCTGGGGATTTGAAAATTTTCAGTTCCGGATTCATGAAGTGGAGTAATAAGAAGGCTACGCTGACAATTTGGTTCCACATCAACATACATGTACACATCTATGGAGAGATGGGAGCTACATCAGGCAAATAAGGATACCATTACACTATCTGAAAAAGTATGGATGAATGGGACTGCAGGGCCCAGAGGGCCCTGTGCTTCCACAGACAAATAAGGATACGATTTTGCTATCTCAAAAAGTAAGGACATTCTTTGCAATAAAATGCATTTATGCAACAGTTAGGGTTTAGATTAAACTGACAAAATTAGGGAAATGAGATGTTAGGGTTTCAAACCTTAACAACCCTGCCCAGCCCTGAAGCAAATGAGGGGTGGGGTCTTCCTTGCGGTTGTCAGCCTAATGCTCATCGCATTTTCTACAGTCATAAAACATATACACCTGCATCCTTCACATCTCAGCTTTTTTGTTACTGCAATGGGGTGAACATTAGGCTTGACAACCCCAAAGAAGACTCCGCCCCTCATTTGCTTCAGGGGTGGGTCAAGGGTGTTAGGGCTTGGAACCCTAACATCTCATTTCCCTACTTTTTTTTGTTTAATCTGAACCCTAACTGTTGCATTAGCATAGTTATTTTGCAAATATATATAGAAGGGTATCAAACGTCTATCCAAAATGATAAATGTTGGCACTGGCTCATCATATCTCTATTGGAGTCTGGATTTTGTGTGAGAAGATAGAATCATCTAATGCCATGCTGATCCATGGTTGCCACCAGAGTGAGTGCATGACTAGATTAGTTGCTAAAGTCAATCCATCCATCTACATCAACAGAAACCAGATTGGCCACCAAAAAATAACTAAACAGAGGTACATTACCTTGTTCTCAGTGTTTGAAGGGAGGAGGAGGTGGGCCAGCTTATCTCTAATTTTAATTTTTTATGAAGTTCAAGGTCAGACAGTAATGAAAGTAAGTTGGTGGGATCTGAATATGGGAACTCATGATCCATGGTTGTATTATCAGTGCATCATCCTACACCCATTTTGCATACTTTCATCATCTATTTTATTTTTATGTGGTCAGTCTTCTAAGTAGCTCTTGCCATCTTGTTTCTTCTGTTTAAACAAACAAACAAAAAATGTTCTTTAGATTGACAGTGCTTGTTCTGATTTTTTTTCATGCTAACATATTCTTCAAATATATTATTGAGTGACATGACAAGCAGGACCAACTTTTCTTGATTTATTGATAAAAGAAAAGTTTTCAAGGTCATAAAAAATTAGGGTACTCCAATTATGATTTCATATGGGTTCCCCGCTTACATTCAAGCCTGTTTTTCTGTGCCACCCAGCAAAACAACCTTTCACTGACATTGAAAAGGATTCTCAGTCCTCAGTTGCAACTGAGGAGGAGTGAATCAGGTGTTGACTTTAACTAATAGGTTTGTTATGCACACTGGAAACAATAGTAGGTAGGCATGGCATTAGGCAATCCCATCTTCTTACACGTAATATGATCTCCAGGATAGATATGATGATCCAGTACCAGCATTTATCATCATAGTTTCACAGTCAGCAGTGCACAGTATGTGGGATTTTAATACTGAAGGCAGACTCAGGCAGCAGTAGCACTTTCTGCATTTCTGTCTAGTTTGTGTCAGATTGTAGTCTGTGTGCTAGTAAAGTGTGAATTGATTAACAGTACATCTCCTAGCTTTACTTATTTATTTATTTTTTTGTTTATGATATTCTCCCTAATATTCTTTTTTGCACTTTACAATACAGGACTTACTTGTCTCAGTTTTATAGAAAAAGAACAGCTTTTGAGATTTACATAAAAAATAAATCAATTACGGGCATCTGGTTGCAAGCATCAGAGCAAGCTTCACCACTCATGATGTCATGAGGTCAAACTGCACTCAAGGAAAAAACATGGATATGTTCAGTGGGGTCATGGCATATCCCATACACTGTATAGATTTTATATTTATATGTGTGTGTGTGTGTGTGTGTGTGTGTAGCACAGTAGCACCACTATAGTTAGTGTTAAGTAGGCTGTTTAATGTTAAACCCCTAATTTTGCACTTTAATAGCTTCACTACCATTCAATAGATTTGCACAAAGTGTTGCAAGCGTGGTCTCAGGGCCAAAGTCCCTTGACATGCTAAGTTTTGTCCTGGTCAGATTTGCAGATTCTGAGATCTGGAAAGTGAACAAAAGTGAATAAATCAGGGTTTTTTGCTTTTTTTTGTCATCACCTAGCACAGAGATGGTTTGGAATTTTTCTCTGAAATGTTTAGAGTAGAAAGGGTCCGGGTCACAGTGGTGCCTTATGCTGGCCTGGTGAAAACATATAAATCAATTCCAGAGTTATAAGGATATGAAATTTTAGTTCTGAGCATGCTCAATATGGTCTTTTAAATAGCTATTTCATATGAAAAAAGAATTTGACCCATATGAAAAAGGATTATGTTTCACATGGGAGGCAATCTTTTTGTGTGAGAAAAAAAAATTGTATGACCGCCATTTTGTTACTGTTGTGTTAAAAAAAAGTATTTTGAAAAGCCATAAAAATTATATTCTGCAGAGACACCAACACATGTATTTTATTAACTGGGAGGGACCCCCTTAAGTGGACTCTGCAGTTAGTTTTTGGAAAAATCACCCAGAAATGTGTTTTAACACATTTTAAAATATTTTTTGTGACCCAAATTTCATTTTTCATATGGCCATATGAAAAAAAGAATAGGGCCATATAAAAAAAGTCCTTCACACGAAAAAATAATTTGGACTTAGTTATTTTCATATTCTTTTTTTGTATGAAGGAATCTTTTTTCGTATGAACTACACAACCTCAGGGGAGAAAAAGGATCCCTTCCTACAAAAAAAAAAACATTTGGACGTATTTTTTTGTCAGATTCCTTTTCGTATGAAGTAACCTTTTATGGATGAATGATATATCCTCAAGAAAAAAGATCCCTCCATATGAAAAAAGAAGTTGGACTTAGTTTTTTTCACTTTCTTTTTTGTATGAATGACACATCCTCATGAAAAAAAGATCCTTTCATAGGAAAAAATAATTTGGCCTTAATTTTGTTCTCTACATGTTATTTTAACAAGCCATAACTCCATCAATATATGTAGTTATGGGATGATCTATATATCAAAATAAAGGTGTTAATGAGTACTACAACACTAATACATAAACCCCATCCAAAAAAGTATAGGGGCCAAATACAATGCCATAGAATTATATTGCAACTTTAACAAGCTGTAATTGTGTCACTCTTTGGAGTTAGTGGACAATGCATATATCAATAGACAGGTTCTTATGACTAGTAGAACACTAAACCCCTAAGAAATAAGAAATGAAAATGGTCCATCCTTACAAAAAAAAATGACAAGGAAGCACATAAAATGTAAATTGCTTTTCAGGAGGAATGGACCTGCAGGGCCCTCCACACCCACATACACATGTGGATAAATAGATGTAATCACATGGGTGTGTTCTCACAGTTCCGAAAGGGACCTGCATGAATGACGATGCAATTGTACTGTCTTAAAAAGAAAGGGAATTCATTTCAAAAAACTTCATTAATGCACCACTTAAAGAGCAGCTGATGCCTTCAGGACAACTTTACCAAAACAAAATATTTAGACACAGCTCAACTTGTATTTCACATAAGTTCTGTATTCCACCTCCCAATTATTTATTATTGAGGTCATCTGCATGAAAAGAGGATCTTTGCTCCTGAAGAGTTCATCTATTTATGTTGCTGTCTCCCTACCTGAGGTCATAATGCACTGCTTGTGACATCACAGTTACTCCCATGGCAACAGAGTATGATGTCACAATAGAGTATTATGACTTGAAGTAGGGGTCAGCTACAAGGGCAGATGAACCCTGAGGGATAAAGAACACATATTCTTGCAAATGTTCTTAGAAATAACTGGGGAAGAGGAATATTTAGAATATATATGGAATGGAAGCTGAATTGTACCTGATTATTATGTTTTTCAAAGTTTTTATAAGGCATCAGCAGCTCTGTAAGGTTAAACTGACAGAGGTAGGGAAATTTTGTGTTAGGGTGTCCAATCCTAACACCCCACCTTGCAAGCAGCAGAAGGAAATAAAAAAAAAAACTTTATAATTTTGTCTGTCCTGAGCCTTGACAAATCAGGCCTGGGATCTTTTTTTTTTTTTTTTTTTTTTATTTAGTCATTTAACCAGGCATAGCACACTAAGCTGAAAGCTTTTTTACAGGAGCGACCTGGGAGCACAAGGAGGCTAAGTGACTTGCTCAGGATCACACAGTATGAAAGTGGAAGCTGTGGGATTCAAACCCAGGTCTGGACTGCTGGATGTCACCAGACTTGCAACTCAGAGCCTTAGACCACTGCGCTATACTGCCTCCTAGACCTGGGATCTTCCTTGGATTTATGAACCCTAACACTCACCCCATTCTCATAGAGTTGACACATTTGAGCTTATTTGCTTATGGAATGAGGGGATCATCATGGTTTCTCCTTGCAAGGTGGGGAAGGGGTGTTTGGGTTGGAATCCATAGCACCACATTTCCCTACTTTTGTTGGTTTAACACTAACTGGTGCATCTCTCTGTCTGTCTGTCTGTCTCTCTCTCTCTCTCTCTCTCTCTATATATATATATATATTTATATATATTGCCAAAAACTTCATTAATGCATCAGTTAGGGATGCTGTAACACAAGTATAGAAATGTGGCATTAGGATTTCACCCTAACACTCCACTCCTACCCTGTGCAGATCAAGAGGTGTCAGGGGGTGGCATTGGGGTCATCCACTCTAATGCCCACCCCATTTTCCTATTCTGTGCCCACCCAGATTCTCTTATAATGGAATGTGGTGAAAGTTAAAGATGACAACCCCAATGCCACCCCCAACACCTCCTAGTCTGTGCAAGGTAGGGACGGGCTGTTAGGGTGAAACCCTAATGCCACATTTTCTTACTTTTGTTGTGACAACCCTAATGCATTAATGAAGTTCTTTACAATGTATTTCTTTACTTTTTGAGATTGTATAATCATACAATAATTTGCTTGAGGGATTGCAGAGGACCCTGTACTCCCATTCCTCCACAGATGCATGTATGTACTTAGCTGTGGGAATGTAGGGCCCTCTAACCCTCTGGGTCCATGTATAGCCCAAGAGTGATGAAATTGTCAGCATAGCCATGTTATTAGCCCACCTAATGTACCCAGTGCAGAAAATATTCAAATCTCCACCAAAACATAATTATATACAACTGCAATGCCATTTCCGTGCTGCAGGTGTGAAAACACATTTCAGCCAGGATTTGAAGAATTACAGTTGTGACATACATTTGGTGGGGTAATAACAAGTCAATGCTTCAAATCTGGGGTCAAAATATTTTAAATTTACAAAGTTATGAGCGTGAGTAGTGAAATTGCAATGAATGGTTATAACTCAGCCATTTTTTGAAATTTTGACCCCAAATGTTCAACATTGCCTTTTGGGGACCCCACTTCATAAACAATATGACTGCTATTATGTGGAATGCTGCACTGAATCCACATTACCATCTGACTTGTTCCTAAAGTATCTGTGCTTGTCTTTGATGTATATTCACAACCATTTTGGAGAACAAAGGGAAGACACTAACAAAGGATTTTAACATCCTGCATATGCCCCAGGCCAATGTTCATCTCCTTTAGGAATTTAACACATTATGGGTCTTTGATCTATAGTAACAACAATTTAGTGGTCCTCAGTAGTTCCCCATTTCCTGTGGAGTTGATTATTTTTCATCATTTGGCTCCTGGTACCTTGGACATGATTACTATATTACATATCCCTGAACATAACTATCTGCATGGTTTAATATTACTACATCAAGAATGCAACCTTGTGCCAGCCCAGTGGTGCTGAGGGTTGAGGCACTGGACACCAAACCTCATGCCATGCCGGTGTCCTGGGTTCAGGAATGAGCCAGGGCAGCCAGGGGTCAGCAGGGGAAGGAAGAGATTGAGTGTCTGGAGGACTGGTGGTTATGGGGTGTGCTCACTCTTGGAGTCACCTCTGGTGGTGGCTGGAGGATCACTGATTGTGGCAGTGCAGCATATGCCATGGGGGCAGAGCCATGGCAATTCATTGCCTTGCTGGCCAGGCTCCAAAGGGAGAGGGGGGAACTAAAGCAGAAAATCCACAGCTTGCTGAGGAGATGATGAGGGCCCCAGGGATCTCCCTCTCATCCCTAACACCAGGCCAGCCACACCGGGGATCCACGGCCAACCTCCCAGAGGGATGGACTTTCTAATTTCAGAAAGTGCCACTGAGGGTGGGCAGGCCCAGTTCTGGGGGGTGATCCAGAGCACTGGGAAGATCCTCTGGGGGGTGAACTGGTGATGGCTGGCCATAGTAGGGAGTAGAAGGGTAGGATCGAGTTGGGCACCTCTGAAGACTGCCACAGAGAGCACGGGTGTGTAAAAATAGTTAGCAAAAAAAAAAAGATTGCAACCTAACCCCATGAGCGGGCCAGTGTATACTGGGCTGAAGGGAAATGGCTTAAAACTTGCTACAATGAATATCTGCAGCCTAATTCCAAAGATGCCTCAATTGCAGGTGTTGGCCGCCCTACATAACCCTGATATACTCTGCCTGTCTGAGACCTGGCTATCCACTCAGGTCAGGGATAATGAGATAGTGCTCCCAGGTTACAATACTTTTAGATGTGATAGGAATGGGAAAAGAGGTGGCAGCTGTTTCATTTATTTATGGAACACCCTACAAGGCATTGTGCTCTCCATCACAACTTGTAGCATTGACCATGAGCTCCTTGCAGTTTGAATCATTTTTGATGAACATAAAAAATCTCTGGTCAGTGCATGCATCTACCTCTGTCCAAAAATGGCCAAAGATGGTCTAATTAAACTATTAGGGTCCTTGGCTTACATTAACAGCAACTGTGAGCTCATCGTGACTGGGGACTTCAGCATCAATTGGCTCAGTAAAGAATCAACCAAACAGAAGGATGCCATAGCCAGCTCCCTCTTCACTCAATTAATCATGGAGCCCACTGGAATGAACCATAAGACTGGTAAGCACATGCTCCTGGACTGGCTTCTTGCAAGCTCACCTGACAGGATTACTGATGTCTTGGTACTACCAGATTCACTAAGCGACCACTCCCCTAACACCTGTCTGTGGTCCAGTAAATTCAAAAAAGCACTACCTGTCTTTGTGAACAGCAGAATTCACAGGAAAGGGCAGCTCTCAGTTTTCAAGGAGGTGCTTTCTCAGATTGATTGGCCTCCCCTTAAGGTACTGCATGACCTTGACATAACACTCCAGTACTTCATTGATAACTTTAATAGTGTTTGTGACAGATTTTCTCCATTCAAAAAAAGGAAAATACATTGCCACAACAATGTATGGATTACTAGTGACCTTCTAGATCACATGAGGGCAAGAGACAAACTTTGGTATCAAGCTAGGGCCTCCGGTAAGCCCAGTGACCTTCAAAGATACAGGGCAGCCAGAAACAAATGCACACATCTCATCAGGAGTGCTAAGGCTAATTTCTACAAGGATCAATTGGAAAGAACCTGGGGTGTTGGGAGGCAGTTTGGGGACAATATAAATTCACTCACAGGGAAGGATGACAAAACACAGTCATCACTGCTAAACATTAATGGCACAAATACGATGGACCCCTACACCACTGCCGAAGAGTTCAACTCTACCTTCACGGTCTTAGCTCTGTTCTACCGGCTGAATACCTCAAGTCTAACAAAGCTGATAATAGATGCCCACCGGACATCAACTCACAGCCTCAGTTTTACTTCAAGAGAGTCACTGTCAAAGAAGCACTAGGTTATGTTGAAAAGGTCCTGGGGAAAACCAGAATGGGGTCTGACAACATTGACATGAAACTGCTGGCACTGGCAATCAATGAAGTCATTGCTCCCATCACTACGATCTTCAATAAATCCCTCCAGCTCTTCAAATTCCCTTCTCCCTGGAAATAAGCGCTAGTGATCCCGGTGCATAAGGGAGGTGATAGGTCACTGACCGCAAACTACAATCCCATCTCTAAAGCACTGGAAAGGATTGTGGCAGACCAATTTACTAACTATATTTATGAATGCCAGCTGCACTGTTCCCAGCAGCATGGCTTTAGGAAACTTCACAGCACAGACACTGCCCTGGTGGATTTCACTGAGTATGTCCATAAGGCATTGGATGAGGGAAAACTGGTTGGGTCCATCTTTATTGACCTAACAAAAGCATTTGACACAGTCTGCCACCCACTCCTCTTGTCTCAACTGCATGCTCTTGGTGTTTTCCCAAATGCTGCTCTATGGTTCCATGACTACCTAACCTCCTGGTCTCAAAGGGTCAAGATACGTTACTCCATATCTGCATCCAAGGAAGTCTCACTAGGGGTGCCCCAAGGGTCCATCCTGGGTCCACTGCTCTTCAGCATGTTCCTGAATGACCTACCCAATGCCTGCACTAGCAAAGGCATTCTATACGACAATGATGCTGTCCTCCTTAGCTGTCACTCTAGCACAGAGCACCAACAGCCCAAGCTACAATCATCCTTCCTGCAACTGGAGACCTGGTTCTGCTCCCAAAGGTTGCTACTAGACTATAAAAAAAAACAATGCTCCTCCCTAGCCCCCAACTAACAATCATGAATCACCTGACTGCCCCACTGGAACAGGTTCACTCCTTCAAGTACCTGGGTGTCATTGTGGATGATACTCTATCATATGTTCAGCACACTGACACTGTGGTGAAAGCTGTGAACACTAAATTAGGGATCCTGTTTAGGCACAAGAAAAGCCTAACTGCTGAAGCCATCTGGCTCTCAGTCTCCAGCTCTGTCCTCTCCCTGGTTGACTACAGGCTGGTGGTTTACAGTGCTGCCACTGATACGGCCCTCAAAAGGGTTGCCACTGCCCTTAACAAGGCTTGCAGACTACTGCTAAATGCTGACTGTTCACGCACACTTGGGGCGTATGGTCTGGCCCACATACTACTGCTTCAATTCAGAATCAGATACCAAACTTGCCTGCTAGGGAGAAAGGCCATGCTCTCCATAACCCCTACCTGCATTGTAGACCTGGTAAAGGAAGCAAGCTCCAAATACAACACATGAAGAACAGTGACAACACAGCTTGATGTCCCATTTAGTAGATCTTCCCTATGACAAAGATCCTCCGTGTACCAAGCTCCACTACAGCTAAATGAGATCCCTGCTGCAGCTCTCAATGCAACAGATGTTCAGTCCTTTAAAAGAGAACTGAAGCAATACCTGCTGAACTCAAATGCCTGCGACTGTCTTATCTGAATCCATATCTTCAGTCTATATACCCCCTCTTAAACACCTCTGACTCCCTTACCTGAGTCCATATCCACAACCCAGATACTCCCCTCATCTGTCTGAGCTTTCCTCCTGCCTTACTTACCCTGGACTCCCACCTGCCATCCCTTGCCACCCCCCCTAGCTCCCTCCAACTCCCTCCCCTCCATACTCCCCCAACACCGCCCCTTTCCACCCACTCTCCCCTAAATATTCTCCTTCTCCCACTCCCTTTCTCTCTCTGTCTCCTCCTCTCTTTTTCTCTCTCTAATCTACCCCTCATTCTCACTCTCCCCCTTTCTTTCTCCTACCCATTCCGATACTCTACCTTGACAGGCCCTCCTGGGGCAGCTATGCCATACGTTGCTAATTGGGAATATCCTTCTGCTTTTTAATTTCTGTTGTCTAGGTTACTCAAATGTATTATTTATCTATTTCCTGTATTACATATCAATCTTATGTTTTGTGTTAATTGCCAAGTTTTTGTTATGTCTCTGCTCTTTTACATCTTGACATGGAACCTTTGTAAAAGAGTGAATACTCAAACGTTGTATCCAAATTACCAAATAAATTAAAAATTAAAAAGAAATCCTGCCCAAAAGCTGAATCCACCAAATGAATGTGAAATCACATTTTGGGCAGAAGATGACAAACAACAGTTGTATTGTTCATGATGTGAGGTCCCCAAAATGCCATGATGAAAATTTGGCATCAAAATCTTAAAATATGGCTGAGTTATGTATCAAAGTTGCCTGCAAAATCCTTTTTCATGAGCTCACGAAAAAAGAATCAACTCTCGAAAAAAAATTGGCTCACTAAAAAGGATCTAAGCGAGTCACGAAAAAAATTTAAATATTAAAAAAAAAGGAATTGCAAGGTTGTTCTTCCACCAAATAACATCACAGTCCACCTAATGGAGTCCTGATGAACAAGACACATGTGTTGCTGTCTCTAGATATCTTTTTTCTCACAAAATGGATTTTTTTCTCACAAAAAAGAAAATGCTCTTGTGAGACTAAATCCTTTTCATGAGATCAAATCCTTTGTCGAATTCAAGACATCTATCCTGAAAAATGAACTTCCCATTTAATAAAAGAGTGACTTTTTACTTTTTTCACTATCTGGATCTCGGAATCTGCACATCTACCTGTAACTTGAACAAAACTTGATGCATCAAGAGATCTATCCAACAGGACAGTGCATGCCAAATTTTGTGCAAATCCAGTGATTGATTTAAAAGTTATTAAAGTGCATAATTTGAGGTTTAACATTAAACAGGCTACTGAACCCTTACTATAGTGGCACAACTATGCATATTTGCATATTTATATAGAGTATATATATATATATAATAGAAGAGCAGTCGCATCCCTATAGTTAGGTTTCAGTAGGCTAGGCACTTCAATGTTTAAACTCAAAATGTTCACTTTAACAACTTTGCAACCGTTCATTTGCATGAAAATTGGCATGCACTGTCAGCTATGGTAGATCTCTGGATGTGGCAAGCTACGTTATTGAAAGATGTGTGGTTTCTGAATTCTGGATAGGGGAAAAAGCACTTTGTCACTCATTGACTTTGCTGGGATATTTCTTTGAACTTGTCTACAGCCCAAATGATTTGGAATCTTGGTCTGAAATTTTCAGGGCAGAAAGGGACTAGCCCACAGATGTGCCTCTTGCTAGCCTTGTGAAAAAATAATAAGCCATTTTAAGTTACTGAATTTTACATTTCAAAAAAAAATTCTGAGCATGCTCAGTAAGTTCTAAAATATAGATGTATGAAAAAAAAAATGAATCCTGTTTTGTATTGGAAAATTCCTTCTTTGTGTGGCCACCATCAGTTTTGCCTCAGAAATTCAAATTTGGAAACTCCCTAAAATGATATTCTGGGGATGAACCAACACATGTAACTTGCTTATTTTGACCCATTATGTACATTCTGCACTTTACTGCTCAGAAATGCCCTTAAAATATGTTTTAATTAACATTGAAATTTGTTTTGCATATCAGTGTCATACGAAAAAATATCTTATTTTATATGGCAACTCACGAAAAAAGATCTTTCTTTGTATGGGAAATCAATGAATTTCAATGGGATTTTCAACTTTGGTGCATACGTTGTCATTTTTGCATATTTTGACACCAAATTTTCAACATGGTCTTTTGAGGACCCCTCCTCATTGAGGTATATGACTATCATTACACAAATCCTGCCTGAAAGGTGATTGCGTGGTTGTTTGGTGAATTCACATTTTAGGTGGGATTTGCATAATTACAATCATAGTATTCAATAGGTGGGGTCATAAGAAGGCTATGTTGAAAATTTGGGGGCAAAGTATGTTAAAATGACAAAGTCATGAACATTTATTGCAATTTCGCTGTGCACGCTCATAACTTTGGAAATTTTAAAGACTCTGACCCCAAAATTTCAACATACACTTCTTATTACCCTACCTCATGTTTGTCACAGTTGTTATTTTTCAAATCCTGGTCAAAATGTGTTTTCATACCTGTGGCACAGAATGGCGTTTTAGTTGTGCGGCATTATGTTTCGGTGGGGATTTGAACATTTTCTGTACCAGGTACATGACATGGGGTAATAAGATGGCTATGCTGGCAATTTTGTCACTGTTGTCCTATAAACTGGAATACAGGGCCCTTCCACAGTGAGATACATATATGCATCTATGGAAGGATGGGAGCGCAGGAACTCAAGGACACTGAGCTCCCACAGACAAATAAAGCTATGATTACACTGTCTCAAAAAGTAAAGAAATTCTTTGCAAAAAACTACTTTAAAGCATCAGTTAGGGTTGATATCAAATCATAAAATGGAGGGAAATATGACATTAGGCTTTCCAACCCTAACACCTCACCCTACACACACCAACAGGCATAGGGGGTGTGCCTTGTTGTCAGCCATAACACTCACCCCATTCTTTTATAATGTACCCATCTCAGCTTATTTACTTATGGAATGGGGTGAGTATTATGGCTGATGACCCCAAGGCACATCCTCAATGCCTGTTGGTGTGTGCATTGTGCAGGTTGGGTGTTAGGGTTGGAAACCCTATTGTCGTATTTCCCTCCTTTTTACTGTTTGATATCAACCATAACTGATGCATTAATTTAGTTTTTGCAAAGAATATATACATCAAACCAGTATAGTTAGGGTGAAGGTAACTTCTATGTTAAACACAAATCTTTGAACCTTAATAACTTTGAAACTGTCTAACAAGTTTGCATGAAATTTAGCATGCATAATCTCTAGGGGTAGGTCTCTTGACATGTTAAAGTTTGTGCAAAGCAATTGTGTGGTTTCTGAGCTAAAGAGCATTGAAAAAAACAGAAAAATTCATGTTTGTTGCCATTTCTTTGTCCACCTGGATCTTGGTAATGACTTTAGATTGTGATCTGCAATTCTCAGGGTAAAAAGCCTTTGCCTCACAGATGTGCCTTTGAAATGTTTGGTGAAAAAATATTAATCTGTTTAAAAGTTAATAAATTTGTAATTTTCCCATTATTTCCTATGGGAACATTTATATGTCATGCACAAAAGACTATTTTTCACAAAAGTAAGGTCTTTGTGCATAAATCAGTGTGTTATTTGCACAAAGTAAGTCAATCTTTTCATACAGTATATGGCTTTGCCAAGGCAGAGCTCTGTTGTGTCTGCCACCTTGTTTTGCCCTTAATGAGCATGACAGAGTGAAGAAAACATGTGAAAATGAATGTAATAAAAAAAAAATCGAAACTTAGCTGAAGGGGAGCCCTTTAGCTACATTCTGATGTTTTTTTTTTTAAATGTGGCCTGAAACACGTTTCCAGAGCACTCGAAATCTCAGATGCTGAGCTTAGCGAGAGAATCACTTCTCTTCAGTTCTGCATGAGAATCTTCTTGACTTCTGCAACCACAGCTGGAACTCATGCAGCTGGCTGCAGAGTCAGTCCTGAGCTGCCCCCCCCCATGTGTAGTGGCACTCCCAAAGCTGGGGATCACCTTTTAAATTACTATTTTCTGTCACTGGAATGCCCACACCTTGTGTCAGATGGCCCTCATGCAGCCCTTTTGTTTATTGCCCGCCCAGAGCATGGGACACTGGGGAGCCTACTCCCAGTGTCCCCAGGGATGTGTCACAACTTGCCTGGCAGTGTGGGATGCTGGGGATTCCACTCCCAGTGTCCCAAAATGTGTTTTTTTTGAGAAAACTGTAAAATACAAGGGTCCCTCAATGACTTTTTTTTTTACGTCTGAAGAAAAAGAAAACAGTTCATCGTCGTGTTTTCCTTCCCGAACCTTTGCCTCCCACTGAGAAGCCACCAGCCCCCGACCCCCTTCCTTGTCTTATACTTACTTCTGGAGTTCGTCAGCTGTTATTTTCTGTGGACTGGGACACGTCTGCACTTTTGAAAGTCCAATTCAGTAATCATGATAACAATGGTTAAGGAAAATGAAATACTGTTGAAGTGGTTCCTTGCTGGTGCAGAGGACTAGATAGATGCTTGACAGGCCAAGAGTACAGGGCTCGAAACCAAGTACTTCATTTTTTTTTCCTTTTACAATAAAGGTGAAAAAAAACTGGAATGAGTGGTTTCAAACTCAGGACCCTTGGCCTGGCAGACATGTATCTGGTCCTCTTCATCACCAGAAAACCACAGTGATGTATCAGTTTTTATTTTCTGTTTTTAATTTGCTAAAAATGCTGTCATTGAATTGCATTCTTGGCCACAATTGGATGTGAAATGTTCAAAAATGTTTCACAGATATCACCTTTTCAAACCATTAGCATCCATTTTCCGCCAATCCCGCCCAGCACCATAGGACACTGGGGAGCCCACTCCCAGTGTCTCAAGATATGCCACATGTCGCCCCCTCCTACCAGCAGTGTGGGATACTGGGGAGCCCACTCCCAGTATACTGAGTTATGCCCCCACCCCCCCAAGCAGAGTAGAACACTGGGGAGCCCACTCTCAGTGTCCCAAGACATGCCACATGTAACTCTCTCCTACCAGCAGTGTGGGATACTGGGGAGCCCACTCCCAGTGTCCTGAGTTATACCCCCACCCCCAAGCAGAGTGGAACACTGAGAAGCCGACTCTCAGTGTCCCAAGACATGCCACAAGTAACTGTCTCCTACCAGCAGTGTGGGATACTGGGGATCCCACTCCCAGTGTCCTGAGTTATACCCCCCCAAGCAGAGTGGAACACTGGGAAGCCCACTCCCAGTGTCCCAAGACATGCCACATGTCACCCTATCCTACCAGCAGTGTGGTATACTGGGGAGCCCACTCACAGTATCATGAGTTATGCCTCCAGCACCCCAAGCAGAGTGGAACACTGGGGAGCCCACTCCCAGTGTCCCCAGTCCCCAGTCAAGTTCATCCCCTCAACAGCGAGGGACACTGGGGAGCCCATGCCTAGTGTCCCAAAATCTCTTTCCTTTAAAAGCTGTAAAGTAGAAAAACATCCACTGATAACTTTTTCATGTTTCTCACCTGAAAAAAAGAAAACAATCTTACATCATCTTCTGCCGTCTCCCTCCCACAACTCTGACCCTCCCACTGTGGACCAGCCACCCCACCCCCTAACCCTATACTTACCTCTGGGGATCATCTGCTGTAATCTTCTGTGGACCAGGACACATCTGCATGCTTCAAAGTTGAACCACAAACTGAGAAATCAAAGTAAGTTCTGAATAATGCCTGTCAATGGTGTTTTCAACTTATGTTGATATCTTGGCTATTTTAAGGTATTTTTGCACCAAATTTTCAAAATGGGGTTTTTGGGACCCCTCCTCAAGAACACTGTCACTTTTGTTTTGTTAATCAGACCAGTAAGGTGATTTCATGGATGCTTTGCAAATTCACCTTTCAGGACCAAGTAACAAAATAATAGTGCCAGTGTTCATGAGATGGGGTCCCAAAAAGACTATGTTGAAAATCTGGTGCAAAAATACAAGCACCTGAGTTATGAGCAGCCACTGAAAAATTCCAATGCATGTTTGAAACATGCTAATTTTTAATATGTTCACTCCAAATTTTCAACATAGCAATTTTTCTCACACCATCTCATGAACAGTATAAAGTAGCTTTCATTTCTCACATCCTGACCGAAATGTGTTTTTGCACCTGTGGCTCAGAATGGTGTGGTCATTGTGTGAAATCACCTTTCAGGACTGATTAATGAAATGACAGTAGCAATGTTCATGAGATGGGATCCCAAAAAGCCCATGTTGAAAATTTGGTGAAACAGTTCCTAAAAATGGCTGACTTATGTGCATCTCTTGAAAATTTTCTATGCACACATGTAACTTTGGTAATGTTTAATATTTTGACTCCAAATTTTCAGCATAGCCATTTTTTCACACTACCTCATGAACAGTACAACTGTCACTTTCCAAATCCAGTCCAAAATGTGTTTTTGTGCCCGTGGCACTGAATGGCATTGCAGTTGTGCAAGATTGTGTTTTGGCAGTGATTTGAAAATTTTCGCCAGCAGGTACATGTGCTGGCATAATAAGATGGCTATGCTGATAATTTTGTCATGCATCTGTGGAGGGATGGGTGTGCAGGGTCCGAAGGACCCTGTGCTCCCACAGTAAAATAAGGAAAATCCTGGAACTCACCCAATTCTTGTATACTGTACCCATCTGAGCTTATTTACTTATGGAATAGGGTGAGTGTTAGGGCCCACAACCTTAATGCACAGCCCTGATGCCTGTCGATATCTGCAGGGTTGGGGTGGGGTGTTAGGGTTAGAAACCCTAATGCCATATTTCCCTAGTTTTGCTGCCATAATAAAAACCTTAACTCATGCATTAATGAAGTTTTTTGCAAAGAAAAAAATAATATATATATATATATATATATATATATATGTAATGGTAGCATGGTAGTGCTACCATAGTTAGGGTTGAGTAGAACTTTTAAGGTTAAAGGGACAACCTTTTACCTTAATAGCTTTGCCACCGTTCAATGGATTTGCCTGAAATTTGGCAGTCACATGGGGGGGGGCACCATAGATCTTGGGATCTGCCAACTTTCATACCGGTTGGATATACGGCTGCAGAGTTATTAAACTACATCCTTGTGCGCAATTACGTTTTTTTGCAAATTCTTTGCTCGCACCTACAGGTTGCACAGTTTGCGTGACAGGTCTGAAAACTTCAGGGAACATGCAGCAGGAATCCCTGATGTGCCTTTTGAAGATTTCGTGAAAAAATATTGAACAGTTTAAAAGTTATTCAAAAAACAATTTCCCATTGTAAGTCAATGGGAAAAGTTAACAGAAAGTTTAACACTTTCGCAAATGCACTTTTTAGTGTTGCACATGACCCTAGTAGTGTCACAAATCTGCCATTTTTTTTCAGTTGGTGATCAGAAAAATGCTTGGTATTAAAAATTGGGACCCTGTAAGAACACAATTATTTTTGTGTTCACCTAGTCAGACCCTCAGGATGCTAGCCATGTCTTTATTTTGGGGTTAAACACCCCAGAAATATGATTTCCAGATTTTTGGGAAAAGTAGTGTTGCAAAGTAGTGTCGCACTTGTGACACTTTCGCAAATTTTTGTGAAAGCTTTCGCAAATTGTGACACTACTTTTCCAGACTATGGCCAAAATGATAGCAGTTCTTTGCCACCCTGCTGCAAAAGAATGGTTTGGTCTTTTGGGCTCAAATTTGGAGGGAAGACAGCCAACATCTCACAGATGTGCCTTTATGTGGTTTGGCAACAAAATATTGCATGGATGCCAAGTTACGGTACTCCAAAGTTGGAATTTTTTCCCATAGACTAACATGGTGGCTTACACTACACCTTTTGGGGCTTGTATCTCGAAAACTGTGCAAGATATGGAATTTCCGTCATGACAGTTAGTAGCCCTATGGGCTACACATTTTGCAAAATCCTAGTCCAGAAACTCATGAATCATGTGAAATTTAAATTTTTTTTCTACGTTGTATGGTTCCTGAGATATAAGCAATTTAGTATTCCAACTGCTCCTTTTCTGCTCCCAGGCCCATTATCATGCATACATTCTTTGTACACACTGTGTTTCTTTATGCAGCTGTTGGACAAAAACAGGGTATGTGCTTCTGTTACTGTAACAGTTAGTGTTTCCACTTGCGTTTGCCTACCCATTTGCATTACCATTCCCGTGTACGCCTCTGTGTGAGTTACCCTTTGCATTCTCGTTTGCGGTTGCATTACTGTTACCATTTGCATTTTCACTACTGTTTCTGTTTGCGTTTCCAGTACCGCTTTCATTTGCATTTGCATTTCTCTTTTGGGTTGCATCTTCGTTGCTATTACTGTTACCATTTGTGTTTCCAATTGCGTTACTGTGCCCGTGCACATTACTGTTTGCGTTTCCATACGTGCTTGCGTTTGGTTTTGCATTTCTGTTTCCTTTGGCGTTACTGCTGCTGTTACCATTGCCATTTGCATTTACAACTGCAGTAAAGTGACCATGCCTGTTACGGTTTGCATTTCCATACGTTCTTCCATTCACATTTCCATTTCTGTTTCCTTTGGCATTATTGTCCATGTTAACTTTACCATTTGCATTTACAATTATAGTACCGTGACCGTGCACATTACAATTTATGTTTCCGTGTGTGCTTGCATTTGCATTTCCATTTCTGTTTCCTTTGGCTTTATTTAAGCTGTTAACATTTATATTTACATTTCCAATTGCCATACTGTGCATGTCATGGTCTGCGTTTCCTTACACAGCTGTGTCTCCTTTTACATCACTTTGCGCTTGCGTTTCTATTAATGTTTGCTTTACCATTTATGTTTCTGTCCCCATGTGCGCAACCATTAGCGGTTGCATTTCCCTTGCACTTACCGTTACTATGTTTAATTTTAATTAGTATTTTGGAAAGACCTTTGAGTGTGAGCTCTTTTACAAAGGTTCCACGTCAGGGTGGACAATAAGACAATACACATATTCAGTGGTTACAGAGTCCTGATCATTAGGCATTAAAGAGCAATTACATGACAATTAGACAAATAGGAGAAAAAAACTGAGCAGTTATAATTGAATACTAAACTATTTCTAATCAGTTGCCCTAGGTAGCACACCCCTGGAAACCTCCAAATCTGTTGATAGACTATGGCAGAGTAACTTCATAAGGTTTAATGCTATCCCAGATGGCAAGAGGCTGGGTGACAGTGAAACAAGGGGGAATGGGTTTGAACCAACTGTAGAGAGCGAGAGGTGGTGGGATAGTGAAACTGGGGGCTGTGATGGGGGGAGCAGCTCCAGAGGGCTTTGTCGAGTGTGGTGTGTGTGTGTGGGGGGGGTTGGAAGGGCCAGTACCAAGTGTGTTTAAAGAGGACTGATAGTTTACTTAAGCCCTTAGCTAGGCTGGAATGGAGGCAGGGTTCTCTAGGTAGCCCTGCTGGGTGTTACCTCGGGGGAAGGCCTGTCTATCAAGTGGGGCCTGAGAAGCAGGTGCATTTTGAGTTAGACATTAGGTGCTGTTTGAGGCCTACTTTGAACTGAGACAGGCTGTTGTTTGTTTGTAATTTCATCGGGAGTTCATTTATCCAGAGGGGAGCATGATAGAAGAAAGCAAGCTGCCCTAGTGAGGTTCAGTGGAATGGTATGGACAGTGCTCCATTCTTCCTCTGTCTGGTGATGTGTGTTGAGAGAGAAGCCTCAAGCAGGTTTCCTATATGGGGTGGGGTTTTTCCGAGGAGTGCCTTCTTTCCCAGGAGGCAAGTTTGGTATTTTATCCTGTCTTTTAGGTTAAGCCAGTTTGTATGCTCATACAGGGTGCAAGTATGAGTGTAGTGATCTGCACACAGGGTGAGGCAGCATGCCTTATTGAGTGCAATTTGGACCCTTTTGAGCACTGTATCAGTAGCAGCTCCATAGACCACCAGCCTGTAGTCTATCGTGGAGGGTATGGAGCTGGAGACTAATATTCGGAGTGCTTCTGGGGTGAGGGATTTCTTTTGCCTATAAAGGACCCCAATCTTTGTGTTTACCACTCTGACAAGGGAGTCTTCGAGGTGCGTATAAGTGAGAGAGTCATCAATGGTGACTCCGAGGTACTTGAACAAGTGCACCTGCTCAATCTGCTCACCAGCCTTGTTGGTGATTATGAGGGGAGCATGCTTGTGTTTGTTGTATGGGCTGGATTGTAGCATGGACTTGGTTTTCTTGTAATTTAGTAGCAGCTTTTGCCTACTGAACCAGTCCTCGAGTTTATTGAAAGAGTTCTGTAGTTCTTTTTGTAGGTCAACCTGAGAGATGCTGCTGCTCAGCAGCATGGCAGTGTCCGCATACAGAATAAGTTTGGTGTCACAGGCTGTGGGTAGGTCATTTACAAAGAGGCTGAAAAGCAGGGGCCCTAGAATTGATCCTAGAGGGACTCCTAGTAGTACATCTCTGGAGCTGCCTAACGTCTACCGAATTTTGATGTGCTGGCTCCTGTGTGTTAGGTAGTCATTGAACCAATTCACGGCGTTTGGTGCCACACCCAATCTTTAGAGCTGGAGTACTAGTAGAAGGTGGTTAACAGTGTCGAAGGCTTTGGTGAGGTCAATGAAGATGGACCCCACCAATTTGCCTTCATCCAGTGCCTTGTGTGCATAATCAGTGTATTACAGCAGTGCCATGGTGGTACTGTGTTTTTGCCTGAAGCCATGTTGGTTTGGACAGAGTAGATTGTACTTATTGAGGTATTCTGTGAGTTGACTTGCCACGATTTTTTCCAAAGCTTTGGATAGTGGGGAAGAGGATAGATATTGACCTGTAGTTTGACACCAGCACCTTGTCACCAGTTTTATGCACTGGAGTTACCAGGGCTTGCTTCCATACCTCTGGAAATTGAGCTAGGGCCAAGGATTTATTAAATAGCATTGTTATGGGCATGATAAGAACATCAAGGGTGAGAGATAGTAACTTCATGTCTAGCCCGTCACTCCCCAATCTGGTTTTGCCTAGAACTTTCCTGACCATTGTAAAGGCCTCCTTCACTGTCACCTTCTTAAAGTAGAAGGCTAGGTGGTTAGTTATGAGCAGGTTGGTGCAACCTTGGTCCTCCACAGGCAGAAGGTAGTCTGGGGGCAGCACTGAGGACAGGTCTGTAAAGGCCTGGTTAACGGCATCAGCAATGGCTAGCAGATCTGAGGAGGATGAGTTATTAATGTTGAGCATCTTAGGGTGCTGCTTTTGATCTTTACCAAGGATGTTCTTGATGTTGTCCCAAAACCTCTTTCCATCTCCCCATGTGTTGTTAAGCTGGGTCTTATGGAAATTGGCTTTTGCGAGCCTGATAAGTTTGGTGCATCAATTTCTAGCCATTTTGTAGCACTGTAGGTCATGCTTGCTGCCTGAGTTTAAGGCTTTTTCCCAGAGGCAGTCCCTCTCCTTTAGGAAGGAGTGGAGCTTGCCATCAATCCAGCCATTAACCTTCCCCCGAATTTTCCGTTTTGTGCGTGGCACATAGATATCACAGATGGAATTGAAGCCTTCAGTGAAAAAACTAAGGGCCTGGTCCAGCATAGGTGCCTTGTTGATAGGGGACCAGTTGTAGTCAGACAGGGCCAATCTGAGGGATCCAGGTTTGCCTTTCTGCAGAACCCTGCTCTCGATGAGGCGGGGTGGGCTTTTGGCAAGTTTAGTGATCCATATAAAGGAGATTGGGGAATGGTCACTCAGCATATCTGGGAGAACCCTGAGTTTGGAGAATCGAGTCGGTGAGCTAGCTAAGACCCAGTCAATGAGGGTGGTGGTACAGTACCAACCTTGTAGTTCTGCCTGGTGGGGTGAGTTATGAGTTGGGTGAGATTGTGGGAGGTGATTAGGTCTCTTGAGGGTGTTGCTTCCTTACATAACCAGTTAATATTAAAGTCACTGGTCAAGATGAGTTCTGAGCCATTTCTGAGTATGCTAATTTCTTTCATAACAAAAGGAAGGCCTTCCTTGGCTATCTTGGGGGGCAAGTAGGTTGCGGCGATGGTAAGGGTCTTGCCTTTTAGGCCGACTTGTATTTTTACCACTAGTAGCTCATAATCCTCCACAACTTTGGAGATAGGGAGGACGGAGCAACTCAGTGAGTTTCTGGCATATAGGAGGCAGCCGCCACCTTTCCTGCCTATTCTATCAAGTCGAAATGCTTGGAATCCTTTGATGGCCACCTCACCATCTTAGATCCTACCCAACAGCCAGGTTTCAGTTAGGCAGAGTATGTCAGGGGCATGAATGATCATCCAAGCCTGGAGCTGGTCTAATTTTGCAATTAGGCTGCAGATGTTTAGTGATGCTATCTTTTGGCCATTCACTGTATGGACCTCCTCCGCTCCTCAGGGTTGTTGGTCCAGGGTTTAGGTGAACATTGCCAGAGAGTAGCATTAGCAGAAAGATAACCTTTCTGGCAGATAGGGTGATGTTTATCTTCCCTTGTGTCTTCCGTCACAAAACATCAAGTGGTGGGAGCGCGGGGCCCTCCCACCACATTCCATTCACTATTTCTACTGCAGATTCTCAAAAATAAGGGAAATTAGAGACAAAAAACTCTGTTTAATGCATCAGTTAGGGTTGTTCTGCAGTTGCAAAAGCAAGGAAATTCGATGTTAGGGTTGAAACCCCCCTTGCACCCACCCCCATCCTGCCCCCCAACCAGCATTGGGGCATGCGTTGGGGTCATCAGTCCTAACTCTCACCTATTCTCCTATAGTTCACCACCTCAGCTTTTTACACATGTGATGGGGTGAGGTAAGACTGATGACCCCAACGCACACCACCTACCCGGCTGAGGGTGCAGGGTGGGGTGGGTGTGAGGGGGTTCAACAACATCGAATTTCCTTGCTTTTGTTGCTGCAGAACAACCCTAACTGATGCATTAAACAGAGTTTTTGTCTCTTATATATATATATATATATATATATAGACATAAACACATATAAATATAATACTATAGTTGGGGTTGAATACCCCATTTAAGGTTAAATCTGAAATTTGGCAACTTAATAACTTTGCCACCAAATGACGGATTTGCCTGAAATTTGGAATGCATGGTCTGGTAACATAGATCTCTCAATTTGGCAAGTTGCGTTATGATCAGATGTATGGCTGCGGGGCTACAGAGCACCAAAAAACTCATAAATTAAATTTTTTTGCATGTTACTTAGCTCGCATCTACAGGTCACACGATTTGTGCAATCAGTCCAAAAACTTCAGGGAACATGCAGCCAGGATCCCTGATGTGCCTTTTGAAGATTTCATGAACAAATATTAAATGGTTCAAAAGTATTAAAAAAAACTGAATCCCATTATAGTCTATGGGAAAAGTTAAAATATGCAACAGTGTCAGAAATGCCATTTTTACTGTCGCAAATTACCCTTTTACTTTCATAAATCAGCCATCTTTTTCAGTTGGTGGTCAGAAAAATGCTTGGCATTTAAATTTGGGAACCTGTAGGGATGCAATTCTTGTTGTGTTCACTTAGTCGGGTCCTGAGGATGCTAGCTATGTCTTTGTTTGGAGTAAAACACCCCAGAAATATGTTTTTCAAATTTTTTTAAAAAGTAGTGTTGCAAAGTACTTTCACAATTGAGAAACTTTCATGATTTTTTTTGCAAAAGTGTCGTTATGTGAGAAAGTAATTTGTGAAAGTATGCCCAAAACAATAGGAAATCTTTGCCACTCTGCTGCAAAACAAGAATTTGGTCTCTTGGGCTTCAATTTTCAGGAAAAACAGCCAACATCCCACAGATGTGCCTTTTGGTGGTTTGGTGCCAAAATATAACAGGGCTGTACGGTTACGCCACTCCAAAGTTGATGATTTTTCCCATAGGATAGCATTACAGCATTCATCTCGCCATTTCAGGTCCTGTATCTCAAAAACGGTGTGAGATATGGACTTTTCATTGCAAAAATGCTTAGTCCCCCACTGGGGGGCTAAGTACAAAACTAGCCTTGAAAGTCATTAATAATATGAGATTTAAATTTTTTTTCTGCATCGTACGGTTCCTGAGATAAAAGCAATTTAGTATTCAAAGTGCTCATTTTCTGGTCCAAGGGCCATTATGGCCACATTCTTTGTATTCACTGTGCTTCTGAATGCATTTTTTGGGGACAAACAGCATGTACGTTTGCATTACTGTTACCATTAGCATTTGTGTTTACGTTTCCACTTGCATTCCCATTACTGTTTGCATTAATGTTTCCATTTGCATCACCGTGTGCGTTACCATTTGCATTTGTGCTTGCATTTGCATTAGTGTTTGCATTACTGTTTCCTTTTGCGTCAACGTTGGCATTACTGTTTGTTTTTGCATTACCGTTACCGCTTGACTAGTTTCCAATACCGTTCTCGTTAGTGTTTCCATTTGCGTCACCGTGTGCGTTACCATTTGCATGTGCGTTTCCACTTACATTTGCGTTTCCATTTGTGATACTGTTTCCTTTGTTGTCACCGTTACTGTGTGCATTTTCGTTACCATTACCATTTGCATTTTCGTTACTGTTTGTGTTACCATTTGCGTTTGCATTTCCATTATGTTAGTGTTTGCACTTGCATTTCTGTTGTCTCTTGCATTACTGTTTCCTTGTGTGTCACCATGGCCATTACCATTTGCATTTGCATTTGTGTTTCTGTTTGCGTTACCGTTACCATTTGAATTTTCATTACCATTTGCATTACCATTTCTGTTTGCATTTACGTTTCCACATACCATTCACTATTTATAGTGCACATTCTCAAAAAGAAGGGAAATTCATGGCAAAACTTTCTGTTTAACACATCAGTTAGGGTTTTTCGACAGTGACAAAAGTGAGGAAATTCAATGTTAGGGTTACCACCTCTTGCACCCCACACCCACCCCTCACCCACCAACAGGCATCGGGGTGTACATTGCAGTTGTCGGGCCTAACTCTCACCCCATTCTCCTATTCTGCACCACCTCAGCTTATTTACAGATGGAATGGGGTGACAGATAGGGCCAATGACCCCAATGCCTGTTGGTGGGGGCGGGTGGGGAGGTGCAAGGGGTGGTAACCCTAACACCGAATTCCTCACTTTTTTTGCTGAAGAACAACCCTAACTGATACATTAAACTGAGTTTTTTGCCATATATATATATATATGTGTGTGTGTGTGTGTAGATAGTGTAAGTGTGTGTGTGTGTCTGTCTGTCTCAAAGGATACCCTGGAAAAATGTAGGGCCCAATCTTAGAAAGACTTGCGGTCACCACAAGGGACATGCAGCATAGATTTTGATGCACATGGCAACTTCCATCAACTCTGTGCTGCAGTGCAGTTTTTGAAAGAGGCTTGTTGCAACCCCTCTGCTGCAAGTTCACAAGTCCCTTGCGGTTATGCACAGTTGTGCCAGCTCCCTCCAGCATACTTTAGCATTCATGGGGGAGCCTGTTAATGGGGCTTGCACCCCTACTTTGGTGCAGGCTGTCATAAAATGCCAGCACTGTCATGACTTGCATCCAAGATTCTAAAATATAGCACAAGTTACATCACACCCCTGGATGCAGGTGCAGAAAACTTTGTGGGGATTCAGTGCTTGATCGCAAGCTCTGCATCCCCATTTGAAAATTGGACCCATAGTTTTACAATGTAAAAAATTTGAACCACACAGAAAGTGAGATTATTTGGCCATCGACATTAAATATTGTTCAAAATGATTAAAATCATAAACCCATTATAAATAAGATATGTACAGAATCTAAACTGGACTAGATAGATAGATAGATAGCTAGATAGATACTTTATTTTTATTATAGTGTCCCATTTCAGGGACTCGGAGCACTTCACATAATAAATTAAAAACTCAGTATAAACACACACTAATAATCCAACACCATAAACAAATCCAGATGGAAATAACAGCAATCAGCAATAAGCTCTAAATCTATCATTGTACTTTAAAATATGTCACTATAATAAATATATTTATAAATAAATGCCTGGTTAAATAAAAAGGTCTTTAAACCCTTTTTAAAGTTTTCCACTGAGGGTGCCTCCCAAAATTGGTTAGGCAGTGAGTTCCACAGGGTAGGCATGGCAACAAAGAATGCATGTTCACTCGAATGCTGCAGCCTAACCCTGAGAACCCTAAGGAGGCAACCCTCAGTGGAATGGAGGGCCCAGAATGGACGATGGGGGATGAGGAGATCTTGCAAGTAGACTGGTCCCCTTTCATGTAGGGCCTTATAGGTCAGTGATCCAACCTTAAAGACAATCCTCCACCTAATTGGCAGTCAGTGCAGTTCACGGAGGACAGGCATAATATGATCACATTTTCTTATGCCTGTCAGTAAACTTGCCACCATGTTCTGCACCAGCTGTAGCCAGCGGAGATTGCCTCTAGATAGCCCTAGATACAGGGCATTGCAGTAATCCAGCCTGGATGTGATGAAAGCATGTACTAGTGTGGCCAGGTCCTGAGATGATATAAGGTCTTGGATCTGAACAATATTCCTCAGATGGTGAAATCCACTTTTTACAATGACGGACACCCGAGCAGCCAACTTCAAGCCATTGTCAAGGACAATGCCCACATCCTTCACCCATTAGGAGTGGGTCAATGGGACCCCTCCCAGTACAAGACCAGTGGGTCTCCCAAATCCCCCCCCACCATGACGACATGGATCCACCACCAACAACTGAGTCTTGTCAGGGTCGAGTCGTAACCAGTTGTGATTCATCCAAGTCTGGATCTCTTCCAGGCAATTGTTAAATACGGAGGCCAATATCTGGTTACCTGGTGAACAGGAAAAGAATAGCTGGGTATAATCAGCATAGCAATGAAAACCCAGCCTGTACTACCTGATAATGTCTCCCAATGGCAGCATGTACACCGTGAACAACAAGGGAGACAAGACTGATCCCTGTGGAACTCCACAGAGCAGAGGCTTTGGATTATATGACTTTTCCAAATTTTGGATGATTTGTATACTGTTCCAATTTCCTCTATGTGCATTTATATTTGCCTCTTCCTGTTGTCTCTCTTCCCTTATTAACCATCCCCCCTTGGGTCACACCTGGAAATGAGTCCTGGCTCAGTGCGCCTTTCCTAGTCAACAAATGTTAAATAAAAAAAAGGTTAAATTAAGGAACACTCTAAATTTAGGATGTGGTTTTTCAGTTCGGTTATCATATGCAAACACAGTGTAAAATAAGTAAAAGCAGGCCCTCACTAAAAATGTGATCCTGTATCTCAGATGGGCTATCCAACTAAATGTTGCCTAAAAATGGTTAAAAACAGGACCCTATTGCAAACAAGACATTGCATCATAGCTCGGCTATTCAGGTTACATGGTTAAAAATAATGAAAGCGGGACCCTGCTGGAATTAAATATTGCATCTCTGGCTGTCCTGGGTAAACGATGTGCAACAATAAGTAAAATTACAGCCCCTATGAAACCAAGATCTGGCATGTCAGTGGTTTATTCTGATGTCTTTCTATGTTGGGCATTGAACTCACAGCAGTTTTTACTATGAACACACACTCTTATTCATTTAGATGGTTGCCAGCCAAGGTGGTGAGAAGAGTGTCTGTGCTGGTTGCCATCCCTTTGCAATATCCTTTTCTGTTTACGATTGGGTCAGTCAGGGTGGCATGGTGGGGAGTGGAAGTGTGGATGGGTGCTGTAGTGGGTGGGTGGGTGGGTGTGGGAGATGAGGTATCTCTAATTTTGGCATACAGACTGGGCAGGAGGAAGTAGTTTGGGAATAGAAATGGGGTTGACTGCAACTGAGTCAGGGAATAGTTCTGCTTTCTGACATGGTGGTGGGAGGGTGTGTGGGTGCTGCTGCAGAAGGTGAAGGAAGGGGGCTGGAATTTAAAACTGGGTAGGGTTTGGGGAGGAGGATGATGACAGGATATGCTAAAAGTGTGTGGAGAAGGGAGACTTTTTTTATTAAAAATAGTGAAAGAAATTGTTCTAAGTGATACTTCACTTGCAAAGTGTGACTTGATGGAGTATTTGCAAGGAGAAATACTGCATGATGTGGCACTTTGTGGGTGAAGTGCTACTTTGCATATTCATCCCTTATCAAAGCTAGCACTTTGCTACTATATGTGGTGTGCTATGCAAATGTCTGCATGAAGTAGTTGCACTTTGTGTAGTGTTCCATGTGGCAAAGTTAATATAGTTTATATGGACCTACTTCCCTCCCCATATTCCCCGGTATTCAAGTGGTACCACCATCCAAGTATTCCCTTGTAGTCTTGTAGCTACCCACACCCCATACCATGTTCTGAGGTCATGGCTGGCATTTACCCTACTATCACTTCCACTGCTGTTTGCTGTTTAACTCATGCAAGTGCATTCAACATTCATGTACAATTAACTGTATTGATACTGCATTTGCATGAGTACAATATAGATACAGTGAACTGCATGTGAAAATTGAATGTACATGCATGAGCTAGACGGTGGCTAGAACCAGGGGTATAGGACAGTATGTGTTGGATGCTGTCTCAGGGCCAGGGTATTGTACTGATGGTGGGAGGAGCAATGCTAAAAACAAGTGCTACGCCAATGCAATCCTCAGCAGTGGCAAGAAAAACAGCTGCCCCTTCCCTCTCCTTATGGCAGTAGTGTTCAGTATCAGATGAGGGTCCAGGTGAAGAGGCCAATCTCTTGCTGTGGCAATGAATAAGGGAGGGGAAATGATTGGGTTAAAGAGGCAAGAAAGTTCACCATGTTTGAAACAACACATTTCTAACACTAACATGTGGTATTAATGTATCATGGTGACCATCCATGCAGGAAATAGCATGATTTTAAACTCATACATTTGGACTGCCTAAAAATGCATTAATGCAATTTCTGAAACAAGCTTTTCCTATGTAGATTTAGCTGTCCCAACCTCCTCACCCTTCTCCACCAAAATACTAATCTTGGGCAAATAAAAAAAAATATCAACTTGTTTTCACAACCGCTGAAGGTAAAAGTAACAGATCAATTACACTTTTCACCCTTTCATCTATTTCCTACCATCATTCATCTGCATTTTCTTCCCTCTCAGTCGTCCCGACCATCACTGGAACAATTAAATACACAATTTATCATGCATCTTCTTGTACCAGCAACCTCAATGTAAGGTGTACACGAAACCCCACTTGCAAGCTATTTGTTACTATACCCTCATGGCAACATGAATGTTCCCTTGACTCAGAGGGCCTTGAGAGAGCCCTAGTGGAAGCTGATATCCACACACAATACTAAAAAACACCATACATAAAGATTAGCAAACATAATAACACACACACACGACCAGCTATGTTGACACCAAGCAAATCTTGTTTTTATTTTACGGACTGCTGGTGATGCAAGGTGCAAAATCCGTCTTTTTAAGTTTGTTCATATGTGTGAGCCAGACAGGTTCCAGACAGTCGATCATGTGAACAGTGAGGGAGAGTGATGTAGTGGGTTGCTGTGAAATTTTACTGAGAGTACATTTGGCCTCCTGACTTAATGTCTTTGAGTGGGATTAGTCAGGGACCTGGGGCATGGTCTTGCTCATCTTCACTTCCATTACATTATGCCATGCATGCTCACTTAATCTTTGAAATACACATTATTGTAGTGTGTCATCATAGTTTGCAACATTATGCTGTGTCATGCTACTACATCATTTTCACAGTGTCCTGTGTCATACTGTGTAGAAAAGATGTAAAAAAATAAGGAGAAAGATATGCAAGGGGACATAAAGGTGTAGCTAAAGGTTCCACTGTGCCAGTTCCAAGTACAGTTTCTGTAACTGGTGGTGGAGATTGTCATGGTGGGACTGGGAGTAATAGTGCTATGAGGACTAAGGATGGGCATGTGACACTACAGCAAGGAAAAAACCCATGATCAGTAGTTCACAAAAGTCCACTGGTTCCCCTCCCATCCTTCAATTACCCTTTCCAGGTCTCACAGTGCATCTGACACCATACTGAGAAATCCAAAGGCACAGTGATTTCCTTCTCCTTCAAGTGCCACCAGTTCCATTTCACCGACATGAGAACAAGTAAGCATTAAGCCATGACAAAGGATGATTCTACTGTGGAATTAATGCATGATTGGGGGGGGGGTTGGGGCATGAGGCTGAGAGCCTCCAACCACCCAGGCGTGGATTAGTTCCACAGTAGAACCATCCATTGGATTGGTTTAATGTGCTTGCAACATGAAAAGTGCTGTTATTTGAATATTACTTAGTAATGACATATGTAGAAATAAATCACAGACACTGACTGCATTTGAAATGCTTTTAAATTTTCATTTTAACGTCTGATTGTAAAGGTACAAATATTGCAACATATATCGTTGATGTGCTCTTCTATTATTTGATCACATTCCCTTTTAACAGTACTGCCTTTTCATTTTTATATATGTTTTCAAAAATTTTACCAGACTCACAGGACGTTTTCTGCGTTGCTCGAGGAATGGTGCTGAAGCTTTCTTGCAAGTGTTCTAATGTATTCTGGGAATGGGAATGTCAGCACAATTTGCATATAGTCTGGACTGAACTGGTGTTGGCAGTAAACAGTAGAGCACTGCAGCATTGTTGAACTTACTGTGGTATATGTTATTTTAACACAAAAAAATTTCTAAAGTTACTGCGTTAAAGGATTGGAACGGCTGCTTTATGGAACATTAGCAAAGCAGCACAAATACAATGAATTACATTCAGATTAAGGTATGCTTTTATCAGAAACAATAATACACAGAAAAACTGATTAAATCAACAATTTCTATGATTTTTACTGAAAATATTTTAAAAGCTATGCTTTTAATGGGAAAAACAGTGTCCCGAAACAGTTACAGTGCAACTCTCCAAGGTGAATTTCACTCTCTGAATGGCAATCCATTCGGCAAGTGGGTGGGAAAGACTACTGCTATACATATTTTGGTGGCTGGCAACAGTACTACAAGAGCAAACATGAATTACTTGAGAATTAATGCATGATAGCCTGCCCTCTCTTGACCAATAGTAGTGCTCCATTTACAACTTTAGCCATGTTACAAGCTAGAAGTTGTTCACTTATACTTTAAAAACCAAGCACTTCTCCTGTCTGTCTTACAAGGACATCATGAGAACAGCAGCCTCTGCATTGGCAGAGCCAGTTTCTGAACTGCCCCACATGATCTCCCAATATCATGCAACAGCACCACATACACTGTACTTCTCACTTATCTACTATGCATGAGGATGGTGATACAAAATCTAGCTCTTGCATGGACGCTTTTGCAATTTTGTCAGCAGAGGAAGAAGTACAGTTATTGACGGGAGAAGGGCAAAGGGTATACTGATATCACAATTTTACAAAATGAAGTGAAGAACATCAAAGTGGCTTTTAAGGGAGAGTGCAGATAAACAGGAGGATATTGAAGTGGAGCTGTCAGAGGGCAGGGGACAGAATCAGAAGTCAAGAAGGCAGAGGAGAGGGAAGCCCAAGAGGAGTAGGGGAAGGGTTAGAGTGAAGCAAGAGGAAATTAGGAAAAGCAGGGATATGAAGCACGAGATGAGGAGGGGTATACAAAATGCACATGTATGAAAGGAGGATGGTGAATGAGTGGAGTTTGAAAGTGTGACGTCAAGTTAAACCACTGACTAGTGACCTTGAGTGTGATACCAAGAATTGGAGGCCATCAAGTGAGAAAATAAAAAATTGGGAGAAAAAAATAAAATTGCCATGTAAAAGGATGACATGGCTCCAGCCCACTGATGCAGCAGTAATGCTACTGCTTATGACGTCCATGACCGGGATTCGGAAACAAGCCCAAGTCATCAGGTGTTTGCCAGCTGAAGAAGGATTGACCATCACAGAGAATACTCTCCTCCTCCTCTAGGGAGGGAGGGAGAGATGTAGCTTCTTCTGTGCACCTGGAGTCAGCTGTTCCAACTGGGTACTCGGTAATACATCACCCAAGGTTGGATCGGGGTCGCTATTTGTTTTAAATCGGAATTGGACCTTATGGAGATTCCAGTGGTGTCCCCTAGATCCTTTGAGTGTATCATGGGAGCAGGTGTGGGCTGCAGACTTCTGCTCATTTACCGTCCACCCAGGAACGAGAAAGTTTTTCTGCAAGAAGTCACGGACTTCATTGTCGACCTGGTGCTGGAGCCCTCCAGGTGGTTGGTCCTGGGGGACTTCAATGCCTGGGTCGACGATGAACTCTCACATTTTGGTCAAGACCTTCTTCAACGAATGAGTTCATTGGGCTTCACACAGGTGGTTACCGCTGCTACCCATATTCAAGGCCACTCTTTGGATCTAGTGTTCACCCTGGGGATGGAAATCACGGGACTGGTGGTGGAACCAGTTGAGTGGTCTGACCATCACTCCATAAGGTTCAATTTCACGGCCCCCCTTATGAGACCCACCTCTTTGGAGGTGGTCCAGTATTGCCCTTTGAGGGGAGTTACCCCTGAGGGTCTGATAGTGGTACTGGACCTATCGAGTTGGCCTATGGAGTGCATGGAACCAGATGCCTTAGTAGTGCACTATAATAATATGGTGCTGAGGGCACTGGATTCCATTGCACCTGTCCGTGTTTGCCCTCTCTCCCTCCACCCTCAGTCCCCTTGGTTTGATGGGACATTGAGGGAGCTGAGGAGAGCGGGGCGAGGATTGGAGCGTTGTTGGTGGAAATCTGGCCTGGAGGGTGACAGACTTGCATTGATGGCCCATTATGTGGACTACCTATCAGTAATCTCCCACAAGAAGGCAGAGTTCCTGTCCAGGGAGATAACTGCCTCAAGAAACCAACCTGTTCAGCTCTTCCAGACCGTTGACAGACTGTGCAATCCAGCCTGTCTGCGGGGTCGGAGAGCTTTTTCACAAATACAGTGTAATGAGTTTGCTCAGTTCTTTGAGGATAAGGTGTCATCAATCAGGTCGGAGATCCGCAGCATTCATTCATATGAACATTGCAGTGACCAATGCTGGGTTACAGGCCCTCGGTCTACCTGGATAGCTTTTGACCAGCCAGTAATCATGGATATCATGAAGATTGTCCAGGGCTTACGACCGACTTGCTGTAGCTTGGATTCTGGTCCTATGCACCTCCTTGTGGGGTGCATGGATGTGATCGGACCAGTCCTTGCGAGGATAGTCTTAAGTTCTTTGGATCAAGGGGTGTTCCCAGAGTCTTTGAAGGAGGCTATCGTGACACGCCTTTTGAAGAAACCTTTCCTTGACCCTGCCTGCCTGACTAACTACAGACCGATCTCTAACCTGCCCTTTTTGGGCA
Source organism: Neoceratodus forsteri (assembly GCA_016271365.2). Taxonomy (NCBI): domain Eukaryota; kingdom Metazoa; phylum Chordata; order Ceratodontiformes; family Ceratodontidae; genus Neoceratodus; species Neoceratodus forsteri. The sequence continues at coordinate 238,379,879 of CM057459.1, read as the reverse complement.
AGGTTATTGAGAAAGTAGTCGCGTTGCAGCTCAATGACTTTCTTACCACCCATGAAGTCTATGATCCTCTCCAGTCCGGTTTCAGGAAGAGGCACAGTATTGAGACGGCATTAGTTTGGGTACTTAATGATCTCCTAATAGTGAGAGATCAGAAGAGCCATTCAATCTTGATTCTCCTTGATCTCTCTGCAGCGTTTGACACTGTGGACCATGGGACATTGCTGGATCACCTGCGGCTACTCTGCAGACTGTCAGGGACAGTCCTCAGATGGTTCCACTCTTTCCTCACAGGCAGAAGCCAAAGGGTAGTTTCAGGGATTTCCTCTTCCATTCCCTTTGCTCTGTCCTGCGAGGTGCCGCAAGGCTCTGTGCTTCTCCCATGTTGTTCACGGTGTATATGCTGCCGTTGGGAGACATTATAAGGTGTTATGGGCTGAGTTTTCACTGCTATGCAGATGATACTCAGCTCTATATGTCCTTTGTACCCAAACAAAATGATGCAGTGTCAGTTTTTAACAACTTCCTCGCTGAGATTCAGGACTGGATGAGTGCAAACTGGTTGAAGTTAAATCTGGATAAGACTGAGGTGTTGGTTGTGGACCTGGGTCATTATGTAGAGAAGTTGACTCCTGGGGTCCCCTCTGGTCTTTTATTAGGGGATACCCAGTTGAGACCTTCTGAACAGGTGTGAAATCTGGGTGTAATCTTCGACAGTGTGCTGACACTGAAGATACAGGTATTGGCCACTGTCAAGTCATCCTTTTACCATCCTAGGAATATCACCCAGATAAAACACCTTGTTCCACATGATTACCTTCCTGTGTTGGTCCACGCTTTTGTTTCTTCTCACCTTGATTACTGTAATGCTCTGTATCTAGGGTTGCCAGGGGTGGATCTCCATTGCCTGCAGCTGGTGCAGAATGCAGCAGCCATGTTGTTGACTGGGTTATCAAGAACTTGCCATATCACACCTGTGCTGCATGAACTGTACTGGCTGCCAGTGTGGTGGAGAATCACCTTCAAGGTCACATTGCTGACCTATAAGACCCTACACGGTCAGGGACTGGGCTATCTGCAAGATCTCCTTTGTCCCTACTGCCCTCTCCGCCCACTCTGCTCCACTGGCGAGGGATTGCTATGATTCCCAGGGTTCATCTTCAATCATCTGGGGCAAGGCCTTTTTCTTTTATGGCCCTAACTCTGTGGAATTCTCTACCTCATCAGATTAGAGAGTGCCTGTCCATGGCATCATTTAAGAGGTCTCTGAAAAGCCACTTATTTGCACTAGCATTTGGATAGGTTATTTTATGGTCATTTTATTGTTTTATGTTATTATTTAATATAGTTAATGTTTTATTCTTGTTACGTATCAGCGCTTTGATTTATTGAAAAGCACTTTACAAATAAAATTTTGATTGATTGATAGGTGACCACAGGTGGTGGTGCAAGCAGAGCTGAGGGTTAAGGGTTACAGATGCAGATGGAGCCTGATGCATGATGCACACTTTTATGCATGCATATCAACTGGCTTCAAACAGTCAGCATCTCAGGGGGAGAAAGAGAAGATCAGTGACATACCCAGCCACAGCAGACTGATGCCCCCACTCCCAGCTCTGCCGAACTTTGAACCTGCCTCTGGACAAAGAATGGACCTCTGACTGGTATGGCCCATCCCACTGACCCTGTCCTGGTGAGTAAGACAAAGAAGAACAAGTAGGCATGGGGTAAGTCTGGGAAAAGGCAGGTGATGCAACTGGGGATGATGTATGGCCAATGATGGCAGACTGGTAAATGGGGGAAAAGCAGACTGTAAAAGAAAGATGAAAAATTTAAAAAAAATGTTAAAAGGTGAAGTGCAAGAAATGTTTCTAAGTCAGGAAAATCTAAAGGCAAGACCCAGTCCTCAGATCAGCCCCACAGTACTGCACAGTATCAACTGCTGCTGCTTATGCCCATCTCTGGCATCTTTCCATAATGCCCCAAAACAATCCTCTTGCAGTTTCTACCCAGTTCCTACTGAAGTACACCCCCAGGCTATCATCACTAAAAAGTCTAAGACAGCCTCTGTAGTGTGAGAGTATTTTGTGAACATGGCATCCTCCTTACAGCAAAGCCCGTTCCTCTTTCAGGACAGAGTAAGACATACTGTAGGTCCAGTGAGAGCAGTCTGGTAAGATTTGTAAAAGAGGATTAATTCAAATAACCATCCACCATGTCAGCATCCAGCTGATGCATCCCCAAAAACCAGAACTGCTTCAGAAGGAATACAGCCACCCCCAGCTAGAACCAGGCCCTGTAATTACACCACCAGCACTCACAGAGAATTAGTAACAAAACAAATTACATTGCCAGAGTCATTCCATTCCTGGATTAAACAGCGACATTATCACCCATATTCTACATGAATGACACAACCCATTGGTGACAGAATGCTCCTTGATCATTAGCCATTCTCCATGGTGGAAGACATTGGCTTTCGAAGATGCTTGAAGGAAGTCAAACCAAAATACAGTACGACCTTCTATCACGCATAATGTTTCCTCAGCATGTCATCCCCACTATGTATAAGTCAATATTAATTCAGATGTTGACACTTCTGAAGACGGCATGAGGGCCATATGCATTTCATTAGTGACATCTATAGAAGTATTGCAAACTAAAGTGTCCTGAGTCTCGCTGCCCTTATGCTTGCTTCAAAATCAAGCATCACCCCCTTTCCCACCCTGCAACTACTACCAAAACCTGCAGGAGATATATTAAAGAAGACAGCCTTACAGAAGTTCAGCAATATACTATTATACTATTATCCATCCATTCCTTTTATCTCATTGTAATCTCCCAAGCTGTGCCTAAAATTTGCCAAGTTCTTGTTTAATGTACTTGCATGGGCAACCAAAACTATGTAAATAAATAAATTGCTAAACCAGAGGGAGCCTCCTACTTAATTTAGTAGTAATGGAAGGATACCAAGATGAAGAAAACATCCTGTGATTTATCTGGTTAGTACTATCCATCTGAATGCACCCTCGCAATCTGAATGTGGGCACCTTTATGACGGAGAGTAGCAGTAACATCCTGAGGCAATGGATGATGGGAATTTCAGTTATGCACCTTGTTTTGCACACACACTGGACCAGATGATGAGCCATGTGCTGGACAAACATGCATAGTTCAAAGAAACACTTGACACTGTATGGGATATTATTAAATGTTACCATCATTCTACCAAATGCATGAGCTACTCTGTCACTACCAACAGAAGCAAAATGCTCCTCAACATTGGTTAATTAATGATATTTGTATATGGTGGAATTCATTCTTTTATAATGTGGACAGACACATGGAACAGAAAGCTGATAGTGTGGACTGTGGTGAATATCCATCCCAGTTGCAGTTGAGTGTTCTACAAAAACTAATTCTGTATCTGTGGTCATATGAACAGGCAACCGAAGATTTTAGCATATAATCAGAAATCCATAGCATGGTCTCCCCCATGTGGAGTCTACCTGAAAGCCACATGCACCTTTTTTCTCATCATCTGTAGCGACTCAATGAAGAAATGCAGGTGGTGGTATCAATGGCAGAACTTGTGGTGGTGGTGGTGGTGGTGGTGGTGGTGATGATCTTGATGACTGTGGTGCAGGAGGTGAGACCACTAGTTGATCTGAGTCCCTACAGCAGGAGCAGCAGCAGTAGGATGCAATACAAATTGGAGAAGTGGGAAATGTTTCTTACACAACTTGCTGACAGAAATGACAACATCAGATTAGAAATGTAGTTGCCATAGCAGTACTACAGGATTTTAGATATAAAACCATGTGCATTCCCGCTGGATGCAGTATATTGAACAGAAACTGTTGCATACTTTTATGCTAGAGCAAGCAAAACAGCTTGAAGAAACCAGCAAGAATGTGCACACACAGATTCCTGTTGTATTGCTTCTCCTCCACATCTGTTTTCTTGTGGTGCTGGTGCCAGTTGTGCATGCATTGAAGACTTTGATGCCTCAGTACATTTGGGAGCTTATGAATAATGGATGCCAGCACTGCTCATGCATTTTGTATGAAGACATAAGACAACTAAGACATGTCACCAGAGTGCATCATGCAGTTTTATCCAGGGATACTGATAAGGTACAGTTTGCTTAAATCTATCACACCAACGAGTTGCTTTAGCATTGTTTGTTAACAGGCGGCAATGCACTGGTTACCTTCATGGCATTTCTTTTCTACCCTTAAACAGCTCAAAGGAGAACTGGGCTAAAACAATTATTTTTCTCAATAATAATGGTTAAGTACTGGTTCCAATTCTTTTATTGCTCCATCCATACTGGCTTTTCAGTTACCTCAAGCTGGTGTTTCTGATTTGCACTCTGGCTGTAAGTACCATTTTAAAACTCTATGATGTAGTTTATGTCCCTCTCAGTTAAAGGGTTCTGTAGTAGAACACATATGTATTGTGGCAACAAAGTAAGAGCTTATTTGAATTTACAGTAGCTTTCACTTTTTTGCTTTTTCTAACTACATCTCATCTTTCCAAGCCCCCTTCTCCTTCTTTCCTTCTCCCTGTCCCCACACTGCATTTTTTTCATGTTCAGGTGTATAGTGATTATTTCCACTTTAGTCATTTGTTCGATCACAAGTGTATTCTTTAATGGTAGTTACTATATACTGGTTTTAAACTAGTCTGAAACATTGTTTGGATTGAATGTATCTTGGGCCACTCATTTCTCTTTTGCAGTCCATCTGAACCTGAGTAACACTGGAGCTAATTCAATGAATCATTATTGTTGCCTGAAATTTCTAAAGTCTCTGTATTTATTAAAGGAAATTTCCGATATAAGGTATTGGGCTTCATAGCCCAATACCTCATATCATCGTGCGCTCACTGCTACAAAAATTTTAATGTTTAAGTCAATAGTTTTAGCAGGGGTCGGGATCATAACTGGTGCCAAACCCATGGCCAGCCAATCCCTTCCAACTTCCCGATGAGCCTGCTCCACCCCAACACTCTCGGAATTTGTGACATGTGGCCAGGGAGAGTGCAGGGGTGAGCCCCATACAAGTCTATGGGGCTGTTTTAAATATCGGATTTTTGTAATTTTAAACACTCCTAGAGGAAAATTAAAGCAGTTGCTTAACTAGTAGGGACCCTACTAGTTAAGCAATTGCTTCAATTTTCCTCTAGGAGTGTTTAAAATTATTAAAATGCAGTATTTAAAACAGTCCCCATAGACTTGTATGGAGCTCACCCCGCACTCTCCCTGGCCACATGTCACAAATTCTGAGAGTGCGGGGAGGAGAGAGTTGGGGTGGAGCGAGCTCATCAGGAAGTTGAAAGGGATCAGCTGAAGTCACGTGATGCAGGGTGTCTGGTAGCTGCTTTTCTCCTGAGCTCCCGCCCACCACCCCATTTAATCGTTATTTTACTTGATTCAAAGCATCTATGCCAAAAATATCTTATCATTTAAAGTGCCTCTATCTGCCGAGATCGCTATCGGGCCAAGTTAACTGTCAAGAGACACGTTAAAACGCCGAGGGAGATGATGGAGTCAGAGATGAAACCAGCTGGAGTTAAGCACACTCCGCCTACAACTCCAGAGAAAAACGCCAAGAAAGCCAGGAGCACTAATTCAGGTCAGGCCACAAAGCAAGCGTCACCTGCTTCTCAAAGTAATTTACTTACGGAGGATCGTTTTCTCCAGGAGCTGCTCCCCTTCAAGGAAACACTTCAGGAGATTTCCAGTGAGATTAAAATAATAAGGAGTGATTTTACTGCACTTTCATGGAGGGTGGACGATACGGAGGCAAGAGCATCCTCTCTTGAAAGCTGGAGGGGTCGTGTTGACCCAGAAATAATTAAGCTGAGGCAACAAGTACAAAAACTTCAGCTGAAGACTGAAGATCTAGAGGGCAGGAGTAGAAGGAACAACATCTTGATCCTTGGTTTGCCTGAGTCGGAAGAAGGGGGAGACACCATACGTTTTGTGCAGCAACTACTCAATAAAATCATAGGCCCCTTCCCGCTTCAACAACAATACCACATCGAAAGGGCACACCACTCATTAAAGCCTAGACCTCTGCCTGATGCCCCCGGCCGATCATCATTAAGTTCCTCAGTTTTATCGAGAAGCAACATGTGCTGGCCAAAGTTAAGGAGTTGGAGTCAATTCAGTGGGATAGAAGCAAAATCCGAATCACCCAGGACCTCCCGTATGAGATCCGCCAAAAAAGATCAGCTTTCCACCCTATAGTAAAGAGACTGATTGCAGCTGGAATAAAGTTCAGGATGAACTACCCCGACAAGTTAAAAGTATCCCTGGATGGAGCCTGGCATGTTTATGACAGCCTGGACCAAGCATTACTTGAGCTCACGAAGAAGCTTCCGAATCTGTTTAAAGATGACTGAATTTTCTACCAATCTAACCCTGTAGAAAGCAGCTGTTCTGTTTTTTAAACTGTTTGTTGACAATCGGTTCGAATAGGATATCTCTTAGTTTTATTAGGAGATAGGGCCTACCTTTAGGTTTCCTCCGGGTTGGCTGTTCGGGCATGAAGGTGATGGTGGGGGAGGTAGTAGTCCTCGAGGCCTAAGAAGCCTGCTCGAATTCACGGAGCCTGAAGTCCCACCATCAGCTGGGGTAGAGGAACTTAGTAGGGAGGGGGTGGTTCCTGGAGGGCACATTTTGAGGTCGGACCTTTCGGTCCATCGGTGCGTCTTCTGCCGGAAACTTCCTGGTCGGGTGACCCTAATATGGCGGCGCAGGGGAGTTCGTTGGCAGATCCCAGTTTTTTAAATTCACGGTTAATGCACGAAATCTAAGGACTTCTGCCGTTGGGCTGCCGGAGCATCTCAGATGTCTGTGCAAGCAGGTTAAGACGGCCTGTGGGATTGGCGAGGTAAGAGTGTTAAGAGTTTACCCCAGATTGATAATTGAGTTGGGTTTAATGCCGTCAGAGTATTGCAGAGGCTGTATGTTGCAGCGTATGGATAATAATTGGTGGGGGGTGGGGGGCCTTGAGAGGAGTTAAGCACTAGGATTCTGTCTAGCGGTCCAATTGGGAGTTTAAGGTACCTAGGACCAAGTTAGGTAGAATGGTTAACTTACTTCCTCACTGTTTTAGGAGTAGGTTAGGAGTTTCCTCGTGGTTTAGTCATGCTTTTGGGTTCAAAGAGGTTTCGGTTACTAGTCAAGGTACCTTTAGGGGTTTCTGGTTCCATACTACAATTGGATGTTTCTTGGGTTTGGAATAATTTTGGGAAGTATTGTAAATAGTTTGGGGAGGCGGCGCGGGAGGGTCGGGTATCGTTAAAGGGAGGGTGGGAGGCCATGAACTCTAATGCTCAAGTCGTTTACCCTAACTTTTCCTTACTTTGGGATTCCAGTGTGGGATATGGTGTTATATTCATGTGGTTAGCTTTTCTTATGTGTTGTATACCGGGGGTTCACAGGGGTAGACATTGGGGGGGTGGGAGGAAGGTGCCACTATGCAGGGGTCCGGTTCATAATGCCAGGGGTGACTACTGTTTGTATTACTTTTGTATTTTGTTGTTCAATGGCTTTTGGGCATATTAAATGTGCTTCTTGGAATGTCAGGGGTATAAGAGAGGTATCCAAAAGAAGGCAGATTCTATTAAACTGTTCTCTTAGAGGAGTGGACATTTTATTTCTACAAGAAACCCACATCTTAATTTCTGAAGCTAAGTTATTAAAATGCCAAGGATTTTCCCAGGTTTTTACTGCTGAAGGATCTAAAAGCAGTAGGGTGTGCTATTATGATAAAGCATAATGTACCATTTGTTCTCGAGAAATGCATTCAAGATCCAGAAGGTAGATTTGTATTAGCTAAAGGGCTGCTTAACAACCAGGAGATGGTTTTAGGGCCATATATGGCCCAGTCGGAGGAGATCCTAATTTTCTTATGCAGTTATCAGTTAGATTATGTGAACTTCTTCCAACTGTATTCATCTTAGGTGGGGATTGGAATATTACCCTTTGCAGGTTCTAGACAGAACCTTCAAGCCCTGGGTCCCTACACTGCCCAATTGGCCCTTCAAGACTTTTGTAACTAGCTAGGTTTGAGTGACCCTTGGAGAATTTTGAATCCCTCAACATGAGTTACACAATTATTCACCAATACATAAGTCTTGGTCTAGACTAGATTATCTCTTGGTGAGCACTGCGCTTTTATTTGCTGATTCCCTGACTGGTATAGAACCGATTGTCATCTCGGACCATGCTTTGACATGGATAAAATTATCTCCCAACCCCCCCGGACAAAGGGATACCTCTTGGAAACTCAATGCGCAGCTTCTAAAGGATGAAAGTAATATCATTCATCTCAAAGCTACGATCTCGAGCTTTCTTGAAACTAACCAAGGTTCAGTTTCCAGAGAGGATTTAGTTTGGTGTGCGTTAAAATGTTTCCTCAGAGGAGAACTCATTAAAATAGCCACCAAAAGGAAAAGGTTGAGGGAGGAGAAAATTAATTTCTTGGCTAATAAGATTAAATTGGCTGAAAGGCCTCTCCTCCTCTAACTCTCGAGTAGATTTAGAAAAGCTATGCAAGCTTAGGAATGAATATGAAGACCTGATTAGAGACAAAGCGGAATATGTAATTTTAAAGTCTAAAGCGCGATGCCTTGACCAAGGAGAGAAACCCGGGAGGTTACTGGCTCTCAGATTAAGAGAGGTGGAAAGCTCCAGGTTAATCCCTGCTTTAAGGGCGAGTGATGGTTCAATTAAAACTACACCTAGGGAGATAGCGAAAGTCTTTGAAGACTTTTATACAGACTTATATAGTAGTAAGGCTTCCTCAACATCTGTGGCTGACACAGAAGCCTTTCTGGAAGGACTACCTCTTCCAAAACTGCACCCGCATCTAGGGGATCTACTTTCTTCTCCTATCACTCTGAAAGAGGTTGAGGAAGTCATTCAAAATTTACCCATGGATAAATCCCCTGGGCCTGATGGCCTTCCCCCAAACTTTTATAAAACATTCTGTAAGGAGATTGCCCCTGTTCTCCTTAGGTTGTTTAACTACATTCTTTCTTCCGAAACATTAGATCCCACCTTGCTGGAGGCTACCATTATTTTAATCCCTAAAATGGACAAACCCAATCTGGACCCAGCTAGCTATAGGCCAATTTCATTACTTAATTATGATATTAAAATCCTAACCAAAATTCTTTCCTTAAGGATCAAACAGGTTTGGCAGGTTTTATTGAGCCATGAACAGGTAGGCTTTGTCCAGGGGAGATCGGCTATGGACCATATACGCACGCTGGCCCACATTTTTCATGCAGCCCAGGAGTCCCAACTGCCGATGGCTTTAGTTGCCTTAGACGCGGAGAAGGCTTTCGATCGGGTTAGTTGGGAGTTCCTGTGGGCTACTCTAAACAAAATGGGCTTCCCAGATAAGTTTATTAGTTGGGTAAAAGCGGTATATAGGTTTCCTTCGGCGAGGGTCTATTGCAATGGGGTGTTCTCTTCTTGCTTTTTCCTGTACTCTGGTACACGTCAGGGATGTCCATTATCCCCTTACCTATTCAATCTGTATTTGGAACCCCTCTTGCTTCAAATTAAAAGCTCACCTAAGATTTCAGGTTCTGTTGTCTCTCAACGAGCTTTGACCCTGTCAGTCTTTGCAGATGACATTCTCTTACACCTTGCTAATCCTGAAATTTCCTTAGTGGAGGTTCTGCGGATAGTTAGTTTTTTTTTGGTAAAGCAGCTAACTACAGGCTGAACCTATCCAAATCGGTGATATTCCCACTCAATTCATTCCAACTCCAGCACAGTGTTTCCCAGTTTGGTATGAAATGGGCCTCGAACCATTTCAAGTATCTAGGCATTTATCTGGCCCGGGAGGAGGAGATGATTAAGAAACTCAATCTGGATGACTTGATGGACAGAATTCAAAAAGATCTTAACAGGTGGGATAATCTTCCCCTTGCTATAGGAGGGCGTGTCAATATCATTAAAATGAACATACTGCCACGCATTTTCTACCCCCTGAACCTTCTCAATATTTGGCTTCCTAAATCTTACTTTCAGAAAATTCATTCAATAATAAACAGATTTATTTGGGGTGCAAAACAACCTAGACGAGCTTTCATGAAGCTCTGTTTACCCAAGGACAAGGGAGGCCTCCGTCTGCCTAATTTCAAGTTTTATTATTGGGCCAGTCACCTAGCTAAACTGGGTAGGTGGATTAGAACTCCGAGTGAGGGCTATATACCCACATGGTTAGAGCTGGAGCTCAAACTAATGGAGGAACATAACATCTCCCACCATCATATCTTTTATTACAGTTCTTCCTCCCTACCGGAGACCCTCCGGGACTCAGTGATAGGGGTGTCTGTTAAAGTTTTAACCCAATATGGGGAACTGTTCTAAAATTTTGTTTACCAAGGATCTAGCCCAACCAATAGTCTTTAACCCGAACATTAGAATAGGTGGGCATATGATACCGTTAACCTGGCTTCCACAAATTCAAGATTGCTTGGTAGAGGACCTTTATTTCCAAGGATCCCTAGGCTCCTCTGATGACATACTTGCAAAATGGGGATTGCCGCCCCAAAGTATTTTCAAGATTTATCAATTAAGGCATCTGATTGGTAAAAACTTTGGACTGGTGAAATCACCCTCTCAAGTTAGGCCTTTCTTGGAGCAACTTAAAGCTTGTGTTAATAACTCCCATTGTGTAGTTAGACTATACAATTATTTACTAACTACAAAGTTTCCTGATCCTCTAGCTGGTTCCAAAACATGGGCCCCCTTATCTCAGATCCTTCCCTCTCCTGGACTCAAATTTGGAGTGATGTGTACAAATTCCTCACACTAGATAGGAATAGACTTACCCAATTCTATATTTTAAACAATATGTACTATACACCATTGAAAATGGTTAGATTTGGTAGCTCTATATCTGATAAATGTATTAGATGTGGCATAGAAGTGGGGAATCTACTGCACATATTCTGGTCGAGCGTCAAAGTTGCCCCACTATGGCACTCAATTCGTAATAGTTTAGACCCGATTCTGGGTCTGGAGGATCTATTCACAGTTGAAGTTTGTGTTTTGGGTCTGTACTCGAACATTAACTGTAAAGAAAGGAAATTTCACATGGCCATAATTTCGATGGCAGTTAAAAGGCTAGTACTTAGACACTGGCTAGACCAAGTAGTCCTCACCTATAGTGAATGGTTGGAAGAAGTCTCCATGTGTTTTAAGATGGAAAGATTAATAGCCAGCTCCAGGCAGACTATGTCAACCTTTCAGAAAAAGTGGGGCAAGTTGTATGCGCTGTATCTCCACTGAACCTTTGACTGAGATCTCCTGATGAACCTAGTTTGAGATGCCCTTGTGCGATTAAGCTCTTATCAATGGGTATATCTAATGGCATAACTCTTAGCTCCTCAGGTCTTACCTGGGGTGGGAGGTGGCACCTTCCTGGGGGGGGGAGGATGGGGGATCTTGGCACTTGTTCCTATCAATCTCTGTTGACAGATGTTGTTGAGTTTTGTATGGCTATAGTGTTGGTATTATGTACCTGATGTTTTCGTTATGTAAAATCAATAAAGCTTTAAATTTCAAAAAAAAAAAAAAAAGAAAGGGATCAGCTGGCTGTGGGTTCAGTGCCAGTTACAATTCTTTCCCCTATTAAAACTACTGACTTAAAAATTAACATTTTTGTAGCACAAGCTCATGCTGCTATAAGGTATTGGGCTATGATCTGGTATTGCATAGTGGTAATTTAGTACCCTTCATTTTAAATGTCACCCCCCATTGGTAATAGTGACCACTGTTCAATTAGTTTTCAGTTACAAATATCCGTTCCCTTAAAAAATAATTCCTCATTATTTTATCAGTATGATACTGGTGATATCTCCTCCATTACTAGAAGTTTAGATTACATTGACTAGCATTCTATCTGTAATTCTGTAAGCAGTGATGCATACTTTTCACTATTACATAAATAAATGATTTAAGGCACAAATACATTCCGACTAAGAATAAAAAATGACTTCAGGTTGATATCCACCCAAATGGATAAGTAAATCAATTAAAACATTATTAAAAAAGAAAAATAGAAGGTATGCGGTTTATCTTAAATCTCACTGTCCTTCTGACTGGAATTCATTTAAGAGTATTCTGACTAGATGCAAATGGTCTATTCGACAAGCCAAAAAGTCATGGTAATGTAAGTTAGCACTTAATGCAAAGAAGGATAATAATAAAATTTCTTTGCTTACATAAATTCTCTTAAAAGCCATCTTGTCCTGTAGGACCTATTTTGGTAGATGGTAGACAAATTACTATACCCTTGGAAATGGCTAATATTTTCAATTATAATTTCTGTAAAATATTTTCCAATGAACAAAGGGCAGATTCTTGCAGTAATCAAACTGGAGGTCGTAATGACATCTCTTTGGAAGATGTACATGTTAAATTAATATCCTTAAAAGGTAAGCTAAATGTATCCCCCTAACGATATTCCTGGGCACTTTTTGTACTTACTTGCCGACAGTTTGGCACTTCCTTTAAAACTACTGTTTGAAAACTGTATTAAGTTTAATTTTATCCCTGAGCTATGGAAAACTGCTTTTGTTGTCCCAGTTCACACAAAAGGGACTAAAAGTAATTGTGAAAATTATAGACCGATTAGTCTGACTGCCCCACATGGAAAATAATGGAAAGTTTAATTAAGGATATGATTTCTCCAATTTTAACTTCACTTGTCACAGAACAACATGATTTTAAGGAAGGCCGTATTGCCTGACAAATCTATTATGCTTTTATGAGGATGTGAGTTTGTAATTAGACAATAAATTAACATATGATGTTATATATGTCTATGTTAGTAAGGCTTTTGACTGATTTCCTTATTACAGAAACTTGTTTCTCTAAATATTATCCCTGTTGTTGTCAGATGGATACTAAATTGGTTGAATGGTAGGACCCAGTGGGTTTTGATTAATGGACATCTGACTTAGGTAAAGTTACTAGCAGAGTGCCCCAGGGGTCTGTCTTGAGACCCACTCTTTTTCAGATATTTATTTCAGATATATTACAAATAATTGCTTTTCTAATATCCTTAAATATGCTGATGACATTAAAATTGGCAGACTATGTTCTAGCCAGGAACAAATAGAGCAAATCCAAGCTGACTTAAATAATATTACTAAATGGATTAACCAGTGGGGTATGAAATTTAACCACGACAAATGCAAGTTTATGCAGTTTGGGGCATTTAATCCATGTCATTCATATATGCTAGATAATAAAGTGCTGAACACAACTGAGATTGAGAAAGATTTGGACGTGTTAATTACTGATGATTTTCGACCCGATTTTCAAATAAATTCCGTTATCTCAATGGCTAATAGGGTTATTTGGGCCATCTTAAGGAACTTTAAATCTAGGGACAAGAATGTCTTGTTGCCTCTGTATAGAGCTTATGCTCGGCCACATTTAGATTTCTCGTCTTCTTTATGGTCCCCCTTTAGGAAATATGATATACTGCATCTTGAGAAAGTCCAGAGGAATTTTACTAAAAAGATCAGTGATTTACATTATGATACTTACACATCTAGATGAACTAAATTAAATCTAATGACACTTTCAACAAGGAGATTAAGAGGAGATTTACTGCTTTTGTTTGATATTATGAATGATCCTTATTTGATTAACAGTCTAGGATTTTCATTTAAGGATGACATTTTTAATCTTAGAGGTCATCCACTCCAGTTGAAATGTAAGAGTTTTCATCTAATGCCCAGGAAATTTTTCTTTACCATCCACAGTATCAAACCTTGGAATTCCCTTCCTATAGAAATAATTTCTAGCTACATAGATACATAGATACATAGACAGTGTCAGCAGATAAGGGTCTATGGCCCACCCAGTCTGCCCATTTGAACTTGTAAGTTCAGTTTGTTTTCCTAGAAGTCTGTTGCACCTCACCCCTGACCTCCAGAATTCCTTTATGTCTATCCCATGCATTCTTAAATCCCGTGATTGTTTCAGCCCCCACCACTTCCTCTGGCAGGGTGTTCCACTTGTCCACCACCCGTTCTGTTAGAAATTCTTTCTCATGTTTCCTCTGAATCGTCCTCCTCAATTTCATCCCATGCTCTCTAGTTCTGGAACATCTTTTGCTTAAAAATAGTGTTTTCCTGCACCCTGTTCCTCCTGTAAGATACTTATATGTCTCTATCATATCCCTCTCTCCTCCTCTCCTCCAGGGTACATGTTCAGTTCCTTCAACCTGTCTTCATAGGACTTGTGATGCAATCCATGCACCATCTTTGTTGCCCTCCTCTGAACCTTCTCTACCCTGTCTATGTCCTTACGTAGGTATGGTCTCCAGAACTGTACACTGTACTCCAGGTGGGGCCTCACTAGTGTCTTGTATAGCGGAATTATGACCTCCCTTTTCCTGCTGGTAATGCCCCTGCCTATACATCCCAGCATCCTATTTGCTTTACCTTCTGCCTTGTCACACTGTTTCCCTACCTTGAGGTCATCAGAGATGATAACCCCAAGATCCCTTTCCTGCTTGGTGCATGCTATATCCTCACCCCCCAACTGATATATTGTGCCAGGGTTTTTGTGCCCCATATGCATTATCTTGCACTTCTTTGCATTGAATTTCAACTGTCAAACCCCTGACCATTCTTCAAGTTTCTGCAGGTCACTTCTCATTCTGTCTACACCCTCTGGTGTGTCTACTCTGTTACAGAGCTTTGTGTCATCAGCGAACAGTGAAATTCTGCTTTCTAGGTCCTGCACCATGTCACTAATGAAGATGTTGAATAGGACCGGCCCCAGCACTGATCCCTGTGGTACCCCACTGGTCACTCTTCCCTCTGTGGAGTGACAGCCATTTACCACCATCCTCTGTGTCCTGCCACCCAGCCAGTTACCTACCCACCACACTACTGTCCTGCCCACACCCATATTCCCCAGTTTGAATATTCTATGTGGCACAGTGTTAAAGGCCTTGCTGAAGTCCAGATAGGCCATGTCCACTGCCCTCCCTGATCCACCTCCCTAGTCACCCAGTCAAAATTCAATGAGGTTGGTCTGACATGACCTCCCCTGGTGAAACCATGCTGCCTTGGGTCCTGTAGTCCATTGACAACCAGATGTTCCACCAATCTCTCCTTCAGTAGTGCTTCCATGATCTTCCCACTACCGAGGTGGGGCTGACTGGTCTGTAGTTCCCTGCTTCTTCTTTGTTCCCACTTTTGTATAAGGGACTACATCTGCTGTCCTCCAGTCTTTGGTACCTCCTGTTTCCAGTGATCGGCTAAACAGGATAGCCAGAGGTTCAGCCACCACCTCTCTTAGTTCTTTAAGGACCCTGGGTGCACCCCATCAGCCCCATTGCTTTATCAACTCTTATTACTTCCAGTTCCTTCAGGAACCTTTCTCAATGTAAAGGGACTTGTGTCCATTTCTGCACCATTCTCACCCTTGTACTCCTTCAGACCCATTACCTCCTCTTCCTCAGTAAAGACTGAGCAGAAATACCTGTTCAGTATGTCAGCTTTACTGTTGTCATCCTCCACGCATCCCCATCCTCCCAGTCTCACTATCCCTCCCTTTGTCTTTCTTTTTCACTTATGTACCTGTAAAGGTTTTGTCCCTCTACCCACTGATTTTACAATGTGTTCTTCTGTCTGAGCTTTGGCTTCCCTTACTGACCTCCCTGCCTCCCTTTGCTTCTCCTGGTACTTCTCCTATCCTCTTCTGCCTGTGTCTTTTGTATTGCCTGAATGCAATCTTTTTGGCTTTCACTTTCTTTGCTACCTCTTTGGAAAACCATAATGGTCTCCTCTTCCTTTTCCTCTTGCTAACCTGCTTAATACATAATTCTGTTGTTCTTGTAATCCCCATTTTAAATACTCCCACTGTTCCTCAACCCCTGATTCCTGTCCCATTCCCTTAATGCCTCTTTCAAGTATCTCCCATTTTCCCAAAGTCTGCCCCTTAAAATCCAGGATACGTGTTTTGTGTGGTTTGGTTCTGCTCATTCTGTGATTTCAAACCACAATGACTGTGGTCACTGTTTCCCAGGTGCTCCCCCACTGTTACCCCCATCACACTGTCCCTGTTTGTGAGCACAAGGTCCAGTATTGCCTTCTGCCGAGTTGGTTCCATGACCAGTTGCTTGAGGAAGGCACCTGAAGGAGTCCAGGATAAATCTGTCTCAGTTGATGCTGCTGCTGGGATGCTCCAGTCCACGTCTGGAATATTGAAGTCTCCAACCAGTACTACCTCACCTTGTCTGCCATCCTTTGGATGGCTAGCATCAACTCTATCTGTTTCTTCCTCCTGGGCTGGTAGTCTATAGACCACACCTGTGTGGATGGCTGTCCCATTTTCCTTTCCAGCTTAACCCACAGTATCTCTCCCCATTTTGTTCCTCCTGGATCTCTGTGGCCCTTATGTCATTTTCACATAGAGTGCCTCCTCCTCCCTTCCTGCCTTCTCTGTCTCTTCTGAATATGTTGTAGCCAGGTATGGCCATCTCCCAGTCGTGGTTATCATTACACCAGGTTTCAGTGATGGCCACAATGTCCAGGTCTGACTGCACCATGACAGCCTCCAGATCTTCCATCTTGTTGCTAAGGCTCCTGGCATTTGCACACATGGCTTTCCATGATTTGACCTCCCTAGACTGTCTCACTGTTCTACTCCAGCCCCTTCCTTGGTTGTCATTTATCCCTGGTTCTAGCTGTTCGAAGAATATATTCAAAAACAGGTTAGATAAATATTCAGGTTAAGTCATTACTTTGTTACTATTAGTATTAGTAGAGGTTTTGGGCCCTACAGCTCTCTTGCTACCTATCACCTTAGTATAAGCTCCATTCCTCCAGACATTCAGCAAGCTCCCTCCTCTCTTTCATTTTGTACCAAGTATCAAGAGCATCTGCATAACCAGGTGCACTGCTTTAGCCTCAGCACTTACATGTCCTTCTCATAAGTAATTCCAAATGAACCCACTAATGAACCAGCAGCCCCTATATATACACCCATGACCCATCTTACTACAAGGATGCCACTCCCTCACTCCAGTCAGGATCTTACTGCCTCTCTATGCTAGCTGAGCCATAACTATGATTTGCGTCAGGGATTTTCTTGGCTTGCAATTGACCTTCCTCCTTTCTCCTTGTTGCCCAACTTATGAGTGCAATATATATATATATATATATATATATGTGTCATTGTTGCTGAAAGTTAAATTCTTGATGTACTATATGTCAGGTATAGTCTTGCCATTGTATGTACATTACAC
Source organism: Neoceratodus forsteri (assembly GCA_016271365.2). Classification (NCBI taxonomy): domain Eukaryota; kingdom Metazoa; phylum Chordata; order Ceratodontiformes; family Ceratodontidae; genus Neoceratodus; species Neoceratodus forsteri. The sequence goes on along the minus strand of CM057459.1, from coordinate 238,362,570 downwards.
TGTTATATCCTAATAATTGTATCTTCATGCTTTTTACCTCCTTCCTGTAATATGCCTTGTTTCTTATATTCTCCTACTTTGAACTTCTTATTCATACTTTATTCCTCAAATGTCTGCATCTTTGTAGCTTTTCTCTCTGTACTTTATAGTTATATTGTCAAAGGTTGCAGCTGAAAATAGGCATTTTATTGCATAATGTGCCTACCCAGTAAACAAAAACTAAATAAATTATCTCAGGCATGGATTAGGGTCAGATCACCTCTGCTATTTTTGTCAACCTGGCCAATGCCTTTGACACCATAGTCCACCCCCTTCTCTTTGTTAAGCTTACAGCTGCAGGACTTCCATCTAATCTACTAAATTATTCTGTTCCTACTTAGTAGGTAGGACGCAACTGGTTAAAATTGAAGAGTCCCAGTTTCCCCCATCAGAACTGGTGTCCCCCAAGGATCCGTCCTTGGCCCTATACTATTCTTGATTTCCTAAACAACCTCCCTACCTCTGCATCCATCCATATGCATGGAGATTATACAGTTATATTTTCCTCTGGATCCTCTCCCACTGATCTGATGACCAGCCTCCAGCTGGACTTCGACAGCGTCCAGCTCTGGTTCAGCTCAAATCGGCTGTCCCTCAACACAAACAAAAACAGTCTCCATGGCCTTTGGAACCCAACAAAAGCTCTCCCTCCCCTCCTTTTACATCCTAGTCAGGTCCCCCATTGAGGATGTCCCCTCCTTCAAGTACCTCTGGATGTGGCTTGACTGTCACCTTGACTTTTCTGGGCATGTGGTTGTCATCCACAAAAATCAAAAATCAAAATTAGGTGCATTATACAGAAACCATGGGTGCATCCCCTTGCCAGCTCATAGAGTCATTCTACAGAAAATGATTCTTCCAATTTTCAGTGATGCAGACAATTTTTACAGTGCTGCTCATAAGTCCATGCTAGCCAGACTGGATTCTCTCAATCACTCCTTCGGCCTGTTTGCCCTCAACTGCCTGCCCCATGTTCACCACTGCTCCCTTTACATTGCCCTCTCCCTTCCCTCCCTTGAAGCCAGATATCTCGCACATTGCTCCACCTATATTGCCAAGCATTGGCTTAGCTCTTTCCCCTCTTACCTATCCTTTCATCTCTCACCCCCCCCTTCCTCCTACTTCCTTCGCAGCTCTGTCACTCCCTAGCACTCACACCTAGGTCATCCTCAGCTGGCCAGGCTGCTTTCTCCTTCCTCCTCCCTAAACTATGGAATTCCTTCCCCCTATTCACCTGCTCTGCTTCCTCCCTTCATTCCCTCTTCTCTTTTCTCCATTACTTCTTTTCTCCCTCTTGCAAATGCACCTGAAATCCACCCCTCTCCTACACTGAACCTGTTCCCCCCACCACTTTTCTCCTTGTCCTCTCCTTCCCCTGTAACACTGACCTAGCCCTCCTGCTACTTATAACACTGCCAGCCCCCCTGCCTCCTATAACACTACTCTAACCCCCACTACCTATAACACTGCCCTAGCCTCCTGTCTGCTATAACACTATCCTAGCCCCCCCCCCGCTGCCTACACCTGCAACCTAGTGTAATGTCCACTGCCTCCCCAGCATAGTTCCTGGATCACTCAAATGGCATCCTCTGCTCTATTCTATTCTCAACTGTTAATTGTAAATATTTTGCCTTTTTTGTTGAGTGCCTCTTATTGCATATATGGTTCTACTCTTGTTGTAAATATATTGTAAATACTGTACTGTGAATGCTCTGATTTGTTATATCTTATCTCACTTGCCTTTTCCCTCAGGACGCATCTGGAAATTAGCTGCTACTCAGCTCAGTAGGTCTTTCCTGGTGAAACTCTTGAAATAAATAAATGATCAATAAACCCTTGGAGTTCTGTCATAGATTTCTTTATGGAACCAGTGATCTGGAGTTTTAACTATGTCTGATTTGTGCACAGAACTCTAAGCATAATTCAGACAGGACAATAGCTCATGTTTAGCATTTTGTACACAAACTGTGACACAGTAAATACACCAGATTATTGGCTCCATGACGAGAAATGTGCAGAATGTTGTCCACAAAAAGAAACCAATTGAAAACACAGTTTTTCACATCACTGATTTTTCAGGTACAGTTAAATATGGCTCATTTGGAGGCAAGTTTTTAATTTCTCTTACTACAGTAGGAACATTACTAAGTGCTGTCAATTACCACAAATTTCCTGTCCCCTTTATAATTCTGACAGAACAGAATTCTGCAGAATTTTGGAAAATTCTGAGTAATTCTGTTGATAGCTGAGTTTCGACAGCATGCGACATGTTTTTCACATATTAATATTCTGCAGTTTACATAAACCATGAATTCTTTTCCCACAGTTAAGTGATATGCGGAAAATCATTCTGCAGTTTACACAGAAATGCTTTTCAGAATTCTGTGGAATTAAAATAAAATTCAGAAATGCATGTAGGAAACAGAATTGCCATTCCACACCAGTTCTGATGGTGGAATTCCACATTCCATAGAGCCCTATTTATATCACAGTGTCAAACTGAGTTTCAACTCTTAGGCAACAGTGTTTGTAAGAGTTTGTGCTGGATCTGGCAGCACTTGTGTGACTCATTACAAAATGCAAAAAGTGAATTGTACTATACTTGCATAAACTGCTACTTCAGTGCAAACTTGAGCACACTGAGAAGCTGCTCCCCTTCCATCAATGTAGCAATCCATGTATAAGCTTTAGAAATCACTGGCTGATTGTAACTGATGACATCACAGTTGGAGCATCTATAATGGTGCAATAGAAGTGATGCCCACAGAGCTGATTCAAAGAGAACAGGGTAGAACAAAAATGAATGGCAATGCTGTAATCTGTCATTTCCACCTTTAAATCAGGATTCACATACCAGATTATATTACTCAGTATTTTACCTCAAAAATAAACAAATAAATAATAAACATAGGATTAGCTGAAGTGTATCTCTACATCATGGTGGCTGAGATTTTGCCCAAGATTTCCAATGACATTTTGAGTGTTTTTTTTTTTACAACTGAACTGAGATTTCAGATTAGCTTTTAGATTAGTTAATTGATAGATTAATAATGTGTGTGTGTGGGGGGGGGGTGAAGTCTCCCAAATCAGGTACTAAAACTACTTGCCAAGCAGCACAAATTGTGGGGGAAAGTTGAGGTGGCAAACACCCCTGAATAATATGACTGAAACTACTACTGGGCATCAGTCAGTCAAGTACTGACACCCCATTGCCATGGACACTTCAGTGTCAGTCTCCAATGTGACTTCCATGTGGGGATAAACTGCACCCTCCCATTTCATTAACTGGCTACTTGAATTACCCAAAAATAGAGCTGCACTCTGCCATGAAGGTGACCCATGATGAATTTTGATCATGGGCTTCCTACTAAGCCAGGCAGCAAGAAGCAAGAAGTGCTACCAAGTATGGGAGTTCAAGACTCAAACATGTAGGAGTGGTGTGTCCAGAAGTTAAAGTCATACTATATGCACAGATATAGCATAAAACATATTTTAAAACTTATTTATCCAGAATATCTAAGCTGAGATGCAATAACTCATGTTCAGCGTAGTCCATTTTTGCACAGTTTAACAGCTGTTGAAACACTGAGAGGTTAAATGACTTACTCAGGTCATACAGTGAGCAAGTGGCTCTGATGATATTTGAATCTGGCTCTCAAGCTTCAGCTGTAACTACTAGACTGCACTGCCTCCTATGGGTATTTCAAACACAGAGTAGGAGCACATCAATATATAGGTCCATATGAAAGCTCTTACAGTACTGATCATGCACAGTTTCCTCTAATAGTGGTATGCCTTAAGGTACTATACCTTATGCTAATTGGATTGCACTCCCCTAAAAAATAAAGGAGTTGCTGCTGTATGCGTGCCACACTTGCTGTAGCAATCCTCAGCAAAGGGAACCTTTTTCATTATCACCACTGTACAGCACATCACTCTTGCCACCTTGAAGTGAAGGAACTTGAGAAAAACAGAGTTGGCTTGTGTTAACGAGGCTGGTCCTGTGTTGACACTGTGTATATATTGTACAGGGGATGGGCACTGTCCTTATGATGACTATTGGGCAGATCACTATAATAATCAGTGGCTGCAATGTATAATCCATTGCGTAGTTCAGACACTCGTCAGAAGTCAAATTTGCCATGTGTGCACACTGCAAGTGACCTCTAATAAGAAATATGCCAGCAGTGTAATAATGGTACTTTACTGATCTCAGTATTCTCCTAACAAATATGTCTTCTCCAGGGATTGTTTTTAGCATTACTTTACCAGTCCAGGAAATAGTGCCAATTGCCCTGGACTTGTCCAGTAGCACTTACACGTGTCCATTTTGGCTAGTATATGGTATCATAGTGAAGTTCCTGTCTGTTCTTCACTCTGTACTTAGCTATGTAGATAGAGAGCTACAGTTTCCAGTGCCATCAGTCCCTCATCTTTCACCAGTACTGAATACATCACAGCACAGGGAAACCTGCACTGCATAGCCCCAATGTACCTGATCTGTGAATAAACAGAGATTTTCTGATTGCATTACTCTCAGTAACAACAGTTAATCCTGAAAGTGCACCGCGCTCATTACCAAAAAGTAGATGCGAGTCCAACTGCGGAAAATGCAAATACATTTATTTCCTTCTGAAACTCAGGGGAAAAAATGGCACACTCATGCAGGAAGTGCACTACTTGAAGCTTTCTCAAGGCTACCTCACATAATTATTTTTGTTAGAAAGTATACTTTATTAGGTTTTCAACAAGAATACACAGCAGAAGGGGGGTTACCCCAAACCAACAAACCATAAAAACACTATGCCAAAAACCAAAAGCTCACCCCACCCACCTTTCCCTCCCTCCCACAGGTATAGAGCCTATGCCTATAGAACAGCAAAAACCACTTACTGACAGACTGAATATGTATCAAGAACCATCTTTAATCTGCACAGTCTATTAAGGGAAGGCAAGCCTCAAGTATATCCTAACAATGATGATCAGCTGGCATTTTGTGGCTGGGAGATGCCACCATCTTTTCCATCCATAGAGCAGCCGAGATCTCTTTGTGCCATTCTAAAAGTATGGGGGTGGGGTACCTCATGTTATAACACCACCAATTTCATCACAGTGTTGGGAAGCCTGTACTGTATCTACCAACTCTGTAGCTGGGGCTTTTAGACTACAGTGCTGCTCATCTTTCCACAGTAGCAAGTTCATCAGAGTGAGGGGAAATCTTCAGTGTACCTGCTCACTAAGTACTTGGTATGTCTCTACACCCCTGTGGGGCCTCCATCTGCCACTCAGTACCAGCAGTGTACCTCTTGAGAGGGTTCACTCTGCAATGGCCATAACTATATCTCTCCCTGCCCTCCATAGCAGGCTGGGTACATTGCACAGCCTTGGCAGTGCACAAAACATGCTTCCCTCCCAGTGTTCTAGAGGTCAGCCTGCCAGCGCTGCCCCAAATTCCATCAACTACCATCCTGAACCTGGTCCATGGATAAACAAAGCACTTCAGTCTCCAGTGCTACCAGTCCCTTACCACTCATAAGCCCTAAATTTATCATAGAATGAATAGGCCTGTACAGTTCTTGCTTTGAACTGTGCCTGGCCTTATGCTGAAATAGGGGGCTCCACTCTCCAGTATTGTCAATCCCTCACCTTCCACCATTGCTAAAGGCACTTGGTTACTATACAGAGAATTCAAATATTTTCATCCATGTCACAATTTTCTGACTGCAAGTACAGAGCTTAAACAAAATTGTGCTGACCAGTGAAAAGTAAATTGAGTGGCAATTGCAGAATTGAATAGCAGACAAGGGTGAGGCAGTGCTGCTTGGGAACCTCAACATACCAGAGGTGGACTGGAGCATCCCAGCAGCAGCATCAACTAGGAGCAGATTTATCCTGGACCCCTTCAGGGTGCCTTCCTCAAGTAACTGGTCATGGAACCAACTCGGCAGAAGGCAATACTGGACCTTGTGCTCACAAACAGGGACAGTGTGATTGGGGTAACAGTGGGGGAGCACCTGAGGAACAGTGACCACCAGTCATTGTGGTTTGAAATCAAAGAAGGAGCAGAACCAAACCACACAAAAACACATATCCAGAATTATAGGGAGACAGACTTTGGGAAAATGGGGAGATGCTTGAAAAAGGCATTAAGGGGAATGGGGCAGGAATCAGGGGTTGAGGAACAGTGGGCAGTATTTAAAATGGGGATTACAAGAACAACAGAATTATGCATTAAGCAGGTTAGCAAGAGGAAAAGGAAGAGGAGGCCATTATGGTTTTTCCAAGGAGGTAGAGGAGAAAGTGAAAGCCAAAAGGACTGCTTTCAGGCAATATAAAAAGACATAGGCAGAAGGGGATAGGGAGAAGTACCAGGAGAAGCAAAGGGAGGCAGGGAGGTTAGTAAGGGAAGCCAAAGCTCAGACAGAAGAGCACATTGCAAAATCAGTGGGTAGAGGGGACAAAACCTTTTACAGGTACATAAGTGAAAAAAGAAAGGCAAAGGGAGGGATAGTGAGACTGAAAGGGGAGGATGGGGGCCGCGTGGAGGATGACAACAGTAAAGCTGACATATTGAACAGGTATTTCTGCTCAGTCTTTACTGAGAAAGGGAGGTAATGGGTCTGAAGGAAGTACAAGGGGTGGGAATGGTGCGAAATGGACACAAGTCCCTACGAGAAAGGGTCCTGAAGGAACTGGAAGTAATAAAGTTGATAAAACAGCGGGGCCAGATGGGGTGCACCCAGGGTCCTTAAAGAACTAAGAGGTGGTGGCTGAATCTCTGGCAATCCTGTTTAGCCGATCACTGGAAACAGGGAGCTACCCAAGACTGGAGGACAGCAGATGTAGCCCCTTATACAAAAGTGGGAACAAAGAAGAAGCGGGGAACTATAGACCAGTCAGTCTCACCTTGGTAGTGGGGAAGATCATGGAAGCACTACTGAAGGAGAGATTGGTGGAACATCTGGTTGTCCAATGGACTACATGACCCAAGGCAGCATGGTTTCACCAGGGGGAGGTCATGTCAGACCAACCTCATTGAATTTTTTGACTGGGTGACTAGGGAGGTGGATCAGGGGAGGGCAGTGGACATGGCCTATCTGGACTTCAGCAAGGCCTTTAACACTGTGCCACATAGAAGACTATTATACAAACTGGGGAATATGGGTGTGAGCAGGACAGTATTGCAGTGGGTAGGTAACTGGCTGGGCGGCAGGACACAGAGGGTGGTGGTAAATAGCTGTCACTCCACAGATGGAAGATTGACCAGTGGGGTACCACAGAGATCAGTGCTGGGACCGGTCCTATTCAGCATCTTCATCAGTGACATTGCGCAGGACCTAGAAGACAGAATTTCCCTGTTTGCTGATGACACAAAGCTCTGTAAAAAAGTAGACACACCAGAGGGTGTAGACAGAATGAGAAGGGACCTGCAGAAACTTGAAGAATGGTCAGGGGTCTGGCAGTTGAAATTCAATGCAAAGAAGTGCAAGATAATGCATATGGGGCACAGAAACCCTGGTACAATATATCAGTTGGGGGGTGAGGATATAGCATGCACCAAGCAGGAAAGGGATCTTGGGGTTATCATCTCTGATGACCTCAAGGTAGGGAAACAGTGTGACAAGGCAGCAGGTAAAGCAAATAGGATACTGAGATGCACAGGCAGGGGCATCACCAGCAGGAAAAGGGGGGTCATAATTCCACTATACAAGACACTAGTGAGGCCCCACCTGGAGTACGGTGTACAGTTCTGGAGACCTTACTTACGTAACGACGTAGGATAGAGAAGGTTCAGAGGAGAGCAACAAAGATGGTACATGGATTGCATCACAAGTCCTATGAGGACAGGTTGAAGGAATTGAATATGTACTCCCTGGAGGAGAGGAGGGAGAGATGGGATATGATAGAGACATACAAGTATCTTACAGGGAGGAACAGGGAGCAGGAAGACACTATTTTTAAGTTAAAAAGATGTTCCAGGACTAGAGGGCATGGGATGAAGTTGCAGAAAGGATGATTCAGAGGAAACGTGAGGAAGAATTTCTTCACAGAACGGGTGGTGGACAAGTGGAACACCCTGCCAGAGGAAGTGGTTGGGGCTGAAACAATCACAGGATTTAAGAATGCATGGGATAAACATAAAGGAATTCTGGAGGTCAGAGATAAGGAGCAATAGACTTCTTGGAAAACATAAAGTAAACTTACAAGCTCAAATGGGCAGACTGGGTGGGACGTAGGCCCTTATCTGCCGACACTGTCTGTGTATCTATGTACAGTAATTAACTAGTGGTTTGGATGTTATTTTGGACAGGAAATATATAATTCTTTTTGATGCTGTTTACTAACAGTGTGGATAAACATAGGGCTTGAGTTCTCCTTTAATATGGCTCTGTTTGTGTGATGCACACTTGCCTTCCCTTTGCTTAAATGAATCACAGATACCTTAAAGCAGCAATGTGAAACAAAATGTTTTTACAAAAAAGATACTGTAGTTTCAGCTATGATTAAGAAAACTATTAGAATATCTGTCAGATGTACTTGTCTAGGTGCCTCCTACGCTGCACACCATGAGTCTTTCTTTATTTTCTCGATCTTAACCCTTGCCACATCTACAATGTTATTCCTATGCAAAATGTGGCTGCCATCTTTTTTTTTTTTTTGAGAAAAAAGTAAATTAGAACATTCATAAAATATTCAGATTTTGGTGAAATTAGAAAACTACCACCAAATAAAACTGGAAGATGACTGGAATCTTTTACAGTGAAAAAAGGTAGGGTCGAATTTTTGCCCAGTTTTGTTGCCCTGCTGCTTTAAAATGTCCTGCTCTTCATGCTTTATTAGCATGGAGGGGGATCATAACTTTACAGCTTGAAACTGTGAACTAAAAGCAATAAACCAGGCATCTGCTACTTACTCATGAAGAGGTTTGCTACAGTTTGTCTACCCTCTCCTTTTCTCAAACAAAACATATTTCAGCTGCCCTTCAAGCATGGCTGTCATCAAATTAAATCACACAGCCCCCTCATGTTTTTGGAGCACAAAACTTTGCATATCCCACCTCCAAGTACTTTTGGTATGAAAAATTGTTACACCAACTCAATGGGAACTAATCACCAGCTCTAAAGAATCCCACCCAATGGTCTGACCTCCACAGCGCCCTCTAGGGGGTCACATGGTAAATGTCTGGACCACCTGGTTTAAATGACAAAAAGGTGAAAAATAAGACTGAACAAAGTACCATAACTATAGTTAAAGTACAGAAAGAAGAAAGCAAGAAGATCATGCAGACACTGACAACTTAGAATAGATTGATTTTACAAAACGTTGGCTAGAGCACCATGCTTATATAGCTCAAATGAGTATGCAAACAAACACAAACCCAGAGCCACACGTACATACTGTACCTGCACACCAACACAAACAGGAGCACACAGATACATGTATTTTGTGTGGACACTCCACACACAAACAGAAGCACATAAACACACATATCCTATCTGTTTTTAAGCTGTACTTTACATGGTCCTGAGTGATCATTCTTGTGGAACAGGGGCTACTTTTGTTACTGTCTTTCTGCCCCACCTTTTATGCTAGTATATGTCTACACAGAATACTTATTCAGACCTGCTTATGAAGCAGGGGGCAGACATGATGGACCTCAATCCTTCTGATCTAAATTCACTATATTAATAGCAGGGAGTTTTAAATGTACCCTTTTCAATGTTATGCTATGCCATGATACACTATTGAGTTTAAATGCAGCTAACGTGTGTCACAAAATTGCTGTAAGGTATTTTAGAAATGGTTTAAATACAAACTTTATTTCTCACTTATGTGTATTCATGTTGATACATGTTTACTACAGAATCACATTCAATTTGTTTCATTTTATTTTCTGTTTATGTCTTTCTCTCTCTGGCCACACCCTTCCTCCTACCTCTATCTCCAGTCCCATCATCTTTTATTGCATGGAGGTACCCTCCTTCAATACTTGCCCCTTTCACTTGACCCCTCCATGAGGAGTCTCTTTCATCAGGGTTGGAAGGAGACCTCTGAAATCTACTTCATCCAACCAGTGGAGAGAGGTGCCAGCCAATGGTGTGAGGCCTGCATGGAAGGCATGGAAGGCAGGAATCATGCTGCTGAAGCCATGCTTTTTCATAGTTTTTCCTCCCTGTATCCCTGTGGTGTGCCACCTTTATGGATACCAGGAAGGGCCCAAGCCCGCATTTTGCTTTAGGGAAGATTAATCTCAGATACTTTTCACTTGATAGCACTTATCTGATCCTCTGAAATTATATACAGTAGGTTGGAGCTGGACTGGATTCTAACATGGACTGGATAAAATGTTTGCCATATTTTGGTGTTCAGACCCAACTACAGTAATTCTAGCCCTAACCTTAACCCAAGCATTTCTACACTGAACCAAGAAAAAAAACAATGAAGGGAGAAGCAGGGGTAATAAACCAATTTGTCACATTTTGCTCAATTAGGCCTATCCAGCAGCAATGCTGGCAGCACTATAATATGTTTATTTGCACTGATTTGTTGCCTATACTGCTTTGTGTCTGCTTCAATTAATATTCCTTGCACCCTACCTCTGAGTTGCACCTGGAAATGAACCTCAGCTTAGTGTGCCATTCCTTGTCATCAATTCCTAAATAAATAAATCAATAAATAAAATTACTTGCCCAAACAATAAAAAGTGCTGGGAAACAGGTATCCTTCTTTAGAAGACAAGCTTAAAGAACTGCAACACACCTGGAAGCAGAGGCATATTAAAACAAAAATGCAGCTAACTTGGGGGCATGTTCTGGAAAATGCTGACTAGAGGAAAACAACTTTCTAAGAACTGTGAAAGTCAGAACTCATTTCGCTGTCCCTGGTTCCATTGATTTAAAATTATTCTGGCATATACAGAATTGGATATACAGTTGTCCCAATTTAAAAGGCCCCTAGAACAACGCACAGTGCCTGAGTGAAACATAAATGATGCAAGAGACACCTTGTGCCAAAAGATGCCCCAAGAGCTATTCAGAAAAGCAACCTGTGAAAAAAGCAGACTGCATGCACCAAAAAGGGCTTGCTCCAGCCTTGCACCACAAAATCAGCTGTGGCAAGGCACAAGAGGCCTTGCAGCAGATGCAGGCTGCCATATCCCCCAATTCCATATTCACAAAACCCTCCCAGAGGAATAAAAGTCTAAGTGCCTTAGACCAGCCAGGAGCTGGTCTAAGATTGCATAGATGTGTCCTCGGAGGAGGTATCTACTCAATGGCAATGTGCGCGTGGCCCACCCACGCCCTGATCCCGTTTAAATAATATAAATGACCCTGGTGGTCTGATGGATCTCCACCACAGCCCCAATCCCTGTGAATAAATTGTAAAAGTTCTTGGTGGTCTAATGGAGCCCCACCCCAGCCCCGATCCCCATGAATAAATTAGAAAAGTCCCTGGTGGTCTAGTGGACTACCCCAACCCAGCCTGATCCCCATGAATAAATAAATAAAAAAATCCCTAGTGGTCAAGCAGACCCCCCCAGCCTTGATCCTCATTTCTTCCTCCACCCCAGCAGGCAGTGCCCCATCACCCTGCTTCCTCTATCCCATCCCAGAGTCGATGCCCAGCACAGCCTCCTCTCTCAACCATGACCAGGCACCAACTGAGCTGTTAATGAGCTACTGTATACAGTATGCACTGTGCATACTGTACACAATAGCTCTCTGTCAGCTCAGTCAACACCTAACCATGGTGGAGAGTGGAGCCCTGTGCCAGGCACTGACTCTGGGATGAGACAGTGGTGAGGCTGCCTGCCAGTGGGTGGGGGGCACTAGACCACCAGGAGGATGTGGCAATTTGTAAGAAACAAGGATCAGGGCTTGGGGGGTCTGCTAGACCACCATGGATGTTTTTCTTTACTTATTGATGGGGATCGGGCTGAGGTGTGGGGGTCCACTAGACCACAAGAGACTTTAGTAATTTATTCATGGGAATTGGGGATTTGGTGAGTGAGTCCACTAGACCACCAGGGATGTTTTTCTTCATTTATTAAAAGGGATAGGGACTGATTGGGGGTCCGCTAGACCACAAGGGATTTTTTTCTAATTTCTTAACTGGGATCGGGGGCTATAGCCACCAGGGATTGCTATCCATGATGCTGTTGCCACACGGCTTCCCATCAACTTGCAGCACACCTTCAAGATGCTCCATCTGTTTGGCATAGTGCTAGGGTTGCTGCAACCTGCAGGACTTTGCTGCCGGAACCCTACTCAATAGTGAATCAGGTGCAGGGTCCCTGGCTCACCAGCTATCGGCACAAGCTGCTGTCCATGCAGCTTACAATGACCTTTGTGAATCAAGCCCCCATATGTCCAGAATCTGAATACTATACAAACATATTTAGCACTCAAACGGTTAAGCCCAGTTCTTCCGAAACTGGCATAGAGAGTGTTCATTAGTGAAATTTCATAAACAAGATTCCATATTGCATATTCATAAAAGGAATAACTTAATGCTTCACAAAAAGGTAACATAAATGTATTTATTTATTAAAAATGTGCACATTGGGGTAGCTTTATGAGATAAAGCATTTCATTTTTACAAGAATTCTGGGGTGACAGCAGGTGAAACAGACATGTAGTTTCACATACAAGATAGGGCGCATGAAAATGACAGTAAGGATAATTAGCCATTTACACATAATTTACATTAATTTACAGACTCCACTGCATTAACAATATGTCAGTGAAGGCTCAGTGGCCTAGCAGTCCATAAAACAGTACAGTGTTGTTTGAGGCTTGGCTGTAGCAGATTTTAATTTTTTATTTTTGGCACTGGTTGCTTGCCTCGGGTACTCAGGTAGTTTGCTCCAGGTTTTTGGGACATGGAAATCAAATGCATATCTATCTAAGTCCTTCATAATGATGGCAGCACCAAGAAGACTGTTGATCCAGATGAGCAAACGTGTACTGTATACTATAGCTCTGTTCAGAAAAGATAAACAATGACAAGATATTCTGGAATATTCCATGAGTGTATTGTTTTATGTTTGATTTCCTCCCATGCTGTCCTAACTGGTGCCTTGCTGACCTTCTCACTCCACCTACACTTTAAGAAACTTCTCATCCTTTTCCCTCCCTGACACCTCAGCTAGGTAAGATGCTATCTCCTACATGCCCTCCCGAGGACTACTCTCCTCTTCCCCCTTTCTTTGCTCTTCCTCTTACTCCTAAAAGCCCTCCTGAAGAACACTGCCCATACCCATTCCTGTCCCATAAACCTTCCACCTCCTGTTTAAGTTCCCTGTCCTGTATCTTACAGCCTCTATCCCCTCCCACAAAAGTCCTTGGTAGCCCTATCCCGTAGATAATTCCTTGCTCATTTGGGGATGTCCCTGTTTCCTAAAGTACAGTTCTTATTCTCTAGAGTCAAATGCCTGCATGTATACAGTTTCAGCTTGAAACAGTTGTGTTTCTAATCTGTACTACCTTCAAGTTTATTCAGTTAGCTATTATTAGCCATGTTACAGATCGTCGGGCCTTATTCTCATATTTATTTGTACAGTGCTACTGGATTTGTATATTCTTTTTTTTTCTGTCTTTATAAATCCCTATTCCCTTTTCCCAGAATTCACCTTGGAATAAGTTGTTTCCCTGCTCTGTAAAGATCTCTGAAAAAAATGTTTAAATAAAATAACATTCTTACAGAAAACATGCCCAGAAAATATTTTTGTGTTCCACTGGGCTCAACAAGTGTAGTTCACATTAAAGTGCACAATGACAAGTTTTGCTGATTAACTTTTTTGTTGTTTTCCAATGCTTTTACAGGAGAAGCCACAAACACTAGGAAGAGTAGGGGTTGCTAGATGGGAGACTGAGATGTGCGCAACTTAACCAAGGGCATAAGATGAATGAAAATTAAGTTACAAAGTGCACAGTCTCGAAATAAATGATGTGTAGTATAACAAAAATTCAGAAAAAGTACAAAAATACATTTTCACATTTCTTTTAAAACTATTGTGCAATTGTATTTAGAAAATGGGTTTGAAATTTCTTGATCTCTAATTGGCCGAGCCCCTTGGCAAGGTGGGCATTTATGTGGCAACAGAGACTGAGAAATAACAAGTCCCAGTGCCAAGTGTCTCATTATCAGCTGTTATCACTGCACCAGCTTACAATTATATTTTAAACAGCTGCTCTTCTCCTCTTTTAGCGAGCGCTGGGACCCCCCTCTTAGTAATATGCCTCCCTACCCAGACTGTAGCAGTTTCTATTCTGTGTAATTCAGCACAGCAATCCTATTCTTCACACCCACCCAACTGCAAGCACTGCACACTTGCACTACATTGTTGGCTGGCTTCCTACCAGTGTTTATGAGCCACCCTCCTGCCCACACAAAAAAATGGAAACAGTGACACTTTACAGTACCTTATTTCACGTACTATAGTAAAAATGCCTCTCACTGGGTATGCAGTTTCAAAACCACATTGGACCCTTGCTTTAAGTGCGATTATGCTCCAGACCGTTTGTTCCTCCCAAAAACCGCTGACTTCATTAATTCCATCCTCCATATGGCTGTCTGCTCTCTCTAGTGCCACATACTAGCAGCATGTCTCCAACTGCAGCAGAGGAAACAAAAAAATTACTACTTTGCTTATACAGTCTTGCACTTGCTATTATGGTGCTACCACCAGTGGTCTTGTGTATTTTTTTGTTTTCCCCAAACTTATGGACAGTGTGGTGGTGGTGGTGGTGGGGGTTAAACACCACTAATGGGCAACAACACATTCTGACCAAAACAACTAAGAAATTCAACAGTACCCTTTACTGTCAAGCATTGCAGTAGAGGGACTAGTTTAACACAAAATAAGAAAAGTAACATAATATTCGTTTCTACTTAGCTTTTTTTTTTAATAAGTCACCTATAACTTATTTTCTAAGCACAATGATACCCTCCAGGATGGGTGTTATGGGCTACACCAGATCTTCCAGGGGCTATAAACCCCTTCACCTGTGGTGTTGGGCCTCACTGCACCCCTAGGCAGCCTGGTACAGCCCAATACTGTCCACCCTGGTGGAAATTATTGCTTGCATATTGTTATATAAAATAGTGGGCAGAATTTTCAAATGGCTTAGATTGCCGCAAGCCCCAGGTACGCCGATGATATGGCACATGAGGCGTGCAGCGATCTAATGGGATTTTCTATCCCGTGCAACAACTGCCACAAGTTAGACAAACTCTTTGTGATCTAACTTGTGGCAATCCTGGGGGCTTTTTTTCTATGAAGCTTGCACCAGATATTTGGCACAAGCTGCTGTAAATTGTGGAAACTGTTGCATCTGTGCCTAAGATTTGAAAATTAGGCACAGTTTTGGCAATGAGGTTTGGAGCACTGCCAGAATATAAGTGTTGTGGTGCAGGACTTGGCATAAGCCCTGGGCCATGCTTTGAAAATTCGGCCCAGAATCTATACAGTCTGATAACACAAAATTATAGTACTAGTGCCAATGCTATGTGTTTACCATTTTTTGGTTGTATCACACGTGTCAATAATGTGCTCTAAAAGAAATTTCGAATAGTGTTTGATACATACTGAATATTATTGACACAAATAACTGTATTGATAGGCCTGGTTCTTAATGCCCCTTCCCAACCTTTCATATAAGAAAAAAAAAATAAGTTTTTTGCCAAAATAGTTCTAAAGTTAGAGCTTTTCAAATTTAATTTCTCTTAAATGGGATAACATTTAGAGCAATAAATTTATTTTTGATTAAATGAAAACTCAGAGCCAGCAAGGTAGATATACTGTATAAATACATATAGTTGATAGATATTCCACATTCCAATATATAAAAACATAAATGGCTCAAAACAATTTTTATTAGTAGTTTGTCTGCCTTAACTATCAACCTGTCCCCATCTGGACTGGTCCCCCCAGCTCCATCTTGTGCCTTCTTTGGGACTCCATGTTGTGTTGGTGGTCTTCTGCCACAGGACCACAGAGATGTCGAGTCACCACTCTTGGGAACTGTGGGGGACCAGGCCGTCATCTGGCCATGGTTAGGTTTTGCCCCTGGGAAAACTAGTGCATGCAATGATACAGTGTGAGCTTCATCTCCCTGGAGACACCTATTTGCATCAAACAGTGGGGACCCATTCCCTGGGATCCTGCTGCACAGCCACCCAGATCCTCCAGGTGGCAGCTGCCTAGCAGGCAGCACATTCCTCCATCACCGAAGTAGGAGAGCTGTCCTTGGGATGCTCAATCCTTCTTTCTCCAGCCTGTCCTGGAGCAACCAGTATCCATTTCCGAATGAGGTTCGTTGTGTGGTAGGAGGGGAAGCATCATGTCCCTCAACCCTCTTTGCCACTGGGCCAGCTGTTAAAAGCATTTTTAAAATCCAGTTATTTAAAACATTTTTTAAAATTCAGGGCCAAGCTATTCAAAAGTGGTGGGATGTGCGGCACATCTAGAAGCGCCACCCAAATAAATGGTCCACTGCAAAAAACAGATGCATTCAAGCAAGATTCATGATCCCAACAGATCACACATCTTGTCTGAATATATCGACTGGTGTGGGCGATACAAATGATGGCAGCTGATGATGCACCAGTGCATCATGGGGGATGGGCAGAATATCAGGAATGGGGATGTGAGGCACATCCCCAGATGCACTGGTCCCAAATTTCTGATATTCAGCCTGAATATGCAAATGCAGCTATCAGGTATGCAAGGTACAAACAGGCCATTTGCACGCCCATTATGGCCGCATTTGTATACACTTAGCATGCCTGCACCCAGCAGGATGTGCCTGGCAAGAATGGCTCCCCCACCCTGCCTGATCCCTACAACAAAACTGTAGCAATATCCCTGATTTTCCATAGTGTAGGGACCCCCCACCCTGTCTGCTCCCCACAACGTACTGTAGCATAATCCCTGACTTTCTATAGTGTAGGTAATCCTCCACCTCCATCTGATCCACAGTCCCATAAACTGCATGCATGGTCCATTACTACCAAATAGTAGAAACCCCCTACACCAAAACTGCTGCAGGCTTCCCCCCCCCCCAGCACCAGAACCCCATGTCACATATTTTCTGTAATGTAGCGTCCCTGACACTCCACCCCGGTAGGCAAGATCCCCTACCCGCACCTCTCAACACTCATGCCGATGACTGGCACAGCCCTCCTCACCCTGCCACAGCCAGCCACCAACTGTCCCAACCATGATCTGCCGTACCGTACAGAGCATGTGCCCATTGGCTGTCCAATGAGCTAGCACTCTGTACAGTAAAATGGATCATGATTGGGACAGTTGGCAGCTGGCAGTGGCAGGGTGAGGAGGGCTGTGCCAGTTGTTGACATGGGTGTTGGGGGTGGGGATCAAGCCTACCAGGGTGGGGGGGAGGCCGCTGCACTATGGAAAATTATGTGGCTAGGGTTTTATTATATGGATGGCAAGCTATGGAACAGTGTGTGGCTGGGGTTTTATTATATGGCCATCGATCCTGGAACACGTATGGGGGGTACTCAATGGCTTGGTAAGCATACAGGGTGGGATTGTTCTGTGACTGGGGATCGGGGTATGGACAGGTGGGGGACCCCTCACTACAGGGGGTGATTTGTGGCACTGATGCTGAGTAAACAGGGATTGGGCATGGCGGGGGGGGGTTCCCTACACTATTGGTATAATGGGCTTGGCAGTATGCACTGACTGCTATGAGGACCAGGCATGGGGGGGAGGGGGTTCCCTACACTATGGACATATCAGGTACTGCATCCTATAGTGCAAGGTATGGTGACTGGACAGGGAGTTCCCTACAATGTGGATACGGGGGGTTCTGTCTTACATTATGGTGATGGGAACTGGACAGGGTGGAGGTACCCTACACTATGGGACAGGGGTTGATTCTGCCCATACATGGGCATCAAGGATCGAGGCTGGGAGGGGGGCTGCTAATGGGCTGCAAGGGCTGGCAGGCTGTTGGGTGCACTATCGCAGCCTACCTGTGGGTTGCCAGCCAAGTTTGGCATGCTTTTTCCATACCTAAATTTGTGCCGCTCATCTCCTGCACTTGGGTGGCCCATCTCCACTGAATATCCCACTGTGCGGGATATTCATGGGCACACCCACTAAACTTGGGCTGCATATATTAACTTTGCACTACAGCACATCTCAATTTGGGAGGCCATCTCCCACCTTTAAATATGGGGGTTTGGATCATCTTTTTAGATGGGCAGCACATCTCCATTTTTTTCAGAGATGTGCCACCCATCCCTTTTGAAAATGTAGGCCCTGTTATACATACTGTATTATATTAACATGTATTGATGTGTCTTATCGCATGAAAACTGTACTGCTATGATCTTTTCATGTTGATCAGACTCCAAATTTTAATTAGAAAAAAATTTAAAAGCCAACAATTTAGAAGTTACAGATTTCAAAATATAATTTAAAGCATTTTATATAATATCATAAAAATATTTTTGGAAATGGTTGGAACATATTAGCATTTGTTCTGTTTTAGAATGAACACATGATTTTCTAGCTTTATTCCTTATTATAAATTTACTTTAAAAGAAATGCAGTATTTGTTAAGAAAGAAAGACAGAAGCTGACATTTTGCCATAAGGTTTCCTCAGAGCACTTTTGGCTACGTGATTTAAAGCAATTTCTGTATGCTCAATAAACGTGAAGACATCAGCAAGGGTAAGCTGTTTCTCTGTGTTTTAGAGCATAGCGCTCATGGTTTGTGCTATAGCTTGTTTTGGTTACGTTTGTTCCACTTTTGCTTGCTATTAGTACCTGTATACTTGCCAGATGTGGTATCATTTGATTTGAAATTTAGAAACTAGACCAACATAAGTGAAATTTGGTAACATTCTGAAGATTTTTCGTTCAAATTCCACAAAGTTTCTAAGGAATCAGAATGGCAAATCCACATTCTGCTGGCAGAATGTTATATTCCGCACAGTTCTAGTGAGTTCCCTTCCTTGGTTATCACCTGCTTTTAGCAAGCAGTAACTCTAGTAGGGAGCAGCATCCTACGGCATGTAGGCACAAGGACTGTAACGTGATGGGAAAGGTCCTGCAAGCAATTTGCATGACAAGCATCAGTCTTTTAACATGCACTTTCAATGGACTTTATAGGTGAATTTAAAACATTTGTAAACATTCATCAATATGGCTGCTAATTTAGGTTGGGTGTAGAAGCTACAGTGGACTCCCAAAAATTCTGGTCCATCATTAGCAAGACAAATGGACAGGTAACCCCCAACCTAAATGTGCAAATCTGAACAGATAACTCTGATAAGGAGGCACTACTTGCAGACAAATACAGTAGATTTTTTTAATAGAATCCAATAATTTTTGGGAGTCAGCCAAATCAGAATTTGTTGACTCAGTGAGACTGTGGACTGTGGGGTTACTATCGGTAAAAGCACTTTCTCATTTGATGAGATGCAGTTGTATGAAGTGCTGGATCTACAAACAAGCAAAAGTGGTGGTTCAAATGGACTGACCCATCCCTTTTGAAATATTCCGCTTTACACATAGCTGATCTATTCAAATGGTCTCTCTCTCTCTTCTGGACTCCTCTCTTATTCTTGGAAGCTGTCCAGGGTCATTCTGATTTTTAAGGACTGTGACCCTGGTCAGCTGACAAACTATTGCCCTAGTTCCCTAGTTTCCATGTTTTCTAAATTATTGGTAAGGCTGATATACAAACAACTGGTAGACTATTTACAAAAGCATAGTCTCTTTGACTGTTTTCCGTCCGAGCTCCAAAAGAACCATAGTATGGGGGTCTCCATGTCAAGAGCTTTGCATGATGGCAAAAAAACAGTGGACTCCGGGTAGCTTACAAGGGCCATCTTTATTGACCTCTCCAAGGCCTTTAACATGGTTGAAACCAAATAATGTTATCTACATAGAAACATAAAAGCTATAGGTGTGCAAAAAAACCCAAAACTTCCCCAGCCGAAATTCAATCAAAAGTCTGACTTTCACTTCTGCGAACATTTAGATATCCATATTCAAACTTTTGTGGAAATTCCACCTGTGATCGCCACCTGAGTGCCTGCAAAATGCCCTGGCAGCTAGTGGTCCCTTCCCTACCACTTTCCCAACCTGTAATTGAGAAAGCCCTGGTGGCTAGCAGTCCCTTCCCCCACCCGATCACCCACCTGACCTGTAATTTAAAAAGCCCTGGTGGCTAGTGGTACCTCCCCCACCTGATCACCCACCTGACATGTCAATGTAACCCCCCATCTCTGTCTCCTGTATAGTATTATAAACATCTGTTTCCTGATGGTCTGGTGAATTCCCCTTCCTATCCCCAGATCCCCAGTGTGTGAATTAAAATGTTAAATCCCTGGTGGTCTAGTGCATCCCCAACCCCACCTCAGCAGGTACTGTCCCACTACCCCATTCCCCTCCATCCCAAATCCCAGTGGGTGACTGGCACAGCTCTCCTCTCCCTGCCACAGCTGGGCTGCCCATTGAACTGTCAATGAATGACCATGTGCTTGTAAGCATGCACTCATTCATTGACAGCTCAGTGGGTGGCCTGGCCATGGCAGTGAGAGGTGGACTGTGCCAATCATCTGCTGGGGTTTGGGATGGGGGGTGTGGGGTAGTCAGACACAATCTGTTGGGGTAGGGGATGGGTGGTGTACTAGACCACCAGGGAGTGGGGATCTGGGGATAGGGAGGGGGTTCACTAGACCATCAGGAAAAATATTTATAATATTACACGGGATAGAGAGGGGTTATACTTGGCTAGATATGTTGGGCAGGTAGGGGAGGGACTGCTAGCCACCAGGGCTTTTTTTCAGTTACAGGTTGGGTGGTTGATTGGGTGGGAGGAGGGACCGATGGCCACCAGGGAATTATTATTTTTATTTCGGGCAGGGCTTGGGGGAGCACTGGACACCAGGGAAAGTGTTCTTTTTTGTTTTCCTTCTGCCTAAATCTGAGCAGAACTGGGCAAAATTATGCCAAAAATATTCAGATGTTTTCTGATCCACCATAGGTAGAAGTTTGTAAACTTCTGTGAAAGTTGTCATATTCTGTGGAAGTTCCGCTAAGGCAGAAATAACAACTTTTGCACACCTCTAATAGAAACATAGAATTTGATGGCAGAAAAGGACCATGTGGCCCAGCTAGTCAGCTCCTTTTTCCCTACCTAATGCAATACTGCGGACTCTAGTTGATCTGCAGCTTACCCTTTCTTCCTTATTGTGAGATTATTCTTATCTCTATCCCATGCATTCCTGAATTCCCCTACCATTTGTGCCCCCACCACCTCTGCAGGTAGGCTGTTCCAAGCATCCACTACTCTTTCTGTGAAAAGTACTTCCTCATGTTGCCTCTGGGTCAACCCCTCCCAGCTTCATACCATGTCACCTTGTTCTTGTGCACCTTCTTTTCTGAAAGATGCTACCCCTCCTGTAACTTGTTTATACACCTGAGGTGCTTGAATATCTCTATCATATCTTCCCTCTCTCTGCTCTCCTCCAGGGAATACATATTGAGGTCCTCTAGTCTTTCCTCATATGACTTCTGGTGCAGTCTTTGCACCATTTTTGTTGCCCTTCTGTGTACTGCCTCTATTTTGTCTATGTCCTTCTGGAGATGTGGCCTCCAGAACTGGACACTGTAGTCCAGATGAGGTATCACTAGTGATCTGTACAGTAGCATAACCACCTCCTTTTCTCTGCTTGTGATACCTTTCCCTATGTACCCTAGCATCCCAGTGTCTCTCCCCACAGCCTTCTTACATTGTTTGCTTACCTTAAGGTCACCAGATATGATTACCCCCCAGGTCCCTTTCTGATTGGTGGCTATCAGTACCTCCCTCCATCTTGTACTCCTCCCTTGGATTTCTGTGCCCCAAATGCATGGTTTTGCACTTCTTTGCATTGAGTCTTAGCTGCCACACTCTCAGCCACTCCTCGAGCATGTTTAGACCCTTGTTATCCCCCCAGGAGTGTTGATCCTATTGCAGATCTTAGTGTGTCTGAAAAGAGGCATATCTTCCCTTTCAGCCCCTCTGCAATGTCAATTATGAAGACATTAAAGAGGACTGGCCACAGCACGGATCCCTATGCAATCCACTGGTCATCCCCCTTCCTTCAGATTGAATACCGTTCATCACCATCCTCTGTGTCCTGTCACGCAACCAATTTCTGACCTAGTTTAACACCTTGGGGCCCACTCCAAGGCTTCCCAACTTATCTACCAACCTCCTATGTGGGACGGTGTCAAAGGCCTTGCTGAAATGTAGGTAGGCCACATCCACTGCCCCTTCCTGATCTACCTCCCTTGTCATCCAGTCAAAGAAATCTATCGGATCTAGAGTGGTTTGAGGAGGAGCGCATCTTTTAATATGGCTCAGAACAGGTTTTCATCAGTATTCTCAGCTGTTTTTGTACACTTCATGACCCATAATATTAGGGAGTACTGCCTGCTGCATACTAGTTTATTTTAGTCACAACAGAAGTGACGTTAAACAATGGCTTTTAAAAAAGAGAATACTGATGAAAACGGGGTCTGAGCCATATTAAAAGAAATTCTCATTTTATTATTTCATATGTGAAAAAAGTACTAAAGCAGACTCAAAATGGGGAAAGAAGGGTATTATACAAAGCAGAATATAAGGGGTAGTCTAAAACAGAATACAAAGTATAGTTCAAAATTTTCTCCACTATCGTGCATTGCTGCCTTAAGAGTTTCACTAAATGTGAGTGATTTTAAAAGTGAATAGGCTTCCATTGCTAATGGATAACCATGCCATTGTTATAAATGGTATTAACTGCATGTTTAACTGTTAATGATTATCTTTTTTATGCTGTCATATTAATGTACTGCCTTTTCATTATTTCCCTTGGACATAACTGAAAAAGATCTGTTTTCTCAGTTTACCCTCCTATTAACCAACAAATAACTCATTTTTTCATGGCCTAGTATCCCATTTTCTTTCCTTCTTTCTTTCTTTCTTGCTTTCTTTCCTTCCTTCCTTTTTTTTCTTTCTTTCAGCACTGACCCTCCTCTTCTAGCACTAGGACCAGTCTAACCATTTACATCAGATGGATAATTATCAAGGAAACAAGAAAATACCTTGCAAAAGTCCTGGGAAAAACAAGGATGGGAGGCAATGGTATTGACATGAAACTGATATCAATCACCCTACCTGAAGTCATCGTACCCATCACCAAGCTGTTCAACTTGTCTCTCCACCTGTCCACTTCCCCTTCTACATGGAAAACTGCTCTGGTTACACCTGTGCTCAAAGGAGGTGACTAGTCTCTGGTGTCCAATTACAGACCTATTTCAATCCTATCCCCACTCTCTAAAGTACTGGAAAGAATAATTGCCGATCAACTTATGGATCATCTGCATAAATACAGCCTACTCTGCCCCCAACAACATGGCTTCCACAAGATTCATAGCATTAATACCACACTAACTGCCTTCACTGGCTACATGCACAAGGCTCACTTGGTCGAGGCAGTCTTTATAGACCTGACCAAGACTTTCAGCCTTGTGGACCATCAGCTGCTGTGCCACAGGTTAAGTTGTCTAGGGCTGTCTCCTGACTCGGTCAGCTGGATTTCCTGCTACCTGTCCAGGCAATCTTAGAAAGTAAAAATCAGTGGCACGATCTCCAACACCTGCGAAGTCACAGTAAGGGTTCCCCAAGGGTCTATAATGAGCCTGCTCTTGTTAATCCTCTTTGTGAACAACCTCCCTGACACATGCCCTATTTCTAAGATCCTGCTCTATGCAAACGACGTGGTGGTATAAGCTCAAACTCCTGCCAAGAAGGTCTCACAGGGAATTTGCAGTATAACTTTAACGTCCTACAGGACTAGTTCAAACATAGCATGCTAGTGCTTAATAGCAAAAAAAACAAGACAATGATCTTTGCCATGCACCAAAAGAGGAGATCTACTGCACCCCTCTCAATTGCCTGCAACTGTAACTGCACCTTGGAGCAGGTGTCTTCATTTCAGTATCTAGGAATCACAATAGATGAGTCTCTCTCATTCGATGATCACATACCCAATGTTACCACTGCAGTCAACAGGAAACTAGGAGCCCTTTATAGGCTCAGGTTCCGCCTCACACCCAAGGCCAAGCTCCTGGTAGTTAGAGGTACAGTATTACCAATCTTGGACTACGGAAAAGTGGTCTGTGGTGCAGCCTCTGATACAAGTCTGCTCAAGAGTCCATTCAACACTCAATAAAGCCTGTAGATTTGTTTTAGGTGCCGATCACCTAACACATTCGTGCAACCTATACTTTAGGACAAAATGGACAAAAGCTCCACTCCTGCCTTCTAGGGAAGAAGTTCCTCCTAGGACTTGCACCTCCCTCCCTACAAGCTTTATTTCACCCTGCTCCAACTGAATATGCTACAAGAAGTGTCACTAAACAAGCCCTAGCAGTGTCGTTCAGAAGAACTGGGGAGGCAAGCCTTTGTGGTAAGGGCTTTCACCTGGATAAATGAGCTCCCACATGCCACCACAAGCCTCACATGCCCCTTTAAGTCTGAGCTCAGGAATTCTATCTCCCCTCAGGAATGCTGCTACTGTCACACTTAACCCAGCTATAGCTAACCTCCTCGTACCCCTGGGCAATGCTCAGGATCGCCTCCTACTGTTTAGTTGGTCCCTGAAGTTCACTACTCCTCACTTGCCCCTGCTTACCTTCCTTGTACATCCCCCTCACTCCCAACACCTCCCCCGATGAACCCTCACCTGCCTTCCTTACACCCTTCCCCTTCTTGCACCCTGCCAAATGCACCCCATCTGCTTACTCTCTTGATTCTTATTCTGTCACCTAATCTGATTCTCCCCCAACCCCCATCCTGTAGCCTACTTCCCACAATGACTCTACTGACTCCTCTATATGATTTTACATTTATACCTGTTTAGGATATTGACAAAGTTGTATAACTCCCACTTATAATTCATTCATGCTTATACATATTTGGATTGGTGCACTTTATTATCTATGCTGCTGTGGGAACTGGATCCCCAAGTACTCTGTGTGCTTTGCCTTATATTATCCTATCTTGATCACTGTATGTTCTTAACTGATGATTATTGACAATGCCTATTGGCTGCTACTGTCTCCCCATTTCATGTATTTGTTTCCCCTTCCTTGTTTGACGAGAATCATTTGTAAGAAAGCTTTCAGCTCAAAGGTTGTAATTCCAATTATTCAATAAATAAAATACATTTCTTTCTTTCTTTCTTTCTTTCTTTCTTTCTTTCTTTCTTTCTTTCTTTCTTTCTCTCTCTCTCTCTCCTTCCTTCCTTCTTTCATAACAAAAGAGCTCTAAGGAAGCCTGATGGCAAAATGTCAGCTGTTCTTATGTTGCACCTGAGTGTGCGTGTAAGCTGTCTAATTGGCTGCCAGTAGAATTTTATTTTATTCATTTATTCATTACAAATCGGGTTTACAACCTTTGAGTCAGAGAATCATTTTCAAAGGCACCTCATCACAGTGGGGGCAGACATCAAGACAATTATTACAGTGTAGATTAAAACAGAGGATAACATTACAAGTGCAGTAAAAGGAACATTTAACATAGATACACTTAGGTTACATAATGTAGTAGTTTGTATGTTACTTAGGTTACATAATGTTACAAAATTGTGAGTTATACTCATGGATATAGTAGGTCCTCAGAGAAGACAGTGGGTTACATCCCTGTTTGGACCAAGTAGGGAAGGAGTAGGTCTGGGGAGGGAGGGAGAAACTGTCAGTGGGCGATGTTGAACCAGGAGGCAAGGTGAGGCGAGGCCACAGGTTACAACAGAGATTGGGTGCACCTACAACAGCCGGTATTAAAGATATGGTTCCAAAGGGCTGTTTTGAAGAAGCCACTTTGGCAAGCTGGAGATGCAGCTAGGGAGGGAGTTGAACCAGGTGGGGGCTCAGTAGAGGAAGGATCTCTGGGCAAGAGAGGTCTTGGTTCTGGGCACCTTGAAAGTGGCCTTAATAGAGCTACGGGTGGTGACGGACGAAGATGGCTGCTGTAGGGAGGTGGAGACCCCCGGGGGGGAGAGTCCTAGCAGAGATTTCTTAGTGAGAAGGCAGGTCTGGTAGAGCAGTCACTCCTCAAATTTGAGACAATTGGTGGTAGTATAGAGAAGGCAGGTGTGAGTACAGCTGGGGGCACCGGTCAGGAGTCTACAGGCCTTATTGATGGAGAGTTGGATTCTGGAGAGGGCAGTGTTTTCAGCTGCAGCGTAGATGGGCAAGCCATAGTCCATGAGGGACAAGATGGAGGAGGTGATGGCCAGCCTGAGGGCAACCTGAGGTAGGCAGTCCCTGTGCCAGTATAGCAGGCCAATCTAAGAGTTAATGGTGGCTGACAGGGCATTAATGTGGGTGTGGAAGGAGAAGGCAGTATCGAACGTGATGCCTAGGTACTTGTATGTAGTCACTTGTTCTAGCGGATGCAGAGTGCTGGGGATAATCAAGAGGGGGTTATTTTTAGCTTTATTTTGGTGGTAGGAGAAGAGCATTGATTTGGTTTTCTTTAGGTTAATGACCAGTCTGCGATCTCCGAACCACCTTTTGGCTTGGTTGTAAGCTTGCTGGAGGGATAATTGGAGGGAGGTGGGATTGGAATGTGAGGCAACGAGGAGCATTTTACCAGTACATGAGCTGGGGAGGTGTTGAGGTAGAGACTAAAAAGTATTGGACCCAGGATGGAGCCCTGAGGGACCCCGGAGCGAATGGGAAGAGTGCTGGAGAGGGAGCTGCTGATCTTGACACACTGGGATCTAGCAGAGAGGTAGCTAGAGAACCAGGAAATGGGACCACCAGAGACACCAAGTTGGTGGAGACAGTCGAGTAGAAGGGGATGACAGACAGTGTCAAAGGCCTTGGAGAGGTCAATGAACACTGCTCCTGCAAGGATGCCAGAGTCAAGAGCAGCATGCAGGTGTTGGGAGAATTCCAGGAGAGCCGTGGTTGTACTGTGTCCTGGGCAGAAACCATGCTGCTCTGGGCACATAATATCATACTTGGTTAGGTATTCAAAGAGCTAGATCAACACCACTTTATCAAGGGATTTAGAGAGTTGGTGGAGGATAGAGATGGGCTGGTAATTGTTGGGGGTGGATCAGTCCCCACTCTTATGTATGGGTGTGACTTCAGCAGTTTTCCAAGCACTTGGGAACTGACCCAGGCATAGAGACTGGTTTAGAAGGTCAGTCGGGGGACTAGGACTTCGTCCAAGACCATACGGAGGATCCTGGAGTCAAGGGGGTCACTGCTGGGGTTATTGCTGCCTAAGGCTTTTAGCAGGTGTGGCCTGGCTTCTTGAGGGGATAGGGTGTGCAGGTAGAATGGTGGGCGATGCAGAACCGGAGGGAGAGAGGTGGGGATTGGGTCAAAGAAGCTGCTGGGGAGGACCGAGCTTAGGTCAGAGAAGGCAGTGTTAAGGCAATCAGCTATGAGGAGTGAATCTGTGGTGGGGGTGCCATTGATGGAGAGCTGAGATGGTGGAGAGGGAGTGAGACTTCCCATTTAGCTCTTTCATATTATCCTAGAAGGTCTGGGCTTAACCCCAAGTGGAAGTGAGGGTGGTCTGGTAGTGCTCAGCCTTGGCCCGCCTAATGGCCCAAGTGCACTTATTGTGTTCTGCGATGTAGGCCTGTCTGTCAGATGTCTTTCCAGATTCTACAGCAATGTGCCGGAGATTATCTCTGTTTTTGAGTCTCTGGAGGAGGGGTGGGGTGATCCATGGGGCATTGCATTTTTTGGAGCGAATCCTGGTGAGAGGGTGGAAAGGTCACAAGCCTTACAGAAGGCATTTGTGAAGTGGTCAAGAGCTGAGTCAATGTCAGGGGCACTCTGGATAGGGGACCAGTCTAGCTGGGCTAGGTATTGTTTTAATTTTATGAGGCCGCCGGGGCATAAACGGTGGTGTAGAGTGGACTGGGACACTGGCTTCAGAGTGGAGGATTACCAGAGACAGAGGACTGGGGAGTGATCACTAAGAGAGTTGGGGAGGACAATGACATCCAGGATTTTGTAGGGACGGTTAGATATAACAACATCTAGAAGAGTGCTGCTGCCAGTAGAGTGGTTGAATCTGGTGGGCTGGGTGACTAACTGGGACATATCCAGGGCAGCAAAGGAGTCCCTTATATGGGAGACAGTGGAGGCAAGCCAATTAACATTGAGATCACCTAGGATGACTTGCTCCACTTTGTGAGGGAGAGATGTGAGATAGTCAATGAGGGACTGGACCGCTTGGTTTTGATTCCTCGGGGGTACTAGGAGACTGTGAGGAAGAGAGAGCCTCAGGCGGGGTCAGGTGTGATTTTTAAGGTGAGGGCTTGGGCTCCATAATCAAGTTTAGGAGCTGGGAGTGCCTGATCTACAAGGGAGTCCCGTATGAGTAGTGCACAACCACCACCGCGTTTGCCTTCTCGGTCTTCCCAGCAGATGGTATATCCAGGGAGAGTGATAGCGGAGTCAGGGGTGGATTTGGACAGCCAAGTCTCTACCAGTGCAATTATGTAAGGTTGATGTTGAACGACCCAGCACTGGAGGGCAGCAGATTTCTTTAGGAGACCACAAATGTTTAAGGATGCAAAGCGGAGGCCAGTTGTAGTACAGGGTTTAGAAGGGCTGGAAGCAATAGGTCCTGGGTTTGGGTGTACATTACCAGATAATAATAATAGCAGTGTAATTATTCTGGTTAGTGGCCGGTGGCGATGGAGACCCTTTGGTCGACACCCAGTTGAGGACTTCAGAAACAGGGTGCATGGGGTAGATAAAGTGTAAAGGGTAGGAATGGCAGGGGAGAGCTGGATCCAGGTCAGGCCTTGGAGGGCGGAGGGAGTGGGAGTGTTGGCAAGGTGGGAGTGCTGGGGGCTCACGGGTGTGTCGAGGGTGGGCGAGGGCCGAGTCACTGTGGAGTAGTCTGGGGATGAGGTGCCTAGTGTGGAGGAAAGGTTCTCCAGTCTGTGTGAGGTCTGTACCAAGACAGTGAAGGAGAGCAGACTTAGTAATGGAGTGTAGGTACCCATAGCAGCTGAGCAGTAAAGGAAGACTGCCGGGAGTAGTAAAGAGTAAGGAGATGTAGAGCAACTTTGGAATGGTTGGGGGAAAACCCCTTTAGTGGGCAGAAAGACTATAAGCTGCAAATGAGAAAAATTAGTATCAATCAGTAGAAGTGGGAGGGCAAAGACAGATGAATAGTGATAGACTGACCACACAATAAGCAAAATGAGACAGGAACTATATTGTGTTGGATTGGGTAAGTGTGCTTATAACTGGGCTCTCTAGTGGTTAAAGGATATAATCTGCTAATGGAAAAGTCAAAAAAAAAAAAGAACAGGTAGGGAGGTTCTGAAGCAAGTTTTTTTTTGTGGGGGCACTGCAGCAGCCTCAATGGGACACCGAGGTCAAGGGTGCAGCCCACAGACTTATAGGTCTAAGAGAAGGGGCACAGCACTCAGGGCAGATAGCAAAATCACAGTACCTTAAGACCTCACTCAAAACTTAAATCAACTCTTAAGAAATCTCTACATCAGACTAAACATTACTTAAAGTGAGAAATCAAGAACATGTCAAGCAGAGGTCAGTCCTATCATTAATTTCTTGGCAGCAGTTCCTAGAAGACTTCTGGATTGCTGCACAAAGTATGAGAAACACTGGCAAACAGGGGCAAGTGATATTCCTCCAGGGTTAGATGCCAAAATTCAGGGTTCCAACCCGTACCTTGCTTGGAGGGTGAGTGTCGGGCAGCTTCTCTTTGTTCTGCTTACCAAACTGCAGAATGCAGTTTGTTTGAGAGGAGAGAGCCCGGAAGGGCAGAGTTGTCCCCTTGCTTGGAGGGTGAGCGTCAGGCAGCTTCTCTTTGTTCTGCATACCAAACTGCAGAATGCAGTTTAAGAGGAGAGAGCCCGAAAGGGCAGAATTGCTGCTATGGCTGTACCAGAGGTGTGTTTGTTTGTTTTTTGTTTTAATACATTAAAACATTGTCACCTGTATATATTTTTTTGCACTTACACTTTTGGCTATATGATTTAAAGCACTTTTCAGACTTGAGAATGTCAACAAGGGTAAAATGTGTCTGTGTTTTAGAGCATAGTACTCAGGGTTTGTGCTATAGCTTGTTTTGGGTAACGTTTGTTCCCCTTTTGCTTGCTTCAAGCTATATTTAGCTATATGCACCAGACTGGTTACTTGTAAGTCAAGTGAGCCCCACACATACAGTACTTGCTTTTTCCTGGTCTGTAATACAGATGCTAATGACATGCATAAGAGTCCTATATTGTAAGGAAGCTGAGTTATGGGTGGCTAAAGAGTTAATCAAAATTTAATTTTCATTTTTTTCCATCTAATTTTAAAATTTCTTATCTAAATTTCTCCCCAGTTCCCAGATTTACAGAAACATGTGACATAGGTAAGTGCACCACATTTAAGTCTCAGGCTTTAAAGGAGGCTGTGCTATAGGTAACCAAACATTTTGCCAAAATTTAGATTTTAGTTTAGTATAATTTTAAAAGCATTCATCAAAATGTTACAGACTTTTGCAGATATGTGGGCTATTGCTACATTTATATATATGTACCCAGTTTCAGACTTCCAGCTCCAAAGGTGCCAGTGTTATATGTAGATAACAATTTTCATAACATTTCCAATACAAGTAAAAAGACAGATTTTGAGCAACTATCATTTTGAGAAAATGAATTCTAGTGTCACAATATTTGGCACACCATTAGCACTCCTACCAAAAACTAGTCATGCCAAATTACAGATCTCTAGCTCAAAAGAAAGCTGAGTTGTGACCCAATTAATAATTTTCAAAAATTCCACTAACTTTTACCAAATTTTAAATTTCACTTATTTTGGTCTATTTTTAAAAGTACATATCCCAATGACACTAAATTTGACAAGTATACAGGTACTAATGGTTTTCATATGTGTACCAAATTTCAGAGTCCTAGATTGAAAGGAATGTATTATGGTATGACCAAACATTTAATCAAAATTTAATTTTCAGTTATTTGGATCAAATTTTAAACATTCTTATCCAAATTTCTCCACACTGTCAGGATTAAGAGAAATATGCAACATGGGTATGTGCAACAAGTTTAAAGTACCAAGTTTTACAAGGTGCTGAGCTATAGATAGCCAAATATGTTGTCAAAATCTTGATTTTAGTTATTTTAGTATAATTTTGAAAGCATTCATCAAAATGTTGTAAACATTTGCAGATATAAAGGTTATTATCACATTTATATATGTACCTAGTTTCAGATTTCTAGTCCCAGAGGAGCCAGAGTTATATGCATATAAAAATGTTCATGAAAGTTCTTACAAAAATAAAATGACAGACATTGAGCACCGATAATTTTGAGACAATGTGTCCTAATGTCAGGATATTTGGAACACTGTTAGAGTTCCAATCAATAAGTTATTGTACCAAATATTAGATCTCTAGCTCAACTGACAGCTGAGTTATGACCAAATTAAAACAATTCAAACATTCCATGAAATTCCAACAAAATTCCATGAAATTTCTCAGACTTTTGTGGAAATCCATCAAAATTCCACAAATTCATAATTTTCTCATTCCACACAGCTCTAGAGGTCATAGTCATAAAAGGCATGAGGGATTACCAAAGGACAGGGGAACAGGAGGAATACATTGTTGTATTCCAAGACAATAAGGGGCTGATAAATAAAACCAGTAATGATTCACAAGGGGCCAATTATGCCAGGCAACCATGATAACGTTTTTCAACTTAGCAACACAATTGGTCAACAGGGGACAGTCAGTTGATACAAAATATGTGGATTTCAGTAAATCCTTTAACCAGATGCCACATGGGAGACTGGGAAAACAGGTGGGTGACCTGGGTTTAGAGGAAGGACTCACTAGATGAATTGTGAAGTGGTTGTCAGAAAGGGCGCATAAGTTAGTATTTAATGACAAGTTCTCAGGGATAAAGGACATGACCAGTGGGCTAAATAAAAGTTTTTTCTTGGGGTAAATTCTTTTCAGCATTTACATCAGTGACTCTGGGGTTAGAAAGAGAACAAAGGAACATAAAAACATGGAATGTGTCAGCAGAAAGGATGGCTTGGCCTACCA
Organism: Neoceratodus forsteri; assembly: GCA_016271365.2. Taxonomy (NCBI): domain Eukaryota; kingdom Metazoa; phylum Chordata; order Ceratodontiformes; family Ceratodontidae; genus Neoceratodus; species Neoceratodus forsteri. Next base: position 238,330,393 of record CM057459.1, on the reverse strand, counting down.
AGTTTGCCAAGATGGTCCTTAACTGGTTTCCAGTGATACTCCCTACTCTCTGCATTTTTACTAATATTCCATTATGTCAAACTCATGCATGCTTGAAGTCCCCTACTGTTTTTGCCTCCACCACTTCTATTGGCAGTCTATTTCAGGCATCTGCCACTCTTTCAGTAAAGTAGTACTTCCTCAAATCCCTCTTAATCCCCCCCAGCTTCATCTCAGGCCCTCTGGTTCTAGTGCTCTTCCTCATTTGAAAGATGCTCCCCCTCTGCACCCTGTTTACCTGTTTGAGGTACCTGTAAGTCTCTATCATGTCCCCCTCTCCACCAAGGTGTACATGTTGAGATCCCTCAGCCTCTCCTTCTAGGGCTTATGGTGCAGACCCTGCACCCTTTTAGTTGCCCTCCTCTGGACAGCCTCCACCCTGCCTATGTCCTTTCTGAGGCATAGCTTCCAGAACGGGACACAATACTCCAGGTAGGGTCTCAACAGTGAGGGATGCAGTGGCAACATCACCTCCCTCCTCTTGTTTGAGATACTTCTCCCAATGCATCCCAGCATTGCATAGTCCCTGCCCACTGCTTTGTCACACTGCCCTGCCACTTCAAGGTCATCATATAATAACCCCAAGGTCCCTTTCATTCTTAGTGACTGACAGTACTTCCTCCCATCCAATACTCAGTTCCTGTGTTGCCATGCCTTAGGTGCGTGTTTCTGCACTTTTTTGTATTGAAGCACAATTGCCATATTCTTAACCAGTCCTCAAGTTTCCCAAGATCCCAATGCATTCTTTCTACCTCCTTCTGATTGTCCACCCTATTACATATTTTGGTTTCATCTGCAGAAAGGCAAACTTTCCCCTTCCAGTTCATCCAGCGATGTCACTTACGAAGGCATTGAAAAGGACCGGTCCCACTACTGAGCCCTGTGGCACCCCACAGGTCATTCTTCCATCAACAAAGTGAGTGCCATTAAGTACCTCCCTCTTTTTCCTATTCATAATCTAGTTTCTAACTCAATTCACCATGTTGTATCCCACCCCTAGGATGTTCAATTTTTTAATTAGTTTCTTGTGTGAGACAGTGTCAAAGACCCTGCTAAAGCCCAGATAGGCCATGTCCACTGCCCCACAATATATTTGAAAAACCAAAGAAGACTGCACTAGTTAAGTTGGTGCACCAAACAATTCGATAAATTACTTTGTAGGAGATGGGCACTCAACAACAAAAATGAACATTGCGTAGGCTCCAGAAGTCAATAAGATTCAAATTTTTATATAAAGTAAATCTCCCAATATTTCTCTCTGGTCACCAGTCAAAGAAATCAGTTAGGTTCATCTGGCATAACCTACCCTCCCCCCATGAATCAATGTTAGATAGACAGACAGATAGATCGATAGATAGATCTATAGATAGATAGATAGAAAGATAGATAGATAGACAGACAGACACTATTTATAAAGCGTCCCTTTGCAAAGACTTGGGGAGTGTACATTCAGAAGAATAAAATTTTTAAAAAATCATATAAAACAAATAAACTGGGAGTCAGCAATTAAATGCTCTATCTATCCCAATTTAAAACATTACAGTAAATATTTTAACCATTAAAAGCCTGTTGGAACAAGTAGGTCTTCAGACCCTTTATAAAGGCTTCTACAGTGGGAGCCACCTTCAAATAACCAGGTAATAAGTTCCACAGGATAGGCACTGCCACCAAAAATGCCTGGTCTCCCGGGTGTCACAACCTAACCCTGGGAACTCCAAGAAGGCAACTCTCGGTAGAATAGAGTGCCTGGGGCGGCCAGTGGGGGACAAGAAGATCTTGCAGATAAACCAGCTCCTTTTCAAGCAGGGTCCTGTAGATCAGGAGCCTTACCTTGAAGACAGTCCTCCACCTGATTGGCAGCCAGTGCAGTTTGCGGAGGTCCGGGGTGATATGATCACATCTTTTTGCACATGTCAACAGTCTGACCACCATGTTCTGCACCAGCTGCAGCCAGTGGAGGTTGCCTTCAGATAACCCTAGGTACAGGGCATTACAGTAGTCCAACCTGGACATGACGACAGCATGCACCAGTGTAGTCAGGTCCTCAGGCGAGATCAGGGCTCAAATCTTGGCAATGTTCCCAAGATGGTTGAATCCACTTTTAACCACAGCTGACACCTGAACATCGAGTATCAAGTCGCCATCCAGGATCACACCCAAATCCTTTACCAGTCTAGATGGAGTAAGAGGAATTGCTCCAACACTAAGCCAGTGGGTATCCCCTCACCCCTCCCATCCGCCATGATGACCTGGGTCCACCACCAGTACCTCAGTCTTGCCTGGGTTAAGTCTAAGCCAGTTTTGAGTCATCAAAGTCTAAATTTCCTCTAGGCAGCTGTTAAATACAGAGGCCGTTATCTTGGTATAGAAACATAGAATTTGATGGCAGATAAGGACCGCTTGGCCCACCCAGTCTGCCCATTTCTCTACCTACTGGATAAGCTGCAGATCCTAGTTAACCAGCAGCCTACTTCTTCCTACCTCCACCCCCTAGAATGGCCTTATGACTGTCCCATGCATGCTTGAATTCCACCACTGTTTTTGACTCCACAACCTCCTCCAGAGAAGGCCGTTCCATGCATCCACAACCCTCTCTGTGAAAAATACTTCCATACTTTTACCTCTGAGCCACCCCCCCATCTTCAAATTGTGGCCCCTTGTTCTTGAGCACCTCTTTTTTTGAAAGATGCTACCCTCTTGGACTTTGTTGATTCCCTTGAGGTACTTCAACGTTTCTATCATGTCCACCCTCTCCCTCCTTTCCTTGAGGCTATACATATTAAGGTCCTTTAGTCACTCTTCATATGTCTTCCGGTGCAGACCCTGCACCATTTTAGTTACCCTCCTCTGGACAGCTTCCTTCCTGTCTATGTCTTTGCAGAGATTTGGTCTCCAGAACTGCACGCAGTACTCCAGATGGGGTCTGACCAGCTGTCTGTACAGAGGGATAATAACTTCCTGTTTTCTAATGGTGATGCCTCTCCCTATGCATCCCAGTATCCCCCCAGCCTTCCTTGCTGCCCTCTCACATTGCTTGCCCACCTTTAGGTCATCTGATATGACTACCCCAGGTCCCTTTCCATTTTTGTTGTTGTTAGTATCTCACCCCCCATTGTGTACTCTTCCCCTGGGTTTTTGTTTCCCAGGTGCATTACCTTGCTTTTAGCATTGACTCTAAGCTGCCATACATTTGACCATTCCTTAACCTTGTCAAGACCCTTCTCATCCTTTCCACCCACCTTGTGCATCAACTCTGTTGCAGATCTTTGTGTCACCTGCAAAGAGACATACTTTTCCTTCAGTCCCTCTGCAATGTCAGCTATAAAGACATTGAAGGACCGATCTAATACTGAACCCTGCGGTACCCTAGTAACCCCCTTTCTTCAGAGTGGACTCCATTTACTATTACTCTCTGTGTCCTATTCTCAGCCAATTCTTTCCAGGCTTTCATCTTGGGACCCACTCCCAGGCTGGCTAACTTGTATATTAATCTTTGTGTGGGACTGTGTCAAATGCCTTGTTAAAGTCTAGGTAGGCCATGTCACGCCCCTCCCTGATCTACTACTTTGGTCACCCAGTCAAAGAAATCTATCAGATTCATCTGGCATGACCTCCACTGTAAATCCATGCTCCTAGGGTCCTGTGCCCCTCTGGCCTCTAGATACTCGACAATTCTTTCCTTCAGAAGTGATTCCATCATTTTCCCTATCACTGAGGTTAAACTAACAGGTCTGTAGTTTCCTGCTTCTGCCTTGCTCCCACTTTTGTGAAGGGGAATCACATCTGCTCTCCTCCAGTCCTCGGGTACCACCCCATTCTCCCATGATTTGTTAAAGAGTGTAGTCAGTGGTGTCACTAGTTCTACCCTTAGTTCTTTTAGAATTCTGGGATGAATCCCATCAGGCCCCATTGCTTTGTCCACCTTCAGTTTTAAGAGTTGTTTCATAACCCTTTCTTCTGTAAATGGGCTGGTATTAACTTCTGTATCCAGAGTGTTTCTACCGTTTGTTTTAGGTACCTCCCCCCCTCTTCATTTGTAAATACTGAGCAAAAATATTTGTTTAGTATCTCTGCCTTTTCACAGTCTCCCTCTGCCCACCTCCCTCCCTTTATTAAGCCTCACTATCCCTCCTTGGTCTTCCTTCACTCCCTGATGTACCTATAAAGGTTTCATCCCCTTCTAACTAGAGTTGGCTATCTTTTCCTCGGTTTGGGCCTTTGCTGTTCTGACTGCCTTCCCAGCTTCCTTTTACTTTAACTGATACAGTTCTCTGTCCTGCTCCTTCTGTGATTCCTTGTACTTCCTGAATGCTTTCTTTTTCTCTTGAACCTTCACTGCCACTTCCTTTGAGAACCATAGTGGTTTCTTACATCGTTTTGTTTTGTTTATTTGCTTCACACAAAGGCTCGTTACCTCTGTGATGGCAGTTTTTATTATTCCCCAGTGTTCTTCCACCCCTCCTTCCTGCCCATTTGCTAGTGCATTCCTTAGGCACTCACCCATTTGGCCAAGTCAGCCCTCCTAAAGTCCAGTACTTTTGCCTTTGTATGGCTTGACTCCATTGCTGTGTTTATTGTGAACCATACTGTTCGATGGTGCTAGTTCCCAGATGGCTACCACTTCTACATCTGTGATCTTCTCTCCATCTCCATTTGAGAGAACCAGGTCTAAGTTGCTCCCTCTAGTGGGCTCCAATACTAGTTGTCTAAGGCATGCCCCTGTAGGGCATCTAGAATAACCCACTCTTGAAGTGGCTGCTGCAACCACACTCCAGTTAACATCTGGCATATTCAGATCACCCATCAGCAATATCTCCCCTTTTTCTGCCATTCTAAGTATACTTTCTATCATTTTCTTGTCCATTTCCTCCCCCTGAGAAGGGGGTCTGTATACAACCCCTGTGCGGATTGTGGTGCCATTGCCTGTCTCCAAATTTACCCACAGTGCTTCTTTTCCTCCCTGTTTACCCTTTTGTTCTGTTGCTTTTATTCCTTCCCTTATGTAAAGAGCTACTCCTCCTCCTCTTTTACCCTCCCTTTCCCTCCCATAGATAGTGTATCCTGGTATGTTTACGTCCCAGTCATGGTTTTGTGTGTACCATGCTTCTGTGACTGCCACGATATCCAGATGTTCCTCCTCCATCAAGGCCACTAATTCAGGAAGCTTGCTACCCAGACTATGGGCATTGGTACTCATTGTCCTCCATTTTTTGATGGCTTTACCTTCTGTTGCAGCATCCCCCACTGTCCTTTCTACCTCGGTCTTTTTCTCATTTAGTACCCTGTTTTGTAGGGAGAGGCTGGGATTTTCTTGCTGCTTATCAGAGCCTTCCCCTTTGACTAGTTTAAAAGCTTTCCAATGAAGCATTTAAACCAATTGCTCAAAAGACTTGTTCCCTTACTGGACAGATGCAGACCATCCTGCCAGTATAGGCTGGTGTCCCTCCAGGTGGAACCCGAGTCCTCAATGAAGCCAAATGCCTGTACTCCACACCATTTTTTCAACCATTCATTAAACTGCATGGTGCAAATTAACGTCGCCTCCCCCATGCAACTGAAAGGCAGCACCTCTGAGAAGGATACTGTGTGTGCTACTTGTCTTTTGCCCCTCCCCAACTCTACAAAGTCCTCCTGCACTGCTCTAATCTCACGATGAGCCAAGTCATTTGTCCCTAGGTGGACAATGATGTCCAGCTCAGACTCCCGTGCAGCTGTGCTTGTGATCCTGAGGATGCGCTTCATGTCCCTCTAAGCCATTGCACCAGGCAGGCACCTTACTTCAGTTTTCCCTGCTCCCCCCAGTTCTATCCCCCTAATAATTGATTGAGTCCCCCATCAGGAGCTGCTTCCTTTCCCTGTGGTGTCCTCTGCCTCCTTCCTGTGGCCCTCCCTTGTGACAGTTGTCATCAGTCTCCTCTGTGGGTGCATCCATAGGGGAGCTATGCTCCCCCAGAATGGTGCATGGATTGTGGAGTGGAACAACTGACTGGGTGTGCCTCTGTTCCACCATCCTCACCCTCCCTGAGACCACTGTGGTCCAACTGTTGTGCTTTCTTCGCAACCTCTGAGGTAGTGGTGGTGGCTCTGGTGCTCCCTGGATGGGGAGGTTCCCTTCCTACTGTCCAGTGTGGCCTGGGGAAGGTTCCTTACTACTGTCCAGTGTGGCCTGAAGATGGGCAACTTCCTCCCTCAGGGCAGAGAGTTGTCTGCAAATGAGAGCAGCATCTCAGCCTCCAGAAAGACTCCCGGAAGACTGCTGCCCCACAGCCATTACATTGCACTACTCCCCACATGTTTATCTACTTTTTTTGTGTGTTTGTGTGTGTGATTGGTTTGTTATATAGAAATATATATATTATACAATGTGTATGCTTATATTGTCAGTGCAGTGTGCTAGAGAGGATATGACAGTGATATGCACCTTGCAATCTTGAGGAAATTATGTCAGAACCCTAGGTATAAAGGAATTAATTCCAGGGTGGGTGGGGTGAAAGGTGGGAAGGGTTGGGCCTAAACTGTGCCCTCACAAAACAATCAGCTAAAAGTTCTGACCCACCGCTGTGATGAGTGCCTTCCTGTCAGCAAGATGCCCTACACAACAATTTGACAGTGAAAATACCCTGCTAATCAAACAGAAAAATCCAGACATCCAAGTCAGACACAGGTAAACCTCCCCAGCCATAAAACAGTCTGGTGGTTTGTTAACCACAAAGAAAAATCAAATATGCAGTTATTTCAACCCTTCTGAAGATGCTCACAAGATAAGCAGTTTTGAAACCCCCCCTTCCTGAATTAAAAAGTAAAATAATTAAACACAAAACAATACCAATGTAAAAGTAAGGAAAACTTCCCTCAGATGTAAGCAAGAGCGATTTGTTGCAGATATCTAGTCCAATATAGTATATCCCATGCAGCTTCTCAGTTGTTTCAAAGCACACCCAGTTACACAACTTGGAAGAAGAAGATGGACAGGACAGGTATAGCTCGGTATCATCTGCATAACACTGAAAACCCAACCCATACCACCTGATAATGTCTCTCAATGGCAGCATATACACTATGAATGGGGTGACAAGACCAAATCCTGTGGAACCCCACAGCACAGAGGCTTTGGGTTAGATGAGGCCAACCCCATCATCACCCTTTGCACTCTGTCAAGTATGACCTGAACCAGTTGATGACATTACTGGACAGGCCACACCAAAACTGCAGGTGGTCAAGTAGCACCTCATGATCTAGGGTGTCAAATGCCACTGAGAGGTCCAGGAGGACTAAGATGGTACGGTCTCTCTGTTCCTCTCCATCACGAGGTCATTTAGCACCCTCACCAGGACAGCATGCCCAACTCAGAACCCAGACTGAAAAGACTCATAGGTGGAAGAAGAGGTAAGATTCTCTTTGAGCTGGATGGCCAACACTGTTTCTATAACCTTCCCTAAAAATGGGAGATTAGAGGCTGGCATGTAGTTGCCAAGACAGTCCAAGTCCAAGGAGGGCTTCTTCAGAAAAGGCCTGACAAAGGACTCTTTCAAGGCCAATGGAAAGACCACACTCCTTAGAGAACTCTGGACAATCTCTGCAACCACAGGTCCAGTCAGGTCCAAACATTCAACCAAAAGGCGGGTCAGACCTGGGTCCAGATTACACTGTGTTGGTCGCAACCTTGAGACTATTTCCACCACCTACTCCAACCCAACTAGCTCAAACTCATCCCAGACAGAAGGAGCATTTTGACATGACTCACGATGGTCCCTGGATCTCCTTTGAGAGATGCTTGATGAGGCCTTGGTCCTGACAGAGGACACTGTCGGTAACCAACAGAGCAAGTACCTCGCTCCTAGTGCTAGAACCTGCACCATCCACACAGAGACAGGCGAGATGTAAAAGCCCATCTACTATGCGGAAGAGCTGAGTTGGTCTGCTCCTTGCTGCAGCAATCTCCCTAGACAAAAATGCGGCCTTTTGTCGGCAGATTACACCCTGATAGTTAGCATAATGCAACTTCAGGTCCAATCTGTCCTCCATCAGGCCAGATCTTGTCCAACACCTGTCTAACCTCTGGCCCTTAATCTTTAAACCCCCAAGTACCTCATCATACCATGAAGGTCTCCAGTGAGTAGACAGAGGTCAGACACAAATGAGTGCAACTGAGTCAAAGGCCGCAGTGACAGCCCTATTATAGGCTGTCACTGCCTCTTCTGTCCCAATCACACAGTCCACCTCCACACTCGATAGGTCCAGAACCACCTGATGTCCAACAGAGGAAACCCTCTCTTAAACGGTGGTACTGGACCATCTCCACAGGGGTGGGACCATCTTTGGGGGGGCCCTAAACCTTAACCCCACAGTGCTGTGGCCTACCCAAACTACCGGATCTACTCTGAGGTCAGTAATATTAAGATCTACAGAAAAAACAAGGTCCAGCATATGGCCACTTGAGTGCATTGCTGTCATAACATTCTGTGTCAGGCCCAGAGCCTCCATACTCCTAAGGAGATCACTTCCAGATCCCGAGAGTCCACTGTCAACCCAGGCATTGAATCAACCACCTGGGGGACTCCAACACCAGGCTGGCAATGAACTTGTCTATCTCCCGTAATAACTACAAAAAAATCCAGAAAAATTCATCACCCTAAACCAACCACCACTTACAAATAATAATTGCAAAATTCAAATTCAGAAACCACTCACTCACACATTTAAGCCCCCAGACACATACACACACACAGTCTCACAAATACAACAAATAATACTAATTAATACACAGTCCTCCATAAGGAAAAGAAGAAAACACCAGTCCAGAGAATCCAAGTCCATAACAACTGTTCGGTCCAGTTTTATACAGTTTTTTGCTTGAAGACTTGTTAGCAGAAAGATTTCTTCCAAGTCCAACTTCCAATAACCAGCCCAATATATAAACAGCGCAATCAGTACAAGTACCAAGAGGCTCTCACCCTCCTGGTACTGACTGTTTTTTGCAGGTTAAATGTAAATTAAAACACACTTTGCCCAGTTTAATAAAAGAAAGAAGCCTCCAACCAGCCAAAATCAGAGGAAGCAGTCAAAGCCAGAGCTCGTATAATCTAGATGATAACAGTCCTGCTTGCAATCCTGTAAGAACAGCTCATCAAGCAAGAAAAATCATCTTCAGAGGCAGCCCCTCACCAAGCACTGGCAAGTCTCCCAGCTACCCTCACAAACAGGACACCCTCCAGCAACCAACCCACGAGAAGCATCTGGGCCACAAAACTGGACCCAGTGAAAGCTGCCCCCAACTCTCAAAAGGTCTTCCAGCACACAGCTCCTCAGTATCCACCCCAAGCTTCAAGGTGGCCCAAGGACTCCCCCATGCTTGCTGCCACCCTCCAGCAGCCTCCCCATAAGATCTTTCCCTCCAGTGGTCACCCCTTGGGACACCCCCAGGACATGCTCATGCCTGAGAATTGAATCCCATTGACTGCAGTCCTGGACACTCCTCATATTCAGCTCCAGGTCACCACCACGTTCCATGCTGTTTCACACAGTCAGTGCTGCGCTGATCTTCCAGCTACAAACCTTTAGTTCCATTGCTGATACTCCAGCTGACAGCCTCCAACCAACACCTGTACCCTCACTCCTCACTCCTCTGAAGGTAACTTGGCAGTATTCACAAGTTCACATATAGGAATACTGCTCAATCCAAAAGCCCTGATCTAAACAGCAAAACAGTTACACAGACCCAGACCAACTCTCAGGCTCGTCTATCCCTTACATGAAGTAAAACTTTATAAAACAGAAAATAAAACCGAGAAAATAGCTAAAAACAAATTAAAAACAGAACTAAAATAACATAAAATTAATAACGTTCTTGCTCCCAGTCCAATGGATGACCCAGCATGGCTGCCATCTTATTAGGTTTGTTGCCTTTGGTCTTACAACCCACTGGATGCAAGATACTCTACCAACCTTTCCTTAATCACTTTTTCCATTAATTTCCCCACCACTAAGGTGAGGTTCACCAGCTTATAGTTACTAGCCTTTCACCTGCTTCCTCACTTATGTAGGGGTATCACATCTGTTTTCCAGTCCTCCAGAACTATGCCCAATTCCAGTGAGCTGCTGAATAAGGCCATCAGCAGGGCAGCGAGCATCTACCTGAGTTTTTTTAGTACTCTTGAGTGTATACCATCTGGTTCCAGAGCCTTGCCCACTTTCAGAGCTGCAAGTCCCTGCATAGTCTTTCCTCTGAAAATGTACTTTAATTCCCCCCACTTTGTTCCTGCTTGTCCATCCCCCCTCCCGCCACAGTGAAGACTGAGCAAAAGTACCTGCCCATGATGTCTGCCTTATCTTAGTTCCCTTCTGCAGTCTCCCTGTGCCACCCTTCTTATCATCACTGTCCTCCCCAGCTTTCCTCTCCTCACTTTTGTACCCGAAGAAAGTCCTATCCCCATTTGTTACACCTTTTGCTACCTTTCCTCTGTCTGTGCCTTCCCCCGTGACAAGTAGTGTATAACCGTGTAGCCTAGGCTATCCAGGAACATTCAAAATGATAGGTCAGACATGTGCAAAATTCAAGCACCTAAACATTTTATTTTACATTTGTTTCAACAGTACAAAATTATAGTTTCTTTTCCCATTTTCCAAAATAAATCTCCCATCAATGCTTTCCCATTCTTAAACAGCAGGAATAAACTGCCTCTCCCTGACCCTCTCTACCTACTTACTCTAGTACCCTAACTCAGCGTATACTGAACCGAATCTCCCTCAATGCTTTCTTTGGGTTTTCTGGCTACTAAGTCTAGTGCATCAATTCATCCTGCAGTGAACTGCATCTCTGTGCTTTCCTTTGGTTTTCTGGCCACTAACTTTAGTGCTTCAATTCAGCCTCTACTGATTGAATCTCTCAAAGCTTTTATCAGCTTATCCTGCTTTCAAACACTCCTCCAGGCAAACTTAGCCAACTCTACCTGTCTCTGGCTTTTAGGATAAATCCCCCTATAAATTCAGATGCACATTTTTCAGAGCTCCCCTTTGGCTCTTTACTCTGCAGTGGTACCTCTTCTTTTTCTGCAGAATCCAGCCCAAAATAAAAACCCTTTCATACTAAGATATGTTCTTTTTATTTAGCTCCTCAAACTGCAGGTGTTCTAAATTGTCAGCTACTCCCAATTATCCAAATAAGGGGTGGCTGCAAGCATGCTGGTCTCCCTGCACAATATCCTTAAAGGCCAGCTCCAAAAAAGGCATCTCTTGCCAAATCCTGGTTTGGCTCCCACTAGAGCCACTGGTCCTGAAAGTGACAGGGGAGGGCAAAGGGCAGACTTATTCTGGTACACCCCCTCACTGGCTTCCGTGCTTCCCTTTTACCTAGTACACCTGCCTGTATTTCTCCCTTTGTACCTCCTGAATGCCACCCTTTTTTGAGTCTGCCTCCCCTCTTTTGTTTCTGCTACTTCCAGGTGGTCTGTCCCCCCCCCACTATGAACACTAAGCAAATGTACCTGTTCAGTATTTCTGCCTTTGCTTGGTCCCTTTCTGAAAAGCCTGCCTCTGCCACCCTCCCTATCCTCACTACCCCACCGCTTGCTTTCCTCTTCTCACTTATGCACCTGAAGAAAGTTTTATTCCCATCTGTTACCCCTTTGGCTATCCTTTCCTCTGTCTGTGCCTTTGTTCCCCTTACTGCCTTACCTGCTTCCCTTTGTTTTATCTGGTATACCTGGTACACTTTCTGCCTTTCTCCTTCTGCATTTTTATATTCTGTACCTCCTGAATGCCACTCTTTTTAGGGCTGCAATGGGCATAGCCCTGCAGACCTCTTGCTGTGGGAAAAGGACTCCCGCATTCCTTGTGACCAAACAACTTGTTGGAGTTCCAACACAGTTGCCTCCACATCTGTGAAGCACTATGCACAACACTATTTTACTGTCGGTGGTCAATTTCTTTTTTTTAAATCATACATATCCCCCCCAGCTGACCCTCCCTCTCAGCACCCACCACCCCACCCCACCCCCAGAAATGTAACAGGGGCACTGGGGGTGCCCAATCCCCCAGTGCAGAAATCCTCATTTGTTTCCTCTCACTGACCGCCCTGTCCACTACCATACTTGAGCGGTTATTTCTGCATTTTTTTTTATTTATTGTTTCCTTCCCCCCGACCCTCTCTCTCAGCACCCACCACCCCACTCCTTCCCAGAAAAGTAACCATGGCACTTGGAGTGCCTAATCCCCCAGTGCAGGAATCCTCATTTGTTTGTTTTAACCCCACCTGACCCTCCCTGTCATCACCCAACACCCCACTCCCCCCAGAAACATAACCATGGCACTGGTGGGTGCTGAATCCTCCAGTGCAGGAATCCTTGTGTGTGTGTTTTTTTAACCTGTTAAAAAAAAAAAAAAAGTCCATCAATGTCTTTTATGTCCATTGCATTTTTTTGCCTGTAAAAAAAAAATGTCCATCAATGTCTTTTCCAGCCTTTGCACTGTCCCCCAACTGATCCTCCCACTCAGTACTGCCTCCAAGCCCTTACTTACCTATCGGAGGTCAAATGCCGTAATCCTTTCTGGGCTGCAGACACATCTTCCCTCTTCAAAGCTTGACTGCAAACTGAAGAAACTGGTATGCAGTTCAATGTATTTCAATGGTGTTTCGAAGTTAGTGGCATAACTTGGCCATTTTTTTTATATTTTTGGCCCACATTTTCAACATGCCTTTATTGGGATCCCACCTCATGAACAATTCCACTGTCATAAGGCAAATCTATCATGAGAGGTGATGTCACTGTCCCTGACAAGGCTCCTAGGGGCTGCATTATTTTCTGCCTTTATAACCATGTTCATGCAATAAATTGTCCTAACCTGTAACCACGATGTCTTTGTATACATGTCCATACTGGTTGTTGTTTTTTATGCTTTCTACTTTGTAACTTGCCTAATTCACAGACGTGGAACCTTTGTAAAAGAGCTTGTGCTCAACAGTATCTTCCGAATCAATAAAATTGATCTTTCCCTTATATTGAATTGAATTGAATAGAGTGAAATTACCATTTGGTCAGGAGCTGAAAATTTTCTCTGCCCTTGTTCATGAGATGGGGTCATAAGAAGGCTATGTTGAAAATTTGGTGTAAAAATATTAAAAATCAATGGGGGAGGGGGGCTGTGGAACCCGAGCAAGATGGCAGTTCAGAACTGAGGCTGTGAATCTTTTATGGCAATTCAGAATTAATAAAGTTAATTTTTGGATTTGAAACATTAAACTAAAGGACTTAGCAGCAGTGGGAATACCTTCGGAAGTAAGATGTTTAATCCAAAGAAAAATAAGACATAGTAGGTTGGAGTGAAAAGCAAAAACACTCCAGCTTCTCCAGCCACGAGATCTGCACAGGGCTACAGTACGTGGAACCCTCAACAGATGATTCAGGAGCCAAGATTCTTCAAAGTTTAGGGCTCAACCTTAATAGATTTATTTCATCTATTGCCAACCTGTCTGAAAAATGTGATTCTTTGGGGAATAGAGTAACCACCTTGGAGACATACTGTATATATCTCAGCTACAAACTGTTACAACAGAGGCTAAACAGCAAGCAACAACCACCATGGGAGCTGCAAGCAACCTGGCTGAAGGAAAATACTCACTTGCAGTCCAGACTCGAGACCTTAGAGAACCAGGCGTACTTGTCTAATTTGCAGATTGTTGGTATGCCCAAAGGAAGTGAGGGAGATCACCTGCCACTCTTTATAAAACATAGGCTGAAGCAACAGTTGGAGCAACCCTTGCAGCACCGGAATATCTTAATCCAAAAAGCCTACAGGGTGGCCTATAGAGGAAGGCAGGACACTCCCGAAGCCCCCAGAGCAATTGTTGTGGTCCTGGATGGAATGGGCACCAGAGACTATATATTAGCCTTGGCAAGAAGGAAGCGTACCTTGCTTTTCAGGGGTCAGCAAATCTGCCTATTCCCCACTTTAAGCTATGCAACACATCAGAGGAGAAAACATTTTGATGGAGTTCGGGCACTCCTGAGGGAAGCGAACATTACACATGGAGTGGTCTTTCCCGCTAGGCTGAGAGTTTTGCACCAGGGCCAGGTGTTCCTGTTCATCAACGCTACTGAAGCCCAGAAGTGGGCTCAACAACACTCTGTTACATCTCATTAACAGGAAGCCTCTACTGATTCAGAGTTGGAAGATGAGGACACTGTGATTAACTGAAGAGACCTGCAGTGGGTTGGGTTTGCGTTGAGACCCTTTTCACCTTATTTCTTTCCTCTGGGACCTTACTTAAATGTGGATAAATTTTTTCATCCTATTAGGAGATTTTAAAACTTCTTCCAGTGCGTGTTATGTAGTGAGGTTTCATTTGGGGGGCTGAGGTAAGCTGTTTCCTTGCTAATGTTTTCTTATCAGGGACTCATTTGGTAAACTGTATTCCTGCTAATGTCTTATTTTTGGGGGGCTCATTTATCTTTGTAAAAGCGTATCTATGATCATGCCTTGTTTCATTTTCATACATGAACACCCCATTTGACAAAGATTAATCCTGTTAACCTTGTTAAAAGGCTCCTATGTTTGATCTGGTTGTATTGCCAAGGGGATTTATGAGGTGCAGTTATTTTTTTTGGGGAAAAAAAACTTTTATGAGGTTATATAAATATGGAAAGTGCATGGACCTACTTATTTTCCTTTCGTAGGAAGTAGAGACGGTAAAGTTTAAGTGTTACTTCTTTTTTATATTACCATGCTGCTCATGTGCCCATTAATGCAACAATTAATTTGATGTAATCCAAGTAGAAATGATAACAATTGGTGGGATACCCGCCATGATGTATCTTAAAGATGCAGCATGATTTTTTATACCCACATGTATTAAGAGGGATGGTGCCCTCACTGGTTCCATAATAATATTTTCTACATGTACTGCATCAGGATTTTGACTGTATGTTCACTGACAAACCAATAAACATAAAGTTACAAAAAAAAAAACAAAGTTATGAGCCTGTGTTGAATTTTGCGAACACAGGCTCGTAACTTTGGTAATGTTCAATATTTTGACCCCAAATTTAGAATATAGCCATATCTTTACAGCTTCTCATTAATATAGCAGCTGTCATTTTTCAAATACTGGCCAAAATGTTTTTCACATCCCAAAAGTTGATTTTGCAGTCCATGCGCAAAATCACCTTTTGGGCAGGAGCTGAACATTTTTTCTGCCCTTGTTCATGAGGTGGTGTCATGAGAAGACTATGTTGAAAATTTGGTGTAAAAATATTAAAAGGGAAGGGGAGGGAACATTGTTTAACCAGGAGTAGCACACTAAGCTGAACTTGTTTTCAGATGTGACCTGGGAGAACAAGGAAGTTAAGTGACTTGCTCAGGATCACACAGTATGCACCTAGGCGGCTGTGAGATTCAAACCCAGGTCTCCAGATCTGCAGCTCAGAGCCTCAACCCACTGCGCTATATTGTCTCAAAAACAACGCTGTGAGCCTATGTTGAATTTTGCAAATGCAGGCTTGCAACATTTGTAATTTTCAATATTTTGACCCTAAATTTACAACATAGCCATTTCTTTACAGCACCTCATGAATGTGACAACTGTCATTTTTTAGCTCTGGACCAAAATGTTTTTTCACATCCCGAAAAGTGATTTCACAGTCACTGCACAAAATTACCTTTTGGGCAGGAGATGAAAACTTTCTCTGCCCTTGTTCACTAGATGGGATCATAAGCGGGCTATCCTGAACATTTGGCACAAAAATATTAAAAAACAAATAAGTTAAGAACCTACACTGAATTTTGTGAGTGCAGGCTTGTAACACTGGTAATTTTCAATATACAGCATAGCCATTTCTTTACAGCACCTCATGAATGTGACAACTGTCATTTTTCAACTCTGACCAAAAATGTGTTTTTGCATCCTGAAAGTTGATTTTGCAGTCCTTGCGTAAAATCACCTTTCATGCAGGAGTTAAACATTTGCTCTGCCCTTCTTCATGAGGCAGGGTCATAACAAGGTTAAGCTGAAAATTCGGTGTACAAATATTACAAAACAACAAATTTATGAGCCTACATTACATTTTCCGAACACAGGCTTGTAACGTTGGCAATTTTAATTTTTTCTGTATAGATTTTTATGCCCTGATTTTTTCCCCATTTTCACCCCAACCATGCCTCACTTGCATACATGTGGGAGGCACATTTATGCTGCATCTCCGAGGTGCCCTCCCTCTGCTTGCTGCCTCTGCCTGCTTACACTGCCAGATGGCAGCAGAACAATGGGGGGGGGGGGTGACAGAGATCTTCTCAGGGAGAGGAAAGCAGCCATTACAGCTGATCAATCCTGCTCCCTCCCTTCCCCCTGGCTGGCTTGTTTCCAAACCTGGGTCGCTGGTGTGGCATGAGCTAATGCAGCCAGTGCCTCAGCCCTCTGCACAACTGGGCCAGCAATAATTTCCAATATTTTTACTTCAAATTCCTCCCATCGGCTCTGGCTCTTTCCTTCACTGCTGTGGTTTCTTCCCTAGAATACCGTAACAGTCTATTTTTCCTTTCACTTTTACTCATTTCCTTCAAGCATAGGCTGGTTGCCTTAATTATGCCTTCTCTTTCCTTACTGTCCCTCCCTTGTAATCCCCACTATGAGGCAGTTTCTGAGGCAGTCTCCCATTTCTTTAACATCATCCCTGCTGTTGTCCAGGACCCTTGTCTTCATGTGATTTAGAGCTGCTCCTCTCTTAATGTTAAACCACACTGAACAGTGATCACAGGTACCTATAGGACTGCCTACTGTGACACCTGCAATGCTCTCCTTGTTTGTAAGCACCAGCTCCAGCACTGCACTGTCTCTAGTGGGTTCTTTAACTAGCTGCCTGAGTAAAGTTCCTTCTCAGGAGTGAAGGATGGCCATGCACCTTGCTGAAGCTGCAACTGAAAGTCTCTAATCCACATCAGGCAGATTGAAGTTGTCACCAAGCAGCACCTCCCCCTTATTTGCTGTACTGAAAATGTCTTCCCCAAGTGCCTTATCCAACTGCTGTCCCAGTGCTGGAGGTCTGCATACCACCCCAATATGGATAGCAGCCCCAGCTCCTGTCTCCAGGATGACCCATTGCACCTCCAAACTTTCCTTTTCCTCCAGGTGCCCCTGTACCTTCATTGCCTTGATGCACTCCCTCATATATGATACGACACCTTCCCTCTCCTCCCTTCCCTGTCTCTCCTCAACAGAGGATACTGTAGCTTGGTATGGCCATATCCAACTCATAACTGTCAGTGCACCATAACTCTGTTATGGTCACCAAATCCAAGTTAGGCTCCTCCACGATGGATTCCTGGTCCAGAATTTTATTTCCTAGACTCCTTGCTTTGGCACATATGGATCTCGATACCCTACACACTCCCTGCCTCCCTGTGTTCTCCCCCTCCTGCCTGTGTTGTTCCCTGATGCTGTCCCTGACCCCACTTTTCCCTTGTTGCTCTCTCCGTTACTTGTCTTCTTTTCTTGTCTCTTCTTGCATTCCTGATTTATATAAAAAAATGGGATTATTTGCAGATGTTAAACTCTGTGGGGCAGTGGAATGTGAGGAAGAGGTTAACAATATAAAGAAAGAATATGGGGAAACTGGAATGGTGGTCAGGCATTTGACAACTGAAAGTCATGCCAGAAAAATACAAAGCAATGCATATTGGAAGCAGAAATTCTCAGATGGTGTACTGGATCAGTGTGGTACAGGAACAACACTCAGGCGAGGAAAGGGAGATGGGGGAAATAATTAGTGCAGTGGCAGTGTAAAACCATATGAGAAGGCAAATAGGATACTGGATTGCATTAGGCATAGCTTCAATAGTCACAGGAGGGAGGTAGTATAGCCACTGTACTGGTCACTGCACCTGTAGTACTGGGTGCCTTGTTGGAGCCCACATTTGAAGAAAGACCAGGACAAACTATGGGCAATACAGGAAAGAGTGATACAAGTTATCCAAGGCCTGCAGGGTAAGACTTATGAGAGGAAATTAGATGACCTCAACATGTACCCACTTGAGGACAGAAGGGTATGGTGATATGATAGAGATGTGCAACTACAGTTGGGTGTACAATAAGGTGAATGACACAGAATTGCCACACAAAAAAAAAAAAATTCAACCACTAGGGGTCACAAACTCGGGCTGGTAGAAGAAAAGTTTAAAAAGGATATTAGTAAACATTTTAACATGGAGTAGGTGGTGGCCAAATGAAACAGCAGATCCAGGAATGTGGTCAATGCAGACACTGGTCCATAACTGCTTTCAAAGCTACTGTGGACAGTGTTTAGGGGATCATCATCAAAGGGAAGATCAACACCAGAGTAAAGGTACTGGGGATGATGATGGTAGGGCTGTGAATAAGTAATATAATGTAAAGTCTCAGGCAGACTTGATGCACTTGGAAACTTTGCCTGTCCTTACATTTGATTTTTATATGTAAGGAGGAAGTGGTAGCCATTGGACACCAGGTAATGATTTTTATGGGGTTGAAAAGTAGGAGGGGCACAGGACAACAGGGAAGTACTTTGATAGCATCAGGGAGTAGAAGACCTAAGAATGAAAGGCAAAGATGTTGATATTTGTGTGGATGGGGATAACTAGACTGCCATTTGGGGGAGAGCAGAGTGGAATTGACATAAGATGCACACTGGATCATTGCTTGTGAGTTTCAATCAACTGCAGTGGAATTGTATTGGGTAATAGGGTGGTGCTAGGTAACAGGGACTACTTGGAACCATGATGGAGGTATCAATACAGACACAACATTACTATATAGCACCACAACATGTTACAATGATGCAAAGTGCTGCATCTGAAAAAGTCACAGAAGATGTCTGTGTGCACTATCACTAACAGTGTCTGCTAACAACTGGGTCAGTGGTTTTCCTCGCACTGAATTCATATTGGGAACTCCTCCTGCTATTGTGTAATGCCAGAATTGTGCATCACAATTTTGGATTGTGGTGCAACAGAGTAGGTGCCAATTGTATGTTTTGCACTGACCTATTTGTGTTTCAGAATTGGGCCCACAGTACTGTACTTCAATACTTAGATTCTTCTTCCCTGAACTATCCTGTAATATCAGCAGTAAAGTAGGTTAAAAATAGAGCTAAAATAATATTGTACCTTGTTTTGCTTGCAGACCTACAGTTAAATTCTACTGTGTTTTGGTGTCACAAAAAATTATTATGTAATAGCATTCTTTTATTGCCAGTGTTTGACAAATTGAAAGAAAATATTCAACAGTCAAAAAAAAATCAAATGGCTCTGTATTTAACATAGCAACTCTGCAGAAGACTACCCAAAGGTCTAATCGCATTTCCTGACATAACTCTATGCTTAGCCTAAAACTGGGCTGCATGTAAAGATCCTATGACCCTAATGGTTGACTGTGATCATGACCTTCCCCAGGTATCCCTTCCCCTCATTTGCCTGTGGATCTCACTATTCCCTTATATATTTTCCTCCCTAGTTTTATCCTGTAGCAGTCTTGGCATAAGCCTCCTCTATGGGCAATGTGTTCCATTCATCTACCACCCACTCTGTGAAGAAGAATTTCCCCATGTCCTTCCTGAACCTCCCCACAATCAGTTTCCACCCGTGTCCTCTAGTCACTGTGCCCTTGTTTCTTGTGAATAAATCTTTGCTATCCACCCTGTTGAGTCCTCACAAGAACTTGTTTGTCTCAGACATATCCCCTTTCCCTTCTGGTCTCCAGTGTATACATGTTAAAGTCTGCCAACCTATTCTTATATGACCTCCCCTGTTGCCCCGGAACATCTTTGTGGTCCTTCTGTGTATGGTCTCTGTTACTTGGAGTGTGTGATTAATGCAGGCAAAAGAAAAAGAGAGCTCCAGGAACTTGGCTGTGCAAATATGTCAACAACCACAGGGAGAAAACAGAAGAACGGCACCAGCCATCACAAATTACAGCTTCAAAAATCTTATTGTACAGTGTTAGTGGAGAACTTCAGACCCACTTATGCTCTTTTGATAAATACACTATGCTCTGCACCACATTACCACATCAACACTCTCTTGACACTCTTTACTGTGCTAGCAGTAGTGAGCTGTATCACATAGAAATTGACACACTACCTTCTAAAACAAAAAAGTATGGTGGGGGCACTGCCTCTAAGTAACAAAAAACAACTGATATTTAGGTTTTTGTTATATTTGGAGGGCACTGACCCACCCCCATTTTCTTGTTTTTAGAGGAGTATTCTAAACCAGTGCAAGACCACTAGTTAAAACCACGAGCTTGTTGAAGGCATGAGCTGACAGTCACAGTGCTTAGCCAGGTACCATTCAGTGCTCAGTCACGCAAGTAGCATAGCGGTAGTATATTGTAATGTATGCTAATTCTGTGATGTACTGCTGTGCTACGTGTGTGGGTCCAGAGCCCTTCATTAAGACCTATTGTACTATTAGCTGCCAGAGGAGCACTCACCAATTACCAATGAAAACCTAACAGGAAAACTTCCATCTGGTAAGTCCTGGTGGTATGTTTGATCTTTTTTCATATTTCCGGTTTTGTGTCGGCTTGCCGGCACAGCAGCAAGGCATCCACTTGCGGTGCTGACATACTGGGTTCAGTGGGGGGGGGGGAGAAGGGTCACGCACCCTGAGAACTGCTCTTCTTCTCGGGGGAGAAGAGTGCCTGGTGCATTACGGACCCCTGGCGGAGGCTGGGGGTACTGTTGCAGCCAGCACCATTACTTAAGGGGGGGCAGATGCTGGATGATGTTGCATGTCCCCACCACCAGAGATCCAGCATTCACAAAAAAGCTGGACCCTGGGTATGACACTCTGCATCGCCACCATCCCCACTGCCACCAATGTCCATTGGGGGGGTGTTCCGCTCCCATGACCCCGACCAGGGGCTAAGCCGGGGCTTGACTACATTGTCAGTTGGGAGGAGAAGCCTACCTGGTGGCCCCACTCAGGGAGCAAGCCTGGGCATGGGGGGATGGCAGATGGAGCAGGGCTGACCTCCAAATGGAGGATCAGGGGCAGGCACCTAAAAAAAAAAATACCTGAAGTTGTGTACAGTTTGTACATTTTCACATATCAATGGTAGTCACTAGCACAATAATGTTTTGAAGTTGCTGTTTGTGGTGCCTGGTGCTATTTTTTTGTTTTGTGCATTTGTAAGTAATGAATGGTATTTCATGAATAATGCAGTATTGATTGGTAGGGTCAGAATCACAAATACTGTTAATATTGTTCACAATTCATGCTGTTTGGCATTAGGAAACAAAATTCAGAGTAAAGAATCCTCTATCCCTCCTCAGAAGGCCAGAGATATTCCCTAGGCCACCTCCACCCCCTTGTTGACATCATCTCCCCTCCATCCATCGACATGCAACTACTGTATAAAAAAGAAGATATTTATGGGTGTTGTGCTGGCAAAGTGCTAGCTCTCAACAGTCATCTTTTAAAGATGTTCCCCACTATAGCTTGATTTACCAACAGCTCCAGAATAGCATATTTCTCAAGAGAGCATTCACCTTAACTGCTGAACCAGGGTTGGGACAAGAATATCATAAATTCCATCTAAGTGGACATCGCCCAGTAATCTGACATGTTGCACTCAGTGTAAGCTGTCAGGCGACAGCAGTCTTCAGTATGATGGAAGGGGAGTGGTTTAACCTGTGTGTCATTTTGTGATGTTCAGTCTGCCAAATACCACTGAATGATGCATGTCTGCTTTATCCACCTTACCATGCACTTAAAACTGTAGGCAGATGACAGTTTACAGTGAGTAGAGCACACCAGGTTACCGGGAGGCTGCTGACTAGCTGTGAGTTTATTATACTGTTGCCTCTCACTACAATCAAAGATAAGGCATCAGAAGGGGATCTTCTTGGAGTCACGTGATGCTTCTGCTGGGATGAGACATGAATAGATTGAGCTCCATCAACCCTTCCTGTTTATCTCCAAATCCACTAGCTCTACTAGATTTAAAAGCATTCTCAGCTATACTGCAGTATTCAGAGCTTACCTGGGCCATGGTGCTGTAGCTATGGAAATAGATCTGAGGGCAACATCATCTTTACCAATGACTGAAGAAGAGCAGCTGCCAGAAATGGAGGCCAAATGCCCTCGTAGGAGTTCCTCGCCTGCCATAACACCACCACCGGAGCTGACTGATCTCTCCTCAAAACAGATTTTTACAGAGCTCTCTACCATAAAAAAAAGCCCTGTTTAAACTAATTGAGGACATCTCCGCATTCAAACTGGCACTAAAACAACTAGCGATGTGGGTTTCAGACACTGAAGCCTGGGTCATGTCTGTGGAGAACCACCAGGACAAACCTGGACCAGAAGTCATAGCACTGTGGAGAACAGTGTCTAAACTTAAAGAGCTCATTGACGACCTGGAGGGGCACAACCGGAGGAGCAATCTTGTGCTGATTGGGCTCCCTGAAGGAGAAGAGGGGCCGAATGCCATACTTTTCTTGCAAAAACTTTTACAAAAAAACTGTGGGTCCATTTCCTAACGGCCCGCAATACATTACTGAGCAGGCCTATCGCTCCCTCAGGGCTAAACCACCCACCAATGAGTCACCTCAGCTGATAATCTTTAAACTCTTCAACTTTCTGGACAGAAAGTTCATTCTAAAAGAAGCACAGAAACTCTCCGCTATACTATGGGAAGGGAAAAGACTGCGGTTAGTCCCTGATCTTACATTAAAAGTTAGACAAGCCAGGGCTGCTTTTCGGCTGATTGCTACAAAGGTCTAGGCAGCACAGATCCACCATCAGATCATGTATCCAGTGAAATTGGAGGTAATTATGACTGAGGATCCTCGCAGATATAAGACAGCAGAGGTGACTTTAAAGGACTTGAAATTGTTCTTCCCCGATCTGTTCAGGAAATGAACAATCTCTTTTACCCTAGGGAGAATGTCAGGCTACCCTGTTGAAATGCTTAATTATAAGTTGCATATTTCATTTTTCTTTGTGGAGTGGGTTGAAACACTTGATATTCTGATCTTGCTCCCCTACAGAACAAGTTAGATGTAACTGACATTATGCCTTCTACCTACCAACTGCAGGGTCGGTCCAAAGAACTGGTTCCCTACACACCACCTCTATTTGGGGGAATTAATCTTTCCTCAATGCTGCCCTGTAGTTGGTCAGTTTCCCTGCAGATAGTTGATGTTGTGATTTCAGTGGTGCCTGGTAGTCCTCTGCATCACTCTTCTCTCTCGAGACTCATTTGGGCACATCAGGGGTTATATCAACGGGAGATTACCTTGCCTGCACCTTTAAGATGGAGTAAGTGCTTCTGTTGCACCTTGAACAACTTAACCTCTTGCTGAGAGCTGATCCACAGTAACTGCTTGGTTGTTAACTACTCTGACTTGTTTTCAAGTCCTTATATATCAGTGTCACTAAGAATGAATGTTGCTACTCCCTCGGTGGCTGTCCTATGTTTAAGCTGGAATGATCTGCAGGACAATTTCTAACACTCTATTTCTTGGGTTATAGCTCTATACTGAGGGGTAAAAAAGTGCACTTTCCTGGAAGAGTCAGCTACAAGATCCCCTGTTGCTATAACTTCATTCACATCTGACAAGCTGACAGGTCTCTTCTTTGTCTCCTTGAAACTATCTCCGGAGGTACAAAGGGGACTATACTGATTAATACTCCCTGCTTTCTCTAAAGGGATTCTAGTTTGTTAATTAAGAGGTAATGTTTAATGTTACTGTTTCTACTGTTTGCACATCTTAGAAATTCTTTATTACATTTGCCAATCTCTACACTTTTACAACCATATACTCTATATTGTTGTACCCTGGGTGGTAAACTTATCAGAACGATGTTTATCCCAGTTTGGGCAACCATTTTTGAACCTTTAAACACTTTTAAATTTATGTCCTCTACATCTTGGTATCCAGTTAATTTTTGGGGTGGAATATCCCTACTGAACATTTCTTTAATTTCTTTTTAGGAGAATGCTAATCTCACTACCCACATTTGCTAAAAAGCTAGTGGAAAATGTAATTACTACTGTCTTCACTGAGGCTAAGAGGGTTGATGTCAGATCTCCCCAGTAGGTATTATGGTCTGTATCTAGGGAAGGGGGCTTTGGGCCCTGGGAGAGACACTTTCTACTTGTTAATATACTGTTATTTTTACAGTTTTGGGATGTCTGTATTTTTTTAGATATGACTCAGGGTTTGTTTGGGGATATTGGAGGGAGGGGGGGTCTCCTTTGCGCAATCCTACCCTAAACAGAATGACTTTTCCCTTCCTTAGAATTAACCATGTCCAATGCATTTAATATTCTTACTTGGAATATCAAAAGGGGAAGGGACAACTCCACAAAGTATGCCATCTTAATCCATTTAAGCTAAGTTTGCCCCCAAGATAGCATTTATACAAGAAATCCATTTGATGCTGGACCACATCAAACTTCTCAGGAAAAAATGGGTGGGACAGGTCTTTAGAGTTGGTTTCAGTCCCTGCCATCAGGGAGTCACTATACTAAATGAGAAAAATTTTCCATTCACAGTGATGAACACAGTCAGTGATCCAGAGGGACGATATATTTTATTTCATGGGAAATTAGGCAACTCTGAACTAGTGTTAGGTTCAGTCTATAGCCCTAACTCTGACACTCCTTCCTTTTTCCCCCCAAGTGGCATCTGCCCTAGTGTCCTTCAGCCACTGCCCAATATGTTTAGGCTGAGACTGGAATCTCGTCTCCACTAATGACCTAGGTCAGACATACAGAACCAGTGATGGGTTGTCCCCGGCACAGTGGTTCTTGCAAGAGCTGGCTTCTCATTTAGGGTTGTTGGACCCCAGGAGGTTGCTACATCCCCATGCTAAAGAGTTTACTTTTACTCTCCGGTACGCAAAGTTTACTCTAGATTAGGTTATTTTTTACTTAGCCAACAGTTACTCCCCTTGACAAACAGTCAATGGGGGAAGGGCAGGGATAAATGGAGAAAAAGACAAAGGCAGTAAGGACAGGGATGGGGCAAAAAGAAATAAGGCCATACAAAAATGGTGGGTAATGAGTACCAATGCCCATAGTCTAGGTAAAAAGCTCCCTGACATGGTGGCCTTGAAAGAAGAGAGATGTCTGGATATTGTGGCAGTCACAGAAACATGGTACACAGAGAACCATGGCTGGCATGTCAACATACCAGGGTACACAATCTACAGGAGGGACAGGGAGGGTATAAGAGGAGCAGCTCTCTATGTAAGGGAAGAGATCAAAGCAACAGAACTAAAAGGTAAACAGGGAGGAGAGAAGGCACTGTGGGTCACCCTGGAGACTAGAAATGGCACTACAATCCGCACAGGGGTTGTATACAGACCCCGTCTCAGGGGGAGGAAATGGACAAAGAAATGATAGAAGGTATCCTTAGGATGGCAGAGAAAGGGGAGGTATTGCTGATGGGGAACCTGAATATGCCAGATGTTAACTGGAGCACCTTTGCTGTAGCCACATCCAAAAGCAGGGCCATTCTTGATGCCTACTGGGGGCATGCCTCAGACAGCTAGTTTTGGAACCCACTCAGGAGGGAGCAATCTTAGACCTGGTACTCTCAAATGGGGACAGAGAGAGACCAGTGGGTAGCCATCTGGGAACAAGTGACCACCAAACAGTGTGGTTCACGATAAACTTGGCTGTAGAGTTAAGCCATACAAAAGTGAAGGTATTGGACTTCAGGAGGGCTGATTTTGTCAAAATGGGAGAGTGCCTCAGAAAAGTACTGGCAAACAGGCAAGAAGGTGGGGTGGAGCAACAATGGGGAAATATCAAAACTGCCCTCACAAAGGCAACAAGCCTTTGTGTGATGCAAATAAGCAAATCAAAATGAAAGAAAAAAATGCTGTGGTTCTCAAAAGAAGTGGCGGGAAAGGTTAGGGAGAAAAAGATAGCATTCAGGAAATATAAGGAAACACAGAAGGAGCAGGAAAGAGAACTGTATCAGTTAAAGCAGAAGGAAGCAGGGAAGGCATTCAGAATAGCAAAAGCCCAAACCGAGGAAAAGATAGCCAACTCAGTTGAGAAGGGGGATAAAATATGTTATAGGTACATTAGGGAGCAAAGAAAGACTAAGGCAGGGATACTGAGGCTGAATAAAGAGAAAGGTGGTTGGGCAGAGAGCGACACTGAAAACGCAGGGATACTGAACGAATACTTCTGCTCAGTATTCACAATAGAAGAGCAGGGGGAGGTACCTAATCCAGTAAATAGAAGCACTCTGGATAGGGAGTTGATATTAGTCCTTTCACAGAAGAAAGGGTTCTGAAAGAACTCCTAAAACTGAAGGTGGATAAAGCAATGGGGCCTGATGGGATTCACCCCAGAATTCTAAAAGAACTAAGGGAGGAACTAGTAACACCACTGACTACCCTTTCTAATAAATCTTGGGAGAATGGTGTGGTACCTGAGGACTGGAGGAGGGCAGATGTGATTCCCCTTCACAAAAGTGGGAGCAAGACAGAGGCAGGAAACTACAGACCTGACAGTTTGACCTCAGTGGTAGAGAAAATGATGGAATCACTTCCGAAGGAAAGAATTGTTGTGGATCTAGAGGCCAGTGAGGCACAGGACCCAAGCCAGCATGGATTCACAGTGGGAAGGTCATGTCAGACAAATCTAATTGATTTCTTTGACTGGGTGACCAAAGTAGTAGACCAGGAAGGGGCTGTGGACATGGCCTACCTAGACTTTAGCAAGGCATTTGACAGAGTCCCACACAAAAGATTAATAAACATATTAGCTAGCCTGGGAGTGGGTCCCAGGGTGGTAGCCTGGGTAAAACACTGGCTAGAAAACAGGACACAGAGGGTAATAGTAAATGGAGTCCATGTTGAAGAAAGGGGGGTTACTAGTGGGGTACTGCAGGGTTCAGTACTGGGGCCGGTCCTTTTTAATGTCTTTAAAAGTGACATTGCAGAGACTCTGGAAGGAAAAGTATGTCTCTTTGCAGGTGACACAAAGATCTGCAACAGGGTTGATATGCAAGGTTGGGTGGGAAGGATGAAAAGGGACTTGGCAATGTTGGAGGAATGGTCAAATGTATGTCAGCTTAGATTCAATGCAAAGAAGTGCAAAGTAATGCACCTGGGAAACAAAAACCCATGGGAAGAGTACACAATGAGGGGTGAGATACTGACAACATCAAAAATGGAAAGGGACTTGGGGGTAGTCATATCAGATGACCTAAAGGTGGGCCAGCAATGTGAAAAGGCAGTAAGGAAGGCTGGGGGGATACTGGGATGCATAGGGAGAGGCATCACCAGTAGAAAACAGGACCTTTTTGTCCCTCAGCACAGACAGTTAGTAAGACCACATCTGGAGTATTGTGTACAGTTCTGGAGACCCCATCTCCGCAAAGACATAGACAGGGTGGAGGCTGTCTAGAGGAGGGCAACCAAAATGGTGCAGGGTCTGCACCAGAAGACATATGAAGAAAGACTAAAGGAGCTTAAGATGCATAGCCTCGAGGAAAGGAAGGAGGGAGAAGAGGGGGACATGATAGAAACTTTCAGATACCTCAAGGAAATCAACAAAGTCCAAGAGGGTAGCATCTTTCAGAAAAAGAGATGTGCAAGAACAAGGGGGCACAATTTGAAGATAGAGGGGGGATGGCTCAGACGTAATGTGAGGAAGTATTTCTTCACAGAGAGGGTTGTAGATGCATGGAACAGCCTTCCTGAGGAGGTCATAGAGTCAAAAACAGTGGGGGAATTCAAGAATGCATGGGACAGACATAAGCAATTTTAGTGGGGGGTAGGAGGAAGTAGGCTGTTGGTTAACTAGGATCTGCTGCTTATCCATTAGGTAGGGAAATGGGCAGACTAGGTGGGCCAAGCGGTCCTTATCTGCCATCAGATTCTATGTTTCTATGTAGGTGCCAAATTCAGGCCAGGGTCATTTGAGACCACTCGCCGATGTCCCTTGCCATGGAATTCCCATCACTTACTCTTCGACCCCACACATGGACATTGACTGATTTATTGTAAAAGATGCTCAACTGGTGTCCCATTATAGGATCTTTTTGCAAGAGTCCATCTGATTTAACCAAGGGTGAGTCACAGCCTTAGGCACTCTCTGGGCTGCTCTAAAGTCAACCTGGAGGGGTGAGTTCATTTGCCTGTCATCTGCCCAAAAGAGAAAACAGCAATCACTAGTGACTCAATGTCTGGGTAAGATTTGCATTCTTTAAAACAAAGGAGCTGATTCACTCAGTGAAAACAAATGACAGGAGCTGTTTCACCTCAGGGAGGAGTACGCTGCCCATCTTCTGGAGACAGTTGACAGACTGGCTGCTCGACTGAAGGCTTCCTACATTGGCCAGGGCAACAAAGCTGGCAAATTACTGGCACTGAGATTACGGCAACAATCTGCCTCTAAATGGATTGCTGCCATTAAGCATTCCCCTTCTGATGCCCTGACTGTCAAAGCCAAAGATATGACCAATGTATTTAAAGAGTTTTGTCAGGTTCTTTATTCCTCTCTGCCCTTGTCTCCTTCACAAGAAGCCCAAATGCTGAACTTCCTTGCCCTTGCTGAGTTGCCTCAGCCGACGCAGGAATCACAGCAAGCTTTTATGGGCCCTACCAGGACATCTGAGGTAGCTCAGGCAATAGATAATTTACCCCTAGATAAGGTCCCGGGACCAGATGGCTTTACAAGTCTTTTCTACAAAACATGCAAAGATGATTTGCTCACCCTGCTAACTGCTTTGCTTAATTTTTTGGATTCCTTGGCTATAACTGTTAAATCTCTCTTCGAAGCAAAGATAATTCTCCTTCTGAAACTGGGGAAAGACTCCCTAAGGGCCAAGAACTGTTGACCTATTTCACGTCTTAACATTGACATAAAACTATATGCCAAGATCTTGGCCTGCAGATTGGTGAAAGTATGGGGTCTCTCTTTTAGGTCCTGAACAAGCAGGATTTGTTGCAGGATGGAACTCCAGTGAACACTTCTGCAAATTGTTCCACTTTATTTCTGCGTCCAGGGACCCAGTGCTGGGTGCGATGCTGGTCTCCCTGGATGCAGAAAAAGCCTTTGACAGGGTGGCGTGGCCCTATCTTTTTCATATCCTCCACAGATACAGTATACCACGTGACTTTATACACCAAGTTCTAGTGTTGTATCAGTGTCATTCAGCACACATTTTGTGTAATAATGAACTCTCTGATGTCTTCTGGTTTGCAAACGGTACCCAGCAGGGCTGCCCCCTGTTGTTGTATCTTTTTAACTTATACATTGAACCCCTGACTAGGGTTATTAATAGGGATAAGGGCATCCAAGATCTCAGAGAGGGAGGCATTGAGTTTAAATTATCGTTATTTGCAGGTGACCTCCTTCTGCATTTATCAGATTGGGAGTCATCACTGCTTCATGTCCTCCAGACTGTGACACAATTCAGTGAGTTTTCAGGATATAAATTGAATAGGCATAAGACTACAGTTTATTCACTGTCCAGTGTAGGAATCAAGGTCCAAGTCCAGGGAGTGGGTTAACAGTGGGAATCCCACTCCCTAACATTTTTAGGCATCAAACTCTCCAGGGATCTCGGGAAACTAAAAAAAATAAATATTGACCCAATTCTAAAGCAAGTCAATGAAGATCTAAAGCAATAGCAAACCCTTCTACTATCCTTCTGGAGGTGGGCCAATGCGATAAAAATGCCCATCTTACTTAAACTTTTTTACCCTTTAAATAACTTGAATATATATTTACCACAAAAATATTTCTCAGGTTTACAAAGGTCCTGCTCTGAATTTTTATGAAACAGGAAAGTGCCGTGAAGGGCATGTTTGAAACTTTGCAGACCTAAGACCCTGGGAGGCATGTATCTTCCCGACTTTTATTTCTATTATCTGGCAATTCATGGGGCCAAATATCTCCAGTGGCTATCCTCAAATGAGGCTGCTACCCAACAGACAGGTTGGCTATTGCTTGACATAGCATTAGTCAATAAACACAAAACTTCCTTGGGTGCTCTACTGCATGGACCATGGTCTGGGTTTCCACTGGCTTTAAGAGATTGCCCCATAGGCTGGGACATCAGGGCCCATCACCAGTTATAACTTTTACTAAGCCTACATGTCCATAAAGACCTGACACAACTGCTATTTCACAATCTTAATTTAACTACAGCGAAAGCCCCTGTCATCCTTGTAGGCTGGTGGTCGGCCTCGGAATCCTGCCTCAAGGACTTGATTAGTGAAGGGAAAGTACTATCAGTACCCGACTTACAAGAGAAGTATGCTATAGCTCCCAAATATACTTTTAAATTGTATCAAGTCTGGCACTGTGTTCGCTCCTTCTTGGGTGCAACACCATGGTTGGACATGGCAGGTAAAATGTTTTTCACCTTTTCTACATTAGCTAAGGGACAAAGACCTGTTTCTAAATTATACCAAGCACTAGGCCAACAGTTCTGGGACAAACTTTCCCCAGAGGCCTTTTATTGGAGGAATGCGTTGGCTCTGCACCATCCTGACGATACGTGGAAAAGAATGTGGTATGACATATACAGGATAGTTAAACAAGATCATCTTAGAGTGGTCCAATTTAATATACTGCACAATATTTACCTTACCCCGAGTCAGTTATTTAGGATGAGCAAATGTGCCTCTCCTGCATGTGACATTTGTGGTAAAGACGAGGGTACCTTATACCATAAATTATGGTCCTGCCCATTGATTAAGAGGTTTTGTAATATGGTTAAATTGAGGACCACACAATATTTGGGGCCTTCTGTGTTTTTCACTGAGGATATTTGTCTTTTAGGTCAATATTCCTCCATTCCTACAGTCAAACAAAAAACTCAAATGGTGACTGTCTCCCTAATTACAAAACTTTTGAAACTACGTCATTGGAGAGGGGGTGGTCTCCATCTTTTGAAGAATGGCTGAATTAATTTTTAACTGCCCTAAATGCTGAAAGGAAGGTTGCTTATGCGAATCATTCCTGGAGGAATTTTCAGGACTGTTGGTCTCCCTTTTACTCTATAATTCGATGCCATTTTGGTTATTGAGGGGTGTACTATTTTCACTGCCTTTCCCCTGAAAACATTTTACCTTTTTGGTCTTATTGTATCTCACTTTCCTTCACTCTGAGGGAGGGTGAAAGTTCAGTACTGTACCAGGAGGGTGGGATTTGCACAAAGGGGACAGGGGGGTTAGTTGGAGGAGGGAAGGTAGGGGTGGTTAGAAGGGGGTACTATTTTGTTTTGATAGGTTTTGTGTATTAGTGCTGTTAATTAATATTGTACGCTGTTATTAATGGTTGATGTATTGTATCACTACAAAATATTAATAATGTGTATTTAATTACAAAAAGAAGGGGATCTTCTTGAGAAATAAGCAATTTATGGGGCTGGGGCAAATCAAGTTTGGAAGGTATGTCATTAAAACTCCCTGTTGTGCTAGTTCTCCCAAATTAATGGTTGGTTTTTAATTTTTTATATGTGTGTGTGTGTGTGTGTAGGCTACAACAAGAAGAAGTGGAGTGGGATGCCGAGGCCACTATGGGGAGGGAAGCATGTCCATGGGGCTAGCCCTAGCCACCTAGGAGGGGGAAGAAAGGTTAATTTCCACTTTTTTAAACACAAAAAATGAATGTGCCAATTTTGACTCGGAATATGATTACTAGGCCTGAATATTCGAGCTAGGGTACTGGCACACCACTAGTATTTACCATAGCATGAATAAGCAACATTATTATAGAACTCAGACACAATATAAATTATTTTTTCATGGACCAAAATTACATGGAAGCTCCAGCAACGTAAAACAGAATTCTAAAAATGGATAATACAATGACTTTGGCAGGAACCTTTGAGAAATAATTTAAACATATCTAAAATCCATTACGAATACTGGTTATATCTGTGATGTAATTTAAGTCTGCAATGAAACAGGAACAGTAATAAATATGTAATATTTGATTTTGTTCTAATTTGTATGTAACTAATTATATAGTCTATTTGGGTATGTTTAGTCTTTAACCCTGTGTGTTTTTATTAAGTTTTATGAAACATATTTGCCTACTTTGTGCAACCTGCACTTTCTGAAACATCTACAGGAACCCCTTTTAAACAGGGGGCTGGATTCAGAAAGAGAGCCACAATTTCCATAGCTGCAGAAAAATGGCTTGTAGCACTGCAGAAATCTAGTTGCACCATATTCACAAAGAAAAGTTCTGCAGTTGCAGAAATCCATAAAACAGGAATGTTATGGAAGTCTACAAGTGCTGAAATCTCCCTAACATTACTTCCTTAGCTGAGGAGAAAGCTCAGCAGGCACAACAACAGGTGATGCATATTTACTGGAGCAGCAGACTTTGACAGTCTTGTCATAGATGAGCAGTAAGTACTCACAGAGAGACCAGCAGCCATTCCCTCAACTGAGACCACTAAAGCACCACTGGTACCAGCAGGGCCATGCACCACAGTGGCTGTCTGTAACTGTTGGTGGAACTGATGGTTGTGTCTCCTCCTGGAGTGTTTACCGTATGTTGTCTGCTTCAGTAGCACTCACTGCAGGATGTTACCATCTCTGCCTCTACTGCCTGTAGGGCTCCTTTATGGGCTGCACTGGGTCTAGTGGTTGTAGTTTGTTGTATTTCAATGAAAATGTGTGCTATTTTTGTTGTAGCAACTGACAGTACTATAGGTTTGCTATTACTTGTGCCTGCACCCCTACTATAATTGTATCTCAATTGTTGGTACACTGCATTTTGCTCAGGGAGAGTTATGCCTCACTCTTTGTGGTGCAGCATGTGTGCAACATTTTTTCTGCAACTGCGGAAAAACACTGGCTGTGAATAGCCTCTAAGGGGATATGCCATACTTTTCAATGGATTTTTTTCCTCAGGAACTTCCGTAGCTGCACTTTTTCCACAGTCCTCAGTGTATTTTGTTCCGCATCTGCGGATGTTTTGTGTATATCACTCAGAGAAAGTTCCCCTTTTTTTCCACAGCTACGGAACTTTTGGGGACTTAGGGAAGGTTTTGCACCTTCAGATTGTTTTGTGAATCCCCCCAAGGTATTTATATCCTTAATGATGAAATGTGTTGTCAAATTAAGCCTGTATAAATAAAAATGTTTTACTACTACTACTACTCATCAAACATTTCTTAATGATTGCACTCTTGGTTAAAGGCTCTAGTCTTTATGGCTTCACTGTTTATGCTCAGTATGCAGGCATACAACCCATATGGCTATCTGGCACTTAACTAGGGGCCAGGGAGGACTTTGTGGTATTGACTAACTCATTCTGCTGGTGTCACTTTTCAGAGGGCTATGTGGGCAGTGAGATAGGAGTATGCAGGTGGTGTACTGCAGGTGTCTCTATGTCCTGAAGTAGTCTGGACATCGCCTACAGTTCAGCAGTTCAGTGGGGCCCACCAGGATTCAACACAGAATACAGCTGAATTCATACTGGAAGGAAGACAGTTTCAATGGCAGTTAATCCCTTTTGTCATACAGGAATCTGTGATACTGCATTACATCCTGTTTACCTGGCAGACAGTTGCTGGTACTGGGGTACTTATCTTATGTCAAGTTGACCCTAGCATGAAATTCTATGCATTTCCATTTTGGAATTGTTTATAGCAAGTGGTGCCGTAATTGGAAGATGATAGCCTATTCTCTCCTCAGCTCAGGGTTCAAAGTGACATCAGTCCAACAGCCAGCTCCTGTTAGAGTTTGCATTGAGCTATTAAAGCATGCCTTTTGCTTGCCATGCTGGCTTGAATTAGGTAATGAAGCATTTTATTAAATACACCAGTTGGGCTAGTGGAAACAACTGTGGGACAAGGTGATTTTCCCAGTTAATAGCCTTGCTTGCTAGTAGCTGGAAAAATTAGCTCCCAATGTGGGTCATGATCTCTTTAGTGAGGAGAGTCTGTGGAGACAAGACAGTCTTTGTGGGGTGAGATCCTGCCATAGAAACTATGTGCCCCCTCTGCCAAGTTGCATTTCATCCCTTTGGGCTTGATTGGCCTCCCCTCCACTTACCTCCACCCCTCTGAGCTGGTAAGGAAGGCTGGAGGTTATTCCAGCATAGCCCATTTGTTGTAAGAGCAACCAGTATCCTATATGAGAATATGAACGTCCTTGGAAGACTACTATATCCCATGTACTGTCCTCTTCAGCCAGAATTGGGCATCCACTACAGTGCTGATGCAGGCATCTGATTAGATTCCTTTTGTATAGCTTATATTTTATTCTTTCATAGGATCATATCAAGTCAGCAGCAGTTAGCCATAACAACTTGTCTCTTCAGATATTGAAACCCACCCTTCCACTTGTCTCCATGGCCCTGTCCAGTGCTTTCTTGAACTGGGTCATGTCTGGATTCTGAACTACTTAATACAGCAATCCTTTCATAATTATTTGCAACATAAAAGGTCATTTCAACGCATAAACAACACAAATACTGTGTAGCTACACAGATCAACATAGTGTATTTTCCACAAAAAATTAATACATCATTTTTCTTTGCAATAATTAATTCTCTAAAGAGTTGGGGGCTCCAAAATGTTAATATCATGAACTAATTCAGTCCTGGGTCATGATATGTGATCCAGAATTAATCAAAACAAAAGGTCAGTAGATGCAGAAATATTAATTATAATTATTTTTATAGTTCATATCCATAAAACTCGGTGGGAATAGTTAGAAATTCCAAGCAATCACCCATCACTAGAAATACAAGAGGAGGAGTCATCAGTGGTGCCATAACATACTTAATGAAATAAGGAAACATAATTAAGTAAATTGCTGCCAAGAAACAAGTGTTACCTTTATTCAGTTATTGCATATATTTAGAATTTCAGATTTTGATGTACACCATTTATTTCATAAATAGGCAATGTCTAGTAAGTCAAGAATCTATTAAATCTATTCTTTAAGACAGGGTAGTTCATCTGTTTCCATTTATTATTGTTCAACCTATTCATTTTGGTCCTCTTGACTTCCTTTTGCTTTTTGTTTATTATTATTTTTAAGAAATGTGGCAATTTGTTCTTATTCGAGGAAAACGTGTGTGTTTTTTTATAAAAAAACACACATTTTGCCACATTGGGAAAGGAACAAGTTACCCCAGTTCTCTCAGTTGCCTCTATATTGAAAAAGCTTACATCTCTTATCCTGAGTGCTAGAATAGACATCTGCAAATATGTGGAACTGATGACTTTAGAATTCAAACACTCCCTTCTGTCTTACTGTTATAATGATTATCTCTCAGTCAGAATCAAAAGCAAGGCTGATCATTAAAGTGTATTTTTCTGTTAAGTTATCTTTCTTAATAGTCATGTCTGATGATGTTTGCTCCATTTGTAGTGCAAAAGACTTTTACTGACAGTTAAATTTTTTGCAGGGAACTGTTTTGCCAGAGTCTGAAAGCTGTAGTTATAAATGATAAGTTCAACTCTAGTAATGCTGATTCAGTATAAATTTCTTTCATGAGTTCTCTGAGTGAATTGTACTGTATGTCAGGATTTAAAGGCAGTCCTACAACTCTCAAATTGTTATATTGGGCTAAATTTTCTGACATCTCAATTCACTTATTTAAAAGCAGTATTGTACAAGTGTTGGAAGTTAAAATGTTTACATTGTGTGGAAATTATCTGACTGGATTCCTGGTTCAGCACAGCCCCACACCCATGTCATTCTCCATTATTATGTCTTCACCTATGGAACAAAGTAGGCCGGGGTTGTGCATGCTATCCAACAAGAACCAACATCAGAGCATATAGATATCTGGCCATGATATAGAAACATAGAATGTATCAGCAGAAAAGGACTGGTAGGCCTATGTAGTCTGTCCTATTTTCCCTGCCTAACATTACACCTTGGACTCTAGTTCATCACAGGTATCCCTCCGTCCTCCTTTACCTTTATTTAGTCAATAGGTGCTAACTACAAATATCACCAGCCACTCTTTAGATCCTGCCCTTACTAGTGAAGATCTGGTGCCAGACAAAGCTTTGCCCACCTTGCAGTGCTCTATAGATATGTTTAGGAGTGGCCATGGACTGCAAATGCCACTAGTGCAGCATCATAATGCAAAGCTATGGGATACTGCCTGGAACCTTGCAACCTCTACTCCCGGAAACAATGATCAAAACTATCTCTCAATGAGCTGCGACTCTGCTCCTTAAAACTCCTACTCCTCCTCCTTCTCATCTCAGGCAGCGTCCATCCCAATCCTGGCCCTAGAAGCTCAGGCCACACACAAACTCCAGGTTCCCTTATCCTTGCAATCATTAATATCTGCAGCCTACTACCAAAACTGGATGCACTCCAAGCCTTCATATGCCAACACAACCCTGACATCCTTGCAGTGGTGGAAACTTGGCTGATGCCTAAAGTTCCTGACTCAGCAGTAACAATACAGGGCTACAATGTCCATAGGCTGGACCGGATATCCAAAAAAGGTGGTGGTTGCACAATCTATATCAAAGACTCCCTGTCATGGCACCCTGTAGCAACTCCATCACTTTCTGCCTCGGCCCAGATTCTGCCAATAAAAATTGTCCTAGGTCCCAACCATAAAGCCCTGACTATTGTCTCCGTATACATCCTGACCAGGGATCCTAAACATGGCTTCAATGATGTCCTAAACTTTATCAACTCTCATCCTCCTGAAGCTGAACTTATTCTACTAGAGGATTTCAACATAAACTGGTTAGCAATGAGCACCAGTGCCTATAAAGACTCATCTCAGCTGCTAACCTCACGCAAATGGTAAACTCCCCTACTGGGATTAACTACAAGACTGGAACCAGTACCCTCCTGGATTTGGTCCTCACCACTCACCCCACAAGGATTTCTCATATGACCGTTCTCCCAGACTCTCTCAGTGACCACTCCCCAGTCATATGTGCATGGTCTAACAAATTCCTCAAGCCCCCTCCCAAAATTATCACTAGCAGAGTCCTTCCTCGTGGAAAACTTCCACATCTCAAACAATACCTGCTTCTACAAGACTGGCTACCCATCTACAAAGCAACTGATGTTATCTTGGCTCTTGATCACTTCATCTCAATTTTCAACAAAGCCTGCAACCTCTTTGCCCCTGCTAAAAGGTGCAAAACAAAATCTTTCTCTAACCCATGGCTCACTGCGGCTCTTCTCTCACAGCTGAAACTAAGGAACCACCTCTGGGCAGTTGCCAGGACCACTGGAAAACAACTGGACATCCAAAATTACAAATAAGCATGAAATGCCTGCACAAAAGCCATACAGCTAACGAAATCCACCTATTACAAAGACGCTCTCACCAATACATGGGGAAATGGTCGTGCTTTCTGGGACAATATCAAGGATGTCACAGGGAAGCAGCCAAAAACCTCTCTGGCCATGTTAATGGATCCTCAACCCTCAACCCCAAGGTGATCGCAAACATCTTTAACACAGCTTTTTCAGACCTTAGTGCTGTCCTACCCCATGACTTTTTCGAAAACAGGGCCTACTCCCCAAATACCTTAGCCCTACAGTCTAACCATCCCCTATTCTACTTCAGAGAGGTAAGGCTGAATGAAACTTGCCACTATATTACTGCAACTATCTCTAAACCTAGATCTAGTAGCGATACCCTGAACCTTAAGCTTCTGTTGCTCACCCTCGATGAGGTAATTCATCCATTAACAAAAATCCTAAACCTCTCTCTCAGTTGTGGAAAATTCCTGGACTTATGGAAAACAGCCACTGTGACACCTGTCCATAAAAGTGGGGATAAGATGAATCACTCAAATTATCACCCAATCTACATACTGCCCCCACTCTCTAAGGCACTCGAATGCATCGTGGCTGATCAACTTACCGACGACTTGGATAAATACAATATACCTTGTCCACAACAACACAGTTTCCGGAAAGGTCACAGCACCACCACAGCCCTTCTTGAGTTCACTGGAGCTTTGCACAAATCCCTTGACAACAGCCTTCTCACAGGGGCCGTTTTCTTCGACCTCTCCAAGGCCTTCAATACAGTACACCATGGACTACTAATTAACCAACTACTGAATGCCGGGCTATCACCTGACTCTTCTCTCTGGTTTAAAAGCTACTTAGAAAACCATTCTCAGAGAGTAAAAATTGTTGACACTCTTTCTGACACCCTGCCTGTTCACTCAGGTGTCCCACAGGAATCCATACTGGGCCCCCTCCTTTTTAGCCTTTTCTTAAACTCCCTCCCTTACCACTGCTCTGAGCAGATCATACTATATGCTGATGATGCTGTTGTATTCTCCACTCACAAAGATCCTGCAACTCTTCAACACAACCTTCAACTTGGTTTCAGTTCTGTAGAGACATGGTTTCTTAATCATAAACTGGTCCTCAATGACAAGAAAACCAAATCTATGCTCTTCAGCAGCTCTCATAACCCACACAAGCTACACCACTTGGCTATCTCCACCACCCAGGGTAACACTCTAGATCAGGTGGGGTCCTTCAAATACTTAGGGATACAGCTTGACCCTAATCTCTCCTATGGACCTCACGTAGGTAATGTAGCTAGAGCTGCTAATACATGGCTTGGTCTCCTCTACAAACACAGACAACAGTTCATGCCAGAAGCTTTGAAGGTTGCAGTCCTGAGCTCTGTGATCTCTGTAATAGACTATGGTCTCATCATTAAAACTAGGCTCCAGGACTATCTCACTACCAACAGCTCCTGTGACTGCCCAACTTAACTTTGCTTCTCCACTTCCCTGCCTGCTCTAGTGGTCCCCCCTCCCCTCCTCACTGGATTCTACCCTCACATCCTGGTATACCCAATGCTGCACTTTTCACCCTCTCCCCACCCTACCTACATTCCTTCTTCCCTTCCCTCTTCCCTCCCCCTATGACTCTGGAAATTCTTATCTCTTGTCTGTTTTCTCTGACAAATGCTGCTGGCTGCCTTGCTTACAGTGCTACCCTTGAATTGTATTAATCTGTAATCTGTTTGTAATGTCCACACTGTTGTAATGTCTGTCTTGATGTTCCCCATAATTTGTATTTCTCTGGCATGGAACCTTTGTAAAAGAGCCTTGGCTCAAAGGTATTTATAATCCTAGACTTGATAAATGATGTAAATGAAATGATGAAGATATGCACACCAGAATGCTGAAAATCATGCATAGCCAGACTAAGATAAGGATTGGGCCCTAGGTGCTTGTTGCAACATTGATATTCATTGCAAAAAAAAAAAAAAACTTTGTTAATGCACTAGTTAGGGTTAAATCGACAAAAGTAGGGAATGTTGGGTTAGGGTTTCCAACCTATCACCCACCCCTACCCTACAGGCAGCAACAGGCATGGGGTGTGCCTTGGGGTTGTCAGCCCTAACATTCACCCTGTTCCATGAGTATATAAGCTGTGATGGGTACAGTATATGAGAATGAGGTGAGCATTGGAGTTGTCAACATCAAGGCACACCCTACGCCTGTTGTTTCCTGTAGGGTAGGGGTGGGGTGTTAGAGTTGGAAACTCTAACCACACATTCCCCTGCTTTTGTTACTTTAACCCTAACTAGTGCATTAGCAAAGTTTTTTGCAATGATTTTCCTTACAGTTTGAGATATTATAATCACATCCTCATGTGCCTGCACTCCCATCCATCCATTCTTTCTGAGATAGTGTAATCATATCCTTAGTTTCCTGAGGGAGTGCAGGGCCTCCTGGCCCTGTGCTCCCATCCTTCCACAAATGTGTATTTGTAAAGGACTTCTATAATATACCCAGCCAAATTAAAAGTAATCATGGATGGAGTTCAACACATTTATAATTCATTAGAAGAAGCAAATCAAGAATTCAAAAAAGTTATCAAACTGTTTTGAATAAATTATAGTTAAGTATTTTCAAAATATGTGAATCAGCATGCATGTTAAGTAGTAGTAAGGGGTTGGGGGGAGTTGTTTCATTTAACAGCGTATTTATCTTTCTTTTTTTAGCTGCTTGGCTAATTATGTACCATAAACCAATCAGGTATGAAACCAAGAATAAGGCATGGGTCTTGATTGAGGGAGAGGGAGTTGACCTGCAAGAGAAGAAGTAACCTATCACTTATTGATCCACCAATAGCTCATATTAAGAAGAAGTACCTATTTTATAAGGTAATAACAGATGAGCTGGAATCTCAACAAATCAGGTATTCAAGTGATAAGAGATCGGTTTCAGATTTTTTTTGGAGGGTGGGGAGAATTTCCTGTTAAACAAAACATTATTCAGTTCTGACCTTCTTTGGCCCAGGTATTGTTTTAGGTCTTTTCAGGGAGGAAGGGGGTAATAACAATCTTTGCAAGGAGAGAGAACAGAATGTTAGAAGGAAAGGCTGGGTTCAGATGTATAAAGTTAAATTTTACCTTATTTGCATTGTAATGACTGATTTTTTCTTTTTTTGTTTTTTTGAATTTCTATAGAGGGATGTATTTAATCATTAGAAGAAGTATAAACAGAAGAATATTTAAAAGAAAGGCTTGTAATCTCTTATCATTTTGGACCGTTGCCTACTATTATAATGAATAATTAGACAATGATCAAATTAGCCTCACTCAATGAAATGGCATTAACACTCCTATGAAAAGGGCAAGGATTTTAACATATTGTAATAAATTGAAAGCACAGATTGTAGCATTACAGGAAACACATTTAAATGAAATTGAATCTAAGAAACTCGTTATGAGCTGGTTGGCACATTAACTTTCCTCACCAAGTGATAACAAAACAAGGGTTGTAACCATATTATTCAGAAATAATTTTACCTTTTTAAAGGAAGAACAATGGAGTGATAAATAAGGGCAAGTGATACGGATAAAAGGAAAACTACGTAATAAAATGAAAATAACTACAGGCTCCTTGTATGGTCCATTAACCGAATATTGTACATTTTTATCAGCTATTACAGAAGGTATTAAAGAAATACAGGCAACCAACTTAATTCTTATGAGGGATTTTAATGCACTGCTAAATCCATGGAAAGATAAAAAAAAACTAATATGACTAAAAGCAATATCAAACTATCACAAGATCTGAATGCAGTTTTGGATGAACATACCTTAACTGACCCATGGAGACTGTTAATCCAAAAGTTAAAGAATATGCACACATGGATCATAAAAATCACAATTTCTCTAGAATGGATTATATTCTCATTTCTAAAATCATGATGCTAATAGTTCACACAACTTCAATAAGACCCATAATACTTTCTGATTATGCAGCAATAGAATTAAATATTATACCAGATAGGGATAATAATATCCAAAAAAAAGAGATGGTCCTTTAATAAAGAATTAATTAAACATCCACAATTCCAAAATAAAATTAGAGAAGTAAGTTAGGAATTTTGGTACTATAATTACTCAGGCTTACAAACAATTTCTTCACTATGGGTGCCTTCAAAGCAGTTACAAGGGAAGCAGTAATTTCATTTCAGATATGGTTAAACAAACAATGAAACAAACATTAAAAAAATCTAGACAACAATTTAAGGTGTTTGATAAGTCAATAATTCAGGACTATGAAAAAATATACAGTATTGGTATAACTGCAAAATACAACTACAAAATCACTTAATGTAAGAAATAATTGATAACATAAAAAAGAAAAGGGCAAGGTACTTGCAAGGGGATAAAGCAGGTAAACTATTTGCCAGCTTGTTGAAGAAAAGTAAAATTTAATATAATAGGTACACTCAGGAATTAACAAGGAGCCCCTGTTAATGACAGAGAGGGGATGGAAGATATAGTGCTTCAATATTACAAATCCATCTACCAAAAAGAAATGAATACAGAAAATAATTTAATTCATGAATTTCTTCAAAACCTGCAATTTTGACAATTAGAGGTTGACAATAACCCTTTAACCTTAGTAGAAATTAAAAAAAATATTATACAATTGTTACCCAAGTATAAAAGTCCAGGTAAAAATGGATTCACAAATGAATTCTACCAATGTTTTTGTGAAGAGGTGGCACCATGGCTACATAAGATAATACAAGAAGCAATGGATAGTGAGAGCAGCCTCCCCAGATCAATGATGGACTCTTTGATAGTGCTAATTCCTAAAGAAAATAAAACAAAAGACCAAATAGGCAATTATAGACCTATTGCACTACTAAACACCAATAAATAGGGTTGCCACTGAAAGGCAACCTGAATTGTCATATGGCCCAGATGGGAATGGCCAGGGATAGGAGAAGTAAGGGGGAGGGGAGGCAGTTGGGTGGGTGGGGCTTGGTGTCATCATTGCTGAGGTCATACAGGTGTCATCTGATGCAAGTGCAGGGCCAGGTGGGACTGGTAAAGGAGGTGCCAAGTGGGGTCCTGATTTGGGGTCCTGAGGGGGTTTAAAAGGTGAGGCAGTCCTCGGGCCTCCCTCTTTTGCTGAGAATTTGATCTGATTGCATTCTTAGCTCTTTGTGGGCAACAGGTTGGAATTAGTGAATGCCTAATTGGTAAGGTACAAGCCTGCAGGCCTACGGTAGGTGTCTGAGGAGTCAATGGCATTGCTTGATATTTATGCTGTTATTTTAAGAGAATCCAGCTGCTGATGGCTGTTTTTAAAGGATGAGATTTATAGTGTTATTTAAGAGATCCAGTTAGCCAGAAGTGTGCCTGGGAGAGGCCAGCATGCGCTTGTGATGGTTGTTGTCATCTGTGGGTGATATTTTCAGTTGATAGGCTAGATTTAACTTTAAGTTTGGGAGAATCCTGCTTGCAGGAGGGTGTGCTCGAGAAGCCATCTGTGCGTTGTTGTGGGGCAGGTTGTGATGAGCTGTTGATTTGGGTTTCTGAGGCGGCAAAGGTTTTTGAGAGAGCTGCAGCAAGACCGAACCATTTGGCTGGCATTTTATCACAGATGGAGGTTTTTGGTGGAGAATCCGAGAAACCAGCATTTGGGCTCACACGGGGTTGTCGATGGCTGGGCCTGCCAGAGCACCTGCAGTTTTTCCCAAAAAAACAACAAAACACAGAGAGTTTTATGGAGCCAGGAGGAGAGAGAATAACCAGGTGCAGTTGAAGATGAGGAGCAGCATTTGTGTAGTCAGGTTGCTCCAGCAGCTCAGGCCTTGGACTTGCGTGGGGGGATTTAGTCCATGGCAGTGCCTAGCAAGATGGCTTGCGGGAGGTGCCCACATGGAGGATGGCTGTAGAGGGTGGGAGCGGCTTTGTTTACAGTGACAAGGGAAGTTAGGGGGCCCACAGGGTGGGCCAGTGGCTGGTTTTGTGAGCACACTGGCCGAGGGGCTGACCACATGGTCAGGACCAGAAAGAAAATGGCTGGCCTGTGGCCAGTTTTTGGGAGCACACTGGCCAAAAGGGGCTGGCCATGTAGTCAGGCCCAGGAAGTAAAATGGCCATAGGCTTAGAGGAGAGAGGGCACCTGCCCCTCACTGCATTGCCTGGTGTTGTGGTTCCCAGGTGGTCAATTGGGCAGCACCAGAGTTGTTAGTAGGGTCTCAGGGTGGGCCAGCCACACGGAGCAGTGGCAGAGCAGACCATGGGCCCCTGGG
This sequence comes from Neoceratodus forsteri, assembly GCA_016271365.2. Lineage (NCBI taxonomy): Eukaryota > Metazoa > Chordata > Ceratodontiformes > Ceratodontidae > Neoceratodus > Neoceratodus forsteri. The sequence goes on along the minus strand of CM057459.1, from coordinate 238,286,842 downwards.
TTGGGCTGGGGCACAAATGGATGTAGGGAGCAAGGAAAGGGGGCGCCCATGCCGTGACTCAAGGTCTTTGGTTTTGGTACCAGATGACCACTCTGTGTGGTGGCAGGACAGGCCTGTGGGCCAAAAAGGGACACCCCAGAATGGGTCTGGAGAGGTTGGTTGGTGGCTTGGTCTGGAAGCGGGTCTGGAGTGCTGCAGCCAGACCACAAGGAGATGGTCTTGCACTGTTTCTTCAAGAGCACTCAAGGGCAGTTAGCCAGTGACTGTGGGGTGCAGGAATGAGCCCCCAGCCCATGGCATGGCACAACTTAGGCATAGCCAACTTGATGAGGGGCTGTTGGCCCACTGACAGAGGAATGGGTGCAGAAGGAACAGAAGGGCTTGGATAAGAATGAGTTGGCTCCATGAGGGAGTATGCAAGGAAGCCAGGGTGGTACACATGCAGTGCTGTAAGCCATCAGGGATACGAGGGGGGCTTAGGTTCACCAGTGCATTGGCTGGTACAGGGGCTGGCATAGTGGCGGTTGATTTCAGGATGGACGTGTTGCCTTTTGTGAGCTGTGATGGTTTGTTGTGTGGGATGGGGGCATGGGGGGATGCCAGCAGGGGCAAGACCCAGACAGGGCAGGGGAGGCAGGGTAGGCATGGCCCCTGTGGGGTAAGGCACAATGAATCCTGCCTGGTTGGGGTCTGCAGGTGGGTGGCTGCTGGTACCTACGGGCCATCTTTCAGAGGGACACACGACTTTCAAGGGATGGCTGGGGCATGGCCATGGGTGTGGGGCCTCAGGGTGCATGCTAGCTATTCACCCCATTTATTTGATGTCTTATGCAGTAGGAAAGGCTGGCACTGAAGAGAGCACCAGTTTCCAGCACCAAACTGAGGGAGGAAGCATCCAAGCTGATAGACAAGATGACGGACCTCTTAGAGGCAGCCCAGCTGTGGGAAAAAGAGGAGGAAGTGACAAGGAAGAGAAAGGAGTGGGAGTAGTAGGCAGGCAGGGACGGGGGAAGAGGCCATGTGGAGCTGTGTCTAGCCCTCTGATCATCCCTCTGCCAGAACCCACACTGGCACCTGCTGGACCAGGCCCTAGTGGGGTAAAGGTAATTCCAACTTATCTAATGAAGGGGATTTGAAGGAATACTTGGAAGGGCTGCTTGGCGATATGGGGAGAAGGAATTTGAGAAGATGGAGAAGGCACTATAGGCAATAAAGAAGGGCAGTGGGGATGGTACTGGGACCACTGAAGATCAAAAAGGGGGGAAGAAATTGTATGAGGGACCAACAGGTTTTACACTGGGTGACCTCATCCCTACCTCCATCAAAGAAAAGATTTGGAAGGGGGGATATGTGGACATTTTCGGGCTAGTGGATGAAGACACAGCTAGGAAGTATGAGCAAAAGGAGTCAGTGGGGAAATCCATGATGGCAGTGGTGGGGCCTAAAGAAGAAGAAGTCAAGAACAAGGGGAAGAACAATGACATGTGGCAGGTGGGATTCTTGATCTACAGCAAGTCAATGCTGGAGAAGCATCTGGACTTGGTAATTCCCCTCCTGATGTACACGGCCATCATTTGGGACACTTACAAAGCCAAACTGGGGTATGGGTGGCTAAAATATGATGAGGCATTTAGGAACTGGATGGTGGCAAAAGGGGACCTCAGGTGGGACTGCATCCACTCAGAGCTGAGGGTGCAAACCTTGTCAGGTCAGGCGGGGGGGCAAGGGGGGAATCTGGGAAAAAGAACATGCCCACCCCAGCAGCCAAGACCTGCTGGGGGTACAGCAAAGCCTCTTGCACATGGGTGAATTGTAAATTCCAGCATGTGTGCTCCAGATGCTAGGGGCAGCACCCAGCAGTGGGCTGTTGGGCAGAGGGGGATCAGGGTAGCCAGCAAGGGGCCAAGGGCAGGACCAGTCTTTTCAAGGGGGCTAGGTGGCGGGTTCAACAGGAGGGAAAAAGGGGCGCACAACAGGAGATGCTACAGTTCCAGTTAATAGAATGCTTAATAATGAAAATCAGACAAATGTATTAAAGGTATTAAAGCTGAGGGAAGAGAGTACAAATTAAGTGCATTTTTCAGATGATACGTTAATATTAATAAAAGATCTGAAAACATCCATCCCAGCACTATTTGAACTTATACAAGAATTTTCCAATGTCTCTGCTTACCAGCTTAACCAGCAAAAATCCATCATTATGCCAGTAAATAAGGTACCCATTGACACTTACTTTATTAACTTAGAGCGATTCTCTAAAACTAACCAGATTAAATATTTAGGTATACAGATTACCAATCATATAGAACAAATAATTAAAATGAATTACAACATAGCTAAACAAAAGATTCAACAGAAATTGGAAATGTGGCAAAATCTTTAAATTTCATTATGGGGGTACATTCAGGTCATTGAGATAATGGTGTTATCACTTTACGTGTATGTTTCATACGCTTTATATGGTGCACCCAGTTTCAAGTGGTTTCAAGATTAGAGATGGTCAAAATGGGGAAATTTCGTTCCTCTAAATAATTTGCAAATTTCATGCATTTTGAGAAATATTTTGTGGGTGCGAAATGCAAAATTCTTCCTGTGAAATGTTGAATTTCACCTGCAAAATGCAGAATTTTGCCACCCGCAGGTGAAAATCCACATTTTGCTGGCAGAATTTTGCATTTCGCACCCACAAAATATTACACGGAATGTGTAAAGTTCACAAAATATTTCGTGGGGTGAATTTCCTGATTTTGCCGGAATTTCTCTGGCGAAATTAAATTTCACTGCATCTCTGTTCGAGACATTAAACACATCTTTTCCAAATTTCTATGGAAGGGGGAACCCTGTATTGCTTGGCACACAATAACAAGGTCAGTTTGTGAGGGTGGTCTTGACTGTCAAGATCCTTTAGTGTATATGCAAGCACAAACCATGGAAAATATGTGGGACTGGTCTTTCAATAAAACTCAGGAATCAGAAATATTACAGGAAATTATGAACCAAGAAAAGGTTAATATCAATGTCAGTCATGTTTTGTTTGTAACAAAACATGGAAAAATTCATAAATCTAAATTTTTGTACTTAATTCTTGTTTATGCTAATATGGCAACGATTACATTTGGGGAGAAACAAATTCTATGATTACATGCTCTCATAATCTGTGGGATTCCTGTAACAACTCTAAGAAAATATTTTATTATCGCCAAACAAAAAACATTGTAACATGGAAACAGATGTTAGATTCAAATCAAATACCATCATATACGCAATATCAAAAGATTTATAATCTACAGAAATTTCTAAATTACATAACATATACAAATATATATACTACATTTCATAACTATTATAAGACATATAATATAAGAGGCCCAGATTATTTTACCTAGATTAAAAAAATAGAAAACTGATGGTTAATTATTTGAAAAAACAACTGCCAAGATTTTACTTGGTGATAATGAAATCTCAACAGTTCTAAAACATGAAACAAACAAACAAAAAAAAATGGGAAAAAGAGATGGGTCTTGCATATACCATAGATCAATGGAAATTAATTTTGATAGAAGCTAATAAAAAACATTATTTCTGCTAAAAACAAATCACTCCAATAACAGAGCTTACATAACACCGGTGTCAATAGCAAAGATCAGAGCTACATGCAATCACTATTGTTGGCATGGATATGGACATACTGTAGGGGAAATTTGATACACTATCTTTGGGAATGCCCATACGTTAAGATTTGATGGGAAAAGATTGCTCATGACATTTCCAATAAGATAGAAACTAAAATCCCATGTAATTCCAATTGTTACTATTTAACAAATTAAGCTCATTGGGTCTGACAATCAAACAGACAAAAATTGTATATTTGGGATCTTTGGCTCTTAAAAGATTAATTTTGAAGTTCTGGAACGGCCGAGACATACCTTAGAATGTAGATAATGAATGGGGCTTTATTTTCCATGAAATGTTACTACTAGAAGAAATAGCATGTGTCATAGAGGATAGAGATTATGAAAATAATCAAGATTGGAAAGAATTTATTTCTATATTTCCACCCTTAATGAGAGTATAGTATAAGAAAAAGATAATTCTCTCACAATGTTAAAATTCAGGCTGCATAATGTTATACAATACTGTCTAAGAATATAACATGCATTATTACTACTAATATCAAGGATAATCTATTGTAATGAACTATATGATGAAATAAAAAAATATAAAAAATGCATGTATGTATCTTGCTGTGGAAGCGCTCGCAAGACTGCAATAAAATTGTTACCATAGGCTTCTTATTACCTGACCTCATGAACTCGGTACTGAAAATTTCCAAATCCCCAGCAAAATGTGATTCTGCACCACCACAACATCATTATATAGAAAAAGGACCTGTCTGCAGATAAGGAGCTGATGGCCCACCTAGTCTGCCTTATTTTCCCTAGCTATAGTGTGGCCCAGACCCAACTCAGTTTACAATCCCCCCTTCCCACTAAGATCCCTCTGTGTCTATCCCATGTGTTTTTTTTTTTTAAGCTACCACCAAGGCTCAGCCCCAGCCCATCCTGGACCCCATCACACCCCAAGACATACCTCTTGGGCAGAGGATACCCCCTGGATTGCCCCCCAGATGGGGCCAATGTATCTGGCATGAACCCGCATGAAATGGAGGAAGGATTCTGGCAAGGGAGGCTACCGGTATTGCCTCCCTGGCTTACCCCCCAGGGCAGGGCATGGAGTCGACCGGCCACATCGGAGGCCGAAATTGATCAATGGCCCAGAGTGCCATGGCAGTGCGACTGGATCCTGAACAGTGGGGCCTCATAGAGGTGGCAGCTGTGTTTTTTGGTGTTTATTCCCTTGGGGCAGAGATGTGAAATGATGTTCCCCGTCCACCCTGTCCCCCTCAAGTGATGGCACCAGCACGGTGGTGCCCACAGCCTCTGCCAGGGGTCAACGATGTGCCAAAACTCTATCCCCCTCCTCCCAGAGATAGAGAGCAATCCTTAGGATGCTCAATCCCTCTCCCCCCAGCCAGCCCTCTAATGTACTGAGTCCGTTCCTGAACCCAGGTCTTTAGCATCGCAGACGGGCACCCTGCCCCTGCACTGGTGAGCCGGACTATTATCCTGTGTGTTCTTGAACCCTGTCACCATTTCTTCCCCCTCCATCTCCCCTGGCAAGCTGTTCCATGCATCCACCATTCTCTCCATGAAGAAATACTTCCTCATATTTCCTCTGAGCCTCCCCCTTTTTCATAGCATGACCCCTTTGTCCTTGAGCACCTTTTTCTGTCAAAAATATTTCCCTCCTGTAACTTGTTTCTGTCAGTGAGGTATTTGAATATCTCAATCATATCCCCCCTTTCCCTCCTTTCCCCCAAGGAGTACATGTTAAGTTCCTTGAGGCTACCCCATATGGCTTTTGATTCAGGCCATGCACCATTTTGGTTGCCCTCCTTTGTACTGCATCCACCCTCTCTATGTCTCTATGGAGGTGGGGCCTCCAGAACTGTACACAGAACTTGAAGTGCGGCCTAACTAGTGCTCTGTATAGGAGTATTATTACTTCCCTCCTTCTGCTGGTAATTCCCCTTCCTATGCAACCCATCATCCTTCCAGCCTTCCCCACTGCTTTGTCACACTGCTTTGCTACCTTCAGGTCATCTGAAATGATCACCCCAGGTCCTTTTCCTCCTTTATAATTGTTAATACATCTCCTCCAAGTTGGTACATTGCCTCCAGATTCTTATGCCTCAACTGCATTATTTTGCAGTTCTTTGTGTTAAAACTCAGGTGCCATGCCCTTGAACATTTTTCCAACTGTTTGTAATTACTTCTCATTTTTTCCACTCCTCCTGGTGTGTCTACTCTGTTGCAGAGTTTTGTGTTATCTGTGAACAGGCATACTTTTCCTTCCACCCTTCTGCAATGTCACTGATGAAGACATTTAAGAGGACAGGCACTAGCACTGATCCTTGAGATACTCCACTAGCCACTTTACCTACTCCGGAGTGACTGCCATTTACCACCACTCTTTGTCTTCTATTGCCCAGCCAATTTTCCACTCATTTTACTACCTTAGGACCTACTCCAAGACTTCCCAGCTTATTTAACAGCCTTCTATGTGGAACTGTGTTGAAGGCCTTGCTGAAATCCAGATAGATCACACCCACCACTATCCCTTGTTCCACTTCCCTGGATACCCAATCAAAGAACTCAGTCAGGTTTGTCTGGCAGGACCTCCTTCTGTGAACCCATGCTGCCTTTGATCCTGCAGGTTATTAGCAACTAGGTTTTTCCCAGTTCTTTCCTCTAAAGTCTTTCCATTACTTTGCCATTTTTAAATATTATGACCCCAAATTTTCAACACAGCCTTATTATGACCCCACATCATGAACAGGACAGTGAAATGTTTCAACTCCTGCCCAAAAGGTGATTTCACCAAGCGACAGTGAAATTGCCTTTCAGGATGGATTTATAGAATTTCATTGACATTGTTCATGAAGTGGAGTCCCAAAAAGGCCATATTGAAAATTTGGTGTCAAAATATGTAAAAATGTCAAGTTATGAATCAACGTTGAAAACTCCATTGAAGTACATTGAACCACATTTACCTAGTTTCTCATATTGCAGTCACCAGTTCCAGCAGCAAGATGTGTCTTTGATCAGACAGTGCATCTTTACCCTAGGACCTGTTCAGCTGAATGAGGGTTTGTGTGTGGGAGGGTGTGGAGTGCAGGGTGGTGTGTGCTGAATGGGAGGCTGGGGTGGAGGGTTGGATCAGTGAGGGACTGTTTTCTTTTTTACAGACAGGATGGCTATCGATGGTAGGGGGGGCACTACACACCAGCGAAAGACAACATTTCAATGGGGATGGTGACAGCAGGGTGGGGGGTACCACTAGACACCAGGGAAAATAACATTATTATGGGGAATGGTAAGCCAAGGATGTGGGGTGCCACTAGACACCAGGGATAGATAAAACATCAAGGAGCACTGCAACTGGAGGTTGAGGGGTGCCGCTAGGCACCAGGGAAAATAAGATTATTATAGGGATGAGGCAGAAGATATCTTTGGTACAAAAGTGAGGCGCCAGTACAGTGCTTTAACATGCCCAATGGCCCCCCAGAGATGGGGAACAGGAGCTGGGCCTGATGCAGTATGAATGGGTCCTGCACATCTGACCATTCTTTCAGTGGCTGGGGCTCACAAACTTCACCCTCAACCCCCTGTGTTACTACTTCATGGGCAACTTGTACTGATCAGCTTAGAAGTTTAAGAACAACTACAGGAGGTGGGTCTCCTCTATCTTCAGCCTGTCCTTATTGCAGACCTCATTTTATTCCTCCACTCCCTGCCTGCTCTCCTACCAAGCCTCCACCAACTCTCAGACCAAGAGCTCCTGGGCTAGAGAGATTATACCAAGTTTAACCAGCTGCTGTCCAAATCCAAGGGGACTCTCTTCCATCACCATCTGTGAGATGACACCGGAATGAGAGAAGATGTCAAAGAAATCTAACAGGACTTGGGTTATATTTGATATCTCAAGTAAAGAAGGGCAATTGGAGGGCGGGAGCTTCACTAGACGCCAGGAAAATATATTGTTATTACAGGGACAGCCATTGGACAGTGGGGGGTGCCACTAGACACCAGGAAAAAAAATAGTGGCAAAGGAAAAAAATGATTTTCCCCTCCTGAAAATCAGTCTTGCCAATAAAAGGTAGGCCAGCTTGTATAATGCCCCCCTGCCAGAAAAGCAAAGGGGGGAAGGGGATAGGAAAGGGGAAGGGGATGGGACGTCAGAGAGGGTCAAATGACCAGGGACAGAAGAGCTTCCCAATTGGTCAAGGGAGGGCTGGGGGCTGGGAGGTGGGGCCTGTTTGGGCTATGAAAGAGCCTGCAGAGCTTTTGGTCTCTCTCTTTTTGCTGGGATAATGATTCTCAGCACAGCGTTGGCAGCTAAGGGTAAGGCACTATCCAGGGTACCTAGGCCTTAGGCTGGGTAGGTTCCTTGGTTTTTCATTTCATTGGGAGAACTGGGGTTGGTAGTTTATATAAAAAGAGGGAAAGAGGGGAGGGAAGGGAAGGGAAGGAGAAGAAGAAATGTGGGATAATTAGTGAGGGGAGCTATTGCCAGGTTGAGGAATGGGGGGAGGTTTATGGCTCCCATGTTTGGAATTAGGTTGGAGGACGGTTTTGTCCATGCAGGGCAAGTTCTTAGACAGAGTTGCATGCAGTATGACTGGTTTATACTGCACAGCAGGATGAGATGTGATCTCCGTTGGTACGAGTAAAGCTCGGGTTGGTAGTTTTTTAAAATAAAACGTGGAAAAGAGTTGGGGCATTTGGGCAGGCAGAGGGGAGAGCAGGCGGGCCATGAGGACCAGGATCACAGTGCAAGCACAGGAGGTTTCGATTGGGCGGTGACCGCTATAAGAGGGCATTTGATTTGGCCGCATGGGGGCATTGTGAGAGGGGACATGGTGGTTTTGCCTCATGGCCTTCCATGGCGTTCAGGGTAGGGGCAAGTTTCAAGCACGGGAGGGTTTTGGAAGGGTGGCGCTGGCTATGGGATGGCAACCAGTCTGGCAGAAGCTCTTGGTCACAGTGCTTAATAAAAAAAAATGAGAACGTTTTGCAGCAGTTGGGCAGGCGGGGGGGGGAGCAGGTGAGCCACGAGGAGCAGGATAGCAGTGCGAGCATAGGGAGGTTTTCAGCTGATGTGGCGCCTGCTACAGGAAGGCATCTGGTTTGGCCACATGGGGCCTGGCAGAAGGGTCAGGATGGTTTGCCTTGATACGAGGGGCATAGTCAGGGCTCAAACCACAGAGCTGTAGCTCTATATTGATGAGGCTGGTGCAGATGGCTTCAAGGCATGAGAATGTAGCGAGTGAGTGGCTCCGACATAGAGTGACAGTTGAGGGGGAGGAGCAGCCCCGGAAGGGCGTGGGCATTGCGGATGGCCTGGGCAACTAGGTGGAGGTCAATTTGTGGGCTTTTGGAGCAGGGGCAGGGTGCCAAAGGGGTCACATGCCAGATCCTTGCATGGCATTTGGAAATCTCAGGCCATGTGGGCAAAGCGAGTGAGGGGGAATTAGGGTGAGCAGCATTTTGAGGACGATATCAGACGCACTGAAGTGGAAGTTCATGGTGGCGTGATGGATTGGGGCCTGGCAGGCTTTTGGGCTCCTAGACGGAGAGGCTGGACACTGTCACCAATTTTGCTCTGGCCCTGCTGGTTGATTTGCTTGTGTGACAGTGAGCAGGAGTCAGTTGGGGGGCAGTCTCGGCGGGTGGTGTGGGCCACGGGGTTGCAGGCTGCATGCTGAGTATTGCAATGGGGGCCTAGGGAGCCAGATGGTGGCTGGCTAACAGGGTGTGTCAGTGCAGTGGTGGTAAAAAGGTTTCCATAGTGGGAGGGGGGGTCCCAGCTGTAGATGGGACAGTTGGGCTCATTCTTGTATGTTGCATAGCACATAGCGATGGCTTGAAGTGGTGCGGTGGATGAAATTGCTCAGGGCAAGCCATTACAAGGCGAGGAGACCATGAGGTGGCACCAGAAGGGCGATGAGAGCCAGAGGCAGTGTGCACATTTGGGAAGGTCGGTCCGGGCCGAGGACCATTGGGGAAGGGGAGGCTCGGACAGCAATGTAGACAGATAGAACCTCTGTGGAACCAGGCAAAATATTGGGGGGACCTGTGAAGATTGTTCTCAGTAGATAGAAGGTACTGACTGCATGGTATTTAACTTGGCTATGTATTCACATGGGGGGGTGCTACAAATTCACATGGGGGGGCCAACATGGAAATACATTAGACAGACCGCTAGTTATATCCACAAAGGTATGGTCTGCAGTCATATTTAAGGGGATACTTTTCGGAATATACACTGTTTATGGCAGGTTTTGGTGTTGTTCAGCATGAGCATTTGAGTGATGGTAGCACCACAGGGGGACATTCCTTGAGATGGTTTAAGGCAGATTAGTATGGGCTGCAGGGCCCAGATAGCATGGCGCCAGGCCCTGGTTAGAGGTCAGTGGGTCATACGGGCAACAGGTCAAGCCAACCAGTAGAGATGGGGTCTCTTTTCAAAGCACTAATGAAAGGGGGTGCTGATACAGATGAGTTACACAACGGAGACATACAAGGGTAGGCTGTGTCAGGCAGTACACTCACACAAAAAAAAATAAAAATCATAAGGAAGCATGCCAGTTATTTGAGGTCAACACAGCTTTTATTGATTTATTTTAGTCCTCGGGTAACCAGGAAGGCCCACTAGGCACAAGTGCCTGTTTTCAGGGGTGACCTGGGAGCACTGGGTGGGTGGATGACTTGCTCGGGGTCACACATTGTGCAGGTGAAGGCTGTGAGAATCAGACTCGGGTCTGGTCTGCTGGATGTGCCAAGCTCATTGGGCATCTTGTTCCTCTAGCCTCTAGGCTATGTTATAGCTAAAGGGGCTGAGCTGTAAAGGGTGTGCAGGGAGTGCATGGTAGGGTTTTGCTTTTGTCCTTCCTCTGAACCCGGGATGGGAGGGGTTCCTCTGAGGCCCCCTGCTGCATATGTAATAGCTCTTAGGCAATGCTGCAGGGAGGGTATCACAAGAGACACATTGAAGGGGGAACAGGCCAAAGCTAAACAAGGGATGACTTCCTAGGGCTAGGGGTAGTTTCAAATGGTGGTCAAAAGGTAGCAATCTGGGTTTATTCAAAAAAAAAAAGAGAGAAAGCAAAATGTGTGTGTGTGTGTGTGTTGGGGGGGGGGCCCAGTGCTGGTACTGGAGCAGTCGGAAAAAAGGTGCGACATGCCGCTAGATTAAATGGGAGGAACACAAAATCCGGAATGAGGTGGCAGTTGGGAGTGCAGCTATGAGGGGGGTTCCAACGGGGGAAAAAAGGGACAAATTTGAGCTGGGGAATTTTTCTCCAGTGGGGGCATAGTAAGGACAAGGGGAGTGCTGGGGGAATTTCAAGCCATTATGAGTCCTAACAATCGACCAGGAGCAGTTTCTCCAGAGGGGGCAAAGTAGGGGAGGATGGAGCATCCAAGCGATGTCAGGACAGGTTTAGAAGTCTTAAGGGGTTTTTCAGCTGTTAGCAGCTGGGGATATTTGGTCCCCAATCTAATGCAGACAGGATCTGGTCACAAAGCGCAAGGTTGGGGGCACTGGGGAGGAGCACATACATGGCTAAGCAGCCCAGTCTGAGCTCCAAGGCCAGGCAGGCCAGCAGTGTGCAGGTTGGGGAAAAGGGAACACACCAGTGGCACCCACTGAACATGGCTGGGGCATATCTTGCCATATCCAATTAACAGGTAGCGGGCAGGAGTCTTGTCAATAAAAAAAAAAGGGAAGAAAATCTGTCAGCAATGATCGCCGGAGATGGCAGGGGAATCCACGTGGAGTGGTCGTGGCCCAGGAGTGGAAGACTGGGGTAGGGCACAGAGAGATGTCCCAGAGGGTACCGGGGAACCTCGGTCACACCAGCAAGGTCTGGAGGGATCTGGGGGGGGGCAGGGTAGGGTATGAAGGCTTAATTTAGCTGGTAGGGATTTTCAGGAGGTGATATAGTCTCAAGAATTAATTTCAGGAGGTGATATGGTGCAGAGGTCGGGGGAAAGAGAGTGGCAAGGCCCAGAAGGGGGCTGGCACTGGGTTTGGAAGCCCATGGTCCCCTCGTGCACCGGCACACCCTCAAGCGAGGCCCTTAGTTCAGAGAGATCCCCCCAAGGCCAGCCCTGGGAGGTATGCCCACGTGGATGGAAGGGCTGGCACGAGTAAGGAGTGAGCTCTGGGACCCCATGGGGGCAGAGCCTGGAGGAGGTGAAGGCACAGAGATGGGGTAGGGAGTTAGGCTAGAGGAGTCCACCCACCATATTGCTTTATGGTAGCAAAAGCATGCTGAGGGAAGGACACAGGCTGACAGAGAGTGGGAAGGCCAGGGGAGGACCCCAGGGGCCACTGTGGGCCGGCACCGGCCAGAGGCATGGCATGTTCATGGCCCTAGGAAAAGACATTTATACAAGGTGGGGCCAGGGGCAGAAAGGGGGGTGCACCTGGGAGGTGCCCTGCAGGTCCTGCTGTGAACAGGAGCCTCGACCAGGACTACCCAGCCCGGGGGGGTGGGGGGCACCAGCTCAGCAAGAGGGAGGAGGATCTTCAAACAGTGAGCTAGACAAGCCCAAAGTGGCCCTGGGGTGTCCCCCCCGGGGAAGATGGACTGATCTGATGGGGATATCCAGGATCCAGAAGGAGTTGGGTGTACCAGATAGCTAGTCTGGGCTGAGAGAGAGGATTCAGTGGGAAGAAGGACAGCGGAGCAACAGCAGGCAGAAGTGGGGACTATCAGATGCAGATCTAGAAGGCGCAGACCAACTGGAGGTTGAAGGGCTAGCCTGGGGGGGGAACTAGCTGGCCACGGTAGTACAGGTAAGAGGGGTCCAACCCCTGCGCCAGGTAGTTCCCTGATAAGCTGAGGGAAAGGGGCACTGGGAAGGGAGGTAGGGCACAAGGGTGCCAATTCTGAGCCCCAGGCTGGGGAGCCATGGGGGACAAACAGGGAAGTACACTAGTAGTGGCGGCCCAACAGCATGAAGCTTTCAGAGAAGCAGAGGAAGGGCAAGCATGGAAGCTAGGGCAGTGGCAAGCTATGGCAATCATACTGCAGGGACCATGAGGGCAGCCTCAAGGGGAGAATGAGGGGTGTGTGGTGCATGGGACCCTGAATTAAGGAAGGAAAATGGACAACCTGGCCAGTAGCGTGAGGGCTACAAGGGAGGGACAGGATATGGGTCTGGAAGGTTCCTAAGCCCTGCTGGTAGGGGCAAGTGCGATCAATGAGCCATAACCCAGGACAGGATGAAGAAGGGCCATGGAGCTGGATAGTTGTGGATGGGGGACAGAACAAATAGCCCTGGCCACCTTGGGGGCCCAGTGGCAGGCATACAAGGGCAGGGGGATAGGCATGGTATGGCTGCATGGGTACAGCCAGGAGAGCGGTGGGCAACCGCAAGGGACATGGATGATGGGTGAGAATAAGGATGGAAGGCAACACATCTGGGTTATGGGGGGGCTAGAAGGGCCCAGCACAGGAATTGCTGAAGGAGATGGGGCAGGTGCCAAAAGCAGGGTCACCCTGCCAGGGCCCAGAAAGGAGGAGGGGCATTCTGGAATGGGGTTGTAGCCACACTGGGAGGGGCCAGCACAGGGGCACAAGGGCGAGTCCAACCAGAGGTGTGCAGAGCAGGCAGGACGCCGGGTGGCTGGGACTATGGGGGGTCATGAATGGGCAGGCCCGTGGAGCCACAAAGGAGGCACTGGAGGCCAAGGGCAGACTGCAGGGGATTCATGCTTTTCCCCTCATCAGGGAGAGGCAGCAGCTGCCCCAGGCAGAGGGCCCAGGGGGGCCAGGCCTCAGCCACAGCAGTGCTAGGACACAACATCGGAGGCATGTGGGGGCCCGCACTCACCCCGGCAGATTCGACAAGGTCATGGTGGGTATACCCACATGCATGGCCTGCTCCATGGTGGGACTTCTAGGGGGGCGGTGTGCCTAGGGTGGGCAAGGGCAGGCAGCAACAGGCTAGGCGGCGGTGTGTGAGGCTGATTAGTAGACGTGGGGGTCCAGGCCCATCCCAAGGACATTTGGTATGGGTAAGGGATGCCTACAAGGGAAAGGGGGCAGGCCCATTATGGGGCAAGTGCCCCTACTGATGGCTGCAGAAGCTATGGGGGTAGGGGTGCTAAGAAAGAGGGAAGGACCAGGTTTTTTCTAGCCCACAAAGGGAGAGCCCCATCGTCCTTCCTGCAAGCTGGAGATGGGTCAGTGGAAAGGGGGCGAGAAGGGAAAAGAGGGGCAGGAGAGGGGAGGGGTACACAGCATGAGCTGGGGCAAAGGAACCCAGGCATGAAAGTAGAGGGGGAAGGGGAGGGTATAGATACTAGGGGCCAGATCACATGTCCGGACCTAGTGGGGTATGGATCAGGAACTGACCCTGTGCGGTTTGGGCCCGGGTAAGTGGGGGTACCTGCTACTGGTACTAAGTGGTGGTGGTACCTGGTGGTGGTACCAAGGGGGGGTACCTGGTGGTGGTACCTGGTTCTGGTGATGATGGGGGGGCCAGATCAGACAGTGTCTGGACCCTGAAGCACTACAAGCAAGAAGGAGAGGATCAAGTCGGCAGAAGATTTCCAGAAAGAAGAAGCAGAATGAATTATTGCGGCGGTACTGTACTGTACTGTATACTGTTGAAATTGAAGTTGGCAATGTAAATATAATTTGCGTGCCTTAATAAATATTGCCAGTGTGCATCCAACAGAAACAGTTGTGGTGAGATTTATTTCTGGGAGGGGGATCAGAGGACAATCAGGCTTGCCAATAAATGGCAGGCCAGCTTGTCCAATGCCAGAAAAGCAAAGGGGAGGGATAGGAAAGGGAGGGATGGGATGTCAGAGAGGGTCAAATGACCAGGGACAGGAGAGCTCCCAATTGATCAAGGGAGGGCTAGAGAGGGGGCTGGGAGGTGGGGCCTGTTTGGGCTATGTAAGAGCCTGCAGAGCTTTTGGTTTCCCTCTTTTGCTGGGATAGTGATTCCCACCCACCCACCCTGCACTAAGTAGATAGGTTTTGCCACTGGCTGGCACTGCACAGGAAGGTGAGGGTATGAAATCACGTTCCCGGTGGACCCTGGAATGGGGTCGGGGAGCTGTGGGAGGGCAGCATATGGCCCAGGTGGGATGGCAGGGCTCCTGGTGGTGGGCAACAGGTGGCCCACAGAAAGAAGAAAAAGGACAAGAAAGGGGAAAGGAGGAACAAAAGGGAAGGGGGCAGGAGAGGGGAGGGTGGGCAGCATGGACTGAGGGCAGAGGAACCCAGGCGTGGAAGTAGAGGGAGAGGGAAAGATACTAGGGGCCAGATCATGTGTCCAGACCTAGTGGGGTATGGATCGGGAACTGACCCTGTGCAGTTTGGGCCCGGACAAGTGGGGGTACCTGCTAGTGGTACTAAGTGGTGGTGGTACCTGGTGGTGGTACCAAGGGGGGTACCTGGTAGTGGTACCTGGTTCTGGTGATGATGGAGGGGCTGGATCAGACAGTGTCCAGACCCCGAAGCGCTACAAGCAAGGAGGAGAGGATCAAGTCAGCAGAAGGTTTCCAGAAAGAAGAAGCGGAATGAATTATTGTGGATCAGAAGACAAGGAATCATTTTTCATGACTTGTGACATTAAAAAAAGTCATGCAAAAAGATTTATAATCTTAAAAAAAAAAATAATTTCAAAGGAATTTCTCTAACAGTTAAGTACAGAATCCAGCTAAGGGGTTCTGAGTAAGCAAGCTACATGTATTGGTCACTCTCCAGAATGTCATTTTTGTGGTTTTCCAAATTTAAATTTTTATGAGAAAATAGAAAACAAGATGGCAGCATAGGAAGAAAGATTATTGCCAACACGGAAAAGGATTCCGCATACAAAAACTTGATACAGGTATTTTGAAACGCTGACTGAGCATGCTCAGAACCCGCAATTTTAAAATTTAATAACAGTGGAACAGATTAGTATTTTTCACCATACCAGCAAAGGAAGTCCTTCTGAGCCAAGCTCTTTCTACCCTGAAAATTTCAGACCAAAATTCCCCAAACCATCTGGGTGCTTCGCAATGGCAAATAAACAGCAAAAAGCAGCATTTTTTTTTATGTTTTTTGCTATCTGCATCTTGGATTCTGTACATCCAACTGGAATGAAACTAGGCACGTCAAGAGATCTACCCCAGGAGACCATGCTTGCAATATTTCATGGAAATCCATTGAATGGTTGTGAAGATACTAAAGTGCAAAATTGAGGTATAACATTAAAGTGCCTCTCAATCCTAACTATAGTAGTGCTACCATGCCACTATAATATTTTATGTCTCAAGCAAGAGCATCCCTTAAAAATCAAATCAAACTCTGCAGGCTGCACACCCTGAAAGCTTTATCCTCACACTATTACCGTTTCTGCCATGTTGTTTCCCAATCATTCAACTCACATACAGTAAACTGCTGAACTAACAAAGTAATTGACTGAACATAAGTGCACTTACAGGCAATGGAAAACCTGAATAGAACATTAACTTACAACACAAAAAAACATGCAGTCCCTTATGTTTACATAACATGATGGTAATATGTCATGAATCCTAAGTATTAGCTCCATCAGGCAGCACTCAGCTAAAAGAAAAAAATGTATTTTAATTAGTTATAAAAGGTTTTTTTTCACAGCACAATGTTCGGAAATTTGCTTAAAGTTGTGCAAGTATAACAAAATGAACAAAATCCATACAGAGGTAAATAAGCTAGCCTTGTTTTGTTTACTTTCTGCAGCTTGAGAGATATCTTCTCACCAGCCCAGCATTTTCCTGAATGCAGTGCCACTGGCAGGCCATTACAGTTGTGAAACTAATCTCAGTATATACTGTAGCGTACCATACATAATTCTCTGTGCAATGTAATGCATGTTTTTCAGTATATGATGCATGCATTTCACGGCACAGTGTATGCATTTTAGTTTACAGTGTATAGATGTATTTATTTCAGTATACAGTATATGCTTTATTGTATAATGGATATATTTCAGTATATGATGTACAGTATGTAGTTCAATACAGTGAATACATTCATTTTACTACATGATGTTTGCATTTGAACATAAAATACTTTTTGTTCTACTTCTGCCATCAAAGTCTATGTTCCTATGTTTTTAACATATGGTATATGCATGTCAGTATACAATGTACAGTTATTTGCATTAGTTTTTGATGTATGTATGTATTTCAATATTCTGTACATTATATATGTTCAGTGTATAATGTGTTTCATTATATGATGTAGGTACTTCACTACAGAGTGTATGCATTTATTTCACTAGTAGTAGTAGTAGTAACATCTTTTATTCATGAAAAAGAAACATGAACAGTGTTATAACTCAAATGAGCAGCAGCTCATTTTCAGTGAGGTCCCATTGGATGTAGACATTCAGTTGCAAAAGAAGTATAAACAAAGTAAACATAGATTCATATTAATAAATATATCACATACCACAGGTGATAAATATATTACATTCACAATCGTATTAAACATTCTTCAAAATCATCACCCAAATATTCAACCTCCTTACAGTTGTTATACAATTTGGTACAGTTCATAGAAACATAGAATTTGACAGCAGATAAGGACCGCTTGGCCCACCTAGTCTGCCCATTTTCCTATCTAATGGATAAGCTGCAGATCCTAGTTAACCAACAGCCTACTTCCTCCTACCCCCCACTAGAGTTGACTTATGCCTGTTCCATGCATTCTTACCCATGCATTCAGTGCATCAAACCTAATAATGGTGTTAAATTATTCAGGTAATATGTAATGCATGTGTTGCATTTCAACATAGAGTTTATACATTACAGTATACAATGTACTATATTTCTAAGCCTCACTATATAATGTATTTAAATACGTATATTTCACTATGTAATGTACAGTATATATTTCAGTCTATGATGTATATATTTCACTATACAGTGCATGTGGTTCACTATATAGTGTATGCAGTTTTCTATACAGTTTATGCATTTCACTACATAATGTGGCTAGTTTAGCATATTACATATGCATTTCATCATACAGTATAGTATAGTATACAGTATGTGTTTTACTATAGGGTATATCTAGCCAGATGTTATGAATTATGTCACAAGTAGCATGCCGTACTGCAAGAAAATAAGGCCTGACCAACAGAGGTCTTGATGCAGGATGAGGATAGAGCAGATGTCTGAACTTTTAGGAGAGTAGGGTACAGTATAAGAGGAAGGTATAGTAGCAGGGTTGGGCACCAACTTAGAATCTGAAGATGATGTGCAGTGCGAAAGAGAGGCCAACTCAAAAAGGATGGAAAGAGCAGTTGACAGAAAAATGAGAACAGGTGGATTGACCCCATTGCTGGATTTTCCATTTCACAACATCATTGAATTGTAACAAAAATTGAATTTATTATTTTTTTTTCTGTTAACTGGGTAAATATACTAGACAATTACAGGTACAGCAGCACTTTGCCATTTGGGACATTTGTTTTGTCTGGAACCTGAACTTTGGCTTGTTTTTATTTTTTTTTTTTGTTTCTTTAAAAAATAGTCACGCCTGTCTTCTTCAGCATTTGCCACTTACCCAGCATGATGGCATGCCACTTCACTCCACTCCATTGCCTCAGTCATATGATCAGACTGCATATTCCTTTCTATTCCTGACCTGAGTCCCCGGCATCTCATCACATGGATGCCATAGCCCTGGACACGTGCACACATAAGCACAGAGTCCCCCAGCCATTGGGAATCTTGGGCTGTTTGTATTGCACATTTTGTGAGATAGATCATGCATGCGCCAGTGCAAAGTATATAAGACTGTGAACAACAACCACTGTATATTATTAATCCTACACAGCACTATAGGTCTGGTTAGAACCAACTATCGGGAATGCAGGGGAGCTCAGCAGAGTGTGATGGGATGGCAGACAAGCAGATCATATCTGGCTAGCCAGTGAAACAAAAAAATAAATAAAAGCTATGTGTTTTTGCTGACTGACGTGGAAGAAGGGGTATGGGGCAAGGGGAAAACTAGGCAGGCAGATGTAGACTCATGTTAAATCCATGCTGTGTGTGGGAATTCAGCCATGCTGAACTGGCATGATTTGATTGTTTTCATTAAACACTTACCTTCAGTTCATTGGGATAATTAAATAATGAATAGGAAACATTCAGGAAAGAATGTACAAGAAAAGTGATGTCTTTTGAAAGAGACAGCAGGTAAAATAATACAGTTAAAAACTCTGTCTTGTACTAACTGTTTCCTTTCATGAGGAGGGGCAAGGTAGTGTTCTGGTATTTTAGCAGTCCCTGGTTGTAGCCCTTTTGATGGGTAGTGCTCCATTATTTGAGCAGCCCCAGGTTTGGATCTACCATTTGTTTTTTTGAGAGGGTAGTGCACTGATATTTCAGTAGCCCCTACCTTATAGCTATGTTTCTATATGTGCTTGTAGGGAGAGGTGTAGTGTTCTCTTACAGTATTTGTGTAGTCCCTGGCCAATAGCCATTGTTTAGTAGTGGGTGTGCTTCAGCATTTGCGTTGCTTTGACTTATAACCATTGTTTTGAGGGTTGTGTGTAATTGCTGGCAGGTTTCTTAAACCATTATTTACATTTTATCTTTAGTTTTTTATTATACTTTAGTTACTGGTCATATCTACTAGAGAAGTAGCATGCACAGTAACCTTCTCGGAGGTGCTGCCTATCTATGGCATGGATGAGGATAGGCTGCTCAACACCATGGGATTCAATCAGTGGTTGAAAAACTGGTACAGAGCTCAGGGATATGGCTTCATTGGGGACTGGGGGTCCACCTGAAGTGATGTAGGCCTATAATGGCATGATGGTCTGCATCTGTCTAGGAGGGGAACCAGGATCCTAGGTGATCAGTTTAAATGTTTCATTTGCAAGCATTTAAACTAGCCAAGGGGAAAGGCACTGGAAAGGAGCAGGAAAATCCTAGCCCTCCCCAAAAAAATCAGGGTAGAAAGTGAGGTAAACACCAAGATAGAGATGCCGATAGGGAGACGGGCAGGGGTAAATGGAGAAAATGACAAAGGCAACAAGGACAGGGATGGGGCAAAAAGTGGTAAGGACATCAAGAAATGGAGGGTAATGAGTACTAATGCCTATAGTCTAGGCAACAAGCTCCCTGAACTTGTGGCCTTGATGGAAAAGGGATGCCTGGATATCATAGCAGTCATAGAAACATGGTACACAGAGAACCATGACTGGGATGTTAACATACCAGGGTACACAACCTACAGGAGAGACAGGGAGGGTAGAAGAGGGGGAGGATTAGCTCTCTGTGTAAGGGAAGGGATAAAAGCAATGGAACAAAAAAGTAAACAGGGAGGAGAGGAGGCACTGTGGGTCACGTTAGAGACTAGAAATGACACCACAATCTTCACAGGGGGTTGTATATAGACCCCCATGTCAGGGAGAGGGAATGGACAAGGATATAATAGAAGGCATCCTTAGTATGGCATAGAAAGGGGAGATACTGTTTATGGGAGACCTGAATATGCCAGATATTAACTGGAGCACCTTTGCTGCAGCCACATCCAAGAGTTGGGCCATTCTCAATGCCCTACAGGTGGCATGCCTCAGACAGCTAATTTTGGAACCCACTAATGAGGGAGCAATCTTAGACCATGTACTCTCAAATGGGGACAGTGAGTGGATCTCAGATCTAGAAGTGGGTAGCCATCTGGGAACAAGTGACCACCAAACAGTGTGGTTCATGATAAACTCAGCTACAGAGTGAAGCCATACAAAAGTGAAGGTACTGGACTTCAGGAGGACTGACTTTGGCAAGATGAGAAAGTGCCTTAGAAAAGCACTAGCAAACAGGCTAGAAGGAGGGGTGGAGCAACAACGGGGAAACATCAAAACTGCCATCACAGAGGCAACAAGACTTTGTGTGAAGCAAATAAACAAATCAAAATGAAAGAAAAATCCACTATGGTTCTCAAAAGAGGTGATGGGGAAGGTTAGGGAGAAAAAGATAGCATTTAAGAAGTATAAGGAAACACAGAAGGAGCAGGACAGAGAACTGTCCCAGTTAAGGCATAAGGAAGCATGGAGGGAAGTCAGAATAGCAAAGGCCCAAACTAAAGAAAAGATAGCCAACTCGGTTAAGAGGGATATAATCTTTTATAGGTACATCAGGGAGCATAGAAAGACAAAGGGAGGAATAGTGAGGCAGAATAGAAAGGACAGTGGGTGGGCAGAGAGGGACAGTGAAAAAGCTGGGATACTGGACGAATACTTCTGCTCAGTATTCACAAAAGAGGAGAAGGGGGAGGTGCCGAATCCAATTAACGGGAGCACTCTGGATAGGGGGATCTATCCTAGTCCTTTCACAGAAGAAAGGGTTCTGAAAGAACTCCTAAAACTGAAGGTGGACAAAGCAATGGGGCCTGATGCAATTCACCCCAGAATTCTAAAAGAATTAAGGAGAGAACTAGTGACACCACTGACTACCCTTTTTAACAAATCATGGGAGGATGGTGTGGTACCTGAGGACTGGAGGAAGGTGGATGTGATTCCCCTTCACAAAAGTGGGAGCAAGACAGAGGCATGAAACTACAGACCTGTCAGTTTGATCTCTGTGGTAGGGAAAGTGATGGAATCACTTCTGAAGGAAAGAATTGTTGACTACCTAGAGGAAAGTGGGCATAGGACCCAAGGCAGCATGGGTTCACAGTGGGAAGGTCATGTCAGATGAATCTAATTGATTTCTTTGACTGGGTGACTGAAGTAGTAGACCAGGGAGGGGCTGTGGACATGGTCTACCTAGACTTTAGCAAGGCATTTGACACAGTCCCACACAAAAGATTAATAATCAAATTAACCAGCCTGGGAGTGGGTCCCAGGGTGGTAGCCTGGGTAAAACATTGGCTGGACAATAGAACACAGAAGGTAATTGTAAATGGAGTCCACTATGAAGAAAGAGGAGTTGCTAGTTGGGTACCACAGGGTTCAGTACTAGGTCCAGTCCTTTTTATTGTCTTTATAAATGACATTGCAGAGTGACTGGAAGGAGAAGTATGCCTCTTTGCAGATTATACAAAGATCTGCAACAAGGTTGATACACAAGGAGGTGTGGAAAGGATGAGAAAGGACTTGGCAAGGTTGGAGGAATGGTCAGAAGTATGGCAACTTGGATTCAGTGCAAAGAAGTGCAAAATAATACACCTGGGAAACAAAAACCCAGGGGAAGATTACACAATGGGGGGGGGGGAGGTAGTAACAACAACAAAAATGGAAAGGGACCGGGGGATAATAATATCAGATAACCTTAAGGTTAGCAAGCAATGTGAGAAGGCAGTAGGGACAGCTGGGGGGTACTGGGATGCATAGGGAGAGGCATCACCAGCAGAAAACAAAAAGTTGTTATCCCTCTGTACAGACAGTTGGGGAGACACCATCTGGAGTACTGCATCCAGTTCTGGAGACCCCATCTTCGCAAGGACATAGACAGGATGGAGGCAGTCCAGAGGAGGGCAACTAAAATGGTGCAGGGTCTGCAAGAGAAGCCATATGAGGAGAGACTAAAGGAACTCAATATGTGTACCCTAAAGGAAAGGAGGGAGAAGGGGACATAACAGAAACTTTTAAGTACCTCAGTGGAATCAACAAAGTCCAATAGGGTAGCATATTTCAGAAAAAGAGATGTGCAAGAACAAGGGGACACAATTTGAAGAGAGAGGGGGGACGGCTCAGGGGCAATGTGAGGAAGTATTTTTTCACAGAGATGGTGGTGGATGCATGGAACAGCCTTCCTGAGGAAGCTGTGGGGTCTACAACTGTGGGAAAATTCAAGACTGCATGGAACAGACATAAGACAATTCTTGTGGGGGGGGTAGGAAAAAATAGGATGTTGGTTAACTAGAATCTGCAGCTTATCCAGTAGGTAGGGAAATGAGCAGACTAGATGGGCCAAGCAGTCCTTAACTGCCATCAAAGTCTATGTTTTATGACTGCAGTAGGCATTGCCCTGCAGTCATTTTGCTATAACAGAAAAAGGGAGCTCTTCTGATTCCTTACAGACTAGATAAAATTAGATGTTTTGTGGCATTACTCCACTTTCATTCAGCTAACTAGTGTTTCAAAGCACTGTTTTGTGCCAAGTTTCAACCTGGTTAGAAAGGGAGACAAGCAGACAACCCTGGGACTATAGTGTCAAATGTCACAGAATGGAATGTTTATGTAGTAAATCTAATGTACCAACTCTCACTGAAGATAAGTTAGAGGCCCCTAAACATAGTTCAAGTTACCTTTTTTTTTTTTTTTTTTTTTTTTTACAGTGGAGGTTTGAAATTGACTGTTCATGTGCACTTTTTCATCTTAAAACTCACCATGCTGTTGAAATTCTGTTGCTAAAGTACTGAAAACAAATTTGCTTGTCTGTGCTAGTTATGTTACGTGCCTTCTTCCTGAAAACTTAGATCAGCTAAGCTAGCTGTTTTACAGGGAGTGTGTTTTTTTTTTTTTATTTGGATTTCAATAATCGTTGCTGTGCCTGTGCTCACTATTCATCATGTTTGAGACAGAGGAATATAAAGATATTGGGCCCCATATTCAAAAGTCCCAGACTGCATTGCGCAAGTGCCAGTGCCGCACAACTGAGATGCAGCTGCACAAAATAATGATATATTCAGAAGATGAGCCATGAGATGCAAGCCCACAAGTCTGGCTGAATATCCTGAACATGCACGAACACACAGTGGAAGATGCACGGCACAGCATGTGACCTGAGCCCTATGCAGAGCATAGGAAAATGCACAACGCAAAGCCACTTGCACGGTGTGCAAAATTGCAATATTCATCCAGAATATGCAAATGGCTTTATTGCACATTCCAAGCCCATTCCTCACATGCACAGCACATTACTGTAATGTATTCAGGCCATTTGCATACCATTGGCATGCTCAGTTCCAGCTTTGCAGGGCTGCCCCACCATCCCACAAATGTAAACAGGAGGTACTGCAGCCTAGCAGGCAGGAGTGATGGAATGTTTGTGTGTGGTGTGTGTGTGTGTGGTTGGGTAGTATGCATTGGTCTGGGTATAGT
Source organism: Neoceratodus forsteri (assembly GCA_016271365.2). Classification (NCBI taxonomy): domain Eukaryota; kingdom Metazoa; phylum Chordata; order Ceratodontiformes; family Ceratodontidae; genus Neoceratodus; species Neoceratodus forsteri. The sequence goes on along the minus strand of CM057459.1, from coordinate 238,263,164 downwards.
GCTATTACCCATAACCATGTACAGTGTTGGACTGTGGTACAGGGGGCCCACCTGGACAGTGGCCACAGGGGCCTAACTGGACAAGCAACAGGGGAGGGCACAGGGTGATACATTCTTATCGGTAAACCACATACATGTGATACACCAGCCCCATCTGCTGTGTACAGTCACCTGCAGTGCCCCATACACCCCCTTATGAGAGGAGCATGGTGAGACTTGCAAGGGATGGCAGCATGCAGCCAGTGACCAGGTACCCAGGTGGGTGGGCCCCACCTGTGTACACCTATGGTGTACCTCCATGGGTGTGTGCCACAGGGCAATCCCTGGTCCATGCCATGTTGCCACTAGTACCACCGGGCTACCTGGGCACCATTGCCACAGATGTCACCCTAGGTGCATGCCACCACTGGGTGGCACCCTGCAGGCTCCATGGGTGCAAGCCAAGGCCCCGGTACATGTACTGCAGTGTGGCAGTCCACTCTGCTGGTGTGCCTGGGGGGCACCCGACAGCACTGGCATGTGGCTGCTGGGTGTCTACATCCAGGGTGCAGTGGGGGGGTTGTCCTCTGGATGGTGTCTGTGGTAACATGGCACCTGTGGCTCTGGGTACATCCATCCTGGCATGACTGCTGTGTGTGGGTGCCTGAAGCATGTTCTGGTACACCTCCAAAGGCTGTCTCCGGATGGCTTGCCTCCAGTTCTGCAGCCTGCCTCTAGGTGGCTGGCTGATTTAGGCCATCCTTTTGTTTTTCTAACTTTGGGTGGCTCATTTCTGTGATATGCAGCAGATGTGCTGCACATTTTAGCTGAATATAGCGATGCACGGCATATTCATGGAACCGCACCCTTTATTTGCACAGCATACATTATTTCTGCATGATGGGGCATTTGGAAATGTGTGAAGCATCTCTTCCATTCAAATACTGAGCTTCCTCACATTTTCTGAGATGCACTGCCCATTTCCATTTTGGGCCATGCATCTTCTTTGAACATATGGGATGTTTTATGTAAGTAGTAGTAGTAAAAATCTTTATTTTTATATGGGATAAGCTGGAATAAAACATCTTTAGGACAAGTCCTATATTACAGATGATCCTGTTCATTCTCAATATGACATAGAATACAAAGACAATAACAAATATAACAAATATCATATCATCATTTACAGTACATCAGCATTACATCTACATTCTAATCATTGCACATACAGCGTATACTCAATTCATGCTTTAACTCTTTCATAAATATTTTAACATCAGTCTGATTTACTATGGATTCTTTATTTACTGAGTTCCATATTTGAAACATAATAGCTGGGAAATGCATAGAACTATATTTACTTATTAGTTTTGGAGGAATAAATCCTAGTAATGGTGTCTGATGCAGATTATGATGATGTTGTGTTTTTTCTAATTTTTCAAACAAGTAAATTGGCCTTTTTGTATATAAAACTTTGTGAGTTAAATTTGCCCATTGCAGCTTCCTTTTGTGAGTCGGGGTTAACCAACCAAGTTCATTAAACAAAGTACAGTGTTGTGAACCCATTCCTTTTCCCAATATAAACCTTGCAAGTCTATCATACATCATATCAACTTTCACCAGACTTTTCTTATGGGCAAAACCATATACATGGCATCCATAATCCATAACTAGGATTTACAACTTCCAATCTCATTTGCTTATTCAAGCATGATTTTGAGTGCCTAAGAGCTCCCAATCGCTTGGTTACCTTATTTATAGTATCTTCAATATGATAGTCAAAAATCAGACTTTCGTCTAACCAGACACCCAAATATCTGTACATTGTATCTTGAGCTATTTGAATTTTGATATTGGTATCCAACTGTACCAATTTGAGCCCACAGTATACAGTGTTAATCAATGTGAGGGTGCACGAGCTGCATCTTCTTCTGACGTAAAGACTGACAGTTCTGATTCAGATGGCACAAATCGGAGACTTACCATGGATTGGTTAGTATTTTTAGTTATAAATACCTAATCATTCCCTTATCTGTAATCTAGGGGTCATTCTCTGTTTTAGTTAGCAACACAAAGGTATTCCAGTCCTTCATATCATATGTGAAAGCCTATATTTTTTAATATGTCTTTGTACTCATCAGTTCTGAACTATATCAAGTCATACTATTTATTGTGGTTCCATGTCACCACAGCGACAGGGAATTTGCCAACCGTCAGTACAGTGACCGCACAATGCCGACAACTGGCATTGTATTGTCACTGTAAAAAGTGATTTTTTGCAGGCGGCTTTTCCCCCCTCACCCCCATGTGGGGGGCTCTGCCCCCATAACCCCTGCACTATAGATTACCAACTCTGAGTCAAAGTTGGTTTGGGGAGGGGGCATGCTCCCCAGTGACAGCAGCATCAGGAAAGCAGCAGACCATCACAGCAAACTGTTTATTTTGTCGCTGTGATGGTCTTCACTGTTTTCCCATCGCTGTTTGAATGTGATACCATTTAATGCATGTATGTGAGGAAGGGCTCTGCAGAGGTGCTGATGTACAACCATTTTTATGATAATTTGATGGGGCTTCATATTAGTTTATTGGGGGCTGTGTTTGGATATGGTTTCATCTTGTGTTGCAGTACATTTGTGCATTTTTTTCTCATTGTATATATTACCTATTTTGATGTGTGTGTGTGTGCGTGTATATATACACACTGTGAGAGTGGTCCTGACTGTCTGTTCCTGTACTGTCACCTGTGTGACCACATGAGCACATGTGGATGTTCAAGGTGAGGGTATGAAACTGGCACCAGCCCCACTAGCCAAATGCTGTTAGATATTGTTTTGGGATAGACAAAAATCTTTGTAAGAATGAAAAAGAGCATTGCAAGTCTCACTTTTACCACTTAGATAAACAGGACTGTGATCCTGAGCATGGGCTTGACATTGCCGTGGACCTGACACGCATGCTCAGGAACACGGTCCTGTTTTTGAGTGGTACAAGTAAGACTTGCAATGCTCTTAATTAGTCTTACAAAGATCCCCATGCTCAGAAGAGCATGTACTTTTAGCTACAACCATCACTTACACTTGTTCAGAAAATTCGCACATGCTCAATGCTTGTTCACATTGAGAAGAGGCATCTGGCAGTGGAGGATCAGCCAAACAATAAGGTAATGTGCTTGGTTAGAGCTAAAGTACATATTTTTAAAATTTAGGTAACAGATCTTACTGTTAATCATACTGGAGATCATGAATAGTTTATTTTGCCATAGATGTCATTACAGGCACACAGGTCACACAACTTCAATATAGCTGCTTAAAGCTCATTGTCCCTTTAATGTGTGCACTGCTCATGCACTGCATTGATAAAAGCTTTCAGAAAGCTGCAAAGTACAGTAAGCTGAAACTGAACAGTAGCTAGAAGCAAATTATTAGGACACTTTTATTCATTCATTGCAGTGAGCAGTGCACACATTAAGTAACTCACTGAACAATGCTAAACCAGTGAGTTGGAGGGACAGTTTAATGTGACTTGTATTATATGTTATATTGGAATATAGTTCCATGTCGCTGCAGTGACAGGAAATTTACCAACCATCATTACAGTGATGGCACAATGTCAACAATTGGCATTGTGCCGTCACTGTACAAAAGTGTCTTTTGTGGGAGGCCTCACCCCCCCCCCCCACATCCCCAGCACTATAGATAACCAACTCTGAGTCGGAGTTGGTTCAGGGAGGGGGCAAATTCTCCAGAGACAGCAGCTTGGGAAAATCAGTGGACCATCTCAGCAAACTGTCAGTTTTGTCACTGTGATTGTCTTCACTGTTTTCCCAATGCTATGCGAACGTGATCCCCTGGAATATATATGCTTATATGTGTATGTGCATTAGTCAGTGTGTGTGTATCACAACAATTAAAAAAGTGCAGTTAGGTGGCTAGTGGTTAATGCAAAAATTGCTAGTCTACATTCCCCCACTGCCTAGATCAGTTTCAGCCTTATGCATGTCATTGATGATTTACATGAGTTGTCTAGTGGCAACCCTACCCTCTGATGTCCCTCTGAGCTTGAAAAGAAGAAATGTCTCTCAATGTCTTTTTTTTAATCTGTAAGCATGTGTGTAGACAGTGCACTGCCATGTTATACTGGAATATATATGCATATATGTATTAGTCAGTGTGTGTGTGTGTGTGTGTGTGTGTATATATCACAACAATTAGAAAGTGCAGTTTGGTAGCTCAGTGGTTAGTGCAAAAATTGCTAGTTTACATACCCCCATTATCTGGATCAGTCCTTGGGCCCCTTCTGTTCAACGCCTACGTATCTGACATAAGGACAGGAATCAGGAGTGAGATGAGTCTCTTTGCAGATGACTCGAAACTGGGGGCGGTGGTGGATGGGGAGGAGGGGAGGGTGGCCCTGCAGGGGGACCTGAAGGCTCTGGAAAGATGGTCTAGAAAGTGGAAGCTGAGGTTTAATGCGAGGAAATGCAAGGTACTCCACCTGGGGCCAGAAACCCAGGCCAAGTGTACACCCTGGGGAATGCTACAAGTCTCAATGGCTGAGAGGGACCTGGAGGTGGTGGTGGATGTCAAGATGAACAACTCTGAGACTTGTAGGAGGGCAGCAGCCAAGGCCAACAGGATGCTGGGATGCATCGCTAGGGGGATCACCTCCAGAAGGAGGGAAGTGATACTCCGTCTGTATAACTGCTTGGTGAGGCCGCACCTGGAGTACTGCGTGCAGTTTTGGAGGCCGCACTTAAAGAAGGATATTAACCTCCTGGAGAGGGTCCAGAGGAGGGCAACCAAAATGATTTGGGGCTTGGGGGACAGGACCTATGAGGAGAGGCTCGAAGAGCTAAATATGTACACTTTGGAAGAGAGAAGGGACCGGGGGGACATGATAGAGGTCTTCAGGTACATGAAGAGGGTAAATAGGGGAGGAACAGTGAGGGTGCTTCGAAGGAAGGAGGAGGGGGCCACTAGAGGGCATGGGTGGAAGCTGGAGGGGGGAAGATTCAGGGGAGAAAGGAGGAGGTGCTACTTCACTGAGAGGGTGGTAGAGCCATGGAATGCACTACCTAGGGGGCTGGTGGAGGCAGAGACAGTGGAGGGGTTCAAGAGGGGGTGGGACAGGTACAGGGGAAGGGTTCAGGAAGCAAAATCCAATGCAGCAAGAATATCCGGAACTGGGAAGGGAGAAGCCAGAGAAGGCGAGGGGGACAGCAAGGTCAGCACCCAGGGTGGGGGCTGACCAAACGAGCAGACACGAAAGACCATTAGGCCTATTCTGCTGGCATTTTAGTATGTTAGTATGTTAGTTTTAGCCTGATGCATGTTATTGCTGATTTACATGAGGTGTCTAGTGGCAACCCACCCTCCGATGTCCCTTGGAGCCTGAAAAGAAGAACATGGTCCCTCAATGTCTTTTTTTAATCTGTAAAAAAGTTGCATTGCTGATGCAACCCCGCACCCCCAACCCAACCTCTCACTGAGTACCTGCCACCCCATGCCCCCAGATGCCCTCAAACACCCTCACTCACCTGAACAGATCCCAGTGTGAAGATCCACTTTCCCATGGAAGACATGTCTTGCTGCTGGAGCCTGCAACTGCTATATGAGAAATATGGTAAATGCAGTTGAAAACCCACTGAAATTCATGTAACTGCACTTACCTTATTTCTCGTATAGCAGTCCTCAATTCCAGCAGCAAGATATGTCTTTGATGGGACAGCATATCTTCACACTGGGACCTCTTCAGGTGAGTGAGTTTGTGGGGCAGAGTCTGGGGGTGCGATGTGGTGGGTGCTCAGTGGGAGGTTGGGCTGGGGGTAGGACTCACATCACTACCCAGTCTGCCCTAATAATGCCTATCTAGTGTGAGGCCCCATGCCCAAATTGAACTCTGGAGCCCACCCCTTGCCTCCAGGATACCCTTGTGTCTATCCCACTCCTTCTTAAATTCTGTGACCGTTTTAGCCCCTACCACCCCCTTTAGTAGGCTATTTCAGGCATCCACCACCCTCTCTGTGAAAAAAATGTTCTCACATTTCCCCCGAGCCTTCCCCCTTCTAACGTAATTTTGTACCCCCTTGACTTGGAGCATCTCTTACTTTGGAAGATGCTTCCTTCCTGTACACTGTTTATACCGGTGATGTATTTGTATATCTCAATCATGCCCCCCTCCCTTCTTTACTCCAGCAAATACATATTTAACTCCTTTAGTCTTTCCTCATAGGTCTTATCCTGCAGGCCCTGCACAATTTTAGTTGCCCACCACTGCACTATCTCCACCCTATCTATGTTCTTACTCTGATGGGACCTCCAGAAATGGATGTAGTATTCAAGGTGCAGTGTCATGAGTGTCTTATACTGTTGCAAGATTACCTCCCTTTTTCTACTCATGATACCCCTCCCTATGCATTCAAGCATCTGGCTAGCCTTTCCAGCTGCCTTATTACACTGCCTACTTTTTCTTATGTTCTCTGAGATGATATCTCCCAGGTCCCTTTCCTGCTTTGTGACTGTCAGTACCTCCCTTCCTAGTTCATATGTTTCCCCTGGGTTCTTGTACTCTATGTGCATGATCCTGCACTTCTTTGCATTGAATCCCAGCGGCCATTCTTCAGACCATTTTTCCAGTTTTATAAGGTCTTCCCTCATTCTTTCAACACCCCTTGGCATGCCCACCCTATTGCATACCTTTGTGTTGTCTGCAAAGAGGCATACCTTCCCCTCCAGTCCATCTGCAATGTCCCCAATAAAGATATTGAAGAGGACTGGCCTCAACAGCAACTCCTGCAGCACCCTGCTCATCACCTCTCCCTCTCTAGAGTACTCCCAGTTCACCACAACACTCTGACTTCTGCCATTCAGCCAGTTCTCCACCCACAGAACTATTTTAGGATCCACCCTAGGCTGTGCAGTTTGTTAATCAGCCTTCAATGGGGGACAGTGTTGAAGGCCTTTCTGAAGTCCAGATAGACAACATACACCACACCTCCCGGATCCACTACCTTAGTTACTCAGTCATGCTGTAGATTAGTACAATTAGTTAGTGCAAAATTCAGTGCTTATCCTAAATACAGTAAAAGTTAGGGTTAGATGTATAAGTAAATATATGCCATATAAGGCAGTGTATGTGTGTTATTGTGTGCCAATGCTCTGTGTGTATAGACAGTGCACTGCTATGTTATACTGGTATATATATGTGTATATGTATTAGTCAGTGTGTGTATCCCAACAATTAGAAAGTGCAGTTAAGTGGCTCAGTGGTTAGTGCAACAATTGCTAGTCTACATTCCCCCCACTATCAAGGTCAGTTTCTGCCTTATGCATGTCATTGCTGATTTAAATGAATTGTCTAGTGGCAACCCCCACCATCTGATATCCCTTGGAATCTGAAAAGAAGAAAACAATCCCTCAATGTCTTTTTTATTTTACTGTGTAGAAATGTGTGTAGACAGTGCACTGCTATGTTACACTGGAATATATATGCATATATGTGTATATGTTTTAGTCAGTGTGTGTGTATCACAACAATTAGAAAGTACAGTTAGGTGACTTAGTGGTTAGTGCAAAAATTGTAGTTTACACATTTCTCACTGCAAACAATATATTGTTTGTTTCAAGTTTATTGTTCTTCCAAGAATTATAAAAGACTTTTTGGACATTACAAAAGTCTTAAGTTAAATACATAGCAGTATATAAATACATTTTGATTTATCTAATGTCTTCATTATTTTAAAAATGCACTAATACAATGTACATTTCTCAGCAAAAATATAGGTATCAGAGAGCAAAATAAGATAATTTAAACAGCCCATTTAGTTAAGCTGTATTTTTAAGTTGCTCACTTCTAATTCTCTTAGGACGAGCTTTTTTTTTTTTGAACTTATTATAGATGTTACAAATTTAGCAATCATTACAGCGTCTTCCCCTGGTCTGGGATGCATCAGAAAAAATACGGGGTCATATCCTAAGTTTGTGTATCTGATCAAGAATTCCTTCAGAATTTTGTTTTGCTGGTAAGTGTATAAAGGGCACTGTATTATGACATGTGACAGTGTCTCAATGTAACCTTTATTAAAAGGGCATTTAATCTCTTTTGAGTTTCCTTGCGTCAACTGACAATTAAAATAGATACTTTTTTTTTCTCTTCTATTTTTTCCTCCAGAGCTCCGGCTGCAAGCCTGCTGTCTGTTGTACCCCCGGCGCCATCCCCGAAGGTCAGACCCCCTCCCTTATGCACCCGCGACTTACCCTTCGCAGCAGGGTGGTGGGGAGCAACTCAACCCACCCCAACGGATCCATGCCAGGGAGGTGCCTTCTCAGGGATGGCGCTGCAGGGCACAACATCATTCTGCCGGGCTCTCTCTCTTTTTTCCACTTTTTCTCCCCTGCGGGACATGGCGTGCAATAATGCCAGTGACTGGGTACATGCACGCTCCCGTGCGTGCCCCAGTCAAGCATCTGCCACGTCCCTGCCCCCTTAACTTGCAGCTATGTGCCACTGACCCCCAGCCTCCGCTAGGGGTCGAACAAGCACTGGCCGCCCGAATCCCCCCTTCCCGGAGATGGAGAGCAGTCCATTGGATGCTCAATCCATCTCCTCCCTGCCGACCCACGGCAACCCGTGCCCATTCCCAATCACAATTTTATACTGACTATACCAAAGAGCTTGCTTTTGGTTATGAACTTGAGCCATCTGCATATTTAATGCCAGTGTAAATATTTTCCTCTTTAGTCTGTTTTTATAAGTTTCATGTATCATTATTTTAACCTAATAATCTCACCATAAATGCATAGAATCAGTATTTTGCAGAGTTTGTAAAAGAGCCATTAACCATGGTGAAGAAAAGCCATCTGTATACCATACTTCTTTTTCTTTTAAACATGCTAGGGGTAAATCATTTTTTGGATTGTTCATTATTCTGAGCCAATATGATGTTAACCCTGAGTTAATTAAAAATGCCAAAGGAAGTCTGCCTAATTCTGCTCTTACAAAAGAATTAGCCATAGATGAAGGTACTTGAAGAATAGCTTTATAGTAGTATAATAGAGGCAGTTCAAGTTGTTGGTAATGCTTAACCCCCAAAATGTCTGCACTGTATAAAAGAAGTGGTGTAATTTTTTGCTTCCCCTGCTTAGATGGCTGGGATTACAGAATGGCCTCCTTACTTATTATTGAATCTTTTTAATGCCTTAGCAACATGTTTTGCTTTGTTTGCTTATTCCTTTATATGTAAATTCCAGGTACCTTTTGCATAAAACATAATGCCGAGATATGTATATGATGTTACCACTTCAATACATTTTTCCTTGTAATATATCCTTGGTTTTGATGACTGGTTCCCAAAAACCATTACTTTAGTTTTATTTAGGTTTATCCCCAGCTCCAAATTGTTACACTTATTGATCAGCTTATCAAATTTTGTTTATAATCCTTTAGGAGATAAGGACAAAATGATTAAATCATCTGCATATGCTAAAGTGTGTACATATTGATTTTTAATTTTTGGTGAATCCAAAAAACTATTCATATCAATATATACTAGAGAATCAATATAAATGTTAAACAATAGAGGTGTCAAGAGGCAACCCTGCTTAACCCCTTTTTATGACTGTGGGTGGAGCCTACAGGAGTATTGCATGTACAAAAGGAGAGATGTCATGTTTTCTATCCATGGAACTGACTGAAGGTGTAAATAGTCTCCTCCGCCTTACCCTCCTCCAAGAAATATTTTCCACCCTCAAATAAATGTGTTTTCATGTTAGTCAATGGTTTCAGTGTACTATTTTCTTTCTTAAATGGGTGGTACAAGAACTGAAACCTGAGTTGTGGGAGGCAACATTGTTTTTTTGGGGAAGTAATGTCCACCCCACCTCCACCCAAGAAGCTCCAAAAGGTCCATCCCACCTTTTTTTTTTATTCATGTGGGAAGGGCATGAGGTGGATCTATCATACTGAAAGAAGACTCACTAGAGTCTGGGGTGTGGACCAAGGAACAACAAATCTGTGGAGTCCCTGCATTTTGTTAAAGACTAAGAGAACAGAAGATACTTACATTGCCTTCAAACTGGCTTAAAAACTATTGTAACAAATGATTATCAGAGTCACCTGGTGTCTCAAAAGGAAACACTAAGAAATGTCTGAAACTACAGCATAAGGATTCAACTTCAAGGAAACCCTTGGAACAAATGATTATCAGAGTCACCTGGTGTCTCAAAAGGAAACACTAAGAAATGTCTCAAACTACAGCTTAAGGATTCAACTTCAAGGAAAATAGACAACTTTCAGGTATTTCTTAAACATTTATATACTTTCACATTTTTACCACAAGGGAAGCAGAAGATAAACCAGCATGGTTAACAAATACATTCATAGACACCTCTGAATGAATGGGGTAGTTTTTCTAACATTCTTTTTGAGTTAATTACTCCTTGGAACCTGTTATTCCAGTTTTTATGACAGTGCTCCTGGAACTTTCTGCATAACAAGTTCCCTTAGGCACCTCACAGCACCTCATTAAACCATGTGACACCACCATCTTTGCAGGACATTGCATACTGTAGCAAAATACCCAATTGTTTTGCCTTTTTCCAAATAATATACCCACTTCATTCTCAGGCAGGCAGTTCTGGGCTAGTGTTAATATTCTACTGAATTTTCTTAACTTGCAGTTTGTGACTATAGGTGTTTATAACTGAATGATAATAACATTTGCTTCTCTTGCAAATAGCCAGACATTTGTGTGTCTCATTTCTGTTTTACGTACTGTAGGATACACATAGAATCTGAAAAATTCATAACATGCTGTATTGTGATTCAATGAACTGATAAATGGGGATTTTGGTTTCTTTTACAAATTCATTTTCCCTGACCATGGATATACTAAAACAAATATTTCTCAACAAAATGTTTTTAAATAAATTATATGGTTTGGGGGGGGGGGCTGCCACAAGCAGAATGGGACTTCACAGATGAAAGACTCACAGCAGCAGAAAAAAGAAGCATGTTGCAGGGTTTTAAATAACTGATTAGCAGTTTTTTTCTTGGGATAATACTAACAGTACAGAAAGTATTTATATAGATTTTCTAGAAGTGATGTGTTTGATAAACACAGTGAGGCAAGAGCTATTAATTTTCACAAAGTTTTAGCATTTTTATGGGCAAAACACTAATTAATTTTTAGAGTTAAATAAAACCCTGATGTTGGCATTAAAAGCTTAGTGGCGTGGATGTAGAGGCACCGGTATTTAAGCATGACTTTGGTAGAGGATTAATTGTGACTGGGGGGTGAGTCTTGATATTTTTAGCATAATGATTTTCTGAAACTTCAGCCTTCAATGGGTTAGACTTTGTAGCCATCTGTACAGTATATCACTAAGCCACATGCAGTGGGGTATGGGTAAAACCCACATCACCAGACCCAGGCCAGAGCTGTAAAATCTGGACTGGGCACAGCTTGTGCAAGTATTGCTGATCCGGTGGAGAAGCAATGAAAGATAAATTATGCAATACCCTCAATAACACACCTACCCCAGTTTACATTTACCTGATGCCCATTTTTAGGCCTTATATAATAATATCTTCCTTCAAGATAACAGCTTGTAATGAAATGTGTAGAATTTACATTGCCATTTGGGCATATGCACTTTTATATTACATGAATTTTGTGTGTGAACTGTATATCAGTCTCTAAAAAAACAATTAGACACATCAAATGTCTTCAAAAACTTGTCTCAACATTGTGTTTATCTTCCACCTTGTCACAACATACAGTTGTCTCAGCAGTGTTTTCAGTTAGGGTACAGTACCTTCATGTATTTGATGGCCTGGTTCTGTTGAGTTGATTGCTATAACAGTGCATAGAATAAAATGCAAAGCATATAGGTAACTGTAATACAGAAGGTGGCATTATTTTTAATTATACAATGGCAAGGAAAAATGTAAGAAGCTGATTGGCTGCTGACCCATTGAAACAGTGATGTTATTACACAATAACATCACCGTAGCTTTGGATTTGGATCATTCCTTGCATTTTCTCTTAAGAAATATTTTTCCACACTAACAAAAACATCCATTAAAATGTATTTTTTATTCCGTGTGTAACAACAAGCCATTGTATGATTGCAATAAGGCACTCCAGGGTGTTTGTTATCTTGTAATAATGTCACTCCTGGGGTGGTGGAAGCACTCGGCTTTGCCTAATGTTTCAACCCACCCCAGGTGTGACAGTATTACATGATAACACACATCCTGTCATGCCTTATTGCTTAAATATGCCCTTTCTCAATGTACTGTACTTTGATTCGGTTACTGCATATGCAACAGCCTTCATGTGAATACTCTGGGCTTCTCTTTGACTCCTGATGTCTATTTGCTTTAGCTATGGTATATTGTTTGAACTGCTTTGGTCTTCTTGATGTGGTGCCTGTGTGCCTAAAACTATGTAATCTATTTATCTACTGCTACCCATGTGTCTCCAGTGAATGATTGTTATAACTGTCTGCTCTCTGAGTCATTGTTTTTTGACATGTTAACTGTGCTGTCTTTGTATTAGTTTCGACGAGGTGCCTTTGTAAATGAGTCTCTGACTCAAATGTTTGTAAATCTGATATTTTTTAAATAAATAAATAACTGTTTATGTTTAAGCCCATGAAACACCCTTATCTAGTTAATGCATTCACAGTCGTAGTGGCTCTGCCAGAGCTGGTTATGTTAGAAAATAATCTGAGGTGTTGCCCTGTTGGTCATATCTCACTGCTGTGAGTGTATTAGAATAAAGGAGAAATATAGGGATTAACAAACTAAGGGGAAGACCTCAGTTTTCAAGAATTTTCCAAGGAGACTTCCTGACTACAGAATCAAAAGCGGCTGAGAAGTCAATAAATAATACATAAACTTTCATTTTTCTATGAAGAGTGTATTTTTCTAGCAAATGAGCTAGTATAAATGTATTATCTACTGTTGAAAAACCTTGGCAAAACCTGGCTTGGAATTTAGAAAGGGGGCTAACTGTATCCACCCAGTGTAGTAATTTAGTTAAACGAATGCCAGGGAAAATTTTGCCAGCAATTTCCTGAAGACTTATAGGGCGATAGTTACTAGGAGAATAAAACAAGCCTTTTTTTATGGATAGAAATTATAATGTTTTTTAACCATGAGCTTGGGATAAACCTTTCTCTTAAGCAAGTGTTAAAAAATTTGACAAAAAAGGGGATCCAGACATTTCGATTCTCTTTATAAATTTCTCCTGGGATTTTATCTTGTCCTGGTGCTTTATTATTTGCAAGTTTTGAAATAGCCAGGGCAACACCACTGATTGAAAAAATTAAAGGCTTATATGCATCAGAGTAAGCCCATTTCAGTGTGCTCCTGGCTCCATTTGTAATGGTATCACTATTAAACAAGTTAGAGAATTTAAGTAACCCATGTTTCCTTAGGAATATGCACAGCCAGTGTAGTTTGATATGTTTTGGCTCCTTTCACCACCATGCACCAATATGCTTTTGAGTCATTTGTTGCTATAATTTGGTGCATGAGGGCCCATCATTTTTAAGTAAACTCAATTTTTTAAAATTTTAAAAATTTGTTATATGCTTTCCTAGCCTTGTTTAAGTTTATATGCCTAGATTCTGAAAGGTTTTTAGTGTTCTCCCTGATTAATTTCCCCAATATCTGCTTTTCTTTGAGACACTGGTGATCAAGCCAGGTAAGAGGAGCATTTGTTTGATCCTTACATACATAGATTTCAGAGCTAATTCTAGAAAAAGTCTTCTAGTTTGTTATTAATACACTGAACTGAGTTGTTAATTTGCGTGGGAATAAGTAATGAAGACATCGGAGGAGAATAAATAATCTCTGCTGCTTTCCCATGTTCTTATTGTTTAAGCTAAATTTAAACTTTCCTGCAGGTACTAATGGAGCCAAATGACATTCGCTAGATACTAGCATATTTTTTATCCTTTACTGTATCTACTTTAACCGTGAGTGCAGTGTGATCACTTTCAGGCCTCATGGATATTTTAAAGTTTTGGAAATGTTCATAGCTTTCTGGAGTAATCAATATATAATCTTTCACAGTATTCTCTTTTGGGGAATGATATGTGGATGCTCCCCCAGGGTCCTCAGTTCCTCTCCCATTCAAGATCAGTAAATTATTATGAGTAATGAAATCCTTTAACTTGCATCCAGCCTTATTAGTAAAAGTATCTGCTGAGTTCCTTAAGTTTAAATCTCCCATATAAATCAGGGATTGTAACATTGGTAAATTGTCAAAATGGCAATGCGGGCATTAAAGTCACCTCCAATCAGTATAATATATGTCTGATGCTTTGCATATAGTGAATCAATTACCAAGGACAGTTCAGACCAAAAATTATACTGAGGAGCGGTCTGGGAGCCCCGGGGGAATATACACATTTACAACCAAAAATATAACTGAATCCCATTTAATAACATTTAGCATTGATTCTTTTTTAAAAGCAGTTTGATCAATTGCTTGAATACTATTTCTAATTTTAACAAAGGTGGTTAAACCACCCTTGGGTTTACCTTAATATTTTTCCTTTATTGCAGGCACATTAAATGCCTCAAAGCCATTTAAATGTAATTCTGCAGTTGCCCAGGTTTCCTGGAATAGTAGTATTTCAAATTGTGAGATGAATTCCTTCCAGTGTGGATCTGCCAGTGTTGTCCCCAGACCCACAATATTCCAAGATAAAAAATTTGTGGACTCCATTATTAATACATCTTTAGTCACGGAAGTCTCATCCAGAATGGAGTGTGATGGAAGATAAGTTTGTCGGTGTATCAGTCACAGGTCATCACTCATTTCTTGGGTCATTTTGCTTGGTGTATCAAGATACTGTGTATCCATTAAATATACTTGCATTCTATCTGATTTGTACACATTTCACAATAAAGTTTTATATAATACTGGTGAATTAATTTCAATATTTATTTGAGCGTCAGGAGCACCTGAATGTGCTCTCCTAACTGACTCATGCATATGCCTGACTGGAGTCAGATCATTTGGAGTCTGACATATGACAGTGCACAGCATCTCCTGAGGGCAAGAAGCAAGTGCGACCGTGAGTGCATTTTAGTGGCTACTTGTTGCAATAACATTTTGCCTGTAGCTTTCAGCCGATGAGTTCCTCCGGCTTTTCAACAGCTTATTGGTGGCGTATATATTATTGTAAATCCACTCGAAATAGTGATTTATTTGTTAGTATTTTTCTCAGTTATCCCTTTGGTATAGCTTCTTTTTCTCTTCCCTGAACTTAGCTTGGGCAAGTAAGCAAGCTTGAATTAACATTAGATTATTTGTGTTTGGGATTAGATTGCTAATAAATGAGGTTAAATAAGGAGTATATAGGCCTTTGGTCAATTAAAACACACTGCTCAGTCTGTTCCTCTGATCTAATTTTTTATAGTGGTTGGAATAGAGGACACAGAGGAAAGCCAAGAAAATTGGAGAAGTCAGCAGATTTGGCCAAGTAACAAGCAGTGGGTCCTTTTGATGGTCAATTGGGAAGGATTTTTCTCTGCCCCACAACATATGAACCTGTGTTCAAGCTCCTTACAGCCTTCTAAATTACTTGCCTTTTGGGAACTGCAGACTCTAACTTTGCATGGAATGGGCGTTCAGCGGGTATTGTAACTGCATCGGATTACTGTTATAAGGATGGACCAAAGGGCCTATGGGAATCGATGTTGGTAGCACTATTTGAACTTTAACTACAATTCTAACACAATCCTGAAGCACTTGAACACATGAGAGGCTCATCTGCATTTGAAATCAAAGAATATTTAATTAGAGAAACTGTCAAACTGTCTGAACTAAAGTGATTTTTTTTACAGATCCTGTCTACCTAGGAGGTTTAGTGTTTAACTGGATCCAAGTGACTTACTGAGTTTTACTGTAATAGATATAAAGAAGGGTTTTTCATTTACTGCCTATGGCATTGTCTGTAGCACATTGCACTTTATACAGGTTATTTAACAACAAGGTAGTATAAATGTTTACAACAGTTTATGGTTAACTCACACTTATTCCCTTTTTTGGTATTCAAAATTGTTTAAAGCTTTTTAATTATGAAATTAATAGCGGATATATCATTATCAAACTAGTTTGATCTAAACTTGCTATGTATATTCGAAGAGGTAAAGTGGTAGATAAAAAATTACTTGGGAAGGAAAAGGGGGCTAAAATTAATAATGATAACAAGAAGAAAAAGAAGAAAAAGAAACATTGTTCTGTGTACACTCAAGATCTAATTATAACTGCCTCTACCCCAAAAGAACAATTGGGGGTAACTTTACCACTTATTTCACCATATTATATTAAAGAGGAGGTGGTTCATGACATTAGAGTAGATGCCCCTCCCCTAAATCCAGTAATTAATCACTCTCTGGATCACTCAAGGGAAATTGAGGATTCCAGTTTAAGATCGCTAACCCCAGATAAACTCAGACAGGAGGAAGTCATGGAACAACTAAGTACTGATGATAACAACATTAATAACAATGAAAATATGACATCAACAAATATATCAGTTTGTAAGGCCATTCCCACTAACAAGGGAAATATTTTTAATTTTACATCCCCTACAAAGAAGCTATCTCAGGAGGGGAAAATAACGGACCTTTTTCTTAGAATCCAATGGCCCTTCAGACTGGTTGTCCAGAGAACAAACAGGCTGCCCCATATCATTCAAGAGACCAAACAACTAATCTATTAAAAGGAAACAGAAATTTCTTTACACCTTACTCATCTGGATCTCTTTAGTCCATCAGAGTTCAATGATAGCATAGATAGATATTTTGACCAATCACCAGACCTATCAGGTCTAGCAGGATCCCCAGAAATGATATTTAAGAGATTAGACAAGGAAGCTGAACACATTAAAATGGACCCTGAACTTCTTGCACAATGCCCAGATACGATTTCCAAATACACCATTAAAGCGTTGGCACACCCTATAATGGCCAATATTGTCTTACTTGAGACTTATAATGAACTTAAGCATCACATTGAGAGGCTATCTGATCTCCTGATTAATAAACTCTCAGAATTATCTAATAAATTGGATAGTCTGGAAAATGGAAAATCAAATGAGAAGGTTAGGAGACCTTCCTTCTCCCCAATTCATATTCCTAAGACCTCCCCAAAAAAGGAGGTAAAAGGGTGAAAACGGTGGAAATCATACAAAATCTAAAAAGAAAAAACATAAAAGTAAAAAAAGGAATAATGCAAATGAAATAATTGTTCAAAAAATTTCTGCCTCAAAACAAGTAAAATTCCCTGATAAGAGCCTGTTGGGTCAGCTGGTAGCAAAAGACACTAAAAAACTTTCCTCTGTTACTTCAGCTACTAAAGAGCTAAAAGACTCCACTCTTTTGGGAAGAAAACAAATATGTAACTCTAGCTGTCAAGCGAAAACAGATAATATACAAGAGGCTTTAATACCGAGGCAAGATATTTACTCAGATTTTTCACATGATTTAATAACGGAACCACTTACAAAAGAACCACTAAATATTAATCAGTTCATTGATACAGGGAATGAAGTGGTATTTAAACTGGAAAATATATTTTTGAAGTCCTATGAAACAAGTGACACATTATTCACTTTAATGTTGCATTTGTTTAGAGCCGAGTTAGAAGTTCTAGAGGTAGTTGAAAATATTATGTTTCTCTTTGGAGATAAATCAGTTCTCAATACCCCTGTTTACATTTAATTATCTAATATGGAAGTAGCCAAGAAAATGTGGGCAAAGCAATGCCTTTTAAATAAACTGGGTATATTAATATCTTCTCCTGTTAACTGGACAACCATTTGGAAGTATGTGCATGGAAGTAGTAAACTACTACCATTCTCACCAGAAACTATTAGTTCATCCTTGACTCTCAAACTGGAATTTTGAAAAGATAAACCACTCAAAATCTTTGTCTATGTTTGGAGTGGAGAGATTTGAGGGAGAAAACAATCACAGATTGACATCCCTTGTTCGAATGCTTTTTGTTACTTGTAACATATCAGTTTCTATTTCTTATACTACTGCTAGCAATTAGATTCATTAAAATACATTTGTATTTGAATTCCCATAAAAAATTAAGCAAATTCATTAAGTCTATTCCTTTTGCAAGTTATTTAATGGCTTTTGATTTTTGTCATTAACTCCCCATTAATTTGTAAAGAATTGTTTGTTTACTGCATTAAATGCCTAGGATATAGCCAGTCAACATCCCCATTCCAGATGTACAAAGAGGGGCCTCTGTGTTGTGAAGCCTATCCTTTTTGTTTTGGACCATGCAAATCCCTTTTGCATATTTAGTTCAACAAATGTGTTTCTCCATGACTGTTTCATCTCACTATCTTTCCCTTTGTCAGTCTGTATTGAGCATGTACACTATGGCCATGCTCAGCACTCTTTGTGCTGAGTAGAGTCTTGGAAGCATGCACCATACCTCACATTTTGTCATTGAAATGAGGGACAATCAGGGACAATAACCCAACATGATGATCAGGACACATCATGTAACATGGAGATACAGTACTTCAGAATACACTGAAAACCATTGCATTAGCACCTGAGAATGAATTTCTACCATTAAGCAGGGGTGCCATTTAGGTAGGGCAGAGGGGGGCAGTTGCCCGCCCCCCATATTTGTGCCTAGGTTATTCTTATGGTGTGGAAATAATAGAATTAAATTTGGATTTAATCTTTTGCACTATAAGTGCCCACCTGGCCTGTGTGTGCTCAAACTGCAGGTACTCTCCAGACTCGACTTTGTCTGTATTGTGTTGTCCACTCTCTCCACCTATTAGTGGTGGCTCAATCACATGTGATGTGGATGAGCACCAGCCAAGAAACAGCGCAGGAGTCTTTCAAGTGCGACACTGTCTTTCCTGCCACAGAGTAGACAGACTGCACACTACAGCTTGGAGGAGTCGGTGAGCACTGAACTCTGAATAGCAGTGTTGTGGCAGCATAGTTTTGTTGGTCTACTCTTAGTGAGTCTCCATCTCGCCTGGTGGCTGAAGGGGCAGATGGTAAGGTAGAAGCTAACTCAAGGCTAGGCTACCTACTTACTCTACTAGGCTTACCTTGCAAAAATAACAGCACAGACACCCACGACACTAATCTAGGCTTAGCAGCAGTGGTGACATCAGTGTGGGTGGCCTTCATAGGCCTTGATCAGTGCAGTGCAGCAGCAACCGCAAGAAGCAAACAACCCAGGTTAGGTGGGTTCGGTTAGTAAGGTGACTTGGTCACGGATCTCTTGGGGACCTGTGATAGTCAGTTCTAGCATTCAGTTTCTGGTAGAAGGAAAGGGGGAGCAGACTGAAAACTGGGCCAGTCACACACTGTGCCAGGCTGCAGGTTCTGGCCATATGGCCGTATCAGTAAAAGTAAATATTTATTTTTTACTGGGGGATTGAGGAAGGAGAAAGGACTGACATATTGATGTGTTTTTCATGTTTCTTCATCTTTGGGTGGCTTCATGACCCATAGGGAATGGGTATTGAATGGAATGGAGTTGGTGAGTAAAATCAAGACAAAGTTCTTTTTTTTTTTGGAGAGGGGCAGAACTTCAGCCAGGAAGAAAATTGATTAGTAACTGGGTGGGTGTAATCCCAAATCCTGCTCCAGGGGATACACAGATGAATCTTATACATTTGAATGTTTCCTGATTTGCATATCACTTTTCAGTCAAAACAAATAAGCTGTACCTTTTAAAGATGTTACAGACATTCTAGAGCTGTCCCTTGCATTCATGGACAGTTGAGCAGTATGGTATGCACAGACTATTGGAGCCCCACCATAGTCAGGCTTATGACCCCTCCTCCCCCAGTGAAGCTGACCTCCACATTCCCATGCTCAGGCACATTATGACACAGGGCAAAGGAGACTGCAGAGGAATGCATCATTGAAATGAATGGGGGTATTTTTTTATTACAATTTAATACATTATTGATGGAGAGTTGGAGATTAATGAAGGCCACTGCTTCATGACCCATAGGGGATGGGTATTGAATGGAATGGAGTTGGTGAGAAAAATCGACACAAAGTAAGCTGTACCTTTTAAAGATGTTACAGACATTCTAGAGCTGTCCCTTGCATTCACGGACATTATTGATGGAGAGTTGGAGATTAATGAAGGCCACCGCTTCATGACCCATAGGGGATGGGTATTGAATGGAATGGAGTTGGTGAGAAAAATCAAGACAAAGTAAGCTGTACCTTTTAAAGATGTTACAGACATTCTAGAGGCACATTGTGCTCAGGCACATTATGACACAGGGCAAAGGAGACTGCAGATGTGTGCATCATTGAAATGAATGGGGGTATTTTTTTATTACTATTTTATACATTATTGATGGAGAGTTGGAGATTAATGAAGGACACTACTCAATTAACAAGGGTTTTGTTAGTAGAACAGTGGCCTTCATTATTCTCCAACTCACCATCATAACGTATAAAACAGTAATTAAAAATAATTCAATTCATTTCAAGGGGGTATACCCCAGAACTCTGACCCATGGATGTCATCTCTTAAAGACTCCTACCTCTGGCTCCCTAGTACTCAAGTAAGAGACTTTTTTACTTATATCCATACTTGGTGGGTTGTCTGTAGCATCATGGCCATACCTGCTACAGTGTGTGCGCATGGGGGGGAAGGGGACTGGCCACGTGGGTGTGTGTTGAGATAGTGCTAGTTTTGTGTTTGCACCTTGAAGTCTGTTTGCGTGGAAGCATTCAAAACTATGGAGAGAAAATAGTAGGAGTACAGGCCAGACAGAAGTAATTAAGTGGTTTTGTGGGTAAGTTTGTGTATTGAGGTTGGGAAACCGCATGTGTTTCCGTTGGTATGTGTGCTACAGTTCAACTGTGAAACTGAGATGAGTAAAAGAAGAAAACTGAAAAGCATGACAGTGGCTACAAGCATGCTGCAAGCATGCAGATGTAGTCAGATAAAGAATGCATTGAAGTACAAGCGAGCCATATGTGTGCAGACAGTATGGCTTAGTCATTAAAGGCACTGAACTACAGGCCAGGAGACTTAGAGGCATGAAGACATGGGTTTGAATCTCATCAACCCCCACTTGTGCATGGTGTGATCCTGAACAAGTCACTTAATTTTTACATGTGCAGTTATCAGTGACCACTTGCATTTTGCATGCATGCCACATGCATGCAGTCTTTCCAATTTAACATAAAAATCGTGGTTTCCACACTTGCTTGCTGCACGCATGCCATATGTATGCAGTTGATTCCAATTTAACATTTAAATCATACTTGCAGCATGCATGTCACATGGGTAGTTTTATGTGTGCAGTATGAAAACATTTCATATAATTATTTCTGTAAGGGGATGCAACATGGGAAAAAAGAAAGCTAGGTTAAACACAGAGGACCAAAATATGACCAACAGTGCTGTTTATGAAGATAAATTAGAAAAATGAAGGATAGCTTAATGAACTGGAACACAGAATTAAGGATAGTAAAGACATTCAGAAATAATGAAAAAACATTCTATAGGTACATAAGAGAAAATGACAGACCAAGAATCTCCAGGTTCACATTGATACATGCATAATAAAGGACAGAAAAAGATTAACTAGACTTGAGTCTGCCCTGTTGTTCCTACAGTAACTCATCACCTAGGCCAAGGGTCATGCTATCCTTCCTGTTCCTGTAACCATACAGTTCTCTAGTATTATGATATGATTCTTTCTCTCCCTGATGCAACTTGACCTCTCCCTGCTGGTTCATCTCTGTTGGATGGAACCTTACCCTCAGGGGTAACAAAATCTGCATCCCTGATGGAGCAGTTCTCCCAAACTTATTCTGGCAGTGGCACTAAACAGTTGTGGGATTCTACCCTTGCAGTATCTGCTCTGCTGTTGCAATTCCTCCTCCAACTCCTATACCCATCATTCCCACTGCTATCTAACTGACTGTGTGAACATGTGGTGTATGCTTCATTGACTGGAGTGCAGTTCCCACAGGGCCTCATGGTAGGTTGCCCTACAGGTAGTATAGTTTATCCCTGAAGGTGGCCAAAATTGCATTGAGGACCATCTCTGTGCTCTAAGCTCTAGTACAAACTGTGGTCACCTAGGAGGGAGTATTGAGTGTGAACTTCTAACATCCTCCAGGATTTTATTTTTTGGAGGGGCTTTATGTTGGTCTTAGGGCCCCATATTCAAACACTCAGCATGCTGCTCACATAATTAGCACTGCGCTAAGTGGATATATAGCATGGCTGCCATCCTTGAAGGATGGCTGCCACTATATTCAGAGACAAGTAATGTGGCACTAAGTGTTTAGCACAACTGTGCTAAATACAGCACTGCAGCCAATGCAAATGAGGGAAACCTCTTGCAAACAGGATGCAGCGGTATATTGAAAGCATTTTTGAAGTGCTAATAGGCCACCATGGTAGCTCTGTGTAACACTTCTAAAACCCTACTTTTAACAATGCATACAGTGGTACCAGAACTTCACTGATAGTACTGGAGCTATGCCAGAGAAAAACCAAAACAATTCCCCATCCCATACCAGAGCCCCATTTGCATGTACAAAGCATTCTCCAATTTTCAGTGGTAATCCCCACATCCTCACCCACTCCTGATCCCAGTGCCCATTAAATAAAGAAATGCATCCCTGGTAGTCTATTGGTACCTTCCTCACCCAACTGTAGTGCCTGTTACTTAAAGAAGTGTAACGGCTTCTGGTGACCTCAATGCCCAGCATGGTTGGTTAGAGACTGTGCTCTGTCCTACTCCCTAGTGTTATCCTCCTGTTTTTACCTTTTTGTTATTTACAGTCATGAGTCTGTACAATCAGGAGACAAGCCGTGTGCATAGGCAAAATTAAAAAGTCCAAAAGAGGTGATACTCCTAGTGTTACTCACCCTGATCCATCCTGGGTGTGTTGGGTTGAAGAAATGGCATCCCCACCTTTGATGGCCTCTCCTCCAATGGCGACTACTTCATCTAATGCTGTTCTAGTGAAAAAACTCAGGGCTTTTTGAATGGAAAATAGAGGAATGTTTGAAGAAATTAAGACTACTCTTTCTACTCTGGATGTCAAAGTTATAGATCTGGAGCAGCAATATTCATTGATGGATTCCAGGGTGGAAAGGCTGGAGCGTGTTTTGATTAAAGTTTTGCAAGACAGCCAACGGCTGGCGGAGAAGTCTGATGATTTGGCAAATCGCTCCTGCCATAACAATCTTTGGATATATGGTCTTCCTAAATGTGAAGAAGGGTCTGGGGATTCTGTCATGTTTTACAAGGTCTGTTGCCTAGCATCCTGAACATAGAAGACTTTGTCCTCTGCCAGTTGAGAGGGCACATCAGGCTTTCGTCCCACCTCCGACCAGATCCTCACAAAGACTGCGCTTGTTGTCCTGAGATTACACAATTATGCAATGAAGCAAGCAATCCTGTCTTGAGCCTGGTGAAAGGGGTAGATATTGTAAAAAGGCAGCAGGCTGCAGTTTGATAGTGATTATTCACCTGAGATAACTACCAAGAGTAGGGCTCACTGGCCGATTCAATAAGTCCTGAAATGCCACCAAATTAAGTTTTCTACCTCATGCCTGGCTCAGCTCAAGGTGTATTTTTTGGATAGGGTGAAGACTTTTGAGGATCCTGATACAGCAATCCAAGAACTGCAAGCCCACAAGTTACTGTCTCTGGTTGACTGTATGGAGTACACAGAAATAAGGGAGAAGGGAGAGCTGCAGCAGGATGCTTGGGCTATGGTCTCCCCAACTAGCAAAAAGCAAAGATCAGATCAGGCTTTGGAAGAAGTGAAAGCCTTCCTTCAATCATTTCATAGGGAGGATATTGCCTGAACTGGACTGATAACTAGTATGAGACAGTCTGACTGGGATCTGATCAGGAGATCACTTGGAGCTCTCTGTTTATGGACGGACTGTGACATTGTTTACTATTGGCTTTGTGATTCTTTGTTTTTTATTTTTATTTTATGTATCCGGGGACTTTAGACAGATAATCTTTGTAATATTCCTTTTTGGTAAAGCAACTGTAGAAAGCTGCGTAGTTTCTAGGTTAAAATGTCGGGGTGGAGCCTTCCTTTCCAATGGGATCTAGGTTTTTCAATATTTTGCTTTTAGTACTTTTGGGATAGTGGTTGCTATATTCTAGAGCCCCCACCAGATGAAAGTACGGGTCCAAGTATGACCGGTATATATTTTTTTCTTTTTTACACTTCTGATGTAGAGTTTGGGGTTAAAGATTTTGAAGACTGCGGGGGAGCATCAGGTGGTCAGCTAATGGGTTTAGTGAAGGTTGGTTTTTGGTTTTATTCCTTTTTTTGGCTTTCTTTCTCACTCTAATGGAAGCTACTCTGACTTCTATAGAAGGAGGTTTGGACAGGACCTGGGAGGTTTTTAAGATATAATATGCTAGAGGAAAGTGTTAGAATCCAAGGCATTGAGGGCGACTCACCCTTTATGTTTTGTATAGGTGCTTTTCTCTTCCTCACGGACATTTCTCCCACCCTTTCTTTTTTCTTTTTGCCCTCTTGAATTTCTGATTTCTTTCTTATATCTATAGAGAACTTGGACAGACAGCTTGGTGGTTTTTTTGGGAAGTCCTACAGCTAGAGTGCAGTACGATGGGCTGTGGATATAGGGTTGGATGCCCCCCACACATTCAATGTTGATCCCATGGAGGGGGGTATGTTTCCTCTGGAGGGAACCCAGGGGGTTCCCATAGGTCTTTTCTCACTGTCTAGGACCTATTTTTGTACCAGGCAGGTACTGGCCCCTATGAGGCCATGGGGGGTTATAGTTCTCTGTTTTCTATTTCTAGTTAGAGATTTTGGGTGGAGGGAGTTTTTGTATTTTTTCTTGTTGGGTCTTTGAGGCAATGGGGTTTTGCATTGTAGAGATTGGTTAGCCTGGGCAGGTAGTTTTTGGGTTATTTCTAGCAAGTTGTTTATGTACAGATTTAATGGGATGTTTAACTGTTTGTTCATTAAATGTAAAGGGTATTCATAGTGTTGTGAAGTGAGCCAGGATCCTACAAGAACTCGGCCATCACAAATGTGGTATGGGGTTATTGTAGGAAACTCGACTATTAGAGGAGGAGCAAACTAAGCTTCAGAGGCAGTGGGTGGGAATTTTTTTTCAGCTGCGCATCCATCAGCTAAGAAGACAAGGACTTAGTGCTGTGCAGAATTTTCAAATTCCAATGGAATGAAATTCTGCAGAATTTTTGAAATTCCACTGAAATTCTGGTGAATTTTTCCAGAAGCGTAATGGTGGAATTCCATGGCAGAAAATAGTTGTGGAATGATTTTCCGCTGAAAAAATGCTATTATTAATATTATTCCACAGATCTCAATATTTTCCATGGAAATTGTTGCAGAAAAATTTTCCATGGAAAAATGCTGTTCCATGTAATATTTTTCCATGGATCACAGTAGGCAGAATTCTGCATTTCAGAGGAAGTTCTGCAGGTGGAATAGTCATTCTGAGCTAATTTTGCCAGCAGAATTCTGCATTCTACAAAGCACTACAGGGACTGTTACTGTATATTATTAAGGAAGGGACTCCCATTCCATCTGACACAGCTGCAGATGGAGGTAGATATGTGGCAGCTACTGGTACTTTACAGGGTACTCTGGTTCATCTGGTTTCAGTTTATGCTCCTACCCCTCCCTCTAATGATTTTTTGCAACAATTTTTTGCTTTTTTGTCTCAACTTCTGGAAGGTCAGCTGCTAAGTGTCGATGACTGGAACTGCATAGAACACCCTTATTTAGAGAGAGCTCCAACCCCCCAGAAGGGGAAAGAGACTCAGTCTTGATTGTTGTGAACCATGATTTCAAAAGGAGGATGGGTGAACCCCTGGTGTCAGCAGTTCCCTGGTACCAAGGATTACACTTTTTATTCCCCAGCTTCAAATTCATATGCCCACTTAGACCGCTTTTATGTACAACAAAAATGGATATCAATGTTTAAGTCGATTAATATCCATCCAATTTCCATTTCAGATCACGCTTTATTAGTTAGCCAATTAGAGGTGGGTCCCATAAAGAAGGTTTGATGATGGTGCCTTAATGCAAGATTGCTTCATGATTAGAATTTTATTTCTCAAATTAGAAAGGAGATCCAGCATTATTTTGATGAAAACATAGGGAAAGGCACCCCTCTGAGGCACATTTGGGATGGTCTTAAGATAGTGAGTCATGGGCATATGGTTTCATATGCCTCCTTCAAAAATAAGCAGCATTGAAAGTTGCAACATAACTTAAAAACTCAACTATCTTGGTTAGAGAAAGAGCATCAATGGACGTGAGCTCCCCAGTTGATACAGCAGTTGCAGGGTATTAGGGAAGAGCTTAATAAAATGGCTCACCATAGGGTAGAAAACTTATTATGCTTCACTAACCAAAAATATTATGATGGGGAAATAAAGCAGGTAAGCATTTGGCCATGTGGTTATGATGACAGGAGGCAGACAGGCATTCACTCACATTATTTCAGACTATCATCCACATGATACCCATGTTGAACTGCAATTAATAATAAGGGATTTTCAGGAATATTATACTTGCTGGTATGCTAAAGAACAGGACTCTAATAATGAAGCCCAGGTGGCCAGCTTTCTGAGTGGGAGTTCCCCTTCTCACCCTTACCCAATCTCAGTGGGAGGGTTTGGAAGCCCCTTTATCATAGGCTGAATTACAGGCGGTCATCCATTCTTTGAAATCTGGCACGGCCCCTGGCCTGGAAGGTTTTATTCCTGAATGATATAAAGTATTCACTTTGGAACTGACTCCTTTTGTTAACTCAGCTTTGTAATCTAGCCCATGAGCCTGAAGCTTTGCCAGATACATGGAATGAAGCTATTATATCTGTTCTATTGAAACCTGAAAAGGTCCCAGTTAATTGAGATAATTTTCATCCTATTTCATTGTTGACTTATGATTTGAAGATTTTCACTAAAGCCATTGGGATGCGATTACAGAAGACGATACCTTCACTTGTTCATCCAGATCAAACTGGGTTTATTCCCAGAAGACATTTGCAGGATAATGTTAAGAAATTGTTGAACATCCTCTCGGCATCTCAGGTTTGGCCTAAAGATTGTTTGGGAGCTGTAGTGTCAATTGATGCTGAGAAGGCATTCGACTGTTTGGACTGGCAGTTTGTAATGGCCACATTATCCAAGTTCCAATTTGAACAGAAATTCTGTAATTGGCTTCAGAACTTATATGTACAACCACAAGCATGATTGCAAGTTAACGGTTTACGTCCCTCCAGGTTTCAGATAGAATACGGTACCTGGCAGGGATGCTCACTCCACCCCTTTTATTTGCATTGAATTTAGAGCCTTTGGCAGCTTTGATTAGGCAGTGGGAGAAGTACTTGGGTATTTCTTTAGCAGGTGAAGATTTGAGAGTCTTTTTGTATGCAGATAATACTTTATTGTATTTTGGAGATCCTTCTCATAACCTTCCGGTGGTTAAGACCATGATGGCTCAATATGGGTGGGTCTTGGGTTTTAAAATTAATGAGACAAAGACTGAAATCTTGTTTTTGGGGTCATTTTTGGCAGGCTCCACTTATGAAACTTGTGGGTTTAAACAGGTCACCTAAGGATTTAGAAACTTGGTTATATGGATAATTTGGGAGCTTTCCACTCTTTTTTGCCACTGATTATACTAAGTAACTGAAAGATGTTTAAAGTGATCATCTCCGCTGGAAGGAACTATCATTATCTGTGATGGGCATAGTGGAAACAATTCAGATGAATATTATTCACCGGTTTTTTGTTTCTTTTTTCAACTCTTCCTTTACCAGTTCCTGCTGCTTTTTGGCATTCTTTAAAACAAACGTTATCAAAATTTGTAAGGCGGGGGAATGTCCAAGGATTAAGTGATCTGTTTTGATGATACCAAAATCTAAAGGGGGTTTGGGGGTCCCTGATTTGCAGGCTTACTATTGGGCAGCACAACTCCAATACTTTGTGACTTACATGTTGACTCAGGAACCTCCTGGATGGGTAATCTTGGAATCTGCCTCCCTACTCCCCTTAAAATGAACTAATATTTTGTTTATGGATATTGCTAACCTTAATTCTTTGAAAGTTACTAATCCAGGGTCAGCTCTTATGGTTAAGACATGGCTGGAGGCATGTAAGAGGCATGTAAGGTTTTCTGGCTAAATCTGGGTATATGTAACGAGGCCCCACTTTGTTCTTCTTTCGACTTTTCCCCCTCTCCATTCTAATTTTGGTTTTCAGCATTGGGCCAATCTAAGTCTTAGCCAAGTAGAGCAGTTTTTTTCACGTGGATGTTTTTAAATCTTTTGTTCAACTTAAGGAGGAATTTGGCTTACCCCCCACAGATTTTTTTCATTGCTTACAAGTTTGACATTATTTAATGAAACCCTCATGGGTAAAAACTCTTAGGTCAGAGGTCAACCCTTTATGAGCATTTTTATTATCACTGAGTACACAGTCAAAAACAATGGGTCTCATTTCTGAGTTGTACAAACAGCTCAGGTGTTTGGAACCAAACCATCTTATTTCAGTTAAACATAAATTGGATGCAGAGGCCGGGGTCTCTCTTTTGAGAGATATGATATGGCAAGGTGAAAATAGTACAATAGCCTCACCTTCCTGGAAGGAATTTCACTGGCTGGTAATGGTTAGGTTTTTCCACACCCTGGTTATAATCGAGCATTATGGGCATTTTTGCACTGACTTTTTTTGGCAGGGGTGTGGGATGGTTGGAAATCACAAGCATATATTTTGGGATTGTGCCCAGATTCAGACGTATTGGGGGAAAGTTGCTGAGGCAGTGAGTAGAATGTTGGTTTTAGATTTCCCACTTAAATTTCAGGTTTGGGCCCTGGGATTGAACCCTCTGGTAGTCAGGGTTAGAGGGGCCAAATATCAATTTTATTTTGGTGGCTGCAGCCATAAAGACTCTTACACAACTATGGCTTATCCCAACAATCCCTACAGAGGAAATGTGGTTTCGGAACTGTCAAGGAATTTTAGTTATGGAATGTGTGACAACTTTAATTAGGTTACAGATTGAATGATTTCTTAGCAGATGGTTGCCTTTCTTCCATTTTCTTGATAAGAAAGAGGAGCTCAATGTGGTGGAGATCCTGACTCGCTATAGTTGAAATTTTAAGATTGTTTGTAGAAGTTTTTATTTTCCTGTCCGGGCATTTTTTCTTTGTCTTTTTGTTCTTTTTCTAGGGCTTACTCCATACATGTGATCCCTATTCTTCACTTCTTTGTTTTATAGAGTTGAGGGTTTTTTTGTTTGAGGGCACTTGAATCTGTTTTATTGTTAGTTGATAAATTTGATTTAGAAATACAAGGATGCATTTGGGTTGTGGGCTTGACATTATTAATATTTGTTTATAATTTGGTTTGTTGTTTAAATGGTGGGACTACATTTTTCTCATTGTTGGGCTGTACTGTTTGTTGTAAAATATCAATAAAGTTTAATTTAAAAAAAAGAAGTGCATCCCTGCTAGTCTAGCAGACTCCAACCCTCACCCAATCCTGTTGGCTGGTACTTCTATTCCCTGTTGTCCAGTGGTCCCTCCCCCTCCTGGTTAGCCTCTTACTGCCCTGCTATAATACTGGTCCCTCTCCCCCTCAAGATACTGGCCAGCCCTTACTCTCTGCCCACATCCCTGACCTGCAAGCATCTGCCCTGCACAAGTCCTGTATTGATATATGAAGCTGTATATCGATATATGTATTTATTTATTTATTTTATTTAGTTTTTGTTGACCGGGTAAGTGCACTAGACAAATCCTGCCTATTTTCAGGCACGACCCGGGGGGAGGGGGATACAGATGAATGCCAACTGACCTTGAACCAGATTATGCTGTTGGTGGTATTTTTAGTGAATGAGGGAAATTTGGCCAGGACACTGGGAAAATTCCCCTACTCTGTGAGGGGGCACTGTGAGAGAGACAGCGTGTTGTTTTGGATTTCCAGATGGCTGCAGAGAGCAGTGGAAGTAGGACAGATGTTGCTCAACTCCTAAATCATCTGTGTGGGGAAAGTGGTACGGCTGGGATGCACCTTGATGGTGGCCAGCATAGCGTACCGGAATCCCCGCGGCCTGAAGTATTAGTGCACGATGCGGAAGTCATCAGGAGTGTGGAGTTGGAGCAAAACCATGAGTTTCTGATGGAGCCTGAGATCTTGGGAGAAATGATGGGTGAAAATGCTGTAGTATTGTTTGGAGCTCAAGCTCTTTTGCAAGGGTCTGAGGATCTTAATGTATTGTTGGAAAAAAAATGGCAGCTGATAGAAGAAGCTTTGGCTGAGTTCAAAAAATTAAAACAAGTGAGGAGGATCAAAAAAGAAAAAGGCCCATTTTGGACTCTCCTTCGGGCCTACCAGGTATTGTGCCTAAGGTTCTAAAAGGCCCCAGTTTTTTTAGATCGATTGATGGATGAAATCCCACCTCAGGATGCTAATCTGGTGGTTAGTGAATCCTGGTCCCCTCAACAAGCTCTCCGGGAGGCAGGTTGGATACAATCAGATGAGGGAGGCTGGATAGCCGACTCATTAATCCCTCTGCCAGGAACAAGCGTGGCTGATGGGGAAAAGGCCAAATCTGCATCGGGGTATGCTGTATCTAGCTATGGGCCAGACTGTTTTGAAACTTTCCCTGTAATAACTGTACACTCTTCTTTATGTGTGTCTCCTCAAACCAGTATTTCTAATTTACTTTCAAATGGTTCTTTGCTATCAGAGCCCATGTTAGGACAAACTGTCACTCCTGAAGCTTTAAGTTATGCGAGTGTTTTGGGTTCTGAGTTAAATTCAGCACAGGATCAGCCTGTTATCTTGCAACCCCCTGTTACATTTGCTAGTTTATTTAAAAAAACAGTTACTTTGGCAAAACGTAGGAATGCAGTGCGTTTAAGGTTCTTAGGTCCTATGGATGGTATGCCAGATCGTTTTTATGTAGGGAAGGTTTTGATTAAGCAAATGCTGGGTTTTTCTCCAGGGGAGGTGTATGCCCTTATACACACCCCAGGGGATAACAATTATGACATTAGTTCTCATACACCAGATTTGCTAAATAAATTTTGGATGAGATACGCTCTTTTGAAAACTAACCCAGCGTGGTTACATTTTCAGGCTATACCTCTCACCAAACAATCCTTTAAAGAAATAAATGTACTTTTTTGGAATGAGGGAGTAAATGTAGAAGATATAACATACTGGGTGGAAAAAAAATGTACTGTTCAGGGGAATCCTGAACCTATATTGGATGATGAAGGTTTCTGGAATGGAGGGTGGAGATATAAGGTTAATCTATTTCAAAATGATGAAGGTCTACAGCATTTACCTAGTTGTTTCTATTTGGGTCGGGATAAGGGTTTTAATTTTTATCCAGGCCAACCAAGACATTGTTATAAATGTGGCTCTCCTAGGCACCTGAGTAAGATGTGTGAAGTGGTAAAATGTGCTCAATGTGGAGAACAAGGGCATGTCCTTACTGACTGTCATCACCCCAGTAAGTGTTCACTCTGTGAAGATGCACATTCTTTTGTTGATTGCCCTTTCACTGCGCAAAATAAATCTGGAGACTACAGTATTCAAGATTTTTATATCAATCTGTGAGTTAAAGCTGCCCTTAGGAATAAAACCCTACCACACCCCTGGGAGACCTCGCACATATTTCTGGTAATCATGGTTGTGCATTAATTCAAAAAGAACCTCAGTCGCAGATACACCCTGATGTTTCTGAGCTTCTGTCAGTGACACAAAATCCTGTCTCTCAAGTGGAGGTTTCTAGCAGCAGTTTGATTTCAATGCCTCCACCGCTCCCGCCCAAAGAGGCCTTTACTCTAGTATCCTCCAGAAGATGTAGTCTTTGATCTGGCAGTACTAGCATGGTGATTTCTGAACCCCCTATGATGGCTACACATAATCCTTTTATTGTTTTACAGGATGACACAGTGACGGAGTCTGACTCAGTTTCTGTAAATTCCTCACAACATGATGGTACGTCTGATATAGACCAAAATTTGGCAAAAACTGATTTAGGCAAAAGGAAAAAAAAATAGATTGGGAATGAGGAAAGGTAACAAGAAAAAATAATATGCTAAAATGTGTTCAAAGATATAGCTGGTCGTTTCCCCTCTCTTGATGGTAGCAGTTTATAATCTTTCAGTAGCTTCTTTAAATGTGAATAGTATGTTATCCGAGAGGAAACGGGTGTTAATTTTATCCCTTTTTGAGAATAAGGATTATGATGTGTTTTTTTTGCAGGATACTAGGTTACATACCAAACTCGATATTGAATTAGCAACCGCTGGCTGGCGATGGGGGGGGTTACCTATTGGTCTATGGGTGAAGACCTTTGTAGTGGTGTAGGTATAGCCCTAAATAGTCCCACTGCAAAGGTGATACAACTAGTTGATCTTGTCCCTGGTCGTGTATTGTTGTTGGATGTAGTGATTAACGGTTTACAGTGTCGGTTAATCAACGTTTATGCACCTCAAACAAAATTTGCATGTATTGAAATATTTCGCTTATTTCAACCTTATTTATTTATTTCAAAGTATGTTTTTTTGGGGGGTAACTTCAATTGTAGTAGATACAAAACAGATAGGGGGATGCCGAACCACCAAAATGTTTTGTGATGCTACTTGTCTTAATAATTTACTAGTTCAAACAGGCCTTAGTGATGTTATGGCCCTTTCAGAGTATCCGGCAAAAACATTTTTTCAAGGCAATAAGGCCACAAGGATAGATTTTTGGTTTCTTTCCAATTCTCTACAGGTGATTGATACTAGAACATTGTCTGTTACTTCATCTGACGATGTAATTATAGTAGCTACGGTGGCAAGTCATATGCCTATGCATCGGGGTCCAGGGTACTGGAGAATGAACTTGGCTCTGTTACTTCTTCCTACAATTGAAGATGGCTTTCTAGCTATTTTAAAGGCCAGGAAATCTGTGTTATGTCTCTATGATACTTATCGGGAATGGTGGATGGATACAAAATCTGAAATTAAATGTTTTTTTCAATCAATAGGGAGATTATATGGTAAATATAAAACTGATACTTAAATTATAGAAAGGAATTTTTGGATTTACACTTTCGTGCGGCTAATGGTGAGGTTTCAGTCCTCCCCCCAGTTATACGAAATAAGAGAAAAGATGAATAATTTTCAATATGATCGGGCTAAATCTTTAGAAAATGAATGCCATTTTGGTACCCAAGGCACAAAGGCCTTTCTGAATTCATTTCAATTTAGTGCTTCCCAAAGACATCAGAAACATATGACAGGTCTTAATGATCAGGCAGGGATTTGGTGCACAGATACCAGAGAGGTTATGCGGATTGTTGATTTACTGTACATGTACAGAAACTTTTTGGTATTACTGAAACACTGAGTCACACACATGAGAATTGGTTGGGAGGGTGTAATTTACACCAAATCTCAGATTCAGGGTCAGTTAACTTAGTAGCACATATTACAACAGAAGAGGTTGCTGCAGTGTTGGCACAAGCAAAAGCTGGTACAGCCCCGGGGAATGATGGTATCCTGTATGAAATTTATAAAATAATTTTTCAACAATTATTGGAAGAATTTACAGGTGTTTTGAATGAAATACTATCCTCAGGGATATTACCAAAAAGTATGAACGAGGGGCTTATAGGTTTTATGTATAAAAAAGGAGATAGAGGGGATTTGTTAAACTGGAGACCTATAACCCTATTAAATATGGATTTTAAACTATTTACCAAAATATTAAACAACAGACTGTTACTTAATGCACATTCCCTTTTACATCCGGCACAAACATGTTCCATTCCAAATAGGAACATTACCGATAGTCTAATACTTTTGTGGGAACTTTTTCCAAAGGGATCTACAGGGGAACTTACAGGTTTGATTTTGAGTTTAGATCAGGCAAAAGCCTTTGATAATTAAGACATGGTTATTTATGGGACTGTTTAGCTGGGTATGGTGTACCCGATACCTTTATAGAATGGATAAAAACCTGTTATGCCAATGTTACTGCTCAAGCTTTTTGTAATGGATGGGTAGGGACTATATATCCCATATTACGGGGTGTGCATCAAGGATGTTCTCTTAGTGCCCTTTTGTATTTATTTACTATAGATCCCTTAATTAGGTGGGTGTATGGTCATGACAGTATACAGGGACTCTCTTTTTCAAGTACTGATCCTGAAGTTAAATGTATTGCCTATGCGGATGATTTATGTTTTTTGATTGAGGATCATCCCTCTGCAAGGGTTTTCAAAAAAGTTTTACAGGGTTTTTTGTTATATACCGGTGCACAAATTAACTATGAGAAATGTAATTGTATAACACTGGGGAGAGAGTATTTTCATCTTACACAGGTTATAGGTATTTCGTAATTAGGATACTTGTAAAATTTTGGGTCTTTTATTGGAGCAGGAGATTTAGCATATCTAAATTGGAAATTTAAACTAAAGGAAGTGCAAACTAAGGTAGATGTCTGGAATACATGGAGACTGCCTAAACTGAAATGGATTCAACTGGTTAAAACATTCTTATTACCCATATTTTTATATTTAAGTGTGGTTTTTAGTCTTCCTTTAGCTTTGGAGACACAGTTATATGGCTGTTTTTTAGCTTGTATATGGGGCAGTAGACTGAACCCCATAAAGAGAGCCTTGTTGTTTAGGGAGAAAAAACATGGGGGCCTAAAAATGTTACATCGTGTAGTTTTTTTCTTTACTATGTTTCTCTATACAAATTTAAAACCTCTGTTTATAGATACAGACACACAATGGAAACCATGGCTTCAGGATACTATGCGAGATTTATGTCTTTTCTGGCCTGAATATGATGTATTCCCAAGACAACGTTCCATAAACCATCTCCCACAATCCCTTAAATTATGTTTTGGGAAAATTAAATTATGGGGTATTTCAAGACATACCTTTTTGCATTTTACTAGAAAGGAATTATACGCATATATTTTACAAAAGTATTTTCAAGATTCGGCTCCATTTGATTATTTTCCGTCTCCTATAAAACTTGCAATTGGCAAA
Source organism: Neoceratodus forsteri (assembly GCA_016271365.2). Lineage (NCBI taxonomy): Eukaryota > Metazoa > Chordata > Ceratodontiformes > Ceratodontidae > Neoceratodus > Neoceratodus forsteri. The sequence goes on along the minus strand of CM057459.1, from coordinate 238,228,079 downwards.
TATGTTAGCCTCCCCCCGGATTCCACCTCATATGTGGGATGTGTTATGGTTATCCCTATATGGCAAATTAAATGTCCGAGCAAATCTAAAACATAAGCAAATTACTGATCGGTATTGCCCTAGGGATACGTGTTTTGAATTAGTTGAGACAATGGAACACTTATTTTTGGAATGTCCTTTTGTAAAAGGATTTTGGAGTCTTGTTTTAAGAAAATGGCCTACCTTTCCTTTATACCTTTTGACGTTAGATATGTTGTGTGTAGGGATTCTGCCAGTAACTACTGTACAATATGATAAAGTGACTTTATGGTTGATTTTGCTTTGTTTTAAATACTCTATATGGCATGTGAGATGCCGTTTCACCATTCAACAACAATATTTTTCACAAGAAGCATTATTTGGTATGGTTGCTAATGCAATATTGAGATTGAAAAGGCAGGATCATGGGAAATTTTCTTCATTTATATGTCAATCTAGATGGGATTCTATAGATTGGCTATAACTTCATTGGGTTAGTTTAGAATAATTATTGTTGGATGTATTGAATTAGTGTTTTCCATTTGCTTTTTCTTCTCTTCTTTTTTTTCCCCCTTTTGTTTTTTGTATAATCCTTGTTTTCTATTATGATAACCATATGCTGTATTATTTTCTTTAATGTGACTTAACATTGAATGAATTTATTCTTTGGTTTGCTGTCTATGATAATAAAAATTCCCCTACTCTTTTCAATAAATGCCATGGGATCTTTAACATCCACCTGAACTACCACCAATCCAGGCAGATGGGACCTCGATTTAACGTCTCATCTGAAAGACGGCACCTCAGAAGTGCAGCACCCCTCTCATACTGCACTACAGTGTCAGTACTGGGATATTAACCCAAGTGCCAGATGTGGGAACTGAACCCACTGTTCTCTGATCTCCCGGCCCCAGAGGCGAGTGTGCTACCTACTGAGATACAGGACCTGGGGTCTGCAAATAAACTAGGTCCACATAAAGCAATAGCATGCATGCTTGTGGACTTAGTCCATTTACAACAGACTATTTCTTTTTTTTTTTTGACAATTCTATTTATGCTCTGAGGAGGCTGGGCATCCTTATGGAGTACCCACACTATGAGGGCCTCTCACTCCCTGCCTGAACCCTTTCCAGGAACTCCCCACCCAAACAGCCCTGCACAGACCCAGTCCCCCGGCAACTGGGTACCCCCGAGTCGAAGGTTCGCCCACCCTTGGCGACCTTACAGACTCAAAGGGTCCTACCTGACTGCTCGGGTTGGTGTCTTAGGAGAATCCTGTAGAGCAGGCTGGTGATGGGATGTGGGCCGTGTCAGCGGAGTCCCCATCATCTCCACAACTTTCACAGGGTTTTTTCCTTCATTACGCCCCCGATGTGGGATATGCAATGCCACCCAGCCCATGATATAGGTGCTCCCACCTACGGCCAGAAGGTAACTGCCTGATGTCTTCCCTTACTTTATGAGCCCGAGTGCATGGCAGTGCCAGTGGTCTCCACCGGGGGCTGCTGTTGCACTGGGCTCCCCCTTTATCCCTCCCCAAGAGAGGAGAGCAGTACATTGGATGCTCAATCTTCTCTCTCCCCTGCCAACCCCCGGCAGTCTGGGCTTATTCCCGAACTTGGGTCACCGGTGTGATGCGAGGTGTGGCATCCAGCACCTCAACCCTCAGCGCAGCCATGCTGTCCCAACAGAATATATTTTTTTTTCTCTACTTTGTTTCTCCCCTGCTTCATGCGGTCCCCATCTGACCGACTCCCCCAGCTCCTTCCCCCGGAATTATAGGGGCTTACCTTACGCACGGTAGGGGGGCGGTGCCTGTGGAGAGCTGGTCGCTATCCTACCGCCGGCTGCCTTTTTCCATTTTCTTCCATTATTTCCCAAGAACCCCAGGAGAAGGACGCATGCATGTTGAGGCATGCATATGCCTTACAGCCCCGGTAACAGCCCTCCTCCGCCCGCCACATTGGCCTATCACCAGCACCCTCAGTTGTGCAGCCTCCTGGCCTCCACTAGGGGGTAGCCAAGAGTGAGGGATGCCACTCCACCTTCCCGGAGAGGAGAACTGCCTTGTGGCCACTCCATCCTGCTCTGACCGCCCCCCCGTGCCAACCTCCGACGATCCGGGCTCGCTCCCGAACCCGGGTCGCCGGCGTGCCACGAGGTGAGACGTCCAGCACCTCAGCCCTCTGCACCACTGGGCCGGCAGAATATTTATTTTACTCATAACTTGGGTAAAGTCCATGCTTTTTTCACTAAACTTGGGTGTAAGCTTTCAGACCACCCACCTCATGACCATATTAGTAATGACACATAACTTGTACCCAAAATGTGTGTTTGGCAGATGCCTATCATTTTCATAATTTAATACTTTATACTTCTGATTATACTTTGGGTTCTGAGACAAGAGTTAGACAAAATTGTCCTTACTTGGCCTGGCTCAAAATTAGATTAAAAACCCTTCATAATGTCCATTGTTCATCCACCCATCTAGTCCTTGAATGCTTCATTGTTACTGGCATTAACTAACTCCATTGGGAGATTGTTCCGCAGCTTGACCACCCTTTGTGTTAAAAATAATTTCCTGTTTGTCATCCTGAAATGTACTGATCTTATTTGCTTGTTATGCCTTCTTAGTGCATATAATTCCTGCCCTTTCATGAAATTTAATTTGTCCATTAGTTCTTTATCTTCATAAATTGAGAATAATAATAATAAATCTCCCCTCCCCTTATGCACCTCTGTTTAAGGTTATGTAACCCCAAGTCCCTCAGTCTTTCCTCATATGTTTTTTCTAACCCACAGATCATCTTTGTTGCCTTATGTTGTGGTTTTTCTATTTTGATGTCATCACCATAGTCAGACCTCCCCTTACTTGTGACCCATAGTCTGTAAGTGGTTTTATATAACTAAGATACAGTGGTCGTATCACCTCTTGTGACCAAAAAATGTCTCCTAATAGTATTCAATAAACGGTTAGCTTTATTGTACACTGAATTGACATGCTTGCTATTCTTTACATCATGTGTAATATAAAGTCCTAAATCCTTCTCACTGTCTGTTACTCATAGTTTGTTCCCAATTATGTAGTATTTAGATTGTATATTATTTCTCCCTAAATTCATTACTGAACATTTGCCACAGTTAAATTGCATATTCCATGCCACCATTTAATTCAGATTCTGCTCTAGGGCTTCTGCTTCAAATGTGCGTTAACTCTCCGTCCTTTTTCAGTAACATCTGCTAACTTATTGCAGAAGTTGTTTATACCAATATCTACTGTAGGTTATATATGAAAATTCCAAACAATACAGGGCCCAGTACCAAACCCTATGGAATCTCGCTAGTCACTCTGACCTCTGATGAGATATTGAATTTCACCCTCACCCTCTGACTTCTCTCCTCCTACCAGTTCTTTATCCAGTTGACTTATTTTTTACTTAGCCCAGTGTCTAACATTTTCATGATTAATTTTCCATGCTGCCCAACTTCAAAGCCCTCGATGAAATCCAAAAAGATAACAGCCACAGCGATGCCATCATCTAAGCCCCTATAAACATGTTCATAAAATATTAACAGATTAGTTACACAGGATTTGCCTGTCTTAAATCTGTACTGCAGTGTGTCTGATATACCCTTGTTTTTACATATCTTTTCCAATCAGACCTCAATACATTTCTTCAATATCTTTCTGACTGCCAAGGTTAGACTAATGGGTCTGACATTTTTGGTGATTGCCTATCCCCCTTTTTAAACAGGGGTACTATGTTAGCTATTCTCCAAGCTTTGGGTATATAACAGTCAATTTTTGATAGACTGTAAATGTAAGCTAGAGTTAATGATAAATGATACACTGCTGGTTAGTTCCTTCAAGAATCTTGGTGTTGTTCCATCTAGCCCTGCTGCCTTGTCAACTAATAATAGTTTTAGATGTTCCGTAACCTCCTCATTACTAATTTCCAGTACCCAGTGAGGACGGCAACTGAATATTAGCGACCATGAAAATGGTGACTCATATTCAGCACGTTCCTCCTGGGCTACCCTGCAAGAGTAGCAACCCTACATGAACACAAGGGTAGTAAAGGGTGATAGGAAGGGGGGATAGTAAGAGAAAGAGGAGGGACAGGGAAGGGGTTTTGGGAGACTGGTGTACCTGCTGCCGCTGAGCTAGCCATGTGGTGTGGTGGTATGGGTGGCTAGCTGTGGTGCAGCAGGTACCTGGTTCAGGATTGTGGCAGCGGGACTTAATTTTTTGTCCCGACATCCAGAGTTTTCCCCCTCCTTGACATGCACCCCCCCGGAGTTGAGAATCTAATTTCAGGGGGGTGCCAGCGGCAAAGCCTCCCCCTGCAAAAAACAATTTTTAGTGTTCTGGATGTTGGGTCGCCTGGGAATGTATATCGCCGATTTGATTTTTGGTGAGATACTCTTGCCATAATAGTGATTGCAATTTTGTGATCGCTATTATGACATGGAACCCTAATTTTCTCAGTTGGTTCCCTTTTGTCCTGAATAGCTGGCATATTTCCTTTTTGCTGGAATACTTAGCAAAAAGAGCTATTCAGTTCCCCTGCAATTTCAATATCTTTAGAGACTATAGCATTCCTAATGTTTATTGGTCCTTAGAGATGCAGTGAATTTAAAATCTGCCGGTGAAGTGAACGTGAAGTGGCCACTTCGCGTTGGCACTTCACTACGCAGACTGCCCCATAGGAAAGGCTCACTTTGCCTTGTTATTATTACTTTGTGCTGTCATTCCACCTTAAACGCGAAGTAAGGTAGAGTGACAACAATATTGGCAGCATCCCACCCACACAGTCACCAGAATGGATGTGCATCCTCAAAGTGCTACTGTCTTGTGTCCAGAAAACTCCCCAGTGCTGATGAAGTGAAATGAGAATGTAACAAGAAATGCAAAGTCTCCCAGAATTAATGGCGCACTCAGTCATGTGTGTGGTGGTCAGGTGACACACAGAGCCACCAGAATTAATGTGCATCCCCAAAATGCTACTGTCTTGTGTCCAGAAAATTCCCCAGTGCTGATGAAGTGAAATGAGAGCGTAACAAGAAATGCAGTCTCCCAGAATTAATGGTGCTATGCAAATGCACAGACAGATTAAGATTGCGCTGCACACTCAAGGGATGCATACGAAAAGGCACAACAACACCTAACCAGTGCTCACAAGTCATAAATCCAAATCTGGAAAGGAATACATTTTGCCAGTTGGGGTATTAGTGTACAGCAGTAACAATCCACTACCAGTAAAGATACCACAAAGCAGTATAAAAAATTCATTCAGGTGCGGTGGATAGCAGGTTCACACTGCTGCAATTACTCTGTAATGCAATAAAAGGTGTCTGATTTAATGGCATGCATCGCACACACACTCACACGAACACTCAAGTAATGCACAGCAAATTGAAAACCTTTAGTAATATAACCAAATGTTTTAAACAGACAAATTGTACACTGCTGCACACCACAGCAATCAGCAAAAAAAGTCAAGAATTACTGAAAATATTACTGTGTGTACATTAACACAGTTATACAAGAAAAATATCACCAAAATAGAAAGCACTGTCTTTTTCTCTTTAGCTTCTATCCGTGTTTTCCCCCTCTCTCCCTGCCCTCGGTCCCCCTGGTTTGATGGGACATTGAGGGAGTTAAGGAAAGTGGGACAAAGGTTGGAACACTGTTGGCTGAAATCTGGTCTGGAAGATGACAGACTTAGATTGATGGCCCACTATATGGACTATCAATCAGAAATCTCCAGTAAGAAGGTAGCGTTCCTGTCCAGGGAGATAGCTGCATCAAGAAATCGACCAGCTCAGCTCTTCCGGACCGTGGACAGACTGTGCAATCCAGCTTGTCTGTGGGGTCAGCAAGCCTTTTCACAAATAAAGTGTGATGAGTTTGCTCGGTTCTTTGATGATAAGGTGTCGTTGATTAGGTCAGAGATCCGCAGTTTGCATTCAAATGAGCATGGCGGTGGTTGATGCAAGGTTACAGGCCCTTGGTCTGTATGGATGGATTTTGAACAGCCAGCGATCCTAGATATCATGAAGATTGTCCAAGGCTTGCAACCGACTTACTGTAGTATGGATCCTGGTCCTACACGCTTCCTTGTAAGGTGTATGAATGTGATCGGACCAGTCCTTGCTGAGATAGTCTGGTGCTCTTTGGACCAAGGGGTGTTTCCAGAGTCTCTAAAAGAGGCTACTGTGACACCCCTTTTGAAGAAATCTTCCCTCGACCCAGGCTGTCTCGCTAACTACAGACCGATCTCTAACCTGCCCTTTTTGGGCAAGGTTATTGAGAAAGTAGCCGCGTTGCAGCTTGAGGACCTTCTTACCACCCATGAAGTCTATGATCCTCTCCAGTCTGATTTCAGGAAGAGGCATAGTACCGAGACGGCGTTGGCTCGGGTACTTAATGGTCTCCTAATAGCAAGAGATCAGAGGAGCCATTCGATCTTGGTTCTCCTTGATCTCTCTGCAGCATTTGATACTGTGGACCATGGGATGTTGCTAGAATGCCTCCAGCTGTTCTGTGGACTGTCAGGGACAGTCCTCAGATGGTTCTAGTCTTTCCTCATGGGCAGAACCCAGAGGGTAGTGTCAGGAATGTTTTCCTCAGCTCCCTTTGCTCTGTCCTGTGGGGTGCCACAGGGTTCTGTGCTTTCACCCATGTTCACGGTATATAAGCTGCCGATGGGGGACATTATAAGGCATTATGGGCTGAGTTTTCACTGCTATGCAGATGATACTCAGCTCTATATGTCCTTTGTACCCAAACAAAATGACGCTTTATCAGTCTTTAACAACTGCCTCACTGAGATTCAGGGCTGGATGAGTGCTAACTGGTTAAGACTGAATCCGAACAAGATTGAGGTGTTGGTAGTGGACCTGGGTCACCGTGCAGAGAAGTTGACTCCTGGGTTTTCCTCCGGCCTTGTGTTAGGGGGTAACCAGTTGAGACCTTCTCAACAGGTGCTGAATCTGGGCGTAATCTTTGATGGCGAGCTGACACTGAAGGGACAGATGTCAGCCGTTGTCAAGTCTTCCTTTTATCATCTGAGGAATATTGCCCGGATAAAACACCTTGTTCCACACGATGACCTTCCTGTATTAGTCCACGCTTTTGTTTCCTCGCATCTTGACTACTGTAATGCTCTATATCTAGGGTTGCCGAGGGTGGATCTCCGTTGCTTGCAGCTGGTGCAGAACGCTGTGGTCAGGTTGTTGACGGGGCTGCCAAGAACTTGCCATATCACACCTGTGCTGCACGAACTGCACTGGCTGCCAGCGCAAAGGGGAATCACCTTCAAGGTTGCGTTGCTGACCTATAAGACCCTACACGGTCAGGGACCGGACTACTTGCAAGATCTTCTGTGACCTTACTACCCTCTTCTCTCGCTCCGCTCTGCTAACAAGGGATTGCTAGAGGTTCCCAGGGTTCGTCTTCAGTCATCTGGGGCCAGAGCCTTTTCTTTTGTGGTCCCAACCCTGTGGAATTCTCTACCTCATCGGATTCAAGAGTGCCAGTCCACAGAGCTATTCAAAGCATCTCTAAAGAGTTATTTATTTGAGCATGCCTTTGAATAGGCCATCCCATTGTCTTTTAATTGTTTTTATATTTATATTTATTGTGTTGGCTGTTTTTTGTGTTGTATCTGTGCTTTGATAATTTTGAAAAGCTCATTATAAATAAAATCTGATTTGATTTGATTTAATCTACCTACCCCACAGATGCACCCCTCCCCCAAAGCACACTTCCACTGTCTCTCAGTACACAGACTAAATGTTGTACATTAACATTCAAAATCCACACACAAACAATAAACACTCGATGATATGAGCACAGGAGGGCTTTCTATAATCGATGAACTAAAGTTTCAGCAAAAAAAATGACTCAAAAAGGCTTTTTTAACAGCTTTTAGAAGGTTTGAATTGCAGAGAGCTCTCAGAGCAGATTGGCTCCTGCAGCTTCCTACACATACTACCCCAAACTGAGGCTGTGCAGAATAATCTAGAGCCCATGTGACCTGAAATCTCATGAATCACTGCAATTTTCACCTTTGGAGCTTAAAAACAAGGTGAAGTGAGGTGAAGTACATTGTTTTCAATGTACTTCACCTTAAGAATTGGTGAAGTAGTGGTTTGGGAAGGTTGAGTAACACGAAGTCATTGTTTTCAATGGACTCACGGCGTTAACCATTATAACACAGTACGCCGCATTGCAGAGCACTCATGACTACCATCTCACGAACCACTTCATGGAGTGAATTGGGCCCACTTCACCCATCTCTAGTGGTCCTATGTTAGTATCCCTTTTCCTTATGGAATTAATATAATCATAAAAAGCTTTCATATTCAGTTTATTGCTACCTAATTTCATATTTTCTCTCAGCTTTCCATCTTAGTAGTCTAGTCTGCTCCTTTAATGTTACTGTATTTCCCCTACAAGGATACTTTTTTTGCTTGTTTATATACTCTCTTTTTTCCTTACAGATTTTCTCCAACTTTTTATTAAACCATGGTGGTATTTTTCCAGTTTTGTTGTATAATGTCTTCATTGGTATGTACTTCTTTGTTGTTTTTAAATATATCCCAGCACTCAGTTTTTATTTTTATTAACCATCTCACTCTTCCTGTCCCATGTATTTAGCTCTTCTCTCATGTGGTTGAAATGTCCCTCATTGTATTTATTTATTTATTGTTGTGCTGCCGTTATTCTGAACAATGCTTGTACATATCTTTACCTCTATCATGGCATGATTAGATGAACATAGTGGTTTCCTAACTTTATACTTCGGGCTTGATTTTCATAACAGTGTGGCAACAAAAACAGCTCCACTGCCTAAGAGGGTGCAGCTGCAGCCAAAATCATACAGTAATTTCAAGGAGCTGCACTCCTCAAATGTTGCTAGAAGTCAGAGATTTTACTGTATATTTTTTTTTCTCTTCTAGGACTGGATGGGATTTTCTTGGCTGCCACCAGTTACCTATCTATAGATGCCTTCTAGTAAATAAGTAATGAAACCATACTACTTTATTAAGAATGTCATATTGTAAACATATAATTGTTTTTAAATTGTGTGTGTTTTTTTTGCTTTCTGTAGGGTCTACACACGTTGAAAACACTTACAGAATGAGGATATTTACTGAGTGAAACATAGCAGGGACACTATTTATTAATTTGCACTATTGTTTGTATATGAAAACTGTTTGGGATAAAACTCAGTGCACATGTAACACAGAAACATAGAAACATAGAAGTTGATGGCAGATAAGGACCGCAAGGCCCATCCAGTCTGCCCATTTCTTTTCTACCTTATGAATGTGACATCGGCCTTTGCTCTGTCAATGGCTTATCTATTCATAGTCATCTGTATTGCTCCCTTATGCCTATCCCATGGCTGTTTGAAGCCCTGCACTGTATTCATATCCACTATTTCCTGAGGTAGGCTGTTCCATGCATCCATCACCCTTTCTGTAAAAAAGAACTTCCTCACATTACCCCTTTATCAGCCTCCCTCTAATCTCATGCTGTGTCCTCCTGTCCTGCTATTTTTCTTATATTGAAACATGTTAGACTCTTTCACCTTGTTAATGCCCTTAAGGTGTTTGAATGTTTCAATCATATCACCTCTCTCCCTCCTTTGCTCTAGGGTATACATACTGAGCTCCGTTAATCTGTCCTCATATGTTTTCTGATGCAGTCCCTGCACCATTTTGGTTGCCCTTCTCTGAACTGCCTCAATTTGGTTAATGTCCTTGTGAAGGTGTGGCCTCCAGTACTGCACACAGTACTCCAGATGGGGCCTAACCAGTGTCTTGTAAAGACGGATTATTACCTCCCTCTTCCGACTTGTGATACCCCTACTAATACACCCCAACATCCCCCTAGCCTTACCTACTGCTTTAATGGTCTGCTTGGGTAATTTCAGGTCATCAGTGATGATGATGCCCAAGTCTCTGTCTTCCCTTGTGACTGCCAGCAACTCCCCTCCCAGCCTATAGGTGGCTTCAGGGTTTCTCTTCCCTATGGGCATGATCTTGCACTTCTTTGCATTAAACCCCAGTTGTCACTCTTTTGACGATTTTGCTAGTTTATCCAGATCTCTTCTCATTCTGCCCACCCCATCTGGATCATCTACTTTGTTGGAGATCTTGGTGTCATCTGCAAACAGATAAACCTTACCCTCCAGTCCATCTGCAATGTCACTGCTGAAGATATTGAAGAGGACTGGCCCCAGGACTGATCCCTGAGGTACCCCACTTGTGACTTGCATCTCTTCTGACTGTATACCATTTACCACCACTCTCTGTTTTCTGTCTGTCAACCAGTTTGCTACCCAGTTGACCAACTTCTGATCCACCTGAGCCTACCCAACTTATTAATCAATCTTCTATGTGGAATAGTATCGAAAGCTTTGCTGAAGTCAAGGTAGGCAACATCAACTGCTCCCCATTGGTCCACCACTCAGGTTACCCTGTCAAAGAAATCTATGAGATTAGTTTGACAGGACCTTCCTTTTGTAAACCCATGCTGTCTTGAATCCTGTGCTCCTATGGATTCCAGGTGTTTGCACTATCCTTTCCTTAAGGAGTGCCTCCTTAGTCTTGCCCACTACTGAGGTAAGACTGACTTGTCCGTAGTTCCCTGACTCCTCCCTGCTACCACTCTTGTGGCGCGAGACCACATGAGCCCTTCTCCAGTCTTCTGGGACCTCTCCTGTGCTCAGTGACTCACAAAACAGTTCTGCTAATGGCTCTGCTAATTCCTCCCTTAGCTCCTTTAGTACCCTGGGATGTATGCCATCAGGTCCCATTGCCTTGTCCACCCTGAGCTTATCGAACTCTTGTAGGACCCTTTCTTTTGTGAAGGAACTAGTGCACACCTCCCTTCCCCATGTGTCTAAGGTGCTGAGCTGTGGGCCCTGCCCTAACTTCTCTTCAGTAAATACTGAGCAGAAGTATCTATTTAAGATAGATGCTTTTACATGGTCCTCCTCCTCACATGCCTCCTTATCCCCTTTGATCTTAGCAATACCTCCTCTGGACTTTCTCCTTTCACTAATATATCTATAGAAAGTCTTGTCACATGCTCTTACTGTTTGTGCTAGTGTTTCTTTGGTTTGGGCTTTTGCCTGCCTTACTGCCTACCCTGCTTCCCTGCCGGAACTTTGGTATGCCTCCCTATCTTCATCCCACTGTGTTCTCTTGTATTTCCAGTAGGCAAGCCTTTTGGCTCTGACGTTTTCTGCTGTTTTTGAGAAACAAAGTGGTTTTCTTCTTCTTTTGCACTTCTTTTTCTCTCTAACGCAATGGGATGTTGCTTCAAGTGTTGCATCCTTAATGCTTGCCCACTTTGCCTGTACCCCCTCACCTGTATTTCTTTTTTCCAGGGCTAGCTTAACTCTGCTGGCCATCTTATCAAAGTCAGCTCCTCTGAACTCCCATATTTTTGCTTGGATTGGGATGATTTAGTTCTAGTGGCCAAATTGAACCATACCATGTGATGGTCACTGGCCCCCAGGTGACATTCTACCTGGAGATCTGTGATCCTTTTCCCTGTTAGTCAGTACTAGATCTAGGATAGCCCTGTCTCTTGTGGGTTGTTGTACCAGTTGTTTGAGGCCCTCCCCCTGCAGGGAATCCACCATGTGTCTAGTTCTGGCAGATGTTCCTGCTGATATTGATCAATCTGTATCTGGCATGTTGAAGTCTCCCATTATCAGAACCGCCCCTTTAGCTGTCATGTTTTGTATATCTTCTAACAGTAATGTGTCTAACATAGAAACATAGAATTTGATGGCAGATAAGGACTGCTTGGCCCACCCAGTCTGCCCATTTTCCTACCTAACAGATAACCTGCAGATCCTAGTTAACCAACAGCTTACTTCCTCTTACCTGCCCCTAGGACTGCCTTATGCCTGTCCCATGCATTCTTGAAGTCCCCCACTGTTCTTGACTCCACAACCTCCTCAGAGTCCGTTCCATGCATCCACAACCCTCTCTGTGAAAAATACTTCCTCACATTACCCCTGAGCTGTCCCCTCTATCTTCAATTGTGCCCACTTGTTCTTGCACATCTCTCTTTTCTGGAAGATGCTACCCTCTTGGACTTTGTTAATTCCTTGAGGGTACTTGAAAGTTTCTATCATGTCCCTCTCTCCCTTCTTTCCTCAGAGTATACATATTAGCTCCTTTAGTCTTTCTTCGTATATCTTCTGGTGCAGACCGCACCATTTGGTTGCCCTCCTCTGGACAGCCTCACTCTGTCTATGTCTTTGTGGGAGATGAGGTCTCAGAGCACACAGTATTCAGATGGGGTCTCACCAACTGTCTTTACAGAGGATAACAACTTCCTGTTTTCTACTATTGATGCCTCTTCCTATGCATCCAGTATCCCCCAGCCTTCCTTACTTGCCTTCTCATTGCTTGCCCACCTTTAGGTCATCTGATATAAATACCCCCAGGTCCCTTTCTATTTTTACTGTTGTCAGTATCTCACCCCCACTGTGTATGCTTCCCCTGGGTTTTTGTTTCCCATGTGCATTACCTTGCACTTCTTTGCATTGAATCTGAGCTGCCATACATTTGACCATTCCTCCAACCTTGCCAAGTCCATTCACATCCTTTCCACTCCATCTTGTGTATCAACCCTGTTGCAGATCTTTGTGTCATCTGCAAAGAGACATACTTTTCCTTCCAGTTCCTCTGCAATGTCACTTATAAAGACATTAAAAAGGACCTGTCCCAGTACTGAACCCTGCGGTACACCGCTAGTAACCCTCCTTTCTTCACTGTGTACTCTATTTACTACTACCCTTTGCGTCCTGTTGTCTAGCCAATTTTTTATCCAGGCTACCATCTTGGGACCCATTCCAAGGCTGGCTATCTTGTGTATTAATCTTTTGTGTGGGACTGTATCAAATGCCTTGCTAAAATCTAGGTAGACCAAATCCACAGCCCCTCCTGGTCTACTACTTTGGTCACCCAGTCAAAAGATATATTAGATGTCGGCATGACCTTCCCATCGTGAATCCATGCTGCCTTGTGTCCTGTGCCCCACTGGCCTCTAGGTACTCAACAATTCTTTTCCTTCAGAGTGATTCCATTCATTTCCCTACCACTGAGGTCAAACTAACTGGTTTATAGTTTCCTGCCTCTGTCCTGCTCCCACTTTGTGAAGAGAATCACATCTGCCTCCTCCAGTCCTTGGGTACCACCCCATCCTCCCATGATTTGTTAAAGAGAGTAGTCAGCGATGTCACTAGTTCTACGCTTAGTTCTTTTAGAATTCTTGGGTGAATCCCATCAGGCCCCATTGCTTTGTCCACCTTCAATTTTATTAGTTCTTTCAGAACCCTTTCTTCTGTAAATGGACTGGTATCGACCCCCGTCTTCAGAGTGTTTCTCTTGTTTGGTTTAGGTACCTCCCCCTCCTCTTCCTTTGTGAATACTGAGCAGAAATATTCGTTAAGTATCCCTGCTTTTTCCCTGTCACCCTCTACCCACATTCCCTCCCCTTTATTAAGCTTCAGTATCCCTTCTTTGGTCTTTCTTCGCTCCCTAATGTACCTATAAAAGGTCTTATCCCCCTTCTTAACAGAACTGGCAATCCTTTCCTCGTTTGGGCCTTTGCTATTCTGACTGCCTTCCCAGCCTCTTTCTGCTTTAACTGATAAAGTTCTCTGTCCTGCTCCTTCTGTGTTTCCTTATATTTCCTGAATGCTGTCCTTTTCTCCTTAACCTTCCCTGCCACCTATTTTGTGAACCATAGCGTTTTTTTCCTTCATTGTGTTTTATTGATTTGCTTTACACAAAGACTTGTTGCCTCTGTGATGGCTATTTTGATCACTCCCCATTGTTCCTCCACCCCTCCTTCTTGCCTGTTAGCTAGTGTTTTTCTGAGGCACTCTCTCATTTTCCCAAAGTCAGCCCTCCTAAAGTCTAGTACTCTTGCTTTTGTATGGCTTGATTGTATGGCTGTGTTTATCGTGAACCACACTGTTTGGTGGTCGCTTGTTCCCAGATGACTACCCACTTCTAAATTTGAGATTCTTTCTCCATCCCCATTTGAAAGTACCAGGTCTAAATTGCTCCTTCCTGAGTGGGTTCCGATACTAGCTGTCTGAGGCATGCCCCTGTGAGGCATCAGGAGATGACCCTGCTCTTGGATGTGTCTGCAGCAAAGGTGCTCCAGTTAACATCTGGCATATTCAGGTCCCCATCAATAATATCTCCCTTTTTCTGCCACTCTAGAAAGCCTTCTATCATTTCCTTGTCCATTCCTCCTCCTGAGATGGGGGTCTGTATACAACCCCATGCAGATTGTAGTGCCATTTCCTGTCTCCAGGGTGACCCAAAGTCTGCCTCATCTGTTCCTGTTTACTCTTAGTTCTGTTGCTTTGATCCATTCCTTTACATAGAGACTACTCCTCCTCCTCTTTTACCCTCCCTGTCCCTCCTGAGATTGTGTATCCTGGTATGTTGACATCCCAGTCATGGTTCTCTGTGTACCATGTTTCTGTGACTGCCACAATATCCAGGCAACCCTCTTCCATCAAGGCCACTAGTTCAGGGAGCTTGTTACACAGACTATGGGCATTGGTACTCATCACCCTCCACTTTTTGATAGCCTTACCCCTTTTAGCCCCATTTCTGTCCTTACTGCCTTTGCCTTTTTTTACATTTAAATCTATTCTGCTCCCTAATAACGTCTGTACCTTGGTGTTTACCTCACTAATCACCATGTTTTGTGGGGGGAGGCTCAGATTTCCCTGTTTCTTTTCAGTGCCTCCCCCCTTGTCTAGTTTAAATGCTTGCCAATGAAGCATTTAAACCTCTCACCTGGTCAGGAGGCCCGTAGACAACCCCAGTTTGTATGGCTGTCCCATTTCCTGTTTCCAAGGTGACCCACAGTTCTTCTGGCTCCTTATGTTTATTCTGAATTTCTGTAGCTTTGATATTTTCATTGACATACAAGGTCACTCCACCCCCCCTTTTTGCACCTTGGTCTCTTCTGAACAGTACATAGCCAGTTACTGAAGCCTCCTAAATGATGTAGTTACTCATAAACCACAGCTCACTAACTGCTACTATGTCCAGTTTAGCCTCTGTTATTATTGCCTGCAAGTCTGGGATCTTGTTTCCCAGACTGTGAGCATTTGTGTACATGATTTTCCATTGGCCAAATTTCGGTGTGTGTTAGTTGTTGGGTGAGGTCTGGCATTTCCCCTATGCGTCGTATGGGAAGCTGGACCTTTTTCCTTACCTGGTGATGCAAATGAACTACAAACACACTGAACTCCTGTTTGACAGCTAGCTGAGAGGGGAGGGGTGTTCTTCCCATTTGACGTATGGGGTGCTGTACCCCTCTCCCCATTTACTAGTTTAAATATTCTGCAAAGACATCAAACTTCTGCACCAATGCACTGACTCCCTTTTTAGTCAGATGCAGTCCATCAAATTTAAAGAACTTTTGCTCCCAGTTCCCTACAAATTTGTGTCCTTTTTCCTGGCACCAGCCCTTAAGCCACATGTTTAGCTCCCGTATCTCCCTTTCTCTGACCTTCCGTCCATCTGCTCCCTTCTCCCAGACTGGCAGGATCTCAGAGAAGGAGATGCCAGATGAAATGGATGATAGTTTGTCACCCAGCCTCGTCAGGTGTTCCTTGGTCTCCACAACTGACTGGCTGGTGAAATCATTTGTCCCTATGTGTACCAGGATATCAATGTTTTCTCCTGCTTCCTGAACAATCTTAGCAATGCAGTCAGTGTCTCTCCATGCTGATGTACCTGGGAGACATCTGACCATTACCCCAGGCTGGAGATAGGTATTAATTTCCTGAATCATGGAGTCTCCTGTGATCAGAAGTTTTTTGGATTTCCTTTTTGCTTTTTTTATTTTGGTTCCTGTTTTGGGTGAGTTTTATTGTGCTAACTCCTGTGCTGCAGTGTCCTGCTCTACAGTATCCTCTGCCCCTTTGTTTGATTTCAGAGATAGAGGCAGATACCTGTTTGTAGTTTTTATATGCTTTGTGGGGTAATATGTTGGAGAGTACTGAGTGATGGGACACCCGATTTTCCCATCCTAACCACCTGCCAATCTCCCAGACCAAATACCCTTTGCGGTTGAGTTGCTTCTGTTGGATGTTGGGGAAATGGCCAGCAG
Source organism: Neoceratodus forsteri (assembly GCA_016271365.2). Classification (NCBI taxonomy): domain Eukaryota; kingdom Metazoa; phylum Chordata; order Ceratodontiformes; family Ceratodontidae; genus Neoceratodus; species Neoceratodus forsteri. The sequence continues at coordinate 238,211,878 of CM057459.1, read as the reverse complement.
TTCTTATAATATATTTCCTCTTGAATATGCAATTTGAGGCATGCAATCTCTGCCCATGCTGCCTGGAGCTGAGCCCTTAGATCTCCAATGGCCCAGCATGTAGGACAGTGTCCTAAATCCTATAAAACTGCCCTTCTGAAAAATGTTCCACAGCACCTGCAGTTAATGATATCCATTCCAGTTGAGTTGATAGGTTTATATCCTGGTAATGTGGGGTGGTTGGTGATGGGGATGGGGATGGGTGGCTGGGCTTTTCCCCTGCCAAAAAAGAAGAACCACAGACAAAAGAAATAAGGAGGTAAGAGCAGAAACAATCAGCCAGCAACAAATGCAGTAGTCCTGAAAGCTTATCTTAATGATAGATAAAACTGTAAAACCTTTAAAGCACTACCTGTAATAATTTCACAGAAGATATACCCTGTAAGAAACACTTTGCTACAGAGAAAAATAAAGCAGCAACAGAAGATATACCTTGCAAAAGACAATTTGAATCAGAAGATTACAGCAGTAATCTGTTAGCACACACCGGTAGGCACACCCTGTAATAATGCAGCAGAAGGTATACCCAGCAACAACAATTTGAATCAGAGAAAAATAAAGCAATAAAATGTTAGCAACAAACTGTAACAATCCCTGTGAGTACAAAATAAAAATAACAACACACAGTAAATCTGCCTAGCCAAAAGAAGCCTTAATCCTTTCCCTTGCTCTGGTAAGGTACTTTGCTCTGTCCTTTCAAGAAACCTAGAAGAAAAGAGTTCAGGTGAAGCTAGGTGCATTGGCCAGCCTGTCACTTTAAATTTGTGCCTATTTAACAACCAATATGTGAGCATTAAACCCACCCCCTGATGATGTAGTGAATTTGAAATCGGTCGTGGTTTCATTGATTCTGTGGAGCTATATGGTGGTTTGTTCCTTTTATAACTTTTTTGTGTACTCTATTTAATAAAATAGTATTTATTCAACTATTCAGCTGAGGAGTGCAGCTTCTTGAAATTACAGTTTGATTTTCACAGAGCCTGTAGATCATCGCAATTTGCGGTGATCTAGAGAAGTGGTGAACTCCAGGTGTGTCAGGGACCCTGAGCCTAATTTGTAAAAATAGGGGTCTCTGCACTGAGGATCAAGGAGTTGCAGCAGCTGCAGTGTTGAGCCAAACATGTGGTGCACCTGCAGGGTTTGACAGAGGGATCCATCACCCCCCCAGCACAACCCTGGCCAATCAATGAATGATTGGGGGGGTTGCAATGTCCAGAAGAAGGAGACTGAGGGCCTATGGAGCCTTGGTGGTGCCATAGGAGGAGAGGAAATGGTGGCAGTGGGAGGGAAGTGTGGAGGCACCTGGACAAGATGCCATGGAAGTTGTCACACAGCCAATCAGGTCAGGTGGGGGGCATGGCTGACCCAGCATGTTCTGCACTGTAATGGACAATAGCCCTGGCACCTGCCCCACAGGACACACAGTCCCCAGCACTGTCATCGGACATCCACCAGCCACAACATGGGAAGGCTCTGTATGTTGGTCATGTTGGACCATCACACACACCCTGCAACCTGCACCCACTGCCACTCACCTCACCTAGTGGGGCTGTGGGTCCTGTGGGGCAATTGCCAGGGCCACTGTGCACTGTAGTATGGAACATGCTGATCTGGCCAGGCCCCCCAACCCAATTGTCTGTGTGACAACCCCCATGGCATCACCCTGAGTGCTCCAACACCTCCCTCCCACTGCCAGTGTGCCCCCACCCCCCCATGACACCACCTTCTGGCACGTCTAAAGTCATCCCTCTGATACAACCATTGTGGGGCTTCCAGAATGGCAGACAAGGGTGTGGTGCTGCCCCACTGTGGCATAACCACCCTTGCAATGTGGCGCATGGGCACTTTTGCCACAAGGGTGGTACGGGGGGCTTTGCTGCATGGCATCCTGATTTCACCACATCTGGCATTTCAGAATCAGAATAACTGCAAAAACTTTGATGCAAGGTGTCACTTGCGTCATACTCATTTGGCGCAGGCACCTTGTGTCATAGTTTGAGTTTTGAAAATTGAGCTCTTCATCTCATTTCGGCAGTTAGTAAGAACTAAGTCTAGTACATTTAAACCTCTAGTGGGTGTCCTGATTAGCTGTCTTACATTACAATTCCTTACTGTGTCCAAAAACAAATTCCCATTTATTCCTCTCACCTCTTCTCTTTCCCAATTAATGTTAGGTTGATTGAAAGCTCCTAATATTACTATTTAGTCTTTTTCTGAATTGTTCTACATTTCTTCTAATTGTAAATTGAATCTTTCTTTACTGAAGTTAGGTGGATATAACAATTAACTATTATTATACTAAAAGGCTCAATGTTATTTGTTCTTACCCATGATGATTCCAGATACTCATCCTGAGGATTAGTGCTTAGATTTTCCACATTCAAATGCTCCATAAAATATGAGGCAACCCCTTCTCCCTTTCTGTGTTTCCTGTCTTTATGAATTAACTGATAACCTTGTATTGATTTGTTTCAAGTATCCTCAGGGTCCCACCAGGTTTCAGTTATGGCTGCCACATCTGGCTTTTCATTTGTCAGTAAAATTCTGAAGCTGTCCAGTTTGTCAAGTAAGCTTCTTGCATTTAAAGAGATAACATTTAGATTTTTACAATAACTTTTCATTTTAAAAACATGCTTGTTTTTATATTCATTTCTATCCCTCCCCTCACATCCATTCACATGTTTAAATCCTTTATAAGTGCTTTATTAAATCTCTCAGCCAGTATTTTAGCCCCTATGCTATTTAAATGCATTTTATCCTCTGCATAAAGTAAGTTGACACTTAGAAATAGGTCCCAGTGTTTCAGAAATATAAGGTCCTTCTTAAAAGTCTAGTTTTCTAGCTGCATGTTAATTTTCCTAATATCACCTTGTTTCCTCTTTGACACTATTAGTACTGGCAAGATCTCAGAAATTATTGGTTTACATCCTGTCTTAAGTTGTTTTCCCAGGTTTATATAGGCATGCTTGATTTCCCTCTCACTTCCTCTAACAATATCATTTACTCCCATGTGTATTATTACTTATGTTTGTTCCTCTGCTGATTTAATAATTTTGTCCAGATTCTTTTCAATATCTCTAATACATGCCCCTGGTAGGCATGTAACCATTCTTTTAGCCTTGTCCTCCCTACAAACTATCCTGTCAGAATATCTGACCATGGAGTCTCCAATAATAACCACATTACCCACTGGTGTTCTTTCGTTATTGTTTCCACTGTCTACATGGGCTATAGTTTCATAACTATTACCACATTCTATATCATTATTTGCTAGCATTTGAAATGTTCCTGCCCTCCTCTTCCTTTCTATTTTTTATGTTGTCTTGCTCCTGTGCAAGAAACATGTTGTGGTAACTTCAGAATAGCAGGTTTTGGAGGCACAGTCCTGTTGTGCCACTGCTTTTTGGGGCTAGGCTCTGTGGCACGAATTAGATTGCACACTATGACAGCAGTGCAAATGTGTGTCCATCACCTTGAAAGGTTTTAGCCGCTGCAATGAGGGAGCTCAACCTCATTGCAGGGCATGCCTTTCCCGGTGTAAGTTTCAGTGTGACATGGTGATGGCTGTGCCATCTGCCTCACACAGTCCCCAGAAAAGCCATCTTAGGGGGGTGCCCAATCCCCCTGTCAGCATCATCATGCCTTCCTCCCCAGTTCATCTGCCGATGGGGGATCCCAATCCCCATTGGCATCATTCCCCCCAACACTCTTTTTTATTTGCCAACAGGGTGCCCAATCCCCATCGGCTACAGTCCCCCCCAAACAAAAACCCACAGGTGATACCCCCCATCCCCACTTCATTTGCAGATGGGGAGCCCAATCCCCATTGGCATCATCTCCCCATCACTCTTTTTTATTTGCCAATGGGGTGCCCAATCCCCATCTGCTCCAGTCTCCCCAAAAAAAAAACACCCAGGTGACATACTGGGAGCCTGCCCCAGTGTGCTAAATGTACCTGTGAAAACAAAAACCTTCCCAGTATGTTTGTTTTTCCCTGTAAAGTAGAAAACAGTCCCTCGCAGTCTGCAGCCCCTCCCCAACCCTCACCCACCCTCTGCATACCCTGCCTTCCCCCTCTCACCCATACTTACCTCCAGAGCCTGGCACGATGATCTTCGGTGGACTGGGAACACGTCTGCACTCTTCAAAGCCGTCCGTGAACTGAAGAAACACCGGTAAGCTGTATAATGTCATAAATATGTTTTTTTTTTAACTTTGATGCACATCTCAGGCATTTGGGGGAATTTTGCCACCAAATTTTAAACATGGGGTTTTTGGGATCCCAGTCATGAATTCAGTTCTGTCCTGAAAGGTGAATTTGCGGTCACTGCGCGGAATCACCCTTTGGAATTGATTAAAGAAATGACAGTGCCACTGTTCATGAGGTGGCTTCTCAAAAAGCCTATGTTGCAAATTTGGTGAAAAAAATTAAAAAAGTGACTGTTTTACGTGTGTGTGTTGCGCAGTTTCCACGCATGCTCATAACTTCGCGAATCTGTAATATTTTCACTCCAGATTTTCAACATTGGCATTTTTCCACACCTCCTTATGAACAGTACAGCTGTCATTTTTCACATCCTGGCCAAAATGTTTTTTCACACTTCCAGTGCAGAATAGCATGGTCGCTGTGGGAAATCAGTATTCAGAACAGAGTAAGAAAAGTACAGTGACACTGTTCATGAGCAGAAGTCCTAAAATGCCTATGTTGAAAATTTGGTGCCAAAAGTCCATTAATGACTGTTTTACAAGCATGCGTTGAGCAGTTTCCACGCACGCTCGTAACTTCGTGAATCTGTAATATTTTCACTCCAGATTTTCATCACTGCCATTTTTCCACACCTCCTTATGAACAGTACAGCTGTCATTTTTCACATCCTGGCTGAAATGTGGTTTCACACTTCAGGCGCAGAATAGCGTGGTCACTTTGGGAAATCAGTGTTCAGAGTAAGAAAATCACAGCGCTACTGTTCATGAGCAGAGGTCCTAAAATGCCTATGTCAGAAATTTGGTGACGAAAGTCCATTAAATGACTGTGCTATGATCATGTGTTGCACAGTGTTAATGCACCCTCATCATTTTTCACATCCTGGCTGAAATGTGTTTTCGCACTTCCGGCACAGAATAGCATGGTCGCTGTGGAAAATCAGTATCTGGGACAGATTAGGAAAATCACAGTGACTCTGTTCATGAGCAGAGGTCCTAAAATGCCTATGTTGAAAATTAGGTGACAAACATCCATAAAATGACTCTTTTACAAGCATGCTTTTGTGCAGTTTCCACGCATGCTCATAACTTTGATAATTTCTAATATTTGTACTCCAGATTTCCACCATTGCCATTTTTTTCACACCTCCTTATGAACAGTACAGCTTTCATTTCTCACATCCTACATGAACTGTGTTTTCGCACATCCGGCGTGCAGTGGCACAGTCGCTGTAGAAAAACAATGTTCAGAACAAAGTAAGAAAATCACAGTAACAGTGTTCATGAGCAGATGTCCCAAAATGCCTATGTTGAAAATTTGGTGAAAAAATTCCATAAAATGACTGTTACAAGCGTGCATTGCGCAGTGTCCATGCACAGTCGTAAGTTCGAGAATTTGTAATATTTTCACTCCAGATTTTCAACATTGTCATTTTTGCACACCTTCTTATGAACTGTTCAGCTGTCATTTGTCACATCCTGTCCAAAATGTAGTTTTGCACATCTGGCGTACGATTACACGGTCGCTGTGGGAAATCAACGTTCGGGTAGATTAAAATAATCATAGTGCCACTGTTCATGAGCAGAGATCCAAAATGGCTATGTTAAAAATTTGGTGAAATAATTCCACTAAATGACTGTGTTATGAGTGTACGATGTGCAGTTTGCACAAATGCTCAGATCTTCGAGAATGTTTAATATTTTCACTCCAGATTTCCCACATTGCCATCTCTTCACACCTCCTTATCAATGGTGCAGCTGACATTTTCATGTGGTGCAGAATGGTGAGGTCACTGTGGGAAATCAATGTTCAAGACAGATTAACAAAATCACAGGGGCACCATTCATGAACTGAGGTCCCAAATGCTTTCATGAGGTGGGGTCACAAAAAAGCCATGTTTTAAAATTTGGAGTGAAAATACCAACACACGCCCAGGGCGTTAAGGTTTCTAACCATTACATCTCACCCTGTACAGACTAACAAGCATCAGGGGTGGGTCTTTGGATTGTCTCCTGTACTGCTCATGCCATTGGTCCTCCACCTCCACCCTGCAGCCACTGACAGGCATCAAGGTGTGCCTTGGACTCTTCGGCCCCAAAGTTCAACCCATTCTCCTATGCTGCACCCATCTCAATGTACCTCCTTATGAAATGGGGTGAGCATAAGGCCAGATGACCTCAAGGCACAACACCACACTTGTCAGACTCTGCAGGGTAGGGTGAGGTGAAATAACATGAGCGTTATGGCCAGTGACCCAAACGCACACCCCAATGCCTGTCACTCTCTGCAGGGTGGGGTGGGGTTGATGTTGATTCTAAACTTCACTGCTACTTCTATCATGTGTCTCTCTAACTCCTGCACTACCAATGCCAAAACTACCAAGACAAAATTCGGTATTGACAAATGCTTGTTCTTTATTGGTAACCAAAAAAAAAAATACAAAGAGCGATTTTTATGTAAATTCTCTCATAACTTTTAAACTGCCAAACCAACGTGTGTCAAAACTAACAAAATATTATCCTCTTCATGCCAAGTTTCACAGTTCTAGGGGTTAATACAGCCTAGATGTGAACTGTCAAAAACCTCATTTTTGACACAAACACTAACTTAACCCTAACATACAGGCACTGCAGTAATTGTGTATTATATAGAAGGAAAATGGATGGGTAGATCTTAGAGAAATAGTTATATCCAGTAACTGAAGATGATAAGCAGGAAAACAAAACTGTGGATGAGGGAGCAAGAGACCTTAACAAAGAATCAGAGTTACATGGTACATAAGTCATCTTGCAGGGTCTAATAAGTGAGTAACTCTGGAAGACTTAAAGGTGACAATTGTTTGCGGAAGGAGACAAAAAGGAAAAGCAAGAAAAAAATAGGACATGCACACATAGTGCAGATGACCATCTATGTATGCCCACACATGCTCTGAATAGCTACAGTATGTGTGCAGCCATACTTACACACATACACACATGCTGTACCATGCATGCATGAATGTAAATATATCAGACAGGTGAAAAGAAAGGAGTCTGGACACCCCTTCCTTTTCATCTGGCATAGCCAGCTTACTGAGAGCTGGAGCAAACCATTTCAAAAAATCAGTTAACCAATCACTCAGTCAACCAATCAATCAATCAGTCAAACAATCAGTTAATTAGATGTTTATTTGAACTGAACAACAAAAATAACTATTTAAAATGCTCTTGTTGACAATGGAATCCAGATCAGAGTTGCTTAGTGGTAAACATAATTTGACACAGTATATAGATAATTCAACTCTAACCATCGATACAAAGGTCAAAGTTTACTCATGGTAAGGTAAAAGAGTAACGGCTGATCATGCAAGGCCATAAGGGCTCAGTATCACAGTGGCAGATTAGTGACACCAGAAACCATCACCGTATTCCTCATCATCCTCTTCATAGATGATACTGTCCAGAGTATTTTGGTAATTCAAAATTAGTGTTTTTTTTGTTTGTTTTTTGTACCAAATATATTTGCACAAACAATTTTAATTTTGAAAAAAAAGAAGTGGGGCTCAGATTTTCTGCTCATTCACACAATGCTAAAAACGTGCTGAGGCTTGTTGGCAAGTGGTAGAGGAGTTAGTACACATGGTGGTCTTTTAAATCACCCCTACCCACTGTACCATTAAGGACTGAGGACTGCACAGGAAACCAGGAAAACTGTAAACCATACACTGTATGCAAGGTACTGTATGTGACGAAGACAAATGAGGGTGGTTTGGAGGTGGTGGCCCATAGGAAATAGTAGCCAGTTATGTTGACTCTGTTTATAGGCCAACAAGCCTATAAGCTTGTACTGGCATTGATTTATAGCCTCATAATATAAGATCAAAAGACCCATGAAAAATAAACATAGGAAATGCAACCCTACATCATCTAGTTTAGAACAAGATGGTTTCAGCATCACTCTCTGTGCTCTTAGAAAGCAGAGGCGTTGTAAGAAGTGCAGCTGGAGGGACTCATATGTCTGTTTACATTAAGTATGGTGCATTACTATGCTGACCCCAACATGACAGTGGGTTCAATATGGCTTGTGTGGTTTGCAGTGCAGTGGAATTGCCGGAACTTTACTGCCACATATGCTGCAGTCCATACATTACCCACTGGGGCCCTAAAGCTGTTCTTCTCACCCACAAATGTAGGCTTATACTCTTTCATAAATGTAGCCTCTGTCATTTTGAGAAATCCCTGTCTCAGCATGATTTGTTGAGAGATACTCTCCTGTCTCTAATTATAGCACCTGCAGTGCCAGATATGCTATTGGCATAAGCAATGGAAAGCAGCTAAAGTATTCAATAGACTGATAAGTTTTTTTCAGAAAAGTTAAAACAAATGTGAAGTGCATGAATAAATCAGACTTCAAAACCAGGTGACCTAGGTAAACAAAAAAGAGAAAAATGTCCTCCCAGAGCTGCTTACTTGCTGCATAAGTGAATAAAATGCAGAACCCCACTGAAAACTAAATGTTGCATTTCAGATGGATTATACTGGGTAACTAAAAAAATTATAAAGGAGAAGTTCTTTCTGGTCTTATACGATTTCTCTGTCACTAATACAACAGAAGTTCTTCTTCCTCTGCCACCTGCATAATGCCAACTGCTAGTTATGTTCAATTTAAGTGACTGGCATTTGTGATGCTTGGAACTTTTTTACACCTTCAGTATTTTTTATGAGACCGAAGTCACTGAGTGTTTCACTGATTAGCTAATCTGGCTTCTTTATATGCAATGATCATGTAGGATGTGTATAGTTGTTAGTGTGTGCCAAGTGCTGTTAATTTTTTTAATGCGTTGTGTCATCTGTATTGACACTGTTTGACTATATAAATGTAACGCTTGTATGCTCCAAGGATGCTCCTTTAAAAGACGTGCTTCATCTCAGTTAACTCTTTCCTATAAACTGTTTATTTTTCTTCTTAATGTTCTCAACCACATGGTTCTTCCAGCCTCCTACCCCTTCCAAAGCCATTCCTCTGTTGCCTTTCAGGGGAGTTCATAGATTTTGGGTGACCCTCAAACATCTCTCACTGCCCAAGAGCTGAGCAACTCTTCAACTGCCAACCTCAGTGCTGAATTCTAGGGATCGTATGGATACCCAGATCATCCAGGTGACAGTCAATGTACTAGTGGCAGGCTGATGGGCCTGCTCCTCCTGTAAAATTTTCAGAGTCGGTGCAGATCCCTCCTCTTAAGTCATGGTGGATGCAATATGGTGGACGAGATTTGCAGTGAAATCTCATTTTTTTGTACAGATGCCATTTAAAATGCTGCAGGCCAGGGCTTTGCTACAATACTCACATGTTTAAACTCAAAGGAAAATTTCAGCTATAATCTAAAAATGTACCCAAAAAAGATAAAATGCGAAATCAAATAGCGATGCAGTTTACTCAAATCCTATTCCAAATCTTGTCCGCTATTTTGAAAAGACTGTGATAAGTGCAATATGCACATAGATACATCGACAGTGTCGGAAGATAAGGGCCCACGGCCCACCCAGTCTGTACATTTGAGCTTGTAAGTTTACTTTATGTTTTCCTAGAAGTCTGTTGCCCCTTAACCCAACTTTTTAAATCAACTAGTTGGCCAGCCCAGTGGCACTGAGGGCTGAGGCACTGGATGCCTTACCTCACACCACACCAGCGACCCGTATTCGGGAACAAGCACGGGCTGTTGGGGGTCGGCAGGGCTGAGAAGGATCGAGCATCCTCTGGACTGCTCTCCTTCTCTGGGGAGGGGGGACACCAGCAATCAGTTCACTACTGGTGCCTAGCGGAGGCTGGGGCTGGTGCACCTAGGCTATAGTTGGGGAAGACAAGGCAGACACTTGGTGGAACGCATACGGGAGCATGTGCATTCACTCCTTGTGGCATCACTGCACATTCTCGCCTTAGGGGGAAAAAGAACACCAGAGGAAAAAGGGTCCTGACATGCCCCATGGCGGCCGATCCCCGCAGGCGCCACCCCCGTGATTAGCAGCAACACCCCTCCAGCACCGAATCCATGAGAGAGGTGGGTTGAGGGATCCGTGCCACCCCGCCATGGGGGGCCAAGCCATGGGGCAGCTGGAGGAAGAGCTGCGGGTGGGGGACAGGGCTGGGGGATCTGTCAAGAGGTACTGCTGTCAGGGACCAGGAGGATAAACAAACTAACTAAAATAAATAAATAAATAAATAAACTAATTAAAAAAATAGATACGAACATAAAAGACAACACAGGAGATGCAAGACTGAAAGGGACATCATGTTTATCATGTCCGTCTACTGCTACCCAGGCAGTGTAGCATTGAATATAATATGTAAGACCTGTAGCCATTATAAAATGGAAAATGCTACCAGTACATTTTATGGACATCAGCACAACAGGGAGGAAACCTCCAGTGTGGGAATCTTCTGAGAACCTGAGGTCCAAATATTCCATTACTCCCAGGTATACCGATTCTGCTGTGAGGCACACTGTAATCTTCTTTCCTCAGACGAGTTTAAATGCTAAATCCAGCAATATTGTTCTCCATGAGAAATTGATCCAACTGGGGTTTAAAAGCTGCAGCACTCTCCTCATACACTATTTTGCCTAGGAGGAGCTTGTTTAATAAGGTTATCACTCTCTGGGGTGAAAAGAATCTTTCCTTACATTACCCCTAATTCAATCCCTAATTCAATGTCCTCTAGTTCTAATACCTCGAATAAGTTCAAAATAATTCCCCATGTCCATTTGTTTTAATCTTTTTAAAATTTAAAAAGAACTAAAATCAGTTCTAGCAACAGCCAGAGTTTGGCCAGTATAAGTAGCTTTGGGTGGTTTGGGGAGGGTCTTGTATCCAGAACTTCTGCATACGACATTTAGTTGCTCCAGAAATCTTAAAAAATATTTTGGAACAAAAGTCCTTGCCAAAAATTTGTAGAAAAAGGGCAAGATTAACAATATTTCTGGTGGTATCCCTATAGGGTCCAGGCTGCCATTTTTTCTTTAGAAAAAGTAGCATTTTAACTTTGCTAAGCAGCCAAATGACGTGTTTATTTTATTTATTTAGTTTTTGTTAACCAGGTGGGTTCTTTAGACACAGAAGTGACTATTTTCAAACACGACCCAGGACGACAAGTGCAAATAATTTTTTTAATATCTGTCATATGGTCTTCTGAGCCCACGAGAATTAGTCTTTTTTGTTATGTTTTGAAACAAGCAAGGTAGGTAGGATCAGTAGCCCCTTCCAAAGTCTTCTAAGAAATGCATTGGGCTACCCCTAAATATTCTTGTGACTTTACTAGCAATATATCCAGCAGAATTACCTTTCTTTCATTCAGATTGTTCTTTTCTATTAGGACTGGCGAGGACAGTACCTGTTTTGACCTGAAACACTGATATTCAAAACTAGGGTGGCCTCTTTGTTACGTAGTACACAGTTCAGTATTTCCAACAGTCTCACATACAGCAAAGACAAGCTCAGATGTATACCCAAATAACAACAGAGTATGCAGGTTCAGACACCAGAGATGCAACCACCCTGATGTTCAGCCTCACAGACCACAACCCCCCCACAAAAAAAAAATGAGAAAGATGTTTAAAAATGTTTAATAGCTTTTTTTGTTTGTTTTTTTATAAATGCTTTACCAGTAAATTAAAGACAAACATAAAGGAACACAAAATCTACAATTCAGTAATGAAAACAAACAAGAAAGCCATTATCTTTATTTATGGAGTAACATATTGGTTTGTTTAAAACTTGTTTAAGGCCAACAGTAAATCTATGATACAACTGCTGGTAAAACACTGCTCATATAGGCTAGCTAAGATTAATTTCTATTTTACTAATCAAGCAGCTACATAGAAACATAGAATACGCCGGCAGATAAGGACCGCTTGGCCCACCTAGTCTGCCCATTTTCCGTGTTTCATATACTGCAGACCCTAAACAATCTGTGGTTTATCCTCTCTTTCCTATTGCTAGAGTTCCTTTATGTCTGTCCCATGCATTTTTGAATTCCCCTATTGTTTTTGCCCTTACATCCTCTTCTGGAAGGCTGTTCCATGGATCCACCACCCTTTCTATGGAAAAACACTTTCTCACATTACCCCTAAGTCTACCCCCCCTCTATTTTCATATCATGGCTCCTTGTTCTTGAACATCTTTTTTTTTTTTTTTTATAATGATGCTACCCTCTTGTACCTTATTTACACCCTTGAGATGTTTGAATGACTCTGCCATATTCCCCCCTCTCTCCTGTCCTCCAGGGAATACATACTGAGATCCTTCAGTCACCCCTCATATGACATTTGGTGAAGACCTGCACCATTTTTGTTGCCCTTCTCTGAACCACTTCTACTCTGTCTATGTCCTTCCAGAGATACAGCTTCCAGAACTGGACACAGTACTATAGATGAGGTCTCACCAATGTTCTATAAGGTGGCATCACCACCACCTCCTCCTTCCTTTTGCTGGAGTTACCTCTCCCTATGCACCCCAGAATTCCACTGGCTCTCCTCACAACCTTCTCACATTGTTTGGTAACCTTCAGATCATCAGATATGATTAGTACCAGGTCCCTCTCCTGCTTGGTAGTCATCAATACCTCCCCCCCATCATGTACTCCTCCCCTGCATTTCTGTTCCCCAACTACATAATCTTGCACTTCTTTGCATTGAATCTTAACTGCCACACCCTTGACCACTCCTCAAGCTTGCTTAGGTCTCTTCTCATTTTCTCTAACTCTTCTGGAGTGTCAACCCGCTTGCAGATCTATGTGTCATCTGCAAACAGATGCACTTTCCCTTCTGGCCCCTCTGCAATGTCGCTTATGAAGATATTAAGGAGTGCTCCAAGCACTAATCCCTGAGGGACCCCGTTGGTCACCTCCCCTTTGGATTAAACTCCATTCACCACCCCCTTCTGTGATGTATCACTCAGCCAATTTTTGACCCAGTTTACCACCCTGGAACCCACTCCTAGGCTGCCCAGCTTGTTTACTAGCCTCCTATGTGGGATGGTGTTAAAGGCCTTGCTGAAATCCAAGTAGGCCACATCCACTGTCTCTCTCCGATCCACCTCCCGAGTCACCCAGTCAAAGAAATCTATTAGATTTGTTTGACAAGATCTTCCTACTGTGAATCCATGATGCCTCGGATCCTGTGTACAGCTGTACAGTATAATTTTAAATACACTTTTCTTCCAAGTACAGGACAGAGGCCACAACAGGGAGCAACCTCCTTATCTCCTGATGTTTCATATACAGTAGGTTGACTCTGAAATTCTGTGAGATAAAGGGGCTGTTCCCCACTACAGGCTTTATTTTGCATTGGGAAAGATAATGGGAACATGAGAATAAGCATGGACTGAAAGAACAAAATCCCCTCACTTTTAAAAAGAAACCTGATTTGTTTATGTTTTCTCATCATTTATTTGAGGATATCCAGGCATGAAAACTAGGAGAGAAAACAAATTCTCAGAAGCCTGTAAAGGAACTGATGAATAAAGTAATCAAAAAGACTGGACTTTCCATGAAAAGCACTGAAGAAAAGGTTATGCAAAAAACATTTTTGCAGTTCAGCCCACTGTTTAAGAAACACAAAATTATTCATACTCCTCAGTGCAAAACATCACGTGTAATACATACAAATCGCCATGAAGGAATTTTGGCTAGCTAGGCTTCAAGCTGGACTATAAGGTGACAAAAGGCCTCTCAAATAATTTGCAGAAGATAAAAACAGCAAACCAGAGGCTTGCTCATCTTTGTTAGGACTCATCAGTGTGACATAGTAATTTGGCAGGATTTTCAAAGTGGATTCATCACTGACCCACTTGTTCTATTTTCAGAGAGAACTTATGTGTGCATCGGTAGACTAACAATTAAAAGTGGATTCATCACTGACCCACTTGCCCTACTGTATTTTAGGTGTGGACTTAAGTCTTCACAGGTAGAACAACAATTAGCTGATCTACAGTATGTGCATCTGGTGGGCATGTGATTACTGGCCAAGCATTTTACCACATGTTTCAATACGGTATGCCTTACTTACCTCGACCACAATACAGCAACCCCAGTAGAATGACAGCAGCAGGGTGAAACCGACCAGAACAACAGGGCAGGAGCAGTGACTGGTCCAATGGGGTGAGGACCCCCAGGGTGACAATGAGGAGACTGACAGGGATGATGCAGGATATGGAAGAGCGGCACCACAAGGGGCGTTGAACCCAGTGTAGGATCCATGTAGGATGACTGCCTGCACAGCACCTGATAGTACAGCGGTGTGCCTAGGTAATGCCACATAGGTGCGCATGCCAGAAGCCGACATGTAGACAGGTGCAATGGGTCAGCATCCAGTTGCAGCCAGGGGTGGGTGCACACAGTGACAGGGCATAAAAGGCAGACAGAGAAGGGAGGGGGGTCCTGAACAAGTGCAAAATGCTGCTCTAGTTTGTGAAGAGTGCACACGGGAAGGATCTGTTAGCCTTCTGCAGCTACCTGTACCAGCGTGAGCGGACTTGCAGGAACAACACATACTGGAAGTGCATTGAGTACCACTCAGGGCAGTGTTGCAGCCGCGCCTGAACAGTGGACGGTGTGGATGAGGTCAACCTGATTGGTTGGCACAATCATGTGCCCAACAGTGCAGAAAACTCAGTACGGTAGGTGCGGGCAGCAGTGAAGTGTCGGGCCATGGAGACGACCAAGACCACACAGCAGGTGGTCGTAGCATGCTGTAGCAGCCTAACAGATGCCTCCCCCCAGTTGGTATGCTGAAGAGAACCATACAGTAGGTCAGGCGGTGTGTGCGGCAGGCCCCAGTGGACCCAGCAACACTAGGGACACTGGTCATCCAGGAGGAGTACCGTTGCACGGCAGCAGGGGAGCCATTTCTGCTGCATGACTCCGGGGGCAGCACTGCACAGTTCCTCCTATTCTCGACCCAATGAAACCTTGAGTACCTGTCCCAGTGCGGGGCATGGTACGCCTATGGCACCTTCCACATCAGTCCACTACTGTTCCATCAGCTATACAGCCTCCATGGTGTGGAATCAAATGCCATGTAGCCCGTCGTCTATGCACTCATGTCGAGCAGGACCATGGGCTGCTACACAGCCATGCTGAGGAAGCTGCTTGAGCTGTGCCCCGACCTGTCACTGATGACAATCATGATCGACTTCAAGCAGCCCACCTAAAAGGTGCACTGCACAGTGTTCCCCCAGGTATGACTCTGTGGTTGCTACTTCCATTTCACCCAGTGCCTATGGTGGAAGCTACAACAGAATGGGGATCTGGCACAGCTGTATGTACAGAACAATGAGTTCGCCCTACACATCCGCATGCTTGCTGCTTTTGCCTTCATGCCCCATGCTGATGTCACCAGTGCCTACGAGGAGCTGCTGGCATGGGACTAATTGAGCCAAACGAGGAGGATCTAGCACTGTACCTCGAATACTTTGAGGAAACCTTGCTGGGGTGCCCAGTCCATAGAGGTGTACGGCACAGACCGATCTACCCCGTAGACTTCTGGAATGTCTACAGCACTGTCCGGGAGGGCTGCCCAGGACCACCAGTGCACTGCAAGGGTGGCACAGGGACTTTAAGTCCCTCATGGGGCTGCACATCTCATGATCTGGTGCTTTATTGAGGTGCTTCGTGGGCAGCAGGGACTGACAGAGCTCAGGATGCAGCAGCAGGTGCAGGGTGCTGATGTGGACACCTCATGGTGGATAGCCCGGAATGCCAGGAACAGGATCCAGAACATCGTAGAGCAGTATAAGACCCAACCCCTGAGGGAGTATCTGATGGGCATTGCCCTGAACATCCACCTCCAGGTGTGAGGCCAGTTATGGTGGAGAGTCAGACATGGACTGTGGGCATCGCGCACTGTCATGGTGGTGGGGTGGTTGGGTTGTGGGCACCTGTCATTGAGCTATGTAAATAAGGCACTTGCATTGCACATCCACCTCTCTGTGTCTCCTGTAGCTCTTTTGTGTCTGGCCATACTGTGGCCTGTATTGGGGGGTGACAGTGCAGGGGGCGGTGTGTGCCCCATGTGGCATTGTGGACGTCATGTCCTGGGGGGATTGTATTTGTGGTGTGCAGGTGCCCTCTGCGGCCCCAGTGGTGTGGGACCATTCTCCAGTGTGGCCCTCTGGGTGTGTGGTGGGTCCCTGCACATGCTGTCAGGGGTGCTCCCATCGCATGCTGGGGGGGGTGGGTCTTGTGCCACCAGGGTGGGTGCCGCTGCTCTGGGTCTGGGTGGAGGTCACTGCCCCACTCTGCTATGTGTGCTGGCCGATGTGGTGGGGTGTTGCTCTGGGTGTGCATTGTCATCCCTGGTGCTCGGTCCCATTCGCTGTTGTGGCTGTTGGCGTGTTCATTCATACTGCATCCTCGTGGTGCTGCTGCTGGTGCCGCAGTCCAAGTGTCACTGTATCGGACCTTGCTGTTGTGGCTGGTGTGCCAGCATCATGGATCCTGTCAATACATGACACAAAGGGCTGCAAAGCCTGATTTGCATCATTTATTGACACAAGGTGCCACAGAGTGTTCTTCACTGCTGTAAATGGCCTACAGCCTTTAAAAATAGCTTATGGTGGAGTGGACACAATCTCATTGATATAAACATGGGAAAATGTTGCTCCTATGTCAGCTTCAGGAACTTTGAAAATTCACCCCATCGTCTCTAAGAACTATTTATTTATTTATTTTTATTTATTTCACTTTGGTAGCCAAGAAAGTGCACTGGCACCAAATGCCTTTTTCGGTCATGACCCGGGTGCAATTGCACAGACATTTGAGGATATACATACAAATGTCTGGGTGCTTGTTGCAGAAAAAGAAACATACACACATTGATTCAAAATTACATACTTGATTACATGCTTGTGGCACATAGAAAGCGCAGCTGATTAGTGCAGATACTACATTGAGTGCAGATGCATAAGGGTATGAACAAGGGGTAATTAATTACAAAAAGCAATCACAGACACTGAGTGACAGATAAAATTCATTCAGATTGCTTGAGAAAGCAGAGACAGCTGGTGATTCTCTAACATGGGTAGGGATTGTATTCCATAGTGAGGAGATGCGGTAACTGAAGGAGCATTGTCCAGTGTTTGTTTGAGAAAAGGGAACTTTTACATTTTTTTTTTAGGTGGATCGAGAGGAAGGCAAGTTGACAAACTTGAGTTGTTCAGTTAAATAGATGGGGGAGTTTTTAACCATAGTTCTTTTAATAAATCTGGTGAGTGTTAGGTTGGATTTGAGCTCTGGTGAGAGCCTGTTTAAAGTGTTCACAGAAAGGCAGTGATGTATCTTGCTAACGCTACCCGTTGCAAATCTGGCTATCTTGTGAAAGACAGTGTGCTTCTTCTGTAGAATAGTTTTGTTAACGGCATCAGTGACCAAGCAGCCATAGTTCAGTATAGGGAGCAGATTTGCCTGTGCTATTCTATGCCTGGATTCAGGTGTTAGGTACTTGCGGATTCTGTACAGAGATCCAAGCCTTTGGAGAAGCAGGTTGGTAGTGTTTTGAATGTGGGTATTGAAGGTAAGGGTAGAGTCTAAGTGTGCTCCTAGATATTTAAAGCAGTTGACTTTTTCCAGGCAGTTCCCATTATCTGCATTGATGCAGAACTTGGGAGCTGCATTTTTCAGATAGTAGTTAGAACCAAACAACACTGATTGGGTTTTCGGTAGGTTCAGGACCATTTTTTTCTAGAAAGAACCATTCCTGCAGGTTTGTGAAGCTGTTTCCCAGTACATGATTGATTTCATTGATGTCTTTGCTATGCGTGTATAGAACTACATCGTCTGCATAGAAAAGAGTATGTATGGGTTTGCAGATTGTTGGTAAATTGTTGATGAAGACTGAAAACAGAAGAGGCCCTAATATGGAGCCTTGAGGGACCCCATTGTGAATTACAATGGTACTTGAGACTGTGTTACCGATTTTCGCCCTATGTTTTCTATGGTTTAGATAGTCACAGAACCAAGCCAGAGCATGGGATCTGAAGCCAAGTTCTAGTAATTTGCTAGTTAATATGTCATGGTCGACCAAATCAAAAGCCTTGGTCAGACCCATGAGCACAGTTCCCATCAACAATCCCTTATCTGTTGCACGACAGATTGTGTCTGTGAATTTGACCCAGGCTGTGTCAGTGCAGTGACACCTCCTGAACCCATGTTGTTCTTTGCAGATTAGATTGTGCTGTTCAAGATATTCAGTCAGTTGTGTGTGCACTATTTTCTCTTGCAGTTTGGTTAGAGCTGACAAAATAGCAATAGAGCGGTAGTTTTCCAGTAGCGTTGTCTTCCCTTTCTTGTGTAGCAGGAGAACTATAGCTGTTTTACAGAGGCTGGGTACGGTATGGGTCATGAAAGATAGATTGAAGATTTTGGCTATGGGTGGGGCTATCTGAGGGGCAGAAAGTTTGAGAAACTTTGTGAGCAAACCATCTGATCTAGCGATTTGTCTATTTTTCGGAAGGCAATTAATTTAACAACTTCTGAACATGTGCCCCTTTTGAGATGGAACTTGGGCTGATTCAGGTTCTCCACTTCCTTAGCAGATTTAGTTTCAAGGTGTCCAGGGTGTCTGTATTTATTCAGATCGCAGAAGAAATCATTGAAGAGGTGCACTATTTTCAGAAGTTCAGCACAGATGTCTCCATCCAGGTTAATTGAAATAGATGAGGATTGTTTTGGTGTTCAGCAAAGGGTTTATAGTCTGTCAAAATTCAGTTTGCTGAGTTTTTTAAATACTGACTTTTTGTCTGGTGTATTGCCTGATTGCATCTGTTTCTTAGTTGTCTGTATGTGTTCCAATCTGATACAAGTTTGATTTGCTTGTATTTGTTCCAGGAGAGTCATTTCTTTTTTCAATGAAAGTGAAAATAGCATGTGTGAGTCAGTCAGATTTTTTGTGCTTTACCCTGCATGAGCGCAGGGGGACGTGTTTATCCAGTACTGTTGTAAATTTTGTGACGAAGAAGTCCAAGACGGAATTTGTGTCTTGTGATGTGTCTAGGTATGTCCAGTCAATTAGTGACAAGACAAACAGAAAATATGCCTTGTTGAAGTTGGTGCAGTTCCTGTAGGTAATTAGCCTAGGTGGAGAGGTTTTAGGTGCACTGTCGTGCCAGAGGCAATATGTGGCTAAGTGATCACTGACTGGGTCACTTAAGGTTCCCAAAAGTAAAATTCTTGCTACCTTTTTTAGCAAAGTCCAGTCAAGCAAGGAATGGTTGCCTGACTGAGGGTTCAGCCTAGTTGGTGTTATAATGATTTGGTTAAGTTGGCAGGTATTGAGTATGCCTTTGTATTGTGGTTCATTGGGCAGCCAGTTTAAGTTGAAGTCTCCTAGTGTGATCAGTTCAGTGCGTGAGTTATCACTGAGCATTTGCATGAAATCTAGTAGGCCTTCAAGACCTGCCTTGGGTAGGTTGTACACACTGCAAATCATTAAGTTTTTTGGACCCAATTTAACTTTAATGGTCACCCACTCACAAGCAGTGTTGGATGTGTAGGGGCTATCACATACTTCTGCAGAGAGGTTGGAGTCCATGTAGATCAAAATCCCCCCCTCTTTTGTTACACCTATTGTGGCAGAATATATTGCAATTAGGAAGTGCAAGTTCAGAGTCCTTGACCCTAGAGGTGAACCAGCTCTCTGATAATGCCAGGATGTGTCGCTTGTGGGATGAAGCAAAAGTTTCTAGTTCAGGAAGTTTGGAGCCAATGCTTCTAACAGTAAGGTGCATAAGTCGCAGACCTTTGTTACCAGCCCAATTCCAATAAGGCATTTTTGGGGGAGGGGTGGCAGGGTTAGTGTCTATATCACCAGGTTGTAAAATAATGATATTGGATAGTGAGAGGCAGAGGAGAACATATCTGAGTAAGCTTAGTGTAACTGGTGTCCTGGAACAATAGCACAGGGCACAGATAAGTTACTTGCAGAGGAGCCCAGCAATAGGATAGTTTTGTTGTGGGGATGAGATATAGTAGGTGGCACTACTCTCATGACTATTCTCTGGGTGAGCAATTATTCTACAGAACAAGGCACTGAGTAACAGGAATAGACCACATGTCAGTAGGACAGAGCAGATTCCTTTGTAGGCCATGGTACTGTGTCAATATACAGCAATGGGGAAGAGTAACAATACCTAGGAATTACTGATCAGCTGCTGTAGTAATGAGAAGACTTTGAAATGTAACAGCACTAGACTTTGAGGTTGACAGTAGATACCACACTGATACCACACATTAAAATGCAAAGGTCTGTAGATTCTATCCGATAACACACAACATAGACTAGACCCCATTAAACAAGGCAGTAGGTACAGTAATTATAAAGTTGAACAGAGAACTATAGATTCTATCTGATGATATGACAAATGACAAAGCAAGCAAAGGATCCATGTACTAGTTCTTGTTACCTTGGTTGAGGTTTTACAACACTGTTATCAGCGGGGGAAGGGCAGCATGTCTAAGCTGGCTGCCTCCACTTTAAAGAAGGAAAAAGGTCAGCCACTCAGATGATGACAACGTTTTGGGTCATGGTGAACCCTAATCAAAGTTAGGTTAATATATCTTCCCAATTTATTTATTTAAGATAATCCATCCCAGTCACAAGATTTTACTTGCAGTGTGGGATTTTAAGAACATGAGAACTTCGGAAATATGAAAAGACCAGTCAGTTAAAACAGGCCTGCCTTTTTCAAGATTGATCTCAGTTCTACCTATGTGTTTTCTCACCAGATCACTCTGTCCCCATTTTCTCTACAAGGAAATCAATATATTTCTGCAACACCTTTATACATATTACTTCACATGTCAGCTGCTTTGGTAGTTAGAAATGTAGAAATGCAGAAGAATAGACATTGAGGGAACCACTATGGTTCTTAAAAGAGGTGGCAGCAAACGTCAGAGAGAAAAAGACAGCATTCAAGAAGTATAAGAAATCACAGAAGGAACACAACAGGGCACTGTATCAGTTAAAGCAGAAAAAAGTGGGGAAGGCAATCAGAATAGCAAAGGCCCAAACTGAGGAAAAGATAGCCAACTCAGTTAGGAAAGGGGATAAAATCTTTTATAGGAACATTAGGGAGCAAAGAAAGGTCAAGTGAGGGATAGTGAAACTTAATAAAGGGGAGGGGAGGTGGGCAGAGGAAGACTGTGAAAAGGCAGAAATACTGAATGAATACTTTTGCTCAGTATTTACAAAAGAAGAAGAGGAGGAGTTACCAAAACCAAACAATGGAAGCAGTCGGGGCAGGGGGGTCAACATCAGTCTATTTACAGAAGAAAGGGTCCTGAAAGAACTCCTAAAACTCAAGGTGGACAAAGCAATGTGGCCTGATGGGATTCACCCCAGAATCCTAAAAGAACTAAGGGGACACCACCGACCACCCCTTTTTTTGAGTGCAATAAGCTTTATTTTTTATCTTTTTTTCTTATGACTAATTATAACAATCATTGACAAAGAAGTGGGTAGCAATAGGACACTCAGGAGGAGTACCCCAGATACAATGTAAGTATCAATCAAGAAGTACAATAATGGAATAATATACAGATCCGAGGTAAACCTCCTCCCTCCCTCCCTCCTTCCTCCGCACCACCCTCTTTAACCCCCTAAAACCTCCCTCACCAACCCCTAATCAAGTGTGTGGATCTTTAATCAGCTAAATATACCCATGCAGAACTTATTATGAGTTGATCCATTATAGTTTCCAGGCAGTAAGCAGGGCATCTAGTGGACTCCACCTAAGATGATAAATATGCGACTGATTATTCATAACTAGGATGTGCTTCTCTAATTGGAGGGTGAATAACAATTCTTTACACCATTTTATCACTGACAAATCTGCATTATATTTCCAGTGTCTCATGATAATTAAGTTGGCTGTGGCAGAAATCCGAGCCAAGTGTGCTTTTCTAAATTTGGGAGTACCCTTTGGAAAGATGTATAATAAATAGATCTCTGGAGTGAAAAAGGAGTCAAGACCCAAAAAAGGGTCTCGTCTTTGTCTAATGGATTGCCAAAAGGTCTGGACCACTGAACAGGCCCATAGCATATGATATAAAGTTCCGGTTGAGTTGACACATCGAGCACAATCAGGGGAAGACAGATGACCAAATCTGAAAAGTTTAAGTGGCTTAAAATATAAATTGTGCATAATATTAAAATGTATCAAATGGAATCTGTCTTGTTTTACAAATGTATATAGTGATTGACATAATTCCTTCCAGAGTTCAGGTTCAGTATTAAGAGAGAGAGCACTTGAGACCAATAGTAACAAACCCCCTGAGGTAGGGCAGGATCCACTGCTTGGATTTCTTTATAAATTGCAGACACTGCATGGGGTTCCCTAGCCATCTGCAGGAGTCTGCTAAAAATATCAACCACCCTTTTTAACAAATCATGTGTTGATGGGGTGGTACCTGAGGACTGGAGGAGGGCAGATGTGATTCCCCTTCACAAAAGTGGGAGCAAGGCAGAAGCAGAAAACTACAGACCTGTTAGCTTGACCTCAGTAGTAGGGAAAGAGATGGAATCACTTCTGAAAGAAAGAACTGTTGAGTACCTAGAGGCCAGCAGGGCACAGGGGCCAAGACAGCATGGATTCACAGCAGGAAGGTCATGTCAGATGAATCTAATCAATTTCTTTGACTGGGTGACCAAAGTAATATACCAGGAAGGGGCTATGGTTATGGCCTACCTAGACTTTAGCAAGGCATTTAACACAGTCCTGCACAAAAGATTAATAATCAAGTTAGCCAGCCTGGCAGTGGGTCCCAGGGTGGTAGCATGGGTAACAAATTGGCTGCACAACAGGACACAGAGGGTAATGGTAAATGGAACACACTACAAAGAAAGGGGTGCTACTAGTGGGGTACTTCAGGGTTCAGTACTAGGTCCAATCCTCTTTAATGTCTTTATAGGAGACATTGCAGAGGGTCTGGAAGGAAAGTATGCCTCTTTGCAGATGACACAAAGAACTGCAACATAGTTGACACACAAGGGGGGGTGGAAAGGATGAAAAGGGACTTGGCAAGATTGGAGGAATGGTCAGACATATGGCAACTTAGATTCAATGCAAAGAAGTGCAAAGTAATGCTCCTGGAAAACAAAAACCCAGGTGAAGGGTACACAATGGGGGGAGCACTAACAACAACAAAAATGGAAAAAGACCTGGGGTAATCATATCAGATGACCTTATGGTAGGCAAGCAGTGTGAGAAGGCAGTAAGGAGAGCTGGGGGGATACTGGGATGCATAGGGAGAGGCATCACAAGTAGAAAATGGGAAGTGGTTATCCCTCTGTACAGACACTTGGTGAGACCCCATCTGTGCAAGGACATAGACAGAATGGAGGCGGTCCAGAGGAGGGCAACTAAAATAATGCATCAGAAACTGTATGAAGAGCAACTAAGAGAGCTTAATATGTATACCCTTAAGGAAAGGAGGGATGGGGGGGCATGATAGAAACTTTCAAGTACCTCAAGGGAATCAACAAAGTCCAGGAAGGTAGCATCTTTCAGAAAAAGAGATGTGCAAGAACAAGGGGGCACAATTCAAAGATAAAGAGGGGACAGCTCAGGGGAAATGTGAGGAAATATTTTTTCATGGAGAGAGTGGTGGACACATGGAACTGCCTTCCTGAGGAGGTTGTAGGGTCAAAAACAGTGGGGGAGTTCAAGAATGCATGGGACAGACATAAAGCAATTCCGGTGTGGGGTAGGAGGAAGTAGGCTATTAAACTTGAATCTTCAGCTTAACCAATAGGTAGAAAAATGGGCAGACTGGGTGGGCCAAGCAGTACTTATTTGCTGTCAAAGTCTATGTTTCTATGTTTCTAGCTACTCTAGTTTATTCTATGTCATTACTACAGTATATTATCAATTTTATGGAACATTTCTGCCAGTTTTTTGTTTTACTTCTAGTTTTTAAATTTTTAGATTATGTCTTAAATTTTTTGTACAGTTTACCATGAGAAACTATTTGTATTGTGTGGATCAACATTATCTGTCCCCTCTTTATTTAGAAAGCTTCTGTTTGGTCACCAGTTAAAATAAGTTTAAGTTCCTTAACCATTTCTCATAACTGCAGTTACTGAGGAAGGGTACAATATCATCTTAGCTTTCTTACACCCTTTTTTATGACAAAGACATTGTTCACTTGGTATTGTACTGTATGTCACATACTATACCATCCTTCCTATAGTATAGTGACATTAAGAAAGGCTCACTGGAACAGCTAGTGTTGATTGAGGCACTAGAAGTATTTCAGCTTTGTTGGGCTCCGTGGCTGTCCAGTATAGTAGATGTCTCTCTTGTGTGCATTTGCCTGAATTTAAAGAGCTAACAGCACCTAAAATAGAAGGCAGGAAATGTTACTCATTTTTAAAAGTTAGTTGGTTATTACTTTTATTTCTGAAGTATTTTTCCTTTTCCATTTGATTATTAGAAGTTTTTCTACCTGCTAGTATTAGGTGTGGTATAAAAAGCAGTACTTTACCTGGAAACTAGCATATCAAGTTATATTCCTCTGTATACCTCATCAGCTTTGTGATCTTACTTATTGAGACATCATACGTGGTCAATGTTGCAGCAGGTGAGCATAAAATGGGAATGGGAGAGACAACGCTACAGCTGGGTCCTTTTGTGGTGCTGCTGCCTGTAGTTAGAACACAGGTTTGGAAAAGGCAGGAAGGCAGCACACACTAGCCCAATATTTTCAGAATCATTTATTTCAGATATCAAACATTTGCATTACAAATAATTGCTGGCACAAAAGGTTCAAAGGTGCAAAAAGCAGGTGGTCAACTCTTTTTCATCTGTTGTGATGTCATAAACAAAGAGATTGTAGGGCTGATGATGCATGAGGAGGGAAAAAAATAGCTATGTCAGCCTCCAGGTAGATTACTGCTTCAAACCTCTCAGCTAGTGTGGTTCTGGTACCTGTGAAAATAAAATACATTGGGAGAGGCCTCTTCCAACAACAGATACAGTACAGGACAGATTTGTTGGAAATAAAGTCCACTCATCAAAGAATATTGTTTGTACTATAAATAGATAGATAGATAGATAGATAGATAGATAGATAGATAGATAGATAGATAGATAGATAGATAGATAATTGAGGTCCAGTAGCACCCCTATAGTTAGGGTTCAGTAGGGCATTCAATATTAAACAGCTAACTTTTCACTTTAATACCTTGGGCAGCATTTGATGAAATTAGCTGAAATCTTGCATGTGCTTTCTAGAGGCAAGGTCGAAATCTTTGGAAAGTTTTGTGACAGCAGCTTGTGCAGTTTCTAAGATCTGCATATGTCATTTTGCTATAGATGTCTAATTTTTTTTCCTATACTTAACATGGGACTTGGCTCTGGTCTCATGTGTAGCCTATACAGAATGGAATGTTTTCCCAAAACATTCAGGGTAGAGGTATGCTGTGCCAAGGTAGTGCCTTTGGAATGTTTTGTGAAAAAATATTAAAGTGTTCCAGAGTTATAGGGATTTAAAGATTTTATTTTCTGTTCTATTCATGCTCAGTAGGCTTTTGGGGATAACATTTTGACACAATACCAAAAATTATGTGTCACAAGACCATTTTTCATTTCTCACCTCTTGCTGCACACAGCACCATTTTTTTTTTTTTTGTGGTGTGAGACCAGCAATCTTTTTTTCCCCCTCAAAATAAAAAAATATGGAAAATACATAAACTGGTATAATTTTAAAATACAAACACCTGAACCTAGCTAAGTGGGATCTGTTTCGGTAGGTTTTGATGTTTGGCTTTTTTTAAATAATAGCCAGAAATACCTTTTCTGGGCACCCCAAAATCCAAGGTGCCCAGCTTAGCAAGAGGAGTCATTCACCCATGTTCTCTGTATGAGAACAGTGGCATTTTCTTGAGTTCTGCAGCTACAGCTGGAGACCTGCTATGAGAGCAGTGAGACACTGATCCCCTGTTCTGTCTGCCTGTTTTTGTCTCTCTTCTCTGTCTATCTGTCTATCTCTCTCTCTTATTTCTTTATTTATTATGTGGACTGGGGTACCACCCCTGGTACCTCTTCTTCTCCCCCTCTCCTCCAGGTCATCCTCTCACTATTCCCAATGTTTATATTTTTTATAATATAAAAGTGGACCAGGGTATCTACCCCTGGTACTGGTTCTCATGACCCCCCACTCCCATGCAGCTTATTCCCCTTCTCATTAAATAAATGGCGGCACTGGGGTGCCCACCCCTGTGCCACTGAACAGTACAAACAGTAGTCCAACACTGAGGTGCTGAATCCCCATTGTCAGAATGTCGGTATCCCCTGAAAAAAAGAAAACCATACCTTGTTCTTCTTTTTTTTGCTTGCAAAAAAAAAAAGAAAATGATCCCTTGCTGATCTGACCCCCCACCCCGACCTCCCACTCAGCATCCCCTACCCCAGACTCCCCACACACCCTGACTCCCCTGAACACGTCCATGCCAAAAATCCAGTCTCCAAAGACATGTCTTGCTGCTGGAACTGGTGACTGCAATATGAAAAATTAAGGTAAGTGAAGTTCAGTGTATTTCAATGGAGTTTGAACTTTGATTAATAATGTCATTTTTACATATTTTGACCCCAAATTTTCAACATGGCCTTTTCTGGTACCCACCTCATGACCAGGGATGGTGGAATTATGCAAATCTGGCCTAAAAGGCAATTTTGTAATTATTTAGCAAAATCACCTTTTGAGCAGGATTTCAAAAGTTTCACTGCTTTTGTTCATGAGGTGGTATCATAAAAAGGCAATGTTGAATATTTGGGGTCCCAATATGTAAATATTGCAAAGTTATGAGCATATAGTGAAATCTTTCTATGATCACTAGCAACTTTGGTAATTTTAAATATTCTGACCCCAAATTTTCAATATAAACATTTTTGCTGACTACCTCATGAACATGACGGGTGTAATTTTTCAGGTCCTGGGCAAAATGTGTTTCCAAACCCATATGCCAATCACACAGTGAAATCTGCACTGTGAACAATAGTACAGCGACAACAGCAACAGGTCACTGTACTGTTACCGTGGGACCCGCACTGTTGTCTGGGGGTCTTGCACTCCCTCTCTGAATCAACTCTGACTCAGAATTGATTAGATTAGTTACAGGGGTTGTGGGAGGCAGAGCCCCTCACATGGGAGGTTCAGGGGCAAAGCCCCCCGAAGAAAACAAAGTCTGTAGTGAACGGTTTTATGCTGACCACAATTGCTGTCGACATAAAGTCGTTGATGTAATGTTGGTTGACAATGAAGTTGTCGAACTGGCATTATAGAGTCTTTCAAACCTGTGGTGCAGAATGATGTTTCAGTGGGGAGGAAAGACATTTCAGCTGGGATTTGAAAATTGTCACCTTCTGGGTTCATGAAGTAGCATAATAAGAAGGGTATGCTGGAACTTCAATGTAGAAATATGGTAAAAACACCCAGGTTATGAGAGAATGTTGCACTACTTCAATGTTCACTCACAACTTCACTAATTTTCAATATTTTGAATCCAGACTTTCAAAATAGTACTTTTTCCACACCACCTCATAAATATAACAGGTGTCGTTTTTAAAACTGTGGACAAAACTTATTTTTACAGTTCTAGTGCAAAATGACATTTCAGCCAGTATTCTATAAATGCTACATGTCATGTTTATAATGGGAGTCATGAAATGACTACCTTGAAAATTCCGGGTCAAAATTATATACATATATATATATATATATATATACACACACACATATATATATATATATATATAGAGAGAGAGAGAGAGAGAGAGAAACTTGGGGTGTAGTGCCAGTCTTCACACCAGTGAGTATGCTTTGTGATCCCATGCCAGTGAGTTGAGTTCAGAGGTGAGCTCAGTGACCCAGCTGGATGCTGTGAGGTGGGGGGATGGTGCTGTTATGCAACTCCCCACCTCAGCTAAGGATTGAAACCTACAGGATTGTCTGCATGGTCTCAGGTACCATATAGTGAAGACAACTGTCTTCATGACATAAGGCACTGTGCTGCTGCATCTGTGGGTGGCAGAGGCTCAGTGCATTGACTAATGGAGTCTTTGCTCAGTGTCTGTATCTGAGGCCACATGGAAGCACAGAGAACAAAGGTACCCATGCTTCTACAGTCCACCAGACAGCCCCATGAATTTCTGACATATGTCACTGCACAGAAGTGCTGTAGGTGGACAGAGTCTTCCTGTGGCCCAGGAGCCAAAGAGCCCTGCACATCTGCATCTGTTTATGCAGGTCCCAAAAGGACCTGTGTGAATGAGGATACAATTCCACTATCTCAAAAAGGAAGGAGATTCTTCGCATAAAAACTTTGTTAATGCACCAGTTAGAGATAAGTTAATGCCACAAAAGTAGGGAAATGTGGTGTTAGGATTTCCTACACTAACTCCCCAACCCCAACTCCCATGCATCAGATGGAAAAAAACATTAAGATATCAGGTCTCTGGAGTCTTGGTGAACCACTAGTGAGGATTTCCTTGGGGTTGTCAATCCTAATGCCCACCCCATTCCCTGAGAAAACAATGTCACATATGATCTCCTTTATTCACACAGGGCCCATATGAAGAAAGGTATAACAGATAGTGTTGGCAGCATCCGGCGAGACATACTTCTCTACCTTTGAAGAGTGTGTCACTATGAGGCCCTGGCTTGGAGCTGTACCTTGTGCTTCAGACAGAGACACAAAGGGCTTGAGGAGGACTGAGCATTAGGGTTGACAACCAAACATAAGACCCCACCACTGGTTCACTGAGACTCTGGGGACCCCAAACCCTAATGTTTTTTTTTCTTTTGCTGCTTGTTGGGTGAGGGAGGGGAGCTATGGTAGGAAGCCCTAACACAACTTTTCCCTACTTTTGTGGCATTACCTTGAACCCTAACTGATGCATCAATGAAGTTTTTTTTGCAAAGAACATATATATAATACATATATCTATATTATGGTGGCATGGTAGTGCCTCTGTAGTTAAGGTTGAGCAGGGCTTTCTATGTTAAACCCCAGATTTTGCACATTAATAATGTCACAACTGTTCAAAGGATTTACGCCAAAGTTTGCATGTGTGGTCTCAAGGGGTAAATATCTCTTGAATTTCCAAGTTTCATTCTGGTCAGAGGTGCAGATTCTGAGCTGTGCATAGCAAAAAATGCAAAGAAATTGCTGTTTTTTTTGCTGGGATTTTTTTGTTTGCCATCACATATCACCCAGATGGTTGGTAATTTTGGTCTGAAATTTTCAGGGTGTAAAGGGATTGCCTCAGAAGGATTTCATTTGGTGGTTTGGTGAAAAAATATTACTCCATTCCAAACTCACTCAATTTTAAAATGTCGGATTCTGAGCATGCTCAGTCAGTCAGAAAAATAGCTGTAAAAAAATATTATTTATGCCACCTAGAGTCACCTTATAGCTCATGAATAATAATGAGCTTATTTGTATACCTTTTTTTTAAATTGAGGGAACTAGAAAAATAGGGTGAAATCGACAAGCTACCCTACTTGGGAAGCTTGGTCTGTTCAAAATTACTGTTTTAAAAAATTTATTTTCGCTTTCACCTGGTCACAATGCAAGAAAACCAGATCCTTATATGCCCTGTATTTTAAAAAAATGTCAGTGTAAGCTTAGCTCAGGAATAATCATGACCTTATTTGCATACCAGTTATTTAAAATTAAGGGGTTAGAAAAACTGGCTAGATTTTTCTGTACCTACTAAAGAAATAGGAGAATACTTCTCTCAGTAAAGAAATCATGTCAGCGATACACTATACACACAATGCCTCATTTTGAAAATAAACATCTGAAATCTTATATTGTTGTAACCACCACAAATAGGAGACTGTTCCTCCCAGATATTGTACCCACAATGCCTTATTATACACATCTAAATAGTAGGCATTATACCGCAGTCACCACTACTAAAACAGGAGACTACACCTCCCAGTAAGTGAAAGAGAAGCCAAGTAATATTGTAACCACAATGCCTTGTTATGCACATCGATATAGTAGGTGGTATACTGCAAACACAAATACTAAAATAGGAGACTGCCCCTCCCAATAAGGAACATAAAAGAAAAATTCATATTGCAACCACAATGCCTTGTAGTGCACATCTACATATTAGGTGCTAGACTGCAGTCACCACTACTAAAATAGGAGACTACACCTCTGAGTAAGAAAAATGTAAGTAAACTTTACAATCTTTTCATATTGCTGTAACCATTACTAAAATAAGAGTTAGATAAGTTTACAGAAATTTACCACTTTATGTCCAAATGTAGTTTCAGACAATTCAACAGCTTAGAAAACTTCTGGCAATACAAAGAAACATGAAATCATTATTGGTTGTTTTAGTCTTGACATAGGATAAGAGAACATTTACACAGTGATATTGCAGGAGGAAATGTAGTGTAGTGGATGAGGCTATAGGCTATGATCCTGGAGAGCCAGATTTGAATCCAACAGCCTCCAATGAATATGGTCAAAAGTTTTTTGTTTTTTTTTAAGTAATAACTCATGCATTTATAAAAACTAAATACAGAAAAAGTAGTATCTCAAAAAGTAAGGAAATTAATTGCAAAAAAATCTTTGTTAATGCACTAGTTAGGGTAAAAATGGCAAAAGTAGGGAAATGTGGCATCAGGGTTTCCAAACCTAACACCCCACCCCCAACCTGCAGGCAGCAACAGGTGTGGGATGTTCCTTTAGGTTGTCAACCCTAACGCTCACCCCATTCTCATATGCTGTACCTATCTCAGTTTACTTACTCATGGAATGGGGTGAGCATTAGGGCTGACAACCTCAAGGCAAACCTCACGCTTGTTGCTGCCTGCAGGGTGGGGGTGGGGTTTTAGGGTTGGAAACCCTAACTCCACATTTTCCTGCTTGTGTTGGTGTAACCCTAACTAGTGTATTAACGAAAATGCAATGACTATATATATATACATATACACACACACACACACACACACATATTTATGCAGTAGGTGTGGACATAAATGGAGTGTGATAAATCTTTTTATCTGAATGACTATAGATAAATGTAGAATATTACTTATACGAACACAGCTACTATGTCACCTTGCATTTATGTACATAGTTACTATATCACACATTCTACCCTGCTAGCCAGTCAGCATTTCTTCCATCTTGTTTCATCTTCACCGTGCATAGTATTGCAATAGTACACCAACCCAAAAAAGAGCAGAGCATTTTGCCAGGGTAACAAACACCATCTTGCTATTTACATATGCAGAAAATCTACTGTTTTTAATTTTTTTTAACTACCTGTATAGCGACCACCTCTTTCCTATGCTAGACTTCAGCCTCTCCATCCTTCACTCTGCCTTCTGCTTGTTTACAGTGCCATCAACTCTGTAAACAGTGAACTGTTTCAAGGCACTTTACAAAATAATAAAAACCTCATCTGTCCTTACATGTTTGTTTTCTTTTGCCCCAATTAAATGTTCCAGGTAACTCGACAAGCTGCTGTCCTGTCACTAAGGATCCCCTTCATTCTGCTTCCACTAGCAGTGCTGATCTCTTCTTGCTGACTGTTCTGCTGGCTTTGGCCACACAGTCCAATAACATTTTTCTTTTTAAAATAAAAATCACCATATTAAAGCATCAGTGACAAGGAGAATTTTTACCTATATTTTATTTCATTTTAAATTGCCTCTCATCTCATAACTTGAATGATACACTTATTTCCCCATTTAGAGGCTGCATTTCACTTTTTTCACATTTGAAATAATAAAAGGAGCGCTCCTTTTAATATAGCTTAGATTATGTTTTCATCAATATTCTCAGCTGTTTTTGTACATTTGTTGTCCCTTCAGGTCAGGGAGTAGTGTCTGCAACATGCTAGTTCATTACAGTCACAAGAAAAGTGTTCTTAAACAATGGGTTTTCAAACACAATAGAGGTCACTGATAAAAACTGGTCCGAGCCATATTAAAAGGAAGGCTTATGTTATTATTTCAACTGTAAAGAAAAAAGTGGTAAAGCAGTCTCTAAATGTGGACAAAAGAGTATCATAATCTTGGTGAATTGTATCTGAAAGAAATTCATGAGCATCGTAACATTCCTATATTTTTTTAAACTCCTGAGTACTGTAACATGCCTGTATTTTTGAACAGTATGGTAATTTAAGCTTATATAACTTGATATAATATTGTTTGTATTTCAGTGTTTTTTACGTGCACTTTATAACAAATGTAACATCTGAACAGGATCACCTTGTAAATAGGGTATTTAAAGCCCTAATGGTGTGAACAGCCTCAAACTCATGTATAAATAAAGGTTTTACTACTACTACATAAAAGTCCAGAGATACTATGGTTCATACTAAGGTCAATTCAAGAGCCAGAAGGCCCGGAGGCCCATAATGCTCTTATGCTAAGTCACCAAATAATAGGACAGTGAGTATCCTGTACTTATTAATTGATCTAATCGGTACTCAAAAATACTTTTGGTCTCACTTATAACCACATGTAAGGGCAACCCATTCCATGGGCCAATGACTCAAAGGGTGAAAAAATATTTCCGCTTGACATGAATAAATGATTTTCTTTCCATTTGCAGAGGATGTCCCCTGAGATTATATACACATGTTTTAAAGTCCAGACCTAATTCACACATAAGGTGTGGATCATTAACAATATCATACTGAAACAAGAAATCACCCCTAAGTCGGTGCGTGGGAAAGGGGCATAAGTTTTAAAGTGCTTAACATGCCATCATGTGACACACTTTCGAGCCCAGCTATTTTCTTTGTGAATTTTCTCTGAAATTTTTCTAACTGGTGCCATTCAGTTTTTTTATAAGGACACCAAAGCTGCGAGGCATATTCCAGATGTGGTCGAGCGTATGCTCTATATAATGGCATGAGCACCTCATGATTCCTAGACCCAGTGTTTCTCAAAATGGACCAAATTACTTTGTTGGTTTTGTTAATGGTGCTATTAACTTGCTGGCTATGTGACAAATCATCAGACATTATGATACCCAAATCCTTTTCATTAGTTGTTGTTTCCAGTAAAGCTTTGGCCAAAGAATATTTAAACTGTAAGTTTTTAGCTCTTAAATGCATTACCTTGCATTTGGATACATTAAGGGTCATGCCCAATTCATTCACCCATGAGGAAATGTGGTCTAAGTCATGCTGGATAGCTTCAGCTTGAGCTGCTGACTTACAAGATCCACCAATCTTGACATCATCAGTGTATTTAGTGGTAAAGGATGAGCCATTTGGTGTTAAATCATCTATAAATGTTTGAAAAAGGCAAGGGCCCAGAACAGAGCCCTGGGGCACCCCACTAGTCACGTCACCTCTAACTGAATTAAATCCGTTGATGATGACCTGTTGTGATCGATCTTGCAACCAACTTTTTATCCATGTAATAAGGAAATAGCTGATATTAAATTTACTAAGTTTGCTGATTAAGGCCAAATGAGGCATAATATCAAAGGCCTTACTGAAATCAATAAAAATGACATCACAAGAGATAAGAGGAAATCTAAAATAAAGCAGAACCTTGAGGGATAAGATAGAGAGTAGGTCAGGATGAAGAAAAAAAGACCAACCCTAAAGATAAAGAAGTCATGATTAAAAAGGTAATGCAAACCCAAGAAAGGAGAGTATGACCACAGCACTCCGCTTCAAATGGTAACGGATGAGGAACTGTAAAATTGTATTCAGTATTATTCTTAGGTCAAAGAAAGTAAGGGTAGAACAGGAACCATCATCAGAAATAATGAGAAGATTGTTGAGAACCCAGAGAAGGACATTCTCAATGATATGGAATGTAGGAGATCCAGATTAGAAGGGGAGAGAGGGGGAAAAGAGAGAGAGAGAGAGAGGAGGGATGGAGGGAGACAGAGAGAGAGAGACAGAAAGAGAGAGAGGTGATTAAGATCTGGGTGAAGAAAACTTTTTTCCAAAAGTTTACTTATGAGGAAAAAAACTAGAGATACATTAGGACAACAGTTGAAGTGGGTATAAGAGTCAAGAAGAGTTTCATGATAATGAGTAATGTCAGCAGTCTTGAGAGCATCAGGGATAGTGCCAGTGGAGAGGATGTGGTTAATGATGGCAGTGATATAGCTAGAGGTGTAGGAAGGAATGAAGTACATTCCCAAGTCATTTCACTAGGTAAGCAGCATGTTGTCAAGCACACTCTTCACTATATTGGAAGAAATCACTTTTAAGACTAAAAATGTTTCTCACTCACTAAAATGGAATTGCTATTATCCTTAGGTCAGCAAATAAATAAGAGACTTTTGTTCTCTTTCACTGACTTATGATCGCTAAAGCTGATATATAGTAGGTACGGGATGCAGCATTTCATATTAGAGGATACTTTTAAATGGGTTAAAACATTATTTTAGTACACTTTTAATGGCATACTTGTTCTTTTTAATTATTACAGAGGTTAGAATAAAGGCACATGGAGTGCATCTAAGGCATTGATTTGAACATTATTTAAAGGAACATAATAGCAGGCGTTAGCTGGAAAGTCAGAAATTAGAGGATAATGTGGTCCTCTATTGGTAACCAGTCTGTTAACCGTTGAGAGGTCACCAGGGCGACCGTGTAAACCTCGAGAGGTTTACGTCGCCATGGCAACCTCGAGGTGGTTAACAGCAACCAGTTGCTGATAGATGGACCATACATTATTTTTTTTAGTGTATGGTCCCCAAAAAAATGAAAACAGCTCCTTACTTTTCAAAATATAGTCACTGCCATGGCCATTCAGTCATTCCATTACTGCTGCGTGCATCCATCAGTTCCTGAGTGAAAAAAAGGCACGCACTTGCGCAGACCGATCCCCGTTGTTAACCTACCAATATGACGTAGCATCGATAGGTTAACAACATTTCTACATCACAACGATGGTATAACAACCTTAGGAAATTATGATTGCCTAAGGTTAATAGTGTTCTACCATACATTATAGTTCATTTATTAAGCTATTTGGAATTCATGATCTATGACTATTCATAAACAATCTGATAATTATTTTATAATTGACATTCCTTTCTCAGACACCACAAAATAACACAAACTCTGGGCAGAGCCGATATGGTTGTGGTGAGCTTGAAGAAGCTCCAAGGAACAAGTGCCACTGAATGCCATCCCCAAGATGGTGGCAGCGATGGAACTGTGCATGCACAGCACTCACACATGAGCATTTCTGCTGAATGCCATACTGCCATTCCCAAGATGGCAGCACTGGCAGAACTGCGGATGCACATGTGGCTCACATGCACAGTTCTCATCTGGAATGAAGATGTAGTGGCTGAAATAGTGCAGCTGTAGCTCTGTAACAAGTGACTGTGGTGGACTGTTTCAAGCTCTTTTGGAGATTCAGAGGGATACTTCCGAAACTCCAATGGAAGCATGCCACAGTCACTCATTTTCAGAGCAATCGCAAAATGGCTGTAGGCTCTGCCCACCGCCGTAACAATAAAACAAAAAATCAAAGTCCACAGGAGGCACAAGGTGGCCACAATCCTGTAAGGTGTGTTTTTAGTGGTGAAGCATTTCAAGCAGGTTATAACAGTAAAGTTCACGGAGTTGCTTTTGTAACACACTGTAAATACTGAACTAGAGTGCTGTTATGTGTTAAATGATATATAACTGTTTTATTCTTTTGAGATAGTTATTTCTTAATCAATAAATAAACATAAACATTACCATTAAATGTATGCTGTAAGGTATGCTATCCTAATAAATGGTTTCAAAGCTGTAGTGAAATATGAAGTGCTCAGTATAAGTAAATGAAGAATATTCATTTATGTATCTACTTAATTTTTACAGGTCTCCTAAAGAAACCATAGTACAGTGAAACACTAAGACAGGGATGGAAAAATGAAAAGAATCTGTGAAAATCATTGGCTTTGATGGATGGCTTTGTTAAAAGGTGCATGGGATGCTATGCAGGGAAGAGTTTGTTCTGTTCCTCCTGGATAGGGTGTCCTCCATTAGGGCTGGGATTTCTCCAAGTGGGTTGGTTCAACCCAGCAGGCTGGAGCTTGGTAGTCAGGGTCAGTCTCAGTGTTCCTGGGGAAAGTATCGATCAGTGATGATGAACAAGGTATGTGAGGTGATCTCAGAACTGTGGCCAACATTCTGTATTCTGGATCCAGGCCCAACTCGACTACTAGTGAGTTGCATAGGGAAAGTTGGGTCCAGTATTTACCAAGATTGTCTTTTGTTCCTCATCAGAGTTTTTTTTTTTCTGAAGGCATTGAAAGGTGCCTTAGTAAAGCCTCTGCTGAAAAGTGATCTCTGGACCTGGACTTCTTGGTGAACTACTGTCCTGTCACTAACCTTTCCTTTTTGGCAAAGGTTATTGAGAAGGCTGTTGCGCTGTAGCTCAAGGCACACCTTACTGCCTTTAACATCTATAATCCCCTCCAATTTGGGTTAGGGCAATGCATAGCACAGAGATAGCATTGGTTCAAGTGTTCAATGACTTGCTCAAGGCAAGTGATAGGGGGAAGTGATCAGTTCTCATTGTCCTTGATCTCTCATCAGCATTTAATATAGTGGACCATGGGTTGTTGCTGAACTGACTCGTGGGACATGTAGGACTCACCAGCAAGATCATCAGCTGGTTTGAGTTCTATCTTAAGGACAGTACTCAGAGGGTTATGATTGGAGAATACTCTTCACACTGGTTGGCTCTGTCCTGTAGGGTTCCCCAGGGTTTGGCCTTGTCACCTATGTTGTTCGCAGTATATACAGTATGCTGCCTCTGGATGAAACCATTAGAAGGTATGGGCTTGGATTTCATTGTTATGCAGATGATACCCAGCTTGCCTTGCCTTTTGCACCTGGGACACAGGGTGTAGTCTACGTGCTAAATAAGTGCTTGTCTGAGATCCAGTTTTGAATGTCATTGAGCAGGTTGAGTGTGAACCCTGAGAAGACTGAGGTACTAGTTGTGAAGCCAGTTTTAAGGGCAGGAGTGCAGGCTTCTGAGAGGGTGGCTGGGTTTTGATTAGCCCCTCTAGGTTATTAGGCTCCACCAGAGTGAAAAATCTTTGAGTCATCCTGGACAATAAGCTAACACTGGAGGCTCAGGTGGCAGTGGTTGTCTGGAGTGGCTTTCATTATTTATGAAATATCAGCTGGATTAAGACCCTTGTCCCACCTGATGACCTAGCCATGCTGGTACATGCATCCATGACCTTGAGGCTTGACAACTCCAATGCTGTTTACCTTCGGGTCGGGGGGGGAGCACTGCAGCACCTGCAGCTGTTGCAGAATATGGTGGCCCGTCTACTGACAGGCTTCTTTATATCCTGTCATGTGTCTCTGTTGCTGCATAGACTGCATTTGCTGCCAGTGAAGTGGAACATCTCCTTCAAAGAGGGTCTTTTGACTTCCAAGGCCCTGCACGGTCTGGGCCTGGGTTACCTGTCAGAGTTACTGCATCCTCATGTCCCCAGTTGCCATCTCCGCTCAGCTGAAGAAGGCCTCCTGGTAGTCCTAAGGGCAAGATTAAAATTGTCCAGGGATCAGGCATTTGAGGTCACAGCCCAGATCCTATGGAGTTTCTTTGCCTAGGACTTTGAAGGAGGCCCCCACGGTTGTTGCCTTCAAACTGGGTCTGAAAACCTTTTTTGTTCCTGCAAGCATTTGGGGATTAAATGGGTATATTAGCTGTAAGTATTTAAATATTTATTTATTTATTGTATTTGTACCGAGCAGAGTCGTGTGTTTTATTTTATATGTTGCATTTTACTGTTTTTTGTAATGATACCCTGGATCTCCAGGAAGGCTGCCACAAACAAATAAAACTACTACTACTACCACCAACACCTTTCTTGTTCATTTACCTTGATTTGATTTGGAGTGCCCTACCCTTGAACTTGTACAGAAGATGATTTCTTGCAGTACATTTGAGATTTGTTGGTCCTTGGAGGACTACCATATACCACAGTGTCCATCTCCATGTGGAACAGTGGATCTGCACTTTCCCCAATACACCATCTGAAACAACCTCAGATCCTCCTCCTCAAGGTGGTGGCCAGGGCTGTGGATTCAGCCATATACTGCCAAATCTGAGGGCACAGGCTACGCACTGGGTTCATGTGTTTCGTACATATTCAGCCCCTTCATTGTGCATCAGGCCCAAATCCAAGCTCTATAAAGACTAACCTTTTTCATAGTTTTCTGGAATAAACAGATAATGTCCTATCTGAATTATCCTCATATTCTGTGCTAACAAAATACACATTTTCTGCAGATGTATCCACTCCAGATTTCGGTGATGAGCTATATCTTTGAAACTTTGCTTAAATTTACTTCTAATTAGTTTAATATCAGAAAGGATCTGGGGAGTTGTTAAAGCTACTTACATCCATTTATCTTCTAGGCCTATTGTACATTACATTGCTGTATTTTTTGACAGTGAAGGGCAGAATTTTGTGAGCGTTTTCTTTGATACTGCCTTACTAATCCCCACTGAGAACTAACAATCATGTGGGAAGTTAAAATTTTAAGCCTGTTAGAGGATATTCTCTGATATATTTTAGCCTCTAGGGGATCAATTCTGCCCAAAGTAACACAGGAGGAATATACTGTGCGAGAGCTAAAAGATATCTGGGGATGGAGTTTATTACCATCTCTGAGCAGGGCACATCATGAAACACCCACACCTTGGTGGCATATAGCATGTCACTTTATGTTGTGACAAGCATGATCCTAACAGCAGCTCTTGAGTTCTGTCCACCACCCCAGAACTCACAAGTTCATATTGACCATTTTAATTTTACTAACAGGTGGGGCTCATTCTCTTTCAGTCATGAATGTTATGCCCAGAGCATCATAGGAAGTCACTACAGCTAGTTTTTCTTTATTTACAATCCAAATTGATTTTTGCTTGCCCTTGGCTGTTGGTCACCAAAGATCACAGTCCTATGCTTGGTATTGTTCATTATCCATTTGTTTGCTTTATAACAGTTTTCTAAAATACCCAGCTGGAATGTGAGTATTTTGGACTTGAGAAGTGTGGCAAATTCTTCACACTTGGAGATGGTGACGGTAATAAAGGAAATGTGATGGAGGATGGAGGAGAGCTGATGAAGTCATGGGGGTGAGGCTTTATCTACTTTTGGCAATAATGGATGTGTAGTATTTGGATTAACTGTCTTGGAGAGACATCTTTATTATAAGAGTCTGGTGTGCCTGGAGAGGGTCACCAGTGTTTCTCAAGTTGA
Source organism: Neoceratodus forsteri (assembly GCA_016271365.2). Classification (NCBI taxonomy): domain Eukaryota; kingdom Metazoa; phylum Chordata; order Ceratodontiformes; family Ceratodontidae; genus Neoceratodus; species Neoceratodus forsteri. Next base: position 238,172,375 of record CM057459.1, on the reverse strand, counting down.
TGTCAATGGAGAATTTAGAGTCCAGTGGTCAAATCTGTAACAAGGTGATAAGGAGTTAGAGACAGTGAGGGATTTTACAGGGGCGGGGGCACTGACAAAGACTGTTTTATTGGTGTCCATTTGGGTGAGAGGGAAAGGAGTCAGTAAAAAGAACATGGTTATTTTTTCAAGAACCAAGACAGTAGAGATGCAGTGAACTGAACTTCCTTCAGTGATGTTTGTGCAAACTGGACCACTTCACATTATACAAAACCGGATGTAATTTCCCTGCCCACCTCACACTTTACAAGAGAAGTTAAAAAAAATGTGAAAAAAGAACCCCTCACCAACGCAGCACCCTTAAGCACTATCCTCCCCCAATCTCCAACCATTGCAAACTAATCACTTTCCCACCAGCCTCATAGTACACAATACCACTTCTCCTAGCCCCAGCAAAGTTAAGCAGTAGAAGTAATGAAGCAACACATACTGTACATATATCCTTCCCCCAACAAGTAAAGCAATTCTGCTTCCCACACTCTTCCCTCCAGTTTTGACTCTGACCAAGAAAATGCCTATAAAACTCCTGTCCACGTCTCTTGAAGAACTCAGTCTCACCTTCCTCCCCATACCACCCTTTTGAATGAGATAAAGTAGAACATCCAGTGTATGGCAACTGGCACACAAAACTTCCCACCATTTCAGCTGTCAATTGTCTTAACAAATAGATAAATGAAAGCACAAATGCTCATAATCAACTGATTACTGTGAGCAGGTACTGTATGCTTTCATTCGCTGAGATGATGACCAACCAAAGTGGGAGGGTCTTTCTGCTGGTTGTCTACCCTGGATGGATGTGTTCTACTTTATCATATCCTTTACATGGGTGGTTTGGGTGCTGGAGGGTAGGACTGGGTGCCCCAAAAGTGAGGGGGATGTGGGATTACTGGGATTTATTGGATCATGGCTGGAGGAAGAGGGGAGGAATGAGGATTTTTACAAGGGGGATAGATGTTCATACAGTATGTACTGCATTATTACCTCTACTGAACTTTGCCAGGGCTAGGAAGAAGAAGGATGGGACTGGGTGCTATAGGACTGAGGGGGTGGGGAATAGTTGGTAATGATCAGAGCCAGGGAGTAGCATGATGAGGTAGCTACAAGGATGGAAATTTGTTTGGTGCTTTGTTTTTTACACTGTGATAAAAAAATACTTACTGAAGCAGCTTTTTGCTGGTAGCGTGCCTCTTTTACCACACAATGCTACAGGAGTAGTGGCACTTCACTGGTGATGTTCCACTTTGTGATGTCTAGGGAAGTTTTTGCCTAATGAAGAGTCAACTTTGCCAGAGAAAGAACTGCATGAAGTTGAACTCCATGTTTTGCAAATTTGCTAAACTTAGCATAGCTTATTGCAAAGTAGTTTCTCAACTTCCCTTAACTCTACAAGAGAGTAAGGTAAAAGAAGGTATAGGATTTTATTCTGCTTCAATTCTGGACTGTTTTCTGCAGTTCAGCCACTAGAACTCAATGCAAAATATTGCTGCACCATGTAGTAATTGGCATGGAGGTAAATCAGACAGAACTCCAGGAGGAAGGAGCTACTGGTATAACTAAAACTTCTCTACTGGGACTAATAACTATATCTCTTATACTGGGACCTTCAATTAAAGATAAAAAACCAAAAAAAAAGGAGTTGGTGGGTTTGTCAGAGGTAGTTGAAGTAAATTGTTATCTGTTATCTGTGTTATCTGTGTACTTATCTAGGTGCTTGTCACAGGTGTCAGATGGGAATTGTTATCTGTGAAATTAACTAAGTGTAGAAAGATTTTCAAAGTAGGGGGAGTGGCTTAGCTAGAAGGAGCCAGGTTAAGACCAGATATAAATACTGCCCTAGATAGCTTCTGCCAGAGGGCAGACAGAATTCCAGGAGGAAGGAGCTGCTGGTATAACTAAAACTTCTCTACTGGGACTATATTGCCCTCCTTCCCTCCCCTCCACCCCCCACCCTAAACCAGTTCTACTTTTATAGGCACACGATTTAACTGACAACAGGAACAGGAAGTGAGTGATCACAGAGCCACCAAAGACTCACCATCCTAGAAGGGCAAGAGTAGCTCTCCATCCCCCCCAGCTGCTGGAGGTCTGACTCTAAGCAAGTTAGGGGACTACTGAGAAATATAGGAACTTCTTGTCTCAGAACAGGAAGATCAGGAGATAAAAGGGTGCAGAGACAGTAAGTAAGTAGGGAAAGAAGAAAAAAAAGAAATAAACAAACAGAGGAAAGAGTAAGTATTCCAAATAACTAACAGTTAGGGGGCCAGAAAAAAGACATGATGGGAGTGGTGCAGTGCAGTGGCTGTGGAGCAGCAGTCTTCCGGGAGATGTTTTGGAGGATGCAGTGTTGTCCCATCTGCAGACACCTCTCTTGGCTGAGGGAGGAGGTTGCTCATCTCCAGGCTGAGTTGGCCAGGATTTGTGGGACCTCCTCTCCCACTCAGGGACCATGAGGGTCACTGCCGTTGCCTCAGAGGTTGCCAAGAAAGAGGAGTGGTTGGACCACAGTGGGCTCAGGGAGGGTGAGGGTGGTGGAACAGAGGCTCATCCTTCCAGTTGTACCTCTCCACAATTTCTATGCCATTCTGGAAAAGTGTGGTTCCTCTATGGAGGCACCCACAGTGGAGACCAAGGAGGATGCTGGGAACCTCCACAAAGGAGACCCAAAGGAGGGTGGAATGGGACCCCACAGGGGAAGGAAACAACTCCTGGTGGGGGACTCCATTGTTAGAAAGGTAGAACTGGGGGAGGAAGGGGAGAGGGAGGTAAGGTGCCTGCCTGGCGCCATGGCTTGGAGAGACAGGGAGCAAATCCTCAGGATCGCAGGAGCAGCTGCACAGGGGAGGCAGCTGGATGTCATTGTCCACCTAGGGACAAACAACCTGGCTAAGAAAGGAATCAGAGCAGTGCAAGAAGCATTTGTGGAGATGGGGAGGGGCCTTAGACAAATAGCACACACGGTAACCTTCTCAGAGGTGCTGCCTGTCTATAGCACGGATGAGGCTATGGTGCTCCACACCATGGGATTCAATCAGTGGTTGAAAAACTGGTGCAGAGTTCAGGGATTTGGCTTCATTGGAGACTGGGGGTCCACCTGGAGGGATGCAGGCCTATACTGGCATGATGGTCTGCATCTGTCCAGGAGGGGAACCAGGATCCTAGGTGATAGGTTTAAATACTTCATTGACAAGTATTTAAACAAGCCAAGGGGGGAGGCACTGGAAAGGAGCAGGGAAATCCTAGCCCCCCCCCAAAATATCAGTGTACTAAGTGAGGTAGACACCAACATAGAGATGTCAATAGGGAGAAGCACTGGGGTAAATGGAGAAAGTGACAAATGCAATAAGGACAGGGATGGGGCAAAAAGGGGTAAGGCCATCAAGAAATGGAGAGTAATGGGTACCAATGCCCGTAGTCTGGGCAACAAGCTCCCTGAACTGGTGGCCTTGATGGAAGAGGGATGTCTGGATATTGTAACAGTCACAGACACATTGTACACAGAGAACCATGACTGGGATGTTAACATACCAGGGTATACAACCTACAGGAGAGACAGGGAGGGCAGAAGAAGGAGGAGTAGCTCTCTATGTAAGGGAAGGAATAAAAGCAACTGAACAAAAGAGTAAACAGGGAGGAGGCACTGTGGGTCACCTTAGAGACTGGAAATGGCACCACAATCCACACAGGGGTTGTATATAGACCCCTATGTCAGGGGGAGCGAATGGACAAGGATATGATAGAAGGCATACTTAGGATGGCAGCGAAAGGGGAGATACTGTTGATGGGGGACCTTAACATGCCATATGTTAACTGGAGCACCTCTGCGACAGCCACATCCAAAAGCAGGGCCATTCTTGATGCCCTTCAGGTGGCATGCCTCAAACAGCTAGTTTTGGAACCCACTCATGAGGGAGCAATCTTAGACCTCGTACTCTCAAATGGGGACAGTGAGAGGATCTTAGATTTATAAGTGGTTAGCCATTTGGGAACAAGTGACCACCAAATAGTGTGGTTCACGATAAACTCTGCTACAGAGTCAAGCCATACAAAAGTGAGGGTTCTGGACTTCAGGAGGGCTGACTTTGGCAAGACAGGAGAGTGCCTTAGAAAAGCACTAGCAAACAGGCTAGAAGGAGGGGTGGAGCAACAATGGGCAAATATCAAAACTGCCATCACAGAGGCAACAAGCCTTTGTGTGAAGCAAATAAACAAATCAAAATGAAAGAAAAAGCCATTATGGTTCTCAAAAGAGGTGGCGGTGAAGGTTAGGGAGAAAAAGATAGCATTTAGGAAGTATAAGGAAACACAGAAGGAGCAGGACAGAGAACTGTACCAGTTAAGGCAGAAGGAAGCAGGGAGGGTAGTCAGAATAGCAAAGGCACAAACTGAGGAAAAGATAGCTAACTCAGTTAAGAAGGGGAATAAAACCTTTTATAGCTATATCAGGGAGCGTAGAAAGACAAAGGGAGGGATAGTGAGGCTGAATAGAATGGATGATGGGTGGGCAGAGAGTGACAGTGATAAAGCATGAATACTGAATGAATACTTCTGTTCAGTATTCACAAAAGAGGAAGTGGAGGAGGTGCCTAATCCAATTAACAGAAGTACTCGGGAGAGGGGGTTTGATCCCAGTCCTTTCACAGAAGAAAGGGTTCTGAAAGAACTCCTAAAACTGAAGGTGGACAAAGCAATGGGGCCAGATGGAATTCACCCCAGAATTCTCAAAGAATTAAGTAGAGAACTAGTGACACCACTGACTACTCTTTTTAACAAATCATGGGAGGATGGTGTGGTACCGGAGGACTGGAAGAAGGTGGATGTGATTCCCCTTCACAAAAGTGGGACCAAGACGGAGGCAGGAAACTACAGACCTGCCAGTTTGACCTCTGTGGTAGGGAAATTGATGGAATCACTTCTGAAGGAAAGAATTGTTGAGTACCTAGAGGCTAGTGGGGCACAGGACCCAAGGCAGCATGGGTTCACAGCGGGAAGGTCATGCCAGATGAATTTAATTGATTTCTTTGACTGGGTGACCAAAGTAGTAGACCAGGGAGGGGCTGTGGACATGGCCTACCTAGACTTTAGCAAGGCATTTGACACAGTCCCACACAAAAGATTAGTAGTCAAATTAACCAGCCTGGGAGTGGGTCCCAAGGTGGTAGCCTGGGTAAAACATTGGCTGAACAACGGGACACAGAAGGTAATTGTAAATGGAGTCCACTCTAAAGAAAGAGGGGTTACCAGTGGGGTACCACAGGGTTCAGTACTGGGTCCAGTCCTTTTTAATGTCTTTATAAGTGACATTGCAGAGGGACTGGAAGGAAAAGTATGCCTCTTTGCAGATGACACAATGATCTGCAACAGGATTGATACACAAGGAGGCGTGGAAAGGATGAGAAGGACTTAGCAAGGTTGGAGGAATGGTCAAAGTATGGCAGCTTGGATTCAATGCAAAGAAGTGCAAGTAATGCACCTGGGAAACAAAAACCCAGGGGAAGATTACACAATGGGGGAGGTAGTAACAACAACAAAAATGGAAAGAGACCTAGGGTAATCATATCAGATGACCTTAAGGTTGGCAAGCAATGTGAGAAGGCGGTAGGGAGGGCTGGGGGTATACTGGGATGTATAGGGAGAGGTATCACCAGAAGAAAACAGGAAGTTGTTATCCCCCGTACAGACAGTTGGTGAGACCCCATCTGGAGTCCAGTTCTGGAGACCCCATCTCCACAAGGGCATAGACAGGATGGAGGCAGTTCAGAGGAGGACAACTAAAATGGTGCAGGGTCTGCAAGAGAAGCCATACGAGGAGAGACCAAAGGAGCTTAATATGTATACCCTTGAGGAAAGGAGGGAGAGGAGGGACATGATAGAAACATTTAAGTACCTCAGTGGAATCAACAAAGTCTAAGAGGGTAGCATCTTTCAGAAAAAGAGATGTGCAAGAACAAGGGGACACAATTTGAAGATAGAGGGGGGACAGCTCAGGGGCAATGTGAGGAAGTATTTTTTCACAGAGAGGGTGGTGGATGCATGGAACAGCCTTTCTGAGGAGGTTGTGGGGTCTAAAACAGTGGGAGAATTCAAGAATGCATGGGATAGACATGAGGCAATTTTTGTGGGGGGTAGGAAGAAATAGGCTGTTGGTTAAATAGGATCTGCAGCTTATCCTCTAGGTAGGGAAATGGGCAGACTAGGTGGGCCAAGCGGTCCTTATCTGCTGTCAAAGTCTATGTTTCTGACAACCAACAGAGGTATAATAAACCTTGAGTTTAGCAATTGATATTTTTTACCCTAGCTTCAGAGTAACATAGTAATTTAAGGTTGAAAGAGACTCTTGGGTCATCATTATTGTCTCTCATTTCATAGGCAGGAAGAAAATAAGGATGCATTGCAAACATGTATAAATTTATATTGGTTCTCTACCAACTATACTACCCAGGGTACCTGGAGATGCCCCTGATAAGCAGAAATTTGTCCAGACTTACCTTAAAGGTCTATACTGTCTTCGTGTCCTTCATCTCTGCTAATAATTTATTCCATAAGGTCAAAGCCATCTGGTACAAAATGTGCCTCCTATCATTACCTCTAAATTTACCACCCTTGAGCTTTAGGGCACATCCCCAGTTTCTGCTGCAGGACACCAGTTCAAACACCTCCAATTGTTTAACCTAGTCAATATATGTGGGTCTGCATAAGACTGAGAGAGTGTCCCTCTCAGTCTACTTTTCTCCAGAGTGAATATGTTAAATGTCTCCAGCCTCTCCATATAGTCTCCCCCTCCTCCCCACTGCTGATCATTTTGGTGGCTCTGTGTTACACTCACTTAACTACCTCTATGTCACTTTTGGTTGAGAGGCCACACTTCATGCAGTGCTCCAGGTGAGGCCTGGCTAGGGTCTTCTGAAGTGCAGAATTACTTCCCCTGCTTTGCTGAACATCCCACTTTTGATGTACTCAGTATTGTGCTGGCCCTCTTGACAATGATCATGCACTTCTTTCCCTGCTTCACTCTCTTGTCTATTACCCCCAGGTCATTTGCCTTCTCAACTGTGAAAAGAGCATCCCCCTGCATTGTGTAGGTTTTACTTCAGCGCCCCCCCCACCCCAAATGTAATACCTTGCATTTGGCTATATTGATTCTGAGACACCAAGAGTCAGACCAATCTTCCAGCTTGCTCTGGTCCTCCTATAGTTAGTCTCTTCTTCAAGGAAGTCCACAACACTGGCCAGTTTAGTGTTGTCCACAATCTTAAACAGCCAGCTGCAGACCTCAGGTTTCAGATCACTGATGAAGATGTGGAAGAGCAGTGACCTCATCACTGATTCCTGAGGGATCCCCCTTAGTACTTCTCTCCACTTGGAGTAGTGCCTGTCTATTACTGTACTACCCTCTGCTTACTGCCCCTAAGCCAGTAAGCAGTGTTCAGTGAGGGTAGAAAAAGAGGAGTGCAGTATACTGAAAAGAATCAAAGGAGATAATACGTTGAGTGTCATTAACATTAAAATGATGCCCAGAATTACACCGGGAGATCAGATGTTCAAGAGGAAAAAAAACATAGATGGTGAAGAGGGGAGTAGGAAGAATAGAATCCTGAGGGATCCTGTACAAGAGAGGTTTGGCAGTGCAGAGGAACCATCATGTGAAAGACAAAGAAAGAGCAGTCAGACAGATAGGACCCCAACCAGGAAGGGCAGTCCTAGAGAAACCAACATATTTTTCAATGTTTTCAATTAGAATGTAATGAGTGATTAGAAATGGAACAGCCATTCCTGACATGTGCATATGTGCAATATTGTTGTTTTTTTATAGTGTCACAAAATATGATAAAGCCGTATGACTAAAAAAACCTTTTAAAACATGTGTCTTCTGTTCGGGAGTCACATCATTTGGGAAAACTTGCTTAGTAATGATGGAGCCACAATTTCAACTTGTCATTCATGTCTGTGTTATTTATGAATACAATTAGCAGTGCGACAATCATTTATAACATGTGCATGGTTGTGATATTGATTCATACTATTTTTATGACCAAAAACATTTAAAAGCAGGTGTCTGGGATTTGGGAGTTACATCATTCATGAGTGCTTGCCTAGTAAGGATGATCAGTGCCATGAGATTGTAAATTGTTATTCATGATTGTGTTAATTATAAATGCAGTAGCCATTCATGATGCGTGCATATTTATGATACTGATTTCATTTACCATAAGGAAACATTTGAGTTGGAAAAGCATAAAGGGAGAGGGGAGGTGCCAGCTGATGCCATGGACACCTTGACTTGGGGCAGGGTGAAGAAGAAGGGTGCCACTAGACACCAGGAACCACTTGCCTTGGGGCAGGGTGAGGGAAGATGCCAATGAATGACAGGGACTTTTGTTTTGTCTTTCTCTCCAACTACCCTACTTTAGCTCCCATCTGCTCTGTTTCTACCCTGCTCTGTCACTGTACAGACAATAGGAAGCTTTACATTACCTGCTTGTCAGGAACCCTCCAAAGATAGGGCCTTTAGGGTGAGCCAATCCCCTCTCCGTTCAGTCTTCTCTGAATGTGGTGACAAGGGAGCTCCTTCATGCTGAGTGTGTGGCACAGAGCCAGAGCATGCCAGTGTCAAACTGCTAGGGATGGACGGGTCAACTGTTTACTGTCCCACACCATGCTGCTTGATTATGAACATGCAACACATTATCCAGGGGTGTACACACTGTGAAACCACTGCATCACCTTCCTACTGCCATCCCTGACTAGCATGCCCCTACTGGATGCCCCTGGAGGAACTTGTGCTGTGAAGAGTGGTTGTTCACCCACTCTGAGGAGGCAATTATCCTGTGGGATGCCCTACCATCATTTGAGAAGCTCCACCATCTTCCCATTACTGGCCCACTAGCATTCTGGCTTTGTTCCTGAACTCAGGTCTTTGGCATCATGGTGGCAACTCCACTAATGCACTGATGGGCAGTGGATATCAAGACAGCTTGAATTGGTGCACAGTGTGGCAAGAGGGCCACTGTACATCAGGGACCAATTGACTTGGGGCATGTTGAGGGGTGTCACAGGATTACAGGAACTGTATCACTTGGACCAGGGTAATTGGGGAGGGCACTGTATGCTAGAGGCTACTTGACTAGGAGAAGGGTTTGTAGGGGTGCCACTGCCACAAGGGATGCCTGGATTTGTGAAGGGTGTGGGATGGTGGTGCCACAGAATGCCAAGAATATTTGGATTTGAGCACGGTGTGGGAGGTGTGCAACTGGACGTAAGGGATGCTTGGACTGGGGCAAGGTGTGACAGAGGGTTGCCATAGACACCAGGATTGTTTGTCAGAAAGGTGGGAGTGGCAAGGGGTCACTGTACAACTTGCTATTAATGCTATTTTGATACAAAGTATTGTGCATCTGTCATTCATTTTTAAAAGAAGTAAGGAAAAATACATTTATGCAGCAGTCAGAATTAAGCATAAAGCCACAAAAGTAGGAAATACAAAGTTTCAGTAAATGAAGTCCTCAGACTGTTACTGAATGTTTATCATGGTATTTATTCTTCAGGTTTAAACAATTGTTGACATAGTGTTTGTGTGCCCAAACTTTGGCACCTTTCTAAATGTATTACATAGAAACATAGAATTTGACGGCAGATAAGGACCGCTTGGCCCACCCAGTCTGCCCATTTCCCTGCCTACTGGATAAGCTGCAGATCCTAGTTAACCAGCAGCCTACTTCTTCCTACCCCCATCCCCTAGAATTGCCTTATGACTGTCCCATGCATGCTTGAATTCCACCACTGTTTTTGACTCCACGACCTCTCCTCGGAAGGCCGTTCCATGCATCCACAACCCTCTGTGAAAAATACTTCCTTAAATTACCTCTGAGCCGCCCCCTCTATCTTCAAATTGTGCCCCTTGTTCTTGCACACTCTTTTTTGAAAGATGCTACCCTCTTGGACTTTGTTGATTCCCTTGAGGTACTTGAAAGTTTCTATCATGTCCCCCCTCTCCCTCCTTTCCTCGAGGCTATACATATTAAGCACCTTTAGTCTCTCTTCATATGTCTTCCAGTGCAGACCCTGCACCATTTTAGTTGCCGTTCTCTGGACAGCTTCCATCCTGTCTATGTCTTTGCGAAGACTGGGTCTCCAGAACTGCACGCAGTACTCCAGATGGGGTCTGACCAGCTGTCTGTACAAAGGGATAATAACTTCCTGTTTTCTACTGGTGATGCATCTCCCTATGCATCCCAATATCCTCCCAGCCCTCATTGCTGCCCTCTCACATTGCTTGCCCACCTTTAGGTCATCTGATATGACTACCCCCAGGTCCCTTTCCATTTTTGTTGTCGTTAGTATCTCACCCCCCACTGTGTACTCTTCCCCTGGGTTTTTGTTTCCCAGGTGCATTACCTTGCACTTCTTAGCACTGAATCTAAGCTGCCATACATTTGACCATTCCTCTAACCTTGCCAAGTCCCTTTTCATCCTTTTCACCCCACCTTGTGCATCAACTCTGTTGCAGATCTTTGTGTCATCTGCAAAGAGACATACTTTTCCTTCCAGTCCCTGTGTATTGGTGTGTAAGTAAATTTATATATATTGAAAGACAGCACAGATTTAGGAAAATGCAACACAGCATTAGGCAACCACTCAAATCCTGAGGAACACCACACCACACATTCACAGAAAGTCAGATGACTTTTTTTACCTCAACTTAGCATTTCCCTACTTTTGTGGCTTTTGCTTCAAACCTAACTGATGCACTAGCACATATCTACCTACCTATCTATCTATCTATCTTGCAAAAAACACGTTTTAAGTAATGAAGTTAAGATGCTTTTGCATCCATCCTAAACATCATTGCCCAGCTCCCCCAAAACTCAGAAATCTTCACCCTGAGTGATTTCAACACAAACTGGCTTGCCCCCACCAGTCCTGTCTCAGGGATGCAGCTGCAGCCCAAAATCTTTCTCAGATGGTACTTACCCCTACTAGGGTAAACTACAAAAGAGGCACTGGTTCCCTCATTGATCTCATCTTCATGAATCATCCTGAGCACATACAGGATGTCCAGGTCCTCTCAGACTCACTTAGTGATCATTCCCTGGTCACCTGTCACTGGTCCAACCATTGGAAGCCCCCCCCAGGGTCTCCAGACACGCAAGCTAAAGAAAGGATCCCTGGCACATTTCTGCAACCACCTCCTTAACCTTGACTGGTCCCTCTTGATCAGGAGTTGTCGTGGATGCCACTCTGTCCTTCTTCATAAGCTCCTTCCAAGCCACCTGTGATATCTTTGCCCCTTTTGCAAAATGGATTGAAAAACTCAATCCGCCCCATGGATAAATTGGTCCGTGCTCAACCTAATGATGGCCCATGATAATCTACTGCACTGTGCCCTAGAGTCCGTTGCCCTTCTGACCGCCAACTGTACCGGGCTGGTCTAAACTCATGCACCTGGGCTATCCGACAGGCTAAGGTGGAATATTATAAGGACAAACTTACTTCCACCTTGGGAAATGGAAAAGGTTCTGGGAGAATATTAAGGAGCTAAGTGGTAAGTCCACATCCCTCCACCCTCCATGCTGATTACTGATGGGGCTCCCACCCAAGACCCTAGCAAGATAGCGAATGCCTTAATGCATCCTTTCTGACCTCAGTTCTATCCTCCCCGACTTCTTCTCTACATCTACAGGTCAGTTCCCAAGCCCCCCCCCCATGCTCTGCCTTTCTGCTTTAGAACGATCTCCCCAAGTGCTGCCCGCTCATATCTCACCATGTTCATCTGTAAAACTATGCAGAGTGCTGACTCTACTGATTCAAAGCTGCTGTCCTTAATGCTTGACACAGTACTAACACCCCTAACTAAAATACTCAATATGTATCTGTGTCTAGAGCAGTTCCCTTCACTGTGGAAAAGGGCGGTTATCACTCCAGTACATAAAAATGGTGACTGAACCTCTGCTAGTAGCTATAGGCCCATTTCCATACTTCCTCTGCTCTCAGAGCTCTGGAAAAAATTGTTGCAGATCAACTTTTTGAATACTTAGACTCACATCACCTCTGCCAGCAACAGCATGGTTTCAGGAAGGGCACAGTACAACAACCGCCATCCTAGAGTTTACCTCTTTTATCCATGATGCCCTTGACCAGGAGCCTTGGCCATATCTGTCTATGTTGATCTGTCCAAGGCATTTGACACAGTAAATCACTGTATGCTCATATGCTCCCTCCTCTCTGTTGGTGTATCACAAGAGGCCGCTGGCTGGTTCTCCAACTATCTCCATGGATGTACACAGCAAGTGAAGATTAATACACCCTTTCCACAAGCCTTCCTGTCCGGTCGGGTGTCCTCAAGGATCCATCCTGGGTCCTCCTCTTCTCACTGTACTTAAACTCCCTCCCTATGGCCTCCACTGGGCATTTCTCCTTTATGCAGATGATACAGTGATCTTTAGTCGGCACCCAGACCCTGCCCATCTCCAAATATCCTTCCAGGCCTCCTTCACAGAAATAGAATCATGGTTTTCCTCCCACAAACTTGTCCTCAACTACAAAACAAAGGTCATGCTACTCATCCATCCTCAACATAAACACAACTTGACCATCCTATCTATAAAAATTACCAGGGTACCATGCTGGAACCATTTACCAGCTTTAAATATCTTGGGGTCACCTCGACTCAGCCCTCACCTTCTGTGAGCATATAGTGTCAACATGCTCTGCAATTAACATCAGAACTGATCTCCTGTATAAACTCAGGCACTGTCTCCTGACACCCTCTGACTAGTCATCTCTTGCTCCATCCACTCCCTGGTAGACTATGGCATAGTCATCTATGGCTGCATCGGACACTGCCCTGTCCACCATTAAACACACCTCAATAAGCCTGCCGCTGGCCACAGGCAGTGAATGGCTCATGCACATCTGTGACCTCTACCAATGTTCGTTATGACTTAACTTTCATGGGCATCTATTCTATCAGACCTGCCTACTGGCCAAAAATCCATCTAGGTCTAGCTCCCTGGCTGTCTATCGCTTCTTCAACCAAGTTTGCGAGGTGGGCCACAAGACATTCTGACACTACTGCCTTTCACATCCCTCTTGTAAAGACCAGTGCTGGCCAAAGATCCTTTCGCTATAGGGCTCCACTCTGGATGAACTCTATCCCTGGGCCTACCCTATCAATTCCCAGGCTGGGGCTTTCAAAACTGAGCTGTGTGACTACATTATGTCCAGCTCAACTGTGACTGCAGATAACTCCTCATTCCTGAAATGACAAGTTCCTCTGCTAAATATGTACTTTGACTCTATTGTTTGATTGTACCATATACACCTCTGGTGTTGCTCTATGTAGTTGTTATGCACTATGCCACTGTATTTAGTCTCTGTACTTGTTATTCTCTGTATTTGCCTTCATTCTTTGTATGACATGGAGCCTTTGTAAATGAGTCCCTGACTCAAGGATTGCAATTCCTAGACTTTTAAATAAAAATAAAAAGTGAGGAAAAAGTCCACCTGCATGCACAGCATGCAGTTTCTCAGACTTAATTTTCTTCCATGTGTTTTAAAAGATGCAAAATTAATTTAACCTTAAGCCTGAGAATTTGCTTTCTGCATATATGGTATGCACAAACTTTTCTACCTTAAAATGTTTTTGCCTCAATAACGTCTCTATTTTACTATTTGTTTGGCTCAGATTTGGGCCAGATTTATTTATTTACAACATGGTGTACCAGGTAAGCAAACAGAGTCCAAAAGGCTTGTTTCCAGTTGCAACCTGCAGAGAGGGAACAGGAGAAAATGGAAAACACAATGCAACAATTACAGTAGTAAAGGTACAGATCAATAGAACTACAGAGAAATCAACTCAGCAGAAATACAGGACAAAAATATACACAAATCAGCAATTAACAGAGTGTATATATTGAGTATAATCATTCGGACACCATCGGTACAAGATCTTATTTAGGACACTCCTTCATGACCACATAACTGGTCAATTAGAAATCTCCCCAAATAGGTTTTAGAGGGCAACATAATTTCTTCATTTGCATGACCACTATGAGTCATGAAAATGATGGAAATTCCACAAAATATACCAAAATTGCACACTAAAATGGTGTATGCTATTTTCATGAACATCACCATATAAAAATCTTCCTTGGACCTTCAAACCACTGTGGGACAAAAGGCTACATCAACTTTTTCCTTCAACCCAATATCCTTGAAAGAAGTGGAAGACCTCCTCTCTAATTTAGATACTTCTAAGAGTGCAGGTACAGACTCCCTGGATCCCTACTTCCTTAAAATTGCATCACACATCTTATCTGCCCCCCTCACTCATCTCTTCAATCTTTCCTTACACCACTGGATCCATTCCCTCCACTTGGAAAACAGCTCAAGTAGTTCCATTACTTAAATCTGGTGATCCCATGGCCCTCAATAATTACAGGCCCATTTCCATCCTATCAGTACTATCCAAGATGCTCGAAAAGTTAGTAAACTCACAATTAAGGGACTACCTGGATAACAATAACCTCCTAAATTCAGCACAATCAGGTTTTAGATCAAGGCATAGCACCATTTCGGCCCTAGCCAAGTAACCAACGATTGGCAGATTGCCATGGATAAGAAGAACAGTACCTGTGCTGTGTTCCTGGATTTGAGTAAAGCATTTGACACAGTGGATCATGAATCATTAATCACCTCCTTGGCTCACTAGGGCTGGATTCTCCCTCACTCAACTGGTTCAAGTGCTACCTATCAGATAGGTCACAACTGGTAAAAAATGGAAATTACAGACAGCTGGTCAGACCCCATCTGGAGTACTGCGTGCAGTTCTGGAGACCCAGTCTTCATAAGACATAGACAGGATGGAAGCTGTCCAGAGAACGGCAACTAAAATGGTGCAGGGTCTGCAAGAGAAGCCACAGGAGAGACCAAAGGAGCTTAATATGTATACCCTGAGGAAAGGAGGGAGAGGAGGGACATGATAGAAACATTTAAGTACCTCAGTGGAATCAACAAAGTCTAAGAGGGTAGCATCTTTCAGAAAAAGAGATGTGCAAGAACAAGGGGACACAATTTGAAGATAGAGGGGGGACAGCTCAGGGGCAATGTGAGGAAGTATTTTTTCACAGAGAGGGTGGTGGATGCATGGAACAGCCTTTCTGAGGAGGTTGTGGGGTCTAAAACAGTGGGAGAATTCAAGAATGCATGGGATAGACATGAGGCAATTTTTGTGGGGGGTAGGAAGAAATAGGCTGTTGGTTAAATAGGATCTGCAGCTTATCCTCTAGGTAGGGAAATGGGCAGACTAGGTGGGCCAAGCTGGTCCTTATCTGCTGTCAAAGTCTATGTTTCTGACAACCAACAGAGGGTATAATAAACCTTGAGTTTAGCAATTGATATTTTTACCCTAGCTTCAGAGTAACATAGTAATTTAAGGTTGAAAGAGACTCTTGGGTCATCATTATTGTCTCTCATTTCAAGGCAGGAAGAAAATAAGGATGCATTGCAAACATGTATAAATTTATATTGGTTCTCTACCAACTATACTACCCAGGGTACCTGGAGATGCCCCTGATAAGCAGAAATTTGTCCAGACTTACCTTAAAGGTCTATACTGTCTTCGTCCTTCATCTCTGCTAATAATTTATTCCATAAGGTCAAAGCCATCTGGTACAAAATGTGCCTCCTATCATTACCTCTAAATTTACCACCCTTGAGCTTTAGGGCACATCCCCAGTTTCTGCTGCAGGACACCAGTTCAAACACCTCCAATTGTTTAACCTAGTCAATATATGTGGGCCTGCATAAGACTGAGAGAGTGTCCCCTCTCAGTCTACTTTTCTCCAGAGTGAATATGTTAAATGTCTCCAGCCTCTCCATATAGTCTCCCCCTCCTCCCCACTGCTGATCATTTTGGTGGCTCTGTGTTACACTCACTTAACTACCTCTATGTCACTTTTGGTTGAGAGGCCACACTTCATGCAGTGCTCCAGGTGAGGCCTGGCTAGGGTCTTCTGAAGTGCAGAATTACTTCCCCTGCTTTGCTGAACATCCCACTTTTGATGTACTCAGTATTGTGCTGGCCCTCTTGACAATGATCATGCACTTCTTTCCCTGCTTCACTCTCTTGTCTATTACCCCCAGGTCATTTGCCTTCTCAACTGTGAAAAGAGCATCCCCCTGCATTGTGTAGGTTTTACTTCAGCGCCCCCCCCACCCCAAATGTAATACCTTGCATTTGGCTATATTGATTCTGAGACACCAAGAGTCAGACCAATCTTCCAGCTTGCTCTGGTCCTCCTATAGTTAGTCTCTCTTCAAGGAAGTCCACAACACTGGCCAGTTTAGTGTTGTCCACAATCTTAAAACAGCCAGCTGCAGACCTCAGGTTTCAGATCACTGATGAAGATGTGGAAGAGCAGTGACCTCATCACTGATTCCTGAGGGATCCCCTTAGTACTTCTCTCCACTTGGAGTAGTGCCTGTCTATTACTGTAATACCTCTGCTTACTGCCCCTAAGCCAGTAAGCAGTGTTCAGTGAGGGTAGAAAAGAGGAGTGCAGTATACTGAAAAGAATCAAAGGAGATAATACGTTGAGTGTCATTAACATTAAAATGATGCCCAGAATTACACCGGGAGATCAGATGTTCAAGAGGAAAAAAAACATAGATGGTGAAGAGGGGAGTAGGAAGAATAGAATCCTGAGGGATCCTGTACAAGAGAGGTTTGGCAGTGCAGAGGAACCATCATGTGAAAGACAAAGAAAGAGCAGTCAGACAGATAGGACCCCAACCAGGAAAGGGCAGTCCTAGAGAAACCAACATATTTTTCAATGTTTTCAATTAGAATGTAATGAGTGATTAGAAATGGAACAGCCATTCCTGACATGTGCATATGTGCAATATTGTTGTTTTTATAGTGTCACAAAATATGATAAAGCCGTATGACTAAAAAAACCTTTTAAAACATGTGTCTTCTGTTCGGAGTCACATCATTTGGGAAAACTTGCTTAGTAATGATGGAGCCACAATTTCAACTTGTCATTCATGTCTGTGTTATTTATGAATACAATTAGCAGTCGCACAATCATTTATAACATGTGCATGGTTGTGATATTGATTCATACTATTTTATGACCAAAAACATTTAAAAGCAGGTGTCTGGGATTTGGGAGTTACATCATTCATGAGTGCTTGCCTAGTAAGGATGATCAGTGCCATGAGATTGTAAATTGTTATTCATGATTGTGTTAATTATAAATGCAGTAGCCATTCATGATGCGTGCATATTTATGATACTGATTTCATTTACCATAAGGAAACATTTGAGTTGGAAAAGCATAAAGGGAGAGGGGAGGTGCCAGCTGATGCCATGGACACCTTGACTTGGGGCAGGGTGAAGAAGAAGGGTGCCACTAGACACCAGGAACCACTTGCCTTGGGGCAGGGTGAGGGAAGATGCCAATGAATGACAGGGACTTTTGTTTTGTCTTTCTCTCCCAACTACCCTACTTTAGCTCCCATCTGCTCTGTTTCTACCCTGCTCTGTCACTGTACAGACAATAGGAAGCTTTACATTACCTGCTTGTCAGGAACCCTCCAAAGATAGGGCCTTTTGGGGTGAGCCAATCCCCCTCTCCCGTTCAGTCTTCTCTGAATGTGGTGACAAGGGAGCTCCTTCATGCTGAGTGTGTGGCACAGAGCCAGAGCATGCCAGTGTCAAACTGCTAGGGATGGACGGGTCAACTGTTTACTGTCCCACACCATGCTGCTTGATTATGAACATGCAACACATTATCCAGGGGGTGTACACACTGTGAAACCACTGCATCACCTTCCTACTGCCATCCCTGACTAGCATGCCCCTACTGGATGCCCCCTGGAGGAACTTGTGCTGTGAAGAGTGGTTGTTCACCCACTCTGAGGAGGCAATTATCCTGTGGGATGCCCTACCATCATTTGAGAAGCTCCACCATCTTCCCATTACTGGCCCACTAGCATTCTGGCTTTGTTCCTGAACTCAGGTCTTTGGCATCATGAGTGGCAACTCCACTAATGCACTGATGGGCAGTGGATATCAAGGACAGCTTGAATTGGTGCACAGTGTGGCAAGAGGGCCACTGTACATCAGGGACCAATTGACTTGGGGCATGTTGAGGGGGGTGTCACAGGATTACAGGAACTGTATCACTTGGACCAGGGTAATTGGGGAGGGCACTGTATGCTAGAGGCTACTTGACTAGGAGAAGGGTTTGTAAGGGGGGTGCCACTGCCACAAGGGATGCCTGGATTTGTGAAGGGTGTGGGATGGTGGTGCCACAGAATGCCAAGAATATTTGGATTTGAGCACGGTGTGGGAGAGGTGTGCAACTGGACGTAAGGGATGCTTGGACTGGGGCAAGGTGTGACAGAGGGTTGCCATAGACACCAGGGATTGTTTGTCAGAAAGGTGGGGAGTGGCAAGGGGGTCACTGTACAACTTGCTATTAATGCTATTTTTGATACAAAGTATTGTGCATCTGTCATTCATTTTTTTAAAAGAAGTAAGGAAAAAAATACATTTATGCAGCAGTCAGAATTAAGCATAAAGCCACAAAAGTAGGGAAATACAAAGTTTCAGTAAATGAAGTCCTCAGACTGTTACTGAATGTTTATCATGGTATTTATTCTTCGGGGTTTAAACAATTGCTTGACATAGTGTTTGTGTGCCCAAACTTTGGCACCCCTTTCTAAATGTATTACATAGAAACATAGAATTTGACGGCAGATAAGGACCGCTTGGCCCACCCTGTCTGCCCATTTCCCTGCCTACTGGATAAGCTGCAGATCCTAGTTAACCAGCAGCCTACTTCTTCCTACCCCCATCCCCTAGAATTGCCTTATGACTGTCCCATGCATACTTGAATTCAACCATTGTTTTTGACTCCACGACCTCCTCCGGAAGGCCGTTCCATGCATCCACAACCCTCTCTGTGAAAAAATACTTCCTTAAATTACCTCTGAGCCGCCCCCCCTCTATCTTCAAATTGTGCCCCCTTGTTCTTGCACACCTCTTTTTTTGAAAGATGCTACCCTCTTGGACTTTGTTGATTCCCTTGAGGTACTTGAAAGTTTCTATCATGTCCCCCCTCTCCCTCCTTTCCTCGAGGCTATACATATTAAGCACCTTTAGTCTCTCTTCATATGTCTTCCAGTGCAGACCCTGCACCATTTTAGTTGCCGTTCTCTGGACAGCTTCCATCCTGTCTATGTCTTTGCGAAGACTGGGTCTCCAGAACTGCACGCAGTACTCCAGATGGGGTCTGACCAGCTGTCTGTACAAAGGGATAATAACTTCCTGTTTTCTACTGGTGATGCATCTCCCTATGCATCCCAATATCCTCCCAGCCCTCATTGCTGCCCTCTCACATTGCTTGCCCACCTTTAGGTCATCTGATATGACTACCCCCAGGTCCCTTTCCATTTTTGTTGTCGTTAGTATCTCACCCCCCACTGTGTACTCTTCCCCTTGGTTTTTGTTTCCCAGGTGCATTACCTTGCACTTCTTAGCACTGAATCTAAGCTGCCATACATTTGACCATTCCTCTAACCTTGCCAAGTCCCTTTTCATCCTTTTCACCCCACCTTGTGCATCAACTCTGTTGCAGATCTTTGTGTCATCTGCAAAGAGACATACTTTTCCTTCCAGTCCCTGTGTATTGTGTGTAAGTAAATTTATATATATTGAAAGACAGCACAGATTTAGGAAAATGCAACACAGCATTAGGGCAACCACTCAAATCCTGAGGAACACCACACCACATTCACAGAAAGTCAGATGACTTTTTTACCTCAACTTAGCATTTCCCTACTTTTGTGGCTTTTGCTTCAAACCTAACTGATGCACTAGCACATATCTACCTACCTATCTATCTATCTATCTTGCAAAAACACGTTTTAAGTAATGAAGTTAAGATGCTTTGCATCCATCCTAAACATCATTGCCCAGCTCCCCAAAACTCAGAAATCTTCACCCTGAGTGATTTCAACACAAACTGGCTTGCCCCCACCAGTCCTGTCTCAGGGATGCAGCTGCAGCCCAAAATCTTTCTCAGATGGTACTTACCCCTACTAGGGTAAACTACAAAAGAGGCACTGGTTCCCTCATTGATCTCATCTTCATGAATCATCCTGAGCACATACAGGATGTCCAGGTCCTCTCAGACTCACTTAGTGATCATTCCCTGGTCACCTGTCACTGGTCCAACCATTGGAAGCCCCCCCCAGGGTCTCCAGACACGCAAGCTAAAGAAAGGATCCCTGGCACATTTCTGCAACCACCTCCTTAACCTTGACTGGTCCCTCTTGATCAGGAGTTGTCGGTGGATGCCACTCTGTCCTTCTTCATAAGCTCCTTCCAAGCCACCTGTGATATCTTTGCCCCTTTTGCAAAATGGATTGAAAAACTCAATCGCCCCATGGATAAATTGGTCCGTGCTCAACCTAATGATGGCCCATGATAATCTACTGCACTGTGCCCTAGAGTCCGTTGCCCTTCTGACCGCCAACTGTACCGGGCTGGTCTAAACTCATGCACCTGGGCTATCCGACAGGCTAAGGTGGAATATTATAAGGACAAACTTACTTCCACCTTGGGAAATGGAAAAAGGTTCTGGGAGAATATTAAGGAGCTAAGTGGTAAGTCCACATCCCTCCACCTCCATGCTGATTACTGATGGGGCTCCCACCCAAGACCCTAGCAAGATAGCGAATGCCTTAATGCATCCTTCTCTGACCTCAGTTCTATCCTCCCCGACTCTTCTCTACATCTACAGGTCAGTTCCCAAGCCCCCCATGCTCTGCCTTTCTGCTTTAGAACGATCTCCCCAAGTGCTGCCGCTCATATCTCACCATGTTCATCTGTAAAACTATGCAGAGTGCTGACTCTACTGATTCAAAGCTGCTGTCCTTAATGCTTGACACAGTACTAACACCCCTAACTAAAATACTCAATATGTATCTGTGTCTAGAGCAGTTCCCTTCACTGTGGAAAAGGGCGGTTATCACTCCAGTACATAAAAATGGTGACTGAACCTCTGCTAGTAGCTATAGGCCCATTTCCATACTTCCTCTGCTCTCAGAGCTCTGGAAAAAATTGTTGCAGATCAACTTTTTGAATACTTAGACTCACATCACCTTCTCTGCCAGCAACAGCATGGTTTCAGGAAAGGGCACAGTACAACAACCGCCATCCTAGAGTTTACCTCTTTTATCCATGATGCCCTTGACCAGGGAGCCTTGGCCATATCTGTCTATGTTGATCTGTCCAAGGCATTTGACACAGTAAATCACTGTATGCTCATATGCTCCCTCCTCTCTGTTGGTGTATCACAAGAGGCCGCTGGCTGGTTCTCCAACTATCTCCATGGATGTACACAGCAAGTGAAGATTAATAACACCCTTTCCACAAGCCTTCCTGTCCGGTCGGGTGTCCTCAAGGATCCATCCTGGGTCCACCTCTTCTCACTGTACTTAAACTCCCTCCCTATGGCCTCCACTGGGCATTTCCTCCTTTATGCAGATGATACAGTGATCTTTAGTCGGCACCCAGACCCTGCCCATCTCCAAATATCCTTCCAGGCCTCCTTCACAGAAATAGAATCATGGTTTTCCTCCCACAAACTTGTCCTCAACTACAAAACAAAGGTCATGCTACTCATCCATCCTCAACATAAACACAACTTGACCATCCTATCTATAAAAATTACCAGGGTACCATGCTGGAACCATTTACCAGCTTTAAATATCTTGGGGTCACCCTCGACTCAGCCCTCACCTTCTGTGAGCATATAGTGTCAACATGCTCTGCAATTAACATCAGAACTGATCTCCTGTATAAACTCAGGCACTGTCTCCCTCCTGACACCCTCTGACTAGTCATCTCTTGCTCCATCCACTCCCTGGTAGACTATGGCATAGTCATCTATGGCGCTGCATCGGACACTGCCCTGTCCACCATTAAACACACCCTCAATAAGGCCTGCCGGCTGGGCCACAGGCAGTGAATGGCTCATGCACATCTGTGACCTCTACCAATGTTCGTTATGACTTAACTTTCATGGGCATCTATTCTATCAGACCTGCCTACTGGCCAAAAAAATCCATCTAGGTCTAGCTCCCCCCTGGCTGTCTATCGCTTCTTCAACCAAGTTTGCCGAGGTGGGCCACAAGACATTCTGACACTACTGCCTTTCACATCCCTCTTGTAAAGACCAGTGCTGGCCAAAGATCCTTTCGCTATAGGGCTCCACTCTGGATGAACTCTATCCCTGGGCCTACCCTATCAATTCCCAGGCTGGGGCCTTTCAAAACTGAGCTGTGTGACTACATTATGTCCAGCTCCAACTGTGACTGCAGATAACTCCTCATTCCCTGAAATGACAAGTTCCTCTGCTAAATATGTACTTTGACTCTATTGTTTGATTGTACCATATACACCTCTGGTGTTGCTCTATGTAGTTGTTATGCACTATGCCACTGTATTTAGTCTCTGTACTTGTTATTCTCTGTATTTGCCTTCATTCTTTGTATGACATGGAGCCTTTGTAAATGAGTCCCTGACTCAAGGGATTGCAATTCCTAGACTTTTAAATAAAAAATAAAAAAGTGAGGAAAAAAAGTCCACCTGCATGCACAGCATGCAGTTTCTCAGACTTAATTTTCTTCCATGTGTTTTAAAAGATGCAAAATTAATTTAACCTTAAGCCTGAGAATTTGCTTTCTGCATATATGGTATGCACAAACTTTTTTCTACCTTAAAATGTTTTTTGCCTCATAACGTCTCTATTTTACTATTTGTTTGGCTCAGATTTGGGCCAGATTTATTTATTTACAACATGGTGTACCAGGTAAGCAAACAGAGTCCAAAAAGGCTTGTTTCCAGTTGCAACCTGCAGAGAGGGGAACAGGAGAAAATGGAAAAACACAATGCAACAATTACAGTAGTAAAGGTACAGATCAATAGAACTACAGAGAAATCAACTCAGCAGAAATATACAGGACAAAATATACACAAATCAGCAATTAACAGAGTGTATATATTGAGTATAATCATTCGGACACCATCGGTACAAGATCTTATTTAGGACACTCCTTCATGACCACATAACTGGTCAATTAGAAATCTCCCCAAATAGGTTTTAGAGGGCAACATAATTTCTTCATTTGCATGACCACTATGAGTCATGAAAATGATGGAAATTCCACAAAATATACCAAAATTGCACACTAAAATGGTGTATGCTATTTTCATGAACATCACCATATAAAAATCTTCCTTGGACCTTCAAACCACTGTGGGACAAAAGGCTACATCAACTTTTTCCTTCAACCCAATATCCTTGAAAGAAGTGGAAGACCTCCTCTCTAATTTAGATACTTCTAAGAGTGCAGGTACAGACTCCCTGGATCCCTACTTCCTTAAAATTGCATCACACATCTTATCTGCCCCCTCACTCATCTCTTCAATCTTTCCTTACACCACTGGATCCATTCCTCCACTTGAAAACAGCTCAAGTAGTTCCATTACTTAAATCTGGTGATCCCATGGACCTCAATAATTACAGGCCCATTTCCATCCTATCAGTACTATCCAAGATGCTCGAAAAGTTAGTAAACTCACAATTAAGGGACTACCTGGATAACAATAACCTCCTAAATTCAGCACAATCAGGTTTTAGATCAAGGCATAGCACCATTTCGGCCCTAGCCAAAGTAACCAACGATTGGCAGATTGCCATGGATAAGAAGAACAGTACCTGTGCTGTGTTCCTGGATTTGAGTAAAGCATTTGACACAGTGGATCATGAATCATTAATCACCTCCCTTGGCTCACTAGGGCTGGATTCTCCCTCACTCAACTGGTTCAAGTGCTACCTATCAGATAGGTCACAACTGGTAAAAAATGGAAATTACAGACAGCTGGTCAGACCCCATCTGGAGTACTGCGTGCAGTTCTGGAGACCCAGTCTTCGCAAAGACATAGACAGGATGGAAGCTGTCCAGAGAACGGCAACTAAAATGGTGCAGGGTCTGCAAGAGAAGCCATACGAGGAGAGACCAAAGGAGCTTAATATGTATACCCTTGAGGAAAGGAGGGAGAGGAGGGACATGATAGAAACATTTAAGTACCTCAGTGGAATCAACAAAGTCTAAGAGGGTAGCATCTTTCAGAAAAAGAGATGTGCAAGAACAAGGGGACACAATTTGAAGATAGAGGGGGGACAGCTCAGGGGCAATGTGAGGAAGTATTTTTTCACAGAGAGGGTGGTGGATGCATGGAACAGCCTTTCTGAGGAGGTTGTGGGGTCTAAAACAGTGGGAGAATTCAAGAATGCATGGGATAGACATGAGGCAATTTTTGTGGGGGGTAGGAAGAAATAGGCTGTTGGTTAAATAGGATCTGCAGCTTATCCTCTAGGTAGGGAAATGGGCAGACTAGGTGGGCCAAGCGGTCCTTATCTGCTGTCAAAGTCTATGTTTCTGACAACCAACAGAGGGTATAATAAACCTTGAGTTTAGCAATTGATATTTTTACCTAGCTTCAGAGTAACATAGTAATTTAAGGTTGAAAGAGACTCTTGGGTCATCATTATTGTCTCTCATTTCATAGGCAGGAAGAAAATAAGGATGCATTGCAAACATGTATAAATTTATATTGGTTCTCTACCAACTATACTACCCAGGGTACCTGGAGATGCCCCTGATAAGCAGAAATTTGTCCAGACTTACCTTAAAGGTCTATACTGTCTTCGTGTCCTTCATCTCTGCTAATAATTTATTCCATAAGGTCAAAGCCATCTGGTACAAAATGTGCCTCCTATCATTACCTCTAAATTTACCACCCTTGAGCTTTAGGGCACATCCCCAGTTTCTGCTGCAGGACACCAGTTCAAACACCTCCAATTGTTTAACCTAGTCAATATATGTGGGTTTGCATAAGACTGAGAGAGTGTCCCTCTCAGTCTACTTTTCTCCAGAGTGAATATGTTAAATGTCTCCAGCCTCTCCATATAGTCTCCCTCCTCCCCACTGCTGATCATTTTGGTGGCTCTGTGTTACACTCACTTAACTACCTCTATGTCACTTTTGGTTGAGAGGCCACACTTCATGCAGTGCTCCAGGTGAGGCCTGGCTAGGGTCTTCTGAAGTGCAGAATTACTTCCCCTGCTTTGCTGAACATCCCACTTTTGATGTACTCAGTATTGTGCTGGCCCTCTTGACAATGATCATGCACTTCTTTCCTGCTTCACTCTCTTGTCTATTACCCCAGGTCATTTGCCTTCTCAACTGTGAAAAGAGCATCCCCTGCATTGTGTAGGTTTTACTTCAGCTCCCCCACCCCAAATGTAATACCTTGCATTTGGCTATATTGATTCTGAGACACCAAGAGTCAGACCAATCTTCCAGCTTGCTCTGGTCCTCCTATAGTTAGTCTCTTCTTCAAGGAAGTCCACAACACTGGCCAGTTTAGTGTTGTCCACAATCTTAAACAGCCAGCTGCAGACCTCAGGTTTCAGATCACTGATGAAGATGTGGAAGAGCAGTGACCTCATCACTGATTCCTGAGGATCCCCTTAGTACTTCTCTCCACTTGGAGTAGTGCCTGTCTATTACTGTACACTTCTGCTTACTGCCCCTAAGCCAGTAAGCAGTGTTCAGTGAGGGTAGAAAAGAGGAGTGCAGTATACTGAAAAGAATCAAAGGAGATAATACGTTGAGTGTCATTAACATTAAAATGATGCCCAGAATTACACCGGGAGATCAGATGTTCAAGAGGAAAAAAAACATAGATGGTGAAGAGGGGAGTAGGAAGAATAGAATCCTGAGGGATCCTGTACAAGAGAGGTTTGGCAGTGCAGAGGAACCATCATGTGAAAGACAAAGAAAGAGCAGTCAGACAGATAGGACCCCAACCAGGAAAGGGCAGTCCTAGAGAAACCAACATATTTTTCAATGTTTTCAATTAGAATGTAATGAGTGATTAGAAATGGAACAGCCATTCCTGACATGTGCATATGTGCAATATTGTTGTTTTTTTATAGTGTCACAAAATATGATAAAGCCGTATGACTAAAAAAACCTTTTAAAACATGTGTCTTCTGTTCGGGAGTCACATCATTTGGGAAAACTTGCTTAGTAATGATGGAGCCACAATTTCAACTTGTCATTCATGTCTGTGTTATTTATGAATACAATTAGCAGTGCGACAATCATTTATAACATGTGCATGGTTGTGATATTGATTCATACTATTTTTATGACCAAAAACATTTAAAAGCAGGTGTCTGGGATTTGGGAGTTACATCATTCATGAGTGCTTGCCTAGTAAGGATGATCAGTGCCATGAGATTGTAAATTGTTATTCATGATTGTGTTAATTATAAATGCAGTAGCCATTCATGATGCGTGCATATTTATGATACTGATTTCATTTACCATAAGGAAACATTTGAGTTGGAAAAGCATAAAGGGAGAGGGGAGGTGCCAGCTGATGCCATGGACACCTTGACTTGGGGCAGGGTGAAGAAGAAGGGTGCCACTAGACACCAGGAACCACTTGCCTTGGGGCAGGGTGAGGGAAGATGCCAATGAATGACAGGGACTTTTGTTTTGTCTTTCTCTCCCAACTACCCTACTTTAGCTCCCATCTGCTCTGTTTCTACCCTGCTCTGTCACTGTACAGACAATAGGAAGCTTTACATTACCTGCTTGTCAGGAACCCTCCAAAGATAGGGCCTTTGGGGTGAGCCAATCCCCCTCTCCCGTTCAGTCTTCTCTGAATGTGGTGACAAGGGAGCTCCTTCATGCTGAGTGTGTGGCACAGAGCCAGAGCATGCCAGTGTCAAACTGCTAGGATGGACGGGTCAACTGTTTACTGTCCCACACCATGCTGCTTGATTATGAACATGCAACACATTATCCAGGGGTGTACACACTGTGAAACCACTGCATCACCTTCCTACTGCCATCCCTGACTAGCATGCCCCTACTGGATGCCCCTGGAGGAACTTGTGCTGTGAAGAGTGGTTGTTCACCCACTCTGAGGAGGCAATTATCCTGTGGGATGCCCTACCATCATTTGAGAAGCTCCACCATCTTCCCATTACTGGCCCACTAGCATTCTGGCTTTGTTCCTGAACTCAGGTCTTTGGCATCATGAGTGGCAACTCCACTAATGCACTGATGGGCAGTGGATATCAAGGACAGCTTGAATTGGTGCACAGTGTGGCAAGAGGGCCACTGTACATCAGGGACCAATTGACTTGGGGCATGTTGAGGGGGTGTCACAGGATTACAGGAACTGTATCACTTGGACCAGGGTAATTGGGAGGGCACTGTATGCTAGAGGCTACTTGACTAGGAGAAGGGTTTGTAAGGGGTGCCACTGCCACAAGGGATGCCTGGATTTGTGAAGGGTGTGGGATGGTGGTGCCACAGAATGCCAAGAATATTTGGATTTGAGCACGGTGTGGGAGAGGTGTGCAACTGGACGTAAGGGATGCTTGGACTGGGGCAAGGTGTGACAGAGGGTTGCCATAGACACCAGGGATTGTTTGTCAGAAAGGTGGGGAGTGGCAAGGGGGTCACTGTACAACTTGCTATTAATGCTATTTTTGATACAAAGTATTGTGCATCTGTCATTCATTTTTAAAAGAAGTAAGGAAAAATACATTTATGCAGCAGTCAGAATTAAGCATAAAGCCACAAAAGTAGGAAATACAAAGTTTCAGTAAATGAAGTCCTCAGACTGTTACTGAATGTTTATCATGGTATTTATTCTTCGGGTTTAAACAATTGCTTGACATAGTGTTTGTGTGCCCAAACTTTGGCACCTTTCTAAATGTATTACATAGAAACATAGAATTTGACGGCAGATAAGGACCGCTTGGCCCACCCTGTCTGCCCATTTCCCTGCTTACTGGATAAGCTGCAGATCCTAGTTAACCAGCAGCCTACTTCTTCCACCCCCATCCCCTAGAATTGCCTTATGACTGTCCCATGCATACTTGAATTCAACCATTGTTTTTGACTCCACGACCTCCTCCGGAAGGCCGTTCCATGCATCCACAACCCTCTCTGTGAAAAAATACTTCCTTAAATTACCTCTGAGCCGCCCCCTCTATCTTCAAATTGTGCCCCCTTGTTCTTGCACACCTCTTTTTTTGAAAGATGCTACCCTCTTGGACTTTGTTGATTCCCTTGAGGTACTTGAAAGTTTCTATCATGTCCCCCCTCTCCCTCCTTTCCTCGAGGCTATACATATTAAGCACCTTTAGTCTCTCTTCATATGTCTTCCAGTGCAGACCCTGCACCATTTTAGTTGCCTGCTCTGGACAGCTTCCATCCTGTCTATGTCTTTAAGACTGGGTCTCCAGAACTGCACGCAGTACTCAGATGGGGTCTGACCAGCTGTCTGTACAAAGGGATAATAACTTCCTGTTTTCTACTGGTGATGCATCTCCTATGCATCCCAATATCCTCCCAGCCCTCATTGCTGCCCTCACATTGCTTGCCCACCTTTAGGTCATCTGATATGACTACCCCCAGGTCCCTTTCCATTTTGTTGTCGTTAGTATCTCACCCCCACTGTGTACTCTTCCCTGGGTTTTGTTTCCAGGTGCATTACCTTGCACTTCTAGCACTGAATCTAAGCTGCCATACATTTGACCATTCCTCTAACCTTGCCAAGTCCCTTTTCATCCTTTTCACCCCACCTTGTGCATCAACTCTGTTGCAGATCTTTGTGTCATCTGCAAAGAGACATACTTTTCCTTCCAGTCCCTGTGTATTGGTGTGTAAGTAAATTTATATATATTGAAAGACAGCACAGATTTAGGAAAATGCAACACAGCATTAGGCAACCACTCAAATCCTGAGGAACACCACACCACACATTCACAGAAAGTCAGATGACTTTTTTTACCTCAACTTAGCATTTCCCTACTTTTGTGGCTTTTTGCTTCAAACCTAACTGATGCACTAGCACATATCTACCTACCTATCTATCTATCTTGCAAAAAACACGTTTTAAGTAATGAAGTTAAGATGCTTTTGCATCCATCCTAAACATCATTGCCCAGCTCCCCCAAAACTCAGAAATCTTCACCCTGAGTGATTTCAACACAAACTGGCTTGCCCCCACCAGTCCTGTCTCAGGGATGCAGCTGCAGCCCAAAATCTTTCTCAGATGGTACTTACCCCTACTAGGGTAAACTACAAAAGAGGCACTGGTTCCCTCATTGATCTCATCTTCATGAATCATCCTGAGCACATACAGGATGTCCAGGTCCTCTCAGACTCACTTAGTGATCATTCCCTGGTCACCTGTCACTGGTCCAACCATTGGAAGCCCCCCCCAGGGTCTCCAGACACGCAAGCTAAAGAAAGGATCCCTGGCACATTTCTGCAACCACCTCCTTAACCTTGACTGGTCCCTCTTGATCAGGAGTTGTCGGTGGATGCCACTCTGTCCTTCTTCATAAGCTCCTTCCAAGCCACCTGTGATATCTTTGCCCTTTTGCAAAATGGATTGAAAAAACTCAATCCGC
Source organism: Neoceratodus forsteri (assembly GCA_016271365.2). NCBI lineage: Eukaryota > Metazoa > Chordata > Ceratodontiformes > Ceratodontidae > Neoceratodus > Neoceratodus forsteri. The sequence goes on along the minus strand of CM057459.1, from coordinate 238,142,751 downwards.
CCCATGGATAAATTGGTCCGTGCTCAACCTAATGATGGCCCATGATAATCTACTGCACTGTGCCCTAGAGTCCGTTGCCCTTCTGACCGCCAACTGTACCGGCTGGTCTAAACTCATGCACCTGGGCTATCCGACAGGCTAAGGTGGAATATTATAAGGACAAACTTACTTCCACCTTGGGAAATGGAAAAAGGTTCTGGGAGAATATTAAGGAGCTAAGTGGTAAGTCCACATCCCTCCACCCTCCATGCTGATTACTGATGGGGCTCCCACCCAAGACCCTAGCAAGATAGCGAATGCCTTAATGCATCCTTCTCTGACCTCAGTTCTATCCTCCCCGACTTCTTCTCTACATCTACAGGTCAGTTCCAAGCCCCCCCATGCTCTGCCTTTCTGCTTTAGAACGATCTCCCCAAGTGCTGCCCGCCATATCTCACCATGTTCATCTGTAAAACTATGCAGAGTGCTGACTCTACTGATTCAAAGCTGCTGTCCTTAATGCTTGACACAGTACTAACACCCCTAACTAAAATACTCAATATGTATCTGTGTCTAGAGCAGTTCCCTTCACTGTGGAAAGGGCGGTTATCACTCCAGTACATAAAATGGTGACTGAACCTCTGCTAGTAGCTATAGGCCCATTTCCATACTTCCTCTGCTCTCAGAGCTCTGGAAAAATTATTGCAGATCAACTTTTTGAATACTTAGACTCACATCACCTTCTCTGCCAGCAACAGCATGGTTTCAGGAAAGGCACAGTACAACAACCGCCATCCTAGAGTTTACCTCTTTTATCCATGATGCCCTTGACCAGGAGCCTTGGCCATATCTGTCTATGTTGATCTGTCCAAGGCATTTGACACAGTAAATCACTGTATGCTCATATGCTCCCTCCTCTCTGTTGGTGTATCACAAGAGGCCGCTGGCTGGTTCTCCAACTATCTCCATGGATGTACACAGCAAGTGAAGATTAATAACACCCTTTCCACAAGCCTTCCTGTCCGGTCGGTGTCCTCAAGGATCCATCCTGGGTCCACCTCTTCTCACTGTACTTAAACTCCTCCCTATGGCCTCCACTGGGCATTTCCTCCTTTATGCAGATGATACAGTGATCTTTAGTCGGCACCCAGACCCTGCCCATCTCCAAATATCCTTCCAGGCCTCCTTCACAGAAATAGAATCATGGTTTTCCTCCCACAAACTTGTCCTCAACTACAAAACAAAGGTCATGCTACTCATCCATCCTCAACATAAACACAACTTGACCATCCTATCTATAAAAATTACCAGGGTACCATGCTGGAACCATTTACCAGCTTTAAATATCTTGGGGTCACCCTCGACTCAGCCCTCACCTTCTGTGAGCATATAGTGTCAACATGCTCTGCAATTAACATCAGAACTGATCTCCTGTATAAACTCAGGCACTGTCTCCCTCCTGACACCCTCTGACTAGTCATCTCTTGCTCCATCCACTCCCTGGTAGACTATGGCATAGTCATCTATGGCGCTGCATCGGACACTGCCCTGTCCACCATTAAACACACCCTCAATAAGGCCTGCCTGGCTACAGGCAGTGAATGGCTCATGCACATCTGTGACCTCTACCAATGTTCGTTATGACTTAACTTTCATGGGCATCTATTCTATCAGACCTGCCTACTGGCCAAAAATCCATCTAGGTCTAGCTCCCTGGCTGTCTATCGCTTCTTCAACCAAGTTTGCCGAGGTGGGCCACAAGACATTCTGACACTACTGCCTTTCACATCCCTCTTGTAAAGACCAGTGCTGGCCAAAGATCCTTTCGCTATAGGGCTCCACTCTGGATGAACTCTATCCCTGGGCCTACCCTATCAATTCCCAGGCTGGGGCCTTTCAAAACTGAGCTGTGTGACTACATTATGTCCAGCTCCACTGTGACTGCAGATAACTCCTCATTCCCTGAAATGACAAGTTCCTCTGCTAAATATGTACTTTGACTCTATTGTTTGATTGTACCATATACACCTCTGGTGTTGCTCTATGTAGTTGTTATGCACTATGCCACTGTATTTAGTCTCTGTACTTGTTATTCTCTGTATTTGCCTTCATTCTTTGTATGACATGGAGCCTTTGTAAATGAGTCCCTGACTCAAGGGATTGCAATTCCTAGACTTTTAAATAAAAATAAAAAGTGAGGAAAAAGTCCACCTGCATGCACAGCATGCAGTTTCTCAGACTTAATTTTCTTCCATGTGTTTTAAAAGATGCAAAATTAATTTAACCTTAAGCCTGAGAATTTGCTTTCTGCATATATGGTATGCACAAACTTTTCTACTAGGGATCCTGTACAAGAGAGGTTTGGCAGTGCAGAGGAACCATCATGTGAAAGACAAAGAAAGAGCAGTCAGACAGATAGGACCCCAACCAGGAAAGGGCAGTCCTAGAGAAACCAACATATTTTTCAATGTTTTCAATTAGAATGTAATGAGTGATTAGAAATGGAACAGCCATTCCTGACATGTGCATATGTGCATATTATTGTTTTTATAGTGTCACAAAATATGATAAAGCCGTATGACTAAAAACCTTTTAAAACATGTGTCTTCTGTTCGAGTCACATCATTTGGGAAAACTTGCTTAGTAATGATGGAGCCACAATTTCAACTTGTCATTCATGTCTGTATTATTTATGAATACAATTAGCAGTGCGACAATCATTTATAACATGTGCATGGTTGTGATATTGATTCATACTATTTTATGACCAAAAACATTTAAAAGCAGGTGTCTGGGATTTGGGAGTTACATCATTCATGAGTGCTTGCCTAGTAAGGATGATCAGTGCCATGAGATTGTAAATTGTTATTCATGATTGTGTTAATTATAAATGCAGTAGCCATTCATGATCGTGCATATTTATGATACTGATTTCATTTACCATAAGAAACATTTGAGTTGGAAAAGCATAAAGGGAGAGGGAGGTGCCAGCTGATGCCATGGACACCTTGACTTGGGGCAGGGTGAAGAAGAAGGTGCCACTAGACACCAGGAACCACTTGCCTTGGGGCAGGGTGAGGGAAGATGCCAATGAATGACAGGGACTTTTGTTTTGTCTTTCTCTCCAACTACCCTACTTTAGCTCCCATCTGCTCTGTTTCTACCCTGCTCTGTCACTGTACAGACAATAGGAAGCTTTACATTACCTGCTTGTCAGGAACCCTCCAAAGATAGGGCCTTTTGGGGTGAGCCAATCCCCTCTCCGTTCAGTCTTCTCTGAATGTGGTGACAAGGGAGCTCCTTCATGCTGAGTGTGTGGCACAGAGCCAGAGCATGCCAGTGTCAAACTGCTAGGGATGGACGGGTCAACTGTTTACTGTCCCACACCATGCTGCTTGATTATGAACATGCAACACATTATCCAGGGGTGTACACACTGTGAAACCACTGCATCACCTTCCTACTGCCATCCCTGACTAGCATGCCCCTACTGGATGCCCCTGGAGGAACTTGTGCTGTGAAGAGTGGTTGTTCACCCACTCTGAGGAAGCAATTATCCTGTGGGATGCCCTACCATCATTTGAGAAGCTCCACCATCTTCCCATTACTGGCCCACTAGCATTCTGGCTTTGTTCCTGAACTCAGGTCTTGGCATCATGAGTGGCAACTCCACTAATGCACTGATGGGCAGTGGATATCAGGACAGCTTGAATTGGTGCACAGTGTGGCAAGAGGGCCACTGTACATCAGGGACCAATTGACTTGGGGCATGTTGAGGGGTGTCACAGGATTACAGGAACTGTATCACTTGGACCAGGAGTAATTGGGGAGGGCACTGTATGCTAGAGGCTACTTGACTAGGAGAAGGGTTTGTAAGGGGGTGCCACTGCCACAAGGGATGCCTGGATTTGTGAAGGGTGTGGGATGGTGGTGCCACAGAATGCCAAGAATATTTGGATTTGAGCACGGTGTGGGAGAGGTGTGCAACTGGACGTAAGGGATGCTTGGACTGGGGCAAGGTGTGACAGAGGGTTGCCATAGACACCAGGGATTGTTTGTCAGAAAGGTGGGGAGTGGCAAGGGGGTCACTGTACAACTTGCTATTAATGCTATTTTGATACAAAGTATTGTGCATCTGTCATTCATTTTTTAAAAGTAAGGAAAAAAATACATTTATGCAGCAGTCAGAATTAAGCATAAAGCCACAAAAGTAGGAAATACAAAGTTTCAGTAAATGAAGTCCTCAGACTGTTACTGAATGTTTATCATGGTATTTATTCTTCGGGGTTTAAACAATTGCTTGACATAGTGTTTGTGTGCCCAAACTTTGGCACCCCTTTCTAAATGTATTACATAGAAACATAGAATTTGACGGCAGATAAGGACCGCTTGGCCCACCCTGTCTGCCCATTTCCCTGCCTACTGGATAAGCTGCAGATCCTAGTTAACCAGCAGCCTACTTCTTCCTACCCCCATCCCCTAGAATTGCCTTATGACTGTCCCATGCATGCTTGAATTCCACCACTGTTTTTGACTCCATGACCTCCTCCGGAAGGCCGTTCCATGCATCCACAACCCTCTCTGTGAAAAAATACTTCCTTAAATTACCTCTGAGCCGCCCCCTCTATCTTCAAATTGTGCCCCTTGTTCTTGCACACCTCTTTTTTGAAAGATGCTACCCTCTTGGACTTTGTTGATTCCCTTGAGGTACTTGAAAGTTTCTATCATGTCCCCCTCTCCCTCCTTTCCTCGAGGCTATACATATTAAGCACCTTTAGTCTCTCTTCATATGTCTTCCAGTGCAGACCCTGCACCATTTTAGTTGCCGTTCTCTGGACAGCTTCCATCCTGTCTATGTCTTTGCGAAGACTGGGTCTCCAGAACTGCACGCAGTACTCCAGATGGGGTCTGACCAGCTGTCTGTACAAAGGGATAATAACTTCCTGTTTTCTACTGGTGATGCATCTCCCTATGCATCCCAATATCCTCCCAGCCCTCATTGCTGCCCTCTCACATTGCTTGCCCACCTTTAGGTCATCTGATATGACTACCCCCAGGTCCCTTTCCATTTTTGTTGTCGTTAGTATCTCACCCCACTGTGTACTCTTCCCTGGGTTTTGTTTCCCAGGTGCATTACTGCACTTCTTAGCACTGAATCTAAGCTGCCATACATTTGACCATTCCTCTAACCTTGCCAAGTCCCTTTTCATCCTTTTCACCCCACCTTGTGCATCAACTCTGTTGCAGATCTTTGTGTCATCTGCAAAGAGACATACTTTTCCTTCCAGTCCCTGTGTATTGGTGTGTAAGTAAATTTATATATATTGAAAGACAGCACAGATTTAGGAAAATGCAACACAGCATTAGGCAACCACTCAAATCCTGAGGAACACCACACCACACATTCACAGAAAGTCAGATGACTTTTTTTACCTCAACTTAGCATTTCCCTACTTTTGTGGCTTTTGCTTCAAACCTAACTGATGCACTAGCACATATCTACCTACCTATCTATCTATCTATCTTGCAAAAAACACGTTTTAAGTAATGAAGTTAAGATGCTTTTGCATCCATCCTAAACATCATTGCCCAGCTCCCCCAAAACTCAGAAATCTTCACCCTGAGTGATTTCAACACAAACTGGCTTGCCCCACCAGTCCTGTCTCAGGGATGCAGCTGCAGCCAAAATCTTTCTCAGATGGTACTTACCCTACTAGGGTAAACTACAAAAGAGGCACTGGTTCCCTCATTGATCTCATCTTCATGAATCATCCTGAGCACATACAGGATGTCCAGGTCCTCTCAGACTCACTTAGTGATCATTCCCTGGTCACCTGTCACTGGTCCAACCATTGGAAGCCCCCCCCAGGGTCTCCAGACACGCAAGCTAAAGAAAGGATCCCTGGCACATTTCTGCAACCACCTCCTTAACCTTGACTGGTCCCCTCTTGATCAGGAGTTGTCGGTGGATGCCACTCTGTCCTTCTTCATAAGCTCCTTCCAAGCCACCTGTGATATCTTTGCCCCTTTTGCAAAATGGATTGAAAAAACTCAATCCGCCCCATGGATAAATTGGTCCGTGCTCAACCTAATGATGGCCCATGATAATCTACTGCACTGTGCCCTAGAGTCCGGTTGCCCTTCTGACCGCCAACTGTACCGGGCTGGTCTAAACTCATGCACCTGGGCTATCCGACAGGCTAAGGTGGAATATTATAAGGACAAACTTACTTCCACCTTGGGAAATGGAAAAAGGTTCTGGGAGAATATTAAGGAGCTAAGTGGTAAGTCCACATCCCCTCCACCCTCCATGCTGATTACTGATGGGGCTCCCACCCAAGACCCTAGCAAGATAGCGAATGCCTTAATGCATCCTTCTCTGACCTCAGTTCTATCCTCCCCGACTTCTTCTCTACATCTACAGGTCAGTTCCCAAGCCCCCCATGCTCTGCCTTTCTGCTTTAGAGCAGATCTCCCCAAGTGCTGCCCGCTCATATCTCACCATGTTCATCTGTAAAACTATGCAGAGTGCTGACTCTACTGATTCAAAGCTGCTGTCCTTAATGCTTGACACAGTACTAACACCCCTAACTAAAATACTCAATATGTATCTGTGTCTAGAGCAGTTCCCTTCACTGTGGAAAAGGGCGGTTATCACTCCAGTACATAAAAATGGTGACTGAACCTCTGCTAGTAGCTATAGGCCCATTTCCATACTTCCTCTGCTCTCAGAGCTCTGGAAAAAATTGTTGCAGATCAACTTTTTGAATACTTAGACTCACATCACCTTCTCTGCCAGCAACAGCATGGTTTCAGGAAAGGGCACAGTACAACAACCGCCATCCTAGAGTTTACCTCTTTTATCCATGATGCCCTTGACCAGGGAGCCTTGGCCATATCTGTCTATGTTGATCTGTCCAAGGCATTTGACACAGTAAATCACTGTATGCTCATATGCTCCCTCCTCTCTGTTGGTGTATCACAAGAGGCCGCTGGCTGGTTCTCCAACTATCTCCATGGATGTACACAGCAAGTGAAGATTAATAACACCCTTTCCACAAGCCTTCCTGTCCGGTCGGGTGTCCCTCAAGGATCCATCCTGGGTCCACTCCTCTTCTCACTGTACTTAAACTCCCTCCCTATGGCCTCCACTGGGCATTTCCTCCTTTATGCAGATGATACAGTGATCTTTAGTCGGCACCCAGACCCTGCCCATCTCCAAATATCCTTCCAGGCCTCCTTCACAGAAATAGAATCATGGTTTTCCTCCCACAAACTTGTCCTCAACTACAAAAAAACAAAGGTCATGCTACTCATCCATCCTCAACATAAACACAACTTGACCATCCTATCTATAAAAAATTACCAGGGTACCATGCTGGAACCATTTACCAGCTTTAAATATCTTGGGGTCACCCTCGACTCAGCCCTCACCTTCTGTGAGCATATAGTGTCAACATGCTCTGCAATTAACATCAGAACTGATCTCCTGTATAAACTCAGGCACTGTCTCCCTCCTGACACCCTCTGACTAGTCATCTCTTGCTCCATCCACTCCCTGGTAGACTATGGCATAGTCATCTTAGGCGCTGCCGGACACTGCCCTGTCCACCATTAAACACACCTCAATAAGGCCTGCCGGCTGTACAGGCAGTGAATGGCTCATGCACATCTGTGACCTCTACCAATGTTCGTTATGACTTAACTTTCATGGGCATCTATTCTATCAGACCTGCCTACTGGCCAAAAAAATCCATCTAGGTCTAGCTCCCCTGGCTGTCTATAGCTTCTTCAACCAAGTTTGCGAGGTGGGCCACAAGACATTCTGACACTACTGCCTTTCACATCCCTCTTGTAAAGACCAGTGCTGGCCAAAGATCCTTTCGCTATAGGGCTCCACTCTGGATGAACTCTATCCCTGGGCCTACCCTATCAATTCCCAGGCTGGGGCCTTTCAAAACTGAGCTGTGTGACTACATTATGTCCAGCTCAACTGTGACTGCAGATAACTCCTCATTCCCTGAAATGACAAGTTCCTCTGCTAAATATGTACTTTGACTCTATTGTTTGATTGTACCATATACACCTCTGGTGTTGCTCTATGTAGTTGTTATGCACTATGCCACTGTATTTAGTCTCTGTACTTGTTATTCTCTGTATTTGCCTTCATTCTTTGTATGACATGGAGCCTTTGTAAATGAGTCCCTGACTCAAGGGATTGCAATTCCTAGACTTTTAAATAAAAATAAAAAGTGAGGAAAAAGTCCACCTGCATGCACAGCATGCAGTTTCTCGAACAATTTTCTTCCATGTGTTTAAAAGATGCAAAATTAATTTAACCTTAAGCCTGAGAATTTGCTTTCTGCATATATGGTATGCACAAACTTTTCTACCTTAAAATGTTTTTTGCCTCATAACGTCTCTATTTTACTATTTGTTTGGCTCAGATTTGGGCCAGATTTATTTATTTACAACATGGTGTACCAGGTAAGCAAACAGAGTCCAAAAAGGCTTGTTTCCAGTTGCAACCTGCAGAGAGGGGAACAGGAGAAAATGGAAAAACACAATGCAACAATTACAGTAGTAAAGGTACAGATCAATAGAACTACAGAGAAATCAACTCAGCAGAAATACAGGACAAAAATATACACAAATCAGCAATTAACAGAGTGTATATATTGAGTATAATCATTCGGACACCATCGGTACAAGATCTTATTTAGGACACTCCTTCATGACCACATAACTGGTCAATTAGAAATCTCCCCAAATAGGTTTTAGAGGCAACATAATTTCTTCATTTGCATGACCACTATGAGTCATGAAAATGATGGAAATTCACAAAATATACCAAAATTGCACACTAAAATGGTGTATGCTATTTTCATGAACATCACCATATAAAATCTTCCTTGGACCTTCAAACCACTGTGGGACAAAGGCTACATCAACTTTTTCCTTCAACCCAATATCCTTGAAAGAAGTGGAAGACCTCCTCTCTAATTTAGATACTTCTAAGAGTGCAGGTACAGACTCCTGGATCCCTACTTCCTTAAAATTGCATCACATCTTATCTGCCCCCTCACTCATCTCTTCAATCTTTCCTTACACCACTGGATCCATTCCTCCACTTGAAAACAGCTCAAGTAGTTCCATTACTTAAATCTGGTGATCCCATGGCCCTCAATAATTACAGGCCCATTTCCATCCTATCAGTACTATCCAAGATGCTCGAAAAGTTAGTAAACTCACAATTAAGGGACTACCTGGATAACAATAACCTCCTAAATTCAGCACAATCAGGTTTTAGATCAAGGCATAGCACCATTTCGCCCTAGCCAAAGTAACCAACGATTGGCAGATTGCCATGGATAAGAAGAACAGTACCTGTGCTGTGTTCCTGGATTTGAGTAAAGCATTTGACACAGTGGATCATGAATCATTAATCACCTCCCTTGGCTCACTAGGGCTGGATTCTCCCTCACTCAACTGGTTCAAGTGCTACCTATCAGATAGGTCACAACTGGTAAAAATGGAAATTACAGACAGCTGGTCAGACCCCATCTGGAGTACTGCGTGCAGTTCTGGAGACCCAGTCTTCGCAAAGACATAGACAGGATGGAAGCTGTCCAGAGAGCGGCAACTAAAATGGTGCAGGGTCTGCAGAGAAGCCATACGAGGAGAGACCAAAGGAGCTTAATATGTATACCCTTGAGGAAAGGAGGAGAGGAGGGACATGATAGAAACATTTAAGTACCTCAGTGGAATCAACAAAGTCTAAGAGGTAGCATCTTTCAGAAAAGAGATGTGCAAGAACAAGGGGACACAATTTGAAGATAGAGGGGACAGCTCAGGGGCAATGTGAGAAGTATTTTTTCACAGAGAGGGTGGTGGATGCATGGAACAGCCTTTCTGAGGAGGTTGTGGGGTCTAAAACAGTGGGAGAATTCAAGAATGCATGGGATAGACATGAGGCAATTTTTGTGGGGGGTAGGAAGAAATAGGCTGTTGGTTAAATAGGATCTGCAGCTTATCCTCTAGGTAGGGAAATGGGCAGACTAGGTGGGCCAAGCGGTCCTTATCTGCTGTCAAAGTCTATGTTTCTGACAACCAACAGAGGGTATAATAAACCTTGAGTTTAGCAATTGATATTTTTTACCCTAGCTTCAGAGTAACATAGTAATTTAAGGTTGAAAGAGACTCTTGGGTCATCATTATTGTCTCTCATTTCATAGGCAGGAAGAAAATAAGGATGCATTGCAAACATGTATAAATTTATATTGGTTCTCTACCAACTATACTACCCAGGGTACCTGGAGATGCCCCTGATAAGCAGAAATTTGTCCAGACTTACCTTAAAGGTCTATACTGTCTTCGTGTCCTTCATCTCTGCTAATAATTTATTCCATAAGGTCAAAGCCATCTGGTACAAAATGTGCCTCCTATCATTACCTCTAAATTTACCACCCTTGAGCTTTAGGGCACATCCCCAGTTTCTGCTGCAGGACACCAGTTCAAACACCTCCAATTGTTTAACCTAGTCAATATATGTGGGCCTGCATAAGACTGAGAGAGTGTCCCCTCTCAGTCTACTTTTCTCCAGAGTGAATATGTTAAATGTCTCCAGCCTCTCCATATAGTCTCCCCCTCCTCCCCACTGCTGATCATTTTGGTGGCTCTGTGTTACACTCCTTAACTACCTCTATGTCACTTTTGGTTGAGAGGCCACACTTCATGCAGTGCTCCAGGTGAGGCCTGGCTAGGGTCTTCTGAAGTGCAGAATTACTTCCCCTGCTTGCTGAACATCCCACTTTTGATGTACTCAGTATTGTGCTGGCCCTCTTGACAATGATCATGCACTTCTTTCCCTGCTTCACTCTCTTGTCTATTACCCCCAGGTCATTTGCCTTCTCAACTGTGAAAAGAGCATCCCCCTGCATTGTGTAGGTTTTACTTCAGCGCCCCCCCCACCCCAAATGTAATACCTTGCATTTGGCTATATTGATTCTGAGACACCAAGAGTCAGACCAATCTTCCAGCTTGCTCTGGTCCTCCTATAGTTAGTCTCTTCTTCAAGGAAGTCCACAACACTGGCCAGTTTAGTGTTGTCCACAATCTTAAACAGCCAGCTGCAGACCTCAGGTTTCAGATCACTGATGAAGATGTGGAAGAGCAGTGACCTCATCACTGATTCCTGAGGGATCCCCCTTAGTACTTCTCTCCACTTGGAGTAGTGCCTGTCTATTACTGTACCACCCTCTGCTTACTGCCCCTAAGCCAGTAAGCAGTGTTCAGTGAGGGTAGAAAAAGAGGAGTGCAGTATACTGAAAAGAATCAAAGGAGATATTACGTTGAGTGTCATTAACATTAAAATGATGCCCAGAATTACACGGAGATCAGATGTTCAAGAGAAAAAAAACATAGATGGTGAAGAGGGAGTAGGAAGAATAGAATCCTGAGGGATCCTGTACAAGAGAGGTTTGGCAGTGCAGAGGAACCATCATGTGAAAGACAAAGAAAGAGCAGTCAGACAGATGGGACCCCAACCAGGAAAGGGCAGTCCTAGAGAAACCAACATATTTTTCAATGTTTTCAATTAGAATGTAATGAGTGATTAGAAATGGAACAGCCATTCTGACATGTGCATATGTGCAATATTGTTGTTTTTATAGTGTCACAAAATATGATAAAGCCGTATGACTAAAAAAACCTTTTAAAACATGTGTCTTCTGTTGGGAGTCACATCATTTGGGAAAACTTGCTTAGTAATGATGGAGCCACAATTTCAACTTGTCATTCATGTCTGTGTTATTTATGAATACAATTAGCAGTCGACAATCATTTATAACATGTGCATGGTTGTGATATTGATTCATACTATTTTTATGACCAAAAACATTTAAAAGCAGGTGTCTGGGATTTGGGAGTTACATCATTCATGAGTGCTTGCCTAGTAAGGATGATCAGTGCCATGAGATTGTAAATTGTTATTCATGATTGTGTTAATTATAAATGCAGTAGCCATTCATGATGCGTGCATATTTATGATACTGATTTCATTTACCATAGAAACATTTGAGTTGGAAAAGCATAAAGGGAGAGGGGAGGTGCCAGCTGATGCCATGGACACCTTGACTTGGGGCAGGGTGAAGAAGAAGGGTGCCACTAGACACCAGGAACCACTTGCCTTGGGGCAGGGTGAGGGAAGATGCCAATGAATGACAGGGACTTTTGTTTTGTCTTTCTCTCCCAACTACCCTACTTTAGCTCCCATCTGCTCTGTTTCTACCCTGCTCTGTCACTGTACAGACAATAGGAAGCTTTACATTACCTGCTTGTCAGGAACCCTCCAAAGATAGGGCCTTTTGGGGTGAGCCAATCCCCCTCTCCCGTTCAGTCTTCTCTGAATGTGGTGACAAGGGAGCTCCTTCATGCTGAGTGTGTGGCACAGAGCCAGAGCATGCCAGTGTCAAACTGCTAGGGATGGGACGGGTCAACTGTTTACTGTCCACACCATGCTGCTTGATTATGAACATGCAACACATTATCCAGGGGTGTACACACTGTGAAACCACTGCATCACCTTCCTACTGCCATCCCTGACTAGCATGCCCCTACTGGATGCCCCTGGAGGAACTTGTGCTGTGAAGAGTGGTTGTTCACCCACTCTGAGGAGGCAATTATCCTGTGGGATGCCCTACCATCATTTGAGAACTCCACCATCTTCCCATTACTGGCCCACTAGCATTCTGGCTTTGTTCCTGAACTCAGGTCTTTGGCATCATGGTGGCAACTCCACTAATGCACTGATGGGCAGTGGATATCAAGGACAGCTTGAATTGGTGCACAGTGTGGCAAGAGGGCCACTGTACATCAGGGACCAATTGACTTGGGGCATGTTGAGGGGGTGTCACAGGATTACAGGAACTGTATCACTTGGACCAGGGTAATTGGGGAGGGCACTGTATGCTAGAGGCTACTTGACTAGGAGAAGGGTTTGTAAGGGGTGCCACTGCCACAAGGGATGCCTGGATTTGTGAAGGGTGTGGGATGGTGGTGCCACAGAATGCCAGAATATTTGGATTTGAGCACGGTGTGGGAGGTGTGCAACTGGGCGTAAGGGATGCTTGGACTGGGGCAAGGTGTGACAGAGGGTTGCCATAGACACCAGGGATTGTTTGTCAGAAAGGTGGGGAGTGGCAAGGGGGTCACTGTACAACTTGCTATTAATGCTATTTTTGATACAAAGTATTGTGCATCTGTCATTCATTTTTTTAAAAGAAGTAAGGAAAAAAATACATTTATGCAGCAGTCAGAATTAAGCATAAAGCCACAAAAGTAGGGAAATACAAAGTTTCAGTAAATGAAGTCCTCAGACTGTTACTGAATGTTTATCATGGTATTTATTCTTCGGGGTTTAAACAATTGCTTGACATAGTGTTTGTGTGCCCAAACTTTGGCACCCCTTTCTAAATGTATTACATAGAAACATAGAATTTGACGGCAGATAAGGACCGCTTGGCCCACCCTGTCTGCCCATTTCCCTGCCTACTGGATAAGCTGCAGATCCTAGTTAACCAGCAGCCTACTTCTTCCTACCCCCATCCCTAAATTGCCTTATGACTGTCCCATGCATACTTAGAATTCAACCATTGTTTTTGACTCCCGACCTCCTCGGAAGGCCGTTCCATGCATCCACAACCCTCTCTGTGAAAAATACTTCCTTAAATTACCTCTGAGCCGCCCCCTCTATCTTCAAATTGTGCCCCCTTGTTCTTGCACACCTCTTTTTTTGAAAGATGCTACCCTCTTGGACTTTGTTGATTCCCTTGAGGTACTTGAAAGTTTCTATCATGTCCCCCCTCTCCCTCCTTTCCTCGAGGCTATACATATTAAGCACCTTTAGTCTCTCTTCATATGTCTTCCAGTGCAGACCCTGCACCATTTTAGTTGCCGTTCTCTGGACAGCTTCCATCCTGTCTATGTCTTTGCGAAGACTGGGTCTCCAGAACTGCACGCAGTACTCAGATGGGGTCTGACCAGCTGTCTGTACAAGGGATAATAACTTCTGTTTTCTACTGGTGATGCATCTCCTATGCATCCCAATATCCTCAGCCCTCATTGCTGCCCTCTCACATTGCTTGCCCACCTTTAGGTCATCTGATATGACTACCCCCAGGTCCCTTTCCATTTTTGTTGTCGTTAGTATCTCACCCCCCACTGTGTACTCTTCCCCTGGGTTTTTGTTTCCCAGGTGCATTACCTTGCACTTCTTAGCACTGAATCTAAGCTGCCATACATTTGACCATTCCTCTAACCTTGCCAAGTCCCTTTTCATCCTTTTCACCCCACCTTGTGCATCAACTCTGTTGCAGATCTTTGTGTCATCTGCAAAGAGACATACTTTTCCTTCCAGTCCCTGTGTATTGGTGTGTAAGTAAATTTATATATATTGAAAGACAGCACAGATTTAGGAAAATGCAACACAGCATTAGGCAACCACTCAAATCCTGAGGAACACCACACCACACATTCACAGAAAGTCAGATGACTTTTTTTACCTCAACTTAGCATTTCCCTACTTTTGTGGCTTTTGCTTCAAACCTAACTGATGCACTAGCACATATCTACCTACCTATCTATCTATCTTGCAAAAAACACGTTTTAAGTAATGAAGTTAAGATGCTTTTGCATCCATCCTAAACATCATTGCCCAGCTCCCCCAAAACTCAGAAATCTTCACCCTGAGTGATTTCAACACAAACTGGCTTCCCCCACCAGTCCTGTCTCAGGATGCAGCTGCAGCCAAAATCTTTCTCAGATGGTACTTACCCTACTAGGGTAAACTACAAAAGAGGCACTGGTTCCCTCATTGATCTCATCTTCATGAATCATCCTGAGCACATACAGGATGTCCAGGTCCTCTCAGACTCACTAGTGATCATTCCTGGTCACCTGTCACTGGTCCAACCATTGGAAGCCCCCAGGGTCTCCAGACACGCAAGCTAAAGAAAGGATCCCTGGCACATTTCTGCAACCACCTCCTTAACCTTGACTGGTCCCCTCTTGATCAGGAGTTGTCGGTGGATGCCACTCTGTCCTTCTTCATAAGCTCCTTCCAAGCCACCTGTGATATCTTTGCCCTTTTGCAAAATGGATTGAAAAAACTCAATCCCTCCCATGGATAAATTGGTCCGTGCTCAACCTAATGATGGCCCATGATAATCTACTGCACTGTGCCCTAGAGTCCGTTGCCCTTCTGACCGCCAACTGTACCGGGCTGGTCTAAACTCATGCACCTGGGCTATCCGACAGGCTAAGGTGGAATATTATAAGGACAAACTTACTTCCACCTTGGGAAATGGAAAAAGGTTCTGGGAGAATATTAAGGAGCTAAGTGGTAAGTCCACATCCCCTCCACCCTCCATGCTGATTACTGATGGGGCTCCCACCCAAGACCCTAGCAAGATAGCGAATGCCTTAATGCATCCTTCTCTGACCTCAGTTCTATCCTCCCCCCGACTTCTTCTCTACATCTACAGGTCAGTTCCCAAGCCCCCCCCCCATGCTCTGCCTTTCTGCTTTAGAACGATCTCCCCAAGTGCTGCCCGCTCATATCTCACCATGTTCATCTGTAAAACTATGCAGAGTGCTGACTCTACTGATTCAAAGCTGCTGTCCTTAATGCTTGACACAGTACTAACACCCTAACTAAAATACTCAATATGTATCTGTGTCTAGAGCAGTTCCCTTCACTGTGAAAAGAGGCGGTTATCACTCCAGTACATAAAATGGTGACTGAACCTCTGCTAGTAGCTATAGGCCCATTTCCATACTTCCTCTGCTCTCAGAGCTCTGGAAAAAATTATTTGCAGATCAACTTTTTGAATACTTAGACTCACATCACCTTCTCTGCCAGCAACAGCATGGTTTCAGGAAGGGCACAGTACAACAACCGCCATCCTAGAGTTTACCTCTTTTATCCATGATGCCCTTGACCAGGAGCCTTGGCCATATCTGTCTATGTTGATCTGTCCAAGGCATTTGACACAGTAAATCACTGTATGCTCATATGCTCCCTCCTCTCTGTTGGTGTATCACAAGAGGCCGCTGGCTGGTTCTCCAACTATCTCCATGGATGTACACAGCAAGTGAAGATTAATAACACCCTTTCCACAAGCCTTCCTGTCCGGTCGGGTGTCCTCAAGGATCCATCCTGGGTCCTCCTCTTCTCACTGTGCTTAAACTCCCTCCCTATGGCCTCCACTGGGCATTTCCTCCTTTATGCAGATGATACAGTGATCTTTAGTCGGCACCCAGACCCTGCCCATCTCCAAATATCCTTCCAGGCCTCCTTCACAGAAATAGAATCATGGTTTCCTCCCACAAACTTGTCCTCAACTACAAAACAAAGGTCATGCTACTCATCCATCCTCAACATAAACACAACTTGACCATCCTATCTATAAAAAATTACCAGGGTACCATGCTGGAACCATTTACCAGCTTTAAATATCTTGGGGTCACCCTCGACTCAGCCCTCACCTTCTGTGAGCATATAGTGTCAACATGCTCTGCAATTAACATCAGAACTGATCTCCTGTATAAACTCAGGCACTGTCTCCCTCCTGACACCCTCTGACTAGTCATCTCTTGCTCCATCCACTCCCTGGTAGACTATGGCATAGTCATCTATGGCGCTGCATCGGACACTGCCCTGTCCACCATTAAACACACCCTCAATAAGGCCTGCCGGCTACAGGCAGTGAATGGCTCATGCACATCTGTGACCTCTACCAATGTTCGTTATGACTTAACTTTCATGGGCATCTATTCTATCAGACCTGCCTACTGGCAAAAAATCCATCTAGGTCTAGCTCCCTGGCTGTCTATCGCTTCTTCAACCAAGTTTGCCGAGGTGGGCCACAAGACATTCTGACACTACTGCCTTTCACATCCCTCTTGTAAAGACCAGTGCTGGCCAAAGATCCTTCGCTATAGGGCTCCACTCTGGATGAACTCTATCCCTGGGCCTACCCTATCAATTCCCAGGCTGGGGCCTTTCAAAACTGAGCTGTGTGACTACATTATGTCCAGCTCCAACTGTGACTGCAGATAACTCCTCATTCCCTGAAATGACAAGTTCCTCTGCTAAATATGTACTTTGACTCTATTGTTTGATTGTACCATATACACCTCTGGTGTTGCTCTATGTAGTTGTTATGCACTATGCCACTGTATTTAGTCTCTGTACTTGTTATTCTCTGTATTTGCCTTCATTCTTTGTATGACATGGAGCCTTTGTAAATGAGTCCCTGACTCAAGGGATTGCAATTCCTAGACTTTTAAATAAAAATTAAAAAAGTGAGGAAAAAAAGTCCACCTGCATGCACAGCATGCAGTTTCTCAGACTTAATTTTCTTCCATGTGTTTTAAAAGATGCAAAATTAATTTAACCTTAAGCCTGAGAATTTGCTTTCTGCATATATGGTATGCACAAACTTTTCTACCTTAAAATGTTTTTGCCTCATAACGTCTCTATTTTACTATTTGTTTGGCTCAGATTTGGGCCAGATTTATTTATTTACAACATGGTGTACCAGGTAAGCAAACAGAGTCCAAAAGGCTTGTTTCCAGTTGCAACCTGCAGAGAGGAACAGGAGAAAATGGAAAAACACAATGCAACAATTACAGTAGTAAAGGTACAGATCAATAGAACTACAGAGAAATCAACTCAGCAGAAATACAGGACAAAATATACACAAATCAGCAATTAACAGAGTGTATATATTGAGTATAATCATTCGGACACCATCGGTACAAGATCTTATTTAGGACACTCCTTCATGACCACATAACTGGTCAATTAGAAATCTCCCAAATAGGTTTTGAGGGCAACATAATTTCTTCATTTGCATGACCACTATGAGTCATGAAAATGATGGAAATCCACAAAATATACCAAAATTGCACACTAAAATGGTGTATGCTATTTTCATGAACATCACCATATAAAAATCTTCCTTGGACCTTCAAACCACTGTGGGACAAAAGGCTACATCAACTTTTCCTTCAACCCAATATCCTTGAAAGAAGTGGAAGACCTCCTCTCTAATTTAGATACTTCTAAGAGTGCAGGTACAGACTCCCTGGATCCCTACTTCCTTAAAATTGCATCACACATCTTATCTGCCCCCCTCACTCATCTCTTCAATCTTTCCTTACACCACTGGATCCATTCCCTCCACTTGGAAAACAGCTCAAGTAGTTCCATTACTTAAATCTGGTGATCCCATGGCCCTCAATAATTACAGGCCCATTTCCATCCTATCAGTACTATCCAAGATGCTCGAAAAGTTAGTAAACTCACAATTAAGGGACTACCTGGATAACAATAACCTCCTAAATTCAGCACAATCAGGTTTTAGATCAAGGCATAGCACCATTTCGGCCCTAGCCAAAGTAACCAACGATTGGCAGATTGCCATGGATAAGAAGAACAGTACCTGTGCTGTGTTCCTGGATTTGAGTAAAGCATTTGACACAGTGGATCATGAATCATTAATCACCTCCTTGGCTCACTAGGGCTGGATTCTCCCTCACTCAACTGGTTCAAGTGCTACCTATCAGATAGGTCACAACTGGTAAAAAATGGAAATTACCTATCCACCTTAAAACCACTGCTAAGAGGTGTACCACAAGGCTCTATTCTTGGCCCCATCCTCTTTGCCATTTATATTAATAATATTGATGCCAACCTCACTCAATCCAACATTCACCTGTTTGCTGATGATACTGTATTATATGTCAGCAACCCTTCATTACCTAAAGCCTGTGAACTGCTACAATCTGAATTCTCCATCCTGCAACACAATCTACTGGATAAAAAGCTGCTTCTAAATGCCAAAAAAACAAAAGCTATGTTCTTTGCCACAAAGAGTTGTTCTGCCACTACCCCATCACTCACCACCCTACAACTATCCACCTTACTTGGAGAGAAGCTGGAATTCGTTGATAACTTCAAATACCTTGGAGTCTGGATTGATAACAAGCTTGACTATTCTGTCCATATTGAGGAGCTACTAAAAAAACTGAGACAAAGGCTTGGTCTATTTTTTAGAATAAAGCACTACCTCAACAGAGACTCCAAAAAAAGATTAATCCAGGCATCATTCCTATCCCTCATTGACTATGCTGACTTTCTCTATGGCCATTGTCCACTCCCCCTCTTAAATAAGCTGGACACCCTATACCACAGGTCCATCAGATTTATTACTGACCTTCCCTCCAGCACCCATCACTGCTCCCTTTATAAGGCAGTTAACTGGACATCATTACAACACAGAAGAAATAGGAATGCTGCAATGTGGATATTCAAAGTCTTATCAGGCAAACTACCCACCTATATCTCAGACTGTTTTACCCAAATTACTTCTAGGCCATATAACTTAAGGATCAGCAATCTTATCATTCTAAAGGTCCCCAATGCCTGCACCCAGTTTGGGAGGGCCGCTATCAGCTACTCACTAGCAGTTGCATGGAACTCACTCCAAAAACCATGAAGCTAAATAGCCTCTTACCTTTAACATCCTTCAAAGATTATTCTCCACCTATTCCCAGAACTCTGCAATTGCTTTCACAAGGCCTAATCCTGACCCTACCTACCCCACCCCTTTTCCGTGTTCCATTATGCTAGTTCTATTTCTTTATTCCAGTCACGGATATACTTTCATAAAAGCCAATTAGGACCTATAATTTATATATATGCCTGCTATACCCATTGCCTCCTTTTCTTACAGGTTAAAAGGTTTTTATGTGCCTTGTATATATGTATATTGTTATATATTAGCACTTTCGGTCATTGTACTACTGTTTATGTTATTATTGTCTATGTAATAATACTTGCACTTCTTGACCACTCAGGTCCATCTTGTAAATGAGCTACGCTCAATGATGTTCGCCTGATTAAATAAAGATTTTGATTGCTTGATTGATTGATTGAAAAAATCTACAAAGAAATGCTAATTTCTTTTTATTTACAAAATGTTAAATCCATAATGTTTTCAGTTAAGCCAAAAATCAAATGCTTATCCCTGGGCCAAAGTCTAACAAATCTGTTACTCTCAGGACACTCAGAATGGGATGCAGAGAATGTGCTGGAATCTTGGGATGCTGAAGTAGTGGTTAAGAGCATGACAGATAAGGTTTAATGCCAAAAAGTGCAAAACCATGACTTAGGACATAGGAACCCAGAAGCAGAGTAGTGGATGAAGGGAGGCACTGGCAGTCACTAAGCAGGAAAGGGAGCTGGGGTTATCATAACCAACGAGATCAAAGTGTCAGGGCAGTGCGACAAAGCAGTGGATAGGGCTAGTGGGATGCTGGAGTATGTAGGGAGGGGTATCTCTAGCAGGAAGACAGAGGTGGTGTTGCCACTGTACCACTCATTGGTGAGACCCCACCAGGAGGACTGTGTCCAGTTTTGGAGGCCACACCTCAGAAAAGACATAAACAGAATGGAGGCAGTCCAGCAGAGGGCAACTAAAATGGTGTAGTGGTTGCACAAGAAACTCTATGAGGATAGGCTGAGGGATTTCAGCAAGTACACTCTGGAAGAGAAGAGAGTGAGAGAGGACACAATATAGACCTATATCCACTTCACTGTGGTGAACAGAGTGCAGGAGAGGGGTCTGTTTCAAAGGAGAAAGAGCACCAGGACCAAAGGGCATGTGATGAAGTTGGCCAGGGGTGGGGGTTAAGAGGGATGTGAGGAAGGGTATCACATTTGAACAGCAACAGGAAAACAGTGAAGACAATCACAGCAACAAAATCAGCAGTTCACTGTGATGGTCCGCTGGTTGCCTGATGCTGCTGTCTAGTGGGGAGTATGCCCCCTCCCCGAACCACCTCCAACTCAGAGCTAGCAATCTGTCATGCAGAGGTTGTGGGGGGGGGCAAATCCCCCTGCAAAAAAAATCTTTTTTACAGTTACAGCACAATGCCAGCTGTCAGCTTTGTACGATTGCTGTGCTGATGGTCGGCAAATTTCCTGTCATTGCGGCAACATGGAACCATGAGGAAGTACTAGTTCACTGAGAGGGTAGTAGACACCTGGAACAGACTGCCAACAGAAGTAGTGGAGGCAGAAACAGCATGGAGCTTCAAGCCTGCAAGGAATAGACATATGGGTATATTAGTAAATAGGTATAGAGGAGGGAGGGTCACCAGAGACCAGTTAGGGTCTAGGGAGACAGATTAGGCAGGGCATATTTGGGCTGACTGGGTGGGCCAAGTGGTCCTTTTCTGATGACAAATTCTATGTTTTTAAAGTGAATGTTTCAGATTTTAACGCTCATCCATTTTTGTGCTATCAGTGAGCACTTAAAAAGATTTCATAAACACATTTTTTCACCTTTTCAACCTCCTGAACCTTTCAAACTCCTCACTTTACCATAACTAAATTTACAGGCTCTAGAGATACTTGGACCAACTATATGCATGCCCAGTTTCTGATTAGTCTGTTAAGGGATGGCTGTGGTACTAAGGTGCAAATATTGGGATTTATATACAGTAAAACAGCATTTGAAATCCTAACTTTAGTGATGCTACTTCTCATTATAATATTACTGCAAAAAACTGTAATAATGCATATACTAGTGTTATAGCATAAAAAGTAAGGGGATAAAATATTAGGGTTAAATTTCCCTTCACCTTTGACAGATCTGTGGTGTGGGGTTCCTCAGGGTTTTAAATGACCATACAATTCAATGTTGATGTTAGGCAAATATCAGCACCCTCCATGCAAGCAAGACAGTGCCACTTTTAGGATAAGGCCAACACTGCATTGTGATTGTTCAATTCCAGAGGAACACATACTTATGAAGCAGCTGCATCATCTCACACACTGCACCATACTTGTACTGAATTTCACAAGTTACTCTGTGGGTCACTCAGCAAGCAGCTGCATCAACAAACTCATGGTGCCAGACCTGTAGCAGACTCAGCAAGTGGGCGTGCAGGCTATGCACAAAGCAACTGCATCACCCACGCATTAGCCTAGATCTGTAGCTTGCTTTGCACAAGGCTGTGCAAAGCTATCTCTAGTATTTTGTTTTGAGACTGTAACAAAAGCAGAAGTTGTATCTCATGAAAACAGGTTTTTGAGTCACAAAAATGTTCAAAACCCATACATATATATATATATATATATATATATATATATCTAGGGACAGGACTTTTTCCCTATGAAATTGGTTAGCAGTTATTCTCTGTGTGCAACACCTATCAATTATATATTATGGCACTTAAAAATATATACCACAGCAATGAAAGCACCATACAGCACCATTAAACTCAGCCCAGCAGCAGAGACTGAAACCGGGGATTGCCAGAGCCTGGAAGAGGCCCTGAAGCAGCCCGCTCCCTCAGAACTCAGCCCAGCAGCAGAGACTGAAACCGGGGATTGCCAGTGCCTGGAAGGCCTATGAGCAGCCGGCTCCTCGGAGAACTCAGCCCAGCAGCAGAGAGACTGGAAACCGGGGATTGCCAGAGCCTGGAAGAGGCCCTGAAGCAGCCCGCTCCCCTCAGAACTCAGCCCAGCAGCAGAGACTGAAACCGGGGATTGCCAGAGCCTGGAAGAGGCCCTGAAGCAGCCCGCTCCCCTCAGAACTCAGCCCAGCAGCAGAGACTGAAACCGGGGATTGCCAGAGCCTGGAAGAGGCCTTGAAGCAGCCCGCTCCCCTCAGAACTCAGCCCAGCAGCAGAGACTGAAACCGGGGATTGCCAGAGCCTGGAAGAGGCCCTGAAGCAGCCCGCTCCCCTCAGAACTCAGCCCAGCAGCAGAGACTGAAACCAGGGATTGCCAGAGCCTGGAAGAGGCCCTGAAGCAGCCCGCTCCCCTCAGAACTCAGCCCAGCAGCAGAGACTGAAACCGGGGATTGCCAGAGCCTGGAAGAGGCCCTGAAGCAGCCCGCTCCCCTCAGAACTCAGCCCAGCAGCAGAGACTGAAACCAGGGATTGCCAGAGCCTGGAAGAGGCCCTGAAGCAGCCCGCTCCCCTCAGAACTCAGCCCAGCAGCAGAGACTGAAACCGGGGATTGCCAGAGCCTGGAAGAGGCCCTGAAGCAGCCCGCTCCCCTCAGAACTCAGCCCAGCAGCAGAGACTGAAACCGGGGATTGCCAGAGCCTGGAAGAGGCCCTGAAGCAGCCCGCTCCCCTCAGAACTCAGCCCAGCAGCAGAGACTGAAACCGGGGATTGCCAGAGCCTGGAAGAGGCCCTGAAGCAGCCCGCTCCCCTCAGAACTCAGCCCAGCAGCAGAGACTGAAACCGAGGATTGCCAGAGCCTGGAAGAGGTAAAGTGTCCTGCACTACAGCCTGACTGTTGGAGAAGATTACTCATCTGGAGTCTTTTTTCTGTCCCCACACAGTGACTGTTTGACTGTGCTTCTGGATATCTGGACTGCTCTGAACGGGGATTGTGGCGCTATCTCTGTGTTACTTTAAGGGCTAGGTTTAGAGCATCTAGCACTAGTATCCTGTGATATTTTAGCTGTTTAAATGCTGTATTAGAGTGCTTACCTTGGTAGGATTGCATAGAATGTGTAGCGTGTAGCGTGGGTGTCCGCCATCTTGCGCATGCGCGGTAGCCACCTGTATCGGGATACAGTTCCAATAGTTGGCGCATGCGCAGTAGGGTCCTGTACTAGCCCGCTGCATACTAATGGGATTCCTTTGTTTGTCCTCCCTATATAGGTCCTGAAGCAGCCCGCTCCCCTCAGAACTCAGCCCAGCAGCAGAGACTGAAACCGGGGATTGCCAGAGCCTGGAAGAGGTAAAGTGTCCTGCACTACAGCCTGACTGTTGTGAGGCACTTCACACCCGCCCGCCCCAACCACCCTCCCACCCAGGGTCGGCGCTCCATATATTGCTGCTGGCAGGTCACGTGATGTGACACGTGACCCACCCTCCTTTTTACTAAGTGTCCACTTTCCCATTTGCAGGTTATAGGCACCAACCACTAGGGGTCACTGCACTTTCCACTCTAGCTCCTCTCTGCTCTCTATATCCCTCCTAGCTACTGCTGCACAGCTGTCCCACTAGAGGTCACTGCAGTTCCCTTGGATTCCTTTGACTACCTACTTTCTGCACTCATCCTATCTCTAAGCAACTGCTAGTATCAAACCTGGTACCCTTCTCTCTACATTCTACTGACTATCATCTCAGCCAATGAACCAGGCCAACAACTTCCTGTATTTCTATTCTTAACCATACCTCACTCCCTCCTGCCCAGATTTAAAAATTGGCCTCTCTACCCTCTGTCCCTGAGCTGTGTTCAAACCCAGTACCCTTGTGGTCAGAGTCTGCTGCTCTGCCTCTGCACCACAGTGCCTACCTACTTTATTACTACTTTCTAAGCCTCTTAATCACTTAGCTACCCAATCTGCCAAAATATAAGTTTACCTCTTCTTCCTGCTGCCTTTGAACCCTGCACCCTTATTTCCAAAGTCCATAGCTCCACCACTCACCTAGAACACCTGCATATTTTACTGCAGGATTTCATTACTATAAAGAACACACTAACCCTGTGACACAACTAAAGTGTTGTCTAGGTGCTTCTACAAACCTGAGCCCAGCTCCCTGCTGCTGCAGCCACTGGTCTGGCTCTCTCCTATTGCCCTGATCAGGGTTTGAACCCAGTACTCTATGCACTTCAGGCACATGCGCTGCCACCACACCATAGCAGCAACTAGACTCTGAGGTGATCTCTCACTACTATCTCCCCTCTTTCATCCTAGTCCCCCCATTCTTTCCTCACTTCAGCTCCACCAACCTTCCCAACTATGCACATGCATCCCCTGCTCACCAGTCTATCTCTTCTCCTCCTCCTCCCTTTGCCTTCCACATACCCTACTGTCCCTATGAACCCTCAGCCTCACTACTCCAGTGTTCCTACCTACCCTCCTGTCCTCCCCTCCTCCTTTACCACTGCTCCTACCCCTCCCTCCTCCTCCACACATCCCATTTGCTCCTCTCCACCTCACCCCCCTTCCAGACATCACCTGTCCTCCCCCCACAGCCCCCTTGCACTTCTGATCACTCAGGCCTTCTCTGCCTGTGCTACCCTACCCACCCCTTGTGCAACCAAACCCCATTCCTTATTATATCACTCCCAGCATAAACTCTCCATCAGCCTCCCTCTGACCAGAGCACTTCTCCTCCTTCTACTCCTAACGGGGAACATACACCCCAACCCAGGCCCTGCCCCCTCCCATCCACCCACTCAGCCCACTGGTCTTCGAGTAGCCTCCATGAACATATGCAGCCTGCTGAAGAAATTTGACGCCCTACAGTGCTGGGCCTTGGCTTACCAACCAGACATCATAGCCCTGGTTGAAACCTGGCTGTCCAAATCAACTCCAGACTCATTTGTCTCCCTCCCAGGCTATACCTTATACCGGGAGGACCGAGTAGGCAAACGAGGGGGTGGCTGTGCAATCTACACCAGGGACACAATACCTGGACATGCACTCCCACCCTGCCCTCACAAATGGGGCCCAGGCCCTTACCCTCAGACTCACCCCAGACCCCTCTAGGATCCTCTCTATCTCACCACAGCCTATGTTCCCCAAAGAACCAGCACCCAGCCCTAATATCTTTAACGGACTACCTGGCCACCCTCCACCATAAGGCAGAACAAATCCTAGTGGGGACCTTAACGTAAATTGGCTCAGCACCTCCTCATCCACCACCAGAGACTCATTTGCCGCCCAAGATCTGACACAACTCGTCACCCAGCCCACGAGACTTAACCTAAGAGTGGTACCAGCACCCTGCTGGATGTTATAAACTAACCGACCCCATAAAATCCAAAACATCCAGGTCCTCCCAGACTCCCTGAGTGACCACTCCCTATCCTATTCCACTGGGTAACCCCAATCCCAAACCCAAAGCCCAGACCACCCTCCAGGCGCCTCCGCCCTGGTGGGCTGAAGAAACTTAAGGCACTCCTCACCCAGATAGACTGGTCCCCCATTCAGCAGGCAACCAACATTGATACTGCCCTTGCCTTTCACTACAACTTCAACATGGCCTGTGATCTCTTTGCACCCTTAACAAAACCGGTCCAAAACAGAACGCACCCTGGGTTAGCCCGGCCCTCCTACAATTACTTAGAAACCGGGATAACCTCTGGCACCTGCCACTGAAACAGGTCATCTGTCTGATAGGCAAGCATACAATGCAGCCGAAATAAATGCTCATGGGCCATCAGGAAAGCCAAGGCAGACCATTACCAGGCCTCCCTTACCTCCTCCTGGGGCTCAGCCCGGACCTTCTGGGATAATATTAAGCAACTCAAAGGCAAAAGCTTGCTCCCCGCCCCATCAGCTCACTAGAAATGGCACAACCTCCACCGAGCCTGCCACCATAGCTAACTGGTTCAACACCACTTTCACTGACCTTAGCTCAGTCCTCCTAGTAATTTCTTTGACCTCCCCCAGCCAAACTCCCCTGTCCTCCAGCACCCCAGCTTCCTCCTGCAGAAGATTTCCACCGGGAAGCCAGACCCATCTAACCAAAGCTCTCAATGGCAACAATCCCGCAGTGACTCACTGGACCCCAGCATCCTCAGGCTGGTGCTAGATGAAGTCCTTGCACCTCTCACAAGCCTAATTAACCAGTCACTCTGCCTGGGACAATTCCCACAGCTTGGAAAACAGCCATTATCACACCTATTCATAAAGGAGGCGACAGGTGCGTCGGCCAACAACTACCAGCCAATCTCCATCCTCCCTCCCTCTCTAAAGCCCTGGAGAAAGTGGTGGCCATTCAAATCACTGATTATCTGGCTAAGCATAACATCTTATGCCCAGAGCAACATGGCTTCCGTACGGGGTCACAGTACCAGCACTGCCATATTAATTCTCCAACTTCCTACACTCCTCCTTGGATACCAGCTCCCTAGCTGGTGCAGTGTTCATTGACCTCTCAAAGGCTTTCGACACTGTCTCCCATCCACTGCTGCTGAGCACTCTGCCTCACTGGTCTCTCGGCTGGCCCCTGGCATGGTGTGCTGCTATCTTGACACTCGATCCCAGTGTGTCAAGATTAATAACACCTCTCGATACCATCCATTCTCTCTGGGGTCCCCAAGGCTCCATCCTGGGCCCCCTTCTCTTCTCACTGTATCTGAACACCTGCCCAGTGCATGCTCTGGCAAAATTCTGCTGTATGCAGGCAGCGCTGTCCTGTTTGCCACCACCATAATCCCATCTCTCCACAGGACTCCCTACAGCAGTCTTTCAACAGTGCGAGCTTGGTTTAAGGGCGCAGACTCATCATCAATCTTAAGAAAACCAAAACTATGCTCTTTTCACACCCCCAAAACAAAGCTAGCAACCACCCACTCTATATCCTTCCAAGCACCAACCAACCACTGGAACAAGTCTGCTCCTACAAATACCTTGGGGTTACCTTCGATTCAGCCCTCACATTTCACACCCACATCGACACCCTAACATCCGCCACCAACACACGGCTTGGCATCCTATTCCGCCATAAAAGCTGCCTTCCCCCAAATGCTCTCCGGCTAGCGGTTACATCGTCCGTTCTGTCCCTTGTAGACTATGGTCTACCAGTATACGGTGCTGCCGACACCACTGCACTAAACAAAATTCACCTAACCCTGAATAAAGCGTGCAGATTAATTACTGGTGCCCCCAGACTCACACACACCTGTCAGCTATATGTCGATGCTAACCTGCTTACCCTGGATGAACGGCTCCGATACCAGACCTGTCTCCTCACCAAAAAAACCCTACTCGGGCTCTCCCCCCCTGGGGTAACAGCATCCATCCACCAGAGCCCTCCCACCATTGCAACACGGTCTTCCTACAAGACCACTCTAAAGGTCCCCAGAACAAGAACCAGCCGTGGCCAGGGTCCTTCAGCTATAGAGCCCCAACCTGGTTTAACTCTCTCCTGCCACCATCACCAATGCCATCACCATCTCCACATTCAAAACCGCACTTGAACCACATCTTCAGCACTCGTAACTGCTCCTGTCTCTGAACATAGCCTCCCACCTCTTTATTTCTCTCTGGCAATGCCCCCGGGCAGCTCTCCACCAACCATCCCTACACCACTTCCATGTCCACCATGCCTAGGTTTAACCTGGCCAGTGCCAGCTGTTTCAATGTTTATCTACCAGAATTGCTCACTTGATACCAACTTGTTTAATACCTGCTATTCGATTACATGTACCCTGTACCCAATTGTATCTGTCTGACCACAATGTGACGTGGCACCTCTGGTGAATGCCTACTGATTTTTGGCAAATCTTTGCTATGTAACTGAAACGCCAATGTATGTCTTTATGTGACGAAGTACCTTTGTAAACGAGCCTCTGGCTCAAAGGTTGTAAACTGATTCTTAAATAAATAAAAAAAATAAAAATAAATTAAAAACAATAATAGCCAGACCTGTCCCCCAAAAAGTGAAAAACTCCAAGAAAAACACGCATAAAGACACAGTATAAAAAACCTTGCAATCACATTACAAAAATACTTCAGAGTCAACCCATCTTCAATTTCATGCTCTAAAATGTACAGCCCCTACAAAGCACAGCACTACCGCATTTCTAAAAGGCTTGTCACTTAATAAACACCTCTCTCCGGAGTGTTCCATGCCTTACTCATCAAATGGTCAGGTTTCTTGAGCCTCTCTCAAAGGATGCTGTGGTCCACACTGATGCCATGTGCTTCAGACCACCACTCTATGCTGCCACTTATGCCAGCATTTCAACTGTCATCCATGTAAAGACAATAGGAGAAATCACATATATGCTCCATCTCCTTTCATGATGTAACCAACTGGGATGCTCCCAGCACCATTCACAATTGGATATGCGTGTGCATGCCAGCATGCTCATACATTGCCCTACATGCAGAAATCAACCAGTGCATGACTGAAAATGTTCACAACTGGAATCAGCTGGTCATGATTACCACGGCATACTTACATCAGGGATCCTATCGTATTGTAGAACAAAGCAAGTGTTCAACTGGAAGGTTTTAAATCATTCTGCAAGTTGTCCAAGAAACATCTGTGCTACCTCTTGCAATACTATAGCATGCTGCTTTTGCTCATGAGACTCATAGAGACTACTGGAGTCACTTCCATTACCAGCATCATGATCACCACCACCCCTCACTGCTACTGTACCTTCACCACAACCAGCATTGCTTTATTGGGATGATATTGGTGTAGATCTGCAATAATGGTGCATGTGCCTTTCATGTATAGTAGATTCAACACAGGCATTGGCATGTGTAGGGTGGACAATTCTGCACTGAAATTCTTGGTTGCCTGTTCATATGGTCACAGAATTGAAATTAACTTTTGCAGAACACCCCACTACACCCTTGACAGACATCCACCACAGTCCACATCCTTGAACTGCATGGCCTGGAACACACATTTCTGCTCCTCAAGTCTTTTATTTCTTATCAAAGAAGGGGGTACTGCCATGTGTAAAAATCTTTGATTAAGCAATATTGAGGGGCATTAAACATCTGCTGGTAATGAAGGAGGAGCTTTGTGTATTTTGCTGAATGACAGAAATATTTCAGAAAGCCTTCCACAGAATCATGGGTTTCTTTTTGACAGTGTATGCATGCCCAGTACATGACTCACCATGTAATGTATTGTGTACAGCAAGAAAAACAAGGTAGATAAAATAAATCATCATTATTCATAGCCTTAAGCATGATACTTCCATTTTTATCACAAAGGTACCAACATGCAGATTGTAAGTGTACATCCAGAGGTGTAGCAGTGATTGGATGAACCACAGAATGGTTTACTCATTGTGTCCACCCATACCCTTCATTACTGCCACATTAAGTAAGGCAATTTCTCTACTGCTGTGCCTCTACGGGATTGGCTACTTTAGTGCAACACCTGCAGGTGGTGGTGGTGGCAGGATTGACATGATGGTGGCAGCACTTGATTTGAAGACAGCACGATGGGCAGAGAGACTCTGGAAAGCTTGGTTTGCACTACTGGTCTAGTTTTTAACTAGTGAAGTGTCCATACCGTCCCTCTGCCTGCTTCAGAAGTATCAACATCTTGATATACACACCATAGTATGTACTACAGATAACATGCCAAGAAGACATGAGTCATGATAGAATGTTGCATTTTGGGTTGAGTTCCTCCAAGAAAGGGCCTTTTAAAGCTGTTGCCTTTCCCCATGGAGAATGGCTAAAGAATCATAGAAATCTGGAGGCAGAAAATGACTCTAATGGCCCATCAGGAACACAGACCATCATCTCTGCAATGAGTTGTGTTATTCATATGGAACTTGGTGGATTATACAGATGTCTACACCAGGCATTGAATTACTCTGGCAGTGTAGTTTGTTTTGTTGCAGTACCAGTGGTGGCTATGGTAGTTAGACTGCTCATGAAGTACTATAACTGGGGATACATCTGTTGTGTTCCGTAGTTGCAAATTAACAAATTGTTTTACCTCAGTTCCTGTCCCTAATTGTCCATGGCTGTAAGTAGGATCAATCAATCAAAAAGTTATTTCTATAGCGCCCCCTTCCTAGGGGCTCAGAGTGCTTTACAAAGCAATACAGAATATTACACACAAACATACATTAAACTATTCAAAAACACAATTTTTCACACTCCTATTTTCAGAGCATATCACCAATTCCCCCACCCCAAGTTCATGCCAAGTTCATGCTTTCAATGTTTATCCACACTAATTGTCCACAAAGTATTCATTATCTGACCCTTATTGGTGTTTTTACTGCACTCATTACAGCATGCTTTCAGTGGATTGGTGGGGCCACCAATAAAATAATTTCAAACTGAGGAGCATCTCTTGACATTTTACAGACTATTTAAATGACCGGGGAGGGGTAGTTCTTGCACAGAACCTAGGCAGCTACTGCATAATGATGTTTTTTAGGCACTGTTTTATCAGAAGATTTGTGCTGCTGGTGATGAGCAGCAGTAAGTACAGCACTATAGGTAGAGCCAATTCGGTGGGGGGGGGTCTGGGCTTAAGATTTGCCTCACTGAGGAACCTCTTTTCTTCTTTTTCTGTTTTTCTTTCACTTTTTTAATTCCCCATGTCCTATTTAGTTGTCCTCCACTTCTCAGTGTAACAGTACTTATCACTTATCTCTGGTGGTATGACTGACGATAACACTTTCAATCTATTCTAGTTCTTCTCTGCCTCTCATACAAGTGCTCCACCCATTGCTCCTTATTTTGATCTTGCGTCTCTTTGAATATATGAACTTCTCATACTCTTCCTGTCAAGAACATGCTTTCTCCTTCCCTCCACTGGGTAATTATATACTTCCTATGGTTTTATGCCTTGGCTCACTGTGGTTTGACAGTGAGCTATGAGAGATGAAGGCAAAGGGGTGGAGGTTGGAGCATTGTTGGAGGAGATCTAGGGCTCCAGCGACAAACTGCCTTGGTGAGTACCAAAGGGCAGTCACCCAAAAAAAGGCAAAGTTTCTGCCAAGGGAGATGGCTACTGGGAAGAACTGATCAGCTCAGTTTTTTTGGAATGTGGACAGGTTTCTCCATCCAGCTTGTCTGGAGCCCATGAAAGTATTTTCAGCTGCTAGATGCAAGGAGTTTGCTTGATTTTTCTCAAACAGGGTGTCATCTGTTGGGCTGGAATCTCACTAAGTGGCCTATTACAGCCCTTCATGGTCAAGCCTATCTGTCTTAGACACATTCATTGGTCGAAGGGAGTGTTCACACCAGTGATGATGGAAGAAGTTAGTGAGGTGATCTCAGAGCTGAGGCCTATGTTTGTGAACTGTATTCAGGTCTGATGCAATTCAGGGAGTTACATCAGGCACATGGGCTCGGTGTTCTCAGAGATTGCCTGGTGTTCCCTTTCAGAGGGGGTCTTCCCAGTAGCATTGAAAGATACACTGGTGAAGCCTGTCCTGAAAACATCATCTTTGGGTCCAAATTTCTTGGCAATTTATTGACCACTCTCCAACTTGCCTTTTTTGATTAAGGTTATTGAGAAGGTGTTTGGATATCAGGCAGAGGCACACCTCACTGCTTTTGACATATATGAACCTTTCCAATCTGGTTTTATGTTTAGGCATAACACTGAAACTGCACTGGTCAGGGTGCACAAGGACCTGTTCAGGGTGTGAGATAGAGGAGAGTGGTCAATTCTTATCTTCCTAGATCTCTCTTCAGCCGTTGACACCGTGGACCATGGCTGTTATTGAATCAGCTTACAGAGTATGTAGGGCTCACTGGCAAAGTCTTCTGATGGCTTGAGTCCTATCTTAGTGGCAGGACTCAGAGGATGATATTGGGAAGGTTTTCCTCATCCTCAATGGTCGTGCCCTGCGGTGTACCCCAGGGTTCAGTCCTTTCACCCATGTTGTTCATAGTGTACATGCTGCCCCTAGGAAGGGTAATTAGGCAGTATGAACTTGGGTTCTACTGCTATGCAGATGACACCCAACTCTGTCTGTCTTTTGCACCTGGGGTGCTAAGTGCAGTGGCTATGTTAAATAGGTGCCTGGTTGAGATCCAAGACTGGATGTCATTAAGCTGGTTATGACTCAACCTGGATAAGACTGAACTGCTACTCATTTAGCTAGGTTGAAGGGGTGGAGTGGGAGCTACCAAGAGGGAGGTGAGGCTTGGCTTCACTCTTCTGGGTTTTTGGCCAGCATGAAGGTAAAGAATCTGGAGGTCATTCTGGATAAGGGGCTAACATTTGGGGTTCAGGTGTTGGCAGTTATCTGGAGTAGTGTTTACCATATAAGAAACATCAGCCAGATTAAATCCCTTAACCCCCACCCTCGGAGACTTGGTGATACTGGTACACATATATGTTACTATGAGGCTTGACTAGTGCAATGATCTATACCTCGGGGTCAGTTGAGATATGGTGTGGTATCTGCAGTTGATGGAGATTATAGCTGCTAGGTTGCTGACTGGCCTTTTGAGGTTGTGTCACATCTCACTGACACTGCACTAGCTGCCAATTAAGTTGCATACCTCTTTTAAAGTTGGCTTGTTAACTTACAGGACCCTACACAGTTTTGGCCCCAGCTATTGGGCAGATCTCTTGCATCCTTATGTGTCTTCATGCCCTCTCTGATCCTCTAAGGTTGGTCTCCTTGTGATACCCAGGGTGAGGCTGAAAACCTCAGGTGACTGGGCTTTTGATGTGGCAGGTCTTTTCTTGTGGAATTTGTTCCCAAGAGCTTGGAGGGACCCCCCCCAGTGGAGGCTTTTAAAACTGGTCTAAAGATGTTTCTGTTTAGCCAGGCTATGAGGGATTAATCCCCCTGCTCCATCCTGACACCCCAGTCTGTTATTTATGTATTTTTCTGCTTATTTAATTATTTATTGGAGAGTTTTTATTATAATTCTAGCTAGAATTATTTAGTGTATTTAGTTATTTATTGATCGTGGATATTATCTAATTATGTGTTATTTATGTTGCATTTCCTACCCTCATTTACTTTTATTGCAATGACACCTTGAGCCTCTGGGGAAGGGTGCCAATAACTACAATTAAAAATTACTACTACTACTACAACTTCTTGTCTTCGGTATCTGATTCCATCTGCCCCTTCTTCTCCTCTCATGCTTCCACACTTCTCTCATGCTTCCCCCTCCTTCATTGCTGCTTCTCTCTCTCTGTACATCTAAGAGCTACACTGCCATATCCTTCTCTGAATACTCTTCTCTAATGGGCTCTCACTTTGAAGCTGCTGTCTTTGGTTTTTAGAAATGTAGTATCTCTGTGCAGTACCTCCAATGAGTGATTTGAAATTTCCATCTACTCTTCTGGACACTTTATATGCTTTTGACAAGAAAGCTAGAGGGTGGTCTTTGCCAAGCAAGAGAGACCAGCAGTGTGTGTCCTCAATTCATAGCAGTGACATAAAAAGTAAATTACAAACGTTATAATATAGGATCTGGCCCAAGCAGTTACTGACAAGGGGTGTTTTAGGCTTATTCAAATTTCAGCCGATCTATGATAGCTAAGAATCCCTGTTTAAAGCATGAAAGTAAGAAAGAATAAGAGTTAAAAAAATGAATACTGGGGGTCGGGGCACACGTAATTTTTGTTTGTTAACTTTTTAATTTGATGACAGGATTTCAGTAGTGTTCCTGTTGGAAGCAGGCTTAGTGTGACCTTCCTCATGCTTTGCTCCACATCTGGGGGATTTAAAGTACCACAGTAAGGTGCAGGGGATGAGCTGGTACAAATCTGCATAGCAGGAGCAGAACAATATTACACTCTGTGGTGCCGCATGATATCAGGCATCTGGTAGTGGTTCAAGGTAAACTGGAAATTGGGGCTGTGCCTACACTGACTGGTGCAGATGCCATAGCTGAGCAAGATAGACAGGGAAAAGGCTTGGTCTTACATTTATTGATGGATAATTTACAGCTTGGATAGTGGAACTGCTACTAGTAATACCTAAAGGAGTAGACCACTGACTGCTTCAGGTTCTGGACTGGTCGCTATCAGGTTGTAATCAATGGCATGTGCACTGAAAGAGGGGAAAAGACTTGTAGTGGGAGTGCGACCACAAGCAGATTTCTAGACTGAACCATGGTTTCTTTACCCATACTATGATGGATACAACCAAGGTCCTCTGAGTGTTGCTATCTTGGTCTCCAGTTGCAGATGCAGAACTTGTATTTTGAATTTGGATGGAAGTGGAACCTCTATGTGCATCTTTTTTTTTATCATACTATTGTTTATTCTCCTCGGCAGAGTGGCCCCACATGATCTCCGGATGCCGGCCCTGCACCCCCAGACCCGGTCATGCGTGCGGGCCACTCGAACCCGCTCTCCCAGTGGGCTGGCCATTATCACTCTTGCACGCACCGGGCACATGCCCCTCTTGGGTCCCTCTGGGGGTGCAGGGTGCGGCCATCAGCCGCAAAGATCACCCTCTGCATTTTTCCACATTTTCTCCCCAGTGGAGAGCCGGACATGCAATGGCGTCCGCGCACGTAGTGCTGACGCCCGCCGCACTCTCTCCCTTACTATTGCATGCTACTTGTAGTGCAGCTGGCCTCCGTCAGTCACCCCTACAGGGCGATGCAAGCCCCACTACCCACCCCAGAGAGAGGAGAGCAGTCGTCGGATGCTCAATCCTCCCTCTCCCCTGCCAGCCCTCAGCAGTCCGAGTCCATTCCCGAGCCCGGGTTGCTGGCATGGCGCGAGGTGTGGCGTCCAGCACTTCAACCCTTAGTGTCACCGGGCTGGCCCTCTATGTGCATCTTAATACCCCCTTGTATCTCCTGTTCTTTTCTTAGAATATACAAAGTCTGCCAGCAGAAGAATTCTGCTCAATCTATCTAGCTTGTCCAATGTGGAGCCCTTGTACCTTGAGTTACATGCTGCTCCGGACCCCATCCTTGGGCACTCTTACCCAACCCTTAACATTTTCTCACCATCTCTTAAAGTGATCCACAGATCTTTTTGTTTACCACCTCTTCTGGTAGCCTGTTCCACTCCTCCAATACTCTGTCCATGAAGAACATCTTTTAGGCCTCCTTCTAGAACTTGCCACCCCTCGACCAGTTTGTAGCTGTTTCCTGTCTTGTGTTTGCTTTCACTGGTCTTGAAAAGTTCAGTGGGGCCTACCTTATTGATGGCATTGAGGTACTTAAAGGTTTCTATCATATCCCCCCATTACTTTCCTTCCTCAATTGAGTACATATTCAGGTTCTCCAGCCTCTGTTTATATAAATGTCCCTGCTGCTCCTGAATCATTTTTGTGGCCCTTTTTTGCACTGCCTCCTGTGGTTTAATGTCCTTTTTGTGCTAGAGATTTCAGAACTGTTCTCCAGGCAAGGCCACACCATAGATTTGTACAGAGGTGGTATGGGCTCCTTTCTTCTACTTGTGAACCCTCTGCTTATTAACTCAGAATCCTGTTTGCCAATGCAGCCTTACTGCACTATGTAGAGGGCTCTGGTGTGCTAGTAAAGTACTTGCAATCCCCAGGTCTTTTTCCTCTTGAGAGACAGTGACAGTTACTCCCACCCCAGCTTGTGCTCTATGTCATGGTTCTTTCTCCCCCATGGGCATGACTTTGCACTTCTTGGAGTTGAACCACAGTTGCCATAAAATGGACCATGTCTTCAGTCATTCTATGTTTTCCTTTATATCTCTGAATCCTTCCTCTGTGTCCTCCCCCAACAGAGCTTGGTGTCATTGACAAAAAGGTGAATTTTGCCCTTAATGGCATCCCAAATGTCTTTAATGAACACATTCAACATATGTGGTCTGAGCACCAACCTTTGTATTACCCCATTGGTAACATCCCTCATCTCCAAGTGCTCCCATCCCAACCACTACTATCTGGATTCTCCCTCCTGACCAGTTTGCCACCCTTCCAGGCATTGTTCCTCAACCCCTAGGTCAGCCAGCTTCTTGATCAGTCTTTTATTGGGACTGAGTCAAAGGCTTTGTTGAAATCTTGGTTCAGTATGGGGGTGGAAGATGTTGGTGCCAGAGATTGTAGGGAAAGAGTATGTTGCTAACTGTAATCCTCCCTCAGTGTTCCACTGGTGTTCCTGAAGCTTTAAAATAAAATCAGAAAAGCTTGGATGTTTGATGCTTCTAAAAGACGGTCTCCTAGTAAGACTTAAGTCTAACCGAAAATCAGATTTCTGGCTCATACATGGAAAGATGCTGTAGCCTGTCTCATACCTCACAGCATTTCCAAGTGCATCTGTGCTTTTAAAGAGATGCAGTGTTGGCATGGACTAGCTTTTCTTTGGGAAATCCCTATTCTCACATCTGTGCCTATGCCAACCAGAGCAACAGACCATACGACAAGTTCTAAATTAGCAAAGTGCCAGTCTCCTTATCTGTCCTTCTTCACAAAACTGAAAAGCTGTGAAACTGCTGATGCTTCTAAATATGATACCAGGAGCCACACACCAAAATAATGGAATGGCATTAACAGCTTATCTTCTTTCACTGTGTAGCCTGCTTCACTTGCCGAACCACTAGATGCCAGAAACAACAGGGTGAGATATGAGAAACACTGAGTCAGAAGCCAAACCAAAAACTGATTTAAACAGATATCCTGATATAATACTACAGAGAGAGCAGGAGAGCAGAAAGAAACAAAAAGAGGTTGTAGCTAGAATCAAATCTTTATCATTGCCCATGCCAACCAAAGCTATGATGGATTTTTCATTTGTCTCACTGACAGACTCAGCATCATGGAAAGTCCAGAAAATTGACACTCAAAAACTGCTACAAACCTTTCCGAAAGTTCATTCCAACTCTATACTAAAAGAATCAACTGAAGTAAAAACAGAAGCACCCTTTGAAAACTTAAGGCCCTTACAGGTAGCAAGGAGAGAGGATTTTTATGCTTTGGATACAGACCTGAATAGACAGAGGAAGTTTACCACATCGGCTACTCCTGAGACTGCAACTAAAAACTTGAAAGGTATGTCTCTCTTTGATATATTTTTGTCACTTCAACAAATTCCTGTTAACCCAGTCAATCCTGCTAGACCTATAGTAGAGCACAGAAGTTAATCAGCAGAGAATTCTTGTGATCATTTGGTTATGGCCCCATCCTCTTCTCCCTCTTCATTAATGACCTTCCCTCAGCCTGTCTCTCCTCCAATGTACATCACTACACTGATGACACTGTCATCTTTGCTTCGGGCACCTCCTATGACAGTGTCCTCCCCATTCTTCAGAACAATTTCAACAGAATCCAGTCTTGGCTTCTTGAGAACCAGCTCACTCTTAATGCAAAAAAAAATGGTCACCATGGTCTTTGGCTCCAGACAGAAGCTGGCTACCCTCCCAACCCCTCCAGCACTCACCACCATGGATAGCTCACCCCTTGAGCAAGTCCCAGCCTTCAAGTACCTGGGTGTATGGCTGGACAGCCACCTAAACTTCTCTAATCATGTCAAGGTGATCTGCATTAAGCTCCGGTCCAAGCTCACTGTCCTCTATCACCACAAATCCTGCCTACCGATCCCTACCTGCTGTGAGCTAGTACGTAAAACAATCCTACCAGTGATAGACTACTCAAACATTGTCTATGGCATGGCCCCATCCTCCTCCTCCCTCTCCAGACTGGACAACTTCCTAAACTCTTTCTGCCATTTCGTCACCACTTCCCCCCCTCACACACAACTGCCAGCTCTATGCTCCTCTCTCCCTGTCCCCACTCTCCCACAGGAGAACCATCCACAGCACCTCCTCTTTCTTAGCTAAATTTTGGCAGGATTCACTTCCATCCTATCTCACCTCCTGCCTCACCTCAATGACCTCACTGAATTACCCTCTTCACCACAGGGACCCATGCACCTTCCTCCTCCCCTGCCCCCGCACTCTTTCAGGTCAAGAAGCCTTCTCATACCGCCTCCCCCACATCCGGAACTCTCTGCCCTCCAGCCTTTGCATGGCCCCTTCTGGTCCTGCATTTACTTAGCAACTCAGGCTCCTACCTAGCCCTCTATGTCCTAAATGCTCTAACAATCCCAACATGCAGATGAGTCACTACTCAGTCTCTATTCACTCGTCATAGCTGCAGTTTTCCAAAGCCGGCATCACTTCCTTTATCACTCCTCACAAAGTTTTGATTGTATAGTTTAGATGATGTATTGTACTCTCTGTAAAATGTTTATGTGAATTGCCTGTTTTCCTCACCTATTGTTACTCCTTGTGCAAACTATATCTGGGTCGCACCTGGAAATGAGCCTCGGCTCAGTGTGCCTTTCCCAGTCATCAAATTTTAAATAAATAAATGAAAAAAATACAGGCCTTAGAGAAACGACAGTATCACAACATCACAAAATTGCCATTAAATAACTTTTTCTATGCCTAAGCAAACATCTGATACAACGATTAAGAACCAAAGATTGACTTCTCAATGAGGACTTGTATTAAAATCTCAAGAACAAAAGCTGCAGCCTATTCAAGGTAAAATACTTGGAGACAAAGTAAAAGATTTTGTTGACCAAAGAATAAATAAGACACAAAATCAGATATCCACTGAATTAACTACTAGTGAAATAAGAAAGGGCAGCAACAAAAATGAAATAAACTTTAGAGGAAAAAGCTCAAGAGGGCTATTTAAAAGCAATGACATCTGAATAGACTGTAAACGATCAAAAGGGGGCACTTAATGGTCCAGCAAAGCCAAATAAAATGCTGGAGAATGTGGTAATCATAAAAATAATTAATTTAGGAGCACAACATCAAGAAATCAGTGTATCAAATATTTTATTAATAGAATCTGTTCATAATTATGAAAATGATAACTCAGAGAAGCAGCAGGATGATTTCTCAGACACAGGTACAGAATTGGAGTCAGAGAGCACTACTAAATCAAGTTGGGGGAAAGAGATATTAAGTAGAATAGTATTCTTACAAACTGAGTTTGCCCACTTATAGGAGATCAAAGATCAAATAGATGTACTGACAGAGAAACTGAAAGATGTGAAGGAAAATGTGGAAAAAATACGAAATAGAACTACCAAGGTAGAAAAAAATCAAATATCAACACTTGAGGGCGAGGCCATAATAATTAAGGGTAACACTTTAAGTGTCAGTAACTACTGTATAACTATACTATAACTGCACTATAATGTATGTTAGAACGATGTTAACCTTAGGAAATCATCATTTCCTAAGGTTGTT
Source organism: Neoceratodus forsteri (assembly GCA_016271365.2). Classification (NCBI taxonomy): domain Eukaryota; kingdom Metazoa; phylum Chordata; order Ceratodontiformes; family Ceratodontidae; genus Neoceratodus; species Neoceratodus forsteri. The sequence continues at coordinate 238,103,052 of CM057459.1, read as the reverse complement.
AACCTATCAATGTGACGTAGATATGTTGTTAACCTATCGATCCTACATCACATCGATAGGTTAACAACAGCGAGTGGTCTGCGCATGTGCGCGCTTTTTTCCAACGGGGAACCGACTGAAGTGAAACCCACGGGGAAGGACTGAAGGGCCTCAGCGGTGACTTTTTAAAAAACGTAAGCCATTTAATTTTTGATAGTGGGACCATACACTATAAAAAATAATGTATGGTCCCTCTATCGGCAACCGGTCAATTTTAACCGTCTCGAGGTTGCCATGGCGACGTAAACCTCTCGAGCTTCGCTCTCGAGGTTTACATGGTCGCCCTGGCAACCTCTCGACTGTTAACTGACCGGTTAACGATAAAGGACCATACATTATCCTCTATGTAACTACTGTGCAGTTACATGTAACTACTATGTGGTTGTTAACTAGTTTCACATTTGTGTTGTGTACTTACACAATTTGTATACACGTGCAACTGCTATTGTCTCCCTTTCAGCACAAATCAATTCATTCTGACAAGTGTAACTACACATTTATAAGCTGTTGCAAAGTGTAACAGAAAATTTGTTGTGCAGCTACCACTGTATCTCTTCTGGCATTATGTAATTTGTTCTTACAAAGGCAACTACACATTTAATAGCTATTGCAAATTGAAATTGTAACAGCAAATCTTCTGTGTAACTGCTAGGTTACTACTATTGGCATTATTAAATGTGTTCTTTCAAGTGTAACTACATATGAATGCAGGTCTTGTGCTTTGTTTCAATAGTCTACAATATGTCTAGCTAACATATATTTAAAAGGTTATCACTCAGAAAAACTTAAAAGTGAAATTAGGTAACTAAAATATGATTACAATGTAACTTCAGTCTGCTACACTTAAATGCATTGACTGGCAACTCTTTAGATGATGGTCCATGTCTGTATTCTAGTTTTTCATGAACTTACAGGTTAATAAACAACTTCTCTCCACACTGACTCATTTCCTACCCTTCCCCTCCACCCCCCCACGTTACAAGCGGTAGCAATGGATGGGGAATGACTAATATAAAAGAATCGGGGAGGAATCATGGATCAGCTGAGAACTGCTCACAGAGGTAAAGGGAAGCTTGTTGGCTCTGAAGACTAATACATAACCCGAGGGCCTATCTCCCAGACAGTATTATGGGAGGGGGCAGTTGTACAATTTGAAGGCTTCACCTCAGGGGCCATGATTTGGTTGTAGCATATATAAAGGTAGCCACAGAGGGGTTGAGGTCACAAACAAGGGACTCCTTCCCAGACATGGAAACATCATCCTCTAATAAAATCATATTCTGTGCTGCAGGGAGGATTCACTCAATAGACTGGCTGCAGGTTTAGCATCTTGATCTGAGATACGTGGTCCTCCTAGGGAGGGCCCTCTCGCACGAAGGTATAACAGCTAGACAGCATCCTATTTAGGGACCTACTAGGAAGTCAACCAACTTACTATAGGCACTGTCTCAGAGCACCCCCCTAGGGTCCAACAGGGTCAACTCGTAGCCGGTAAACAGGCAACCTGACAGAGACTGTAGGGCCCCCAATTAAAGTTAAAATGGTTCTGTTCAAATCTGTTATTAATTGTATGCTGTATTGTGAAGCTAAGTTGATCACTAAGTTTACTCTGTTTATGTTCTGTCTAATATGCATGTGCCCCACAGAAAGAGGTAACCTAGTAAATATCTTGTGTTTAAGAAGGAGGGAGATCTGCAGCTAAGCATGTGGTGGTCTAACAGAAATGGAAAAGGTGTACTGTGGGACAGAGGTGTTTACAGTAGTACAACAGTCAATACCAAAGATCAGCTACCTAAGCAAGGTTCTCAGACTAGGGAAACAACTCATAACGTGACTCATAAGGCCAAGCTTCTCAGATGGCACAGCATCCTTAGGTATAGTTAAGCTAATAAAAAGACTAGATAATGACTAATAGCATCAAAATCTCAGCCACCTCATGAAATGTGAGGGGCTTAAACTCCCCTATTAAGAGGCAAAATGTGCTGTCTCACCTGAAGAAGCTGAAAACTCAAACTGCCTTTCTTCAAGAAACTAAGCTAATTAAGAAAGAAGCATTGAAACTTAATAGGGAATGAGTGGGATGGGAGGTGCATAGTGTAACAAGCTTGTCTAAGAGGGGTGTCTCCATTCTAGGCCATAAGAGCCTTAGGTGGAGGATTCTTGAGCAGAAATCAGATGATCAAGGCAGATGGGTAGTGGTCAAATTAGCCACACCCAATGGCCCCCTAATCCTAGCTAATGCATGCACCCCTAATGATGAATGTTCGGGTTTTATGGATGAGGTTTCACAATGTATTATGGATTTAGATTTTGATAATCTGGATGTCATATTGGGGGTAGATTTCAATTTGACACTTGATCATTTCTTATATAGATTGAACTCCAGACCTGCACCACATACATAGATACATAGATACATAGACAGTGTCAGCAGATAAGGGCCTATGGCCCACCCAGTCTGCCAATTTGAGCTTGTAAATTCAGTTTATGTTTTCCTAGAAGTCTGTTGCCCCTTACCCCTGACCTCCAGAATTCCTTTATGTCTATCCCATGCATTCTTAAATCTCATGATTGTTTCAGCCCCCACCACTTCCTCTGGCAGGGTGTTCCACTTGTCCACCACCCATTCTGTGAAGAAATTCTTCCTTACGTTTCCTCTGAATCATCCTCCCTCCAACTTCATCCCAAGCCCTCTAGTTCTGGAACATCTTTTTCGCTTAAAAATAGTGTATTCCTGCACTCTGTTCCTCCCTGTAAGATACTTGTATGTCTCTATCATATCCCTTCTCTCCCTCCTCTCCTCCAGGGAGTACATGTTCAGTTCCTTCAACCTGTCCTCATAGGACTTGTGATGCAATCCATGCACCATCTTTGTTGCCCTCCTCTGAACCTTCTCTACCCTGTCTATGTCCTTACGTAGGTATGGTCTCCAGAACTGTACACTTTACTCCAGGTGGGGCCTCACTAGTGTCTTGTATAGTGGAATTATGACCTCCCTTTTCCTGCTGGTGATGCCCCTGCCTATACATCCTATTTGCTTTACCTGCTGCCTTGTCACACTGTTTTCCTACCTTGAGGTCATCAGAGATGATAACCCCTAGATCCCTTTCCTGCTTGGTGCATGCTATATCCTCACCCCCCAACTGATATATTGTGCCAGGGTTTTTGTGCCCCATATGCATTATCTTGCACTTCTTTGCATTGAATTTCAACTGCCAAACCCCTGACCATTCTTCAGTTTCTGCAGGTCCTTCTCATTCTGTCTACACCTCTGGTGTTGCCTACTCTGTTACAGAGCTTTGTCTCATCAGCGAACAGTGAAATTCTGCCTTCTAGGTCCTGCACAATGTCACTGATGAAGATGTTGAATAGGACCGGTCCCAGCACTGATCCCTGTGGTACCCCACTGGTCACTCTTCCCTCTGTGGAGTGATAGCCATTTACCACCACCCTCTGTGTCCTACCACCCAGCCAGTTACCTACCCACCACTCTACTGTCCTGCCCACACCCATATTCCCCAGTTTGTGTAATAGTCTTCTATGTGGCACAGTGTTAAAGGCCTTGCTGAAGTCCAGATAGGCCATGTCCACTGCCTTCCCCTGATCCACCTCCCTAGTCACCCAGTCAAAAAATTCAATGAGGTTGGTCTGACATGACCTCCCCCTGGTGAAACCATGCTGCCTTGGGTCCTGTAGTCCAGTGACAACCAGATGTTCCTCCAATCTCTCCTTCAGTAGTGCTTCCATGATCTTCCCCACTACCGAGGTGAGGCTGACTGATCTGTAGTTCTCTGCTTCCTCTTTGTTCCCACTTTTGTATAAGGGGACTACATCTGCTGTCCTCCAGTCTTTGGGTACCTCCCCTGTTTCCAGTGATTGGCTAAACAGGATAGCCAGAGGTTCAGCCACCACCTCTCTTCGTTCTTTAAGGACCCTGGGGTGCATCCCATCTGGCCCCATTGCTTTATCAACTCTTATTACTTCCAGCTCCTTCAGGACCCTTTCTCGTGTAAAGGGACTTGTGTCCATTTCTGCACCATTCTCACCCCTTGTACTCCCTTCAGACCCATTACCCTCCTCTTCCTCAGTAAAGACCGAGCAGAAATACCTGTTCAATATGTCAGCTTTACTGTTGTCATCCTTCATGCGGCCCCCATCCTCCCCCTTCAGTCTCACTATCCCTCTCTTTGTCTTTCTTTTTTCACTTATGTACCTGTAAAAGGTTTTGTCCCCTCTACCCATTCATTAGTGGCACTAAAGAGCCTTATGGTTTTACACCAGCTAACGGACATTTGGAGGGTGGCCCACCCTGCAGGCTGAGACTACACATACTTCTCAGCTGTGAAAGCCATGGCAAGCAGGTTGGACTTCTGGCCAGCCTCCCTGATATAACATCGGCAGCACCTGAGACCTTTGTAGCCCCAATATACTTGTCTCACCATACCCCGATAGTTCTAAAATTCCCATTAGATACCTCCCTACCTAAAGCTACCCAATGGCAGCTGGACCACCTTCTGCTTCAAGACAAAGAATTCCAGCAGTGACTATAAAATTAATCTCAGTTATACTTTCTGGATAATCCCCAGGGGTTATCAAATCCAGACAGTATATGGGAGGCCTACGAGGTCATGTTAAGGGGCAAGATTATCAGTTATACCTCACACAGAAGGGAACAAAGGGAGAAGGAAGTGGAGAGCTTAGAGAGACAACTAAAAGAGAAAGAAGCCATGTATAAGAAAGATGCTAAGAAACTACAAAACACAAAACTGATTTTTGAGATCAATAACTTAAGAATCAAACTGAGCTCCCTATTCACTAGAAAGGCAGAATTACTGTTAGAGAACAAAATTCAAGTATTGGTCCTGTGGGGAGAAAAATAGCAAACTGCTAGCTTATCATCTTAGGAAATAGCAGGCAGACAGGCACATTGCACAGCTGTCTGACAAAGCAGGCAAACTTTTTACCTCCCCTAAGGACATCAACAGGATCATGGTATCCTTAAGATCTGTATGACTCCCATATCACATGGGACAAGCAGGCCTTTAAAGACTTTATGGAAAATCTCCCCATTCCAAAATTGACTGACAGGCAGAGGAAGACCTTAGAGGCACCTTTCTCAGGACAGAAACTCCGTAAGGCAATAATGGCCATGGCCCCACATAAATCACCCAGAAGCGATGGCTTCCCCATGGATGTATACAAAGCAGTTCTAGATTATGTGGCAAAGCCAATGTTGTGCATGCTGGAGAATGTCCACGCACAGGGAAGGCACTTGAATCTGACACTAACAGGTGAGATTGAGGCAGTTAAGATGATAGCAGCTCCAAGAGTCTATTACATTTTGTCCCATCTGCTAGTGGCAATACCTGACATCTGGTTCCAAAAACTGAACAGGATAATTAAAAAATTCTTATGGGGCACAGCAAGACCTAGATTCAGCTGGGCAAAGCTGAGAGCACCAAAGCACAAAGGGGGGTGGAACCTATCTAACTTTCAGTACTTTGCACACTCTAGTCTAACAGCCATGTCTTGCTGAATGTTTGAGGGGTCTGGAAGTGCATCACCTGTATGGGTGCAAATCAGAACTACTGTGTTGGAGGGTGCTCACCCAGCAACATACCTCAATTCCCCCCTTCCTAAGCAGTTCCAAGCCTGGCACACAATCCAAACAACACATGGGACCTGTCAAATGCTGGGGAAGGCAACCAGGAGCTGCCTACACACTGGAGAATACACTCCACTCTGGAAACCCCCCCAGTTATTACTAGACAATCAAACAATACATTGGGAGATATGGAAGAAAGGGGGCATAAACTTGGTAAAAGATGTGCTGGATCCTGAAGGACACACTTCAGCCTCCTTCCAACACTTGCAGCAAAGATGCAACAATCCAATGCAGGAGTTGTGGAGATACCTCCAACTTAGAAGCCTCTATCTAGCATGGCAAAATAAGAAGTGTGCCTTCATTACTTGTAATTGGAACCACAAAATTACCCACCAAAGGTTCCCTACAGCAACATGGCTTCTAAAGCCAAAAGACTTTGCAGGCAAAATCCAATTGATGTTGAAGCAGAGTGACCCTGACCCTTCCCAGCTGGCCAAGTGCAGATGGCAACTAATGCATAAAACTAAGATTGGTGATGAAGAATGGAAGGGGGCTAGAGACTAGCAAATAAAGCCTGCAAGCATCAGAAGAGCCTCCTGATGCAAAATAAAATTTTGCACCTGTGGTGCCCCCCCCCCCCCCCCCCCCACAGTATTACATAAAATTGGACTAATTCCAAATGATAACTGCTGGAGATGTGGTACCCCAGGAGCAAATTTGCTGAATCTACTATGGGAATGTCCTTTCATTTGCCCTTTCTGGTCACAAGTAGTTAAACCATGATCAGAAATCCTACAGGTGACAATATTCCCCACTCCCTCCCTCTCTGTTATTACTCTGCATCCTGCCAATAGGAGAGCTGCTGAAAGGGGCACAGCTGCAACGGCTTTTACAAGCCTCAATGGAGGCTAAAAAGCATATACTCCTAAGGTGGAGATCTGTAATTACACTCACCTTCGGGGGAATAGTATAAGGCTATGGAGGGGCTAGCAATAAATTAAAAGTTGCTGTATTTCTCCCTGAAAACAGCTTACACATATCAGGTGGCATTGGCCCCTTATCTGCAATATAGCCACACACAGAAAACCAATAATCCCCCCTGACTGGATGAAGGACCTTCTGGAGCCTCCATGAGCAGTGCCTACCAACACCAACCACAGACTTGATAGAAGTAACAAGTCTAAGGACTAAGAATACTGCCCCCCCCCATCACCCAGGTGAAAGCCTGTCAACAAAACAGGGTTGACTAATGTACCCCCCACCCTATCTGTATATCTGTATAGAACCTGCATTGTGACTGTGACTAAGAAATGTACTGTACAGTTAGATACCAAATAAAAGTGTACTAGATGTAGTAGCTGACTCCAAATCAATTATGATGTTAATATGCTTATAGACCACTATAAACAAAAGTAAAAAAGTCTTTCATGTACTTCAGGTATTTCACGTACTTCATGTATACTATATAGTACATGTATGAACACCTGAATTTTGTATCAAGGTCTCATGATACTCAATAAAAAGATTAACTGCAAAAAAAGTAAACTAAGGAAAAAATATAGTGATGCAGGCAGCATACTGGAATAACTATGTTGAAATAAATGGAGTTCAGATCACAGTATATAATGATCTTCCCTATGAAATTTTACAAGAATGAAGGAACTATAACAGTTTGAGAGTCATGCAATGGAAATGCAATATTAAGTCCACTTTTCACCACTGTGCATGTCTCCATATAAACTTGAATGTACAAATTTTGTTTTTTGATAATAGGGAGATTGCAGAAATGGATCTGAAACTTAGATACTCACAAAGGAGAACTTTTTTATAAATGTATAAGGAAAACAAAGATAACTGTGATTTTATAGATAGAATTTTGATTTGTTTTTTAAGATGCTTTAAATAAATAAACACATATGCTCCAGGGAAGGGGGGGGGGTCTGTGGATCTAGCAACCTAAGGGATTACCTTCAGACTAATCAGGACATCCAAAAATCATGGATGTCAGTTCATACACATTTGCACTGAGGAGGAGGGATAGAGGATTTATGGTGTGCACAAAACAGGAACTATTGAGAATATTTGTCTTTTTTTCTGTTTTAGTGAAGAGGTGGAGAGCTACAGACAGTTAAATAAATATCATGCTGAATGAGGTACAAACAAATAACAACAGCAGCAGCAACATACACGTATCACTAGCTTCATGGAATGTTAATGAGTTGCACTCCCCAATAAAAAAAGAAAAGAATCTCAACATGTGCTTCAAAGAATAAAATAGACATACTGGGCTCGATTTTCAAAGCCCCTCCCAATTGCTGCAAGCCCCGGGTGCACCAAAAATATGGCCCATGGGGCTTCGGAAATCACCTGGCTGGCGATTGGGAGTTCCAACCCGTGCATCAGGTGCTACAAGTAAGACCAACTTTTTCTGGTCTAGGTTGCAGCATTCTTGGGGGCTGTTTCTTTTTATGGAGCTTGCACCAGATATTTGGCACAAGCTGCCATAAAATGTGGAAACTGTCACAACTGTGCCTGAGATTCAAGAATCAGGTGCAGTTGCCGCAAAGGGGTTCAGCACAGTGCCAGGACCTAAGTTTTGTGGTGCAGAGCTTGGTGCAAACCTCACATCATGCTTTGAAAATTTTGCCCACTGTTTTTACAAGAACTACACTTACATGAAAAGGAAATGTTAAAATTGAAACTTCATTAGTATGGCAGACATATTTTTGTACGGGAAACAGGAGAAGTATGGGACGTACAATACTAACATGGAAAAACTTGAACATTAAATTTATAAACAAATTTTCAGACACACAAGGTACAAAAATTACGGTTAGATTCAAATTTTTTGAGTAACTTTTATGCAATCCTTTGTTTACAGCATATGAAGAATTTTTGACTAATATCATAACTGGACTGAATCTATTAGGAAACGGTAAACTGATTATAGAGGAGCCTGTCATCCAGGTTTTACTAGGAGCAAAGATGGCACCATTCTATCATGTGCCTGAGTCATTACCTACCATAGATAGACACTGAACCAAGCAGATATTCTGAACTGTGGGACTGTCTACTTTATTACAGATCACATTTTTTTTTTATACTGGGTGCTGGTGGGTGGGGGTGAGGAAGGTGGTGGAGACCAGAGGTGGCTGGGTGGGGGAGTCTTATGACTTTCTTGACCTGGTGGTGGGACTCAGGTGGTGGGAGGCTGGGAGAGTGTGATTGGCACATGGGTGGGGAAAGGTTGCTGTCTGACTCTAGTCTACTGTACTTTACATTGAAATTAGTCAGGGCAGAGGGGTGGAGAGAGAAGGGTGCCAGCAGGGGATGGGAAAGGTATATTTAGTCTACTTTAGTTTGAAATTCACAAGAGCGGGGGGGTGGGGGAGAGAGAAGGGTACAACTGGGAAAAGGGGGATAAATGGCCAGGAAGCTTTTGAGAGGTAGGAGTGTGTGGTGTTACACAGAACACTGGGTGTGGGGAGGTACTGTATTTCATTTTTTAGAGACACAATTCATGTATTTTTTTGTCAGGGAATTAAAACAAATTTGCACGGTGAACTACACAAATTGCCAAATTCACCTGCAAATTGGAAATTTGCATAGATTCACTGAGCAAATAACTACATCAGTTGCCTAATTCATACAAGAATTTGCAATTTGTGTAGAATCATTACGTGAATTTGGCCAATTTGCTGGCCAAATAACGAACATGTTGTTGTTGTCAGTGAAGTGAAGTTGCCAAAATTCATGAATTTTGGCAAGTTTGCCCACATCTAGACACAGCACACTAATGTTTCAATGTCTTTTGTAAAACATTCCTGTCCGCCATTACAAACGGGGCCACCACATTTATTCTCACTACAAAAAAAGTAAGCTAGGACCTAAGATTTTCTTTAAAAAAAATGTTTTAGATCACCAAAGGAACTTAACAGGATGAAAAACAAGGCACTAGAAATCATCATTTACGTCATGGAAACCTACACCATTTCAAGAAACTTGTCTTGAATTACCTGAGAAAGATGTAACCAAATTACTAGTGAGGAAAGCACAGAACACTGGAGCACAAGATACAGTCTTCTTAAAGTAAGGAGGAAAATTAATCACTAAAGACTTGAAAATGAGAACAGCTTTGCTATAAGATGAGCCAGCAAAGAAGGGGCTATGGTGGTTAATGACTATGAAAAATATCAAGCAGCATGACTCAGACAACTAAATAATGAAGCAAATAAAATTTTGGAAGAAAGCCATGTTATGGACATACAGTACATGGAATTATAAAAGAAACTGTTAGAATGTAACCAAAGACTCCGGCCGGGTGGTGCTGAGGGTTGAGGCACTGGACGCCACACCTCGTGCCATGCTGGCGACCCATGTTCAGGAACAGGCACGGGTCGTCGGGGGTTGGCAGGGGAGAAGAAGGATCGAGCATCCGGAGGACTGCTCTCCTTCTCCAGGGCAGGGGGACTCCAGAGTGTTGGCGTTGATTGCCTTCTAGCGGAGGCTGGGGAACAAGCATGCCACATCTAGACGTGGGGTGGAGCTAGGATAGACATGCTCACCCTTGTGTCATTGCATGTCCTAGCTCCAAGGGGACTTTAATTAGGAAAAATCTCTGGCCCCCGCGTATGAGCCAGGCACGGTGCCCAACCCTTCAGCCATGACAGTTCCACTTCAGTGGCTCCACTCTGGGGAGGCTTCCCGGAGTAAGGGTCGGATACCGTGGCCAGGGTGAGCCCATTCATGGGGTTAGGGGGTTCGGCCAGAAAAAGAGGAGTAAATCGGAAAAAAAAAAAGAATGTAGCCAAAGAACTTGGATGGATCAGTACACAGCAATCAGATACACTTTAAAGAAAATTCCCCTGGAATCTCATGTTCTGCACATTAACCAAGGTATGCACATAACAGTTTTGGGAACCCATTCTCAGAAAACCCACGGTTTCAGGCCCTGTTCACATCTCAAATCATGAGCTATAACATTTTCAATAACGTTTTAAAACCCACCTTAAAACTCCCATTCAGACTTCTGTTCCTATACGGTGTTTGCCGTGATCGTTGCATTCAGACTTCTGACCTGTAATGCTACTGGCAGTTTGGCAGTCAACACACCCAACATCAAGACAAGAAGGGACACAGACGATCTCCAGTTCACACAGTCAGTAAAACTGTTTTAATGCTTATAATGTTTTCAAAACCGTTGCTGAGACTAAGTCCCAAGCAGGCACAAGAACGTTTTTAAACACGGTAACAAAACCGTGTCAAATGTGAATGCAAACCATGTTAGGCACTTTTAAAATGATAGATATGTCGTGTAACATTTTAAAAGTGAAGATGTGAACAGGGCCTGAATCATTGATTTTGTTCTAGAAGCCCTGTTCTCCCACGAAGATTACCACATTAAGGTACTAATCACATCTGAAAATTTTATAGCAGACATGACACCCATCTTAAAGACGACAGAAATACTGAATGAAAGTGAGGAAGATTTGATAAATAATTGTATAACTGCCCTAAAGGATCTCTATACAGTACTTCAGTCCCACACGAGGAAGGATGCAAGTTTGACCAACAGACCTTACAACAATGTCATAAGGTGAATGGTCCACAGCTGCACTCATTATAACTAGCAGTACAAGGAAGTTCTGATGAATGATGCTCATGTGCTATGTTAGCATTTCAGAATACCTCCAGATTTTATGTTTTTGACTGGAGTGGTTAATACAGATAAAGCAGGCTCAGCACTTGGGTGACCTGGAATATTATATCTGGCGAGGTTAACTGAGGGGCTCTGGGGCTTCAGTGTTTGCTGCATCATATTGAGCATCAGAACTGACCTTTCCTCAGGTGTTTTAAGGTCAAACTTTGCCATCCACAATACTGTACTGCAGTTCTAAAATCAGCACTTAGGACTGGGACACATAAAACAGCTATTTTCAAATCTCTTTGCAGTTACTAAGCAAAAATATTTTTTGATAATAAGATTTAGTAAAACTGAAGGGATTAGTGCAAGATCAAGTATAGCATTAGTAAGTATATGAGCTAATTCATTTTCCTACATGTTTCCTCCATTTTTATAGGATTTGTGAGCTGTTCTTTGCAGTGTGTCTTTGCTCAGAGTTGTGAGAGGAAGGGAGATTTTCATTTTGCTGCACAAATGTGTCAGTGTTTTGGTCTGCTGCTGCTTGATAATGTGATTTATTCAACCTTTTGCAGCTGTAAAACTAGTAACATTAGTGAAAGTAAAATTAACTTTTTGCAGCTTTATTGTATTTGATTCTGATTGGCAGCTAATCTCTATCATATGGAGCAGCAGAACAGGTAGCAGCAGCACAGCAAACAGCTAGGTAACCAACTGCTGTCAAGTGGAATTTTTTTTAAAACTAAAATGTGATCAATAATGATAGCTAGACATATTGATTATAGATACATACATACACACATATATATATATATATATATATACATACATACAGTAGATGCATAGATAGAATAAAACATTATTTGTTACATTTGTTTAATTTAGTAGTACAGTACTGTGACTTGTTTCATCATACAGGCACTATCAATAATGATAGCTAGAAACATAGATGACAGAGATAGATGGAAAGACATAGAGCCAGATAAATGGTAGAATAAAATACCATTTGTTACATTTGTTTAATTTAATAGTATGGTACTGTGACTTACTTCATCATACAGCAGCATCTGCATCAGCTACAATGACTTACATAACACACATTATATAAGTGACACATCTGTCTGCCTGTCTGTCTGTCTATCTATCTATCTACATTCATCTATCTGTCTGTCTATCTATCTATCTAATCAGTAGCCTAGATACAGGTGGTATTAGATGATAGTGCTACTTATGACTTTCTTCATCATCAAGCAGGAGACACTTGGTGGTCCTGTGTCGGTGGCTGTGACTTGTTTTATACAGATCCTATTTATTAGTTAAAGTGGGCAGAAAATGTAGCACATACCAAATCTAACAACTTCCACTCCCCACCTGCACCTGCTCCTAGTCACCCACAGCCCAGCCTCATGCCAAATGTTTTTTATAGATAGTAATCTAATCCTCAGAATTGTATGATACTATTTGTACATAGTCCGTCTGAATGTACAATACTGCACTGTATAACTTATGCAACTGTGTATTTATCTCATGTATCTGTTATGTATTTTCTGCTTTTTTATCACTTTCCCCCTTCTCCGGGTTGCACCTGGAAATGAGCCTTGGCTCAGTGTGCCTTTCCTGGTTATCAAATGTTGAAATAAATAAGTAAATCATAAGAACATAAGATGACTGCCAGCAGAAGAAGGCCTTTTGGTCTATAAAGTCTGCCCAATATGATGAATTTTCTTGAATGTGTAACAGCTTGTAATGTTCCTGTTTTCACAAGATATTGTATATTCATACCCCTCGGGATATGTATTTAACTACTGGCCACACACACCAGGTGCACCCCTGTAATATTAAGAAAGATGCAAAAAAAATGCAATAAAATCTTTCATGTACTGGCCAGGGTTCAGCTTGCTGAACCTTTAACAGTGCATTGCAAACAGGAAAGGTGTGACCTTGTCCTAACTGGTGAGCTCACCAATTATCACCTGTGAGTCTCCTATTGGCCTGAGCACGCTATATAAAAAATGAAGTCAGAGAGTGGTTCGCCACAAGAAAGAGCAAAAGCAGGGGGATCTCAGCCATGTTGGTATGGTAAATTTTTAATGAAAAGATGAAGCCAGAGAGAAGAAAGGAAGGAAGGAAGGAAGGAAGGAAGGAAGGAAGGAAGGAAGGAAGGAAGGAAGGAAGGAAGAGGAAGGAAGGAAGATTGCAGTGGGACCTTGGTTCATATTGGTATGTTTAAAATTTAAAGTGTAGATTCCTGACTGATGAGTGGGTCACCTTGCCATTGGTGGTCAGGCTGATTATGATTCAGCCAAATGATGGGACCAAGAACCCCTTTAAATGTTAAAATGATGGAATGAAGAGGGGCGTGGCCTAACCAGCGAGTGGAATGGCAGCTTAAATTTGGAGCTGCTGCATGCAGAAGATTTAATCCAAAATTGCCTGTACTCAGTATGATAAAAGACCATAAATTACAACAATAGTGAATACCGCTAGGTTCTGGGTGTTTAATTTTACCTTTCAGTGGTGAAACAGCTGAGATTCAAAGAGGAGAACACTTTCAACATTTATAGCCCACAGCATGGAGGAGGCGCCCAGTCCAACGCTCGACCTCACGTATTTTAATGCCCTCTTTGAGAAGCTCTTACATCGCATGGACGAGGTGACCAAAGCTTCTCACCATACAACAGTGGCTATTCAAAATCTGACTGGGCACATAACAAAAATAGAACAGCAGTCGCTGACGCATGAATTGGCGATTGAAGAGATCAGAGGGACGCAGAGGGACCAACAAAGTAAAATAAATACACTTCTGGCCAAAGCTGACGATTTGGAAAACTGAAGCCAAAGAAACAATTTGTGAGTTTTAGGATTCCGAGAGGGAGTGGAAAAATGTGATACTATTAAGTTTCTCCAAAAAGCGTGATACTATTAAGTTTCTCCAACAAGCCCTTCCTGAAATCCTGGGCTTACAAGTAGATTTCCGACTGGAGATAGAACGTGCGCACAGAACTCTCACTCAAATGCCGGCTAAAGGGGGCAAGCCTAAAGCTATCTTAATTAAACTACTAGCATATAACACATGGCAGGCACTGTTACAGCAGGCCAGGGAAGTGGGTTGTTTAAGTTTGCAGGGCCATTCGATCTCAATTTATCAAGATTTTTCAAAGGATCTTTTAAATAAAAGGCATGAATATACTCCAGTGCGCCACAAGATGCAGAAAATGGGCATCCAATGTTCTTTAAGGTATCCATCCACGATGCATATAATGCACAACGGGATTCCACTTTCTTTTGAGATGCCAGTAGCTCTGGAAGAGTTTCTGATGAGGCACCCAGGTGATTCCCCCAAGCCTCCCACTTGCTCAGATCCCCCAGAATCTGAAGGAATGCTGACAGATCCTGAAACTCAGCCCAAGGCCCTAAATGGGCTTCCTCAATGCAGCAGAAAAAGAATGGCAGGAGATAGCCACAGGCACAGAGAGCATCCCGGTATTCGAACCAGCCTCTACTCAGAATTGGCAGATTGGGAAAAGCAGCGTGATGCGAGTACAGCCTTAGTACGGTCCATGACCTGGAACCCATACGAAGTGCTGAGATCCCCCTCACCTTCCTCCAGAGATCCTTTAGGTGAAGAGACTCTCCCGGTGGAAGCAGCCCCCCAGACCAACAAGACCATAGCAATGGAGGAAGATTTCAAATGCTGAGGTGACATGGACCCACAGAAGGAGCAGTGTTCCCCAGGTGCAGCACCCGAAGACCGCGATGGCAACCAGGCCACAGAAGCAGCGTCGACGAGTGATCAGAGCCCCGAGTTCGCTGAAGCAGCCTCCTGAGCTATTTTAGATAAGTAATAAATGTGTATTCATGATGCGCAAGGCAGAGGGTTTCTACAGTATTCTGTTTTGTTACTGCCCCGTGGCTGGGCTGATTTTAAATCAGCCATTTGGGCTTAGAGATCACGAGACATTGGGACATATACCCCTTCAGGGTACACTGATCTCTAGGCCATAGTTAATATCCCCTGTGTAGTTACCCGGGAGAGGAGATGCTGGGGCAGAGGGAAAGAGATAAGGGCAGAAATAAGTGATGGAAGCACCTCTGGCCTTGGTAACATGCATTTTGATGCACACTGCAGAGTTTATGGAGAGTAGATGTGGTCCTTCTGCTGTGTGCTAGGCTCAATCCTGTTTATTCCTTGGTTTGGGAGTTGTCAACCTGATGGGGATGCCTAGGAATGTGTTTTACTGCTGGGGTGCTCTGGGTTATTAGTGATGTGAGGGGATGGACGCCTCGGGGGTGCTGTTTTTTATGACAAACAGAGGCTAATGGTAGTTTAGTCACTGGAATAAGGGCTTCCCCTTTTCTTTTCTTTTATAGTTGCATCTGGCATCCCGGAGATACGGGAAGGTTTTTAGCCTCAAGAGGCCCATAGCCTATGCTCCCCCCTATACTGATATATCCCCAGAAACAGTTTCTTGTTTACTAAATGGTCATTACATAATGCAGAATATATTCAAAATTGGTGCAGGTAGATGCATATTTATTTTGCTTGCAGCCCCCCCCCCCCAGTTGCTATACTGTTTGGGAAACAGAAGGCAGATAGGTCGGACTTTGTCCTGACTGCCAGTCCTCAGGAACCAATCTATAGATCTGGCCTTTCCAAGGGTGGCAAGGGATCATATACGCAGGTTGGCTCCAATGGAGCACAAAAGTGCATTGTGTAAATATGTTTTTTGTATGTGTTTGTGTTTTGGATTAAGGGGCGGCATACTCTTAAAGAGCAATTAAGTGAAACCTGGTTGCCAATAGATGACAGGGGGAAGATCCTAAGCAAAGGTAATCTGGTTATACATGATAGGGTGGTCCTAGAAGGACTTCTACATCTGGAGCAAGAATCTGGGATAGGCCAATTTCAGTCAACCATCTCGGAACGTTGCCCTCTCCCCTCCACCGGTGGTTTATATTTATTATATTTATTTTATGCCCCGCTACCCCCCGAGGGCTATGATTATGGCTGAACGAACCTGTATTACTTGGAATGTGAGGGGGATGAACACGCCGGTGAAGAGAAAGAAGGTACTGTCATATCTGAAACAGATTAAGGCCCAGGTGGCTTTCCTGCAGGAGATGAAACTTGATTGAAAGGGCCATGGGCTCCTTAAGAGGGACTGGGTGGGAGTGGAGGTTTATGCCTCAGACCTGTTGAAAAAGCGTGGTGTAGCTATCTTAATACATAAGCAGTTACACTGGTCTCTCATCACATCCAGGGCCGATCCACAGGGCAGGTGGGTAATTAGTATTTTTCATTTTGTTAGGGAATATCTATGGGCCAAATGAAGACGGTGCAGCTTTCTTTCATCAGACCTCTCAAACTCTCCTTAATATGAATAAAAACAACATGCCCACCATTTTGAGAGGGGATTTTAACTTAGTGCTTAATCTCATGATAGATAAAACCACGATGAAAAAAGGGATTGTACATGGGAAAGGAAGGAGAGCCCTGCTGAACTGGATGAGTGACCAAGGACTGACAGATGTGTGGTGTTTACTGAATCCCAGGGGGAGGGATTATTCTTTTTATTCTCCAGTACATGGCTCTAATAGCAGCATCGATTTTCTGTTAACATCACCCCAGATTATGCAGGCAGCTATAGAGTCCAGTATACTCCCCATAGTAATCTCGGATCATACTCCTACCTCCACTTCCTGGAGATTAGACCCCCTGCTAGCAAAAGATACAGAGTTTTTGGAATGGGCCAAAGTGGAGAAATGGCTGTTTTTTCAAGACAACCCAGCTCAGGACACCACAGCCGGGGTCAGACGGGAGGCATTCAAAGCTACCATGAGAGGTAGGATCATTGCCTATGCAGGAGCTAGAAGAAAAAGTAGGGAGCAAAAACTGAAAGACTTGGAAGATTAGCTTAAAGTAGCATATCAGCAGCATAAGGAACAAAGAGGGAAAGCCGGGCAGGATTCCCTTCGTAGAAAGGTAATAGGTCTCGAGATGGAGATAAACTCTCTTTTATAAAGGAAAGCTGAACTCTCCATCTTGAGATTGAAACACAAATATTGGGAAGGGGGGAAAGGGGAGGAAGGTATTAGCTTATAGATTAAAGAAACAGCAAATGGACCGTGACATAGTTGGGCTGAGAGATACTTCAGGGGTAATGCACACTAAAAGTAAGGAATTAAATGCGGTTATGGCAGAATACTATCAACCCATGTATGCCTTTTCCAGACAGGCAGACCCCCAAGCAATCCACGCTTTTCTTCAATCACTTCACCTTCCCACTATAACCTCACAGCAGGCTGAACAACTAACTAACCATAGATGAAGTGAAGAAGACATTGCTCTCTCTTAAACCAGAGAAGACCCCGGGTGGGGACGGTTATTCAGTGGAGTTTTGGCAGGCCTTGACTGACATTATCACTCCAGTTCTTCAACAAACTTATGTAGAAGCTGAAGTGCAAGGGATTTTACCTCCCACATTAAGAGAGGCGGTTATTACAGTGCTGCCCAAGAAAGTGAAAGACCCCACCTCCCTGGGCAGCTACTGCCCAATCTCACTCCTTAATGTGGACAGTAAAATATTTACTAAAGCCATGGTGCTAAGATTAGGACCCCTGTTACCTCAGCTTATACACCCTTCTCAAATTGGCTTTGTCCCCGGTAGGTGTAGTGCAGACCATCTTAGGATCTTGAGTAATTTAACCCATAACACCTCTCAATTGTTAACCCTGGAAGCTGCGGTAGCTATAGATTTCGAAAAAGTGTTCGACTACTTGGAGTGGGATTATCTCCATGCGGTTTTGGTGAAACTGGGAATCGGCCCTCGCTATCGGTCATGGGTAACAGCTCTATATACTTCCCCATCGGCCCGATTACTGACTAACTCAACCTTATCCCCACCTTTCGAGTTAGCCCGTGGCACTAGACAAGGCTTCCCCCGTCTCCCCTACTATTTGTGCTGGCTGTGGAACCTTTAGCTGCTACTCTTAGAGATAACAAGACTATCAAGGGGATCCCTGTTGATAGCAGGGAATATACTACCCTTCTCTGTGCAGATGACCTTCTGGTCCTTGCAGCAGATGTGACTGAGGTGCTACCCTCTATACTTAATGCCTTATGCCACTTTAGAGGACTGTCAGGCCTTCAGCTTAATCCCACCAAAATGGAAGTCCTCCCTCTTAACCCTAGGTGCCAACTGACAGTACTGGGAAATACTGGTCTGAAATGGAAGGGGGAAAGTATCACATATCTAGGTATTCAATTCTCTGTAAAGCTCTCTAAATGATGTGAATTCAATATCCATCCCCTCCTATTGGACTTACAGGAGGATATGTCCAGATGGACTAAACTCCATTTAACCCTAACAGGCAAAATAGCTGTGATTAAGATGATTTTAGCCACTAAAATGTTTTATCTCCTGGCACATATTCCCCTTTCCTTACCACAGAGCTGGATCCAGAAGATAGATAAGGCAGTCAGTAGATTTGTATGGGAAGGGAAACCCCCCAGGTATAGTAGGAACAAACTTAGAGCACATTGGAGCTTAGGTGGGTGGTGTCTTCTTTGGTTCGAAGGTTACAAGTGGGCCTTTCATATGCGCAATCCCTAGGCTGGCTGGGTATAGGAACCATTCCCCAACCTCAATGGGTGGATATAGAACAGGTTGTAAGTTAAAAGATCTCCTTATCACTTCTGGTCTATAATAACCCCCCAACAAACCTTAAAGCGCACCGCACCATAGAAGCCTCCTTACAATGCTGGGTAAAAATAAGGAGGACATAAAAAATGGACCTGGCACCGTTCAAATTAACTCCACTGTGGGGGAACGAGAACCTGTGTATTGATAAAAGACTTGTGTACTGGAAAGGGTGGGCAGACAGGGGTATCACCAAGTTGGAAGATACACTTGCTCCAGCCTCTATGGCAATAGATTCTTTTGCCAACCTGCAAGCCAGATGGTCAATTCCCAGTTCTGATTTCTGGAAATACCTACAAATACATAGTATATCTCAGAAATATACGTCCCACGTAGCAAAAGGCGGCACCCAGACTGTACCCTTTTGGTTAACAAAAGAGAGGGGGCTGGCTAGCTCCCTATATGCTGCCCTCCGGGACACACTGCCAAGTCAAACTGAAATGTCCAAGCAGAGGCGGGAGGGGGCTTTGCAACTTGAGTTTACAGACCTACAGTGGAAAGAATGCTGGAAAGGGTCCCAAAAATAATTTACAGATGCAAGGAGCAGATTAATACAAAATAAAATTCTCCATTCATGGTACAGGACACCGGTGGCACTACATAAGTCAGGAATACTAAGCTCCAATTTGTGTTGGAGGTGTAACTCCCAACCTGGAGACTTGCTCCATATCCTTTGGTCCTGTCCTCTAATACAACAGGTATGGGATAATGTATGTGTGATAGGGCTAAAGACCTGAAGAAACACATTCCTCAATCCCTCCCCCTACTTCTCCTGGGTATGAAGTCAGAGTTCAAGAGCTTCTCACTTCCATGGTTCATATTGCCAGTATGGACAAACTCTCCCACCTGATAAATAATTCCGTAGGAATCTACGAAAAATGTTGGACCCCCTTTACCAGATATGCCACCCCCAAAACCAGAGTGGGTTGAAAGACTTTATAACCAGGACTTCTGCTAGGTAACAGGACTAT
The DNA here is from genome assembly GCA_016271365.2 of Neoceratodus forsteri. Lineage (NCBI taxonomy): Eukaryota > Metazoa > Chordata > Ceratodontiformes > Ceratodontidae > Neoceratodus > Neoceratodus forsteri. Next base: position 238,083,096 of record CM057459.1, on the reverse strand, counting down.
GTAAATGGATTTATTACACTCACTTATTCATGAATGTATGAATATGTTTTATTGTATTGCCTTCCCTAACTATATATAAGTGCACTGAATAGAATATACAGTAGAATAGGGGTTCTTTGAGTTTGTTTTTTTAGCTAAGGTGTCAGAAGCCTAGACAACATGCGAAGCCACAAAGAGACCCACGATGTAAAAACATGGAGCATGGAAGCCTTGCCTCTCCAACACCTTAAAGTTAAGAGTTGCATGTAGCAGGGTAAGTACCTGTTAATTGGTAACACCTATCCTTCATATGCTCTGATGTCGAGTTGTCTATGTAACCAACAACTCCATAACAGTTCTCCTTTTTGGATTAAGTTGTTCTCATTATTGTAAAAGAAAAAGAAAATGACAATAAAAAATTAAACAGCAAAAAAAAAAAAATGATGGAATGAAAACAAAGTGAGAACACTGAACTGATCAGAGTGAATTGCAGGAGTTTAAGCAGCTTTGGGAGGGGGAGCACGGTACTATTACTATATGCTTTTGATATTTGCCGCACACTAGGTGCACCCCTGTAAATATTTAAAAAAAAATGTAAGAAAGATGCATAAGAAATGAGATAAAATCTTGGTGTATTGGTCAGGGTTGAGTTTGCTACACCTTTAACACTGCATTGCAAAGATATCCCATGAGAAAGGCGACTGCTATTGAGGGCTTACAAAAAGGGCAACTCAATAGCGGCCCGTGTTCTCAGGGCTAGTGGATGGGGGGGGGTGAATGCAGGTATAGCGACATCCTGTCGCTATATGTATACTCACGTGGGGGGGAGCAAGCACACCGTGCAATGGGCGGAAGGGGAGGGAAGGTTTGTGAGGTGTAGCACAATGGAGGGTTGCCAAGCTGGCTGTGTGGCGTGGTGGGTTCGTGGCAGGCTATGGTTGGGAGGGTGCTGGGTTTGGTGCTGGGAGCATTGGGTTTTTGCGCTGGCTGAGAATTTTTTTTATCCCCCCCCCCTTCATGCACTCCTCTAGAGTTGAGAGTCTTTAGTAGGGGGTTCGGGGGGCACATCCCCCCGCATTAAAAAAAAATCAAGTTCCCAGTGCCCTTTTGCCATGCTCCAAGAGTGTACATCGGCAAAATGGATTTTCATTGATGTACATTCACCCTAACCGCAATCGCCTTTCCTCGATTGCCGTTATCACATAGATCTCATTGCAAACAGGAGAGATGTGGTCTTCTTCTACTTGGTGAGGTCCCCAATGATCACCTGTGAGCCTCTTATGAGCCAGAGTACACTATGTAAGAAATGAAGCAAGAGAGGGGTTTCCACACAAGAAAGAGAGATAGTAGTGGGACCTCAGGTCACATCAACATGTTAAAATGTAATGCTTAATTTCCTGACTGATGAGTGGGTCACCTTGCCATTGTTGGTCAGGCCAATCATGAATTGGCCAAATGATGAAACCAAAAAAACCCTCTAAATGTTAAAATGATGTAATGAAAACCAAGTAGGAAAATTTTATTTATCTCAATGAATTGCAGGCTTTTAAGCAGCTTTGGGGTGAGAGACCTAGGTACTATTTCTATAACCATATTTAACTATACCTGAATAAAAGCTCAAAATGCAAACTGTGCTTTGTATTGTTTTCTCAGTAAGGACAACATTCTGTATTATAAATCGAGAGAGCACTCCCGATCAGTTGGAGCACTACTTTCTTCTGCGCTTGAGACACTCTTTTTCCATAAAGTGTGTCTCACCAGCAGATGCCTTGGAAACAGGCACATTCTGGGACAGTTTCTAAAAATTGCATTATTGATTAAGCTCAATCAATAATATATTAACATGTCCCTCATTGCCACTCATTTGCTCTATAAGAGAGGTTTCACTTGTGTCCAGCTTGAGCTACAACAGATCAGCTTCGCTTCGTTGTTCTCGATCCAGCTTAACACATGTGAAACCACTCTTATACAGCAATGAGTTGCTCAAGGGGACATATTAACATATACAATTCCTTTCATGGAATCAGGAGCTTGGAGTTTTGGCCATGCCACTAGATGGATTACAACTCTAGGCACTCTGATAGGTAAACAGTTCAAACTTCTGAGACCATGCAGTGACATAGCCGGAACTCCATATTTCTGGTTCCATGAAAGGAATTGTACAGAATGTAGTAGTAGTAGTAGTAGTAAAACATTTTCATTTATACAGGCATTAACTATGTCCATACAAAGGAAATATAAGAAAAAACACAGTTTAAAGTTTAAACTTGTATTCAGGTACAGTTACATATAGATAATTTAATGCTATTTATTTTTTATTTATTCATTTAGTTTTTGTTGACCGGGTAAGTGCACTAGACAAATCCTGCCTGTTTTCAGGCGTGACCTGGGGAAGGGGGATACAGATGATTGTCAACTGACCTTGAACCAGATTAAACTGTTGGTGATATTTTTAGTTAATGAGGGAAATTTGGCCAGGACACTGGGGAAATTCCCCTACTCTTTTTGAGAAGTGCCATGGGATCTTTAACATCCACCTGAACTACCACCAATCCAGGCAGATGGTACCTCGGTTTAACGTCTCATCCGAAGGACGGCACCTCAGAAGTGCAGCACCCCTCTCATGCTGCACTACAGTGTCAGTACTGGGAAATCAACCCAAGTGCCAGATGTGGGAACTGAACCAACATCCCTCTAATCTCTTTAGAGGTATAGCAGCCAGACAAGGGATCGCCCACCGATTGAGATGGGTAAGGCTAGTAAGGTAAACAGAGCTGAAAATAGCCTCACACACTCACTCCCCAGTGGCTAAGCAGCTGAGAATAAAATGAGGTTACGAAGGCTAAAGTAAGATGGATAATTTATTAAACATCTATACTCACTATGCAACAATATGTGCTACTGTAAGTAATGGTGCAGTGCCACCCCCACAGTCCGTAACAGTTACGGACCAAGAGAGTGGCACTATACCATTACTTAGCACATATTGTTGCATAGTGAGTATAGATGTTTAATAAATTATCCATCTTACTTTAGCCTTTGTATCCTGGGGGTGGGTGTGCGAGGCTTTTTTTTAGCTGTATATAGGTATGAGTAGACTGAATAAAAACAGGGGCATTACAAGCAACTTCATGTCAGAAATAGTTTCCTATCCCCTTTAAATATATACGTACTGTGGCTGAGGTATAGTTTGTATTAAATAGTAGTACTGCATGTGACCTGATTCATTACCATACAGGAAGAGTTGGCTGGGGTGTTGCGTCACTGACAGTTTACACTGCACAGAACCCATAGCACAGTGCTCACCAAGCACAGCATCTCCATCATTGTCCACATACATACATCATAACAGTGTTTTTTCTTTTACTTGTTCTTTGGTGACTAGGTAAAGCCCACTAGGGCACAATGCCTGTTTTCAGAGGCAACCTGGAAGCACTGGGGAGGTTAAGTGACTTGCTCAGGGTCACACAAAATGCAAGTAGTGGTTGTGAGAGTCAAACCAAGGTTTTCCAAATATATCATTCTCATTCATAGTTCATTACTCTAACCTTTAGGCTTCACTACAGAAATGTTTTGTTTTTCGTTAAGTAGAAGCCCTTGGTGAATGCTAAAGAAATGACTGTTACTAAACAGAAAAGAGCATCATTACATGATTGCATCTCCTAAATGTCCAAGAAAAAAAAAGCTGATTATCAGCAAGGTAGGAGGTCATGACTCCAGTATAAAAAGGGGACAAAAGGGTATCAAAGTGCTGCTGGTGATACTAGAACTGCCATGAAAAAGAGACTTACAATACGAACATACGAACACATGAAATTGCCAGAAGATACAGGCCTTGTGGTCTATCTAGTCTGCTCGAGTGTGCAGCACATCAGTCCCTTACACTGCAGATGCCCCCTACCCCATTTGCCATTCTCCCCCCTCCATGTCCCCTCCTGGGTTGTACCCTCCCTTTGAATCTGTCTCATCCCTTCTTAAAGCTCCCCATTGTTTGCAATGATATGACCTCCTCTGGCAGTGTGTTCCACCCTACCACCACCCTTTCTGTGAAATAGTGTCTTCCCTTTTTCCTCTTGAATTTGCCCCCCTCCAATTTTAGAGAGTGCCCTCTGGTTTCCCTACCGCTCTTTAGAGTGAACACACCTCTGTTGTCCACTCTGTTCATCCCCTTCAGGTACTTGAAGGTCTCAATCATATCCCCCCTCTCTCCCTTCTATCCTCCAGGGTATGGTCTCTTAGTCTTTCCTCATAAGGTCTGTCCCCCAACCACAGGATCATCTTTGTTGCGGTGCACTGCACTGCCTCCAGCAGCTTGATGTCCCTTTTTAAGTATGGGTGCCAAAACTGAACACAGTACTCCAAGTGCGGTCTCACCAGTGACCTGCACAGGGGCAGTATGACCTCACTACTTCTGGAAGTGATTCCCCTTGCTATGCACCCCAGCATCCTGTTTGCCTTGGCCGCTGCCTTCCTGCACTGTGCTGAGTGTTTCATTTCCCCTGTCACCAGCACCCCAGATCCTTCTCCTCTTTGGATGTGAATAATTGGACATCCCCCAACCAGTAACTGTATCCCGGGTTCCTTGCTCCCAAGTGCATCACTTTACACTTCTTGGCATTGAACCCAAGCTGCCAGTTGTATGACTATTCCTCCAGTTTTGCCAAATTTTCCTGAAGAACTTTGCACCCTTCGCTCCTGTCCACCTCAGCACAGACCTTGGTGTCATCTGCAAAGAGGCAGATCTTATTTTTGATCCCTACAGCTACGTCAGTGATGAAAAAGTTAAACAGGACCAGTCCCAGTACCGAGCCCGTGGGACACCACTTGTCACTGCCCTGGGCTCTGATGTCTCCCCCCCATCCCACCACTGCTGTCTGTTGTCTATCCCGCAGCCAGTTTTCAACCCATCTGCCCATTTTTCTCCCCACCCCCAGTTTCCCCAGTATGCAGATCAGCCTACTGTATGGTATTAAATCGAAGGCCTTGCTGAAATCCAGGTAGAGTACATCCACCACACGGCCCCTGTCCATTGCCCTCATGATCCAGTCGTACAAGTCAATTAAGTTTGTCTGGCAGGATTTGCCAAAGTAAACCCGTGCTGCCTGTCATCCTGCAGGCCACTGTGTCCCAGAAATTGCACCAGCCTTTCTTTGAAGATTGCCTCCATCGTTTTTCCAGTGACTGAGGTAAGGCTCACTGGTCTGTAGTTCCCCGTCTCGTCCTTGGGCCCACTCTTATGGAGAGGTACCACATGTGCCTCCCTCCAATCCCTGGGCACACACCCTGTGTTTAGAGAGGTGTTGAACAGGTCTGCCATGGTCCTGCTAGGACCTCTGCCAGCTCCGTCAGCACCCTGGGATGAGCTCCATCTGGCCCTGGTACCTTGTCCACCCTCAGTGACATAAGGTCCTCTAGCACCCTTTCTGCTATGATAACCCCATCTGTGGTTGCCTCACCTCCCTCCCCTGCCCCATCTTTCCCTTCAGGTACCGGCCTGCCCCTCTCCCTTGTGAATACTGATGAGAAGTACTCATTGAGTACTTCTGCCATCTCATCCTTCTTATCTACAGACCCATTGCCTGCCCTGATCCTAACTATTTGGTTCTTGCTCTTCCACTTTTCCCTGATATAACTAAAGAAATCCATTTCCCCTTCTTTTATCCCCTGAGCTAATCTTCTTTCCCTGGCTGCCTTTGCAGCCCTTACTGTTCTGCTCAATTACCTGGATTTCGTCACGTAATCTTCTTTGCCCTCTGCCCTATGGGTGCTCTTAAAGGTTCGGAATGCCTTTCTCTTCTCCTTCACCATCCCACAACCTCCCTATGCATCCAGCTTGGTTTTTTGGTCCTGGATTTCTTATACCTGCTCTTGATACAGGCTTCCATGGCTTTGGTCAATCCCAGCTTGATGATCTCCCATTTCTGTCCTGTGCCCATGTCTGGGTGGATGCTATCTGTGTGTTTACTCAGTATGTGACCCATCCTACCAAAGTCTTCCCTTCTGAAGTCCAGGACCTTAGTTTTTGTATTGGCTGCTTCCTTCCCCAAGCGGATTGAGAACCACACTGTGTGACGATCCCCACCTGCCAAGGGTTCTTCCACCTGTACATCCCTGACATGTTCCCCATCATCCAACACCAGGTCAAGAATGTTCTCCTCTCTTGTTGGCACTGTCATCCTTTGGGTCAGGAAGCTGTCCTGGAATGCTTCCAGGAGGATCAGCTCCCTGGCGCTTGTGGTAGCTGGGATGCTCCAATCCACCCCTGGTAGATTAGAGTCCCCACCACCACAGTGCTCCCTTTGCCACTGAGTCTTCTTATCTGCTCCCCCAGTTCCCTGTCCATGTCCTCTTTCTGGGTTGGGGGCCTATAAACAATCCCTAATCGGATCTTAGCTCGCATCTGGGCTTGAAGCTGCAGCCAAATGACTTCCGGTCTGCCATCCTTCCCCTCTTCCTTAATACATCCGATTTCTTCTCTAACATAAATGGCTACTCCCCCTCCCATCCCTTTTTCTCCGTCCCTCCTAAATAACTTAAATCCTGGGATGGCCAAGTCCCAGTCATGGTTTTGAGTTACCCATGTCTCTGTAATGGCAACTATGTCTACCCCCTCTGCCATCAATGCCTGCAACTCAGCCATCTTATTCCCTAGTCTCCTAGCATTTAGTGATAACACCTTCCACCCTTTATATCTCCCTTTTGACTCCACACCCTGCCCTCCTCTCACAACCTTAGTCAAATTTGGTTCCATTCTTGCTGCGGGGGGAGGTCTCTTGGACCCCGTCTCCTGGTTCAATCCTCCTCTATAGCCCCACCAGCTAGTTTAAATTGTATCTTTCACTGATAAATTCCCCCAGTCTCTGCTTTAACACTTGTGACCCTTACTTATTGAAATGTAGCCTATTTCTTGCATACCAATCCATGTTCTCCCATGTGCTAACCCACTCTCCCACCAAACCATACCCCATGGACTCACATCATACCCTCAGCCACTTGTTGAAGTCTGTGATTCTGCACTTCCTATCTGTACTTGTTTGTGGCACTGGCAGGACTTCTGACAATAGTGCCACTGCTAGTAGTTCAGCTTTCAAAGTGGAGGAGGTTATTCCCCACAGATAAGGCAACAGAGAGGCAGGAGGGTCAGCCCCTGCTGTTGGTCCAGCGGTGATCATCATTAACATAAGAAACCAGCAATTTAGACCCAAAGTGGAAGCCAGACATATATAAAGCACACTGTATGGACATTTGGAGTGTGTACTGAGGCAATAGCAACAAAATTGTCAGGTGGTTTATCACATGTTAGAGACTCCTCCAATATGAATACTGAAGGGGAGCATGAAACACTGATGGGGCTGGTGCTGGGACTGGTAATTATGGTGACCTTGACTCTAATGTGGATTCAGTTCTAGAACATGGGGATATAGTTCACTCAAGTGAAGGGGAGAGGAAGAGAGGGAGGAGAAAGAAGGGGAGCAGCAATCAAGAGAGAGGGAAAAAGGTCAAGGTGACATGAAACAGCAGAAAACAATGGACAAAGAACACAAACAAGTAATTAAAGCAGCAGTGCATGATAGCAGTGAAAATATTGGCCTATACTTTTTTATGTGAGGGAAGGAATCAAAGCAACTGAGGTTCAGGGACTGCAGGAGGGAGCTTGAGGCTCTATGGATCACCCTACAGACAGGAAATGGAACCAGCATTAGAACAGGGGTGATTTACAGACCTCTGATGCAGGGGGGGGAAGAGTCAGATGAAAAACTAGTGGAAGTCATCCACAAAATTGCAACCAAAGGAGAAATACTGCTGCTAGGGGACTTCAACCTACTAGATATAGATTGGAGTACACAGACAGGAGGTACAGCCAAAAGCAGGAACATACTGATGGCACTGCAGGGGGCAGACCTAAGACAACTCATGGCTAAGCCCAATCGAGAGGGTGCTAAACTTGACCTGGTGCTCACCAATGGAGAGAGTGTCAAGGAAGTTAAGGTAGGCAGCCATATAAGAACCAGTGACCACAGGACAGTGTGGTTTAATGTAACCACAATGGTGGAGGCAAAACACACTAAAATCAAGGTCCTGGACTTTTGAGAGGGCCAACTTCAACAAAATGGTGGAACGTCTCAGGGGAGCCCTGGCAAAAAATGACAGGGAGGGTGGAAAAGCAGTGGTCAATCCTCAAGGGAGCCATAATGGAATCAACTAACCTCTGTGTGAAACAGCAAAGCAAGAGTAAGCAAAAGAAAAGACTGCTTTGGCTCTAGATCGAAGTGGCCAGGAAAGTGAGGGATAAAAGAAAAGCATTCAGGAGATACAAAGAAACACAGAGGGAAGAGGACAGGAAGCAGTATCTGGAAAAACAGAGGGAGGCAGGGACGGCAGTCAGAAGTAGAAAGGTGCAAACAGAAGGAAATATAGCACGGGCTGTAAAGAAGGGAGATAAGATCTTCTTCAGATATATCAGTGAGAGAAAGAAGGAGAGGGGTGAGATTGTCAGTATAAAGGAGGAGGGAGGAGGGTGTACAGAGGAGGACTTAGAAAAGGCAGCTATATTGAACAAATACATTTGTTTAGTTTTCATGAAGGAAGGGGAAGGTGAAGGCCCACAGCTCAGCCGAAAAAGCGGACAGTGAGGGGAGGTTGACACCTCTTCATTCACAGTAGAGAGAATCCTGGAGGAATTAGGGAACCTGAAAACAGATAAGGCAATAGAGATGGATGGGATCCACCCCAGAATATTAAAAGAGCTCAAAGAGGTGCTGGTAGCCCCACTGACCACCCTATTCAGCAGATCACTGGAGACAGGGGAGGTTCCAGAAGACTGGAGGAGGGCAAATGTGGTCCCACTCCATAAAAGTGGGAGCCAGGGGAGGCTGGCAACTACAGACCAGTCAGCCTGACCTCAGAGGTGGGGAAGCTAATGAAGACACTGTTAAAGGAAAGGATTGTGTCATTCTTAAATGCTAGTGGAGCACAGGATCCAAGGCAGCATGGATTCACAGTGGAAAGTTCATGCCAAACAAATCTAATAGAATTCTTTGACTGGGCAACCAGGGAGGTAGATCAGGGAAGGTCAGTGGGTGTGGCCTACTTAGACTTCAGCAAGGCCTTTGACACCGTCACATATAGAAGGTTGGCAAACAGGTTAGGAAGCATGGGGTGGGCCCTAAGGTGGTAAACTGGGTCAGAAATTGGTTAAAGGGCAGTACACAGAGGGTGCTGGTAACAGATTTTCATTCTGAGGAAAGGGAGGTGACCAGCAGGGTGCCACAAGGATTTGTCTTGGGACTGGTCCTCTTCAATGTCTTTGCAGGTGACATTGAGGAGGGGCTGGAAGGGAATGTATGTCTTTTTGCACACGACACCAAGATCTGCAACAGGGTTGACACTCCAGAAGGAATATAAACAATGTCGAGGGACCTGGCCAGGTTGGAGGAGAGGTCAGAAATGTGGCAACTTCAATTCAATGCCAAAAAATGAAGGTCATTCACTTGGGGAGCAGAAACTCTGGAGAGATATACAAAATTGGGGGGAGGTACTGGCAGCCACCAGGCAGGAACGTGACCTGGGATACTAATTATAGATGACCTAAAGGCAACCAAGCAGTGGAAGAAGGCTGTGGAGAAAGCCAGTAGGATGCTGGGAGGCATTGGGAAGGGTATCACCAGCAGAAAAAAGGAGGTGGTTATGCCACTGTACAGATCAATGGTGAGACCTCAGCTGGAGTCCTGTGTCCAGTTCTGGAGATCACATCTCTTGAAGGACATAGACAGACTGGAGGCAGTTAAGAGTAGGGCTACGAAGATGGTGCAGGGCATGCATGAGAAGCCTTATAAAGAAATATTGGAGGAGTTCAGTATGTATTCCCTGGAGGAAAGGAGAGATAGGGGGATATGATAGAAACATTCAAGTACCTCAAGGGTATAAACAAGATACAAGAGGGCAGCATCTTTCAAAAAAGAAGATGTGCAAGAACTAGGGATCACAAAATAAAGTTGGGGGGGGAGGTTCAGAGGCAACATGAGAAAGTCCTTTTTCACTGAAAGAGTGCTGGACACTTGGATCAGCCTCCCAAACTGGGTTTTGGGGCCAAAAACAGGGAATTTAAGACTGCATGGGATAGGCATAAGGGTACCCTAGGGACAGGAAAAAGAGGGTGAGCTGCAGATCAGCTAGGATCTGTGGTTTGAAATGGGTAGACAAAATGAGCAGACTGGGTGGGCCATGTAGTCCTTATCTGCCATCAACTTCTCTGTTTCTATATTTCTATGCTATTCTATTTTAGATTGCCCCCTTTCTCCTCACTTGTGTAATACCCTTCTGTCCTGAACTGGAGTCTGCTTTACTACTTGTTTTCATATTTGAAACAATAAAGGAGTGCTCCTTTTAATATGGCTCAGACCAGGTTTTCATCAACATTCTCAGCTGTTTTTGCACACCTGTCCCTAAGGTCAGGGAGCAGTGTCTGCTACAGTACATGCTAGTTCATTTTAGTCACAAGACAAGGGATTCTGAACAATAGGTGTTTAAAAACAGCAGAGAATGCTACTAAAAACCTGGTCCAAGCAGTATTAAAAGGAGTGATAGTTTTATTATTTCAACTGTAAAAAAAAAAAAAAAAGTGGAAAAGCAGACTCAAGATGGTGGAAAAAGGGTGTCACAGAAGTCAGGAGAGAAGGAGCAATCTAAAAACGAAACAAAAAGTATAGGTCAATATTTTCACTGCTATCATGTACTGCTGCTTTAGAGATTTATTTATTTTGAATCTGATAGCAGGGAAAGGCACACTGAGCTGAGGCTCGTTTCTAGATGCAATCTGAGGAAGGGGGAATGAGAGTAGGCATACTGGCAATTACAATCATAAGAAGTGCAAATAAAGTGCAAAAACAGCACTAGGAAACAATATAGAGCAGCAGCTATACAAGGATGACATATGAGCGAAGATGCTCACACTATAAAAGAGTAAGCAGTACAAAATCTGGTAGATGAGATTGGGTGAGGGTAATCCTCAAGAGCGAACAGACTGAGGGCCAAGAGCTGACAGAATGCCAGGAAAGAGGAGTCTTTGATTGAGTTATAGAGTAGAAGCAATGGTGAGAAAGGGAACAGCGGGATCGGCAAGATATGTATAATTACAGTGGCACAGCTTGGGCACAGAAAATTTCTAACAGAGCACTGATTCCATTTGGCCCCAGCCTGTAGCCATAACTTAAGCCAAGCAAGTCTCCTGACATGTTTTCCGGCAGTATGGACAAACAGCAGTCCCCCCAGTATAGATGTTTCTGAGACTGGCAAAATCAATCGCTGCTGAGCAGCCTGCAAATTGTGTGGGGATAAAATTAGCCAAGGTTGAAAATGGCTAACTAGGAACTCCATCTCTGTGAAATAATCTGAATCACAGACACCATCATCCTTGCCATCAGTGTCATTATCTTACTAGCAGTATATTCTTTATTGCAACTATATAATACACAGCTGAAGTTTATGTAATGTACCTTAAGAAGAATGCATTGTACACTGAAACAACCCTGACCAATACACAATATGAATAACTTAATACCATATAAATATTAAATATTAATTGCTACTGCATCAAAATTAATAAGGAGACAAATAGAATAATAGGGGACTATGTATTATGAAGTTATAGCACCATCGAGAGGTTCTCATGACAGGTGAACCTCCAGAGTGAAGCTTGAGAGGTTCCAACATGTCACCAGAATCTCGAGGTAGAATTATAGCCGAGTCATATATAGATACCTATTTGTCATTTTTGGTAAAATATGGACCCAAGATAGATTTTAAGTTGTACTCGCTGAGCTTGCGTACATTGATGACTGTCCTCGTTTATACTGTCTTGTTCTTTTGTACCATTTTCAGTTTTCATTTCTGTCAGCTGTGCTGCTGGCCAGCTCTTACTGTACTCGATGGTTACAGTAAAAGCTGGCTCACATTCTGTTATGTACAGTGTTTGTGTGGCATGAGCTAGGCATCCAATCTCATAATACTATCAGTGGATGCTTATCAACAGTATTACGAGGACTCATAATACTATCAATGGGTTTCTATGGTTGTATTATGAGGGTTCTTAATGTATCCGTATATTACATAATAATAAATTGTTACTTGTTTCACTATCAATGCCTTGTTTAAACAATACCTTTATAATCTGATAGGTTGGTGTGGGACCATATTTTGACTATATTATACAAAGTTCTTTCTTAGGAATGCAGGGACCAAGTAAGTTGTTATATTTATAATAATTAGGGTAACAGGCAGTGTGCCTCTTGTTAACACTGAGATGGTTATGTTTCAGGTATTACTCCAATGAGCAAACCAGTGATTTCCAGATTTGTGGGCAAGAATATTGCAGTAGTATTAATGATTATAAGTAATTGATCATAAAGCTGCCCTATGGTCTAGCTGCACTGCCATGCCAGTGACCTATGTTTGGCAGTGGACCTAGGTGCTAGCAGTCAGGCAGCCAGATGGAAGTAGCGCTGACTATGGTAATGCTCCTCCCAGCCTGGGAATTGTTGGCAGCACATTCCACTGCCACAGCAACTCCCAGTGATTTGACGGTGAATTAGCTCCTCCACTGAATGGATGCATAAATGTCCAAATGGGAGCATGTTCACCATCAGGAAGGAGGAAGGGGTCAATCTCCAAGAAAACTGAGGGCCATCTATATGATGATCTTTGGCACTCCCAGGCCCTGATGCACAGTGATCCCCATGGGAGGGACGATGAGGTAGTGGTTGAGAGAGCTGGGAGTTTCCAGTCTAAAGGCTAGGAGGACATACACTGCTGAACAAAATCAAAATGGAAAAAAGTAACTGAACATGATATTAGGCTAGTTAATTGAAGATTACATACTTTAATGGGTATTACAGGGGGCAACTTCTGTTCTTTTCCCCATATATTCATCACACTTTTTTAACTGCTCATGTAATGGAAGAAGCATTCAATCAATGTGTTTTACTTTGAGAGAGCACCTTTCTTTCTGGTATCTAGTTTCATGATTATTACCAAGTCAAGCTGTGCAATTTGTCTTCTGAAATTTTCATATTCTGAAAGAAAGGATGTGTTAATGACGTCTTTTAGCTAAGGTGTGTAAATTCCATTCAAAATTAGCTTCTTCATGGTTCAGTGTACCATTTATAATGTGACATTTTGTACCCTCTTTTGGAACAGTTTCAATTCACAAATTTCAGATTTGCTGAACTCTAAAATCAGATAGAATAAACTTTTATACACTTTCAACAACTCTCAGTTCAACACAATTTACCATATGTTAAAAATTAGTTATATGTGGTTCAGAGCTCAGCTCAGTGCTTGTGTTACATACTGCATTTACACAATGTAGGTCTGAGTTGGATACAGAGGCCAGGCCAGTAAGTAAAATGATGCTTCCAAAGTATAGTTGTACAGATGAATAGTGCTTAGGTACTTAGGCATGGACATGAGTAAGTCAGTGATTATGGTAAATGATGAGTTGAAGTAAGATAGTGCTAGATACTGGAACAGATGAGTTACTCTTTATGAGTTAATGGTTTGGCTTTGCTTTGTATCCCACCATAGGAAGGATGTTTAGTTGATTAGGATGTAACACCCCCCCCCCCCGGTGGGATAAGAGTGCCAGAGAAGGAGGAGCTTTGAGGGGAAGATGGAGGGTGAGTGCATCTCACTCTAAGCAGAGAAGTAGGGCTCTGCTGCTTAAATAAGTTATGGGGCAGGAGCTCTTCCCACATATAACCTCAGGCAGCGCCTTCCAATTATATGTGGTTCAGAGCTCAGTGCTTGTGTTACATACTGGATCTACATAATGTAGGTTTGAGTTGGATACAGAGGCCAGGCCAGTAAGTAAAATGATGAGTCCAAGGTATAGTTGTACAGATGAATAGTGCTTAGGTACTTAGGCATGGACATGAGTAAGTCAGCGATTATGGTACATGATGAGCTGAAGTAAGATAGTGCTAGATACTGGAACAGATGAGTTATTCATTATGAGTTGATGGTTTGGCTTTGCTCTGTATCCCACCATAGGAAGGATGGTTAGTTGATTAGGATGTAACACCCCCCAAAAAATGAATGATATCTCACAATTATCTACTCCAACTCTGGAGAGTATGGCCGGCAGCACGCAGGAGAGGAAAATCCCTTTAGGGGGAAACCTCTGAGGACCCATGGCTACTGACCTGCCCGTCCTTCTGGGCATACTAAAGGAGCATAATCCTAAATTAGTTAATTATTGGCTAGTCCAAGTTGTAGATTACAGATCCAGTGGAACAGTTCTTAGCAAGAGATGAAAAGTCAGGAGCAGGCTTCAAAGTCTTACGTGAGAGAAGCAGGTAGCTGTACGAGTATGTGAAGCATCCTGTAGATGTGCACTGAGGAGCATTGTTGGAACACGTATGACAGGTTCAGGATAGGGCTAGAAGGTAAGGAGCTCCTAAGGCTAGCAAATGATAGATAGGCAAAATATAGAGTAAATATGTATCCAGGCTCTGATGCTGGTGAGGCAGGATGAAATAAAAGTAGTCCAACCTCCAGGCTTCTTCTGATAGAGGCTTATGAATTCCATTGAATGGTAGAAGGTTTGAGATGAAGCTGATGACTGATGAACCCAGTTAGTTAATATCACCAAAGAAAGTAGAAATTATGCTCAAGTCATGATATAGAAGGCATATGGCAGTATAGCTGAGCCGAAATCCAGGCAGGATTTGAGGGTAGTAAATCCAAAGCAATACAGTGTGAGGTTAGGAAGCATCTAAGCGAGTGTAACAGGGCAAGCCCAAGGAGGTAAGGATATGTGACTGGACCATGTAGGTTAGGAGATGAGGCAGTAAGCAGCAAGCAATATGGATCAGGTCAGTCGGTTGTTAAGTAGTAGAAGGTGGCAGCTAGTCCCATGGGTAAGATGTGCAGCTGGACCCTTGTAGGTCAGCTGGTGAGGTAAGTAGAGTGGCGGCTAGCTCCAGGTAAGCTTGTAAGTGCAGCCAGACCTTCGTAGGTCTGCTGGTAAGTGAGTAGAGTGGCAGCTAGCCCACGTAAGCTAGCATGTGCAGCTGGACTCCACGTAGGTCAGCTGATAAGTAAATTGCAATGGAACTCAATATATAAGTAGATGGAGAGCTTGAAGACCTCCAGGCCCAGACGGGCGAAGCAGGTCTTGTAACAGGCAATGTTCTCGATGAACCTCCAGGCCCTGAGGACAAAACAGGTATGAGGTAAAAGTATATGAACCTCCAGGCCCAGACTGGGCATGGCAGTCTGACAGAAGTTATGAACCTCCATGCCCGATGCTGGGCGAGGCAGGCATAGTGTACGGATAGTCAAACCTCCAGGCTGATACAGTGAGGCAGGTGGAGTAAGAGTACAGTCTTGAAGGCAGCTGAATGAGCACTGAGCTAATGTGAAAGAGGGTTGAGTGTGAGGACCTTGCAAGTTCAAATATACATAGTTGGCATAATTCCAGGCAGTCAGGGAAGAGCAGGAGGCAGGAATGCGATGAACAGTGCGAGCAGCAGGTAACAAGTTATGAGCAAGGGACCTGCACCTAGGTCGGTAGTAGTAGTAGTTGCAGTTGTTTTACTTGCATGAAATGCAGATGACGTGACAAGGAGTAGTATTTGAATAAATGCATAAGGTACATGGTAGAGACCAGTGAGGAATGTAAATAGCAGGGAAGTAGTCCGACCCTCCTAAAAATTTGTGTGTTTGGTGACCAAACTGTGGAAGTATGTAAGCATAAAATATCATCCAATCTTAAAATGTAGACTTGTTCCTCCTTAGAAAATGAGTCTAATAGAAGTAAGAGGTTTCCTCTGAATGACCTCCGGTAGCTGGAGCATGTCTTGTAAAGGATACCCAAATAAATGCATAATACACCATAGTTGCATCCACAGTGTTCTCTTATTGTAATTAGCTAATGCTGGAATGTCCCAATGTCCAGGTTCCTGTCCCACATGCTTCATACCCGAGTAGTAGCTGAATTCATAGATGGCTTCTCAAGGCTGATCTCTCTAGATCTCGAATGGGGTGTAGGTTCCAGTGTAGTCTATTGATTAGACAGTTCAGTTAGACAATTACATAAGATGTACAGCAGAACTATGTGCACGGTAGCTGAGTAAGGGTGATAGTGACATAGCTTGATAAGAGCAGCATGGTAATTCATAAAGTACGAAGTGTTAATTGCCCTGCATATTCTAAGCAACGTGTGCACTGCCACATAGACGGCAAACCCACTCCTGTGGCACTTAAACTAAGATATGCATATAGCTTACGGTTGCATCGGTGAATAGACCCAGTTTGCCAGGAATTTAATAAAATGATGTAGGTATGATAGGAGCAGCATAGTCCTAAAGACAGCGTAGAGCGAGCCCAGTCTGGTAGCGGCAAACAGTGTAGCACAGGTAGGGGTGGAATGCCGAGGAGCAGAACAGCTATTCCAACTAGGAGGAGGAGAGGAAGCAGTACGCAGGAAGCATCGGTAGGCTGAAATGGCAGGGGTTCAGCCCAAGAAAGCTTGGCAGGAGCAGGCTGAAGAGGACCGAGGGAGCAGGAGAAGCACAGGGCTATGCAGTGGAGAAATGCTGGCAGTGACGAG
Source organism: Neoceratodus forsteri (assembly GCA_016271365.2). Classification (NCBI taxonomy): domain Eukaryota; kingdom Metazoa; phylum Chordata; order Ceratodontiformes; family Ceratodontidae; genus Neoceratodus; species Neoceratodus forsteri. The sequence goes on along the minus strand of CM057459.1, from coordinate 238,066,508 downwards.
GAAGGAAGCCTTGAATGGTGGAAAGGAAGCGGCGGCCAAACATGGAGAAGCAGCACGCTGGAGGCAGGCAGACACAAGAAAACCCCAAAAGAGAAAGGTACGAGCTCACAGACGGAGGGCAGATGAAGACAGGAGAGGGGGAAGGGGAGAGAATCAAGCAGAAGTCAGGGAGCACAGAAAAACATGGGGGCAGGCACAGCACAGAGGAGGAAGCCAGCCCCAGCACTCAGCACAAAGCGAGTGCACCTCACTCTAAGCAGAGCAGCAGGGCTCTGCTGCTTAAATAGATTATGGGGGAGGAGCTCTTCCCCCCATATAACCTCAGGCAGTGCCTTCCAATTCTCAACCTTTGACACACTGTAGTCTACATGTTTGCCCCATATCAAATTATATAGAAACAAACAGATTTTGTTGGCAGAGAAGGACCTTTAGGCCCATCCAGTCTGCCCCTTGTCCCTGCCGATTCCATCACCACTGACCCTAGTTGGTCATATGTGTCACTCCCTCCCCTGTTCCTCTACCTAATATGCCCCTGTGCCTATCCCACACATGCTTGAAACTCCCCAGTCTTCGCCCCCACAACCTCCTCTGCAGGCTGTTTAAGTCATCAGCCACCCTTTCCATGAAGAAGTATTTCCACACATCTCTCTTAAACTTCCCCCACTTAGCATCATTGCATGCCCCTTGTTATAGTGCCTTACTGTGTCTGAAATAGATCCTCCACTTGCACCTTGTTCACTCCTGTGAGGTGCTTGTACATTTCAATCATGTCCCCTCTCACCTCCTTTCTTCCAGGGAGTACATGTTGAGTTCCTGCAGCCTTTCCTTATATGGCTTCTCATGTAACCCCCTCACCATTGCCGTTGCCCTCCTCTGTATCATTTCCACTCTTTCAATGTCCTTGCAGAGGTGTGGCCTCCAGAACTGGACACAGTGCTCCAGGTGGAGCCTCACCAGAGAGCGAAACAACAGCAGCACCACCTCCCTCCTCCTGCTAGAAATCCCTCTCTCAGTGCTTCCCATCATTCTGCTAGACTTTCCCACTGCTATGTCACACTGCCTAGCTACCCTAAGGTCATCAAATATGATGACCCCTTGGTCTGTTTCTTGTTTGGTAACTGTAAGCTCCACTCATCTTCTACATAGCCCCTGGCTTCCACAGAGCTAAGTGCATAATCTTGCACTTTTTGGCATTGAACCCCAGCTGCCACCCCCTAGATCATTCCTCTAGTTTCCTCATCTCTTTGTATTCTCTCCATCCTTTCCTGAGTGCCTACCCTGTTGCATGTTTTTGTATCATCCACAAAGAGACACAACTTACCCGTAGCTCCTCTGCAGTGTCACTTATGAAAACATTGAAGTGGACTGATCCCAGCACCGAACCCAGTGGCACCCCACTAGTCACTCCCCTATCACCTGAGTGGCTACCATTTACTACCACCCTTTATTTATTTAGTTTTTGTTAACCGAGTTAGGTGCGCTAGCCAAGAGTTGACTATTTTCAGGCACAACCCGGAAGAATACACACATAAAAAAGATGAGATTATACAATTACATAGTATATGGTTACATAGTATATAGTACATGTAGGTAAGAATACAGATCAATTCAGACAGTACTTGAGATTATACATATGGCTCAGCAGAGATGACACAAGATGACAGTAGTACAAGCAAATAACAACTGAGACTGGGCTAAGTGGCAGCTATTTAGACAAAAATAAGGCAAAGCTCCTTTACCTCCTATCCCTTAACCAGTTTGGTACCTGGCTTGTCACTTTCTCCCCACCCCAGGATGCTTAGTTTCTTAACTAGCCTCTTGTGTGGAACAGTGTCAAAAGCCTAACTGAAGTCCAGACAGGCCACTTCCACTGCTCTCACTTTATCCACCACCAAGTCAAAAAAATCCTACAAGATTAGTTTGACTTGACCTCTCTCTCTTGTGAAACCATGCTGCTGTTGGTCATGCAGCCTTTTTGCCTCCAGGTGCTCCACAAGCCTCCCCTTCAGTAGTGTCTTCATTAACTTCTCCAGCACTGAAGTGAGGCTGACTGGTCTGTGGTTACTAGCATCCTCCCTACTGCTTATGTGCAGAGGGACATCATCAGCCCTACTCCAGTGATGTACTAAAAAGTGCTGCAAGAGGGGTGGTCAGTACCGTGCTCAGTTCCTTTAGGACTCTTGGATGAATCCCATTTGGACCCATCACCTTATTCTCCTTTAAGGCTTCCAATTCTTTCTATTCCAGTCGGAGCTGGCAGTATAGCCTAGAGGTTAGAGTAATGAGCTTGGTACATCCAGCAGACCTGGGTTTGATTCCCACAGCCTCCACTTGCATACTGTATGACTCTGAGCAAGTCACTTAACCCCGGCCCCAGTGCTCCCAGGTCACCCCTGAAAACAGGCACTTGTGCCTAGTGGGCCTTATCCAGTTACCAAAGACTTAAATAAAAAAAAAAAATTCTGTCCAGACTCTCTCCACTGAGAATGGACTTGTGTCCACTCCCCCATCTCCGTATTGCTTATTATAGCATGCTGGTCTGTCCTCCCACCCTCTACCGTGAAGACCGAACAGAAGTAATCATTCAGTATTTTTTCTTTTCTTGATCTTCCTCTCTGCAGTCCACCCCTGTCCTCTTGATTCTCACTATCCCTCCCCTTGTCTTTCTCTTCCCCCACATACCCAAAAATGTTGTCCCGTTTTTGACCTCTTTAGCTATCCTTTCCTCTCCCATGTAAGTCCTTTAGCTGCCCTCAGTGTCCTTCTTGTCTCCCTTTGCTTTGCCTGATATACCTCCCTGTCTTCATCCTTTTGCATCTCCTTGTGCTTTCTAAATGCTGTTTTTTTTTCCTTCACTGCCTTTGCCATATTCTTAGAGAACCATAGCAGCCTCTTCCTCCTCTTTCCCTTGCTCACTTCTTTCAAACATATACTGTTGCCTGGGCTGTACCCTCCTTAATTGTTCTCCACTGAGACTCCACTCCCCCCCTGCCACCCCCCCCCCCCCAAGACATTTTCTGAGATGGTTTCCCATTTCTTTAAAATCTGCCCTCCTAAAGTTCAGGACCCTCATCTTAGTACATTTTTTCTCTGTCCTGTCCGTATGCCAAACCACACAGTACAGTGATCACTTGTACCAAGGGGGCTACCCGCTGTGACGTCAGCAATGCTGCCTCTGTTTATATGTACCAGGACCAGCACTGCTCCATCCCTAGTAGGTTCCAAAACCAGCTGCCTAAGAAATGGCCATTAAATGGAGTTGAGGATGGCCCTGTACTTTGTTATAGCTGTGGTGAGAATGCCCCAATCTACATCAAGCAGATGAATGTGCTCCATTATCATAACTTTCCCCTTGCTGGTCATTTTGCTAATGGTTTCCCCTAGAGCTCTGTCTGACTTCTCTACCTGTGTCAGAGCCCTGTACATCACCCTGTGTGAATAACAGCCCTAACGCCATCTCTAGATTGCTCAATAGTACCTCCTGCCCTTATTTGTCCTGATGTTGCCCCTGTATCTGAGTAGCTCTTATACCCTCCTTCACATATAAAACAACCCCTCTGTCTTTCATCTCTCACTAGTCATTCTAGAACAAGGTGTAGGCTTGGATGGCCACTTTTCAGCTGTGGTTGTTCATTCATCATGGTTCTGTTATAGCCACCAGATCCAGGTCTGCCTCCACAATGATTGCCTCAAGGTCAGGAGTTTTGTTTCCCAGACTCCTTGCTCTGGCACACATGGCTATCCATTCTTTCTGTCCCTCTCTTCCTCTAATGTGCCCATCCTTCCCGCTCCCCACTTCCCCCCTCCTGTTACCCAGTCCTACACTCCCGTTACATTTTCTTCCTGCCTTGCCTCCTTCCTCCGTTTTCCAGCTGAAGTTCTTTCTCCAGACTTGCTTGCCTTTCTCTTTGCTTCCATCAGTCTCCAGGGAATTTCTTCTCCCTGGGTTAACTTTCCCTGTTGTACTAGTCTCTGACGTGGGGCACTTTCTGCCTCCCTCAGTCTTTCTGCTTCCCCCCTTGGCTAGTTTAAATACTTGCCAAAGTGGCATTTGAATCTTCCACCCAGCACTGCCATTCCCCTCTGGATGGATAGAGGCCATCTCCCTTGTACAGGCTTCTGTCCTCCCAGGGTGACCCCAGTCCCCGATGTAGCCAAAGCCCTCTTCCCCGCACCATGCTTTCAACCACTCATTGAAAGACTCAGCGCTGAGTTTCCTAGCCTTCCCTCGACTGAGCACACATAGCATTTCAGTAAAGGACACTGTGTGAGCTACCTGCTTTAGGCACCTCCTCAGCTCACTAAACCTATCCGGCACTATGTCTACAGCTGCCAGATCATTTGTCCCCAGATGGACAACAGCATCCAGGTCCCACCCTACCCCCTCTTCCCTGGTGATCTCCAATATCCACCCTCCAGTCCACTCAGCTAAAGTGCCTATAATGCACCATACTACCTTGTCCTCCCTTCCCCTACTCCCAACTCCATCCCCCTAATTACAGAGTTTCCAACCAGCAACTGCCTCCTTCTTAGCCAGGGGACTCTCCCACCATCCTTGGGACCTGCTCCCTTGAGGACTCCCACTACCTCTCTTATTCCTGCATTGGGGCCTCCTCTTGGCTTCCTTGTCCTGCCAGAATGGTGAATAAATTGTGTAGATGTAAGGTCTGAGGGGTGCTGGCCCTCATTCCTCCCCCCACCTTCCCAGAACCAACCAAGGTCCAGCTGCTCTGCTTCTTTGCCTGCATCTTTTGTGGGAATATCGGAAAACTGGGTGGTCCCTGGGTGAGGCAGATGGTGCCCTGTACTCCTTCCAGTTTGGCCTGCAGGCCAGCGACCTCTGCTGTCAGCCCAGAGAGGTGCCTACATATGGGCCAACACCTAAGTCTCCAGAATGTCTCTGAGGATTGCAGACCCACACCAATTACCCATGCCTGATAATTGTTTATCCACCTGACTTTTTGCTTCTCTGCCTTTCCGTTACCTGTAGGCTTCTGCTATGACTAACCCCCCCCCCGTTTCTCTTTGCTTTACCCCTTCCAAGTTTGTGTTTGACCCCTTGCCCCAGATAGGGTTTTCTTTCAATTCTCTTTTTTTTGGTCCTTTATACATATGATTACTTGTGTCTTAACTGCAGCCCCTCTAAGACTCCTTCTGGCACTTTGTCTTTTTTCCTCAATAGTTCCCCTCACACTCACCACAGATCCCTGTACCCCGAGTTGCCTTCTCTGGAAGGGAGGTGCCACTCACACTGTGCCTCCATCCTCTTGAAGTTCTTGTTTTGCTCCATCCAATTACATCTCCTCCCTCCTTCCTTCCTCTTCCTACTCCCTCCATGCCACTGACTTGCACTCCTTCTGCATTCCCAAATGCAGGGCTTCAGCAGGTCAGATGACCTTCTCTCTTCTTGCCTTTCTTCTTTAGAATAATCTCTACCTCTTCACCCGCTCTTCCCCTTCATACCTTCCTTCTAAATGTTTCCCTCAAGGCCAGTCTACTCACTCCTGCAACTAACTCCTCCTGTTCATTCCCCATCACTCTCTAATGCCCAAATAGGGTGTATATGTTTATTTTCTTTCCTTTTGTCATTGAATATTTTGTATATATCATTCACACAGTCCATACCCTTTTGTTGGTATTTTTGCATATTCTAATTGTCACATTTCTTTATTATCTTACATAGTAGTTTAAGATCAGAAGGGAATCTAAGGGATTCTAAGCCTAAAAAGTCCACCCACCTCACTTTATAAGCTGCGATGATTGGATATGCTTTATAAACATGCAGTCCTTTACTGGAATTCCATACCCACCCTACCACCCAGGGTACCCTCTAAATCCCTTGATAAATAAATGTTTGTACAGGCTTACTGTGAAGGCATGTATTGTCTTCATGTCCACTTTCTCCCCTGGCAGACTCTGGGAGAAGAATTGTCTCATAATGTTGCACTAAATTTACCATTGCATCAGGGTATGCCTCCACATCCTGCTGAAGGAGACCAGCTCAAACATGCTGCTTGATCTTGTCAACATCCATGCAGAAGACTGATATCATGTCCCCTCTCTGCCTCCTTTTCTCCAGGGTGAACATATTAAGGTCCACCAGCTTCTCCTCATAACTTTTAGCCCTGATACCCATGGTTATCCTGGTGGCCTTGTGTTGCTCCCTAGTGACTGCCTCAGTGCCTGTTTTGCATTGAGGAGCCCAGAATTAAGTTCAAAGAAAGCACCATCCGTCCAGCTCTTTCAGTGACAGTGTCTACATGAGCCACCTCAACAAGGCAGAGTTGTATTAGGTTTGGATGCATAGGAGACAATTTCATAAGTTGTGTCCCCGATGCTCCATTTGAAAGTCTGACCTAACCTATCAAACTATGCTAACCTTTTTCAGTGTACAGTAGATCATTCCTGAAAAAGGACTCATGGTTAAAACTCATTGTCTCCTAGCAGACGCCTGTAGGCATCAGTAAAATACACTGGTATGTCCTGAGGACGCCTACAGAAGTCAGCTACTGACTTCCTGTGTGCCCTGGCAACATCTGGAGAAGTCACTTAAATATTCTAATATATAATGTAACAGAATATAATATATATTTGGCTGCATAGCACCATTGGAAAGGTAATTTTGTGCTGAACAACTTTGCCACTGATATTCTGTGTATATCATGTATACTTTAGGAGTTATTCCGATTTGTTTATGGTATGGTGTGTATGGCTTATGTTGCCTGTTTAAGTGAAAGCAATTTTTTTTTGCTGTTTCAACCAACATAGAAAAAAAACTAAATTACATATTATTCTTTGCATACCACCACTGGAAATGTAATTTTGTGCTGAATAACTTTGCCACTCATACTTTGTGTCTAGCACTTATGGTTCTTGAGCTATTAGGATTTGTTTGGGGCATGCTGACCATAGCTTGATTTTGCTTACAGAGGCCCAGGATTTACTATTAACAGTATACAGGAGACAAGTGGTGCAACTTCAGAGAGCTCCTATGGAGGCGATGAGTTAAAACCGTAATAATCAACAACTGTACTTTGTGAGTGACTTGCACCTATTTTTCTGTTCATCACTCTGTCAGATATGGAGGGGGGTGCTGTACCACATATAGCACTAAAGAAGGGATTTCAAATTGGAAGAAGCAGAGTGAGGTTGATTTTCTGCTTGCATTTTCTATATTGCACCCTCAGCTGGTAACTCCATTTTCAAAGGGCCACACATTGTTTATGACACCTTCCATGACTGGCAGCAGCTTGTATCCAAAAATGTAAGCACATGTCAAAAAATAGATGCAAGCCTCTAAAATGAGGCACACATCATTTTTGATGCAGTCTCTGCTTTTTGTATCCAAACTGCTAGATCATCAATAGATGGAAGACTACTTTGAAAATATGAGTGGAAGGATCTGGTTTGACAATCCTTCCTCAAGAACTGAAAGCAGAAATTGAAAGCCATCTACAGTATATTGCTTATTGACAGCAACCTTTTTTAACATTGAATCAGATGTTTCCACAATATTTTGAGCTTCTGTCATTATGTTTTTAAGATGTGCTCCACATTTTACCTGTTTCTCCCACATTTGAGGGGCAGAGACTAACATGTGGATGAAGTAAAGTTGAGAGAGATGGCTTAAATAAAAATGTTAACATCGTTTTTAATTTTAAGTGTGTATTAAGCTGAATATTTTATTGTATATTTATTTATTTATCTATCATTAATCAGGTCTAGTACACACACTACATCTCTGAATGCCTAGTTTCAGACACAGTCCACAGATTTATATCACAGCACAAACAATAATTATACCATGGCCAGAAAGAATGCTGAGCTGTGATTGGTCAGTCTGTTACTGGACCCGTGATCTTATCCCAGTATTACATCATGGGTCTAGTCCCAGAACACAGATGACAGCATCAACCATTATTGGAATCACTCCATGCATCCTGCTTCACTGATCCCCACTCAGCACCCCACTTCACCTGCTCAAAAGTCACCTTCAGTGCTCCCAGCTCCTTTGCTATTAAAAAGTAAAAACCTCCCTTCCACCAAGTCACACTCTTTACTCCCCCAGTACACAAAGCTTACACAACAAATTTAATTTTCATGGCTGTTTTTTTTTTCCCCTAACCCAGCAACTTCAGTGAACCATGGAGGCTGTAACTGCTGGTCATGTTGTTCACTGACACCGCTCGGTTCATGGGAAAAAAGTGGCAGTTCATCAGCAAGAACCACATGAAGCAGCTGCACAAAACATTTAAAACTGTTTTCCATTTTAATAACAACATTTTCAAGAATGGTTCTCCTTACTTTGATTGACATAGACTTACTGATCAAAATGGAAAGCCAGAAGTATGCACTTAGCTCCTTTTCCATATGATGATGGTTTGCGCTTTTCACAGAAAGTAATTAAAATAAAGAAACATGCATCTTCAGCCAGTCCCATGGAAGACAGCATTACCGGGTCCATTAAACAGGACAGCAACCAATAATTTACCAACTAAAGACAGTTATGCGCGTGTGGGAGGTTGAACAAGCAAAAACAGCAGCACCACCTACTGGGCAAACAATACAGCACTATTTTTCCCCAGTAAAAAAAATGAGTAAAAAACATTTTGAACATATTTCTTATCCCTTTTTATTTCATTTAACAAAGGAGCCATTTTATAACAGCAATAATGCACTCCAAGGTGTATGTCGTGCTGGGACAATGTCACTTTTTGGGTGTTGGACACACTTGGCCTGCAGTCTCATGCCCAACAACCCAAGGCGTGACGTTATAGCAGCATGACACACACCCTGTTGTGCATTATTGCTTAATCAATAAATGCAGATTAGATGCTGATGGTTAGAGCAGGATATAATATAATTTGAGGACTATTCAAATAAATGTAGTCCACTCTCAGGAATGTAAATACACTTTCTTTATTTTATTTGAAATTACCTCAGCGTTTTACCCAAACAAGGGAAAGAGCTCTATAATGTTTGGGTGAAACATTGGGGTAGTTTCAAACAAGTAAGTAAAAAAAAATACATTCCAGAGAATGGACTACATATTTATTTGAACAGCCCATGAACTGCCTTTTGTATAGAATATATGTACCTTCAGTGGGCTTGAGATTGAGAGAACTGGCCATCGCTGCAGTCTACAAGTGTATGCAGGATATAATATACACAGATAAGGTGTAGACAGAGCAAACAGGGTAATTCAAAAACAGGTAAAGATTTTTTAATAGGTGTTTGTTTAGAGCAGACCTAAAGTACTGGTAGTTATTCGAATACTTGATGTACAATGGTAAGGACTTTCAATATTTGGGAGCAAAATAAGAGAAAAAAAAATTAATCCATCTTAGTGAAGTATCTGGGCTCAAGTATCAGCATTAAAGCAATATATTAGGTTCTATTACTAGATAATAGACTGCAACAGAGTTACGCATCCCAAGCTGAAGGCAGGTGGACATATTAGCAGTCCAGGTCCATTATTTGTCTGTAGTGTCTGCTATGAATGGAAACTAGTATTCAAAGATATTAATGATGACTCAGAGGAAAGACTGTAAAAAACAAATGGCTAAGACACATCTTAGATGACATTTCATATAGTTTTCTGTATTTAATACACACTATGTGCATTAAAGAGCTACTGATGTGTTTGGGGCAGACAAATCACAAGGGTACAGCCTGTCCCAAAATCTAAATGAACCAGTTAAAATAATTTTTCACTATATTTAAGAAGAGTTCAACCATTTTTTCCACAACTCTGCATTACTCTGGAGCCTCCCAGTTTAGCTTCTCCCCACACTGGCATTCTGACAATGTTTTTTGAGGAATGAGACTATTCCATGATCAATTAATTGTATTGCAGAATTGTGTGTGTGTGTGGGGGGGGGGTGTATAATAAGTTTACTAAACCTAAGCAGTCCATTTTGTGTTTTATAGGGGTAATATGTAATGTACTGAAATACTACCCCAAAAGCTGACAGGTGACTTGCTAAGTTTAGTAATGATACTGCACAAATCACTGCTTCCTTATTCTTCTACACTAGTCATTGTCTTGAGCATGATTTGGCCATGTTCTTAATTTAGTATCATCTTGATACTGTTAGGGGTGGAACTAAGGCTTGACACTCCAGAGCAACATATTGTTGTGAAACAAAAAAAAAAGTTGAAATCTTCTTAAATACAGTACTGTGAGAACATGATAAGATGGCTTATCTAGATCCTAAGGTAACATCCTGGTTTGACTTGCCTTCCACAGGGTAAAAATATGTTTAGCTGCTCTTTAGCATGCAGACAGGACCACTGTCTTCTAGACTTCATCTGCTCTGTTTGCTTGTCTACATCTGATATCACAGTATTTTACTTGTCTCAGGGTGGATGGGGCATTCCTGGGATGGCTCTCTTCTCTCAGGAAGGGGGGGGGGTCGTGTGTCCCACTGGATGTCTTCTGCCCAGCAGAGTCTGGATGGCAGTACAGTCACGAGGCACACACTTGGGGAGAGCCACTATAGATGTTTTTATGCATATGCATGCCTCCACTAACTGCACACCATTGCAGGTTTGGTGGCCCTTAGGGTTGAAAATCTATGAGGCAAAATCTTGACCACAACTGATCCTGCACCACTGACAATGGCACCTCTGCATCTGGATTATGCTTCAGAGGGTCTTGGCCACCCCCACCATCCAATCCATGAGGGTAACCTATTGGAGACCCTACAGGGTGGTAAGCCCTAGAGATGGTGGGTGACCAGTCTGGAGGGATCAGAGGGAGGAGAGGACAAGTTGGAGACAAGGGGGGGCATGAAAACTGATGGAAATATTCTACTTGCAACATCACAGTAATTTCCACAACATCAAATTGTGATGCTACTGTATGTGCAAAAGACTGGCATATAGGGCAGAGCAAGCAGACAGAGCAAATGGCATCCAGGGGACAGTGATTCTGTGTGCATGGTTACAGACAAAAAGGGAAAATTAAAGGCAGAAAACAAGTAAACTATAAGTTGTCTCAGAATTATGTTTCCTATGTTTTCCCAGTGACATCAGCTGCTCTTTAAATTGAATTGCACTGGAGGAGAGTCCTGATCAGCCAGTTCTGTCCATTGGGTTTCATGTCTAGAATAATCCACTGCCCACAAACAGTTTCTTCATTATTGCCTGATTACATGCAAATTTCAGAAAATGAATGGGCTGTAAGCACTTGTCAATCTGTCATCTTAGGAACCACTGAAACCTTCTGACTGCCAGATAACAAATCAGCAATACTTATGCTATGCAAATTTGATATTTCCTGTACAATTATCTACAACCAATAGCTGGGCACAAAGACAATTGTCATGCTCTGAGGGACTATGGTTTTCATACAGATAATAATGCAAATTGAAAGTAACAGCTAGGAACTGAGTTTGTGGAAAACTCAGAGGCTAAAAATATCCTCTGACTGGTTGACATATTTAAAAAAATTAATGAAGAAAAATGTGGATAGCAACCAAAACTATTTGAGCTATTCCTTTAACCTACTGTACCTGCCAAGAAACAAAAAAGAATACCCATCCCTTAAGTAACATACAATGTTCACAATTCAGTAATGGGTGGATTGCCTACAATCCACAAAAAAGAGGTGCATAGGCAATCCAAGGTGGGAAAGCCGTGCGGAGGACACCCACAGCATTCACCAGGGGTGCAATAGCACCCTGCTTACTGGATTCCCCAGCCACCCTAGAAGCTACATGCCAAGGGCAGGCTGGGGACATTCCAGGGGGTACCCTGCACTTCTCCCATGCATAACAAAGCTGCATGCTAGTTCCAGGGCTGCAACATGTCTGCAAGGAGGAACCTGGCTTACCTCAATAAGCACCCCCCCCCCAAGTCAACAGCAGGGCATGGTGGTCATGGGAACCCCCCCAACACAGCTGCCACATCTGGCTGGGCCACCTGGGAGGGCTGAAGGGGGCCATTCAGGCTAACACCCACTGGATATACACTGGACAGTGAATGCTGTCCTAGGACCCCCTACCCACTTGGACGGGGCTCCACTAAGGGACCCGGGCTGGGCATCCGATTGGATGCCAGCCTGGGCCCACTGCTCTGCACCTGATTGCCCCCCACAGACATGCATGCTGGAGGTTGGTGCCATGGATAGGTGGCTGGCAATGGTGACTGCTGGTTGGAGTGTGCCTGACCACAAGCTGCATGATCGGTTTACATGCATTTTGCATGTGAAACCTGCGCTATGGTGAAACATGACCAATGTGATTACCATGGAAATAATTAAGATATTGCTATATGCTATGTTCTACAACATTACTGATAAGGCTATTCCACACAGTAATCACCCTATGTGTGAAGTATGCTTTCTATTTTTCCCAGTTACTGTGACCCCCATCAAGCTTCAGGACAAACCCTCTGCTGTTTTTCCTGCCTGCACTCACCAACTTACCAGCTTGGTACATTCTCAACCCTTTATAATCCTTCTAGCATTTGGAGCACTGATCATGACCCTTTTCAGCCTTCTGTTTTCTAGGCTGAACTATTTGAGTATGTCTAATCTCCCATGGTTAAATTCAAAGTGTTTAAGTGGGGGAACGTTTATGTCTAGATTTGTGGCTGGGGGACCTGTCATCTCTAGGTGGTGATACTTTCCTACATGACTCAGTGGAGACAAATGACAGTGATGCGGAAACTCTCATATAATTGTGTATAAGGTGGGAGAACTGAGTTCCTCTGGGTTCTTGCCCAAGTCAGCTCAGGTAAATCTCACCTCCTAGCTCTTGATTCTAAGTTATTAATCATCTTGGTGGCTCTATACGTAACCATCTTGATCACATCAATGTTCCTTTTGTACTGTGTTGACCATATCTAGGTGCAGCACCGTAGGTATGGCCAAACCAAGGTCTTGAATAGGGGACGATCACCTCCATTTACCTGTTCCTCACCCACCTCCTAATGCATCCCAGCATCACATTTAATTTTTTGAATGGGGCGTTATACTGCCTGACTTTAGCTTACTGTACAAAATTACCCCTAGATCATTTTCCTCTGTTGTGTTGTACATTGTTCTTGTTTTGCCCATCAAACAGAGAAAATACAGTATGTAATACACTTAAAGGGTGTTCAAGTATCAAATTATGGTTTTTTTTTGCTTCTTATGAATTATTTCTGTCCCTTATTGGTGCCTGCCACTAGAATTTATTGCAATGTCATATGAGCTACTTAAAATGTATGCAGAACTTTAAGGTTCTATTGTGATGGTTTCTGTGTGATACATGCTAAATAATTGATATTTATTTTATTTTACAATCTTTTTTTTTGGCCAGGAAAGGCACACTATGCTGAGTTTCCAGATGCATCCTGGGAGCACAGGGAAGTTAAGTGACTTGCTCACGGTAACAAAGCATGCTAGTGTTGGCTGTGGTATTCAAACCCAGGTCTCTAGGCTGGCAGCACAGTGCTATTAAGCACTGTGCTATAATGCCTCACTAATTTGCTGTTTGAATGGCATTTGTTGGTTTGTAATTTTTTATTGCTAAAGGTGAGAATTTACAGGTCAAATAAAAACCGAATTGAGTTTTCGACTGTCTCACTGCACAGGATGCACAGTATGTGTGACATTGATTTGTTGTCCCTAAATATTGTGCATTCCAGTTCCCCAGAGTAATGCTAAGCCTCCATTAATATGCACGTCCCCCGGTAGTGCATCTCCTGCTCTGTGGTGTCCACTCTTTTTGTCAAGTTAGTGTCATCAGAAAACTTCAGCAGCTTGGTGCTGACTCCCTCTTCCAGGTTATGAACAAATACCAAAAAAAAAAACAAGAGGGTCCACCTCCACGGTCTAGAGGGAAGGTGCAGCTTGGAGCAAGCACATGAAAAAAATGTATAAGGTTAGCACCCATTTCCAATCATTTGTTTGGACAGTTGCTTGTGTACTGTGGCTTATTATACTGTACTATCACCTATGACCGATCACTCCGCTCGGCCGACATGGGGTTGTTAGAGATCCCAAGAGTGAGCTTGAAATCTTCTGGCAGCAGAGCATTTTCATATGCTGCACCCACTCTTTGGAACTCTCTACCATGTCGGTTACGGCAGTGCACCTCCGTGGAACTCTTTAAAAAGGATTTGAAAACTTACTTGTGGAGCATGGCTTTTTTAGATAATTAGTTATTTATTAATGCTTGGATTTTATTATCATATATTTTATCTTGTTGTATGCTGATTTTATGTACATGTTTGTTTATGTAGTGTTTGAATTGTTTTAAGTTGTTCAGCACCTTGATATTTTGAAAGGTGCTATATAAATAAAATTATTATTATCATTATTATTATTACTATACTGCACTGGAAATGTTGGCTTTACACATGTGTTCCATTTATAAATATGTTAAACAGAAATAGATCCCATGCCAGTTGCTGGGGTTTTACACTCAACACATACATCCACAGATATGTTGTTTATCAGATTGGTGTATTGAATGCATAATTGCTATTAATTATTGTGTATTATATTAAAGTGTAAATCTTTGTGTGGTCTATACAAGACACCACTGCAAATGAGCCCTGGCTCAATAGTTATTTCCTCAATAAATGTACTTTATTAGTACTACTGCTTCTACTACAAAGTACAGTGCTCTCTTGTTATACCCAGGTATAGGAAAAACATGGCTATGTCTGTGACACCAGGGAGAAATCACTATAAGCTCTTCAGGCCACACCCAGGAGGAGTTGCTATCATCTGTTCCTGCCAAGGTTATTTTTCTCTGCTTTCCATACTACAGAATTAGTCTGCTTTTCCTCTCATGCCTCAGTGCCCACAGATCCAGAGCTCTGCAAACTGAGCCGGCATCATCACAATCGCAATCCAACTCTTTCTACTATTTACTATACATGCTCCGTTAAAAAAGTTTAATGCCAATTGAAATTGACTTCACTACTGTACACATTTGTTAAAAAGCGAGCTCAAGCCTATCTTTCTTTCACTACTCAACATACATTCAGCAGCCCACAGAATGCCAAATCTCCCCAGGGCCCATATCCTCAATCACATAGGGTCTGAGCCACTGTCCTCATTTTAACAAATGAGAAACTATAACAAACTACAATCACAGCTCCAATTTAGTTTGTTAAAGTAATGGAGCACAGTAAGTGCACATTAAATTATTTTTATGTAGTGCATGTAAAATTGACAGAAAAACAATTAGATACAGGTCTGCTTATTCAGAATGATTCTAGCAAGGTTTATTGCTAAGGCAATGCACTGTGCAGTGTTCACCCCAAGTCCTCTTCCACAATTAGTAATTAAATCATGTATTTTTCCTGAAAAAGGTTGTCACAAATTTCAGAAACTAATTAAAGCCCTCAAGTACATCTTTCAAATAAGCTCCTTTCAGAAATGATCTTAGCATTGTTTCTAGCTGCTGAACCTCTGGGATTTTCATAGTAGAATGGCAAATGAGCTAGGTTATCAATCACATAGAGCTCTATTAATTTTATCACAACTCTGATGGCTGTTGACATTAAATGACATGAATTTGGCCACTGTGGTCCCTGAGGTAGTGCATTTTGCACATCTTTTCAAATGCTAATTAAGTTTTTGACCTTAAAAAGACTACAAAATTTCTCTTATTTCCTGAAGCACAAAAGCTGACATAGGCCACTTTTTCTTAACCAACCCACAATACTTTGTAGGTGAGGTTAGTTTTTTAGCATCCTTATACGAGTTCAATAACCATTCTAGGGAAGGAATGATCCACAGTTGTGCTGACACTAGCTTTCACTGAGAGGAAGAAAAGGATGTGTGATGATGAAGACATTTCAAGGACACTGGCACCATAGAATAGGGCTCTCTCTCTCTCTCACACTGTCTCTCGGTCAGTCAGTGTTTCAGATTGCTTAATTACTGCAGATTCATGCAGGTAGCTGCGATGAGCACATGGAAAGTCATTAGGAAGTCTCACTTATTATTTAACTTTTAAATGATAAATATTAGGGCTCTTCAGCTGTGATTGTCAGCTACAATGAGTTCAAATTCATATTCCCACAACATGCTAAAACAATCAGATTTTTCATATATTTTTTCTTACCCTTAGAATCACTTATGTAAACAGATAGCACACCATCCCATATTAGTGTATGATGCTTGCACTCTATGTGCCTCTTTTTTGCCATATAAAACTCTGGGAAATGTGGTGCTTAAAGTGTTGCTGTGTAGGTGTCCTAGTGGCCACTGCTCATAGACATTCTAATTATAAGAAACGTTTTAAATGCCACTATACCCAATGCGCTTAGTCCTGGGCTTGCAGCACCAGCCATCATGAAAATGATGTACTGTATTACAGACTTTATTTTATTTGCAGTTTTTGACCAGGGAAGGTACACTGAGTGTTTTAGTTCATTTCCAAGTGCCTCTTGGGGAGTGGGTTGCATGGACCTGTTTTAGTGACTAAGGGAATGTTAGCAGGGACACTGTGAAAAATTCCCTACTTTTATATTTTATGTTGTTATAAAATGTGCATAACAAATGGTAATCTGTGATTGGTTGATGCACATCACATGACCATGCATTGATGCTCATCATATTGTACAACCAGCTGTGTAAACAAAAACAATGCACTGCACTTGTATTCTAAAAAGTTGAACAAAACAACTATATCATAGCTGCAAAAACACATTTCAGTTCACCTTTTCAACTTATTTTCAAAAGTATTCTGCTTCTTTCTTATATTTTTAGAAAACTAAGTTTTATAAGTGCAATGAGCCCTTTCAGGGTGGGCATTATGGGGCATCATTGCACTCCTGCATGGTTGAAGACACTTGGCAGTGTCTCATGCCTCACAATACAATGAGGATATGCATTGATTACCCACAATGCCTACCCAGGCATGGCATCTTGCTTATTTAACTTCCACCTCGACAGCAACCAGAGATGGGCAGAACTTGAAGAGACCTCAGTTTAACATATCATCAAAGGACAGCACATCAACAAAACAGCATCCCTTTGTGGCTGCACTACCATGTCAGCATTGGTTAATAGTCCAAGTTCCTGGTGTGGGACTGGAACTCATGACCTTCCAATCTTCCAGCTCCAGAAGTGAGAGTGCAAGCTTCTAAGTCACTGATGCAGTTAGTATTAGTATTAGTAGCAAGTTCAAGTTTGTTTACTCCCATCCAAAGAAAATATATAGGCGATCTGGAAAGGGAGAAGTCAACTTCTCTCTATTACATACAGAAACTCCCATTACCTGAATTCTAGTACTTTACTGTTAGTCTCCAACTCAACTAGTTGTGCTAGAGTTTTCAGCTCATGACTACTGGATGGAAAGGATCATGTGAGTATATCAAGTAGCCATACTGGCACAACTTAACATAGTATTCCAAAGTTTATTATGGTCATATCACTTATACATGTCTTTGGCATATCAGTTAATCACAGAATTACAAACCTGCAGCATTTAAAGAGCTACAATAATGCTAGTACAGCCCAGTAATGGCAAGTTTTTTAAATGTGGCACTGGCCCATTCTTAGTCGTAATGTTAGCTATTTTCATGCACTGTCTACTGCTAGTAATTCAACTGTTCCACTTTCTATTCCAGTTGACAGAAGGTGCAGTATTTCAGGTCTCCTCTTTAGGGTTACAAAGCTGGGGAACTTGTCTTTGCATACTGTTTCACAAAGTTTGCCTGACTTCTTATAGTCTAGTGGCCAATTTTCAAAATATTCATCCTGTTGCACCCCCGTGTTAGAGAAGGTTTGATGGTTGCATTAAGATAGCTCTGTTCATCAGCTTTCAGAAAAGGTATGTTGTGATGTTCACCACATAGTAAATAATATTGAATTTTGAAGAGGAAATCTGGATAATATAGCTAAAAAAAGATGAAAATGAGTAAATCCTGAATTTCTAAGAAATTGTAAAACTGTTATTTATAACATTATATTTGTAAAGCTTGGGTATTAGTTTCCATTTTTTATAAATTTTTAAAGTACATTTGAATAAAATGAACTTAAATGTCCATAAATGAATCCTAAATATAAGTAAAACTTAACATCTAAAACCAATTTGTCATGCCTTATGTCCAGTGAACATGTCTAATAGCATCTTAACTAATTGGGCAGGATTTACAAAGCAGTTGCACGTGGCACATCTCAGCTGTCCCGGTACAGTTTAGATGCATCATGGCCTTACTCTGGTATTCACAGTAGATAAGCCAGAACATGCACCCAGTGCATCCCCTCTGTGAATACCACAGATGTGCCCAACCCGAGAAGCACAGGTGCATCCTCCTGTTTGGGCTAGGAAACTGATGGGGCAGTACATCTCCAAATGTGCAGCACCCAATGTTGCCATTCACAGCCCCAAACATGCAAATGGGGCCATTAGGCATGCAAGGCACAATGGGGCCATTGCATGTCATCCTATTCGTAGTGTCGCGGCTTGCAGGGATAAGCCTGGCAGAATGTGCCGGGTGCCCTGCAAGGGCTGTGAGCTGCACACATAGTCCAATATAGTCTTGTGGTGCCCCCCCAGCCTTCCCCAGCCCAATCACATTCTGAGTTGTAAACCACAAGGTGACCCTGGTGGTCCAGTGGTCCCCCCTGCCCGAATCCCTGAAGTAACAGAACCCAGTAACATCCCTGGTAGTCCAGTGGCACCCCTCCTTCCTGCCCGCATCCCTGGTAATAGGAACTTAATTGTGGCATAATCCCTGGTAGTGTAGTAGAAGCCCCCCCCTCCCTTCCCCTACCTGATTGCAACACCAAAGGGAGTCCTGAAGTCTCCCTGGGGATCCAGCAGACCCTCCCACCCACTCAGACACAGCCACCCCACCTTTCTCCTCCATCCCAGCATGTTCCTGTCATCAGAGGGCAGCTCAACCCACCCACATGCCGCCATGGCTGCCTGCTGACAGAGCTGTCTGTGAATGACAGCTACTGTGCTCCTGGAAGCCCATTGGTGGACCGTGTTGACCAATGGGCTTGCAGTGTGTACTGTACTCTGTTATTCACAACTTTTTGAATGACAGAGTACAGTACACAATGCAAGTCCATTGGTCAACAGGGTCCATCAATGGGCTTCCTAGAGTACAGTAGCTGTCATTCACAGACAGCTCTGTCGGCGGGCAGCTGTGGCGGTATGCGGGTGGGTTGACCTGCCCGCTGATGATAGGAACATGCTGGGATGGGGGAGTGGGGTGGGGTAGGGGTGCCTGAGTGGGTGGGGGGTCCACTGGACCACCAGGGAGACTTTGGGACTTCCTTCAGTGTTGCGATCGGGTAGGGGCAGGGAGGGGGGTTCTACTACACTACTAGGGATCATGCTGCATTTACTTTCATATTACTGGGGAGGCCGGCAGGGAAGGGGGGGTGCCAGTGGACTACCAGGGATGTTACCGGTTCTCTTACTTTGGGGATTCAGGTGGGGGGGGCAGGACAAGTGGACCACCAGGGATACCTTGTGGTTTGGAACTCGGTATGCGATCAGGCCAGGGAAGGGTGGAGATGTTCTACTAGACTACCAGGGATGCTTGGTGAATATTTCACCACTATGAGGATACTGGCGGGGGGGGGTCACTGGACTGCCAGGGTAGGCAGGCTGCTGTGCTGCTGTCTGAAGTACAGCAGCCTGCCTGAGGGAGGACACCCACTTAAGTCTACTTGTTGTAGACTTATCTTTTGGAGGCACATCTCTGGACTTGCTTTGGAGATGTGCCTCCATAGTGGGTTGTGAATAGGGCTGTGCCCCATATGCATGGGCATGCGCCCTGCACAACCCGTCCAGATGCACCGCATAACATTATAGGTGGTTTGCTGCTCATCGGTGCCCTTCCAGAATTGTGTTTGTGTGCAAGTTGAGGCGCATCCCTTTTGTGAATCCTGCCCATTATGTTCTTTATTGCTCAATTTTCTTCCCTTTCTCAGAAATTATATCCCACAATTTCATTGTAATAATTGGTTTGTTCACACCAAGGTTGCTGGTCATGAATGTGTTCCGATAACTGAATCTCATTCCTGAATGCATACACTGTACACAAGTAGAGAGAAACAACAAATTATCAAACAATAAGTTTATTTCTGGGCTGAGTAGAAAGAGTGAGGCAATTTACTTTTGAATAATAATGACACACATGGAAATGCAAATGACTTTTTCAGCCAAAAATGACCCACAGCATTTTTACAAGATATTATTATTATTGTAATATGGTCCACCCCGAGTACAAATGAAACTATTAATTCTAATGCAGCAAATATATTATTGTTTGAGATGATATTTTAATGAAGACTTATGACCACATTTATCGTTATGCAACTTTTCACTATAGCATGTATTCTTAATTCGGAGGCACATTTAATTTGTTTACTCAGAGCCATCATTGTCAGTGTCATAATCTGATTCCAAATCCCCATTTTCATAACTGATATTGTTTTCACCTGTTTCATAAGAACTGTCACATGTGTTTGGGTGTCTTTCACACCCACAGCTTGGTGTGCATTTTAGTTCTATCATCACATACCTGTACTTCTTCGAGGAGCATTTAGACTTTGTGCACAGGCATGTGATAAGTTCTATCAAGTCTTTTGGACCTGACTCTTGCGTCATTAGTTCAGGCTCAAGACCATTCTCTGTCTGTGTCCAGACACATCCATCAAATGATGCAATAAATGGCTTGGCCACTATTGCTGCTTTCCAAACAGCACACTAGTAATTAGCTCTCTTTATGTGCTGTGCCAGGCTGTCCATACATGGTGGCAAGCTGTCATTCTGCTTTGATTGCTTGCAAAACTGTTTGCACATTAGTAGATTGATGTTGGAACTAATACGTCCTATTGGTTGGTAGAGTCTGCATACAAACTTGTGACAGAATTCAATGACATCATTCTTGGCTTCAAAAGAGTCTCCAAGTTCAGCCAACCTTTTCAAGTTTTCGTGGTTCATTCTTAGCACTTGCAAGGATTTCTTTTTGCCTTTGCCCTTTAAACAGCTGGTGCTGTCACTGTCTGTAAGGGTGTGAAATGGCAGAAGTAACTTGCATAGTGAACTGCCAAGTTTCTCAACTAGGATAAGTAGTGGTATTTATCGGGTCTTCAATCTGGTTCCCATTTTGAACCATAGCTTGATGTCAAGCTCCTCTGCAAAATATGTTCCAAGCACAAGACCATCTGTGTCTGGTGATGATCACATTTTCTGTCTTGTAGCTAGAGACTGAGTCACCAACATGCAGATATATCTACTATCAGCTTCCTCTTGGGTAGAAAAGAGTTGAGGAAGATCCTTTACTTATCGATGAGTTATTTCCACCACCCATTCATGATTTTCAAAACCTCCTAATAGCACCAATGTTTGAGATGGTGTGAGAACATGAGGCATGGTTTTACACCACTCCTCAGAAGTGAAGTTGTTGAAGTTCTCCTTGTTTTTGGGATTGGAAAGGTACTGTATGCCTTCATGGTTCTAGGTAATACATGATTTCTTGCACTAATCCTGATTTCTGGAGGTCCCATTGTCTTTCCTTATCTTTTCCTTTCACCAGCTTTGATAGACACATCATTTTAGTACTTGTCTGATATGACCTGAACAATGTCAGTTTCCCTAAATGCACTCTCCACAAACTTTTGCAGTCCTTCCAACATGTCACCAAAAGTTCAAATACTGGTTTTCAATGTCAGCTTCTGAAGACATACCATATGGTCTATGAAAGTGGTTGTGGTGCATCTTTCTGAGTTAATGATATTCATGAAGGTAGCTGGATCCAATGAGGAATCACCTATGGCCTCCATGTCCCTGAGCATTTGTGCCTTGTTATGTTTTGCTAGTGAACCAACTGCATAAGCAATAGTCAGAGGTCGACTTGACAAATCATAGTCAAAGAACTTCTGCAGGTCTATCTTTCTGTCTCTTGATATCACCAGAAGCCTGGCAAAGAGCTGTCTATCTGAATCTATGGATTTTACCTTGTCCCTGCTTTTGGGGTTGTTAGAGTGCTATATGTTTGTAAACATGGGTAGGTTCATCCTTTTGATAGGGCCATTGAGTGGGACTGCAGCAGTATTGAGTCTTTGTTTAACAAATTCTATTAAGGTAGTCTTGCCACATTCTTTTGCAGTAAACAGGGTAGTAGTAACATGCGATGGATCAACAACTCCTGTAGCTATATTCACGAGAGGTTCAGGTTCATCTCTTGAGTCTTCAAGTACATCCACAGCAAATAGATTTCCATAGTGGTCCAAGATTATGCTAATAATCCTCATAACATCTTTGTTGTCTTTCCTGATTGACTATGGTTGAAGAAAATGATGAATCTGCTTTTCAAGATTGTCCAGTCCACACATGTACTTGAAGTTCCTCGTGATGGTACTTCTTTCATGTATTGTGAGATACCACTTGAGAGTTTCTTTCTCTTGCGTGCTTATTTCTATAATCACCCATTGCCTTGACCTCAAATCTCTGACCACAGTTTGTTCCAGGCCTAAGTCTGACCAGACGCTGTTAAAGCAGGCTGAGGTTGACAATGTGATGTCATGCTTTCCATTTGCAAATTGATCATGCACTGTTGGTGCAGTCTTGGGAAGCAGAAGCCTTTCTGGGAGGTACACAGGACCCCATCTGGCATAGTTTTGGTGATCGTATGCAAAGGAATAGCAAAGGATGTCAGCAAAGCATTGTAGGTGCTGGTTCCAGTCTGGAATTTTCTCAGCTGCAATGTAGTCAAGAGCGATTTGCACCTTTGTGATATACTGCTGCCAGAAGTGAAACGTTGACCGCTGCTTTTGCACTTGGTTAATGAACTCCTCAAAATCACCTTGTAGAGTTTTTAGCATGGCTTCAAGGTCTTGAAATGCATCAACAAAACTCTATTTTCCTCATTGATTTCACCTTCTTTTACTATTGCAGCCGTTAGTTGCCAGGCATTTTTACACTTCTGCTCAATTTGATCTGTCTCTCCTAATTGTATTTTCTTCTTCTGCACCAACCAATCAAAGAATGCTTGCCACTGTAGCCAACACATGGCTTCAAACATCAGCTTGTGTGCAAATGTACAATGTTTGTAGTTTTTCTCTGTGTGATCACAGCTGCAGCATTTGTTCCAAATACCTCTGCCTCAACTAGCAAATCTACAAATCCACTGTCTGCATAGTATTTGCCAGGTATCTTCCAGTAGAGCTTCATGATATGGAATCCTCCCATTCTCAAAACATGATGCTTCAACTCCTCCAAGTTGCAGAAATGGACTTCTTGGGCAATGATGTACAACTGAAAGTCCGAAGTTATCACTGGGGTTTCCTGGCCCAGCTTCTGCATCTGTTTCTCAATTGTTTTTAGTCTTGTGTATACAGTATCCTTATGGGTAAGAAGGCTTGGTACTACAGGATTACAACCAGTTCTGGTCTTGAATATTTTCCTCTTTAAAGTTGTAGTGAAGGATTGCATGAAACCTGCCCCAACTTGTTACACATTGACCCTCTGGTTGTAGGGGCTCAAACTCAAGAGTGAAGATCTTTGTGGGGCATAAATGAGCAAATAACCAGTCTCTGCTGAGCACCAAAGATGTCAATTGTTAAAAACCAAGACTTCACATCAATTTCACCATACAGGTGACTGAGTGGGCCCTTTCTCTTGAATTGGTTAGGACACTCTAGAACATCAAGGCATGCAAGTTTGCTCACAGCTTTCCCCCTAATGTCAACTACTTTAGGTCTTGGTGCAACAGATATATTGGACCTCAAATTGTCCTGATACAGCAAAGTGCCTAGAACATGTGTTGTTCCTTGACCACTCCAAGTTTCTTCATTTATGTCTATGTTATCCAGTGTGGCATGTGCAAATATTCCAGGCATGATGTTTGTTGGAAGAAATGTTCCACCTTGTTGTGTAATTGATGACACGACAGCACTTGCTGTGGATGTCTCGACTCTGCAAACATCATCATAGCGCAGTGAATGCCTTTGACTGTGTAACATATCCAACAATTGACTACTCATAGCCAAATAGTGGACTGATATGGCTAGTCCAATATGCTTTGGTGTTTAATAGTGAGAATTTGAAGCACTGTAGATTATATCTTGGGCTACTACTAAGACTCTTCTGTGTGCATTAGGAGTGTTTTGGATATGTTCTGCTGGTTCGCCCATCATGAACAGACTCAGAAAGTGGTACAGCTCAGCAGACAGTAGGGACTCTGTTCTTTCAAAACAAATCTCTCTACAGTCAATGCATGTGTTGGTGGACATCCCTGATGCTTTTCTGGCAGATGCACAAAATGTTGTTGCTGCATGAAAAATACTGGGATTCTCATACTCAACATCAAGAAGCTCCAGGTCTGCCTCAGTTGCTTCTTCTGGGACCTTTCTTTAAAACTCAGCAATCTTGTTGATTGTTTCTTTCAAATTTATTTTGCTACTATACACCAGCTCTTTTTTTTGTTGTTAAAATTTTTTATATTCCAAATAAGTGACTCACAGGCAATTGCTAGTACATGCTGTGCTGCAGGCAATCAGCACTGCTTTGAACACTGTTATAACAATAATATGCATGAGTCAGCATGTTATACTCAAGAGCAAATCCTTCTCCCTCAGGCTTCCAACATCTGCCTTGTTACCTGAGGAGGATAGGAGGCTTGTCTCCACAATTTTGTCTATTGGTAGAAAGAGAATGACTGGAAAACCAATAACAATCTGTATCTTTCATCCCTGAAGCAAAACTGGAGATCTGGTTTGTTTTCTGAATGAGGCTGGTGGAATATAATTGAACCTTCAGTGTCTAGCAAGACATTTCTTCAACTTTTCAGCATGGTATGTCCCTGATTCAGCATGACCTCATGTTCAAATGCCCTCTGTAGTTTGTCAACAGGAATGTCATATCAAATGTCCTGCCTCCTGTTAAGTCATCCTGAATGTGGTTTACAATCATGTCAAATACTCTTGTGTAGACATCAGTGCTCTCCTCTATCTGTTCAGTGCTAGTTTCACTGGCTCATCCAGCCCTTACCAGTAGCTGAGCTAGACAATCTTTGTGGTACTTAGCTTCCAAGGCTATGAGATCCTGGCTGTGTACCTTAGTCACTAGATCTGTATTACTAAAAGACATGGCTTCTGACTGAATGTTCATAGAAACATAGAAGTTGACAGCAGAAGGAGATCACCAGGTCGATCTAGTCTGCCCATTGTCTTTTAGCCTAGCCTTCTAACTGCCCTTGGGTTTAAGACCTCCCTTGTATCTGTCCAAAACATTCTTGAAACTTGCCACTGTGCTTGCCTCTCTTGCTCACATCTGCAAGCAGGCTGTTCCAGGCATCCACCACTCTTTCTGTGAAGAAAAACTTCCTGGTATTGGTGGAGAACTGCCCTCCTTGCAGCCTTAGATCATGTTCCCTGGTTCTGCTGCCCTTCTTAAATTGGAAGAGATTGACTATCTGCACCTGGTTTATGCCTTTTATGTACTTGAATGTTTTGATCATGTAACCCCCCCCCTTCTCTGTTCCAGAAAATACATGTTCAGTTCTTTCAATCTATCCCTGTAGGACATCTCATGCAGTTCCTGAATCATTTTTGTTGCCCTTCTCCACACCGTCTCCACTCGGTCAATGTCCTTTATGAGGTGGGGCCTCCAGAGCTGGACACTGTGCTCCTGGTGAGGCCTAACCAGTAATCTTTACAGAGGCAGGATTACTTCTCTCTTCCTGCTTTTGATTCCACTCCCAGTGCATCCTGGCATATCACCGGCCTTTAATGCTGCCTCCTTGCACTGTTTACCTACCTTCAAGTTGTCTGAGATAATGATTCCCAAATTGTGCTCTTGGGTGGAGGCAGCTAGTCTTTCCCTTCCAAGCTAATATGCCTTATTTGGATTTATTTTTTTCTATGTGCATGACTTTGCACTTTTTGGCATTGAATCTCAACTGCCATGCTCCAGACCATTTTTCCAGTTTCTTGAGGTCAGCTTCCATGTTGTCCACTCCCTGCTGGGTATCAACCCTGTCAGCATGGCTCAGCTGGTAGCACATCCACCTCTGGACTAGAAGGTCATGGGTTTTCGACCCACACCGGGATTAGACTTGCACCTAAAAATCGCTGGCATCCGAGTGCAGTATTGGGGGTGCTGTACTGCTGGGGTGTGCCGTCCTTCGGATGAGATGTTAAACCAAGGTCTCTTCTGCCCATCTTGGTGTTGTCCTGGTGGGTGTCAAGGTGGAAGTAAAAGAACCTAGGGCACTTTTCGCAAAGAACAGAGAACATTCCCAGTGTCCTGGCCAACATTCCCCTTCCCATAAACTGGTTCATGCAATTATTCAGGCTGTGTGTGAGTGATGATGTGCGATATGGCCGCCGCCACACATTCAGTCACTTCACTACCAGTCTAGCATTGCTTGTAAAGCGCTTTGGGATACTGTGTATGAAAAGTGCTATATAAATGCTGATTCTTCTTCTTCTTCATATTTTGGTGTCATCTGTGAACAGATACACCTTTCCCTGTAGTCTGTTAGCTATGTCTGATATGAAAATATTGAAGAATGGGGCCCCAATACTGCACCCTGGGGGACACCGCTGATTACCTTCTGATGACAGTGCTCTGTTTACCTGCACTTTCTGGGTTCTGCCCTGTAACCAGTTTTTAATCCATATAACTACTTCTGATCCAACTCCTGTGTGGTCTAGCTTCTTTACCAGCCTTCTGTATGAAACTGAGTCAAAGACCTTGCTAAAGTCTAAGTAGACCACATCCACTGCCCTGCCATCATTTATAACCTTTGTAACACAGTCAAAAAACTCAGTTAGGTTTGTCTGGCATGACCTACCTGCTGTGAAACCATGCTGCTTGGGGTCCTGATTGCCCCTAACCTCCAGGAATCTCATGATCCTCTGTTTGAGTAGTGACTCCATTAACTTCCCCACTATGGATTAGAGGATCACCGGCCTGTAATTTCCGGAGTCCTCCCCACTGCCTGATTTGTGCAGCGGGACCATGATTGCCCTTCTCCAATCTTCAGGTACCTCCCCACTCTTTAGGGATTTGGTGACTAGTTTAGCCAGTGGTGCAGCCAACTCTAATCTCAGTTCTTTTAAGATCCTGAGGTGCATTTCATCTGGCCCCATGGCCTTGTCAACTTGCAGTTTATTTAGTCCCTCCAGTTCTTCAGTCTCTGTGAAGGGGCTAGTATCAGCTCCCTGTCCAGGGGTGTTGCGTTTTGCCATTTCTGGGTCATCGCCTGGGTTCTGCTTTTTCTTAGTCGTTTTCTGTTGTTTTACCTTCCTGAGTTGTAATCTTGACTATACCCCCTTTTGCCTGCCTTCTTTCCTGGATGTATCTAAAGAAGGATTTGTCTCCTCTCTTTGCCCTCTCTGCTATACTTGCTTCTGTCTGTGCTTTTGCCTGCCTTATTTTTTTGCTGGCTTCTTTCATTTTCTCCTTGAATGACACCCATTCTTCTTTCTTGTTTGTTCCTTGGTATAGCTTGAATGCCTTCTGTTTTTCTTTCACTATTTTAGCCACTTCCTTTGAAAACCATAAGGGTTTTCACTTTGGTCTTTTCACTTTGGTAACCCTTCTGGCACATTGGTCAGTGACTATCTGGATTGCTTTCTTAAGTTTCCCTCACATGACATTGACCTAGTCCACTTGTAGATCAATTAAGTTGTTGCTTATATTGGACCACATTTGATTGAAGCCTGCATTTTTAAATTTAGTACTTTTAATTTTTGAGTGGCATGTGTCCTCAGTTATATTCACCTTGAAGTTAACTATGCAATGGTCACTGTTACCCATATGGCATCCCACGTTGAGTCCATTGACCCTCTCAGTGTTTGTGAGGACCAGATCAAGTATGGCATCTCCTCTTGTTGGTGTTTTGATCAGTTGACTTAGTCCTGCTCCCTGTTGTACCAATAGATAATTCCTGCTTCTTGTTGTTGCCGCCATTAGTGTACTCCAGTTCATATCTGGAAGGTTGAAGTCCCCAACCAGTATCACCTCTCCTCTCTGAGTTATTTTGTGTATTTCTTCTATCAGATCTTTTTCCCCTTTCTGTCCTTGATTTGGAGGTCTGTAAATGACGCTGATCCTGAAGCTTTTTCCTTTTACTGTATCTATAGTAAGCCACAGTGACTCAGTGTCCCCATGGTGACTCTGCTCCTCTGTGGCTTTTATATCTTCTCAAATGTAAATGGCTACTCCTCTCCCTCTTTGCCTCTGCCTATCCTTTCTGAATAGATTGTATCCAGGTATAGCCATGTCCCATCCATGGTTTTCCATGAACCACCTTTCTGTCACAGTGACCCAGTCCAATCTTTCTACTACCATGATGGCTGAGAGTTCAGGTAGTTTGGTTACAAGGCTTCTAGCATTTGCAACCATCACCTTCCAGGAATGTGCATCCCTTTGGTATGGGGCTACACCCTCTTCTTGGATAGTGCCAACTTGCTGTTTGCTCCCAAGTGATTTTTGAGGTTGCCATCTTGTTGCTATGTACTAATTGAGACCTCTGTGGCCAAGATGCCTGGATTCTGCATTTCTCTTTCTGGGTGTGTATGTGGTCCCTTGGATTTATGGGGAGTGGTGATAAGCCCACCGATGGTGGTGGTGTGAGCTGTCACCATAGCCTTCCAATCATGGCCTCCCCCCTCGGCTATAACCTCAATATCATCCCCCCTTTTCTGTGTCTGCCCATCCTGTACTTTACATGAGGTCCCTCCTTTTTTTACCTATGGCCACTCCTTCCTCATGGCCATGCCTGTTTCCTTTAGTCTGATGTTGGGGGATTCCCTTCTCTTTGCTAATCTCCTTACCTTCATATCTTTCTGCTGCATGCTCATTTAGGTCTTCTTCTGTGTTCTGGAGACCTCCCAGTTTAAACCCTCCAAGAAGACCTCCAACTTCTGCCTTATTGCTCTCGGTCCTTCTCCAGTGAGATGCAGACCACCAAGCTTGAAAAGCATCCTGTCCTTAGCATTTGAAATGTTCTCACTTGGAAAAGATGTGAATCACTATGTTTCTTCACACAATTGCAAATGATACATTTGTTAGCTGTAAATGTTGTGGATGTAAGCCTTGTTCTCACAGCTGGCTCCTGGTTGCCTGTTATAGACTTTTCTGCATCTAGATGACCTGCTTGTGGATTGCATTTGTGTGAAAGGTTTTCTTTGCTGCTGTAATTCTGATAGCACCGGCAATGATAATAAATGGCAACAGTGAATCCTGTCTCATCCAGCACCCCTGATGTTTTAGTGCTTCTATACGATTTATCATATGCTTCTCTCATACATCTGACCAGAGTTTCTTAACCTCTGGCTTTGGCTGCAACAAGATTTTGTGAAGCATCTCTGTCTTGGCAAATAATACAAATAGTTGCATGGTCTCAGTGTGATCTATAAAACCTTTTTGCTGGAGATGGTACAAGTCCAATACCTTGTTTACTTTTCATTTCTTGCAATTAAAAGGAAAACATTTATTTTAAATATGCTATACACTGAAAAAGGAAAATACATTATTAAGTTTCCACCACCAAACAACACATATCTTTAAGCTGTTTTGAGATATTGATCCCTGAGTGCCAGTTAAGCCTCTTTCATTGGTAATGCCGGATGTCACTTTCATGGGGTAGGAGCTGAGCAAAGATAGGCTTGTATCTCTATACCTGCCATTGACCTAACACTACAACATACTTTTCCTGAAAGCTCAAGGTCATACCTAACTCATGAATATGACAAACTTTCTCTAATGGTGGGGAAGGGGGTGGCAACAAAAACTTAAAATAAGTCCCTTTTGAAAACTGGCCACTAGACTATCATAATGTGAAGCACCCATTTCACATAGTTTTTTTTTTTTCTAGGTGAACTGCCTACCTCACCCAGAAAAGTCTATGCATAGTGGCACTTCAGTGGCTGAGGTGCTGGTAAAGAGTGACTCCATGTCATTTTCTCAAAAACTATACAAAGATGCCTCTGTTTTAATTGAAAAAATAAACTGTTAAAAAAGAGAATCCCACCCCACTACTCTGTATATACAGCCACCCTCACTTCATAATCCAGTTTAAAACTATATACCCACCACCCATCCTCCCTCTGGCCCCTCACTTCCCTCACCTGCAACTGATGAAGTTCATAATGTAAATTTCACTTCCTCCCCACCCACTCCAAAATCCACATTCCCCCAATTCTCTCAACCCCATCCCACAAAATGATGAATGAATCCCCCACCCTTCTTCACCTTCTTGCCAATAAACCCCCTTCTTCCCCTGATGCCCCAAACCTAAGTATACACATTAGTGCCTGTAATTAAGAAAAACAAAACACTCTGATGGAGTGAGAGACATCCTCATACTTCAGGGTTCTAGTGCAGTGGATGGTGGGTGATGAATATCCTAGTGGTAGTACCTGATTATCTGAAAACCAACCAATCAGGCATTACTACAAGGATAAACATCACTAACTAGTCATTCACCTTACATCACTGAATAGTGAGGGCATCTCTTATTTCATCAGCAGATGTTTTCCTTTTTTACAGGTGATGGTTGCACCACTTTTTTATGTAAGTTTCATAAAGCAGTGAAACAGTTGCAAATGTATCAAAATGTGTGAAAACAACAAACAACCATTTTGGCACATTTCA
Source organism: Neoceratodus forsteri (assembly GCA_016271365.2). Taxonomy (NCBI): domain Eukaryota; kingdom Metazoa; phylum Chordata; order Ceratodontiformes; family Ceratodontidae; genus Neoceratodus; species Neoceratodus forsteri. The sequence continues at coordinate 238,035,924 of CM057459.1, read as the reverse complement.
GATGATGCAGCTGTAACTCAGAATCAGATGTTGCACTTGCATCATCCCCTTTGAAAACCCTGCCCCCAGTACTTTTATTATTTAAGTGCTAAAAGTCAAAATGGTAATTGTGTACTTCATAATAACAGTATGTCATCAATGCATATACAGTGCTGTCTACCAGGATGAAGCACTCTGTGATAAGCATATTACACTTTCATGTGTGGCAAACTGGAGTAATTGCCACACGACTGCATTGTGTTCCTGCAGTATCCTGGACGATATCACTGGCAAAAGACTTTGATAAGAGTACTTCATTCTGGCAGCCAACACTGTATTGGCACCTGCATTTTGTAATTGGTTGTAGGCAGAAGAGAAGGCAGAATAATGGGATGCAACAGATGTGGGGCAGCGGTGTTCATGGAAACTTTGTGGAGGTTGGGATGTTGTCTGATATGTAATTAGAAGTGAAGGTAAGCTATTTAAGGGGGAAATGGTATGGAAGAGAAAAGGCATGGGAAGGGGGGAACTGGAACTGTTATGGCAGCAGGAGGATGAGGGGGCTGCTGGGATTAAGGGGGAGCAGTGGAACTAGCTGGGAAAAGAGAAGAACAATGCACAGGGAGGGGGAAATGGAGAGGTAGGACAAAGGGGGAAACAAATCTAGAGGGGAGGAGAAAGAATGGTGGGGCAAATCCAAACAGCGAGAAAGAATGAGGGGTTAATCAGAACAGGGAAGTTATAGTGAATCCAGAAAACAGAGATGGGATAGAAAGAAAAAAGCATAATCAAAAGGAAAGAAACAGCAGGGTCTTTCTCATAGGAGACTCAATAATAAAGGGACTCAGATGGGTAGTCAAAAGTGCAAGGAGCAGTGTAATCTGGGAGGAGTGTGTGCTGGGAATGATGGCACATGATGTAAGACACCATATACTGTACCTTCTTGGGGCAAGGAACAAGATGGGAGGACACACTTGATGTTTCACATGGGTACCAATGACTTGGAGGGGGAGGGGCTGAAGAAAGTGCCAGCCCAGTTCAGGGAGCTGGCAGGGTTGTAGGGTACAACTATTTTCAGGTTCACTGATTTCTCTGAGGTGCTGCCAATGCCTTGGGCAAACACACAGAGGAAACAAAGGATCGGGGAATGTAATAAATGTTTAGAAGATTGGTATAAGACAGATGGGGTACAGACTAGTGGGGAGCTGGTGGACAAGATGGGAGGATGAAAGCCTATATGCCCAGAATAGATTACATCTGAGCAGGGAAGGATCAGAGGTGCTAAAAAGTAAGCTGGGGAAATTCATAGAGGAAACATAATTTAAACTTAATGGGAGTGGGGGGTAAGTAAAGGGCCAATTATGGGGCCAGGACAGGAAAGGAGCTACAGACCTTCCCCACCGGAGAATGAGAAAATACTGGCAGATGACACAAACAGGGGAAGATTGCAAGGGGCAGGCAGGGAAGAGGGAGGTTCATGGTGGAAGGTACTGTCAGTGAATGCCAAGAGTCTGGGGAACAAAATGGTGGATTTGGAGGCCAACATGGGAGAAGAAAGCCTGGACATTGAAGTGATTAGTGAGATGTGGTGGACAGCAAAACATACCAGGGATATGGTTATCCCAGACTACAGACTGTTTCAGATGGACAGGACAGGACAGAAGGGTGGCAGGGGTCATTTTATACATACAGAAGGAGACTAGGGTAATGGAAGGACAGGTAGAGGACAGGGAGACAGAATTTCTGTGGGTTACACTGGACAAAAGGACAGGGGAATCCCTAAGACTAGGGGTAGTGTACAGGTCTCCTATGCAGGGGAAGGAAGGTGATAAGCAGCTGGTACAGGCAGTTACACAGATGGCCCATAGGGGGGAGCTCCTGATAGTGGGGGACCAAAACCTTCCAGACGTAGAGTGGGAGATCCCGGCTGCAGCCTCATTTAGGAGCAGAGTGTACTCTTGCAGCAGTTGGTCAGGGAGCCCACAAGGGGGAACAACCTGATGGCTATAGTCCTCACGAATGGGGAGAACATGGAAGAGGTGGTGGTGGTGGGCAAAGGGCTAGGTACTAGTGAGCACAAGACCATAAGGCTTAAGGTTAGGACAGAGAGGGAGGCAAAATGGACCAACATGCAGGTCTTGGACCTCAGAGGGAAGGACTTCAACAGAATAAGGAGAATAGTTAGGGAGGAGCTGGCGGGAATTGAGGAGTTGGAGAATGTGGAAGAGTTATGGAGGCCATCAAAGGAGGGGTACTAAGAGCCACAGAAATTTGCATAAGGAAGGTGAGGAAGAAGAGGAAATGGAGAAGGCGACTCTGTTTTACAAGGGAGGTGGCAGAAGCAGTCAGGGAAAGGAAATGGACTTTCAGGACATATAAGAAGACACAACAGGAGGAGGACAGGGAGGCTTATAGAGAAAAGTGGAAGTTAGCAGGGCAAAAGATAAGGAGCGTTAAAGCTGACACAGAGGAGAAGATAACCAAGCAGCAAAAAGGGGCACAAAATTTTTTTACGATATGTGGGAGAAAAAAGGAAGGCAAGCAAGGGGATAGTGAGACTGAGGGGGGAGGAAGGGGTGCAAATGCAGGAGGATCTTGAAAAGGCTGAATTGTTGAATAAGTACTTTTGCTCAGTCTTCACGGGAGGAGGCCTAAGTTGAGGGGCAGGGGAAGGGGGACATAACAGTAGATTCTAGCCAATTCTGCATAGGCAGGGTTAAGGAGGAGCTAGCTAGGTTAAGAGTGGACAAGGCAATGGGGCCAGATAGCTTCCACCCAAGGGTACAGTACTTTGGTAACTGAGGGAAGAGCTGGCGGCCCCACTTACAAGACTTTTTAACTTATCACTGGACACCGGGTGGGTGCCAGGGGATTGGAGGAGGGCAAAATGTGGTACCATTGCACAAGGGGGGGGCAGTAGGGAGGTTGTGGAAAATTACCGCCCGGTCAGCCTCACCTCAATGGTGAGAAAGGTGATGGAGGCATTAATAAAGGAAAGGGTGGTGGAATACCTGGTGAGAATCGATCTGCAAGATGAGCGTCAACATGGAATCACAAATAGGAGGTCATGCCAAACCAGTCTGATTGAATTCTTTAATTGGGCAATGCAGGTGATTAATCAGGGAGGGGCAGTGGACATTGCCTATCTGGACTTCAGTAAGGCTTTCGACTCCATCCCTCACAGAAGGCTAGTAAGTAAGCTGGATAGCTTAGGGGTGGGTAGAAAAATAACTAGGTGGGTGGAAAGCTGGCTGGAAGGCAGAAGTCAGAGAGTGGTAGTGAATAGGGTGCACATCAGAGAGAGGGGGGTGACAAGTGAGGTGCCACAAGGGTCAGTACTCTGGCCCTCCTTTTCAATATTTACATCAGTGACTTAGCAGAGTGTCTGGAAGGTAGGGTGTGCCTGTTTGCAGATGATATGAAAATCTGTAATAGGGTGGACACCCCAGCAGGGGTGGAGGCCATGAGGCAGGACCTGAAGAGATTAGAGGGGTGGTCAGAGACTTGGCAGCTAAAGCTGAATGCCAAAAAGTGTGCTGTGATGTATTTGGGATGTAAAAATCAATGAGCAGTATACACTCTAGTGGAGGAGGAAATCAAGAAAATGGAGCAGGAGAGGGATCTGGGAATCATAATATCTAGCAACCTCAAGGTAGGGAACCAATTCAGCAAGGCAGTGGGAAAGGCAAATGGAATGCTGGCATGCATAGGGAGGGGCATCACTAGCAGAAGGGGGAGGTACTGATGCCTCTCTACAAAGCTATGGTGAGACCTCACTTAGAGTACAGGGTACAGTTCTGGAGGCTGCACCTATGCAAGGACATAGAGGATATGGAGAAAGTTCAGAGAATAGCGACCAAAATGGTGCAGGGTATGCAGGGGAACCGTACAAGCAGAGGTGTAAGGAGCTGGATCTGCACATACCGGAGACCAGGAGGAAGAGGGGGGACATGATTGAAACTTTTAAATATGTAAAAGGGATCGACAAAGTAAAGGAAGGGAGCTTATATAAATTTATTTTATTTTTATTTATTTATTTAGCTTTTGTTGACCGGGTAAGTGCACTAGACAAATCCTGCCTATTTTCAGGCACGACCCGGGGGAGGGGGATACAGATGAATGCCAACTGACCTTGAACCAGATTAAGCTGTTGGTGGTATTTTTTAGTGAATGAGGAAATTTGGCCAGGACACCAGGAAATTCCCTACTCTTTCGATAAGTGCCATGGGATCTTTAACATCCACCTGAGCTACCACCAATCCAGGCAGATGGGACCTCGGTTTAACGTCTCATCCGAAAGACGGCACCTCAGAAATGCAGCACCCCTCTCATGCTGCATTACAGTGTCAGTACTGGGATATTAACCCAAGTGCCAGATGTGGGAACTGAACCCACAGCCCTCTGATCTCCCGGCCTCAGAGGCGAGTGTGCTACCTACTGAGCCACTGACACTGCTGAGGGAAAAAAGGAAGGAAGGGGCTAAAACAAAAGGGCATAGCCTAAGTTTAGAGTGTGGAAGATACAAAGGGAATGTGAGGGGACATTTCTTCACAGAGAGGGTGGTGGAGGCCTGGAACAAACTGCAGGAAGAGGTGGTGTTAGCTGATACGGTAGAGGGTTTCAAGAGGGCATGGGACAGATATATAGGGTTGGGAAGTGGGGGTAGGAGGAGGGTCAGTGACAGGGGTTATGTGTAAGGGGAGAGCAGGGGCAGAGTCGATGGGCCAATGGGTCCTTTTTTGCAAACATGATTTTATGAAATCTTTAAAACCATTATTCTCAGAGTGTACAAAACGTAATCAGTGTAAGCATCACAAAATGGGCATGATCTCTACTTTTAGCCCATTAAGAGTCCAATAGCAGACCAACATTGTCAAAACAGTTAATGCCAAACTGGGCATCCTGTTCAGGCACAAATAATACCCAACACCCTCTGCCCTCCGGTTATCTGTCTCCAGCTCAGTTCTGTCAATAATTGACCATGGCTTCGTGGTCTACGGGGCTGCTTCAGACACAGCACTTAAGCGAGTCTCTACTGCCCTCAATAAGGCCTGCAGATTAACTTTGGGTGCTGACAACTGGTCACACACAAGCTCACTGTATGAACTCACTAATTGGTTGAACCTCAAAAACAGCATAAAGTACCAGACGTGCATTCTGGGCAATAAAATACTACTGGGAAAAGCTCCCCCCCCCCCAAAGCCTTGGTGCAGGCTTCTCACTCTTCCTACAACACCAGGGGTATGACCCACTGTTCATTAGCCATCCCATTTAGAAAAACATCTCTTGGACAAAGGTCCTTTGCTTTTAGGGCACCACAATGGCTAAATGAGATCCCAGCACACATCACTACGTCTCCGAGCCTTCCTGCCTTTAAGTTAGATTTGATGCAGTATCTCACTGCTGCTAGTACCTGTGTCTGCAGGTAATTTGCACAGTCCACTGTGACAAGTACTTGGACGGGTGGGGGATGCCACTCCCATTTCATCAATCTAACACTAGCTTCCTGTCCTACGCACTTATCTTTTCTCTTATCCCTCCTGGGCCCTTTGCATTATCTGCTTCTGCTCACATCATCTATTGCCCCTCCCCCACACACTAATCCTACCTTGTTTCTTCCTCCTAATCCTAACAATGCCTGTACTCAGGAGGCTGTGCCTGTTGAACTATACATTTTTTGCTTACCCTTTTGTGCCCTTAATTATACCTCAACCCTTCTCTGATTCAACTGTAACAGAATCTCCTCCTGCACTTGAATTGTGTAGCATAACTAGCTGCATTTTTGTGTTGTCCCTAATGTACATATTACTATGTTTCTGAGAACCATAGTCACTGCTTTTTGCCTGTTATATTAATCGTGTTTCATGATCTTGATGTGGAAACTTTGAAAAAGAGCATTGTGCTCAAAGGTTATTTCCGAACTATGAAATAAATAAAAAAAAAAAAATGTTCAGCTCTGCACTTATTGTAAACTAAATTAATATTTGCTGGCTTCATTTTGTCTTTGGTTCTGACTTATCCTTTAATTGGCATTGGCAGCTGCCAGAAACAATGGTACACAGTGACTTATAACCTTAAAACTAACACATGAAATAACTGCTGCTCACTTACCAAATATTATATCAATTATGTTTATTCGTTTTGATTTTCACTAGCCTAAATAATATAGTGTCCCTATGTTTCATAGAAATAACAGTTCCTTAGGGAAGAAGTTCTAATGCTTGCCAGCTTTAAAGTTGCTGATATGTTTGTCTTTTAGTACGTGGTGTCTCAAACCTTTTTGCAGCTTGTCTCACCCCAGGGGTTCTACGGGGATTGCTTCATTTGCCTTTTTTTATCAGCAGGTTTCTTTCTCTTAGCATGTCACGGGTGCTGTACTATATGGCTACACATAATACAAAGCTACAGCTCATTATGCCCCATTATAATCTGATTTTGCATAACACACATTTAACTATTCCATACAAAACCCTTGGTCCCCTTCAGCAGTCTTATAAAGAGGCATGCTTAAGAATTTAGATATTTGTTCATTTATGCAATAAAATATAGATCTGGAATATATCCCACTAAGACAGAACTTTCATTTCTAGTGAGGTCCCAGGATAAAGGTAACTTGTATTACTATTATAAATATGTTACCATACAAAAATGGCAGTCATAAATATTTAGAAGTACGGTTGACTGTGGGTTAGAGAAGTGGGCCATCGACAAATTTGGCATGGCTTTCAGTCAGCCCCCATAAATTTAATTCTGCTTCAAGACTTCAGTTAAAGCAATTCAGCTTTAAATTTAGTTACTGGCACAGAGTAAAGCATGCTACAAATGGGGCGGGAGTAACAGCTCTGAGGTCAGCAATGGATATTTATTACCACAGCTTCTTTTCATCCCATGGTGTTGGCACACCACTGCTGTGGATTGCTGTGTGTGGTGATGTGACAGTCCACAACCCAATATGACTTCTGTAGTTCAGTTATGACATACAGTAGTAGTTAATATTCATTGCTGACTTCAAGGCTTATATCCCTCTATAGTCTTTGCTTTACCTCCATGCCAATTACTGTGGTTTCCCTGGCTCCATAGATTTTGAAATGACATAAAAATAGTCCCCTTCCCCCCAAAAAGAATGCATCCACAATCATTCAAAACAAATTAAATTTATGAACTACATTGCTCTTCACAAAATTTTAACAACCATTGATTCTACACACACACACACACATACATATATATGTGTGTGTGTGTATATATATATATATATATATATATATATATATATAGATGCAATGTATGTGTAGTTTAAATAGTTTAGGAGCCAGTATAGTGCAGTGGTTTAAGGCTCTGAGCTGCAAATCTGGAGACCTGGTTTTGAATCCCACAGCCCCCACATGCATACTGTGTGACCCTGAGCCAGTCACTTAACTACTTAACTTACCTGTGCTCCCAGGTCACACCTGCAAACAAGATTTCAGCTTAGTGTGTCTCTCCTGGTTAAAAAATTGGAAAAAAAAAATAACCAGAATAAATCAGCTATGATCCCCTATATCACAATGTGAAAATGAATGGTGCTTCATATGTGAAACATTTATTTTCATGTAGAAGGGACCATTTCATTGACATCATTAGCTAACCAGTGCAACAACCATTTCAAACCCAACCAAAACAGAACTCCATCATCATGATCTCTGCATACCCCCACCTCACTATACTACAACACATGAGCACACACATTCTGTTGCCCAAATATACTCCAACAAATTTTATGTAGCTCCCCCTTTTTTTCCATTTTCATATCAAACTGTATAACTATTCTCCTCCTCAGTAATCAGAAACTTAGATTCCCATATTTGAGACCACACACAGTCCAAGTGGCCATGGGACAACTGATAACGGACACTTTAGCTCAGTACATTTTGCTACATCACATTTCTTTTTTAAGTTTTAAAAAATATATTTTTGCCTCATCTTTTCAATTCATTCAAACAAAAAAAGTTTCCCCTGAATCAAGATTTCAACCTTATCTGGGACACGCCTAGTGTTCCCCCTCCCTGACATGACAACACTCTCGCTTTCTCCCTAATTCTCTCAATTAACCAGACTCCAACACTCTCTCTCAGACTTGCTCCAGTGTTTACAATCTCTCTTTCTCTCTCTAACTTGCAAAAGGAATGCCTCAGTCTCTCTCTCTCTCTCTCCTGTCTCTAATTGGCAAACATCAATAACAACAAAAAAAGCCTCCCAGGGTGATTAAGACAAGCAGCTCTTAAAACAACAAACAAGCAGAAAAAAAACATAGTGGTGGAATGCTAACACTGCTTTACAGCAGAAAGTCAAACTTACAACACTTACCCTCTAATTTAAATTACACATACAATGCATAAACAGCACATGCAAACGGCGGATGGAAACAAGCCATTAAATTTCATTCATGAAGAGGGAGGGACCTTCAAAACTCATTCCTGGCTTCATCACTCATGAGATATGGTTCTAGCTCTCCCTCATGAAAAGAAATGGTTTATTTCCATCTCACCCATTGTATATCCCTTCTATATCTTATGAAGGTGAGGTAACATCTGTATGTTAGGGTTAAGTTTCTGTTTTTATTTTGTTCATTTGTTTATATCCCTGCACTGACCCTCCCCCATCTTCCACTGTCCCCAGCCCTGTCACCCCAGAGTCCTCCAGGACTAACTCAATCAGCTTGTTCCCTCAGGGTTCAACCCCCCAGCGGGGTTGGCAGGGTCCCATAAACCCCACTGGAGACAGGATCTGGGTGGCATGGACTGATGTCCAGAAAGCTGGGGGCAGGGCCTGCAGGAGACCTGTGTCATCCTACAGGTCACTGCCATTTTCCCTCTGATTTCTGCCCCTCTGGAAATTACATAAATTTATTTTATTGTCCATTTTTTTTGCTTATGGCTACAGAGAAAACTACTTCAATTTAAATTATGAAACTTACAGATTTGTTAGTGTTTGTTCCAAGGCAGAGCCTTGGAGGGCTTAAAAATGAAATTTTATTTAGTTTTTAAGTTATTTATTTACTTTTGGTTTTACTGTGCTTTATTCTTATGTACCCCAGCCTGTCATTGCTCTGCTTGACTCGTCAAACACAACACCATCACTCTCCTTCTCTGGGACTTACCTCTACCACCTGGTCTTTCCTGGCTTACCCACCCAGGGGGGCCAGCAAGGTGTGGACTGGTGCCTTTTTATGTTGTTAAAGTGTAGTTGGTCACAGGTGTATTGGTTAGTTATGTGGGTCCTGAGATTAAAGGGTAGCTCATGCTGCTTTGCCCAGGAGTCTTTTTGATTTTTCCTGCTTATTCCCAGGAAGCCAATGGAAGGTCCCAATGATGCACATACATGCTGTTGCATGGAGACATGCATCAGAGCTTGTCAGCATCCTCCTTTGATCTCAGCTGTACTTGAACCACCACTTGTGGTCACTCAGGTATGGTAACACAGTGTAGTCTCTGTACAGCACCCTCCCACACTGAGAAGCAGAGCAGCCTCTGGGATTCTTAGTTCTCCTTCTCTGATTAGCCCTCCTTCAACTTTGGCTCCTTTCCCCAAAAAATAACAGGACTGCAAAAATCTCTACATATGCTACAAAACCTTCTCTAACCTAAAATGTTTTCCTCACTCAGAACCTTCTTCCAGTCTTACTTACCAAGCAGCCAAGTCCCTCGATGATTCTGATTTCTTTCTCTCCTCCTTCCTCTTTTCTCTCTCTCTCGCTCTCTCTCTTCAACAGGCCCTCAGTGCTGTTGCTCTCATAATGCTGCTGCTAACTGCATGTTGCTGCAGCCAACTCCCCAAATGGTCCTGAGCACAAACTCAAAACATCTCTGATGCACAGATTCCTTGATGCTCCATAAACCTTCTAACTGCACACTTTATGATCCACAAAACCACAGATGCAAAACTGCTCACAGAACACCATACTGAACAAGTGCACAAAAGATGAACAACGTCATTTTTGCCACCTTCTGTACTAGGCCACTTACTATAGAAAAACAGACAGGGTAAACTTCCTTGCCCACAAAATATGCTACTACACTAGAAAAGTCATGCTAGGCCAAAAGGGGCAAAGGCAAACCTGAAAATCATTGCAACCATGATCTACAGCAACACCAGCAAGGATGCAGTGTAGCATTGGGCAGTATTGCTGCAAAATGCTGCAGTATACTACAGGGAACAATATTATTCAATGACAATGAAGCCCTTTTGTCATGCTGCATTATGTGACATATCATTTTCTGCAAGGTAGTGCTTTGGATCCTGACTGGCACCAATGTATACTGTAAAAAACACCTCCAAATCCAACATATAAAACATCTGATGGCAAAGTACCAACCATCTCATATCCTAATAACCTCATACAGGCTACTCACCATTGAGTTCATGACATTATGATCATGTTAACCCCTTGATGTTTGTACTTTATATTCTAGTTTATGGCACTGCACTACCAGATATTTTCTATACCATGGGAGGGATGAAAACCAGATCTTAATTGTATGTTTTGTACTTAGATTTTTTTGGGTTTTAAATGACAATTACATTTCAAATAAATCACAGACTTATACTAAAAAGAATAGAAACATTCCTGATTAATTTCAAACATGCTTCATGTACAAATCCTTCATATTGTACCCTTCTTGGGGGTAAAAGGTAAGTAAGACATACAACTAATTTTAAATCAAAACATGGCTGAGAATGGACGAGATCTAAATCACAATAAATAGACATGGCTAATGCTAGCTTAAATGGCCTTTAACTTAAGACCAAGCAAATATTTTCTATAAAGTATTTTCACTTCTTAATTCTACAGATCTTCCTATAATTGGCAACATCAAAAACTGAATAATTGATCCATATTTAGAGCAAAAAGAAAATGTTTTAGACTGATCTGAATATTAGCTAATAAAGCATTATTTTAACTGTCTTAGTTTTGCAAAGATCTTATAGGTGTTATGGGAATATAGTCTTCGTTTCTGGACTGAATGCACTCACTGATGTCCTCTGGATCCCCAGCCCCTTGGTTATCAAAAGTCCCAGTTCAGCATTTGATTAAGATCTGCACCACGGTTTTATCCATATAAGAGTAGGGTTGGGTAAACTATATCTTCCACCAGTGGAATTTCAGTGATGTTATGATTTTGCTTCTGTTAAAATTCACACAATCTCTGCAAAGCTTTCAAAAAATTTAGCCAAAATTATAATTTCATTTATTTCCATCTAATTTACAGAGTATTCATCCAAATTCCAATAAATATAGTATGATAGATGGAATCTACCAATCCTTATGGAAAGGTGTACCAAGGTTTATATCTCTGTCTTAAAAGGTGACTGAGGTTTAAATCTCCAAACATTCAGAAATTGTAACATTACATGTTACAAGTATGTAAACTGTTGAGTTTTATGCCTCTACAACTTAAAACTAGAGCACTGAATACTGTATCAACGGTTTTGTTAGCTTCATTGACCCTAAAATTGAGCCAGTGTATGTGTGTGTGTGTCAGTTCTCTAATCCCTTGTTCAAAGATTGGCCAAGTTATAAGCAGCCAAAGATTCCAAAAATAACATCCATAATTAAAGTTAAATTTCATGAGCTTGAAATCAAATTGTGGAAATTTGTGATACTTTTGTTGAAGCTATAGCCATTCATTTTGCCATAACATACACTTCAACTACCGTTGTGGAAGAAGGAAAAGTCTGGGTAGAGGGGCAGTAAGGTAGCATTCATAGAAGGCTTCATAGTAGAAGTATACTGATACCAAGCAGCAGGTCAGTATCCTGAGCGATGAACCATGAAGAAAAGTCATGGACATCATAGTGCAGCAGCCTGTCTTCTTGCAATATGCCAGCTAACCACTAAATCTCACTGATTAAATGACTTGTAGAAACACATTCATGAATAGCATTTTGTCTGTACAAATCCCACCTGTTGACACTTTAAGAACCCTGTAGATAACAATACATACTTTTACCATTTGAAAACAGTTACACCCAGTAACCCCAAGCATTACAGCTCATTGTAACTGAGGCAATTGTGACAAAAGCATCTGGATCTCTTTAGTCATGATACAGCATGATGCTGGGCATCACGGTTGTAGGAGTGCTGGAAGGGCACTGGTAGAGTCATGATGTTAGTGTGGGAGAGGGAATTTGCCTGACTAGAGTTCAAGTCAAATGAATGTGGTTAATAGCCAACCCAAGATGGACTCAAGTTCTGCAAAGAGGGTGGGGGTATGGTCATGTTAATATTAATGGAAGTCAATGGATTTGAAATACAGGATAGGGGATGTAGCTAGTGCAGGTATAACCAGTGGCATGAGTTCACTGAGAAATGGAGCTGGGCTAAGTAGCAAAAGAATGGTAGACTGCCAGTTGCAGCAAGGAAGCATACAGGGACAATTCTCACTTGAAAACAGTACATATGAGAATCACACTCCACATAAATGATTGTTCTGAGCACCAAATACACTTGGAAGATAGGGGTTAGAGGTATTCAAAGAGGTATGGTGGCAGAAGAAAATGACTGTGGAACCAAAAAGGAGAAATTCTGGCTATTCAAAAGGGATAGAGCCTATGGGAATAGTGTTGTGCGAAATTGGAATATTTCGCCCAGCAAAATATTTCACGTAATTAACGCATTAAGCAAAATATTTCACTGAGCAAAATGCAAAATTTAGCCTGCAGCTGTGAGTGATATTTTGTCCCCAAGCAGGCAGAAATTTGCCTGTGGGTGAAATTTCGCCACCACGGGTGAAATTCTGACACTTCTGGTGAAATTTCATCACCTGCAGGTGAACTTTCACCTCCTTCAGGCAAAATTTCTCTACTGGTGATGGTCTGGTGAGCTGGCAAAATTGCAGGCAAAATTGCAAAATTCCTCCCCATTTTCATGAAATATTTCCTGTGGTGAAATTGATGATTTCACCACCATTTCGCTGGTGAAATTTAATTTCATTGCATCTTAATACAGGAAAAGGAGTCGGAAGCTTTCTTTTGGAGAGAGCTTGTCTGTGAAAAACAAGAAGGAAATCAGTGTGACAAGCAGGTCCACAGAGTAGGGGTGTACAAAGCTGAGAAAACATTGATTTGATAGAACTTCACAAAATTGACAACCTGCATGATGTTCGAAGTGCCGACTTTGTAATGGCAAAGTGACACCTTTTCCAGTAGAGTGACCAAACTTTGCCAATGAAGTTGCAACTTCACAGGAAAAATGGTGCAATTTCACCTGAAAAGTGTTGCAAAGTTGAATTTGGCACTGGCAGCAGTAACTTTGCGAAGCTTCATGAAGTCAAATTTTAGCAACTTCGACGATGATGTTAAATTTCGCTGCACCACTACCACAGAGTTCATCTGCTCAAGCTCAGAGAAAAAAGCAGGGAAACAAAATGGTTACCCAGGAAGGAACTACTGGAATGCAATCAGCTCAGCACAGCTAAAGGATTCATTGGTGATAAGTATTTTGTGAAAGTTACATTCTAGAAATGGAATTTTAGTGACATTACCTATTGTGCATCAATACATTTTTGAGCAAATGTAGTCAATTAGTAATTTCTGAAATTTTCATCAGATATTTTAACCTATTAAACTACATTTATCCAGCTTAATTAGACTCCAGGGCCCATTTACACTGGGTATGTATGCCAAATAGTGGGTCTTTACCTGCAGTATCAGTGGACATACAAACATCCAAATATTTTGAAACATTTTACACATTATTTTGCCTCTCTTTACTTCCAACCTCCTTCTGCCTGGTGGCTCCAAGCCCCATCATGCACTAAACCCAGGACTTATTCATCTGCTGCTTTCTACCACCATGGGTAAGAGGGTGCTTTAGGGGTTGGTGTGGGGCCTGTAGAGTAGCCAGCATCATCCAGTCAGTGACAGGGTTTTTCTCTTTTTTTTCCCTGGTCTGGGCTAGAATGCATGATATGGTGTGCATATAATGCATTAAGATGCAGCATGCCTCTGCCCCTGCTCCCAATCAGGTAGGTATGCAACCACTGCTGTGCCATCCAGCCTCTGCCAGGTTGCAGCCAAGCAGCAGTACATGCAGTTCCCTCTCCATGAAGGAGAACAGCCATCAGTGGATGATGAATCCTCCTTCCCCTGGTCAGCCCACAAGATGCCTTCTTCTGATCCCAAATCAAGGTCACTAGCATAGCAGGTGGTGAGATGTTCAATGCTTCAGCTCTCCCTGCCACTTGGCTAGTACAATTTTCACACAGTTTAACAAATGAAATTGTAAAACCATGAAGTCCTTTAAATGTCAGTTTACTTAACCATCTGCCTCCCTACTTAGCAGTTCCTAAGATTCTTCCAAGAAAGTATCTATAGAAATGTCCAGTTATCTAGCCCCATAGGTGACTAAGTTGTAATCAGAGAAATATTTTAAGAAATTTTCACAAAAATAATAAACTGCCAGATTTTGAGCCCCTATATGTTTAATGCCCCTTATCCAAATGCAATGAAACTTGGTATCCCTTTATGGCCCCTTCCAAAAAATAAACAAGCCACATGGCAGGGGTCTGATATTCAGAAGTTTTCGGGGACGCTAACAGGTGTTTGTCCATGCCAACAAGAGTTTGTGCCAGATCGTCATATTCAAAAGGGGCATTTGTGTGGTCGACAGGGTTAATCCTGTGCTAAACATAATGTATGTGGGTGGGTAAGGGAAGGGGAGTGGCCATGAATAGCCATGCTAACCCATATTCAGCAGCTATGCACTGCACAAAAAGAGTTAGAGCGGTCTTTTTGCACAATTCAAATACCGCTGAACAAAAGTCTCTCTTACTCCATGCAGTCCTAGCAGTTCCTGGAGGTACTGCAGCAAATGGTCTGGTTGTCCAGTGGGGGAGTAGATCCACCCTTGTGGTCTATGATACTCCCCCTATTGCCAAGTTGGGTGTGCGTGAGCATGTCCCTGGTGGCTAGCATACCCCACTCCTTCTCATTGCCATTTCTGAGCCCACCAAAGTTCTCCCTGGTGCCCAGTGGTCACCCACCCTTTGCTGCACAGCCTGACTGGCTCCCCTCACAAATCATTGGGCAGCTACACAAAGATAGCTCCCCAAGTGCCCAGTGTCCCAAACCCCCCATCCAATCCCACTATGGGTATTAGCTGTCCCTGGCATCCAGTGGCTTCCTGGTCACCGATCCCTGGCCCTGTACCAGAAACACCATCCATTTCTGAGCCTATGCCATATGTAAATTGTAAGGTGTAGGGACAGAAAAAACACATATCCCTGGTGTGTCCTACTCCCTACCAATCATTGCTGCTGCCTGTGTTATGGCAGAAATTCCTGGCACATAGAGCCCCCCCCCACTATGGCACTGAATATGCAATCACCCCTTTGCCCCCTTACCAACATCTTAAGTGCTGTGGGAGTGCAGATGGCAACTAGCTTATCCCTCCTCACTCCTCCTCCTCACCAGCCACTGTATGTTTACATAGGAAGCATGCATCCTATTTATAGGATTGGGTGATGTGCCCTGTACTATAAAATATGATGTACACTCCCTCCATGGACATATGGCCACCAGCAAAAGAGGTGTAATGAGGGCTACACTGATTGCCTTCTGCATTCCCTTGGCACCGGAGATGCAGGTAAATGGGGGGGGATTGGGTGTTCAATACTGTGGTGGGAGGCTTCTAGACACAAGGGATTGCTGCAGTAACATGGGTGGTACTGATGATCAGAAGGGGTGTACCATCACACACCAGGGACTCATGTTTGTTCTGTTCCTGCACCTTACAATTTACATAGATCATAGGCTCAGAAGTGATGGTGTTAATGGAATGGGGCATTGGATCAATGACTGGAAAAGCTCTGGATGCCAGGGACATCTAATACCCCTAGCAGGTTGGGACAGGGGTTTGGGACACTGGACACTTTGGGGCTATGTTTGTGCAGGTGACTGGCAATTGTTGGGGTGCACTAGGCACCAGGGATATACTAGTCATGCTGTGCATCAGAGGATGGGGGCCACTAGGCACCAGGGATTGGGGGACCAGGGATATATTGGGTGGGTTGTGCACTGGAGGATGGGGGGACCACTAGGCATCAGAGATTGGGAATATATTGGTCAGGCTGTACATTGGAGTACTGGAGGACCACTAGGTACCAGGGACTTCCACATATGTCTGGGACTGAGAAAAGAGGGGGTACCACTCTAATCTGCTTCCACTACCCATGCAAATGGTCTCATAATGGGCATGCAAATTGGCATGCAAATGGCCCCTTAGTGACTTGCATGGCCAAGGGGCTCATTTGCATGGGTCCCTTTGAAAATTGCTGACAGGGCTCTGGAGCTATCCACTCTTGAGTTGCACTTCGAGATCCATGTCCAAGCAGAGCTACTTGACTTAGCACTGCACCAACATGGCCATATATTCTGTTGGATAGTGCCACCTCAGACCCCTGAGCAACTGCAAAGCATAGCCCAAACATTTGGGCTCTGCTTTGCACTTTTCTGAATGTTGGCCCATGGGTCTCTAGCTGTAAGAATGATTGAGATATGAGTAATTAAAGAATTTCCAAAAATGTTATGAAATTTCATGAAGATTCCAGGAAAGTGGAATTTGCTAATGTTGCCCATCCCTATATCCATCTAGAAATATTTTAAATTTGGTGGGCTTCCACATGGCACTTTGCCGTTTAATTTCTATTAATGCAGGGCAATAGTTAAAGAGTCAACGGCAATGCCTCTGGGTTTCACAAGAAAAAAATCAAAGTCGCAAGACAGTTTGTAGCATGCAGATAAGAATCTTTTTTCTTTTCAAGATTTAGCAGAGGACTTTATCAGTGACTGAGCCCAGTGTAGCAGTATAAAGTGAGACCAGCCTGTTTAACAAAATACTTAATGCTTAATGAAGCCACATCTCACTCACTCACTCTGTCCTTGCCACAAAGTGATTCTGAAAGTTTTCACCACTACAGTTTCTTGTTGAATATTTCTTTTAGCAGGGATTCAATTGCTCCAATCAGGTTTTTCTCTCCAAGAATGACAGGCAGTAAAAGAATAAAATGTTACACTTTTTATAAACACAGGAAAAGATTGTTTTTGGGCAACTGTCTGACTACGTGGAAACACATGGCTTACTATCGTAATGTCAGATTGGTTTTAGGAAGGGCCGGGGTGTTGAGAGTGCCTTGGTCGAGTTCACGAGTGCAGTCCATGAGGGCATGGGGGGGTGCCTGACTGGGGCCACATTCATGGACTTGACCAAGGCATTCAATTTGGTGGATCATTCCCTTCTAGTTGAGAGATTTAGGTATATAGGGGTGGGGACTCTGGTATTGTCTTGGGTATCAAACTGTCTATCAAATAGGTTTCAGATGGTGAAGATTGGAAGTAGCTTATCTGATAAGGCTTTGGCCAAGTGTGGAGTCCCACAAGGCTTCATACTGGGGCCAATTTTATTTTTTATCTTTTTTTATTCTGTTACTTCATCTGTTAAGGTTGCACATGTTGTGATGTATGCAGATGACGCTGTTGTCTTTTGTCATGGGGGAACATTGTCAGAGCTCAATGTGACTCTGACTAAGGAACTTAAAGCAATGCAAAACTGGTTGATAAATTATAAATTATTATTAAATAAGCAAAAAACAAAAACCATGGTATTTGGCACTCCTATTACAGTAAGTTAAAAGCTGTCAGTTCTAGTTTACAAGTTGAGTCATTAGATGTGGTTCTGTATGAAAATGTAAACAACTTTAAGTATTTTGCGGTAGTCTTAAATCCAACATTAACATATGAGTTACATATACATGCTATTACATCTAAAATTCATTCTAAAATTGCTTTATTATATAGGTTGCACAGTTTTTTGACAGATGAGGCATGTCTGGCAATAGTTAATCGGTGTCTGTTGCCTATTTTGAACTATGCCTCAATAGTGGTGGATAATGCTCCTTATAGTACATTAAGGTGGAAATAGGTACTGTTGCATAAAATAGGAAGCTTTGCATTACTAATACTCAATAATGTACATCACTGTATTATACTGGAGAACCTTGAATGGTTATCAGTTGAATATTACCATAAGTTTGCATTGTCTAAATTTGTTTACAAAACACAACAAACGGGGTACCTTTAAAATTAAAAATCAGCTTGTGACTTTTAGTTCTAAATTATATACTAGATTATCAGGGGGTATAGCTATGTTAACAATTCCATTCATGTATACTTTAAGAGGACAGAGATCGTTTGCATACTGTGCACCTAAAATATGGAATGATATTCCAGTACATATCAGAGGTATGGGTAGTTATGGGTCATTTACTATAGCCTTGAAAACACACTTTATGAACTTGTCTAAGTGCAGATGTTATCTAAATTGATATCTTTTGATTGGATGTATCAGCTATGGAACTACAGCTCTTGTGACATGGATTTTGCACAATAGTTTGAATTATATTAGAGTTTTTAAAATCAGTACTAATGTGTGATTTTGTTTAGACGTCGAATTTATATTCCAATTTGATTATGTTTTGTACTATGTATAATTCTGTCTGATGATGTTTTGTATGTATTTTTGATTGACCACAGGTTGTACCTGTAAAAGGGATTGTATCCCACTGTACTTACCCATATACAAATAAAAATCAAATTAAATCAAATCAAATATTATCAAGCCCCTCCCTTTTTGGATTGATAAGAACTCACATCCAAATAAAAATATCTTTAAAAACTTGCAGTGAACTCATGGTATTAACAGTTTTCAAATCCGTTATCCGTTTTTAATATTTTTCTTTCAAATTAGACATTTTTAGCCATTACATCCATTGTTTTTGATACCACATCAAACTTCATGTTTAATTAATCAATGGCAAATTTGTTTTGCTGTTGTATTCTGCATAATGCCTTCTCATTCACTTGGCTAAATAAAGATTGATTGATTGATTAATTGATTCATTGATTGATTGATTGATTCATTCACTTCTTTGGACTCAGCAACTAGTTGAAACAATACATATACATAGGGTTCCTTTTTTTCAGATAGGAGATTCAACATCTTTATATCTAAAAAGAGTTACTCTGTATGGAGCTGCAGTATCATTGAGGCTGGAGTCCAGATTGGACCCACCGTGAGCCCCAACCCAAACTAATCCCAGGTGTGGCAATACATATTCTTCAATTTTTTTTTCTTTAGGTGTTTCAACTTTTTTTTACTTGGCCTTTGAAATGTAAGTATCCATGCTAACATTTGAACCTAGAGATAGAGATTTAAACTTTAGTTTGTATAAAAAATGATATATTTCAAGCATGCTGAGAGCTCTGCACACTGTGTGTGTCCTCTTCAGCAGCCAAACTCTGTCCATCTCTGGGGTGAATAATATGCTATTTTCCCTGCAGCTTTTGTTATTTTCCATGTGGCCTCATTAAAATGTCATTTATTTATTTATTTATTTAAACAGCAGTTTGGAAAACCTTTGAGCCATAGGCTCATTTACAAAGGTACCTTGTCACATTTAAAGTTCCATGGTATAAATTGGACATTCCATATGGCATCCTGGAAAAGCTTTGAATTCACTCTGGAGTGTTGCAAACAATGCTGACCGAGAACTCGGGACTCTGTTTCACTCAGCAACTCATTGCTAGCTAGCATTGCTGGTAACATTTCAGAGTGACTAAAAAGCTTATTTCTGCTTGCCATTTGGAATATTCCCTACATATACCACTTCAGTTGTAAATAAATTGGGTAAATAAACAATGTAATTTTGAAATAAACACTTATTTTACTAAGAACACATGCTATTTCACATAGAACATGCTATTTTACCTAACATATTAATTCCATTTAGAACCTGGAAACAGAATTCAGAGTACAGTGGGTCAGATAGAGTGTTTAAAATGAAAGTACATCAGTTTTAAGCTAAAGCTAGGTACCCACTAATTAAAACATTAACATAATGTGGAATATATCAAATAGATAATAGGTTGTTGTGGAATAACACATTTATCTCCACAGATTAGTGGAAGACCTTCATGATTAACTCATGACTTTGTCACTCATGACTTAAGGGTTATATCACTCACTAGCAGAGATGCATATATACTTCCTGCAACAAATGATGACATCCTAGCAATCTGACTAGCTGTATCACTTGATTGTCTGGTTATCTGAGCTTGCCAGGATAGTTCAAAGCCAAATTACTGTTTATTCTTCAAAAACAAGTTCAGGACCTATTTTGTAACAGGAACCACACTCCCCCAGGTGGCTGGGTGTGCATATATACAGGCTTCTTCTCTAGTGGTTAAAAGCACTCTGCACATGCCTTATGTCTCACAATAAATCCAAAGTATCCATATAGCACAGCAAACCCACACACCTGACTGGATGTTATGCAACATTTATACAGTTGAGTCAGCCATGATGCAATGCAATAACTTGCAATAAGTGACATGTCACAAAATACTGCAAGAAAAAAGAGGGGCTTAATTGCCATCAAATAACACTGTTTTCTGCAGTACATTGCTGCATTTTGTGATATACTGAAGTATTACCGAGTTGCATCCTGGCTAGCACCACTGTGCATGTTATATGCAATAGGTGTGGACTCTGACAACTGCTAATCAACACGTTTATCAGAGCAACTATATGAATAAATCAGTGATCATAAATTTATTATAGTACTGTCAGTATCACCGATTTATTCATATAGTACTGTCATCATCACAGAAATCCAACCAGACTCATTTTCCACTGTAATCTGTTTTTTCTTGTGCCAAGTGTTCACAGCAGTGGCACTGGCATGCGCCATCAAAGCTACCATGCAGCAAGTACAATCATGTATAGTAAAAAAGTACAATAAGCATGAGCAGAAACCAGTAAACAGTAGTCGAGATGACCACAGCCTCAGAAACAAACAAACAAAAAAGGTTCTTCAACAGCATTTTTTTTAAATTTCAGACCACAAACTGCATGGAAACAGAACTTGACTTTGTGACCAAACCAATGAAGGAAATGTATCTTGAGAACAGCTTCGACATGGAGATGGAAGAGATATGAACTCAGACAGAGCAGGGCACTGCATCACTCAAAGACCCTACAGCTACTGAGTTAAATAAGCAACAACAACCCAGTCAAAACAAAGACCCATCTACAAGCCTTGCTGCAATGATTGACAAAGATGTCATATCAAAATTTACAGATGCAGGAAGAAAATACAACACCAGCAGGAAAACCCAAATGGACATACATATATTCTAGACCTACATATGAGACAACTTCAAAATAGAAACTCCACTGCATTAAATAAAGCCTGAAGACCTCAATAAAATGATGTCCCATTATTTCATGAACTGCACAGAAAAGAACAGTTCAAATCATGAACCCCTAAACCTTGAGAATCATGTTCCAAAGCATCAAGAGGTTCTTTAAATGTAAGCAATACACAGTATCTTTATCTGCCTCCACAGTATTTGAGCAAACACAAGTGCTATGTTCCAAACACTTTAAAAAGCATGTAAATGGGGAACAAGACATGAGTGGCTTGTGAACGGACAATTTAATTAACAAACTGTAAGAGTGTCAGCAACTATGCCCTTGCTCACCCAAAGCACTTCTAAACATGATGTGGCTAGTAGTAAGCCTATATTTTGATGTCACATGGACAATAGAAATGTAGAATGTGTGCTGGGGTGATATAGAACTGAAACAGGATGAAAATGGCAACATATTTAGGGGGCCGGGTTGGTAAATGCCTTTAATGAGTATTTCATTAAAGTGGGAACCCAGGATTTAGTTGATAGGGATACTCAGGATTACAAGGTTGGTGTAGAACAGGTTTTGATAGATAGTAAACCTGACACCCTAAAGGAATAAGGGAGTTTGAGTTTGCTCATATCTTCCCAGAAGAAGTATATTGGGAACTTCTGAAAATAAATATTTCCAGGACTATAGGGTATGATGGGATTCCTTCCAGGTTACTAAAGTATGCTGCCCCCTGTTTGGCCTCCCCCTTGGCTTACATATTTAATTTATCATGTAAGACCGGTGAATTCCCAGAGGGGTAGAAGATAGCTAGGGTCACACCTGTATTTAAATCAGGGAATAAGACCAATTTGGGGAACTATAGACCTATTTCATTGGTACATCAGGTCTCTAACATATTTGAGAGAGTTGTATCAAGTCAGTTGAAGAACATTTTGGGTCATAATAATAAATCTCCTTTTCAATCAGGTTTTAGGTCTTTATACAGTACTCAAACAGCACTAATGAAAGTGGTACGCGATCTACAACAGAGTCTGGACAGGAGGCTAATGATAGGTGCTTTACTTATTGACCTCTCAAAGGCTTTTGACACTCTGAACCATCAGGTACTCCTGTCTAGACTCAGGGAGATTGTCTTGTTTCATCTTTCGATCAAATGGTTTGTATCATGTTTGATGGAACGTAGTCAGTATGTGAAGGTAGCCTCCTTTAAATCTGGGATTTGGAAATTGAGGAGTAGAGTCCCCCATGGGTCAGTCTTGGGGCCTCTACTCTTCAGTATCTATGTGACTGAATGTAGGCCCCAATCTCCAAATATTTGATATCATCTGTACGCAGATGATACCATATTGTATGTTGAAGGAGTTTCCCAGGATATAAAAGGGTTAAGGTTGCAACAAGCCTTTGATGAGGCCCAGGAATTTTGTAGGAGGCATTATCTGATTTTGAATACAAATAAAACACAGGTACTTTTGATTAGGAGTAAGTATAATAAAGCTTGTGATTTAAAATTGGAAATTGTTACATCTGGGGGTTCAGTTATAAAACAGGTTGATCACTGTAAATGTCTGGGAATGTGGCTTGATTTCAACTTAAGTTGGGATTTACATATAGATTTCTTAATTAGAAGTATGAATAAAAAACTATGAGCCCTTTACAGGTACAAAAGGTTTATGTCTAGGGAGGTCCGTCAGAATGTGGTTGCAACTTTATTACTCCCAGCAATTGATTATGGAGATATATTTTATGGAGGGACTTCTGGGGTATTGTTAAACAAAGCAGATCAGTTGTTTCATAGGTTGGCTTGTTTTATATTGGAGGTGCCGTTTAGAACTCACAGGTGTTATTTATTTAATGAACTACATTGAGATAGACCACCTGTGAGAAAGAATATACATTTACTGCATTTCATGATTAGGGTCTGGAACCATAGGGTTCTGGATTATATTGTTGGGCTGTTTAAGTTTAGGAAAACTGGAAGGGACCTGAGATCAACACATGGTGTCCAATTTTGTATTCCCAGCTGTAATTTCAATATTGGAAGATTTTCTACCCTATTTAGAGGAATTTCCGTTTGGAATGACTCACCTCAATATTTAAGAAGTCCAGGGGTTAAAATTAATGCTCCTAAATTTGTTCAATAGTGTACCACTTGGACAAAGACTGCATATATTTGCAATCAATGTAATGTATTTTAAAGTTTGATCTATTGATCATGAATGTTGATGTTGGTTATGTATTTCATTATTGTTTATTTATTATGTTAAATGTATGTATGTGCTGTTTAATTTATGTGGAACTTTGCACTTTATTGGACCTGAAACTTCATTGAAAATGAGCGTTGCTCAATGGAATGTATCCAGTATTCTTTCTTTGAATAAAAAATATTTACTACTTACTGCTACAGTACTACTTATACAACAGTAAATACCAGACTAAAATGTGCCCAGGAACAAACCCAAAGGACACCAGGAAGGTAAAACCATGGGACTACAGCAGCAACTGATGTCCAGTAAATAACTATTGTATCTATCGAGATAACTGACCACCTAAATGTAACACCACAGACTCTCCCTTTTTCTTAGCAGTGAATTTCAATGCAAAACATCTTGTCCCTAGAAACTGGTTCAAAAATCAACCAGTATGGATAGACAAGCTAGCAGACATTGTGAAAAATATGACAAAAAAGCTGGCATCACCTCAGATAAATGTCTAACCAAACATTCAGTTTGTGAGCATCTTATACAAAAACTGTCTGATTCCACAATTATACCACCAAAATTATTCAAGTTTCAGGACACAAACAGGTCCAAAGTTTGTATGCTTATTCCAAGATTAACAAAGACAAACAACTGCAGATAATCTCCTTACTCACTGGCCAAAATGCAACTACCACAACCTGTGCTTCTGAAAGACAGCCTGCTCTCAGCCCCATCACAGTAAACTAGGACTTACTAGGAAGCTCTTTAAACAACCTGACAATCAATGCAAAGCATGTTATCTTTAACATCATTCAAGGTCAGTTAACATCTGCCAGAAATTACCTTCACCTCTCCCCCTCCCCCTCCCCAAAAAACTAATCCTAAACTACAGTAGTAGCCACAGATATTGCCAGCTATTTCCTGAAATTTCTGTGATATTTCTAGAGAAATCTCCTGCTTTTTTCATTTCCACAGTCGGGGCAGCAGAGGGAAACTCTTTAGAAATTTCACAAACTATCTGGAAATAGCTGGAAATGTCTGTGGCTACTACTGTAACAAATGAATGTTAACCTACCCCCCCAAGTCCAAAGCTAATGATCTCTACCAACCCCCTTCCAACAGAAAAACATTCAGAATAACTTAAAACTTTTTTTCTTCTCTCTATTAACGGGTAACCAAGAGTCATCAATTCTGTTGGCAACTCTGACTCTGACTAGCTAAGTAAGTGTGTCACAGGAACACCCCCAACATACTTAATGAAAATGTACATTGCTGCAGTGAAATAAACAAACTCTGGCCAGAACTGATAGGGCTGCAGCCAATTTGGTGTAAAAATATTGTAAATGTGTTTCTTAATATTTTTACACCAAATTTTAAACATAGCCTTGTTATGACCCTGCCTAATGAAGATGGGCAGAGACAATGTTCAACTCCTGGCTTAAAGGTGATTTTGCACAGGGACTGCAAAAGCAACTTTCAGGATGCTAAAACACATTTTGGGCAGGAGTTATAAAATGACAACTGTCACATACAGTACAACCCCAATTATCTGAATGCCTTGGGAGACATGAAATTTTATAGGATAATCAGGGGTTCGGCTAAACGGAAGAATGCCTTGTTTTTAAAAAAAAAATGGAGCGTGCTGTTTTGTAGGACCATGTTCTTTCCCATGTCATTAGTCAGTTTGTTTAATAAGGATAAAAATAAGCAGTTAACATATGTTATATTCATACTAACACGTGTTAAGATATGACTTCGTAAGTTTGTAAAACACGCCATGCTGCAGCAAACTTTTTTTTCCGTACTGTAGTACACACTCCATCTCAGTACAGTCTCCTCCTGTTCCGGGCTCCTTGCTACTGTGTTTTCTTGGAAATGCCCTAAATTCACAGTCCTGCAGCAGCTGCCTTACTGTTTAAAAAAAAATACCTGGTGATGTGGTGGATACCCAGAGAGCTACAGAGATCCCTGCCTCTGCAGCTGGAGCACAAAACCCCTGCTGTATCCCATCTTCAGCATAACTCTCTCCCCAAGTTTACCATTCTCCACCTGTATCTCAGTGTAATTTTTAAAACTACCTGCTGGTCTAATAGAAGAGATGAGAACCCTGAAGATGACCCTGAAGTTGTCCCTTCAGTGGCAGTTGCCAGAACTAGAGCTCACCACCACATCCTGTCTGTTGTGCTAGCTTCACAGTCTGACTGCTAGTGCCTAATCCCACTGCTGCTGAGTCCTGGCTTCATAATTATCAACAATACCTGGTGGTCTAGGGGGAACTGGGACCTCAAAAGACATGGTCCAACAAAGATTACTGCTGCTGCTGAGTCTCGGTGCTGATGTGCATGCCCAGAGTCACAGCACGACTTTTCAAAGGGCAGTTTGTTTTAGAGATGCCACATGGTTCCCAGTGAAAAACTAAATAAAAAAAAACAGCAAGCACAGTGAAGACTGCAAGTCTATTTGGCAGGAAACTTCAAAGTGTTGTAAAAACATGAAGTCACTCATAAACAAGCATAGTGGTGCTCCAGCACCATGTACACTTGTAAACATGCCAGATCTGCGGCGAACAAGCACATTAAACACTGCAGAGAATAACTATGCTGCTTAGGTAATGAGCAACAACCTTTTGAATGAAATCGATTATGGGGGCGGGGACATAACTTAATTTCGGATAATCAGGAGATTCGAATAATCAGGTTTCGGATAATCAGGGTTATACTGTACATGAAATGATGCAAAGAAATGGATATGTTGAAAATTTGGGGTAAAAATATTGAATGTTACCAAATGTATGAGCCTGCATTTGTGAAGTTCAATGTAGCCTCATAACTTTGTTGAGTTTTAGTATTTTTACACCAAATTTTCAATCCTGTGGGTCCTGTGTGAAAAAAGAAGATAATATGAGATGTTTGCTCAGGGAATGGGGTGAGCACTAGCACTGACAACCCCAAAGAAAGACCCCACCACTGTTTCACCAAGACTCCAGGAACCCCAAACCCTAATGTTTTTTCCTTTTGCTGCTTGGGGTGAGGGTGGAAATTTAGAGTTGGAAACCCTAACACCACATTGCCCTACTTTTGTAGCATTAAGTTACCCTAACTAGTGTAGTAATGAAGTTTTTTGCAAAAAATCTCCTTTCTTTTTGAGATAGTGGAATCGTATCCTAATTCACGCTGGTCCCTTTGGGACCTGGATTAGCAGTTGCTGATGTGCAGAGCCCTTTAGGCCCTGTGCCATGGGAAGACTCTGTCTGCAGGGTCAGAAGTGCAGTGTCTGGCACATTCGTTCTATACCTTCACTCTTCACACAATCATTTTTTGGTTTTTTACTTTAATTTAATTTTGACACCATATTTTCAAGATAGTCATTTTATGACTTCCCTTATAAACATGACATGTAGCGTTTATAATATATTGACTCCCCCTAGAGTTGAGGGAGGCAGTATAGCACAATGGTTTAAGGCTCTGAGCTGCAAATCTGGAGAACTGGGTTTGAATCTCACAACCCCCACTTGCATATTGTGTGACCCTTACCAAGTCATTTAACTTCCCTGTGCTCCCAGGTAACACCTGTAAACAAGCTTTCAGCTTAGTGTGTCTCTTCTGGTTAAACAACTGGGGGAAAAAAAAAGAAATCACCAGGCAGGTGACCTGAAGGGAATGGGCAGAAAAAGCTGGTACCAGGGGTGGGCACCCCGGTCCACTTAAAGGAGAACTGCTTTGATTTCAGGGGACCTATGTGCTTGCAGCTAAGAAGAATAGTGTCTGTGGCTACTACTAACAGTAAAGCAAGTTTTAACCCTTATTTTATTTTTGAGTTTAGAACTATGGATGAAGTGTGCTGGCAACTTTCATTTCACTTTTGCACCATGAAGGTAGTTATGTGCATCTTGACTTGCTGTGAAATACAGTAATTAAGAAGTGCAATAAGCTATTAATCCTTACCCACTCATAATTTTCAAAAGTGTGAAAGATAATTTTGTTTTTATTTATGTGAATGTCTGAATGTTATTCATACAAGTACAACCTCTTATCCTGAGTTATAAGCAGCACAGTAAGCACTATAATGAAGAAAACATTAAACTTTAAGTTATCTTCCTTATTTCTTGGTAGTACCACATATGAGTGAGTATTATTGAGTGACTCAATATGAGCGACTCAATAATACCGCTCCCATGTAGAGCGAGTAGTGAAAAAGAGCTTTCAATAGAGAAAGCAAGTATAGCATTCAGGGATAGGCACTACAGTCATGAGAAAAGGGGATAAAATAATTATTTAGCCTAGCTCTGCTGAGCTGGCTGTGTGGTGTAGTGGTTGAGTCACTGCAATTGGAGTATGAGGTGCTGGGTTCAGATCCCGATGCAGGTAATGTTTTTGCTTCAAGGGGGAGTTTCTATTATTTTCTAAGTCCACTCCCCCTGGAGTTGAGAATCTTTATATTGGCGGTTGTGGGGGGCTTGCCCCCCACAAATGTGGATGAGGGGGGCTATGTCCCTTTAAAAAAAAAAGATGCATTTAATATTTTTAGAGGACCATCACTGTTTGCGGCAGTCTCTCGAATGTGAAGTCACCCTTTTGCCGCTGGCAACTTTTTTGTCACTCTATCGAGTAGCAAGATAAGGGATTCACCCTTATCACATTAAACATTATTTCTCTGAACTGTGATCTTTTACAGTAATGTCATATTTTATACTATTGTAATAAATGTTTCTGTTTTCATTCACAGCATATTGATGCTGCTTCATCAGTTTCAATTTTAATGACAGTTAGGGTGGTTATGCAATGGAGATTCATAGAATCAGCTCACAATGCATGTTCTACTTCAGATGAAAAAGGCCAAAATGCACCATGTTTTTTATCTAATTTTTTGTAGCAACACTTTCATTTTTCTTTGTATGGTCTTCTGTAAAAATGTTAGCCTTAATGGATTGTTCACTGTATATAGGAAACTCACCATTTGAAAAGGGTGCTGGTGTGTTACACAGTTTGTGTGTGGGAAGGTGCAAATTTGTTGTTACTGTATTACTGTGTGACTGCCACTGTTACACAGATTGTACATATTATTTGCAGCCTGTTATGATATGTCAAACATCTTGAAAAAATTAGCAAAATTAAGATTTTTATATTTTAGTGTCCTTATACCAGTAGCCGCTGACCACCTTCCAGATAAATTTAGGTTACCGTTAATTTAATTCAATTAAATTTCAGTTCTGAGCATGCTCAGTAGGGTATCAAACATTTATCCAAAAGACCCTACTGAGCATTCTCAGAATTTAAATATCAAATCATTATTACATGGGAACAGATTATTATTTTTTCACCAAACCAATAAAAGGAACAATTCTGGGGCAATCCCTTTCTAGTATGAAAATTTCAGACCAAAATTCCAAACCATCTGGGCTGTAGATGATGACAGAAAAAAAAAACAGCAAAATACCTCAATTTTTCCTAAAAACACACTACCCAGATGTCGGAGTCTACACAATCGACTGGAATGAAACATGGGAAATCAAAAGACATTATCCCCCTCAAGACTGCACATGCACAATTTCATGCAATGCTGCCAAAGAGGGGCAATGCTATTAAGGTGCAAAGTGATGTGTTTAACATTAGACAGCCTATTCAGCCCTAACTATAGTGGTGCTACTGTGCCACTCCAATACTGTACATAAATATATATATATATATATATATATATTGCATATAAATATATTAATAGCTTTCCCCATTCAACAGAAGGGCACAAAATTTGCATCAACAGTCTGGTGGACAAGACATCTTTATTTGCCAAGTCTTGTTCCAGTCTGAAGTGTGGATTCCAAGATATGTATAGTGTGTTTTTAGGAAAAATTGGGATCTTTTGATGTTTTTTTTTTGTCATCATGTACAGCCCAGATGGTTTGGAATTTTGGTCTGAAATTTTTAGGGTAGAAAGGGCTTGCCCCAGAATGATGCCTTCCATAGGTCTGAAGAAAAAATATTAATCTGTTCCCAAGTTATAAGGATTTGAGATTAAAATTCTGAGCATCCTCAGTAGTGTATCACATGTCTATCCAAAAGACCAGACTGAAACAGACTGTTTTGTAAGTGAATTTTTCATGTTTGAAAAAGTTTTGAAAAGATATTCTATTATTGCCCCACTGATCTTTAAAGATAAGCATTTCTATAGCTTGGAGTTGGAATGGCTACACTTGATAGCGTCTCTCTCTCTCCCATTTACCCCAGTTGCTGTTTGTTTGCTGCTTAATGTTGTGACAGCTGTGAACTGCATCCTGACAGTGCAGAAGGGGACTGAGGAGAGCTCGCAAACTGCATCTGGAGGCTCAAAAGTCCTGAATATGGAGACAAAAAGCTGAAACTGAATCCAGAGTTGGAACTTGGAAAATGGACAAGTTTTGTGGGGGCCTGAGGGTCTAGCTCCAAACTGGGTGTCTGATTCTGGGAGGCAGGAGACAGGCAGAGGGGAGCGACTGAGGTTTGAGTCAGAGGGGCCATGGGAGTGTAAGGCCTGTGACTGGAGAAGTCATTCTGGGGTCGGCTCTCACTGATTGTTTCTGTTGATAGAGAAGATCATTTGATATTTCCCCCATTTTACTTTGGGTATAGTTTGAGCACAGGAAGCTCTTGGTGGGGTAATGCAGTGTGAGAAAGTGCTCACTTAGAATTTTCTTTTCTATGGGATTTTATCTTGGTCTGTTGGTACACTTATGTGTGTATGACTAACGAGGAGAAACTAAAAGGAAGCTAAAGCAGGTTCTTTCATTTTGTGTCCACCAAGTGGGAATTGTCAATTGTTAATTTTCTGTTTTTATTTTAAATAAATAAAATGTGTACAAATTTGCATGGTAATGCATATTTATTTATGCAAATTTCCTGAGCAGCTAAATACACCCTCTGAAAACGTGCTTAATTTAATTCAGTCTCGTTATACATGCTTTTATGCTTACATTCCTCAAGTCACATGCAGGAATCCTGTTTTAAGCTCAACCTGGCATTATAGCTTCACTCACTAGAGTCATCGGGGGATTACATTAAGAGACATGGTTTTCTCTCACTTCGTTTTCTTGGATATAGCCATTGTTCCTCTGCCCTCACTTTCCCTGCCTGTGCCTTTTGCAGTTCTTTCCCAAGACATGCAGCTGTGTTTCAATTAAATTTTTTAGAGGAATCCTTTCATTTTTTTAAAATGGAATTAAGTCCTAGATGTCATATGCTCTCATAAAAGCATTTTCAGATATTTTAAACTGACAGCTTTTTTTAGTAACTAGAGTTTAATTTTTTAAGTTGCTATGGCTTATTCATGTTCCTTTTAGTTTTAATTTAATGAATTAAATTATTTTTTATTTTAGGAGAAGTGTGCCTATAGTTCAACAGGTTGTCTACTCACTGAACTAGTTCAATCAGCCCATGTCAGGATCAATACAAGCCTCAAGTTCTGTATTCTCTCTCCTGCAGTTCTCTTCAGCAAATAATTTAAGTGGCTCAATATATAGTTTCACTCAAATATATGGACAGATATTTCCTGAAATGTTTCTGATATCTCTAGAGAAAGTTCCTGTTTGACTGAAGTACCACTATGGGCCACCAGAGAAAATCTCTTTAGATATATCACAAAATAACTAGATATATCTGAATGTATCTCTCAATGCAACTGTAATTTGTGATATATTTTTACCTTTTTATATGGACTCTCTATAGAGTGAGCTACTAGTTTACAGACTTGACTTGACATTGAGTAAACAGTCGGCATACTTCTCTGTGCATTGGCGTGCTCTTAGAAATTACAGTTGTTTGGACTTCTAGCAATTCTGACAGTGTTATCTAGGAATTTCCAATGTAATTTATTTGTCTCTGTTAATTCTGTTATGTTCTTATTTAATGTGAATATGAGAATCAGGAGTAATAAACTGGTGATGGGCTCTTCTTTTTCTCCTTATGAGGGGTCAGAAAAACTAGGGACCTGAAGAGAAGTAATAGAGAGAAACAAAAACATCTGACCCATCTGATCCACCCATGATGGAGTTAAATAGCTCCAAATTTAGTAGGAAAGGAAAGAAAAATAGAGGTCACAATGGGAAAAGTAATTTATGATAATGATCAGCCTCAGATAACAAAACATTTAAAAAAAGCACAAGTAAAAATGAAGGAGGTAGACTGTGGTACTATTTTAACCTCTATTTCCTTGGCACTAAATAAAGGTTAATGATGGCTTTAACAACAAACAAAACATAGGTCTGGAAAAGATCATCCACTCCCTAATCAGACAGACTCTATTGAATGATCCCTTGTAACTCATTTTGAATCTCCCTGTATGGAGGCTGAGAACACGCTTATTGCTTCTAAAGGAAATACCATAGATAACAGTCAGCACAAAATGGCTATCCTAGTGACACAAATGAAACATTAAGGGACCTGACTTTCCTTCAATTATATTTTCAAAAGAGATTCAAATAAATCAGGTAAACAAAAAAGTGAAGGCATAAGAGAAGGCACAAGAAAGAAAATATTATGGGAAAAACAATTCTGGGACTACTAAAACTCAGTTGCCTACAGACTCAATAGGAAAATTAGACTCCACTAATAAATCACAGGGATCTATCTCTACTAAACAATCAGAAGATCCTTTGAGGAATAATCAGAGAACCGAAGGAACAGAATTTGTAAGGGAGCACCCCACTTGTCATTTACAGGATCCAGACCGATATACTACAAACTGTACTGGCCAATCAATCACTTAGCACATTCTGTATACTGTACATTCAGTGACAGTCCAGTCAGTGGCCAGTGTGGTGATGAGAGGAGGACTGTGCCTGTTATCAGCTCAGGTTGGGTTGGGGGATGGAGTGGGGTGGTGGGGACTTACATGTTAGGGTGGGAGACTACTAGATGTCAGACAAGTGTATTTTTTCTGAGCAGTGGAACTGGGATGGGAGGGGTCTGCTAGACACCAGTGAAAATGTTACTGTCATTTATAGGGGATCATGATGTGGGGGGGTTACACTGGACACTGTCATGTGGGTGATTGGGTGGGGGGTGGGACCACCAGCCACAAAGGTTGCTTTCTTATAATATTTCCTTGTGATTGGGATGGTGATCGGCAAGGGGGTGACAACAAGACCACCATGGAATCTTAATCTTTACTATCAATATGGCGATCATGGGGGCACTACCACTGGGGCTTACTTAATGGTTTCTTTCTGCCATAGGGATGGTGATCATGGAGGCTGGTGGGAACCACTATCACCAGGGAATAATGTACTGTTTTATTTTTTTAAACTATACGGATGGCAATTGGTTCTGGGGGACAGGGAGGGACCAGTATACCACCTCTGCAACAGTCACTTTTTTATTCTAGAGATGTCAAACAGCTCTCTGAGATAGGGAGGGACCACTATACCACCATGGAAACAGTTTTTTTATTACCAGGATGGCAATCAGCTCTCAAGGATGGGGAGGGACCACTGTACCACCAATGACACAGACACTTTTTTTTTTATTACAGGACGGCAATTGGCAGTACCTTTGGAAGCCACTTGGGCTGCATCGAATAGTGCCTGGTCTCGGTTGGTGGTGTTTTTTTTCCATGCAAGGGCTCCCTGCCAAAGGCCCTTGCATGGAGAAAATTCTTTGTGAATGGGTCTGTGCCAATATGCAGGTCCCCTACACTTAATCTGCATTGTGATCCCCTCAGAACTTTGCCCCTGCACAAACCCTGTTTGTGGGTGCAAACTGGACTTTTGTGAATACCACTTCGGGGCAAAACCCAGTTTGCACAGTGCAAACTGGGTTTGCCCCAGGGCAAGGTTTTGTGAATCTGGTCCCAGATGTCTTATGGAAAAGCCATTACTAAGAGGTTACAGGATATTTCTAGAGAAAAGGATATGGCCATGCTTGAAACTATTAAAGTAGACAAATGGTTGGGAAATCATACCAAGGAGCATAACTTAAAACCCTACCTAAATATTGTGAAGAATCCAAATGTATGGGAAATTGTAATCAAATTTAGGATTAAAGCTTTTGATAGTAACATCTTGGCTCTGCATTATAGGTTTTGAGAAAACTCTACTGCCAATGTGTGCTACTGTGGTTCTAACAAACCTGAAGTTCTTTTTCATGTTGCTTTAATTTGTCCTTGGTAGAACAAGGCAAGAGAAAATTGGACTTAGTAATATGTTGATACTGTTTCTGTTCCACCTAGATACTTGTTAGATCTTGTATTCAAGTCTGAAAATCCACAATTATTAACAAAGCTGGCAGAGGTTTTACTACTCATAGTCAAGACAAGAAAGAGAAAGGTTCATAGGGTAATTATAAATTGAGGCCATCAACCCCTGCTGTCCTGCATGTTGAGTTTTAATGTATCAGAAAGCATCTTTTTCTGATTTTCGTCTCTTGGGTTGATCCTCTATTAGGTCTTGGTACATTATTATAATTGTTGTTTTTTTCTACTCAACAGAAAGGGTAAAGCTGAAATATACTTTTAATACTCTTGTTTGGGTACTTTATATTATTTTGAGATTACTGGTTCCATTACATGACAGGGGGTGTAGGTAACCAGACCCTAACCCTGTCAAGTTCAGTTCACATCCTGTTATAACAAGATCATCAAAGTGTTCTTCATCTCTGCTCTCTATTTACATTTTTTGAATAGTAATGCATCTTAATGGAATATCTTTCTATGTTATTGCATTTTATGGACAAATTCTATTTTTGTAATCTTCTTGGACATCGGTTTTTGTAATGACCTATGGCTGATCAAATAAACTTAAACCTAGAACTTAAAAACACAGTATTTGTCAGCAGAAAAGGATCACTTGGCCTACCCAGTCTACCCAAATGTTCCCTGCCTAATCTTCCTCCGCAGATTCTAACTGGTCTTCAGTTACACTCCCCCCACCTCTTTAGTAATATTCCCCTATGTCTACCCACAAGTGCTTGAATCCTCCACCATTTTTGCCTCCACCACTTCTGCTGGCAGTCTGTTCCAAGCATCTACCACTCTTTCAGTGAAGTAGTACTTCCCTACATCACTCTGAATCCCCCCCCCAGTCACTTCATTGCATGTCCCCTGGTCCTGGTGCTCTTTTTCATTTGAAAGAGACTCCTGTCTTGCACCCCGTTAACCCTGTGAGGTACTTGTACATCTCTATTATGTATTCCCTTACTCTCCTCTCTTCCAGAGAGTATATATTCAGATTCCTTAGTCTCTCCTTGTACAGATTCTCATGCAACACTGCACCATTTTAGTTGCCCTCCTCTGGACTGCCTCCACCCTATGTCCCTTCTGAGGTACAGCATCAAAATTCAACATAATACTCCAGGTGAGGTTTCACCAGTGAGTGATACAGTGGCAGCACACTGGCAATACCATCTTCCTCCTCCTGCTGGAGATATCACTCCCTATTCACCCCAGTATCCAACTAGCCCAAACCATTGCTTTGTCATGTTGCGTTGCCACTTTAAGGTCATCAGTTAGGATAACCCCAAGGCCCCTTTCCTGTTCAGTGACTTTCATCACCTCCCTCCATCTTATAGTCTGCCCCGGGTTCCTATGCCCATGGTACATGATTTTGCATTTTTTGGCACTGAACCCCAATTGCTATGCTATTCACCACTCCTCAAGTTCTCCAAGATCCCTATGCTTTCTTTGTACCCCCTATTAAGTGTCCACCCTATTACACATTTTGGTATCATTTGTAAAAAGGCATACCATCCCTTTCAGTTCCTCTGTAATGTCACTTATGAAGACATTGAAGAAGACAAATCCCAGTACTGAGTCCTGCAGCACCCCACTGGTGACTCTCCCATCATTAGACTGAGTACCATTAACCACCACCCTGTGTCACCTATCCATTAACCAGTTTTGTGAATGCAAGGAGCCTGAGCAACTAACTAGCAAACCTAGAGGCCACAATAACGGAGGAGGAGGAGCTGGATCTGGTGGCCATCCTGGAGATCTGGTGTACTGATAGCCAGAACTGGGAGATGACCATGCCAAGCTTGAATCTTTTTAGGTGAGACAAGGCAGAAAGGAAGGGGGAGGGGTGGCCCTGTATGTGAGGTACAGCATACAGGTGTTAGTGGGGCAAGAGGAGCAAGGGGAAATGGAAATACTGTAGGTCACTCTGAAAGAGCAGAAAGGGGCTGTTATGAGAGTGGGAGTGATTTATAGGCCTCCAGCACAGGGGGAAGAAGTATATA
Source organism: Neoceratodus forsteri (assembly GCA_016271365.2). NCBI lineage: Eukaryota > Metazoa > Chordata > Ceratodontiformes > Ceratodontidae > Neoceratodus > Neoceratodus forsteri. Next base: position 238,000,306 of record CM057459.1, on the reverse strand, counting down.
GGGAGCCAATGCAAGCAGTGCAATGGATGGCCAGGAAAGGGGAGTTGCTGCTGGTGGGGGATTTCAATCTCCCCAATGTGGACTGGAGGCTCCCAGCAGCAGCAACAACCAGGAGCAGGGAAATACTGGACTTATTGCAGGGAGCATTCCTCCAGTAGATTGTATGGGAACCAACTCATGGGAAGGTGATATGGACCTTGCACTAACCAATGGGGACAATGTTGCCAATGTCATGCTGGGGGATAATCTGGGGACCAGTGACCATCACATGGTAAAAATTCAACATAAGAGCTCGGACAGAGTTGAGTCCCACAAGCACAAGGGTCATGGACTTCAGACATGCATAATTTGAAAAAATGAGAATAATCCTTAAGGATGTCCTGGTAGGCACTGACAAACTATGGGGGAGTTGAGGAGCAGTGGGCTGCAATCAAAGGTGGAATTAAAAGAGCCACAGAACAATGCATGAGATGGGTTAGTAAGGGTAAAAAAGAAAGATGCCACTTTGGTTCTCCAGAGAGGTAGCAAGAGTGGTGAGGGAAAAGAAACAAGCCTTCAGGATGTACAAAGATACACAGAAGGATGAGGATAGAATGAAGTACAGGGAGAAACTTAGGGTGGCATTGCAGATAGCTAGGAGGGTGAAGTCAGTGATGGAGGAACAGATAGCCAAATTGGTTAAGAAAGGTGAGAAGACATTCTTCAGATACATCAGTGAGAAAAGGAAGTCTAGAACAGGGACTGTGCAACTAGTAGGGGAAGGGAGGGGTTCAAGTAGAGGGTACTCACCAGAAGGCAGACTTACTGAATAAGTACTTCTGCTCAGTTTTCATGGAAGAGATGGAAGGCAAGGATCTGGTGTTACTTAAAGGGGCATAGAGGGTTGGGGGGTGAATATTAGTCCATTAGCAGAACAAATGGTCCTCAAAGAACTGTCCAGTTTAAGAGTGGACAAGGCAATGGGTCTGGATGGAGTACACCTTTGAGTGCTGAAGGAGCTAAAGGAGGTGTTGGCTGCACCATTGGTGGCACTGTTCAACCTGTCATTAGATATGGGGGAGGTTCTGGGGGACTGGAGGAGAGTGGATGTGATGCCTCTGTACAAAAGCAGTAGTAAAGAAGAGGCTGGGAATTACTGACTGTTCAGCCTGACCACAGTGGCAGGAAAGGTAATGCAGTCACTGTTGAAAGAGAGAATTGGCAAATACCTTGCAACCAGTGGTCTCCAGGACAACAGGCAACTCTAATCAACTCTGCTCAACTCAGTTTATTTTTAAAAAGCACAAGTCAGTATCTATCCAAACACTTGTACAAAAGATCAATAAAAAATCAGCAATTTAAAAACACATACATAATATAAAATACATATTTGACACAATATTCTACAACAGTTAATTCATTCATATTCCATGAAGGCAAAAGCTAAACAAATGTGTTTTCAATGCCACTTTAAAGCTTTTCATGGTCAGGCAGTCTCTTACCAAACAAGGTAGAGAATTCCACAGAGTAGGGGCCATAAACAAAAATGCCCTGGCACCAGAAGTCTTCAAACTTATCCTGGGAATCTTTAGCAATCCCTCATTGGTGGAGTGGAGTGGGCAGAGGAGGCAGTGAGGATACAGGAGTTCTTGCAGATGGATTCACTGAGGGGAGGTCCTGCCAGATGAACTTTATCGAGTTTGTCGACTGGGTGATGAGGGTGGTGGACCAGGGAGGGGTGGTGGACATGGCATATCTGGACTTCAGCAAGGCATTCAACACCATCCCCCATGCGAGGCTAGTAAACAAACTGGGCAATATGGTGTGGGCCATAAATTAGCAAAATGGGTGGAAAACTGGTTTAACAGGAGAAGCCAGAGGGTGGTAGTAAATGGGGTTTGCTCAGTGGAGGGCAGGGTAACAAGTGGGGTGCCACAGATGTCAGTATTAGGTCTGATCCTCTTTAATATCTACATTGGTGATATCATGAACTGCTTAAAAGGGAAGGTGTGCCTATTTGTAGATGACACAAAGATCTACATCAGGGTAGACACACGGAGGGGGTTAGAAACAATGATGGAGGACATGTGAATGTTGGAGGAATGATCAGAAATCTGGCAATTGAAATGTAATGCAATGAAGTATAGAATCATGCACGTAAGGCATAAAAACCCACGAGCCATGTACGAACTGGGGGAGAGAAGTCACGGCAACCAGGCAGGAGAGGGACCTGGGGATTATCATATCAGATGACCTAAAGGTGGCAAAACAATGTAATAGTGCAGTAGGAAGGGCAAATCACATGTTGGGATGTATAGGGTGGGGCATAACCAACAGGAGAAGGAAGGTTATATTGCCCCTATATAAATCACTGGTGAGACCCCACCTTGAGTACGGTGTACAGTTCTGGAGGACGTGTCTCCAAAAAGATATTGACAGGATAGACAGGGTAAAAAGGAGGGCAACCAAAATGGTGCAGGGCCTGCATCAGAAGCCCTACGAGGAAAGGCTAAGGGACCTTGATCTTTATTCTCTGGAGATCAGGACAGAGATGAGACATTTAAACACCAAAAGGGGATAAACAAGGTACAGGAAGGGAGCATCTTTCAGAAAAAAAGATATCCAAAGACTAGAGGGCACAATATGAAATTGTAGGGGGTATGTTCAGAGGGAACAGGAGAAAGTACTTCTTCATAGAAAGGATGGTGGACCACAAGAACAACCTCCGAGAAGAGGTGGTGGGAGCTAATACAGTTACTAGATTTAAGAGAGTATGGGATAGACACATGGGCATCATCAGAACTGATAGGGAAGAGAAAATGGAGCCAGAACTGGGACTGGAGACACCAGTGGATAGGGTAGGGGGGGCAGAGGCTGACCTTTAGGGTCTATGGGTTTATATTAGGTCAGGAATAAGGGGCAGACTGGAAGAGCCGGATGGTCCTTTTCTGCTGTCAACTTCTATGTATCTAAACCATTTTGGATCCCACCCCTAGGCTGCTCATTTTATTTATCAGTCTCCTGTGCGGCATAGTGTTGAAGGCCTTGTTAAAGTCCAGACAGGCAATTTCCACTGCTCTTGCATAATCTAGTTCCCTCATCACAAAGTTAAAAAAAATCAATCACATTCATCTGACATGACTTCTCACCCATGAATCAGTGTTGTCTGTTGTCTTGCAGCCCACTGGATTCAAGATACTCTACCAGCCTTTCCTCAAGCAGGGTTAACATTAGTTTTCCCACCACTGAAGTGAGACTGACCAGCCTATAGTTGCTAGCCTCCTCCCTGATGCCACTGTTATGTAGATGGACCACATCCGCTATTCCCCAGGCCTCTAGAACAACCCCTTTTTCCAGTGAACTCTTTAAGAAGACCATCAGTAAGCAGCTAGCACTTCCATAAGTTCCTTTTGTACCCTTGGGTGTATCCTGTCCAGTCTTATAGCCTTGTCCACCTACATAGTTGCAAGATATTTCAAGACTCATTCCTCCAAAAATGGATCTGTGTCCTGCTCACCACCCCCCTATTATTTTCCTGTTACTCACTGGTTTTCCATCCCTACTCCACTGTGAAGACTGAATAGAAAAACCTGTTCAAGGTGACATATTTTTCCTGGTTCTCTTCTGTACAGTCTCCCCCTGCACTACATGCAGGGAAAAATGGACAGACTAGGTAGGCCAAGCAGTCCTTATCTGCTGGAAAATTCTATGTTTTAATGTTTCTCTCCTAATCCTCACTATCCCTCTCATTGCTTCCTCCTCTCACATATTTATGTGATGAAAGTCTTTTCCCCTTTAGCTACCTCTTTGGCTATCCTTTCCTCTGTCAGTACTGTTGTTCTCCTCACCATCTTTCTTGCTTCCATCTGTTTTACTTGTTATAACTCCCTGACCTCCTTCCTCTGTGTTTCCTTATACTTCCTGAAAGCCACCCATTTTCCTTTACCATAATGGCCACTTCCATAGAAAACTATAATGGTCACTTTTTCCTTCTGCTTTCATTGACATCCTGACATCCTTCATGCAGAGGTTGGTTGCCTTAATTATGCCCAAACTTATTGTTCCCCACTGTGCTTCAACCCCTCCCTGGCAATCCTCCAATGAGGTAGTTTCTGAGGCATTCTCCCATTTCTTTAAAATCCACCCTCCTAAAGTCCAGGACCCTCATCCTCATGTGGTTTGCCTCTGCTCCTGTTTTCTTGCTGAACCACATTATACAGAGATTAGTGGTACCTAGGGGCTGCCCACTATGATATCTGCAGTGCTTTCCCTGTTTATAAGCACCAGGTCCAGTAATGCCCTAGCTCTTGTGGGTTCTTACACTTGCTGCTTGAGAAAAATCTTTTGTTGGGAGTCAAGGATGGCACTGCTCCTTGCCAAAGCCACCACTGGAAGACTCCACTCCACATCTGGCAGGTTAATGTTGCCAACTAGTAGCATCTCCACCTTACTTGCCATTCTGATGATGACTTCCCCAAGTGCCTTATCCAACTCCTCTTCCTGTGCTGGAGGTCTATACATTACCCCTGTATGGATAACTGCACCAAAATCTGTCTTTAGTATAAACCACAACACCTCCAGCCCTTTCTTTTTCTCTGGGAGACCCTGTATCACCAAGGTTTTGATTCCCTCTCTCACATATAGTACAACCCCTCCTCCTCTCATCCCTACCCTTTCTGTCCTGAACAGAGATTCGTTAGGTATGGTCATGTCCCAGTCGTGGTGCTCACTGCACCACAACTCCTTTATGGTCACCAAATTCAGGCTAGCCTTCACCATGGTGATCTTCAGGTCTGAAATTTAATTTGAGCAAAACAGGGACTGTTCCTGGAATGGCTGGTGCTCTTGTCAAACTCTGTAAACTACAAAACAAAAATAAAACAGGCTAACATCATCCTTACCAGACAAAAAAGTCATTTGCTGACCACATAGAAGAAGTGCTTAAAAGTTCACTTTATCATGGTTCAATGGGCCAGTGCTACCAGAATAGTCACCAGCAAAATTCGGGCAACCCAGCATGGCGAGTAAAAATAAAAAGACCTTTGAGCTAGGTCATGATAAAAAAGGTACGTTTATTAATGAGACAACTTACAAAGCCCTAAGTAGCACCCCATGTACTCAGGCAGATGTACGTTTCACGTCAGCAGACGCTTTGTCAATGCATTGTGCTTAAGGCTTTGAAAGTTGTCTCATTAATAAACTTACCTATTTTATCATGACCTAGCTCAAAGGTCTTTTTCTTTTTACACACTGAGCTGGGTTGCCCAATTTTTGCTGGTGACTATGCTTATGTTTGTCGGGGCACCAGTTTTGTGACAGGGTGCCACCTGTTTTTGCAAAGCTACCAGAATAGTGTTATACTTGTGCAACTCTGATAACTGTTTGTCCACCTGCACTCTCTATTACACAAGGAATTATCACCCTGTAGGGGTACTGAAAGCAAATAACCCTAAAAAAGGGTTCCAACCCTAGAGGTGCCATGAGAAAAATTCTCTTGGCTAAAGGTAACTTAGAAAGGAGTCCCCTGAGGAGATAGGCATGCCACTGGAGGGGGGGGGAGGGATGGTGGGGTAAAGAAAAAGTGCTTCAGAAGGAGACTGGAAGAAACTGCTTATATAGCTTAGGAAGGGGGTGTGGCATAGCCTTACAATTCATTGAGCCTACACAACCAGAGTAGTGTTATGCTTATGCAACTGTGCTAACTGTTTGGCCATTCATACTCTCTATTCCATGGGTAATTACCACCCTGTAGTGGTACCAATGGTAAGGAACCTTCAAAGGGGGTTCCACCCCTAGAGGTGCTTCAGGAAAGATTCCCTTGGATAAAGGTACCTTAGGAAGAAGCCCCAAATAGAGCATTGAACAGTAAACATTGACTATGAGCTAGAGAAACAGATTGATAGCAACAAGACAGACTGATGAACCATGAATGAGATGCACAGGTTGTCAGGATTGCACTGAAAAAATCAATTGCATTGATGACATCAGAGGGGTTTCTAAGGAGAGAGGGAATGGTGAGTATGGTCACCATCCATCTCCATCCAACAATGGAAACCTAACTAAGGAAACTAGGGACTATGCTATAAACAACTAACCACATATTATGATCTTTGGCACAGAGGACAGGAAAAAAAAACTTTTAAAAGGAGGAAACCTTTAGGGATCCAAGGCCTAGATTGCTTTCCCTCCAGGCTAGGGGTAGTTTATTTAGTGATGGCTCAACTACTGCAATTTTTAAATTTGGAGGAAGGCTCTCACTCTATCCCTCTATGGAAAATGCCATGGGTGGCTGTGAAGATAGCTCTGCCGCAAAGGGAGACTCCTGTACAGGAGGCCCTCACCCAAGGTGGGAGGAGAAAAGCAAAGACCACTGGAAGGCACTCACATGGCCGCCACACAATAGACCTAAGGTAGATGTCTGAGGTGCTTCCCTGAGGACCATCTGAGAATTGAGCAGGGCAGGGAAGGGGAGGTCGAGGACAGCAGATGAACCATAGGTGGTCATAGGGAGAATAGCTTTTGAAGGTGCCATGGCAAAGCCATAGCCAATGGAGTGCTCTTGGACTTGAGGGCCCCACCCCCTCAGCAGCTGAAGTCTTAAATTCTACATCAAGAGGTGCCGCCAATGAGTTAGATGACTGAAGCTCCACCTGGAGTGAGGCCATTCCCACTATGGGCCAAATGAGAAGGCCTGCCCCAAGTTTCACATGCTCTAAATGTGGGATTTCATGGGTGCACAGCGAGACCATTGGCTATTGGGCAAGCCCTGAGCCAGAAAAGGTAATGTTCATGGTCTCTGATTTAAGAGTGAGAGCATGAATAAACTGCGAAGTGTTAGATAGGAGGAAGCTGATGAGCCAGCGGTTGTAGATTAGGTAGCAGTTTATTGATGAGGAAGCCGGGTGAAGCCAGCAGCTGTAGATTAGGTAGCATGTTATTGATGTGAAGGCCTGGCAAAGCCAGCAGTGTTAGTGATAAGGAGGCCTGGCGAAGCCAGGCAGCCTGGGTAAGGTAGGAGGCTGTAGTGAGAGCCAGCATTTGGTGGTTTGATAGTAGTAGTAACTAGCAGAAAACAAGCAAACCAATTCCATCACAAAAGCCAAATTGATGGCGACATAGTAGGTAGGTGTATAAACAGTGAGAGGCTGTGATGCCAGTGATGGAATCAATGAGGTTTAGCGTAAATGAATCAATTAAGTTGAGCAGATAGGAGATACGTAGCAGGATTTGCAACAGCATTTGCAACAGCAATAAAATGGGCAGCAGCACAGGTAAGCATAATGCATCACATATGAGTTAAGCTGAATTATGTATATGCTTGGCCAATCAGTTCCATAAAAGAGCAAATCATAGTTTACATAAAAGCACTTGATGCTGTGATTTTAGCATGAATAGTGAACTGATATGATTGCATGAATAGTGAATTTATCTGATTGGCACGAATATCTGAATGCCATTAAGGCAGAGATAGGTTGATCCAGTAAGGAGCATGCAGTACAGTAATGGAATGCAATGAACATCTTAAGGCCATGTAGGCTGAGAGGTTAATGATTTATTCATAGATAACTGAAAGCCATGTAGTGTACGTAAAGGATGCTCCTGCTACTTGGAGCCACAATGCCCCACCATGACATCACAGTCCCCCACCATGGGAATAAAAGGAAGCCACAAGCTGAACACCATGAGACCAAAGAGAACTGTAATGTTGATAGGATAGGAACCCCAAAAATAGAGGTGCGTTTACTGGCAAGGTTCTAGTTAATGACACTGCTGACGATAGCAAGTCACTGAGGCAGTAGAGACCAGGCAGCTAATTTAATAGTTGAAAGTTTCAGTATAGAAATGAAGCATTTGTCTGAGTGGAGCTAGCACTGAGTGAATTAAGAGCACAGCTGTAGAAAAGGGAGTGGCAGCTAGCTGAGCAGTATGGGCCTGGACCAGGTGCAAACAATTAAGGTGGAAACACAGAAGACAGCAGAGAAACAGCAATGTGAGCTAAAGCATACAATAACAATTGCAGGAAACTGAGGATGGAAGCAGCAGCCTAAACTGAAGCATACAGGCTTACAAATCTAGTAAGTGAATGGGAGCCTGAGAGCACAGGCACAGGGGCACATGGCATCTTAAGGTAAGGAAACAACAATATGTAACTTGAAACACAAATAGGCAATATATACACAGGATGAATGAAAACTAGAAAAGCCCAAATAAACAAAAGCAACCACAAGTACAGGAGCAGGAGAGAAACAAGCACACAAGGAAGCATGTAACAGCCAGAACAAAGTAATACTAACCAAATGCAGAAGAAACGCAACAAACAGAAATCCACCACACACCATGCAGAACCAAAGCACAATCAATGCGGGGGGTGGGAGGGTCCCAGCAAGCCTCAATGGAGAAGACAGACTGACAGGGCCTCCAGACAGGAAAGAAAAAGTGCTTCAGGCAAGGCATGGCAAGGCAAATTTTATTTTTTTCAGGCACCCAATCCCAGAGGCTCTGGGTGCCGTACAGTAAAAACACTCTATCAATAAAGATTTAATATCAAATAAGATTATAGTAATAATAATTAAAAAAAGGAAAAAGTTAAAACAGCATACAATAAATATATTATGTGGGACACAACGCTCTCTAAAATAAATAGTCAGAAATGAGAACAAAAGGCGGGACTCTCAAAATAGCTAGTATATCTGGTCCAGGAAGGCTTGACTAAACAGAAGGGCCTTGAGACAGCTCTACGATGCCGGTTCGATAACCCTTTTGTTGACCGGCATCTTGCCAACAGGAATCATGTCGACCACAAGTTGCGGTTTACACGATTCCTGTGTGTCTCCCGGTCCATTTTATTTATTTATTTATTTTTTTTTTTTTAAATCGGGGCGCTTTGCCCCCTGCCCCCCTGTCTTTAGGATTATCAACTCCAATTGGAGTTGATTTAGGGCGGGGGTGCATGACCAGGAGACAGTGTGCCCCTGTCTCGGGCACACCAAAACAGCGACCTGTCGGCAAAGTGTCGATTTTGTTGACAGGGCTGTAGTTCAGTGTGTTGGTGTCACCGTATGTGGGGCATACCCCTTGAGGCGGGTCTTAAAAACCTCAACTGAAGGGGCCTCCTGAACAGATGGAGGAAGTGAATTCCACAGGATGGGGCCAGTGACACTAAATGCTCTGTTGACAGCAGTTTTCAGCTTTGTCCTGGGAATCGCCAGGAGGCCTCTAGAGGAGGACCAGAGGGAGTTGACCGAGAGAGCAGATGTAAGGAGGCCCGACAGATAGCCAGGGCCCAACCCGTGTAGGGCCTTATACATGAGCAGGCCCACCTTGAAGAGTATCCTCCACTGCACCAGCAGCCAGTGCAGTGCACACAGCACTGAGGTTATGTGACAGAATTTCAGAAGGAGACTGTGAGGAACTGCTTATATAGCTCAGGAAGGGGACATGGCTGGTTGCTCATACCATTGAACTACAGGCCTAGCCTTACAATGCAAGGCAGAAAAGAAGTGGACAAACAATACAGGGGTCTAAACTCCCAAACTAGACCCCTGGATTGTTTGTCCACTGCTTTTCTGTCTTGAACCATAATAAAGTGAACTTTAATTAACTTCTTTTAGGTGGTCAGGAAATAACTTTTTTGATCTGGCAAGGCTAATGTTAGCATGAAATGTTATTTCCAGACTCCTTGCACTGGTGCACATGGCTGTTAATACCTTACTCCCTCGCTGCCTGTGTCCAGCTTTCCTCTCCCCTTCCTGCTCATGCTGTCCACTGAGGCTCCACCTGACACACCTTGTCCCTTTTTTTATTGCCTGTTTCCTTTATTCCTTTACTCTTGTTTACCTGATTTATAATCCTCTTTTCTTCTGCCTTGTCCCCACACCTGTCTTCTTGTGCCCCTACCCTAGGGGAGATTACTCCCTTTGGGCCATCCTTCCTTTATGCTACATAATCCAGGGGCAATTTTTCACTCCCTTGTTTTTACAGCCTTCCCTGGCTAGTTTAAATGCTCATCCAAGTAGCATTTATACCTCCCACTAATGACTGTGGCCTCCTCCCTGGAAAGATGCAGGCCACCTCTGCTGTAGAGGCCCATATATCCAAATATGGCCCCCAGTCCTGAATATAGACAAAGTCCTTCTCCATGCTTCATGCCTTTAACCAATTGCTAAATGCTCTGTTGCAGAGTACCCTTTCCTCTCTCTGGACATACACAGGTAACACCTTGGCAAAAAACATAGTGAATGTCACCTGCTTAAAGCCCCTTCTCAGTTCCCTGAAATTATCCTGCACTACCCATACTCTGTCCTTGCCAGGCAATTTTTCCCCAGACCTCTAGCTTGCTCCCAGCTCCAGCTGCCCTAGAAGTCCTCTGGATATGCTCTCCATCCCTCCAAGCTGAAACCCCTCTCAGTCACTTGATCTCCCAATCGCTTCCTCTTCCTGCTCTCAAGTCTATCCCATAACAGTGGAGTCCCCCACCAACAACTGAATCCTCACTGGCTGGGGGCCTCTTTCTCCCTCCTTGAAGCCACTCCTTCTGAGGACCACCACTTCCTCCATTCACACTGCTACTGGTGCTTCTTCTCACTTGCTCTGTACTACTAGTAAGATGAAGTAATTCTGTAATGGTACAGGCTGAGGAGCATGCACCCTTCCCACCATCCCCACCCTCCCAGAGCCCACCAAAGTCCAACCACTTGGCCACTGCCTAGGCATCCTCTTGGTGGGTGGTGGCAGACTTGGTGGCAACTGGGTAGGGCAGAAGGTCCTCTACACCCTTGCAAGTTTGGCCCAGAGTCCAGCAACCTCTGTCCTAAACCCAGAACAGACAGTACAAATGGGACAGCACTTCATTCTCCTGAAAGTGTCCCAAAAGATTGTGACCCCACACCCACTGCACTTCACCACAACCATAATATTTCCTTTCATTATTTAGCTTCTATAGAAACTTCACAGTACCTGACTGCCTCCTTTCTACTCCTGTTGTATTCTTACCTCTACCTTTTGCTTGCCTGAAACTTATTTATTACCCTAAGATGTCTCTTAATTTCCCTTTCTGAACCCATCTACCTGTATCTAACTTGCCCTTGTGGCTACTACCCTTTACTAACTTGCCTGAACTTTATTTGATACCCTACCTTTTGCTTGCCTGAAACTTATTTGTTACCTTACCCTAGACAGAGAGGCTCTTATTTTCCCTTTTCTAACCCCTCCTACCTCTACGTAGCTTATCTTGGGTTTCTGGAGCAACTTTCCTACTTGTGGTATGTCTACGCACTGCAGTTACCTTCCTTGTTGCTGGCTATACACTGCCCACAGTACTGTGTCACTGTACCTCCTTACCTCACAGGATCTATGTGAATAAAGTTATACATGATCTGTTGCTTTCTGCACAGTATCCAACCTAATATTATTACATAAGGTAACAAATGGTGAAGTCCAGTATACTAATAAAATAATACCATTTTGAAGTTGAACATTCATTACGGTTGAACAGGTAGTTCATTGTTAAACTTTGATATTTCCATTTTAGTAATGCAGTTGTTTTTGAGCAGAATAGCCCGAACATTGTCTTGTGCAGAGTCAGTGCCAGAATCTGAGGATCTTTCAAACTGTGCAATGGTAGGTTCAGTAGTTTGAAAGTTCTAGAAGGTTGAAAAATCCTAAATATGGCCATTAAGAACTTTTTTTGTTTGCTCACCAGTAGCTCAAACATGGTTGTTTTTATTTATTTTATTTGAAAATGTTTCACGAGGAAAGACATACAGAGCTGCAATAGCTCATTTCCAGATGTGTCCTGGGGGAAAGGGGAAAATGGGATACATTCAGAATATGAAGTATGATGAACAAAGGGCTAAAATAAACATGAAAACTACATAAGACGCAACTTAAAACATGAAGGGCAATAAATAAAATCAAATTGCAGCTAATAAACAATTATAATGACAGACACTGAGAGTCAAGAATGCTAAGGACAAAATATATTCACCGCATGATAAAGGACAGAAACTGTGATACTCAGGGGCAGAACCACACAATTGGGTAAACAATATGAAGCCCACTTAGCCAGTACATGGGAAGAGTCTGTCTAGGGAGGTGGAGGAATTGGAGGGGAGAGTGATATTGAATAAAAAAGGGAAAGAAAAAACATAGGGAAGAAGGTAAAGGATTAGGCTGGGGAGACGGTGAAGAATTAAGAGAAATGAATAATAGGGAAAAGTATGTGTTCAAGAGCAGGAGCAGGAAGGGGAAATGTGGTTATGGAGAAGATAGGACAGCAGGTTAGAGGATGGGGCATAGTGAATATTGAAAGGAAGGGAGTTCCAGATATTTGGGAAATGGTAAGAGAAGGCAGCCCATCCTGAAGTTGAAGTACTGGCAGGAAGGGCAAGAGTCCTATAAGGGGAGTTATGGAGGGTGTAAGTGGGAGAAGGGGGGAGGAAGAGAGGGGGTCATTTAGGCATGGTGGAAGGGAGCTAAGCCAGAACTTCCCAACTAATGAGGCACAATGGGAAGGGTGTCTATACCCAAAAGGAGGGAAGGAGAGGGTAGAATAAAGGTCACAGTGATGTGTACGTGGGGGACAGTTTAGGGCAAAGTGACAGAAGGAGTTGAAAAGGGTATCCAGTCTGGAGAGGGTGGACTTAGGAGCAACATAGTAAACTACGTCTCCAAAGTCAAAGATTGGGAGGATCATATTTTTAATGATCTCACGGTGGGTTTAAAGAGGGGATGCAACCACAATGTCTGTAGAGAGCACCAAGTTTGGGATGTAGTTTTTAGTGGATAGCATCCACATGTCCATTAAAATATAGGTTCTGGTCTAGTCAGAACCCAAGATATTTAAAACTGGAGATATCCTGCAAAGGGGACACCCCAAGGGTGTGAAAGGAAGGGAGAGCTGTAAGCCTGGCTAGATTCTACATGGTGCCAAAAGCCATGGAGACTGTCTTTTTGGCACTGAGGGACAGTTGATTTTTGCAAAACCTACTCTGGACATTATTGAAAGTCAAATGGAGGCTGGTTTCCACATCAGAGGGGGAGGTACTAGAGGTATACAAGATAGTATCATCTGCGTACACTTGGATATCAGCTGTTGAGCAAGGAGCAGGTAAGTCATTTAGAAAAATGGAGAAAAGAATTGGTCCAAGCACCGAACATTTGAGGGACACCGGTATTGATGAGAAGGGGGGGAGATGGAGTCACCAGTCCTGACTGATTGTGACCTACCCACAAGGTAGGAATGAAACCAGTTAGTGGTGGACTCAGAGATCAGCCACTGCAAGCTTATTGAGGAGAAGATCTTATGGATCTGAGAAATGCTCCATCACACCTAGCCTTCAAGAGGGGACTTCGCTCGTACTTCTATTTTATGGACCATTGCACTTGTTTTGATCCCACTTAAACTGTGTAACCTGTCTAAATCAATCCTCCCTTTCCATTTACTCAGTAGCCTACCTCCCCATGATTGCTCTGTCATTTGGTTTGTCTGTTTGCACTTTAATGAACTGTCTACAAGACTGCCTGCACTTTCAGTGCAATGTTTCAAACTTTTGTATGGCCACTCCATTCTAATCATGCTGCTGCCTAATTGCCTTAATGTTACAATATGTATATTATCCTGACCTATTATTATGCTCCATATCTAACGTTGTTTAATCTTTTATGACTTTGTGTATAATTCTGACATAATCCTTCTTTTGATTTATCCTTCTTCAGTTCTACTGTGTTGTACTAAACTATATGAGTTCTCTAATTGTTAGTGGGTACTGGTCCCTCTTGCTTTCCCTGTCCTCTTCCCTATCACTCCTCTCCCCTTCACAGTCCTACCGGATCTCAGTTCCATAGCCCCGGGCCCTTTTCGCGCTTTTTCTCACCAAAGCTGTATCTAGCCATACTTTGCCGTATACGTCTCTGAGCCCAGCCAAGTTTTAGTTCCATAGCCCCGGGTCCTTTTTGCACCTTTTCCTGCTAAAGCCATAACCAGCCGTACTTTGCCATATGTGTCTCCGAACCCAGCCGATTTCTAGTTCCACAGCCCTGGGTCTTCTTTGCGCCTTTTCCCGCTAAAGACGCAAGGTGCCGTTCTTTGCCGTACGTGTCTTCAGCCTAGTCGTCTCTCCTGATCCAGTTCCATTGTTATTTGATCCTATTGTGCCTTTCCCGCTAAATGCCGCACTTTGCAATTCTGTCCTTAGCTCCTCCTCCTTGCCCCTCCTCCCAGACCCTCTGATTCATCCTCTTGCTTTTTTCCCACTGCACTCTTCCCCCCTACCTGCCGCTCATCCCCCCTGCTCCGCCATCCCTTGGTTCCGTATGCCTGCTGTGTATCTCTGCCCAGCACCACAAGGCCATTAGCTGCTGCTTCTTCTGTCCTTTCGCTGCTCATCGCCTTCCACCTCTCATCATTTCTCACACCCTCCCTTGTCATCCTAATTATCCCCTTACCTTCCTTTCCCTCTCTCCCTCTAAATGTGTTCTCCCTGCAGTACCTCTGCCTATTGAAACCGTATGCCTGCCTTGAAAATCGTATGTCTGTACTGTACCATTGTACTCTGCCTGTTTTGTGTTAACTAAACTGACCTATTTTGTATTGTAATTGTGACTCTGGTCGTGCCTGAAAATAGTCACCTGTTGGCTAGTGCACCTACCCGGTTAACAAAAACTAAATAAATAAATAAATAAAAGAGAGTGGACAACAGTGTCAAAAGCTTTGGCTAAGTCAACAAAGACAGCAGAGGTGATATTGCCTTGATCCATGCCAGAGAGAATGGAGTCAGTGAGCCGGAGCAGGGAGGTCATAGTGGCGTGGGCCTTGTGGAAACCAGACTGGAAAGGGGTGAAGCAGGAGGAGGATTCAAGGAAAAAGGAAACCTGAGCACTATAAGGTGGTCTTGCAGTTTTGATAGGATTGGGAGAAGAGAAATTGGACGGTAGTTATCTGGGTTTGAAGAGTCACCCCAATTAGGGAGGGGGACATCTGTGGCAATCTTCCAGGTGTCAGGAACAGAACCAAGTGTAAAGGAAAGATTCAGAAGGTAAGTGAGTGGGAGAGCAATGGCATGGGCCGAGAGGTGCAGGAGCTTTTGGTCAAGCCCATCCGGGCTTTTGCCCTTATGATGGTTAAGGGCCAGGAGCACTTTTAAGGTATCAGCAGGGGAGTATGGAGGGAAGGAGAAACAGTGAGGAGAAGAAAAGGGTGCTGAAGAGGCTGATGGAGAAGGAGCTGCCTGGGGAAAAGGGAAAAGACACAAAGGGCCAAAACACAGGTGGTGAAGAAAGTGTTGAATTCTTTGACAACGGGGGGGGGGATCAGAAACAGTGATGTCATCAACCTTTAGGACCGTTGGAGGGGGTTGGGAATGGGGGGATACTTTCCAGAATTTGGAGGGGCTGTCAAGGTTCTCCTGGAAAGTGGTTGAGAAGTACTCATTTTGGCAAGTCTGATGGCCCTGGTGCAGGCATTACAGAGAGTCTAGAATTAAACCAGCTCACTGGCCAGCAGTCCAGCCGATTCCCAGGGGAGATGAGAGCCACTGACCCTTGTTCTCCTGATAGGATTGAGCCGGTCCCAAACATGCAAGAACTGTGTCTTGAAGTAGCTCAGGGCAGAGTTGACAGAGGAGGCCTTAACAATTGAAGACCAGTCAATACCAATGAGATCCTCATGGATGGAGGACAAGTCCCTTACACAAGTCCCATCAAGGCATTGGCAATATAGCGCCAGGTCATTATGGCGCCAATTGACAGATTTTCTGACCCTTCCCTGAGGTCTGCCCCCCCTAAAGTTAGTATATTTAGAATATTTAGAAAGGGTGGTGTGGGGGAAGTAGTCCCCAGCAAAAAGAGAGGACCGTGACTTTCTGACTTGGAGCCATAATGACCGGGTGCACTACCACCAGTGCTCTGTGGTGATGGAGCTGGACAAGTCAAGGGACCTAAAATAGCGAAGAAGCAGGATGTGTGGCGGGGCTTTGGGGTAATGGATTTTGCACACACAGTAGACCATGTGATGGTCACTGAGTGCATCTGGCAAGATTCCTGAAGTAACTACCCAATGAGGATGATACTCTAGAACCCATTCTAATAGGGTATGATTGCCTGACTTGTGATTATAACGAGTTGGTTCAGAGATCAACTGTGTGAGATTCAAGGAGGAAATGTGTTGACAGAATTTGGATTTTATACTGGAAAGCCAATCAATGTTAAAATTCCCCAGAATGAGAAGTTCAGCAGATGTAGAATAGGAGATGAAATAGAGATAAGATCAGAGGTAAAGGATGAAGGAAGACTAGGGTAGCAGTATACACCACCGACAAAGATAGGAAGGGAGTATGGGAGGGATAGTTTTATTAGCAGAAGTTCATAGGCAGAGGTGGAGGAAATGGAGAGGCAGAGGTTATACTGGATAGAGGAGGAGATGTAAATGGCCACCCC
Organism: Neoceratodus forsteri; assembly: GCA_016271365.2. Lineage (NCBI taxonomy): Eukaryota > Metazoa > Chordata > Ceratodontiformes > Ceratodontidae > Neoceratodus > Neoceratodus forsteri. Next base: position 237,983,893 of record CM057459.1, on the reverse strand, counting down.
CCCACCCCTGGTTGACCAATCCTACCACATGATGGAGTAACCAGGGATGGACATGGCAGCTTCTGGGATTTTGGAAGACAGCCAAGATTCTGTGATACCCAGAATGCTGGGTTTTGGACTTATCATAAGAGGCTAGAGAAGATTAGTTTTAGGAAGAAAGCTCCTAGTACTGACACTGTAGTGCAGCATGAGAGGGGTGCTGCACTTCTGAGGTGCCGTCTTTTGGATGAGACGTTAAACCGAGGTCCCATCTGCCTGGATTGGTGGTAGTTTAGGTGAATGTTAAAGATCCCATGGCACTTATCGAAAAGAGTAGGGGAAATTTTTATTGACAAAGAAACTACAAACCAAAATCACATTGACAAAAATAAATACAAAAGACTCATGTAACAGGAAAACCAGAATCAGTCACCCATGGTAAGCATTTCCATAAAGCAAACAATGATCCAGATGACAAACTTCTTAGTTCAGAAAAATAAACATCTTTTAAATCCTGTTCAATACTTTGGACCACCAGTAGGTGGGACTTATCTTTTTGCTGCAAGGTGAAAAGACAGCGAGCAGTCCATAAATGCCATTTAATGATGGTAAACAATAAGTTTAGAGTGTCAATATTCCACTTTTCTGGGTTGCTGAAACCTACCATACAATAACATCTCATAAGTAACAGAAGTAAATAAAGGTTCCTTCCATCTGTTCGCTAAAAATAACCAAAACCAGTGATATAGGAACAAAGAAAAAAGGTGTATTGTTTCATCCTGATTTACACATAAAGGTCTGGAACACAATCTTCATTCGGCTGTTTATGTTTTATGATTTGCCTTAATATTGATCCGCTCATGACAACTAAGCCAATGTAGATCCCACATCTTCTGGGGGATGCGAGGATTCCTTAACAGTGTGTATAAAGTAGGTAAGAAAGTAGGGGGACATTTGGAAAAAGTTACAAGGTCTGCACCAGTGGTATCTATCAAAAAATTATAAATGGCTTTCTTATTTTGAGTCATAATCATATGGCTAGTAATCTTCATTGTTTTAAATGGCAAAAGGTATCACGAAGATAAGAAGGGGTAGACGATACATGTTTAACCTGTTTCAAAGTGTTAAGGTCCCAAAGATGAAACCAGGATTGAAAAAAATAAAATTCCCATCTCACATCATAATTAACTAAAAATGGTTTAAGTTTAGTCACAAAAAATAAACTATTATAAAAAAATAATGGATGTATCATATTAAGACTACTTTCCTTGAAAGGTAAGCAGGTAATGGAATGCTTAATGGGATTCAGGTGGCTGCCCCATAAGGCCTGAAAAAATATACTCAGAAGTTTGGTTTCCAAAACACGGGAAGGGGGGAAAAACATAAGCCAAAAACAAAAAAATCGGGAGCAAGTGACACTTTATCAAGTAAACCCTCTTTTTTTTACTGAGTTTCCAGGTGTTCCAAAGAGAAACTTTGGCCTGCACTAGGTCCAGTTTGGGAGTCCAGTTGAGAATGTCTAAAGGACCTGAACCAAATAGAATGCCCAAAATCTTAATAGGGGTGTCACAAAGTGCAATACTGGAAACTATTACATCATTCGACTGCTGAGATCCAAGCCGTCGACCGACACATTTCTCCAAGTTCAGGGATGCTCCTGAAACAAGACCAAAGGACTTACAGAGATGGAGAGATGTGTTTGCTGAAGGAACATCAGCTACTATTAAACTCATGTCATCAGCATAGGCTAAAACAGAAAGTGGTAAGGAACAAATAGGCCTAACATTGTGTGCTGTATTAATGGTGCGAAGTAAGGGATCCAAAAAAAAAAGTTATACAAATGGGGACTGAGTGGACACCCTTGTCTAACACCTCTCTTTAAAGGTATCAAATGACCTTTCCAGTCATTAACAAGAGGGATAGAAGTGGCTGTAGAATATAAAAAGCGTAACCAGGAAAGAGTAGTCACAGGAACCCTATAATGTCTCAAAACCTGCCATAAAAAGTCATGACTCACTGAATCAAATGCCTGTCTTTGATCCAATGAATACAGGAGGCCTGTTAACCTATTTGAATTGCCATGTTCCACCAATTCCCATAATAAAAGGACATGATTATGTATACTTCTGCCTGGAACATTATTAGATTGAGCTTCCGAAATAACTAGAGGGACCAGCTTTGCTAGATGGAGAGCAATAATTTTAGTTAAAATTTTAAAGTCTGTATTCAATAGGCTAAGAGGCCTCCAATTAGTCAGTAATTTTCTGTCTCCTTTCTTATAGATATAGAAGGTATTACCCATATTAAATTCTAATGGTAAAGTATCACCTTTTAAAAGGAAGTTATAAACTGCGGCCAATTCCACACTCAGCTCAATATTAAGCAATTTATAAAGCTCATTCAGAAGGCCATCCAAGCCTGGAGATAGTCCAGATCGCAGAGTTGTGATGACCTCAACTACTTCTCGTGCCTGAATATCACAAGCAAGCATATCAGATACTGATTGTTGCACATCAGGAACAGAAATGGGACAAAGGAAGGTCAATATATCACGTAGATATATAGGGAATGGACTGAATAAGTTTTGAGTATACTCAGCCACATAATTTTGGATAAGCCTAGAATCAATAATTGTATGACCAGCTTCAGTCACAATAGTATCAATGGTTCTCCCCGTAATCTGTTTAGAAAAATGTGCAAACGGGCAGATCACATCATAGGCACCTTTTACACTAAAACATTGATGTTGTTGCATTGAAGCATATTTTTTGGAGTGATATTCCATTAAAGATTTTTTCAGGGTACTAATTTGTGAAGAAAAATCCTGACCAGTGGTATACGAAAGGGTAAGGAGTTTTTGCAGCTGATGTCGTGTCCTATGGTATGTGAAATAACAATCTTCATGATGGGTTTTGCTAAAGGATTTCAGTAATTTCATCAAATCCTTCTTCATATCTAACCACCACCACCAAGGATCATAGTAAAGAAAAAACACAGATTTTCTGTTTTGAAAAAAAGATTTAAGAAGTGTTAACAACAGAGAATTCTCCAATAAGGAAACATTAAATTTCCAAGTGCCAGGACCAAAAATTGCAACATTCTTAGGACCAAGAAAAATGGTAAGCAAATCATGATCTGAAAATTCAGCCACCTGTACTTCAGCAGCGGAAGTTTGTAAAAAGGATGGCACAAAAAAAATCTATCCGGGTAGCTAAAGAGCCTTTATGAAAGGTAGGGGTATGTGTCTGGGTGAGAGAAATATAAGCTTCCTTCAGTTTTGCAGAAAATAAAAGATTTTTGAGAAAAGAGGCATCACAAAATAATTCTGTGGTTTTTGAGAATGAGGACTTGTCCTTTGTGGACGACCCACAATTGAAATCACCACCAAAAATGACGTGCATAGAGGTGTAAAGACAGTGTCGAACCACTTTCAAGAGTTCAATCCTAAGTGACTTGGTTTGTGGGGCATAAATATTGATAATCCAAAAAAAGGGATAGAAAGGAACCTAAAGTCTATCAATAATACTCTGCCAGGGCATAAATCTAGAATCTTAATATTAGAGACATTAGGAAGATGAAACAAAATACCCACCCCAGAACATGTCTCCTGTCCAAATGACCAATGCCAGGATTTTTGGGCCCTAGAAATTCCAGGCAAAGAATGGAATCTAACATCTTGTAGAAGTATGAGACTGGCAGTAAGGCAAGACAAAAAGGAAAAAAATGAATCCCTCTTATGTTGTTTTTTTATACTGTTAACATTAACAGTATGTATTGCAAAAGAAGTAGACATATGCATAGCAATCACCTCTGTCTACCCTTCCTCGGGGTACATTCTTTATGTTTTGTCTTGGCCTTGGCTTTCCTTTTTTGGGACCCCACATTGTCGATAGGGACTTCAGTATCTGTAGTAAGTTCAGGGTGAGAGGACTGGACAGAAGAAGAGTTAGAGTCTGTGTTTTCAGAAGCATGTTGCAGCAATTCGTATTTATTCATCAAAGGGAGAGTGTCTACCCTCTGAGCCTTAGAGGAAGGTGAATCAAACTTTCTTGAACCCCTTGTAATTCTAGAAGGTGCAGTAAAAGGGTCAGAAGGGGAAGTTTCCATTGTTTCTAATGGTGCCGGGGGGGTCCCATAGAAGAGCCACCTGAAGTAGAACAGCTAGGAAGAACTGGGGAAGGAGGAGGGTGGGGAGGTACAGAAAACATAACAGGTTGTGGGACAGGCTCCATCAAATCCTCCCCAGCAGTTACTACAGTGGCAGTAGAAACAACACTATGTGATTCAGCTAAAGTAGAAGGAGGGGGGCAACTGTAGAAGTAAAAGAAGATGGACCCTTAATGTAAGAGCATTGGGCCACTGTAATAATAAGCCATTGCTCCTCTCCATCAGCTAAAGTAGAAGAATTATGGGCAGCCCAGGAACATTGCTGAAAGTATGTCCCAGGTCTTCACATAAAACGCAGAGAGGTTATTCAGTACACTGTGAGCCTGCATGACCAAGACCACCACAAACAGTACATTTAATAGTGTCACAAATGCTGCTGAGATGAGAGGTGGAACCGCACTTATAACAGGCTTTAGGTTGTCCAGAACAGAACAAAACTCCCCTATCCCTGCCTAACAGAAAACTATTGGGTAGGTGTTGAATACCAGTGTCAGTAGTCCGGAGCATAACCCTAACCTTCCACCCTCCCTTCCACAAATTTTCTGAATCAAAAATAGCTTCAGGGTCAGAGAGCACTGTACATCTTTGTTTCAGCCAAACTGTAATATCATTCAAACTAACACCTTCATTTCTTAACAGAATAGTGACAGCCTTTTGTGCAGGTTTCGTTAAAGGAATTGCACTGAAAGGTGACCATGAAGGGGTATTTTTCAACAGATGAAATTGGGACCAAAATTTCTCTAAACCTTTCAAGGTTTTAAAACTTATATCAAAATGGGACTCATTAGAAACATGTATCAATGCGTGGATATCATAAGCAGCAAATTTCATGGAGTCTTTAAGCAAAGTGCTCAACAAAACCCTATCAGGCATGTCAGGTAAACCCCCCAAATATTGTAATCTGACAGCATTGTGTCTCTTAGCCTGTTGGGTGGGAACAGAAAAACAAGATGCATATGTTTTAGTAGATGTAGAAGCAAGAGAAGTCAGTCTTTCAGTCCGTTGAGGTAGTAGACCAGGGCTCTGGGGTGGTAAACTTCATTGAAGAGGGTTGGAGTCTGAAAATGGAGCTGCACGAGAAGTGGAAACCGATAAATTGAGAATTGGACTCTGTGTTAAGCGCAAAGCAGGCATAAGCGTAAAGTCCAACTGGTCTTGCACAGGAGAAATAGCTGGGGCATCTGCAGGGGTGATCCGAACGGGGGAAGGACCGGAGCACCAGGTACTGACAACTGGATCCCTCTCCCACCCTGCCGCAACAAGAGCAGAGTTGACTGACCAGTCTCCCTGAGGAACAACCTCTGCAGGGGGCAAGTCAGACGCAGTGGTTCGTGGAAGAAGATTGGGGGAATCAGCAAGGTTTTCAGGAGAAGTTTCAGCAGCAGGGGCAGAAGAAATCATCAAACAGACCACATTGAAATGCAGAAATGTCAAGGCTGTCTTTCGGGCGTCTGACACAGCAGTCTGCAACAGTGAGTCAGAATCAGTAGGCAGCTGCAAAGCTGAGTTCTTAAGTGCTAAAAGCTCCTGTTTCTTTGTAAGATAGTGTGTTTCCTCAAGTAATAGCAAAGCGTCCACATCTGTAGGTCGCAAACATTCAGTATTATGTAGAGACTCTTTAGCAGATGCTAGCTGTTGCAGTATAGAAACAGACTGGGAAGAAACAATTTTTTGCTTACTTTGATCCATCAAGGTTTCTGAGGAAGGAAATGAACTGGGAGATGAATGCAACTTAGATCCATTAGAAGAAGCTTGAGGAAGAATCGATGAGGTCTCCGGCAATCCAGAGACAGGGGAGGAGACCAACCCCCTGCCTCCAACACTTCCATGTCCTCCACAGCATGTCCAGAGGCAGCCATCTTGGTCCCACCAGAAAATGGGTCCCCCCTGCTCACAGGAAGCAGAGTAGGGGAATTTCCCCAGTGTCCTAGCCAAATTTCCCTGATTCGCTAAAAATGCCATCAACAGCTTAATCTGGTTCAAGGTCAGTTGGCATTCATCTGTATCCCTCTCCCCCGGGTCGTGCCAGGAAATAGGCAGGATTTGTCTAATGCACTTACCAGGTCAACAAAAACTAAATAACATAAAATAATAAATAATGTTGAGACGTAATACTTTTAATCCTTTTGGGAGGTCAATGGGGGGAAGGACTGATGGTCCAGGGCTGGTTCAATGTCATCTGCTGTGAGGAGCAGTAAAGAGATGAACAGCCTAGATGGGGTGGATAAGCACCTCTGAGGTGGGAAGGATTTAATAGAGGCAAAAGAGGGGCAATGAGCAGGGAAGTGTCTAAGTGTAGATAGAATGGAGCAAAGGGATGCTAAGTGGTTATTTTGAGATTGCAGAATAGATGGTCCAGGGTGAGTGAAAAAGGGGAGGGAGACAAAAGATGAAAGAGTGGGAGAAGGTGAGCATTGATAGGAGAGTGGCTTTGGCAAGTCAAGAAGGGGGAGGGAGTACTGGATGACAGGGTAAACAGGAGGGGAGTAGTGAGAAAGAGGAGGAGCATAGTGAGAGGAGAGGGAAAAGATGATGCAGCAGTGACAGTAAAAAGGTAGAAGACAGGAAGACAGAAGGGGGGTGAACAAGTGGAATAAAGACTAATCCAAAATTTGGTTATGGAGGGTGGTGGGTGAGGAGCAAGAGGGGATAGAATTTAGATGAAAGAGAAGAGAATTAAAACAGAAATAACAGCATTAAAAATAACATGAGATGAACCAAAGTGGAAAGTAGCAACAAGGCACTAAATGATAACACAAGGAGGCAAGATAAGCAGAGAAAACAGTCACAGGAATAGGAACAGCTAGCCACTGCAGGCAGAGAAATGCAGATTCAACTCATTTGAATATGCAGTATAAATAGTATATAATGAAATAAAGACCTAAGACCATAGAGAACAGGAATAAATTAGGTAAAGCCCAGTGAGCAAGCAACAAAGCAGCAGGCATACTGTACAGATATATATATACTGTACTATAAACAACTAAAAACATGCCACATTACATTTGGGGAGTACAATTGTAAAACCAGAGACCAGCAACTACTCGATTATAACAGTGCCATTATTCATTACTAGTGGTATGCTGAGCACAACACGAGCAATGAAAATATGTGAATTCAAATTGCAAAGACAGAAAACAATAGTTAAAAAAATGCAATTGCGAAAATAGATTTCTAAGCTCAAATAGTGGAAGGGATGTCCCATTTTACCATGGGCTCCACCTAGCATCCTAGGTATTCTACAAGGAAAAGCAGCCATAAGCTGTCAATCACAGCCCACAGACCATTTAACAGGATGTGGGGGCATGGCAAACACAGTAGTAAAAGCAAAAGAATGTCCAAGGTGTCTAAAGGCAGGAATTAACAGGAGCAGGTCTCCAAAAACTCAAATTTGAACAGTGTCCAGAATGTATCAGGAGCAGGTCTCCTGACAAACTTACATAGAATTAACAAAGTCCAATAAATTGTAGTGGGGGAGGGCAGCAAAATTAACAGAAAATACTTGCCCTCAGACCCCTGAAGACTGTTCGGTCTCCTGTTGCTGATTAGGCTGAGTGAAACATAATAGTAAAAACAAAAGAATGTCCAGGGTGTCCAATGGCAGGAATTAACAGGAGCGGGTCTCCAAAAAAATCTAATTTGCACCGTGTCCAGAATATATCAGGGGCAGGTCTCCTGACAAACTTACTGTACATAGAATTAACAAAGTGCAATAAATCATGAATTTTTTTTTTTATTTAGTTGTTTAACCAGGAGTAGTACACTAAGCTGAAACCTTTTTTACAGGAGCGACCTGGGAGTACAGCGAAGTTAAGTGACTTGTTCAGGGTCACACAGTATGCAAGTGGAAGCTGTGGGATTCAAACCCCAGTTTGGTCTGCTGAATGTCACCAGATTTGCAGCTTAGAGTCTTAAACCACTGCGCTATACTGCCTCCCTGAATTGAACCCTGAACCTATAAGGTTCATTAAAGCTGGCACAAGGAAAGTTTTTTGATAGGTGGTTTTACTGGAAAATGTGTAGTTTTTTTTATAACTATTAACAAACTACAGTGCCCTTTTTGCACATACACAGAACAGTTTTTTAACATTCTAAGGATAATTGGATTTTTGAGTAACTGGCATACATCAGTTTTGTGATGAGGCTCCCAATGTATTGGTGTTTTCATCCCCCCCCCAGTAACCCTTCCACATGTGTGGGGGGTTATGGCCCTTTGCCCAGCTCACCGCCTCTTCATGCCCAGGATTACCCCCCCTGGGCAGGTGCCCCCTTTCTAAGGAACATGGTCTCTTGCCCTGGCTTTGCACCCCAGGGTGGGGCCACGGAAGCAGGCCCCCTCAGGTGGACATTAATCTCAGCAGGAGCAGCAGCAGAGGTGTGGGCCATCATGAACAGGCTTGGGATTTCTGGTATGCAGAGATCCCCTGTAGGGCGGGGATGTGCAATGATGCCAGCATCCACCCCACACCCCTAACTTGTGGTACTGGCAGTGGTGGTACCCCGGCCTCTACCAGAGGTCCGCATAGCGCAGGACACTCTTCCCCCCTCCCCTGGAAAAGGAGAGCAGTCCCTGGGATGCTCAGTCCTTCTCCCCCCGGACGGCCCTCTGACTCCAGGGTCCTTCACTGAACCCAGGATTTCGGTATCAAAAGCAGACATCTTGCTGCTGCACCGGCAGACTGGCATTATTGATATTTTCATTGAGATTCTAGCTCATTTGTACATATCCCAAAAAAACAGATCCCAGGGGTCCTTAGATTCCCTTTAGTCAGATACCCATTCTCACAGCAGGTACCGGACCCCACTCTACAAGTTAGATGGCAGTCAGAAGCCCATCTGTGTGACTAGAACCCCCACCCATTTGCCAAAACTCTACAAGAACCAATTGTGGGTGCCCAATACTGTTGTCAGAACTCCCTGCCCACTTACTCAGCTGTCAAATGATTTCGTGGGTACTCAGCCCCACCACTGGTACCACCCATCAGACTGCTTGCCTGATCTTTTAAAGCACTGGTAGTGGGTTCTCAACTCACCATTGGTAGCACTCACCTGACCATATATAGCTGGTGGAAAATACCCAGCCTCTCCATGGGTACCTCCTTGCCACCTTCCCAAGATCTTAAAGAATCAGTAGGCAGTGCCAAACCCAGGTGGAAGTATCCTCCTCCCAACCACCTGAAAAAGCTGACAATGTATTTTCTTCCTCACCACTGATATGCTCTCCTGTCTGAGCTGTTAATGAACTGGCAGCAGGTGCCCAATCCTACCGTTAGTATCCCAAATGCCTGCCCACTTGCATACCTGAAAAAGATGGCCATGCATCCCCAGCAATGCCTCTGATATCCCCCCGCCCCACCTACTACAAACCCCTTACCCCCCTCCTCTGGCCAAGATTACCTCCCCACCATTTCCCTCACACCAGTCCAGGTCATAAACCTCCCAACTGCTCCCATCATCTTGCACCCATGCCATGCTCCTCCTCCCACCGGTACCCAGAATGTTACATCTTTCATCACAATTCCTTAACATCCCTTATCACAATTCTTCAATGTCCCACCTCATGATTCACCAATGTCCCTCAGCATGCTCCCCTTTCCGCAGGTAATAAAACCAAAACACAGCTGAACTCCTGAAACCAGGACTTCGTTTTTTCAGGGAAATAAAGGGGTGTCCAAAAAAATGAACTTATGGGCAATTTGAAAAATTACAATTGGGTGTTTGTGACAGTGGGTGGTGAGAACACCAACCCTCAAAAGTTAAGAGTGTTACAAAAATGACCCCCTCAAAATGCTAAGTGCTACGAAATGTCCACTGTCGCATGTGCAAAGGACTTTGGGCCTGAGCTAAGATTTGAACTACACCCAAAAAGGGCATTTGTATAGCCATGTGTTTCACAGAGGTCCAACTTCAAACATGCAGAGAACTCTATGCCACCATGGTCCTAGTGTGTGTGTCCAATTTGTACCTGATCACTTGCTGCTGGTACTCCTACACAAGTGTCTGGGTCAGGGGAGGCACAGAGGCAGGGATGGGAATGCCCCTATTCTCAGGACATCTGCAACACTGTAAAGGACCAGCAGAGTAGGCAGAGGCTATGCAGCCTTCTGGGCAACAGTAGTGGGTATGTGTCCCACTCTGCAAATCCACAGGTTGCTCATTGCCACTTGATTGATGAGTGGCCCACCCATTCTTACCTCTTGGAGCCTCTAGAGGGCTGGGGATGTACTAGCACCTGTCAGTAACACTGGGAAATTGTTTGTTACTCCAGTAAGGATATGGCAGTCCTTGGAGGACCAACGTATCCTGCCAGCCCCTGTTCATTCGATGCCTGGGGTCAGGTACAGAACTTCCTTTAGACTCACCCCTAGCCCTTTTGCAAGGCACTTCATGCATGGCTCGGGGGGGGGGGGGGCTTGAATCATTATGCCAGCAGACACACTGACTCCTGTGAATGCAGATTGTTATCTGGTATGTGTTTTGGTGTGTGCTCACATGCCCTTTTAACAGGGAAAATTAAGGGTTTATGTTGGGTGCAAAATAGGGTAATACATCAAACAATTAATCTCATGTGGAATAAGTCTATCTGCACTTCTTAGAAGAGATGGTAAAACACCACTGGATTCATTCATTCTGCCTTTTTTATTTTACTTTACTTTTTAGCATTTCTTCTCACACACAACATAAATTATGAACACTTTTAACTTATGTCCTGTTTCCAGGTGCTGTAATAACTTAGGCAAAAAATCAGCGAAATGATCCAACTGTACCAGATTTGGCCCTTGTTCATGTGCCCCTTGAATTAGTGTTGCTTCATGGCTCCATTGCCTAATCCATTTAAATGGTGGGAAGCCACAACTGAAAAGGGTAGAACACCTCCTCTCCGCGTTTATCCTTCGTGGATTTCAGCATATTTTTGACTTTTTATTCTACAATAATTTAACCATGCACAAGCTACAGTATAAGCATACCCGGTATTTAAAGTTCCACTGAAAGCCGGTGGCCAAAGGCTAATTTCATGCTGCCGATTTCTTGCTGCAAAAAATAAAACACAAGAAAGCTCGGGCACTCACCACCACATATGATGCTGCACACCAAAATAAATAGTTCAAAACATTTATTACATATTTAAAAAGTGTCTAATGCATTTCTGGTCCTTCACTGATTTCTTGCTGCATAGTTGCTTCTTCAATTCAAACAAGCGGCCGGTGTCCACGTTGTACGTACTTGTATTTCGAAGCACAATTGCTCCATCATCAGAGCTGGCTTGTGTTAGGATGCGTCACCTTCTTTGTACACCTCCTGTTAACCTTGGCAACTGTGAATGCAGGTCAACACACATGGGATATGCATGTTTTCCATGTATCTGGGACACCTTTGAGGACTGAACCTCTTCTCTTGCTTATGACACATAACTTTTTTACGCCTTGATATTTTTACCAAATTTAAGGGATAAAGTACCCAGTATTCCTCCACATAAACACCCGATTAGCATGTTTTTGCCTGCTTGATGGCTGAGCTGCTTTGTGTAAGACCCACAGGGCCTTTGCTGATAGGTATGCTGCTTTGCATAGGACCTGCATGGCCCTGCAAAATGCAAGCTACAGGTCCTTCCCCCACCCTATGGGGCTGCTGCTTTGTATTCAGCCCACAAGCAAGCTATAGGTCTTGTTCAGTGCATGTAACTATGGAATTGCTTTGTGAGTGGTCTGCAAAGCAAGCTACAGATTTGGTGCATGAGCATTACTATGCAGCAGCTTTGTAAGTGCTGGCTGGGTCATTTGTGAAGCAATCTACAAGTCTAGTGTAGTGAACATCACTATCCAGCTGATTTGAGAGTGGCGAGCAGTACCACTTATGAAGCAAACTGCAAGTCTGGTGCAATGAACATCATTGTGCAGTAGTGGGCCGCTCATGAAGTAATCTGCAGGTCTTTTTGCAGTGATTGTCATTATGCAGCTGCTGCATGAGTAGCAGGCCAATCATGAAGCAAGTTACATGTGTAGTGCAGTGCTCATCACAATTTGGCTGTTTGTCGGTGGCACCCAGGGTCAGAAGCAAGGTTTAGGTCTGGTACACTGAATATCACTATAAAGCTGCTTTTAAATGCTTCATCTTGTCCAAAAATAAAATAAACTAATTGCAAAATAGTACATTAATCCATCTATTAGGGTTTAAATACAAAGGCCCGGATATTCAGACTGCGCCAGGCTGTGGCGCAAGCCTGGGCACAGCGCAACTTGGCTGCATGGGGGGCGTTGACAGGGTGATATTCAACGGAGCTGTGCCATGGCACAGCATCATTGAATATCGCACCCTGGCCACCCGCAGTGGGCATGGCGCAGTGGCACTGCACCAGCGCAAGTAGCCAGAGTGGAGCAGGAGGATATGCTAGCGTAAGTTCCGTTGCGCTAGGTGCATCAACTGCGATATTCAAAAGTGCACATGCAAATGGGGTCATAATGTATGCAAGGAGCAAATGGGGCCATTTGTATGTCATTATGGACCGATTTGCATGCAGGTGCGCCGATCCCCGGCAACTTGCGCCTGGTGCCCTGTCAGGCTGCAGCCATTGGGGACCGATACCCCCTGCATATTGCAAAGTGCCCCAATGCCCAATCACTGGCATTGGTATGAAATAAACATGTCCAATATTCCTGGTGGTCCAGTGGACCGCATCCAGCCCAGTCGTGGGCATAAGTGTACAAAGAAACATTCTAAATTATCCCTGGTGGTCCAGTGGACCACTTGCAGTCCAATCGCAGGCATAAGTGTACAAAAAAAAATTTTAAATTATCCCTGGTGGTCCAGTGGACTGCTTCCAGCCTGATCGCGGGCATAAGTGTGCAAAAATAATTTTAAATTACCCTCGTGGTGCAGCGGTACCCCCTCCCACCCACCCACTGGGCCCCACTGATCCGCTCCCCCTGGTCAGCAGCGGGTGGCAGCTCCCCACGCTTGCCGCCCGCGCCCGCTGACTGACGCGACTTCACGGTAGGGCTGTACATCGAATTGGTCCACAGCGTGAGCCAATGGGCGTGCAGCCCATACCATACTACACAGTCCAGATATGTGAATGGATCCATTCCATACAGTATCTGACTGTGTAGTACAGCACGGGCTGCATGCCCATTAGCTCATGCTGTGGACCAATGGACGACAACCCTACCGTATGGTGTCAGTCAGCAGGCAGCGGGCAGAAGCGGTGGGAAGCTGCCGCCACCGCTGACTGAGGGGAAGTGCGGGCGGTAAATAGTGGGCGGTGGTGAGGGGTTCGCTGGACCACCAGGGATAATTTAAAATTGTTTTTTTGTACACTTATGCCCGCAATTAGGGTGGAAGCGGTCCACTGGACCACCAGGGATAATTTAGAATTTTTTTTGTACACTTATGCCTGCAATCGGCCTGCAAGCGGTTCCACTGGACCACCAGGGATAATTTAGAATGTTTCTTTGTACACTTATGCCCGCAATAGGGCTGGAGGTGGCCCACTGGAGCGTCAGAGATATTGGACATGTTTATTTCATACCAATGTCTGCAATCGGGCTGGAGGCGGTCCATTGGACCACCAGGGATATTGGACATGTTTATTTCATACCAGTGCTCGCTATCAGGCTGTGAGCGGTCCACTGGACCACCAGGGATATTGTATTGTTAAAGTCACTACATATGCCCATGATCGGGCATGGGGCATGGGGGGCGCCACCATGAAGGTGCAGCCGGTGCTTGGGTGGCTACCCACAGTTGGCAGCTGCTGTGTTGCACCCTGCAATATGGCAGCTCACCTGTGGGTGGCCAGCTGTTGTTCCTTTTTTTTTGGCTCACCTGTGTGCAGCGCAAGTAGGGGTTGTGCATGCATGGACTCAGCACATCCCAGGCTGAATATTGGTATGTGTGGAGTATGCATGAGCATGCACCCTACCTTCGTGGCATACGTTACTGATGCACTCTGGTGCATCGGGATTTGTGCCAGGCTCAATCCCTGTTTGAATATCGTGCCAGGCTGCATCAGTGGGTTGAATATGGCGCAACAGTGTTGCGCCATGCTCAACCCTTCTGAATATCCAGGCCAATGCATACAAAGCATGTAAATGAGAAATTAGGTGTCAAAGTCTCTGGAAACTTGATAAACTGGTGGAGTGGTGTTCCTTAGAGTTATAATGATCACGCAATGCAGGGCTCACATTACCCTACTATCAGCGGTGCCTTATCACACAAAGAAAATGACACATCAATGTTTGCAAAGAGTACCATTATTAGGGTAATGCCAGCCCTGCATTGTATGATCTTTCAGAGCCAGAGGAATACCACACAACTGATCTACCAAGGTTCCACAAAGACTTTTAACACTTATTTTTCATTTTCCTATTTTGTACACTTTGCATTTCATCCCAATAGATACATTAATGTAGTTTTTGCAATTAATATATTGTATATTTATTTGTAATTTCTTGATCGCAACTGATGATAGAAAAAGAGGAGGAAGAGGAGTAGAAGAAGTTATAAAGTGTTCAATTACTTATTCTCTTATCATTCATGATGGGGTCTGATGAATTTGTATGAGTGACTACCAATGTATTCACTTACAGGTAAATAAATGCATATACTGCATGCACTCAATGAAAATGAACATGTTTAGCCATGACTACCATTACTGTCTCTAGTAAAAATACAAACACGGAAACTGTGAGCTTCTACGTCCTGAAACGGATAAACATGCTGTCATTGGAGAATTCTAGGTTTCATCAGGTGTACAGCCGACAAAGAAAGGAATCACAGAACCAACTCATTCCCCCAAAATCAAAAAGTGATTTTGGGTGAGTGAGTTGGTTCCAGGTTTCCTTTTTTTCCACTAAAAATAGACCACATCCATTCAATAAATGCTTCATTCTAAGTTTTATAAAATTGTATATGTTTAATAATTTAAATACAGTATTATATTTAATGATATTTGTATATATTTGATACATTTTTATTTATGTAAGGCTCCCACAGCCTCTGGGATTGGGGCTTTAGAAATAAAATTGCCCTCCCTTATGTAATTTAAGTAATAATATGTACTGTATATACATTTGCTATGTTTTTATTTATGTAAGGCTCCCACAGCCTCTGGGATTGAGTGTTTTAGAAATAAACTTGCCTTACCATATGTAGTTTAATTTATACAATATGCATAATTTATATGTTTATATTTTAGAATATTTCAAGAGGACAAGGATGAGTAGTACTTTAATAAATTATTTTCAAAGATGAAGTATTTATCAGCCATCAACTAAGAGTGATAAAAGATAGCTGTATCTTAATAATATATTACGATACTGTATGATAAACAAAATAATAGATAGGGGACTGTCTATTACAAGGGTGCAATACCATCGAACGTTTCTGAGGACATGGGAACCTTGACAGCAAAGCTCAAGAGGTTCCCATATTCCCACAACCTCAAGATGGTATTACACCCCTGTAAGGCACAGTCCTCTATAAGTCATTTTTTGTAATATATGAATTCTATAGCAAAGAACGTGGCTCTGAATTTTTTTTGCATGGGACAGGCCGCCTGATCACTGCACTCAACAACGAGTCACTCTAACCTCTCTCTTTGTCTGGGGAAAGGTAAGAGAAAGTGGAAATTGTTTAACCAGGAAAGGCACACTAAGCTGAAGCTTGTTTCCAGGTGCAACCTGGGAGCACAAGGAAGTTCAGTGACTTGCTCAGGGTCACACAGTATGCAAGTGGGAGCTGTAGGATTCAAAACTCAGGTCTCCAGTTTTGCAGGTCAGTGCCCTTAACTCTGTCTCTCCACGGTGCTCAACCGCTCCTCTCTTCATGGTCATTCCTGTCCTGAGCTTTGCTGGCCAGCCATACCTGTTGTTTTCAGAGCTGCACATTGACGGCAGGATCAAACAGATAATACTTTAAATGATTAAAAAAAGGATAGCAGCAAAGCTACAATGGTTAAAAATTATTCTTGCTAAGTGAGAGACAGCCACCATTTTTTGTAACTGTTCTGCCTTTTCACACTCAAAAAGTGGCCAATCATAAGGCATGCTTTGAACATCAATATGTTCTATCTATAGCAAGTGCACTTGGCACCCTAGCAACTAGCCCTATAGTTCGTAAGCAGCACAAGAATCAGCTGTATTTTTGAGATGATACTGTCATTCAGAGCTCCAAATGATAGTATTATGGGCTCTGAACGGTAGTATTATGGCTCAGAATCAATGGTATTATCACTTTTGAACAGTGATATTACTGAGATTTTTTTTATATGCTTTAGTAACGTATTATTTTGATCTATCCATATATTACACGATGATATAATGTTTATTCGTTTTGATCTAATATTATTAGTATTTTATATTTAAATGCTAAGAAATAATGAATTGTGAATTTGTGATGGAAGCCCTGTGGCATCTTCCAAATGGAGGAATATATCATTTATGTGGTTATATTGTAGAATATATTAAAAGTACAAGGACGAGTTTGTAAAACAGCATTGAGTTGAGCATAAGGGTATTTACTGGTTGAAGGCTGAGTGCTAATAAATAGTTTAATGATACTATGATATATATATATTAATATGCTATAACATAATATAATATAATATCATATGTTTTCTACACTATGCTTTCTGTCCATTACTACCGCATTAAGTAAGACATTGTTTTCTCTTGATGTGTCTCTGTGATGTTGTCTGCTTCAGAATAACCCCCATGGGGGCTGGTGTTGTTTATCCTCCTGATGAAGCAGTGCTGGTATCTATGGATGCATCATTGGCTGAGGCTGCTACAGTGGTGGCTGGATTTCTTTAATGAGCAAACCTTTCCCACCACTTCTTCTACTCAACTGTCTGTGCTGCTGGGCCTGACCCATCTGACCTGAGAAAGGATTGTGAATGGACATGGCTGTCAAAAGGATGCCCTGTTCACACTTTTATGATCAGCCAGAACACGTTCCCAAAGTTTGAGTAACCTATCACTGACAAATCTTTCTACCCCACAGATTGCAATATACTGCATAGCAGGTTGAATTAGCGCCCGATTTATTTTGCGGTTCACTACATGCTGCTGCTACTATTCGTGCCCGATTGAATTAGCGATTGGTACACAGTAAAATACAGCCCAGCAACCAAGCAACCAATTTCTTAATTATCATTTAGTATCAGTTAATTGATGGCACACCTTTTAGAGATACACCTTATACTGGTATTTCTACAGCCCAAACAGACCATTTAGTACTCACTGCAATCTCACTTGTTGCAGTACCGGACACTCTGCTTTGTTAATATGGCACTCCTGAAATGGATTACTAGCTCACAAGTAAAACACAAATACCCAGTGGAAATGAATAGTTTGTTCGGTGAAGATTTAAGTGATAACTTGGGTGTAGATCTTTCCATTACTGCCTCCGTTGCCAAGGAGCTGGCAGCTGCTCCTCCACCTTGTAAGAAAAGCCGTCCTTCCTCGTACGTCAATTACAGTGCCAAGACCCATTGCCAACTAGGCAAGTATGCTGTCGAGCAAGGCATGATGGCAGCAGTGAGATTTCACCTGTCTAGCACAGGTAACAAAATTAACGAAAGCACTTTGAGGAAGTTTAAATCGGACTATCTTACTGAATTTAAGAAACATCCTGACCCCACTGCCATGTCACAAAGTCTTCCCAGAAAACACAGAGGGTGGCCCACACTCCTGGAGTCTAACCTTGAGGATCAACTCCATAAAACTGTTAAAACACTAAGATCTGAGGGAGCTGTGGTAAATGTGGGGATAATTCAAGCTATCACAGTCGGTATTGTCAAAGCGAACTGTCCACATACACTCCTTGAGAATGGTGGTCACCTAAATCTATGTAGCAAGTGGGCATGGGGCTTTTTGAACAGAATGGGGTTTAGTTGACGAAAGGGCACTAAGGTAGCCTGAAAAACTTCTATTGACTTTCCACAGTTAAAAGTGGCTTTCTTAAAAAGAATTTCAAATGCCAGCACTCAGGAACTGATACCACCGGAGTTGATTATAAATCTAGATGAGACAGGAATAAATATTGTCCCTGTCTCTGAGTGGACTATGGCTGAAATGGGGGCAAAACAAGTTTCACTTACTGGCCTTGGGGACAAGAGACAGATTTCTGTGGTACTTGCATGTACACTAAATGGTGACATGCTACCGCCACAGCTAATCTTAAAGGTCACAGTATTACCTGCCATCCAAACCATAAGTTCTCCTGTGAATGGCATGTGACACATAGTGAGAATCATGGGGCAAATGTTGTAACCACCCTGCAGTTTATCGATACGGTTCTCACCCCCTATGTTGCCAGTATCAAATCCAGCCTCAATCTACCAGATGAACAAGAAGCTCTGATCATACTGGATCTATACAGGGCACACACAACAGAGGATGTCATAAAACATTTTGAGGACAGTGGACTAATCCCAGTGTATGTGCTTGCCTCCTGTACCGATGCTCTCCAGTCATTGGATGTGTCAGTAAACAAGATTTTTAAGGATTTCTTAAAATCGCAATTTACAAACTGGTACACAGGTCTAGTGTCAGAGAAAATTAGTGCTGGTGGGACCAGAGATCTTAACATTGACCTGCGCCTCCAAACACTTAAAGAACACCATGCCCATTGGCTTGAGGAGAGCTTTAAGAGCCTGACATCACGAATGGATGATGTTATCCATGGATTTAAGCAAGCCGGCATCTATGACGCCCACCAGACCTGCCTTACTGAGTAAGTAACCACACTAAGCTGTAAAATGCTATAAAATACTGTAATTTAATTCAGAGAAAACTTTTGGTGAGCAAGTAGTAATTGGTGTTTGCTGTAATTTAATTCAGAGAAGGCTTTTGGTGAGCAAGTAGTAATTGGTGTTTGCTGTGTATTTCACAGGCAAACACCGAACTGCACAGAAGATCGTTACCCGCAAAATGCTACCCCCGAAGTGTGTGTGGATTACTGAGTAAGTTACTAAACCACACAAAGATGTGAAATGCTTTATTATTTTGGTGTGTGAGTAGTAATAGGTGTTTGCTGTGTTTTTCACAGGCAAACACCGAACAGAAGATGGCTGACTGCCAAGTGCTAACCCCAAAGTGTGTGTGTGTATTACTAAAGAACGAACACAGGGCACACATTAAATATTACAGACTTTATTGCCTTTATTATTATTTTCAGATTTTAAGTGTTTATGTTGCACTTTAATAAAGTTTATTATGCATACTGGTACATTAGCATGAAGAAAGTTTCTTACACTCACACTTTTGAAATCATGTAATTTTGGTGTTCATTGTATTTTCGCTTAAAATTCTCAATAGTGAATATAGCGAAAATAAAATTAATGCGAATATAACCTACTATACAGTACTTTCAGTGGATTTTTGGTGTTTTCTGTAAAATACTCCAACACTGCACCTACACTGCAGAGGATCTATTTTATTTTTTTAATGACAGTGGCTGGCTTTTATGAGAGATTAGTTGGTGAATGCAAGATGATTTTTTCAGTCACTGTGGGATGACATGGCTAGACAGAATGTCAGCAGGACAGCAGCAGGTGATACGGTACTAGGTGGCTGTTGCCATGCTAGACCAGTCTCAGCATCACCTTCCACATATTAGATGACTGAGCAGCAGCACAGGGCTGTGGGGTGCTGCTGGTGCATGATTTGGGGTCTGAAGGGCATCGTATAGTTCCAGGCTACCTGGCAATTGTCAACACCCACGGAAGTGTCAGTAGTTTGAGAACAAGGAGGACAATGCTTTGCATCTGGATTTTCAGGGTTGTTTCATCACCAGATGCACTAGATGACTGACTAGAAAGGTTGCTTCAAGTGAGTGTGGAGCCAGTGGACATCTGACAACTAATGAACAATGATTTGTTTAGCCATACTATCATGCACTCAGCCCTTCGTCCTCACAGCCCCATGACTCTGACTTCTACTAACACCATGACCATCTTCTTCTCCACCACCACTGGTTGTAGAACTCACATTTTGCTGGAACTGGTATGGTGCAGTCTTTAGCTGCACCTTTTCTCCCCCTGCATCCGATTGCATCTCTAGGGTGTCAGTGTGGCTCAGTTGGTAACACATCCACCTCTGGGTCAGAAGGTCATGTTTCTCATCCCACACCAGTACTGGGCTCATACCATCAGTGCTGGCATTGGATGCAGTACTGGGGTAACACTGCTATTGGGGTTTACCATCCTTTGGTTGAGATGTTAAACCTAGATCTTTCTGCCCATCTCTGGTACTGTCCAGGTGGAAGTAAAAGAACTCAAGGCACTTTTGCAAGAGTAGGGGATTTCCCATGGTGTCTTGGCCAACATTCCTCTTCCCATACAAACTGGCTCATACAATTATCAAAGGTTGTGTTTGAGTGTTGTTGAGCAAAATATCTGCCAATATATGTTTACAGTCACTTCACTACTTGTCTGTTATTGCTTGCAAATCACTTTGGGATTCAATGTGCATTAAAAGTGCTATATAAATGCTAATTCTTATTTTTTTCTTGTTCTTTTCTTCAAACTTTTAACAGATGATGACACTATAATGATGCAGTCACCGTCGAAGGCTAACAACGATCAGTCACAATAATTGTCAATTATTTTTTAGTTGCCCACATGATGCGCATACACTGCCACATGACTTCTGATGTGAGAAGGAGTCCAAAGATGGGAGAGTGGCATCACCCCACTGACACACCCTCACCCCACCCTACTGAGAAGAACTGAGAGACCCAGTCTTGCACATACCAGCCTACTTCCCTTTGCTCTCACTGCTTGGTTGGCTCACACACAGACAAAAAATAAAGATGGATTTCAGTGACTTACAACAGCAGCAAACCATAAAATACCAATTGTTTTGTCAAATGAAACCTTCAAAACTCACCCACCCCTATCTCTATCAGCTTAAGTCACTTGCCTGCTACAGTGCTGCAGATGTACAAATGGCACTCTCCTCTCCTCTGCAGCAGCACAGACGTTTACATTCCTCCCTGGCTGAAACTACAGTTAACTGGAATGGTACAGCAATGTATGATTCTCTGATGATTTATAACTTTTTATGATCACAAAATACACTTTTTGCAAAGAAAGTATGAGCTGTCAGGACCCATGTCCTTTTCCACTGGCAGAACTGGAAATGGCACCAAGGCATGCATTGCTTGACAAGTTCTCTATTTCTAGCATCACTGACTGGCTGCTGGTCATGAAGCTTACAGGGGTTCAGGGAGTGATTCCTACACAAATTGATATGTTATGATGTCCAAAATACAATGCAAAGCAGAGTTAACTAAGACCCACGTCACTGTGTCAAAAGCAATGTTTTTTTGGCACTTCTACTGCACTCAAATGTGGCACTGGCTCTCCCTTATAGTTGGTTCAAGCAACACCTTTAGATCATAACATATCATGGACCAGATTATCACAGCGAAGAACCCTGTACAGGCCAATTTTTGGTCCTGCCAGCATCCTCTCAATGATGTCAAAATCCATGAGCCCTAATTTTAAAGGTACATTAGTTTTTACAATTATTGTAATTTGCAGCAGCATGAGAAATAAAAACAAATGCTGCATATGTAATATGTTGGATGCAGTCAGTGTCATATTTGTCACAAACTGTTGCAACAGTATACAATAGGTAAACCACTTTGTAGGTGGTCTTACATTTGGGCACGAATGCAGGAATAATATCAAAAAGGAGCTGCAAGCAGGTGGCACGTTTCTAAAGATCTTCACCCATGAATCCTTCAATTAGTATATTTAGAAACAGGCAATGCAATGATGGCAGAAACAGGCCAGTGGTCCATCCAATCTGCTTGTAGTTACCTATCAAACCCCAGGATTTATTGTTCGTAGAGGGTACTAGCCTTCACTGTCTGCCCCCTGCTCCTTTCTCTACTACTATAACCTTGACTAACTACTATACCCTTTACCCTTTCCCAGCCGTGCTTAAAGTATTCATGGTTGTGGTGCCCACTGCCTTAGCTGGCAGACTGTTCCATGATTCCACAACCCTTTCTGTAAAATAAAACTTTCTCATATCCCTCTTGAACAACCCTCCTGTCAGTTTCAACTCATGCCTCTACGTCTTTGCACTTACTCATGCAAAATAATTCCTCACAGTTCATCTTCTTTATTCTTTTCAGGAACTTGAAGATCTCGATCAAATAACTCCTCTCTTCTTTGGTCTCCAGCGAGTACATGTTCAGTGCCTTGAGCCAATCCTTGTAACATCTGTCCTGCTGGCCATGAATCATCCTGGTAACCCTTAATTGCACCATCTCTAGCCTGTCCTTATCTTTCCTGAGCTGAGAACTCTGGAATTGGTCACAGTACTCCAGGTGTGGCCTCATCAATGATCTACTGTATAAAGAGGAAGACATATCTATTTCCTTCTACTGTCACTATCCCTTCTGATGCAACCCAGCATCCTCTTAGTCATACTCTTGGCCTTATTGCCATGATTTGATTATTTAAGGGAGTCACTAATGATGACTCCTAGTTCCCTTTCATCAGCTGTAGTGCTCACCTTTAACTCTACCATCCAGTACTCTGTCATAGGGTTCCTGTTCCCTAGGTGCATCACCTTGCACTTTTTGGTGTTGAATTTCTGCAGGTCACACTGAATCTCCATAATTCCCTCATCACTGTCTACCTTCCCACAGAGCTTAGCATCATTCACGTAGAGACACAACTTACCCCTGATTCCATCTCCAATGTCACTGATAAACATATGGAAGAGGAGAGGACTTGGCACAGATCCCTGTGGCACCCCACATGTGACCTCACACTCGTCTGATTTGACACCATTAATTGAAATCCTCTGCTAACCAATTTTCTACCCATCTTACTATGTCCCTTGTCACACCCAGATCCTCCATCTTGTTCAGCAATCTTCTGTGCGGCACTGAGTTGAAAGCCTTGTTGAAATCAAAATACAGTAAATCCATGGCATAGCTCCTATCCAATACTGTTATCACCCAGTAAAAGAAAACTATCAGGCTGGTCTGACAAGATCTCCCTGCCACAAACTCATGCTATTTACTGTCCTGGAGACTGTTGCTCTCCAGGTAGAATACAAGGTCTTCTTTGACCAGTGAGTCCATCAGTTTACTCAAGACAGGTAAGACTGACAGTGTCTGTAGTTCCCACTTCCTCCTTGCTCCCCCCCTTATTGAACAGAACTACATCCATCACCCTCCAGTCTTTTGGAATTACACCCATCTGCAATGAGCTATTGCATGTCCCTACCAGAGTTTCATTCAGTTCTGCTGCCAGTTCCTTATGTAGCCTCAGATGCAGCCCATCAATCCCTGGGGCCTTAGCTATCTTTTCAACTGCTAGCCATTTCTGAACCATTTCACTGGCTAATACTGGCTGCCACATCTCCGGGACCCCTTTATCGTTGCATTGATGCTACTTTCTTGCAGAGGCCTACTGTCTTTACTTGTGAGCAAAAAGTAATCATTAAGGACTGTTATCTTTTGCACATCCTCTACTATTACCCTACCTCCCTCAGACAGTCTAACAATTCCACCTCTTTTCTTTTTTCTCTAATACACCTGGAGAACTGCTTTTCCCCTCCCTTGACCCCCTTTGCAATTTACAGCTCAGTGTCTGCTTTTGCCTGCTAAACCCCCACCTTGCTTCTTTGTTTCTTAGTTGGAATTCTTCCCATTCTTCCTCCCATACATTTCTTTGTACCTGGTGAAGCCTTCATTTTGGCCTTCACTGCTTCCCTAACCCTTTCTGAGAACCATATTGGTCTATTGTACCGGTTTTGTTTTTTTTGGTTCCCATTACCATACATGACTTAAATACCTCAAGAATGATCTCCTTAAATGCCCCCATCGCTCCTTGATGCCACTGATGCCATCTACCCAGACTAATTTGTCCCAGACCACCTCAGTCATCATGTTAAAGTCCATCCTTCTGAAATCAAGGGTCACAGCCTTTGATTGGGGCTTTCTGACCCCGAACGTCAGCTTGAACCAAATAGAGTTATGATCACTGGACCCTAGTGGCTCCTCTACTCACACATCTCCTACCACATCTGGGTTGGTGAGTACCACATTGAGAATGGCAGTCTGCCTGGTAGGTCCCTTAACCACCTGAACCAGCTGACTGTCCTGGAATGTAGACAGCTTGATTTCTGGTGCTGCTGACAGCTGGAACATCCTGATCAATATCCAGCAGGTTCAGATCACCCACTATCACTTCCTTCCCCTTTGCCACTCCTTTTCCTTGATCTTCCCCAAGCTACCCATCCCTCTCTTCCCCTTGTTCTGGTGGTCTAACGATCTCCCTAAAGAATAGTTTCTTGTCTAGGGCCACTGTGAGCTGCACCCTCAAGTGACTTTCTCTCCCCATTACGTCACCTGATGTTTTCATCTTCCACAGTGATGCCCTCCCTTACATATAGTAGTAGTAGTAGGTTTATTTGTTAAGCATCCATTCCCGGTGGTGCAGAGTTCTGTGCATCATTAGAAATACAGAAATCATAATATTCTGAAGGCAGGTCAATGAACCTTCCTGCCTCCACAGAGCCGACGCTGAATTACAGAAGTGCAGCGTCTGAAGGCAGGTCAATGAACCTTCCTGCCCTCCCCAGAGCCGACGCCGAATTACAGAAGTGCAGGTACGATTTCTCAAGCAAGTCACTCAGCCAGATCTTGAACTTGGCGTGATTCCTGTGCAGCCTGCTCCCAGCTCCCTGTGTGTGCTGCTGCTGCTGCTTGAGCATTTTTTCACCCACCCCCCTCCTCCCACCTTAATTAAATACTGTAAAACCCCACCTCTGGTCTTTCCTAACTGGCCCCAGAAGTCTGGAGGCATGTTTGCACTCCAGAAAGCTTACAGATCCCACCTCCTGCATTTCAAGCCATTCCCTTCTCCCGGAAGGCATGCCTAGCCTGCTTTGAGTGTACCCTTGACCCCAAACTTAAACTAATTTCTACATTCTTTTAAATTCTCCTGCAGGCACCCACCCTGATTTTCCAACCTAATAAACCATCCTACTAGAAGATATATTGTTCTTCCAATATGGCCCTGGAGAACTTTTCCTCCAACCATGGCAACCCTTGCCTTAGGTCACGATGGACCAATAACCCACCTGCCTCTATCCTAAATAGGAGCGTACTCCTGGCCCTTCTTTACATACTGTCCCTTCACAGGGTGGACATGTGCATAGGGCATGGACACTTCAACCCCACGAGGCAAAATCTCAACAACCCCAAATCTTGTGGTCATTACTGCTGTACCTCTCCCACAACAAAGAATGATTTTCTCATAGCACATGAGTTGGTAAAGAGGGGCACCTACTACATGTTGCTCCATGAAGCATGCAGGAGGCTCTGTAACCTCTCAAAACCCCCAGTCAGGCAAGTGTTGGTACAACTACTTGCTATTCTACTGCTCTGTGCAGGTGATGTTCAGCCAAACCTGGGGCCCCCATTAGCCAATATCCTTGTCTCCACCCCCCAGGATCTTCACTGGGCATCATCGAAAGGCTTAAGGATAGAGCACATGAATGTCTGCAGCCTTAGACCTAAAATTCACGAGGTCCAAGCCTGGCTAGACCTCTACAAGCCAGATATCCTTGCTATCTCAGAGACCTGGCTTAAGGCCCACATCCTAGACCATGAGATCATGATCCTAGGGTACAAAACCTTCAGACAAGACAAGGCAAAAAAGAAAGGGGAAGGGGTTCTAATCTATATGAAAGAGACTCAAAATGTGGCACTACTGAAGCACAACCTTCGGAATTGCCAGGACGGAGAGTCTATTTTCATCCATCTAACCCTCGGTCAAGCTAAGCATCTCACCATCAGCTATGTCTATAACCCACCTACGACTGCCCAACTTGCTCTTGAGAGCATCACCAAATTGGTTGGCAGTGAATTAACCAATGAACTCCTAATCATGGTAGACTTCAACCTGAATTGGGCCTCTGACCCCAACAAAGTCCTCAAGGCAATGATCCATGATGCAAACCTGGAACAGGTTATCTTTCTACCCATCAGGCTCAACTATAAAACTGGGAACTACACTACTCTTGACTGAGCTCTGGTATCCAATCCCCTCAACATACAGAAAGCAGGCATATTGGCAGATGCTATCAGTGACCACTCCCCAATTTTCTGTATTTGGAAGAACAGTGCACCAAAGATTCCTCCCAGGATACTCACGGTACATGATTTCTCCAATTTCACGTCTGCAAAGTTTAATGACTACCTAAGTAACCTGGACTGGAGCCCACTTATGCTTCTCACAACCTTGGATGAGGCCCTGACCTACTTCCAAGACTCACTACTCAAATCTGCCTCATTCTTTGCCCCCCTTAAAAACTTAGAACAAAGGGAGGCTGCTACAAGTGGATCTCCCCCTCAGTGAAATCTCAGACGAAAAGCAGGGACAAGGCCTGGAAGAAGTTCTGGTTCTCCCTTCTCCCTGCAGATCTGGTTACTTACAAAACCCTAAGAAATAAATGTAGGCTAGCTGTCAAACTTGCGAAAAATGAGTATGTAACCCACTTCCAACGGTCCAACCTGGGAAACCTCAAGCTTTTCTGGTCACATATCAACGAACTGCTTAAGGGTAATTCCAAGGAGGCACTAGGTCCAATAGAGGTACAAGGACAGCGTGTCAGCGACTGCCACCAAATAGCCTCAGCAATCAGCCACCACTTCACCAACCCCGATGATTACAAGTTAGGGCTGCCCCCATCTATGCCTTTACAGATCTGTGACGTATCCCCCAGTCTGAAAAGACCCCAATTTCACCTAAGATTAGTCAAGGTGAGTGAGGTCCTTAAGCTACTTAAAGCCCTCAAAAACAAAGGCTCTGGAGGCCCTGATGGAATTAGCCCAAGGTTACTCAAAGAAGGTGCCCATCCCTTGCCAAACCTCTGACCTGGATCATCAACAGGTCTCTACTTGAAGGTTACATTCTGCACCAGTGAAAGGTGTCCAATGTGGTCCCCATTCACAAGGGTGGCTCGCACGAACAAATTGGCAATTATAGGCCCATCTCCCTGCTATGTACCCTTGCTAAACTGCAAGAAAGGCTAGTATACGGGCAACTGAGAGACTACCTTGAGTTCCACCAACTCCTAGTCCCCTCACAGCATGGCTTTCGGGCAAACCATGGGACAGATACGGCACTCATCATTCTCACAGTAGACGTATTTAGGGCATTGGAGATAGGCATGTTGAAGGGTGCAATCTTTATAGATCAGTCCAAGGCGTTTGACCTTGTGGACGACAACATTCTTCTAACTAAGCTTCACGGCACAGGTCTTGATGCCCAGGCCCTAAACTGGTTCAAGAGCTACCTATCAGGCCGGTCCCAGAGGGTCATTTGAAAGAGAGAGCTATCTGACCCTCTTCCCATCATGGAGAGGGTGCCTCAAGGCTCAATTCTTGGCGCCCTCCTGGTCTCTATCTTCACAAATGACCTCAGTCATCACTGTGGGGATAACTCAGTTGTTCAATACGCTGATGATACAGTCATCTACTGGTCCATGTCTACCCTCCAGGACCTTGGCTCTCTCCTCCAAGGGGACCTAAATACACTTGAGGCCTGGCTTACATCTAACAGAATGGTCCTCAATGCAGCAAAAACAAAAGCCTTGCCGTTTGGCCCTAGATCCCTCAGCCAGGACAGGACCAATTCCTTACAACTAATTTCCCTTGCTGGAAAGAGTATAGACATTGTAGACAACATAAAATACCTTGGGCTAACTATCGACCAAGGTCTCACCTTTAAGTCCCATGTAGACCAGGTAACTAAGTCTATCCATGGCAAACTTGGCACCTCGTACCGGCTAAAAAAACAACTTATCCCAGAGGCATGGTGAGCAATTGCCTCCAGTGTCCTCCTTCCTACATTAACATATGCTGCCCCTTTAATTCAGGGTATGTCAAAGCATGAGGTTGACAGGCTTCAGGTCCTGTACAACAAGGTGGTAAGGTCTGTGACACTGAGTCACCCAAGAAGCCACCCCTGCGTCTCGCTGGCCTAGCTTCAATGGCCTTCCTTTGAGGATCATCTTCAGTACCCCTTGCTCTGCCTTGCTTACAAAGTGCAGCACCTGGCTTCCCCACCTAGTCTTACAAGAATAATTATTCCTAAGTCTAACCCTCATATACTCAGGACCACCTGTTGGCCCCTACTAGCAATCCCCAGAGTCAAGACTAACATGGGAGGCAAATCCTTTGCTCACACTGCCCCTAAGCTGTGGAACACTCTCCCACCTTTAGTACAGGAAGCCCCATCGCTGTTAAACTTTCACACAATGCTTAAGTCCCACCTGCTTGGGGCAAGCTCGTGCCATTGTAAGGGTATTGGCTAGTCACCCCCGGTCCCACACCCTACACAAATCCCTCTACTTTTCTCACCCAAAATGGCTACAAAAGTATGCCTCAACTCCCTCAATTGTTGCACTTATGTTCAATATATTGAAATATTGCCTTTATTGTAACTTGAATTTCATGTCTACTTTCTTTGCACCCTGTACTACCTGACTGTATTGTACTGTTTCTGTCTCCCGGGTCGCCTCTGAAAAAGGGACCTTCGGGGCTCAGTGAGCCTACCCGGTCATCAAAATTCAATAAATAAATAAATAAGTAATATAATATTAAGACAGAATAAACTACAATAAAATAAATAAATTAAAATTAAAACAATCAGAACAATTGATAGGTAAAAAATAAGCCAGTAGTAGGGGAACTAACTGAAGCCAAAGGCATCTATAAACAAAGAGGTCTTAAGGACCCTCTTACAGGCTTCTGCTGAGGGAGCTTTCCACAGAGATCTTGGGAGTGAGTTCCACAGGGCTGGGCCAGTAACTACAAAAGTATGAACCCCGGATGTCTTTAGCCTAGCCCTGGAAGCCACTAGGATGCCCACCTCAGAAGAGTGGAGAGAGTGAGAAGGACGGTATGGAGACAAGAGTTCACTCAGATTACCCAGGTCAAGCTCATATAGGACTTTGTAGGTCAGTAAACTGACCTTGAAGGTAATTTGCCACTCCACCGGTAGCCAGTGTAGGTCTAGCAGGCCCAGGGTTACATGATAGGACCTTGGAAGGTCCATCAGTAACTTCACCATTGAGTTCTACACCAGCTACAGGTGTTGCAGGACCCCTCCACTAACCCCAGGATACAAAGCATTAAATCAGTTGAGTCTGGAAGTCACAAAGGCATGAAGCAGTGATAGGAGGTCATCTGGTGGGATCAGGGCTTTAATCCAGCTTATGTTCTTGGGATGGTAAAAGACACTCCAGACTACGGATGACATGTGAACCTCAAGTGTCAGTCTTTTATCCAGAATGACTCTCAGATTCTTAACAGAGGCTACCAAGCTTGGGGGACAAAGCACCAGACCAGTCATTTACACTGTAGCCCCTGCACCCCACCAATGACCAGGCTCAATCACCAATACCTCCATCTTATCTGGGTTGATTCTTAGCCAGCTGGAGCACATGTGGTGCTGAATCTAACCAGACACAATCAACTGTGCCAGGCATCCCAGGTGCAAATGACAGGTACAGCTGGGTACCATCTGCATAGCAGTGAAAACCCCATTTGTGACATCTGTTTTCACCCAGGGGCAGCATATTTTTATTTTATTTATTTATTTCATTCTTTGAAAATAACCTTTGAGCAAGGTGTTCATTTTCAAAGGTTCCATGTCAGTATTATACAATACAATACAATATAATGCAATACATACATACATTTTTACATACATACATTAGTAGAACTTCAATTCACAAAAAATTGTGGGGAGTACATTTTTACAAAGGTAAGGGATAATTCAAGCAACACAATGTTCACAAACTTAATAACTTGACTTTTAGCAAGTAAGGGATAATTCAAACATAACAATATTCAGACAAGGAATTAGTTGACTTATAGCAGATTCCCAAGTTCAGAGTATCCCAAGCACAATGATCGAATTAACAGATACTCAATTCATAGTTCCATTTATACAGTAAAACACATCATTCAGCTTCAGAAAACAAGTGCAAAGCAGCCTGGAGGGTAGGCTCTGTTCAGGGGTTGGCCACCTAGAGGGTAGGCTGTGTCCAGGAGGTGGAGGGCTTAGTTGAGGAGGGGGAGGAGACTAGGGGGAGACTAGTGGGAGAGATCCAATTTAGGCAAGAGAGAGTGGGGGGGATGGGTGGAGGTTAGAACAGAAATGTACATGGGGCAAGGCTGATGGGAAGACTGTAAAATGAGAGAGGAGAGGAGTGAGGAGGGAGGTAAGGTTACGAGAGGGTGAGATAGGAGGGATACAAAAGGGGGGAACAGGAGGATTGATGGAGACTTTGCGTAAGAGGGAAGAGGTAGAATGGGTAAAGAGGAAAGGCAGAGGCGAAGAGAGTTAGGGTGGGGAGACTGATAGTAGCAAGGCAGGGATTTAGGTAGAAGGGAGGAACAGTACAAGGCATTAGAGCAGTAGTGGAAATTAATAAGTGCATCAAGACACTGAAGGGCTAGGCACCAGGTCAGGGGAGTCAGAGCCTACTGAACATATGATTTAGGCTAGAGGTGGGAGGGGGTAAGTCGTGCCCTAGTATGGACAGCATTGACAGGCCAGACCCTGCACTCACGAGATCCTGTTTCAGCAAGGAAGTGTTTCAGGTCAGTTCTGAATGAGGGAAGACTGTCAGTGTTTAGTATAGACATGGGGACTTCATTTAGCCATAGCGGGGCCCTATACGCAAAGGACCGTTGACCCAGAGAGGTTTTCATCAAGGGAACAGTGAGAGGACTACAGGCCATGCCCCTCATCTGATAACTAGAGAGGTTAACCTGTAGTAAGTCTCCTATGCAGGAGGAAACGATACCAAGCAAAGCATTTTTACCAAAGAGGCACGTCAGATACTTTATCCTATTCCTAAGGTTCTGCCAATTAGTATGCTCATTTAGCGAGCAGATGTGTGCTGGTTATCCACATCTAAGGTGAGCCTACATGCTTTGTTAAGGGCGGTCTCTACACGTTCAAGAGCTGTGTCAGTAGCTGCACTGTAATCTACCAAGCCATAATCGATGAGTGTTAGAATAGAGCTAGATACTGCCAAGCAGAGGGCAGATGGTATAAGACATTTTTTGTGTCTATGAAGGATTCCCAGCTTAATGTTGAGAGCTTTCACAACCTGGTTAATATGTTGAGTGAAGGAGATGGTGTCATCAACTGTTACACAAAGGTACTTGAAAGAGTGTACCTGTTCAAGAGGGGCAGCCTTATTATTGAGGATGGTCAGAGCAGGGTGCTTATTCTTGACCTGGTGACTGAAGGTCAGCACAGATTTAGTCTTCTTATAATTAAGAAGCAGCTTCTAAGCGCTGAACCACTCCTCCAGATAGTAGAAGGTAGATTGTAATTCCCTGTGGAGTTGTTCAGGCAGGTTGCTACTACTAAGAATGACTGCATCATCAGCGTATAAAATTATTTTACTCCTGCAGGCATCTGAAAGGTTATTTAGGAACAAGCTAAATAGTAGAGGACCTAATATGGAGCCTTGATGAACCCCAAGAGTGACATCCCTAGCGGTTGAGGTGGTGGAGCCAATTTTAACACTCCAGGATCTGCACAACAGGTAGTTCTTGAACCACAGGACTGCTTCTGAGGCCAACCCCAGGGACAGCAGTTTCTGAAGCAGGATAGCATGGTTGACAGTGTCAAAGGCTTTAGTGAGATCTATGAAAATAGATCCCACTAACTTGCCACCATCCATAGCCTTGTGCCCATAGTTGGAGAATTCTACTAAAGCAGCGGCTATGCTGTGGCACTTCTGAAAGCCGTGCTGCTGGGGACATTGCAGACAATACTTCTGGAGGTACCCGGTGATCTGATCAGTAATTATTCTCTCCGGCACTTTTGAAAGATACTACAAACAGCATAGGTGAAAGGATTGAGCCCTGGGGTTCACCACAGAGCAGTGGCTTTGGGAGTGTGGAGAAATTCCCCATCACCACCCTCTGCATCCTGTCTCTGAGGAAGGACTCAAACCTGCTGATGACAGTGCCAGTGAGTCCACAGCATTCTCCTAGGTGATCGACTAACTACCCATGGTCCACAGTGTCGAATGCTGAGGAGAGATTGAGTAGAATGAGAACTGACTGTTCCCCTCTATCTCTTACCCTGAGGAGGTCATTATGCACCCTGCCCAACACAGTCTTCATACTGTGCCTAACCCTAAATCCAGACTGGGGAGTGGCTCACAGATATTAAAAATCATGAGGTATGCCTAAAGCTGGAGTGTCAACATCTTCTTTATAACATTTTCCAAAAAGGGAAAGCTAGAGATGGGTCTGAAACTCACTAAGCAGTCAGAGTCCAGAGATATTTTTCCAAAAGAAATCTCTCCAGCAGAACTTTCAATGCACCCAGAAAGGACCCCCCCTCCAAAAAGTAACATCAAACTATCTCAGTGAACACTGGACCCAAGAATCCTACACAATTCACTAGAAGGTGTGTCAGGCCCTGGTCCAGTTCACAGTAAGTGGGTCATAACTCTGACATCACCTAACAAACCTTCTCCACTGATACAGCCCTAAACTTTCCCCAAAGTGGAGGAGTGCTCCTAGTGGTAACCTGCTCTCTTCTGCTGGGGCATGACAGCTCAGTTGGGGTAATCTCAGAACTGATAGAGGACACTTGGTCAGAGAAGAACTGAGCAAACTCTTCACACCCGGTGGATGAAGTTGCTTTTACAAGTTGTAAACAGGCAGGGTGCAGTAATCTACTATAGTCCAGAAAAGTTGAGTCTGTCTGTTCTTCCCTGCAGCAATCTCCCTAGACAGGAGTGCTGCCTTCTTATAGGAGATTGTCCTTTGATATTCACCGTAGTGAGTTTTCAAAGCCAATCTGTCCTCCACAGTCCAGGACATTCACCAACAATGCTCCAGTCCCTGAACCATGGCCTTCATCTCCTTAAGTTAAATGCTCTCGTTGTTACACAAGGTAAATGCAAAACTATTGCCAACAAGCTTCACCTCCCTTTTTCTCTAAATCAGTCCCAAAGCACTGAACAAGAGGGGCCTCCCATCATGTCTTTGACATCCCATTCTACCACACCACACATGCTCAGAATTTCATCACTTATAAGGGCCCAAAGATTTACAACAGACTGCCCCCAGATATTCACACCTGTAGCACCATCAGTACCTTCAATTACGCTCTCAAGGACCACCTCTTTAAAACAACCTCTTGTGTATGACCTGGTCAGCCACCTGACTGAAAGAATTATGATTATTTTCATCTGCTTTTCATCCAACTCTTCCTTTCTTCTCCTCCCCACTACCATTCCCACCCCCTCCTACACCTATATTTCCCCTGCTCCAGATGCCTACCTTATGGCTCCTAGCTGCTGCTTCTGTTAGGAGTTTGATGGTTAGTTTGTTCCTAGTCGATTGTGAGCCTATGTAAAAAAATGCATGCCATTGTATTTAATCAATGATTGTGAGTCTCTTTAAAAAGGTATGCCACTGGATATAATCAGATGTTTAATAATGTTCATATTTTTCCCTAGTAGTTCTCTCCACTCTGCAAGCCAGGGTTTGCCTGCTCTGTATATATTTCTCTTATATGTATTCCCTACCTCTCTGCATGATGTGTAACCCTTTCAGTATGACCCGATCTTCAACTGTAAATATCTGCAAAATTTGTCGTTTGTAAATATCTGTACAACTGGACGTTTGTGAAAATGGGCATAATTGCTCACATACTCTCCAGTATAAAATAAAAACTGATTGATTGAACCTCCCCATTGAACTACAGGGATCCTAAGCGAGAAGTCCTGGGTCATATACAAACTGGTGCAACAGAATCAAGGACTGAGGTAACAGCCCTATTATAGGCCACCACAGCCTCCCATGATGCTGCCTTACAAGCAGCCATTACATCCTAGTGGTCCATCATCACCTGGAGTCCTGCTGCGGACAACCCTTTTTGTAGTGTTAGTTAATTAAAGCTAAGAATTTGTAGACACACCCTTAATACCATGTGTGTGTTATTAGAAATGCATCGTTGCAAAAGAAACTCAAGAGGGCAAGCTGTAGGCAAGGATCTTGATTTTCAAAAGTTGATGCAGGGCTTGAGTGAAGCCCCGTGTCCATTTTTTGGCACAGCTGTGCCAAACAGCTTTTCTGCAAGTGCACCTGCTTTTGTAATGTCAGGTGCAGTTGTGATACGTTCTTCACTTCATGGCAGTTTGCATCAAATATTTGGTGCAAGCTCCATCAACATGGTCTGCAGACTGCCACAA
The DNA here is from genome assembly GCA_016271365.2 of Neoceratodus forsteri. Taxonomy (NCBI): domain Eukaryota; kingdom Metazoa; phylum Chordata; order Ceratodontiformes; family Ceratodontidae; genus Neoceratodus; species Neoceratodus forsteri. Next base: position 237,949,469 of record CM057459.1, on the reverse strand, counting down.
GTTAGACTGGGGGGAGCTGGTCTAACTTGAGGCAGTTGGCACACTTGAGGAAAATTCCCAGTTGCCAGCCAGGAAACTGCTGCAAGCCCGTGCACCATATGATGGCCACAGCAGGGGCTTGTGGCAGTCTCAGGGGCTTTGCAAATGAAGCCCAAGATGTCTACTGTATAGCAGTGCACAGTGTGATGAAGTAATAAAAAGGTTTTGTTAAAGTTAACAGCTATGGCTTGTTATTTAAGAACCAAGGCACAAAATTTGAGCACTACCCACCACAAACTAGATCAGAAAGCAGAAATGCTCAAATTCAAAGCAATTTATTAAGGCAGATAATAAACAGCAAACCTCCAAAGTGCAAGTGCACAGACCCTTGTCATTTAAGAACTCACAAGTAAAAGAACATAACATGGTGTCATAACAGAATGCTGGTAATAGGAAGTAAAAACGATGATTTTAGAAGCACTAGGATTGAAAGCTTAGAGTTGCAGATTGAAGAGAATAAAACAGCACGTGGAGACTGTTGGAAATGAACCTGAAGCCAAAAAAGAGTTGCGGGAGGGTCAAAAAATCTGCAACATGGATAAACTTCAACCACCTCCCAGCTAACAAATGACTGGTAATTTGACAAAAAAATGGAAGTCGTTTCTCCAAAGATTCCAGGTATATCTAACTGCAATGAAAAACCAAACACGGTAAAAGCTTCAATTTTTTTACATGTGGTGAGAGAAAAGGCGTTAGATATCTACAACAATTTTCAGTCTGAGGCAGGTCAGAATTTAGATCTCAATGTGACAGTGGGAAAGTCCGAAACATGTTGGGCCCGATTCTCAAAAGTGTTGGAATGCCACCAGCCCCTGGCACAGAAACACATGGCACATGGGGCTTGCGGCATTCCCTCGCTGGCAAGCAGGATTTTTGATCCCATGCACCACATGCTGCGAGTTAGACCAGTTTTGCTGGTCTAACTTTGAGGACCTTTTTATGAGGTTTGTACCAAATATTTGACACAAGCCGCCATAAAGGGGGTAAAGTGTTACGAATGTGCACGGCATTTGTGAATTGAGTGCAAGGTGTGGCAATGAGTTCGGGGCAGTGCATGGTTTGACACAGGGCTTGTGCAAGCCCTATGTCAACCTTTGAGAATCAACCCATTGTATCGCAAAATGGAATGTGACCATTGAATGGCATTAATTTTTCACACATACAGGGCCCTATGCACGATGCCAACATGCCATGGAAACTGGGTGCATTGACATTGCTACATATGAATGCCATGCAGTGGTGTCCCACGGCCCCCCCTGTGGCATTCACGAATGGCGCAAAAATGAGTTACACACCCAATCCCCCGGCCGTTGGACAGCAACACACCGGTGGCGGTCAGGGGGCATGCCAACACTACGTGCCATGTGCTAAGGCATGTAATGCTGCCCATGGGGGTGTGGGGAAGGGTGCTGGGTATGACATGGGGTCCTACATGTGTCAGTGCACACGCCTAACTCTGCCTGGTCCAGGATGGCAATGGGAGCCCTCCGCCTCAACAGCAATGTCCCGCATGCTCCCCCCCACTGCATGCACCCATGGTGGTGCCCCTACCTGTGTCTGAACTGCAGTGGCAACCCCCCAGGTGTCATGTAGGGGCAGCCAGGAGCTGTGATCGAGACACCCATGTGTTACTATCATGTGTATTGCAATCCCTGAAATGAGCCATTCAACATTGCTCACCTCTGGATGAATAGCTGGCATGGTAGAAGCAGGAATGCTCTGCAACCCCATGGAGTCCACTGACAGGATGTCACTGCCACACCATGCCACACAACCAGCACCACATCCCCATCTGTACAATGCCCCCCATCACAGCCCTGCTCACACCCCCGCTGCACCGACAGCACCCCCCATCCTGTTATTGGCTAGTCAACACCACAGCTCAGGACAGTGGGCAGCACTGCCCTCAACACACCTCCATTGCCATCGGCCATCCTACATCTGCAGGGGCATGCAGTCAATGCGTGCCCTGCCAAGTGAGGGATCCACTGTGAGACCCGGGACAGGCATCCGATTGGATGCCCATCTGGGTCTGCAGCTCTGCCCCAGGCCACCCTGCATCAACCGGCATACAAGGGGAGCAGGGCCTGTGGACAGGTGGCCAACGGTTGTGAAATGCTGCCTGCTGCACACCAGTCCACAGATGCAGAGCTCTGTGGGTGGGATATGCTCCTCCGGCATGTAATTCCTGCACCTGTGTGCATACTGTCCACACAGAGGCCTGGAGAGTCTATAGCCCAATAAGTAACAGCACTTAGAACACACAGTAAGACATATGAATTTGGAGATCTAGCTGAGTCAATGATAAAAGGCAGAATAATATGTGGGATCTCTGACAAAGTGGTCAAAGAGAGACTATTAAGAGAGCAGGATCTGGTACTGCATAAAGCAATGCAGATTTGCAGGACTGCAGAAAGCACTAGAGCTCAAGTGAAGGAGTTAGGCACGGAAGAAAGTGAAGCTATGCATGTGGTATTAAAGAAAGGAAATAGGAAAACCACCTATCAAAACGAAAAAGCATCACTGCAGACAGGAAATGTAAAAGAGTGGTTTGACAGCATGAACGTTTGTGGTAGATGTGGAATGCAGAATAGCCCTAAGAAATGTCCAGGTTATGGAAAGGACTGTAAAAAATGTGGAAAAGAAGTCATTTTATAAGGTGCTGCTAGTCACATGCAAGCATGAGCAGAGTGCATACATTAGCAGAGAATTCCCAAAGCGAGTTTTGCAGAGATGTGATGAAGGCAACAAAAGCAAATGAAAGTTAATGGATGTTACCCTTGGTAGTTAATGATAATGTCATACCATTTAAATTGGACACTGGGGCTCAAGTGAATCTTATGTCTGAGAGACTACATGGATTTAGAGCACAGACCACATCTGCATGGCACTGGGAATACAGTGACAGGATACTCACTGGCTAACATTTCAGGGAAGGAGAAGTGCATTGCAACTGTGACGCATAAAAATGCATCTTGCAAGCTCACATTCTGTTTTTGAAATTCAATGTACTTTATTAGTTTTTAAGATTGCATAAAGCACAAACACCAAAAATAAACAATCAACATATGAACACTTAACACCTATTACAAAACTCTATACAAAGTCCCTAATCCCCCCAACCACTCCACCTAAGAGGCATATAACATACAAAAAAGTTGCTGTCCATTTGAGGCGAATATCTGGTTAAAGGGGATAGGTACATCAGGAGGTAATAATAATAACAATAATAAAAAAAAAGGAGGAAAACAAAGAGAGGAGTGAACTTGCACAATAAAACCCAAACTACTTGGTCACCCCCGGCCCCATACGACATAGGGAAGGGACTCCCTAAGGGTTCTGCTACCATTAAAAAATAAATTATCTTGCCTGTACTCCAGCGAATCATGCACATTTTTTTGGAATGCCAAACTCCATTGACCCATTCAAGGGAGGGGAGAGGTTGAATATAAAGTATGTACTGTAATTTACCCCATTTCTTGTTGTATACTTGCAGGCGATCATGAAGGCTAGCAGTCATCTTTTTGAGCCATAAATTAAGTAATAGCTCACTAAGCCATTCATAATAGAAGTTTTCTGATTGGTCCTTCCACTGATGGAGAATAAATTTTTTCACTGAAAGGGAAATCATGGCTAGCCAATATCTCCATTCTTTAACTGGAACCTTTGAGTAATTACCAATTAGACAGATCTTTGGGGTAAAGTAGTCATCCAAGCCCAAAAGAGGATCTATCCTTTGCTTTATCTTCCACCAAAGAGAAGCTATTTTGGAACAGTCCCATAGCACATGCATAAAGGTCACTTCTGCTTGCCCACATCTGGCACACAATGGGGAGTAGATTTTCCCCATTTTGGCCAGGTGGACAGGAGTAAGATAGATATTGTGCAAGATATAAAATTGAGTGAGATGTAATTTATCATTGGCTACAAAACGGTATAAGTCTGACCAAATGTGGTTCCAATCAAAGTTTGACTCAGAAAATAAGGGAGACACATAGCTGGAGTAGCCCAAGGCATCAGGAAAGATTTTGGAATAGATTACAGAAGCTATCTGGGTAACCGAATGAGGCTGCCAAGCCAGGATTTAAAGCAATTGAATGAACTCCCCTTGATTAATAGACCAGAATGATAGACCAAACCACTTAACCAACATGTGTCGAAGTTGGTAAATCTTAAATACTGATGTAACTGGCATATCCAGAGCCACTAATAACTCCTGACTGTTGAGGATATGACCTTCCAAAAGAAGGTCACAAACCTTCTTCCCTTCCAGGGAGGGTATATCACTGGAATTCAACAGGTGACTGCCCAGCTGGAAATTTGTGTTACAGCATATTGGCTGAGTAATGTATAATACATTAATATAATTAAGTGCTCTACATAACTGTGCATGAATCTTAACTGATGTGAGAGTAACCAAACTCTGAAGTGGCCTTGGAAGTTGTTTGGGGGAAATAAAGTATAGACTGTCTGGGCTTAGACTAGCTTCATCGATCAGTACCCGCTCAATTTGGAGCCACAGGGGAATGTATCGCGTGGCCAGTGGCATAGTAACCAGACCTGACCATCTGGCATATTTAGCGATATGACTCACCAAGTAATAGATAAAAAAATTAGGCAGTCTAAGCCCTCCTAATTTTTGGAAAGCCCCTAATTGGGCATAGACCCTACGTGGGGTTTTACCTTTCCACAACAAGGAGGAAATAAAGTTATGTACTTTTTTAACTAAACATTCACTAAAAATACCACCAACAGCTTAATCTGATTCAAGGTCAGTTGGCATTCATCTGCATCCCCTTCCCCCGTGTCGTGCCTGAAAATAGGCAGAATTTGTCTAGTGCACTTACCAACTCAAAAAAACAGACAAACTAAAACTACTAAATTAAACCAGTTAATGTGGAGTGAGAGATTCAACATATTTAGAGGATAAGACAATCTGGGAAGAATATTAATTTTTATAATGCTGGTTCTGCTTTGAAGGGATAAAGGAAGGGAAGTCCATCTTTGCAAATCTTGATGAATATTACTAATCAACTCATCCAAGTTAAGCTTTTTCATTGAGCTGATGGTTTGTGAGAGGAAGATATCCAAATATTTGAGCTTGGAGGTTTATCTCAAGCCAAGGTGGGTAAAATCCGCTGCAGCCACCATATAATTTAAAGGCATTATTATTGTTTTATCAGTATTAAGTTTATAGTTAGAAAATCTACCAAACTCTTGGATGAAGTGCAGGGTGGCAGGAACTGAAGTGGCAGAGTTAGAGAGATGCAACAGGATATCGTCCTCATATGCAGAGAGTCTGAGCTCGAATGAGCCGACGGGGATCACAGCAACATGTGGAGAGCCTTTAGGAAGATGCAACAGAGGCTTTAAATATATACAGTATTAAGTAGTAGAGAGGACAATGGGCAGCCTTGACGGGTGCCCAAGAATAACTCAAAACTCTCAGACAATATATCATTACAGTATATTCTCGCATGGGGGTGGGAGTATAGAAATCATATTCAACTTATGAAGGACCATGGGAAGCCAAATTTTCCCAAGAACTAAAAATAAAATCACCCAGTTAACTCTGTAAAAGGCTTTTTCTGCATCCAGGGAGGCCAATGCCATGTGAACATTGGTCCCCCTGGAGGCGGAAAAAATATGGAATAGTTTCCTTCTGTGATCTGCTGAACAGCGGTCTTTCATTAATCTTACCTGTTCAGGCCCTATCAAACCTTTCCAGACCTGCTAAATCCAGTTAGCCAGAATTTTAGCAAAAATGTTGACATCATAATTCATGAGGGAAATCGGACAGTAATTAGTAACTTTATCTGGGGTTTTTCCCAGTTCAGGGAGAACCACTATCAGTGTTTCCAAAAGAGAGAGGTCAGAGATGCCTGCTTCACAAAAGTAAGAATATACAGTAGTTGTTGAAGTATTGGAACCAGATCAGTGGTGAAGACCTTGTAAAAGTTAAAAGAGAACCCATCTGGACCTGGGGATTTGTCGGATGGGAGGGATTGAATGGTATCCAGAATTTCTTGAGGAGATATGGGGTAGGCTAGAAAAAGTTGTTGATCCGGAGTTAGACATGGGAGATGAATAACAGAAAGATACTCCTGGATGTCCGTTGGGGGAACAGGAAGACAATACAGGAGGTGATAGTACAATTCAAACTCACGTACTATATCTACAGGGGACATTTTGAGTGAGTTATCATTTTGGGATATAATAAATAGAACTAGGCGGGAGTCATCTTAGGTCTGCAAGTTGAGAGCAAGAAGGTGTCCTGCCTTGTCACCCTGGTCCACATAGGTTGAGTGCATTTTAATCCTTGCACATTCAGCCCATTACTGAAGACTCTCTGCATATTGGTCTCTTAAGGTCATTAGTAATTCTTGATCTTCCTCTGATAGGTTTGAAGAGGGGTGGGTTTCTAACATATTGATTTGATCAAGGAGAAGACAGAGAGAAGCCTCTCACTTCTTCTTCCTTGTGGAGGCCATTCAAATAAACTCCCCATGCAAAACACATTTTAAAGAGCACCAAAACTTATCAGCGTCTGGAATAAAACCCACATTGTGATCCATAAAATGGGTAATAAGGTCCCTAATCCCAGATAATACAGATTCCTCTTGGAGGAGCTGATTATTAAGTTTCCATATTTTGTCTTTACGTAGGATGGGGAAAGGCTACACTGTATGCAGGTGGGCAAATGATCAGATAATACCCTAGGGGTTGCCCCCCCCATCTGCAAAATTTGGTAGGAGGGAACTACTGATTAAAAAATAGTCCAGCCGGGAAAAAGATTTATGAACTGGGGAATAAAAGGTATACACACAATCGAAGGGGTGAAACACCCTCCACGGATCACAGAGGCCCCCCATCTCTATCATCTCATGGAGGGACCACTGAGCAGAGGAAAGACCTGTGATCCTGTTCCCATATCTGTCTAAATCTAGGGATAAGGTTAGGTTCCAGTCCCCTGCTAAAATAATTAACAAATGGACAAGGGGGTCAGTCGGTTCAATAAGTCAGAGACAAATTCAGGGGAGTCCATATTGGGGCCATAGATACATCCCCAAAAACTTCAACATGGTCTAGAACCCCCGGATTAATATATATATCAGCCCCTAGGGTCTTCCACACTTTATATCTCTTGGAACTTAATTCCTTTAAAAATGAATATCATCACACCCCTTTGGGTCCTGGAGTAGCTGGCCTCAAAGATCTGTCCAACCATCTGTCTGCGGAAGAGAAGTCCTTCCGCAGAGAGGAGGTGGGTCTCCTGCAGGACTGCCATTTGACATTGCAACATTTGCAGGTGTCATAAAATCTGGTACCGTTTTATCCTGGAACGGGGACCTTTTATGTTCCAGGTCACATATTTCATTAGCGTTTAAAGGAGTCCAGTAAAAAGAATCCAGACAGCTCGGGAACAGACTACTAATATTTAAACAAATGTTGTGCCTCTGAGAACCCATACCCCCCACCTCCCATCACATCACCCCACAAACATAACAGAACAACTGCACCCCCCAGTCCTAATGACTGACTCTCCATTGGTGCTTGGACCGTGATGCCAGTACTCCACCCACAATGTAGATCCTTCCCATCCCTCTGCCCCATTAAGAACAACTACAAAAGATAAAGTATCCACCCTCCCCAGTATAAAAGAAAGTGTCAACTGGGAGATCGAGGGCCCCCCACAGGTGCTCCTACAAGTCTCTTTTGTTACTTGTAGAGAAACTAAGTTTAAACTAAACCATGGCAACTAAATAAGAAATATAAAAATGAAAAACAAAACCTGTGGTATCAGGATCTCAGATCCCCCTAACCATTAACATAAGACTGTATCCTACTTGCCCAAAGTAAACCTACATATTATTCCACAAATCATTCCTGGAATGCAGATCAAAACTGTATCCCAACATTAAAAGGACATCCAAATTATAGAGTTATAAGTCCAATGAGATAATGGAATAACCAAAAGTTCAGTGCCCACCACGTAGTCCACAAGTAAACGAGCCAAAGGGCCACAAAACCTGTAAAGGCAGATGTAATTATTCTACCTGGATTTATCTGTTCTGTCCCGAAAACATTTAGTATGTTTCAAAGCAAATTCCAGAATTTATATGCTCAAATTAATACTACAAAAAAGCACAGTTGATGAAATTCCAACTTAGTCCACTAGATGGAGCCAGTAAAACGTAATAGGTAGGATGTACAGGTTCCTAGCAAAACAGTTCCAACATAAAGCATTCATTTTCTTAAGTAAACCAAATACAAAATTAGTAGGGCACTAGGAGTCCTCTAGGCACCTCCACAAAATGCTGAAGCTGTCCAACAAAACAAGATGTCCCTGTTGTGTAAGTGGGTTTATTTAATTCGCACCAGCCACTAAAGTCCAGACTGTCCACACATCCAGACTGTGTAAGCAAAAAACAGAAGTCTTGTCTTGGAGCTACTTCATTTAAATAAATCTGGGTAGAAGTTCTTGAGGGCTACTGATGCCTGATCCTTCGACTCAGATGAGTGCCACTGATTCCCCCTTAAACACTTGAAGCACAGCTGGATATTTAACTTTAAATTTGATACCAGCTGCAATTAACATGGAGACAGTTGGGTGTAGCTCGGTCCTCTTCACCCGAATAGAAAGTGGAAGGTCTTGCATGATGCAGATCTTCTTGCCTCCCCATAAGATCTCCCTCGTTTCTCCTAGTTTTTCTAAGATGTGCTAGTTATCCCTGAAATTTAGCAGTCAAAAAATCAGGGGTATCGGGTTGGGGGATCCTGAGGGGGGAGCCGGCCGAAGTGATCTACTGTATGTGTTATATACATGGTGCCATTTGGGGAGGGACCAGCTACTTTTGTACACAGCTTCTGTATGAATCAGATCACTTCTGATCCTTCTTCCTTATCTGGCAGCCCCAATATAACAAGATTGTTCCTGCGGGAATGACCATCTAAGTCTTCTAGCTTATCCTCCATTTGCTTGACTCTATGTCTTAGGACCATCATATCTGGTTCAGTGCAGGCTCACCATTCATCCAGGGAAGAGATCCTGGCTTCATTGTCCCCAATTTTTATAGCTAATTGCTCCATGGTGGATTCCACATTCTGGAATCTTAGGGGCAAGCTATCAAGAATTGTCTGTAGAGGCATCAGACCTTCTAGAAACTTTTCCTCTGTTAGTGCGGCCTGGGATGTTGTGTGGCTGGGTACACCTGGGGCTTGAGCTTTAGCCCATTTAGCATTCTTATCTTTCATTGGTGTCGATGGAGGGGTGTGACGGGGGAGTGAATAACGCATTTCTGCCTCCATTCATGGCAATTTTGACTCCGATATTACCCCAGACGATGCATGTCATGAAACCAACTCCCAAAGACCAAAACAAAACTCAGGTTAGTGGATAAAAGTAAAAAAAATAGGTGGAGGAGTGGGAGCTGTAGTGGGTGTGACTGTTCAGGCTGCCATAATGTGACCTCCCCCACAAGCTCATATTCTTAGTAGTACCGAAAGCAGTGCAACCCATTTTAGAACTAGGAGCATGTGAAAAGCTAAATCTGGTGAAGAGAAGACTTGCAGTAGAGACAGGAAGAACTAGCTTCATCCCTTACAAAAATGTTCGACCTATCCCTAAGAACAGGAGTATACCCAGATAGGTGGAAGCCAGTGCTTGTCACCCCCGTACTCAAAAACAGGGAACAGAACCAGCCTGGCAAACTAAATGCCCATATCCATACTACCCCCTCTCGCAAAAGCCCTTGAGCAGAATGTATCCGACCAATTAACTGACTACTTGAATAAGTACAACAACACGGGTTTCAGAAAAAACATAGCACCATGACTGTGCTGATAGACTTCACTAACCACCTGTATGATGCACTGGACAATGGCATGGCAGTGGGGTCCATCTTCATAGACATCACTAAAGCATTTGATACAGTGAACCATCAGCTCCTCCTCGCTAACCTACTGACCTTTGGCCTTTCCCCTGAAACTGTTTCTTGGTTTGGTAGCTACCGTTCACTCAGAGCACAGTGTGTGAAAATAAACTATCTGACCCAAGGGAGGTGACCCATGGAGTCCCCAAAGGGTCCATATTAGGCCCCCTACTTTTCAACTTGTTCATCAACTCCCAACCCTCCACCTGCCCAACAAGCATGCTGCAATATGCAGATGATGCTGTGATGTCTGTTCCTGTCAAGCAACTGACCCAAATAACCATGGCGCTACAGGACAGCTTTCAAAAACTTGAAAAGTGGTTCCTACAAAACAGACTTCTACTTAACTGCAAAAAGACTAAAGACATGCTGTTTACAATGACTCAGACCAAGAAAAGAAATTGTCCCCTTGATCATTCTCAGCCAAAAGGGGGAAACACTCAAACAAGTTAACTCATTCAAATACTTAGGAATACACCTGGATGACACCCTATCCTTCATTTCACACATAGACCATGTAATTAAAACTGCAAATGTAAAGCTTGGAATTCTTTACAGAGACAGGCATGCAATGTCCCCTGAGGCCTTGCGATTCGTAACTAGCAGCTCAGTACTGTTCACTATTGATTATGGGCAGGTAATCTACAGCACTAGCACTGACACTGTCCTGAAGAGGATAAAAGTGCTCTTAAAAAAGGCCTGCAGGCTGGTCCTTGGGGCAGACTACCTGAAACACACATGCAGACTCTACACTGATACTCGATGACTCCCATTTCATCTTAGGGCTACATAAAAGGCTTGCCTGCTAGGTAAAAAGGCCCTCTTAGGACTTATTCCTGAATCCATGGCAAGCATCTTCCAACATGCCTGATGCTCAAAAACAATGAGAAGTGCAGCCAAGGGTGCACTCCAAATCATATTTAAGCTCATCACTTTTGCCCTGAGATCCCTATCCTACCAAGGACCTCAGTGGCTAAATAACCTCCCTTCCTCCCTCATTGACCCAGAAAGCTGGGATCCTTTAAAAGAGAGCTCTATATTCTCCTATCCCAAGCAGATAACTGTGATTGCCCCACCTAGCCACAGTCAGCTCCTGCTCAAACACACAGATGACCTCCTCCCAAGCTCGCACCTAGATCCCCACCTGCCCTGCCTACTATCTGGCTCATCACTGTCCTGTCAGTTACCCTTCCTCCTGACAAAGCCATCTCTAGCTGCCACCACCCCCATTACCGAGTCAGCCACCAGTGCCCATGATAAATCTCTTCTTCTGCTACTCCTAAGTAAACCCACCTAGTAATGGGATGTACACTAGTTGGTCTGCATCTTAATGGAATGTACTGTTCTTACTACAATATGAGTTTCACAGCTCCTACTACAGTCAAACCCAGTTGATCGCATACTGCTTATTAGAAAAAAATGCTTAATCGCATAAAATTTCTGTTCCCCGATTCCTAGTCAATGTTTCCCATTAAACCATGCTCGCTTTAAAGCATACAGCCCGCCCTTTTAAAAGCATAATTTTTTGAATGTTGCAGCTGTCTGACCTTCATGATTACTCCATTTATCCCATGCTTACTCTACAGCTAATCGGTCATTTAATTACCCCTGAATTCATTTCGATCAAAGCACCTGCTTCAATAGCCCAAATGCTCATTAAATAGATGCTTAATAGGATCGTCATTCTGTATAAAACTCTGCAGTTGTGTCCCATTCATACCATGCTGTCTTTATGATTGTTACGTAATGGCAGAGACTGCTAAGAAAAGAACAAAGCTTTCACTAGCAGATAAAGTTAGAGCCTTGAATTTGTTATCTAGCCCTGGGACTTCACAAACTGATGTGGCAAAACAACTGGGTGTTTCCCAGAGTCAGATATGCCGTGTGGTTAAAAACAAAAATCAGATTATGTCAGGGCTCCAGACAAATGGTAATCTTAAAAGAAAAAGAAATAGAGAGGGAAAGGATCAGGAAGTTGATGAAGCCCTTTTTAGATGGTTTGAACATGCCAGGGTTCTGATATGCCCATTTCTGGCCTGTTGCTTCAAGAGAAAGCTAGAAATCTAGCATTAGCAATGGGTAAGCAAGATTTCGAGCCGAGCAACGGATGGCTCATTCACTTTAGGGTGAGACATAACATTGTGTTTAAGCGTTTACACAGAGAAAAAAAAAGTTGCAGACCAGACATCAGCTGAAAGCTGGATTCACAATGTGTTGCCCACTTTGTTGTCAGACTACACCCTAGACTGCGTATACAACGCTGATGAACCTGGGATTTATTACAGGGCAACTCCAGATGGAACATTAACATTTAAGGCAGATAGCAAATCTGGAGGGGGGAAAAAGTGAAAGACAGGTTTTAGTCTGTGCAAATATGGATGGTTCCCATAAAGCAAAGCTGCTTGTATTCAGGAAAAGCAAAAATGCTTTGAAGGAGTAAACATGTAAAGGTTGCCTGTGTCATACCGTGCTAATCATAACACATGGATGACTACTGAGCTTTTTAAAGAATGGGCTAAGGAGTTTAATAAAGACATGCGTTGGAGGAGAAAACATACTGCACATCCTCAGATTGACCTCTCCCATGTAAAAATTATTTTTCTCCCTCCGAACACAGCTTCCTTATTCCAGCCAATGGATCAGGGAATAATCTGCAATGTGAAATGTCTGTACAGAAAGCAGATGTTTGCTTCAGTAATCAGAGAATTTGATGGCAGGACAGCAATGTCAGCGAATGAACTTGCAAAGAAATTTACAATCCTTGATGCAATTTGTATGCTTGGACAAGCATGGTCTGAAGTTAAGGTTGACACCATAAGAAATTGTTTTACCAAGGCTGGCATTGTGAGGGATCTGGAAGTGCCCCAGAGAACATCCCTCAGGATGTTTTTAAAATATTTGTTTCAGCTGATGATGACCTGCCTTGTTCGGGTATGTTGACTGATCAGGAGATAGCTTCATCAGTAATCGAAGATGATGCCAATGATGAAGAGGAGGGTGAAGAAGTGCCATTGCTGCCACCTCCTACAGCACGAGAGGTGTATGATTGCCTGCTCACAGTTCGCCGATACATAAAACAAAATGCCACTGGCGAAGATGACTACAAAGCATTCTATGCCCTTGAAAGTGTATGCAGCAATGCGATACGTGAGAAGACCTGTCAGTCAAAGTTAACTGAGCATTTTTAAAACATTTTAAAAAATAAGTGAATAAACATTGTGTTTTTTAAGTGCACATCCAACACCAAACACCCCCCGTCATTCCTGAACAAAGTTGCAGCACAAGCACAAAGAAAACATGAAGACATACCTGTACCCCTCCCTCTCCACTGCCACAACAGTTGCCACAAAAAAAATCCACAAAAACAAAACAAAAAAAAATAAAATAAACATTATTGAAGATTGAAATAACTTATGAGAGCTAAGGAGAAGTGAAAAGTTAGGGACAGGTACAGTTACTGTCTAATACTGTGTGCAGCATATTTCTATATTTGGAACGGGGGGGCCGAGCAGACTTGGCTGGCATAACAGATCTCGGGGATGGGCTGGGAATGCTAAATTTGGCTAATGGGATAGCCTGCTTAAATGCATAATATCACAATGTCCCATGCCTATGTGTTTAAGCGGGTTTGACTCTACTATGCTGCTGCTTTATTTAACTAACACCTATTTAACACGAGTACCTAAACAAGCATTATACCACACGCTATACTCCAATATCTTGCTGCTGTCTACTTTGCACTTATGTATTTCAAGTGCTCTTAATTAAGCTATGTACTGCACTTAACAGGCTGTGTACTGCACCTATTGTTGTGCTGCTGTATGCCTGTTGCACTTTGTAACTGACAATGATCTGGATATCTGTTTATTACTGTCTTGTTGTTCGTGTGAAGTTGCCTGTACCATATGTACTGTCCTGTGTTCGACTGACTTGGAATCTTTGTAAAAGAGCCCACCGGCTCAAAGCTGAAAATCCTAATCTTAAATAAATAAATAAAATAAAGTGTATGATGCACTGGTAACTGAGTATTAAGACTTGTTTGAAGGTTTGGGATGGCTGCCAGGAGAGCATGTAATTAGAGTAGATAAGAAAGTACAGCCTGTAATTCACCCATGCAGAAAGGTACCATTTGCACCATGTGACATGTTAAAAGCAAAGTTAGACCACAGGAAAGTACAGGAAGTTATTGAAAGAAGAGATGAACCAGTTGAATGGGTCAGTTCATTGGTCACTGTAGACAAAAAGAATGGTAAACTACATATTTTGTGTTACTGTAGTTTAGATCCCAGAGACCTTAATCAAGTGGTAAAAAGGGAATATCTTAAGTTACCAGCAAGGGAAGAAATAATGGCCCAGTCTGCCAATGTCAATTATAAAATAGCTGCAAGTATATAAAACAGTAATCTGATTGGTTATTTATAGTGTAACATGGGACAATGTCGCACTATAAATAACTAGAGCCAGCTATAAAAACCTCACAACAGAGCCAAGTGGCTCAAAGATTCACATTTAGTGGCATTCTAAGTAGAACTTTAAAAAAATGTCATGTCACCATTTTTTCCTCCGTTCTGGGCCGTTGATCGTTTCTATATTCTGTGCACTCAGAGTCAGTAACAGAAAAGTAAATGCACGTTTCTACCTGTAACTGTGAAAACCCCAAAGCAGCCCAGAATTTCAAAGCCAGATACATCTGACATTAGCATGCCATCTCCATTTAGCGTTACCCATGAAACTACAACAGGCAGCAGGCTCAGCAGCGGTAGCTTAGTACATTAGTATACTGAAAATTCAAGCCTGCCGCTGGACACACTTCATGATCACCTCCTTGTGCAACTCGGGCCTCCTAGTCCGTTACCCAGAACATGCTGGCATGGCAAATACCAAGGAAAGTATGCACATCCACAAACGTAAAACAAAACCGCATTGTTAGTCACTATTGTGAGCCCACCGTTCACTGAATAAATTCCACATCCAGAACATGTGTAGATCGGGGTATGCGGCTTCATCACACACACCAGAACAGTTTTTAACTGTAATATTTAACCCACGCGCGTGTTACAGACAGTGCTATTTCCTAGAAAAGCATACATTCTGCAAAATGCAAAATACATTATCGTAAGAAATAAAATGCTGCAATACCAAAAGCTCAGCATTAGCCAGCAACTACCAAATTAGCAAAGCAATTCTGTCTCAGAAATAAAAAAACAGCCATAGTAAATTTTAAAATGAAACTCAGCAGTATTTTACATTTAATTTTGTATTTAAACCGGTCCCCAGCTCAGCACAGCATCTTAAAAAAGTCATGCCACTCACTGTAACATATTAATTTGTGCACAGTATAAATGCAACATACAGTTTAGTCTAGTTTTATTCTGTTATTTTGCCCAAGCAGCCCCCAATTTTTGGAACTATTTTTCTTCCACGCTTAAAATAAACTCAATGTTTTAACTTTATAAACTGTTCTTTCATATTTTTTTAGTTAAGCTATTTTATAAAGCATATTAAGACCTCCACGGGGTGTGCATTATGGTGTGATAACTGCACCTAGATGACCGCACTTGGCCTTCGGCCTCGTGCCTAACTACGCCCCTAGGAAAGCAGTTATCACACCGTAATGCACACCCCATCATGTCTTATTGCTTACATATTTCAGCAAATGACGCATCAGCAGGATTTGGGTAACTGACAAAGGTTCAAAGTTGTGCATATTTAACTCTCCTTTGGGACTATACAGATTTTTAAGACTTTCAGTTGGAATAGCCTCAGCTCCAGAGATGTACCACAAAATCATTCATATGTTGTACGAACAGCTCGAAGGTGTGGACACTGCCACGAATGGTATTACTGTGTGGGGTACATCAAAGTAGAACATGATTGTAGGCTGACAAAAGTGCTCGAGGTTACCAGAAAAGCAAATTTGAAACTGAACAAAGAGAAATGTGTTTTTGGAGTTCAGGAACTGACTTGTATTAGTGATGGAATCAGATCTCACGGAAAGAAAATTGAGGCAGTACTAAATATGCCACATCCCCAGTCACAAAAAAAATGTGCAAAAGATTCCTGGGGGTGGTGAATTACTTAGGTAAATTGATAACCAGACATTTCTGAGAAATCAACACCACTTATATTCCTATTACACAACAGAAATCACTGGACATGGAATCATGAACAAGAGGAAGCATGAAAAAATGTAAAAAGGTAACTTACAAAAGCATCAGTACTCAGGTTTGTGATCCAAGAAATCCAGTGAAAGTTTCAGCAGATGCTTCACAACACAGCCTTGGTGCCATACTAATGTAACCATATGAGAATAAATAGCAACCCATTGCTTATGCATTGAGAGCTAAGACAGATGCAGAAATAAGGTATGCTGGAATAGAGAAAGAACTTTCAGGTATAACTTCCGCATGTGCCTGTTTTCATAAGTTCATATGTGGTCAATGTGTCACAGTAGAAACTGATCACAAACCTCTAATACCACTGTTCTGCAAACCTTTGAGTGAATGTCCTTTAAAAATTCAGCAGATGATGAAAACATTATAGAGGTACAATCTAGGTGTATTACACAACCCTGGAAACTGATGTTATACAGCAGATGCATTGTCACAAGCAGTAAATCCAACAGATCCTTTGGAATCTCAGCCTTAAAGGGACATACAGGTGTATGTAGACCTGGTAGTTGCTGCAATGCCAGTAGCAGGGCACATGTTAAAGCAGATCAAAGAAGAAACAGAAAAGGCGATGTCTCTCAAAGTGCTGAAAGAGACGACAGTTGATGGATGGCCAGACAGAAAAAAACAAGTGTCCGGTGGATATCGGGGAGTATCAGAACTGCAGAAATCGGCTAACTGTGGTAGATGGGATTATTTGCAAAGGTGAAAAGGTTGCGATTGAAAAATCCTATGGAGGGAAATGCTATAAAAGATCCATGAAGGACATGTGGGAATTGAAAAGGTCATATGACAAGCACATGAGATTCTGTACAGGCCCAGTATCAATCACGACGTCACATAGATGGTGATAAACTGTGAATAATTTTGAAGTAAAGACCAAATTAGTAGAAAGACAGTACATCCTCATCCTATTACAGAGATACCTTTTCAGGAAGTAGGAAGAAATTTGTTTACATGGTACAGAAAGGATTACCTGATTGTGACTAATTAGTACTCAGTATATCTAGACATGTGTACACTGCACAGCACCACTAGCAGAACCATGATAAAGTACCTGAAAGTGATCTTTTCAAGGAATGGTACACCTCACGAGGTATTCGGTGACAATGGACCTCAGTTCAGCGGTGCTAAGTTCAATCAGTTTGCAAGAGAAAGGCAATTTGTAGAAACATAGAAACATAGACGTTGATGGCAGAAGGAGACCGCTAGGTCCATCTAGTCTGCCCATTTGTTTTAGACCTATTTTGGCACTCTAGTTGCCCTTTGTAGTCAGGGCTCCCTTGTGTCTATCCCATGCATTCTTGAATCCCCACACAGTGTTGACTCCCACAACCTCTTGGGCCAGGCTGTTCCAAGCATCCACCACTCTTTCTATGAAGAAAAACTTCCTGGTGTTGGTAGAGAACCTCCCTCCTTGCAGCCTAAAGTCATGTCCCCTGGTCCTGGAGCTCTTCTTGAAGTAAAAAAGTTCCTGTGCCTGTATCTTGTTAATGCATTTTATGTACTTGAATATTTCAATCATGTCCCCCCTCTCTCTCTTCTCTGCTCCAGGGAGTACATATTCAGTTCCCTAAGTCTTTCCTCGTGGAACATGTACTGCAGACCCTGAGTCATGTTTGTCGCCTTTCTCTGTACTGTTTCCACCAGGTCAATGTCCTTCTTGAGGTGAGGCCTCCAGAATTGGAATCCATATTCCAAGTGTGACCTGACCAGCGATCTATACAGTAGCAGTACCACTTCTCTCTCTTCCTGCTCTTGATTCCCCTCCCAATGCAGCCCAGCATCCTATTGGCCTTTAATGTTGTCTTCTCAAACTGCTTACTAACCTTCAAGTCATTTGAGATTATGATTCCCAGATCTCGTTCCTGGTTTGAGACTGCCAGTCTTACGCCTCCTAGATAATACTCCTTTCTTGAAATTTTCTTTCCTATGAGCATGACCTTGCACTTTTTGGCACTAAATCTCAGCTGCCACACTCTAGACCATTCTTCTAGTTTCTTGAGGTCAGCTTCCATCTTGCTCACTCCTTCTGGGGTGTCCACCTTGCTACATATCTTGGTGTCATCTGTGAACAGACACACCTTTCCTTCCAGTCCATGAGTGATGTCTGCTATAAAAACATTGAAGAGCACGGGCCCCAGCACTGAGCCCTGGGGCATCCCGCTCGTCAACCTGCCTTCCGTCGATTGCTCTCGATTAACCTGTACCCTCTGGGTTCTGCCTTGTAACCAGTTTTTTACCCATCTGACTACTTCTGGGCCAACCCCTGCATGGTCAAGCTTCTTTACCAGCCTTTTGTGTGGAACCAAGTCGAAGGCCTTACTAAAGTCTAGATAGACCACATCTACTGCCCCACTGTTGTCCGCTATTTTTGTAGTGTAGTCAAAAAACTCAAGCAGATTTGTCTGGCATGACCCACCTACTGTGAAACCATGCTGTTTAGGGTCTTGTCGGCCGCTAGGTTCGAGAATGCTTTGATCTTCTGTTTGAGTAGTGTCTCCATTAGTTTCCCTACTATAGACATGAGGCTCACCAGTCTGTAATTACTAGCCTGTTGGCAACTGCCTGATTTGTGAAGTGGAACCACTATTGCCTTTTTCCAGTCTTTGCGTATCACACCGCACTTCAAGGATTTCATCAATAGAAGTGCCAGAGGGGCTGCTAATTTCTGCCCCCAGTTCCTTAAGAATTCTGGAGTGTATCTCATCTGGTCCCACGGCCTTGTCTGCTTTTAGTTTATTTAGCGCCTCCCATACTTCAGCTTCTGTAAAAGGACTTGTGTCTACCACTGGTTCTGTGGTGTTGTGTTTTTTCTGGGCTGGGCCATCCCCTGGGTCCTCTTTGGTAAACACTGAGCAGAAGTATTTGTTGAGGATTTCGTCTTTCTCTGGGTCATGTTTGGTGCATTTCTCTCCTTCAGTAGCAATCTTTACTATCCCCCCTTTTGTCTTCCTACGTTTCCTAATGTATCTAAAAAATGATTTGTCTCCTCTCTTTGCCCCATCTGCTATCTTTTCCTCTGTCTGAGCTTTTGCCTTTCTAATTTGTTTGTTTGGCTGTTTCGTTTTTTCCTTGTACAACTCCCAGTCTTTCTCAGTTTTGGTTTCCTGGTAAATGCTTTATGCCTTCTTTTTTTCCTTTGACTGTGGTAGCCACTTCCTTGGAGAAATATAGAGGGTTTCTTTTTCTTTTTGCTTTGCTGACCCATCTGACACATTGATTTGTGACAGTATGTATTGCTCTCTTGAGTCTTCCCCACATGACCTCCACCTCCTCAACCTCTATTTTCAATAACTGGCTACTTATGTTGTTCCTCATTTTTTGGAAGTCAGCCTTTCAGAAATCAAGCACCTTTATCTTTGCTTGGCTGGTGTCCTGCGTTATGTTTACCTTAAAGCTTACCATGAGATGGTTGCTGTTGCTCATATGACATCCCACTTTGATGTCCGTGATCCTTTCTGAATTTGTGAGGACAAGATCGAGAATGGCATCTCCCCATGTAGGGGTTTTAACAAGCTGGCACAGTCTCACGCCTTGTAGTGACAATAAGAAGTCCCTACTTCTCGTTGTTGCTGCCATTAGTGTGCTCCAGTTAATATCTGGTAGGTTGAAGTCCCCCACAAGTATTACTTCACCTTTATCAGACATTTTGTAGATTTCCTCTATTAGGTCTTTGCCTCCTTTATCTCCTTGATTTGGGGGCCTATACACGACGCTGATTCTGAATGGTTTACCGTTGCCTGTGTCTATTGTTAGCCACAGTGACTCGAAGTCCCCAGGTTGCCCTTTTACTTCTGTGGCTTTAATTTCCTCCCAAATGTAAATGGCTACACCCTCGCCTCCTTATTTGCCCTACCTTTCTTTCCTGAACAGATTGTAATCAGGAATGGCCGTATCCCATCTGTGGTTTTCCATAAACCATGTTTCTGTTACAGCCACCCAGTCCAAAATTTCTGTTTCCAAGATGGCTGTTAGTTCAGGAAGTTTGTTGGTTAGGCTCCTAGTATTTGCAACCATTGCCTTCCATGAATGTATATCCTCTTTGGCGTGAGGTTGTACCCTCTTCCTAGACTGCTCCAGTTTGCTCTTTCTGGCCAAGAGATTATGGAGTTTGTTGATTTGGGTGGATGTTGGCTCTGATTTGTTTTCTGAGGATGTATGCGTGCATTTGACATTTTGAGGAGTGATGACCAGCCCACTGATGGCAGGGGTGTGAGCTGCATCATACTCCCCTTTATTTAGTTTAAACTACCTGTATAGACATCAAATTTATGTCCAAGTACTCACATACCTTCTCTGTTTAGGTGCAATCCATCATATTTAAAAAAAAGCTGTTTCCCAAAAGTTGTGCTGCCAGTTCCTTATGTAGTGGTATCCCTTGTCTTAGCATCAATCATGCAGCCAAGAGCTGAACTGACCTACTTCAATCTCTGTGACTCGCTTGATTCTTTTTCCTTTTTCCCACACAATACCTCAAGTCCAAATCATCACCACTCAAATGGGCTAGTCAAGAAATCTGTGTAAATTGTGAAAAATATCATGAAGAAATCACACGATAGTGGAGAAGGCATCTTTAAAAGACCCTTAGCATATTAGACTTCTCCAGATGAAAGTGGACTGTCACATGTACATTTGCTAATAGGAAGAAAGAATTAGACTGACACTTCCAGTGAAGGAAGAATTAGATTGTCACTTCCAGTGATAGAAGACTTGCTCAGAACAAACAATGCAGAAAAGGTAATAAAGACAAAACAACAGCAGAAAATGAAACAAAAGTGTTACTGTTATAGAAGTACTTGACTATTACCAGAGTTCTATCCAGGAGATAGTGAGTGTCTCAAGGGAACCATTGACAATACATGGAACCTGCAAGGTACAGTAATGAAACAAAATTACTCAGGATCATACAAACCAAAAATTGAACAAGGAAAAAACATAAGGATCTTCAGAGGATAAAGGGCAGCCATAATGCTGAACCTCTGACTTTGAATACAGAGACAGCACAGACAGACTTCACAAACTGTACCAAGATATCTGAAAAATTGTGAATTTCAGAAATGTTGACACACACAATGAGACAGCTGTAAGGGATATGGATTCAAATGAATATGAGGGACTAAAGCTGAGAATATCAAGTCGAACAGTTAAGCATCCTAAAAGACTGACTGAGAGTTGATAATTGCTGGAATTAAGAAATAACTCAGGGAAGTGAGTGGTGAAGACTCAGAAGAAAGTAAAGTGCTAGGAACCTCTCCTCTCTAGCTTTTGAACTTAAATAAATACATGTTATTTCAGTTTAAAAATTAAAAAATGGGTGATATAATAATAGCTATTCAAAGTTAAGAATTTGTAGACACTCAAAAAGTAGTATGTGTGTTATTAGACAGGGTTTTAAATAACTCTAAAAATTGATTAGCGTTTTGCTCATAAAAGTTCTAAAACATTGTGAAAATGCATATCACTTGCCTCACTGTGTTTAACAAACATGTCACTTCAAGAAAATCTATATAAATGCTTTCTGTACAGTTAGTATTGTCCCAAGAAAAAAACTGCTAATCAATTATTTAAAACCCTGTTAGACATGTGTAGGTGTGAGAGAACCCTAGAGGGCAAGCTGGCAACAAGATGTCTACTGTATAGCAGTGCATGGTGTGATGCAGTAATAAAAAGGTGTTACATTACCAGCTGTGGCTTGTTATTTAAGAACACACAAATAAAAAACTTAACACCTTTAAAGGGCAGTAACTGACTGCCTCCACTGCGAGTGGACAACAAGGGGGGGGACCCTGAATGAGAACTTCACAGTGCAGTTATTTGACCAAAGACTGGATCAATCCCAAGGTTATTACTCTTACGCCCTAGTGAGAATACTAAGTTCAAGGCTTATCCAAGTTGATGGATTGCAGAAGTACTCATGTGAGACACATTTCCTCACTGGTCACACAACCACCGCACCCACACCCACAACCTCCCACTTAGGAAGAAATTCTGTACAATAGCAAAGACCTCCCATTCACCCTAAGTCCTAAACAATCACAACCTACAATCACACAGACTCTAATACACTAGACACATATACAGCCATAACATCAGACATTCACTAACCTAAATACCCAGACAAATGCATCTACTCCTTTCCCTTCCTCCCAACCCCAGCCCACAATACAGAGAAAACTGTTAAAATTATAAATACATTAAATCCAATTAAAAGACAGGAGAATCCAGAAATGCTGTGAAAAGTCCAATGTGCAAGATCTTGTCTGAAAGAGTACCATTAAAATGTTGCCTGGAAGTGCAGCCTGAAGCTCTGCTCCCACCAGAGGAAGTGCAAGTTTTCTCTCAGAGAATTTAATGATTCTCTCTCCTCTCTCTCTCTCTCCCTCTCTCTCTCTCTCCTCTCCTCTCTCTCCCCTCCTCCCCTCTCTCTCCCCTCTCCCTCTCCCCCCTCCCTCTCCCTCCCTCTCCCTCTCTCCCCCCTCCTCCCCTCTCCTCTCTCTCCCCCCTCTCCTCTCTCCCTCTCCCTCTCTCACCCCTCCCTCCCCCTCTCCTCTCTCTCCCCCTCTCTCTCTCTCTCCTCCTCCTCTCTCTCTCCTCTCCTCTCTCCCCTCCTCTCCCTCTCCTCTCCTCTCCCTCCCTCCTGTCCCTCTCCTCTCCTCTCTCTCCCCTCCCTCCCCTCTCCCTCTCTCTCCCCCCTCCCTCTCCCTCCCTCCTCTCTCCCCCCTCCTCCCCTCTCCTCTCTCCCTCTCTCTCTCTCCTTCCCTCCCCTCTCTCTCCCTCTCCTCTCTCCCCTCCTCTCCTCTCCTCCTCCCTCCTGTCCTCTCCCTCTCTCCCCCTCCTCCCTCCCTCTCCTCTCTCTCCTCCTCTCTCCTCTTCCTCCCTCTCTCTCCCCTCCCTCTCCTCTCCCTCTCCCTCTCCTCTCCTCTCCCTCTCCCTCCCTCTCCCTCTCTCTCCCTCTCTCTCTCCTCCCTCTTCCTCCCCTCTCCCTCCCCTCCTCTCCCTCTCCCTCTCCTCTCCCTCTCCTCTCCCTCCCCTCTCCCCTCTCCTCTCCCTCTCCTCTCCCTCTCCTCTCCCTCCTCCCTCTCTCTCTACCTCTCCCTCTTCCTCCCCTCTCTCTCTCCCCCTCCCTCTCCCTCTCCCCTCTCCCTGCTCCCTCTCCCTCTCCCCTCCCTCTCCCTCCCTCTCCCTCCCTCTCTCCTCTCCTCTCCCTCTCCCCTCCCTCTCTCTCCTCTCCCTCTCCCTCTCCTCTCTCTCTCTCCTCCCTCCTCCCCCTCCCCTCTCTCTCTCTCCCTCTCCTCTCCCTCCCTCTCCCTCTCTCTCTCCTCTCTCTCTACCTCTCCTCTCCTCTCCCTCTCCTCTCCTCTCTCTCCCTCTCCTCTCCTCTCCCTCTCTCTCTCTCTCTCCTCTCCCTCTCCCTCTCTCCCCTCCCTCTCCTCTCCTCTCTCTCTCTCTCTCTCTCTCTCTCTCTCTCTCTCTCTCCCTCTCCTCTCTCTCACCAATTAGTTCACAGGGGAGACAAAGATAAAAGAAAGAAATACGATACTCTCACTGCCTGCAGCCCTTCATGTAGTGTTAGATAAAATGTCTAATTTGAAATGTAGAGATAGATGTTACTCCATCGTCATTTTGAGTAGAAAAGCAAGGGGCAGACATGATCTCCAATGATGAAAACTGGCAACCAGCTAGACCTCTTCAGGACCAGAACCAGTTACCTCAGGGCAGAGGTAAGTTCACAGAGTTAAAATGATGAAAACACAAATCTACAAAAAATGAAGCGGGTGAAAGGCACACTGACGTCTCACAGAATAAAGGATTTTCTAAAAAATAATATAGCTGGTTCCTACTACTTACTCAATGTTTAGCCCTCACTAAAATGAAATCCCTGCTCCTAGACTCTTACCTGAGATGCTACCACTATGAACTAATTTCCAGATTAAACAACTATAGAAATGAAACCTACTGTAGATAAAAGTTGCAACAGCTTCAGGAATCTCCTTCAAAGCTTGTTTGTTTTGGCATATTAGGGGAAGATAGGAAGGTTTTGAAGCTCACAGAAAAGCTCCAAACTGATGGCTAACTCAGCCTGGTGAACATTCCCCCGCGTGGATTCTTGCCTCCTTACATTTTCCTCTATTTCTCCCAAACACTGTGTAACCAGGAACTATTGGGTCCCAGTCAATATTTTCTGAGGCCCAAGGTTCTGTGATGGCTATGAGGGCTTTCTCAGTGTCTGCCATCATTGCCTGGAGCTCACTGATTTTGTTACCCTGACTCCTGGCATTAAGACAGAACCCCTTCCATCTAACTCATGATCCTTTTTTTTTCCTTCTCCTTTATTCTACCCTGGTATCCTTAACTTCTTGTCTTTCATGTTGATTGCAGGCTTCTTGAGCTCTCCATCCTTGGTTCTTTCCCCAGCCCAGTTTGAACCTCAAACTTATTTTTGCACACTGTGCTACTACAGACCTCCAGACTAGGGAGAGTACTACTTAAATTCTCTTTCCTCTCTCCTATCACTGTAATTCTCCTATCTTCAGTCTTCCCACAGTCAGTTTAACTGTCCAATGAAGACATCAAATTTTTGCCCTAATACACTGGCCCTGTCTCTTGTCAGGTGAACACCATCACCCTTGAAGAGCCTCCTGTCTCAGAAGTCCCACCAGTCCCCCACAAAGTGGTACCCCATCTCCTGCCACCATCCCTTTAACCACCTATTAAAGGAGATAGGAACTTATTTTTACATAGTTAACTGCCCTTCCATCTTGCTTTTCATGTCAATTATGTATTCTGACATACTTTGATGATTTATTGATAAATAAATAATTTAATTGTGGGGTGCCCTCAGATCTACATTGAGTTCCACTCTCCTCACCAGTTACTGCTCTTGATTTTCATATCTCTAAGACATTCTATAACATCCCATTCCATGCTATTCATTTGAATGGCCTGGAATGGGTGTTTCTGATGTCATAGAATGGTCAGGCAGCATAAAAATATAGCAGCAACTGCTGAGGGGAGAGGGACTCAGGGTAGTTACAAAGGCAACAAAATTAAATTATTTAATGTAACAAAAAAGGTCAAAAACATCAGAATACTGGACAGTCAATAAAATAACAATTGTAAGGCATCTAGAGGTGTAAAAATGGTTTCCTATCACCTCTAAACTCCTCAATCTCACCCTTCCTTAGTCTGTCTGGATATACTATGGTATCCCTAAACTCAGTAATCTGAGACTCGGGATACCGACCCCACTGGCCCAAAATGCAGCTTGCCGAATCAATCAGATGCCCGAAAATACGATTTCGGGCATCTGATTGAAAAAATCACAAGGCATATCAGGGGTCTTTGCACCCCCAACCCCTATATGGGGGGATCTGCCCCCCCCCCACTCACCCATAAATAAAATATCTAACTCCGAGGGGGAGCAGACCTCGGAGTTAGAAATAAAATGGTTATGGGGATGGGTGCGGTAAAACAAATCTCACCCGCAGTGCTGATAGAACCCAGGCCTACACAGCATGCCGGCCGAGCTGTCATGGTGTAGTCTGCAACACCAGTGGGGCAGTTCAACCAGCCTTCCGATTCTCTGTGTCTTTAAATCCTAGGGACAGGGATAAGGTAGCAAGCTGTCACATCTGCTACCTTATCCCTGTCAACGTCCCTCGGGATTCCTTATGCCGGGATGCTCACTGTTATGATACTGAACATGTCGGGCAATACTGCCTGGGCAGGTCAGTGTTGGGATAGTGAGCTTTGGCATTGCATAAGGGGACCTTCTGTCTTCCCTTTCCTACTTCACACAGGGAGGACCTTGTAAAAGGCCAGGGAGGCTGAGTGTGCCTTCATTCTGTACCCCAATCTGCAAAAGTTTCACTTTACCTTCTCCATAGGCTTACTCACCAGATTGTTGGTATGAAGGTGTACCAGAACCCCAGTTCTCCCTCCCTCTCTGTCATCCTCCCTATCCTGTCCATATTGCAGATAGCCGATGCACCAGTAAAGCCCCTGACCATCCCCTTGCATTCAGTCCAACTCCCACCACACTGTCTACCCCCCCAATCACAAAGTCTCTGATTGCTAAGACTCTCCTGGCTGACCTCCTCCTGCTTGTCCCCTGGGTGCCACCAAGTGGCCTTGCCTATTACTCTTAACTGACACAGAGTCACCCAAGTGGAGTTAAGTACCTGAGTTCCCTCCAGGGGTGCAAAAAAAATTAGCCATCTGGATGATGTGGGGCTGGTCAACCTCCTTGGGGCTACCACTGCCTCCCTTCCATCTCCTCCTCCACACCACTCTCCACTCCCAACCAGTGGGCCTCTGTGGCATGGGCTACAGCTGAGCCAGTGATGCAGCTGAGACATCTCTTCTTTTGCTGCTACCAGTTGAGCATGGAACTCTGCTAAGGTCCTGCAGAATGGGCAGTGCACCCTCCTCCAGAGTGTAACCCTGGAGAAGCGCACCCCACATTTACAACTGACTAGCTCCATGCTGTACCTCATCACCACACTAAACCTATGATAACCCTAGAACACTGATAACAACCTGTATTCCCTTAAATCCCTAGTGCTTTTCAACTAGAACCAGACTTATTACTTCCTGTCTTGCTTTGCTACCTGGTTGTTCTTCCAAGATTACTACCTTGTATCCCTATCCCTTGTAGATAGTTTGGGTAAGGAAACTACCAGCTGTACCACGAGCTTACTATCTCTCAGTACTATGTCCCTAGCATAGCTCCAGTACTCCTACCCAACACAGACATTTTGCCAAGGATTCCAGTTTGTTTCAGAAGGTATAATACAACACCACAGTCTTACAGCACTTATTTTATTTAGTACGCTTTTTATTTAGTACACTTTTTCTTGCCACTGGCCACCCAGTTCCTCAGCCCAGTCATGGAGCTGTGCTTCTGCTCCCAAATCAGTCACGCCTCGCCGATACCACCTGGCTTATCCCCCACCCCCAGGGTGGCATCATGGCATCGGTCCCTAAGGTACCACAATGTCAGGATAGGTCGATGGGCTGACCTGGGAGCAATGGAAGCTGAGGGAAGCTTCATTTGGGGTGGCCAGCAGCATTTTTCCCCAGTGTATGGGGGCAGGGACGTGCAGTGAGGACCAGCATCCCCCCGCTGCCCTGAACACTTTGGTGTCAGTGTACGTCATACATGCAGCCTCCGCTAGGTGTCCATGTTGCACCGAACACACTACCAACTCCCCCACAGGGAAGGACAGCAGTCCCAGGATGCTCAATCCTTCTCCCCCAGTTGGCCCTCTGACATCCAGGATCTGTTCCTGAACCCAGGTCACCAACATCACAGGTAGGCAACCTGCCCCTGTGCCAGCGGGCCAGCGTGAGCACTTATTATACTACAATGTCATGTATTAGAGGTAACTTACCCAGTTGAGGATCAGTTGATATTTTAGTGTTCCCCAGATATGGAGTTGTTGGGTTCCCTTTTTCCTTCAGGACTGCTAGCTAGAGCACCATGTGCTTACCTGATCCCCTCAGGGGCAGTGTTCTGAAGACTATCTGGAGAAGTCCTGCAGACATCACAGACACAGATGACCCACTCCTGACCTGTGAATTTCATGTGATAGGACATACTAATAACAAGAGGTAACAAAAGTGGCGTCAAAATGCAGACAACTTCTTCACTTCTTTCTAAGCTCCCCAATTAACAGTTTTCACCAAGCTACAATAACTGTAGGGATGATTTTCAGCTGCCTTCCCCTACTCATAGTAATGCACTGCTAAGAACTGTGCCTTTTATACCCTTACTGAAGGTCCCAATTTACTTTGCAGACCCTATACCTCTAATATAGCATCTGTCTACCTACCCCTAGTTAGAAATGTTCTAGCTGCCTCAGTCAGATCAGCTGCCTCCTTGCTCTGATAGCAAGAACTACTGTAGCTAATGTGAAGTCAAAATGCAGACAACTGATTCACTTCTGCCTACGCCTAACACCCCAATTAACAGTTATCTCCCAGCTAACTGCAGGGATGATTTTCAGTGACCATACCCCAACTCAGACTAGCACACTGCTAAGTGCTGTGCCTTTTATACCCTAATTGAAGGCCCCAATTTACCTTGTGGACCCTATACTTCTATTATAGTATATGTCTCCTTACCCCCTAGTTAGAAGTGTTCCAGCTGCCTCAGTCAGCACACTGTCAACTTTCTCCTTTATTTAAAGAGCTGAGTATATTACCAAAATGACTGCTAGATTAGTGGTAGGAATTAAATGAGAATAATAGAGAGATAAACTATTATTCAGCTAGGTATTTACTGTGTTTTGGGATACATTGCTTTTCAACTAGATTTTTACTGTGTTTTTAGAGTTATTTGCAATCCCATACTTGCTTTAGCAAACAGAAATGGACAGGATGATAAGAAGTAACAATGTCCAAATATGAATGAAAAGCAAGCCTGATATTTAAGAAGTTTGACTTTGTTTTGGTCACAGCCAATGGCCAAGAAAAGCAGAAATATGCACAAGAACATCTGAATAACCTTGCATGTCATTACGATATTGTGAATATAAGTTGAAGTTTTTGGTAAAATTATTTCTGGTAGTTTGAAAACGGATTTTAGAATTCTTGAACAATGTTCTCTTTCCTTAATATTTTTAAAGTATGTTCCTCAGTAAAGTAAAAAAAAATAATTGCATTTATCCAGTGTACCTTATCCTTGAAAGTTTATGCTAATTACCTGTACAGTTTCATTAACGTCTTAAGTTGCCCCTTATCCCACCACTACAGATAGACCTTTCAGTTTCTTTAACAGATAATATATTCCACAGCTTCTGTTCACACCTGACATCAATTTCCTTTGATGTTCACAGTCTAAATGAGAAGGCTACAGCAAGCTGCATTTGTGAAGTATACAGGATGCCTTCAGAATGATGGCAGGTATATTCCTCATTAAAGCAACCATAACAGATAGTTAGATATGATGCTGTCCCTCACCTTTCTGCTAATTAATGACTATGATTGCAACCCAAATAAGATCAGGCAATTAAATGTGATAACATTTCAGAAAGAAAAATACACAAAATCTTGGCATGACTTCCTTTCTGCAAATGAAAAAGGTGATCTTAAAATACTAAGAAACAAGCCTGTTACATTGTTAGCTAAAGTAAATAAAATCCTAAAAGAAAAGGTTGGAAGACTTATTTTTTCAATGTTATCTACGGTATAGTAATTTTGGTTAAGCACAATGCATAACATTGTCAAATGCAGTCACGATATTTGACCTAAGATTGCTCAGAGAATTGGAGTTACATATGTGTCTTAAGGGTAAGCTAGTGATATTAGTATGTCTCTGAAATTTATTATCCCATCTTTTATTCCCACCATTTTTTTCTTCTTGAAAGAACTGCATAGTGATGTTTAGCCTCAACAGAAATTCAGAATCGTACCAAATCTGACTCACCAACACTTTAAGCTTTACAAAAACAGGCTGACAAAGTAACACAGTAATTTTAAGGTCAGAAGGGACTTTATTTATTTAGTGTTTGTTAACCTTGTAAGTCCACTAGACAAGACATTGCCTGGACAACAGGATGCAAAGGGTAATAGTAAACAGAATTCACAGTGAAGAAAGGAGGGTAACTAGCGGGGTACCGTAGGGTTTGGTACTGGGACCGGTCCTCTTTAATGTCTTTATAAGTGACATTGGAGAACACCTGGAAGGCAAGGTATGTCTCTTTGCAGATGACACAAAGATCTGCAACAGGGTTGATACACAAGGTGTGGTGGAAAGAATGAAAAGGGACTTGGCAAGGTTGGAGGAATGGTCAAATATGTGGCAGCTCAGATTCAATGCAAAGAAGTGCAAGGTAATGCATCTGGGGAACAAAAACCCAGGGGAAAAGTACACAATGAGGGGTGAGTTAATAACAACAACAAAAATCGAAAGAGACCTAGGAGTAATTATATCAGATGACCTAAAAGTGGGCAAGCAATGTGAGAAGGCAGTAAGGAGGGCTGGGGGGATACCGGGATGCATAGCGAGAGGCATCAACAGTAGAAAACAGGAAGTTGTTATCCCTCTGTACAGACAGTTGGTGAGACCCCATCTGGAGTACTGTGTGCAATTCTGGAGACCCCATCTCCGCAAAGACATAGACAGAGTGGGGCTGTTCAGAGGAGGGCAACCAAAATGGTGCAGGGTATGCACCTGAAGACATACGAGGATAGACTAAAGCAGCTTAATAATGTATACCCTTGAGGAAAGGAGGGAGAAGGGGGACATGATGGAAACTTTCACATATCTCAAGGGAATTAACAAAGTACAAGAGGGTAGTATCTTTCAGAAGAAGAGATGTGCAAGAACAAGGGGGCACAATTTGAAGATAGAGGGGGGATGGCTCAGAGATAATGTTTGAAAGTATTTTTTTGCAGAGAGGGTTGTGGATGTATGGAACAGCCTTCCTGAGGAGATTGTGGAGTCAGGAACAGTGGGAGAATTCAAGAATGCATGGGACAGGCATAAGGCAATTCTAGTGGGGGGGTAGGAGGAAGTAAGCTGTTCATTATCTAGAATCTGCAGCTTATCCATTAGGTAGGGAAATGGGCAGACAAGGTGGGACAAGCGGTCCCTATCTGCCATCAAATTCTATGTTTCTATTTTCAGGCATGAGCCAGAAGGTTACAGAATAAATGTACAACAGTAGAACAAATAGACAGTAGTATTCAATACAGTAGACAAAGCATTATTTTTCAAACAATACAATACAGTTTCAGGAGGATAAGGTACAAAACAAGACATATTGCGCAAAGTCAGAATAAATGGGAACAAAATAACTATTATTAAGAAGAAAAATAGCATTTAATTACACAACAAATGGGATTTCAGAGGAGGGGCACTTTGTTAGAAGAAGTTCCGTCATCTCCCCCATTTTATAAGCAGGGAAGAAATATGCATGCTTTGCAAACATTTACCATTTTGTAGGGCTTCCCTACTCACTCTACTACCTGGGGTAACTGGATATTTCATTGGTAAGCAGAAATTTATCCAAGCTTACCTAAAGGCTTATACTGTCTTCATGTCCTTTGTCCATACCTCTCAACCTCCTGCCTCATAAATCAGGGACAAGGCTTAAAAAAATTAGGGACAAAGGACCAAAATCAGGGACACATCTTCAAAATTAGAGATATCCACCCAGAAAGCTGGTAGAATATGGGGCTTAGGGTTAGGGCAAAATGCAATTTCTAAGGAAGAACAAGCCTGTAACTTTAATGCTTGACATTATTTTGTGCTTACAGTTTCCACTGTTTAGCCACAGAAGCATCAATTTTAGGAGGGAAAGAATAAAATTTTGAGGCAAAATCAGGGACGTACCTGAAAATCAGGGACAATTGAGAGGTATGCCTTTGTCACTGGTTGTATGTTGTTCCATAGGTTCACTACCCTCTGGGGGAAAAAAGTTCTTTTGAAAAGTGAATTGACTATACATAGTTTTGTATGTTCTTACTATAGAAGTATATGCACTGTAGCCCCTATAGATTATAGCTGTACAGAGAAACATGCCCACTGTTGGTAGGATGTTCTGAATTGGAAACATATGACAACATCAACAAACATGTGGTCTTTATAACATGAAAAAAGGTTTCTGTGAAATAAATTGTTTTTATTGAGTGTTTTTTTTTTTGCAATAAGGGTGACTTACATACATGTTCCACTAAATCACAGTAAAATAGTACAGGGCAAGCATGTCTGATATATGAACGTGGATTACACTGTGAGTTATTACAATCAGAATTCTCCCTGCTGCAACATCAACTACTTGAAAAGAAACTACTATTAAATGCCAAGAAGACAAAGGCTATGTTCTTTTCCACCAATATATATTCTACCACTCTCTCATCAAACATTCTTCCCCAACTATCCACCATCCTTGGAGAAAATCTGGATTATGTGGATAAATTCAAATATCTAGGGGTATGGATTGATAATAGACTTGATTACACTCAACATGTTGAGGAACTCCTTAAAAACTCAGACAGAGGCTCGGCCTATTCTTCAGAATCAAACATTATCTAACCATAGAGTCCAAACAAAGACTAATACAGGCATCATTTCTATCTCTCATCGATTATGCAGATTTCCTTTATGGCCACTGTACTATATCCTATTTAAGTAAATTGGATACCTTGTATCACAGAGCTCTAAGATTCATCACAGATCTTCCTTCAACACTCATCACTGCTCTCTATAATGCTGTTGGCTGGACATCCTTACACCTTAGAAGGAATAAAATGCTGCACTATGGATTTACAAAGCTCTGTCAAATAAACTTCCATCTTATATTTCTGATTGCTTTACCCTGGCTACACCTAGATCATATGCCCTAAGAAGCAATAACCTTATCACCTTGAAGATACCTAAAGCCTGTACCCGCATGGGAGATCTGCAATCAGCTACTTCTTAGCATCTACCTGGAATTCTCTGCAGAAGACCCTAAAGTTGAACACCTTCATCCCTATAGCATCCTTTAAAAAGCTCTTTATAAGTCTCTTTCCTGAGAGATGCAACTGCTTTCACTAAGCCTAATCCCCTCTTACCCTTTACCCCCTTTTTTTCTTTCTATCACAGTTTATATACTTTTTCTAAACTTAGCTACAATATACCCTAAAATCCATTGCCATTCCCTTTCTTTTTTATCCCCCCATTTCTACTTGCTTAAGTATCTACCCAATTACAACACAACCTGACCAATTCCACAATCCCAATACCTTACAGTCATCTGGGTCAAACCTGTCTGAATTATTTTGTTTTGTGGTCCAAAATCATTAGCTACCTTGCTTGTATATACGTTTTTTGATTATTGTAGCTGTTTATTTATGTTTAAGTCTTTGTCTCTTTCTCTGTATTTGTTTATGTATGCTACAGTACCTTATTTTGATCTTGACCTATCAGGTCCATCTTGTAAATGAGCTTCGCTCAATGATGTCCGCCTGAATAAATAAAGATTTTGATTGATTGATTGATTGATTGAGTGTATATAGTAAAAGGCTGGTACACAGCAGGGATGGGAAAATCATTTGTGGTTCAGATCTGGAACCTATTCTTGGAAAGGCAATTTATTTATTTATTTAATTTTGGTAACCAGGTAGGCCCACTGAGACCAGTATTAGTCCCTTTTTCAGGGGTGACCCGGGATTAATTACACATAGTACAACTGGATATAACATTTACATTAGATCCATCAACATACAGTTATTTACATTTCATGAGAGAAGGTGCACATTTTATGAACAAACTACATAAAGCGACTATGGTTAGCATATAATTAATACAGAAATATATTAAAATCACTTCATTTGCATATTAAGCCAGCAGGGCTGTGTTTCAAGTGAAGGTTCATTTTGTAAGTTTAACTCAGTTTGAAGGAGTTCATTTCTTTTCCTGAAATGGTTTACTTTTCCTTTCTATCCAGGCAGAAGGTTATTGCTTGTTTTAAGTTTTTGCACAACATCTTACTAAATAAATAGGACGAGGCTGTTGTTGAATACATAAGGTAAAGTATCCACTGGGATGTCTTGCAAGCCCACTATTAAATTTCCTATATGTAGTTTCATAACAGAAAAAAAAACAACATTACAGACCTAGTACACTGCCTAAAATTAATATTGACTTTTAAAAGTAGTCAACTGCCTCTTATACAGTATCTGGAGTGCTTATTTGTTTTCCTTTTGCAGGTTGTAATATTTTTGATTATGCAGTACTGGATGCAAAATATGGAACAGTACTTTGCCTGGAAGATGACATGTCTGGTTATATTCCCTTTCATACCTCATCGATGCTGTGACTTCATCGATTGTGACATCCCCACTGACCAAAAAGAGCCACCCACTGTCTGTCAGATTGGACACTGGTGATGTTAAAAAGAATGAGACCACAATGCAGACAAGCTACTATATCATGTGGGGACAGGATTAGATGTGTCACTTTCCATGTAATGTACTACTCTGCAATAGTTGTCTACTTTTAACAGCTAATACCATTTTTGTTCTGCAGGTTGATCTCCCTTCCAGTGGTTATCAGAAACTCTAGAACTCATCATCCCTTTAGAACTGTACTGACAATGCACCTGTGGCCGGCATATTTCTGTACTTGCTGTTAGTTAACATGTGAAGTAGGAAGAGGGAACAATGCATTATGGGGAGTTTACATAATAAGGAAGCAATGCAGATTAGAACTTGAATATTAGGGAGTCCCAATACAAGAAACTAAGGCTCCGAATGGGTGAGGAGAGGGGATTAGACTGAGTATTGATGTGTGTGGGGAAGGTTGGTAAGGACAAAACAACAGAAGTAATGGTACAGGGGGTTCAGTCTGGCAAGGATTGATTTATGGGCAGTGCTATAACCTACATCCCCACAGTCAAAAGCAGGGAGAATCATTTTAATAAGGAGCTCTCACTTGGCCAGGGAAAGAATATAGGCTTTGATTCTGTATAGCATGCAGAGCTTGTAATAAAGTTACTGTTAAGCCAAACTCCCAGGTATCAGAAGGAAGAGAGGTTTCCAAGTGGAAGGCATTGAAGGCTATGAAAACTAGGGGACTCTTGATACCAGCCAGATGCTGCCTGGTGCCAGTTGTCAAAAAAGCAGTCTTTTTGGCATTCTAGGTAAGTTGATTGGCACAGAACCAGAGTTGGACACCATTATAGTCATGATGCAGCTTCTCAGCCAAGTCGGAGTAAGATGCACATAGCACAGTGTCAACTGCATGCAGTACGTGTGATTATATTAGAAACCATTTGCAATTAGTAGGTCATTCAGTAAGTTTGAGAACTAGATATGGCAAGGACAGAGCATTTTGAAACACAAATTTGATAGAGAGGGGGAGTGTGTCTCCTACAGAAATGGACTGGGATATGTCTCTCAAGTAGCCAAACCATTTGACTGTGAGATTAGGTAGTTCAGCACTAGCATGTTTGTCAAGATGAAAGGGCTATGCAAGACTCAAATGCTTCAAACAGGTCAACAAGCGAGGCAGTATAGTGCAGTGGTTTAAGGCTCTGAGCTGTAAATCTGGAGACCTGGGTTTGAATCCCACAGTCCCCACTTGCATATTGTGTGACCCTGAGCAAGTCACTTAACTTCCCTGTGCCCCCAGGTTGCACCTGTAAACAAGCTTTCAGCTTAGTGTGTCTCACCTGGTTAAACAACTGGGGAAAAAAAAAAAAAAGAAACCAGAGGTGATGTGACCCTGCTCCAACCACTTCAAGATGGAGTCAGTGAGTCACAGCAGGGAAGTCACAGTGGAGTGGCATTTCTGTTAGCTATACTGGAAGGGAATAAAAACAGCGGAGGAGTCAGGTAAAGGGGTGAGAAGACAGTACACCAGGAGTTCTTGGAGCTTGACCACAGTAGTGAGGATAAAGATATGGTGATGGTTGTCTGGTGCAGAAGTGTCCCCACCTTTGTGAGGGGATGACCTTAGCTTTCTTCCAAGCTCTCAGAACAGAGATAAGCAAAACACAAGATTAAGTAGGTCAAGAATAGTGGCGGGGACAGCAGGGGAAAAGAAAAAGGAGTTTGGGATCCAGAGACCATTTGGACATGTAATTTGGTGGGATTAAGGGGAAGAAAAGCAGAGAGTAGCAGAGAGGAGGAGGAAGACAAATGAGTGATAGAAAGAAATGCAGCGGAGAAAGGAAGTGAGGAGAGGAGGACAGAAATGAAAGAAAGTAGAGGGGAATTATCAGAGGCAGTTGCTACCTCACTGGGCATGAGGCAATGGAACTGCTTAGTTTTAGGGGTGGAATGGGAGACTGGATGGTGGATTGAAAAGTGAGTGTACAACCTTCCAGAATGCAGGATGGCACCTAAAGGTGGTAAACACTGCCAGTTACAAAAATAGTACACAGTGATGCACAACAGCAAATCCCAATACTGGGAATGCCACATTCATCTGAATGCTGCTTTGAACAAAGGTATCGGGCCATGGCGCACCATAACTTTTGATGGCATTGTAGGTGGTGGTAGTGGTAAAAGATTCAAATTTGGTGAACCTAATAGCTTTGATGCCGGCATTTCAGAGCTGTTTGTTCCTGTCTAAGTCCAGTGGTGACCTAGTGGCTTTATGCAGGTGAAAAGCAGTGTCTCTAGCATGAATGCATGAGAAGAGATCAGCTAAGATCCAGAGAAGATGGTATCCTCTGACACAAGCATTCTAAAAAGGACTCTAGTTTGGCCCAGTTCATAAACTTGAGCAGAAATTGGAGAGGGTATCAGCTACATCACTGCATGTAAAAATGAATGTCCAGTCAGTGTTGAGGAGGTCTGACTGTAGGGCATATAGACTGAGAAACCTAAAGGACTACAGCAGAATTACCTTAGAGGGGGCTTTTGTCTGGTGATCCTTCTGTACACAGTAAACCATACAATGATCACAGGGAGCATTAGTGAGGCTGCTAGGTTGAATGATTCAGTGGGGGTCAGAAGAGAGAAATCAATCTAAGAGGGACTGGTTTGAGGAAAAGTGCTTGATGGGGTAGGGTCAGATATATAATGCATGAAATGGAGGGACTATATATATTGAAGTTTCTCACAGCAGGGGTAGATCAGTTGTGGTTGAAATCATCATATACTGTATAGGATTTCCCCATCAGCAGCAAAGGCAGACACAGAGAACAGGAGGTTAAGGACAAAGTCAGGTTTGCATGGAGGACAGAGATAAACACCAGCAATAAAAACAGAGAGAGAAAATGATGGAAATGTTGCAACAAGAAGCTTATAGGGTGATGTGGGAATGAGATGCACAACCTCAATTTGGAGGGAAAGGGTCATGTACAAGGCAACACCATTGCCTGCTTGACACAGTTCTGCCTTTAGACTGAGTAGACAGGGAGGTAATGGCAGTACCACTAATCCTAGGAGACAGCAATGTCTCAGAGACAAGAAGAAATGAGGGCTGGAGGGTTCACATTCACAGTCGCTGGTGGTCATTTTAGGAAGGAGACTGCAGATAGTAATATGCAGGAATTTCAGATTTTTCAGGAGTTGAAAGGGGTAGGTAGGGCAGGGTTGCACTCCACATTGTCAACCAGGAGAAGCAGCAGAATAATTATCAGCCTGTTGGATATTCACATAGAAGTCAGACACTCATCACCTCATTGAAGAACAATGGCAAACAATGGACTGTTAGGCCCTGGACACACTACAGAGCTGTTTTTGAAAAACATTTTTAAAACCAGTTTAGCTAAACCATTTTAGTGCATCCACATTACTCAGTAACAATTGTTGATAATGGTTTAGTGTGTCCACACTGCTAGTGTTAAACTTGTTCTCCTGATAACTATTTTGTGTTAAGTCCAACACACAGAACTGTGCTTGCCTGTACACACTGCAGCTAGAACTGTTTTAGTTAAACCATTACAGCTTTAAACGTTTTTACTCCTGTCCAGACCTGTGAGTAAAACCATGCTAGCTCTAAAACATTTTTAAAAATGTTTTTAAGACTAGGTATTTAGCAGGGTTTAAAAACACTTTTGCTAAAATGTTTTAAGGGGCTTGTAGTCTGTCTGCAAACAGTGCTAGGGGGATTTAAAACATTTAAAGGCACTTAAACCATTTTTAAGTTCACCAGTGTGTCCAGGGCCTTACATTGTCTTTTTATGAGACAGAAGAACACATCACAGCAAAGAAAAGCCTGCCTGATGTGTTTCCAATCCTTAATCCTTTATCAATTTGATAGAGGATTGAGGATCAGACATGCATCAGGCAGGATTTTGCTTGCTGTGATGTGTTTTTCTGTCGAATAAAAAGACAATGTAACAGTCCAGTGTTTAGCATCATTCTTCAGTGAGGTGGTGAGTGCCTGACTTCTATTATAACACAGACTTGACTGTCGTGAGCACCACCTTCCCTGTGTGGGACTTTGTTTGGAAGTCTCAGCTTGTTGGATCTCTTATATGTATGGGGTAGCGGAAAAGGCAGAAAGAAAAGGGAATGGAAGAAGAAGAAGATGAAGAAGGAGAGGAAGGATTAACATTTATATCGAACTTTTCATACAGATGGTATCCAAATCACTTTACAAGCAATGAGAGACTGGTAGTGAGGTGACTGTAAGCATATGGAGGCAGCCAACATCCACACAGGTAGGATTGTGGAGAATGAGCCTCCAGGAGTCTTCATGGTAAAATATACGGAGAGTGGAGAACAGAGAGTGGGAGATGGGCCAGCAAGAGAGGAGAGTCAGAGATGGGGCAGGGACAAAAAGAAAGATGGAGAACAAAATTGTTAGAGGGAGGGAAAGCATGAGAGGCATACAAGGTAGAAGGGGATGAAAAAAATACAGGTTACAGCAAATCAAACACAAGCATTAGTGGTACTGTACCTAAATCACTATAGAGGACTCTGGCAATAACAGTAATTAGCAGGGAGAAAAAGTAGTACAGGACCTGTAGGCATCCAGGCTAAAATGAAGGAGTGTACTAGGTTTAGTAATAAAGTGAGAACCAAATTATTGAAAAATATGTAGGTGCAACTTGTTTGTTTGTTTATTTAAGGTTAACACTATACAGCCTAAGCTCATTTACAATGGTGACCGTGTCAATCAGTATGGTACAATATACATACAAACATGATATACAATACAAACATACAATTAAATCACACACAAATAATATTGTCAAATAAAATGTAATAAAAGAGCTACAGGGCCTTTGTAAAGAAAGTAGATACTTTTTCATGCAAGGATAGATGGAGGTTTAACATGTTCTTTTCTAAACTCTAACAGGAGATTATTCCAGCAAATTGGAACAAATTAACTGAAGTAGTAATCTGAATGTTTTGTATTGGTATATGGAACCAACATGTCCTTAACAGTCCACCTAACACTGGTAATACACAGTGGAGATACTAAATTAAAGGGTCGCTGTAAACCATTTTTGCATCATATTATTTCTAGCTGAAAACAAACACTGTATGATTTTTTACCTTCTCTAAAATATGTTGATGCTACTGATTGTTTTATCTGCTTCCTTTCTTAGTAAAACTGAAATGCATGTTAATGGTATAATTATACTGACTTTGTTTTGTTTTAAATCCTTGATCTACCTTTTTTGCATATGTCCTGGACATTATGAACACCCCCAAATGGTGCAAATGGAGCTGTCACTCATGATGTCTCTTCTTCTCCTACTGTGTCACGAGTGTCTAGGCTGTGTTTGACGTGGTCCCAAGGCCAGGAAAGATGCAGTGGGAGTTGAACAAGGACTGTAAGAAAACACATTTTTGTGTAGTAACACCTGTGTGGTGGGCAGTTTTTCACTTTAGCTCTGCACATCAGCAGTCTCTACCAAATGTGACCAACCATAAAATGTGTTTTTTAAACCGGAGACACTTTGAGGCCTAAGGGGGTTGACAGTGGCAATTTAATGGTCCCAAAGATGATTTATGGTCAGCAAGGATGAGAAACTTTGAGAAACTGAAAAGTCTCAATATATATTCACTGGGGAACAGAAGAGAGAGGGGGACATGATAGAAACTTTCAAGTTTTTGAAAGGGTTCAACGGAGAGGACATGGCAAGTTTATTCAAACTAAGAAGCAGTGCATCCATCAGGGGCATGTGCTCAAGCTGGAAGGGGGATGGGTAAAAAAAAGGCATTAGGAAGGAGAATTTTACAGAAGGGGTGATGGATGGGAGAAACAAACTTCCTGAAAAGGTTAAGGAGGGCAAAAAATAGTGGGATTCAAAAGGGAGTGGGACGCATATAAAGAAGCTATCAGACTGGAAGTGGAGGAGGGGAAGGGGTCATTGTAAGGAAGAACAGAGCCTACAACAACTCTAAGCA
The DNA here is from genome assembly GCA_016271365.2 of Neoceratodus forsteri. Taxonomy (NCBI): domain Eukaryota; kingdom Metazoa; phylum Chordata; order Ceratodontiformes; family Ceratodontidae; genus Neoceratodus; species Neoceratodus forsteri. The sequence goes on along the minus strand of CM057459.1, from coordinate 237,909,517 downwards.
TGGAATCTTGGGACAGACTGGGTGCTATTCAGGTCTTTTTTTTTGTCCATTGCTTTTGTTTGTTTGTGTGTTATAGCAATAACAGATATGAGAGTGGCAGCACTTATGCCTGGCTCTACTGAGGCTTCCACAATAGCTGAGCTGAGGAGGGAAGGGGGTCAAAATGATAGGAGGTCAGCAAGAAGAGTTGTGGTGATTGGATACTCTATGGTAAAGGGAACCAAGAAAGTTTGCGCAAGAAGCCAGGAAGACAGAGTGGTTTATTGCATCTGGGGGTGGAAGCTGAGAAGTTATACAGTATGTAGAGTGGAGGGGACTGTTGGGGAATGGTGGAGGCCAGATGCAACTGTCTATCCTGAGTCTAACAACATGGCCAGCCATACACTGGGTGAAGTCATGGACAGTTTCTGGAGTTAGGCAGGAAGTAGAAGGCACTGGCAGATGCAGTAGCCTTCTTGGAGGTCTTGCCTGTATCAGGCCAGACAACTAAATATTTTCAGTTTAATATTTGACTGACATAGTGTTGCAGGGAGGAGGGGTCCCATAATGTCAGTGGCAGGGGGTGTTTTGGAAAAGACTGCATACATCCCATAGCAGTTGGCCCAGTATAATGATACAGATGTCAGGGCGGAGGAACCCCTAAGTAAAAATGACCACAGCTATGTGTGATTCAGCAACACCCTAAATGTCCAATGTCATAAATCAGTGATGCTGGTACCAGACCTCAGGAGTGCTGATTTTGGGAAGATGGAGAGAATTTCAAGGGGCAGATTAGGGGGATAGAGCAAACATCTAATGGGAGGCCATTTAGCAGGATGTATTAGAAGCATCAAAATCCTATCTGAGGCAGGTTGAGAAAGCAAAAAGCACAGGAAACTGATTTGGTTTTCCGAGGAAGTGAGGGAAGTAGTCAGGGACAAAAACAACTTTCAAGATGTACTGTACAAGGGACCAAACAGAGGGAAATGGAGCTTTAACTCAACAAGATGAAGGAGGTCTGTGCTACAGTAAGGAAGACTAAGATGGAGCTTAGGAGTGCAGAGGGAGCAAAGGAAAATGAGTAGGTGTTTTCCCATTATACTAGTGAGAAGAGAAACACTAATGAAGAAATAGAAAGACTGGAGAAAGGGGGAGTATGTTTTGAGAAGGCTGGGAGGAAGGTGCACAACCTGAATTGCACAACCAGAATGAATACTTTAGTTCCATTTTCACAGCAGCGAAGGATATAAGACTTTAAAATTGCAGTATGAAACCAATTTAGATGCTTACTTAGAAGCTGGAAGTGGGTCTAGTCATGGAAGAGAGGGTGCTCAGGAGATTGAGGGGTCAAAGTTCACCAAGTCTCTGGACTCAAATGGGTTGCACCCCAGGGTACTGAAAGAGGTGGGAAAAGCCCTGGCTACACATCTGGCAGATTTGTTCAATTGCTCCCAGAGAACTAGATGGGTTCAGCCAGTTGGAGAGTGGCTAATGTGGTACCTCGTCATACAAATGGGCACAATGGTGACCCCAGGAATTACAGTCCAGTTAGTCTGATCTTAATTTTAGATAAACTACTGGAGACATTTACAAAGAAACAGATCGTAGAGTTCCATGCAAATAATGGGCTCAATGATAGAAGACAGCATGGGTTTGAGAAGGGTAGGTCATGTCTTGTGAACCTCATACAGACTTCTCCAACTTAGTGTCTCAGGTAGTTGACAAGTGTCTAGTGGTAGTTATCTTGTATTTGGACTTTAACAATGCCTTTGACTCAATGCCACATTAACAGCTGGTGAAAAAACTTGGTCACATTGGGTTGGGGGTGAGTCTTACTAGGGGAATGGGCAACTGCTTGGGGGAGGACCCAAAGGGTGGTATTGAATTATCAATATAGCCAACTTTCCAGCACAGTGGTCGAGCTACCACTAATGATGCCAATGGCCCAGGTTTGGAAGTGAGCCTGTGGTGGAGGAGGGCCGGCTGGGGGTAGGAGGATTGGACATCCTAAGGACTGCTCCCTTCTTCAGGGAGAGGAGAGTGGGACAGAGACTGGGGTTCCAATGGCCCCTGGTGGAAGCCAGGGGTCCGACAGCTGGCCCTTGCAAGGTTGAGTAGATGGGGCAGATGCTGGTGTGGGTGCCACAACGTCATTGCATGACACACTTACTGGAGGATGCACGGGGAAAACAATGCCCAACCACTGCAGAAGGACTTCCACTCTGCATCGCAGGTCCCATACCACCAACCGTGGTGCTCACTCTGCCATATCTACTCAGTCTCAATCAGGGGGAAGAGGGTGACCCCAGGTGGCCCTGCCCTGGTGGAGGGCAAGCCAGGGTGCTACAGAGCCAAGATAAGTCCCAGAGAAGGCAGGTGATGGGGCTGGGTGCTGGGGTTTGGTTCAATGGGGGTCGGTCAGGTAGAGGTGCAAAAAGTGAACTAAATTAAAAAATAATTACCAATACTCAGTGGTTAAAGAACTGACAAGTGGAGTACTATAGGTGTCAGCCCTTGACTGTTACTCTTTAACATGCTCATATGTGATACCGGGATAGAAAAAAGGGTAAAATGTGTCTCTTTGCAGATGACACTAAAATTTGTGGTAAGGTGGGCAGCAAGGAGGGAGCTGGGGTCATGAAGAGGGACTTAGATAGGTTAGAAACTTGGCAAAACCTGCTGAACTCTCTGGCAGATAAAGTTCAACACCAGAAAGTGTGAAGTGTAGTATATAGCCAAAAGTAACCCCATAAAACAGAGTACTGGATACATGTTGTTAGGGTGGACCAGACTGTAGAGGTAAGGGATCTTGGAATTATCATGAGATAGCCTCAAATCTACAACTGAATGCAACAAAGCATTTGTGGAGGCCAAAAGAATGGCTGAGGTGCATTAGCAGAGGTTTTCTAGAAAAAGGAAAGAGGTAATTCCCACCCGCCTACGGATCTTGGATCTACATCTGGAATACTGAGTGCAGTTCTGGAGCCCTTATCTAAAACAAAGATAAGAATTGCACTAAATATGTTCTGAGGAGTGCAACCAAAATGATTCAGGGGATAACATACTAACATACTATTTGCCAGCAGATTAGGCCTTACGGTCTATCGAGTCTGCTCGAACCTCAGATCCCTAGTTGGGTGCCGAGGCCCTCCCCTCCCTTGTGTTCCAGAAACCCCTATCATCCATTCCCACCCTCCTGGGACAGGCCATCATCTGATACATCCACTTTCTGTGTCTGTCCCACCCTCTCTTGAAGCCCTCCACTGTGGATCTCTGAACCAGCTCACCAGGCAGTGCATTCCAAGGGTACACCGCCCTCTCAGTGAAAAACCTCCTCCTCTTTTCCCCCCTCACCCTTCCACCTTCCAACTTCAAACCATGCCCTCTGGTGATACCTCCCTGCTTTAGTCTAAAGATCCCCTCCATGCTTACCTTATTTATTCCCTTGAGGTACTTGAAGACCTCAATTATGTCCCCCCTGTCTCTCCTCTCCTCCAATGAAAACAGGCAGAGCTCCTCAAGTCTGTCCTCATACGTCAAATCCCCTAGCCCTCGTATCATCTTAGTTGCCCTCCTCTGTACCCTCTCCAGGAGCTGTATGTCCCTTCTTCAAGTGTGGTCTCCAGTACTGTACACAGTACTCAAGGTGTAGTCTAACCAGTCCATTGTACAGAGGCAGAATCACTTCCTTGCTCCTTGAGGAGATCCCCCTTACAATGCATCCCAACATCCTGTTTGCCTTGCTAGCCGCTCTCCTGCACTGCTCAGAGTTATTCATACATGCATTCACCATGATCCCTAGGTCTTTTTCCCCTACTGAGGCCTCCAGCGCCTCCCCTCCCAGGGTATACCTGTGTTTAGGGTTTCCCCGCCCAAGATGCAACACCTTGCACTTGGTGATATTGAAATTTAATTTCCATGTGTGAGCCCAGCTTTCCAGGCTGTCCAGGTCCCCCTGCAGGGCCAACCTCCCCTCTTCTCCCTCAACTACTGCTCCCATCTTGGAGTCATCAGCGAAGAGACTCATTTCACATCCTATACCCTCCCTGATGTCCGATATGTATGCATTAAACAGGATCGGACCCAGGACCGAGCCCTGTGGTACCCCACTACCAACTTCTCTAGGGTTCGAGAGCTCCCCACAGACCACTGCCCTCTGGGTGCATCCAGCTAGCCAGTTTTCAATCTATCTGACCATCAAGGGGCCTACTCCTAACCCCATCAGTTTTTCCACCAGACCATTGTGAGGGACAGAGTCAAACGCCTTGCTGAAGTCCAAGAATAATACATCCACAGGCTTTCCTCTGTCCAGTTCTGATGTTACCCATTCGTAGAACTCCACAAGATTGGTTTGACATGATCTACCTGGCACAAACTCATGTTGCCGACTATCCAGACCTCCCACCTCCTCTAAGTACACCCCCAATCGTTCCTTTGGTATACTCTCCATTAATTTTCTTACCACCGAGGTCAAACTGATGGGTCTATAGTTACCTGGTACTTCTCTCGACCTCCCTTTATGGATTGGCACCACATGTGCCTCTAGCCAATCCCTAGGTACCCTCCCTGTCTCAAGTGACCTGTTGAAGAGCTCCACTAGGGGTGCAGCCAGTATGTCTGCCAATTCCCATAGTACTCTCGGATGAATACCATCCGGCCCAGGAGATTTGTCTTTCTTTAGGACCTTGAGGGCTAACCACACCCTTTTGGTGGAGATAGCATCATCCGTCCCCTCCACCTTACTGGCCTTTTTATCCTTATCCAGATGTGACACCCTGGGGTACCTCTCCCTCCCTCTTGCTCCATTTCTGTTGCTCCCGTGATCCCACTCACTGCCGCTTCTATCCCCTTCATGCCTTGCTTTGTAGATATCCCATCTCCCTCCCTAGTGAACACAGAGGCAAAGTACTCATTAAATACTTCTGCCTGGTCCCTCGCCTCTTCCACCTACCCTCCTTCTGATCTCAATCTGCTGAGATGGCCCTTAGTTTTTCTCCGTTCCCCAATGTACCGGAAGAACCCCTTTTCCCCTCCATGTATCCCCTGTGCCAGCCGCTGCTCTTTACTGGACTTTGCTCCCCTCACCATCCGGGTGACTTTTCTAGATGCAAGATGGTACATTTCTTATCCCTATCCCCTCTTGTTGTTTTATAATTTTTGTAGGCCGCCTTCTTTTCTCTGACCGCTACCTGTGCCTCACTGGACCACCAGCATGGTTTATGTGACCTTGCTCCCTTATGTTTCAACTTAGTGCAGATCCTGACTGCCTCATGAAGTCCGCGTTTTATGACCTCCCATCTCCTTTCCACACTTGTCATTGACGTAATCCCCTTCAAGTGATCCTTGAGAATATTTCCCATGCCCACAAAGTCTGCCCCCTGAAGTCCACTGCCAGTGTCCTAGATCTCACCTCTCCCCCATGCTTATTTGAAACCAGACAGTGTTGTGTGGCCTCCCAGTCAGGGGCTCATCTACAACCAGGTCCCTTACCAGATCCCCATCTGCCAGAACCATGTCCAGGACATGCCCCTCCCTTGTGGGCTCCATGCTGAAGAAATTGCATGATGAGCAGTTGGGTAGCCTAAATATGTACAGTACATACTGGAGGCTAGACATGAGAGAGGAGACATGTTTGACACATTAATGTTTCTTAGGGGGATCAACAGGGTAGATTGCCAAATGATTGCTTATATGATGTAAGGGCACAATGAAGAGGGGTCACAAGTGCAAGTGTGTGTGTGTGTGTGTGTGTGTGTGTGTGTGTGCATGCATGCTTGCATGTGTGTTTGTGTGTGTGTGTGTTGAGAGGGGTTCAGGAGGGAAGTGAGTAAGCATTTCATGGAGATAGTGGAGGATATGTGAAACTGCTTGCCTGGTGATGATGTTAACTCAGAGAAGGTTACCATATTCAGAAGAGGGTAGAATCGATACAGAGGTTGGTAGAAGATTATGCAGGGGAGAGGTGTCAGGCAGATAATAAGGCTGGGCTATTAACAGTGCACTTAGCCTAGTCCCAGCCAGCTTCAGGCAGGCATGACATATATAGGGCCAGAGTAGGCATGATGGAGTGCTGGACTTTTTCTGCCAAATATTTCTGTTTCTTTGTTTCTATAATTACTTACTAGGAGAAGGGTGCACATGTTCAACTCATATACACTCACTGGCACCATCATAGCAGCCTGATGATACTGATACCCTCCTGCTGTTTGGCCCTTATATGGTGAATCACTCATGTAGGGGTTGCTAGAACAACAGAGTGTTAAGGGAGAGGAGAGAGTAAATCCAGGCATCTTGTCCTCACATCCTAACTGGCTTAGGGAGATCACATGACCCACAGTGTTTTCAGTGGCAGCAAGTATGTGAAATCAAAGTTATTTGTGGTTGGTGGGGGAAGAGGGCTTCCACTCTGCTTGTACTCCTCTGGAACCGGACCAGGTGAGCATTGGTGGTGGACTGTAACAGAAAATCTCCAGAAGCTCTGAGTTAGCCAAGGACGCAAAGCCTCTCACACAGTGAGGAGACCTGAAGTCCAGACAGCTTGTCCTTTCAGCCCAAATGGATTTGGGAGGTCATGTTGACCTGCTCTTTTGTGTCACCAATGGTATGAAATTTGTAGAAAGGTCGGTGGTTGGTGGGGAAGGGGGACTCCCTCCCTTCCTGAACCCTTATGGAACTGGACCAGAGCAGCATTAGAGGTGGATGGCCAGGCAAAATCCCTATCAGCGCCACATGAATTTAAACAACTAAGGTAAGAGCAGACCACTCTTAACACATTTTAAGAAAGTAAAATATGTGTTTAACCAATAAAATAAAGTGCTATTAAAAACTAAGTTGAAAGATGTGTGTTGCGACAATTGTTATGTGTAGCGATGTGAGAAAATAGCGCTTTGAGTAAACATCACAGTGTTGCTCAGCATTAGGTTTCTTCTCATCTAGTCATGTCAGTCTATACCTTCAGGCATGAACCAATAAGACCAGACAGAGCCATCACTGCTAATTTCTTAATTACTATGTGTTTCTCATCTTATGTCTGTAGTACAATTCACATTAAACTGTTACACCAATGACTTGGTTGGGCACTGTTTTTCTAAGTTGGCAATGCATCGGCAATTCGTGTTGTTTTTTCGGGCTTAACCAGCTCAAGAGCAACTTTTATCAAATGTTTTTGCAACTCTTCTGGAGAACATCTACAGTTCTTCACACTGCAGTGCAAAACTGAGGTGCAACTCTTAGCAACAGTTTTTCCAAGGCTTTGTTCGGAATCCAACAGCATCTTGGCAAATCCTGGTGAAATGCTAGAGCAACCCCTTGGTTTGACAGTTTATTGTGAATTGTACTATAGTCTTCACTCTGAGCATTGTGACAGTAGTGTTACAGCATGACTGGGCAAGAAGGGACTTGACCCTGAGCACTACTGTAGGCACAATGGGTGCGATTTTCAAAAGTCCCAAGAATACTGCAAGCCCTTGATGTGAGGAACAAATGGCGCAGCAGGCTTGCGGCATCCTCTCTATGCTGATCAGGATTTTCAGACCTGTGTGCCAAATGCCCTAAGCTAGACCAGCTCCCCCTGGTCTAACTTGTGCCATTTGGGGGACCTTTTTTACAGGGCATGCACCAAAGATTTGGTGCAAGCTGCCATAAAGTGCTGAAACTATTGCAACTGCACCCGATGTACTAAAATTGTGTGCAGTTGTGGGAAAGAAATCTGGAGAAGTTGTACCAAACAATGGGGTTGACATAGGGCTTAACGCAAGCTCTGCATCAGCCTTTGAACACTGGCTTCAATGTCTCTTTGGCTTCAGGTAGACTCATATTCATGTGTCTCCAAGAAGCCTGTTTAGGCTACACCTGGCAGCTTTACATGTTGGGCATTTGATGACATATAACTTTCCTGCTGTCTACCATACACATGTTACAAAAGCCAGAGCTGATGAGAAAATGGAGGTGAGCTCCAATTCTAACTGCTTGTGGAACACTCACCCTTTAGGGCGTCACATATAATGTAACAGAATTGAAGCTTACGAATACGAATGAGTGTCGGTCAATAGTTGGATGACATATCCACTCTTGCAGTAAAAGAAGTCCCAGTGAAAACATTGAAACCAACAGAACAAATGTTATGGTAAGTCATATAACATGTTTGCTGTTGTCTACCATACACACCCGTTTCCAACCTTTGCAGGACAGCTGACCAGCAAAAATTAGCAAACTGGCTTGACTCAACATGACTGAGGCAATTTTATTAAAATTACCCAGATGCTTGAAATGTTTTCTGTGCTGAAAATTCCTGTAATTTTCTCCCCTCCAGCACAAGCATGTTATGCTTTGTTTGGGGTGGGGTAACAAATGGGCCAGAGAACATGGTTCTGTGGTGACATTTAATTCTCTTGCTTTGTACTGTAAAATTTAGGGGTCTGATATTCAGACCCGTCTTGTTTCACTCATGTACACATGTTCTGTGCATGTGCATACAGCCACTACTGGAAGCCAGGGATATTTTTCATGTAATCCAAGTATTTGAAAAACATGGGTTACTTGTACGTGCCCCATATTGCAGGAAAAGGGGGTATTTGCTGAAGGAGTCAGGTCATACAGTATGTACTTAACATGGTCATCTGTGATTGATGCATTCCAGTTAGGCAGGACAGCAAATGAGAAAGAATTGCATTTAATATCCTATATTTCCAGGGTAAGTTATTGTTTACTAAATTATAAGATGTAATAGAATGCATATTTTATGACGTATGACTGAGCACCTCAGTAGCGAGCAGTGACTCTGACTTGACTCTGTTCTAGTTAGAAACAAGCATTTGTCAATGCCGAACGTTCGCTTGCAGGTATTTGCAGTGGTGTTTGACAGGTATGGTGCTTTACCCTAATGCCCTGTGCGATTGCTGGTATTTGCACAATAAACTATCAGCATGACCTTTTTGTTACCCCCATTGTGCGCTACATAGGCGGAAACACATTTTGGGCAGGATGTGAAAATGACAGCTGTACTGCTCATAAGGAAGTGTGGTAAATGCCAATGTTGAAAATCTGGAGTGGAAATATTGAGAAATTAAAACCTACTAGCGTCGTGGGAACTGTGTAAAAGCACGTCAAAAACAGTCATTTTAGAATTTTTCACCAAATTTTCAACATTGCCATTTTAATACCTCTGCTAATGAACAGTGTCACTGTGATTTTCTTACTGTGTCCCATACATTGATTTCAAGATGACCGATTGCGCCATTGTGCACTACATAGGCGGAAAGACGTTTTGGGCAGGATGTGAAAAATGACAGCTGTACTGCTCATAAGGAGGTGTGGTAAAATGGCAATGTTGAAAATCTGGAGTGAAAATATTGGAAATTCGCAAACTTACGAGCGTGCGTAGGAACTGCACAACGTACGCTTGTAAAACAGTTATTTGTAGGAATTTTTCACCAAATTTTCAACATAGCCATTTTAAGATCTCTGCTCATGAACAGTGACACTGTGATTTTCTTAATGTGTCCCATACACTGAGTTCGCACACCGACTGTGCCATTGTGCGCTACATGGGCAGAAACATGTTTTGGGCAAGCTGTGAAAAATGACAGTTGCAGTGCTCATAAGGAGGTGTGGTAAAATGGCAATGTTGAAAATCTGGAGTGAAAATATTGAAAATTCGCAAACTTACGAGCGTGCATAGGAACTGCGCAATGCAGACTCATAAAACAGTCATTTTTAGGAATTTTTTCACCAAATGTTCAGCACAGCCATTTTAAGACCTCTGCTCATGATCAGTGTCACTGTGATTTTCTTAATGTGTCCCATATATTGAGTTCACACCGACAAGCACCATTGTGCTACATGGGCAGAAACACATTTTGGGCAGGATGTGAAAAATGACAGCTGTACTGCTCATAAGAAGGTGTGATAAAATGGCAATGTTGAAAATCTGGAGTGAAAATATTGAAAATTCGCGAACTTACGAGCCTGCGTAGGAACTGTGCAATGCATGCTCGTAAAACAGTCATTTTTTGGAATTTTGGCACCAAATTTTCAACATGGGTTTTTTGGGACCCCTTCTCATGAATGATGTCACTGTCTTGGCATTATTTAAGGCCAAAGGGTGATTTCGTGCAGTGACTGCGCAGTGCCTGCGAAATCACCCTGCGGGCCTGAATAACACCATGACAGTGACATCATTCATGAGAAGGGGTCCCAAAAACCCCATGTTGAAAATTTGGTGCAAAAATTCCAAAAAATGACTGAGATATGCAATAAAGTTGAAACCCCCCTATCTAGCCCATTATGCAGCTTACCGGCATTTCCTCAGTTCGCGGTTGCCTTTGAAGAGTGCAGATGTGTTCCCGGTCCGTCAAGATCATCGCACGGAGTCCGAGTAAGTATGGGGTGAGGGAGGGTGTTGGAGGCTGGGTGCACAGGGTGGGTGCGGGTTGTGGGAGGGGCTGGGAGACGCGCGCCATGGGACGCTTTTGTTTTACAGGTTTAACAAAAAAAAGATGACATGGGATGTTTGCCACGCTGGGGTGGGCTCCCAGCATGGTAGAAGATGGCTGGGGGCCCGAGGGCAGGCGGGGATTGGGCACCCATTCGGCCAAGCGAAACAGAGCGTTTGCCACGCTGGAGTGGGCTCTCAGCGTGGCAGCAGATTGCTTGGGGAGCCGTGAGCCGACGGGATTGGGCACCGCTGGCAAGAACGCTTGCCACACTGGGGTGGGCCCAGCGTGGCACCAAGCTTGGGGGGGCGGACGCACGGGGGGGCAGCGTGATGCGAGGGGGACGGCATGACGGTGGTGCCCAGTATGGCAGCAGTGCTTTCTTTGAAGCAGAGGAACACCGCTGTCATACTGAGCTCCTGCACCCATTGGTGCAGGACCGCCATGCCTGCTCAAGGGAGCAGTGCATTGGATGGGAGAGGCACACCTCCAAGTGTGCTACTCTCCCAAAACGTTCCTTGCGCATGCGCGCAAGCAAACATAAAAAGGGTTCTGGAGCCATTGCCATAGTGACTAATATCTATACAGGACCACATTTGCTGGGAAATTTAGTTTACTGACAAAAAAATCTGGGTGTTCAAGCTTTTTTCATTTATTGTTTCTGTACAAATTTTCATTCTAACTTCAAACACTAAAGAACATTCGTGTAGCTGTTTTAGTTTATGAGAACGATACAGCCAAAAGTGGGCAAAATAATTTCATTATCTTCCTTTTTCTTCTCCTCCTTGTTAAAGAAGCAAAACATAGACAGAACACACTATGTTTGCACTTTGTAGCTCTTAAAAAAATATGTAGTAACTTTGTTTTCCAGATTTAATGCAGAACTATAATGATTGGAAAGCAAATTTAAGAGTGAATTGCTAGTGTAGTGGAGAAAGGGCTGGGCTTTGAAATAGATTGTTAAGGGCCACATATTCAGAGCCAGCTGCAATTGCAGTGCAGCCTGTTATGCTGCACTTGTGATAGCACATCACCAGCTCTGAATGATATTCAGTCAATTCGCAGAGTGCGCTTACTAAATACTGGGCTGTGCTGGTGCAACACTAAGTGGATCTGTGATGGATCAATATGGATCAAGGCTGCATATGGCCCAGAGGAGATAGTGCTGCCCGAAATGAGATAGCGGTAGGCTCCTGTGGGCCATATTCATTCTGAACATGCAAATGAGATCATTGGACATACAAGGTGCTAAGGGACCATCTGCATGCGTTATGGGCTCATTTGCATGTGGAACAGCAGCTCCTTAGCACCCATGCTGCCACTACTATTGTTTCCTTGGTAATGTAGGTTCCCCCACCCCCAATCACCCATAAAATATATCCAAAGTGTATCCCTGGTGGTTTAGCAGTCCCCCCACCCCCACCTCACCCAGTTGACATATTCTAGATATATCCCTGGTGGTTTAGTATCCCGATTACTCGGCATCATATTCTAGGTACATCCCTGGTGCTTTAGTGGTCTCCCCACCCGTGATCAACCATCCATCACATTCAAGGTACATTCCTAGTGGTGTAGTGGTACCACCAACCCCCCAATCATCCATTCATCATGGGTGATCGGGGTGGGGGGGCCACTACACCACCAGCAACATACCTCAAATATGACAGATGAGTGATTGGGGATGGGAGACTGCCAAATCACTACCCATGTAGCTAGAATATGATGGATGGGTGATTGGGGGTGGAGAGGCTACTACACCACCAGAGATGTACCTAGACTATGACAGCTGGGTGATCTTTGGGTGGGGGATCATTTCACATGGCAATGAACAGCAGCTGTACAGCCACCCTGTCTTCAGGGTGTAGGGGTGAAGGTTTGCTACTGAAATAAGACATGAGTTTTGGTGGTTGTAGACAGTGCTGCTCAGGGGGCTATTGAGCACCACTGCAAACCTTTGACTATACCACTGTACCTGTATGCAGGATGGACTCCCTCATTTGCCTAGTTGCGGCGGAATGGCTAGCGTCCTGCATTGCTGGGTTTGGGTAGTGCTCTGGGAGCCTTTGAATATAACCCCACCCAGACTGCTTGCGCAAACCCAGGTTAGGGCCAGTGCAAACCATGTTCACACTCATGCTACCCTTTGAATATGGGGACCTTAAGAGTTCAATTCCCACAGGTGGTAGAATTTTCATGAACATTTACAGCACAGTATATTGCTAAAGCATAGGTTTCCTGCTACTTCACAATTGAAATGTCAAACCTGCTGTTCTGTAGAGATGAAGAAGCCAGGCTTTGGAATAGAAGGTAAAGAGTTCAATTTCCACAGTCAGTAGAATTTCAATGAACATTTGTATTATTCCACTATATGTTTTGTTCAAGTTCAAGCCTGAATTATCAAACTTTCTGTAGTGAAGTGCTGAAGGAGCTGGGTTTTGGACTAGAAGGCTAAGAGTTCGAGTCCCACAATTTGCTGAATGTTCATAAACAATTATATTATTAAAATACACTGTTTGTTTATTACTTTGTAATATACAATGCATATGTACATTCTAAGACTATATTTCTGGGACCAAAACAAGAGTTTTATGCAGTCAATTGCACCTGTGTAGCTGCTGTACATTTGTGAGAGTGTTATACGTGCAGAGTAATAGTCCAACACTCCCACCACTATGGTGCTGAACTAAAATGCAGTTTCTTCTATGATATGTTTTCTCCCAAAAAGGAACTACTCTTGACTCAAACTCAGGTAGCTTGGGTTGTCAGCTTAGCGTACAATGTCATCTCTACACCAAAGAAACATATATCTACTTCAGTAAAGCCTGGCAGTGCAATCCATGTATCGTCAAGTTAGCAAAAATAGGCCAGAAATTTGAATCTGGGTCAGGACCTTAAATTTTGTATTCACTCTTACTAAAAGTTCTGTAGATGGTGATGTATTAAACACTCACCCACCTAAAACACAAATCCATTTTGCACAGGTATTAAATGCACAGTGGGCTGTGTTCACAATATTTAGCTGGACAGCAGACAAAAAGGTGGAAAACCCTGAAGAGCTGCCATATGAAACTAATGCTCCCAGGTCCTTCCACCCTGACAGACTGCCTCCTTCCACATAAGATGGACTTGTGGGGAGAATTGGTGACCCACATAATTTTATCAGATGCTCTCAGTTCTCTGAATTGATAGAGACTGCTGCTGCAGTTGTCATCATCACGGTCTTTAGCATTGGTACCCGGCCCACCAGTAATGATGCTGCCCTTATTGCTGGCAGGGCCTGTTCAGCCTCCTGCCCCAGTAAGAGTTCCAGCTTCTGGTTCTGAACTCATTCTTTGTCTCCCCATAGAGGAGAAGGAAAATGAATATTATAACCTTGATTGACTTAGTATGTTCTACTGGTTCCAGCACTGGCATGGGAACAAGGAGATCGCAGATTCTAATCCCATTAGAGTCAATACTCACAGGGTGACCTTGGGCAACTTCTCCATTCCACTCAACTACAGAAATGGGGGAAAAAAAACAAGACTTCACTGGAAATAAGATGTTATCCCACAGCTGGGCTATCCTGGATAAATAAATTGTAATATAAATAAACAAACAATCTAATGGAGGAAGACTTCTGATAAGAGGAGGAAGAAGGGTTGCTAGTCAAACACTATTCAGGGGTGCTGAGTTGTCTGATGTTGCAGATAGTTTATTCATCTTTAGGTCTCCTCTGGAGCACTGTTTTTTTTCAGTCCATACTAAGGTCAGTCCTGTAGATTTTTTAAATCAAAATTGAGGTGGCTGATTCCTTGAAAAAGAATCTGTTTGACTTTTTGACGGTTCCAACCTCCTTGTTCGTAATGATCCCTCCTATTTTCCTGGCATTTAAAGATGCCGCTATGGCAGCATGGTGTAGGCCCTGTGCTCTGTCAGCCAGGCCAAGAAAGGTGGACAGAGCAGTATTTGGTCATAAGGGATAAGAAGCACTACTTCGCCCACTTTGAGTTGGACTCTTTGGCAACTCTGGCAGCTTATGCTAGATCCAAAATGCCTCTACAGTAGCAGTAGATCCCAGGTAAGGAATGCAGAACACTTGATGTTATGGAGAACAGGACTTTTTTCATCAGTCAAACTTGGCCACAGAATTACAAACTAACAGGCATAAAGTACCAAAACTGCCTGTGGGAATCCATGGCAAAGGTTGTTGATAAACTGCTGGATATTTCAGCCTATACTAAGGTTCAGTAGTATGTAGCATTGGGCCTAGATGCTGGCAAGCATTTGTTGCCTTCAATTTACAATGTATCTGATGTTTTTGCAAGGGCAGCAGGCACAAGTCTGCATGCAGCTACATTCCTGGTTCAGAATTGCAGGTTTCTACCCTGGTGTTTAGCAATCTGTTATGAACTCCCCTTTTGAGGATGACAGACTATTTGGCCCTGCAGTGGAAGCCACTCAGAATGCTCTTCAAGTATTCCAGAATGAAATATAGTCTATCAAATCCTGTGGCCCATGACAGCCTAAATAGAAGGGGTGGCACTTTCCACAGAGGCGTCAGGCCCTTATCTTTCACATGAAGTAGGGACAAGGGTTAGCAGCAGTAGCAGTAGTAGTGCATAGATGCCCTTGCAAGACCCTGACAGGTCATGGCAGAGATGGTAAGAAGCAAACTGCCTTCTCTACCTCATTCTGACTCCCTACATCCCCCTTTTGCTCCACCTCTGGGTATTCGACCGGGAGACCAGATATCCTTGTTTCTGCCCCAGTGGTGGGACATCACCTCAAACTTGCAGGAGTTGGGGAAATAATTCATTAAGTCTATGCACTGATCAGAGTTCATCTCTCAGTTACCACAGGTGCCTCCTAAGACCTTGCCACTAGCCTCCAGAGCATCTGTCCATTCTTCAGGTATAAGTCATAGCTTTACTGGAGCAACAGGCAATCCTGTCAATGCCAGTATGAGGACAGAATCTGGGGTTTTACTCAAATGTCACAGACAGGCCTAGAGGAGGAGGAGGAGGAGGAAGAGCAAGCATCCCAAAGGAAAGTCTTCTACATGGAGGGAGGGTAAGCTCTTGAGAAGGGGGAATGATGGGGCTGGTGGTAATGACTGAAAGGGGCAGTATTGTTAAGGGAGACAAAGAATATATATATATATATATATATATATATATATTAGAAAGTGACACAAATAATACCTGTGATTTTGTCTAGAGGTCCAACTTTTCCACTTTTGAGTGTTGCCCTTTGGAGCATTCTTGGCACTGTGCATATTTATCCAGTGCTTTGCAATAGTAGTAAGTGCTGTTCTTTGGGAGGAGTTGCATGTGTCCTTTTATGATTGCCTACTGAAAGGAACCTCTGCAGACCTGACAGTTCACACAGTGTACAGGACAAAGCAGTTGCTGGACTAGCTTGGTGCTATGGTCAGCACAGCAAAATCCATTCTAATCCGTTACTAGAGTTTGCAGTTCTTAGAGCCATACTGGACATGGCTCCTGTGCTCGTAGTACAGACTTTGCTGACAGCAAAGAGTGTAAGCACCTACCTTTCCCTTAAAGGTTTATTTATATTTCTCTTCATACGGAAAGTAGCAGGTAAGAAGGGAGAAAAAAGAGATTTGTAGGCAGTGTTTGGGGCACTTTGAAACTTGTTTTTAAAATTGTAACATTCGGCTGGCCTGATGATGCAGCAGAAGTGCTACCACTCATGATACTGGTGACCTTTGGGAACAAGCCAAGAGCGTCAGAGGGTCAGCTGGGGGAAGGTTGGATGAATGTCCTATGAACAGCTCTCCTCCTCTGGGGGGCCAAGAGCTTCTGGCATGTGAGTGACACCCAGTGGGAACTGGGTGTACACTGGACAAGACCACATACTGTGGGGCAGAGGTGCAGCAGATATATATGGGAGCATGCATATCTGTGTACTGATGTCATTGCACATTTGAGCCTCCAAGGGAAACTACCAGCAGAAAAATCCTCAGGGACAGCAGTAGAATCATGCTCCCGGGGCTCCCTCCTGAATGACATCCTGGGTGTCAACCTCAACTGGGACCTCTGGTTGATCTCAGTCTCTTCCTTACCCTGGGATCCCAACCACAGGGAGAAAGCTGTGGGCCAAGCAGTCTGGGTGGCTTGGAGATGATGCCAGGTGGGCAAACAAAGGGGATCTGAACAAGGGGTACATCCCTACCTGAACCAGAAAGATGAATAGAATTGAAAAAAAAATTCTAAGTTAGAGTGGGGGGAACTAGCTAAGGAGATTCATCATGGGGCTGAGTAGATTCAGGAGGCCTTGTGAATCAAGTGTGAAATTGGGGCATGGAGTTGACAGAGGCTTAGTGCCTTCTGACAAACCCAGCTGATTTAAAGGTCATGTTACCTGGGGTCCTGTGGTGGTAGTAAAGACTTTGCTTACAGGAGTTTAATCACCTAACTTTACCTTAAAGGTATATTAATATTTATTTGCAGTATATTTCTCTTCATACTGAATGTGGCAGGGTAAGTGGGGAGAAAAGAGATTTGTAGGCAGTGTTTGGGGCACTTTGAAACTTGTCTTTAAAATTGTAATATTTGGGGGAGACTATCTCAGGAGATTAATCTTAGGGCTGAGTAGCTCCAGGAAGCCCTGTGAATCAGGTGCATAAGGTATCCTGTGTGCAAGGCGACCGTGATTGAATGCTTTCAAAAAGGGCAACTCAATCACAGCACTTTTGCATAGGGCTACCTGGCAGGGAGAGCGACCGGATTGGGGATTCGGCAACTATAGCAACAGAATGTCACTATGTATACATGCACACGGGGGTGGGGAGGGACCACACCGTGTGACAGGCAGAATGGGAGGGAGGGTTTGTGGGGTGTAGTGCGGCAGTGAGCTGCTGAGCTGGCCATGTGGCATGGTGGGTTGGTGGCAGGCTGGGGTTGGGAGGGTGCCGGGTTCAGTTCTGGGTGCACTTGTTTTTCTGGGTCAGTTTTTTTCACTTTTGCACCCCCAACATGCACCCCGGAGCTAGAGAATTCTTTAGTAAGAGGGTGCTGGGGGCAATGACCCTGCATAAAAAATGGAACACCTACATTTCAGGCACCATCTTGCTCTTCACCGTGAGTCTGCAACTCCAAAATTCATTTTCGGCAATGTAGACTCGCCCAAATGGTGATCGCTATTATGCGGTCACTGTTATGACATGGAACTGATGCATAATGAGGGGGTGAACCTGATAGAGCCTTAGTGCCTCCTAACTAGTGCACTCACTATAAAAGGAATCCCTCCTAACATGTCCAGTTCATGTTCTTGTCCCAGTGAGTGAGTGGAACAAGTGTAAGACTAGTGTCTTAAGCGTCAGGAGGTGTCAGTAGAAGGAAGCAGCAAAGTCACAGACTCTGCCAGTCAACTAAGACCAGGTAACTGTTTACTACTGTGTAACTTTCACTGCTGGGAAGGGCAGAAGATCAAAGAGAGACCAAAACTGGGAATAGGAGCCACACCCTATTTAGGGTAGGAGCATAAAGGGATTTAAGCAAGACACGGGGGAACACTAATAGCAACCTATCTAGGGTAAGGTAGCAAGGGGATAGAAGAAGGTGAAAGTGCTGCTACCAAAATAAGAAAAAAGCAGAGAAGGATAAGGGGTAAAGGAAGGAGGAAAACTCTTCAGACAAGAGACAACTACTTACTGAGAGGGGTAGAAAGGAAAACCCCTATCTAGGTTAAAGATACAAAGCAGCATGGCAAACAAAAAAGGGAAAACACTAGAAATACCCTATCGGGGAAAGGGTAAAAAAGTATCTTCAGGTAACACTGACAGAAAAGGAGTAGAGAATGCTGGGAGTGGTGCAGTGCAGTGTCTGTGGGGCTGCAGTTTTTAGAGACACCTTCTGGAGACTGCAGTGCTGCCCCTTCTGCATGCACCTCTCTGGATTGGGGGAGGAGGTCGCTAGGCACTAGATTGAGGTGGCTCAGATTCAGAGGACCTCTTCCACCACCCAGGGACCACAAAGTCTGCTACCATTACCTCACAGGATGCCAGGGAGGAGGAACAGCTTGACCATGGTGGGCTCTGGAAGGGTGGGGGTGGGGTGGTGGGTCAGAGGAACATTCCTCAACCAGTACCACTACATAATTCCTAAGCTGCTCTGGTGGGGAGGGACTGCTGGGAGGAGGCACCTGTGGTAGTGACCAGGGTGGATAGGGGGATCGTCTATAGTGGAGACCCCAAGAAGAGTGGTAGAGGACCCCTGAGGAGGAAGAAACAACTTCTGGTAGGGCACTTGATGGTGAGGGGGATAGATTTGGGAATAGGAAGGGGCTAGAGAGGGAGGTTAGGTGCCTATGCGGTGCCACAGACCAGAGGGATGAGAAGCAGATCCTGGGGATTGTTAGGGCAGAAGGGTGAAATGGAGAGCTGAATGTCATTGTCCACCTGATGGCTAATGACCTGGCTAGGGACAGGACTGGAATAGTGCAGGGAGAGTTTCTGGAACTGGGGAAGGATCTTAGACAGGTAGCACACAATGGCTTTCGCTGAAGTGCTGCCTGTCTATGATGACAGGAAGGGAGGGAATCTCCACACCAGGAGCTTCAATTCATGGTTGAAGGAATGGTGCAGACAGGAGGGGTTCAACTACACTGCGGACTGGGGATCCACCTGGAGGGGTAAGGACTATACCAGGGTAATGGCCTACATCTATCCGGGAGGGCAACTACAGTTCTCAGTGGATGGTTTAAATGTTACTTTGATGAACATTTATAATAGCTTTTTTATTATTTTTTGGTCTTTGGTAACTGGGTGAGGCCCACTAGGCACAAGTGCCTGTTTTCAGTGGTGACCTGGGAGCACTGGGCGGTTAAGTGACTTGCTCAGAGTCACACAGTATGCAAGTGGAGGTTGTGAGAATCAAACTCAGGTCTGGTCTGCTGGATGTACCAAGCTCGTTCACACCTTGTTCCTCTAACCTCTAGGCTATACTGCCAGTTATGGGGAGGCGGAAGGAAGTGGGAAGACAGAAACTGTCCCTCCACAGGCTGAAGTACAGAGTAGGGAGAGCCCAATGAGAGAGAAATCCCAAGGGTGCAATTAATAAAGAAAGCAGGGTGGTAGAAATGAAGGCGGGTGGGAATGAGAGCATTAAAATGAGAGGGAGGAAGGAGGGAGGGCAAAAAGGAAAAAAGAGGGGTAACATGCAGAGTGCTAACAAAATCTGGAAGGCTATGTCTGCAGATGCTAGAAGTCTAGGAAATAAGATTACAGACCTAGAAGCTAACATGGCAAAGGTTGATTTGGATATTGTGGCCATTACTGAATCGGTGCACTGAAAAATAGCATGGCCATGCCAAGCTATACTCTGTTCAGGAAGGATAGGGTGGGAAGAAAAGTTGGGGGTGTGGTGCTTAATGTTAGGGAAATCACAAAAGTGATGGAGATACAGGGAATTCCGGGTCAGAAGTACTATGGGTCACCCTGGAGATGGGAATGGAGCCACTATGCACTCGGGTACAATCTACAGACTTCCAGCACAGGGGTAAGAGTTAATTAGATAAGCTACTGGTGGAAGCCACTGGCAAGATGTTAGGAAAGGCAGAGGTGCTGCTGTTGGGGAACTTCAATCTGCTTAATGCACTGTAGATGGAAGCCTCCCAGTATGGCTTCAGCTAGCAGTAGGGACATCAGATACACTTTATTTTGTCAGTTTTAATCTAACTAATTATTAATTACATGCAAGAAGCTAGTTATCATATAATTACATATTTTTTTTACACATAACTACATTGCAGTTATAATGTAATTACAGTGGCGTTACAGTTTAACTAAACTGTTGTTAACTGACACTTAAAATTAAGTATAACCTGTCCAGGACTCCCTGTAGGGGGCATTCCTCAGGTATCTAGTCAGTGAACTCACTCGTGATGGGTCAGTACTGGACCTGCTACTCACTAACAGGGACAGCGTTGCAGATGTCAAGGTCTGAGGCCACCTGGGGACCAGTGATCACTATACAGTGTGGTTTAATATAAAGACAGCTGTGGAATCAAACCACACAAGGACAAGGGTCCTGGACTTCAAGAGGGCAGATTTTATAAAGATGGCTGAATGCCTCTGGGATGACCTTGTGGAGGGGACAACCTTTTTAGGGAGGAGAAAAAGTGGGTGAAGCTTAAAGGGGACATAGTGAAGGTAACAAACCACTGCATCAAGCAAGTGAGCAAAAGCAGGAGGAAAAAGAGACTGCTATGGTTCTCAAAAGAGGTGACAGAATAAGCAAAGGCTAAAAGTGTAACATTCAGAAGATACAAGAAGAAACAGAAAGAGGAGGCTAGGGAGGTGTATCAGGGCAAACAGAGAGAAGCAGGGAAAGCAGCAAGGAGTGCAAAGGCACAAACTGAAGAGAACAGCCCACTCAGTAACAAATGGGGTCAAAATTGTTTTTTGGTATGTAAGGGAAAAAAGGAAGATCAAGGAAGGTATTGTATGGTTAAAGAGAGAATGGGGGACTGTGCAGAGGGGTATCAGGAAAGGGCAGACATCCTGAATAAATACTTTTTTGTTCAGTGTTCAAAGAGAAAGGAGCAGTGGAGAGGCCACAAAAAAGCAACAGGAGCTTAGAAGGGAGGGAGGTGGATAACAGTTCTTTTTTGGAGGTGAGTGTCCCGAAGCCACTGACTAATCTGAAACTGGACAAAGCAATGGGGCAAGACAGGGTGCATCCAAGGGTATTGAGGGAGCTCAGGGAGTTACTGGCTAAACCTTTGACAGTCCTATTTAACAGCTCAGTGAAAACAGGAGTTGTTCCGGAGGACTGGAGGATTGCAGATCTAGTCCTACTTCACAAAAGTGATAGCAGGGAGGAAACTGGCAATTATAGGCTAGTCAGCCTGACATTGGTGGTGGAAAAGTTTATGGAATCATTCCTGAAGAAAAGTCTGTAGAATATATTGACGCCAGTGAATTACAACACCCGAGGCAGTATGGATTTCTGGGGGGGGGTGGGGAGATGGGTGGGTAGGTCATGTCAAATGAATCTGATAAATTTTTTTGATTGGGTGATCAAAGAACTGCATCAGGGTGGAGTGGTGGACGTGGCCTACCTAGAGTTCAGTAAGGCTTTCAATGATGTTCCACGGTGGAGACTAATAAGCAAGCTGAGTAGCTTATGAGTGGGTCCAAAGGTGGTAAACTGGGTTAGAAATTGGTTAGGGGAAAGGTAACAGAGTAGTGGTAAATGGAGTTTACTCAAAGGAAGGGAGGGTAACCGTCAGGGTGCCTCAAGCATCAGTGCTGGAAACATTCCTCTTTAATGTCTTTTATAAGTGGCACTGCAGAGGAGTTGGAAGGGAACGTCTGCCTCTTTGCAGATGACAGCAAAATCTGCAATAGGGTGGACACTCCAGGGGAGGTAGAAAGGATGAGCAGAGAGCTGAGAAAACAAGAGGAGTGGTCAAGGGCATGGCAGCTGGGGTTTAATGTGGAAAAGTGCAAAATAATGCACTTAGGGCACAGAAACCCAGGGGCAGAGTGCAAAATGGATGGACTGGTATTGATATCCACCAAGTAGGAAAGAGACCTGGGGTTAATCATATCTGATGACCTAAAGCTGATCAGGTAGTGTGACAAGACAATTGGAAGGGCTATTGTGATGCTGGGGTGCATAGGGAGGGGTATCACCAGCAGTAAGAGGGGAAATGGTGTTGCATCTGTATAGGTTGCTGATAAGACTCCACCTAGAGTACTGCATCCAGTTCTGAAGACCACATCTTCAGAAGGATAAAGAGTGGAGGCAGTCCAAAGGAAGGCAGCATAAATGGTGCAGGTCTGCATCAAAAGCCCTAAAAGGAGAGGTTAAATGACCTCAATATGTACACCCTGTAAGAGAGAAAAGAGAGAGGGGATATGACAGATACTTTTAAATACTTCACAGGAGTAAAGGTACAAGAGAGAAGTATTTTTCAGACAAGAAGGTGCTCAAGAACAAGGGGATATGCTGTGAAGCTCTAGGTAGGGTAAATTCAGGAGAGATGTGAGGAAGTACTTCTTCACAGAAAGAGTGGTGAATTTCTGCAACAGCCTTCCTGCAGAGGTGGTGAGGGAAAAATAGTGGTGGAGTTCAAGAATAAATGTCATAAGAATAAGGGAATCTTAGTGGAGGTGGGAGGGAGAAACAGCCAGAGATCAAGTAGGGTCTGTAGTGATACTGTAACTAGGGAAACAATCATTTGTCAATGATGAACTTTCACTTGCAGGCATTTGCATTGGTGTTTGCCATTTATGCAGGCCCCCCCCCCAGTTGTATCCATGTCCCTTTAGCATCCATATCCCAACAGAGTACCTCTCTGCAACTCCTCTTGCATTGGATCAACATTTCACCCTCATGCTTCTTAAGTGTCTGTCTTAGGAACCCTAACACCCTGGGTGTGCTCAACGGTACGAGCCTGCGTGGTAACTGCGCACCCCATGCTCATAACACAGTCATTCAGTGAAATTATTTCGCCAAATTTTTAACATAGGCATTTTGTCACCTCTGGTCATGAACACTGTCACTATAATTTTCTTACTGTGTACCAAACACTGATTTACCACAGCAATCGTGCTATTCTGCGCTGGAAGTGTGAAAACACATTCAGCCAGGTTGACAAAATGACAGCTGTACTGTTCATACAGCAGTGTGGGAAAATCCAAATGTTGAAAATCTGGAGTGAAAATATGACAAATTTGTGAAGTTATGAGTGTGCGTGGAAAATGCGCAAGGCGCGCTAGTAAAACAGTAATGTTTTGGAATTTTGCACTGAATTTTCAACATAGGCATTTTAGGATGTCTGCTCATGAACAGTGGCACTGTGGTTTTCTTACTCTGCACTGAACATGATTTCCCACAGTGGCCGGGCTATTGTACACCGGAAGTGCAAACACATTTTGGCCAAAATGTGAAAAATTACCGCTGCACTGGTCATAAGGAGATGTGGGAAAATGGCAATGTTGAAAATCTGGAGTGGAAATATTAGAAATTCGTGAAGTTACGAGTGTGCATAGAAACTGCTCAACGTATGCTCGAAACACAGTCATTTTATGGACTTTTGCCACCAAATTTTCTACATAGGCATTTTAGGACCTCTGCTCATGAACAGTGTCACTGTGATTGTCTTACTCTGTAGAGAACACTGATTTCCAACAGCAACCACACTATTTTGTGCTGGAAGCACGAAAACACATTTTGGGCAGTATGTGAAAAATGACAGCTGCACTATTCATAAGGAAGTGTGGAAATATGCCTATGTTGAAAATCTGGAGTGAAAATATTACAAATTCTCAAACCTACGAGTGTGCATGGAAACTGTGCGATGCACGCTCATGAAATTGATTTTTTGGAATTTTTTTCACCAAATTTGCAACATAGGATTTTTGAGAGCCCACCTCATGAACACCAACACCGTTGTTTCATTAATCAGTCCCGAAAGGTGATTCCGCGCAGTGACTGCAAAATCACCTTTCGGGACTGAATAACGCCATGACAGTGACTGAATTCATGAGGAGGGGTCACAGTAACCCCATGTTGAAAATGTGGTGTCAAAATTCCCAAACATAGAAACATAGAATTTGACAGCAGATAAGGACCGCTTGGCCCACCCAGTCTGCTCATTTCCCTACCTGATAGATAAGCTGCAGATTCTAGTTACTCAACAGCTTACTTCCTCCTACCCCCCAACTAGAATTGCCTTATGTCTGTCCCATGCATTCCTGAATTCTCCCACTGTTCCTGACTCCACAGCCTCCTCAGGAAGGCTGTTCCATGCATCCACAACCCTCTCTGTGAAAAAATACTTTCTAACATTACCTCTGAGCCATCCCCTCTCTATCTTCAAATTGTGCCCCCTTGTTCTTGCACATCTCTTTTTCTGAAAGATACTACCCTCTTGTACTTTGTTATTTCCCTTGAGATACTTGAAAGTTTTGATCATGTCCACCCTCTCCCTCCTTTCCTCAAGGGTATACATATTAAGTTGCTTTAGTCTCTCCTCGTATGTCTTCTGGTGCAGACCCTGCACCATTTTGGTTGCCCTCCTCTGAACAGCCTCCACTCTATGTCTTTGCAGAGATGGGGTCTCCAGAATTGCACGCAGTACTCTAGATGTGGTCTCACCAACTGTCTGTACAGAGGCATAACAACTTATTGCTTTCTACTGTTGATGCCTCTCCCTATGCATCCCAGTATCCCCCCAGCCCTCCTTACTGCCTTCTCACGTTGCTTGCCCACCTTTAGGTCATCTGATATAATCACTCCTAGGTCTTTTTTGATTTTTGTTGTTATTATTATCTCACCCTCGAATTGTGTACTCTTCCCCTGGGTTTTTATTTCCCAGATGTATTACCTTGCACTTCTTTGCATTGAATCTGAGCTGCCATATATTGGACCATTCCTCCAACCTTGCCAAGTCCCTTTTCATCCTTTCCACTCCACCTTGTGTATCAACCCTGTTGCAGATCTTTGTGTCATCTGCAAAGAGACATACTTCCAGGTGTTCTCCAATGTCACCTATAAAGACATTAAAGAGGACTGGTCCCAGTACTAAACCCTGCAGTACCCCACTACTTACCCTCCTTTCTTCACTGTGGACTCTGTTTACTATTACCCTTTGCATCCTGTTGTCCAGCCATTTTTTTTTGTCCAGGCTACCACCTTGGGACCCACTCCAAGGCTGGCTAACTTGTATATTAATCTTTTGTGTGAGACTGTGTCAAATGCCTTGCTGAAATCTAGGTAGGCCATACCACACCCCCTCTCTTGTCTACTACTTTGGTCACCCAGTCAAAGAAATCTATTAGGTTTGTCTGACATGACCTTCCTGCTGTGAAACCATGCTGCCTTGGGTCCTGTGCCCCACTGGCCTCTAGGTACTCAACAATTCTTTTCTTCAGAAGTGATTCCATCATTTTCCCTACCACTGAGGTCAAACTAACTGGTCTGTAGTTTCCTGCCTCTGCCCTGCTCCCACTTTTGTGAAGTGGAATCACATCTGCTCTCCTCCAGTTCTCAGGTACCACCCCATCCTCCCATGGCTTGTTAAAGAGAGTAGTCAGTGGCATTACTAGTTCTACCCTTAGTTCTTTTAGAATTCTGGGGTGAATCCCATCAGGCCCAATTGCTTTGTCCACCCTCAGTTTCAAGAGCTCTTTCAAAACCCTTTCTTCTGTGAATGGACTGGTATCAACCCCCTATTCAGAGTGTTTCTCTTGTTTGGTTTAGGTACCTCCACCTCCTCGTCTGTTGTGAGTACTGAGCAGAAATATTCGTTCAGTATCCCTGCTTTTTCACTGTCACCCTCTGCCCACATTCCCTCCCCTTTATTAAGTCTCTGTATCCCTCCCTTGGTCTTTTTTCGCTCCCTAATGTACCTTATAAAGGTTTTATCCCCCATCTTAACAGAGTTGGCTATCTTTTCCTCAGTGTGTGCCTTTGCTATTCTGACTGCCTCCTTCTGCTTTAACTGATAAAGTTCTATGTCCTGCTCCTTCTGTGTTGCCTTATATTTCCTGGATGCTATCCTTTTCTTCTTAACCTTCCCTTCCACCTCTTTTGAGAGCCATAGTGGTTTTTTCCTTCATTTTGTTTTGTTGTTTTGCTTCACACAAAGGCTTGTTGCCTCTGTGATGGCTGTTTTGATTATTCCCCATTGTTCCTCCACCCCTCCTTCTTGCCCCTTTGCTGGCGCTTTTCTGAGGCACTCACTCATTTTCCCAAAGCCAGCTTTCCTAAAGTCCAATACTCTTGTTTTTGTATGGCTTGACTCTATGGCTGTGTTTATTGTGAACCGCACTGTTTGGTGGTCACTTGTTCCCAGATAGCTACCCACTTCTAAATCTGAGATCCTTTCTCCTTCCCCATTTGAGAGTACCAGGTCTAAGATTGCTCCCTCCCGAGTGGGTTCCAACACTAGTTGTCTGAGGCATGCCCCCTGTAGGGCATCAAGAATGACCCTGCTCTTGGATGTGCCTGCAACAAAGGTACTCCAGTTAACATCTGGCATGTTCAGGTCCTCCATCAACAATATCTCCCCTTTTTCTGCCATTTTAAGGATGCCTTCTATCATTTCCTTGTCCATTTCTTCCCTCTGAGATGGGGGTTTGTACACAACCCTCATGAGGATTGTGGTGCCATTTCCTGTCTCCAGAGTGACCCATAGTGACTCATCAACTTCCTGTTTACTCTTTAGTTCTGTTGCTTTAATCCCTTCCCTTACAAAAAGAGCTACTACTCCTCCTCCTCTTTTACCCACCCTGTCCCTCCTGTAGATTGTGTATCCTGGTATGTTGACATCCCAGTCATGGTTCTCTGTGTACCATGTTTCAGTGACTGCCACAATATCCAGGCATCCCTCTTCCATCAAGGCCACTACTTCAGGGAGCTTGTTACACAGACTGCGGGCATTGGTACTCATCGCCTTCCATTTTTTGATGGCCTTACCCCTTTTAGCCCCATCCCTGTCCTTACTGCCTTTTTCTGCATTTACCCCTGTCCTGCTCCCTACTGACTTCTGTACCTTGGTGTTTACCTCTCTAACTACTGTGTTTTGTGGGGGGGAGGCTGGGATTTCCCTACTCCTTTTCAGTGCTTCCCCCTTTGTCTGGTTTAAATGCTTGCCAATGAAGCATTTAAACCTTTCACCTAGGATCCTGGTTCCCCAAGACAGATGCAGACCAACGCACCAGCATAGGCCTGAATCCCTCCAGGTGGCTCCCCAGTCCCCAATGAAGCCAAAACCCTGAGCTCCACACCAGTTTTTCAACCATTCATTGAATCCCATGGTGCAGAATACCCTAGCATCATCCTTACCATAGACAGGCAGCACCTCCAAGAAGGTTACTGCACATGCTACTTGTCTAAGGCCCCTCCCCAACTCTACAAACTCCTCTTGCACTGCTCTGATCCCATTCACAGCCAGGTTATTTTTCCCTAGGTGGACAATAACATCCAGCTCCCTCCCTCATGCAGCTGCTCCCACGATCCTGAGGATTCGCTTCTGGTCCCTCTGAGCCGTGGCACCTGGCAGTCACCTTACCTCCCTATACCCTTCCTCCCCCACTTTTACCCCCTAATGATTGAGTCCCCCACCAGGAGTTGTTTTCTTCCCCTATGGGGTCTTGTGCCACCCTCCTGTGGGTCTCCTTTGGGGAGGTTCCTAGCATCTTCCTTGGTCTCCACTGCAGGTGCCTCCATAGAGGAACCACTCCTCACCAGAACAGCATATGAATTGTGGAGAGGTACAACTGGAGGGATGAACCTCTGTTCCACCACCCTCTCCCTCTCTGAGCCAACCTTGGTCCAACCCCTCCTCTTTCTTGGCAACCTCTGAGGTAGTGGTGGTGTCCCTGGTGGTCCCTGGGTGGGGAAGAGGTTTCACTAATCCTAGCCAGGTCAGCCCGGAGACAGGCAACCTCTTCCCTCAGACCAGAGAGGTGCCTGCAAACAGGGCAGCATCTCAGCCTCCAGAATGTCTCCCGGAACACTGCTGCCCCACAGCCATTGCACTGCACCACTCCCATCTTGACTTATTTTGTGTCCCCTCTCCTGTTGCTTTGTATGCGTACTGTCTCCTCCCTCTATGAATTTTTACACCTACTTTCCTACTGCCTATGTGCCCTTACAACTCTCGCCCTTCGTGTTCTGGGACAGGAACTTCCTGTCGGCTTCAGTAGTCTCCTCCTTCCTTGGATTCAGACCTCCAGCAGCCGGGGAAGGGGGGGAGAAAGAGCTATTTTTTTGTTTTCTTCAAGGTTGATGAAACTAATGTGTCTCAGTGATCCTTCCCTTCCTACTGCCAAACAAGAAGTTCCTGTTGTCAGTCAAATCCAGTGGCTATAAATGTAGAACTGGCTTAGAAAAGTAGAAATGGCAGATATATGCACCAAAGTTGAAAACACCCTATTTATGCCATTATACAGCTTACCAGCATTTCTTCAGTTTGTGGTCAGCTTTGAAGAGTGCAGATGTGTTCCCGGTCCACCAAAGATCATCGTGCCAGGCTCCGGAGGTAAGTATGGGGTGAGGGGAGGTGTGAGGAGGTGGGTGCGCAGAGGGTGGAAGGGGGTTAGTGAGGGGGGGGCCCAAGGACTCACTGAGAGACTGTTTTCTTGTTTTACATGAAGTAAAAAAAAAAGAAAGAAAACCGAGGCTTTTGGTATGCTGGGGTGGGCTCCCAACGTGCCAGCTAGGTGAGGGTGTGTGCGTGGGGAGGTGGGAGCACAGAGGGTAGGCGCAGGTTGGCAGGCGGGGGTAAGGGACAAAAAAACGGACGCTGGTGGCACGCTGGGGTGGGCTCCCAGCGTGCCACCTATGTGTTTGCTGGGGGGGAACTGAAGCCTGTGGGGACTGGGCACCCCCGCCGGCCAAACAGTGTGTGTGTGGGTGGGGAAGCATGACCACACTGGGGTGGGCCCCCACCCTGCGAACAGGTTGTTTGTTTTTTTGGGGTGGGGGCTGCAGCCGATGGGAGATTGAGCACCCCCGTCAGCCACACAGTGTGCTGAGGGGTGCATGAGCCGAGGGGGATTGGGCACCCTCCTCAGCACACACGGTGGGGGCCGGTGAGGGGGAGGACATTAGCAGAGGGAGAAAGCGGGAGGGCTTTGAAGCCGAGCTGTGCATGACAGCAGTTTGGCTGATATGTATGCTAATTGCATACATGCTACCACTACTGATTGCAGTGGACCTTTTGTTAGAAGTGAAGACCAACACAGCCGAAATGCTGTCATACACAGCTTGGCATGTATTGGTCCCCTAGGGTTGCGCCTGCTACACTGAGCACTGCATTGGGGAGGAGGGTCACTCACTTCCAAAAGGCACACTGTTGCAAGACATTCCTTGCGCATGCTCGGATGCGAACGTAAAAAGTGCAGACTGGGTAGGCCAAGCAGTCCTTATCTGCTGTCATATTCTATGTTTCCATATCTCTGGCAAGGGCTGTCCTGCCAGAAGAAAAGGCATTTGCCTTAATAGCTCAGGCAGGTCTGGATGCCATGCTCCAGTTACTGGACCTCCATTTTTGTGGTTCTTCCAGCCTGTCTGCAAATGTGGACTCCTCATAGAAACATAGAAACATAGACTTTGACGGCAGATAAGGACCACTTGGCCCACCCAGTCTGCCCATTTCCATACCTATTGGATAAGCTGCAGGTTCTAGTTAACCAACAGCCTACTTCCTGCAACCCCCCACTATAATTGCCTTATGTCTGTCCCATGCATGTTTGAATTCCCTCACTGTTTTAGATCCCACAACCTCCCCAGGAAGGCGGTTCCATGCGTCCACCACTCTCCGTGAAAAAGAATTTCCTCACTTTACCCCTGAGTCGTCCTCCCTCTATCTTTAAATTGTGCCCCCTTGTTCTTGCACATCTCTTTTTCTGAAAGATGCTACCCTCCTGGACTTTGTTGATTTCCTTGAGGTACTTGAAAGTTTCTATCATGTCCCCCCAGCCCTCCTTTCATCAAGGGTATACATATTAACCTCTCTCAGTCTCTCTTCATATGGTTTCTGATGCAGACACTGCACCATTTTAGTTGCCCTCTGCTGGACTGC
Organism: Neoceratodus forsteri; assembly: GCA_016271365.2. Lineage (NCBI taxonomy): Eukaryota > Metazoa > Chordata > Ceratodontiformes > Ceratodontidae > Neoceratodus > Neoceratodus forsteri. The sequence goes on along the minus strand of CM057459.1, from coordinate 237,879,557 downwards.
TTCCATCCTGTCTATGTCCTTGCGTAGATGGGGTCTCCAATACTGCATGCTCAGTGGCCTCAACAGGGATGTTGTGAATTAGAACTTCACTAGCTAAGTTGCTGTGAAGTGGACAATTTTGCATTTTGTGACATTTCACATAGTTTGCCAGCTCACTTTGTAATCAGCCAGCAAAGTTTTATTTCACTTTTTTAAATAAAAAACTATCCCCCCACTATTACCCATCTTCTACGACCCAGCCCTGACCATTAACAATATAACCCCTTCTTTCCACCTTCATAGCACCAAATCTTATCCTCTTCCGCATAGCTCCAGCAATGAGAAGGAAAATAATACAAACTGTACTGTCCCCTAATCATTAAGCCAAATCCCCTGTCCCATTCTTCTCCCCATAACCCTGACCATTATTACCATGTTAACGCCATTTCCCCACCTTCAAAGCACACTATTACAACATCTGTGCTAACAAAGAGGAAAGGTTATAAGATGCCACATTGGCTACCATCTGATGAATGACGACACTTCAGGTAATTTTTTATTAACCAAAGTTTACTGACTTCACACACCACTAGTCTCAAGCACACCAGTCTTTCAGCACTGTCGAACATACAAAGATACAAAATTGCCAGCAGAAACAGACCTAAATGGTCTTTCCCATCTTCTTCCCTCCCCATCCCAGAACTGCTTCCTCCTGGTCTGATTTTCTTTTTCACCCTCTCCCACTCCTCTTGAAGCTGCCTACTGAATTTGACACTACTACCTCCTCCAGCAAATCATTCCACCCCTTTTCCACTCTCTCCGTAAAAAATTGTCTTCTCATCTCTTTCTTAAATCTACCCCCCAACAGCTTTGGGGAATGCCCCCTTGTAGTACCCTCCTTTCTCAGATTGAAAATACCCTCCAAGCGAACCCTGTATATGCCTCTGAGGTACTTGAAGATTTCAATCATCCCCCCCCCCCTTCTGTCCTCCAGGGAGTACATGTTGAGCTCCCTCAGTCTCTCTTCATATATTTTGTTCACCATGCCATGGATCATCTTGGTTGCCCTCCGCTGGACCCCCTCCAGTAGAATGATATCCTTCTTTAGATATGGGCACCAGAACTGTACACAGTGCTCCAGGTGTGGTCTCACCAGAGACCTGTACAGTGGCAGAATAACTTCTTCCTGTCTCAAGGTGATTCTCCTGGCGATGCAGCCCAGCATTTTATTAGCTTTGGCTGCTGCCATATGGCATTGCATAGAGTGCTTCATGTCACCCTTGACCAACACTCCAAGGTCCATTTCCTCCTCTGAGATGGTCACCTGTACCCCCCTCCCAGCCAGTAGCTGGCCCCTGGTTTTCTGGCTTCCAGGTGCATGACCTTGCCAAGGTCAGTATGCCTCTGTTGTGGGCACATCAGTGCTGTCAGTTTAGATAGCATCTGCTGGTAGGTGCTCCTTTTCTCAGGGACCTTCCTTGGGTCACACTGCTATCAGATGCATCCTACTTGAGATGAGCTGCCCAGCTTGGTTCCCTCAGGATTCAGGGAGTCTGATCCCTTACTGAGTGCACTTTCCATATTCAACGTACTGAAGAGAAGTGTGGTTCTGTACAGACTCCAGGCTCTGGCCCAGCATGACAGCATCAGACTTTTTTGGTGCTGACAACCAGTGAATCATGTTTTACCTGAAAAAACAGTGAGGGAACACACTCCTCTCCCCATGTTGAGAAGCAGTGGAGATGTGGTAATGGGTAATAGAGCACAATAAGCACATTCATGCAATCTATCTGGCAGGCACACAAAATGTGCTCACAGATGCTCTCAGCCACTCTGTAGTACAGCCTCATGAACTGATGCTACAAGAGGACATGACTGACTATCTGTTCAGGTGAGGGGGTAATTTTTGCATCCACGCACAATACAAAATTGCAGTGTTTTTGCTCACTTGCTCCTGAGCCTATAGTTTACTGATGAGATGTATCATCCCTCTGTTGGGAAGGACATTTGCTCAATATTTTTCTCCATTTCCATTCAACTACACTCAATTCCGCATGTTCTAAGGAAGCTGTAGAATGACCAAGCAACCATGATTGCTGGGGGGGGGGGTCACTGTGGGCCAGACAGATCTGGTTCCCCATGCTGTAGGACATGGCAGTGGAACTTCTGTTCCAGCTATCCTTCAGCTTGGGTCTATTATCCCAGTTCCTAGTCTGTCTACTACATCTGGACCTTCTATTCTTGCAGATACATGCTTAATGCCCAAGGACAAGGAATTGGTATGGTCTGGTATGTCTTATGAGATTTCAGCTGTCCTGATTGCTTCTAGAAAGCCTTCTACCAGACATTACTGTTCGGTAAAGTGAAAGTAGTTTAGCATGAGGTGTCAGTCTAAAGCTCTGGATCTGTTCAACTGTCCTGTTAAGAGCATGCTGGAGTATGTTCTTTATCTGTCACAGTCAGATCTTCAATAATCCTCTGCGAAGGTGTGTCTGTCAGCCATCGGGCCTATCAGAGACTTGTGAATAAATATTTGTTGCACAACTGGATGTCTCCCCCCGGTTTTAGGGGCAGTCTGTCTTGGTTTGGGACCTCAACCTAGTTCAGGATTCCCTGACCAGGGCTTCCTTTGAACCTGCTGCTTCCCATAACCACAGATTTCTGAGCTGAAAAACCCTGTTTTAGGTGGCCATCACCTTGCCATGCCAGGTGTCTGAGCTTTATGCTTTGGTTGTTGTATCCCATTATCTGGCCTTCCATTCAGACAGGGGTGCTCTGAACTCATCCTAAATTTCTGCCTAAGGTAGAGAAGGAATTCACTTTAAATCAGTCTGTCAACATGTTTGTTTTGGTCCTGAACCCCTCAAATCTTGTAGAGGCATGCCTGCCCTCTATGGTTATGCATAGGATACTCCATTTGTACCTGAACTACACTAGAGATACCTGACAATCCCCTCAGCAGTTTGTGTCATTTACCCTGCATATGCTTGGCAAGATGATATTTAAGCAGTGTCTATATAGTGGGATATCTTTCTGCATTTCCCTGTTTCCATAAAGCTGGCCTAGAGTTTTCTGGCACAGTCATGAGGTATGTAGGCACTACTGTAGGTGTATGGCTGCTTCCGAGGTTTGTTTCAGATCAGTTTGGGCATCTGAAAATCTGTTTAACCATTTCCTGGAGTAAGATCCATACTTTCACTAAATATTACAGTCTAGATCTGGCAACAGATCTTCAAGAGAATATCCTCCATAGGGCTACATGACTCCCTTCCACTCTCTGCTGGTGAGGGAGACTACTGTTTATTACAGGCCACTACACATTCTGTGTTTCAGTTGCCCATTTTGTCATTAGGCAGACACTAGTGACCTGTTTTCCCTACCTCTCCTGCATGAACATAAAATCATAAATTGTGTTGCCAGAAAAAGTCCCAGCATTCCATCCAGTCTGCCCATTTTCCTGCCTAGCTTCCTGCCCAGCCTAACTCTGGGCTGGATTTAGAGATCAAGTAGCTCTAGTAGCTTGATCGTCACTCTCTTTTACAGGTACCCCTTTTGCTCTTCTGTTTGTGGGTCCCACTGTTCTCTTTGGTCTGTCCCACCTCAGTTTAAACCTCATCACAGTATTGACTTCAATGACCTCTCTCAGTTTTCTGTTCCATTCATCCACCACCCACTTCTTGAAGAACAACCTCATGTCTGTCCAAATATCCACCCACCATTCTTCACCCATGCCCTTTATTCACTGTGATCTTGTTTCTTGTGAACAAATCCTGACAATCCACACTGTTGATTCTTCATAAGAACTAATATGTCTCAGTCTTTGTGGCCCTCATTTACATGGTGTCTATTCAGCTCCCGCCTTTTTGTGGTGTGGACTCCAGAACTGCTATTAGTACTGTACTCCATGTGTGACCTTACCTGGGTCCTGTACAGGGGCAGTATCACCTTCTTCAGCCTACTATCAAATACCCTTCCAATACATCACAGCATCTTCTTTACCTTCCTCTATACTTTGTTGCACAAAGCAGTGGACTTGAGATTGTATTATGATGGCCCCCTGGTCTCTCTCTCCTTAGTTGTCAACACCACCCTTACTTCCCCAATCCAGTTGTCCATTTTAGGGTACTTTCTACCAAACTGATTTACTTTGTACTTTTTTGTGTTGGCAACTTACTGAAGCTCAGTGGTCAGCTGATGGACCATTTCCCTCCGGCCACTACGTAAACCAGATGGAGCCTTATCTGAGGGCTTTTAGGTGGTTTCCTTTCCTGTTGGAGTGGCCATGCATGATTGCTTCTTACTACTCAGTTGTTTTACATTTTTTTTGCTTTTACCTGTTGCTCTACATTTCACCCATGGTGGTTGCAGTTTGCTTCAGCTTCATTTTGGTTTAGTGCCTCTCCTTGCTGCCTACTGTCCACTCAAGCATGCAGTGGTTATCACCACTGTTTGCACATTCCAGTCAGATTTCCAGGTGCTCCCATGTCATCCTGTAGCTGCTGGCTGCTACCATTCTAGAGTCCCTGACTGCTTGAGAATGCATGCTTTGCTTCACTACCAGGTTCTTCTGATCAGATCACCTTCTGTTCTACAGCATCCTGCTTCCATTAACTGCAGGGCCTCACAGTAGACATGTCATGGGGGGCGGCTCCACAACATTTAAGTGTGCTGTGGGCTCCAGAGTAGTACATGCTTATCTATCAACATAATGGCTCCGTCCACTGCTATGCAAGAAACTGGGTGCTCCATCCTGCACCGAGACCAGCACAACTTGAGGCATCTAATTTGCCTTGCAATAGCATGCCAAAGGACCAGTACCAAACATGACAGGAGGAGCTGCTTAACTTACAGTATATCCATAAATCAGCTGCTGTGCATACCACTACTAGGTTCTTTATATCTGGAAGTCAGCTGCTGTGCATGCTGCTTCTAGGCTTCTTAACACTATATATGGAAGTTAGCTTCTGAGCATACTGCTACTGATCCTGCTCTGTGCTAATGCCTCTGTAGCTGTATCTTTCTGCTTCATTTACCTACCACTGCATCTATACCCTTGCAGACCCTATGCCTTATGGGAGCCCCAGGTACTACTTCCTCTACTACCATATCTGGACACATCCTCTGATTCTGTTTTCATTCTACCTCTTGCTTTGGCCCCTCAACCCAGTGCCAGCACCTTTTCTATTGACTTCTGGCTGTAGGCCCCATTACCAGTGCTGCCACCCCCCAGTGCCATGACCCATCCTAACCTACGGCTGTGGCCCTACACTCAGTGCTGTCACCTTTAGATGTTGGGCTGGTCCTTGAGTTTCTAGAGCATGGCTTCTGCTCTTCTATGTCAGCTGCACCTTCAGTCTCATTGCTTCATAGCCAGGACAGCCACAACAGGTACTTCTGCCCCTAGTACTTGTATAAACATTGTCTATTACAGACCTCTGGCTTTGGCCTCTCCACCCAGTATAATCACCCATCTTTCTGACCTCTGACAGTGGCCCCTACTCCCACTGCCAACCCATCCTGACCTCTGGCTATGGCCCCTCTACCCAGCACTGTCACCCTTCAAGTAAGTCATTTACCATTGCATTGTAGGTACTCTGCCTACTTCTGGTCCTGCTCTCGGCTACTGCAGTACATATTGTGTCCCCTGCCTTGGTTGCCTCCAGATATATCTATAGTCTCACCACAGCAGACACCACCTCCAAGAAATAAGCACTGGCCTTCTATCAATTGGGCTTCCATCCTCTCACTACCCCAAGAAATGCAGTATGCTTTTGCTTCCCATGACTTCGTACTGCAGGTAAACAACCCATGCTTTGCTCATGAAGTACACAATATGCTTTTGCCTTCTATGGCTTTGTAACATTGCAATGCACATCAGCAACAACAGACAGCAACCTTCCCTCAGTCAGACTTCCTCTGCTCTTGCATCAAAGACTCAAACACTCTCACTTCCTATGACTTCAAACTGCTGACAATGCCACCAACAGGAAACGTGCATCAGCCTTTCATCAGTCAGGCTATCACCTGTTCTCAGCCCCGCCAAGAGCACAGTATGCTTTTGGCTTTTAAACCTTTATACTGCAGGCAAATACCCACAAACAACAATAGGCATCAGTCCTTCAGCTAAAGAGCCTCACATATGCTCTGCCCATCAATAACAGTATGCTTTCACCTCCTCTGGCTTCCTACCATTGGCAATATCCACCATCACCAGTAGGCATTGGCCTACCATTGTTCGGGCTGTTGCCCATGTGCTGCTCTCCAGGACTCAGTATACTTTTGTCTCCATGGCTTTGTGCTGCCAGCAGTGCCCACAATCAACAACAAGTAGCAGGGTCTCATGCCACTTGACCCCTTATTTTTTTTTGCCTTTGTTTTACCAGGAGAGACACACTAAGCTGAAAGCTTATTTAAAGGTGCAACCTGGGAGCACAGGGAAGTTAAGTGACTTGTTCAGGGTCACACAGTATGTAAGTGGGGGCTGTAAGATTCAAACCCAGGTCTCCAGGTTTGCAGTTCAGAGCCTTAAACCACTGCGCTATACTGCCTCCTTCTGACTTCACAAACTACTAATTACATCCCTCAAAGGATCTGCTTCTTTTGGCTCCAATGACTTGCCAACCATAACCAAGAGTAGCAAGTCTTCCTCAACAGCTACATCAGCCTTCTGCCTTTGCAGAAGACACCCTTGCTGCATCAGCTACAGTAATGGCTTCCAGCAGAACCTGCAGCATGGTGTTTCTTTACTTTCTCTATGATCTACAATCCAACTATCCCATTACCAGGTGAACACCTTGCGGCTCCTGTGCTTGTCAACTTCTGCTGAAGACATGCAACCAGGAGATGTCAACACCACCTAATCTGCCAGCAGAGTTTCAATATCCAATAACTTATAGGAGAACATGAACCTTACACCACCCTGTTCAAACAAGAATCAGAAGCATCACAGCCAGGGTACATCACATCTCTACTCCAGCTGCCAGAGTCCTAGGTAACCCTTCATTTGTTCAGCTGCTGCACTCGATCAAATCAGATCAACTTCAACTTGAATGGGATCTAGCCCCTTCTGCTTGGGCAACACTTCTTCTCACCCAGTGACTCTAGTATCCTGATCCTGCTTACATGAAGAAGGTAAGACTCGAAAAAACATATTCCCCACACCCCAGTGCTTGCCTACAACCAACCACAAAACCTTAACTAGAAACTGATGTACAGCAAACTTCTCAGAAAGGTCCAGGAAGTAGAAAACCATGCAAAACACATTGCTGCAAACTATATACACACACATCACTCCTGAGACAGCTGACATTCGCAATAGAAAGACATTTGAAGTTCAAAACCATTTTTCTGCTCTTTCAGCAATATAATATCTATAATACAGTGTACAACATTTGAGGGTTGCTTCTATATTGTTGAAACTAGACAGAAGTTCAAAACGAGAATGAACCACCACAGATTTACAATCATCCACAAAAATGAAAATACACAAATAGGAGAATATTTTTCAAAACCAGGCCACTCCATCAGTGATTTTACTGTTAGTGTAGTAAAAGGTAATTTCAAGAATATTCTGGAATGATGAGCACGTGTGGTTAATAATGATCCAACTTTTTGACACTAAAGGAAAAATGGCTCAATAAAGGTGTTGGCTGTTTGCCATACTTCCAGAGATAAATTCATATCCATTCCCCCAAAAGTACAAAAAAAAAAAAACAAGAAAAAAGTTTCTCCTTTCATCCTCAAACCACCACATCAGCCTCCCCCCAACCAAAATAGAACTATCATGTTGGCCTTGAAGTTGTCACTGCAACAGGCACTCTTAAAAGACAAAGGAAGTCTTCCTGTCTGTTTTTTAACGAATGTGAATTGACTTTGTAGTGCTTTGATGTTTAAACAAGCTACACCATGTCTGATTTGAACCCACAGCCAACTTCTATATCAAACATTTTCTTCAGCTTTGCTTTCACTGACCTGATAAAGAAAGTATAACTATCAAAAGCTAGTCTTAAAATAATTTTGTGAGACCAATGAAAGGTATCCCCTGCAACATATTTGTTATTGTTTCTTTGTCTCCTACTGTAATGCAAAGCATTTGTTTCAGATAATTCCACTGTCTGTTCCCTAATGATGGTTTCCACCTGCTAGCCTACAACTGAGGTTAGACTGATTGGTCGATAATTTCCTGGGTCATCCTTTTTCCTGCTCTTGAGAAGTGGCATCATATTAGCTTCCCTTCAGTCTGCTGTAACCACCCCTGTCTCCAGGGATCAATTAAACAATTAAATTATGGTTGGCAAGGGAAGAATTTTTTGTTCATTTCAGCTTGTAAATATTTATTAATTAATGAAGTGTATGGTGGTTGCTCATGTTATATAGGGAATGATGAGGGCTCAAACAACAATGTGAAAACTTCATAGCAGCACCAGATATGAAAGGTTTCTATCAAGGTCCTGACACCACAAGCATACACTTCAATGTGTGTGGCTCCATGGAGGAGATACTTTTAAAGACCTACTGTTAATGGTAAGTAACACACCTTTGCTGCTTGACAGACAACAGTTTGAACACACAGTAAATTCACTATGTTAGCAAAAGAAAAGATAATTCTGGCATTAGTCCTCTCAGATGGGTCCTAATTAGAGATGTCGAGAAATAAAATTTAACTGGTGAAATTGCTGTGAAACCAGCAATTTTGCCACACAAAACATTTTGCAAAATTCCATCATTCTGCAAGATTTTTCACCCGGCTGCAAAACTGGAAAATGTCACCCATGAAACGTGAAAGTTCACCGCAAAATTCACAATGTTGCCAAATTTTGCCTGAATGTCATCATTTTGCAGGTGAAATGTCACGTTTCATGGGCAAAATTTTGCATTTCATAGAGAAATTTAGCATTTTGACCACAGAGGTTCGCATTTCTCACCCGTGAAATATTTAGTGAAATGTGCAGACTTTGTGACATATTTCGTGGAATATTTTCTAATTTTGCACATCTCTAGTCCTAATGAAGATTCTAGTAGAGGTGAAGGACATATCCACTAATTTGGCTATTTTATTATGTGGTTGTCCTTCTGAATTGTTTGGGGCTCTCTCCAGCCTTATTTGAATTCAGTATCCTGGGTTCCATATCAGATTGTATATAAACTGAATTTTATTGTAGTGGAGGGGAAAGGGTGCCCTGGAATTCGAAGGGAAGAGGGAGGTTATGTTGAATTCTTGTTCTTGTTTGACTTCTTTTTATAATGTTCAACTTATTCTGGCCTATAATAGTTTGGCTATGTAATGAGGTCATTGTTACTGGTGTTGTTTTATGTGTTTGTAAATTTTTTTTTCCTTTTTATGAACAGAACTTTAATAAAGTTTACTACATTAAAAAAATTACTGGCATTAATCTGTTGTTGTCTGAATAGTTACCCATGTATTAATACCTTTTTGGTACTACTCTGGCAACTCTAATAATGGGCCCTATGCACTACAGTATGTCAACGTACTGCAGAAGCTGGGCACATAGGCATACATAGACGGGAATGTCACACAGTGGGGGTCAAGTGGCTCCCTAGTTGCATTCACCAAAGGTGCACTAGCCAGTTGCATAGCCAGTTCCCCAGCCACATGTGCAGCTATGCACCAGGGGGGTCCGGGTGAGATGGGGGCATGACCACACTACACGTCATTCACAGTGGCGCATATTGCTGAGCACAGAGGGGTTGGGGTGGTTGTGCTGTGATGTACATATCTGTGTCAGCCATGATAGGTCTCTGGTGGTGGGGGAGTTTGCACACATACAGAACTCAAGATATGTGTGGAAGGCATCATTACAAGTGCAGGGATGTGGCTCGGTCGTGTGTGTGTGGAGGGTGTCATTACAACTGCAGGGATGGGACTCAGTTGCCTGTGATGGGGATGTCATTATAAGCGTGGTGATGGAGCAGCCATATGTGTATGGGAGGGGTCTCATTTTGGTGGACTGGATGGGGCACTGGTGTGTGTGGGGGGTGGGCTGCCATATGGGATGGGAGTGGGTTTTTTTTTTTGATGAGGGTTTGCACCCTGATGCCAGAACTGGGTGGGTGCCTTCTGTGGGGATGGAAGCTGTGTGCCAGCTGGGCCTTGGTGCCATGGGGAAGGTATCAGGCTGGGGGAGGACCACTGGAAAAGAGGACTGTCTGCACTTTCCCAGCCGGTTCTGCACCTTCCTGCACAGGAGATCCACTTTGGAACCTAGGACAGGCATCTGATTGGCTGCCTGTCTGGGTCTGCTACTCTGCCTACCATCTGCTCACCATGTACCTGTCTGCTTGGGGGGTGGGGCCACAGACAGGTGACCGCCATTCGTGCATACCAGCCTGTGCGCACCTGTTTGCTGTCGCAGAGCTTTGTGGGTGGGCTAGGTGTATCTCATGTGCAAGGCCACTGATTTACGGTGATTAAAACATTGAAATTCCATTTTCAATACTTCAGATTCTGGAATTGCACCGGTGATTGTTATTCTAATTTCCGGGTTTTACCGGGATTCTGCTGTCATTCTTTTAGTATGTGTATAAATAATCAGAATAAAAGAAGGCTTAATATACATAGCATTAAATAAAGCAAATTGAAAATAGTTCAGGAAGCAATTATAAAAAAAAAATACAAGTTTTGTAGAATTACTGATCTAGTATAAAATGGCAGATTCCATGAAATCTTTGTTTTTACCGGTGTTCAGGCAGCCCTAATTCCGGAATTTTACCAGGTTTTCCGTTAAAAACCAAAAAACAGTGGCCTTGCTCATGTGTACTTTCCACCCTTTTCATGAACAGAGACCAATAACAGTATTTAATCTATCCAGGACAATTTTTTTTGATGCTGTGGCTGGACCTAGGGGTAGCCTGTTGCTGTACATATTTGTCTGTTGAAACATTTTCAAAGTTGGATAAAGGCAGTAGTCAGAGTAGGACAAATTAAGAGAATGCACTCTATGGGTAAGTTTCTGAACTCTTAACTCCCCCATGGTTGCCTTGACACTGTAAGTCACATTGACAATAAGGCTGTCACCATGAAGAATATACTATTCTTTTTTTAAACCTGTCTGTTTCTCTTTGATAGATGGATAACGATGATATTTCAATATGCTGACATAATAAGCTTGGTTATTTGCTATTCTGCTTTGTACTTGGAGACTCAGTTCATGGGATATAAGTCCCATTTTTAGGGTTGTGGGTGGAGCCTACAGCCCTATTGAGATTGGATTGTAGCTCCAAAAATGGCTGATTATGGAACTCCCTTTTTGGACATTTGGAAGTATTCCTCCGCAGCTGCAAAATAGTGCACTCCCCTGATTTTTGCTATTTGCTGCTCTATGTTAAATGCATCTGGAGGGAGGGGGGTGCTACTGTATAGTACCTCCAAATTTCTCAGGATATTAACAATAAAACCTTTTGAAACTGCTGTTTCTAGCCCCTCAATTGCACCTTTGCAGGGCTACAGATTGAGCATCTGTCTAGCTCAGTCTAATAGATTTATTCTATTTCTTTCAGCAACCTAGGGGTTAACTCATTATCTGTTGTACTGGAATTTATTGAAGCTCTGAAACAGTCAGGCAGACTACAGTGTCAGATTACAGACAGTCCAGCTGCATCTTTGTTAGCTCTCTCGCCCCTTACTGACAAACTTAAGTTTTTTCCCTTGTTCCTATCGGCATTTATTGGAATCTGACGCCATTTTCTTGTTTTTGTTTATATTTTTCTACTCAGCCTTTGTATATTTGCTATCCAGTGCTAGTGAAAGGTGGAGACTTACAACAGCTCTATTTATGCACAGAATCAGGTTCACTGCTGACTTTTCTTCACAATGATCATGCAAGGTACAGTTGAGATAGCACTAGATGGTAAACTAAAGTTCTTTGTTTATCCACAGGGACAGGTACTGTGCAGTTCCCCCCCCACCCCCACTGGCCCATTGTGATGAATTTAGTGCTAGTAACAAGTAAATAAAGCCCTCAATTTATCCACAGGTACAGTACCATGTGGGGCAGGCTCAGTAAAACTTACCCACACTGTAATGGATTTAGTGCTGGTAAGAGGTAAGGAACTGACACCACTTGGGCTTTAAACCCCTGGATAATCCACAGAGACAGCTACAGTGTGGGGCAGGGTAAGTGCTTGGTTTCCACATTGTCTGCATTTAGTCCTGGTGAATGGTGAGAGACTACCAGAACTGGAGACTAGAGCATTTTGTTTATCTAAAGTGACAGGTTGCATGCACACACACACACACTCACACAGCATGTACTCTGACTAAATAAATTCAAGAGGACTGAATTAGCAGCATGCCAGTTTTTGATGGTTGTGACTGAACAGCACTATATGGGTCCAACAAGAAAATAATAAATTGCTATCTGAAATATTTATCCAAAATAATATTTGAGTGAAAGTATGGAAACAATTTTTTAATAAAAGATGTTTTCAATCTTTGACTATTGCTTCTTAATAGTCATATACTACTACTTCAATATGTAGTGTGCATTTTAAATATTTAACTTGTAAATACTGTTTATACTTGTTATTATGACCATGTCATGTACAACAGCAAAAATAATCTCTTTCAAAATAAAAACTCAAAAAAGGAATGTGTTTGTATTGGAGATGGAGATATTGTAAATGCATAGTTTGCCAGTGATGCTGGTTAAAATCTGGGAATGTCACACTTCCCAAAGCTTTGCAAAGTTCCCCAACCTTATATCAAATTCACTACCAATTTCTGAATATTAAAAAATAGCACATTTGCTCTGTGAAATCACCTTTTGGGACAAGTAAACAAAATGACACTGGCATTCTTCATGATGAGAGGTCCCAAAAAAGCCATGTTGTAAATTTGGTGCAATACCTCCAAAACATGGCCACGTTACACCCAGGCATTGTTTAATTTCTATGCACAATTGTAACTTTGGTCATTTGGTAGCTCTTCACAGCCCTATCGGCTCTGGATAGAACTTATTGATAAGGCAGTGGGCAAGAAATTAAGTTAGTTATGTATTTATTTATTTATATAGAAATAATAATGAGAATAATAACCCAGTATTGAAACAACAGCTGTAAGACCACTTTGCATTTGGGGATTTTGCAAAGTGGCATAATATCAACAAAGTAGTAGCTGTGATGAACCAGTGATTAAAACCACTAAGGTTCAACAAACTACAGTGAAGCCAACAGCTTAATCTGGTTCAAGGTCTGTTGGCATTCATCTGTATCCCCTTCCCCCGGGTCATGCCTGAAAATAGGCAGGATTTGTCTAGTGCACTTACCCAGTCAACAGAAACTAAATAAAACAATAATAAACCTAAGGAAACCAGGTCTGTAGACATCCCTTCCCTAGTAGAGTAGTGCTTATGGAGTTTAGGTGAGGGTTAGAGCAAGCAGAGACTAGATACAGGAGCAGACTGTGGTATAGTGAACTCTGAGGAGCTGTTTGAGAGAGGGGAAGGAGCAGGAGGGACAGGCAGCATCAAGAAGAGTGTTCCAGATGGAGGTCAGTCACACCAAGAAAAGCAATTGCACAGCAGAGTTGTTGCTGCTAGGAATGTTAAAAGACAGCAAGTCTGATGAGTGGAGTGAGTAAGAAGAGGAGGTATCCCAAGTCACAACTGAAAATGTGCCTCATGGAGTCTGCTCACCTGGTAAAATACGATTTATATCAATCAAGCAATAAGTAACTGCACTGGTGAAAAAATACGTCTTCTTTGGGAATGACGTGGATGCCAGTACAATACAGATATACAACCTCAATATAAAATATAATAATTAAAATAGTAAATGCATACATACAATCATTTACCAGTAAGTGCAATTTTGTTAAAACAAAGTTATTTTCTGTAAGTGAGCTCAAACATTTTGTAAAAACACACTTTAGAGCTCACTCACTGAAACCCTAATCTGTGTGTGTGTGGGAGGGTGGGTCAGTAGCAAAGTGGCAGAAAGAATGGCGGAAGGCTTCCAACCTGTAAAGAGTGGACTTGTGGGAGACACCCTGGATCACATCTGTACCATCAAATGTCAAAGTGTCTTCCTTAGGAGGATCTTTTGATAGACCAGTATGGGCAAACAGGTTTGATTCTTGTATAAGGCTCTGAACTTTGGATGGAGTTTTTTTGTAGATCACATCAACATTAGTACAGAGGTCCAGATTATGACCCAGTCACATGCAGAGGTATGTAAAGTGGGTGACCTCTTCAAGATGAATATCATCAAGGTCTCCAAAGACAGGGGTGTCTGAACTGGCAAGACACTGCATTGTGCCAAAAGACATAAAGTAGTTAGCATCTTTTTTGAGTTTAAGATGAGGTGGTTTGTGCAGATTCAATGCCGAATGCAGTCAAAATTATGTTGTAGCAACATTTCCAGCTCGGGGAGTGAGGCACCAGAGGCAACAGGGACTGTGTCATCTGCATACAAGTATAAGTTTGAAGAGGTACAGATAGTGGGGAGGTCACTGAGGAACACTGAGAAAAACATGGATCCCAGCCTTGGGGCCTACCAGAGGTGAAGGGGAAAAGGCATCACCAACCTGAAGAAATTGGTGTTGGTCAGTGAGGTAGGACTGGAACTACCATAACTTGGGATAGGACAGTTCTGTAGCCCTTGGTTTATCCAGGAGTGTGTTGCGAGGCACAGTACCAAAAGTCTTTTGTTAGGTCAATGAATATGGTGGCAGCAACCCAGCCCTGATCCATCTCCTTAAGGCAGATATCAGTGACAAAGAAGAGGGAGGAAGAAGTGGAGTGGGCCTCCTGAAGGACAGACTGGAAGGGGGTATGAGTCAAGGAAGATGGAAAGTTGGAAGAAAAATCAGTTTCTTTAGGAGTTTAGCCAGATTAGGGGGATGGAAGATAGGGTTGTAGTTACCAGGAAAGTAGGGGTCACGCCCTTGTGCAGGGAAGGATTTCAGTCTGTTTTCTATTATGGGGAATTACCTTGAGAGAAAAGAAGATATTTAGAATTGTGGAGCGGGCACAACAATAGCTGTATCAGACAAAGGAAGGAGTTTAGGATCAAAACCATCTGAGCTTCACTGGCCCTGTGGGGCTGAGGGTTGAGGGGCTGGATGCCATACCTCATGCCACACTGGCGACCCATGTTTGAAAATGGGCACGAGCCATCGGGGGTCAGCAGGGGAGGGGAAGGATTGAGCATCCGGAGGACTGCTCTCCTTCTCTGGGGAGGGGGGACATGCAGCACTGGTGCCTGGTTACTCCTGGTGGAGGCTGGGGAGCAAGGTTCCATGCAAGAGCATGGGGGAACCAAGTGCAGACACGTTGAGGGCGCTCGCATAGAAGTGTGTGGGTTCCTTCTTAGCTTGTGTCATTGCATGCACTTGGTTCCGGAGGGAGCAATCCTAGAAAAATGCCGGCTTCTCTCGTATGAGCCACTCCTGGTGCCTGTCCCCTCTGGCCATGACAGTTCTGCCTATGGCAGCCCCACTTGGGGGGGGCTTCCCCAGATATGAGGGGGCAAGTCACCAGGAGACAGGCGAGCCTGTTCATTGGCCTAGGGTAGCCCTGTCCCAAAAAGAAGAAGAAAATAAAATAAAAAAAAACTTTAGAGCTATGACTTTTGGAAGGGTTAGGTGAGCAAAAAGTTGACAGGACAGAAGCTGGAGTGATATGGGAGATGGAGAAGAAACAAATGGAAGGAATAAAGTTAGGAGGGGGAGGGATCAGTGACAGGAGTAGAGATAACCAAGCAAGTGGTAAAGTTGATTGGGGCTATTGACTGGGTGGGGTGGTCAAAAAGGGATGGGACAACCTGCCAGCATTTTCTTGAGGAATTGAGGTTTCTGTGTATGTTAGAAGCAAAGTAAGTGGCCTTCATCACTCTAAGGGTCTTTGTGTTGGAGGTTCAGAGTTGTTTGTATCTCAGCAAGTCCTCAGGGAGCCTAAATTCTTGTGGAGACACCACACTGAGCCTGAGCCCTGATGAGGGAGATGTGGTCAATGGTAATCCATTAAAGACAGTTATGTTCCTCCTAACACTACAGTATGTAAGCATCCCACTCCATCGTCTGTACCTGACACTTGTTTATTTGCTCCATACTCATCCCCTCCTCCTACAGCAGCTTGCCTGAATGCATGCTCACTCACTCTCACTAGTGCTTCCTCTTTTTAGAGGAATGTCAACTGACTCATTCCCTCATGGTTCCTTTAGCCATGGTACCAAGTTGCTGTGTAACCTACAAGGGTGGAACCTCACAGGAATGTGGTTCCCTTGGTCACCAAACCAAGCTATTTGGCACCTATACAAGGGTCAGACTCAGTCAGAGAGTGTGAACTGGCACATGCATTTGAATACTATATTTGGTTTTGCAGTGGCAGTGTGCTGAATTGTGAAAAAAATTGTAGCATGTGTAATTAAATGTTGTTTTATAAAGAAACCCATACAGATTTGGCAAATATTCTCAACCTGTGTAACCCCCCTCTGCGAAAAAAGAGTTGTTATGTAGTCAACTGCAATGTTAGTTCAATAAAAATATAAATTTGTGAATGCCTGAATTTTGTGTAAGTGTACAGCATATGAGGGATACTACATGGGTTGGTTGCAGACACATATGTGATATGATATGGGTGTGAGTGAGTTCGTAGAAGCATCTTCATGAGGTATGCTTGACCTTATGACTGCAGGAGTGGCAAAGCCACAAGAGAGGTTTTAAGAGGTCAAGTATAGCGAGTGAAAGTATTTCTACTAAGTCACTCTCACCCATGTTATAGCTGATTTGAACAACTGGAGTTCAGGTGCTTTGAGAAAAGAAGTACAAAATGTAAAATGTGCCACTCAAAACATCTCACTCTAACCCATGTCAGTTTGATTTGCACAAGTTATTTAGGTAGTTTTGTGATAGAAATGATAAACATTTACAAAAGGAAAAAAGTGCAACATTTAACTGTGCTCCTCAAAGCATCTCATGACTGCTGGTTTCAGTGCTGCACATGGCAATTTTGATGCCATCAGCATTGTTAAAGTTGCTCTCTGATTGATTTTGCATGTTATTGTAACATATCAGCTTGCAAGATAGCACTACTATCTTCACAGTGGCCAGTAAGATAGTAATGATATGTTAATCAAATTTTACCGGCGCCTATTGTATGTATGTATATATATATAGATATATATATATAGATATATATATATACGGGTCTGTTCACGAAAAGGGGTTACCAAAGTGTGACGTGAGGGTCACATTTTCAGATTACTTCTAGATTACATTTGTGATGCATTTCAAGATATTATAACCCAAGTATGAAAAAAAGAAACATATTGGGAGATAAAAGCCTCACAGGTTCTTGAGATAAAAGAACTGTATTGTGGTGAGAGTAACAGGTGACACCACCCACCATGGTGAATGTAGCACTTGACACAAGATATGTGTTTTAGTAGTAAAAACTTTAATAAACATATATCATGTGTTATATTAAAACATGAGAAACAAATATTTGCAAGAATTATATTACATTAATTGCAAATTTGAAGTTTTGCACCACGTACTGTGGTGAATGTAACAAGTGACCACACACTTATGTTTCACTAACTAAGACTACAAAAAAATGCCTAACAGCTAACACACTACTGCTACTGACTGACATACTGCTTTACAACATGAAAACATTGACAATTACATTGCTGGAAAGTTTGATGCTTAACACCACATACTGTGGTGAATGTAACGAGTGACACCACAGATTTGTTTCAGTTTTACAAAGTTAACTGAACATGCCTAAGGGCTAACATGCTACTATTAATAACTGACACAGTGCCACAAAGCCTGGAGAAATCTAACAATAATAGTACTGGCAGGTGCGATGTTTGACACCATATACCGTGGTGAATGTAACAAGTGACACCACACATTTGTTTTAGTAGAAAAAAGTTTACTGAACATTCCTAATGGCTAACATGCTACTGCTAATGACTGACATAGTGCTACATAACCTGGAGAAATTTGACAATAATAATGTGACTGATAGGTGTGATGTTTGACTCCACATACCATGGTGAATGTAATAAGTGACACCACACTTATGTTTGACTTACTAACACTGTACTAAACTTGCCTAACAACTAACATACTACTACTACTGACTGACATACTGCTATAAAACATGAACACATTCAACAGTTTTATTACTGGGAAGTGTGATGCTTAACACCACATACCGTGGTGAAAGTAAAGAGTGACACCACACATTTGTTTCAGTTGTAAAAGGTTTACTGAACATGCCTCATAGCTAATATGCTACTACTAGTAACTGACATAGTGCTACAAAGTCTGGAGAAATTTGATAATAATAACAGTACTGGCAGGTGTGATGTTTGACACCTCATATCATGGTGAATGTAACAAGTGACACCACAAAGAAAATCTATTTTAACCCTCCATCCCATATACACAGTATAATCCCTTTTACAATGATGCCCAGCACTTTCCCTAGACATGCAGTTGTCACTGGAATTTGCTGTCTGAAAATTTGCCCCATAATCAGTAAATGATGATGACTGAAGCCTACCTGTGGCGAATGTAACTGCAGCCCTTGTTGTTGCATGCAGTGCTTATCTTCAAGGAATGTAGCCCTACAAAATGGAGGAGCCACATGCAAACAATGGGTTTCAAACTACACTCAACTCCTCCCTCTATCCCTGCTGCTTGGTTCTGAGGGGCAGGTTATGACTTTGCAACTGTTACTGATTGACGGGTAAACATTGGGCCTGACGTGACTCCAAATAGAGTGAGGGTCCAAGGTTGCACTCCCTCCAGTGGGCGAGCTAGATCAGGCAGTAGCACAAGGAGACAAACTAGGAGAGCAGCCAGAAAATCATTAAAAGTGCTAATAACACAGTTGCAGATTTGGGGGCCATCTGGGTAAATGTAACATGCTGTGACACCAGCTGTTACATTCACCACACTAAATACAAAGCTGCACAAATTAAAAATGGAGCATTACAATGGGCTAAGGAGTACAGATAATAAAAAGACACAACTACAAATTAGTAAGCAGATTTACTTTATTAAAGGAAAACAATAAATAAAGCTTGCAAAAACAATTAGCAAAAATGTGCTTTTGCATGTCACACTTTTTCAGGTAAAAAAAGCAGCAAAATAGAGCATGCACCCCACCAAAGAAAATATGGATACCGTAGAATTCTATAGTTATGTTATTTATCTCCACATATAGCCAGCTTTCAGATTTAGTCAAAAACATATGACTGACAGTTCTTGATTTTTAAAAATGAGCTATGCACTGTATGGTGCGCATTGGTACAGTAAACCTTTTTCATGAACAGACCCATATATATTTTTTATCTTTATGAGTTACAAATACACTGTCTGACATCTTGAGTGCCAGAGTGAAGTGGAGCCAGAAGTGAGGCATGTCCATTCAAGTGATGACAGAAAAAAAATAATCTACAGCAAAGCCCCATGTCATATTCCAGTGTAGGTGAGTTTTTCATGATTTATTGTATTCTTCTGATTATTTATTGTATTGCACTGCATGAAGATTTCAAATAGAAATGAATCCTATTTCAAATGAAGATAAATTATTCCACAAGAAGATAAACCATTTGTCTTTATTTGCAACACATCTGCACACAAAATAACATGTATCACACACTTTACAAACTCATCCCACTGTACAATTTTTAATTTTTTGCATCCACCATGCCCTCTGGCACCCCATGCCTTTGGGGCCTGTAATGTCTCTTGTGATACCTGCAAGACTCAGCCCTCCAGCATCACACCTCTTGGTCACACATCCCAGTCAAGACATCTGGTCTCCATCTAGGGGCTGCTGTATCCTTGCTAGGGGCCTCCCCTGTCTGCCATCATTGAACAACTCCCAGGAGCTCCCTCTCAGATATCAGTTTGTCCCCACCAGGGGCCACATCACAGACTAGTAGAGGAACAATACTTGTTGGTGCCAGAGGGGTTATGGCCATTGAGTGCACTTGAGGAGGTTCTAGGTATGGGAAGGGGCAGAAAGACTATCATCCAGCTTATCAAAGTGATGATTTCCTCTCTTGGCGTCCCTGCCCACCCTCCTCCCCACTGGTGCATGTACAGAGCTGACCTGGAGGGGGCGTGCCAGATGGTGCGTGGTTACCCATGCCATCACTGGCACTTCCACAAGTCATTACCAGGAGCTACCAAAGAGTGATGTGGCACTCACTCAACCCCCCCCCCAGGAGGAGAGCATCTGAGGGATGCTCTTGTACCTTTCCTGTAAAATTTTTTAACATAATTTTTGCCTTTGTACAGATACTATTATGTTGTCTGTGTTGTTGATGGCCTGATGATATTATCAAAATACTCTTTTGTTTCTACATTAGTTGTGGGAGTTATAGTCAGGGCAGTGTCTTGGGGCATGTAGGCAGCCTGTGTTCTGCCTTTTAGCTGCAGTAACATGTAGTCACAATCAGAGAGTGGCCTTCCTTGCCATAATGTTGGATTGAGGTTTCCCCTGAGTCACTCCACCCAATGAGATCTACCACCATGCATTGGCTGATGAGCAAATCACAATGAGGTGAGGAAGCCCAGTCTTCAATAATGCTGGTAAAAACTTAAAATCTGTTTTGCACACTTCTCATGAAATTGTACAATTTCCATGAAATTTCATTCAATTTTGCAAACTGAGCACACTATACAGTACTATGTAACTTTTTGCACAAAATAAGCAAAATTGCACAGTTTTGCAGATTAAGGTTTATAAAAATGTGCACATTCAAAAATGTATGCTCACCTTGTGGAATTATTTGCTGAAATTGCTCATTTTTAAGAATTCTAATTTTTAAGATGTGCAGTTGTGGGGGAAAGTGTGCTATTTGCAAATATTGTACATTTGTAAGAACTCACATTCTGAAAAATGTGCAATTTGGAGAAAATATGCAATTTCAGAAAAAATTATGCTGGATTTTGATGCAATTTCGTGAAAATTACAGGAATGTAAAATTAGTGATTTTGCACAATTTTGCAAGAGCACTAGAAAATTTGTCCAGCACTAGTCCTTGAGCAGAGGAATATTGGAACTGAACAAGTAAAGGAGTGAGTGGTGTGGTAGGTGTGGGGGAAGGAGATCAGGGGATCAAATCAGAGAAAATGATGGAACCAACAAACATATGTCACAATTCCTCTAACTTTCCATTGTCGTTAATAGTATTAGAAACACTGATTTCCAGTTCACAGCTCATGCAATGTCTTTAGTACACTCAGGAAGGTACAGTGTGTTGCAAAATGGCTACATATTACCTATCTATTCACAATGATACTGAAGTCAGAGGTGGATTCTGGATCTGACTATTTGCCTGTCTTCCTTTACACACTATGATACTGTCCAAAGGTAGTGGTATATTTCTCCTACAGTAAAATAGTACCAAAACTTTATGTGTAAGATTACATTTGTAACAATGCAGTTTAAATGAATTGCTTATCTCTTGGAAACAGAATTTTGCTTAAGCAGATTCAGTTTCATTCAGAAAAAGATTGTAGCAAATGAATTAACAGAACTTGGCTCAAGATATTAGGTTATAATTGTTAGATTTTGTCCCGGATTTTGTGCAATTAATGAATGAGTTTGTTTTTCTAAGATGTGGCATTGGGGATTATCTGAAAGGCAACCTTTTTTTCCTTATGGTAAGGACATTTTTCCATCATTTTACTTTCTGTTTTCTTTTTCAGTTGCTGTTGTTTAAATGTTCCTGGTTGAAAATTATTTAGACACAATTCTGTTGGCAAATGAAATGCAATTTGATTTATTAGTAACAATATACATGGAGCTTTGACAATAAACTCTACTCTTTTTTTGTATACCCTTTGCTGAGGAATGGCCCAGAGGAGGCACTCTGCACCCTTTATGCCGCTTTCCTTTTGAAGAGGACATTGGGGCATATTTTAGAAGGATGACACAGGGTGTGCATCAAGTCCTGCATCAAACCCATGTTTTGGAGCAGCTGTGCAAAACACCTTTGCTGCAGCTGTGCCCAATTTTAGTAGACCAAGCCCAGTTGCGACACTTTACCTGATTTACAGCAGCTTGCCCCAAATATTTAATGCAAGCTCCATAAAAAGGGTACCCAGGATTGCTGCAGGCCAGACCAGAAAAAGCTGGTTGAAGTTGTGGCAATTGGTGCATGGGATAGAAAATCCTGATTGCCAGCTGAGAGGATGCCGCAATCCCCATGCCACATTTATTCGGTACACCTTGGGCTTATACCATTTGGGTAGTTTTGAAAATCTGGCCCATTCTCTTTAGAGCTGTGTGGCCTTCCCCTAGTTCAACCATGGCAACTTCAAACTGTGAACCAGGTGAAATTTTCCACAGCTCCAGGAATTCCTAGTTTGCATCGTCAAAAAAAAAAACTTAAATTTTATATGGATAATCACAACCATTCAACTTAAAAAAAATAAATTTCACCTTCTCCCTGGCACTGAGCCAGGGGTCATCGGTGTTTAAGGTTGCCCTCCCTTCCCCTACCACCCAGACCCTTAAAGACCACCTTTCCTGGTGCTAACAAGTAAACATTTGGAGCTCCCTTACCTCAGTGGGAGCTCCACTATGATGCTGAAAAATATTTTCTATGAGCCCCGAAAGGAAAAGAAGGGAAGAGATTGCAATGTGCCCCAAGGGGAAGGCAGCATGATACTTTTCTACTTCCTGATTCTGTGATCCACCACTGTGCTCTGATATTTTGTGACATCTCTATAGGGAGAGTACGGGAGTGCACTCCGTTTGCTTGAATGGAGCATCTTTTCCGAAGCTGATTTCACAATTTCAGATTGGGTCATAGTAGTGAGCGATGTAGGGTCCAACTAACAAGAACCTTGTTAGTTGAACCCTAGTATCAATCAGTACCAAATCCTTGATTTGAAATCAGGAAGTCACCTTTGAAAAAGATGCTCCATTCAAGTGGATGGAGCACGCTGCCCCATGCTCTTCCTATGGAGACATCACAAATCTCTGGAGCATAGAGGCCTACTGAAGAGTCAGGAAGTGGAAAGTGATTGTGCTACCAGCCCCTCAGGGGCAAATTATGATCCCTTCCCTTTCATTGGGAGCTAATAACCTTGGAGTGCAGGGGAGGATCACAGAGTCAGGAAGTGGAAACCGATCATGCTGCTAGCATCTCAGGGGCAAATTATGATCCCATCCCTTCCTTTGGGGGAGAATAGAAAAATCTTTAAACTTCACGGTTGCGCTCCCATGGAGGTAAGGGAGCTCCATCTTTTTGCTTTTTAGCAGACAGAAAATGTAGGAAAGGTTCACTTTAAAGTACCTTAATTGAAAGGTTGCAGCTTCCCTTGATACTCAAACTTTGATTCAGAGAGGGGGAAGGGCAATATCCAAGATTCCCAGCTAACACAGTCATTTCCTCTTCAGCAAGACCACTCTATTTATTCATAAACATATTCTGATGAGTAAGTAGGCATGCAACTGGAAAGGAAGGGGTGGAGTATCTGCATCTTTGATGATGCTAAGCAGACTGATTGGCCAGTCTAAATAGCATCATCAGGATGCAGCTTCTCCCCCCTTGTCTGCCTCAACATGTTCACATGCTTGCTTGCTCCTGAGAAAAGCTCAGGTCCTTTAACTCAAAAAGGGCAGATTTTGGGAAATCAAGGAAGGGGTCATGGGAAAACTGGAGGGAGAAGAGGAGGTAAATGGCATAGAGTAAAATGGGCAATAATGTGGGGGGCATTTTAGAAGTTACTTACTGTTGTATAAGGAAAGTTACTAGGAAGCAAGTATGAAAGGACCATTTGATTCTCCAAGGAAGTGAAAGAGGCTGTGGGTGACCAAAAGCAGACCCTACAAAAGATTTAAGAAGATGCAAGAGGAGGAGGAATGGGTGAGGAGATTCTCAGGGCAAGCTAAAGGAAACAAAAGAGGTGGCCAGGAGAGAAAATGCAGACACAGAATTATGCATTGCTGAGGGTGTGAAAGGGGATTTATTTAGGTACATCAGAGAAATAAGAAAGGCATGGGGATTGGATTGTTGGACTATCATAGGGAAGGAGGGTAATGGGGGATGACTGACAGAAGGCTTAAGTTTTAAACAATTACTTGTGCTCGGTATTCATGGTGTAGGATGAACAGCATTTAACAGAGAGTGGTGTTAAGGCCTCTTGTTGGGAAGTGTAGGAAATGGGGTGGGTGGCAGTCATGGTGAACAAGGTAAGGAAGGGACTTACTGACCTTTAGGTAGAGAAGGTATGGAAACAGACAGTTTACACCTGACGGTGCTTAGGGAGCAAGATTCAGAGTTGGCTGGTCCCCAGACTGAGCTGTACAGGTGCTCATTAGCAGCAGGTGTGGTGCTGGAGGACTGGATGTCTGGGGAAGTGGTTCTGCTCTTTAAGGTGGGGCAGGGAAGACCCAGGAAACTACAGACCAGTCAGTCGTACCTCCATTGTAAGTAAGCTGATGGAGACCCTGATCTGAGAAAAAATAATAAACTACCTAGAGGCAAACAGGTACAGGGAAAAAAGCAGAATGGATTTGTGGTGGGGAGGTCAAGTCAAACCAACCTAATAGTGTTTTTGATGGATCACAATAGCAGTTGATAGGAGGCAGGTGGTAGATTTACTGTACTATGACTTCAGCAAAGCCTCTGACTTTGAAACACAAAGGAGGCTGCTGAAGAAACTGGAAGATCAGGAAGGGGAAAAGAAGTGGTTCAAATGGGTTTTAGCTAGTTGGGAGAGAGAAAACAAAGGGTGGTAATGAACGGGGGTCAGGTCAAAGGACAGGGTAGATCACTGACGGTGTACCACAGAGGTCAATCTTTGGACCAGTACTCTTCAATATGTTTATCAGTGACACAGTGGAGGGTGGAGAGTATCAGGACAATATAGGTCTCTTCACATATGATGCAAAACTAGGGGTAGGGTAGACAGCAAGAGGGAGTTGACAGAATTAAAGAGGAGAGGCTCTAGAGGGGGACCAAAACATGGCAGTTAAGATTCAATGCTAAAAGTGCAAAGTGATGCACATAGGGCAGAGGAACCCATGTACAGAGTACTGGATGAGGGTTGGATGACACAACATCTGAGGAACAGGACCTGAGAGTCATAATCACTGACACCCTTAAACAATCTAACCAATGTGATAAAGCATATGGCAAGGCAACAATGACGCTGAGATGGATTTGGAGGGGATTTGACAGTAGAAGGAAGGATGTGATATCACCACTGTATTGGTCACTGGTGAGACTTCACGTGTAGAAATGTGTCCATTTCTGGAATCCACACCTGAGAAAGGAAAATGACAGGCCAAGGTCTGTGCAAAAAGGATAATCAGGATGATCAAGGGCCAGCTGGGCAGATCTTATGAGGAATGGCTAGAGGCCCTTAACATGTACTCACTGGAGGCCAGAAGAGAGAGGGGCAACATGATAGAGATGTGCAAGTTATGGCAAGATTGCTAATGTTTTATGCTTTCCTTATAGAGCCAAGGCTCAGTTTGTTCCAGAATACTTCAAGGAAACAACTGGACTCACTTTAACCAGATTGAACATACGGCTCAGGGACACAGTTGGTACACCGGAATTGGTCTGAAGCCTTGCAGTGGTCAAGTGGACTTATGTTTAATGGTGCACTCCTTCAATATACTTCAAAAATAAAAGTGCCTTAATTGTAACACCTATGAATGGGGTTGATGCCTTGAAATATGAAGTGTTTTTAATCTTTGTTATTCATTGTTAGCATATTGCACTTTCACATTGTCTTGGTTGCACTTTTTGGGATTTTTAGTATTGTTCCTTTAAGAGCTGTTGCTTAAAGGGAGGGCACTCATCACACATTACCAGCCTTTGACAAAGTGCATTTTTGCATGAAATATTTTAGATATAATGTGAGGAGGCTGATCTGCTGTGCCTTTATTGCAACTGCAGTATCTGTTTGTTGGATCTACAGAATTGCTGTAACATTAACTTGCACAGAATTTTCACAAGAGCACTTTGAATAAAGGAGCTTCTAAGACATCAGGCACTTCAGCAAGGTATTGTGTCCTTTTGTTATTTGATCCAGAGGATTCTTGTAACACAGGACAGTCCCGAGGTTGTTTTTGGTGTCGGCTTCCAAAATACTAAATAATAAGGATCCTAACACTGGGTACCACTGTGTGTGTGTGTGTGTACTTCTCTGTATGCATATATGTATTAGTTATGTTTGTACATCACGGTTGATGTAAACCCTTACAGAAATAATTATATGAAATGTTTTCATGCTGCGTACATAAAACTACTCGTGTGATATGCATGCTGCAAGCCTGATTTAAATGTTAAATTGGAACCAATCACATGCATGTGTCATGCGTGCAGCAACCAAGTGTCGAAAGCATGCTTTTTATGTTAATTTGGAACAGATTGCATGTATGTGGCATGCATGCAAAAAGTAAGTGGTCACTAATAACTGCACACATAAAAGTTAAGTGACTTGTTCAGGATCACACAGTATACAAATGGGGGTTGATGAGATTCAAATGCAGGATTTCAGGTCTCCAGGTCTCCTGGTTTGCAGTTTAGTGCCTTTAACCACTAAGCTATACAACCTGCATACATATCACTCTCCTGTGCTTCAATACTTAATCTGCATACATCTGCAAGCATGCGGCATGCTTATAGCCACTGATACACATTTTAGTTTTCTTGTTCCCCCTCATCTCAGCTGCACAGCTGAGTTGTAGCACACATACCAATGGAAACATGTGCTGCTCACACAGATGATGTCCTGCAAGCTTAGACATTATGGCAGGGGCACCATTTCAGATTTTAACAGGGAATAGCCAACAACCAGTGGAGGCAAGGTGCTAATTAGCCCCTATGCAGCAAGCTCTGGAATGTCTGGAACATCTCTAAAAGGTAAAATGTATTTGTCGTAACTGAAAAGTGATATGAAAAGCAGAAAAAAATTCAAATGTATAAGATTCATCTGTCTATACCCTGGAGGGGTGCATCAGATTTGGGCTTAAACCCACCCAGTTACTAATCATTTTTTTCCCTTGCTGACTTTATGAACCCCCACCCCAAAAAAAAAAAAAACTCTGTCCCAATTTCTCTCCCCAACTTCATTCTATTCAGTACCCAACCCATATGGGTCATGAAGCTGCCCAAAGGTGCAGAAACATGAAAAACGCATCAATATTTCAGTCCTTCCTCCTTCCCAAATCCCCCTGCAAAACAATTATTTACTTTTACTTAGCTGGCCATCTAGCCAGAACCTGCAGCCTAGCCCAGTGTGCCACCAGCATAGTGTTCAGTCTGCTCCTCCTTTGTCCTTCTGCAAGAAGTTGGATGCTAGAACCGACCATCCCAGGTCTCCAGCGTGGTCTGCAACCAAGTCACCTCATCAACCAAACCAACTCAACCTGTTTTGATTGCTTCTTGCTTGGCTGCTGCCATAGCTGCTGCTGCACTGCACTGATCAAGGCCTATGAAGACCCCCTGCAGACCACTGTCACTGCTGCCATGGGGGGCCCACACTGTTTTTTTTTTTGTGAGGCAAGCCTTTTAGAGTAAGTAGGTAGCCTACTCTCGAGTTAGCTTCTAGCTCATCCCCAGCCCCTTCAGCCGCCAAGGGGGATCGAGACTCACTGAGAGTAGATCAACAAAAATATGCCACCGCAACAATGCTATTGAGAGTTCAGTGCTCACCAACTCCTTCAAGCTGTAGTGTGAAGCCTGTCTACTCTGTGATGGGAAAGACAGTGTCCCACTCATGTGACTTATGTGCTTTTGTATGGCTGGAGCTCCTCCACATGATCTGTGATGGCACCACTGCTAATAGGTGCACAAAGTGGACAAAAAAATACAGACACAGTCAAGTCAGAAGTGCACCTGCAGAGTGAGCGCAGCACATACCAGGGGGTATTAAATCCAAATTTAGTGCCTTTATTGCCACATCATAAGAACAACCTAGGCACAAATGTAGTGGGTGCACAACTGGCAACTCTGCCCCACTTAAATGGTGCCCCTATTTATGTTAGAAATTAATCCTCAGGAACTAACATCAGTACAAGTAAATACAATGGTTTCCACTGTGTTCTGAGGTACTGTATCTCCTTGTTTCAGGATGTGCCCAGATCATCATGAGGGTTAGTGTCCCTCATGATCCCTCATTTTGAGTGTTCATGTCCCTCATTTCAGTGACAAAATGTGAGATATGGTGCATGCTTCCAAGACCCTACTCAGCACAAAGAGCACTAAGCATGGCCCTAGTGTATATGCTCCATACGGGATGACAAAGGGAATGTAAGTGAGTCACAACACTCAGAAAGAAACACATTTGTAGCACTAAATATGCATAAGGGGATTTGCATGGCCCAAAACAAAAAGATCAGACTTCACAACACACAGGCCCTCTTCACACATCTGGAGTGGGAGTGGGATATGTTGGCAGACTATATCCTAGGCATTTAATGCAGTAAGCAAACAATACTTTACAAATTAATGACAATTTAATAACAAAAATCAAAAGCCATTAAACAGCTTGCAAAAGGATATGGCTAATTGCTAGCAGTAGTATGAGAACTAGAAACTGATGTGTTTTTTTAGATGAGATTTGCACTTGCTTAGTTGCTGCACACATGGCAAGCGTGCAATATGTGAACCTGATGGGATTTCTAAATAACATTCACACCAGCTTAACTGCTGCCCTCATGTCAAGAATGCAACATGCAAACCTGGTGTGACTTTTAAAAGATGTTCACACCAGCTTACCTGCTGCACACATGTCAAGCTTGCAGCATGCAAACCTGATGTGCTTTTTAGACCTGGTTCTCATAGGTTTAGTTTGTGCATGCAAAATGCATTCAAACATTGCACAATTAAGCATGTGGTGTGCATTCTGCATGAATGCAGCATATTTATATTTCTGTAAGGGAACATTACAGCATGGCATTATCTTGTTTCAATGTAATTTGTAAGTGTCTACAAAGTAATCTATGTTATGCTATTTCCATGGACCAAATATAAGAGAAAAAGAAAAGTGCCCCTTTAAAAGCAGTGGAAATGATTATAATTAAGATTATAAGTACTGTACCAGAAGAAACATGTACAGTATGCCACTTCCAAAATCTTCCAATTAAAAATTGGCCAAAAAAAGAAAGTCAGTGGTTGAAAGTATCCAGCCTATAATTTTGTAGTCAATATTAATAAAACCTGCTGGCTTTGTGATACCAGGTGGCATGGGATTACTCTTGCACATTGGCAAACTGGATTATACCCTGAGCCCAGAGAGTCAGGAGGACTGGCCAGAGATAGAGGGTTGAACATTTGATCAGATGCTTTCCTCCTTTGGGTAGGGCCTTTGCTGACCACCTCTTGTCAGCCTCCTGTTGACTGCAGGCTGTAGAGGCATGTGATGTAAGACATACACAGGAAAGGGTGACATGAAGTCATGAGGAGTTACATTGCACTGTGTTTCAACGTCAGGGTGACAACTTAGGAAGACAATGGATAGGTTACTGAGCAGGAAGTGAAAGCCCACTTCTTTTGCAAACTTCAGTCGGCTGTCCCATGGGCTCCTGTCTCATTACCTCTACTTCCTTTGGATTCAGCGTATCCAATCTGTGGAGGTCCAGTTTAGAAGAGAAGCACTGGGAATAAGGGGCATCTGCTGTGAGGGGGTGGCTAGACATGCTTGGTTCCTGAGGTGGGCAGCATAGGTAAGTAATGTAGAAAGAAGTCTTGTCATGCTATCCTCTGAACAGGAGACAAAAACCATAAATAAAAATAATAAAGACCGTTTAGTTTCCTAAAACAGAAAGTAACCCATGTTCCCACCTTCAGCCTATGCCATAACAGGCATTTTTCTTTAACAATGGTACATAAACCAAACAGATCAAGTAGACTGCACTTTGTAATCTTGTCACATCAACTAAAACATGAGTTTAATGAATCAAAATATGCATTTCTGATTTCACCTTGAATGTGTTGAATTACAAAAGCAAAACAAAATACAGGTAAGCACAAAAATTTGTTATTCATTATGTGAAATAGACACTACGTTCATTTGTTCCTATAAAGTCTACCCAAACCTTGCCCAACAAACAGTTTAAACTAATCAGGCGTTTGAACTTTAAACCTTGTTCAAAGAAACTCTATTCTTAGAGCTGGCTTATTAGCAAAAAAAGTAGTGTAACACTTTAGGGAATAGATTCTCTAGCTATCTTATTTCTTCTAATCACTGTCCTCCCTTCACTGGAGAATTTCCTATTATTTAGCAACATATGGACTAAACATTTCTGCCTCAATCATGTCTGAACAGAGTAATCATTCTCCAATTATTACTCAGAACCAAATGAAATAGACATATTTGCTGGGACAACTTATTTTAATAAACCCTGTGGACCTCCTTCTAACATATCACATGCTCAGATGTTTTAATTCAAAGATCATATGTGACAAAGAAAGCTTCTTGTTTTACATTGGAAAACATAGCCTCAGGAGTAAGATCTTAGCAGGACTTTATTAAGAATGAAAAAAGGGAGAGAACTCTAAATGTATAATATTGATTAATAAGTAAAAAAATGTTCTTGTATAAATTAATGTCAAAGCCAAGCAACTCAGTCTTACTCTGAGTCTCTTCCATTCTATGCCTATAGACAGAATCCTTTAAGACTAGAACACTCAGTATTTTGCAAAACAAAAATAAAATCAGCACACCAACCTTTGAATGGCTTTCTTGACTGTAGTTATAATACAACACAAATATATCAAATCATCCTTTAATGAAACATTTTACAAAAGCCTCCAACTAGAATTACTGCGTGGATATAGTTGAATATTTTCCTACACATAAGTTGTGCTCTCTTGTTTCCCTTTCATAAGTGAGAGGGTGTATATGCTGGTATAGGGATAAAGTTCTATGACTCATAGACCTGCACTAAAGAACCCTGGGAGAGTAACCAGAAAGATGGCATGTTGCTGGATTCTTTCATTCCCTAAACTGTATGCACATAACAAAGATGGGCAGCTGAACTTGTTTTATTGTTCTAGTTAATAAAGTGGTAGCCAATTGCTAGTCGATTAAACTGTTGTCTGAATTAGATATTGGAACTCCAATTTAGAAACAGTAGGGCTAGTTAATGCTTCTCCTTGGAGTGTGCCACACAAATGTAGGTGTTGCTTTATAAGTTTATATACAATACTTTAGTGCACATCAGTACATGAACTTGATGTTTTGCATGTCTCAGACACTCCACAAACATTAAGAGTTTTTTATAATTAATATATTTACCCCTTATCATTAAGTGTCTTAATTATTAGCCACTGTGAGGCCACTAGGACTTTTCTGCAGATGGTCAGCAAGGTAGAAAGCATGCAAAGGACAACAACAATTTCATGATATTAATCCACATCTGTGAAGAGCAGGTACACATCCCTAATGCTTTATGTGGATCCACATTGACATGCATATTAGCATGTTTCATTTCAACACCTGTTCAGATAATGTTAGGCACTTTATTTATTACTCACATCTTGATGTCAAGTTTACTTTCCATATATGTTCATATGATGTTAAATTACAGAAGAATTATACAAATATTTAAAAAGTTTGCAATCTTATGGATAAACCTATGCTTCAAATCTATTTGTTTTTCATTTGTCAGCTAGAAAATGAAACGACTGAATAAATCAAGCACTAATTGCCAGCGGTGCTAAATTTAGTGTGAGATCTGGAATCCTTTTGATCAAAACCGCTGAATATGAAATCGTCTTCAGCTCTCCAGGCAACTTTATCCGCCTTTCTATTCTCCATCTGTCAGTCACCTGGGAATTTGTGAACTATTCCATATGTCAGACTTGTCAATCACTGAGGAATGTGGGAACTATCTGCCCACTGCATAGGAATTCTTGTTAAGGGATTAATCTGCATGTAACTAGAAGATGTAAATTCTGGGTTCTTCATGGTTTATGGTTATAAAGTATTTTATACCTACGTGATGATAAAGTGTATTTGGACCATGTGGTCATGAGGTGCTATTTATGACTGATTATAGTAAACTATAGGATACATTTGTATGCATCTGATTTTACAGAACTGACCAAACTGCTGGAGAAAAGGACCTGTGTGACCATGAAAGCTTGTGTATTACAATATCTGCGTGCAATATTAATATTGGTCAAATAAAAGGTATAACACTTTCCAGTGTGTTTATTTTTTCTTGGATCACTACAGCTATTAACAGTCTTTTTACACACTGTAATTTTGAAGACAATGCAGTTGTCTCCCAACTGTAATATCATACTGAAATATACTAAGTTACTTTTAAGCCATTTTTATTTGCCTATTTTCTGTTGTACATCTCCCACATGACCAACCCTATTCATCCTCCAAATTCATTTACAGTAGCTCATTTTGCCAAGGCCAAAGGCAAAGCATAGATGTCTCTACCGCAGCTTCCTATGTGGAGCCTCACTATGTTGATCATGGGTCCAATAGGCAAACATGTCCTATTTCAGCAGTGTAAGTTCAAATTATGGACCTCATCCTGTTTTTTCTTTCTTTTTTCTTTTTCTTTTTGTTTGTTTGTTTGTTGTTTTCTTCTTCAAAGGAGAAATATTCAGAATAACTTTTCACCCTCTCCCAGGCTGGTTCTTTTTAAGCTTTGGTTTATTACTTCCTGTAAATGACAGCTTTTCAAGAGCAATATTATATTTTAGCTACTTTGTTTTTTAATAGATTTTGATTTATACCTGACAGAAAGAGAGAAACTGATGGCAGATAAGGGCTGTTTGCCCATTCAGTCTGACCTTTTTTGTTGTGCTGCTTATGCTGTAGATCCTTCCAGATCCACAGCTCTTTCTCACTGATAATAGAACATGCTTAATATTTGAATTAAATCAACTCATTGGCCCATTCAAATAAGTTCTGTGACTTTTTTATCTGGAAATTTTCAGAGATTAGCAAAATCAGCTTTTGAGCTGAACAACATTAGGTTGCATACGTTTTATATAAGCATGCTGTCAGTCATTATTGGAAACACAGACTAAACATGCAAACAACTTTGTACTGGTATCTTAACAAGCATATTTGATTTTATTTAATTTTATTCTGATGTTGGCAATTGAGAATTTATTGTTCTATAGCAAGGGGCTCTATCTTCTTGTTACATTTCTCAATATTTACCAAAAATGTGTTTGTTCTCTTTAATTTAGACAGTAACAATTCCTGTGGTATTATTGATTGCTTAGCTTTGAAATATGCATCCTTTTTAAAGTGTATTTAATTTAGAAGGCATTTTCTTCTGCTTTAATTTATTCCACTGTACTGGAATATTAACTAAGTCATTATATTATCGAAGGAATGAAAGTTGAACTGTGCAAATATTTGTCACTCAGTCATAAAGGCTAGCAAATGGCAATGTAGGCAGAATTTACAATATTTATTGTCTGACATCAACTCACAAACATTTCATAAAATGGGTAGAAAACGTCTTGTTTTCTTATTGGCTAAATTAGTTCCAAGGAACATACACACTGGTTAGAACAATTTGAGGCAGTAGGATTTGTAATTTGGGAAATCATGAACAGAAGTCATGGACCACTTCCCTTATCCTTGATTGCCATAACAAACATAGCTGCCACCTTACGCCACTGAAATCCTTCAACAAGGATGTAAAAAGTGAAACTTCTTTACATTTTTAAAACCAAACAATTAAATGTTCTTTCTTCTCATTATCCACTTCCTACATGTTAAATACATGGAAAAAAATGAAGAAATATTCATAGTTTTATTTTCTGGTATTTCTTTGCTGACCTTGATAAACCCTCACCTATCCTTGTCAACTTTTCTGTCAGTCACTACTGCTTACCTTGCCACACATTAAATTGAGATGTTTGGTCCATATAAGGCCTTCTGCCATGTGTGAGTGGGTAGACATGAAGCCAGAGAACTTCTGCGGAAGTTTAATTCCTGTATTCCATAATAAAGGAACATTCTATTTATTGCATGTGTAGAAAGACTGTTGACTGACATTTCATGAGGGATTACTTTTTACTAAGTACATTTAACAAAAGAAAGTACCCATTTTACATTTAAAAGGTTGTCATTTTTTTTAAATGGTTTCTCAGTTTACCCATTTTATGAGTGCAATAAGACACTGAATGTTATTGGTTGTCTGGGGTTAAGGAACTTCCAGGTGCTAAAGGCACCCAGTGAAGTACTTTGTGCCTCACTTTGCAACAGGGTGTGCATTCCCCAAAATAACCAATGCCATGTTGTCTCTTATTCCTTACTTATTGATTTCTGTTAGTAGGTTTCTATCCTGCCACTTTTTAAACATGCACTCAAGCTCCATTTGGCAGGTTTGGACTTTAACAACACTCATGCCTTCTTGCACCCTGCATCAATTTGCTCCTTTACTTTTCCTTGCAAAGCTGGATTTTACAATTGCCAGTAGAGTAGTGGTGCTACCATACTTGGTAAAACCTAAATGGGGCCATACTATTCATAATGGCAATAGGGTTCTATAACCAAGGTACTGTATATGGAAGAAATAACTGTCATGAAACACTTTTTATGTGTCTGGCAATATTGTTGTCCAGTTTGGATTGTGGAGTGGTTGTATCCCTCATTTATGGGTGTAGAGTTTTTTCAACTCTAATATGTACCCACATTTTGGAGGGTGTGGGGGTGTTGGTTGGTGGATACTAGCTCTAAACTTAATATGCTGTTAGTAACAAGTTCTATAATGCAGACATTGCTTTCCAATAGTAAGATTTATTACCAAGTATGAAAGCAACAACCTGCTGTTACTGCCATCAACCACAGGAATCACTGGTAAATTGATAGCAGTAAGTGTCTGCTGCTATCAGTCACAAACCATAAATTATCTGAAAAATCATTTAAGGAGTAAGAAAAGTGGCCTGTGACCACAGTATCAATATTATAAGGCATCAGGCAACTGATGACAGCTACCTGTGACTGCAGCTGTAGAGTGCATCACAACTATGATGGAGGGAATGATTGCAGTGGCTCACGGCCACTGCCATGTTTTATGGAAATCATTTTTGGAATGAGGACAAAAGCCTTTGCCCATTTGCCATGAATGATGAATATCATCTCTAAATTAATGACAGCAGCACATAGGCACTTTTGTCCATCATAGAAATGAATGGGTTGACAACAGCAGCTAGCATCCAATGCCTTCCACCAGAAAAGTCATGAATGTATTGAGGGCAAAGAGATGGTCAGTGACTGTCATTACTTACAGAAATCACTGTTGGATTGTTGATGGTTGTAAAAGAGCCCATGTGATGAACAAAAAGCACAAGATTATCCGAGTGTCTTTTATTTGGTCATACTTTTGTTCCCAACTTTCCAAACCACACAGTTTCATGAATAAAGTAATTATCTTACCTGCACTTCACTCCTAAACAGTACAGCTGCAGCTTGTTTCATTTCTATTTTACTTGATACCAGTGATAAGCACAGTTTGGCCTATTGTCAGTCTTTACACCATTTAAAGTGACCACTACAGTACTGACTGGTCATGTGGAACAAATGTAAGAATAAGTCTATCCATTTCAGGCTGTTTTACCTACTGTAGGGTTGAGCACATGCTATCCATTCAGGTTCAGATAGTGTGGGCTATATGCAGATCTGGAGCACTCTCTAAGTCCACTGTCTTTAAGTAACAAGGCATGACAGGGTGTACGTTATGGAGCCTTTCACCACCCAAGAAGTAGTGTTATCCCACCACAATGCAAACCCAGTAGTATCTTAGTGAGGTTATAAAATGGGCTTGAAATTTTGTGTGTGTGTGTGTGTGCGCACGTGTATATGTGTGTGTGTGTATGTGTGCATGTGAAAAATGCACAGAAACATAATATTATTGATTATTTTAATGATTTTTTTAAAAAGTCCATTCACCTCACCAAAAAAGTCCAAGCAAATCCCAGTAATGGCATGCCATCTTAGATTCAAATAGTATGCTCAATCAAACTACATATATTTTATATGTCATTTATATTTATTTATATTAGCCCTTAAACCATCTTTTTTTCACAACCCACTTTATTTACCTGTTTACTCATCTTTCCTCCTTCTTCTTTACATTATTTCCTCCCTTCCCCCACCCTGTTTATTTTCTGTCTTTCCTATACTCAATAGATGGAATGTTTGCTATAGGTGGAATACACAGATCCAAGTCTCTGCTCAGTTCCAATGACTGAATTATCATCCCAACACTCACATAACAGAAGGCATCAGATGAAGTCAGGGTTTCTGTTTTATCTGTAGAAGGTTAAAAAGCAAAAATTTCCCTGGTAAGCTGATATGGATAGGAGGAGGATTTTTTAATTCTCAGTAAACAAACACCAGAACATAAAACTATTTATAATGCAGAACTTATTTTTTTAATTTGTGTATGTGTGTTAGAAAAAGATTATGAAGGCAAATAATTTTTTTTTTTTTTTACTTTAAGGCTGCTTTATCTTTAGGTCCAAGTTGAAGGTTTTTAATGAGTAAAGGTGGTGGGCTATAATTGTGATGGCAATCAGGGATGTGTGGCTATTATTGATTTTATTGTGATGAGGCTACTTGACATGACTACAGTGCTGTTTTGCTGTTGTACCGAGAGATCTCACCATTTTCAAAACCCATTTTAAAATGGCTATTAGTGATCAGATATATTCAGACAGTGCACTATCATACAACTCTGCTCTAGTTCTGACTCATCTCTGGCAATATATTTCTCACAGTAATGTCATTACAGTTTCACACTAACATACAATAACATAGAAACATATGGTACCATGTGATAACAGCCCCACCAAAAACAGCAATGAACTAAACGATAACTACATATTGGTGAAAGCAATAAAAGCCATGGACACCACAGCAACCTACAATATAAATGATCAAAACTTATGTTTTACAAAAATAAACTTAAAACATCATTTTCTGTGGGGGGCATTGCCCCGTGCACCCTCTAACTAATATAAGCAACTCTGGGGGCATGACTACTGGGGGAAAGAGGAAATCACAGGAGGGGGGCTACCTGTGCACAAGGGGAGAACATTGGGGGGGGAAGAATCTCAGCAGGAAAGGAATGCCTCTAGAAACAACAAAAAAATAAAGTACAACAGCCAAAAACCACAAAAAATCAAGAATCACCACTCCAGTCCTGAACCTCGGTCTACCAGCATCGCAAGCCATCACCTAACCCACCACACCAGATGACCAGCTGGAAGCAGCCCTCCCAAAACACACCCTCTGTTCTTCACATCATACCTATGCCTGGCTGTTCAATATGTAGCCATCTTTCACATTCGCTGTAATTCCCGTTGCTCTTTAGTAATACTGGTTGTCTCCACAGTCGCTCAACTTGAGTCACTCATATTGAGTCACTCAATTAGAGTAGCTCATATCACAGGTTACTGAAGCCTAGTAATTTGATATCAGAAGGGACTCTGGGCCCATCAAACCCATGCCCCTGTTTCATAAGCAGGGATATAAAATAAAAAGTATTCCTTTCAAATATGTACTACTTCATAGGGATTTTCCTACATGCTCTATTATGCAGGGTACCCATTGATTTCACTGGTAAGAAGAAATCTGTCCAAGCTTATGCTGAAGGCCTGTGCTGTTTTCGTATCTACTTTGTGTACATCTAGGCTTGTCCACAGGTTCACCTGCCTCTTGGAGAAGAAGTACCTCCTAATGTTACCCCCTTCCCACAAAAAAAAAATTTAAAATTATCACCTCTGAGTTTCAGGGCATGTAGCCACATCCTGCTGGAGGATAGCACATCAAACATCTCTGTTCAATCTTGTCAATATCCTTGAGTACACAGAACACAAAGATCATTCATGTCCCCTGTCATTCTCCTTTTCTCCACAGTGAACCTGTAAAGGACCTCTATCCTTTCCTTACAGTTTTTGTACCCCATACCCCTGATCATTTTAGTGGCCCTGCATTTCACCCTATCATCTGCCTCTAAGTTCTTCTTGTAAGGAGGTTCCCAGAACTTTGTTTGGAGGATCCCTAAAGTGCACATAGTAGTCCAGGTGGGGCCTGATCACAGCCTTGCAAAGTGGCAGGATTGTTTTACTTGCTCTGCTGCCCCCTCACCCTGCCACACACACACACACACACACACACACACACACACACACTCTCTTATACTGTGAGGCACTTTAGAATTCTTCTGGCATTCTTGACAGCAGTAGGACATTGCTTGTCATGTAACATGTCCTTCTCCTTGTCTATTACGGCCCTCAGGTCCTTTTTCTTCTCCACTCCAGCATGAGAAGCCTCACATTGTCAGATCCTACCTCTGATTTTCCTTCCTAATTGTAGAACCATTTACTTGGCTACATTGAGTCAGAGACTCCAGAAATTTGACCAGTCACTAAACTTATTCAGATACTCCTGCAGTTTGTGCTTATGCACAGGAAAGTCCACCACCCTGGCCATCATAGTGTCATCAGTGAACTGAAGCAGTTTGCTGGATATCCCAGCATTTATATTAGTGATGAAGATGTTAAACAGTAGTGGCCACAGCACCAATCCTTATTAGTACCCCTCTCCAATCAGAAAAGTTTCCATCCACCAACAACCCTCTCTGCTTTTTGCCCACGAGACAGTTAGTAGTCCACTTTGAGTATGTTTCATGCATACACATAAGTTTACTGTGCACTGAAGATTGTCATGGCCGTTATATGAAAGTCCTTGCTGAAGAACAGATAGACTACATCTGTGGCCCTACTCCTGTCCACCTCCATGGTCAGTAACTCACAAATAGTCATCTGGTTGGTCTGGCATTATCTGCTCCTTATAAAGTTGGACTGAGAGAAAGAGAGAGAGAGAGAGAGAAGAAGTGGGAAAGAGAGGGAAAGAGAGAGTGAGAGACTGTTTGCACTCCCTCCATTAGAAAATAAAATAATTTGTTGTTCTAGCACATGGTGAACAGTAAAGTATAAAAACAGAGCTTGTCTTATGCTGTCCCTTTATATGCAGGGCAACATCATGGGACTAGCAGTGACAGAATAATAATGCTCAAAATTCAAAGCTTTTCTCTTAAACTAGTGTGCAATGTAACAGAAATATATTTTAATTCCTGGATTTCTACAAACCTGTTTTTGTACTGGGAACAGACATGTTGCTTCTGTTTTTCCCCAGGTTTCCCAGTTTTCCACCCAGAATGCTGCTACACTAAAAAGCATGCTATGGCACCTAACCTTATGTTCTGTCCAAGTTTAAGCTGCAACTTGTTTTCAGCAGTTGCTATCACATCATGTGGCAGCACTGATTTTCAGTGATAGTTCACTGGCTTAGTGAATTGCTTTGTTTACTTCTTTATATGTATTGTTTAGTTATTTATATTTAATTCAGCTAATACTTTGATGCTGCCCATTTATTTTGGTACTTTTACTGAGTCATTCTCTCTCATTTTCTAGCTCAGCCTTCATCCTTCCTCCTAACATCCCTGTCACTTGAGGCACAAGTCAGAAAGCATAGGAAAACCAGGAGCAGTTACAAAAAGCCACAAGTAGTGTTTTATTATTTTCAATAACAATAAAATGCAAAACTGGTACAGAATGTATTTTAACATAGGCAGTTCAAAGAAAACAAAGTCTTTCATCTGGAGGTACAGTATCTCTAATTCTAAATTTCAATCT
Organism: Neoceratodus forsteri; assembly: GCA_016271365.2. Lineage (NCBI taxonomy): Eukaryota > Metazoa > Chordata > Ceratodontiformes > Ceratodontidae > Neoceratodus > Neoceratodus forsteri. Next base: position 237,839,933 of record CM057459.1, on the reverse strand, counting down.
CTCTCTCTCTAGCAAACATTCCTGCTCTTTTTATAAGAAGTCTTTGTCAATTAATTTCTGCATCCTGAGCTTGTCAAGAGACATCCTGTTTCTCACAAAATGTATCAGAACTTTGTCAATTGCTTTCCTTGCAGGTGCAACAAAATAGAATATGATGTTCCAGAACTAATCTCCTATAGACAACTCTGCAAAAGAGTTTGTGGAGGTCACTGCATCTCACTGTTAACCCCCTCAGTTCCAAATAGATTTTTTGCAATCATTTCAACAAAATAATTATATACATTTTCAAACCAGAGGATCACAGTTTCACACAAAGAACTACATGTATGTTTATAACCACAGATAAGAAAGGAAGAAGAAAAGAGAGAAACTGAAAGAAACAGCTAGTGAAGGCAGGGAGATAGTGAGAGGGGAAGGTATTGCAAGACCATCAGAGGGTCAGTTCCTAGGTCTTACAAGAAAATTTGATTGTGTAATCAGACAGACAAGAGACAGAAAATGAAAGGATAGAACAGATCCTTGCTTTTAACTCTTTCTGCATAACAGATGGGACACTATCTTATTTAACCCTGCCACAATCCCTTACTCCCAACATATATCATTTCTACTTTTCTATCCTTCTGAGTATTATGCTGACTCTCCCAAGTCTTTCAGCTTTTGACCTCTTCCAGTAAATCTTTCTTATTCCTCTTTCCTGCTCTATGTTTTGTCTAGTAGACATGTTTGTTTCCTATATTCTCATTACTATGCACACTTTTTGCTTCCTCCTTCTGCTGGTGGCATTCCAACTTTCCACTCCTCTTATTTTATTCCCCTCTCCTGTTTTCCCTCCCACCTTCTCTTCTTTCTCTCCCTTCCTATTTCTCTCTCTGCCATTGCTTTTCCTTCAATTCACTTTACTATCCTATCATCTTCCTGTCTTCACCTAGAAGTGTTAAAACATCACTGTCTTCATCCCTCCACCACTTTCACATACTACACGCATCATAGACCTTTTATTCTGATTCTTTTGTTTGCTCTTCTTCTAGTTGGTGATGTTGAGCTAAATCCTGGCCCAGCTCTCTCATTCCCCCTTCTTCCCTCCCTAAAGGCCTATGGATTTGCTATCTTAAACTCTGTAGTCTTCTTTAAAAACTTGACCAGATCAGAATTTGGGACATCAAGTACTAGGCTGATTTATTGGTCATTACAGAGTTCTGTCTCTCCTCTAGAATCAGTAATGACATGGTTGCCATTCCTGAATATTCAATCCACAGACATGATCATGGCAAACATGGAGGTGGAATTTCCATTTATTTTAAACTCAGTATCACTTGTGATGCGATCACAATGTCTGGTGTCCCCTCCTCTCATGAGGTACTCCTTTGTTAGTTCTCTTTTCCCTTCTCATTACCTATTTTTTGGAAGTGGTATGTATTTAATTTTTATCATTTCATTTCATTTTATTTGTTATACTGGAAAGGCATGAGAGCAAAAATTGTCCATTTTCACAAGTGTCCAGTTTAAAGAAAACAATAATTACAAAGGTTACAATGTACAGGGAGGGGTAATATAAAAGTAAATAATAGGTAATGATGACAGAGGAGGACAAATAATAACATATCATGGATAAAGTAGTTACAGTAAATGCTCAGGAGAAAGTGCAAGACTGGTGGACAAGTACTAATAGGCTTTTTTTAATAATAGCCAGGAAACCAACAGTGTGGGCATAGGACAGAAAGTGTACATACTAGAGAAAGTGTGAGGGGATTAGTGGAGGAAAAGAAAGGAAAGAAAGATGTTCAGACCAGGAAAAAGCTGCAAGAGGAGGAAAGGGAAAGGTTCTTCCTTATGTTGTGCTTGAAGGAGGTGGTGGATGAGGCAGAGTTTGAGTTCAGGGGGAGACAGTTGAAGAGTTTGGGGCCCAGGCAGGAGAGAGTTTTTTAGCTGTTGGAGGTGCAGCAGAAGGGGACAGAGAAGGAGAGGGAGGAGGACTGTCTCATAGCCCTGGAGTGAGGCACAGGTAGAAAAAGAGAGCTGATGCAGTCAGGGAGGAGACCAAGGGTGAGTTTGTAGAAAAGGAGGCAATTTTGCTGTTGAGTCGGTTCTTGAGGGATGACCAGTCTAAGATTCCATAAAGGTCACAGTGGTGAGTAAGTTTGGGAAGACCAGAGACAAAAACAGATCACATTGTGGTAGGAGCTGTGTAGCCTAGTAACATTTTTCAAGGAGAGGTGGTGGAAATAGGCATGAGCACCATAGTCAAATGAAGGGAGAAGGAAACTGACTGCCAGGAGGGACTTGGATTCTTTGTTAAGGAACTGCTTAGTCCTGTGGAGCAGGCCAAGTGTCTGGTGGGCTTTCTTGATGGTGAGACTGATGTGTGCATTGAAGTTGAGGTGGCAGTCAAGGAGTAGGCCGAGGTACTTGAATTCATGAACTCTCTTTATAGGGTTACTGAAGTTGTCATGAACGGTGAAGTTGAAATCAAGCAGTCTTTGAAGGCTGGAGAAGATCATGACTTTAGTTTTTTTAGAGTTGAGGATGAGACCTTTGGATGTGAACCAAGAGTGGAGCCATAGGAAATCAGCCTGTAACTTGCTTAGGAGAGTGGAGGGGTCTTTGTTCTTACTGAAAAGGCCAGCATCATCTGTGTAAAGAATGAGCTCTGTGGTCATGCAGATATCTGGAAGGGAGTTTATAACTAGAGAAAAAAGAAGAGGACCCAGGATGGATCCTTGAGGGACACCATATTTAATGGGGCAGGATTCAGCGAGGACCCCATAAATAGTGGTTTTATGAGACCTGAGCAAAAAAGTGGTAAGGCACTGAAGAAATATGAATACAGACAAAGTTGTCCAATTTCAGTAACTTCTCTCTTTATTGCATAAAAGTGGCAGTAAACTCAACGTTTCACCTACTGCATAGGTTTTCTCAAGAGTTGTCTTTAAAAAATAGTTTCTCAAAATTCAAATAATATCTTTCATCAGTAACACAGTCTTCTAAGATGCAATTTTCAAAAAATCCCACACATATCCTTTATCTCAGAGATATAAACATATCTCAATTGCATGGTAGTCCTCAAAACTATTTGTTTATTTCATTAATTTTGTTGTCCCTGTGGTTCCTTGCAATAAAAAATCTGATAACTTTAGCAGACTGAATACAGGATTTTCTGTTGTAAAAGCTGGAAAACTTAATTTATTCTTTGAATAAACTACACAATTTAAAACATTAACATATAGAGCACCTGCAGGTTTGCTAAACTCTTAAGTGCAACTGCTGAAACTAAAGTGCTACAGATTACTGTCAAAGAATAAATTAAGTTATTCTCAGCTTTTACAACAGAAAATCCTGTATTCAGTCTGCTAAAGTTATCAGATTTTTTATTGCAAGGAACCAAAGGGACAACAAAATTAATGATTAATTCATTTTGAGAAACTATTTTTTAAAGGCAACTCTTGAGAAAGCCTATGCAGTAGGCGAAACATTGAGTTTACTGCCACTTATATACAATAAAGAGAGAAGTTACTGAAATTGGACAACTTTGTCTGCATTCATATTTCTTCAGCGCCTTACCACTTTTTTGCTCTGAGACAGAGAAACCATCTTTATTCACTGATACATCGGCATAGGCTGCTTGGAAAAAGAATAATATTTCTTGCAAGAATTGCTCATTGCCTGTGGACTTTTTCCTTTCCCTTCCCTTTCCCTTTTTCCCCCTCTATTAATTTTATTGATGAGACCTGAGCATGAGGTAGTTGCAGAATCAGTGGGTAAATTTGGGGGAGAAATGGAGACTGACAAAGGTATGGAGAAGAACATCATGATCAATGAGATCAAATGCTTTTGTTAGGTACGCAAAAACTGAACCAGTGTAGAGGCCTTCATCAATGGTTCTTCTACTTGCAAGGAAAGAAATTGACAAAGTTCGGGTACATTTTGTGAGAAACAGTCTCCCTGTTATGGCTGGCCCTGAAACTATGTTGTGTGAGAAAGCTTGTGGTTTGCTTGTGGGCATTTTTTTCTAAGATTTTTGAGAGGGGGCAAGGAGGGAGAAAGGTCAGTAGTTGGAGACAAGGTCCTTGGGGCTGGATTTGTGAAGGGTCTTAATGATTGCACATTTTCATTTATCCAGATAGGACCTGGTACAAAGGGAGTAGTTAAGAATATTGGTGAGGGGAATGGCCAAGGAATCACAGATCAGTTTTAAGACCCTGTAGTGGATGTTTTCAAGCCTTGTAGATGGGTCTGGGGTCATTTGTTTTAATGAGTTTTACTACCTTCGAGGGGGGGAGAGATACTGAAAAAAGAATCTGGTGTGGAAGCTCGGGGGGAGTTGCTGGTGCTGAGGGAGGAGTTGGGTTTGTATTTGTTAAGGTCCCAAAATATTGATTAAAAAGTTAGGCGATTTCGAAAGGGTTGGTGACAGCAAAGCCATCGGAGGAGAGACAGATTCACTCATTGGAATGACCCCTACCAATGAGGTTGTTGAGGAGGTTCCAAGTCAGCCTAAGGTTCCCTACTGATGAGTGCTGTTTCTCCAAGAAGAAGGAGGTTTTAGTGGCTCTGATAGCAGATTTGCATTTGTTTCAGAGTTTTTTGTCATTTTGGAGAAGGTGGGGAAGATTGTGTTTCCTGTATAAGGACTGGGCTCAGTCTCTGTCCCTCATGAGCTTGTGTACATCTGAGAAAACCCAATCTTGACTTGTACCTTTAATCCTGATTTTTTTCAGAGGGATGAAAAGGTTAGATAGGGTGAGGAACTTGTTGCTGAACATTTCTAGGGCTTCGTTAACGTCTGAGATATGATCCATGAAGGACCAGTCTTGGGCGAGAGCAGCGTTTGAGAACTCAGTGGGATTTAATTTTTTAAGCTGCCTGGTGTAGATGAATTTGTGTGGGTGGTGAGGGGTTTTGGCTGTCCAGAGGCAGTAAATAGTGCAATGATCACTGATTGAGTCACATAGAACCCCAGAGGATGTGACATGAGAGGGGTTGGAGACAAGAATCCAATCGATGAGGGACTGAGTTCCTGTTCTGTAGTTGGGTCTAGTGGGAGTGATGATGAACTGATGTAGGCCAAAGCTGAGGATGGATTCCTTGGTAGCTTCACAATGAGAGTACAGCCAATTTAGGTTGAAGTCACCAAAGACTATCCATTCTTTCCCATGAGGGAAGGAGGGAGGTCTGATGTTGAGAAAGGAATCTAGATCATGGGGTGGTGAGTTGGGGGGAAGATAGACAATGCTGATGGTGATAACCTTGTTGTTGTCTAGGAGGAGGAGGTTGATAGAAAGAGATTTAAGGTAGGAGGTATTAAGGGGCGGATTCTTAATTTGGTGACAGATAAGTGATCAGCAACCCGGAGGAGGCATTCCCCTTCATTTCCCAGACCGATCCCCTCTAAAGAGGGTATACCCAGTTAGGCTGATTTCACTAGAGGGGATCTTGTTAGTCAGCCAGGTTTCAGTAAAGGCTATAATGTAGAAGGAGTTAGCCGAAACCCATGATTCGACTGAGTTTTTTTTTGCCAGCAGACTTTGAACACTGAGGTGAACAAGTCTTTGTTGCTTGGCGTGTCCATGGGAGGAATGAGGGTCAGTAGCCAAAAGAGAGTGTGGTCCCGGGTTGAGATGGATGAAGCTGAATATGAGAAGCAGGAGAAGGAGGGACCTCCTGTGTCTGCGGGATGCTAGGGCAGACAGCTTGGGGGATTTGAGACAGGAATAATGTTGGGTTATAAAGTGCAGATTATGGTAAGAAGGGGAGAACTCATGAAGCAGGCAGAGGCTGAGGAGGGGGTTTATAGGTGTAAGAAAAGAGGCTGTCACTGTCACACTGAGGGGGTGAGAAAAAAAGGGGAGTGCAAAAAGGGTTGGAGAGAGAGGGGATTAAAGGTAGTGTGAGGGAGGGGAGGGGCATAAGAAAGAGAGTGCAGATGTGAGGGATAGAGTGGGGGAGATGAGTGTAGGAAATTAAGTAAGTAGGGGCCTGAGTTGGTGGCAAAAGTTAGCAAAGCAGCTACAAGGAGTAAAAGTCTGGGGGGGCTCCATATCAAAGGGAAGTGGGAGAAGGAGAGAGAGCTCAGCTAGGTAAGGGGGGTTAGGTGAAGGGAGAACATGAAAGAATGACAATGTCGGAGAGAACTAGGGAAATGAAAATTAAAAATGGAAAAAGTGGTAGCGGCAACCAGAGAAAGGAAATAATGAGGGAGTGAGAGGGAGACAGTAGATTAGGGAACAGAGAGGGAAGTCAAGAGGGGTACAGTGACAGGAAGGGATTAGTGAAGAGATGGCTCTTTTAGAAAAGAGGGGTAGAGGAATGCATAGCCAATGAGAAAGGAGGTATGGTGGAGAGGTGGAACAAAAGCATATTTAATGAGTGTCATGGGTGGGGGTGGGCAGGCGGGAGAAAAAAATCAAGTGGGAGCAGACAGATAAGAAAAGCAGTTAGACAAGTAGAGGGAGTCAGTCCGAGCTAGGAGGCTTCAGACAGTTTGCAAAACCAGCCAATGGGAGCTCTTGAGCAGTCAAAGTGGCCAATCACAGGGCAAAAAAGGAGAGCCAGAGTTTCCAGAGGAGCTACGGCTGCTGTACCTGATCCTTTGGAGGGCTGAATGGGAGCAGCGGTGGCCTGGAATGTGTTGCACTAATGGAGGCAAGAACCAGTGGGGAAGTTAATAGAATAAAAGACCGTATAGAAAAGTTTGTCCCCAAAGTTAATAAGTACAATAAAGTAGGAAGAGTCCCTGGATGGATGAAATTGAGGTACAAAAAGCTATGAAAAAGAAAAATTAAGACATATAAAGCTCTCAGGAGGCATCCGTCAGAAAAAAAAAGAGACTATGCAACCAAATTAAGAATAAGTAAAAGAATAATAAGAAGGGCGAAGATCAACGCCAAACTAAAACTGTCAACAGCCAGCAAGGATAATTATAAACAATTTTCAATTATGTTGGCAGTTTAAGAAATGTAAATAGGTACATTATAAAACTGATGGAGGATAGTATCCTAATAGATGACGTGCAGAAGATGGCAGATAGTTTTAACCAATATTTTGCAAAACTGTTCCTAAATACCACTGGTGACCAGCTCACAAGAGATGACTTGCAATACTTTGCAGAGTCCAGCCAATATAAAGAAATTAGTATAAAGAAGGCATATGACAAATTAAAGAAAGTAAATAAACATAAGTCCTGTGGACCCGATGGGATCCATCCCTATTTCCTAAATGAAATGGCCAAAGAGTTGGCTGGGCCATTGACAGTTCTTTTCAATATGTCCATGTTTACAGGGGAGGACTTGGATGAGTGGAAACAAGCCAATATTACACCCATACTAAAAATAGGAGACAAGACGGATATACCAAATTATATACCTATTTGTGTTACATCAGTGATAGGTAATCTAATGGAGGGAATTGTTGAGGAACAAATAGACTTAAATCTACAAGAGCTGAGGCATATAGATGTTACGCAACATGGGTTCATAGAGGAGAGATCATGCACCACGAACCTGCTCAGTTTCTCTGAGGTGGTGAGTCAGGCCATTGATAGCAGGTTACCAGTGGATGTTGTTTATCTTGATTATTCAAAGGCCTTTGATTCTGTTGATCATAAAATATTAATTAACATCATGAAGGAAATAGGGATGGATCCCAAACTAGTAAAGTGAACCACTGCTTGGCTAATTAGGAGAAGCCAGAGAGTGGGCATTCATGGTCACTTGTCAAACTGGGTGGATGTGGGTAGAGGGGTGCCCCAGGGATCAGTCCTGGATCTTGTCCTGTTCAGAATCTTTGTTTCATCGATGCAAGTTCAGAATGAAGTGTGGTTATGTAAATACACTGATGATGCAAAAATAGGAACAATAGTAAATTATGAAGTCTCCATAAAGAATTTTCAATTACAGTTAATGAGTATTGAAGAGTGGGCAGCAGAAAATAAGCTAGTGTTTAATGGTGAAAAGTGTAAGGTGATGCATCTTAAGCATAATAACTCAAGAGCAGTCTATACATTTAATAATATACCCTTAAAGATAATCGAGTGTGAAAAAGACCTGGGCATGTGGATGACAGACATCCTGAGCTTCTGTAAACACAACTCAGAATGTGTAAAAAGAGCAAATAGACTTATAGGAAATATCCTGAAAAATATAAGGAGTAGAGATGAAAAAGTTCTTATACCTTTGTTCTGTACTCTGGTGAGACCTATGTTAGAATATGGTGCCCCGATAAGTACATCACAGGATATTAAATGCTCAATGGCTGTTGAGAGAGTGCAACACAAAATTACAAAAAAGGTTAGAGGCTTAAATGGTTTCTCCTATAAGGATAGGTTGGACAAACTGAATCTATACTCTATGGAGTACCAAAAATTGAGAGGAGACTTAATTTATGTCTACAAAGCATTTAAGGATGAACTGACATGGGTAACATCAGGGCTTATTAAATAAGATTTGTCTAATAGAATTTCCCATAGACACCCTTATCAACTAAAAGGGGAAATATATAGAACATCTAGAAGAGGGAGATGGTTCAGTCAAAGAGTGGTGGACTCCTGAAACACATTACCATACTGGGTAGTATCAACACCTAATGTTACTACATTCAAGTTACAATTAGACTTATGCATCGGGGTTAAGAAGTTAGCATACATCCACTGTTAGAGGCAAGTCACTTTATGGCTTTTGAGCTACAAGACTTGTAATGACATATGAACCTAGGAAGGGAGCACCTGGTAGGGACCTCCAGCTGAAAAAGAAAAAAAAAGAGAAGAGAAGGGTTACTTAAGGGCGAATGAGGGGCTGGTAACAGACAGGAAAGGAGACAGAGGGAGGCAGAAGAATAGGTGAAGTGTGGATTCCCGAAATCGGAGGGAGGGCCAGCGGATGCCAGAGAGGGAGGGAAAGAGAGAGGGGGGATAATGACAGGGGAGAGTAGTGGTTAAGGGAAGGGGGAGAGAGTGAGGTTAGTGAACGAGAGAAGTGGGAGTTTAATAGAGGTGAGGAGAGAAGAAATGCACTGTTAGGCAAATTACACAGGCAAAGTACACACTATACTAGCACTTACAGCTCTAATTGGAATTATGTAGCAGTATAAAATCTAGTAGCAGTACATTAACATTTAAAAACAAAGAGCTTCAGCAATTAGCAGTGTACCAAAATCAAGTGGGAACAGGCAGATCAGAAAAGCAGGCAGACAAGTAGGAGTCAGTCTGAGCTAGGAGGCTTTGGATGGTTCCCGAAACCGGCCAATGGGAGTACTTGAGCAGTGAAAGCTGCTAATCACAGGGCAGAAAAGGAGAGCCAGAGTTTCCAGAGGAGCTGTGGCTGCTGCACCTGAGCTTTCAGCGGGCTGAATGGGAGTATGTATGCTTGTCCTAAATCTAAACATTATTTTATCCTCGTTCTCTGCCTTTCCTCCCTTGCCTCTTCTGGTGAGCTTTTGATACATGATGACTTTAATTGGATTGTATCTGACCCTCCTTCTCTTCTACAGTTCATAAAATTGAGGTTGTAAATCTTAGTCAGCTTATCTGTTAATCAACTTATCTCTGAGCCCACAGGCCTCAAACATTAGACCTCCAATCACTTGTTATTTGACTGGATTCTCTTGTCCCATCCGTACTACCAGGTCTATGCTAGCATTCTGACAGATTCCTTCAGTGATTACAGGATGACCTATTGTGTCCAGAAAATTGTCTGTGCTAAAGTTCCCCCAAAGCTCATTTGGGCTAGGACAGGCAGGTCTCTTAACCTGACTGCCATTCTTGATGATCATGACAATATTGACTGGTCTCCATTCTCTAGGTTCACAGACATAGATGAGGCACTTTGTTATTTGCATTCTAGATTTCCTATGATCTGGGATTATCATGCCCCCATTCATTGCTCTTGGATTTGGGGTTTTCATTTACCCTTGATCACGGCTGAAATTATTGACCTGTGTTCAGTTTGTGACACTCCTTGGCTTTTACAAAAGGCATCTGACTCCCTCTCTGATTTGAGTCATTACAAACAGCTTTGTAACACCTGCACTAAATCTATTAGGGAAGCTAAATGTCATTATTTCTCTCTGAACCTCCAGAAATTAACTGCCCAAGTAAGTTTTGGAAGGTTATCCACTCTCTTTGATTCCCCCTTCCAAGCCTCCATGCCTAACTAAATCAGAGGATTCATACATTTCTGACCCTAGAGCTGTTACTTCTGTGTTTGTTTTTCACTTCTTATATTGCTTCCTTTATCCCCACCTCTCTGCTCTGGTCTGCCTCTCCTTCCTTCTCATTTTACATACCCTGCTGTGCTTTCTCCCTCTCTTCAGTCACTCGTTCTGAAACTTCTCTGCCTTACTGAATTTAAATCCAAAGTTTATACTCCTGATGGGTTAGATCCTAACTTGCTCACATTGTCTGCACCTGCCATTGCACTTCCTATCTCTGCTCTTTTCAGTCTCTCCTTTTCTCTTGGTGCAGTTCAATAGCTTTAGAATGAGTCCAAAATAATCTCTCTACACAAAGGTGGTGATCCAATCTCCTCAGGTAACTATAGCCCCAGCTCCCTTCTTCCAACCCTTCTTAAGTTGCAGGAATGTTTTATTTTCACTCAGCTCTCTTCCTTCCTTGATTCTTCTAGTTACCTATTTCAGCAGCAGTCTGACATCCTGAAATACCATTCTGCTGTTTTCTGTCTCCTTAGAGTCATTGACTTCAGCTACACAGGAATGGATCAAAGCCTTATCACCTGAGCCATCTTTATTGTCCTTGCTAAAGCGTTTAATTCCTTTGACCACACTTCTCTGTTATACAACATTTCTGTTTGTGAGTCTCTCATCCCAATAGGTGAACTGGTTCTTGTCCTACTGTATCTCTCTGACCATTACCAGTCCATTCTGTTATCACATTATTTCACCCATAAAGCTTCATCAAGGCACCACCTGATGAAGCACTATGAATGAAGTGCTTGGGTGTCAGAAACTGTGCAGCATGAGGCGCTGTTTTGACTCACCTTCTTATTTTGTGGATTTACCATTGGGATTTACCTGCTAGTTTTGTGTACATGGCTATGTTCCTCAATAAACCCAATTGGATGGTAATCTATTTGTGGATGTTCTAGTTCTTTCAGAGTGAGTGCTGCAGCGGCCCCACAACCTTGACACTGTTGAGTGCACATTGTTTTTGCATCCCATCAATTTGTAACTCTCTTCCAATCTACAGTATCTCCATCTCTCCCCTCTCTTATCTACCTTTTACATCCTCTCTTCAAAACAGTTCCCCTTCCCTGCTCTTGCCTTTAACCTTATGCTATTCCTTACCAATATCTGACCTTCTACTCTTCTGTGCCCTTGACTTTCACAGTGTGGCATTTATTATTCTGGCACTGCATTTTGTACTTTTTGTGTATTTTATTTTATTATTGTTTCTCTGATCCCTATTTCTCCTTTATTTAATTTATTTTTGCCCTAGGGCTACAGTTGCTCTGCAATTCATCTTGTATTATTCTAGTTGATTGACTGTATTTGATTTAATAATTTTGTGTATCATACGTGCTCCAGTATTGTATGTAGCTGCTTTCATTGTTACTTGTACTCTTTGCTCCTTTTCCCCGGGTCACACCCGGAAATGAGCCTTGGCTCAATGTGCCCTTTCAAAGTTACCAAATTTCAAATAAATAAATTAAATTAAATATTCAATTTTCTTGAGATAATCCTTTTCAGAAAAGCTATCAAAGAAAAACATTCTGAGTCTAAATTCAGGATATGTCTATGAGCAATTTGATTACTTATGACAACTTTGAAACACTTCTTTGGCACAAAAATGGCTGCTCATAAATGTCATGGGACGTCTTCAGAATTTACAAATGTGATTCATCATGGCCATGTCCTGTACCATTCAGGACACATTTTTTTTCTTTATAGATGTGATTTACTGTAAGTCTGCAGAAGTCAAAGCATCACACTGAATAATGTTATTGATGCTCATTACATTGTGCTTAACGTGGTTTTAAATTCCTGGTACAGTTAAACATGTCTTTAAAGACCCAGTTGGGTATTGATTCCCCTTTAATTGAATCTCTGTATTTATTGGAAATTGTTATATAGTAGATGTCATATTTCAGGTAAAAAAAATACAAAAAACATAATAATTATTTTAATCAGAGTTCAGCTTTATCTTTTTTATTTTAATTAAACCCTACATTTCATAGAATTCATCAGTGAAAAAAGAGTGTAAACAATAAATATACTGTTTTTAGAATGCCTTTATTGTGTAGAACATTGTTGGTGAGCACGTATACTTCATTATTGTAATGCACAGAAGAAAACATGCTCAAGCATGCCATTTCTGAAATTGGCCATACAATAGATACCTCGTATGCAGCTCTGTAGGGGCATTCCCTCAGTAAATAATGAAAAAGACACTTATTAGTTCATATTGTATTTTCTTTTTTTTTTGTTATTCAATAAACTTTATTTAGCTTTTTCTTCCAAAAATGACTTAAGATTACATACATATGGGTAGCAGTTGGGTAATCAGGAGGATCATTCCCAATAAAATGTTCACATCCATTATCTGATACAGGAATACAATGACTTACATACTGGAGATAGACCCCCCCTTCCTCCTCCCCAGATTTCAATTCTTACCCCTTAAAAAAAAAAACTCCCTAACCCTCCCCATATCAAGTGTGTCTCTATTCATTCTGGTAGTACTACACATGTAGAACAATGTACACTTTAGTCACTAATGGTTTCCATGTACTAAGCAAGGCATCAAGTGGTCCCTATTTAAGGAGGTAGACCTGAGACTGGTTTGCCATAGCACAGATATGTTTTTCTAATTGGAGAGCAAATAAAAATTCCTTGTGCCATTCCAAAACTGATAAAAGCATATTATCCTTCCAGTGCCTCATAATAATTAACTTGGCTGTGGCCGAGATCAGGGCCAAATGTGTCTTTCTAAGATTAGGAGTGCCTGTCGGGAAAATATAAATTAAACATGCTTCTGGAGTAAAAAGTGAGTCTAGACCCAATAAAGGATCAAGTGTTTGTCTAATAGATTGCCAAAAGGTCTGGACCATCGAGCATTCCCATAACATATGATATAACGTTCCCGAGGAATTGCCACATCAAGAGCAATCAGGGGAAGGCAATTGACCTAATCTGTGAAGTTTAAGGAGAGTAAAATATAGATTGTGCATGATATTAAATTGTATCAAACGCAATCTATCTTGCTTAACAAATTTATACACTGTTTGCCACAAATTCCTCCAGAATCTAGTTTTGGTACTAAGAGATAATACTTGGTGCCAGTAGTAACAAACTCCTTGAGGCAAATTTGAGTCAAGTATTTGGATTTCCTTATATACTACAGATACTGCATGAGGTTGTCCAGCTCATTGCAGGAGGTTGTTTAAGATATCAGTAGACCCTGCTTGCATCTCGTTATGTCCCAAATGGGCAGTAATGGCCTCCTTGAGCTGTTTATATTTAAAAAATCTTATTGTTGGCATACTAAATTGAGTTTTAAAAAGAGGGAAGGAGATTATTTTCCATTCACTATAGAGAGCTGATATCTTTTTATTGCCCAAAAGAGGCCAGAAAGTCGAAGAAATGGGTTTAGGCCCAATTTTGAAATGGGGATTGCCCATAATAGGCTGGTCAAGGGAAATATGCCAATTATGTGACAAGTGCATTTGCAGCTGGTGTAATGCCCAAACTGACCAACTGATTGGTGTATTCCAGAGCAGTTTAGGAAGTGTTCTGGGTGTGGCATATATAAAGGAAGGAGAGCACAATAATATTGAGCAGCTAAGGATTTCTCAATGTCCAGTCACAGGGGGGACTATATCTGTGACTTGTTGTCTGGTACCTCCTTTGACCAGTATGCCAGTCTACTGAGATAGTGGGCACAATAGTAGGCAAAAGAAGAGGGTATAGCTAGCCCTTCCTGGAATTTTGGCACAGTGAGCTTTAAGTAGGAGCATCTGATGCCCTTGCCTTTCCATAGAATGACAGTTAGCATGGGTTGTAATTTAGTAAACCAGTTCTTGGGCAGGAAAACACCCAGCATTCCAAGAGGGTATAACACCCGGTGTTAAAAATTCATTTTGACTGTATTTATTCTACCCCATAATGAGAGGGGGAGACTACTGCATCTATCGAAATAATTTTTAATTGTATTTAGTAAATCCAACAGATTAAGTTTAAGCATAGTGGGGATGTCTCTAGCAACTTGAATGCCAAGATAGGTGAAGGAGTGAGGTTCCCATGAAAGAGTAATATTATTTAAGACTGAACGGTGGGTTTTATTATTCAGGGGAAAAACATTTGTTTTAGAGGGGTTATGTTTGTAGTGGGAGGCAGCAGCAAAATGATTAATCTCCTCAATGAGAGAAGGGATAATTGTTATTGGGTTCTCAAGGTGCAGAAGGAGATCATCTGCATAAGCAGATACAGTATAATATTTATCTCCAATTTTAATTCCCTGAAGTAGTGGGGAAGCTATTAATTTTCTTATCAGAGGTTCTAAATAAAGATTAAACAATAGTGGGGAAAGGGGGCATCCTTGTCTGGTTCCTCTTTGAAGCAAGAATGGACCGGACAACAGGCCATTGCACCAGATCTGAGCTGATGAAGAGTATAATAATCTGATCTACCTAAGGAAGCCCGAAGTGGGTCAAAGTTGCAAATAGGAAATCCCATGAAACCCTGTCAAAAGCTTTCTCAGCATCCAGGGATACCAACACTGCAGGAAGGTCAGAGACCCTGGAATCCGAGATGATGTGCATCAGCTTATGCATATGATCTACTGATGACTGACCAGTTATGAAACCAATTTGTTCCCTGCCAATGAGATTATGCAATACAGATCCCAACCTAGTAGCCAGAATTTTGGCCAATATCTTAACATCAGTTTTAATCAATGAAATGGGTCTGTAACTTTCGGGATAAAGGGGAGCCATACCTGATTTGGGTATGAGAGTAATTAATGCATTAAGGAAATTTGGTTCTGACATACCTTCAGCAAACTAGAAGTTATACACATCTGCTAGAAGAGGGGAACTTCTGATAAACAGGCCTTATATAAACTGTTAGAGAGACCATCTGGTCCAGGGGATTTATCTGCTGAAAGCTGTTCAACCGCCACATTGACTTCCTGGATACTAATTAGTTTGCCAAGGGAATTTACTTGACAGGGGAGTAATTTGGGGAGCGCAATAGAATTGAGATATCCAGAGATAGCTATATTTGTGGGTTGATCAGATGGGTCTGCAGTATAGAGCCTCTGATAGTAGGATCTTAGAACATCAACTATACCTCTGGGTGTAGTGACAAGTTGACAATCTCTTTGTCATATTTAATACTTGAGATGATTCCAGAGGCTACAGCTTGCCTCAGCCTAATTGCAAGTAACTTGCCTGCTTTATCCCCTATATCTCAATATTTAATTTTAGTACGTTTTAACGAGAGCTCCACTTTTTGGAACATAAGGGTCAAATATTGGGCCTGAAACCATGTAGGTTGGCCCAATCAGCATCTGGAGAGTGGTGGTTAAGGGTACGTTCTAACTGATGAATGGCTCTAAGCAAGGCATCTTGCTGAGACCTAAATTGCCGGTATTTTGTAGCAGCCAACCGAAGACACTCACCTCTAACAGAGCATTTCAAGGCTGCCCAAACCATATCTATTCTGGTTACTAAGACCCTATTGTTGGTCATGAAACTAGTAAGAAAAGTTTTAATCTGCTGTAAGGAATCTGGTTTTTGGAGAAGCTTATTATTTAATCGCCAAAGTGCATCCCTTCAAATTCCAGGCCCTTGGATGTTTGTAAGGGAAATAGGAGAATGGTCAGAGATGACCCTCGTATGTATATCTGCATTAATTACCCCCAGAAGGGAGAAGGAACTCAAAAGTAGAAAATCAATTCTTGAGAAAGTTTTATGTGGGGGTGAAAAAAACATATATTGATGTTCCCCCAGATTCAACACTCTCCACACATCAACAAAAGCAGCTCCTCTCATCAGATCATGAAGAGCCCTTTGTGAGGGTGATAGTCCTATTTTCTGGGAGTCAGACCTATCAGTGTGTGAATATGGAACAGTGTTCCAGTCACCCCCCAAAAATGGTCAATGCAGGTGGAGTAGTAACCACAAGACCTGAAAGTTGTGTGAAAAAATGAGGGGATTCAATATCTGGTCCATATACAGCCCCCAAGATTATTTGCTGAGTGGCCATAGTTCCATAAAGTATAATATATCTACCATTAGTGTCCCAAATTTCTTTTTCTAGTTTAAAGGGGATTTTCTTTCCCATTAGTATTGCCACTCCCCCACGGCATGTGAATTTCCCTGCTCTGTATACCTGCCCTACCCAGTTTTTAGATAATAGATTCTCCTCTTGTTGTCAAAGATGTGTCTCTTGGAGACAAGCAATCCTGAATCTTAATTGAAAAAGGTGTCGAAGGATGACTTGCCTCTTGTGCCTGTCTTGGGCCCCCTTTACATTCCAGCTTATCACCTTTTAGGGTTCACTCATTCTAACTATTTAAAAAGAAATGGTAGCAACTTTAATCTATCTAACTTGATATAGCCCATAGCATTTATCTGTCTGAAAACCAAAGGAGTTTTACAAAAGTAGGCTAAGCTAACACACTTGATATTATTGTACCCAAAAAACATATAAAGTATTAAAGGAAACTTACCATCACTTATATTTTTACCCCTACTCTTATACTAATCAAAACAAACCCTTGTTCTGTTCAAAGTTCCCAAAACCCCAGTTCCAATAAACCGTACCACTATCTCAATTCTGGTGAGTAATGTCTTTGTGCAAAAATGAGTTGCACCAGAGACCCCCCCCCTCGTTCCCACCCTTTCCCCACTACATCAATAGCAATCAGTAGGTTTGAAATATCCAATCTTATACAAACATTACAATAATTTTGCTAAATGCTGTAAACCGAGTAAGAGAAACAGTATATAGAACTAAACATTCATATTGTGACCTCATGGTAATTTCCCCATTATGTGAAAAGAGGTAGAGAAACTCCCCCTTCCCCCTTCATTAACGAGCCCTTAGGCCATTAGGATTTCTGAGGGGCCTATAAATAGGTCAAAGAAGAACGCCCTCTAGTGCCAAACTGGCATGGCAAATAATATCTTAGATAAAAGGCAAGTCAATTGAGACATTAAGGAGAGGACATTCCGTGATGCTAAATAAATTCGATCTCGGATTCAGCACCTCACCTTATAACTAATACTGCTCAGAATATACCAGACTAAAGTCTCATAGATTAACTATTTAAAAAAAATATCCAGCATTGTGAAAAGTAAATCTCTTCTTCTATATCCACATCAGGACCATCTGGAAAGTACATTATGGATAATTAAAGTACCAACATTTCAAATAAATCAGGAATGGCCAGTAACAAAGTAAAATGATATAACTCTTGATTTTCACTCCAGATCGGGTGTTTCTTGCAAAAGTTATCTCATGATTACTGGTAAACAGTGGGCCAATGCCAGCGTCTAGATGTCAGCCAAATTGAGGAACCAAATGAATAGTGACAAAAAGGACAAAACAGTCCGAGGCGCTAACTAAGATCAGGCTCAGTCTTTGTTCATTGTCTTATGGCAGGTACTTTAAATCGCTGAAGAGTGGTTTGGTATATGAAAAAGAAGACAGATTTTATCTGGCGCTGCACATGTTATGCTAGACTGGAGCCCCAGAATGCCGTTGTGCAAATGCAGTATTCAGCACTGGCAGATACAAGTCACTTTCACAAAACTCTCACTAATACCATTGCTAGTATTAGCTTTACACACTATTTAGTGAAACACGGTGGTGCCACATACCCTCAGAGACCTCTTCATTTAAAAAGATCAGGAAAAAGACCTTTGAGCTCCTGCACAGCCTGGTCATGAGAATCAAACAAGATCCATTGATCACTGGTTTTCACTTGAAGCATCACTGGGTATTTCAATTGAAAGGGTGTCCCAGCAGCAATCAGCTTCTATACAGTCGGATGCATTTCTTGTCTTTTTACTCTGACTGACTGTGGAAAATCTTGGGTTATACTGATTCTGCACCCTTCCCGTAAGACATCTTGTAACTCCCTAACCTTTGCCAGGATATGTTGTTTATCCAAGAAGTTTAGCAGCTTGAATATGAGGGGTCTGGGTGGAGAATTAGGTGGTGGAGGAGGGTGAAGAGCACTATGGGCCCACTCAATTATGTAGGTTGTTCCATTCGGTGATGGCCCTGCAATCTTCTCACATAGCTTCTGAAGGAAAAGTACTGGGTTTGCTCCTTCATCTTTTTCAGGAATGCCAATAACAAGGAGATTATTTCTCCTACTTCTACCCTCCAAGTCCTTAATTTTTTCCTCAAGCTTCTTAAGCCTCTGGCTGAACTGAGTCCCTGATATCTCACTCCTGTCTTGTTTTTTCTCTAGGGAAGTCAATCTGGCTTCTGCGTCTCCCACATGGGTAGTTAAAGACTGAACTGAGGTCTTGATTTGCTGCAGGTCGTCTGAGATTTCAGTTAATTTCTCCTGTAAAGGCTGCATGATTTCTAGGAATCTCTCTTCGGAGAGTGCTCCCATTGTGGCAGCTGATTTACTCGAGCCTGCAGGGGGCACTTTGCAGCCTTGTCCTCCTCCGGGATTGGTGGAGGAGAATGTCATGGCGGTGCTTTCTTCATATAAATCTCCATCGCCGGACAGGTTTACCAGGCTCCAGGGACCTTGAGAGTTCAAGTCTTGCAAGTTTTAGCTCACTATAGATTGAGAGAACTGAATGAAAATGCTGAAATGTGTAGCAAAGATATGGAGCAATAGAGGGCTGCTGCTGCTTCTCAAGCTGCCATCACATGCCCATATCCATACTGTATTTTCTACCACTGAATACACCGGGTGAGTTACAGTAAAGATTGGCTCAACACAATTCCCTGACATACTTTATTTTACTGCAAGTCCCTCTTGCTTCTGTGGGGACCTTGTATGGAGCTAGAGTCATGAGTGAGTCACTGATACTGCCAACATTGCTCATGGCTTTGGCTCCATCTCTTGTACCATTCAAGCAACAGGAACTTAATTTAAAGTAAAATAAAGTAAGTCATTGAGTCATGTTGAGCCAACCTCTCTCTTGCTCAACGTGCTCAGGGATGAGAAGATACACATGGGGCCTGATATTCAAATGTTAGCACTGGTGCTAATGTGGTTTGTAACAGTGATGCATGGGTGGCACTTGTGCTAGGGGCAGGGCTATATTCAGAAGCCCAGTTAGCATCCCCCAAATCTGGCAGCTCCCAGGCACTAAAATACCATTGCACTCATGCAAGTGAGGGGGTCTCCACATGGATATATACAGGTGCAGCAGTATTTTCAAAGGTTGGCAGCAGTGATAAACAGATACCAAAGTTGTGTTATTTACCACTCCCAAAAACCACATCCTAACAGGGCACTAAGTCTGTGCCCCCACCCACTGAAGGCAGGGTGGCTGTGCTGAAGCCACCCACCCCAGTCACCTTTCATACATTGTACAATGCAGTCCCTGGGGTCTAGTGGCACCCCCACCACTACATCACCCGTCATACATACTAAAATGCAGTGTCTGATGTCTAGTCGCACACACCCCCACCTCCTGATCACCTTCCATACATACTAAAATGGAGTCCCTGGTGTCTAGTGGCAGCCCCAGCCCCCAATCACCCATTCCTTAGTACACAGTGTCATTCTTGGTGTCTAGTGGTTCCCCCAACCCCCTGTTGATATAAGTACACATAATCATTAGTGGTCCAGTGTCCCCCTCATCTGCCCCGCCTGTTCACAAACCACCGCTCATCACACATTCCCTCTTACTGGTGTGACTGGCAATGTCCAGTGAATTCTGATATGGCAACTGGCATAGCCATCCTTTCATCTCCTAGGCTGGCCATGCACCAGTGACAGCTCATATGGTGGCTGGTTGAGGAAGTACGAGGATGGCTATACCTGTCACTGTATTAGGATACACTGAATGTAACTGGTCACACTGGTAAGAGGAGAGTGTGATGGGTGATGATTTGGTAACAGGCGGGGTGGGGGGTACACTGGACCACCAATGATTATGTGTACATATGTCAACAGATGATCAGCAGTGGGGAGAACCGCTGGATACCAGCAATAGTGCTACCTACTAAGGAAGGGGTGACATGGGGTGGGGGGTGCACTAAGACACAAGGGACTGCATTTTAGAATGTATGATGGGCAATCTGGACATGGAGGGGGTGCTGCTAGATGACAGGGACTGCATTTTAGACTGTATGATGGGTGATCAGGAGTGGGGGATGGCACTAGACACCAGGGACTGCATTTTAGAATGTGTGATGGGTGATTGGGGGGTGGTTGAACCACTGAATATGAGGGATAATGCTACAAAATAAGGAACATGTTATCAGAGGGTGAGGAGTGCCACTAGACACCAGGGACTGCAATCTAGAATGTATGACAGGGGATCGGGGTACTGCAAGACACCAGGGACTGCGTTTTAGACTGTACGATGGGTAATGAGGTGGTGTGGGTTGCCACTAGACACTAGGTAATATGTCAGGCACCCTCAAGATGGGCACAATTGGGCTGCAGTGCACAGTGCAAATGAACATATAATGGCATGTAAATGGCCCCTTAGCACCTTGCATGTCCAGTGGACAACTTTGCATGTTGAGGCTGAATATAGCCCACAGGGGTCTCAGTGCTATCCATTCCAGGTAGTGTTATTCCTTGTGGCCTATATACAGACCAGATCCATGTTGGGGCAGTACATCTAGATAGAGAGCATTCAATAAATCAGACAAAATATAACATAGGCTAACGTGCCTTGAAAATGGGTATTTAAATGAATAGTAATGATCTCATTATTAAAATATTAAATAATAAATGAAGATTTCAGTTTTGCAAACTAAGTCATAGCTGAAATGGAAATAGTAGAAGTACACATTAAATTGCTAAAGTAAATGTCACTAATATCTTTCAATTTTAATCATGTGGAGAATATGAGGTCTTTAATCTGTGCATTCATAAACAGTAAGTTTATACATACATAGTAGAATTCAAAACAAATGAATGTACTTAGATGTCATTTAAAAATATTAGCTGAAACACTTTCTGGATTTATAGCTGCCAAGGTTTTTCCATAACAGTTCATATGACAATTTTGTCCTTTTCTCTGTAAAGATAAAAACAACTTGCTTCATTATAGATAAGCATTTTGTAGCCAATGTGTTGTTTGTCCACAAAAAAAAAGAAAAAAAAACTTTTTTAACTATACTTGCGCAGCTTGGTGCAAATAATGTATGAACATAGTCAATGGCTGTAAAGATAAATACATAGTTCAATCCAATAGCACTACATGTAAAAGTAGTAAGGTGTCTGCCTGCA
Organism: Neoceratodus forsteri; assembly: GCA_016271365.2. Lineage (NCBI taxonomy): Eukaryota > Metazoa > Chordata > Ceratodontiformes > Ceratodontidae > Neoceratodus > Neoceratodus forsteri. The sequence continues at coordinate 237,818,539 of CM057459.1, read as the reverse complement.
CAAAACTATTCTTAAATGAAACTCAATTATCTGGGCAGATAACAAGACTATCAGATAACTACCAAATTGTTTACACATCATTTGCAATGTGAACAATTGGTAATTTTTAATGAGACATATGTAGGAACATTTTAAAATGAAAGATTATATTCTAGTAGGGACATAAAGTAATTTTTTTCATTAGGAGTTTCATCATGTGCAATACTTGTGATAGTGGAAGAATGGGCTGGTTCTGACACCACCTATCAGTCACAAAGCTTGCTTTGTTGACTTACTTTTCCTTTGTTGCAGACCTTTTGCATTGTGTACTGTGAAGTTACTGTAATACTTCTGTGGCTAAATACAGATTCTGCCATGCATGGTGTTATAGAGAGCAGTGACATAGCTTGCAGCCCAGCAAAGCAGGTGTTGTTCAAAGCACACATACTGTAGTAAGGGCAAGTCACTATAAATGAAATATACACCAATTATTAAATTTTCAAGCATCCTAATGGAAGTGCATTTGATTATTTTTTTAAATGATTAGGTTTTGCAAGTGGGTTTTTTAAAAGGCTAATTGCTTGATAGTCTCTGAATGCCAGATGGCAAGAAAGAAACCCTAACACAGAAGACAAAGCAGAAATCAATCAGTGCCCTCAGGCCTCTCTGTACACCAACTTCTCAAACCATGATGATCAAATATAAACTGTTCAAAATGAATAATTACAAAAAACACTTAAAATCTGTGTTGGTCAGGAAACAATACTGGTTGTCAGTATTCAAAATGTTCTAATGGCTTATTTTTAGGATCTGTACTGTATGTTGACATCAGTTTTAAATAATTTATCCACAGTCTTCTGTGAACTACTGGTAGACTGTGACAGCCCTGCTTACTCTTTGGACATTAAAGAACAGGTTATAGTAACATATATCATGTGACATATCTAATAACAGCTTCCCCATTAGTGGATTTTTAATTTATGGAATTGTAGTCTGCAGTGGCCATCTAAAACCTTTGCCATGTGGTACCAAGATATGTTATGGGTGCTACCACGTAGCACTAGTGACATAGTCACTCCTTTTACCCTATAGGCATTTTGTCTTGTTTTTTGCTCCCACATATAAACAATCAAATCAAGAGGAATAAAGAACAATAGAATATGTTACTAAATATAATGGGTCCCATTCTCTGTTGCAATGGGAGGCAGCAAAAACTGGTGCACAAACAGTCACCCTCTGTGGCACCACTAATCAGCACTAGAGACAAAGGATTGCCTCTGGTATGGAGGGGCGTAAGACCACTCCACAACTAATTCATTTAAATGAGCTGGACATATGTTTGTGAGTGCAAAAATGTTACAGTGTGACTCATACACTGTAGTGTCACAACATGGCATAACGCAAGCTACATGTTGCAAAATCATACTGTGACCATATGTGTTTTGGCACTGCCACTCAAAAGTATCCCCACACTCACCCATATAAGTGGTCCTTTTCCTAGGCTGCTTAAGATAGCTTTGTCTTAGCCCACTGCACTTGTTTCAGGCACTCAAGAAACCCTCAGTCACTCCCTGATGATTTTGCACTTCCTGTCATTCAGTTATACCCCCTTGCCTAGCACTATTTTACCACATACTACATTGGGCCCTAATTTCAAAGGTTGACACAGGCCTTGCATCAAGCCCTGCTTCAACATTGATGAGTTACACAACTGTGGCAAACTTGTTTGATGCACCATAGACCAATTTTCCATTGTCTGGAGCAGTTGCAACTGTTTCCTCACTTTGCAGCAGCCTGAGCCAAAGCATTGGCACAAGCCTTATCAAATGGATCACCCTTTGACGCAAAGTTAGACCAGGGGGGAGCTGGTCTAACTTGCTGCATCTGGCACAAGGGACTTGCATCAGGGGTTTGACACAGACTTCATTAGAAACTTGCAGTTGCCACAGTTTCTGATGAAAGTCTCCCCTTGCATCAAAGCCTTCTGTTGCAAGTCCTTGCATTCATTGAGACACATTTGAAAATCAGGACCATTGTCTGTACAGTCCCATCTCCCTCTGTCTCATCCACATCCAGTCACATGGGTGGCTCACCGGAGTGTCACAAAACTTGGTGAATGACTTTACAAGGGCCACCCTGCTTTGTGAATGGCCCTCAAGACTATTTTCATGGTGACTCCCACTGACATCCCCATCCTTTTGTAATGTGTTTTCTGCAGTGAATGTTTGTGGTCCCTGTTGTGCAGGTGCATAACACAATAGGGCACAAAGACACTCATATTCCAAAGTGGTCATTGTGACCCCTAGCCCTACTCTCTCAATGACAGTGATTAGGGCCCAAAAATGTAAAAATCATGCTCTTTATAAGCTGTTCAGCAGATGTTGAATGTACCAGATGTATTTTCAGTTCTTGAGTAGGCTAATTATGCAACATTATTAGTTCTAAAATAGCCTGACATTTCTATGTTTAGAATCTGTGAAATGTTCACTGTTGTACCCTAGGAACAGGAAGAACAACATCAAATGAAATTTCAGGTAAAAAGTATTATATTTATTCAGAAAGACTGTAACTGAGCATCTGAATTAATGCTTTCAAGGACGTCTGGGTGCTCTTACTTCTATGCAATATAATCAACATATCAGTTTGATATCAGAGTGTACTGTGGTGTCAAACATGAAAATCAAAGTCTCAGATGGATGTAAATCATTGATTGAGTGCTACAGGGGTTGCAGCCCAGGATTCTCAGCACTGTTATGATTTGTACATTTGAATAGAAGATTGCATTCTTCAATTTATCCTGGATTCTGATCAATTGTATTAATGGCTTAATTGAGTGCATGCCCTTCTTCTACATGTATTGACTCATTTGTGTGAGTGCACCATGTCATCTAATAGTGGTCCCACTTTCTTTGAACCAACCTTGAAATTTTAAATCTTGAAAATAAGTGCAAGGCTTGCATCTCCCCTACTCACACTCACCACCCTCCTAAAAGTAATCAAAATGCATAATGATTGTGTATACTGCAGAAGGGTGGCAGAAGAATAACATCTGGATTCATAAACTAGTGTCTATAATACATGAAGTGTGCTGAAACATATTACAAGGTGATGAGCATGATACTTACAGTGAAATGACTAATGTAGATAGGTGGAGCAGTTGGTATGTGCACAAACGCATCTCACAAGCAGCCATGGGAAACATTCTAGGCATAAAGCAAGACTGCTGCCAGGGAGCAACACTGGCACTAGCTGAAGATGGACTGCAAATGATATCCTCTGACATGTAGGGAACCATTTCTACCCCAGAGGTAGTGGCTGGAAAAGGCAGCTCTGACAGCAAATATAGTATTCCTCTCTGCTGAAAAACATTTTATCTCAACGAGAAATATTTACTACAGTGGTGGTCAGTGTCACGTTCCTTCTTGTCTAGTCATGTTGTGACACTATTGTCATGATGCTCTGAGTGATGACTAGACTTAATGACTGGAAACACAAAGCAGTTTCGCAATTAGTAGTGACAACTGTGTCCATGCTTGCCAGTGTGTGTCCAAAGGTGCTGACTGACATGACTAGACAAGAAGGAGCATGACACCGAGCATAACTATATATACTATGTCCTAGCTTGGCACAGGTGTATACAATGTTTAAACAGGAAAACCTTATGATGCTTTCTTTGAAATGCTTTTAGTTACATAGTTTGAAAGGTTATATTGGGGAACTTTTATCTGTACGGCACTGCTCTCTGTTTATTTCAAAAATTAATGAAACAGTAAAATGTTTAGGACTACAAGTTTCTTTCTTTTTTCATATTATTACATAGGAAACAAGAGCTTCTAGAGGATGTCTCAACCCAAATTATTGAAACTTTGAAAAATATGTTTCATGTCGCTTTGCTGAGCAGGACACACTGAGCAATATTTGAAACTGATGGGAAATAGATTATCAGCTTGGGGGTCAGCTTTTGTAGCAGCATGCCACTGTTGGCATCCATATTCACTCCATTTTAAAAATTGGGTCTTTTATTTTTTTAAAAGCTTTCTTGTCTAGTCATGTCAATCAGCACCTTTGGACACATACAAAATTGAGTCTTTTAGGTATACTCTGTCCATCTACCAGTCCATATATACTTTGTTGAGGTCAGGCAATTATTGTCCAGGAAAACAAATGTTGTTCAATATAACAATGCACTCCACTGTGCTAAAAGTCACAAATGGAAACAAGTCTCTTGGGCTGTGCTTGCTCACCTGGTAAAATATGTTTAAATAAATATGTCCATATGTACATCCATATATACATACATGCACATACATACATACATGCATACATACATATATATATATATAATACAAACATAAAAAATAAATACATACATAAAAATAAATCAATAAATACACGCATACATATATAATACAAACATAAAAAATAAGTAAAACAATAAATACATACATAAAGGATAGTGCCACCTAGAGGGGGAAAAACTAACAAAACTACAAATCAAATATATGTGTCCTAAGGTCTAGACCCTGGGTATTATTCCTTCAGAATTTAAATGAAAAAGATTTGATATGCTCATGTAAATGCTTAGAGTAATGGATATGTGTTGCATGTTATTTAATGTTACTATTTTTGAATTATATGTCATTTTAAAACAGCCACTGGCACACCTAAAAATGGATGTTTTCCTGATATGGATTTGCTATGCTCAAATATTATACAAATTAAATAAATATTGACTGCCCATCTTAAGGCTGTATGCTTAAATAATGATGTATTTGTGTTTAAGTTTCAGAATCTCTAAGTTTAAATATAATTTCAGGCTAGTTTTGAGGACTGACTGTGACCCATTAAGAGCTAGTGTCCTGCCTGAAATGATTAGTAACTTTCAAAAGTAGTCTGCTATCACTTCTTATAGCTTAAGAATTGTTTTATTTTCCATTTTGCTGACAGTATTAGGTGTGAAGTATGAAACAACACTCCACCTAGAGGTTGACATAGTCATATTAGTTCCAAAACTAGTATCAGCATTGTGATCTCACTGACTGTGCCTTCACTACTAACCAAGAAAAGATAATCTCATGCTGTTTTCTTGGCTACTTGTGATACATGTTACCAGTCAGGCAGCAGGGTCTACAATGAAACAATGAGTGAGGCCACATTCTGATTATGTACTAGGAGGAACAGAAGTAGCAACTTCATATGCCCATATGGCTGTTCATAAATACAGTCAGTCCCAATCCTCACAGTAATGCCTAAACCCATGCCCCAACGATAATGATAAATACATCAGCTGAAGCCATTACCATGATCAGATAGTTCCTGAAATGTCTGTGATATCTCTAGAGAAATTCTTTAGGGCAACTAGAGTGAATCTGTTTAGAAATATTGTAAAATTTCAGGAAATATCTGACAAAAGAGGGTTGCCCAAATAAAGGGGCAGACCCCATTGTCCTCTGGCCTGGCAAGTATGTGTGTAAAAAAGCCAGTAGGCAAGGGGGGAGGGGGAAGAGGAGGGAAACATGAGATAAGGGGAGGGACAAGAGTGAAGGTCATGAGGTCACAAAGGGGGAGGGGCAGATGAGGTCAAAAGAGAGGAGGGGTTAGGGCCCTGAGGAAGCAATGAGGTGGCCACAGGGGATTGGCCAGGTGAGGCAAGGGGGGGGAAGTACACTGTCCATTGCAAGCTGTAGGTGGACTTGTGGAGAAAAAGAGGGGAGGTGGACCAAAAAGGGGGATGGGGGCAAGAGAATGCACACAAAATGTGACAGAGGAAAAGCAATCAAGAAGCAGGGGTACAATGTGTACGCGTGTAGCACCCTTTTGGGCACAGGACAAGGAAGAGAGGCCCCCCCAATGATGCACATCTGGGGGGCAGAAGAAATAAAGAAACAAGTAATAAAATGTGAAAGAATGTATATTTTGAAAGTGAATCGAAAAGCTGTATTGTATATAATTTGTAAGGAATGTAAAATTGTGAAGACCCGAATTTATGAATATGTATAAGGAATGTAAGGATGATGTTTTGAATTTTAAGTAAAATTAATTGGCAAAACTGAGCACACACTCATAATTTGTCCATGTCTGGATTTGCAGGGGCTCTGGGGGACAAAGAGGGTTGCCCAATTAAAGGCCAGAACCCATTGTCCTCAATGCCTGGCAAGTATGTGTGTGAAAAGCTAGCAGGCGGGGAGGGAAGAGGAAAGGAAATGAGATAGGGAGAGGCAAGCATGAAGGCCATGAGGTCACAAAAGGGGGAGGGGCAGATGAGGTCACAAGAGAGGAGGGGTTAGAGCCCTGGGGAAGCAATGAGGTGGCCACAGGGGATTGGCCAGGTGAGGCAAGGAGGCAGGTCTCAGGGGTTAATATTTAAAGGGCTACACAACTGGGGGAGCTCAAAATTTTGCTCCAAGATTAATTTTCCCTCCCACCCACCTATAAATAGGGGGTTATGGGATCCCTGTGGTAGGTGAAGCACAGGGGACTGATGATTTGGGCTGCCAAAGGTGGACAGAAGTAGAGAAAAAGGGGGGAGGTGGACAAGAGAATACACAAAAATGTGACAGAGGACAGAAGTAATCAAGAAGCAGGGGTACAACGGTACGTCAGAAAACTTTTCTTCGGTAGAGGAGAGGCTCCATGATGCACATCTGGGGGCAGAAGAAATGAAGAAACAAGTAATAAAATGAGAAAAAATGTATGTTTTGAAAGTGAATCAAAAAGCTGTATTGTAAATAGATTGTAAGGAATGTAAAATTGTGAAGACTCGAATTATTTATGAATATGTGTAAGGAATGTAAGGATGATGTTTTGAATTTTAAGTAAAATTAATTGCCAAAACTGAGCACACAAGCATAACTTGTCTGTGTCTTGATTTGTGGGTCTCTGGGGGACAATGTCAATTGCTGCAGCTGTACAACAGTTAACAGAGGTGCCTATAACCACATGGAATGGTGTCAAAGCACACTGCATATGCACCCTAGAGCAATGAACATAGAAAATGGGAAGGAAGGAAAGAAAGGAAGGAAGGAAAGAAAGGGGAGGGGATGGAGAAGAGAGGAGAGAAATATCGGCAGGCAAGGGCATCATTGAAGTAATTGTATGTAAATTGCATAAATAATAAATAGGAGTACACAGTCCAAATCAGTGGCCACAAAGGACTGCTATTTAAAGAGTTAAAATAGCAAGTTAAACAAACTGGAGAGGCATGCATAATGCTTATAAATTAAGTTAGGGGATCAATCCCACTTTCTATGAGTTAATTTTTTAGTAATAAGTAAATGATCACCCAAGTAAAAATACATTCTTCACCAACTTCAGGTTCAGGAATGAAGTATTCAATGCATATTGACTTGTTCATCCATTAAATACAAGTAATAATATCAGTCTTAGAGATTATAGGCCATATGAGAAGTCAGCAATTCACATTAAAGTCTGGCAGGCAAACATACAGTAGTGCAAGATGGTAGTACTCACTATACAGGGCAAACAGTACACAGCCAAAGCCCAATAGGACTACACATCCATGTTAATACAGTGCCCATAGAAATAGAAAACTAAACTCTTTAGTTACTTCTAGGGGCACTACACACCCCTAATGGTGTAGTGTCTTTAGAAGTAACTAAAGAGGTTATAAATGTTGGCACAGTACAACATTGCTGTCATACAGTATATATGTTACCTGAAAACAATTCACGGAGGGCATGGGAGAAGGATGAAGGGAGGGTGGAAAGGGTGGAGGAAATGGATGGTAAGAACAAAAAATGCAAAAAGATAGAGGTAAAGTGGACAAGAAACAGAGGAAGCAAAGAAGAGATGGGAAAGTTAGGAGAAGTCTCAGGAAGCATCACAGACAGAAAAGGTGGAGAAAAACAGGGGTTGCAATCTGAAAGGTAGCATTGTTTGGAGAGTCATGTGTGCCAATGCAAGAAGTCTAAGAAATAAAATGTTTGGACATGAAGGCCACCATAGCAGACAAGGACCTGGATATACTGGCCATAACTAAGTTGAGCTGCACTGAAAATCAGACCTGTAATAAGGCCATTCTAGGATACACTCAGTTCAGAAGAGATAGGGAAGATTGGAGGGTAGGAAGTGTTATCCTGCATGTATGGAAGGGTTGCACGGTTATTGAAATACAAGAGAACCTACAGGCAGAGGCAGGGTTGTATGAGCTGTTGGTCACATGGGAGACAGGTGTGGCGGGGCTATTATTCACACTATGGTGACATACAGGCCTCCAGCAGAGGGGAAGATTTGGACATGGCATTACAGAAGTTGATACCTTATTTACTAAGATATGGCACCACTCTCTGAATAATTTAAATAGGGCTAAGACATTAGCCTTAGAAAAACCTTAAGAACTTCAAGAATGTTATTTTCAGGTAAGTAGACAAGGGTGGAAATATTATTATTATGTATGAAGTAGATTATGTAAATGATGCAATATAATTACTACCAGACAGCAACACTTATGAGATTTTGGATAGGGATCTTACTAATGATTTTCAAGTGTCCCTGTTTACCCTACTGGATGAGATGTTCCACAGACAATTTATTTCAGAACAAGAATGTGAATTTTTGAAAATCACAAAACCTATAACACCAGCAACTTACTACTTACCAAAAACTCACAAAAGCATCACCAAACCACCATGTAGGACCATAGTCTCTGGCATAAGCTCTCTTTCAGGGAACCTATCAACATTTTTTGACTTCCTTTTACAACCTTTTGTATACAGTCTGAGATCCTGTATCAGACACTCCCTGCACATATTAGAAAAACAGATCACAACATGGCTATCTATGGGTATTTGTTGATGTTACACATGTATATCACATGCCCTGGGACTATGGGCACTTGATTCCCTTTTAAGTGGTAATACCTATGTCAATGCACCACCACTGTCCTTCATACTGGTGGTAGTGGACTTCTCCCTGTCCCACAATTAGTTTGTGTCACACAAAGAAACATATTTACAAAAAGGTGGGACAACGATCACGTCCACGGTCCCACCCATATATATTAACCACTATTTGTCATGGTGGGAACAAACTTGTATTTTCAGCTACTGGAGTCAGTATCAAAATAACATAATAGCATGGCACAGGTATATAGATGATATCCTTATCATCTAGCAAGGTACAGACACAGAAGCAATTTTTTTTTGGCAAAATGAACAACAGTGCTTTATAAATTTACATCTTGTGATGACACACTGTTAAGGTTTTGGATCTCTACCTCACTGCACGTGAAGATGGAACTAGTTTGTCAACATGCAATCACAAAGATACAGTGAGTAATGCAGTACTACATGCTGTAAGTGCTCATTTAAACAGGACTTTGAGTTACAAACATCTGAGATGTGCAAGTGCTTCTGTGATGGGGGTATGATGATGACACTCTTGATGCCACCCTTCTTGAGCTAGCAATAAAAATACCATAGAGACAATCTGCTAATACCAGAACAAAAACAAAAACAGACAAAACAACATGCCTTTGATTTTTATTTTGGAACACAACCAGGTGTCACCAAAGATCAAAATTATATTGCAAAAATAGAGGCAAATGTTAGAACATTGTAATATACCTGGTGTACTTGCTCAACAGCCATGTAATAACAGAGCTAAAAACATCAGGGATTATTTTTGCCATTGTCACTTCACACAAAATGGGAACAGAAACCCTGCCTGGCTACCATCAAGTCACTTGGTTTCCACACTTGTAGACATTATTCTGTATACTGTACAAGCACACCATACCTGGCATTAAATACCAACACGCCACAACTGATACAAAAGTTGATGTTCAAGAATTTCTTAACTGTTCCACCAGATTTTTGATTTATGCCATACAAGGTAGCTGCCCAATGGTCTATGTAGGTAAGACTATACACCAGGTAAAGGAGCGCATACGAGAACACCTAAGAAACATCAGCTGGTTAGCCACACTAGGAGCTACATCTGTAATGCCAAGGGAGAGGGGTAGAGGGTCTGTGGGAGAAGAGAAAGTGTTGGTGGGTGAAGTCAAGGGGGGGTCCATGCTAGTACTAGGTACCAAATTTTGTGCATGATGGATTAATAAATCAGGGCTCATACAAGAGGCCTTATTTTTAGACGCACAAGGACATTCTCCAAACACGTGACCAATCTCATCACAGAGATCACATTTGGTGTGTGATGCATATTGTAGTGCAATGTGACCAATATCTCACAATTGTTGCAATGTGGTTTGTCACAAGAACTAGAAATATGAGTTCTGGTACCACATTTATAGCAGGCTCGGGGCTGCCCAGCATAGAAGCAAAGACCCCGATCCCTGCCCAACATGAAAAAGTTAGGAACATGAGTTATGCCAGAATCAGACTGCCATAGTTTAACTTTGTAATTCCAAAACCCACAACCAGAACATCTCTGAGTCTAAAATAGCCTCAGAATCACTTAAAACATTGCATTTTTGAGAAAGCCAATAAGTTATGTCATCCAGGTGGACCACTTCATTTCAAAACATAATGTTGACAAATTTAATCAGAGGTTTTGTAAGTGGAATAACCAAAATGGGGTCCACATGGGAGAGAACTTCACTTAGCTGTACCTTTCCCAGAAAAGGTCTAAAGCATAAGCAGTACGAAAACTAATATAGTTGTCCTCCCCAGAGATGTTGATAAATGTGAACACATCCCTCAGGGAAAAATGAAGGGAGTCCTTTAATAAGCATTTTCCCCACATAGTGTATGTCAGGTCTATTTTCAAGACCCCCTTTATAATGAATCCTGGCAGCATTCCTTCTGGGGACGCTTCCTTCTTTATTTTCAAAAATAACTCAGATAATAAAGGTTTTTGTGGCTGGGGGTGTTCCTGCATATGATCATCCAGGTCCACAGGTAGGCCCTCGTGAGCTTTAGGGACAACTGGAGCAGTAGGTGAAACAATGGAAATAGCTACCTTCAACAGGTCCCCCTGAATTATAGCAGGGAATATGACAGTCAGAGTTAGGAGCAGAAGTAACCTCCAGCTGTCGAGGGTTAGAAACAGGCTGTTCTTTAGAAAGCTCTGTTGGACGCCAATCAGGAGTATTCAATTTAGGGTCCCACTTGGGGTTCGGAAGCCAAATTCCAATGTGGGAACGTTTCCAGCCAGCCTCACAAAGAGCTTTTTGTGGTGAACAAAGTTCATCAGGAGGAATTTGTCCTTTGTTTAAGGAAAAAGTAGTTTGCAGCACTGCTGCTGTAGTCTGCCCGATGGTGGGGTCAGGAGAGAAAGTATAAGATGATTGTGTTCAGTAATATCTTGTCCTGACTGAATACACCTGTTAGCCAGAGTCAAAGCAGTTCTACATTCTTTAGTATCTTCTGTCACCCCAGACATACATTTTGCATCTTTAACACCAAAGGAAAAAATAGTGGCCCCATCTTGTAAGGAGTGAGAACACTGGTACACCACTGGTTCTGACACTGGGAGAGAGAGCAATGTGTTAGAGCAAACTGGAGGGATTTGTTTGAAAACAAGCCCTCTTGATAAAGGCTCCTGGATAGGAGGAGAAGGAATCAAATTAAAGCACCCCTTCTGGAGCCCCTCATTCAGAGATTTTAATGGCACAGGCTGACTGTTTTTAGAGGTAAAAACCCTCACATCAAGCCCATGTCCAAGTTCACTTCCCTCTAGGCACCCACTTGCTCCCGTGTTTGAAATGCCAGCCAAAGATGCATGCAGAGCAGTAACTGAATCAGAAACATTGATAAACTCACAGAGAGTGACTCACCAGGCCCCTGTGACTTGATGCTGCTGCATCATAGCTACAATTGACAAGCAGGTCAGAAGAAGTGACATTCGAGGCTCTGGCTTGGAGCTGTGCTAGTCGATCTTGTAAATCCTTCTCAATGGTCAAGTGACAAATTTTTTCTAACTGAAGCTGTTCCAAGAGAGACGTTTCTGCTTCATTCAAAGTAAGTGTAGGAGCGATGGAAACCTCCTCGGTAATTTCATTATCGCGATTTAAATCCTTGGCAGATAGAAAAACTTCAGGAGTTTCACCTCCATTTTGTAGAAGATTAGAAGAAATATCGATGTCATAGTGAGCCTCTAAGATAGCAGAGGTAGGAGAGAAGGCTTGCTCTCCCACCCCAGGGACATCCATCTCCTCAAGAGGATTGCTGGAAGTGGCCATCTCACATGCCAAAGTTTCCCTCTACAGACAAGTAGGGGAATTTTTACTGAGAACATAACAGTAAATTACAAAACAGACTGTGGGATTTCATCTAAATCATACAAACACTGACGTCAACAAAAACATATGTATTTACAGCACACATCAAAAAAAACTAAACTAGAATCCCACTAGCCTCTCCCCCTTATGAGACCAAAACAATAACAAATAAGTATTACCTGTATACTGTATCAGTAAACAACTCCAAAAATAAAAGAAAAGGAAAATTGAAAGTAGCCCCTTCCCCACTACTCAAAAAGAGCGTAGGGACACATTGTATATATTTTTTTTATTTATTTTTTACCTGTAGAATAAGACACCTCCAGAGTATATTTTTCGTACAGAATCATAAATACAAAAAGGAGGAACAGAAACATTCACAACTCAGACTGTAGAGTATTACATGCTACCTAGAAACATAAAAAATATAGAAAATAAAACTTAAAAATAATTTTTTTCTGGAGGAAACCTTGCATTCTATTTCCTGAAACAATCTTAAAGGAAGTTTTAACCAAATTTGTCAAACATATGGGAAGAACTCCCAATTTGTGAAGTGTTGTTCAGGTTGCATACTACGAGATTCCAACTCGATAAATTTCTTTATATCTTCCATAATCAGAACAGACAGTTATTTCTGGGATACAAATTTCTGCTGTAAAGAGAACTGAACTCTACTTTGCAAAATCCAATATTTTAGATAGGCAAATATAAGTACACTATGGGAATTCAGTGTACTCCAATGTCCAGACAACAGTCCCAAAACAAAGATATTATAGTTTAAGTACTGAAAAGGTAACCACGTCCATGTATTTTTTATAATTTTCCACAATTCTATGGCATATGGACATTCAAAAAATAAGTGCTGAATAGTTTCTAAAATATTACCACAACCTGACCTTGGGCAATAACACCCTGCTACTTCCTTATGTTTTAGATTGTTTTTCATGTTCAATTTCCCTTGAGCACATAACCATACCATATCTCACAACTTCTGTGGGAGTCTCTTGTCAAATAACATTGCACAAATGTGTAGCTGTTCCTGCCTAGTTCTATCCTCAAAAGGTAGGATCTTGTAATAATAAGCAACAATCTTACAATACATTTGCTTCCGAGACAAAGTCTGCAACTGTTGTTTATGTATTTCCCAAATTCTAAGTTTATTTATACTATATTTTAGATAATACTGTAAGCCAGATGTTCTTAATGTTCTTGGCACCGCACTACTCGATTCCCAGTCAGTTATTAGCACCTGTAGCTGCTTTCCTAACTGCAGGACCCATATTATGTTTTCAGCATTATTTACCGGTACCAAATTCATATAGCAAAAAATACTAAAAAAGAAAGCAATTGGGTTTAGCATACCCAATCCTCCTTCACTAATCGAGCAGTATGTAATCCCTCTGTTCACTGGATTTAAATGGCTACCCCATAACACAGAAAAAATAAACAACCAAAACTTTACTTTCTAAGGTCTTGGGGATCAGAAAAATATGGCTGATATATAAAAACAATGGGATTAAAAATGTATTAATCATAAAAATTCATTTCAATTTATACATTTTACATTTATTTCATTGATGAATTATTTGATTTGCAATTTAAATTTTCTTAGTCCAATTATAGTCAGCCATATCCCCAGGCCCAGTGTTCTAAATCTAACCTCGCACCTATGTCCCTAGTCTTTTCAGGGACCAGGGTTGGTTTGAGAGCTGTAGTTCAGTCAGAACTATCACCTGGTACAGGAGTACAAGTACTCTGAGCTTGCCTTGAGGAGGGGGTAGCTTGATGTCCATAGGAAGGGTCTGGTGGGGTCTTTTGGAGAATGTCTAAGGTTGCTATGCTTGTATACTGCTGTGTTTACATAGAAACCATGTTCAGAAAAATCAGTATCTGGGGTATTCTGGAAGGCCCATGGACACTTCGTGAATGTATGACCTTCCGTGTCACACATGCTGCATCTAGGGGTAAAGGTACAGTGTATCCCTGGGTGGCCCAACATGCCACACATATTACATCTGATTTTCTCGCAGCTACTGCTGACATGTCTCAGGGAGCCACATTTAAAGCATGTGCGGGCATACCAGGATAAAACAAAACACCCCAATCCCTTCCAAGAGAAAAACTGCTTGGTAGATGTTGCAATTCAGCATCTAATGACCTTAACTGGACTTTAAATCTCCACCCTCCCATCCAAAAACCTTCACCATCGATAATGAGGTCTGGTAAACCTTGTATTTCACATTTTTGCTCCAACCAATAAATAATGTCTTTTACATTTACTCCCTCATTACGGAACAATATAGTGACTGTTTTTAGGGTAGGCTTAGAAAGTGGTACAGCAAAAAAAAAAAAAAAAAATGAGTCCATATATCTGAGTCTTTCACTATTGTATATTGTTGCCAGAATTTTTCCAAAAGAGCTTCTGAACGCAAACTTATGTCAAAACTATATTCTCCTGGGGCATGTATAAATGCAAAGACTTCTGATGGTGAGAACTGTAGTGATTGTTTTATGAGGAATTTCACCACAAAACCTCTGTCCGGAGGTTCATCTAGGCCACTGGTTTACTCACTGCATGTCTACATTTTGCATTCATAGGAGGATCATGAAACGGGCTAGCAAAACTGGAATTCTGACCTGTAAGTTCCTTTTATGGGTCAGCAGTTATGGAAACATCCTGCAGATGCTCCTCAGATGCCCCATGTACTATTTGACTATCTGTGATTTCAACATTTTACTGTATTTCACATGAAACAGTTTGTGCTCAGTTATTGTCTATCAAGTCCACAGACAAGTAGGGGAAGTTTTTATTAAAACAAAAAACACACTTTTTTTTCCAAAACAAAAACAAATCACACAGTCATTATGATATCCATATTATCTACCCAATTCCAATAACATTTTTCCACAGCTCTCTTGCTTTCTCTTCTCCCCATAATTTACATTCATCTTGAAAAATGTTATCTACTTCATCTTGAAACTTAAAAAAAAAATCCTGTACAATCAAATCCTTATTCTGCCAAAATCTTGAGCATCTGTTTTGCCATATAGACCATTTCAAAACTGCCAAAATAACATAGACTGTATTTTTATGAACTTTTTCCCCATTCTTTTAACTGACCATAGACCAAAATCTCATATGTCATATTTTTAAAAGCTTGCATCCCCCAATAACTGGCTACCGTACCCCAAAAAGGTTTAATAAAATCACAATCAAAAAATAAATGCTGCATGCTTTCCTCTTTTGTCCCACAATCTC
Organism: Neoceratodus forsteri; assembly: GCA_016271365.2. Lineage (NCBI taxonomy): Eukaryota > Metazoa > Chordata > Ceratodontiformes > Ceratodontidae > Neoceratodus > Neoceratodus forsteri. The sequence goes on along the minus strand of CM057459.1, from coordinate 237,803,102 downwards.
TTTCTCCACATATTCTTTCTTCCATTCCTTTATGTTTATGGTTACCTTTCACGTTTAACTTCCCATGACTACACATCCATACTACATCTTTAATTTTTCCCGGAATTCTTTTTTCTAATGTAACAGCTAAAATTTCCTGCTCTTTTATTCTTTTTTTCTACCTTAAAAAGTTGTTTTACCCAGAAATTCCTCTCCACAATTTCTTTATAAATCTGTTTTCTGTTACCCCTAATTAGAGCATCCACTGTTACCCCCCACTGGGTTAAATACTTCCTTCCAATTTCCATATATATTGGCCACACTTTACCTCCTACTATATTCCCTTTCTTCCAAATACATTTAATGAAAGTTACATTCCATTGCTGTGTTAACCAAGACCAAGCTTTGTTCTTACCTTTTACTAATGGTACAATATTTGAAAACACAAAAATATTAATATAAACAACAATTGGATTTATCATGTTTAAACCCCTATTTTTTATGGTTCTATATGTTATCCCTCTTTTAATAGGATTTAACTTGCTACCCCACAATAACTGAAAAAAAGACTGAATTTTGCATTGCATTTGAAATGGTACTGGAAAAATGTATGCTAAAAATAAAAATATTGGGACAATAAACATTTTCAATAAGTATTTTTTTTTTCTCTTATGTCATACTCCATTGTTTCCATTTATGTACTTTTATTTGGGCTATTTGATACTTTTCTTCCTAGTTTTGTTGTATTGCATCATCCCCTCCAAATCTTATTCCCATCACCATAATGCTTCCTTCTGCTATGTCCAAATCTCCTCTTTTCTTTTTCTCCACTACCCCAATGAATAAATTCTACTTTTCCCTTTATTTATCTTAATCCCTGTATATTGGCTATACTTCTCTACGGTCCCTATTAACTTATCCCCTGAACTCTGATCTTTTACTAAAACTAAGCAATCATCTGCATAAGCACTTGTTTTATTCAGTTCCCTATTTTGCCATACAATACTTTTAATCTCTTTCTCCACCTCTATTCTCCTCAGAAGTGGGTCTAGACAAAATACATATAGTAGGTGACTTAATGGGCACCCTTGCCGAACCCCATTCCTTATATACATTGAGGTACCTAGATGCCCATTAACCATAGGACACATTTGCGCTTCTTTATATATTGCTTTTATTAAACTAATTAATTCTGTTGGAATTTTAAACTTTTCTAAGGTATCCCATACATACTGATGCTTTACAACATCAAATGCCATTTCTTTTTTTTTTTCATTTTTCTTTTTTACTCCTTGAGCCATGGGTAGCCGATGTATCATCTCGCACACGCTTCCACCTCACATGATCCTCGGCCCTTCTGATACCCCATGGCTTTCCCCCCATGGTGGGGCCGCGGCACTGGGGCACCTGCCGCAGACGTGGGACTAGGTCAGAGGGGCAGGCCTGAGGGGGCTAATTGAAGCAGTACCGAGCTTCATTAATGGCTACCCAAATGGCATTCTCCCTTTTTCCGTTTTTCTGGGAGGCGGGGACGTGCAATGACGAGTGGCGTCCTGCCCGCCTCCAGTACGTAATGTTGGTGTCGGCAGTCATGTGTTACTACCCGGTCTCCACCAGGGGTCGCAAAGACTCCATACACAGCCACCCTCCCGGAGAGAGCAGTCCATGAGACCTAGCCATACTCCCGGCCAACCCTCCAGCGACCCGAGTCGTTCCCGAACCGGAGTCGCCCGCGCGCAAGCGGAAATCCCACCGCTGCGCCGGCGGGCCGGCCGTATCAAATGCCATTTCTTGATCCAAGGCATACAAATACCCTTGCAAAGAATCCTCCTGTCCTTTATTTATGACTTCTCTAATATAAATTAATTTTTTTTGTATGCTCCATCCAGGAATAGCACACGTTTGAGACTGTATTATCAATTTCTCTAAAAAAGTCCTTAACCTATTATTTATTACCTTGGCTAAAAGTTTGTAATCTGAAGTCAATAAACTAATGGGCCTTCAATTTTTAAGTTGTGTTTTTTCTCCTTTTTCATGCAAAAAAATCATTATTCCTTTTTTCATGTTTTCTACCAAATTGTCTCCATTCATTATACCATTGTATACACTTGTTAAAATGGGAGCTATTTGTTTTTCCAAACTTTTATAGAACATATTCGGAATCCCATCCACCCCAGGTGCCATGTTATTTTACTTCTTCTTCTTCTTTAATTTCCCCCTTTATCGCCTCTGCCTCATCTTCCTCCAACTCTGGCATCTCAATTGTCAGAAAAAAAATCCTCACTTTTCCTACTTTGTTGCTGGTATTTTTCCTTCAAAAACTCTTGTACTGTACATTTAATATTTTCTATATCTGTATGTATCCTCCCTTTTCCATCCTGTAATTAGTACATAACTCAATTTTGTATTCTATCTTTAGTACTATCATAAGGATTTGTATGATATTTTGTTCCACTTTTTGTTCCATAATTAAAGATGTGACCCTATTATATTGGTATTCTTTCATTTTAACCTTAATTTCATCAATTTGTTTAGATTCATCCACCTTATCTTTAACCTGCCTTGTCATAAATTTATATAATCTAGCCCTTAATTTTAAATACTTCTCATAATTTGTTGCCTCTACTTTCTGTACTTCTTTGATCATATATTGTTTGATTTCATTTTTAGTATCTTCCCACCATTCTGTTCCACTATCATATAATTCCATAACTGTTAGCTTATCTTCTAATATTATTTTAATCTTTTCTATACAAGTATCTTCTTGTAGCTTAGCTGTATTCATCCTCCTATGGCCTTTTTCTATTCTCATCCTATTCCCCAAGTTAATTTCAACTTCTACTGCCATATGATCTGATGTCTCAATCGGTATACTCCTAATATCATCTACCTCCACTTTTTTGTACCATCCAGAAATCTATACGAATAGAACGTGAACCCTTGAAATATGTGTGTTCTCCTTTTTTCCTCCATCCCAGCTTTATCTAACACTCTTTTCAAGTGAGTCGTATCACAAAAAATGTTTGATGTTGCCCTCCTCCAATCTGCTCTAGATAATCCACAGTTAAAGTCTCCCCCTCACACCACAAGTTTTGAAGTATGCAAATAAGTCTCTATTTGATCTATTAGCATATTCCTTTCTTTTTTCCTTTGTGGATTATAAATTACAATAATTCTCACAGAATTCTTTTTTAAAATAACATCAATAATCATGGCTCTTCCAGGTACCAAATCTATTACTTTTAAAATTTGAACATCATGAGAAGAGAAAGCTACTCCCACCCCTGCACACCTATCTATCCCAAAGGACCATAAGAATGGCCCCCATGTCCAGTCTTTCTGAGTTTGTTGAATTTCATCTATAGTGTGTAACCTTTTGTTTTGGAATACATATAAGTCACTTTTCAAGTCATGAAGTATTTTAAAAGTTACCAGTCTCTTCCTTCTATTTTTAATACTATTTGTATTATGAGTGTGGCATTTTAAACTTCCCATTTTTTGTTTCCCCCTCACTTTTACAATGCCTCTTTGGATTTTTTTCCTTTTCTTTGACACCAGCGTGTCTGTTGTGTCTCTGTCTTCCTCTCCTGCACCTTCAGAAAGATCCGTGTTGGACCGATCAGAGCCCTCCTCCATAGTGGACCATTCCTTGTCTTGTAATAAGGTGTATTTATTTGTCAACTCTACACCTTCACTATCTTTTTCCAATGAAATTATCTGTTTTGATGTACTCTTCTTTTTGTTTTTAGATCTTGTAACCATAGTAAATCCAGTTTCTTTTTCTGTCTTCACTTCCATTTTAAAAGTCCCTGTTTTTTATTTTGATTTTTTTGCTCTGGTATTACCAACTCTTTAGTCTGAGGTTATACCTTTATTCCTTTTTCCATGTCCTCTCTGATAATGCATAGATACATACATAGACAGTGTCAGCAGATAAGGGCATATGGCCCACCCAGTCTGCCCATTTGATCTTGTAAGTTCAGTTTATGTTTCCTAGAAGTCTGTTATCCCTTACCTGCGACCTCCAGAATTCCTTTATGTCTATCCCATGCATTCTTAAATCCCATGATTGTTTCAGCCCCCACCATTTCCTCTGGCAAGGTGTTCTACTTGTCCACCACCCATTCTGTGAAGAAATTCTTCCACACATTTCCTCTGAATCGTCCTCCCTCCAACTTCATCCCATGCCTTCTAGTCCTGGAACATCTTTTTTGCTTAAAAATAGTGTATTCCTGCACCCTGTTCCTCCCTGTAAGATACTTGTATGTCTCTATCATATCCCGTCTCTCCCTTCTCTGCTCCAGGGAGTACATGTTCAGTTCCTTCAACCTGTCCTCATAGGACTTGTGAAGCAATCCATGTACCATTTTTGTTGCCCTCCTCTGAACCTTCTCTACCCTGTCTATGTCCTTACATAGGTAAGGTCTCCAGAACTGTGCACTGTACTCCAGGTGGGGCCTCACTAGTGTCTTGTATGGTGGAATTATGACCTCCTTTTCCTGCTGGTGATGCCCTGCCTATGCATCCCAGCATCCTATTTGCTTTTTTGCCTTGTCACACTGTTTCCCTACGTTGAGGTCATTAGAGATGATAACCCCAAGATCCCTTTCCTGCTTGGTGCATGCTATATCCTCACCCCCCCAACTGATATATTGTGCCAGGGTTTTTGTGCCCCATATGCATTATCTTGCACTTCTTTGCATTGAATTTCAACTGCCAAACCCCTGACCATTCTTCAAGTTTCTGAAGGTCCCTTCTCATTCTGTCTACACCCTTTGGTGTGTCTACTCTGTTACAGAGCTTTGTGTCATCAGCGAACAGTGAAATTCTGCCTTCTAGGTCCTGCGCAATGCCACTGATGAAGATGTTGAATAGGACCAGTCCCAGCACTGATCCCTGTGGTACCCCATTGGTCAATCTTCCCTCTGTGGAGTGACAGCCATTTACCACCACCCTCTGTGTCCTGCCACCCCGCCAGTTACCTAACAACCACACTACTGTCCTGCCCAAACCCATATTCCCCAGTTTGTTTAATAGTCTTCTATGTGGCACAGTGTCAAAGGCCTTGCTGAAGTCCAGATAGGCCATGTCCACTGCCCTCCCCGATCCACCTCCCTAGTCACCCAGTCAAAAAATTCAATGAGGTTGGTCTGACATGACCTCCCCCTCGTGAAACCATGCTGCCTTGGGTCCTGTAGTCCATTGACAACAAGATGTTCCACCAATCTCTCCTTCAGTAGTGCTTCCATGATCTTCCCCACTACCAAGGTGAGGCTGACTGGTCTGTAGTTCCCTGCTTCCTTTTTGTTCCCACTTTTGTATAAGGGGACATCTGCTGTCCTCCAGTCTTTGGGTACCTCCCCTGTTTCCAGTGATCGGCTAAACAGGATAGCCAGAGGTTCAGCCACCACCTCTCTTAGTTCTTTAAGGACCCTGGGGTGCACCCCATCTGGCCCCATTGCTTTATCAACTTTTTATTACTTCCAGTTCCTTCATTCTTTCTCGTGTAAAGGGACTTGTGTCCATTTCTGCACCATTATCACCCCTTGTACTCCCTTCAGACCCATTACTCTCCTCTTCCTCAGTAAAGATTGAGCAGAAATACCTGTTCAATATGTCAGCTTTACTGTTGTCATCCTCCACGCAGCCTCCATTCTCCCCTTCCTTCTCACTTTCCCTCCCTTTGCCTTTCTTTTTTCACTTATGTACCTGTAAAAGGTTTTTTCCCCTCTACCCACTGATTTTGCAATGTGTTCTTCTGTCTGAGCTTTGGCTTCCCTTACTGACCTCCCTGCCTCCCTTTGCTTCTCCTGGTACTTCTCCCTATACCCTTCTGCCTATGTCTTTTGTATTGCCTGAATGCAATCTTTTTGGCTTTCACTTTCTTTGCTACCTCTTTGGAAAACCATAATGGTCCCCTCTTCCTTTTCCTCTTGCTAACCTGCTTAATGCATAATTCTGTTGCTCTTGTAATCCCCATTTTAAATACTGCCCACTGTTCCTCAACCCCTGATTCCTGCCTCATTCCCCTTAATGCCTCTTTCAGGTATCTCCCCATTTTCCCAAAGTCTGCCCCCCTAAAATCCAGGATACGTGTTTTTGTGTGGTTTGGTTCTGCTCTTTCTGTGATTTCAAACCACAATGACTGGTGGTCACTGTTCCCCAGGTGCTCCCCCACTGTTACCCCCATCACACTGTACCTGTTTGAGGCACAAGGTCCAGTATTGCCTTCTGCTGAGTTGGTTCCATGACCAGCTGCTTGAGGAAGGCACCCGGAAGGGACTCCAGGATAAATCTGCTCCTAGTTGATGCTGCTGCTGGGATGCTCCAGTCCACATCTGGAAAATTGAAGTCTCCAACCAGTACTACCTCACCCTTGTCTGCCATCCTTTGGATGACTAGCATCAGCTCCCTATTGGTTTCTTCCTCCTGGGTTGGTGGTCTATGGACCACACCTGTGCAGATGGCTGGCCCCATTTTCCTTTCCAGCTTGACCCACAGTATCTCTTCCCCCATTTTGTTCCTCCTGGATCTCTGTGGCCCTTATGTCATTTTTCACATACAGTGCCACTCCTCCTCCCTTCCTACCTGCCCTGTCTCTTCTGAATATGTTGTAGCCAGGTATGGCCATCTCCCAGTCATGGTTATCATTACACCAGGTTTCAGTGATGGCCACAATGTCCAGGGCTAACTGCACCATGACAGCCTCCAGATCTTCCATCTTGTTGCTAAGGCTCCTGGCATTGGCACACATGGCTTTCCATGATTTGACCTCCCTAGACTGTTTCACTGTTCTACTCCAGCCCCTTCCTTGGTTATCCTTTATCCCTGGTTCTCCTTGCTGTCTGCCCTTCTGCTGAATTTTGCCCCTTCTCTGCCTGTCCACCTCTTGGGTGCTAATCTCCATCTTTTGCACACTGCTTTGTAGAGATAGCCAGTCCTCCAGTTCATTGGTTCCACTGCTAGCTGTGGGGGGTGAGAAAGTAGGTACCCTCCTTGCTGGCCTGCCACCCCCCTTTGCTAGTTTAAATGCTTGTCAAAGTAGCATTTAAACTTATCATTAAGTGCTTGGATTCCCCTTCAGGATGGATGCAGGCCGTCAGGCTTGAACAATCCTCCATCCCTCCAGGTGGGTCCCTAGTCACCAATGAATTCAAACCCTTCCTCACAGCACCAGTTCTTCAACCATGAGTTAAAGTTCCTGGTGCATGCATCCCTATGCTCTCCCTTGCCTATCACAGGTAGTACTTCTGAGAAAGTGACAGAAGTAGCTATCTGCTTGAGACCCCTTCCCAATTTCCTAATGGCTTCCCTTATTACCTTATCTTGCTTCTCTTTCTCTTTCTGTGTCACAGCCAGGTAGACATCTTGCTCTGCTCTTTCTCCAGTTTCTGTGCTGTTATGGGAAGCCCAGGGACATTTTGCAAAGGTATGCCCTTCCTCTTCACACAAACTACATTTAACTTGGTTTGTGCATTCTGCCCCAAAATGCCCAACAACCCCACATAGGCCACACTTGACTTTACCACAGACATTACTTAAGTGACCTCGCTCTCCACATTTGTAGCAGGCCCACACTTGGCCTGCATAAAAAACAATGCCTCTATCTTGGCCTAGAAAGAAACAGTTCAGCAAATGTTGAATTTCCCCATCTACTTGTTTAAGTGTTAGTTTATATTTCCATCCACCTGTCCACAGACCATTTTCATCCAATATTGTTTCCGGTGGCCCATGCATTACACCCCTCTTTTTGATCCAGAAATTAATGTCGACCACATTGACGCCTTCATTTCGAAATAACACAATCACTATCTTAAAAGCAGATTTTGATAAGGGAATAACTGAGAAATCCTTCCATAAGCCTGTATATTTCATTTGCTGATATAATTTCCAAAAGCGGTCCAACCCTCCTCCATGTTTAAAACTTATGTCAAATTCTGTACTTCCTGGTACATGAATAAGGGTATATATTTCATATGGATAAAACTTCATTTTATTCATTTAGAGTTCTTTCCCAATAAAAATTCTGTTGGGCACATCCTCAGGGGGCCCTCTAAATCTCAGGCATACTGCGTTTCTTCTTTTAGCTTGCTGTGGTTTTATATCTTTAGGAAATAATCTTTCTTTAGTATTCCCACCCCAGGGTTTCTCCTTCTGGCCTTCCCCTTCCTCCTGCATTTCTTTATCTGATAATATCATTTTCTCCTCAAGCTCCATAGATGACTCTTCACTATTGCTATCAAGTCCATCAAAAATGATCTCTTCTGTTTTATCTGCCTCTGATGTTACATCTTTCTGTTTTTCGGCTTCATCCACTTTTTCCACAAATTTACTTTCTACATCCCTTGTGTCTTCTTTTTGTTTTTTACTAATTCCTGATGTACTGGGCCTGGTTGGATCCCACCCAGACCCATCATCCTTTCTTTTCCAACCTGCGTGTAATAAGGCTTCTGTTACCCATTCAAGTGTGTCTACAAGGTCTCTAAAAGTTCTCTCTTCTGAATCTGAAACCTCCCTTTTTTTCCTCCTTTACTGTTTCCTAATGGGTCCTTTTTTTCTGTGACTTCCTCAATATCTTCAAAATCTGTGTTTTCTTTATTTGTTTTAGCTCTTTCTTTACTTTTTGTCTTGCTTTCTACAATCCTTTTCAGGCCAAGCTGTTTCCAACTTACTTTCGCCTTTCCTTTCTGTGCTGACACTTTCACTTGTTTTTTCCCCATCTCAGCAGGTGCAGCTTGCTTTGATACTGTCACATCATTGCTTCTCAATTTAGCCTGATAGGAGTCTGGCCTATTTTCTTTGCTTTCCACAACAGAAATATCTGGCTCTATAAGACCTCCTGTTTCTTTACTTTTTTGCTGATTATTTTCCAAAACATTTTTTTACTCACGCTTGCAACATCTCCTCCCTCCATCTCCATGGAAGAAGTTTTCTCTCTTAGTTCCTTCTTTTTCCTTTCCAGCTCCTCACTTCGATCTTCTTGATCCATAAAAGTGTCTGAACTCATTTTCAGGCCTCTAGTGGTATACAATACAGGGGAGGAGGCCCTTTTCCCTGACACCTCAGCACTTCCTCCTCCTCTGCTGTCTGGCTCCAAACTGTGCTCCTCCACTCTGCTCTCAGGAAGTCAAGCCCCCTGATGGCAGAGTAGGGTAATTTCCCAGGTGTCCTGGCCAAATTTCCTCCATTCAGTAAAAATACTAACAACAGCTTAATCTGGTTCAGTTTCAGTTGGTTACCATCTGTATCCCCCTTCCCCCTCAGCCACCCCTGAAAAAGGGACTTCTAGTCTCAGTGGGCCTACTAGGTCAACAAAATTCAATAAATAAAAAAATAATTAGAATATTAAGAGGAGTTTTGGTGTGCAATAAATGGGCTATCCTCACAGGAATAATAACTACATCCAACATCCACATTTGTTACCACTGTAGACTTGCAAGCATCATAGTCATCAATTGTGTTTATATATTGTATGTTGTTTCAATTTTCAGTTTTATTCTTGAGAAAAATCCACTGAGCAAAGTTCATTTAGAGTGGGTACCCAGTTGATTTCAATAAATGTTCCACACATAACTACATACAAAAACTTATATATACTTACAAACTACAGTATAACTACATATCATAAAATACATACTGAAAAATAAAATCATGAATTTAAATATACATATAAAATTGTAATAAAACACATCAACAACAAACCTCCAAACTTTTTGATTCAGAGTACGATGAGCACTTTTCCTTAAAGGAGAACTGCACTGAATATGCCAATTATTTTTCCCAGCAGAAGCCGATTTTTAAATACTGGTTCAAATTATGTAATTGTTCCATCTCTACAGGATATTTAGTTATCCCAGTGTGTGTGTCTCTGATTTATGCACAGCTGGAAAGGACCATTCTAGAAGTGTAAGATGTACATTATGTCCCTTCCTCTGCTCTCCCATTGTTGACACAATGCTTTTGTGTTCTGCTATAGAACTCTGTGGTTGGAAGGGACATAAACTACATTATGAAGTTCTAAAATGGCACTTATAACCAGTGTGTAAATCAGAAATGCCCATTGTAGTTACTGACAGGCCTGTAAAGATAAAATAACAACATTGGAATTAGTTCTTAAAAACAAGTTCAACTGGGAAAATTACTTGCAGGTTCAGTGCAGTTCTCCTTTAATGGAGTTTTTTTACATGTGGAACTTTGTGTGTTATGTGAGTCTGTGATCTAGTTTCTCATGATCTTGACTCCAAAGTAAACAGATCTGATAAATAACTTGGAGCTTTATCTGTGACACATTTATGGAGTAATAAGCTCTAATGCAAGATCTCCTTATCAAGAGGGACAGCAGACCAAGATATTTATACAGCAAACTGGTGGGCAAGTAAATTTGTTTTATTTATTTATTGAAATGTTTCACTAGGAAGGCACACTGAGCAATAAGTTGCTCATCTTCTGGTGTGACCTGGGGGATAGGGGAACACAGGGAATGCAAACAGAAATATAGTACAAAACATAATGTATCAAAAATTATAAAATTAAGTAGTTACATATACAAGCAAGTAGACTGTATAGAGAGTAATAAAATAGTGGAATGCTAACAGTTTTGGTCTAAGCAGCTGGATGAAGAAACAACAGAAAATAATTACAGTAATTCAACCTTTGCTAAAGAGTGCACAAACTATGAAACTCCTTGCTGATTAGGAATGACTGAATGGGCTAAGATGTTATAAAGCTAGCCCAAGTACAAAGGAGTAACTCAGATAATACAATGTTCCAAATAAGTACGAAGTGCAGGTAGTCTAGGTGAAAAATGGATTTGGGCAACCATGAAATAGGACTGGGTAATGAAAAGGGGGGCAGAGAGGAAAAAAGGGGGGAGTAAATAGGTGAGGTGAGGGTTGGGGATAGAGACAAGGTAATGATGATCTATCAGGTTATGAGTATGCAACCAGGGGGCAAGGAGGGCTAGAAAGAGGAGGGAATGTGAGCATAGAAGGTGAAGTGGGATGAGGGAGGTATGAGGAGTAAGGATGAGGGGGTGGGAGACTATCCAGTTCAAACCCTTTTAGGATGTTGAGAACCCTGCCAGAGGATGAACAGGCATGGGAAAGGTCACCTTAGTACCAACAGAGGAGAGACATTGGAGGGAGTTGGGAAAGGGAGGTAGTGGATTATTTAGAAGGGGAGCCAGGATAGGATATGACATGCACAGAAAATCCCTGGTATAACTGGTAGGCAGGGAGCTCAGATGGGGGATAGGACAGTCAAGATGGTGGACAAGGGAAAGGAGATTGAAATCCTGAGGAAGGGTGAGGAGGGGAGAGGACAGTCAGGGTCTGAGCCCTCCCAGATGCTGAGTAGCTCTGTCTGCACTAGGCAGAGATAGAGTGACAGGAAAGAAACAGATAGTAGGTAGTGAGGGGGAATTGACATGGGAGGGAAGGATAGTAGGTACAGAGGATGATCCATCCCAGGTGCCAAGTACCCTGCCTGCACAAGGCAGTGGTAGAGCACATCAGAAAGGACACAGGAAGCAGGTAGCAGGCAGATTGGGGGAGAGGGGAGGAAGAAGGAGGAAGGTTAGGATAAGGAGAGAAGAAATTTGTAAGGGAGTGGAAGGGAAAAGGGGAAGGTGGAAGAGTATAGGAGATATAAGAGGAGGTATAACTGAAGTACATGGAGGGTAGGTAAAGGAATATGTAAGGGAGTGGAGATATAAGAGGAGGATAGAATAGGAGATATAAGAAGAGAATAAGAGGAGGTAAAACTAGAGTACAGGGAGGGTAGGTAAAGGAATTTATAAGGGAGTGGGGGATTTGTAAGGGAGTGGAGAGGAAGAAGAGGAGTGGTAGAAGGGTAAAAGAGGTATAATTAGAGAACAGAGAGGGTGGGGGGAATTAAGGTGGGTTGTAGTAGACGCAGTTAGAGGAGAAGTAGTTGTGTAGGACTATACCGAGTGAGTAGGAGGAGGAGGAGGAGTGGTGAATGTGAAGTGGGAGAGAGTTCCAGGCTTTGGGAATGTGATAGGAGAAGGCAGACTGACCGATGAGTGTGGAGTGGTAAGGGACCACCAGAGTCTGAGTGTCTAAAGATCTGAGGGAATGGAGAGGCACCGGAGGTGTTGACAGAGAGGTGAGGTAGTGTAAGGACAAACCTGTATATTTTATTATGGGTGATATCTACCCAGGATAAACAGGAACTGCAAGAATACTGTACCTGTATATTTTATCACATATCCAATGTTGGCCAATAAAAATTATTTAATCAATTATTGTTCTTTGGAGCTATATGGGGAGAACAGTAGGAGCATTTAATAGGTAATTTTTACAGGACTCTTCAAGTACCGTATAATTCAGATTCTATAATCATACTACATAGATGGAACAAGTATTTGCAGGCTAAAATTAGCTATCAACATTGGGTTAAACATACCCCTCACATAGTTCCAGTCACTTCCTCTCCGATAGGGTGAGAGTTATCTTGGAAGTGTCGGAGTCATTAGTTTCCAACTCCAACTATACAGAGTTCTTACATGGGTGAAGCTTGGGGTTATTGCTGTAGAAAATGTGGGGAGTGAAATGCAGATCAGACACAAATGCTTAGTGGTTGTCTGAAGCTGATTAAATTCTAGAAAGATATCAAAACTCAGTTATGTCTTATTTTTTTGCAACTACCTTCTTTAACAACTGTGTTGGTACTACTGTATATTCCTCCCCCAGGGCTTTGGGCATGGAGTAATTTCTCCCATTTACTGTTTATTTTGTTATTGGCAGCTCATAAAGTGATAATTAGATTATGATTGTGGGAAGACACCACTACCCAGACCCAGTGGTTGGTACTTGTTAACAAAATCTGTTATATGGAACAAATTGTGTATTTCTTCAATAATCAATTACCAATGTTTATGGCCTTTGACAACCATGGGTCTTGTATATAATGAATGTGGATTCCACATTTCTGCCTTACATACTAAGTTGCCAGCAGATTAGGCCAAATGGTCTATCTAGTCTGCTTCCGATGCAGCTCACAGCTTAAAGAAGAACTGCACTGAACTTGGAGGTAATTTTTCCCAGTAGAAGCAGATTTTTTATAGACTGCTTCAAATTGTTTTATTGTTCCATCTATACTTGCCTATTAGTGACTTGGTGGTTGTTTTTGATTTACAGTCTGGTGTTGAGTACCATTTTAGAAAGCTATGATGTAGTCTATGTCCCTTTCCAACCATAGAGTTCTGTAGCAGAACATGAATGCCTTGTTTCAACAATGGAAGAGTTGAGCAAGGGACATAAACTACATCATATAGTTTAAAATGGCACTTACTATCTGTGTAAATCAGAAACACTAAATAGATAACTAAAAAGCCTGTACAGATGGAACAGTAACAACATTTGAACTGGTAATTAAAAACTCAACATCTACAGGGAAAATGACTTACCAGCTCAGTGCAGTTCTTCTTTAACATACTGGACAAGTAGCATAGTAAGGAGTTATTGCATTTTTATTTGCCTAATTACATCTTGATAGGATCACAGTTATATTTTTGTTTAACATACATTAATTTTATGAGCAAACTAACAATACTTGGTATCAGTGTACAGATACTAGTTTTGTATAGAAAAACAGTCAGGCTTCGATATTTTTGACTGTCAAGTTTCTGATATACACTGGACATTATTGCTAAAGATCAATTTTTAGTATTATTATATGGTTTATTAGTAAAATATTTAATAAAACATAGAAAAGTTCTATTCTTTAGTTGGAATGAAACCATTTGATCATTTTAAAGTGACCTTTGGTTTTGATTTGTTTCTCTATTGATGGAGTAAATACGAAAGTTAAAAGGTAAACACAAGTCTAACCAAACCACCAGATAGTAAAACTTCAAACCCAAAGTAAAATAAATTTGTTAAAGGTTGTAATAGTGAGAGGAAAGGCTTTGTAATGAGCACTGAAGCAACAAATCTTTTAACTGTTGTGTCATTTTCATTTAATTTCAGTTTATTCTGGTCTACCCAGTGTTGGCGGGTATTAAAATAAGTGTATTAAAATAAGATCAGAAGGAGCTGTGTAGCTCCTTTATTGGGTTTCTTCATTCATATATAGTAGTCATATTGGCATGTAACTGGGCTGAGGTATGTTAAAACATTTCATAAATCATTTATGAAAAGAGAGCACCACAAATGCCCCAGTACTGAATCCTGTGGGGCACCACAGATTATTCTACATTCCAGAGATTTTACCCAATTGATGAAAATGATTTGTTTCTTCTTAAGAGGAAGTTTCAGAACTGATTGATTAGGAGTGGATCCCCAGCAACTTTTGCCAATTTAGACAGTAAATTGTTATCCATAAGGTCAAAAGCATTTGTGAAATCACTAAAAAACAGCATCATTACTGAGTCCTAGATCCTGCCGAACAAAGATACAATTCACTACCCTAGATAGAGCTGTAACAGTTATAAATAATTTTCTAAGCCCTGATTAGTTATTTGATATAAGGCCTTTTTTATTTTTATTTTTTCATCAGTTGATGATGGACTAGTTTTCCTGTAACTTTGAAAATTAACTTGGGGAAATTGAACTGTAATTCACAATGCCTTTTAAATCACCTTTCTTAAGAATGGCTACAATGACAGTTGTGTTCCCTTTACCACAGGTATGAGCCCATTGGTAAAGAAAATATTGATCATATAGATGCGAGGAGGTCACAGTTTGTGTGCCAACAGTTTTTAGAATAACAGATCAATATCATCAATGCTCTCTGTCTTGTGTGGATTTACATTTCATAAATGGTGCAATAACTTAGTTTATTGAACCATGTTTTAAGGTTAAGATTTTGGCTGTCTGAAAAGTTGTAGTTTCATGATCAATTGATGAAGAACCCTCAGTTATACCATTCAAATTAGCCCTCCAGGGACAATTTCTATCACAAGAATATAATACAACCACAGTACAGACTAGGTAAGGTGTTCACATGGAAAAGGGATTTTAGCATGATGTCATGGTGATGAAAAAAGACAGCCAGGCACTTGGGGAAGAAGATATTCAGTTGTTCAGGTCAGTCAGTGTATGAAACAAAACAAACTGGAATTATAATATTTTATGGGGATTGCTCTTACCTCCTAAAGCTAGTATACTTGATGACAATTGATATTGACAATGTTATGATCATCACACAATTGTTGCCCTGGAATTGTGAGTAACTGTCCCTCCTCCTCCTCTTTCCTGATTCCAATTTCTGTATCCATAACTTTTTTTAACATAATTTTGTATTCATGTTTTGTTGATCAACATATACACATAGATACATAAATTGCAAAACAACATATTCTTAATATTATATAAAGAAATATAAATATAAAGAAACATAAGTCATTTCTGTATAAACACCCACCCTTCCCTCTCCCTCTCCCTCTTCTTATAATTCATCAGTAAATAACCTATATTGGGAAATTCATAGTGTTTATCTTAATTATGATCAGATGTTAGTCTAGATTGTTAATTCGTGGACTTAAACAAAAAAACATATTTCTGCAGTGTTCCTAATAATTAATCTTAAACCCCTTATAACTGCATGAGTGGCATGATATTATCTTGTATTTCTCTCCATGATGTACCTTGCGAGTCACCCCATTCTGGATCTGATGTATAAATTAGCTTCTCAAGTTGTAGAGTTTTCATTTAAAATGAACCACCACTTACAATAATTAATTTGTGGTAAGTTTTTTTCTTTCCATTGTTCTAATTGGAGGTGCTTAATGGCCATAGTTGCCAGTGCCGCAATTTTACTTTATATAAAATTGAAGTGTATGGTTGTGAAATTATTAAATAAAAATACATCAGGTTCCAGAGGTAGGTCTAATCCCATAAGATTTATCAAAGATTGTTTCACTTTGGACCACTACTCCTTAATTGGGGGGCGGTCCCACAAACAATAAAGTAACATGTCCCTTTTCCCACAATTGTGCCAGCATGTTTCTGAATAGTTTGAATTAATTTTGGAAATATTTATGGAGTCAAATATGCCTTATCTAGACTTTTCCTCTGTATAGATATATTTTTAGCAGAGGTATATTGTTTATTTCCCTGGACTCACATAATTTCCCAGTGCTGATGAGTTATTGTTTTACTTTTTTCGTTATTCAATCTAGTGTAATTGCTGCCCACTCCCCAGATCACACAGCAACAACAGCACAGCTCAGGACAACCCACACACATACAAGCTGGTTCAGGAGTCTAGAGGAAGAAGGGACAGCAGCAACTTGAGGAACATGAAGATTGCCACAAGAAAACAAATTACTTTATTTTAAAAATTTTTATGGAATGCCACCGAGGTGCTAACTACAGTACCTGTGGCCAGGCTTTGGACTAAGTACCACACTGTAACTCCAGTTGTGGACCAAAATCTCCACAGCTGTGGAGATTTCTATTTACATCCTCAGCAGCTGCAGAAGATGTTATGGCTGGTCCCACAGGCTGCAAACTTTTTCCACAACTGTGGGGATTTCCACAGCATCACCACCCACAAGTTACCATAAATTGTGGAGCTGCTCATAAACTGTCTCTACTTTTGAGAATACCGTAGCTGCAAGAAAAATTGCAGTTCCAGAAGCGGCAACCCGGTTGCACTGAGTTTTTCCCACAGCTGTGGGATTTTAAAGAGTTTTGTGAATCCAACCCACTGTTTCCTATGAATGTCATGTGGTGGCTGACACACAGGATTGGCAAGAACAGTCACTTTATTTTATTGTTGTTGGCTGCTTGCTGACCTTGAAAAATGACACGAAAATACAGACACAATTTTTTTTTAAATGGTATTTTTTTTTTTTTTTTTTTTTTTTTTTTAACAGTGGGATCTGAAAAAATTATAATGACACATTTCTCATACTCAAATAGACTAAAATACAGTAGAGGCTGGATATTCAGACTGCACCCAGCTGTGGCACAAGCCTGGGTGCAGCACAACTGGGCTGTGCCAGGGCATGGACAGAGTGATATTCAATGGTGCTGTGCCATGGCTCAGCACCACTGAATATGGCACTGAGGGTGCACACACTGTGCATGGTGCAGTAGCACTGTGCCAGTGCAAGTGGCAGAATGAGAGCAGGGGGATGTGCCATTGCGGTAGGCACATCACCCGGGATATTCAGCACTGGGCATGCAAATGAGGCCATTATGCATACAGGGTGCAGATGGGGCCGTTTGCATGTCATTATGGTCCCATTTGCATGCGGTGCACCAATGACTTGTGCCTGGTGCCCTGCCAGGCAGCAGCCATCGGGGACCACCGTTCTGCAGTCCCATGGTGGTCCCCACTCCCATTCGTCTGATCGCAGGCATTTGTAAGACTATATTCCCTGGTGGTCCAGTGGACTCCCCCCCATTGTCTGATCACGGGCATGTATAAGAATAAATCCCTGGTGGTCCAGTGGACTCTCCCCCATCACCCGATCATTGGCATGTGTAAGAATAAATTCCCTGGTGGTCCAGTGGAATCCCCCCATAGCATGATTGTGGGTGGAAAATGCCAATGAAACCCTGGTGGTCCAGTGGTATCCCCCTCCTCACCCACCCACTGAGGTGCCCCACCACCCAGCACCCCCTCAAGTCAGCGTCGGGTGGCAGCACCCAACCCACATGCTGCCCAGTCACCCGCCGACTGAGGGTGTACAGTATGGTCTGTACACCTATTGGTCCACTGCGTGGACCAATGGTCATGTAGACCATACTGTACTACACAGGCCCAATATGTTCATTCACATATCGGGCCTGTGTAGAACAGTATGGTCTGCATGCCCATTGGTCCACGCAGTGGAATGATAGGTGTGCAGACCATACTGTACGCCATCAGTCGGCAGGCGGCAGGGTAGCATGTGAGTGGGGTGCTGCCACCCACCACTGACTGGGGGTGTGGTGGGGCACCTCAGTGGGTGGGTAGGAGGGAGCACCGCTGGACCACCAGGGTTTCATTGGTGATTTCCACCCACTATCAGGTGATGGGGGAGAGATTCCAATGGACCACCAGGGAATATATTCTTACACATGCCTGTGATTGGGCAATGGGGGGGATTCCACTGGACCACCAGGGACTATATTCTTACAAATGCCTGTGATCCGGTGATGTGGTGGGTTCCACTGGACCACCAGGGATTTTCATAATAAGTATGACCATGATCAGCTGAAGGGTTGGGGGGGCACAATGCTCCTCAGGGCAGGGAGCCTGTGGACAGTGTTCTGGGTGGAGGAGTGGCCACCCATGGTTGGCAGCTGCCGTGTTGTACCTTGCAATACAGCAGCTCAGTGGTGGGTGGCCAGGACTTGTTCCTGGTTTTACCAGGCACAACTTTGCACCCCCCTGAGTGGCACAAGGTGGAGTTGTGACAGTATATGCACCGCACATCCAAGACTGAATATCGGGATGTGCCACATATGCATGGGCACGCCCCTGCACTTGTTCCACATACACTACCAATGTGCCGTGGTGCATGGGGAGTTGCGCAGTGCATCTTGCCCCATGAATATCGCGCCGGGGTGCATTGCTGGGTTGCACATGGTGCAACCCTGTTGTGCCATGCACAACCCTTTTGAATATCCAGGCCTAGGTCTACAATTCATCAAAGTAAATCAGAACCTTTGGGGAAAAAAAAATCAGAATCTGAATCAGAACCTGGTCACAGCCGACCCACCCATCCCAATGGCACACTTGCTGCAAATGCCCTGATCACAGTGCAACAACACAGCTTAAGATAGCACACAAACACAGGCTGCTTCAGGACTCAGGTGGAGGAGGTAAGTGAAGCAACATCAGTAACTTGGGGGGAAAGGTGAAGACTGCCAGAAAGTAAACAAAAAAAAAAAAGAAAATTTATTTTTTATGGGATGCCACCAAGAGGCCAACTAGCACTGGCTAGGCACTAGTTCAGTACTCTGCCAGCTGCCACACTCTTTCTACCTAGTGACAAGATCACACTTCAAAGCACAGCTCAGGGTCACACACACACACACACACGCTGCTTTAAGACTCAAGAGAAAGGAGAAGGAACTGATGAAACCTGCAACTTGGGCAAATGTAAAGTTTAAATTTGTAAACTGTCAAAAAAAAAATTCTTTTTTTTTATTTTTTTATGTGATGCCACCAAGGTGCCAACTACCAGTGGCCAGGCACTGTCATGCTGCCAGCTGGCACACACTTGATGCCCGGTAAAAGTAACTCCCCCCAAATAAATAACAACATCTTGGGCTTCAGGAAGGGGCTTCAGTCGGTCTGTCTATATGCCCTGCTAAATGGCAAGTTATGCAATTAAAAAAAATTGGGTGCCACACTACTGATGAGATTAGGCAAGTGGGCACTGGCAGACTGCCACCTCATGCCCCATCTGCCCATAGCCCCAAGCACACTCCTCCAGAGTCCAGTCTGTGCCCTCTCAGGTCCCTCTCCAGTAAGCCCCTGGTTCTAGAGGCCTGCTTCTTTGCAAATGCTGCTTAGCCTGACTCTTTACTTTCATTTTGTCCTTCTTTTGCGCCTTAAAATATCCCTTCCCCCCTTCAGTAGTCCTGCTGATTGCAGGAGTATAGGTTGAACTTTTAAAGATCTTCTGCAGCACTGAAGAATTTCCATGCTGTCTAAATAGAAATAAATCACAATTCTGCCTTAGCTACCTAACAGCCTGACGATGAGTCCATGAGTGATGTTTCACGCCGGCTCATGTTGTCGAGCTAAGTCTATCATCAAAATGAGGCTGTGACTCACACTCTGCCTAGTTAACTGTTTCAGGTGTAAATTGCATTTTGTTGTTCAACTGGTTCACCTGGTCTGCACCATTCAGACCAGATTGGACCAGATGAACCAAAAGTCCACCTATTTGTCCCAAATGTTCAACATGGTTTGAAAGACTTGAACGCCCAAAGTATGAGCTGTTTGACTCTTTTGTAGAACCAAACTTGCAGCCCTAAAAATAAACATAGTAAATAAACAGGTAGCAATTTAAGTGCTAGGAGGGATGGTTATTACAAATTCTAAACTATTTTCCCAATGACTGCAAGGTGGCTCAAGTGTTTCTGTTTCAGTTTGACACATACAGTACTGACTGATCTTAATTAAGCATTTTGTTTCACATTTTTATTGATGCACAAGACCTTTTCTTTTTGGGCTTCCTTTCATCCTTTAACGGTATAATCCCCGCCTGCCCACTGCTTTCCTCTAGCTGCAAGGAAGGTTAATCACAGGGCTGGCAGACATTAATTTGGGGTATGACTCTCTTACCATAACACAGTTCTATATGAATTATCACAGAGGCAGAACATATCTTCAAATTAGTTCCAATTTATTTAGCAATCTGTGAATAACTATTACTTTTTTACTTCTGCAATGGCTCTGTCAGTAACTAGAAAAATGGCTACGCAGCCTAAACAGTAACATAACATTTCACAGAAATGAATATCAGTATTTTCTTCCCTTGACAAAAAATCTAGAATTTGTTGCAACACACTTTTTCACCCCACCCCCAAGATAAACAGTAAAATGTCCAAAAATCATTTCAAGTCTATTTTTTTTTATCGTACTATTGTTTATTCTCCTTGGCAGAGCTGCCCTAGATGATCTCTGGCCACTGGCCCTGCAGCCCCGGACCCGGTCGTAAGTGCAGGCCACACGAACCTGCTTCCCCAGTGGGCCGGCCATTATTGGTCTTGCACCCACTGGGTATGCATCCCTCTCGGGTCTCTCTGGGGGCGCAAGGCATGGCTATCAGCCATGAAGATCACCCTCAGTATTTTCCACATTTTTCTCCCCAGTGGAGAGCTGGATGTGCAATGGCATCCGAGCACGTATGCTGACGTCCACCACGCTCTCCCCCCTTGCTATTGCATGTCACTTGTAGTGCGGCTGGCCTCCGCCAGTCGCTGCTACAGGGTGATGCAAGCCCCACTACCCACCCCAGAGAGAGGTGAGCAGTCATCGGATGCTCAATCCTCCCTCTCCCCTGCCAGCCCCCAGCAGCCCGAGTCCATTCCCAAACCCGGGTCACTGGTGTGGCGCGAGGTGTGGCATCCAGCACCTTAATCCTCAGCACCACGGGGCCGGCTGTCAAGTCTATTTTTAAAAGCCACAGTCTCTGGTACCTTAACCCAAAATGGGTGTAATCCTTGAAGAATGAATTCCTTTGTTGTGCTGCTCTGGCCAGGGATGGATGAGAAGTCCTCTGCTGATGTACAGTGATGGCTCTGCTGCTTCTCGGTCCTCCAAGGTCCAGGTTTCTTCAGCTGCTCCTCTGGTCCTCTTCGGTCCTCTGTCAAACAGGTGAACCCTCCCTGCAAACTTTAGCTAGAAAATAACAAACTCTTTGCAGGTCTTGATTGCTAACTGCAGGCTTAGCTCCTGCTCCTCCTTCTTTGCTCGGTCTATCAAGTCCCAGAAATTTCTGGAACTCAATTAATCTACTAGACAAATTTTCTTTTACTTTGGCAATGATAGTGCCTTAGCCAACTAACCTATCACTTCAAAACTTTGTTTCCATTTTTTTCTTGCTTTTTTTCCTTGATGTGAGTGGCTAAGCCCTGCCACTACACTGCTGCTTGCCAGCTCAGAGAATAGAGAGAGAGAGAGAGAGAGAGAAAACAAAAAAATTAAGCTACACTACTGAACACTCCAGCTCACCTACTCATACCTGATTGGAGCATTTGACACTGAGATCACTGGCAGGCAATCAGGGGAGAGCTTGAGCCCCTTTCAAATAGTAGGAACATTTTTTGAGCAAGCTCTGTCCCACTGCTGTTGTGCCCATCCCCTGAACACCAGTCCCTTCTTTTCCTTTTATCTTTTGTTTCATCTAGCTGGTCCCACCTTCTGCTGACATCATCATAGTGACATTTGATCCAGTCAACAGATCTTACACAACATGGCCTGCTAGTAGCTTGCTATGGGGACTGCCTGCCCCCCTTCCAGGTAACCATTTTATTTTTATAGATACATCTTTATTTATATATTTATGCCCCTCTGGGTATTTGCTGCTGTCTGCTTACATCCTCTCTTTGCTTGTTTCTGTCCCTCCCAGTTCACATAACAAAAGGGCACTAGCCATCACTAGCCACTTGGCTACTAAATAAAATATTGGCCACTCAACCACCACTGAGGGCAAAAGGGTTTTAGCTGAGTCCCTTCCCCCAAACTACTTCTTTTTCTTTACAGGTGCAGCAAACAGACTACACATTGGCACCTTGCATTCAGGTAGGTCCCTCTATTTTGCATTTTATTTGGTGGGTGGACTGTAACAGGGTGGTCACACCCGTTACATTGGCTGTTGCTACTGCACCTGCTCCTCCAAATCTGACCATGCAGGCCCAGTAATTCTATTTCTCAGTTGGCAGATTCCTGTCCTAGCCAGTATGACATGCATTACCCCAATGGCCTGATCTCAGGTGACTTTACACAAGTTAAACAACATATAGTTCACGGGTGGTATTGGAGAAATAAGTGCTTCACAAAAGGAATACTCGGGCTGCCTCCTGGCAGCACTTTGAATGGCCAGTTTGTCTTGTCATGACCTGACTAAACCCAAGTCCTCTCTATTCATTGGACACATAGTTACTACCGCCACATGGCCCTCACCCCCATATCTGTACCATGAGCTGACTTGTCTTTCTTCTTTCTTTTTTTTATACTCAGTTTTTTAAGACAACAAGCAACATCTTACAGTATGTCCCAAACATTAGAGTATAATATCAAGCTCACTTATACAGTTAATACCACTTATTTGTAAAGTTTTTATCTCAATCTAATAGTTACTTGTTATTAACGATATGACTTTATAGTTTATTTTTTTGCTTAGTTATTTTTTACAGTTACAATTGTTGTCTTGAAAGAATGTAATAGTTAACTTTATTCTTTAATAATTAATGGGTTCTTTTTTTTTTACATTGATAAAACCGTGTATTAAATACCGTAACACCTGAGTAGGTGTTAAGGCATTCACACACTCTCTTCCCCTACGAATGCGCTCGAGACACTACAGAAACACAACTCGAGTTTAAAACTGTCCGTTTGTTTATCTTCACACACTACTAACCTAAAAAACTCAGGCTGCTTCTTCAGCGGGTCAGCAGGCAGGAGGTATTCTTGCAGTGGGAGGGAGTAAAAGAGAATTTGGCAATATGAGGGACAGCCTGGGGGCCTTACATGGACGACAGTCATACTGGCGCAATGTGGCTGTTCAGTGCTGCCGATGGGGGACCAAGATTAAACTTCTAAACCAAACATCTACAGGTAAAAAAAGTCACCCTTCAATTATAAATAACAAAATATGGAGTGCAGTGAGTTTTACTTGAATTTCACACACACCCTTGTTGTTGGATAACTAATAAACCCCTCGGGCTTCACCTTCGGGGTTTATGTAATATCCAACAACCCGGGAGTGTGTAAATTCTCATAACACACTGCACCCCATACTTTATCCTATATATAATCTATGGATATTAACCCAGAACAGGAACTATAACAACAGCTCTGGTCACTGATTTATGCATTGTTTATCCTTGTTGTCGGTAAAGTGAAAAATCCATTGTAGTTAATAACAGATTTAACCTTGCAGGTAAATGAGATCGTCTTTAACCAAATAGCAGGTGATGATGCAACTATGATCCACAGTGAGGCCAAATGGGAATCAAGTAAGATGCTACTAACAGCATCATTTATGTCACTGCTTCATTTGGCTCTATGACCTGATGGAGATTCCATCTCATCCATTTGTGTATTCTGAAAGTCTACGCTGGACTAGAAAGGTTACCCATTCTAGTCTTTGAATCTGAGAAATTAAATCAACCCACTCCAATATGATAAGATGATCTGTTTGATGCCATTTTCTAGTAACGGCTTTAGCTGCTGCTATTGTAAGGATTTTGCATAAGTATATACCATCTCTGCCTCTGATAGATATTGGTGGGATCCCCAGAAACAGGTGTTTTCAGCCTATTTGCTCAGTTGTGTTCAAAACTTGAGTGATGTGTATCTTTATCTCTGTCCAGTATGTCTGTAATTTTGGACATGTCCATAAGATAGGCATCTGAGTAGCCAATATTCCACCACATTGCCTACAATATTTGACTGATACTTTGTTAGCCCATTTGGCTTGTTGCTGAGGGATGAGGAAGTATTGAACTCGTGACCTCTAAGCAAATTCTCTCAAGACTGGGGAGGAGGATGTTCACCATGTAATTTCCCACATCTTCATCCATTGTTTAGTATCTATAATAATGGTTAAATCTTTTTCCCATTTTGTTTTTATATATTCTGTGGATGCTCCCTGGTCTTTAATGTAATTTGCATATAATGAAGTTATGGTTCTTTCTTCAGGGGTTGAACTCAAGACTGCTTCAAAAGGTGTGGGAGGAGGATACCCTGTGGTCCGTCTATAAGCAAGCTGTATTTGCTTATTGATGTAGTCCCTAAGTTGGAAGTATCTAAATTTATCGTTAGGTCTCCAGCCATATCTTTGTACACAGCTCTCAAAGGGTATCATTACTCTGCCTCAAGAAGTTGCCAAAGGGGAATGCACACCTTTTTGGGCTATATTTCTTAAACAGGGGTCCAGAGTAGCAGGTAAGAAAGTGTCATCCCATGCCCACCATCTGTACTTCCATAAGTTCTTTCTAGTCTCTCCTTGCCCATACCCCATCACCATCCTTCTAGGGTTGTGTTTATTCCACTAAGGGAGGGCTTTGGGAGGTTGTTAAGCCCTTCAGAAGTAAATAATATGGCCAGTAGAGATATAGGGAATTCCTCTGAGTGATCGATGTCCTTCCAGTGGGAGTAATAAGTGGGGTTACACCATAACAATGCAACTTGCATTTGAGCTGCAACCCAGTATCCAATGATCATCAGCAGGGCCCAGCCTACTTGTTTCTTAGGCAGATAGAGGGTTTGCTGTTATATTCTGGGGTTTCTTCCTTTCCAAAGAAAAGAGTGTATCTGTCCCTTCCACTTATGAAATTCCTTTTTAGGAATGAAGCAGGGGGCACACTGAAATAAATATAAGAACCAGGGCAGTATATTAATTTTAACTGCTTGTACCCTGGCATGCAAAGATAGTGGGAGTAAGGCCCATCTTCTATAATCTGATGTCAGGGTTGCTACTAATGGACCATAGTTATGTGACAAAAGATTGTTAGTATTGGACCCAAGCCTAACTCCCAAGTATTTGATAGTGGACAAATCCCATTTAATTGGGAATTGCTTTTGGATCTGCTCTGATAGTACTTGTGAGAAAACCAGGACTTCGGTCTTAGTAGTATTAAGGGAGTATACTGATAGGGTTGTATAGAACTGTATTAGCTGTAGAACTTCTATGAGGGAGCTCTCCAGATCTGTTAGGCACTAAAGTACGTCACCACAAAAAAGGGCAACTTATGCTCTACTCCCCTCATTATTATGCCTTTGATCTTTGTTTTCTGCCATATATTCTGGGCAAGTGACTCAATATACAGTGAAAATAATAACATAGATAGTGGGCATCCTTGTCTAGTTTCTCTTCCCAGTTGAAAGCAACTGGAGATGTGAAACAGAGACTGGGCTGGCATTATAGCTTAGAGGTTAGAGTAATGAGCTTGATACATGTAGCAGACCGTTTCCACCATGCCATGGTGACAGGAATGTCGACGACCTCCCCTACAGTGACACATGGTTGTCGACATACCTGATGCCACCTATTCCAGTCCCCGACTGGAGAATGCACCGACACCCAATCAGTGTTCATGGAGGGGACTGCGCCCCCCCACACACACCCCATGCAGGAGGATCTGCCCTGCCTCCCCCAGACTTAAGGATTCTAACTCCGGTGGGGGTGGATGTCGGGGGAGAGCAGCCAAACTCTGGAGTCAATGACTCAGTCATCACTCCAGCAACCTGGCCAACACTGCGGGTGTTGACGGGTTGCTGTCACTGTAACAGTGTCACTGTAAGAGCATCGCTGTTATAATGGTATACCCAGCAGACCTGGGTTTGAGTCCCACAACCTCCACTTGCATACTATGTGAATCTGAACAAGTCACTTACCTTCCCCAGCACTCCTGGGTCACCTCTGAAAACAGGCACTTATGCCTAGTGGGCTTTACCTGGTTACCAAAGAATAAAATAAATAAATAACCATTTTCTCTCACGTATGCTGAAGGTGAAGTATAAAGTTTAGTGATAAACTGAAGAAAAGGGTCTGCGAACCCAAAGCTAGCAATGGCCCACTGTAAAAATGTCCAGAACACTTTATCAAACTCTTTTTCAGCATCAAGACTCATTATGAGGGCGAGTTGTGTTGTTCTGTTTAAGCGGTCAATGATGTGGACCATTCGATGTATATTGTGTTGTGCCTGGCATCCAGGGACAAAACCTGTTTGGTCTACATGTATAAGCTGGGGAATTACCTGCTCCAATCTACAGGTAAAAATGGCAGTTAATATCTTTTAATCTGTGTTTAGGCTAGAAATAGGTCTATATGAGGCACAACTAGTGGGGTCTTTGGCCAGCTTTGGGATCACTGCTATGACTGCCTGGGACCATGATGGAGCCATGTGTCCACCCATGCTGAGCGCTGATAAATATGCCTTGTGCAATAGGGGTATAACTAATTCTTTAAATTGTTTATAGAATTCCCCTGGAAAAAAGTATGTTCCAGGGCACTTACCTGTTTTAAGCTTACTGTTTCTCGCTCTATCTCAACACTCCTGATTGAAGCAGTAAGGGCAGTATTATGTAGTTCCAAAATCTGTGAGAGGCACAGATTTTTGAGGAAAGTGTTTATTATTTCTGTTCAAGAGGAATCTCCCGCTGTCTAGAGTGTCAAATAAAATGTCCTAAAGGCTTCTGCTATGTCTGCTACCTTGTGTGGACATTGTGCCATGATAAGGTGGGTCACTCTGGAAATCGTGGCTCTTGCCCGTTGCATTCTTAGCCTTCTGGCTAATAGCTTTAAAGCTCATAGTCTGCCTTCGTAATATTTTTGTCTTAGGTAAATGAACTTTTGCTCTACCTGATAATCTAGGAGAGTATCATATTCCTACTTAAGGCATAAAATGAGTTGTCCTCTTTGTTTATTTAATGTTTTCCGTAGTGCTTCAAGCTTCTCGATCTTGATAATAGTTCCTCCTTTCTGGCCTCTGTTTGTCCCACAAAACAGGGGAGGACACATCTAGGGTATCATTCTCCTTCACTACCTGTTCCATACCCTTCAATAGCTTTTTGTATCACTTCATCTTGAAGCAAGTAGGTGTTTAGTCTCCAAAAAGTGTTTTGACTGTTTTTTCCCAATTTCAATTTCATATACAGAGGGGTATGATCTGACAAGGTGAAGTCTCTGACCCAGTTTCTGACCTAACTATTAGAGAGGTACCCACCCAGATCATTATCCACTAAAAAGTAATCAATTCTGGAGTACATTTGATGCGGTGAAGAGTAGAAAGTGTGATCTCTATCCTACCTGTGCAATTGTCTCCAGACATCCAAATTGCTTATCTCTTTAAGAAGTTTATGAATCCTTCTAGTGACTTTATGGTCCTGATGTGGGATCTTTGAGGTAAAATCTAAGTGTGTGTAAAAAGTTACATTTAGGTCTCCCCCACATATCAGGGGGCCCTCTACCCATTTGGCCAGCAATAGTAACAGACTATGGTAGAATGCAAAGTCAGAGCTGGGGAGGGTGTATATGAAGATTAATGTAAGGGTAATCCCATTACACCCCTTTAGTAGAATACAGTGGCCTTCTTTATCTATTTTGCTATTGATTAGCTCAAATGGGACTGTATGAGGATCACCACTCCCCTCCTTCATCCAACTTTATAGGAGAAGAAAAGAGGGAAAATCCACAGGAAAAGAACTGTTCTTTGGTATATTCGAAGCTGCCTCTCCCGATGTGAAAACAATGCAAACAGTCTCTGATTCAGATTGGGGGTGGGGGGCGCAGAACAAATACCACTGCAGACAGTTGCTTCAAATGTTCAAATTATTTCCTTTTTACTTTAAATTCGGCAACTACTTCAACGTTTCACCTACAGAGCAGGCTTTTTCAAGAGATGCCTTCTATAATCTTATCTGAATAAACCATATGGTTCACTGTTTATTTCTACATTCATTTAGACAGATAATCTTATAATCCAGAAATCTGGCTTCTCATATTCTCAGTTGTGCACGTATTGTATTTCACAATATTTCAGACCTTTTCTGCTATTTTTTACTTAATTCATTTGGCTTTTTCACATAAATTGTCCCAGCAGGCTCAGTTCTGCA
The DNA here is from genome assembly GCA_016271365.2 of Neoceratodus forsteri. Classification (NCBI taxonomy): domain Eukaryota; kingdom Metazoa; phylum Chordata; order Ceratodontiformes; family Ceratodontidae; genus Neoceratodus; species Neoceratodus forsteri. The sequence continues at coordinate 237,774,866 of CM057459.1, read as the reverse complement.
GCTTTCTTTTAACTGCTGCACCAGACACAAAGTTCAAATATAGGAGGAGGCCATAGTGGTCCTGAAACCAAATCTTTGTAATTTTGCATGTTCTGATGAAGACATATGTGTCTCTTGTAAAAAGATGAAATCTGCATTTGATTTCTTAATAAAGTTAGGCCATGAACATTAAAAGACATTATTAATGAGTCTATGTCAGCCATTTTCAATTACCACAAGGAGGTGGAAAGGATGAGAAGGAACTTGGCAAGACTGGAGTATGGCAGCTTAGATTCAATGCAAAGGAGTGCAAAGTAATGCACCTGGGAAACAAAACCCCAAGGGAAGAGTACACAATGTACTAAGGTACTGAGGTATTAACAACAAAAATGGAAAGGGACCTGGGGGTAGTCATATCAGATGACCTAAAGGTAGGCAAGCAATGCGAGAAGGCAGTAAGGAGGGCTGGGACTGGGATGAATATGGAGAGGCATCACCAATAGAAAACAGGAAGTTGTTATCCTTCTGTACAGACAGTTGGTCAGACCACATCTGGAGTACTGTGTGCAGTTCTGGAGACCCCATCTCTGCAAGGACATAGACAGGATGGATGCAGTCCAGAAGAGGGGAACTAAAATGGTGCAGGGTCTGCACCAGAAGCCATACAATGAGAGAGTTAAAGAGCTTAATAAGTATACCCTTGAGGAAAGGATGGAGAGGGGGGACATGATAGAAACTTTCACGTACCTCAAGGGAATCAACAAAGTCCAAGAGGGTAGCATCTTTCAGAGCTTCCTGACACAGATGATTATCAAACTGACTTGGTTGGATAAAACTCTGGACCTAGTACTGTCTAATGGGGAGACTGTAAGGGAGCTGGGGTGGAGGACCCACTGACTGGGAGTGACCACCACTCGGTGTGTTCACACTCAGTATGGGCAAGAAGCTGTACATACAGGAACCAGGGCAGTTGACTTCAGACATGTTGACTTTGACAAGATGGGGGACATTTTGGAAAGACACCTGGCAGGAATTAATCCACGCTTGGATGCAAACCAAAAATGGGAAATGGTCATATTAAGGCTGATGGAGGCTATGGGATCATGCACCAGGACACCGAGCAAGAAGGGAAGGGCTAAGAAGCCAAGCTGGTTGAATCAGAAGGTCTTGGAAGGGGTGAGGGCAAAAAAAAAGCAGCATTTAGGAGGTTCAAGAAATCCAGGAGAGGGGAGGACAAGGAAATGTATTAAAAAAAGTCCAAGGAGGTAACCAGACTAGTCAGAGCGGCCAAGGTTTCCAGAGAGCTGATGCTGGCACAGGGCATCAAGGATGGGGAAAATGACTTCTTCAGGTACATAAGGGAGAGAAGGAGCTGCAAGGACCAGATAGTGAGGATTAGGAAGGATGGGGAGGGGGTGGAGAAAGGGGCAGAGCAGGTAGAAGCACTAAATGAGTACTCCTGTTCTGTGTTCATGAAGGAGAAGGGCGGGCAGCTACCTCAGGGGATGGGGAAGGTGGGCAAGGGGGGGAAGGATGACAGATGAGCTAATTACAGAGGGCAGGGTGCTGGAGGGTCTGAAGGCACTGAGGGAGGATAAGGCACCAGGGCCAAATGGCATTCACCCCAAGGTGCTGAAAGAGCTGGCATAGGTCTTGGCAGGGCCGCTGGCTGACCTGTTCAATACTTCCATGGATACAGGATGCACACCACAAGATTGGAGGATGGCTCACATGGTGCCCATTCACAAAAGTGGCCCAAGGGATGAACCAGGCAATTACAGACCAGTAAGTTTCACATCCATCGTAGGAAAACTAATGGAGACAATCCTGAAAGAGAGGCTAGTGACCTTTTGGAAGACAGTGGACTCCATGATGGTCAGCAACATGGGTTCATCTCAGGAAGATCCTGCCAGACCAACCTAGTTGAGTATTGCAACTGGATGATGAAGGAACTGGATATGGGCCATGCAGTGGATGTCCTGTATTTGGACTTCAGAAAGGCCTTTGATTCTGTGCCTTATGGGTGGTTGGGAGGAAATTTGGAATATATGGGGGTGGGGACAAAGATGGTAAATTGGATCATGAACTGGCTGAAGGGGAGGCAGCAACAGGTGGTGGTGGTGGGGGACTCTCATCCCCAAGGACTGACAAGTGGGGTTCCACAGGGCTCAGTACTGGGCCTGGTGCTGTTTGGGATATTCATAGAAAATATCTCACATGGCATCAGGAGTAAGATCAGTCTGTTTGCTGATGATAGCAAGACGGGGACAGTGGTGGATGATATAGCAGGGTGGCAGGGGCTACAGGAAGACCTAACTCTGCTGGAGGAGAGTTCAGAAATGTGGCAGTTGGATTTCAGAGTGAAGAAGTGCAAGGTTCTGCACTTCATAGCAAGGAACCCGGGGAGGAGCTACCAGTTGGGAGGGGTTCAGTTAGGTACCACTGAGGAGGAAAAAGATCTAGGGGTGGTTATAACGGGGAATATGAACAACTCGGCTCAGTGCAGGAAGGTGGGAGCTAAAGCCAACAAGATGCTGGGGTGTATTGTGACAGGAATCTCATCCAGAAGAAGGGAGGTGATCCTGCCTCTGTACAGGTCACTAGTCAGACCACACTTAGAGTACTGTGTACAGTTCTGGTGTCTGTCCTGAAGAGGGATAGACTGCTGGAGGGGGTACAGTGCAGAACAACAAGGATGATCCAGGGACTGGAGGATAAATCCTATGAGGATAGGCTGAGTGAGTTAAATATGTACACCCTGGAGGAGAGGAGGGATTGGGGGGATATGCTCAAGACCTTTAAATACTTGAAAGGGATAAACAAGACAAGTACAGAAGGGGTCTTTAAGTTGAGGAGGAGAAGGAGGGACATGATAGGGCATGGTCTCAGATTGGAGGGGAAAGATATAAGAGAGAGATGAGGAGCCATTTTTTCATGGAGAGAGTTGTGGCTAAATGGAGCATTCTGCCCAAGAAGGTGTCAACCTGTAAGATAGTGGGCAGTTTCAAAAAGGGATGGGACAGATTGAGGGGGGGTAACAGTAAGGGAGATGGGGAGGGTGGGGCAGCTGCAATGTAAGGGTGCTAGCTACACATTTGAGCAGACTTGATAGACCATGTGGCCTGCTTCTGCTGGCAGATTTGTATGTTCCTATGTAGAAAAAAAGATGTGCAAGAACAAGGGGGCAAATTTGAAGATACTGGGGGGATGGCTCAGGGGCAATGTGAGGAAGTATTGTTTTTCATGGAGAGGGTGGTGAAAGCATGGAACTGCCATCCTGAGGAGGTTGTGCACTCCAAAACAGTGGGGGAATTAAAGAATGCATGGGACAGACATAAGGCAATTCTAGTGGGGTGTAGAAGGAAGTAGGTTGTTGGTTAACTAGGATTTGCAGTCTATCCAATAGGTAGGGAAATGGGCAGACTGGGTGAGCCAAGCGGTCCTTATCTGTTGTCAAAGTCTATGTTTCTACATTACCAAAATGTCACCTGTTTCAGTGCTCATTTCCCCATACAGTTCCATTGTGAATGGAAGCTTTCACATATAGAGTCTTCTTCTTTTCTCAACGACCAGAGTTTAACCTAACTGTAAATATTTATAATCAGTATTTACCAACAGAGCCAACAAAACCAACAAAACCATGAACAGAAAAAAACTTTGCTGTGTACCTTCGAGGATGAATGTCTGCTGAAACAGATATCTTTTCCCAACTCCCACTAATATTGGTGTTGTAGTTGGGGTGGGATGGAACAGGGATGTGTACCCATTGAGTATGGACCCTCTTCCAGTGCCCCATATGGCAGTAGTGTGCTCCGTGTGGATCTGACATACGTCAAGATCAGCCAAAGCCAGAAGAATTTCATTTCCACCAGGTAATGCTTTCCTCCTCACCTAGGTGAGTGGTCTATAATTGAACTAGGGTGCCATTCTAGTCTTTCTTTTGAGTTCTGTGAAACAGACTGTTTCTACTTTTGTGGCATTGCCAGTTTAGTTCTGCGATATACCAACAAGGTACGCTGCTGTCAAGCTGTCCCCGGTTCTCGTCTTTCCTTCTAATTCTTTACATGTTACACTGCAGCCCTTTAAAGAGGAAGAGTGGCAATCAGATCTGAAAGTGAAAGCAGGAAAAAAGGACTAAAGTTCTGCATCATGGTAGTGGCTATATTTTTATTCATTTCTGGTCTCCTCCTCCTCTGAAGTTCCAGTCCCTGTACCAATGGATCTTTTCCGGAGTACCTTCTTTTTCTGGTGCAGAGCTACGTTCCTGCCCCAAAACTTCTAGCCGGTGTGTCACAAATGACAGAGCATGCATTTGATAGTGGGAACCCATACCAAGAACCTCCAGACAACTTCTTAAAGTTGAACACGGAAGCTCTGTATGAACCTGAAAATGGGCATCCCTCCCAAGAACCGACATACAAGCCCAATCTGGACCTGACTTTGATGGCAACCAGCATGGGAGCCTCACTCCAGAAACCTCTGAGCAAGGAGCTTGAGAAACAAGAACTGGCAAACTTTGTAGTGGCTCATGCCTTCCCCCTAGCCCAGTGGTTTTAGCACACATGATGACTAGAGTCAGACACTAGACAAGACTACTGGAGAAGGAGACAGATATACTGCTGGACCTGTCTCTCTTACCGGATGACTTTCTTTTTCTGGCACTGAGCTACGTTCCTGCCAACAGCCTGCTCCAACATTGGCGACTGGTGTGTCGTAAGTGGAGAGACATCATGGACAGCCAGGCTCTGTGGAACCGGAAGTTTGAGAGGGAGGGATTGCTGTGGGTGTCGGTTAGTTGCCCAGGCCCATCAATTGGAAGTGGTGGTGGTGTGTCAAGCAGCCTTTCAGCAGGAATTTGATTACAAATGCATGTGGAGAGGATCAGTTTAATCACTGGAAGGTGTGCCATGGTGGGGATGGATGGATCATTGCTGACAACTGTAGTACAATTCCAGAGGCAAAGTTCCAGACATGCTTTGCAGCACCATATGGGTGTGTGGCATTGTTGGGAGAGGTGAATATAGAAAAGGCCTGTGGCACCCATGGATCCTAAACTGCTGACCTAATGGAAAGATGCGGCAATTGATGGAAAAAATGAGAGAAGGGGTTTCCTTTACTCGGCCTAAATGGATATGAATTATTTTTGGCATTTTGGTGATTGGATGTTTTTTCCCCTCCATTAATCGGCATATTGAAGCTGCCAGTAAGGTTGCCTGTATGGCTGCTGGTGTAGCAGGGAGTTAATTTTAGAAGCAGCTCCAGTAAAGGTACTGTTCTACTACTATATTTGTTTGACTGGCCAGATTGAACCGTGAAAAACTGGGCTATGACCTGGCATTTAAAAATGCTGAATGATAATAATAAGATGCTTAGTAGTGACAGTATACCTCTTTTTGAAGCTCTGACAGACTCCTGATTTTAAAGCAGCTTTCAACTATAACAAACCTATTTAATCTCAATATTTCTTTAAAGTACTTTAACCTTTGGTGTGACTCTCAAGGTTGTTCTGAGCTGCTGGAAGGTTGATCTCTTTTTAGTGGAGTGGATTTCTAATATCTAATATGATCTTTTGGGCACAAAATATAAAGGAAGAAGATTCAAAAGGTCTTTTAGTTCAAATTAACTGCTGGGATTTGTGGTTTCTATTTGAAACTAATTGCTGGGACACATAGTCAAGGCCTCAGTAGAAATACCTCAGGCTTTAGGCACTAGCATTATTGGAAAGTTGTGGTTCTGAACTTGATATATCCAAGACAAAACAGCAAGCTTGGGCATTTACCCAGCAAATTCGAGGGATAATTTTTTTTATTTATCAGCTTCCTAACATCTGTCAGGGCTCATTTTAAAATGTTAATATTGAGTGCTTTGTGTGTAAAGCGTGACTCTCTAAAGGTAATATGAGTCACCAAATAAGGACTCCAAGGCTTGGAGCCGACTGTTACATTTTATTTTATTTTTTTACATAATATTTTATCCCCGCCTACCGGGCACGTTCCTTCCACTCCTTCAGGAAGCCAGTCATGCCGTTGCCTCTGCCGCTGACCTGCCATCCTGCTGCTCAAACGCTCCACTGACCCAGCGTATCCCTTCGCCGAGGCGGCCCCCCTGCCCCAGAGAGGGTGACGGGGAGGGAAGTATAGAGTGCCTAAGCACTCTCTTGCTTCTGGGTGGAGCTTGGATACTGCAGCCCTGGATGCTTCGTGGCAGAGAGGTATGGGGAGGTGGGGCTGCCATCATCCAGTTGGAGACGTGCCATCTTTCATGTTTTTCTGGAGAGCCCACATTGCGACGCTCCTTGCAATGCCTCCAGTCTCCACCGGGGGCCACTACAGAGCGAAGCACTTTCCCAACCCACCCCAGGAGAGGAGAGCAGTCCTCCGGATGCTCAATCCTCTCCTCCCCTGCCAGCCCCCCAGTGGCTCAAGTCCATTCCCGAACCCGGGTCGCTGGCATGATTCGAGGTGTGGCGTCCAGCTCCTCAACCCTCTGCACCACCAGGCCGGCTCGCTGTTACATTTTAAATGAACTAATGGACTTCTAACCACAAAATGAGTCATCTTATTATTTCTGTTTGAGAATTTTCATGTAGACCCATTTAGGCTAGTTTTGAGTGGGCATATGGTTCTATCATAATGAATTATGGGTACGCCCATATATTACAATATTAATTTTATATTCTTATGCTTTATTTTATCTGTTTCTGTGGAGACTATTACGCCATGTTGGCACTGAGGCGGACATCTCTTTAACCCTTTGAGAACTGAATATGTGTGAACGTATATAGATTCTGGACGTATATATGTCCACAGTCTTTTAAACTTGTCAAACTAAAGAAAGTTATTTTTGTAGATTATTCCTGAATGTACTTCTATCAGGAATTTTATTTAAACATAGCACAGGTATTTGAGGAGCATTGATGGTTAAATGGCAATTGGGAGATTCATTGTTAATTATATCCTCTGTAAATCGGGACTTTGTTCAGTCTAGTACAACCAATTGATAGGACTGATCGACAAATAGTGGTGAACTCATTGGCTAATGACTATGCATGGAAGGAGACTTTACATGTGATTTTCATGGTCCTGAATGAGGAATACTAAGTATGGTCAGATTTTGGAGGGGATCACAGTGCATGATGTGATAACACAAACAAGTACAAAACCATATAATAGTTAGCATTAGGCTAGTAATTAAGCATTAGATTAAGTCTCCTAACTACTTTTCTGACATAAAGAGACTCAACTGGCTTATTATAGCCTAATGGAACACTAGCCCTTATTAGAGGGAGCTAGTACATGGGTCTGATCTTGTCACTAGTAAGGGTGTGGAAGGCATATTTTCTGAAGCCTTAGCTATCCTAACAGCTGACGGTTTCATTTGGTACAGTCCTTAAGTAGTGTAGGAAATATTGTGTATGAGACTACCCCCAAGAGGAATCAAAAAGGGCTCTTGTTTGGCTGTGGTGATTGTGGGAAATGTCTTTTGAATGCTGGCGATTTGCTTTGTGTGTGCACTACTGTTTGGACATTGCTACTAGGAATAATAGGATGTCTTGAACCTTCTTAAAAGGAGGTGTATGATTATCTGGCCTCAAAGATAAAATTCCATACTTCACATTCATAACTATACATGATTTATAACTTATAGAAAGAATTTATCTGTTGCAGGTAGTATTTTGATACAGAACCTGCTTTAATAATTATTATTCAAATTTGTGATCACTTCTTGCAACAGGACTACCAATTCAAAGCCCATTACAAAATTATTCATTTGTATCTATTGAATTCATAAAAATGATTTGTATCCTTTTTAGCAAATATATTGTATGCACTGTATGTACTGTATTAGGTGCATACCATTGAAATCTGTCTCATTGTACTTTAACATTTTTCAATGTTGTAATGTTTTTTACTGATCAACAATAATCCTTTACTTACTACTATAATTGAACTGTATAAAAGGAAGCTGACACCCTTTTCCTCTCAATTAACCATTGACTATTGCGGTGACAGTTCATTTTATGAGTGCTTAACCCATTGTTATTTAATGGCAACAAAATCTGGTGGGAGACTAGGGTAATAAGGAAGTGCTCAAAGCTTCCTTTCAAAATATGAGAGGGGATCTCCTCATTTCTCCCTCCCTATTATTATTATGTTATTATTATTTGTACTTCTATGGAGTACTGGTCCAGTTATGGAGACCACACCTATGCAAGAACATAGATGGGATTGAGAGGGTTCAGAAAAGGGAAACCAAGATGGTGCATGGGATGCAGGGGAAGTCATATGAGGAGAGCTGGGGGGAATTGGATCTGTACCCATTGGAGACTAGAAGGGGGGACATGATAGAAACATTTAAGTACATGAAGGGGGATCAATAATGTAAGGGAGAGCAGCTTATTAAGAGAAAGGTGACGATTAACACTAGAGGGCATAGTCTAGAATTGGAGCGAGGAAGATTTAGGAGCAATGTGAGGGGGTGTTACTTCATGGAGAGGGTGGTGGAGGCCTGGAATAAACTGCTGGAGGAAGTGATGGGGACAGAAACGGTGGAGGGATTCAAGGGGCATGGGACAGAAATAATGGGTTGGCAAGTTGAAGGAAGGGGAGGTCCCATGACATAGGTAATGAGTAAGGGGAGGTGGGGAAGGGGCAGACTTGATGGGCCAGAGATTCCTTTTCTGCCACCAGATTTCTATGATTCTGTTAACACCCAATGCTCCATTACCAATTGATATCTAAAAAATAATAAGCTCAAGCAGAGCCAATAGGGATGTGAAAAGCTGCAAAATGGCCAAATTTATTTTCTTGTTGGTGCCATATAGTGCTGTTTAGTCACAATCATCAAAAACTGGCATGCTGTTAATTCAGTCCTCTTGAATTTATTTAGTCAGAGTACATGCTGCTGTGTGTGTGTGTGTGTGTGTGTGTGTGAGCATGCATCCTGTCTTGCCCATAGGAATGAGATAGCTAACACAGCTGCACTGTCTGTAATCTGACACTGTAGTCTGACTTTCTAAGTTTCAGTAAATTCCAGAACAACATATAATGAGTTAACCCTCAGGTTGCTGAAAGAAATAGAATAAATCTATTAGACTGAGCTGGACAGATGACAGAAACAGCAGTTTAAAAAGTTTTTTTTTTGTTAACATCCTGAGAAGTTCTGAGGTATAATACAGTAGCATCCCCCCTCCCATCAGATGCCTTTAACATACAGCAGCAAATAGCAAACATCATAGGCGGAGTGCACTGTTTTGCAGCTGTGGTGCGGTAACACCACTATAGTTAGGGTTGAGTGGGCACTTTAATGTTAAACCCCAATTTTTGCACTTTAATATCTTCAAAACCATTCAACAGATTTGCACAAAATTTGCATGCATGGCCTTGTGGGATAGATCTCTTGATGTGCCAAGTTTCATTCTGGTTGGATGTGTGGATTTTGATATGTGAATAGCACAAAAATGTAAAAATAATTGCAGTTTTTTGCAGTTTCTTTGTCATTGCCTGGCGCCCAGATGATCTGGAATAATGGTCTGAAATTTTCAGAGTAGAAAGGCTTGGCTCGGAAGAATTTCCTTTGCTGATCTGATGAAAAAATATTAATCTGTTCCAAAGTTATTTAATTTTAACATTTTGGGTTCTGAGCATCCTCAGTAAGCATTGCAAAACAGCTGTATAAGGTGATCATATGGGCAATGCTTTTTCTTGAGGACAAAAATATATTTTTTTTTATTTGCTGCCATCGTGTTTTTTTTTTGTTTGTTTTTTTAATAAAATTTTAAAAGCTATAAAAATGCCACTGCACAGAGAGATCAAGGTAAATTGGTCAAGGGGACCTTATTAAGTGGACTCTGCATTTAATTTTTTGAAAAATCAGCTTCAAATGTGCTTTTTAGTTGTTGCTATATCCTTTTTTTGTGACTCGCTTCTGCTTGCTTCGTATTACTTGATACAAAAATTTTCTTATCACTTATAACAAATGTCTGTTTTTTGCCATCAGCTAGTGCTCACATGGTTTGGAATTTTGGTCTGAAATTTCCAGGATATAAAGGGCTTTGTCCACAGATGTTTCCTTTGCTGATTTGGTGAAAAAGTATTATTCCATTGCCCAGTTATTACATTTTGCATATTCTGGTTCTGTGCATCCTCAGTAACCACTTCAAAGTAGCCATATTAAGTGATCACATGGGCAGTCCATAGCCATCCCCATATGTTGCCACTGTTTCCCTGGTGTCTACTGGCACCCCTCCTTCCAATTGCTGTCCCAGATTCACTGGTGTCTAGTGGCACCCTGGCTCTGATTGCCATTCCCACATTTTGTAAAGTTACATTTTTCCTGGTGTCTAGTAGCACCCACCACCCCTATGATTGCCATCCCAAATGTTGGCACTGATTCCCTGGTGCCTAGTGGCATTCCAACCCCTCCATTCATCCCCATGGCTGTGCTGCCATGTGCTGTGGAATGCAGCTGTCACCCCAACACACAGATGGAGCATACAGCACCAGTGCAGGACAACCACAGGGTGGCATGCATGCCTGGCATGAGTGGGGCCTGTGCCTGCACCCATGTGGGTATCTGCATGTCATCTGGCCCTGTGGGACTGGCACATATCAACAGGCAGGGGCGCCCAAGTATCACCCGCCAGGTGGTGTGCAATGTCACGGGGCACACACCAATGCCTGTGCCACACAACCGGCATGGCCCTGCACCATGCCACAGATAAGAACGTGGGGATGACCCCACAGGCTGCCCAGTGGGTTTGTGTGGCAATGGCAGGGTGTGATGGGTAGCACAGTCCTGGGGATGGGGTGGGCAGGGTGTGCATGGTGGCGTGTGCGTTGGGGACAGGCAAGGGACACAGCACAGCATAGCAGAGGGCTAACCATGGCATGCTCCACACAGGCGACAGCGCATATCCGCTGAGGCCCTGGCAGCATCACCCTGGTCCATCCCACCCTGCAGTGCTGTCTGCCCCCAGTGTGCTGCTGTGTCATCCACCACACCTGTCAAGGTTGAAATACCAGTACATGGCCTGTGCTGTTTGGTGGTGCTCCTGTGGCACAATGCATGCAAATGAGGGTGTGCGCAATGGTAATGATATGCTAATGCACCCCACTGTGCAATGCATTGGCTGATGAGCTCATTTGCAAACGGTGTCTGAATATCGAGGTATTGAGCTGTGTGCAATGGTATTGTGGTTGAGCAAGTGGCGGGACAGTGCCCATGCATGTGCGGTGCTCAGGCCTGCAGTGCACATGCGCACTGCACTGACATGGTGTCAGTCACGCAGGCCGTGTGACCAGCACAATGTATCAGCACAGAGCAAGCTGTGCAGGGCTGGCACTCTGCACATGATGGCGTGTTCCCTATTGAGCACATGTGCACTGTGGGTGGGTATGGTCCCTTGGCCATTGCACTGGACACCTGCCTTGCCCCTTGCTATAGGTGTCCAGCTGCTGGTGTGGACACCGCCGCACCAGATGCTGAGCCAGCCCATGAGCCAAGACCTTGCTTGTGCTTTTGGGCATACTTGGGGTGGTGGCGGCCCTGCAGGGCATGCTGGCGGAGGAGGGGAGTGAGGGATGGCATGCCACAGTGACTGGCCAGAGCCCTCACTAGGGTTGCCCGTGTGTCCCCTGTTACCCCTGGTGGGCCTTTCCCTACAGTCCCCCCTCCCACCGAACAGTCCCTGTTCCCTGTCCTCCTCCCTCACTTTCCCCACCCTTCCCCAGCCCCTGTTGTTTCTGTACATGGTTGTTCCATACATATATATTGTCTGGCATACCCACCTCTGTCCGTATCTGCTTTTCAGGTGGGATATGGCCATGCTGCAATGGCCCAGTGTCCGTCCATGTTATGTGCATGTGGGGGGTACATGCCGTGCATCCGTTGGTCCCTGCTGTGTGCCATGGTCTGTGTCACTGTGGTGGTGTCAATCCTCTGGGCAGTGGCTGTGTGTTGGGGTGCCCATGGGGTGGTGGTCAGGGGTGTATGGTGGGTGTGTGCATGGTGGTGGCTCATGGCCATGGTCATTGCTCGGATACTGTTCACGCACTGTGTTGGGGTCCTCTGCCTGGCATTGTGCGACCTGTCCCATGTGATCCACCATGCTGCCTGCCACCTGGCCTGTACAGTGCCCACTGCGTGGGCTCCCTATGTGCCTGTGTGGTGTGTGTGTGCTTGACTGCATGGTCCTGGATGTGGCCTGCTCTGGTCTCAGGGGTCTGGGGCATGGCCAGCAGCCTGCCGAGTGGCCTCCCTTGGTGGCCCTCCATGGCTGTTGACACCTCCTGTCACCTGCTATCCATGCCCCTGTTGTGTTCTGGGGTCCAGTGTCGAGGTGCCTGTGTGTGCCCTGCTGGTGGAGGCCTCCTGAGGCCTGTCACTGTGCTGCCATGGCCCTGCCCCTGGGTCTGTTCTCTGTCTCTGGATCTGTTCTCTGTGCCCTTCCCCCCTCTGCTGCTCTACTGCTTTGTTGCCATGAGTGCGCTGGAGCATCTCTGTGTGCACCATGGTGCACCTCTGTTTGCACCATGGTGCAACCCTGTTTGTGCCATGGTGCAACTCTGCCATATTCAGCCGCGTTGCACTAGCACAGTTCGGCCTGTGCAACCTCTGAAAATGGCTCCAGTTGCGCCGTGGCTCATTGGATTTGTGCTGTGCTGGACTTGCACCAGGATTAGGCACATATCTGAATATCTGGGACTTGGTGTTCACAGTCCACACTGCAATTCTGACTTGCACCTCTTCCTTGGCTTGAGAAGAACTTTGAAAAACATATTTGAACATAACAGAAAAACATTGCATTTTCAGCATAAAAGGTCCACCTGGCCCACCTAGTCTGTCCAAGTACTTCCTACTTATTCCACTTCTGCAGAACCCATCTGGTCTGTGGTGGCCATCCCTCCTTCCTGCCTCTTTTCTAATGTACTCTTATATTTATCCGATGCATTCTAGAATCCCCCCATCATTTCAGCCCCTATCACTTTAGACAGCAGTCTCTTCCGGGTGTCTACCACCCATTCAGTGAATAAATATTTCCTTACATCTCTCTTGAACACCCCACCCCTCCAGCTTCATTGCATGCTCCTTTATCCTGGTGCTCATCCTCTTTAAAGGAGATTCTTCACCTGTATCCTGATCACCATGGTAAGGTACTTGAAGATTTTGATCGTATCACATCTCTCTCCTCTTTCAGTGTGTACGTGTTGATATCTCTCAGCATCTCCTCATAAAGCTTCCCTTTCAAACCCTGCACCATTTTAGCTGCCCTCCTCTGGACAGCTTCCACACAGTTTACGTACATTTTTTAGAGGTTCAGTCTTGAAAACTGGACAGTTTTCCAGCTGGGGACATATGAGAGAGTGACATAATGGTATCACCATGTCCCTCCTCCTAATGGAGACACCTCAACCCCATGCACCCCAGCATCCATCTAACACTGTCCATTGCCTTGTCACACTGTGCTACGACTTTGAGGTCCTCTCTTATAATAACTCCAAGGTCCCTTTCCTGTCTAGTGACTATCAATACTTCCTCTTCCATCCTATACTGAGCACTAGGTTTCCTATGCCTTAGATGCATGATTTTACTCCTTTTGGCACTGAACCACAATTTCCATGTCTTAGTCCAATCCACAAATTTCCCAAGATCCCAGCACATTTGCTCCACTCCCTCCTGAGTGTCCACCATTTTGCAGGTTTTGGTGCCATCTGCAAAAAGGCATATCTTTCCTTCCAGTTCTTCTGCAATGTCCCCTATGAGTACATTGGAGAAGACTGCTCCCTCAATTGAACCCTGTTGTACCCTGCTGTTTTTTCTCCCATCCTTTGAGTGAGTGCCATTAACCACTACCCTCTGTCTGCTATCCATTAACCAGTTTGTAACCCAACATACTACTTTTGGACCCCTCTGAAGTAGCACCCCGCTTAACCCCTCCATCCAATATTCCATCCTTTTGTTCTTGTTCCCTATATACTGTACATCACATCACCTTGCACTTTTTGGCATTGCATTTTAACTGCCAAATCTTGGACCACTTCTGTAATCTTTGCAGGTACCTATGCAACTCCTTTACCCCTTCAGCTGTCTACCTTGCTGTATAGATTAATGTAATCAGCAAAGAGACACATCTTGCCCTATACTGTATTTCTTCTCTTACAGTATGTTGCTGATTAACATATTGAAAAGGACTGGTCCCAGAACGGATCATTGTGGTACCCCACTCATGACCTCCCTTTCCCCTGATTTGACTCCAGTTATCATCACCCTCTGCTGTCTCCTTTCAACCAACTTTTGACCCCTCTAACTAGGGCCATTGTAGTTCATTGGCCCACTAATTTATTCAGCAGCCTTCTGTGTGACACTGAGTTGAATGCCTTGCTGATGCCAAAGTAGAGTAAATCTAATGGTTATCCCTTATCTGTTGCAGTTGTTACCCAATAAAAGAATACTGCTGGTTGGACAAGACCTCCCTGCCATGAACTCATGCTACTTAATATCCTAAAGCCTGTATCTGTCCGTATAGTGCACAAGTTCCTCTTTGACTAGTGTCTCCATGAGTTTACCTACAATGGAGGTAAGAGTGCCAGGCCTATAATTTCCCAGTTCCCCCGTCCCCTCCTTTGTGTAGTGGCACCATGTCTGTTATCCTCAAATCTCTGAGAACCACCCCTCACTATAATGAGCTATGGAAGAGCACTGCCAGGGGTTCAGCAAGTTACGATGAAATTCCACAAGCACTCTTGGGTTCATCCCATGTATCCCTGTAGTCTTTTCTATTTTCAGGGCTACAAGCCTTTTTCTAACCCTTTTCCAGTAATTACTACCTGCATGATTTCTGGGCTCCCTCTTACAGCAGTCTTTGTGTCTCTTTCTGACAGAGACCCGCTATCTTCTGTTGGGAATACTGAGCAGAAGTAATGACTTAGATTGGCTGCCTTCTGCTTGTGCTCCTTTACTGCCCTACTCCCTTCCACTGGCTAACAATTTCCCCTTTTATCTTTCCTTTTTCCCAATGTGCCTGAAGAGCTGTTTCCCCTCTATTGACCCCATCTTCAATAAGCAGCTTTACATCTGCTTTTGCATCACTGGCTGCCTTCTTGGCCTCCTTCATCATTACCAGATATTTGCTCCATTCACCACTCCTCTATTTCTCCTTATAGCTACTTAACTCCATTGTTTTGGCCCCTCACTGCCTCCTTGATCTTCATAGAGAACCAGATTGGTCTCTTGTGCCTATTACCCGTGTTAAGCATTCTTAGAAAAAAATTGGTTGCTTCAAGAATGTCCTCTTTAATTTCTCTCACCTCTCCTCCACCCCCCTGATTTTGTCCACTCCAGTCAACTTACTCATGACTAATTAATTCCCTCATCTGACTAAGGTCTGCTCATCTGAAATTCAGATCCACAGTCTTTGATGAGAGAATAAAGGTGAAAAAGGGCCAGTTCAAACCACAAGGTGTTAAAATGACTGGACCCCAGTGGTTCACCAACCTGCACTCCTTCTGCCCTTTTTCCACCTAGCTCAGATCAGTTGGATTCTGTGACACTTTTTGCCTCCTTTGTCTCCTCTGTGAATCCGTCCCTTATGAAGAAATCCATCCCAAGTCCCTGTTTCGTTTATCTTTCTTCCTAAGAAAGAAAGCAACACTAAGCACCTTTTGGTCAGACCTATTCCTTGGAAATTGTCTGTATCCTTCTATCCTGGTGCCATGGTAATTTTCTTCACTCATCAGGTCTCCATGATAGTCATTAAGTCCTGACCTTTAAAGTGTTTTAGGCCCTCATGATTACCCATTTTCTGGGTTTGCTTCTAATGTTGGCCTTCATGGCAGTTAGGATACAGTAGTTATGATTCTATTCTTCCTCTTCCTTGAACCCCTTGGGGGGGTCTCTTTTCCCTGTGCTCAGCTGTCCTGCTGTCCTTCCCTTGATACTCCTCTATATCTGCCCTCTGCCCATGGTGATTCCCTGTCCCAGCCTCCTCCCCTATCATGTATTTTAACCCCCCAAACTTATGTGTCTGTTCTCCAGACCAGTACCACCACTCCACCCATGTGCAGCTGCAGCCCACCCTAGACATAAAGGCCTCCTTTACCACTGAAGGAACTCCAATTGACCTGGAAAAAATACTTCTTTTTTGCACTAGATCTTTAGCCAAGTGTTGGCCTGACTAATGGTCCACTGCCACTCCTCATTAGTGCCAAGGAGCAGGGGGGTCTCAGAAAAGATTTTCCTGGCTACCTTTCCCTTCAAGAACATTCATAGTTCTACAGATCTACATGCGTCCTCAGAACTTGTATTTTCTGTGTGTTTTAGCCAAAATGTACAACAATGGTCTGCTCTCCCAAAGCTGCACTGAATGGCCCTGGCTAGCACTGACTTAACTAATGTTCCAGGAAGATAAACCACCTCAGCTGAACTACCATTATGGTCCAGCAATGTCCCATCCACCTCACCCACTGCCATAACAATAGTGTCTCTAATGACTACTACTAGTGACTTTTACCTTCCTTCCTTCCCCTGTTCCCATCCTTTTCTTCCTCTTCCTTCAGACTAATGATGTTCTGCTGCTTTCATCAGCCCCAGTCTCCCCATTGGCCCCACTTGGCTTGGCATGCCAGAAGCTGATATATGTTGCTCATGTTCCTTTATGACCATATCTGCTACCTCTCTTTCCCACTCTGATCCTTCCCTCAACCCTACCACTAGAGATCACAGACACTGTCATTCTCCTTCCTACCTTACCTGTCCCTGGCAATCACTCCCCCACAGAAATGTTGTCTATATCCATTGCCTCCTCACTCCCATCCTCCCCAGTTGCATGCTTTCCTCCCTGTGCCTACCTACTGTGCTTCCAACTGCCATTTAAGACTGGTAATGAACCACTTGAGAGCACTGACCACCCTGAACTGGCTGCAGTTGTATTTTACCTTGCCCTCTATAGGGTAGGAGTGTTGTGTATTGGATGGCCCTGGCAGCATGCCAGATCCGCATCCCTTCATGAGTTCTGGATGCGAGCCTCTCCCAGAGTCCCTCTCAGCTGCCTCCCATGCCCCAACTATACTACCAGCTTTTAGTCCTCTCCAGAGCAGTGACCAGCTTGCTGTGGCTGCAGATGCACCACCCCTGCCCTTTGCAGGCAGAATGGCATGCATCCTGCAGCTCTGGCAGCATTCCAAGAGTTGTTGCATCCTCCTTGGTAATCTATACTGCTTGAAACAGTTTTATACCCCCTGGCCCACTGCCCTTCAGCCCAAATCCAACTTCAGCCCAGTCCATTTGCCATGTGACCCTTTGCTGCTGATACCACTCACAGCAGGTTCACATACTGAGCCTGAAGTTCCTCTGATGTTTTTCTACCCATTTTTCAAGCATGTCCATGACCCTGTGTATTTCAGTACCCTCCTGCTTAGGTGCAACAACTGGTGCTACAGTAATTTGATGTTATCAACATACCTGGCAACCCACCTGCTGGTGCTCACCTCCAGGTTATTTATCATATATTCAGCAATGATGGCCCCAGTACAGACATCAGAAAAAGACAATATTATGGACTGAAACTATGGGGGGGGGGGGAGTGGAGGTTAAAACGTCCTGCTCCTACAATTGATTATCCTATCTCCCTATCCTTAACCTCTCCTTTATTTCTGCCCAAGTACCCTCATCCTGGAAACATGCTGTAGTCCTTCTTCTCCCCAAGGGTGGTGATACATCTACTCCTGGCAACTATCGGCCCATTTCCCTCCTTCCTACGCTTACCAAACTTCAAGAACATTTAGTTCTCTCGCAACTACCACCCTTCCTCTCTGATTCCTCCTTCTTCACCCCCTTTCAATCTGCTTTTCAGAAGAACCACTCAACAACCACATCCCTTCTCAGGCTTACTGACTCCATTATTTCAGGGATGGATGATGGCCTGATCACCTCGGCCATCTTTGTTGACCTTGCCAAAGCTTTCAACACTGTTTTTCATCTCCTGCCTCTTGATTCCCTCTCCTCAGCTGGCTTTGCTCCATCAGCCACCAACTGGTTTAAATCCTACCTCACTGGCAGGACCCAATCAGTGAGACTCCTTGATTTCATCTCCCCTCCACTCCCCATCAACACTGATGTCCCTCAGAGCTCAGTGTTTGGTCCCCTACTCTTCTCAATTTTCCTTAATGATTTTTCCACAGCCTGCTCATCCTCGTCTATCCACATGTATGCTGACAGTACTGTTTTATACAGTTCTGGCAAAAACTCTGCTGCTGTGGAAACCAGTTTACAGCATGGCTTCAGCCAAATTCAGCTCTGGTTTGCTTCTCGCCAACTTTTTCTAAACACCAAGAAGACAATCTCAATGACCTTTGCCACCAGGCAGAGACTCTCTAGGCTCCCGGTCCTACCCACCTTCCACACCCTTGATGGGACCATCCTGGAGGACACCTCCTCATTTAGATATCTGGGGGTTTGACTAGACCAGCACCTCAACTTCTCCATGCATATCGATGCTATCCTGAAGAAACTGCACCCCAAGCTTGGTGCTCTGTACAGGAATTGCAGTTGCATCCTGCTGACTGTGAGGCACAAAATTGTCCAGAAGATGATAATCCCCATCTTTGAATACTGTGACGTAGTCTGTGATGCTGCTCCCAAATCTTCCCTGACCAGTTTGGACACTCTCTTTAACTCCTTCTGCCACTTTGCTCTTGACTCCCCTTTCCTCTCCCACCACTGTGAACTCTATCACTTTCTAATGTTCCTTCCATTATCTCACAGGCACATCTCACACTGTGCCAAAGTAACCTCCAAATTCTGGTTTGGAGTGCTCCCTTCCTATCTCTCATCCTCTCTCTCCACTCCACCTCCCCCTACCCACTCTCTCAGATCTAATGACGCCCACACCTTGACAGTCCCTCGCCACTCCACCCTCTTCGGTCAGACTGGTTTCACCCATCGTTTCCCTAAAATCTAGAATTCCCTCCCCCCCGAAATATGACACTCTTCCTCCAACTACTTCCTTACCTCTGCCCTACACAATTACCTCTCCTTCAGCTGTTCCTGCTTTAACTCTCCTTAATACCTCTCCCAAGTTTCTGCCTTCCTACCCTGAACCCCACCATCAGGGTTCTCAACATCCTGAAGGGGGACTCAGGAAATGACTACCCCTTCTCCTTATATTCAGTTCTTGCCTCTCCCCCTCTCTCATCTCAACTTGCCCTTCTGGGTCACCCATATGCACAACCTTACCTATCCCTTTTACTCCAACAGCACTCACGTACTACCTCTAGCCTGCTCCTGGTACGCTCATGCACTATAAATGGTTCTGTCACATTATCACTTTTTTGTATGTTTATATATTCTTTTGTAATATTTTGGAAATATATTGTAATTTACCCAATGTTCCACTACTGTTTATTGTACAATACATTGTGTTCCATCTGTTGCATAATCTTACAACGTTGTAGTGTTTGTACTACCCACATACTATTGTAACTGATCATCCTTCACAACCCTATGTAACCCCTTCCCCCCAGGTCACACCATGAGATGAGCAACTTGTTGTACAGTGTGCCCTTCTGGTGAAACATTTCAATAAATAAATAAATAATGTAGATATTACTTCCTTCTGAGTGTGACTTGACTGTGGGATTAACTGTCCTAGTGGGAAGTTAAATCAAATTAAATCTGTTGCTTCAAGTGCTAATTAGATGAGTTCCTGAAAAGTAATAACATCATAACATGCAGCTGCTAAGACTGTAGGAGGATGGTTTATGAACTATTGCTATTCTTCTATCTCAAAGAATACCTATACAAAGAAGGAAGCAAACTGGACAGGAGAAACAATAAATGAGTGGGAGAGAGATTGGAAGGATGAAAGAAAAGATGTGAACCAGATATAAATGAAAACAAAGAAGATGTAAAAGAAAAAGATAATTTTGTTTAATGCACTTAATGTCAAAATCATCAAGCATAGTGAGTTAGTATAGTTATATCTCTGAACCACTTGGCTAAGGCCAGTGTCAGTCATTGTAGTGAAGGTGACATGGAGGGGCATGTCAAGGGTGCAGCTCTGTGTCACTCATGAATCTACATCATAAAGCAACTAGTACATGGCATTAGGTTCTAGGGACAGTTCTCACAGCAGAGTTACTACTTGCACACATCCACTGCAATATTTCTGGGTCAGGGAGCACCTCCTAAAAAGACTTCTGGCTTGTACCAAGACCTCTTACCATGAAGAGCTGGGTGACATTGGGTTGAATGTTCACACAAATGTTTATCTGATGTCATGTTAATGGACATATGGCAGTCCTGTCCATGGACTGCCTTATCCAAGGTCCCCTACTTGCCAGTTCATGCCACTGGTATGCAAGGTTTGCTACCTGGCATCAGTGTGTGGAGATCAGGGAAACAGCAATGCATGGTTCATGTGTATTACTGTTCCCAAAGTGAACAAGACTTAATGAGATAAGCATGAAGTTGAATATGTCTTTGGAGTCATGAATTCATTAGAAAGGGATTTTAAAGGCCAGCCCACTGGCGCAGAGGCATTGCATTTGTCTGTGATGCCAATGACCCGTGTTTGGGAACCAACCCGGGAAATCAGAGGGCCGGCCAGGAGGAGTACGGATTCAGCATCCAGCAGACTGCTTTCCTTCTCCAGTGCACTATGGATCCCTGGTGGAGGCTGGGGGATCTGCTGCGACCGGCGCCATAATGAACAGGGGGTAGGGTGGATGCTGGTCATCATTGCATGTCCCCACCCCCCCAGGGGTCACAGCAACAAGAAAAATGCTGACCCCATCAATGATCCCAGCTCCACTGCCCCTCCCTCCAGGCCACCAGCAATTGCTTTGGTGGCCTCACTCAGGGGGGTAAGCCTGAGCATGAGGGGGCAGGTGGCGGAGCCAGCAGAGCTCATACGGGAGCTCGGGGCACTGAAAAAAAAAGGGGGGTTGAAAATTCTATAACTGACTGGGTAATTATTAAAACTGTACTTGGCCTGTTAGAAACTTTTAGTTTCTGACATGACCATGTCCTTAATGCAACAAGTTAACAGTACAATACTGAACTTTCACATGATGTTAATGTATACCATATCTGAATGTATGTGAAATATAGTTAATCCTTTACACTATGATTATACTTCTTCACATTTGGGATATAATTTAAACATCTAAAAGCAGGGGCATTTTAAGGTATTAAAAATCTGGTTTCTGAGAATGCTTATTAGGGTTTTCTGGATAGCTGTTTCTTGCAACCTAAGAATTTTTAGGTTGTAAGCCAATTCTTAGGTCATGATAAAAGCTTTTAGGTCATGACAGCAGCCATCTTGTTTTTGATTTTGACCAAAAACATGGAAAAGCATAAAAATGATGCTATTTCAAAAAAAAACACAGCTGAACCTATTTTGGCTGGACCTGTTTAGCTGGATTCTGGAGATTGTCAAGGTGTATCTTGACTTCTCTGCCAAAACAAGGTTTTTACTTTCAAAAAAATTAGCCTTTCCATGGCATGCTTAGAGACCGGGGTATTTTATCACTACTGCGCAAACAGTTGGAGTAATGACAATCAAGTCTTAAAGTCCCAGTGATTTTTTTTGACATTGCAACGTCTCAACCTGTCAATGTGAAAATGTTTTTTCTATGTTAAAAAATCAAGCATCACTTAAGCATTTTCTTTTGGCATCTGCTTTCTTGATTATTTTCTTAAGAGGATATAGATAGGGTGGGAGATCCCAATATTTAAATATTTTGCTTGAGCTATTGCAGTAAATCAACCTCAAATTCTGTAAACAATAATACAAACAGAAAAGAAGTCATGTCTGTCCAAAGCACATGTTTTCATGGAGACTGCATAAACATGAATAACACAAATGTTTGAAATCAGACGACTGGTCTATGAAACTATTATTTAGATTATTATTATAATAAAGGAGCTGTAGCACCAGTAATTAATGTTGAGTATGGACTTTAATGTTAAACTCTTAACTTTAAGCTTTAACAACGTTGGCACCATTTGACAAAGTTGCACAAAATTTTGCATGCATAGTCAGGAGGATGTCAAGTTCTTATGATTTGGCAGGTTTTATAACATGAGACTCTCAACTGGATTCTGAGATCAAGTGACTGTAAAAATAAGGAAAATGCACTTTTTTGACCTTTTTTTTCCTTGCATCTAGAGCAGAAACAGTTTAAAACTGTGAACCAAAATTGTAAGAGTCGAAGTGCCTCAGCACAAGGAGGTGCTTTTTAGATTTCATGAAAAATATTAATCAGTCCATGAGTTATAAGGTTTTAAAAATGTGGCTTCTGAGCATGCTCTGTAGGGTTTTCTGGATACATATTGTCTTGAAGCCCAGGAATTTTAGGTCGTGAGCCACCTCTTAAGTTGTAATAAAAATGTTTAGGTCGTGAGAGCAGCCATCATGTTTTTATTTTGGACAAAACCAAAAAAAACTGGAAAAGCATAGCAATGATGCTTTTTCAATAAACAAACTGCTGAACCCACTTAAACAGGACCGATGTTATCTAGATTCTGGAGATTGTTTGACTAACAATGACCCAGAAATATGTTTTTATGGGCACCCCAAAATCTTACGTCGTGAGCCTAGCAAGGGTTGTCATTTCTTATGTTGCAAGCTAAGAATTTTTATTTCATGAGAATGTGTGACCTAAGAAAATCAGTTCACAACATATGAATTTGTAATTGGTACAAAAAAAGGAAGGCTTTTATTCATAACTCAGCCATTTTTTAATATTTGCTCACCAAATTTCCAACACCACTTTTTTTGAACCCCACCTCAGGAACAAGGGAATTGGCATGGTTTCAATTTAGCCTGAAAGGTTATTTCACAGTTTATGAAAAACATTACTGACCAGGTACATAAGGTGGAGTACTAAAAAGACTTTGTTGAAAATTTGGGGTCAAAATCTTGAAAGAAAAACAAAAAGTTATGAAGGAACATTGACATTTGCCAGTATTCACTCAAAAACATTGGTAATTTTCTATATTTTGACCCCACATTTCCAACATTGCCATTTTTTTACCCCACCTCATGGATGGTAACAGGTACTGATTTTCAAACGTTACTCAACATTTGTTTTTGCTCTTTTGGCACAAAGTGACATTTTAACCAGTATTTTGTAAATGACTTCTGTTATGTTCTGAAGGGGACCTCATCACCTCTGCCATCTTTGTTGACCTTACCAAGGCTTTTGACACTGTCTCCCATGCCTTGCTTCTTGACTCTCTTATGGTTGATGGTTTGTCTACTCCTGCTCAGGACTGGTTTAGAGCTTACCTCACAGGCAGAACTCAATTAGTCAAGATCCTGGATGCAATCCCCCCCCCCAATCTCCACAGGAGTCCTTCAGGGTTCTGTGCTTGGCCCTATTTTCTTCCCCAGTTTCCTAAATTATGTACCCACAGTCTGCTCCCCCTCCTCCTCCTCTATCCATGTGTATGCCTACGATACCATCTTGTTCACCTCTGGCAAATGCCCTGTCAATGTAGCTACCAACCTTCAGCATGACTGCCACCAAGTTCAGCTCTGGTTCACCTCACATCAGTTATTCCTAAATGCCAAAAAGACTGTCTCTATGACCTTTGGCACTAGGCAAAGACTGTCTAGGCTGCACCCCTTACCATCTTTCCACACCCTTGATGAGACAATCTTTGAGGACACCTCCTCTTTCAGATACCTTAGGGCCTGGCTGGACCAACACCTCAGATTCTCTGGCATATAGATGCCATCCTGAAAATACTGTGTCAAAAGCTTGGTGCCTTATTTAGAAACCATAGTTGCATCCCTCCTACGGCACAGTGCGAACTAGTGAAGAAGATGATCCTCCCAATTTTTGACTACTGTGATGTAGTCTATGGTGCTGCTCCCAAATCCTCCCTAACCAGATTGGACACTCTCTTTAATTCCTTCTGTCAATTTGCCCTTGACGCTCCATCTCACACTTATCATTGCGACCTCTGTCATGCCTTGACCTTTTTCCCACTTGCAAACAGGTGCCTCACTCATTGTGCCAAACTCACCTCCAAATTCTGGCACAGGAAACTTCCCACCTACCTCTTGTGTTCCCTCTCTGCCCCCCCTCACACTCCCTCCAATCTGCTGACTCTCACACATTGCTGGTCCCCTATTGAACCACTCTCATCGGGCAGTCAGGCTACACTATCATTTCCCTAAAATTTGGAATACCTTACCTCCCAAATATGGCATTCTTCCTTCTCTTCCTCCTCCTCTCTCTTGCCTCTGCCTTACAAACCTTTCTCTCCTCTAGCTGCACCTGTTTTAATCATCCCTAAATTAGCTCCCCTACTAACCTTCACCTCGGTACGCTTCATCCCATTCAAATCCTCCCTCCTCCCTGTGCCAGATACCCAATGCTCTCTGTTACACTACCTCTTACCCTCTTGCCTCTACATCTCCCTTTCATTTACCCACATTAACAACTTGCCTGTGCTTAGTTCTGCCCCCTGGCAGGATTCTCAGCATCCTGGAGGGGTATAGCATGGGACAAGTCTTTGCCTTCCCTCTTCCATCCCCACCATCCTTTTCTCTTACTCTTGCCTTATTCCTGTACTCTGGCAGGGTTCTCAGCACCCTGGAGAGGTCTAGATGGTAGGAAAACTCCATTCCTTCCATCTCCCACTACTACCACCCACCTAACTACACACTCCTATCCAACCTTACTTCCCCCAACATTCCCCTGCCCCCTACCCACAATAACAATGTGCCTGTGGTTAGTTCTACTCCCTGGCAAGGTTCTCATCATCCAAGAGAAGTACAGCATGGGGCAATCCTTTTCCTTCACTTCCTCCATCCCTGCTATCCTTTTCTCTTGCTCTTGCCTTATTCCTGTACTCTAGCATGGTTCTAAACATCCTGGAGAGGTCTAGCAGATAGGCAAACTTCTTTCCTTCCCTCTCCCACTATTACCACCCACCCACCTAACTACACACCCCCTACCTACTCTTACTTTCCCCCTACATTCCCCTGCCTTTTACCATCTCTCCCTTCCCCCTCCCCTTTCTCCCCTTCTCTAGATGCCTTGCACTGTCCCTTGCAGGGTTCTCTGCACCCTGGAGGGGTTTAGCTCTTAGCATGTCTCATTATCCCCAACCAAATTTTCCCTCCCCTCCACTTCCCTCCTGCCCCACCACACTGCACTTAACTCTAGTATTAGTACATTGTACTAATAAAATGCACTTTATTTGCTGCAAATACTGCATTTTAATATGTCCTTTTTCAAATGCTATTGCAAGTATATATCAAATGTTAATTTTTGTAAAATCCTCACTCATGCTGTATGGCAACTATGCCTTTCTACAATGTTAATTGTATATTCACTTTGCAAATGTAACTGAATGTGTATTCCACTGTCTTGTTCAATGTTCTTTGTATATTTAATATTTCATCCATATGTACCCCCCAGGTTGCACCGGGAGATGAGCAACGTGTTGTTCAGCGTGCCTTTCTAGTGAAACATTTCAATAAATAAATAAATAAATAATAAGGAAGGTGGAGGTCATAAAACAACTATGCAGAAAATTTGGGGTCAAACTATCAAATAAAAAAGGTTTTGAAAAAGCATTGTGTACAGGGCTGGCCGCTGGCCCAGAAGATAGCTTGTTGTGCTTCCATGCCAGTGACTCCAGTTTGGGGATGAGCTGTGGGAGACAGATGAGTAGCACAATGGTGGGGGCTGGTATTGTTCACTCCACCACTCCTAGCCTGGAAAGGGACTGTGTAGTGTTCTGCCACACAGGCGACACTTTGTGGTGGGCTGATTAGCCTTCCCTCACAAGGGCCTGATGTGTGTGTGTCAAGGGCTGACAGTCACATACTGCATCAGAAGAAGTAAACTGGCACAAAAATAGAGAAAACAGCTGCTGGCTGGATGAAGGTCCAGTTGCCACTGGACATACACCACCAATATGCCTATTACTGCTACAACAAATCCAGTCACACCACCCACCATGACAGGGACTTACCTCATACCTTTGGTATGCCCCACAAATTCCCATAAGGCAGGTCCCTGTGTGGGAGGGCCATCTGGCCCTACTGACTGTCAGCTAATTTGGCAGTTGAGCACCCTGTCAGTACTGCGGGATGTGCAACAGCTAGTGGCTTCACCTTGCCATGGTTTGGGTTGAGAAGCAGAGAGGAGACTTTACCTAGCAAGCTGACCACTTCCCACCTCTTCCACTCTGCCCAACATGAGAGTCCAAAGTCCATTCCTGGACTGGGGTCACTGCTGTGTTATCAGTATCTCCTCTCCTGACCAACCCACTTTCAAGGACATAAAAAAACCTTCTATAGGCCCTTCCTACCCAACCCAGCTGAACAGTATTTTATTACTCATACCAAGCCATTTCGCCCTTTAAGTCTACAGGTCCAATGGAACAATAACCATACTGTGGCAAGATACTGACCATATGTAGCAGCTAAGAATTGTTTTATGTTTATACTACCTTGTTTGTCCTAGTTACTTACTAAAGACCAGCAGAACCTTTGTGACTTCATCACTATTTTTATTTTACAAGTATGAATGGTTGTTCCCTCAAGACCCGCTCATCCTCATCTGCCTTCTTTACTTTGGCTGCAAATACAGAATTTATATAATTCTACAATACATTGTGAAACTTGTAAATTTTATTGTTTGCCTTGCCTGCATTGCCTACAACAGACAAGCACAGCTTACAACAACACTAACACTTGTTGGGCTAGGTATTGGCACATCAACTGTTTTTTGCCATATGGTGAACAGTTGACCTACTGATTTGTTTTATTCTCTTTTATTTCTTTTCTCAAATCTGTAAAATAAATGCAGATTTTGTTTTTAATTTTGCACATATTATCTGATACTCGTGCTAACTGATACACTTATAAGTATCAGCTATGGCCTTTCCTATTAGTGACTTTTGTACCTGCTTTACAGTACAGTAAGTCATATTTAATGTAAGCAGCTGTATTAATAGCATTTGTATTGGCACTATTTGTTGTTCAGCAAATCACTGGTGGTGCTTTTCACTAATTGTTTTACAGCAGTCTGTATACTTGTATAGCAATTGTAAATGGTTCTAATTATGGTTGATATTTTACATTTTTTAAACGTTTTACTTTTTTACTGATAGTGTACTATTTTTAGATTATAGATTGGAGTAAATCATATTAGTCCTGCAAACAGGATTGGTAGAGCTTGTCAGTGGGGAATTAGGGATCAAATGAATAGTATGTGAAACATTTAGTACTGAATCTAGCACATACTATTTGGCATTTACATGCAGACAATGTCAAGAAATGAGAGAGCTTAAATTAAAGATAATTAATTTAGAAATGGAAATTATTTCTCTGAAAAATAAAATAAAAACTTGTTAAATGCAGTGGAACACAATAGGGAAGAAGAAAATGGTGGCTCTAATCCTATCAACAATCAGTATATGGAAAAATGAAGCAAGAAAAAGGACAGGGAATTAAACAGTGGCAATGAGGAAGAGTGGTGTACAGTGAGAGGCAATAGAAAAATTAAAAAAGACAGACAGCAATAGATTCTGAGCTTCCATTAACAAACTTATTTGAACCACTTATCATCAATATGATAGAGAAGGAAACTCCAGACCCAGCACCTATAATGGAGGAAAAAGAAGTTGTCAATCTCTTAATAACAGCAGGTTCACGAAATCAAATATATCTACTTGGGGACTCTGTTATCAAGTATACAGACAGATATACTGCTAGAGGTAACAAAGAGAACAGTACAACAAGTTGCTTTCTGGGAGCAAAGATAAAATACATAGAAACAATGTTACCAGTTATAATTAAACAACAAGATAGTACACCTACTGTTATCCTACATATGGGACCAAATGATATCAGTAGACAGGAGAAAAATGAGATTATAAATGACTTCAAAAGCATAAGGAATGTTTTGCAGGAAATGACCTGTGACAGTATCTTTTCTTAAATCCTGCCTGTCCCAAGAGCAGGAAGGGGTAGAAATTACACGATTAAGAAAATTAATAATTGTTGCAAAAATGGGCATTGGAGGAGGTGTTGATTTGCCACACACACACTGGGACTCATTCATCAACAACTCCAGTTCCTTAGCTATGATGGTCTCCATTTGAGCAGACTGGGAAGAAGAGTGCTAGGTATTAACATCAAGGAACTAACAGATAAACATTTAAACTAGTTCCGGAGAGGGAAAGGGGAATTAAACAAAGGCAACTGAATAGAGAAACAGGGAAAATAAAATGTGGGACAGTGTATAAGACAATAGAAGGAATAACATCAATATTAGTATATGCTATGAGCCTGAATATAATTAAGAAATCAGAACTGGAACTCCTGTTGGCAACATAGACATCTGTGCCATAACAGAGACATGGTGGAATTATCAATCACTCTGGAACAAAATATAGCTGGCTACAAACTATATCACAGGGATAGAACAGAGAAGAAGGGACAAGGGGTAGCTTTATACTTAAAAAAATGACAGACAGTACTGAATATAAGGATAATGCCATGGATGAAAATCTTGAATAATTATGAACACAGATTACTATAAAGAATAACAAAAACCTATACCTAGGAGTATACTGTTGCCTCCCAAATACAGTAGACAATGAGCATCAAATTGTGAACCATGAAATAAACAGAATGTCAGAAAAAGGCACTGTAATAATCATGGGGACTTTAACATGCTGCATATTAACTTACCACATGTGAAATCCACATATAATACAGAACAACAGTTTATTAATGTCCTATTAAACACATGGCTGGATCAATTAGTGAATAAAGCAACAAGGGGTAACAATATAATGGATGTAATTATTACAAATATTCCAGACAGAATAAAAAAAATTAAAATATAAGAGACTTTAGACAATAGTGATTGCAATATGACTGAATTTATTATTTCAACACAAACGCAGAGACATAAGAAAAACAATAACCAAAAATCACATAAAGCTAACCATAATGAAATAATAAGTGAACTAAGGAAATGGGATTGGCAAAAGCAGTTTTATGTAAACATGTGGATGAAATATGGACCTTATTCAAGAGCAAACACATTGACTTGGAACACAAATACATACCACACAAGTGACTCTATAATAACAAGGGAAAATACCAATGTGGTATACCAAAAACGTTTTTAAACAAATTACATATAAGTCAATGAAAAACAATGGAAATGACTATAATGTAGCTAAATACAAGCTAGAGTTAAAAAATCATATGATACAATTAAATCTGCAAGAAAAAAATGAATTTAGAATATCACATGCCAAAGATAATGTTAAATGTTTCTACATCTATGTTAAGAACAAAAAGGGAGCAGATATGACAATAGGATCAATAAATGATAATGAATATGAAATAAAAAAAATAGTTGAAATGGCAAATGTATTTAATAAAAACTTCTGCTCAGCATTTAACAAAGATTCAGCAATGGACAAGATAACTATTTCACCTGAGTTATACCTGAACCAACATGATTCCTTTAGCACTGATGATGTTTTGAAATTTTTGTCTCGACTCATGCCAGACAAGTCTTCCCATCCAGACATGTTGCATCCAAGATTACTAAAAGAGTTGTGAGATCATATTGTAGGACCCTTAACAAAAATATATAATATATCTTTTAACACTGGAGAAGTCCCTAGATACTGGACTGTGGCCACCATGTTGCTCATTTTTAATAAGGGGGATAGGTCTCAAACATCAAATTATAGACCTGTAACTTTGACATCGATTCTTAGTAAAGTAATGAAGAGTCTGATAAAATCTAAATTGTAAAATGTTCTCATACAGAACAATTTCGTAGACAACACACAATGTGGATTCAGAAAAAAATAGATTGTGTACTACAAGTCTATTGCACTTCTACAAAAAAGCAAATAAAAGTAAAAATAATAACCCACTAGTTGATATAATTTATCTTGATTTTCAAAAGGCCTTTGATAAGGTTCCACACAATCTATTAGTAAGTAAACTAAAGAACCCCACTCTTGACTCAAGAATCCCAATCTGGGCACAAAATTGGTTATGTGGTAGGATACAGAGGGTCAGAATAAAGGGAGTTCTAGTGGAGGAGGGAAACATGAGTAGTGGAGTGCCACCGGGATTGGTGCTGGGTCCTGCTCTCATTTCAATATTGACCTACTTAGGGGCCTAGACAGCGGGATAGTAAAGTTTGTGGATGACATAACATAACATTGGGAGACCCCATAAATACACCAGAAAATAGGAACAAACATGTAAATGCCTTGAAAAAAATGAACAATGGGCTATAAACAACAAAATGTTATTTAATGTATACAAATGTGTCACAATACACCTAGGAAATTATAATCAACAACATAACTACTGTATAAATAACAGCACTATAAAGATGGTAGAATCAGAAAAAGACCTTGGAGTATTAATAAAGAAAGACCTGAAATTCAAAAAACATTGAACAAAACTGGTCCAAATATCAAATAAAATACTGAACTGTATTAAAAAAGCATTTGCAAGTATAAATGAACATTGCATTATCCCTGTGTACAATTCATATATCAGACTGCACCTGGATTACTGTTTACAGCTGTGGAGCCCTCATTTAAAAAGAGACATAAATAATATTGTGAACGCTCAACATAGGGTAATCAAAATAAGTTTAGGACTGCAACATAAGTCATACTGTATGAAGAAAAGTTATTCCACTTGGGATTACATAGTCTAGAAAAAAGATGTGTAAGAGGGGACCTATTGCAGATGTATAAAATAATGGACAAAAATGATCTAAAGTTAGAGATGGGTATTAAACATCAGACCAGAAAATCTGGCTGATGATCACATTACCAGAAAATAAAACAAAGAATGAGAGAATAAAGTCATTTACACAAAGGGCAGGTAGGTTGTAGAATAGTCTACTACAGACAATAACACAGAGCGAAACCTTAACAAAATTCAAAAACTAGTTGCACAAACACATTCTGCAGCATGAGATACAATTGATCTGCTGATGAGGGAGACAGACTCGATGGGCAATCCACGTTCTTCTGTCTCTCATCAAGTATAATATTACCATGTATAATAATCCCAAGTAGAGATGGCAAAGTTGGCAAACTTCACTCCGTCAATTAATTTGTGAATTTTGTGCAATTTGCAAAGTGCAATTCATGAATTTCACACAATTGGTGGAGAGTGGATCATTCCACAAAGTTTTGCCATGAAGTGTGTAATTTCACGGGTGAAATGCTGCACTCCCCAGCAAAATTCTAAAAACCTTGTGATTTGGGTGAAGTCAAAGGTTCTCAGGTCTGGGAAAACTTCACAAACCTCCACAGAGTGCAAATTTTTGTCACTTTGCTTTAGTTCACCAGTGAATTTAAACTTTGACACATCTCTAATCCCAAGATCCCCAGAACCCAGGTAAGAGATCTGTTTCTTATTATCTATGCTGGAATGGTAAGGTGTAATGGTACAACTTAAAGTATTAAGACACTGTTGGGTTTTACTTGACAGATCATTGCTGATTCAGGGTTTAAAAGTCTCCACAATTCTATTTATTTCATTTTATGTGATTCCACTATCACAAAAAGAAGGGAAATTCAATACATAAGAACTACATTAATGCAGCCATTAGGGATGAAGAATGCAAAGTGCATAAAGTAAAGATATGAAACCATTAGGATTTGGAGTCTCAGGAATCTTAGTGAACAAGGGGTGTGGTGTTCCTTGGGGTTGTCAACCCTAATGCCTACACCTTGCCCCAACCTGTAGCCTCTTAACCAAAACATAAGGTATAGGTAGAGGACAGTGTCTCACAGGCACATATTCTTTGGAGATAGAGAAGTACATCTCACCACATGTAGACAACAAAATCAGTTGTACCTTTCATCATGCAGTGCGTGAAACAAGTGATCATGTTTGTTTGCTCGGGGAGGTGGGCAGTGGGATGAACAACCCCAAGGAACAGCACACTACTGATTTGTCAAAACTCCTAAGACTCCATACCCTAATGTTTTCATTTCCTTATTTTGTGTGCTTTGCATTCTTCAATCCTAATGCCTGCATCAATGTAAATTTTTGCACTGACAATATATGCTTAGTTGTTTTGATTTTTCTATTACTGAAAATAGCGCTCTTCTTAAGACCTCAGATTGCATTACATAAAACAATACGATAAAGAACTGGATCTGTAGTGCTGATGGGTGAGGATCACTCTAGCACACTAGTGACCTTGTTTCATGACCTGCGCTCAGAATGGCAGAAGTAGAGGCTTGCCAGGATGGGAAAAGTTCATTCACAGGGGTGCTGTCCTCCCAAGGGAAGGAGAAGATGCGCACCAATACAGAAGTGGCACCTGATGGTTACATGAAGCCAGTGCTGCTGTGAGTGATGATGCACTATTGGGTCTTTCCCCCAGGATGGTGATGCAGCCACACTTCAGATGGGAAAGGGGTGGAGGGCAGATGAGTTAAACTGGAAAAATAATATCTCATTCTGGCACACCAGATAAAAGACTCCTGGCTCCTCCAGTGCCACTAGACCATCGGCATGCTGAGTCCAAAATGGCCATGGCTTCAAAGACAATGATGCTGTTCCTAACATACCATCTCTGGCGAACACCAGCAGAGATATCTCAGATTCAAGAACTAATGAAGGAATGAATCTTTTATTTTACCCAGGAAATGAACCATTAGGATGAAGTCCTGCTTTCAAGCCTGTCCTTCAACTAAAAAACACACAAATCACCTAGAGAAGTCTGGATGTGGGTCACCAGAAAGTGAGAGTTGAGTCCTGCAGGCAGTTGGGCATCATGGGGCCAGAGGAAGAGGGCCCCAGAAGGTCAAAGAGGTGAATTAAAAAAACAAACACAACAAAGAAACAATACAAGAAAACTAATACTTCAGCACAATTCTTAATGAATGTATCCATTATTCAAATTAAATATACTCTATTAAAACCCAAACACACAGTCAAAGATAGTTGATTGAATATTTATTCAGCATAGCCCACCTGAGATGCAATATCTCATGTTTAGTAAAGCCTGGCTTGTACCTGGATAGGTGACATAGGGTGTTGGTTAATGCCACTCACTGAAATGATTGGATAATCACCAGTGAGGTGCCACAGTGCTCAGTACTTGGACCAGTCCTTGTCAATGTCTTCATAACTGACATTGCAGATGAACCGGAAGGGAAGGTATGTCTTTTTGCAGATAATACCACAATCTTTAATAGGAAGGAACACTCAGGAGGGCATGGAGAGAATGTAAATGGACCTTAGGAAACTCTAGGAGAGTGGTGAAGAATAAGGCATGTAGGGTTCAATGTCAAAAATACAAAATCATGCTCCTAGGGCATAGGAACCAAGGAGATGAGTATAAGATGTGGGTGGTGTTGGTCCTGACAATCACTAAGCAGAAAAGGGACCTGGAATTATCATGGCCAATGATTTTAAAGTGGTGAGGCAGTTTGACAAGGCAGTGGGTAGGGCTAGTGCGATGCTGAATTGCATAGGGAGGGGTATTCCCAACAGGAGGAAGGAGGTGGTGTTCCCACTGTATAGCTCACTGGTAAGACCCACCCCCCCGGAGCACTGTTCTTAGTTTTGGAGGCCACACCTCAGAAAGGACATAAACAGGGTGGAGCTGATCCAAAAGAGGGCAACTAAAATGGTGCAGGGCCTGCATTAGAAGCCCTATGAGGAGAGACTAAGGGATCTCAATGTGTACACCCAGGAAGAGAAGAGAGTGAGAAGAAACATGACGGAGACCTACAAGTACCAGCCAGGCATGAACAGGTTGTAGAAGGAGAGTCTGTTTTAAAGGAGAAACAGTACCAAGACCATGAGGCATTCGATGAACCAGGAGGGAGGAGTAAAAGACAGATGAGTGGAAGCACTACTTCACTGAACAGGTGATAGATGCCCAGAACAGACTTGCACAAGAAGTGGTGGAGGCACAAACAGGGAGTGGGGAGCTTCAAGCATGTGTGGGATAGTCATAAGGGTATATTTGTGAATAGGCATGAAGAAGAAGGGTCACCACAAACCAATTAGGGCTTACAGAGACATATTAGGCAGGGGACATCTGTGCAGACTGGGTGGGCAAAGTGGTCCTTTTCTGCCAACATAGTCTGTTCCTGTGTTTCTATACTCAATTGTAAAGCTGAGAGAAATGGAAACATGGAAACCAATTGACTTACTCTAGGTTTAAGAGTGAGACTGTGGCTCTGGTGGATTCACACCCATGATTCTCTCCTTCACGGTTCAGTATATTAACAACAAGACCATGTTACCATCCTATCTTTTTGTTAAATTCAAAGTCAGTGAGATGTTTTTCAGTTCTGCTTTAAAGATTATTGAACAGTGTTAATACTGATGGTCCTATGTTAAGCAGTATTAAACATAACTGATATAGGGATGCAGATTCCTACTTTGGCATTTAAAAGTAACAAACAAAAGCTATTCTGGCATCCCATCCTGGAAATACCTCTAGACAATACCAATAAAAGACTAACGTTGAGTGGCTGGGAACTTTCAGTCCCTGCCCTCTCAAATTCCATTTCACATTCACAAAGAAATTTATATTCATTGATTTTATTTAAATCAGCTCTTAAAACATTTTGTTTAGATGGTTTCTCAATTTGTTTTGATGACTTTTGTATGTTTAGATTTGTTATTACTTGATAACTGTAAATGAACAAGAGATGCTTTGTGAAATGCACGAATAATAAATATTGCAGTTTTATTTATTTTCATCTATACTCTCATAATATTTTTTTTAATTTATAGTTTTTATTTACCCATCATATTACATTCTTTAACAACCTCATTCTAGGGTCCATGAGCAGATATTCATCAACAGACCTTAGTGGTAGACTAGAACACTGGGTCCATGAATTTTGTCATGTCATTTGAAATCTAGATTTAGTATTTGCTGTATTGCTCCTTGTAAGAACAGATCCAGAAGCAAATGATTTGATACCTTTTATTGAACCAACATGGATGTAACAAAAAGAACAAATTGCTTTAACTTTTGGACCAAGTCCTTTGTCAGAAGTGTAATGACAGTTATTTAGAAAAAACAATACTTTTAACACCCAGATCATGCAGAAAAAACCCCCAGAAAAAATCCCCATTGGTTTAAAATACTCATTTAAAAAAAACAGAAGATGATATCAGAGAAGCTTAACAGTACCATGTCACCTTTAGCTGAGGGAGTCTGAGGGTCAGAGGTGCTTAGTGCAGAAGACATACAAAGAACTCTACTGCATATAAATTAAATTGACTTATAAAATAACAACTACATGAGCAGATGGCTCTTAAATCAAATTATGAGTGTCACAATGTGTATAAGAATGCAGTTACTGAAAAACAACCCCCACCCGGATTAAAGACATACTAAAATTGTCAGTTAAAAACAGGCACCACAAGTTAGGACTACAAGAAGCATCTATGTATATATAAGATACAAAGAGTAACCAGTAAAGCTTTCTTAAAAAGATCAGTAGTTACACACTGTATGATACGTAAATCGTAGCTGGACCCATTACCCAACTATACTTTCCAGCTAGATATTACGCCCCATAAACATTAAAAGCCTATAGTGTAGTAACAGGAGTTTATAAATGATAATATAAATATAAATTGACAGTAAAAGTGTCAAACAAAAAACTACTTGTCAAGGACCATGAAGAAATTAAGATCATGCACCTGATATGTACAGATGTCAATAAATTCTCAGTGTATAATATAACAACTTGATGTATCAAAAATATCTAAGGAATCTGAATAAGAAATAAAAATTAAATTCCCCCACACAAACATATACACACACACACACACACACACACCCCACCCACCCTTATCATGGGGAGATAACTAGTTTAAGGAGATATATATATATACACACACACACACACAAGCAAACACACACACTCACACTCCTAATGCACCATCATTCACATCACTCACTGTAATTGTTACCCAAAGGAATTCAATTTGTCATGAAATTCCAAGTTAAAGGGATCATGCATCCCAATATCTACAAAGTGAAAATGTGACAGTATGTAACCATACTACTATCTGCACAGTAACAGTACATGGATTCTGAATAGAACCACAATGAAATAAAATTCCACCCTCCCCAGGGTAAGATAACTAGAAGTAAATATACAGTATGTGTGTAAGACAAAAGTCCTAACATACCTACATTTCCACAAAAGACTGCAATATTAGCAAAATTTAAATAGATCTGTTGAGGACCCTCATGCAAATGAGATCTCGCTCCCCAATATGTTCAGAGTTCAAAAATGTGACAGTATATAATAACACTACTGTATGTACAGTAACAGGCTAGGGAACCTGAATATGATACAATGGAATCAACCCCACTCACAGGGGAAGGTAAATAGTAAGAAGGAATTAATATTCATTATGTGTGAGAAGTAAGAGTAATAACACACTGTAAATCCATGTATCTAATTCACTGACCTACGCAGCCAGTATAGTGTTATGCTTGTGCAACTGTGTTAGCTTGGTTTTGGCCATTCGCACTCTCTATTCCAGAGGAATTACCACCCTGCAGGGTTATGAAAGGCAAGGAACCCTCAGAGAGGGTTCCACCCCTAGAGGTGCCATGGGATAATTCCTGTGACTAAAGGTACCTTAGGAATCCCCCTAAAGAGAGAGTGCTACCACTGTAGGAGGAGGGGAGGATGGTGGGGCAAAGAAAAAATGCTTCACAATGAGGCTGAGAGGAACTGCTTATATAGCTCAGGAAGTGGGAGTGGCTGGCTGCTTGGCCACTGAACTCCAGGCAAAGCCTTTCCAATTCACTGACCTATGCAGCCAGTATAGTGTTATGCTTGTGCAACTGTGTTAGTTTGGTTCTGGCCATTCGCACTCTCTATTCCAGAGGAATTACCACCCTGTAGGGTTAAGAAAGGCAAAGAATCCTCGGAGAGGGTTCCACTCCTAGAGGTGCCACAGGATGATTGCCATGACTAAAGGTACCTTAGGAATCCCCAAAAGAAATGTATAATCATCCCCAAAGAAGGAGGCAACATGAAGCATATGAGCAAGCAGTAACTGTGACATAGAAGCAGTAGCTGTAACGTAGTAGTAGAGAAGCATAGGCAGTTTGATAATGCATTGAGATGCTCAGTTGGATAATGTAATGACTGCCCAGGTTTGTGTAGCATGATACTGATGGTTTGTGTTGTAATGATTAGGGGATTCCCTAAGGAGAGAGGGAACGGCAAGACATCCGCCACTTCCATCCAACAGTAGAACCTGCCTAAAGAAACCAGGGGAAAGAACTATGCTAACTAACAGTTATGACCTGAGGCAATGGAGGAGAGAAAAAAAAACCCTGTGAGGAGGAAATCTCTGGGGATCCAAGGCCTAGGTCGCCTTCCTTTCAGGCTTGGGATGGCTTATTTAGTGACGGCTCTGCAGCTGCAATTTGGAAAACCCAATTAAAGGTAGGTGGAAAATATTCCAATTTGGAGGAGAGCTCTCACTCAAACCCTCTGGCAGGAACGCCGTGGAAGGTTGCGAGAAAACTCTGCAACAATACATGCAACCAAGGCACAGGAGGAGAGCAATGACTGCTGAGGCACTCACCTGGCCTACCTGCCCTAAACTCAAACCAGGTGAACCAGAGGCAGTCATAGGGAGAATGCAGTGAAGGTGCCTTGCTAGGGAAACCACTAAAGTCAATGGCTAACTGTTATAGTGGAACACTAGAGCCAAAGGAGATCATAGTAACCACCCTTCACCACTAGTCTTAAATTCTACACCAGAATCTGCTGTCATGTAGCAGGCAGCTAAAGCCAAGCCCGAGGTGAGGACATCCCCAGCTATGGGTCAGGTGATAAGGATTCCACCCCAAGTTGGACATGCTCAAGATGTGGACTAAATGCAGAGTGAGACAGTCGGCTGTAGGAACCCTGTGCCAGATAGAATGGCTGACATGCCCCAGAATTGATTGAGAGCTGAAAAGCTGGTGAGCTGAATGAGCACAGTGTGCCAAGATCATAATGAGCATTGAGCACTGAGACCTTGCAAGGTCGAATGCAGATTGAGTGCAGCAGAATCCCAGAGGCTGAAGCCGAGGGGATGGCAGTAGGCAAGAAGCAATGGTTTGCGTTAGCAAGGAGCAATGGTTGTGTAAGCAAGTCTGGACCTGCACATAGGTCAGTAAACAGAGTAGTAATAAGTGGACCTTCATGTAGGTCTGCATAAAGTAGGGCAAACAGCACTGAATAGTGGGGCAAGCTAGCCAGGCATTTCAAAGCCAAATCAAGGTGACAAACTCTGAGGATTTTCGGCAGCAAAGACAGGATTTAGAACAGAAATAATTAGCCACATTGGCCATGACCCTCCAAACACCTCCCAGTCTCCGTCATAGGACAAACAAGGAAGCAATGGAATTGCCAAGAACCACATGCAGATATAAAAGCTAATTTAATAGCCTCAGCAGGTGCTTTAGCTAACCTCAGAGTAGAACAAGGTACAGTAGCAATGGGAGTAAGCAAAGCAGTAGCAGGAAGCAATTAGGCCTGTGCAGCAGTAGTGAAAACAATTGAGTACACTGAGTTGTAACTGCAATAAACAAAATAAAAGGAGGCACAATGCTCTGAAAGCACTGTCACCAGGCAGTGCAATGAGACTGCTGCAATGAGGTAATTAGAACAAGTATGAGTGAGCTGTATAGCTAGGTTCAAGTAAATCTGATGCAGGTGAAAGTAATCAAGGATGCAACATTGAGCCTCTATAGTTGAACTGAAACACACAGATCAGGTTTGCAGGTGCAGTGCAAGTAATTTGAGAGTTGTAAGTAACTGAAAGCAAGCAGTATGAGATCTGGAGTAACAGTATGCTAGGAGCTTAGAAACAAAGCCACCCCCCCAAAGAAAAGGAAGGAAGCACACACAACTGAAGGCAAAATTCAAACCAGAAGCAGTAAAATAAACACAGAAGCCCAGCAGAGTCAAGCAGGAGCAGCAAGGTGGGTGGGGCACAGGCCCCAGTCGGACAGGGAGGCTCAACCAGCTCAGAGGACAAACCGACAGAGCCTTCAGCTGCAAAGAAAAAATGCTTCACAATGAGGCTGAGAGGAATTGCTTATATAGCTCAGGAAGTGGGAGTGGCTGACTGCTTGGTCACCGAACTCCAAGCAAAGCCTTTCCAAATAGAAGCCTACCTCAATGTGACAGCAAGCCCTACACCTGCCATATTCACATACCCCCAAAACACACACACACACACACACACACACATGCTGAAGTCTTATAATATGTTAGTCTGAAGAAGAAGAAGAGGTCTGTGGATGCTAAATCCTGTAATGTCCCATGAAACTCAAATCTATGTTCATCCCATCTGCTACCATACTGAGATGTAAAATAAGTTTGATCTTAAAAGCTCATCTCTGTTGTGTGCTTTTGAGATTTCCTTTTAAGACCATTACTGACATATCTGAAATTGAGTGGTCAGGCTGAGAGAAGTGTTGCCCCACTGGTTTTTCAGTCCATCTTTCTTTTAGTAATATGTCTGTGTGAGTTCATCCTAGTGTGGAGTGGTTGG
Source organism: Neoceratodus forsteri (assembly GCA_016271365.2). Classification (NCBI taxonomy): domain Eukaryota; kingdom Metazoa; phylum Chordata; order Ceratodontiformes; family Ceratodontidae; genus Neoceratodus; species Neoceratodus forsteri. The sequence continues at coordinate 237,735,292 of CM057459.1, read as the reverse complement.
CATGTCTCTCCAACATAACCTGTTTGTGGACATCTCTTGCACTGAATGAAATAAACAACATGTTGTGATGTACATGCATAACTCCCATGTACCTTGAATTGTCTGTTTTGTGATGTAACCACACTGTCTGAAGTGGAAATGTGCTCACAAGTCTTTCAGGTGTGTTGATTGCAGGGTTGCGTACCATTTAGTGTCATGGTATTCTGTTCTGGCGAAAGCTTACTCCTAATAATAAGGCTGGCTAAGTTTTGTGGTTGTTTAAAAAATAGCAGTGACAGTTCCTTAAAAATAAAATTAAGGGTATCATTCTCACTAAATATGGGATGGAGGTCCTTAATAATCTTATGCAGAAGTTCAAGGTCTGGATGAAAAGTGTCTACTAAGGGTATTCTGACTGTAGCTGTCTTTTCTTTATACTGAAGTAGCTGTTGTCTTGGCACTTGTGTTGCATGTTCTATTGTCCTGTCAAATTCTCTGGAAGAGTGTCCCTGCTCAATAAAGGTGTTTTTCAACATAGCCAAATGTGTATCTTTGTCCTCCGCATTTGAACAGATACAGTGACATCGAAGTGCTTGACTGTACATGACAGATTTTTTTGTGTGGTTTGGGTAATTACTTTTCTTGTGTAAGTATATCTGTCTGTTGGCTTCCTGTAAATACATGTATGTAAGGTTCCATCCTTAATGCTGACTGTGGTGTCCAAAAAATTAACACTGGTGGTAGAATTCTCCAGGGTAAGCTTTATGGTAGGGTGAAAGTTATTAAGTTCCTGATGAAAATCTTTAAGTGCATCTGTGCCCTCTGTCCAAATGATAAACAAATCATCAATGTAACAGAATTGCAGAAATAAGCTAGTGGTTTGTGTGGACAGTTCCTTAAGAAGTCCTCCTCCTCCTCCAAGTCTGCCATAAGGAGGTTAGCATACTCTGGAGCCATCCTGGTGCCCACTGCTGTTCCCATAGTTTGAACATAATGTTTACCATTGAAGCTGAAGTTGTTATGTGTCAAAATGAATTCCATAAGTTTCCCCACCACTTCAGGGTTGATGTTTTGGTCCAGTCCTTTCTCCTGTATGCATTTAAGGCAGGCTGAAATGTCATCCACATGTGGAATATTAGTGTAGAGGGATGTTACATACATCATCGCTAAAATGGTATCAGGTGGTAAGTCCTTATAACCAGAAAGTACACGCAGAAAGTCTGTAGTGTCCTGGCTTTTGAAGTTTATGGAGCATAATATCTAGCTGGAGAGTATATAGTCGGGTAATGGTTCCAGGTAAGTTTTACATATCATACAGTGTGTAACTACTGATCTTTTTAAGAAAGCTTTACTGGTTACTCTTTATATGTTATATATACATAGATGCTTCTTGTAGTCCTATCTTGTGGTGCTTGTTTTTAACTGACAATTTTAGTATGTCTTTAATCCGGGTGGGGGTTGTTTTTCAGTAACTGCATTCTTATACACATTGTGACACTCATAATTTGATGTAAGAACCATCTGCTCAAGTAGTTGTTATCTTATAAGTCAATTCAGTACATATGCAGTACAGTCCTTTGCATGTCTTCTGCACTAAGCACCTCTGACACTTAGAATCTCTCAGCTAAAGGTGACATGGTACCATTAAGCTTCTCTGACATCATCTTCTGTTTTTTTTAAATGAGTATTTTAAACCAATGGGGATTTCTTTCTGTTTTTTTTTCCTGCATGATCTGGGTGTTAAAAGTATTGTTGTTTCTAAATAACTGTCATTACACTTCTGAGGAAGGAATTGCTGGTCCGAAAGCTAAACCACTTTGTTCTTTTTGTTACATCTATGTTGGTCCAATAAAAGGTATCAAATCATTTGCTTTTGGACATGTCATTTAGAAATAAAACATTAATAGACAGCCAGCACAGGCCATAGAATACAGGGGTAAAGTGACGTGACTGTCAATAATCATGTTGCTTCTTTTTGCATAAGCTGCAGGCATTGGACAAATCTTTTGGTAAAGCCACAGTGGAATGTGTTACTGTGATCTAACCATGGTTTGAAAAAAGCATACACAGATGCTGCAAGGCCTTCCATGTGAAGAAAGGGGAAACATAATTATATAGTGATTTATGATTGGAAGGGGCTCTAGGTCAATCATGTCTGTAACCCCTGCTTTAACGGGGATGAATAAGTGCACTGTGCAAAAATGTATAAATTTATAAGGATTCCTAGGGCTGAACTAAGAGCAAAGTGGACTTAGGTGGAATTCCCCAAAATTGCCAGTTTCCATTCTAGCAAAAGAAGTGTTTCAGGGAACGTTAACTAAATGAACTTTAAAAAACTGTCCCAGTGGTTAGTTGTAGTTCCATGGCCACCCTTCCTTACCCAGTCATTTCCCACTCCTGTTCTCCTAAAAACATTTTTTTTAAATGCCAATTACTGGTACTGTGCAGTGGTTGATGACCTCTTTTAGAATATATTCCATTCCCTAGCCTGACCCCACTGTAACCAAAATATGAGTATTTGATGGCTAGCTCCTGCTGACCACAAATGCATAATTTTTATGGGGGGGCTGCTAATAGTCTTCATAATTGAGGCTGACTCAGTAGCCCCTCTGTTGCAATGTTCTCACTCTATTTCTATAGCAGTCATCTGACCTTACAAGTGAGTATATGACTGGGAAGGGGGGGCAGAGTGGCCTGTGTAATTGAGGATGCAAAGCCGGCTGATCCATTCAGTTTGCCAATCATATGCAATAATGCAGTCTGCTCTGTCCTCCATCCCAGTTGTTTGTACAGTCAAAACAACTGTTAAAAAAATATGGGTACCTTGCAGGAGAGGGTCCAGAGGTCCTGGTGGAGTTCTATGACTGGGTGACAAGTGCCTTGGACCTGGGTAGACCAGTGGATGTCCTCTTTCTAGACTTCAGCAAGGCATTTGACTCTGTTCCTCACGTGGGCCTGTTGGATAAGCTAGGAGAAATGGGGGTGGGAAACCAGATGATCAGATGGATAGGCAATTGGCTCCAGGACCGGACCCAGAGGGTCGTAGTTGGTGGGATAGTCTCATCCCCAAGGAGGGTCATTAGTGGGGTCCCACAGGATCAGTCCTGGGCCCTTTCTGTTCAACGCCTATGTATCTGACATAAGGACAGGAATCAGGAGTGAGATGAGTCTCTTTGCAGATGACTCGAAACTGGGGCAGTGGTGGATGGGGAGGAGGGAGGGTGGTCCTGCAGGGGACCTGGAGGCTCTGGAAAGATGGTCTAGAAAGTGGAAGCTGAGGTTCAATGCAGGGAAATGCAAGGTACTCCACCTGGGGCAGAAACCCAGGCCAAGTGTACACCCTGGGGGAATACTACAAGTCTCAATGGCTGAAAGGGACCTGGGGTGGTGGTGGATGTCAAGATGAACAACTCTGAGACTTATAGGAGGGCAGCAGCCAAGGCCAACAGGATGCTGGGATGCATCACTAGGGATCACCTCCAGAAGGAGGAAGTGATACTCCTCTGTATAACTGCTTGGTGAGGCACCCTGGAGTACTGCGTGCAGTTTTGGAGGCCACACTTAAGAGAACATTAACCTCCTGGAGAGGGTCCAGAGGAGGGCAACCAAAATGATTTGGGGCTTGGGGGACAGGACCTATGAGGAGATGCTCGAAGAGCTAAATATGTACACATTGGAAGAGAGAAGGGACCGGGGGGACATGATAGAGGTCTTCAGGTACATGAAGAGGGTAAATAGGGGAGGAACAGTCAGGGTGCTTCGAAGGAAGGAGGAAGGGGCCACTAGAGGGCATGGGTGGAAGCTGGAGGGGGGAAGATTCAGGGGAGAAAGGAGGAGGTGCTACTTCACTGAGAGGGTGGTGGAGCCATGGAATGCACTACCTAGGGGGCTGGTGGAGGCAGAGACAGTGGAGGGGTTCAAGAGGGGGTGGGACAGGTACAGGGGAAGGGTTCAGGAAGCAAAATCCAATGCAGCAAGAATATCCGGAACTGGGTAGGGAGAAGCCAGAGAAGGCGAGGGGGACAGCAAGGTCAGCACCCAGGGTGGGGGCTGACCAAACGAGCAGACACAAAAGACTGTTAGGCCTATTCTGCTGGCATTTTAGTATGTTAGTATGTATGTTGGGATGCTGGGTGACATAGTAAGCCAGGATTATTAAGGTTATTGACCACAAATCACCAATTGGGGGTCATGGGGTCCCATTATCAAATATACATACTTTGAAGATATGGTATTTTCACCATCAAGGTGTGTTTTCCAGAAAGTTCTATGTTCAACCAAATGGTTTAGTAAGTTTCAGGCTGTCTCTCATGAGGTGCCTTTTCTCCTCATTCACACTTACAAGGTCATCATCAGGGCTATAATCTTCCTCTCTTCCAAAAGTACACAGTGTTTTTCACATGAACTAAGAAGTTAACCATTTATTCTTCTTGCCCAAATCCAGCAAATCCCAAGGAAAGTCTCTTGCACAATTTTGAGGTGCACAGTGTGGTCAAAACATACCTGATAAGGACACAAATGTTTCAATATGCTGTCATTCTTTTCATGCTCCACTGGGTTGAAAAGAATAGGCAAAGGGTATCCAAGTACACCTTGGCTAGGTGGATGACATCTTGTACAGCAAAGGTTTATGTGATGTCAAAACTGAAACCACCAGCTTTGATTAGGGCACAGGTATCATAAATCATGACAGCACTCTGGGCTGAAAGAGCAGAGGCTTCTGTTTCAGTACTACGTGGGGCAGTAAGATGGTCACAATGTGCTATATGCAATAATCAGAAAATGCAACTCTAACTGGAAGATGTATGGCAGTATCTTCCCCACACGAATTTGATGGGTACTACTTATTCAAACCCTTTTTTTATGAATTCTGAGTGATGGTGCGGAGTGCTACTTCATTGTAAATGAGTTATGCTCAATTAAATGCTTCCCTTATTCTTTATGAATAAAAAATATTTACTATTACTACTACATGCTGTGGAGTGCTACTGGAACATAAATTCCATCAGATTTAACACAAATTCTGTTTTTGTTAGCTCCAACATTGTCACTGGGACTGCAACCAAGAGTTGTTTTAAATCTCATAGAGAACAGTGTTGATATCTTCAATAGATGGGCAATATAGTGTCACTGTCTTTTTGAATGATTAAGTCAGAATTGACAGGCACATGGCTAATTTCTTCAAGTGCCTTGTGGGTTGAAATATTTTAATCTATCAGTTGGATAGTTATTAATTAATCTGTATTTTAAATTACTTCTTGTGTTTCCTGAGTTTAGCAGCTCCAGTGGCCATGATCTGTCAAGAGTTTCCTAGTAATTCCAGACGTTATGTGCCAAAAAAGGTCAGTTTGATTATTTTGCTAGGTACAGTGAATTTCTTCTTCCTTTATGTCACTTATAGTACAGTAAGTTTTGGAGTGTTGCAAACTTGTCATTAGTTGAGATTACATTTCTTACTGTTATAGTGCATTGCAATAAGTGTGGACTGATCAGATAGAGGCCATAAAATGCTGATGTCCTCTAACATTCTGTGCTGGTGTAACAGCTTTGAGCTTTGTCAGTATGCCTAGTACGGATACACCTTATCCATTGCAAATTCCCAGTGGCAACATTGGAGCTAACAGAGAAATAAATTACTGTTACTCAGACAGAATTTTGTTCTATTCCACTTCAACCAGTACTCACAGATACAGCCCTGGTTTTACCTAGTTTAAGTTTTTGTCAGCTGTCACTATCCAATCACTAATCTTATCTGACCACTCAGACAAGTGGGGCACAGATGGAATCAGGTTACAGGAGTAATATTCAACTGTCTTTCACAGTATCATGTCAGAACAGCAAACCAAACTGAGTGACTCATAAATGAGCAACTCAGTTTGGTCACAAGGAGGTACGGCAATGGGGAGGATTTAGCGAAGATTGGAAATAGTGATGGTGGTGGGAAATAAAGGTGAAGGAATGGAATAGCGATGGAGGAGGGAGGGAATGAGGGATGGACTAGGGAAGATAAGCCAGAAATAGTGCCTGCTGCTGCTGAGCTGCCCACTTAGCGTGGCTGGTAAGGATGCCACCTGGGGTGTTGGTGGTCCTGGGATTGGGACTGCTAGCAGGTACATTTGTCTTTACTTTTACAGGGTGTTGTGAGTTTTTTTTTTTTTTTGCATTCCCATCATTGGCCCTCTCCTCTGTATTCTTTTTCCCCAGTGTCTGTCTCCCCCTCTGAGATGGTTATTTTAGTATATGGGGCTTGCTCCCCACATTAAACATTATTTTACATTTGCACAGAGTTTGTGTTTGGCATAGTTTAGTATGTGCTAATTTGGTATTGGGCAAAATCCACTCGATGTTTTGTGAGTCTCCGAAATGTATTCGGTCTTATGACATGGAACCATCTTTCACACACACACAACAGTGTGGCTTTATACTGTCATGGCCAGAGATATGTCCTATTATATTTAAATATGCAGTCAGGATATTTCTCATTAGATCCCCTTTCATTTCAATGGGATTTACTAGGATGCATCATGATTTTCTGTAATGTATCAGAATATATTTAAAGATTTACCATGACATATCTTCTTAGTTACCACTGTATAGACACTGAAATGCAATGAGGTCAACATTATGAGTTATGGACATAATACTCTCCCACAGCCATGGATTAGGAAACCTACCCCAATATCACATGTTTTAATGGATTAATAGTCTAGAATCTGAACAACTGTGACATGGTTTCAAAGTCTCTCTCCAGGTTGTCAATCAGGTCCACCATGTCAAATAATAGAAGATCTAAAAAGACTAGCTGTGACAAACACCCTATGTCCATTACTAAGACAGGATCATTTATGACCTGGGTTGACCTGCAGATCAACACTATGACCTGCCTTGAACCACAATAAGGACGTGCAAAATTGTTAAGTCTCCTACAATAATTTTTAGCAGAGCTGCCAATGCCTCTGCATTCATCTTTTTAAAACTATGGGAAGTTAGACATTCACTAATACTTCTTCTGCATGTCAGAGTCAGTAGATGGTTTCTTGAGCAAAAGTGTGCACAGAAGCCATTAAATAGAATTGTGAAAACATCTATTCTCTAAAGGAATCAATGATGGTGGTACAAAATAATGTAGGAAGGTTATACTTCAGATAAAATGGTGTAGTGGAACAGAGATCCATCCCAAAAGTGATTGGGCACATCTTTACAACTAACCACAGAAACTATATCTTAGAGTCTGACTTGAACTTTGTTTAGAGAAATTGATCATTCATCACATCATAGTTGAATTCATCAATAATAATAATGGATAATGCTGTTCAAGAATCTGACATGTCCTGTCAGAAAAGAACAGTAAATAGGTCACATATGACACATGAGACATATTACAGATATATTAAAGGTAACAATATGGTACAATATGATAGAAAAATATAAAACAGTTTAGTTACACTTTAAGGCCAAAAATGAGGGTAGTTGCTGAACAGTTCCAATATCAGTAGCAAGACTTCTTAAAGTGCGGCACAAACAACTTTCAGAGGCTATAAGTCAAGAGAAACTGCTTTATATAGTTGGAAAGCTCTTTCCAGATAACTGGTGCACAGAATGTGATGACTTGTCTGGAAACATCTTTCTTTGCTTTAGAGTAGAATGTAAATTTGTTTTATATAGTCCTGTTTGTACACCCCTGTATCGCAAATAATTTTATGAAGTAATGAGCTAGAGTCTAGTAGTAGCATAAGGTCAGTGTGCAGTACACATGCAGGAGGCAGACCAAATTATATTAACACAAAAATCCATAATGGATTAGAACCTGTGTTACTGACTCAGGGCATGTGGGCCAGGACACCAGGAAAAACTCCACTACTCTTTTCAGAATTGCAGTGGTGTCCTTAACTTCCTCCATGGATAGCCAACAAAGTTCAGAGTAAAGGACCTCTATAAAACCATGTCTGAAGGATGGCACCTCCAACAGTACAACTCCACCCAAGGGCAGCCCAGAAGTGTTGGTGCTGAGTATGAGGCCATGTGGCTTTAGTGGAACCTGGACCCACAATCACCTCATCATCTTGGCATGGATTACAGAGTGGTACCAACTGAGCCACTGATACTGTTTATTTAGGCACACACAGTATAATGTATCCAGAGGAGGCAAAACATCAATTGCATTGCCCATCGATAAACAAAAGGTTTATGGTAACCAGTGAGTATATTTGTTTATTTAAACCCTTTTAACTGGGAATGGCACACTGAGCAGAGGCTCATTTCTAGGTGTGACCTGGGGAGAGGACTATAGTGAGGAGATGTATACAACATAAATTAGATAATACATCAGCCAAATATAGCAAAAAAATAAATAAATAAATACAAAAGTCAAATGGTGAGAGAAAATAGAATACTGTGTAAAATGTGTGAACCAGGGACAAGGGTTTAACATATGAGAAGGGAATATAAAAAATCTCCAATGTTAGTAATACTGCAGAAAAAAAGTCAATAAAACCTAGGTGCCAAAAGGCATGATGTGGTAAAAACAGTGATATAGGGAACTGCAGTAAAGATTAAAATTTACAGTACAGTACACCTGATTTTAAGGCACACAATGGTCATAATCAAGAGGAGTTATGGATTTGGGGTGAAAGAAGGGATTGTGACTGTAAGCCTGGGGGAGTTATAAGGCGGAGCATTCTCTGGGATGGGGAGGAGCCTGAAAGTGGGGTGGTGAATCAAATGTAGGAGGAGATGTCTTGTAAAAGAGTATTGAATGTCTGGAGGTAATGGGAGTAGTGGAGGGTGGGAGGCAGCTTATTCCAGAGAAGGGGAGATGAGAGTGGAAGAAAACTTGCCTATTGAGGGACAATGAAGGAATAGGAGTCTGTGGTACAGACAGAATAAGAGGATGAGAAGGATGGTGAGAAACTGGAGGAAAGCTAACAGATATGGTAGCTGAACCTGATCTTGGCTAGAAAGGAAGCACAATTGGAGAGACTGATACTCTTGAGTGAGGGGAGGGAGAGAGAGTGGGACAAAGGGAGCAATGTTGAGTGCAAGGAGAGCCAGTGAGGGTGAATCTGCAGAAAGTGAGGGGTTCAGTCTGGTCAGGGCTACTTTGGGAGTGACACTGTATACCACATCCTTGTAACAAAACACTGAGTAGATTATTTTCAGGATAGTGTCATCTTGGACTAGATGTTGGAGGTAGGATTTGTACTGGTACAGCACACAAAGTTTGTAAAGTCACTCTTTATGGAAGGCATTGAGGTGGGATACAAAATCAGGGTTTTGATCCTGGCACACACTGGGGTACTTGAAGTGGTGAACTTCTTCAAGAGAGGGTCATCATGAGTAATGAAGACAGACAAAAGCATATGGCAGCAGGGAGGGTTGCGAGCATCCCTAGGATGCTCTCCTCTGTGATTGGGTGCTTTACAATGCTTCATTTGCCGCTTCTAGTGGTAGCTCAGTTGTTGTATCATTGGCAGTGTACATGACTACATGCTACTTGAGAGCCCCCCACCAGGTGCTGCTCCATGCATATGCTTGCGGAAGGGCAGGCGGCAAGATCGGAAAAGGTGTTTTACCCCAGTTTGCAGCAATATGATGCCAGGTACTCTTGGACCCTGCCATAACTGATGATTGGGCAAGACTTCCTGTGGAGGAATACTGACCTTCAAAGGCCACATAATGGGGGAAGCTATGGAGGACTGGCGATGATGAGAGGCAGAGAAGGAAATGGACTGGGGCTGAGAGATAATCCCTGATGTTGCTTGTTCCACTGTTGTGTTATTGAATGACCTATCTGTACCATACTTTGTGACCCTAGATCCTTTGAAAATAGGCCCTGCTTAAAGAATCTTGAGTGCAATAAATAAATAAAAGAGGTCGGCTGTACAGGTGATATGAGGCAACACAAAAAAATCATGACAGCAGGAGTGTTGTGAAATCTAGCAAGTCTCCACTTTTTAACAAAGATGATAGATATCTGATTAGGCTGTTTCAGTGTAGTACCCCGAAGTTAGGGGCACTGCAGGGAACTGTGAGCTCTCTCCCTGACATGGGAATTTTCTTTTTTTTATTCAGTTCCCCTGTTCCATCCCCCTTGCCTGCAGTCACACCGACCCCCGTCCCTTTGTGTAATATTTCACTGTTCAGTGCTCTGAAAGGGGACCATGGGCATGAAACCCTCTCTGATGGGCTCATAGTGCCCAATCCTCTGGCCAGAAGCCAGGACTTCCCCTGCCCTACAAAAGAGCCAAGGAGTGGTCAACAAGGGGGAGTCCATGGCTTAGTGAGGAGGGTGGAGGATGTGGGAAGCACAGACAAGACGGAAGGGTACCTGCATGGTGTCCGTGGCACCCTCAGTGTTGCTTCCCTCCAGCTCTGGTCCTAGACATGATAGTAGCAGTGGCAGGGTTGGTCATGACTCCCGGACGTGAACTGCATCCTTCCCCTAGAGCCCCGAGTGGCCTGGGGGAAGCCTCCACAAGCTGGACCAGGTGGTGCACAATGAACTTGGATCTGAGTGGAAAACACTGCCAGGACCTGTGGTTCCACACCAGCAGCCGTGCAGACTAGAGAGGAGCCAGGTGAAAGCATGGCTCCCTGGCCAGGATTCCTGACCCCTCCCTGCAGTGCTAGAGTCCCAGGCTGTGGCAGTGAGTGGGATGAGTACCCAATCTTTGTTTTAACTTGGGCCATAAGCGCTGGGCCAGGGGAGGGAAACAGGAAGGATTTGAGGGCCGTATCCTAAAAAGTACAGACAGGGGTAGCAGGCAAAGTGCCCAGAGAACAAAATTAAAGGGCAGGGGACCAAGCACTCCAGAGGGGAGTGAAAGAGAGCCCAAGCTATTGTCAGAGCCCACAACATTATTTATCATTTTGCTTTCCTCCTTTCATCTTGTTTAAAGTGTCTCCAGGAAGACATCTTTAGAGGTATAGTACCATCTGGGAAGGGGGAGAAACTGTCCTATGACCTAAGTCACCCACGCAGTTGCTTAGAGGTCTCTAGAGCCCCACCCAACCCAAATTGTGCTAAAGCCTATGTGGCGCTCCCTAGAGACTGCACCCTTTTCAAACAACAGAATAGTTTGCCAAAAACTGAACTCTTTCTTTGCAACTGTGACTAATGATCAAATTCCATTCCAGTGTATTTGATGCCCAGCTTCACCTTTGCTGCCTGGACTAGCTTCTTCAGAGTCCAACACTGACCCAGGGAGGTCCCCGGCCCATCCACCATCTGCAGTAGAATCACCTTCAGTGACATCAGGGTGTCAAAGTTCCACCATAAGTGTTCCAGCATCAGTCCTGTGATGGTAAGTGGTAGAGAGCCACTAATGAGGTATCCAGTAATGAGTCAGCTTAGTAACCGGCCCTGCTCAAGAGTGAGGGACCACAGTTAACATGGTGAATGCCCTTTTCTTATTTTGCTGGCCATCCATAAGTGTGCGTGTACCCATGTCACTCCGTATAGACTGCCCAAAGATCATACCACAAGTAGTCTTCTTGTTGGGAGATCATCTGGGTGCCGGGGACCTGTCAGTGGTCATTGCTGCTGATTGTCCAGACAGCCACCTGTCAACCAGAAGTCTTCAGCTTCTTGTTTGGAGCCGCAGAGGATCACCAGGTTCTTCATTTTCCAGCTAGCAGTGATCCTCTTTGTGTTCTGTTAATCCAGGGGATGCCCCATCATGGCCTGTTTGTAAAATGCACTCGGTGGAGTCAACACCCACTTTCTGATCGTCGGATACATAGGAAAGCCCAGGCTTGGTTCATTAGTTATGTCATCATCTTAGCCAAGTGCACTTAGGCCTTGGACTAAAAGGGGTTCACCCCTGTTCTTGGTTCGACCAATTGTTGATCCTGATTGCATTGTTTTGTTGTTTTTTTTTTTATTATCTTGTAGCATTGTAGTTATCTTGTTTTTATTTTCCCTGGTAACTAAACCTCTTGCATCTTGGTCACTGAGTAAGCTTCCTGCCTCTTCTTCCAGATTCATTTGGCCTGTCCTAAGAATGTTAGGGAACCTATCAGCCTGCCACATCAGAATTTTTGTTTCTGAATGTGATTCCTATCCAGTTTAAAAAAGGACCTCAAAATTGGAATCTGAATAGGATTTGAAATCATAAATCCTAAATCCCTACAGTATGTTAAAAAAAATTTCCATTTTGGAATTAGGATTTTTGGACTGCAATTCTGAACATCCTAATTCCAAAAATTCTGTTGGAGTCTGATGAATCTGATTCCATCACTCAGAATCCAAGTAACTCTAATGATGGAGACTGCTGTTTGGCATTAAAGAAGAGTTGCAGAACCAGAACTGGACATTGTCAAAATCATGCTGCAAGGAAGTTTGCTACTCAGGCACTAAGGCTTCAAAGGCAAAAAGTACAGTGTTGTCCATGTATGCAGTACATTATGTGTACAACGATGCCAGCCAGGATTCAGTGCAGTAACCTGCAGTAAATGACATGTCAGAAAAGGTAATCCCACCCGACAGTGACTTTTCGGCAGCAAAGTCCCCTACAGTGAGTACAGCGCCACATCACCGTGGGGAACCCACTGGAACCCAGCACTGTCTGTCAGGAGTCCTGCACCCCCCCCCAATCAGCTCTGACTCAGAGTTGATAATCCTAAGAGGGGGGCATGGGGGGTACAGTCTCCCCAGGAAAACACTTAGTGCCAGTGGAAACTGGCAGCCAACTGCAGAATGCAGTCAACCTACTGGTTTCGCTGTCGGTGCATTTGACAAAACTTTTGTCGAACACCCATCGTGGATACATCAGAAAATACTGAATGACAAAATAGCTTAATTGCCATTGAAGTACACTGTTCCCAGCAACATACTGCAGCCTTTTGCAGTAATGCTACAAGGTACTGCATTGCATCCTTGCTGGTGCCACTGTATATGTGTATATGGGAAGAGACTCTTACTGAGGGGGTGTCATTCAGGAAAAGGGTGGATAAAAGTGGGCCCAGCATGAAATCCTGGAGGACACAGGAGCAGATAGGGAGAGGAATGAGGAAATATTCTACAGTACTTGGAATAGTTTGTAATTGTCTAACAGGAGAAAAAAAACAACTGGTGGAGAGGTCAGTGTGATCTTCCCTTATGAGTTTGTGGAGCTGTACAGAATTGGCTTTGGTACTGAAAGCCTTTGTGAGGTTAAAAAAGATGGTGGATGAGAGCAGACCCTGATTCCTCCCCTTTAGGATAGAATCCTTAAGCTGTAAAAGCTGTAATACAGTGGAATAGGATTTAGGAAAACAAGACTGGAAAAGTCTGAGAAAGGAGGTGGAATCAAGAAAAGCAGAAAGTTGGGAGAGCATGAGTGTTTCTTGCACTTTGACCAGTGCAGGAAGAAGACAGAAATGAGGTGATAGTTACCAGGGGAGGATGAGTCCCCCCTTTGTAAAGAGAACTTTACCATTTCTATGTCCCACGAACCTTGCTGAGATGAAAGGGGAGGATGAGAAGGGGTGAGGCAAAGGCACCATCTGCAGAAGCAAGCTGATAAAGAAGTTTAGAGTAGAGACTATCAGAGGTATGACCTTTGTGAGGTCAAGCTATTGCATAGTAGCTAGAACAGAAGCAAGGCAGAGTAAGATGGAGTAAGGAGAGTAGGGGGAGGGGTGCCAGTGAGAGAGGTGGTCCCCGGAAGTTACGTAATCATTAAAAGAAGAAGAGACTTCATCTGGGTCAAAAAGAGGGGAGGCCATGCGGGGGAGAGAAGTGGTTGATTTGTGGGGAAGGGTCAGAAACAGAGTAGATCTTCTATGTTTCGATGTTGCTATGTAAGGGGCATGTTTGCCCCAGACAGATATGAATTTGGTATGGAGGAAAGAAATAGGCAGCATCTATGTCATTGGACATGTAGATATGGGACCAGTCTGTGAGGTTAAGATCACTAAGCAGAAAGACCAGATCAAGAGACCAGAATGACAAATGTACAAAATGGAACACTACATTCAAAACAAAATACAGTGAAGATCCAACAAAAGATGTCAAGTTTAATTTGAGAAATCACTCTAAGTACAGAATATCCAAATGTCCCAACAAATTTTCCTACAGAAAATCAAGTTATACTTAGTGTGGGGAGCACTGTGGTGACAGACCTTATGAATATAGTAGACCATTTTGCTAACATTGAGTGTGTTGGGGGAAAGTTAGCTTACACAGTATGGTGGGGATATGAAGCAAGAACCCAATTCACGAGGGGATGGTTGGAAGAGTTAGGGTTGAGACACATGGGCTCAGAAATGAGTTGAGTTAGACTGAGAGATTTCATTTGCTTGGCAAGTTTTTCGGTAGTGTTTTGGGGGAGTTAATTAGTGTTAACTTCATCAAGGAGCAAAAGCCAACCTATGAAGCAAAGGGAGGAAAGAGAAGATACAGGTCAGGAAGAAAATCTTATGCTTAGCACCAGGGCAGTAGTAAATGCTACCACTATATCCTGAAAGGAAGAAAAGGGATGTGAGTTTACACAGGAGTTCATGTGAGTAGAGTGCTGAGAACTTAATTATGATGTCACAATTGAGAGTGACTAACATACATGGCTAAACCTATAAAATGTTCCATAAATATGCTTTTATCTGTGTAACCAATGATTGAGGTGTCCATACCACTGTTCCTAGCCAACCGAATCTGCATGCTGCTATTTATAGGGGAAGCAGCTTATTCATCATATAATTATGTGTTTGCAGTTCACTTTTTCCTTTTTATATACACACTTATTTATACTGTATAAATCTTGACTGCCTCATGTGGTTGCAATAAAAGACCATTACTACTAAGAGCCAAGACTCAGTGATGACTCAGACATCACACTGGTATTGCAGGGCCCACTCCTTATGTTGATCTAACTTAGGGAGTAAGTTCCAAGCACTGACATGAGCAAACTATTGGGAAGGGAAGGGGGGAGAACGGGGGAGTTAAGCCCAATATCCCCAAACAGTAGATGCAGAAGGGGGATGACGAGCATAGAAAAAGTGAGATATCCTATTTCAGGGAGAAAGAGTAAGAGGGGGTGAGTTGGAGCTGGACCACCAAAGAGATCCAAAGTTAAGTCAATGGGTAAAAAGGGAACTGCTGCTAATGGGGAACAGAGGAGATGGGAGAAAGACAATGTGGGTTATGGGAAGGAGAGAGTGGGGGCGGTAAAGAAGGGACGAGATGAAGTATGATCAAGGGGAGGGCAAGGAATAGAAGAGGGATGAGTAGCATAGTGAGTGTGGGGTTAAGAGTGAACCGTGTTGAGATGGGAGAAAGAGACTAAGCAGGGGAGAGAGGTTTGGGAATTGTGGGGTGGGGGGAGAGGGCATTTTCATCAAGACAGAGAGGATGCAGGTATTCCTGCACTGAATAAGGTCTGTGTTTTTTTAAAATTGAAAAAGCTTTATTGTTTTAATAAAACCACATAGAAAAGTCAGTGTAGTACAACAAGAAAAACTGTTGGGATAAAGAAAATAAAACACAAAACCCACCACGCTCCAACCTGCCCTCGAATAAGGTCTGTTTTGCTACTCCCTACATGCAGTTGAGCAACCCTGGCATATCTCCTGATGGAAGGGTGATCCCCAGTGGTAAAGGCTCACTTAAGCAACTTAGGGATAGACATGGTAATGGAGGGTGCTGCCAATTGGAACACTATTTACTCCAGATTATCAGCAACTGGACTTTATTGATTTGATTACATTGGTAATCAGGAATAGTCTCAAACTGGGTACGCTACAAAAGGTGAATGGAGATGATTTTCTCATTTTGTGTGGCAGCAACTCCAAATCCATTAAAATATATACATTTGTATATCTTTTTCAGAGTATATACAAATAAATAACCAGATACAGTAATGAATTATACCATTGAAAAAAAGACATTATACAATGGCAAAAAATAATGCTGGCCTCTGACTGGTCATTCTAGGACTGGACCTGTGATGTTATTCCAGTACAACAACATGGGTCTAGTCCCAGCACACAGATGACCACATAACAGTCATGAATCATGCGTCCTCTCCACAAGTTCCCACAGCTCTGAGCTGTGGCTGTAAATGACTACAGCCCCCCTGACGATGTCAGCCCCTACCAGATGCAACAAACTCAGCCCCCACCTCGCTCCACGACTTCAATTGGAAGCACAGTAAATGAAAAAAAAAAAATGAAAGCAAATTAAAGCCACTGTCCTTGGCTTCTCACTTCATTCACTTGACAGTGGGATCCTACCAGTGTATGCCCACTGAAACAGCCACACTCTGCTGAAAAGATAGAAATGTCTTTATTTTCTAAATAAGCTCTGCAGTACTGTTTTCAGTGCTGTAACTCAATATGACTATACCACACACAGCCAAGACTCCAAGGCAGCATTTTCAACTGTAAAGTTTAAAAAAAGCCATAAAATAGATGGGCTTCAGTCCTCTGTGCCTCTGCCCAACAACACTACTGTCAGTGCACACACCACATCAGTAACATTTTCATTTCTCTTCTCCAGCTTTATTTTTGTTTCCTAATCACCTTTTGTCCCCCATAAAAAAAAAAAAAATAAAAGGCAACTCAACACTACCTTAAGCAAGCAAGGCGGGAAGGGGATTGCCAGTTCAATTCGAGACTTGGTCTGCTTCAGCAACTCCATTTACCACCTGTGAATGCTGCCATTACAATTGGTCAGCAGCATTCATCATCAGTCATGAATGAATAGCATCTGTTTCTCTCAGTACAAACATTTATTAGAGGAACTGTTCCAGGAAAAAACACTAAAGAAAAAGTCCTTTCTGGGTCAGGGACGAGTTCTGTCAACAGACACAAACTGTGTCACTCACATAGATAATGGCTCTATCTAGTGGAGAAACAGTAAAGGGACTCTTTTTTAAAAAAATCTGCTTCCACTCTTAAAAAAAACACCTACATAAAAATCTATTTAAAAACTATATTTATTTAATTTTTTTTCTAATTCCGTCTATAAAGGAGCCATTGTATAATAGCAATAATGCACTCCAGGATGTGTGTGTCGTGCTGGGATAATGACACTTCTCGGATATTGGATGCACTCTTCCTGCCAATTCGTGCCCGACCACTCAAGGCATGACACACACCCGGTTGTGCATTATTGCTTAATTATCAAATGTTTTTTTACTTCATTTACATTGACTGACATTTTGTAATTATGAATTTAGACACAATGGACCACTGTGTCTGACTCCACCTATGTACTCCAGTAATGAAAGGTTATATAGTACATACCTGGTAAAAAAATAAATACATAAATAAATAAATAATACAGTGTATATGGTATATTATTACAAGTGACCAGGAAACATGCTTGGGCATCACTATAAACATCTTATCAAAATGGAGCAACAATACAGCACTCAGTCCTACAGCTAATGAAGCAAATGAGATCCTTCCTTATATTAATAAGAAAATGCATTTTAAATAGACAAGATGATAATAGAAACACAGAATGTTAAGGACAGAAAAATATCCATGGTCCCATCCTGTCTGACCTGACCCTACCTACCAACCCCTAAAACACTAGCCTGCTATTCTTGACCAGGTTACCAAAAGCCATCAATACCACTTTGTATTTATTGCATCCTGCTTTAAACCTTGCCACACTGCCAGCATTCTCAATCTCCCAGGGCAAGCTCTTCTAGCCCTCCACCACCATCTCAATGAAGAGAAACTCCCTGACTTATTTTTTGAACTTACTCCCTGCTAGCTTATTTATGTTCGCTGATAGATAGATAGATAGATAGATAGATAGATAGATAGATAGATAGATAGATAGATGGATAGATGGATAGATAATTTATTTCAAAATGCCTAAGAACCAAAGTGTTTTACATAAACATAATATAACAAGTCAAACATAACAATAATTAATACAATGATACAACATACAATACAGACCAATGTGAAAACCACAGCTATTTTAGTCTCCTACAAAAACTCGATTCAACAGCAGAGGTAATCAGATAGTGATTCCTTTAATTGTGAACAGCTCTGCCTTGTCCACCCTGTGTACCATGTATAGTTGTTTTTATCCTGTCCCCCCTCTCCCTCCTGGTCTCTAGAGAATAAATATTCAAACTCTAACTTTTCCTCATATGACCTATCCTGAAGACTGCTGATCAGATATTCTGCCCTCTTCTGGATTGATGGCAGCATTTCTCTGCCCTTTTTTTTCAGAAGAGAGGACCAAAACTGAATGCAGTACTCTATGTTTGGTCTCACCAATGACCTGTACAAAGACAGGATTACCATCTTCCTTCAGCTAGTGATTCCCCTCACTAAGCAAACAAGCATACTGCAGACTGCTGGTGCTTCTATATGTTTCTTTGCACTAAGTGTTAGGTCATCAGTGATTATAACCCCCAAGTCTTTCCTCCATTGACTGTGCCACACTTACCTATCTATTGAGTAATTTGTTTTGGGGTTCTCCCCCTCATTGTATATTACATTGTACTTCTTGATATTAAACTTGAGTTGTCATCTGTTCGACCAGCTTTCTAGCCTCCCCACACACCTGACCACACCCTGACTCCATTCACACTGTCCACCTATCTACAGATTTTAGTGTAGTCTACAAACAGACACACAGTATCATTGACCTCCTTCCCTATATCAGAGATATACATGAAGAAAAATGTAGGTCCCAGGACAGAGCCTTGGGTTACTCCCCTTGTGGCCTTCTTGATTCCCAAGCTGCCATTTAGGACCAGCCTCTATGTTCTCCCTTCCAGCAAGCTGTCAATCCACCCTTCTAGTTTATCCCCTATGCCCAGTTCCCCAATTTTTTTAACCAGTCTCCGATGTGGCTTGCTGCTGAAAGCCTTACTAAACTACAGATATAAGATACCCACTGCCTGCCCTTGACCACAGCCTGTGTCACTGAATTAAGAAGTCTACCAAACTAATATGACATGACTATTCCTTAATGAAACCATGCTGTCTTTTGTCCTGCAATCCGTGAAGCACCAGGAATTCTACTAACCATTCCATGATTATGGCCTCCTGCAAGTTCACTTATTTGAAATACAGTATGCCATGTAGATAATTTGGTAGACCCCATCTAGGACACGGTGCACAGTTTACTTTTGGTACACTATAGAACAGATGTTGATAAAATAGATAACATTTTGTTGGAGCAACACAATGTCAGCTGATATGGAGGAATTATTCTATGAGGACAAATCCAAGTTTTAGTTCTGAATGTGAAGATACAGACAATTACATAAAAAAGTATGCATTCTTGGGATAATAGGTTTTTCCCAGGTGTGTATGTAGTATGTATGTATGTATATTATATATATATATATATATATATATATATGCATGTATGTATGCCCATGAGGCAGGGAGAGAGAGGTCCGGGCAGCCAAGGTTGACAAAGAACTAAGACAGGCACAGGGGATTAAGAATGAGAAGAAGGATTTCTTCTGGTACATTAAGGAGAGAAGAAGCAGAAGGGATGAAATAGTTAGGATAAAGAGGGAGAGAGGGAAGATGGACAGCAAAGGGTGAAGAGTAAGCAGAGGTACTAAATGAGTACTTTTGCTCAGTCTTCACCAGGGAAGTGGATGGGCCTATGCCACAGGGGAGAACTGGGGGGAACCTGGGGGAAGGAGTGTGAGGGGGAGATCAGGGTAGATATAGTCTTAAGAGGACTTAGACAACTGCTGGTGGACAAGACACCTGACCCAGATGGGTTACACCTGAGGGTCCTGAGGGAATTGACAGGGACACTAGCTGTCCCACTGAAGGACCTGTTCAACACCATGCTGGAGAAGATGTGTGCCACAGGACTGGAGGACAGCTAATGTGGTACCTCTCCACAAGAATGGACCCAGGGACGAGCCGTGTAATTACAGGCCAGTGTGTCTGACCTCCATAGTGGATAAGTTAATGGAGACCATTCTAAAAGAAAGGTTGGTGTCCTTTCTTGAGGAAAATGTTTTCCAAGACAACTGGCAGCAGGGGTTTGCCAGGAGGAGATCTTGTCAAACCAACATGATAGACCTCTTCAACTGGGTCATTGGACAGGGGGCAGGCAGTGGATGTCCTATACCTAGACTTCAGCAAGGTGTTTGATTCAGTGCCACATGGCAGGCTGATCAGCAAGCTGGGTGACCTGGAAATAGGGGACAAAATGCTGGGGTGGGTCAAGATCTAGCTAAGGGACAGGAACCAGAGAGTGGTGGTAGAGGGAGAACTGTCCAAACCTAGGCCTGTAACCAGTGGTGTCCCACAGGGCTCAGCACTCTGACCTGTGCTGTTCAGCATATTTATAAATGACATAGAGGGAGGGGTCAATAGTAAGATCTGCCTTTTTGCCAATGATACTAAGCTTTGTGGGAGAGTAGACACAGAGAAGAGAAGACAGTATTTAAGGGAGGATCTGGCTAAACTGGAGAAATGGTAGGGAGTCTGGCAGTTGGATTTCAATGCTAAGAAATGTAATGCACATGGGAGCCAGAAACCCAAGGGCCAGTTACTGGCTTGGGGAATACAGGTGATAGAATCAGAGGAGGAGGAAAAGGACCTTGAAGTAATGATCAGGGATGATATGAAGAACACAGCACAGTGCCAAAAGGCAGCAGCCAAAGCAAATAAAATGATGGCCTGCATCACCAGGAGAATCACCTCTAGGAGGGAGGAAGTTATTCCGCCACTGTACAGGTCGCTGGTTAGACCACAGCTGGAGTACTGTGTTCAGTTCTGGTGCCCTTACCTGAAGAAGGATACCAAACTACTGGAGGGGGTCTGGAGGAGGGCAACTAAAATGATCCAGGGAATGGGGGATAGATCATATGAGGAGAAGCTGAAGAAGATAAACATGTACTCCCTGGAGGATAGAAGGGAGAGGTGAGATATGATTGAAACCATCTAGTACCTTAAGGGCATACCCAAAGTTGGTACTGAGGGCATCTTTAACTTAAGAAAGAAGGGTACAACAAGGAGACATAGCCTGAAACTGGTGGAGGGTAGACTCAGGAAGGAAATGAGGAGGCATTTTTTCACTGAAAGGATGGTGAAAGGGTGGAATGGGTTGCTGGAAAAGGAAGTGGCAGTAAAGACAGTGTCCAGTTTCAAGAGGGGTGGGACAGGGTGAAAAAGAAAATGAGCATGGAAGGAGGCCTTACTGGGAAGCTGAAGGGCGAAGTAAATGGGATGGTGGGGGATTACTCTAGGAGGAGTTGGGGAGGGGTGGCAGCTCCAGGGAATTAACTGAGCTGCATAATTGAGCAGACTCGATAGACCATTATGGCCTGTTTCTGCTGGCAAATTCGTATGTTCATATGTTTATATATTCATATGGTAGCACCCCTATTGTTAGGGTCAGAATGCATTTTGTGCTCACTGATAGAAGACAATTGACAGTGAGTTGAAACATGAAATGTTCAAGTAAGTTAGAGTTGAACCCAAACAGGGTTCTTCTACTGGTGGTTTTACTGAGAAATTTGTAGACTTTAAATTATTTTAAAAAATTATAATTAAATGCCATTTTCTCACATGCGTAATTTATTTTTTCATACATTTTTCCTAACTGGATTTCTGCAACACTGATATATTTATTTATTTTATTTATTTGATGAGAATCAGAATTACAATCCTTTGAGTCATAGACTCCTTTGCAAAGGCTCCTTGTCAGTACAAGAACACACATTAAACATTTTATACATACATTGGTCACACAGTTATTACAATAGACATTTTATACATTGGTCTCACAATACAGTGGATTAACATTAGTTGGTTACTATCGCTAGGGTCTTATAGAACCCTGGGTTATTGTAGCGAGACAAGACAGCTTCGAGGGGTTGTTTACAGAATCCTGAGTCGAGGTTTATGTGCAGCTAGATTGTGGGACTTGGGGTTGATTGCCAGGATATAAGCTAGTCACTTGGTATCTATGGTCAAGAGGAATGTTGGTGACAGCCACAGGCTTCTGAGTCAAGAAGGAAGCTCTTGATACTTGTTTTGAATTGGCCAAGACTAGTGGCGCAGGAGATAGTGGGAGGTAGGTTGTTAAGCCAAAGGGGGGCATGATAACGGAAGGATCTTTGTCCTAGAGAGGTTCTACAGTGGGGGATTAGTAGGGAGGTGCTTGTAGGGCATCTAGGAGCCCTTCTGAGTGTTGCTGGCTGGATGAGGGGGTGGAGGCCCTTGGGTGTGAGATTCATGAGTATTTTTTTTTTTTTAATATGTCACTTTCATGACACAGAATCCACTTTTGTGAGGTAAGACTGATGTTGTCATGAGCCTTAGTGGTCTCAAAAGTAGAAACAACAAAATAAATAGTTTTATATCAAAAACAAGAAAATGTTGGAAGTTAAGTCTGAAACTTGTGTGGTCAACAGTGTAGGGTGAGAGACTGGTTCTTCAAGGGATAATCTAGTAAAAAAATACCCTTAAAATATTATTGAAAATAGGTTGTTGTGAGTCATGAAACAGACCTTGCTTTCATGACTTGTGAACTTGCTTTCATGACAGTCAAACCCACTTTCATGAGATACATCTCCACTTTCATGACACTTGGGGCCTGATTTTGAAATATTGATGTAGGGCTTGCATCAATTCCTGAGTGAACTGCATTGTTTGGCACAACTGCGCCAGACTCTTTGACACAACTGTGCCCAGTTTAAGTACATTGGGCACAGTTGCAATAGTTTTCACACTTTACGGCAGCTAGTGCCAATTATTTGGCACAAGCTCCATAAAAAGGGTCCCCCAAATGTCACAAGTTAGAGCGGGGGGGAGGCTGGTCTAACTTGCAGTATTTGGTGCACAGGAATGAAAATCCTGATAAGTGCCAAGAGAATTCCACAAGCCCACTGTGCCATATGTTTGGTGCACTAGGGGCTTATAGCATAATTGGGACTTTTGAAAATTGTGCCCTTGGTCTCAAAATGAGAAAAATCTAGACGACTTTGTAGGGTAAGACAAGACAAAATCTTGGACACCAGGAACAACAAAATTTGTCGAAACTTAAATCTGAAACTTCTAATATTGATATCGCAGTGTGTAAGGCAAATTCTTTAAAATTGTTTTAAAGAACAAGCATCACAAAAACAGGTTCTGTTTTTGTCACTTGCAAACCAGTTTTCATGACACTCAGACCCAGATCTGTGATCTGCAACCTCTACTTTTGTGACAGTTGGTCCCAGATATTCGAAAGGTTAGCACCCCACTGAGGATAAGTACTGCACTAAATCTTAAGGGTGTGGTTTCCCCCAGCCAGTAACAGTCTGTTAGCATGGGTACTACTATATAGAGACATTTAAGGCATGTTGACACTGCCACCTTTACAGCAAATCAACCCATGCACAAAGGTTGGTGCTCTGCAAAGTTGGCAGTGTGGACACTTACTGGACCATCCTAGGAGTGCTTTGGGTCCTCTTTTTAGCCCAAGGTATGTGTGGGAATATTTATTGCAGTGAGCGTATTTTGTGGTGGCGTAAATCCACTGCAATGCTTATTCCAATGGAAGTCTCTGCTCCCAGACTCCTCGACTGCTCCCATGAGTCTGTCTACTAGAACCAAGAAGTCTAGTAGAGTGACTGACATGTGATTTACTGCTTTTTTTTTATTACTGGGGATCCAGCAGTGATCTATTTTTAGGACAAAGAAATTGTTCAGTAACACTCTTTTTCTTAGGTCAGTGATATTGTTTTGTTTTTTTTTTTTTGGACAGCAGTAGTACACTAGTAGGCACTACAGGTTGTTTTTCTATATTTCCCAATTTCAGCACTTCCTGTATTCAGGAAGGCTTGGCAAGGACTGCATCACTGCTGATGTTGGGGTGAACAACCTAGCCCTGAAAATGTACAGCCCAACCTGTCCAGCACAACCTGCATCGGTTCTAGGGCTGACTGTGTAAAGACTAAAGTGACCCTGCTGGAGAGATCGGATCAGGAACAAAGCAGCACAAAAGTCAGAACACTGCAACTGTGTAAACAAGGCTTTACTATGACACTAATCTGTTAGCACATCAGAACCATAATATACCATGCATGCATGCAAATGAATACATGCAGTGCACAATTAAATATTCAGTGGTTCATGTAAGCGATAACAGGCTGCTAGTGTGGCATGACTTAATGCTTCCATGAACCACGTTTTAACAATTTACTAATGATAGCATGTTGTTAAAATGACTCTGGCATCCATTCTCGGTTCTTCACTCAGTCATATCTAATTCAGTATCCCTGTTGCCAATATCCCTCTTACCCCACTCACACCCAGTCTCATTTCCTTCAATATCCCTAGTGCCTGTGGTAGCCCCCTCCCTTAGCAAGTCCCAGTTCATTTAATTTCACTGATGCTAGTGAGATACCCAGTCTGAAGAGTGCTACATTATATAGCACCAGTCAAGGGAGCGCTATTCCATATAGCGTTACCAAGAACAGCAAGCAGGGATGTACAGCACTAGCCATGGGCACACCACTGGTCGCTGTCCATGGTACTGCTACATGGACAAGAACAGCAGAATCCAGGAGCCTGGCTGAGCTGCTCTGTGCCCCAGCCCTCCATGCCATGGGAGCAGCTTGGCTAGCAGCAGTGGGGACCAGGGTTCTAATCCTGTTCTCCGACATTTTTAAACATTTTGGCACTTTGTTTTGTTTTACATGGGGCCATGGAAACAGTATTTCATGGCTCCATGAATTTTAACTTTCCCTGGGATCCACTGCCCCTCAGAGTGAGAATCCAATTAGAAGGGGGGAGCAGGGGGCAGAGCCTCCTGCAAAAGAAAAATCAGTGACATTTTTACCACATGATCCAAGCCAAAGCTTTTCTTGTTGGCACTCTTTGGACCCAGTGCCTGCCAGTGATACCCTGCCCCTAACCTGAGCCCATTTCATTTAATACCCCAGTGAGAGTGTTACTCCCTCTCTCAACTCATCCTTTTTCATTCAATATCTCTGGTGCTAGTTGTACCCATTCAGCCTGTCCCAGTTTATTCAATTGCCCTAATTCCAGTGGTACCACCTACTGTACCTCACCTGATCAACCTTCTGTTACTAAATTTCTTCCTGGTAGTCTAGTGGCCCACCCAATCCTGTTGCCATCCATGATTGCAACTCCACTAGCTCACCTACATCCAGCCTTATGATGGCTGGTGGTTGTCTTGCTTCACTTGCTACCACTGCCAGCTGCTATCTCATTCATGCAATTCAGGAACTTTGATTATAGAAGTAACCGTACTGGTATTGTGCTTACCATGCCGGATGGGTCTACTACTTTTTTGCAAAGATTGCTAAAGGTCTGTGCCCCTACCCCCTGCCTTGGTGTGCTGCTATGTGCAGGACTCTGCAGGCCAAGTGCAAAGAAAGTGATGGGTGTTTGTTGTTACTATTATACTGTATATCTTTTTCAACAAGTAAGGACATTAATTGGAAAAAAAACAATACCAATATATCTGCTAGTGTTAATGTTAAAGAGCCATGAAAGTATGGAAATATGGCATTAGATTATTTGGCTTTACAATGCTGGTTTGACAAATATTTTGTCGAGCGATGTTACAGTGAAGAATTTATGTTGACTGCAATTGCGGTCAAAATAAATCCATCCAAGAACACTCTGTTTTCTTAGGGGGGCTTCGCCCCTCACACCCCCGTACTTAATATAATCAACTCCGAGTCGTAGTTGATTCAGTGTGAGGGTGCAATACACTGGGAAAATAGTGCCAGGGTCCCATGGTGACAGCACAGTGACCCATCGCTGTGTCGCTGTACTGTTGTTCACTGTAAAGGTGTCGCCATTCAGTCGGCATACGAGGGTCTTCAGTCCTAACTCCCACCCCCTCCCCATCCTTTAACTTTTTAACCCAAAGCTGGAACAGAGGTCCAGAGTCATACCAAATTGATCTGTTTCTTTATGAAGGGCCTGCAAGGCCTTCAGTGAAGCAAGCTCTAAGTCTAAGGCCCTGCACCATGGGTCTACTGATTCATGTAGAGCCTCCAAGGTCTTGTACCAAGCTGCAGGTCTGAAGTCATGCACCATGTGTATGCTGCTTTGCATTTGGCTCTGTGTAAACCGAGCAACAGGATATGTCTTGGCCCTTGTACCATAGGCATGCTGCTTCATATGGAACCCACAGGTATCTGAATGAACAAAGCTGAAGGTCTGGTGCCCTGCAGCACAGGTCAGGTGCTTTGCATTGGGCCCACAGGACCCTGTATGAAGTAAGTTATAGGTCCAGGACCTGTACCATTGGTCTGCTGCTTCATGGAGGTGCCCACATGGCCCTGTATGAAGTAAGCTACAGGTACAGGGCCCTGCAGCCAAGTCCTGCTGCCTCACATGAGGCTCGCAGGACCCTATACAAAGTAAGCTATAGGTCTGAGGCCTTGCACCATGGGTCTGCTGTAGGCCCTGCACTAAACAAGCTACAGGTACAGAGCCCTGCATCATGGTTATGCTGCTTTGTGCATGGCCCTACATCAGACAGGACAGATATAGGGCACTGCCCTGGACCTGTAGCTTGGCCTTGGGTCATGAGGGTCAGTGACAGGGACAGGGAAGGGATGGCTGTTAGGGATGAAAACCCTAATTCCATGTAATTAAGCAATAAGGCATGATGGATTATTGATTGTACTAGGTTTACCCCACAGTCAGGGGTGTATTAAGGCACAAGGCAAAGCCAAGTGCCTTCAGTCCCTCGCCATGTGGCATACCTAGGACAATCAATGCCTCGGAGTGCCTTACTGTTTCTATAAAATGGGCATAACATGTTAAAGTAACTGAGACATGCACAGGTTTCTAAATAATTTAAATCAATTAATAATTTATTGTATGTGTTACTCCGCATGGATAAGTAGTTTCCAATGTGCTTCCCATTATTTGGCAATTTCACTGGTTTAAATATATAATGGAGAGCAGTATTAGTCCTCTGCCCTCCTTATCCCATTCCATTCTCACGTAGTATAAGTAGTTGAACTCCCTACTGATGTGATTCACTGAATATCATCATACCATCCATTGCAGGGGTGTAGGGAGACTGCTGGTAATTTCTTGAAAATAAAAAGTGGCAGTTATCATGTGGCTGGTGAAGCAAAAACTTCTTACATGTTTTGCATTTTAATTTTCTGGAGTTCAGTTTTCAAAAAAGACATGGCTGAATTAAAAAAAAAAAACTGAACATTTCATGCACCTAGATACAGTATGGAGTGTGCTTTGTCCGGGTTGGAAGAGACTTGTTTTAACCATTGGTAGTGCTGTCTCAAGACCATGGCTAGAAACAAGTCTTAGCTAATCAGAATGCAGCCATTTTCTTCCCCATTTTATATAACTGTATTAATGCACACATTAAGGTTTCTCCTTAAAGTGACAAATGTAAGGAAATGTAATGTTGGGGTTTTTTGAACCCTCACTCTGCCCACACATGCACCACTCCTTTGAACACAACTGTGTTAAATGCCAAACCACAATACCGATTTCAAACATATGTGTTAGTATCATGAATAAATAACATAGTATGAGGAATATCGTTACCACCCATGAGGAACACTGCACTTGTATGTTGTGAGCAGATCTGTGTGAAATGTTCAAATTCCAATTCCACAGCAATTCTGCAGAATTTCATCAACAGTGGAATTCCAAAATTACAGAACCAGAATTCTTAAAAACAAACAAACTCCAGATTGGTAATCCATGGTTTTATAAACCGTGGAATAGTATTCAGTAATTTATGTAAACTGCGAATTCATTTTCTGCAAGATCATGAAATGTACAGAATATTATTCCATTATAGTGTATGGTGGAACATGGTTAGTGATGAAAATCCATCACTAGAATATCCTTATTGTGCTGCAGTAGCTATATCATTGTATTGTTGTTCTGCACTAGATATGTACAGTAGCTTCTGCAGCACAACAACTTTGAACATGTGCGCGTGCATTTCTTTGAACCTGTGGATCTAATATGCAGTGCTGTTACAACCTAAACAGTGTCATTGATCATGAAAGCTGCATTTTTTTTTAAACCCTGGTGATCATGGTGCAATGAACAGTTGGGCTGCGGTGGTGAGAGCCAAAAGTTAGAGGAAGAGTGGCTGCAGCATTGAGAGACAGGAGGACCTAGTACTGAGTGTCAAGAAATAACAGGAAAGGTAAGAGCAGAGCTGAGCAAGGGGGAGTGGGTGTCATTTTTTATAAACAGGCTTGTTTCAATGGTGATCATACACTATAAAAGATTATGTATGGTCACCATACACAGACAAGCCTGTATTTGACTATCGAGGTTGCCATGGCAACCAGTAAACCTTTTGAGCTGCACTCTCGAGGTTTCTGGCTACAACGTCAGCCTCTCAAGTCATACACAGGCTTGTTGTGCATGGGTGACCATACACGATCCTATATAGTTAGTTCTTAATCTGTATAAAAATCAGCAGCTCTCAAAAAGTTTTTGTTCATGTTCTAAACATTGTTGTGCATGTTCTAAAAGTTGTACACATTCTAAATGTTGTTGGGCATGTTCTATCATTAAACGCACCTGTGTCCCTACTCATGCCCTCTCCTGCCTGATAGCACTTTCCTTTTGACATTGGACATCGCAGAAAGCTTCACTGAAAACTTTCAGGTCAGACTCAGTCGGGGACTAGGATGTGTGGTTAGATCACGCAAATCTTAATTTCAATGGTGTCAGAGTAAATGGGGGGGTGGTACGTCCTTGCTATCCTGACTTGCAGGTCATAATAGCCTGCCTTTTTGACACACTTGCAGTTCCTGATGCCCACCCTCACTGTGTCTGTAAAGGGGATTCCCCTCAGTGTGATAGCACTTACTAGGCAGAGCCATTCCAACGGCTCTCTCTCTACCAGCGATTGGCAGAATAAACACTGGCAATCAACAAAACTGATTTTTAAAACATTTATTTAATTACGGTACACACATTACTTCAAAAAACAAATAGAGGAATGTTAACGGTTCTAATCTGCGAAGTGAGATTTCCTTAAATTACAGCAATCTCACTACTTCTTATGCCATTAATATTTTTTTAAAACCATATACTATAACAAATAAAATATGGGACTCATACACAATTTGCCTTGTATTTCCATCTTGGGGTTGAGATGCCAGCATGAACCTCTGGAGCTTCGCTCTCTAGGTCCATACACTGGCATCTCGACCCCTTGATGGAAACACAGGATCATTGTGTATGGACACACATACCTTATTCCTTATGTTACCATAAAATGCTTTTTGAAATTCCATGGAATTCTATGGAATTAAAGAAGTTCCAAAATGCATTTTGGAAAGGGAACTGTTGCTCTGCATGAATTCTGCCAGTGGGAATCCCACATTCCACACATCTCTTGTTGTGAGACACAAGGCCACAGGATACCATGCTATGTGACTGTGTGACTGCAGGGCACATTTGATTTATGCAAGCAGCACTCCCAGGTTCACTCCCAAACCCACTCCTTACAACAGCATGAGCAACTGAATGCAGAAAACTGTGAGCAAGCGAAATGGTAAAGCACCAGCAGGACAACATGCCTCAGAGTGCACAACGTCAGTGTGACAGGTCTAAGACTCACAATGCTACTCTCACGGAAGGCAATGCACAGAGCACTAAAAATTATGTTAGACCTAAGAAAATGGGGGTTACATAGACCTAGAAACAACAGTTGAAAATGGCAACAAAAACATCTATATGCATTTTGCACCACAGTGCCACCTGCTGACCCAGTTGAAAAACAGGGAACATTTCATCAGTTGAAACATTTTTATAATGTAAATCATATTTAAACAACTTATTTTTGTGAGTAAAACTGCAGTTTAAAATTTTTTTTTGAGCACATATACTTGTTCAGTTATAATTTGCTTAGTTAGCATCCATGTTCTAAGCTGTGTTTGGAAGTGAGCTGGATTTACCCAAAAGTGTTTCATCAGAAATAGTTTTTCCAGTTATTGACAATGCACTTGCAGTGCCAGTAGCTATGATTAGAAGTCAATGGATGTGAGCTAAGAGGCTAATAATTTTGCTGTCAGGATGCTGTTGTTGCATGCAGCAGTCCACAAGAGTATGCAAACACTGATTCCAAAAATTATGCCTGACACTTTATATGTTTGCTGGCAGAATTGCAGGCACAGTAGCCCAGGCCACAAGGTACATTGCCACTGCAAAAAAGTATGCCTCTCAGACATATAAAATCAGCTCTCAGCAGCCTATTTAATTCTGATGCCAAGAGGTTCATGGGCATATTAAATCAGACTGTGCAGGGGAGACCCATGGCAAGTGCTAGGAGAAAGTTAAAAAATGTAATCGGTCAATCAATTAATAAATAAATGTAACCAGACTGTCATAACAACAGATTATGAGGACCCAAAATAGCTGGTGCCAGTGAGCAAGCAAATGTTTTATTGCCAATAAAATAAAATAAGTTGCCAGAATAAGTGCACTTATATGGTTAAGTCTAGTCCTGCTTTCAAGGTTTTGAAGTATTTTTCTGAAATGTGTTCTGCTACGTTAAGGAAATGTTTTCTGTGTATCCTGCTAATGAAATATGTTTTCTGCTTAGTACATTATGTCTAGGTGCGAGCCCTGAACCTCTATTATCCACTGCTTGGGTGGGTTCCTGGGCAATGTTTCTGCCTGCTTGGGGCATTTAAATAGTGGGTCCGACCCACCAAAGCTAGTTCCAGTTCTTGTACACCCCAGGCTGGGGTGTCTCTGTGTGGCAGTTCCAGGTTTAACACATACAATGAGCTTCTTTGTCTGTGACCTGCTAGAGGGGGTCTTTGAGCCCAAGGACTGTGTCAGGGTATCTGGTTCTGGGTAGCACTTGTCCCCTTTGGTGCAGGTCTCTGGAGGCTCAGGCCCTAGCAGAGGTCTGAGTTCAGAAACACCAGGGCCTGTTGGGATTTGCCCTCAGGGAAGGTCTCCTGATGGCACCCAACCAAACTGTCTGCTTTCTGTAATGGCCAGAAGTACAGAGAATGGTCTATATTGGCATGGGACACTGCCCTAAAGCAAGAGGCCTTTTTGTATGGCTTATGAAAAATCAGGACAGTTGGTGCCAAGGATCCTCAATGAAGCAAGGGACACTCCTGTTTGCCTGATGAGCCACTGTTTGCTGTGACTGTAAAAGGTGCTGAATCCAACCCCCATGGAGGCACAGGGCTCGAGGCAGACCAGCAATGTAGCCACATTCAATAATTTAAAGTTCAGTGTGTTTGTGGAATCAGAAGGTACTGTATATCCCTTCTTAGCTTCTATGTCAGAAAGCCTCAGTACTCCTTGATCCTGCAACACTGGGCATAGCCTAAACCCTTGGTTTCCACTGCAGCTATGAGTAGGAGCACAGAAAAGTAATTGTGTATATCCCTGAGGTTCTTCAGAAGTAAATGGAGAAATGTGTAACTGCACTAAAAGTAAAGTGACGGGATGAAGAGAATGGAGTTTGATCTGTAAATTTTTTTTAAAGTAATGAAACTGCTATTCAGAATCAAACTCATAGCTGACTGGCTGTTGGAACATATACAGTGTGATGTGCTGATTTGACTGGGCTTATAATTGGGAGCTATGGTGGCAGTTTCCCCTGCCTCAAGCTGTGTGCACCTGTTTCTGTAAATAAATGCTTGGTGTTTTAGAAAACAACCTTCTGTTTGAAAAAGTCATGCCCTTTGTCTGTGGGGTTCCTGCTAAAGTGTTCAGTGAAAATGGAAATAGGGTATCTGTGGACCGAAGGAGCAAAGGGCCATACATGGTACCCAGGCCACACCAAAAGGTTGGGCAATGAGGTAGCCATTGTCATCTTGAATTACACAAATAATCAGGATGGTCACACACTACCATACCATTCTGCAGGGACATTTAGAGCTGTATTCACTCTGGGTTCCATCTCCAGGGGTGGGGTTTCAGTTGCAAGCCTGGGAACTGTACAAGTTAAATGTATTTTTTGACTAACAAAGGATGCCCCATTTACTTCTGGGGCTAAAGGAGGTGATGATGATGATGAAGACATTGAGGAAAGGAGGAAGAGTAAGGTTGGGACCAGCTGCAGAGATGCTTCTGGATGCAGAACTGTAGTGTTGCTCTAGGAGAGCCCCGGGTTCAGTTTAAGCTAGTCCCCACTGGAGGGTAAGGTGGTGTGGTAGCCATCGATCTCCCCATCATTACAGTGTGGAGGCCACAGAAGGAAGAAGGTAATGGGTTCTCACTCTGAAGGTCAAAGATCATCTGGATGGCCAAGCACTGCCATGCCATTTTGCAGGGACATTTAGAGCAATATTCAGACTGGGCTCCAACTCCAGGGCAGAGGTTTGAGTGCCAGGCCTGGGAAGTGTACAAAGTCAGAGTTGTGGCTCTCAGCAAGACTGTACCTGCTTATTTCCCAAGGCACAAGAACTGCCACACACTGTTTGGGGGACCATGGGAGAATGGAGAAGGGGGTCTGGCTACAAATGACTGGAAAAGGGGTCAGCATAGTAGTGGCAACCAGAAATATCAGAAGCCTGAAGGTATTGTACATGTATGTGAACAGCAAAAGAAAACCTAACAATACAGTGGAACAACTGAAAGGTGAATGGAAGAAAACTACGGACCAAAAACGGGATGCAGAATAACTAACCCTGACCCAACTGAGGTGTATTTGATGAGCACCTATGGATTAAGTGAGGTGTATGCCTCAGTACATCTTGAGGTGTGCACCTCAGCTGCACTACTGTTGGAGAGGTGTACATGAGGTTCAACAGCAGTGCACTTACTGTCTAATTTAGGTGTAGCTGATGTGTGTCTGAAAAATGCTAATTAGGTACACATCAATAAGTCGTACCTTCGATCTGAGGTATAGTCAGGAGGTGTAATTGATGTGTGTCTAAGAAATACTAATTAGGTACACGTTGGTGAGGTGTGCACCTCAACCTGAGATGTAACCAAGAGGTGTAATTGATGTACACACAGCAGTTTGACTTGTGTAGCTGTAATAAATACACTGTAAATACAGGGCAGAGATCTTGTCCAAAAGAAAAAGTAAATAGTATTTGGTTTGTTAACTAATTTTAAACTGAACTTTAAAAAGAATTAACAAAATAAAAATTCCCTACCTCTTCACCATCTCAAGCCTCTTTACAGGAATAGACAAAGCACCTAGAGTAGGATTTCCTATTTTAAACTCATTACAAATAGCATTCAAAAGATATTTACTTTATACAGTTGTCACTGGAAATAGTGAACCTTACAAAAAGTATTGGTAAAGTACTATAGAGTTACAGGCCCCTATCCCCACAATCATTAAATAAATAAAAGAGAGACACACACATAATAAAAAATGCACACCCTACTAAGATCTTGCCACTTTCTGCAACATGAACAAACTGTTTCTATAATCAATAAATCATCTTTCTCTGAAAAAGAATGGTTATGATGCAAGCACTATTCAGATACATGTAAAATTCCAGCTTTTGGCTAGGATCAAACTGGCACTAACCTGGAAGTACTGTAAGAGAGTTTAGAAATCACAAAGCTGCCCATGGTGTCCTTACAGAGTCAAAGAGATCCACTCAGTAACACAAGACAGAAGTCAGAGTATAACTGAAGTGTTCACAGTTAAAAGTTAAGATTGAGAGGTGCAGTTGAGGTGTACACTGCTAAATGTTAAGTTCTGAAGGTGCACTACTAAAGGTAAAGTTCTTAATGTGCAGTTGAGGTATATAATTTTTTTGGAAGTGTGTGTAAGAAGCAGTTGAGGTGTACATAGTGTGTACCCTCAGACAAGGAGTACACCTCAGTTCAATCAGGGCACTAGGTACTTCTGTTCAGCATTTAGTGAGAAAGAATAAGTAGTGAGGTGCGTTACAGAGCTAAGAAATTAACAGAGATATAATATCTGCAATTCAAAAGAGAGAAGATTTTTGCGAAAAAAAGCTCAAAGGTGGATAAATCAGCAGGTTTAGCTGAAATCCACCCAAGGGTCCATAAGGACCTATATGGTGTTTTAGTACCCCCATGACAAAGTCATGATTTTTTTGCCCAGTTCATAATGGTCATCTAAACATTTAAATCCACAGCAAATATCATGTGTTGCAATATTGCTCTGATGTTATATATACAGCTGTGTAGAATATAACATTTTGCCGGCAGAATGCCTGTGGAATTATTCTGCCGGCAGAATGCTCATGGAGTTACCATTCCAATTCCACAGAATTTCAAGTAATTTGCATGAAAATTCTGCAGAATTTCACCAGATGTTAACTTAAAGTTATTTTAGTCTAGTTTTTAATATTCATTTCCCAATGATACAGGTACATGGGTACTGACGGGTTGCGTAAGTGTGCCAAATTTCAGGGTTGTAAATTGAAAGAGAGCCAAGTTGTAGATTGCCAAAGATTTAATCAAAATTAAATTTTCTGCTTTGCCATCTAATTTTAAAATTTTCAACCAAATTTCTCCATAGTTTCAGGAATTAGAGAAGCATGCAACATAGTTATGCACACCAAGTCTTAAGTCTCAGGCTTTAAAGGGAGCTGTACTATAGGTAGCCAAACATTTTGCCACAATTTAGATTTTAGTTTAGTATAATTTTGAAAGCATTCATCAAAATATTACAAAAAATGTTTTGTGTATACGGGTTATTGCTACATTTATATACGTACCCAGTTTTAGATTTCTATCTCCAAATGTGCCTGGGTTATATGCAGATAAATATTTTCATGAAATTTCCAACAAAAAATAAAGTGACAAGTTTTGAGTACCTATCATTTTGATATGATGCATCCTAATACCATGATGTTGGGCATACCATTAGAAATCCTATTAATGAGTAATCATTCCAAATTTCAGATGTCTAGCTCAATAGAAGACTGAGTTGTGACCAAAGTAATATATTTCAAAAACGCCACTGAATTTTGTCAAATTTTTAATTTCGGTTATTTTGGTCTTGTTTTCAAAGTATGTATCTAAATGAAACCAAATTTTGCAGATATATGGGTATTAATGGTTTCCATAAGTGTACTGAATTTCGGAGACCTAGGCTGAAAGGGGGTGAGTTGTGAGTGACCAAAAATGTAATCTAAATTTTATGTTCACTTATTTCCATCTAATTAATAAAAATCATATCCAAATTTCTCCACAGTGTCAGGATTTAGAGAAATGTGCAACATGGGAATGTGCACCAAGTTTGAAGTATCAAGCTTTAAAGGGGACTGTAGGTAGCCTAACATTTTACCAAAACTTTGATTTTAGTTGTTTTAGTATAATTTTGAAAGCATTCATCAAAATGGTATAAACTTTTGCAGGTACAAGGGTTACTACTACATTTATATACGTATATATCTTCAGATTTCTAGCTCCAAAGCTGTCTGAGTCACATGCAAATAAAAATGTTCATGAAATTTCCCACAAAAAATAAAATGACAGAGTTTGAGCAACTATAATTTTGAGATGGTGCATCCTAAGGTCATGATATTAGGCACACTATTAGAGCTCCTATCAGCAAGTACTTTTGCCAAATTTCAGATCTAAAGCTCAATTGACAGCTGAGATATGTCAAATTAATAACTTTCAGACATTCCACTAAATTCCATCGAATTCTACAAAATTTCACAGAATTTCTATTCCATAAAAATTCCTTGAATTCAGAATGTGCTCATTCTGCACTGCTCAAGTTACATGGTGAGACTTAATGTCACTTTATGGTGAAAATCTGTAAGGAATCAGATTGTTTTATAGAGTTATAACATTATTGTTTTAGGTT
Organism: Neoceratodus forsteri; assembly: GCA_016271365.2. Taxonomy (NCBI): domain Eukaryota; kingdom Metazoa; phylum Chordata; order Ceratodontiformes; family Ceratodontidae; genus Neoceratodus; species Neoceratodus forsteri. The sequence goes on along the minus strand of CM057459.1, from coordinate 237,699,630 downwards.
TCAAAATGAGTGTGTTCAGTTCAGTTCAGTTTTTTATTGATCGACAATTTATCATGACATATACAGAATAAAAGCAGGATAAACATCAGACAATACATATCACAATTTTCTCTTGATTGTATGACATCAAATATTTCACATTTCAGAAGCTGATACTTTATAAAATAGCATATATAAAAATATATATTTATCACAGATCCTTTTCTATTGCATTTATCTCACCTAGGCACCAACTAGAACTGGATAAAGCCATACAGTGGATGTGTTGTATTTAGACTTCAGCAAGGCCTTTGACTCAGTGCCTCATGGGATGCTGGGGGGTAAGTTGCAATATGTGGGGGCAGGGAAAAAGATGATAAACTGGATTGTGAACTGGCTGAAGGGGAGGCAGCAACAGGTGGTGGTGGGGGGGCACTCTCTTCCCCAAGGGTGGTGACAAGCGGGGTGCCACAGGGCTCAGTCCTGGGTCTGGTGTTAATTTGGGTTATTCATATCAGGTATCTCACATGGTGTTAGGAGCAAGATCAGTCTGTTCACAGATGATACCAAGATACGGGCAGTGGTGGACGACATAGATGGGTGGCAGAGGCTACAGGAGGACCTAATCAAACTGGAGGAGTGGTCAGAAAAGTGGCAATTGAGCTTCAATGTGAAGAAGTGCAAGGTTATGCACTCTGGAGCAAGGAACCAAGGGAGGAGCTACCAGTTGGGAGGTGTTCAGATAGAGGTCACAGAGGAGGAGAAGGACCTAGGGGTGATCATAATGGGTAAAATGAACAACTCAGCTCAGTGCAGGAAGGTGGCAGCTAAGGACAACAAGATGCTGGGGTGGATTGCGAGAGGAATCTCATCCAGAAATAGGTGTATGATCCTGCCACTGTACAGGTCACTAGACGGGCAATATTTGGAGTACTGCATGCAGTTCTGGTGTCCCTTTCTGAAGAAGGATATCAGATTGCTGGAGGGGGTGCAGTCTAGGTCAGTTAAGATGATCCAGGGGCTGTAGGGCAAATCCTATTAGGATAGGCTGACTGAGTTGAATATGCACACCCTGGAGGAGAGGCGGGCTAGGGGAGATATAATTGAGACCTTCAAATATTTCAAGGGGATTAAGAAAATGGGCACAGAAGGGATATTTAAGCTTAGGAGAGGAAGGGACACACCGTAGGATGTGGTCTCAGGTTGGAGGGTGAAAGATATCAGAGAGAGATGAGGAGGCATTCTTTCACAGAGAGGGTGGTGGAGAAATGGAATGCTCTACCTGAGGAGGTGGTATCCTGTAGCACAGTGGGCAGTTCTAAAATGGTATGGGACAGGTTGTGGGGGGGGTAAAGGTGAGGGGGGAGGAGGGGGCAGCTGCAATATAAGGGTGCTAGCTGTGTATTCAAGCAGACTAACTTGATAGACCTTAAAGCCTGTTTCTGCTGGCAGATTCCTATGTTCATATGTAAAATGCCCTACTAATACAAGTGGCATTATTCTGGATTATCTACGTGAAGTTTTATACTATTTATAACTTTACAAAAGGAGATTACATTCTCTAGGACCTAAGGAGTGCTTGATTTTAGTAAACAAGCAACTTGGTATTTTGGTTCCATTTCCAGTGATGCTAACATCTCCCCTAGAAAATGATTCCTTTGTTTGCTGTACAGGGGGACAGAATATCAGCAGATGGGTAATGTCATCCTCACTTTGATTACACTTACAACATTTTAGCATTTCAAGGCATAAATTAGTGTCAGAGACTTGGTTAGCGGCCTTTGCTAATCAAAATGAAAAATAATTAGCAACTGGTCGAAGCTTATTAGCAGTGGGGGGTCCAGAATGTGGGGAGATGGCTAAAAACAGTGAAAAATAGTGCAACTCGCACATTCCAAGCCCTGCGGTCCTGAAAAAATTTGCTTAGTACCTACCACGAATCAAAACTAAAATTGATTTGCAATTGCCGGTTTTTGATTTGCAAATTGCGATGCAAACCCGCTTATTTTATGCCTTGCATTTTCTTTCCATAAAAAGCTCTAATTTGTTGACTATCATAATACTCGAATCTGAACTTGGTTAGTATTTTTCTTCTTTTATGATCTTTGATCAAGTTCAAATAGGGTTCAAAGCCAAATTGCCTCTCATTGTCTACTAACCACCTGCTGATCCTGTAACTCATGTGCAGCCCCAGCTCATTTTGAGTGTTTATCATTTTATTCTTTCTTTTATTAATCCTTCCACTTCTAGAGGGGTCTCAAAAACATCTCTGACAAACACTGTAGTAATCCATATGGTTTTATAATTTTTTAAATAACCGTTAAACTTGGGAAGAATATCCGATGGCTCATGTATGTAATGGATTCTTCGATACAAATACAGGGGAATGTATTTTCATTTGTGCCATATGCTTTTAGCCAGTATTTTTCTAATCTTTCTTCTATATTACATTGTATTGACAATTGCCCCAAATCCAATCTAACTAATGTTAAGGGATCTCCTTTGGGATGTCCCAATAGTTTTTTTACAATATATACTCATTAATGAATCCATTTTCTCATTATTACCTAACCCCAAATTTCAGTGCTGAACAATAACTGGCTTTTTATTTTTGCGTTTATTACTTTTAAACAGCCTTTTACTGAATTGTCACCGTGTTTGTATGAGAAACTCTCCACTGCTGGTAAAAACCTTTTGTTTTTTTGTTCAATCATTTTTTTATGTTTATTCAAATTTAAATTACAGGTAAATATAATCCCCAGATAGCAGAAGTTTTATTTACTGTTTCTATTAGTTGATTGTTACATTTCAGTTTATATTTACTGGGCCGGTTCCTTCTATAGTTTTCACATACCATAAATTTGGTTTAATCATAATTTATTTCTAAACAAAGGTCCCTACACTCCTTTTGAAACTTTGCCAAGCATCTTTGTATGCCCAGAAAACTAGTAGACAACAATACCACATCATCTGCATATGCCAGGTAAGGGCAGCATCTGGAGCCCACCCTAGGCATATGGAACTCTGCATCATACAATTTCATCAGTGCCTTGTTGAAAAAAAATAAATAAAATGGGTGACAGGACACAGCTCTGTCTGACACCGCAGTTTGTTTCAAATTTGACTGTTTTATCTCCTTCATTATTAAACCTTACACTAGTTTTATTATTTGTGTAGACGGTAACTATAATATTTAGGGTAGCCTCAACCGTATCATAACTTTTCAGGGTTTCCCTTAAATTTACTGTATTCACTCTGTCAAAGGCAGCCCTTAAGTTGACAAATATACAGAACAGTTTTTGTTTTTTCACTTTAATATGCTTTTGGATCAAATGAGTCAGGGTGAAACACTGATCTAATGTTGACTGGCATGGCATGAAGTCTGCCTGTGCCTTTTTTATTATATTCTTTTCAAGTACCCATGAAAGGATTCTCTCATTCAGAATTTTTTTTTCATTAAATATACTTTATTTTTTATTTTCCCCTTTCAATGTAAAGTAGTCATATATACAATTCTGTCGGATGAAACAGTTCAAAGGGACTGCATACTGTCAAACAAAAAAGGAATAAGTTTCAGACAGATTAACACAAAGGACATACAACAATTATACATACACTCCACACCCTCCTCCCTCCCTCCCTATACCCACCATACCAAGTATTTCCTTACACAATTATTAGTAGCTATACATTGGTATCCAATACTAAATCATAAGTAAACTTAGAATGTAAGAGCCTACAGTTTACTAAATAGGGTAATAGATGGATTATGGTTTCCGTATGGAAAGTAAGGCTTCTAACAGTCCCCAAATATTCTGATAGTTCGTAAGCCTATCTCTCATGCATGCAATTTTCCTTTTCAGTTATAGAGCCAAAAATGCTTCTCTATACCAGTCAGTAATTGTAGGAAGAAAATCTTACTTCCAGTACTTCATAATTAATAGCTTGGCAGTAGCAGTTGTCAAGGCAAGGTGAGCCTTCCTAGTTTTAGGCGTTCGAGGGGGGAAAAGAGTATATGAGGCAGCATTCAGGGGTAAACAAGGTGTCCAGGCTCAGTAAGGGATCTAAAAGACCTCTAATGGATTGCCAAAAGACTTGTACCTTAGAACAGGTCCACAACATATGGAATAGGGTACCATCTTCCATTTTATACCGTGCGCGTATTTGTGATGGGTGAAGACCCATTCTATTTAGTTTCACCGGAGTGAAATATATATTGTGCATGATGTTAAATTTAACTTCATGGAGTCTGTCTTGTTTAACAAACTTATACATATTCTGCCAAATCCTTCTCCACATATCAGGATCAGCAGGTACTTGTAGTGCCTGTGTCCAGTAATAACAGACACCTGCGGGGAGAGCAGGATCTAATTCCTGCAACTTTTTATATACTAATGAAACTGCATGTGATTGTCTTGCTATTAGCAAAATCGGGAGTAATTCAATGATAGGAGGAATTAAAGGTACGTTCCCAACAAAGGAATGAATGGCTTTTTTAACCTAAATAAACTTAAATCTACAAACATCTGACACCCTTTGCCTAGACTGGTAATCACTAAAAGGAACCAGTTTTCCATCTTTGCTGTAATCCGCTACTTTAGAATATTTAATCACTGGCCAAAAAGAGGGTAGTATTGGTTTATTATCTATTCTAAAGTGGGGGTTATATGCGAGGGGCTGTTCTAATGACTTATACCAGTTTAAAGAAAGGTGATTCTGTACTTGGTGCAAGGCTCTAATAGACCATGCTATCAGAGTGCTTCTGAGTGGTTTCAGCAAGTTAGAGAGAGTAACATATAAAAGGGTGGACAATGAACATGAATATTGTGAGACTAGATATTTCTCTAACTCAAGCCACAATGGAGAATAGTTCGGCATAGTGGAGGAATCTGCACCCTGGGTCCAATAAGCTAGCTTACTGATATGGAATGCTCCATAATATATAAAGAAAGAAGGAACTGCCAGGATACCCTGATTTTTAGGTGCTGTGAGTTTGAAGTAGGCCCTGTGAACTCCTTTCCCTTTCCATATAAAAGCATTTATTGATTTATGGAGTTTAACAAACCAGTTTTTGGGCAGGAAACATCCCAGCATACCTATTGGAGAGAGTATACGAAGGAGTATATTCATCTTAACTGAGCTAAGTCTTCCCCAGAAGGAGAGTGAAAGGGAACCCCACCTATCCATATCCGAACATAGAATTTTTAATAATTTGGAAAGATTTTCCTTTATCATTGTAGACATATCCTGTGTTACCACAATACCCAAATATGTAAGGGATTTTGCTTCCCATGAGAGATGGTGGGCTACTAGATCAGCCTGGGTTATTACACTATTCAGGGGTAAACTTTGGTCTTGGATCTATTTAACCTATAGTAGGATACTTTATGGAATGCTTCAATTTCCATTAATAAAGCTGAGATGGAGGTTTGGGGATTTTCTGTATGCAACAACAAATCATCTGCATAAGCAGAGAGAGTATACCTTTGGTGTCCAATTTTAATACCTGCTATTTCTTGAGAAGATAATATTTTATGGATAAGTGGTTCCAAATAAAAATTAAAAAGAAGGGGGGTTAACGGGCATCCTTGTCTGGTGCCACAAAGCAATAGTATTGGGTTTGACAGTATCCCATTGCACCAAACACGAGCTGACAGTGAGGCATATAGCAGTCGTACCCATTGGATAAACTTATCAGGTAACCCAAACCGAGCCAGGGTAGCAAAAAGGAAATCCCAAGAAACACGGTCAAACGCCTTCTCGTCATCCAGGGACACAAGTGCAGTTGGTGTGTTTGAGTCCCTGGACACCGAGATGAGGTGTAACAATTTTCTCATATGATCTCCAGAGGACCTTCCCACCATGAACCCCACTTGTTCTAAACTTATAAGGCCTCCCATAGTAGGAGCAATCCTGTTAGCCAAAATCGTAGCAGATTTTTGATGTCTGAGTTTAGTAAGGAGATGGGATGGTAGTTTTCTAAAAATAATGAGTCCTTCCCTGATTTTGGTATTAGAGTTATGAGAGCTTCCTGGTAACCAGGGTCAGAAAACCCATTTGCATACCAGTAGTTAAAGACCTCCTCAAGCATTGGGCCGAGGATGGTCAGTCATTTTTTTATACAGGTTGTTAGATAGGCCATCAGGGCCCGGAGATTTGTCTGATGGTAGTTGCTCAACGGCCTGTCGTAATTCTGCTATTGTAATGCAGGCGCCTAAAGAAGCTGCTTCATCTGGGGAAAGTTTAGGGCGGGTGACTGAGTCAAGATAGTGTTCTATGCCTTCACTGGATGGCTGTATGAAGGGGTCAACATTGTAAAGTTTTTGGTAATATTCCTTGAAAGCTTCAGCTATTTCTTGGGGGTTGGTATATACTGGGCTTTCCTTTGTAATACAAATACCTGGAATAAATCATGAGGCTTCAGCTTGCTTGAGTCTAAGTGCAAGTAATTTTCCTGCTCTTTCACCTGAATCTAAATATTTAAGTTTGGTACAGTGCAAAGATAACTGAACTTTTTGAGCCATTAATTCAGCATACTGTGCCTGGAGTTGATGTAATTGAACCCACTCGGTGTCCAGAGAATGCCGCGTGAGGCACCGTTCTACGGAACAGATGGAAATAAGTACAGCCGACAGGTGTGCCTTGGCTTGTCATGAGTTATTCGTAGCCATTTGAATACATTCACCCCTTAAAGCACACTTTAGGGCTGCCCAAACAATATTCACTTTGCTGACTGACACTTTATTTACTTCTAGGAAATAAGATATAAACTCTTTAATATGTGCTAAGGAGTCTGGATTTTGAATCAATTGATTGTTTAGGCACCATAAAGAGTCACGTTTAATCCCGGGGCCTAATAGGTATGTGAGGCTGATGGGGGAGTGATCAGATAAAACCCTGGGATGTATGGACAAATCCAATACACCAGGAAGGCCAAAACAGCTAATTAAAAAAAAATCTGTACGAGAATAGGAACCACGGCGAGGGGAATAGAAAGTAAATTGTTTTTCCTTAGGGTTTAATATTCTCCAGACATCTAAGAGACCAATACCACTGAGAAGATCCGTCAGAGTCCTTTGGGTTGGGGATAGGCCACACCTTCTCCTATCTGATCTATCTAGATCCAATTGGGGGTAATATTCCAATCACCACCGAGTATTATTAATTTTGGGGGGTTAGTAATGAGCAGATTCATTTAGTGGGTGAAAAACTGGGGGGGTATCTACATTTGGGCCATAAATTGAACCCAACAATACTGGGTAGGACTCAAGCATTCCATGAAGCAGAATATAATGTCCATTAGGGTCCCAAATTTCTTGGATTAGTTTGAATGGGACTGTTTTCACCAACAGTATTGCAACCCCACCCCGACTTGTGGATACCCCTGCACCACAAGCCTGTCCCACCCATGTTTTTTGCAAGAGGAGGACATCCTCTTTCTGAAGATGTGTTTCATGTATACACACTATCACAGCCCGAAGGTGAGAAACATGTCTCAATATGATTTGTCTTTTACACCTATCCTGCACCCCTTTCACATTCCAGCTCATAAACACACATGGTCCCCCCATATGAGAAAGAAATCTGGTTCTGCTGGAAAACTTGTCAATTCCAGGACACTCTTACATTTCACTGAGAGTAAATAAAGATCGCGTTTGGTAACCCCCAAAAAAAAACTTGCATCAACATGTGTGCCACATTATTAAAAGAAAAGTTTACTTCCCCCAATCTTTCAGAATAAAGCAACTTGTAAGGCTTAGGTCCCTTATCTTTTAACAATTACCTCAGTTCTAAACAGCCACACTACTGGTCTAATACCGCCAGGTGATGTAGTGCAAATCTGATAACAGCAAGCAATCCCTCGCTACTTCCCCTCGCAAACAAATCACACCAAAACCTTTATATCTTAACTTTAAACAATTATTCTATAGTTATTGAATTTCCATTTCAAGGCAGTAGATGGTGTATTTCCAGCCACCTTACTCTTACACCAGAAAATAGTGTTCTATATCTTAAAGTCAAGAAAAATAAGAAGTCCTGATCTTGGACAGGAGACTCCATGAAGCCAGCACAATCTAATTTAAAATAAAAGTAAAATTATATTTCCCTTATGGGTCTCAGTTATCCTTGCCTCAATTTGGCAAGGGAATTCAGCAAATCCCTAGTTATTTGCGGCCACACAGACATAAAGGACTTCCCCAAGGTTAGAAGTTCTGCCTTTGCTCTAGTCCAGGCATGCATTAGCTCAGTTGGTAGTCACTAATAAAGAACCAGGATTGCTCCCAGCTTCTTTGCTAACCCAGGCTGAAATGGGTGAAATGAGAGGTAAGGCCTCTTTCTTGTATTTCCATTTATCATGCGGCAAATGAGATAATAGGCAAAACACTAAACATCTTCTCTCCTTAACATTTATAATCAGAAACCCCGATGGTCAGCACATTTGTGAGAAACCTATCAGTTCAAATTAAATGTCCGCCTTGAGGAAAGCAGAAAATCAGACCTGGTCAGGCCCATCCCATCTCCTTGCGATACCTCATATTCATAAAAAATAAGCCAAACCTGATTTTCTTCATTCACTTGGACAGTTCAGGAAGTAGGGTTTTCAGTTCTTGCAGTGCTTGTTCAGGAGTTCAAGGGACATCCACTGATCCCCATGTTTTATTTGCAAAATTGCTGTGTACCCAACTTGAAAAACTTTACCAGCTGCAATAAGCTTGGAAACTATCGGGTGAAATTCTTGCCTCCTAACACGTACAGTATGTGGCAGATCTTGAGTGATACAAATCTTCCAAACTTTCCACTGAACCTCTTGGAGCTCTTTAATTTTGCTCAAGATGTACTGTTTATCCTGGAAGTTCAGCAATTTAAAAATGAAAGGGCGTGGGGGAAGCCTACTGATGGCAGAGGGCGGAGGCACGGTGTACACTTTAAATGACATATGCCTCTCCATTAGGCGAAGGCCCTGCAATTTTTTTGCATAACTTTTGCAGAAACACAATCGGGGATGCTCCTTCTTCTTTCCCTGGTATACCAATTGTAATCAAGTTATTTCTCCTACTACGCCCTTCTAGATCTTCTAACTTTTACTCCAGCTTCTTTAGTCGCCTGTTTAGTTGTGTAGCCCCTTGCTTGGTTTTCTCTTATTTTCTCTCCAGTGATACGGTTCTTGCCTCCAGATTCCCTATTCTTGTGTTTAATGTTGTCACAGAGGATTTAATTTGCTGCATATCTTCGGATATAGTAGAAATCGTGGCCTGCAATGGGTGCATTATCTCCAAGAACCTTTCTTCCGAAAGAGCAGTCTGGTCGGTGGAGGATTTGGGTAAGCTGTCGGCCTGCTGCTTTGGTCACTTTGCGGCCTTGTCTTTTTCTGGTGAAGGAGGTGGCGTGTGCTGCAAAGGGGCTTTTCTCATATATACCTCCATTCTTCTCTTTCAAATCAGTGTCTAGGGTTTCTTCTGTAGTAGTCGATCATCTTAGTGAGATAAAATGAGCCTGAAGTGCTGGTTTTGGTGTGATTATCCATGAGTGGTGAGTGTAGCCGAGGAAGGTTGCTTCCGCCTTTCAGACCACCATCACGTGACCCTCATTCAGAATTTTAGTAAAACGTTTTTGTGTGTTATCTTAACAGCTGATCGGCCTATAACAGTTGGGGTTCTTTTTATTCCCTTTTTTAAATAATGGAATGATTATATTTTCTTTCCAAGAATTTGGAAGCTGGCCTGTTTTAACTATGAACTTAAATGCCGTATACAGACATGGGATCCATAAATCAGCATTGTTCGTAATTGCATCAACTGGAACCTCATCAGGGCCAGTGGCTTTATGTTGGTATGAAGATAAGATTGCTGATCTTATTTCTTCCCTGGTAATTTCTTTTTCTAAAACTACCCAACTGTCCCTAGTTACTACAGGACTATTTATTCCTTTATTGTAGAAAAGATTTTGAAAATATTCTATCCATTTGTGGGGTTCAGTATGGATTTCAATTTCATTGGTATAATTGTCCAAACCTCTTGAGAACATCCTCCAAAACTGTTTTTATTCTTGTCCCAAACAGGTTTTTCAAACTTCTTTCCACAATTGTTCCCTGAATTTCTCACTTTTGGTCTTTATCAATGATTTATATTCCTTTCGTGCTGTATTTAATATCTTTTTGTTTTAGCTAGAGAACCTTTGTCTTGCCAGCCATATAATATTATTTACTTTCTGTTTGGCTAATCTGCATTCTTTATTATACCATTTAGATCCTTTTTTTCTCCTTTATACATGAGACTTTTAAGACTGTTTCTAATTCTTGCAAACAATTACCATAATCAATTAGGTTTGAAATTCTTATAATTTGTTCCCTGTGCCTAAATCAGTTATTAAATTTCTGAATAAATCATCGTTTATTAACTCCCATTTGATACAATTTCCAGTTCTCATCATTTTGTCTGTATCCCTTTTATTTGATCTTTTTGTGGACCATAAGTCCATATATATATTTCCACTGAACTATGTTCACGTCCTGCTCTGTTTTCAATTCTTATATTCTTATAAATGGGAATTAGGGTAAATAGGGCCCACACCAGAGCAATTATGGATGCCTCTTTACTTCTGATATATGTAAAAAAGTCACCAGGTAATCTTCCACTTAATAATACAAAGTTTTTGTCTTCAAACATTTTACTTAATGTTTCCCCTTTATTTGATTCCTTCTGATCTTGAAAACTGCAACTTGGTCTAACATGAGAAAATTCCTCATCACAAAGTCAATCCAACACCTCCATAGTGGGCTCCAGATACTGTCCCACCCTGGCATTGAAGTTCCCCAAGATCATAATTCCGCATCCTGGATTATTACTCATAATTTCATCTATCAGTTCTTCCAGTACACAAAGATCATACTGATCACTGTACTTAGAATTATGAGGGGCTATTCATACATTTAATATAACTGTTATCCTATATTTTTCTAATATTTTGATTCCTAAAATATGTTCACTTGTAAACATAATTTCAATGACCTCAATATCCCTCTTAATTTTTCACCAAATGATTAAGCCACCAGACATTCTTCCATACTTCCTCAATCTTTTTATGTTTGTTAAATAGCTTGTATCTATTCAGATTCAGCTCTTCATTGGTCCAAGTATCCTGGAGACAAATGCAATCAAAGAAATCTCAAGTAACAACAACAAAAATGGAAAATAACCTGGGGGTAGTCATATCAGATGACCTAAAGGTAGGCAAGCAATGTGAGAAGGCAGTAAGGAGGGCTGGGGGGATACTAGGATGCATAGGGAGAGGCTTCACCAGTAGAAAACAGGAAGTTGTTATCCCTCTGTACAGACAGTTGGTGAGACCCCCATCTGGAGTAGTGTGTGCAGTTCTGGAGACCCCACCTCTGCATGCAAGGACACAGAGAGGATGGAGGCTGTCCAGAGGAGGGCATCTAAAATGGTGCAGAGTCTGCACCAGAAGCCATATGAAGAGAGACTAAAGGAGCTATATATATATATATATATATATATATATATATACACACCCTCGAGGAAAGGAGGGCAAGGGGGACATGATAGAAATGTTCAAGTACCTCATGGGAATCAACAAAGTCCAAGAGGGTAGCATCTTTCAGAAAAAGAGATGTGCAAGAACAAGGGGGCACAATTTGAAGATAGAGGGGGGATGGCTTAGGGGCAACGAGAGGAAGTATTTTTTCACAGAGAGGGTAGTGGTCACATGGAACAGCCTTCCTGAGGAGGGTGTGGAATCTAAAACATGGGGGAATTCAAGAATGCAAGGGACAGACATAAGGCAATTCTAGTGGGGGGTAGGAGGAAGTAGGCTGTTGGTTAACTAGGATCTGTAGCTTATCCAGAAGGTAGGGAAATGGGCAGACAGGGTGGGCCAAGTGGTCCTTATCTGCCGTTGAAGTCTATATTTCTATGTTTCTATGTTAAGTAGTCTATTACTGTGTGATCAGCTATCTTTTCTTTAATCCCTGAAACATTCCAAGATATTATATTATATTATATGAGTTATTTACAATGCTTTTGCTTTCTTCTTTATTAACACTAGCTCTGAAATTAACTCCATTGCTCTCCTCAAACTGTCAGTCTTCATTATAATTTTGCAATATTGTGACTCTATTTGTAGTTTCAATCACATTTATCTAGTGTGCTGAATTGGGCATTGTTTCGATATTGATCCCCTTTTGCACTTCATTGTAAATATGAATCCCCACTGCACTGATTGTGAAACATGAGTGTGAACGGAACTGTGAAACCAAAACACATCATGTGTCATGATATTTGCTTAATTTTTTCCACAAATTCAAAAATAAAAGAGTAAACTACCAATACTATATCCTCTTGACCCAACATTCACAAAAATGTGGGAAATATCACAAAACAATTAAGTGCAGTGTCATTTTCATAAAAAGTTTTTGACAGATGTAGAATATGGTTGGAACATACTGTAGAAAAAGAATGACATTTAGGGGTTGCTGTGCTGCTTTTGGTTATGCCATATCTGCTTTCAAAGTTGCAGTTTCAGAGCAGGTTGGACCAGGACAAAAGTAATTAAAAATACCAATACAAAAATATAACCTGCTAGAAAACTATTCAAGCAATTCAAAAGCACATGCAGAATGACAAGGACTTTAAAATAAAAGCAACACAGTAACCAAAAACAGACATGTAAGTAAAATCCTATTGCCCCCATATTCAAAGCCAGCTGGAAGTGCAGTGCAGCCTGTTGCACTCTGCCAATAATAGTGCATGGCCAGATGAGAGCGATATTCAGCCAGTAAATGTGCACTGGCAGAGTGCACTAACTGACTAAATAACTAGACAAGTCAGTGTAGTGCTAAGTTGCTATGCACTGCACTGACGTATCCCAAGGCTACATATAGCCCCCAGGAGATAGTGCTGCCCAAAACAGAACAGCACCAGGGATTCTGTGAGCCATATTAAGCTCAATCATGCAAATGTGCTCAGTGGGGCATGCCGGATACTAAGGGGCTATCTGCATGCCTGTTATGGGCTCGCTTACATTAAAACAGCCTCTTAGCACCCATTATGTAAACTTCCATTCCCAGGAGTCTAATAGATCTTTTCCCCCTGATCGCCCCCCCCCCATTGATAATATTATCATATCCCTGGTGTCTTGTGGTCTCCCTCCCACAATTGCCCCAGTAATGCTAATACTGTATGATCCTTGGTGTCCAATAATACTGTACAATCCTTGGGGTCCAGTGAACCCTCCCTGATCAAACCTTAATGATAATATTGCATGATCGTTGGCGTCTAGTGGTCCCCCTCCACCCAGTCACCCCTGTAATGATAATATTGTATGCTCCCTGCTGTCTAGCAGCCCCCTTTCCCCCGATTTCCTCTGACACCCTGTATAATTAAATTTCCTGGTGGGCTGGCACCCCCTACACCAAGTGCCAAGCCCCACCTCGTGTGTGTGCCACCCCCACCTGCCCACCCGCAAAGGACCTCTGCACTTGCCCTTAACCTGGTCACCACTCACTAGCAGTATCTTAGCCGATCAATAGCCAGCAAAGCCCTCCACTCACCTCCTCAGGTGTCTACTCTCTGAAAGTTATGGGCTATGATCACTTTTTCCACTTGTTGAAGGCTCATCACCATCCATAGTTCTAAGATGTTTTTTTTGGTTTCATACACTGCCTCTTTGGGGGAGCTGAACACTCTTGTACATATTCCAAGCCTAAACCTCAGTTTTGCAGGAGGAACACAAAAAAATCTGATGCTATTTGCATTGAGAATATCTTTTACTATGCAGATGACTTCCATTTCAGTAATAGCTGAGGTGCGAGACCAGGAAACACTTGTAGGGTTAGTCCCCTTACCTTAAGACATTTGCTAATTCTAGTCACTTTAATCATGGTTTCCTTGTCTGCATAGTGAAGCAGTTTAGCAAAAACAATTTGTGGCAAATTCCCTTTGTAATTGGGGTTGAAGGGACCACTGTGTGCCTGGACTAATTAAACTTTCTCAGCCAGGTGGTTTCTTTCAAGGCTTCTGTCAGAATATGCTCAAATAATTCTCAGGGGTTAGCTCCCACCATACCTCAGGTATCCCTAGCAATTTAATATTATCCTTCTAGACTTGATTTCTGTCTTTTTTGTTCTGACTTGGAGTATTAGTAACTCCTTCTGCATTTCAGCCAACTTCTATTGGTTGCCCTTTATCCTCAACCACAGAGATTCTATCTTGAATACTGAATACTGAAATGTATTTGCCAGAGATAATGCACTACATTTCGCAGTCAGGTCTACAGATCTGGAATTCAGCTTTTTCAGTGAACTTCTTACATCTTTTAAACTTTTCTGCATCTCTTTTAGGATTTGCTCCTGCTGTTTTTCATACTTATATTCATTTCTTATCTAATTTTTAGTAGTTGACCAGGACTTGGGGCCTGTTATATTTTGATGGGGTAGTTTCCTAATCTCCAAGTTCAGTTCTTTCATTGTCAGTTGTTCTTCCTCCCTTTCTAAGGAATCTTTGTGCTTAAGATAGAGGCTCAAATGCTCTGACTCAGGAGATAGAACGTTTGTGACCTTTTCACCATTTGAGGAATAATCCTTACTCTTTCTCTCCTTGAATGTACGTTGGAGGCTTTCTTTAACTGAGTTAACTGAATTTACCACATTTCCATGGAGCTTGCAGCCTATGTGGGCAGTTCTGAAGTTGAGTGGAAATCATATTGCAACATTAGTGGAGACAGAAAGTTTATAAAAATGTTAATCAATTTTGTTTGTTACATCCGTCTGGTTCTTTGGTGACTTCTCTCTCAACTATGCTACCCGCTGGTAGAATCTAGACATCAGTTAAACAGCAGTCAAATAGTGCTCTTTTTCAACACAGTAGATAGCTTATTTTTGCCTTCTGTTCCCTTTAGTACCAAGAGTTCTGTTTTACAATATAAGATTCAAGACTTACTCTAGCAGGGGTTCCCCAACACAATGCAGTTCAATAGATTACAGAATTTATAGCAAAGGAGGGCAAGCCATGCTCTATGCTTCCCTAACCAGCAATGTACCTAACAGTTCTTTGGCTAAGCCTGATAGGCATCCCACTCATGGGCCGGGAGGGAAACAGGTCACTACCTACCTACCTCCACCACGGCCAACCCAAGACAACCTGACACACTACCCGAACCAGAATCCTGCTTGGCTGACCCCTTTAACTGCCTTGTACCCTCCACATATAAGGGGGTTCATACTGAATTAACCGTACCATATACTGGCTTTAATCCTTCATCATTCTCCTTGTGCAAATTTAAATCATCTAAAACATCCCTAGCTAGGATGTTTAATGCCTGCATATTATCAAGGCTTAGAAGGATTGTGCTACTGCTATTACTGATCTCTGAAGGACACATCAGGATTGGGCTAATGCTATTACTGATCTCTAGAGGACCCATCGGCCCAAACCCAACAGACAATACATCCCAGCAAAAAGACCATGGCCTGAAAATAGTGCATCTTAATATCAGACATATCCTAGCCAAGAAACACAAGTTTGAGGCCTTGGTAGCTCTCCACAGCTTTGATGTTATAGCCCTTACTAAATCCTGGATAACTGATGCCATCTCTGACAAGGAGGGAACTTTTGAAAACTATAAATTATTCTGCAAGGATTATAAAGTCAGAATGGGGAGGGTCTGTTCCTACTCTCTGATAAGTATCTAGCTAAAGAATGCCATTGTTCCCCTGAATCCCTGAATTGTGACTTCCTTGCCATTGACCTGCTACAGGGAGACACAAAAACACTTACACTATACATCATTTACTGTACATACCCCTAGGCTACACTGAAGAAGGCTCCAGAGTGATCCAGCAATTTGGTAGTCCTGTTCCTAGTCACAGGGAGCAGATTCCCCTGGGTGATTTTAACTTAAATTGCTCAACAAAACCAAGTCACATTTTCCTGTCAATTTTCCAAGAGCTCAGACTACAACAGGTCATAAGCACTCCTACTCAAGTCAACTATAAAACAGACACTCAGACAACCCTGGACTGGCTAGCAGACTCCAGACCACCTATGGTCCTATGTGCAGGCACCCTCCCTGGTGATCTTAATGATCACTGTCCCATTTTCTGTATCTGGTCTGCCAAAAAGTCTCACCCTCCTCCAGTCTACATTCAGACTAGAAATGTGAAGAAACTGAACAGCAAACTCTACCTTAACAGTTTGAAGTCAGTG
Source organism: Neoceratodus forsteri (assembly GCA_016271365.2). NCBI lineage: Eukaryota > Metazoa > Chordata > Ceratodontiformes > Ceratodontidae > Neoceratodus > Neoceratodus forsteri. The sequence continues at coordinate 237,683,431 of CM057459.1, read as the reverse complement.
ATTGGACCTTCCTGGACACCATCACTGACATTAACCTGATGTACGAAAACCTTTGCAGGACCTTGACAAACATCCTCAGTCAGGTAGCCCCCATAAAACACATGAGAATTAGAAATAACAAGGCTGGGTGGCTATATGCAGATATTCTCTGCAAACTGAAACTCCAGGACAAAATTTAGAAAAAAAGATATAAAATGAACGGTAATCCCCAAGAATACAAAATTGCTAGGAGTAAGTATAAAACCCTAGTCAGAAATGCCAAGTCCACTTATTTTAAAGTATGACAAGAAACTAAATGTACCCATTCTAAAAATGTCTGGCAGGTTTTTAAAGAGCTAATCGGGGACAATCTTGCTGAAGACTCCTTTACCCTTGTGGTTGATGGTAGCTTGCTTAATGACCCCAGTGAAATAGCCAACCACTTCAGCAGACAATTTTGGGACCTCACCAAATACATGGCTGCACAAAACCCAACCTCCCCCAATCTAGCTCACACCCAAAGTGTTATTTCAGGATTTTGACCAAAAATGAAGTACTTAAATACATTACAAAATTCAATCCCAGACCCCTCACTGGTCCTGACGGCCTGGTCTACCGTTTCATAAAACATGTGAGGGAGGTCACTGCTTTGCTAATCATGAAGCTCTTTCATTTCTCCCTCAGATTTGGAGTCTTTCCAGACATCTGGAAGCTGGCAAGTCAGACCTATTCATAAGTCCAGCCCCAAGACCCTTTCTTCCAACTACAGACCCATTTCATTCCTCCATCCCCATCCAAACTGTTGGAGTACATAGTCTTTGACCAGTCACTGGACTACTAATAGAATATGACCTTATCACTCCTGCTCAAGCATGACTTCTGAAAACTACACAACACTAAGATTGCCCTGGTAAGATTCACAAATTCTGTTTTCAATGCCTTGGACACAGGAAATTACCTTGGCTGCATATTTGTTGACCTCACCAAGGCATTCAACGTTGTTGACCGTCCATTTCTACTTGATACTCTGGTGAAGCCTGGCTTCTCCTCTGACATTGTGGCCTGGTTCAAGAGCTACCTGGGCAACAGAGTACAGAGGATGAAAATTCACAGCTCCCTCTCCGACCTGGTTATGGTTACCTGTGGTGTGCCTCAGGGATCTATCCTGGGGCATCTCCTATTTTCTGTCTTTATAAATTCAGTACCAGCTTCCTGCCCTCAAACAAGCATGGTTCTCTACTCCAATGATGCAGTAATTTTTCAAGAGGGCAAGGACATCGACAGTATTAACAATCCTCCAATCCTACCTCTCCTCCATGTAGAGCCAGTTTAACTGCCACAAACTTTTTTTTAACAAAAAAAAAAAAAAAAATGAAAGCAATGCTTTTCTCAGGACCACATAAACTCCACCTCAGCACCCTAACCCTGACAGACTCCTCCAGTGAGCAAATAGAAATAGTCAATGAATTTTGATATCTAGGTATCATCCTCAACAACTCATTTTCCTTTGAACCCCATGTTGCGTGCGTTATGAAAAAACTTCACCAGCGGCTGGGTGTGATACACAGAGTTAAAAAATGCCTCACAACTGACTCCTGGGAAATTTTATAAGATGCTCTTCTATTGCCACTGATTGAGTATGGTTTGCTAATGTATTCCTCTGCTAGTGAATCTGTTCTGTCCATGGTTAGAGTACTCTATAACACAATCTGTAGATTCCAAACTAATCTTGCATCCTGAACTCACCACTACCACCTTCTCTCCTCTGCAACTTGTCTCCCTCTGGACCTTCATATAAAATTCATTGTACTTGTATTTCTCCAGAAAGTAGCATTAGGTCTTGCCCCCCTAAGCATCCAGTAAATCTTCCCAGAATTAGTAAAAATCAGAGTCACAAGATCAGCTGAGGGCTAGTCTTTCTATACCCCTATAATGAAGAGCAGACTGGGTCCAAGATCTCTTACCTACAGGGCCACTTCCTGGTACAACAAGCTGTGCAGTTCTTTTACTGAAATGACATCCATCTCCAGTTTTAAAAAAGCTTGTGCCCAGTACTTATCATACCAAGCCATTTGCAACTCTTACTGACTCATATTGTAACTGCCCTCTGCATTTACAGTAAGTAGCTGCTTCTAGCACATTCTGATTGTAATAGTCTCCTGCTTTCTCAAATGTCATATATTCATTTGTAACCTGCTGACAGTTCATTTCACTGGGCACTTATGAAAAAGGGGCTTGCCTGTTGAGATTTTCCAGTATAATAAATAAAAATGAAACGAAAATGAAATTAATAAATAATCAGATCAGAGAATACCCACCGATGTCAGTTTTGACAAACTCCTGCTGCCCTGGGCCTGGGTAATACCATCATCTTTGGTAGAGGTTAGTGAAGGAAGGCAGTCTCATCACAGGGCCTTCCTATCACAGCTTTGCAAACGACCATTTGTGCAGGGCCGCTATTCCAAAGAAGCAGTCAGAGAAGCAGATGAAAGAATGAAGGCAACTTTTACCTGAAGGATGATCACAGATAAATCAAGCTAATGAAAGAAAGAAGCCTTATACCTTGACTCCCTCTACTGCTGCATTATTTCACTGGCTTAACAGTTTCTCTTTTCTTCTAAATGGTGTTCAGGTCTCAGAGCCTCAGGAGAATGCTCCAACACAGGCCAAGCTTCCAGTGCCCCCTTGGATGACGAAAGCACCCACACCAATCAAAATCTTCTGGTATACATTCTTAGCTGGACACGACATAATAGGATAAATCATTATTCCATTAATGCTTCCATACATTTAAGAATGTACCTGTGTCAGTAAACAGCCTTGAAAACTTTTTCAGGTGCATTAGGAAAATGGGAAGTTAGAACACCAGGGAATGTATTTAGGGGCTGACAGGGAAATGGCAGTTACCTGATTAACTAATTTAATGTATCTCTGGAAACAGAAAAGTACCCTAAAACTGAAAGGAAGCCATGGTAATATCATAATTCCAAAGAGGGGACAGAGTTAGGCAACAGATTATAAACTGATCAGCCTAGAAGCAATCCTATGTAAAATGATGGACTCCTTTTTAATTAAATGAGAAAATTGAACTAAATAAAATAGGATTTATCAGCAAATGATGGTATAGCTACACAAAATATCTCACTGATCAAGTAGCCTTTTATGATCCAGTTATTAGAAATGAAGACAGAGACACACCTGTGGATAGACAGCAAACCATTGGTGCCACATTCAGCGCATTAGGAAGGTGTGCCAATGATGTATGCTGCCTTCAAACAAAAAATACAGGAACAGGACTATGTGCACTCATAGGAATGGACAAGCATTTATCAATGCTGAGTGTTTGCTTGCTTGAATTTGCTGTATAATTATTGGGCACAAATTGCACAGAGGGTAACATTTACAAATTAAGAACAGGAGTTATAATAGTGAAATTGACATGATTGGGAAACGAAGAGGTTCAAAGACAATATTCCTGTTTTCTTATATTATGACCCTGAATTTTCAAACTCCACTTGTGAGGTCTGGACCCCCAGCTTGGTCATCTGCCAGCACAGGTAGCAAGTCTCAGCCCCTCTGCTAGCATGCCTGTTGTATGATAAGACAGGAGCTGGGAGGGGCAAGGGAGTCAATGGAGGGGGAGACACTAATAGGACTGGAAAGAGGAGGGGAGCTGATAATAGCACAAAAGACAGGGAAGAGCAATAGTTCTGAGCCCAATAGAGCTATTTCAAAAGGTGCAGCAACCCGGTAGTTCAGAGTCCAGAAGGACTCTTTACAAATGAGCCGACAGATGGGAGAGTATGTGAAATGCAGGACTCTATTTGTTTGCTTTTTTTTTAGTAGCAGAAGCAATCAGGATCTGCGACTGTGAGCGGTGGTGAGGATGTATGAAATTTATGTAGGATGAAGGAGTAGGAACTGATTATTTGGTTTATTTTTTCATGCCAGGGAAGGGATCAGGATCTGGGTGGTGGTGGTGGGGGTGGGAGTAAGTAAAAGACAGGAGCTTTTGAGAAGCAATAGGGATCTACACTATGGCAGTGAGTTGGGAAGGGGGTATGGAAGTGTGCGCTATCAATTGCTCCTGCTGCTGCTGCTGCTGCTGCTACTGCATTGTACAGCAGAAACTTTAAGCTTTTTCCCAGGGGCACGGAGAGAGGGGTTGTGGATGGCAATTGAGCAAATGCTGTCAGAACAGAGGTTTGGTGGGTGGAAGAGCTTGCAGAAGGTGGGAGCGGGTGGTGTGCAGATAGAAAGGCCAGGAACTGCAAAGTGGGAGTGGAAGATTGGGAGGTGGGAGAGCTACATAGCTGACAGAGAGAAGAAAAAAAATGCCTGAAAGGTTGAGAGTGTGAGGGATAGAGCAAGACATAGACAGAGAGTGAGAGAGAGGAAATGCAGAGATTTCATGCATAGCAAGTATGTGATGAGATTCCACTGTGCAGAAAGAAGACAATATGCATGTGATTTGGTTATATACTTCCTAATCATGCTACCTCTCCTCCTCTGTTCGCAATCTGTTTCTACAGATCTCACTGAAAACAGACTGAGTCATTAGATCATGAAATGTTAGATGCAGAGAAGATATTCTGCACTTGGTGTTTATTTTATTAAAAACATAGATAATGATAGCAGAAAAAGACCATTGGTCCATCCAGTCTACCCATAAAATCCTAGCTAATCCAGCACCTATCGTCCATGCAGGGTTCTTACCCACACTGCCCACCCCCATGCTCCCCGCCCTACTGCTACCACCTACCATGCTGAGCAGCCACTAAGCCCTTCACTCTGTCCCAGAGATGTTTGAAACTATTAACAGTTTTGGTTTTCATCACATCAACTGGCAGAGTGTTCCACACCTCCACTACCCTTTCTGTAAAATAAAATGTTCTTGCTTCCCTCTTAAACATCCCTCTATTTCCGTTTAGGAACTTGAACGTCTCTATCATATCTCCCCTCTCTTGTCTGGCCTCCAGGAAGTACATATTCAGTGCCTTAAGCCAATCACTGCCCTGCTGGCCCTGAATCATTTTGGCCACCCTATGTTGCGTGATCTCCAACCTGTCCTTTTATTTCCTAAGGTGAGGACTCCAGAACTTGGCAGAGTACTCCAGGTGGGGCCTCTGATCTATGGAGAGGTAGTAATACCTCCTTCCTGCTGCTGTCAGTACCCCTTCCTATTCACCCCAGCATCCTGTTTGCCTTACTGTAGGTCATGTTACACTGGCTTGATTGTTTTAGTACGTCACTGATGATGACCCCCTACTGTAGGTCTCTTTCCTCAAAGGTGATGTGCAGGTATACCCCCCACCACATCCAGTGCTCTGTCTTTGGGTTCTTGTTGTCTTTGTGCATCACCTTGCACTTTTGGCATTAAATTTAAACTCAAAAAAATGGAATGGCTATTAAACTAGTGAAATCCAAACATGCTGTGTTCACTTCTGTTCAGTAGTTCATTTTAGTTTAGTTTATTAGTCTAGGAATTAATACCTTTGAGCCAGGCTCTTTTACAAAGGTTCCACGTCACAAAGAACATTTAACAAAGCATGATACACATTACAGGTAAAACCAGACAGGAAAGTTACATCATAAATTTGCTATTAACAGTTTAAGGCAGTAACGTTTTTAAGTTTCATAGAAAAACAAGCTATAACAGGTTCAAGCGAGTAGACAATTTCGAGGTTAAGGAAACTTCCAGGGAGAGGGTGATCATTAGGCGCAAAAAGGAGGCTAGAGAGGAGGGAAAGGTGGTGAGCGGGAGAGTAAGTGAGAGGGGACAGGAAAAAAGGGGGGGAGTGAGTTTGGGTGGGAGACAGGAAGTAGTAGAGGTACCAGAGGGTTCATTAGTCAGGGAGGAAGAGGCCTCAGATGTGAGGATGGACATGAGGAGTAGTAGTCTTTATCTAGCGCAATCACAGTTGCTAGTGGTGGTGAGGTGGGCATAGAGCATGGATTTGAAAGCTTCAAGCGAGGTTGAGGATAGAGTAGGTGGACTAAGCGCATTGAACCATGTCAGGGCCCTGTATGCGAAAGATCTTTGTCCCTGTGCAATCCGGCATCTCGGAACCAGGAAAGGTTGGGATGCTCAGATCTGTGGAGGGTCGTGAGCCAGGATTCAGTCTGGAGTAGGTTCTGAATACATAATGGAGTCAGTCCCAAGATAGATTTTTTGCCATTGTGCAGGTGAGATAAATAAGACGATTTGATAGGTTCAACCAGCCTGATTCATAGTACAGATCACACGTGTGAGTCAGTCTTTGAGCCCTGTGAGGAGCCGGCAGGCCTTATTTAGAGTGATTGAGATACACCTTAGAGCAGTGGAGGTAGCTGAGCCATAAATAATAAGGCCATAGTCAATGATTGAGATTATGGAACTCTGTATAGCTATTCTCAATGCTGCTTGATTTAGAAATTGACGGTTATGGAATAGTATTCCACATGCTTGGTTCACTGTTTTAGTGTTGTCAATCCGGGTTGCAAAAGGTGAGCCCTTGGTCAAAAGTGGATGCCAAGGTATTTGAAAGTATTTACTTGGTCCAGTGTAATTCCTGCAGAGGTTTGTATGGTGAGTGGAGTATGCCTATTTTTGTTTTGGTGATTGGAGAAGAGCATGGCTTTTGTTTTATTGTGGTTTAGCACAAGTTTACTATCCAGGAACCACCTTTCAACACTAGAGAAAGCAAGTTGCAGGCTTTTTCGTAGGGAGTTTGGATCCTTGTGGGAAGAGAGAATTACAGCATCATCAGCGTATAAGATTATTTCTCCTGGCAGATATCTGGGAGGGAGTTAAGGAACAGGCTAAAGAGGAGCGGTCCAAGAATTGATCCCTGTGGTACACCCGAGAGAACTGGTTTGAAGTCGGAGAGTTCATTAGAGATTTTTACAGCCTGTGACCGATTGGACAGGTAACTTTTACCAAGCACAGGACCTTCGCCAGGCCTAGGCTAGAAAGTAGGGAGGTAAGTAGGCCATGATGGACTGTGTCAAAAGCTTTGTAAGATCGATAAAGACTGCACCTGTTTGGCACCCTTTGTCCAGGGCTGAGTGGACTTCTCCAGAGAAATCAAGTAAGGCTGTTGTACTATGTCCTTTCCTAAAGCCGTGCTGTTGATTACAGAGTAGATTGTATTTGTCCAGGTAATCAGAGTTGGTCTGCCACTATTCGTTCAAGTGCTTTGGAGAGGAGAGGGGAGGAAGTATTGATATTGGATGATAGTTTCCTGTTGAGGTTTTGTCCCCCCCTTTGTGCACTGGCGTAACTATGGCAGATTTCCATTTGTTGGGAAATTGACTTTGGCAAAGTGACAGATTAAGAATTTTTGCAAGGGGGTGAATTACTTCATCCAGGGTGAGAGACAGGATTTTTAGATCTAGCATGTCACTACTTGTTCTGGATTTGGAGCAGGCCTTTCTTATGTACTTGTGTGTGCTTCTGCACTTTGATTTTCTTTGATAAAATTGTGGTTTGTCACGAGGGTGTTTTGTGATACTAGGCTAGGCAAAGGTAATCCGAGAAGAAATCTGGGGGAGGACCCCACTAAGGTCTGTGAATGTCTTATTAAGCATCTGCAACAGACTTTGGGTCAAGAGTGGTGGATCCATCAACTTTCATAATGGTAGGTGACGATTTTGATTGTTTACCCATTATGTTTCGATGTTGTCCCAAAAGCTCTTCCATCACCCCAGGTGGATTCAAGGGCATTTTTGAAATAGGCGCTCTTCATTTGCCTAATTTGTGAGGTACATCTATTTCATGCCTGCTTGTATTTTGGGGTATCATGAGGTGAGCCTGTGTCTCTGGCAACTGCCCAGAGGTGGTCCCAAACCTTGAGCTCGGCAAGTAGTTTGGCAGTAATCCATCTATTTGATAGCGCTTTGATTTTACGTTTTTTTACTGGGGCATATAAGTCGCATGCAGAGTTGAAAGATTTAATGAAGTATTCTAGTGCAGTATTAATATCAGTTGATTCAAGGATTGGCGTCCAGTCCTGTTGTAGGAGATGGGTTTTCAACTTGATAAGATTCCCATAAGGCAATACTCTGCTTGTTATAACTTTGGGGAGTGGCTTGAGAAATTTATTAGACCAGGTACAGGATACTGGGGAGTGGTCACTGAGGGAGTCAGGGAGGACTTTAATGTTTTTTATCCGGTCAGGGTGATTTGTGAGAACCCAGTCAATAAGGGTGTTGTACCAGTTTTGTAATTTTTCCGGTGGGGAGGTTACCATCTGAGTCAGGTTTGCTGCTAGGATGTCATCTTTGTAAGAGCCAGTGTCAGAGGCGAGCCAGTTTATGTTGAAATCCCGAGGAGGAGGAGCTCATTTTCAGAGGGCTGCAGACTAACAAAATCAAGTACAGACTTAATACTGGCACGGTGGTCTTTTGGAGGATATAGACTGCGACCACTGTGAGAACTTTGTTTGTGCACCAAGAAGCAGTTTGATAGGGAGGGTTGCATCTGCGTATTTGTGGGGTGAAGCTGCTGCTGACAGGAGAGGTTGTCCTTTATGTAGATGGCACAGCCCCCACCTTTCTTGCTTGCCCGGTCGAGTCTGAAAGATTGTAGCCTTCAAGTGAGACCGCATGATCCAGGGTGCTGGGAGACAGCCAGGTTTCCACAATGCCACAATGGCTAGTATATCAGGGTTTTTTGTCCAGCGAGAGTTTGAAGAGATGCCAATTTGGGAAGGAGGCTGCAGATATTTAGAGTGATAATGGAGAGACCACTACCAACTTTCCCTGTTTTGTCGGCTTCAGTGCAACAGGACCAGGGTTTGGGTGTATCCCACCAGATATTAAAAGTAGGAGGAGCAGGAGTTTCAGCGATGCCATTCGTAGTTCATAATAGGTTGGAGTGAGTTTCTGCTTGTACTTTTTAAGATGCTTGGATTGTCTTCTGGAGTCCCAGTAGAGGGTGGTCGTTAGTGAGTTACAATGATGTGGCAGTTTCCAATTAGGAAATATGGCTCTTTGCACCCAGGTATTAATTGGGTGATGTTTGTTTAAGACTTCCAGAGTAAAAGCCATGGTACAATGTTTCTGGTAGTAGTATAGAAAGGTGCGAGTAGGTGGAGGGGTAGGGTAGGCAGAGGGGGGAGTTGGCATAAAGGGAAAAGGAGGGTGAGGGTGAGAAGGAACAGGTGGTGGGGACTAAGCCAAAGCATTTTTTTAGTGAGGCAGGAGAGAGCCGAGTAGTGTGGGCTAGGCAGTCGGGGGGGGGTGGCGAGCAATAGGAGGGTGGTGGGGTATGGATTTTGGTGGGCTAAGGTGGATAGCTAAGCACTATGGCGAAGTACAGAGAAAAATGAAAAAAAAAAAAGACTGGGAGGGTTTGGTGCCAGAGGGTTTAAGAGAAGTACTATAGTACTGTTGAGATCCAGGATCACATAATATGTTAAAGATCCTTTCAGGATCCCCAACATGTTTCATCAGTCCCCCTTCCAACTTTTTCAAGGGAAGGTGGTCATGTTAATTCAAGATATAACAATATTCAAATTTCATGCTTATACTTATTCACGAGTTGGCTTCAGGAAAATTCCTACCCCAAACAGTTTGAATATAACTTTGATGAATCTGTTCACTTACCATAAAAAGGTTTAGAGGATGTCTTAACTCAATTCACCTCAGAGGGGCACACAGGTCTGTGTGTGCCCACAAGAGCACCACCAATAATAGTCACTACTGGTGGCCATCTCCTGACTCACTCTTAAACTGAGCTGCCATCACCTCTAGCATCCCTATATCACTGCAATGATGTCACTGCTTGCTCCATGCATCTCTCATAGTGGTGATGCGTATGACAGGTTGTGATATCCACTGGCAAAGATAACAACCTCCTGCTTTACAAAATGTGCCCAGTAGTTAATAAAGTTTACTACACACTTAAACTAATAACTAATTGTTTACTTTAAATGGGAGCCAGGAGGTGGCTGCCAGTACTGGCTATTATTAGCAGAGTCTGTTGGGGGCTCACACAGTCCTGTGTGCTTCTCTGATGTGAACTGAGTTAATACATCTTGTCAATAAGTATCAACATGAAATCTGAATGCTGTTATATTCTGAATTAATAGGACCATTTCCCTTTGAAAAAGTCAGCAGGGACTGATGTAACATGTTGGGGATCCTGATAGGGCAGCCAAGTACTGAATAAAATGAATTACTGAACAAAACTGACTACAGAGTGTTTGGGTTTCATTGATTCGATAATCATTCCATTTTTCAAGTGAGCTGGTTCTTTTTGGCTATCTCGATGGAACCAGCTTTCTAACAGCAGGAGTGGGGTCTACACATCTATGTAGCTGGATCTTCCCTTTAGATTGAATTTTAACTGCCAAATCTTTGACCACCTCTCTAGCATTTGCAAGTCTCTTTGTATCTCTCTAATGCCCTCCTCACAGTCTACCCTGCCAGAGAGCTTAGTGTCATCTGCAAAGAGTCATATCTTACCTTGGATTCCTTCTCCAGTGTTGTTGAGAACACTGAGGCAGGTGAATCCTGGGGGGAGGTGATAGCCAATCAGGGGAGTGAATACACCCATGGGGACAAAAAAGCTCTTTAGAAAAAAACTAAAGTAGTACAAAGACACTCCAGAATTTCTTATACCCTCAGATGTTTTTTTAGACTGATCACCAGCACTTGAAGCAGAGCATCAAACTGACTGACCCCTACTCATCTATAATATAAGGCTTCTGAAGCTGGAGACACAGAGGCCATTCATTATAACCACTTCTATTGCATATTTACTACTCTCATGATGCCAAAAGAAAGTGGAAATTGAAAGCCCCTCAATACATTGACATTTGCATTGTATAAATATTTATCCACTATGTGAACACCTGACACACACACCCCACACACATTTATTTCGTAGGACTGCCTGCCTGGTCCAGGTGGGGTCACACTTAATAAATATATTTTTTTCTCCAAATTTTGATTTCCATTCAAACGTGGGTAGTATCAGAGAGACAGCACAAACAGGAACTGCAAATGACTTCTCTCTTCACCTTAAAGCTGCTAAAATTAATAATTGACATTGTGCCACCATGTGTAACCTTAGAAGGCAAAACATTTGAAAATAAAACTGAAATTGTTAGCCTGAGGTGAGTCTGGAATCTCCCCAGCCTAACTGCTGTTAAGTTCAGCACTGCTGCAGCAAGAGGCGCAGGTCACAAGTAGGCAATAATGCTCCAAATCTGAAATAACCAGTGGCCGGTCAACATCATGAGTCAGAGGGATGAAGCAGCTCTGTGTTCAACTTACATGATGGTTAATGATGATGAGCCTGAGGACAGACAGAGGAAGCTGAAACGTCAAATTGTGGTGGCTGGTCTGGCAGCTAAGGCATCGCCTCCACTGATGACAGTATAGTCTCTCTCCACCCACCTAACCTGGCACTCTACCACAGAACACAAGCACCTGCACAAATCACAAAAAACAAGGCGTTGTCATCATCAACCACTCTATTGAGCTCAGCTGTGACTGACTGAGTCACGCCAGTGAGCAGCCACCTGTCTGTGGCCTCCATGTCCAGCCAGCTTGAGTCAAGAAGTTAGAATGAATTCAGCCCCCACTGGTCCAACAGTCACAATGGAGAACAGAATATAAAATATATTTTTTTATATATTTTTGCATAGACTGTGCATGCTCAAGGCCACTACACCAATGCAGGCTCCTTCCCTTCCAACTGGAGTAATAATGGCAACAGCAACAAGAAGTCTAGTAGAGTTGGTACCACACTGACCAACTGACCCAACCTAACCTGCTGACAGTGGTACACGCACATACACACACACACACACACACACACACACACACACGCATGCATATACTCTGCATTTCAAAATTTTTTGACATGGTCTTGACTTTTCCAAATCTCCTGACCCTGCCAGGCAGCTGTTGCAGTCCTGAATCCCTCTCCTTTCCTTTGGCACTGACAATCTATGTAGCAATAATATCCAGACTGCCAGTTGACATCTGGTGTGGCTTGCAGCAGCAAGTCAGCAACCTGACAACAAAATAGCTGAATAGCCAAATCACAAGTCCCATGGTCATAATATTGATTAACTTACTCCCTGTATCATCAGTCCAGGCTTAATGTATTGGCTTCCACCTAGCCGAATTGACAACAAAGTTGTCAAAATGTGGCTCAGCATTACAAAAAATATCAACAGGTAAAATTTCACCTGTCAGACACTGGGTGTTTTTTTGTGGGTAGCTTCATCCCCGCACCCCCTAGCTGGGGGCCTCGCCCCCATGCCCCCCTACTTTTAGATTACAAACTCTGAGTCAGAATTTGTTTGTAGGGGTGGCAAAACACTAGCAAAAGGGTGGAATTTTGATAGCCGGTCATTTACAGTTACAACCTAGAAGCTGTCGCTGTAAAAGATTTCAATGACGAAATTTCAACTTTCTAACATGATACGAGTGTATTGGAGGGGCTAAGTCCCAAAACTGGCAGCAGTAAATTAAAGTGATTTTATTTATTTATCTTCCCAGGATTCCATCAAACAAATCAAACTGATCACATACACCACACACTAGCTGATGCCATAATGATTTGGTGGCAACTGAACTGATGGTAGGGGGCTGGGACACTCTGAACAAGCACATGCTGTTTTTTGATTTTTTATGTTACTGGGGATGCGATTGGGAACTGCGGCACTGGAGGAAGGTTTCTAAGGATGTGAATGGGATCTGTGGCAGGAAGTGGAGGGATTACTGAAGAAGAGATTGGTATCTGTGGCAGTAGGCTAGTGTATGTAAAGTTATGAAGGTGTCTTTTTTTTCAGGGAAGCAACTGGGAAACATTGCAGTGGGTCAGGGAGGTATGAAAGTGCAGTGACCTATCAGTAGCTCAGCTGAGCAACTGTACAGCTCAGACTCTTGGCCTGTTCCCTGGAGCATGGGAAGAGGAGGGCAGAGGGCTATTGGCCAAAGGGTGCCAATACAGAGGTTGGCATGTGTGACAGCTTGCAGAGGGAGGGAGTGGGTGGTGTGCAGGAAGAGGGTCCAGGAAATGAGAACTGGGAAAAGATGATTCGAGAGCCATTGACCAGGACAACAGAGTAGGACAACCGCCGATCGCAGCTGACAGTATTTCTTGTTTTGCTTATGACATCCACTCCAAGCTCTTTATTTGCCTGATAGTAGCTGAGCTGGCTGTGTGTGTGTGTGGGGGGGAGGGTTTCTCTGCTTGCTGGGTGGCGACAGGAGCTGCTCTATCTTTTGAACTATGAGAAATTTCCACCCAGCAAGCAGAGAACACTGTCACAAACAGTTTGGCTGATCATTGACCTTTCACTGCCAAGCCAACTGCAGTTTGAGTTGCATTGGAGCCAACAGTGACACACCTCTGAAATGGCCTTATTGTAACAAGATGTTCGCTTCAAGCTGCACATGCAAGCAAGCATCAAAACAAGCTGTCATTTTAGATGTCTATATAATGAATAGCTTCAAATAAACTTGCGACCACTTACTTGTATTGCTGTCGTAAGTTTTGTCCATGATTTTGGAAGGGTTTCAGTCAAGAGGTTAGACCCTACCAATCTGAGCACAACTTACCCTTCAAAAACCTTTTTAAAGAAGAAGGCACTGCTCTGCCTCACTATCTCCCTCATGCAATTTACTTATTATCTATAATTCTGATTTCTACATATTGTGGTGTTTCTTGACACTGACAACATTCATCTACCACCATGCCCACATTTGGCTTGAATATAGATGTTGACATAAATCCCAGTGATTGTAAAAGACACTTCTGTGCAACTGAACCAGCACAGCACGGGCCAAAAGAGATGCAAAATATATTTTATTTATTATTTATTTATTTATTATGATCTCGGAGTAACACCTTTGAGCTGAAAGCTTGTTACATAGGTTCCACATCAGAGAAATACAAACAAGCATTTGTCAATGCCGAATGTTTGCTTGCTGGCATTGACATTGGTGGGGTGTTCCTTTGGGTCATGAGGAGTAATGGCCATGCCATTTCACCACACTCTACCCTGCAGACACTGACAAGTGTTACGGTGTGCCTTGGGGTCTTTGGCCCTTATGCTCACCCCATTCCATCAAGAAATATGGTGAGATGGGTGCAGTATAGGAGAATGGGGTGAACTTTGGGTCCGAAGAGTCCAAGGCACACCTCAATGCCTCTCATTGGCTGCATGGTGTGGGTGGGGGTGGAATGGTATGAGCATTACAGGTGACAATCCCAAATCACACCCTTGATGTCTGTCAGTCTCTACAGGGTGGGGCATTATGGTCGGAAACCCTAATGCCTCACGCGTTCCTTGGTATTTTCACTCCAAGTTTTCAACATGGGTTTTTTGTGACCCCCACCTTATGAACAGTGGTAATATCAGTTTGTTAGCCGAAAGCTGATTTTGCATAGTGACTACGGCATTTGGCACCACAGGTGCGAAAACACATTTCAAACAGGATGTGAAAAATGACAGCTGTACTGTTCATGGGGAGGTGTAAAAATAGCAATGTTGAAAATCTGCAGTGCAAATAGTAAAAGAACTGGTGAAGTCACGAGCGTGCATAGAAACTGCTCAACCCACACCCTTAATATAGTTACTTTGGGATTTTATTCAGCAGATTGTCAACACAGTCATTTTGGGACCTCCGCTTAATCTGTTCCGAACAGTGATTTCGCGCAGTGACCATGCATTTCTACGCAGAAAGTGTGAAAACACATTTTGGCCATGTTGTGAAAAATTACAGCTATGCTGTGCATAAAGAAGTGTGGAAAAATGCCAGTGGTGAAAATCTGGACTGAAAATATTACAAATTCATGAACTTACAAGGGTGCGTGGAAACAGCGCAATGCTTGCTCGTAACACAGTCATTTTATGGACTTTTGTCACCAAATTTTCAACATAGCCATTTTAAGACCTCTGCTCATGAACAGTGTCACTGTGGTTTTCTTAAATTGTCCCAAACATTGATTTCACACACCGACTGCGCCATCGTGCGCTACTACCTAGGCGGAAACACGTTTTGGGCAATATGTGAAAAATGACAGCTGTACTGCTCATAAGGGAGGTGTGGTAAAATGGCAATGTTGAAATCTAGAGTGCAAATATTAAAAATTTAGCGAACTTACAGTATGCATAGAACCGGGCGCAACGCACGTCAGAAATAGTCATTTATGGAGCCAAATTTTCAACATAGAGTTTATAAACACCATGAACTGTGACACTGTTGTTTCATACATTGGTCCCGAAAGATTGTTTCATGCAGTGACCGCAAAATCATCTTTCAGGATCGAATAACAAAATGACAGTGCAAGAATTCATGAGGTGGGGTCCCAAAAACCCCATGTTGAAAATTTGGTGCAAATATTCCCACAAATGCCTGAGATATGCATCAAAGCTGAAAAAACCCTATTTATGCATTTTCTCAGTTCACGGTAGGCTTTGAAAAGTGCAGACATGTTCCCGATCCCCCGAAGATTGTCGCTCTGGACTCCGGAGGTAAGTATGGGGTGTGGGTGTGTGGGAAGGCAGGGTGCACAGAGGGTGGGCACAGGTGGGGGAGGGAATCAAGACAGCCAGCGAGGGAACATTTTTTCTTTCTAGGATTTTTTTTCTTTTAGGAAGATGATGCGGGACCTTTGCCACGCTGGGGTGGGCTCCCAGCATGGTAGCTGGAAGTTTTTTATGGGAGAGAGGGCAACGGAGCTGACGGAGGATTGAGCACCCTCGTTGGCCATAGAGAGGTTTGCCATGCTGGGGTGGGCTTCCAGTGTGGCACCTAGAAGTGTGTTGGGGTGGTAGCAGATGGATGTTTGTCATGCTGGGGTGGGCTCCCAGAATGGCACCTGGAAAGCTGTTTGGGGGCAGTGGACCTGATAGGAATTGGGCCTCTGGCCGGCCTACATTTTTTGCCACGCTGGGGTGGGCTCCCAGCTGCACCTAAACTTTGGGGGAGCGTGAGCATAGCTAATGGGGATTGGGCACCCCATCGCCATACTGTGTGTGGGGAGGTGGAGCACACTGGGGTGGGCTCCCAGTGTGTTACCTGTTTGGGGGAAGAGGAGCTGTCTATGACTGCTCTTTCACTGCAGTGCCAACGTGTAGGCACTTTGTATACTGCCGATACAATATGCAAATTGCCAACACTCTGCAGTGCTTTCCTTTCAACTGTACGCTGCTGCATTTGCAAACACTGTCATAGACAGCTCTTACATTCATTGGTGTGGTGGGGCCATGCCTGCAAAAGGCAGCAGGGCATTGGAAGTAGGGAGGCACACCTACAAATTCTCGTATGGTGGCACTATGTTTCTTGCACATGCATGCAAGCAAACAAAAACAACCACTGATTAGGACAACCATCAAGTGAATACAGAGCTTGAACTTAGGGTAAGTAAAAGTTAACAAAATGAGCTAGACAAGTGCAGTTGTAAATAGACAATGTATAATGTTTGCCAGGTTGCTAAGTGCTGGATGAAAGACAGGAGAAAAGACTGGAGGAAAGACAGAAGAACAAGCATTGACAGGGCACAGAATGGACAGAAAAGAAAAGCAGCCTAGGATCTTTGTCCAGAGGGTATACAGTGGGGACAGTATCTACTAACTGTTTCCTAATGGTGACTTGAATGCTCTGCCAACACAGCTAAAAGTATACTGTAAATAAAAATTTCATGATTACAGGTGCCCAAGATAACCTGAAGACAATACTTACATTAAAATACAGCAGCTGTATCATGTTGACAGGAAGTTGCCTGCTTTGGATCAGAACCACCTAGCAACATTCTTTCCACAGCAAGATGACAGTATCAAGTGGCACGACAGGATGAATGGACTGTTCAAATAAAACTCCAGAAGACACTGAACAGAGGCGCAGCAAAGACCTTTTTATTACTAGATAGGCCAGTGATGACAGCTTACAGACCTTCCACTACAGCCACAGGAAGTGCTCACCCACAAAAACTTCCCCCTTGCTGGAGCACCTGAAACTAAGTCCCCAGGTACCATAATTACATGTGTAGAAGTCTACTTAAAATAAAGTTAACATAAGAATCTTCCACTTTTCTTTAAAGACTTAAATTTTAGGCCCCCCTTTTATAATAGCAAAGTTTAATGTCCACGTGGCTAAGTGTTTTCTTCCTCAAGCTGCCACATCCCTTTATTGAGTGCTTTTAGAAGCACAAGAGCCGATGCTCTCTTTTTTTGTCAAGTAGCCAGCCAGTTGTTCCTTCGTGGTAGACCAGAGAACACGCTGGACCCTCTTGGCCTGGATAAGTTATTTAATGCCGCTGATTTCAAGATGAAGACTTTTCTCTGAAACCGACTTGGTCGACTTGATAGCATCAACTAGTGAATGATTGTCCACAACACATGTCACAGGTAAGATGTGTTTGGTACCACCGGTAGTGAGCTCTGAGTACAGCATTGCCAGAAAGATGGCATTGTCAATTCCCTCAACCAAAGCAAGGGTTTCCCCAGCAAGCATGCTCCAGACTACTCTTCTTATCCTTTTTGACTGCCAGGAAAGTGGTGAAAAGAGTGCTCCCTCACCCTTTAAAATAATCAGGTGACCTCCCTGAGTACCCCCATCTGGGAGGTTGCCTAGTGATTCATCACTAAAAACTATCAATTTTAAGGAGGCATCTTTTCCAAACATTGAAATTTCAAAGTCACTTGTTCTGATTTCAGTTTCGAACAATTTTGTTTGCCTCATGTATGGTTTGAACAGTGGCTTGTTTCGTGTTGGGACGTAAGTTGCAAGCATCAAACATGACATCAGGTCTGCTCTGTCTAGCGACCAGAGAATTTGGCCTGTCTTTGACCTCAGTTGATCCTTTTCACTTTCAGTGAGAGGATCATCACGGTGTAATGCTCTTGTGGAATCCACGTGGATGGGATGAAGATTTTGTATGTAGTGTTGCTGTTGTAACTGTGCGATTTTATCAACTGTATTGAACTCCATGCCCACGTAACAAAAGCTGTCATGCTCCTCACAGCCAGTCTTAAAGACATTTCTTAAGTGTGGTATTACTGTTGTGGCAAAGTTATGTGAGCCATCCCAAATGAAGTCATCAACATGGCAGGCAAGCACTCCAGCTGCATTGCTATCTTGATCTAACCAGTAGAAAATGGCAGGATCCACTTTTTTCCACCTGTATTCAGCATAGTTTCTTTAACTTTGTTGTACCAGTACAGAGATGCATCTGCCAGACCATAGACACATGTTTTAAGTTTCCACAGTGTTCCTTCACCTTTAGCTTCAGGTGGAGGTTTAATGTAAATATCTCTAGACAACTCTGTTCCTTGTAGGAAAGCAGATTTAATGTCCACGGAATGAAGTCTCCATTGTTTTTGACAAATTACAGTTAAAAGCAATTTTAAGGACTCTGAGGTGCACGTTGGTGAGTCTTTTGTAAGTTTTTTATTGTCAAGTTCCTCTAAACCTCTGGCCACCAGACGTGCTTTTGGAACTATTCCATCTGAGGTTTCTTTTAGGGTACAAACCCACCTTGTAGAAATACACTTTTGTCCAT
Source organism: Neoceratodus forsteri (assembly GCA_016271365.2). Classification (NCBI taxonomy): domain Eukaryota; kingdom Metazoa; phylum Chordata; order Ceratodontiformes; family Ceratodontidae; genus Neoceratodus; species Neoceratodus forsteri. The sequence continues at coordinate 237,664,941 of CM057459.1, read as the reverse complement.
TGTCTTTGACTACGTCAAACACTCCATTGCTATCCCAGCTACTGAGCTCATCTTGTTTTGCATAATCAGAAAATACTTCCTTTGTAACTAGTACATCATCTCCAGAGTGTTGCACTTGGTCGTCCATAGGTTCGATGTGAAGATTGTCTACACGTGATAAGTCTTGTGCCCATACCCAAGGGTTCTGGTTACCAGCAGGTAACGCGGTCATCGTCGGAGGCCCATCCTGCACGAGCGGTGTTGTGCAATGCTAGGTCTATTAAAAATAAGATGGCTATTATAGCCAATCTTGTTGAGTCAGCTGACCTGGCTTGCATTACCGAGACCTGGCTGGATGAAAATGCTGGGCCAGTATTAGCCGCAGCAGTTCCGGCCGGGTACTCGGTGATACACCGCTCGAGGCAGGATAGAAGGGGCGGGTGTTGCCATTTGTTTTAAATCAGAATTGGGCCTGGTGGAGGTACCAGTGGGAGTCACCAGATCCTTTTGAGTGTGTCTTAGACGAGGTGTGGGTGCAGGATATCAGATAATCGGCCCACCAGGTGACGGGAACGTTTTCCTGCAGGAAGTCGCAGACTTCATTGTCGACCTGACATTGGGGTCCCCCAGATGGTTGGTTCTGGGACACTTCAATGCCTGGGTCGACGATGAACTCTCACATTTTGGTCAAGACTTCCTCCAGTTGATGTTATCACTGGGCTTCACACAGGTAGTTTCCTCCTCGACCCATATTGGTGGGCACTCATTGGATCTGGTGTTCCTTCTGGGGATGGGGATATCTGATTTGGTGGTGGAACCACTCAGATGATCTGACCATCACTCCATTAGATTCAATTTTGAGGCTGCCCCTATTAGGTCAGCCCCTTCGGAAATGGTCCGGTACCGCCCATTGAGGGGTGTGTCCCCAGATGACCTGATGGCGGTGCTGGACCTATCGGACCTTCCGATAGATTGCTTGGATCCAGGTGACCTAGTACAGGCCTATAATAGGGCGGTTACAGGGGCCCTGGATTCTATTGCACCTGTTCATGTTCGTCCGCTCACTCTTAGCCCCAGGTCTCCGTTGTTTGATGAGACTATGAAGGAGTTGAGGAGAGTAGGACAAAGTTTGGAGAGGCATTGGCAGAAGTCCGGTCTGGATGATGACAGACCATTATACCGCCTATCAATCCTCAATCTCTCGTAAGAAGGCAGAGTTCCTGTCCAGGGAGATAGCGGCTGCACAGAATAGACCAGCCCAGCTCTTTCGGACTGTGGACAGACTGTGCAATCCAGTCTGTCTTCAGCTCGGGAGGGCCTTTTGCACAGAACGGTGTGTGGAGTTTGCTCTTTTCTTTGCAGATAAGGTTGCCTAAATCAGATCGGACATCCGCTCTTCCTTCCCCAATGGGGGTAGTGATGGTCGGCCGGAGATGTCAAACACCCAGTTTGCATGGTCTGACTTCAGCGTCCCCAAAATCAAGGATATTGTGATGGTCATCCGAGCGCTACGACCAACCAGCTGTGATTTGGACCCTGGCCCCACATGTCTCTTAGTGGATTGTGTGGATAAAATCGGCCTAGTCCTGGCTTTGATAGTCTGGAAGTCTTTGGAGAGGGGGATCTTTCCTGAACCCCTTAAAGAGGCTATAGTTAGGCCTCTTTTAAAGAAGCCCTCCTTAGACCTAGATTGTCTAGCAAATTACAGACCAGTCTCTAACCTACCCTTTGTGGGTAAGGTTATTGAGAAGGTGGTCACACTGCAATTGGAGGATCATCTGACCAACAACAATATCTACGATGCTCACCAGTCTGGATTTAGGAAAGGGCACAGTACCGAGACAGCACTTGTTCGTGTACTAAATGACCTCCTAATAGCGAGAGATCGTAGGACCCGTTCTATCTTGGTACTTCTTGATCTCTCTGCAGCATTTGACACTGTTGATCATGGGGTGCTGTTGGAGCGTCTGCGGTCCATCTGTGGATTATCTGGTATGGTCCTCAGGTGGTTTAGATCTTACCTTGAAGGTAGGACTCAGAGGGTGGTGTCGGGAATCTTTTCCTCTGCATCAGTCTCCCTGCCTTGTGGGGTACCGCAGGGCTCTATTCTAGCACCTATGTTATTCGCGGTGTATATGCTGCCTTTGGGAGCGATTATAAAACAACACAGACTGGGTTTTCATTGCTATGCCGATGACACCCAGCTGTATATGTCTTTGTGCCCGGCCAGGATGCTGCCTTGTCGGTATTTAATAACTGCCTTGCAGAAAATCCAAGATTGGATGAATGGGAGTTGGTTGAGGTTAAACCCCGAGAAAATGGAGGTGTTGGTTGTGGATAAAGGTCGCTGTGAGGTGGGTTTGCCAGCTGGATTGCACTCTGGCTTATGGCTTGCAGGCGTTCCACTGACAACCTCAGATCAGGTGCGGAATCTTGGTGTAATAATTGATGACCACTTGACGCTTAAAGCTCAGGTGTCAGTGGTGGTCAAAACTTCCTTTTTCCATCTGAGGAATATCGCCAGGGTGAAGCACCTGGTTCCTCCAGAAGATCTTCCAACATTGATCCACGCCTTTGTTACCTCCTGCCTTGACTATTGCAACTCCCTGTACCTAGGGCTATTGGGGGTTGAGCTTCGCCGTCTGCAGCTAGTGCAGAATGTGGCGGCCAGGTTGTTGACTGGTTCTTCTAGATCCAGTCATATAATGCCTGTGCTCCGTGGACTGCACTGGCTGCCAGTATTTTGGCAAATCAAGTTCAAGGTCAGTTTGCTGACCTATAAAGCTCTACATGACCAGGGACCAACTTACCTGAAAGAGCTCCTTTGCCCCTACTGTCCCTCCTGCCCCTCCGATCCACTGACGAGGGATTGCTGGAGATTCCCAGGGTCCGTTGAAACTTCAGGCGCAGGGTCATTTAGCTTTATGGCCTCGACCCTGTGGAATTTCTACCCGTCAGGTGCGAAACAGTCCGACTGTCCTGAGCTTTAAAGGAGCCTTGAAGACCCACCTTTTTAGTATAGCCTTTAATGATTTATAATAGTTTTAAACTCTGTTTATTTATTGTTTTATGATATTGTGTAGGCGCTTTGGATTGAAGAAAGCGCCTTTTATAAATAAAAATTGATTGATTGATTGACTGAAGTCAACTGACCCTGCTGTATCTGAAATGGCAGAGGGTTCCAAGTAGTGTAAATTGTACCAGTGTTTGTTTTTCCCCTTAACTTTCCTGCACATCCAAGAACTTTTGCTGTGTATGGAATCCCACTTTCTCTGTCTGTATATATAACAATTTGTTCAGGTTTTAGATTGACACAGCCATCTTGTCTTGACACATGGGGTTGTCGAATGTCCACTTCATCAGTATTTTCTGTGTCATTGGTGAAGTCCTCTACTTCATCATTGTCTGTGCCACTCATAGTGTCCACGTTATTGTGTTCAGCATCTGGTAAATCTGTCTTACCTTCTGCGACCTTTTGTGTAGCATGCTGATGGTCAGCCACCACTCCTTCAACTTGTTCGTTATTCACTTTTCGTAACCTTGAATGATGCACCCGCACATAGGTGCCTCCATGTCTCACAAATATTACCACGCCATCCTGACCAATGACAACACCAGGTCCTTTCCACTCTGCACAATCCATGCGTTTGTAATAGACTTTGTCTCCAGTCTCATATTTTTCATCTGTAGGATGAAGTTGTTTACGCAAAGCCCAGCAAATTCTCTCTGAGCATTCTGCTTCAGTGAATGCTTTCCTTGCCGCATGCAATGCTGAAATATGCTGTCCTACCCATTCACTCATAGTCATCCCTTCCAAAGCAGGTGGCTTATCAACCAGCACAGAGGGAAGATTAGGGTTCTGTCCAAACACTAGCTGGTATGGGCTATAGCCATGGACATTCTGCATTGAGTTTTTTGCCATAAGTGCCCAATCTAGGGTTGTTTTCCAATCACATTGATTAGTTTTTTTTTTTACTTTCAATATGATTTCAGTGAGTGTTAAATTATGTCGTTCCAAAAGTCCATTGCTCCATGGACTGTACCCAGCAGTTGTCTTTACTTCTGTATTAAAATTTTCTGCCATATCATGGATTTCACCATCGTTGAATTCTCCTCCATTGTTGCTGTATAATTTTTTAGGCGGGCCACGCACACTTATCCAGGAATGAATAGACTGCTTCACAATTTCAGTAGGTTTCTTTGTAGTCACAATGCCTCCAGCACTGAAACGTGTGAAGTGATCAATTATGTGAAGATACCACACACTTGGTCCTAGCTCATGAAGGTCCACAGCCACTGTTTCATTGTACTTGGAAGCCACTGGTAGCCCAACAGCAGGCTTGGGCTTGGGTTTGCTGTATCTCAGGCATGTCTCACAGCTGTTCACTATCTGTTGTAGAATGGAAGCACTCTCTTTATCATTATTACCAGAACTTCGCAGTAATTTCTGAAGCTTATCAACTGAAGCATGTCCAAATTGCTTGTGAAGTTTTAACAAAACTCTGTGCTTTTCATCTGTGGACATGTTCTCTGTCACTGTTAAAATCTCATTTTCACATGGACTCTCTGTAATGTCTTTGTCTAGAATGCTGACACAATAATGTCTTGAAGTAGCAAGCTCAAGTATGACTGGTTGTTTAAACATCACCGCTTTGTAATTTTTAATGTCTAGCACTGCCCCTGCCTTCTTTGAGAAAGTTTTGCTTAACAACAAAGGAATATCTACAGGGACAACCTCTGTTTCTATGTGACATTTTTTCTGACCTATTTTTGCTAGGATTTTAACTCTTTTGATAGAATGCACAACTCTTCCATCTCCAAATTTGAAAGCTCTGCAACTTGGTATGTCCACCATCTTGTGCACTACATCTTGTCTAAGTTCACTTACATAGCTACTGTATCTAGCCATTTTTCTCCACAGACTGTGCGTGTACATGCAGTATCAATGACTGCAGATCCTAAATACTCTACCATAAATACCTCTGCATCAGTAGCGAACTCCTTTGAAAACAATGTGATGTTACACTGCTCTACTTCATCTACATTTGTTTTTTCCTCTATTAACTTCACTTGTTCATTTTTGTGCTGGCAGTCTTTGGCACAATGATAAGTGCTTTGGCAAATGGCACATTTTGATTTTCTCCCATATCTATCCAATGGATTTTTGCCAGGCAATGATGCCCTCTTGTGGTCGTTTCGATAGCGCACCATGCTATCCTGTTTTTCCTTTTGCTCAGTGAAATATGCTGCATCTTGACCCACGTGAATTCCCTCTATGACTGGCAAAATAGATGTCTTATCGCCAAAAATCCTCTTTAATGCTGACTTCATTGATGCAAATGTCAGGCTTGTACAGGCAGTTAAAGCCAACTGTTTATCCTTCACATCTAAGCATGAAGTATCTAACAACTTGAAAGCTAGCACAGTATCTGGCAGAATCATATTGTGTTTGCGCATGACAGTGTACCTTTGCTCAAAGTCAATAATGTAGTCCATCATGGACATTGAGCTGCCTCTAGCAATCTGGTCAAAATTAGTATATGCTTCATAAATCTGATCCTTCTCCTTCTTGAGAAACACATCATCAACTGCTCTGATTAACGTCTCCATTCCCGTATCTTTGTTTAAATCTTCTGCTGAAATTTCCAATCCAATGTCCCTCGCTCTACCCTTGAGCGAAAGTACGACCGCTAGCACTTGTTTTTTCTTTTCCAGTTCAGTAACACATTGCCATATTCCAACTTCATTTTTCTAGCTTTCATATGCCCTTTTCTCATCAAATGCATGCGGGACCCTGTAATTGCTAACCATCCTCTGCTACCAATGTTCAAATAAAACTCCAGAAGACACTGAACAGGGGCACAGCAAAGACCTTTTTATTACTAGATAGGCCAGTGATAACATCTTACAGACCTTCCACTACAGCCACAGGAAGTGCTCACCCACAAAAACTTCCCCCTTACTGAAGCACCTGAAACTAAGTCCCCAGGTACCATAATTACATGTGTAGAAGGCTACTTAAAATGAAGTTAACTTAACATGGATGTCACTTGTCCTAGCTAATTTGTTCAAATTCACTATGCTCTAAGATCCTGGAAACTCCCTGGAAACATATCCATACTGACATCACTTGCAAAAGGGAAGCCCCACTCACAGACTGAATGAGAATTAGCTTTTGAATAATTTCCCTGTGAGTTTCCCTGTGAAATTCATTTCTCTGTGTAATAAACTTGCATGTAGGTGCTGATTCCATGGGTGTAGGAGTACTGAAGTACCCACAGAGCTGACCTAAGTACCCTCAGTGCTTGGAGGGTAGCCTGCACATACCTCTTAACTGTCTGGGATTATTATTTGCCTAATAGCAGCTGAGCCAGCATGGTGGGGTATTTCTTTGCTAGCTGGGCAGTGATATGAGTAACTCACTTTTTTGAACTACAAGAAGTTTCTGACCAGCAAGCAGAGAACACTGTCATGTGATCATTGGCCTGTTACCGCTGGGTCCACTGCAGCTTGAGATGCATTGGACCCAAAAGTGACATACCTCTGAATTGGCCATACAAGCAAATATGAAAATAAAGCCTCAAAGCACCACTGTGTTGCTTTAAGCTGAACATTTAATAACAGAAAAAAAGAGCAAGTAATTCAAAACACTGTGTACACAAAACAGAGAGAATGTCAACTGTCCTGGCATCCTGGCAGTTTGACCAGAGGGCCTCCATCAGGGGCACTTGATTTCTCCCAAGTGCAAGTAGCACTGATAGTGACTTCCTTATCAGTTTCCTTATTATCTTCTTCTGCCCTTCCCCTTATCCTTAAAAACCTTTTTCCCTCCTAACCCCCCCCATTCTTACTGTAGCTATTGAAACTACTGTAGGGGTAGGCCTGTCTTCACTCTTCCTGACTTCTTCATCTAGAATTGCAGCAGCTAAGTTAGCTGCTGTAATACTGCCTCTGCTTTGTCCTGGTAAACACAAAATGCTAGCACCTGTCTCATCTGGTGATGATCTCCTCTTTCCTTATCCTCATTTTGATGATGGGATGAATCACCCTGCCCTGAACTTTTCCACTTCTGTCCTTTCTTGTACCCTTCATCATTATATCACTAAACACACTGAATGAGTGACAATAAAATAGACACTTTCTCAGCTGCCCAACACAACTGTTGCTTTCACAGCACTACAAAAAATGGAAAAGATTCAATTTTCAATAAAAAAGTGATTTGGAAAAAATAGACACAGCCCAAAAAAAATACTGGAAATTATTTCCATTTCTACAATAAACTTATAAAAAAAAATTGGCAATGCTTCATCTGGGCAAGATTATTGCTGTCATAGAAACAGAAATGATTTTCTTTTTTACCTTAAAAAGTTATTTCCCAGACGGCCACTAAAGCCTCGAGCAATGAACAGATGCGGCAAGATTCTACCCCCAAATGCAGGCAATTTACTCAACAAGTGGCAATAAAGACAAGAATTAGAGAGGGGAAACTATGCAGACTACATTAGAGGCTTTTGCTACACCAATTGTCATGCACAAGAGGAAAAAAGACATTGAGGCCTCTCCCCCATTGCAAGCCAGCCATCGGCCAAGATGGCAATTATCCACAAGGTGCGTGATGAGCATACTCAAGCAGAGAGTCACCAGACATCCCTCCTTGAAAAGATCACCGCTACGGTCGAGGTGATTGATCAAAAAGTTATGGAGACATAAGCCAGTATTATAGGACTTTCAGAAAGTATCTCAGCTAATGAAACATCCCTGAGGGAAGTCGTGGAAACTCAAACACTGGCTGAAGCACACGTACAAGCCACAGAACAGCAAATTCAGTGGCTTACCTCCAAGTTAGAGGATATAGAAGACAGGGGGATGAAATAATATGAGGATTTTGGACTTGCCCAAGGGACTAGAGGGAAGGGATCCCATTGACTTTCTGTGCACACAGCTCTCAGTCCGGCTTCAATTGGACCCCAAGGTCTATGACTTCATGATAGGCCGAGTGTACAAAATAATGTTAAAATGACACACCCACAGCCGCTAATCTTTAAACTGCTCAGATACCAGGACAAAGAGATAATGATGTGGAAAGCTAGAGAACTGAAGGATATTTTGGTGGCAGCAGCCAGATTTTCATTCGACCCTGATTATCTGTAAAGTGTATTGGATAAAAGGTTGGCCTTCGATAAAATCAAAATGGGACTCCAAAATAGGGGATTACAATATGCCTTTCTGTACCTAGCAGTCCTCTTAGTTACAATTCAAGGCAGAGTGCACCTGTTTCACTCACCAGAGGAAGCGGACTCTTACTTGCAGAAGACATTAGGTCCTGCTGAATCCATGAGCTCTCCCCTTCCACCTGAGCCACCGAGAAGAGAAGCATTGATGGAGCAACCTAGCCAGGATGACTACAAGTGAACTGTGGAAGAGAGCACTCTGTTTTCTTAATGCAGCTAGCCTATCCAGCTGGCTCCTGTTTTTATTGTCCTTCGAACTGAGAACTGAGTTGCCCTGAAAACAAGAACTTTCCTCCTATTTGTGACAGAGTGGGGAGTTTATGAAGCGTGAAGGGGCCAAGCAACATGGTGCTTCCCACAGACAAATAACATTTCTGCTTTGTCCCTTTACAGGATGCATTGGACATTGTGGGACACAGAATCGGGGCTAGAAGAGGTTCTTTGGCTGGTATGAGCCTGCACTACAGGGCACTTTGTTTTCTTATATTTTTAAACAATAGTCTGATCTTTAATTTCAGCAGTGCAGGTGATATAAAGTTAATATGTTGCTCCACTACCATTGTAGACAGCCAGTTAAATGTTGTGTCCCGACTTACATTTGCCTTGCTGGGTTTAGTTGGGGAGTGGGTGGCATTAAAGGAATTGAGTGTCCAAACCGGGAGTACCCCAAGTTAATTACCACGTGTCTTGAAGTGACGGACATAGGGGAAGGGATGCAGTATTAAGGCTGATTCCCACCTTGTGGACATGTGCCAAGCTAAGCCAAACAGTTGCTTTCAAAATGCCAAACCGAGGGGTGTAGAGCAGCAGGGATGTGAAGTAGCGAGGGGAAAAGACCTAGAGAACAGCATCACCGCAGGGATCATAGGCAGCAATATTTGAGTCAGGGAGGTGGGAATCAATGCAGAACCTGGGGCCTGTGGTGTGGCTTTGTTGCCAAGAGAACTACTTGTATGCCTGTCAGGGAGGTGATTGAGACTGTCCCTTTGTTAAGGGGGGGTTGGCTGGTTTGGGGGGACTGGTTACAATTTACAAACATACAAAATGGGGAAATGAGCTCGCAGACACCAAGCAGTCTGCCAGAGCACCCTGGTGCTCACTTTGAACTGGTGTGTGACACTACTCCCCTCAAGGTAATTAGAGAGAATGAGACAGCTGCAAGATTTTAGTATAGTGGCCTGGGAGGGGTAAGCCCCGGAAGTTCAACTGCAGCCTCCCTTGGAAGAAGGTCCATGTGAACATGGGCATAAGAGGCAATCTTGACCAGAGTAGCTGGTTCAACTGGTATACCTCCACTAGAACTACACACTCAGTGGGGGGTCCCTAAAACTGTGTTTTTTACATTTTCTTTCCTTTTACTGTGTGATTTAATTTAAGTAATTGGTGTGCACTTGTTATACTAAGTGTTAACAAGGAATGAACGTTGTGAGTGCTTTTCTGATACTCTACTGGAGGTTAGTATTTGAGGGGTGTGGGAAGGAGGTGGGTGTGTACTATGTGTGGGGGGGCACTGCCTGATCACTCTCCACACCCAGGAGATGGCCCTGCTTGACTCTTTAAAAATTGTGTCCTGTAATGTCAGGGGACTAAACTGCCCAATTAAGCATAGAAAGGTCATTCTTAAATTGAAAAATATGTCCTGTGACATCACTTTGTTACAGGAGTGCACCTATTAGACAAAGACACCAGGAATTTCAAGTGTAAATGGGCAGACAGAGTGTATACTAGCAGCAAGAGAAAGGAGGCAGCTGCTAGAACTCTTCTACTGGGACTAAAGAACTAGAACTCTGCTACTGGGACCTTCAATTAGGGTAAAAAACAAACAAACCAAAAAAAAAACTAGAGTCGGTGTGCTTGTCCGAATTGGGGGAAGGGAACTGTTATCTGTGCTGTTAGCTAGGTGAAGAGAAGAGCTGTACATTAGGGGGTGTGGCTTAGGCAACAGAAAGCCAGGTGTCTGTATTTAAAACTTCCCTAGGTAGCTTTTGGCAGAGAGCAGCAAGAGGAATGAGCAGCCAGAACTCCTCTACTGGGACTATATAGCCCTCCCTCCCCACCCCCCCACCCACCCACCCACCCACCCCTAGCCAGCCAGTTACACTTTATAGGCACTGGATTTGACTGACAACAGGAACTTGCTGTTTGGGAGAAGAAAGGGAATGATCACAGAGGCACAAAAGACTCACCATCCTAGAAGAAAAAGAATAGCTTTCCCTCACCCCTGGCTGCTGGAGGTCTGTCTCTGAGCAAGAAAGAAGGAGACTACTGAGGAATACAGGAACTTCCTGTCCCAGAACAGGAATGGCAGGAGCTGTAAAGGCATGGAGGCAGTAAAACCAAAAACAAAAAAAAAGTAAACAGAGAGAGGAAAGAGTAAGCATACAAAACAATAGTCAAGGGGCCACAAATAAGACATGATGGGAGTGGTGCAGTGCAGTGGCTGTGGATTGGCAGTCTTCCAGGAGATGTTCTGAAGGATGCGGTGTTGTCCCATCTGCAGGCACCTCTCTGGGCTGAGGGAGGATGTTGCTCGCCTCCAGGCTGAGTTGACCAGGATTCAAGGGACCTCCTCTTCCACCCAGGGACCACCTGGGCAGACACTGCTGCCTCAGAGGTTTACAAGAAAGAGGAGCGTATGGACCACAGTGGGCTCAGGGAGGGTGAGGGTGGAGGAACAGAGGTGCATCCCTCCAGTTGTACCGCTTCACAATTCATATGCCATTCTGGCAGAGTGTGGTCCCTCTATGGAGGCACCCACAGTGGAGACCAAGGAAGATGCTGGGAACCTTCACAAAGGAGACCCACAGGAGGGTGGCACAGGACCTCACAGGGGAAGGAAACAACTCCTGGTGGGGGACTCAATTGTTAGGGGGTAGAACTGGTGGAGGGAAGGGAGAGGGAGGTAAGGTGCCTGCTCAGTGCCATGGCTTGGAGGGACAGCGAGCAACTCCTCAGGATTATGGGAGCAGCTGCATGGGGAAGGAGCTGGATGTCATTGTCCACCTCGGGACAAATGACCTGGCTGGGATCAGAGCAGTGCAGGAGGAGTTTGTGGAGTTGGGGAGGGGCCTTACACAAGCAGCATGCATGGTAGCCTTCTCAGAGGTGCTGCCTGTCTATGGCATGGGTGAGGCTATTGTTCTCCCCACCATGGGATTTAATTAATGGTTGAAAAACTGGTGCAGAATGGGGGTCCACCTGGAGGTATACAGGCCTATACTGGAGCAATGGTCTGCATCTGTCCAGGAGGGGAATCAGGATCCTAGGTGATATATTTAAATGCTTCATTGGCAAACATTTAAACTAGCCAAGGGGGAAGGCACTGAAAAGGATTGGGGAAATCCCAGCCCCCCCCCAAAAAAAAACAGGGAATAGTGAGGTAAACACCAAGATAGAGAAGTCGACAAGGAGAAGGGCAGGGGTAAATGGAGAAATAGGCAAAGGCAGTAAGGACAAGGATGGAGCTAAAAGGGATAAGGCCATGAAACAATGGAGGGCAATGTGTACCAATGCCCATAGTCTGGGTAACAAGCTCTCTGAACTAGTGGCCTTGATGGAAGAGGGATGCCTGGATATTGTGGCAGTCACGGAAACATGGTACACAGAGAACCATGACTGGGATGTCAACATACCAAGTTACACAGCCTACAGGAGGGACAGGGAGGTTAGAAGAGGAGGAGGAGTAGCTCTCTACATTAGGGAAGGGATCAAAGCAATGGAACTAAAGGGTAAACAGGGAGGAGAGGAGGTACTCTGGGTCACCCTAGAGACAGAGAATGGCACCACAATCCGCAAGGGTGTTGTATACAGACCCCCATCTCAGGGGGAGGCAATGGACAAGAAAATAATAGAAGGCATCCTAAGGATGGCAAAAAAAGGGGAGATATTGTTGATGGAGGACCTGAATATGCCAGATGTTGACTGGAACACCTTTGCTGCAGTCACATACAAGAGCAGGGTCATTCTTGATGCCCTACAGGGGCAAGACTCAGACAGCTAGTGTTGGGACCCACTCAGGAGGAAGCAATCTTAGACTTGGTGCTCTCAAACGAGGACAGAGAGAGGTTTTCAAATTTAGAAGTGGGTAGCCATCTGGGAACAAGTGACCACCAAACAGTGTGGTTCATGATAAACACAACCATAGAGTCAAGCCATGCAAAAGTGAGGGTACTGGACATTAGGAGGGCTGACTTTGTCATAAATGGGATAGTGTCTCAGAAATGCACTAGCAAACAGGCAAGAAGAAGGGTGGAGGAACAATGGGGAAACATCAAAACTGCCATCACAGAGGCAACGCGCCTTTTTGTGAAGCAAATAAACAAATCAAAATGAAGGAAAAAAGCACTATGGTTCTCAAAAGAGGTGGCAGGAAATGTTAGATAGAAAAAAATAGCATTCAGGAAGTATAAGGAAACACAGAAGGAGCAGGACAGACAACTGTAACAGTTAAAGCAGAAGGAAGCAGGGAAGGCAGTCAGAATAGCAAAAGCCCAAACCGAGGAAAAGATAGCCAACTCGGTTAAGAATGGGGATAAAACCTTTTATAGGTACATTAGGGAGCAAAGAAAGACCAAGGGAGGGATAGTGAGGCTTAATAAAGGGGTGGGTGGGAAGAGGGTGACAATGAAAAAGCAGGGATACTGAACAAATACTTCTGTTCAGAATTCACAAAAGAAGAGGAGGCAGAGGTACCTAATCCAATCAATAGAAGCACTCTGGATAGGGGGCTCGATACCAGTCCATTCACAGAAGAAGGGGTTCTGAATGAACTCCTAAAACTGAAGATGGACAAAGCAATGGGCCCTGATGGGATTCACCCCAGAATTCTAAAAGAACTAAGGGGAGAACTAGTGACACCACTGACTACCCTTTTTAACAAATCATGGTAGGATGGTGTGGTACATGAGGACTGGAGGAGGGCGGATGTGATTCCCCTTCACATAAGTGAGAGCAAAGCAGAGACAGGAAACTACAGACCTGTTAGTTTGTCCTCAGTGGTAGGGAAAATGTTGGAATCACTTCTGAAAGAAAGAATTGTTGAGTACCTAGAGGCCAGCAGGGCACAGGGCCTAGGGCAGCATGGATTCACAGAATGAAGGTCATGTCAGATGAATCTAATAGATTTCTTTGACTGGGTGACCAAAGTAGTAGACCAGGGAGGGGCTGTGGACACGGCCTACCTAGACTTGAGCAAGGCATTTGACACAGTCCCACACAAAAGATTAATAAACAAATTATCCAGCCTGGGAGTGGGTCCCAGGGTGGTAGCCTGGGTAAAAAATTGGCTGGACAACAGGACACAGAGGGTAATAGTAAACAGAATCCACTCTGAATAAAGTTACTAGAGGGGTACTGCAGGGTTCAGTACTGGTCAGGTCCTTTTTAATGTCTTTATAAGTGACATTGTGGAGGGACTGGAAGGGAAAGTATGCCTCTTTGCAGACGACACAAAGATCTGCAACAGGGTTGATACACAAGGAGGGGGATGGAAAGGATGAGAAGGGACTTGGCAAGGTTGGAGGAATAGTCAAAAGTATGGCAGCTTAGATTCAATGCAAAGAAGTGCAAAGTAATGCACCTGGGAAACAAAAACCCAGGGGAAGAGTACACAACAGGGGACAGGTACTAATAACAACAAAAATGGAAAGGGACCTGGGGGTAGTCATATCAGATGACCTAAAGATAAGCAAGCAATGTGAGAAGGCAGTAAGAAGGGCTGGGGGATACTGGAATGTATAGGAAGAGGCATAACCAGTAGAAAACAGGATGTTATTATCCCTCTGTACAGACAGTTGGTGGGCTCCCATCTGGAGTACTGCATGCAGTTCTGGAGACCCCATCTCCACAAGGAAATAGACAGGATGGAGGCAGTCCAGAGGAAGGCAACTAAAATGGTGCAGGGTCTGCACCTGAAGCCATATGGAGATAGACTAATGGAACTTAATATGTATACCCTCGAGGAAAGGAGTGAGAGGGGGGACATGATAGAAACTTTCAAGTACCTCAAGGGAATCAACAAAGTCCAGAAGAGTAGCATCTTTCAGAAAAGAGATGTGCAAGAACAAGGGGGCACAATTTGAACATATAGGGGTCACTGCTCAAGGGCAACATGAGGAAGTATTTTTTCACAGAGAGGTTGGTGGGCTCATGGAATGGCTTTCCTGAGGAGGTAGTTGGGTCAAAAAAACAGGGGGCATTCAAGAATGCGTGGGACAGACATAAGGCAATTCTGGTGGGGGTAGAAAGAAGTAGGCTGTTGGTTAACTAGGATCTGCAGATTATCCAATAGGTAGGGAAATGGGCAGACTGGGTGGGCCAAGTGGTCCTTATCTGCCATCAAAGTCTATGTTTCTATGTTTCAATGTAGTTCTTTTACTGCCAAGAGTAGGGGAGTGGCAGTGCTGGTCAGGAGGGGTCTCCCTTGGGGATGCAGCATGTATAAACTGATAATGAGGGAAGGTGGGTCCTTATAGAAGGGCTTATCAGGGAACCCCATTGGGATTAATTAGTATCTATGCACCCAATTCACCAGATTCTTCCTTCTTTTATGTTGTTCTTGGGGGCTAGCGGGTGGAAGGAAGGCGACTGTTCTGGGGAGTGATCTGAGCCTGGCATTAAATCTGGGCCTGGACAGGACCAATCAAGGTACGATGGCCGAAGCCCAGACGGCTGCCCACATCCTAACTACCTTTTCACAGGCTGGCCTCATTGATAGCTGGACTGCCCTCCTCCCACACACAAGAGACTTTACCTACTTCTCCCCAGACCATGACACTTACAGTCAAATAGACATGATGTTTATCTCATCACAGCTACTTGCTTCAGTCTGGGCAGTCAAGTTGGGGAATATCCTGATTACGGATCATGCCCCTATGGTGCAGTGCTATCTCTGGCATGGGGGGGGGGACTCAGGGCCGGAGGAATAAATGGTGACTAAACACAGATCTCCTACAGGAACCTGAGGTTAAAACTTGGATGAAAGGGGAAATTAAAGACTATCTTGTCCTCAACAACACAGGGGAGGAGGGACGACACACACTGTGGGATACCCTAAAAGTGGTGATTGGGGGTAGTTTGATAGGGTAGGTACACAGCTAAGCTAAAAAAGGCCCAAGGCTGGGAAATGAGGGACAAAGAAGGTCAACTCAAACTGCTGGAACTTGACTTACACATACATCCAGACAGTAGAGAGTCGCTGGGGTGCCGAACAACTAAACTAAGGAGAGAGAGACTGAGGAATCCTAGCAACATACCTCAGATTTTGCCCTCTATAAGTTTCAGCAAAAGTACGGGGAGGTGGGGGAGCAGCCAGGAAAGCTCCTGGTCCACCACCTTAGAACACAAAAGGAGGAAAGGTACATCTCTTCGATAGTTTTTTTTTTTTTTTATTTTATTTCATTCTCGGATTACAACCTTTGAGCAAGAGCTCATTTACAAAGGTTCCACATCTTGAAGGAACATACAATAGTGAACAGTAGTGATTACAGCAGATAAGGAACATAAAGATTACAAAAGGTCAAATTACACATTCATGATTATAAGGCAAAGAGAAAAAGTAATTGGCTCCTATTGCAACATCGGCATCTATAGTGAAAGAAAGAGGAGCTGAAGTATGCAGGAGGGACCCAGTAAAGGGTAGGGGTTGAGGTGGACACAAAGCAAGGAACTGGGAGACCTGATTGCCTTTGTCAATGGGGGAGGGAATAGGGGTACAGGTCAGGAGATAGGAAAAGGGGGCAAAGGGGCAAGAGGGGAGGAAAAGGTAGGTAGTGCAGGGGAGAGCAGGATGGGGATAGAAAATATTGGATGCTGGGGGCGAATACAGGAAATGGGTTGGGCCTGTAGGATGACAAAGGGAAGAGGGGGGAGGAAATGGTAGGAGGGGAACACATGCAGAGGCAGTCAATGCCGAAGCTTAGGCTATAAGTGCAGTAAGTGTAGGGCCAGAGTGCAATTATCTTGCAATGGATTATTTGAAGCAGCTACACTTCATCTGGCTTGTGAGGTGGAAATGGAGTTTTGCTTTGAAGGGTCCTAGTTTAGTTTCTGTTTGTAGGTCTAATGGAATGGAGTTTAGCCACAGTGAGAGATGATGGGTAGGCTGCAACCACCCCAGAGGACATAAACAAAGAATTTAGGCAATTTTACCAGAAACTCTGTTCCTCAGAAGCTTCCTCTATGCTGGAAGACTTTGAGATGTTCTAAAGTGATATTAGCCTGCCTCAGATCCCTGACCAAGCAGCCCTGGCCGTGGAACACCCTATCATGGCTCTGAAAGTCCTTGACACCATTAAAACCCTGTCACTGGGGAAATCTTCAGGACTGGATGGGTTTCCAAAAAACTTTTATAGGGCGTATGGTGAGCTTCTGGCCCCTCTACTGTCAGATGCATTTAATGAGGTATGGGAGGAGGGGGAGCTAAGCACCTCATTCCATTAGGCGCTAATATTACTGGTACCAAAAAAGGAGAAGGACAGTATCAAATGTGTTCTATTTTGCCCAATATTGCTCCTCAATGTAGACACCAAAATTTATGCCAAATTGATAGCAAGGCATATGGATATAAGATCATGGGTGTGCTGATACACGCAGACCAGGTTGGCTTTGTCCCAGGCCATTAGGGCACAGATAGTATACGATGGGTACTGGACCTCATTTTGTCCACTAGCAGGGAAACGACTACCACTGCACTCCTGTCACTAGATGCAGAAAAAGCATTCAACAGGGTAGAGTGGGAGTTCCTATTTGATGCCTTGTCAAGGTATGGGTTCCTTCAAAAATTCATCCAGTTGATAAGACTATTGTACAAGAACCCAACAGCAGCTGTGCTCACCAACTCTGTCGTGTTGGCCCCATTTCCCCTGCACAGGGTCACCCATCAAGTGTGTCCTCCGTCACCGTATTTGTCCTCACTGGCCATTGAGCCACTGGCACAAAAGATCAGGGTGGAGCAGGGCTTTCTGGGGATTGTGGTGGGAGAATCATGTCATAAAGTGTCGTTGTTCATGGATGATATCACACTATTCCTAACAGATATTTGCACCTCACTAGAAACCCTCATGAAGGTAATAGGACAGTATTCTACTTTCTCGGAGGATAAACTTAACAGTTCTAAGTCCCAGGTCCTTCCCATCAACAACACATGCATTCAGAGGCTCTTTGAAGGCTTCCCATTCCAGTGGTCCCAAACAGGGGTGATGTGCCTGGTTGTAACTTTGTGCAACTCTGTCCCAGGGGTAGTAAAGGCTAATGTACAAAAGATGCTAGATATTATTACTAAAAACCTAACTCAGAGGGGGGATATTATGTTATCACTGTAGGGAAAGGTAAACACGCTCAAAATGGTCTTGATGCCCAAAGTCTAGTACATACATTTAAACCTCCCAATCCAGATGCCAGCATCCTTCTTCAAAGCCCTGAGGACCAGTGTCTTCACATTTGTGTGGAGTAGAAAGAGTCACAAAGTAAATTTCAAGACACTGCAGACTCACTGATATCAAAAGGGTTTGGGGCTACCTGACCTCCAAAGAATGTATGAGAGATGGCTACTAAGACAAGCTGCCACCTGCTACAGCTCACACCTCACACATATAACTCCGAGGTGGGACCTGCTGGAGAAGATGCTTAGTGGGGTCTCACACCCCCTGGCTGTGCTTTTTCCAGATTGGGGGCTTCCTAAATCCACCTCCTCATGTACCACAGTTACTATGAAACTTTGGTTTTGTATAGCCCCAGGGTTAGGGTGGTGTCCAAAACTGGCCTGGAACAGGCAGCTGTGACAGAAACAACACCTCTGCATACAGCGTAGGGCCCTGGACTGGATGGAATGACAGTCTAGGGATATACCAACAGTAGGAGATCTGTATCATGCATCCTCTTGGATTATGTACTCCTTTGAAGAGCTTCAAGAGAAGTACCAGGTCCCTAGGCATGACTTTTGGAAGTACTTACAGGTCAGGGATTTGTTCAGAGTGTTTGTTGCAGGTGACCACGTATTTCCACCTAAACTTGCCTTGGAATCCTTGATAGACCGTCAGGCCTCTCTTAAAGATTTCTCCACAAAGGTTAAAGAGATAGAGTGGAAAATAGACCCACCCAAATCGGTGTCGAGGAGTAAGCCTAAATGGGAGCAGGAACTGAGCATAGATATCCTGAATGAGGTATGGAGAGGGATATGGGTAGCAGTATATAGGGCATCCACAGAACTACATGCTAAAACACTACAATTTAAAGTCCTACATAGGATGTACCATACTCCCCTGTAGCTGTACAGGGCAGGACTGTCACCTAAAAGTGATTGCTGGAGATGTACATCCCCACAGGCATCCCTCACACATATCCTCTGGGCCTGCCCACACTTAGATGAATTCTGGTCAGGAGTGTGGGAGGTGTGCAAAACAGTTCTTCCAGGCCTTAGTGTGAGAGACCCAGCACTGATGGTACTGGGCCTGTTCCCCCGAGATCTGCGGATCTCCCCCCGGAAGACAGTGTCACTGACAAGGTCTTGTGCTGTGGCAAAAAGAGTTATACTGTGCCACTGGAGAGACCCTAACCCACCGATACTTAGAGAATGGGAAAACATCCTCAGACTGAAAGCCAAATATGAAAAACATCACACACAGCCAAGAGAACATTGCCAGAGTATTATGGAGTGTGGAGGGCCTACCTCTCTCAGCAACAAACTCCCATGGAGATCTTCCTCCCACCTGAGAGATGATGAGGAAAAGTATACACTAGCCACCAAGCGGCCTGTCACCCTCAAGTTAGAATGGGTGTGAACCCATGTCAGACAAGGAGGAGCAGGATGGTACTTCATCTACCACCTGATGTCTCCCTTCTCTGCTCCTTTCTCTTATGGACCCCCCCTGCTGCTTTATCTTATGGATCCTCACCCCTGCCTTTCTTTTCTCCTTCATTGGGCAAAATGTTCCAGTGCAAATGCTCTGATTGTTAAAGGAACTGAACTGAATTCCTTGTTCTCTAATACTCAATCCACCTCCACATGTGGAGGAGGAGACACTAAACATGCCCCTTCCAGCCTGAGTTTTATAATGAGTACAAGTTTATTTTAGAACAGAAATTTCATAGCTAAAAATGTTGGCTTGTGACCACACAATGATTGTTTGTGATTCCATATACAACTGCAATTTCTGCCCGCCTGAGCTGTCATAACAGAGGCTCAGGAAAATGCATTCATGTTGTTCACAATATTTGTTTGAATCAACACAGGGTAGAACAGACTTGTTTTGCTTTCCTGTAAGTGTGTTTTCTTATGCTGCCCTGTGGATGTATGTAAGCGTGCTGTTGATACTTCAGAAAAGTAAAAACCAATACAAACTTTTATGGCAAAAAAAAAGTTATTTGCAAAAAAAAAATGAGTGCTGCCTCAGCTATATAACAGGACTTTTACTGGCATAGCCCTACATTCATTTATCTGGTTTGTTTTTGATTTTATTGGGTAAGTACACTAGACAAAAAATAGCTATTTTCATAAACAACTGTTCTTTTACATCCTCCCCCCCCCAAAAAAAAAGAGAAGTCCCAATCTTTGAAACAATTGCTGCTGAGGGACTCTATTATTACAGCAATAGACTTGGGAGTGGGGAAGAAGCAGAGGGAGGTGTAGAGCAAGAGAAGTGCTTTGGCTTGGAGGGATGGAAAGTGGATCCAGAGGATTGCTAGTGCAGCAGAAGATGGGAGGGTGCTAGATATCAGTGTCCACCTCGGAATAAATGGCCTGGCAAGTAATAGGGTAGAAGTAGTACAGGGAAATTTCAAAGAGCTGATGGGGGCCTCAAGCAAGTGGCACACACATTGGCTTTTGGCAAGGTGTTACCTGTGTATGGCTGGGGAGAGGACACTCCACAAGAGGGCTTTTTAACAATTGATTGAAGGCATGGTGCATGGAGGAGGGCTTTGGCTACATTTTGGACTAAGGGCCAACCTGGGCCTCTTTAGGGGAGATGGTCTTAAATCCTTCCTGGAAGGGGACCACAGTCTGTAACAGGAAGCTTAAATGCTACTTGGTTAAGCATTTCAAGTAGCCAGGGGGAGGCTGTAGAACTAATAAAGGCAAATCTCTCCCCCAGATAATAAAGCAGCATCAAGGGAGAGCCCAATGGGAGTAAACTCTCCTGGGGCAGGGCACAAGAAGACAGAGGTGGAAACAAGACAGAGGACAAGGGAGTAAAAATCAGGGAAACAAGAAGGAAGGAGTAAACAAGACATATAATAGAGAAGGTAAAAAGGCAAGAGGTGGGTTAGAGGAGCATCAGGAAAGGGAGTAAGGTATGAAGAGACACATGTGCCAATGCAAGGAGTCTGAAAAATAAAATTCCAGACCTGGAAGCCATCATAGTGGAGGTTAACCTGGATTTGGTGGCCATAACAGAATTGTGGTGCACTGACAACCACGAATGGGGCATGGTCTTCCTGGGTTACTCTCTGTTCTGGAAAGGCAGTGAAGGGAGGTTGGGAGGAGGGGTTGTGCTATATGTAAGGGATGGAATCAAGGCCACTTAAAGCAGCAATGCCACAAAAAAAGTTATTCCAAAAAACTAATTTTCTGCTGTGTTTATGAAAAATATTGGCAGAACTGTTCATTTGGGTTTTCTGGATGCTTCCTATGGTTTGTACTGCACATTAGCATTTTTGTCTGGACTCTTATCTTCCTTGGGTCCTCAGTATTATTTCTATGCAAAAATGAGACAGCCATCTTTTTTTCTTGAGAAATAATTATTTTAAAACTTTCAGAAAATTCTTAAATGATAGTAAAAACTGAAAATGTTACCACCAAAATAAACTGGAAGACGTCTGCCATCAATTAGGAAGAAAAAAAAAAGTGGGGTAAAATTTTCACCCATTTTCATTGCATTGCTGCTTTAAGTGCAGTGGCACCCAGAGGAAAAGGACTGAAGGTGCTGTGGTTCATCCTGGGGACAGGCACTGGGGCCATTATCCATGCAGGAGTGGTATGCAGACTTCAAGCACGGGGAGAGGAGTTGAATAAAGGACTTGGAGAAGCCATCATCAGTCTGGCAAGTAAGATAGATGTGTGTCTAGTTGGTGACATCAATCTGCTAAATGCAGATTGGAGCATTCCAACTGCAGCTTTGGAAAGAAATCGGACCTTCCTTGACTCCCTGCAAGGGGTGTTTCTCAGGAAGCTAGTCAATGAACTCACTAAGGACAGGGCAGTGTCAGAACTGGTGCTTTTAAACAGGGACAGCATTGCAGACATCATTGTAGGTAAAGCCTTACTTACTAGTGAACATCATACTGTGTGGTTTAACATTAAGATGGGAACAAAAGCAAACCACATGAGGACCAGGGCCCTGGATGTTAGGAGAGCAGATTTTAAAGAAATGGGAAAAGTGTCTCAGACACTGACTCATGGGGGAGGCAATTTCCTGGGTGGGGTAGAGGAACAGTGAGGGAAAAATAGGGGAGGGCATAATTTAGGCAACTATACTAGGTATAAAGAAAGTGAATAAAAACAAAAGGAAAAAAGAGACTGTTATAGTTCTCTAGGGAAGTGGCTAATATGTTGAAGGAGAAAAGGATGGCATTCAGGAGCTATTAGGAAATGCATAGAGTGGAAGACAAGCAAGTGCACCAAGTGAAACAGAGGGAAGTAGGAAAGGCAGAGTGGGAAACAAAGGTGCAGACAGATGAAAAGGAAAACCAACTCAGCAGCTAAAGGGCATAACATTTTCTTGAGGCACATCATTGAGAAGAGGAAGACAAGGGAAGGGATAGTAAGTACAGGTAGGTGGCATGGAGGGCATACTAAGAAGAGGATGAAGAAAAAATGTCTCGAACAGGTTCTTCTGCTCAGTCTTTGCAGTGGAGGGAGGAACAAAAGAGAAGAGGTGGACACAAGTCCATTTTCAGAGGAATGAGTCCTGAAGGGATTTGCGGCACTGAAATTGGACATTAGGCTATGGGACTGGAAGGGATATATGCAAGGGTACTAAAGTAACTAAGGGAGGTGCTAGCTGCCCTACTAATGGCCTTATTCAACAGCTCTCTGGAAACAGGTATGGTTACAGAGGACTGGAGGAGAGCAAACATGGTCCCTCAATATAAAAGCAGTAGCAGGGAGGAGGCTAGCATCTATAACCTGGTCAGTCTCATCTCTGTATTGGGGAAATTCATGGAAATCCTGTTAATTGAAAGGGTGGTAGAATATCTTGAATCCAATGGGCTATAAGACCACAGGCAGCATGGATTAATGGTGGTAGTCATGCCAGAGAAATCTAATTAATTTCTTCAACTGGGTGACCAGGGGACTAGATCGTTGGAGGGCAACGGATGTGGCCTATCTGAACTTTTACAAGGCCTTCAACACTGTGCCACACATGAGACTGATACAGAAATTGAGCATATCTGGTAGGCTCCAAAATGGTGAGCTGGGTAAGAAACTGGTTAACAGATAGGAGACAGAGGATAGTAGTTAAGGGCACTCACTCTAATGATGGGAGAGTGACCAGCAGGATGCCGCATGGCTCAGTACTGAGACAGGTCATCTGCAATGTCTTCATAAGCGATGTTGCAGAAGAACTGGAAGGGAAGATGACACCAGATTACACCAAAATCTGTAATAGGGTGGACGCTCAAGAGGTGGTGGAAAAAATGCGTAGTGATCTTGGGACGCTTGAGGAGTTGTCAAGAGCATGGCAGTTGTGATTCAATGCCAAAAAGTACAAAATCATGCACCTAGGGCATAGAAACCCAGAAGCTAAGTACAGGATGGGGGAGGTACTGATGTCACTCAGCAGGAAAGGGACCTTGGGTCATCATATCTGATTACCTCAAAGTGGCAGGGAAGTGTGACAAAGCAGTGGGTAGTGACAGTGGGATACTGGGATGCATAGAGAGTGGTATCTCCAGCAGAAGGAAGGGAGGGAGGAGAGGAGGTGGTGCTGCCTCTGTATCTACTGCTGTTGAGACCCCACCTAGAATAGCATGTCCAGTTCTGGACACCACACCTCAGAAAGGATATAGACAAGGTGGAGACAACCCGGAGGAGGGCAACTAAAATGTTGAAGGGGTTGAACAAAATACTGTAAGAAGAGAGACTGAGAGAGCTCAACATGTGCACGCTATAAGAGAAGAGAGTAAGAGGGAACATGATAGAGGACTACAAGCACCTCACAAGGGTAAACAGGATGCAGGAGAAGAGTCACTTTCAAATGAGGAAGAGCACCAGGACCACAGAGCATGCAATGAAGCCAAGGAGGAGTGAGTTTAAGAGGGGTTTGAGGAAGTACTACTTCACTGAAAGAGTTGTATGTGCCTGGAACAGACTGCTAGTGGAAGTGATGGAGACAAAAAACAGCAGGGGTCTTCAAGAATGTGTGGGAGAGACATAGGGGAGAATTAGTAAATAGACAGTGAGGAAGGAGGGTACCACCAGAGACCAGTTAGGGCCTGTGGGCACAGACAAGGCAGGAACCATCTGGACAGAGTGGATGGACCAAGAGGTTGTTTTCTGTTAAATTCTATTTTTTATGTTTCTATGTTTCAGTTAGCTCACTTCCAAAATCCCATATATGGCCCCTCAAAATTAGTGGTCACTGGTTAGCACAGAAGGCATTAAAAAAACATACAGGTAAACACAATGAAAATTCTTACACTGAAATACGGATCTGCATGCTCCTCTCCCCCAACTTGAGCTCAGATGCACTCAGAAAAAAGTACAGCAAAACACGTCAAAAATATTTATGCTAAAATATGTTTTATCAAGCAAGCTTTGCCAATCACACTTACACACACTCAGCACTCAAATAGAACAAAAGTTGTTGCATTGTCTATGATTTTCCTAACTGTTCTGACCGATTTTATTTAACGCATAAAGAGAACAGTTCCTGATCCTTTGCTTAACACTGTAGAACTACACACTGCACATGGGTGACTTCCTGCTGCATTGTACCATGTGACCAAACTTTTGTGCAGTACATCAATCATAGGACCTGCCCTCTGTCACTCACTTCATTAAGTTTGATGGCCTTTGCTGGGAGAATGTTGATATTACAAGACTACAAGAAGCCCCATCCCCTCTACTTCATGGGGAGGACTACTGGAAATTTGTGGATTTTTTTTTACTTACCTGCAAAGCCTAGTGTACATAAAGTGGATTGAGTGGACTTTGCCAATCCCTTGGAAGCACCTTAGATAGTGAGCTGATGGTGCTAGATACTAATGCTATTTTTAAAGGCACTGTATAGCCTATAGAAATTGCTGTGTTTTTTAGCAAATAATTCTTAGCTGATTCAGTAGAACTGAGTTAAACAAAATTCCCCATCAGGTTAAATTTAAAGATCTTACATTTTTATTACTAAGGTCATTTTCATTAAAACTGGATCACTTTCCCATTGGAATTCATTTGTTCACATTGTTCATTCCTATTATAAAGTAATAAGCCTCTGTTTATGATATCACAGTTCTGATGTTACAAGAAGAGGATTATCACTTTAGTGCAGGGAAAAAATTAAGAACAGATGAAGTCTAAGGGGCAAAGAGTTTGTTTCAAGCAAAGGTGTTTAGCAGTTATAGAACTGAACGATAAAATATTCCAGTTTTGTGGGAATGTTCTTTTGCTAACTGCCATTGTTTGGCAGGAAATTGGAAAACCATTTTTTTATATTATTCATATTGAGCTAAATATTCAGACACTACCACATTAGCAAGATTAGCACTGTTCTTAGTTTAAATAGCATTGCTGACAGCCTGATGTGCTTATTGCCGAGCAAATCGTTTATTGCTTTAATAAGGGCTTTGGAAATATAGATGATGATGGCAGAGAAAGACTGACAGTCTAGTTTGCTGATATTACCCTATCATGCCTTGATCCTATTGTCACTGTGGGGTCTATGCTTACCCTATTACCTCTCTTGTTCTCCATGTTTCCTCCTCTCCCTTGTCCGCCTAACTAACCAGTATAGCCTTGACTCTATCCCAGTCATGTTTGAAGCCATGTATGGTCTTGGCACCCACAGCATCTGCTGGCAGACCATTCTGTGGCTCAGCCACTCCTTCTGCTTTGCTCAAGGGCTATATTCAAACAATTGTGAGCACTCACACTGTGTTTCAAATATGTTTGAATATAGAAACTTTAAGGCAATGTGCTAATTTGCCCTTAGCATATGGACTTTGCACAATCCTGAACGGTGTCCTTTCAAAATGGTGCCAATAGTGTTTTATATTATAAATTGGAATTAATGTACCCTTTTATTTTGTCACGCTAGGATTGTTTTCCTGATTTAGATGTCCTAAAAAGGTGAATAAAATTTGTATGAAAGATGCAAATCAAAATAATTTGATCAATCATGATGAAGGATGTGGAGAGAATGACATAGTGGTCAAGAACTTGACAGCTGAAATTCAATGGCAAAAAGTGCATGGCCATGCATATAGAGAGAGGAAACTCCAAAACAGAGTACTTGATTGATGAGTTGAGGGTGGGCCTCACTATGAAGAAATGGGACTTGGGGGTTCTCATAAGTGGCAGTCTAAAGTCCTCTTCTTAGTGCAGCAAGGTATGTGAAATAGAATGTTGGGGTGTATAGGGAGGGGCTTTGACAGCACATGGAGGGAGGTGATT
This sequence comes from Neoceratodus forsteri, assembly GCA_016271365.2. NCBI lineage: Eukaryota > Metazoa > Chordata > Ceratodontiformes > Ceratodontidae > Neoceratodus > Neoceratodus forsteri. The sequence goes on along the minus strand of CM057459.1, from coordinate 237,639,126 downwards.
CTTCCTCTATACGGACCCCTGGTAAGGCCTCCTCTGGAACACTGTGGACAGTTATGGAGCCTGTGATTGCAGAAAAATTGGAACAGATTGGAAATGGTCTAATGAAGGTAGTTAAAATGATAAAGGGACAGCAAGAAGAAACACATGTGCAAAGGTTGCAAAGTCTGAACATGTTTCCAGGTAAGTCAGAAGAGAGAGAGATAGAAGAGACATGATTGAAACATTCATGTGTCTGCAGGGGATCAATAGGGTGGGCGCCTCAGAGCTGTGTACCATAAATGAGAACTCTAACACCAGGGGAAGCAGTTTCAAGTTTGTAGAAAAATATTCAGATGGGATATGAGGAAGTACTCCTTCACAAAGAGGGTAGTAGACCAATTAAGCAGCTTGCCAAGCAACAAGCTAAACAATGAAACTATTATGTGGTTCATGTCAGGCTGAAATACGTTCATGGGTGGTGGTTCTGGTGGGGGCAAGGGAGGGATCATGGTTCCACAGTGGAAGTCACGACAGGGTGCTCACTCTAAAGTAAGCACATGGACCACGTCATTTACTAGACGTTAAGAACATTTACGTCGGTTGTGTGGATCTCCATTCTTTTTCTGGTTGTATAGTTCTATCTTTCCTTGCTAGACAAAATAAAATATTGCATTGTATTGTATTAATCACGCCATCCCTAAATTCTACAATAACCTTGAACCATCACCATTACTAAAACATGGTTGGCTTTAAGATGACAAAAAAAAATCCCAAGTACTCTCAGAAGCAAATGGTTAAACCCTGTTCAAAAACAGAAATTTACCATTTTGGCATTTAATGTCAAGGTAAAACTCCCAGTATTGTTGTGGGTATTATTATGTATTTGCTGTATAATGCCTTCTATGGTGAGAAAACACCAAGCATGAGATGGATCCATTTATTGTTTTGAAAAGTTGCAAGAAAATGCAAAGCGTCCTGTTTCTTTCATGGTTTATTTCACAACCAAGCAACAACATCACATACCATGCATACTGCTAAACATCAAGTGCACACAGTTCATTAAACTGAAGAGACATTATTTAAACAGCAGTTTGGAAAATAGAAAAATAACCGGTCCTTGGTGTTAAAGTAACATCATTTAAACATTGCTTTAGAGTCATATTTAACTGTTGGCATACACCAGGAAAAAAAGAGTGAGAGAGAAAACAAAAGGCACACCCCACACATTTTGGCAAAACACACCACCCACACATTTTGGCAACAGCATAAAAACTGGAAGGCATCATATCAATTTAACTAGTGAGTACGTACTTCTGACAAGCTAAAAAACTGGGCACCAGTACCTGCTTGAATATTGGCAGAGATGCCATTCCACTGTTCTGCATTAGAATGCACAAGTGCTAATTGAGTTAATGAACAGGAATATAAAGTTCCAAAAATTAATGCCAATAACAAAATAGATCTTTAGAATTCAGATCTTTTACATATTCAAATTATGCTATAAATGTTATGCCCTGCATAAGGGCATCAATGAGAATAAAAAAAAAAAAAAAAGAGGCTTGCTATACAGTATCTCACATGAATGTGATTTCCTCTTTCTAAGCAAAATGTATTGTACACTTACATTTTAAAATGTTACTGGTTTTCTATGAAAGCAATATTCTTTTCTCTTTTATTTAAATAAGTAATTGACTCCATTTTTTAGCCTAGTAGGCATCCTTATAACTGGCTCTGAGCCACTACCTCCTGTACAACCGCAGACTTCAGGAGGTTAGCCACTACAGTGCTTGTGTGCATTGTACAAACTGTGCTTTATTTTGAGACTCTTTCACAATTAATTGTGCTAGATAATACAGTTAATAAATAATCATGAATATATATCACTAATACACAGGAACAAAAGCCTTGACTGGAAACTGATAAGTAGTGCTTCTTGAAACATTTACTTGAGACTCAGTATTGTATGCTGAGTACAGGCACATTTTAATGGCAAACAATAGCAAAGGTAAGATAACAGCCTTTACAACCAATGTAGAAAGCAGGATTTGTCTCGTTTTCAGCATTGGCAATACATGAAACCCACCTGGGGATCCTGGGAAAGCCTATTCAACACTCGCTTTATGCTGCGTTTTGTTCTTACCCTCCCACTGCCAGGCCTACATGGGCTCCGTAGGATATGCAATCCTTCTAGTTCTCCCACCTGTAATGCAATATACAAGAGCGAAAACACAATTAGCAGGACTCACAGGGGCAATTGTTATCATAGTCTTACTTGACACAACCTCAAGTATGTTAGGTCTGCTAAGAAGTGTAATACGGAATTGCATTGTTTTCAGCTATTGTGGTAATACAATGATCTGAAGGCTATTTTAATTCTTAAAAACAACTGCTGGATAACAATAACATTATTAATAAAATGTGTATGCTGTGCACATCAATACACAGGTTTGCATGCACAGAAATTGCATTAGCTTAAATAAAGTTTTCAAATAAAAAAAAATTATATTACTTTTTTATTGCATATTTGCTATTTATTTTGCAGCAAGATGTTTCACGTTCAGTACCCTGTACCTCATTAACTTTTAAAAAGGCATCAGTTCCCTTCTGTCATTAATGACATGCGTAACAGTTTAATGTAATGCTACTTTTAATTATCACAGCCCTGTCTTTAAATATCAAATTTCGCTCTCTAAATTGTCCAGGTTTTCTTTGCAGTCTCATCTGTCACTGTAAATGTCATCATTTTATTCCTTCTTTGGGTGCAGTGACAGGCCCACTCTTATCCCCAGCTTTATCTCTTTTTCCAGCCTTTATTGTAGTTACAAAGATCCCCTTTTCATAGTTTACAGCTGTATCCGCTTTCCACACGTGGCAAATGATTGCCTCGGTAAAGGTATTTTCTGTTTCAATCTTACATTTTCCCAAGGGAGAACAAAAGGGACAAGCTTGCTGGAGTTGGTTTCACTGAGAAAATTGTTTAGAATTGCCTCATTCCTCAGCAGATTAACGAATGCATACAATCCCAGTCTAAGTGCCATTGTACAGCACAATTTGGCCATTATACTTTGTCCCTTCCATTTAGAAACCCCCTTACCAATTAAAGTAATACAGCCTTCCAATACCTTCTCCCAATTAAATCTGAGCTGTATTACCTGCCTTGATGCAGCTGGTCACAGATTCCTACCACTTACCAGCATTCATTAGGCCTATTCATTATCAGGGAGCTGGTGGCAGGAATTCAAGCTACTGGCTTTCTTTCAGGACCCACCAAAATTATCAGCTTTCAGCACAAGGCCCCAATAAGAACAGGATTAGTAGGGATGAAGGAGAGAAATCAATTCATTCTGGGCAAACTAGCATTGTTTTTACACTCATTCCCTATCAAGCTTAACATATCAAAAGCATTAGATGCTGATCTTGATGCTTATATAAGACTAGTAAAAAATATAATTCTAAGGCCAAATGTGAATCGTAAAAGGATACCTGTCCTTGAGGCAGGTACTGTAGTAGAGATAATTATCTTTCTAAAATATTTCTCTGATTTTGTTTTGCAGTTCTTAGACTTTTTAACCAACTGTAGTTTTTCTTGGAATAAGAGGCAATCATCACGTTTAGGCCCAGAACTACTGTAATTAAGCCCCATGTTCCTTTTTTAACATGGAGACATAGAATTTGTCAGCAGAAAAGGACCGCTTGGCCCACCCAGTCTGCAAAGATGGTCCCTGACTAACCTGTCTCTCCAGACCCTAACTGGTCTTTGGTTACCCTCTCCCCATCCCTGCCTATTTACTAATATTCTCCTTTGTCTATCTCAAGCATGTTTGAAGCCCCCTTCTGTATCCACCTTCTGGCAATCTGCTCCAGGCATCCACCACTCTTTCAGTGAAGTAGTACTTCCTCACATCCCTTTAAAACTCTCTCCCCCCCCCCCAGTTCTGGTGCTCTTTCTCATTTGAAAGAGACTTCCCTGCTGCACCCTGGGCACCCTTGTAAGGTATTTGTAGGTCTCTGTCATGCCCTTCCCTCTCTCTTCTCTTCCAGGGTATACATGTTGAGATTCCTCAATCTTTTCTCATAGTGATTTTAATGCAACTCATGCACAATTTCAGTTATCCTCCTCTGGACTGCCTGTACCCTGTCTATTTCCTTTCTGTGGTGAGGCCTCCAGAACTGGACACAGTACTCCAGGTGGGTCTTCACCAGCACATGATACTGGCAACATCGCCTTCCTCCTTCTGCTGGAGATACCACTCCCAATGCATCCCAGTATCTCACTGGCCCAACCCTCTGCTTTGTTGGGCTGCTCTGTCATTTTGAGGTAATCAGATATGATAACCCCAAGGTCCCTGCCCTTCTTAATGATTGTCAGTACCTCCTTCCATCATATACTCAGCTCCTCGGTTCCTATACCCAAGATGCATGATTTTGGACTTTTTGGCACTGAACTCTAACTGCTATGTACGTAATCACTCTTTGAGTTACCCACTGTTGCTACACATCTCTCCACCCCCTCCTGATTGTCCACCCTATCACAGAAATTAGTGTCATCTGAAAAAATGTATACATTTCCCTGCAATTCTTCTGCAATGCCACATATAAAGATATTGAAGATGACTTGTCCAAGTTTTGAGCCCTGTGGCAACCTGCTGCCTGGTCACTCTTCCCTCATTAGGGTGAGTGCTGCTAACCACCACCCTCTGTTGCCTATCCATTACAAAGTTTCTTACTCAATTCACCACTTTGGATGCCATCGCAAGGATGCTTAATTTCTTTATCTCTCTCCAACGTGGCACAGTGCTGACAGCCATAGTTAAAGTTTAGGCCACATCCACTGGCCTCCCCTAATCTATTTTTCATGTCACCCAGTTGAAGAAATCAGATTTGTCTTGTATGACCTCCTCCACCCCATCCCCCACCTCAAGAATCCATGCTGCCTTTGGTCTTGTAACCCTCTGAATTTAAGATACTTTACCAACCTTTCTTTTAACAGTGTTTCCATTAATTTCCACATCACTGATGTGAGACTGACTAGCCTGTAAGTGCTAGCCTCCCCTCTGCTGCTGCTCTTATGGAGAAAAACCAAGTCTTCTTCCCTCTAGTTCTGTGCGTGTTTCCTGTGTGCTGTTGAATAAGGCCATCAGTGGTGCTGCTAGCACCTCCCTGAGTTCTTTTAGTACCCTTGGGTGTATCCTGTCCAGTTCCATAGCCATGTTCACTTTCAAAGTTGCAAGTCCCGTCAGGGCTCTTTCCACTGAAAATGGATTTGAATCCACCTCACCCCCCCCCCATTTTCCTGCTGCTCCCTGGTGGTCTGTCCCCTCTCCACTGTGAAGACTGAGCAGAAGCACCTGTTGACCTGTTCAGAGTGTCTGCCTTTTCTTGATCCTCTTCCTCTTTATCCTCACTATTCCTCCACCTTCTTTCCTCTTCTCACTTATGGCACCTTTTTTTTTTACTTTTATGATTTTTGGCCTGGAAAGGCACACTAAGCAGAGACTAGTTTCCAGGTGTTCCGTGGAAGCACAGGGACATTAAGTGACTTACTTATGCTTATACAGTACGCAAGTGGAGGCCTTGGAATTCAAACCCATTTATCCATGATTGCAGCTTAGCTCTCTTAACCACTATGCTATAATGCATCTCACTTTACCTGAAGAAAGTCTTATCTCCTTTAGCTACCCCTTTTGCTATCCTTTCCTGTGTCTGTACCTTTGCTCTGCTCACTGCCTTTACTCAGTATATCTCCCTGTCTACCTACCTACCTCTGCGTTTCTTTATACCTCCTGAATGCCACCCTCTTTTCCCTAACCACCTTTGCCACCTCCCTAGAGAACCATAATGATTTATTTTTCCTTCTACTTTTACTCACTTCCTTCATGCGGAGGTTTGTTGCCTTAATCATACCCGCCTTTATTTTTCCCCACTGTGCCTCTACTCTCACTGGAATTCCACTCCTGCAAAGCAATTTCTGAGGCAGTCTCACATTTTTTTTATCAACTCTCTTAATTTGCAGGACCCTCATACTCATATGGTTTTCCTCTGCTCCCATCTTAATGTTGAACCCAACTGTACAGTGATCACTGGTACCTAGGGGACTGCCTATCGTGATGTCTGCAGTGCTCTCCCTATTTGTAAGTGCCAGGTTCAGCACTGTCCCATCCCTTGTGAATTTCTTTCCTCCTTGCAGTGGTGCACACTGCTTTCCATACCTTCCTCCCTCCCTTCCTCCCTCCCTGCTTCCCTCCTTTCCCCTCAACCTCCTGTCAGTGCCTTTCCCTGAAGATACCCCTAAACTCCCGCTTGCCTTGTTACTTTCTCCATTACTTATCTTCTTTTCTCCTTTCTTATTGCATTCTTGGTTTACACCCCTGTTTGTCCAATGCGTTGTCCCCATTCTTGTATTCTTGTACCTTTGCCCTGGAGGGGCTTACTACCCTTGGGTTTTCCCTCCCTGCTGCTTCATCTTCTGGGGGGGGCAATTGTTGCCTCTGCTGGTTTTACAGTGCCCACCTGGCTAGTTTAAATGCTCCTCCATGTAGTAATTAAACCTTCCACTAAAGACTACATCCCCCCACCAAAAGAAATGCAGGCTATTTGTCCCATAGAAGCCCATAGCCTCCCTATTTGGCCCCCAATCCCCAATGTAGCTGAAGCCCTCCTCCATGTACCTTTTCTGTGCCAATTTTTTTAGCTGGGGTTTATTGCCAGCCAGGTTTATACCACTCTACAGCCACTGACCTAGTTACCACAATAAGGTCCCTTTCTTCTTCTGGCGAGCTTTATCTGTTAGGTGACCTCAGCTTGAACTGACTGTCGCCCTTCCTAGGTAAACCATGTGCTGAGATTACTGCCCTCAGCTTGTCCCAATTAATTACTGAGCCCACCTGTTTAAATCACAAAACACTAAACTACACTCTGTTAGACTGGGCCCTCACCTCCCACCCCTACAGGATTGTCCAATCGGGCTTATAATCAGATGTGCTCGGTGATCATCACATGATCTACCTAGTTAGAAAATTCCATAGACCCAAGGCCCCCAACAAACTCCTTACTATCTGATCCTACAACTTCCTGGATCTTGCTCTGCTCCACCACAACCTCACCCGTGCTAACTGGGCTCTGATAGCCTCTGCCCAGTCCATAGATCATGCGATAGCATATTTCAAAGACACCTTCCTCTGTATTTGGATCAAACATGCTCCATTAAGGCAAGTGAGAGTTTGGAGTTCTCACCTCTCCTGGATTACCCCGAGCTACTGCCTTGCCAACATGCTCGGGCCCAAGCCTGGAAGTCCCACAAATCCACCAAACTTCCTCAAGATCTCTCTATCTACCGCTCGCTCAGAAACTCCTGCACTAAGGCCATCCGGCTTGCCAAAGCAGAGTATTTCAAATCCACTTTCAACTCAAATATAAATAACCCCTCTAAGTTCCGGAAAGTGGTCCATTCCCTCTTCTCCCCCACAAATAAACCACCACCTCCTGTCATCAAAATGAACAACCAGCTTATAGTTGAACACCCTGCTGTAGTGGCAGAATTTAATTCCTATTTTACAACCTGTGCCTCAGCTCTGCTAACCTCCCTATCCTCGCCACATACATCCCTGGCTAAACATACCCCCCACACACAACTGCCAGCCATGAGTTTCTCCTTTTCTCCCATCTCTCCACATTACACCCTACATGCACTTCTCTCTCTAAACCTTACAAAAGGCAACTCGCCTGATGGCCTGGACCCCAAGCTTCTCTATCTTTCTGCCCCTCCTATCTTCATCCCCCTAACTGACCTGCTCAACTTATCTTTCCTCACTGCCTCTGCCCCTAATTCTTGGAAGCATGCCATTGTTCTTCCTCTACCTAAAGGTGGTGACCCCTCTGCTCCAGGGAACTATCATCCTATCTCACTTCTACCTACCCTGGCTAAACTTCAGGAACACCTGGTTCTCTCTCACCTATCCTCTTTCCTGGATGACTCCTTTTTCACTCCATTCCAGTATGGATTTCGGAAGAACCACTCCACCACCACCTCCACCACCTCCCTACTTAGGCTTACTGACTATCCTTTCTGCTATGGATAGTGGTCATATCACATCTACCATCTTTGTTGACCATGCCAAGGGTTTTGACACTGTTTCCCACACCCTGCTTCTTGAGACACTCTCTTCAGCTGGCCTCTCCCAGTTGGTCTGTAACTGGTTTAAAGCCTACCTAGTAGGAAGAACTCAATCAGTTTAAGTAGCTGATTCCACATCCTCGCCACTGCCCATCTCAACTGGTGCACCTCAAGGCTCCGTACTTGGCCCACTTTTATGCTCTGTTTTCCTTAATGACCTGCCATCAGTATATTCCTCGTCCTCTATCCATATGTAGGCTGACAACACTGCCTTGTTCACTTCTGGCCACTCTCCATCTGATGTATCCGCCAGCCTCCAGCTCAACTGCAGTAATGTTCAGTGCTGGTTTAAGTCACATCAGCTTTTCCTGAATGCCAAGAAAACAGTCTCCATGGCATTTGGCACAAGGCAGAGACTCTCTAGGCTTCCCTCTCTACCCACCTTCCACACCCTGGATGGAACCGCACTTGAGGATGCCACCTCTTTCAGATATTTAGGTTTTGGCTTGACCGACACCTAAACTTTTCTGAACATGTCAACACCATCCTAAAGAAACTGCGCCCCAAGATTGATGCCCTCTATAGGAACCACAGCTGCTTACCTCTGTTGACTAGGCGTGCTCTTGTTCAGAAAATGATTCTCCCTATTTTTGACTATTGCGACATAGTCTATTGTGCTGCTGCTAAGTCTTCCCTGTCCAGATTGGATTCCCTTTTCAATGCTTTTCATCGCTTTGCTCTTGACCCCCCGCACCCACCACTGCTCTCTCTACCACTCCCTTGCTTTCCCCTCTCTGGGGTATAGACAACTCTTGCACTGTGTGAAATATACTTCTAAATTCTGGTTTGGTTCTCTCCTCTCTTACCTATCCTCCTCCCTTTCCATTCTGCCTCCCTCACGCCATTCTCAGATCCACTGACTCTCACACTCTGGCTATTCCATGGTGTACTACTACAAGCGGCCAAGGAGCTTTCTCTTATCGCTTCCCAACACTTTGGAACTCACTATCTATGCCCATCCAGCACTCTTCATCCCCCTCTTCCATCTTCCAGGCCCTACACAACTTTTATTCCTCAAACTGCACTTGACAATGAAGATTCTGCTGTATTTCACAATGTTTATTGCACTTCAAGCATATTTTGCTTTGTTGTAGTATTTATATAACCTTGTAAATGCATTTATTTAATTTCTACCTTTGTTTATGTCTTATCCAACCATTTTTGCGTATGTGCATTTGCTTTATATGCACTGTTTTTGTGTATATGCCATACCAAACTGTAATTGAAAATGTGCATTCAATTTATCTATACTGTATTGCCTATGTTCCCCTCTTCCCTCTCCCCCAGGACTCACTGTGAGACAAGCAACTTGTTGCTCAGCATGTTTTTTCTGGTAAAACTCTTCAATAAATAAATAAATGTACTATGCCTTCAACTATTTGTTGAGAGCCCTGATGCAGAGTGTCCTTTCCTCTCCCCAGCCATATACAGGTACTACTTCGACAAAGGCCACTATGAGTGTCACTTGCTTGAGTCCCCATCCCAGTTCCTTGAAATTTCCTGAACCATTGCTACTACCTTGTACAGTGCTAGGTCATTTGACCCTATGTGGACAATGACATCTAGCTCCTGTCCATCTCCCACTGCCCTAGTGATTCTCTGGATATGCCCTCCATCCCTCCAAGCCAAAGTACCTTTTAGCCACTTCACCTCCCACTTCCTTTCTCCTCCTGTTTCCAAGTCTAACCACCTAACAATACAATCCCCACCAGCAGATGCTTCCTCCTTGGATGGAGGCCTCTTAATCCCTTCTTAGGTCCTGATGCCTTCTAGGACCCCCACTTCCTCCCTTCCCACCGCTATGGGTACCTCCTGCCCTCTGCCCCATCCCACCACTATGGACAAGAAATTGCACAGTGGTACAGGTTGAGGAATGTGTACCCTTCCCACCCCCTCACCCACTGGAGCCCACCAAAGTCCAGCTGCTCTGCCTCTGCCTAGGCATCCTCTGGGGGTGGTGACAGACTTGGTGACCCCTGGGTAAGGCAGGAGTATCTCTGCACTTTGCCAGTTCAGCCTGCAGTTCAGCAACCTCTGCCCTCAGTCCAGAGAGGTGAGTACAAATGAGGCAGCACCTCAGCATCCAGAAGGTGTCCTTAAAGACTGCGACTCTACACTCATTGCATTGCACTACTCCCATGCTCTTTCCATCCTTTACCTGAGTGCCTGTTTGAAACTTCCCTGCATCTTACTGCCTCTTTTCTTTGCCGATTAAATTCATACTTCTCCCATTGCTTGTCTGACCTAATATTACTGCATAAATATTGAAAATAAGTATGGCTAGATTTATTAAATTAATATAATAATACTGTAGGATTTCATAAGAGCTTTGTTTATGCTTTACTTCACAAAATATGTCTAATAGTTAGTGTTTGCTTAATCACTTGTAGACATTATTTAGCTAACATACTACAAAGTTGCAGATCAGGCTGGAAGACAATTATCAGATCAATTACTCTATGGCTTTACCAAGACTGAAAGATTTGTTCATATTGGTGATGTCTTCTTACCAGATATTGCCACCATAAACCAAGCCATCAGTGGAACCAATTATTTTGCTTGAGATATTTTGAGATACTTCATATTAGAGCTTAAAGTCCACTTAAGAAACCAGCCAATATAAAAATAAAGTTCTTGCCTGTACACGCACATTAGTACAATTATTTTCACTTTCTAGCGATAAACCAAACAATTAAACAGTCTGGATGCCAATAATATTTCATTTAAAATCTTGTTATCTAAACATTAAACAAAAATACAATGTAAATAACATGTGAGTTTGCGGTTCTGTGTTGTTTAGGCTTTTGATGCACTACGTGTACTAGTTACCGAACTCAGCTTAGTTTATGATGACTTGATTCAATGATAAACACTGGCACATATATTTTTAGAAACATTTCCTAAGTTTTCTCCCATCTTCAGTGTTTACTGCAGATTCCTTTAGTTTGTAGTAGCCTATACATAAGTAATCCCAGAGGTAGACAGTCTGACCTACAGACAACTGAAACACAATCAAAATGTGATAGTAGCCTCTAGAAAATGTATATCAAAAACAAATTTTACATCAATTGAAAACAACTTCAATAAACTCTTTTCATGTTGCTTTATATATTTCATGTTTTTTTTATAACACATCATTGCATTTTTAAAATGTTTCACATAAAAAATGAACTGTATTTTCCACTGCAGCTGGCAGGCAATGACAAAATAGTCTGACAATTTGCTTAAAATTGTATGCTTAATTAACCTAATATCAGGTAGGTGGGGTCTGCATTCAGCTTCATCTTTCTAAGTTGTTGCATGCAAACATCTTAAAACAGGAAATTAGTTACTTTGTTGGTCTATCTACATTTGTGCTGCCTCCTGTTCTGGAGTCCATTTCTTTCAAGATATTCCATCAGTTACTTCTTAATGATAGTTTCCAGGTGGTTACCTGCTGTAGAGCTCAAACTAACCAACATAATGTGTTCTGGTCCTCTCTGTTCCCACTCTTGTGTAAGGGACCACATCTGCCCTTGTACAATCCTCTGTGACATCCTTCATCTCCAGAGAGTAGTTAAATAAGACTATCAAAGGCCCTGCTAGGTTCTCCCCCATTTTCCCCAGCACTCTGGCATGCAACCCATCTAATGTCTAAGATTGGTCCACTAATGCAGTAGAAGCTTATAAAATATGCCCTCAAGCATAGACTGTAGGGTGATGCACCTGCCTGTCACCCTGTAGTAATTTACTGTCCTGCTCTGTCACTAAAATATCACAAAAATGGAGATTTGTTAATAAGGTAAGATAAAAGAAAACAAAATAGAAGACTGGAAAAAGTACTGTGGGACATTATGAGACACATATGTTGGGTGCACTACTGCCGCTAGTGTAATGCTGTTTACTGTATCTCCTCTCTACCACTCTTGCCTTGTTTGCCTGCAGTTTACTTTCTCTTCCTGCAGTAACTAGAATAGCCTCTCACACACTCATAAAAACTTACAGAATTATCAGTATCTACTCCTGCACCTACTAATAGAAGCACTTAAAATTGATTATGGTGTGGGTTTCTTTTTCAAAGTTTTCTTCCTTTCTCTCGCTCTCTTGAGCTATACTCTCTCTTCAAGCTATTGCTTGAGCTAGTCATCACTGCTGAAGAGAAGGGCAAACTCCTGGTGTGTACTGACACCCAGGGGACATTGTAGGTATCAAGTGCACAAATGAGTGGTGTCTCTTTCCGGCTTGTTTCTTTTTGTGGTTCATTTCCCATTATATTTGCTTTTTTTAGCATTTTGAACAGAAATGAACCACCAAGTCACAGTTTGTACTCAGCATTCAGTTAGGCTTGAAATAAATGAATACCCTACTATACATGTGTTTTGGAGAGTTCGATTTTCTTAATGATTGATTCACCCATTTTGAGTATAATTATATCTGTTGATCACTCATAAAATATATTTAACTACCGTACAGGTAAGGATTTTGTTTGCTTCCTTTGCTACAGATAGCCATTGTGGCTTCTGTTTTAGTCTGCTGCTTACAAGTGTGCCCATGCTTTTTTGTTGGTCACTAGTACTAATTTGTTTTCTATTTAACTAATAAGTGAATCTATTAGTTTTCTTACCAAGATGCATATTGTTACATATTCCAACTTTAAAAGAAAATACAATTGTTACATATTTGTCCATTCTCCTTATTGATTTAGGTTATTTTGAAACTCACTATCATTCTGTAAACTTACGAAACTCTTAATTTTTGGTATCCTCTGCAAATGTGTGCATCTAGTTTAAGAGAGTGGGTCCCAACATTAATCCTTGTAGCAACCCACTCATTACCTGATATCACACAGAACAGACTATCATTTATTTCTACTCTATCTTCTACCACCAGACCAAATACTAACCCCTTATACTTTGGTATACTCCCAATGATACCCTTCATTAATTATCCTGTTATACAGTACTGAACCCAAAACTAAACTTCAAACATACAGTACCTTAGCTACAAGTATCTCTCCATCATGTATTTAGTCACTTCCTCAATGAATGAAATTGATTTTTTTTTTTGCCATGATTTCTATTACTGGATACATATCAGGACAGTGAATCTATGGCATAGTTATGTAGATGATCAACAATCCTTCAATATATCCAATAAACTGTTCTTATTAGAAGAATTGAAGGATGACTTACTTGGCCCAGTGGTGCAGAGGGCTGAGGTAGTCTGCCTTACCTCACTTCACACCGGTGACCTGGGTTCAGGAATGACCTCGGATCATCAGAGAACTGGCATGGGGGGGGAGGGAGGGAGCAGGATTGAGCAGTCTAATGGCTGCTCTCCTCTCTCAGGGAGGTTGTCACTCCCCCATAGTACTGCTCCAGTGGTGGTGTAGGTATGAGGGAGTGGCACGTAGGGAGAGTATCTTGAAGCATGGCATACATGTGCCTCCACTTGCACGTGTGCATGCCCGAGATGGGGGCAGGTGAAAACAGGGGTAAAAACCTACCAACTATAAATTAAAAAAAAAAAAAAAGGATGACTTACTACATTTTGCTGGTACCGATGCCTTTCAAAATGGTGTATAGTATTCCATACTGGAATGATCAGCTGAAGATTTTAATCTAGGAACCTTCAGAAAATTACAGTTGAACAGACAAATAAATTTACAGTACCTATAGCTGTACCAGTTCATATTGACTTCAAGTTGCCTCTGTACTACATATCTCAATCTATCTCTTTAATTTTTAGATAGAAATGAGACTCACATTTGGAACAATGGATTATCCTGTAAGAATTTTAAGAAGATGAGATAATTCTGAAATTAGCACGTTTTGCACTTTTTGAAGCTTATCCAATTTATAGTGCTGGTTGATGTGCAGCATGCTCTATGCAGTTACTTAAAGGGGAAACATTTAGTGTATTTTGTTTTGTGTGATCCCACTGAAAGAAACTACAGTCTTCTTACTGCATTTATAGATTGCTGGGGGAATACAGCCAGACACAGCCAATGCATGATCCACTTTTTCAAATGCATGCCACCAATTTGCATGTTTCCAATTTGTCTGTACTGTAAATATTAAAGCAAAGATCAACATTTATGTTATGCAATATTATAATAAATAGGAGTAGTTCTGTAAATGCCCCTCTAAGCAATAGATTTAGTCTAGAAAGAATAATTCTTCTATTGCAGCTGAACCCTAAAAAATTCATACCTTCTGTTAATTCCTTTGGGGACGGAATGTTGGAAAGTCATGGGTTCTAGTCCCTTACCAAGTACATGGGATAATACCCTTAACTGACACAATAGTGCAGTATGAGGGGGGTGCCTTACTATTGAGGTACCATCCTTCAGATGAGACATTAAACCGATGTTCATTATGTCCATCTGTTGGTCACTACCAAGTTGGAAGTTAAAGATCCAATGGCACTTATTAAAAAGAGAAAGAGGATTTTCATTGAAAAATCATAAAAACAATCATATTAAAAATCCTGTCAAAGGCAAACAAAACCCCACAAAATCCAACCCCACCCAACTGCAAACTCAAAACAATTATAGAAAATGAAACACAGTCAAGAAAGTAAAGTGGAAACAAAACAAAACATGTGAAAATCCAGTAGCAAAGAGAACAAACTCTAACCAGAGCTGGTACGACTGCAGCCGAGTTCCCAGAGGAACACGGCACTGTCTGCCCTGTCCAAGATGGCCACTGAAGTTCTGTGCACCTGCGCACTGAACTCCAGGGCATGGCAGCACAGTCCACCATATTCAAGATGGCCACCAGAGTTCTCTGCGTATTCACAATGACTTGCGCATGTGCACTGGGCTCCGAGTCCATCTTGGATATAATAAACTGTGGCACCATGCCCCGGAGTTCAGTGTGCATGCATGAGTTATTGTGGATACACAGAGAACTCTGGCAGCCATATTGGGCATGGCAGGCAGTGCTGTGTTCCACCAGCACTAACAGACAAAATAGTGCGGTGAATGTATGGTGACTGCCATTCATCTCCACTATTTAAAATGTCTATTCAGTATCTGGTAAGCTCCCTTTTATTTCTACTGTGATCGCAAGACGTCTGCAGGGCTATGCCCACTGCTGCCATAAAAAAGGATAAAAGAAAAAATACTCTGGGTCCCCATCACTTGCTTATTTACAAGATTATGAGTGTATTTGGGAAGTATTTCCAAAGAGTTACAGCTTTTGTCCTAAAATAGGAGGATACATCTGTATCACAAACCCTGCATAAAGCACTTTTGACCCTAAGTAACAACTCTTGGTAAGTTATTGTTTTTGTTGCAATGTAAATATACATCTTACTTGCCATACATAAAATGTCAAGATTGTGAAAACACTTGCATAGAAGCTGCATCAAAAACCTGCCACTTGTGAGGGAGAATTCCTAGCACTAAAGTCTGGTGGTCAAATGACAAAACTTCAGGTAAATAGCCTTCTACAGATAAATAATTCAAGCAACCCTTCACATACTGGCAGTTTAAAAATAAGTGTTTCTGTGTTTCTACTATTGTAATGCATTCTGTATGCGGGCAATATTGCTGCTCCAAACATTTGTGCTTAAAGGATCCCTTGACTCCTAGACACCCATGTGCACTCAACAACAGGACATCCCGCATTTGTGTGAGGACCCTTTCATTTATAATATATCTCAGAACAACTGTAACTGCGGTCACCAGACAACCAGGAAACTTGAGCTTTGCATAGAAATAGAGATTTGTACCCAATCATATATCTGCTTCCTGGTTAGGTTTTCTATATTACCAGGTGTCAGTTTCCATTGCCTTAAATTACTTAAAACTAATGAGACATAGCTTAGGTGATGTATGCCTGTGCCCTTCCAAGGTATCCATAACTTTCAGTTGGTGCAATTTGATTAGAAAAGTTCTAGCTATTTGGCTACCAGCTCTTGGCGAAAACATTTTTGAATGTTGCAAACAAACACTGAGCTATAGAAGAACACCAGTGGATTTATTATATCCAAGTCTCTGCCTTTAATGGACAAGTACATTACTCTCCTTTTAATGCAGCTCAGGCAGAGTCTCCATAAAAAACAAGCAAGAAAAAATAAATAAATAAAGAGTTATAATATTTCTCTTCCATGGAATATGGAAGAGGGAATATATAACTTATATATAAAATGTTTGGAATTAGCATGGATTTAATTAGGAAAACCCTCTTCCTTTTTAATAATTTCCAATTTTTCCATCTCAGGACCTGTGACAGCACTGTCTGTAAATGACTCTCCCAATTTAAGGCAGGCAGGTCCCATACCCCACACTGGACTATTTTTTGGATGGTTAATGGCAGACTGTGATGCTACCATAAACTATTTAATACTTGCTCCAAAATGGGACTCATGGCGTCATCCAGTAAAAAATATTTATGTCATCTGCACAGGCTAATACTTTGAGGGGTGGGAGAGTAGGACACAAACTGATATAAAGACTTCCTTTTGTATTTTTTAGACCATGCAGCAGAGGATCTATACCAAAAAATGTAAAGGAGAGGGATAGGAGGGAAATCCTGTTGAACTCCTTTCTGAATACTCTATGGGGATCATAACCATCCATTAACCAGGGGCATATTTTAGCCAGATGATTTATGCTCTCAATCCAATTTACAGACTTTTTGTGGATACCATAATGTCTAAGCGCTTTCAACAGATGTGTATGGCAAAGTCTGTCAAAGGCTTTATCCTGGTCTATCCATAGTGCTAGACCTTCGAACAGATCCATGTTACCCCCTTTCAAAAACATCTTGCATGATAATCACGTTGTCCTGGATTGACCTACAAGATACAGAGCAGGATCCAGAAAAGCCACTGTGAACAGCCAAAGGAGGAGGGTGCTCACAGGGCAACCAGCCTCAAGTAATATGTAAAATCCAAAAGTCAGCATCTCAGCAATGATAATATGATTCCAGGAATCTGAGGGTTCATTTATCAGGACAGCCACAATGGATGAAGTGCCAGTTATCCCAGGAGTAACTAACGCTTGTCCATTGCTTTGTATTAATAGTCACAAATAAATATAATTTTCTGAATTTACTTGGAATATTAATTATTCTTAAGGTATTGAGTAAGACTTATGAGGAGAAATGAGGCATACCACTGCTTGGGTCAATCTTTTGGATAAGATTTTGGAAAAGATTTAAATGTCCACATGGGTCCCCAGTTCTGCATGAGTACTCTATCAACCTTCTTAAACAAAAAAAAATAAGTAGGGCTGAAGACATGGATGGAGGCACCACACATGTCTCAAGTACTTCACTGTATATGCATGCTAAAAGGGGGCTCAACAAATCTTTACAAGATTTATAGAATTCTGGGAGAAGATCATCTTCACCATGGGCCAGATTGGCATTCGAGGGTTTAATCACTGTCATCACATCTAAGAGGGTTATTGGACCTATTACTTTGTTGTTCACATTTTCCTGCAGTTCTTAGACCTGCATGGATTCTAAGGCTATCTGGGCTTGCTACAGAGGAAAGGCTAAACATGTTTGACACATGTTTCTGTAAAGGTTATCAAATCAGGTTTCGAAAACCACATTTTACCATCTGCATCTGACAAATGTGTGAACATTCTATTTTGAACCCTATTTTGAAAACTTTTGGACACTTCAAAGGTCAGCTGAGAACCTTGTATGCCAGGTTGTAATTCTCTAGCCAAAGAAGGTGCTCTAATAAATTGGAGCATTTTCATTTCCTCTTTTACAAGTCAGATCTGTTCGGAGAGAGCATATGGGAATCTCTGAGATCTATCAATTTTTGCCAATGAGTTCTCAGTGCAAGACTTTTTTTGGATTCACCTGTAACTTTTTCATTAGAGACAATTTTTTAAAAAAATATTAAAATATTTGTATATGTCTCCCCACAATGAAGGTATGGAATCATATGCAAAACATATTGATAGCTCTCCACAAGGCTTCCCATTTTGCTGTAACTGTAGTATCCTGTAATGGTGAAGCATTCAGTCTCCAAACATTATTTCCTCTGGAAGAGGACAAACTAGGTGCACATTTTACATATTAATATAAGATGGTCAGAAAATTATATTGCTTTTGTGGCAGAACTGGTGACTTGAAAAGACCTGGATAAAGACACGTTATATGGGTTTTAAATAACTCCTGGTATAGGTACAACCTCCTGAATTGTGTAGCATGTGGTATGTGTCATTGAGGCTAGATGGGTTCACAATATCTGCCCAAAAATGTGCATCACAATATACCTTCTTATCTAGACCTTCCTGTGATAAACAGGAGAGAGAGAGAACAATTAAAGTCTCCTCCCAATAATGTTGGCCTGGATGTGTACAGAAAAGGCTGTGTTTCCTGAAATAATTCAATATAGAGATATTTAGTTTGTGGTGCATAAATGCTAAGCATTCTGAAAGTTTGCACATTTTTAAAAACATCTACCATTAAGTCTCTACCAGGTGATACATCCAATAATATTGATAAGTTCCATTTATTTATTTAAGAGATTTACCAGATAAGCATACTGAGCGGGGACCACTCGTTTCCAGATGCGACCTGGGGGTTACATTCAATACAAGTAGGAGCACAGATAAATGTGTATTACAGGTTCCAAGTAGTATAGGGTGATAGTAAACAGATCCAGAATAGTTACAGGCTGGACTAACACATTAGTTAGAGATACACAAATTTAGACCTAAAGATCAGGGTGCATAGTTGCTAAGTCACAGTATGGCCTGTGACCGCAGGGCATCTCAGACAGTGACAATAGGTATACAACAATTATAGTGAGTTACTGGACATTTGTGCAGATCGTGGCATTTAGTTACAGCAGGTCCAGATCAGTTACAGGCTGGACTAGACATACATTTGTGACTTACAAGTTTGGACTTAGAGACAGAGTACATAGTTGCTATTAAAGTACATAGTTGCTATGTCATAGATTTGGGTCTATGACCACAGGGCATAACAGACAGTGACAATAGGTATACAGTTAATTATAGTAAGTACTGGTCATTTGTACAGTTCAGGGCACGTTACGGTGCAGCGTGATAGGGGAGATTCCCTAGTGTCATAGCCAACATTCCCCTACCCAATAAAAGAGGTCCATGTAACCCCCCTCCAACACACACACACACACCAAGATACAATTGGAAATCAGCTGTGATAGCTCAATTTGCTTTTCCTGGTTAAAACAAAGTACAGTATAACCAAATAAAATAAAATAGTGCTGAGCTTTCAGTGCAACAAATATTGCATATCTGGCAGGCCAGCTGTTCTGTCATTTCCTGTCAACATTTTAGCATAGTCTCCTAGTTATTTTAGGGAGCTAAGTGTTTTGTTTCTATGTCTTTCCAAGAAAAACATTGTGACAGCCCTGATGGTTTTGTAAAAATGAATTAACTTGCCTTACTAGTTAAGGTGATCTGTATATGGTTCAAATAAGATTTCATGTGCATAGACTTTTCTAAAAACAAACTAGAATAGTATGAGTCTCAATACTCAGAATATGTAAATTTGTTGTAATGACAGATCTCTGCATTGTAATACACAATGCTGTACAATAAAATACAAACTTTATTATAGGACATTTCCTACAAAAGCATCCTAACATTCTTTACATAAGAGAGTTACATAAAATAAATAAGGCATAACATGTCCAACGTTGTATCCCAAGCATACACAATGAAAGTGGCTGATGAATAAGATGATAAGGGAATAATGTTACCTTAAGGGACACTGTCTCCCCATGTACATAAATATATAATTTATTTTCCTAATTTACTAAGATGTCAACAAGTTTCCACATGAATGATATACATGAGTAAAATGAGACAAATGCCCCCCAAAAAACATGACTGGACTAGAGGTGCGTGAAGTCAGGAAACGTTGCTACGCATAGCGCTATGTGAATTTCCAGAATTTGCATTGCTAGAGTTCCACTATGCATAGTTTTCCCATGGCGACATTCCCATTTTACCAGATGAAGACTACACATAGTAGATGTCTGCTGCTGAAGGTGCCACAATGTGTAATTTTTCCTATCTTCAACTGAAGTGAGCACTGCTCCAGGCAAAAAGGGCCATGCACAATGACACTTCATCACTACAGTGTCACTACATTTATTTTATTTTTTAGTAAAAGATTTTTAAGTTAAAAAAACACCCCACCCATGTACAACATTGTCCCACTCCTTCCCTCCACACTTTTCTGAGAATTAATACCCTTACCCGCTTCATAGCACCCACCTCCCTCTCCCCCACTGTCCCTGGGAAGTTTTGTCTTTGAACAGCTGAGCTAAGCTCAGGTTTGTCAGTTTCACAATGCAATTACTGTAAGTTACTGATTGTAAAAACTCCTTTCTCACCCCAGTTAAATAATGAAGTATTCCATGTTGATGTGCATTGTGACATCTAGTGGGCTGACCACAGTAACCAATCAAATGTTTCAGCGCATGTCATCACAGAGTACTTCATTCATGGAGCTGGCAAATAGAGAGGCTTGTTGGGCACTGTGATGAGGGATAGCTTTTTCCTGTACATAGAAACATAGAAAGACACAATTTGATGGCAGATAAGGACCGCTTGACCCACCTAGTCCGCCCATTTTCCTACCTAACAGATAAGCCGCAGATCCTAGTTAACCAACAGCTTACTTCCTCCTAACCCCCACTAGGACTGCCTTATGTCTGTTCCATGCATTCTTGAATTCCCCCACTGTTCTTGACTCCACAACCTCCTCAGGGAGGCTGTTCCATGCATGCACAACCCTCTCCATGAAAAAATACTTCCTCACATTACCTCTGAGCCGTCCCCCTTCTATTTTCAAATTGTGCCCCCTTGTTCTTGCACATCTCTTTTTCTGAAAGATGCTACCCTCTTGGACTTTGTTGATTCCCTTGAGGTACTTGAAAGTTTCTATCATGTCCCCTCTCTCCCTTCTTTCCTCAAGGGTATACATGTTAAGCTCCTTTAGTCTTTCTTCATATATCTTCTGGTGCAGACCCTGCACCATTTTAGTTGCCTTCCTCTGGACAGCCTTCACTTTATCTATGTCTTTGCAGAGATGGGGTCTCCAGAACTGCACACAGTACTCCAGATGGGGTCTCACCAACTGTCTGTACAGAGGGATAATAACTTCAAGTTTTCTACTATTGATGCCTCTCCCTATGCATCCCAGTATCCTTCCAGCCTTCCTTACTGCCTTCTCACATTGCTTGCCCACCTTTAGGTCATCTGATATAATTACCCCAGATCCCTTTCCATTTTCACTGTTGCCAGTATCTCACCCCCCACTGTGTACTCTTCCCCTGGGTTTTTGTTTCCCAGATGCATTACCTTGCACTTCTTTGCATTGAATCTGAGCCGCCATACATTTGACCATTCCTCCTACCTTGCCAAGTCCCTTCTCATCCTTTCCACTCCATCTTGTGTATCAACCCTGTTGCAGATCTTTGTGTAGTCTGCAAAAAGACATACTTTTCCTTCTAGTTCCTCTGCAATGTCACTTATAAAGACATTAAGAAGGACTGGTTCCAGTATTGAACCCTGCGGTACCCCGCTAGTAACCCTCCTTTCTTCACTGTGGACTCTGTTTACTACTACCCTTTGCATCCTGTTTTCTAGCCAATTTTTTATCCAGGCTGCCACCTTGGGACCCACTCCAAGGCTGCCTAACTTGTGTACTAATCTTTTGTGTGGGACTATATCAAATGCCTTGCTAAAATCTAGGCAGGCCATGTCCACAGCCCCTCCCCTGGTCTACTACTTTGGTCATCCAGTCAAAGAAATCTATTAGGATTCATCTGATATGACCTTCCATCGTGAATCCATGATGTCTTGGGTCCTGTGCCCCACTGACCCTAAGGTACTCAAGCAATTCTTTCCATCAGAGTGATTCCATCATTTTACCTACCACTGAGGTCAAACTAACCGGGTTTGTCATTTCCTGCCTCTGTCCTGCTCCGACTTTTTGTGAAGAGAGGAATCACATCCACCCTCCTTCAATTCCTCAGGTGCCCTCCGTCCTCCCATGATTTGTTAAAAGGTAGTCAGTGTCACTAGTTTCTACCCTTAGTTCTTTTGGAATTCTTGGGTGAATCCCATCAGGCCCCATTGTTTTGTCTACCTTCAATTTTATTAGTTCTTTCGGAACCCTTTCCTCTGTAAATGGACTGGTATCGACCCCGTCTTCAGAGTATTTCTCTTGTTTGGTTTAAGTACCTCCCCCTCCTCTTCCTTTGTGAATACTAAGCAGAAATTTTGGTTAAGTATCCCTGCTTTTTCACTGTTGCCCTCTGCCCACATTCCCTCCCCTTTATTAAGCCTCCGTATCCCTCCTTTGGTCTTTCTTACAGGCTTCAAAATATATCCTTAAGATGAGTGGGGGGGAGATTGTGGATTGCGGACTGCCAGAGTGTGGGTGTGGTGGGAGTATACTACTGTATATGAATTGGAGTGGGATGGGTGGGTGAGTGGTGGATGGCCTTTATTTTTCAACTGGGGTTGGGGGAAGGGTTTATATAACCACTAAGTTTACTGCAGCATGAAACTAAGCTGAGCTTAGGTCATCTGTTAAAATATGAAACATTGCTGGGATAGGGTGGGGGAAGAAGGTGGGTGCTATAAGTACTGGAGTACACATTCTTTTGAGGGTGCAGAGGAAGGGGTAGGGACACTATAATGTATATGGGTGGGGTGTTTTTTTAACTATAAAATAAATGTCTTAAAAAAGGACTTCACTGTGTGATGTTGAGATGAAGCCAGGAAACTTCTCCCCACTACATGTAATGCAAAGTTCCTGACTTTTCACCAGCTTCCACAGCAACGTTTTAATCTACAACACACCTAGACTGAACACAGCTATACCACTGGGCAGCCAGACAGACACTAGAATTATGTGTTTCATAGAAATGTGTCCCAAGTGCACTTCTATCACTACCTTTTATTATTACGTGTATATGTTTCTGCGTTCTGACTTTGAGAGGTCTTATGGAACAATTTATATAATGTTTATTCCATGGACACTATGCCATGTATAGTACAAAAGGTGTTTTGTAGGTAGGAACTGTCTAATAGAATTTGAAACATAGAAACAGAATTTGACGGCAGATGAGGACCGCTTGACCCACCCAGTCTGCCCATTTCCTTACCTAATGGATGAGCTGCAGATCCTAGTTAACCAGCAGCTTCTTTTCACCCCAGAATTGCCCTTATGACTGTCCCATGCATGCTTAAATTCAACCACTGTTTTTGACTCCACAACCTCCTCTGGAAGGCCGTTCCATGCATCCACAACCCTATCTGTGAAAATATACTTTCTTATATTACCTCTGAGCCGCTCCCACTCTATCTTCAAATTGTGCCCCCTTAGTCTTGCACACCTCTTTTTTTGAAAGATGCTACCCTCTTGGACTTTGTTGATTCCCTTGAGGTACTTGAAAGTTTCTATCATGTCCCCCCTCTCCCTCCTTTCCTCAAGGCTATACATATTAAGCTCCTTTAGTCTCTCTTCATATGTCTTCTGGTGCTGACCCAGCACCATTTTAGTTGCCCTCCTCTGGACAGCTTCCATCTTGTCTATGTCCTTGCAGAGATTGGGTCTCCAAAACTGCACACAGTACTCCAGATGGGGTCTCACCAGCTGTCTGTACAGAGGGATAACAACTTCCTGTTTTCTACTGATGATGCCTCTCCCTATGCATCCCAGTATCCCACCAGCCCTCCTAACTGCCCTCTCACATTGCTTGCCCACCTTTAAGTCATCTGATATGACTACCCCCAGGTCCCGTTCCATTTTTGTTGTTGTTAGTATCTCACCCCCCATTGTGTACTCTTCCCCTGGGTTTTTGTTTCCCAGGTGCATTACCTTGCACTTCTTAGCATTGAATCTATGCTGCCACACATTTGACCATTCCTCTAACCTTGCAAGTCCCTTCTCATCCTTTTCACCCCACCTTGTGCATCAACTCTGTTGCAGATCTTTGTGTCATCTGCAAAGAGACATACTTTTCCTTCCAGTCCCTCTGCAATGTCGCTTATAAAGACATTGAAGAGGACCTGTCCTACTGAACCCCGCGGTACCCCTACTAGTAACCCCCTTCTTCAGAGTGGACTCCATTTACTATTACTCTCTGTGTCCTATTCTCCAGCCAATTCTTTACTCAGGCTATCATCTTGGGACCCACTCCCAGGCTGGCTAATTTGTATATTAATCTTTTGTGTGGGACTGAGTCAAATGCCTTGCTAAAGTCTAGGTAGACCATGTCCACAGACCCTCCCTGATCTACTACTTTGGTCACCCAGTCAAAGAAATCTATTAGATTCATCTTGCATGACCTTCCCACTGTGAATCCATGCTGCCTCGGGTCTTGTGCCCCTCTGGCCTCTAGATACTCGACAGTTCTTTCCTTCTGAAGTGATTCCATCATTTTCCGTATCGCTGAGGTTAAACTAACAGGTCTGTAGTTTCCTGTTTCTGCCCTGCTCCCACTTTTGTGTAGTGGGAATCACATCTGCCCTCCTCCAGTCCTTAGGTACCACGCATCCTCCCATGATTTGTTAAAGAGGGTAGTCAGTGGTGTCACTAGTTCTACCCTTAGTTCCTTTAGAATTCTGGGATGAGATCATCAGGCCCCATTGCTTTGTCCACCTTCAGTTTTAAGGTTCTTTCAGAGACCTTTCTTCTGTAAATGGGCTGGTATCAACTTCTGTATCTAGAGTGTTTCTATTGTTTTGTTTTAGATATCCCCCTCTTCATTTGTAAATACTGAGCAAAATATTTGTTTAGTATCTCTGCCCTTTCACCGTCACCCTCTGCCCTCCCCTCCCCTTTATTAAGCCTCATTATCCCTCCCTTAGTCTTCCTTTGCTCCCTTATGTAACTAAAAAAGGTTTTATCCCCCTTCTTAACTGAGTTGGCTATATTTTCCTCGGTTTGGGCCTTTGCTGTTCTGACTGTCTTCCCAGCTTCCTTTTGCTTTATCTGATACAATTCTCTGTCCTGCTCCTTCTGTGATGGCTACTTTGTGGCTGCTAATTTGTGCCTTCCTTTGTAAAACTACACACATTGCAGTGTCCAAATTTATAGAAGCCCAGAGACTTGGGAGGTAGCCAGTTCAAGTAGGTTAGGTGTTTGGTAGCTACTGCAATGTGTGTAAGTTCACAATGGAAGGCACAAATTACATTCATCATACCAGCAACTGCAAAGTAGCCATCAGACAGTTTATATCCTGCACTATACCTTTTGTAGTATACGTTGCATGGTGTTCATGCAATAAACATTATGTGAGTTGTACCATAAGCCATATGTAAGAAATAACCCACGACAGGGTATGGGATTTATAGGTATTTAATGCATGCCTTGGGTGCATTGTGAGGCATGAAGCCGCAGGCCAGGTGTCCTCACAGATCCCAGGGCATGCATTACATCCCTATAACCCCATACCCTGGAGTGGGTTATTGCATTTATAACATGGGTTAATATTGTGTTTAACAGAATAAAGAGAAAACTGTTTTTTTATGGCTGAAAAGTATAATATTTCATATGTGTCCTTCCATGACAGAAAGTAGTTCCGACTTCCAAGTACTTTACACACTGCAGATGTAGGTGGGGGTTGCAGTTCTTTCAACATTGCACATATATAATATGACTCAGTTTTACAGTAGCTCTAGAGCAGGCAAAGGACATCTCTGGAATGGAGTGGGGCACAGATGTCAGAGAGAGCCGCAGGAGAACTGCTGTAAGACATGCGGTGCACTGATCTCTCTCTCTCTCTCTTTCTCTCTCATGACTATGGGATGAAGCAGGCACAGAACATGTCTGGAACAGAATGGAGGATAGATGTCAGGGAGACCTGCAGCAGAACTGCTGTAAGAAATGCAGTGCACTGCTCTCTCTCTCTCTTTCATGACTGGAGAATGTCTGCTCACTGTCACCCCATGAAGCTGCCCAGGCCTCACTGCTTCACAGGTCAAAGCTCCTGTTCTGCAGATTGCAGCTCCACAACACAGTGACACATGACATCAGCAGGAACTCAGCAGGGAAGCAAGTTTACCATCAGTGACTGCTACAGGACATTGCTCTGAGTGCTGGAAGGCAGAGGAGAGATGTAGGAGAGAGCCATGGCACAAATGCTTTACGAAATGAAATGTGGTCTCTGTGTGTGTGTGTGTCTCTCTTTCTCTTGCTCTCTTTCTCCCTCAGTGTGGCACTTCTCAATGAGAAGACAGTGTAACGGGATCGGGGAGATGGGCTCTCTGGTATTGTATGAAATGCAATTATTTTTGAATGGATGATATAACAGGATATGGGAGATGAGCTCCCCTGTCTTCTATTCAATTAAAAATCCTTTTTTTTTAATTCAAACAACTGCCTCAAGTCATTTTGGCAAGTGCAATGGAGTGGTGAAGCACAATTATGGTCACTGACTGCTGCAAGGCACTGGGAGAGATGTGAGAGAGACATGTATATAATAAACATATGAAGAAGCCAGCAGAAGAAGGCCATTTGTTCTATCAAGTCTGCTAGTATTGTAGGTCCATAGCTTGAGCTAATGTCCCTGCCCTCCCTCCCCACTCCTCCCATCCTCCCTACCCATGATCCTTACCTTCCCCCATGCCTATCCCAGCCTCTTTTAAAGCTGCCCACTGTCTTCAATGAGATGACCTCTTCCGGCAGCACATTCCAAGTGTCCACCATGCCCTCTGTGAAGAAGTGCTTCCTGACCTCCTTCCTAAACCTCCCACCCTCCAGCTTAAGACTGTACCCCCTCGTATTATGGTTGCCACTCAGCTTAAAGAGACTCTCCTTATCAACCTTATTTATCCCTTTCAAGTACTTGAAGGTCCCGATCCTCTCTCTCTCTCTCTCTCTCTCCTGTCTTCCAAGGAGTACATGTTCCATGCCCTCAACCTCTCCTCATATGCCCTATTCTGCTGACTGGCTATCATCTTTGTATCCCTTCTCTGGACCTTCTCCAGCAGGTTAATGTCCTTTTTGAGGTGTGTGCACCACCAGTACTGAACTCCATACTCTAGATGCGGCCTTACCAGTGACCTGTACAAGGGCAGTAAAACCTCCTCTCTCTTACTAATGATCCCCCTAGAAATGCATCCCAGCATCTTGTTTGCCTTTGCTGCTGCTTTCTTGCATTGTGTGGAGTGTAGTCTGAACGTAGCAGACATGCTTTCAGAAATGAAATGCTCTCTCTCTCTCTCCCTCACAGTGGCTCTCATCCAATGAACAATGTACTAGCATTGGGGAGATGGTCTCCTCTGTATTGTATGTCATTTGGGTGACTGGGTGGTAAGAAGGGGGTAGTTTGAGCTTGCTAATGCATCTCTCTCTTTTCTCTATTGTTTTAAATGGATTTTTTTCACTTCTGATTTTTTCCCCACGAGTGCCGCTCTGCCCATGGATAGTGCTTGTGAGACTCTCACTCTAACTGTATATTAAATAATGAATTTAATCAACTTTCGGCTAATAGTGTTAGACCAATTAGGTTTTCCCCTTTTTTCATCCCATGTTATAAGAGAGCACTAATAAATGGTAAGTGATAGAAGTATACTTTGGACACATTTCCAAGAAACACATATTTCTGGTCCAAATAGTCTTTCATTCATGGGTACTGAGCATGTCACACAAGGTAAAAGGGGAGGTGACAGAGTCACCAAGCTGCTACAAAAAGAAGCAAGGTTGATTATTTCATTATATTCTGTGGTGATTTGCATATGCAGCCCATGATGCTTTGCATTGTGGGGGCGTGTGTAATTTTGTGTTTCTTTGAAACTTGGCTTACCAGCCAAATGCCCTTTGGGGTAACCATTGCCTCAGTGCTTGCACACAGAGGTTCTTTGTATTTCATTAAACACTATCTAGCCCACAGGGCTAAATGAAGAGGTGGACTATGTCCCATTTCTAAAAGGCTAAACAATGTTTGCCAATAGTAATAAAGCCAGAACTGATTAATAATCATCAGAAGAACAGATCCTAACTACACTTGTTCATGTTTTATAAAAACAAAAGTTTGATCATTTATTCCAGTTAACTGCTTGGTATTATATGTTTGGTCACATGACCACACAACACCAGTGTCTGTCTATGCATGTTTCATGTCTTAGCATTCTTGCCTCTTTTAAATTTCAGATACCTTACTTCCAAAGACATGCAGAAAATTGTTCCCTAACCCAGGATTGGAATTTGAAGGACTATATTAATAAATATTGAAAATTAAGTGTTATAACTTTAACATGTAAGGAAAAATTTAGAGACCGCTGATTTAAAAGGAAAACCATGGCATCATGCAACATCAAACTTTTTCATATTGCACTGTTCCTTTAAATCTCTTCACTGATCTCAACTGCAGCATTTTTAATACATAGACACCCCCTTTCAGCATTTGCATTTATCCCTTTGGAGCCCTTAATGCATAGGAATTTCGCCCCCTTTCCACACTTTTCTACACTTGCATACAAAAACTTAAAAAACAAAAGGTTAACATAGATTGCACAACATGTCTTTGATAATGAATGATCTTGTGGTGGAGGGTTTGTATAACAAAAGTTTTTAACTTACAGCAAATAGCTGAGATTGTATTGTATTACATTGTACTGTAATGAAATGTGTACTGTGCCTTTAAACAGGCAACTTACTATAAAAGTGCAAAGATAATGTTGGAAGGATATGCCCCTTGAGGAAGACTTGGGTGCAGATTGAAGCATTGGGGCCATGTAGTCCTCCAGACTATGTTTTAAAATAAAGCAGTTTTTACTGATCACTTTAAATTGTGGAGTACATTCTTATTTGAAGTCCATGATTTCTTTGTAAGTCCTAGCTGCGTTTGGGCAGGCAGACCTTACCAACACCCCAAAGCTGTTCCAGGATGTGCTGCAAACATTGCTGTAATAACTGAGCTCACTGGGCATGCAAGGTGCTAAGGGGCCATCTGCATGCCCATTATGGGCTCATTTGCATGTGGCGAAGCAGCCACATAGTGCCCCTTTCTATGCAAAAAGTAATCATTGGTGGACTAATAGTTCCCGCCACCTCTGAATGCCCTGTTGAAATGATTTTATATTCCCTGGTGGTCTAGTAGTCCCCTCTCCACCTCTGAATGCCTGGTTGAAATGATTCTATTATCCCTGGTGGTCTAGTGGTTCCCTTTATCCCCTGTTCACCCTGTTGACATTATTCTGTCTTCCCTGGTGGTCTAGGAGTTCCCCAACCCCCTTGATAACCTGTTTAAAATGATTCTGCACTCCCTGATGACATGGTGGTCCCTTTCACTTCCTGGTCATGCAGTTGAAATTATTCTATATGCCTTGTTGGTCTAATGGTTCCCTATCCCTGACCATACACTGAACCACCGACCCGCCCATTTGCTGAGGACCCCAGCCCTGCGCCCCTCACTCCAAGTGCCAGTCTCCATTAAATCAGCAGCTAGTAGACCCCTCCTCTCACCTTCACTGTCTGATAGCCATGGAGCACAATCATTTTCATACTAGCGGTGAAGGGTGGTTACGACAATCTCCTTTGGCTCTAGTGTTCCACTATAATAGTTGGCCATTGACTTTAGTGGTTTCCCTAGCAAGGCACCTTCACCGCATTCTCCCCATGAGTGCCTCTGGTTCACCTGGTTTGATTTAGGGTGGGTAGGCCAGGTGAGTGCCTCAGCAGTTGTTGCTCTCCTCCTGTGCCTTGGATGCACGTATTGTTGCAGAGTTTTCTCGCAACCTTCCACGACGTTCCCACTAGAGGGTTTGAGTGAGAGCCTCCTTCCAAATTGGAATATTATCCACCTCCCTTTAATTGGGTTTTCCAAATTGCAGCTGCAGAGCTGTCACTAAATAAACCATCCCAAGCCTGTAGGGAAGGCAACCTAGGCCTTGGATCCCCAGAGATTTCCTCCTCATAGGGTTTTTTTCTCTCCTCGGTTGCCTCAGGTCATAACTCTTAGTTAGCATAGTTGTTTTCCCTAGCCTCTTTAGGCAGGTTCCGTTGTTGGATGGAGGTGGAGGATGTCCTGCCATTCCCTCTCTCCTTAGGGGATCCCCTTCTCTCAATGCAAGCCATCAGTATCATGTTATGCAAACCTGGACTGTTACTACAGCTGTGCCGGTTCATAGTGATGCTTTTGGAATCCTACTTTAACTATACATGGGGTTGGGTGGTGCCCCATGCACAGTCTATGGCCAGGCACACAGTCCACCCCAGCCCCTATCACTGTGAAACAATAAAATTGCGCCCCTCCCCAGCCCCGCACACTGTTAGAAATAAAACTCAACATGATCCCTGTCTCCGTAGTGTAGTGGACCCCCCTCCCCAGCCCCACACACTGTCATAAATAAAAATACAACACCATCCCTGTTTCCATATTGTAGCAGACCCCTCGCAGCCCTGAAGAATGTTATAAATAACAATACAACACCATCCCCATTTCTGTAGTGTAGCGGACCCCCCCATCCCCACACTCTGTTATAAATAAAAATACAATACCATCCCCATTTCCATAGTGTAGCAGACCCCCTCAGCCCTGCAGAATGTTATAAATAACAATACAACACCATCCCTGTTTCCATAGTGTAGCGGACCCACCCCAGCCCCGCACTCTGTTATAAATAAAAATACAACACCATCCCCATTTCCATAGTGTAACAGACCCCCAGCCCTGCAGACTGTTATAAATAACAATACAACACCATCCCCATTTCTGTAGCATAGCAAACCCCCCTCCCCAGCCCAGCACACTGTTATAAAAAAAATACAGAGCCATCCCCAATTCCATAGTATAGCAGCCCCCCCAGCCCTGCACACTGTTATAAATAAAAATACAACACCATCCCCATTTCTGTAGTGTAGCGGACCCACCCCAGCCCAACCCTGAGTGATGTAAACGTCAAACAGAAATGCTCCCATTGCCATCTCCCTGGTAGTCCAGTGGTTCCCCCCTCCCTGAGCCCTGATCCATTCATAAACAACAGTGACCTCATCCGTGGTAGTCAAGTGGCCCCCACCCCATTAGTCAGTGACCCACCTCCCCGCTCCCCTCCCAACATGACAGGAGCCAGCGACTGGAATTTCCCACTCACTCTTCCACTGCCAGCCACCGACTAAACAGTGCATGAGTGTGTACAGTATACATTATATGCCCATTGGTTGAGCGCTCAGTCAATGGGCATGTAATGTATACTGTACATGCTCCCATACTGTTCCGTCAGCAACTGCCCATGGCGGTGTGGGTGGGCAGTGCCAATCACCGGCTCCAGTCGGGTTGGGGGGTAGTGGGGAGGTGGGTCACTGACAATGGAGAAAAGGAGCATTACCCTGGAAATGCAGTTCTGAAAGGTACTGTAACTAACATTGAAAAAATGTTATGGAGGGTTCTTCTCTTCATGTTGCACAGAATGATATGTTAGAGAACAGAGGTGGAGTACAGACACCACTGGTGTCTGGGGAATACAATGGAGCCCAATCCACAAATGAAATCTGGTAGTAAAAACATTCTGGTACAAGTGAAATTCATGATTGGGGTTTCAAGTGGCAGTATGAAAAAGGGGCAAAAGAAATCGATTTATGGAGTAGCAGCAGCAAAAGGTGGCGGCAACAGTGTAAAATTGGCTAGTTTGGACTCCAGACATGGTACAGGTAATTTGTCACCTTAGAGTTGTAGAGAAAAAAAAAAAAAACAAATATGCTGCAGGATACACTTTTATTGAAATGAACAAAATTATTTCTAAGACTAGCTTTGAGAGATAAAACCCCTCTTCCTCAGGTCAAAGTCAGGAAGAGGGTTTTATCTCTCGAAAGCTAGTCTTAGAAATAATTTTATTAGTCCAATAAAAGGTATCACCTGCAACATATTTGTTGTTTTTTTTCTCTGCATTGTTGACTGGACTAACATGGCTACCACATTTCTTTTTTTTTCACCTTAAAGTTGAAACAGTGCAACACCACCTTGGGTTGGAGCAGCACTTAAAAATGCTGGCTGGATCAAATCACTAGATGGCAAGAGTTGGGATGCTAATTACTCAGGCACATCAATGGCTCCTACAGCACAATCCTTAGCGGCACTAGTGGAAGAAGGGTCACAGTATGTTCACCCAGCAAACACCCCTGCACAACTCCCTCCTGTGCAACCTTTAGACTCCTCTAGTCAGAAAATTGGTCAGCAGGAGGTACCTGTGCAGCAGGATTTATTATGGGCCATTGCTGAAATGGAAGGGAAGGACAGGGATGAAGTAAATGAAGTACAAAACTCTGCTCCCACAGCTAAAACTACTGAGGGATCAGAACCCCCAGAACATACTTTTTCGGAGGGATAGACAAGGCAGGTTAGAGCATCAGAACCCAGCCAGTCTCGCCCTGCAAATGTGTGGAGTTCTAACATCAGGGAACACCTATTTCCTGATAATGCCAGGCTTGCATCTAAACCTGCTAAATGCAGAAATGTGGTTAGATTAAAATATAGGGGAGGCCTTGCTGATCTCCCTGACAGACTGTTTGTAGGCTTGTCCTTAATCAAGGACAGTATGAAATTCTATGCACATGAAATATATGCACTGATTTCACACCTGGTGACTCCCTTTTCGACATCAACTGCAAACATCCTGCAGGTTTAGAGTGTTTTTGGAAACAATACCAGCTTCTTAAAAATACCCGTCTGTGGTGACCCTTCATAGTAATCCACCTTATGAAGCCCTACTTCAAGCGGATTACCATGTTGTTTCGCAATGAAGGGGTCAATGTGGCAAACATTACTTTCCGGCTCAAGCAAAGGGCAACATCAATGGATAACTGGAGCCCATATTAGATGAGGAATATTTTTGGACTGGGGGTTGGCGTTACAAAGTCACCCTGAAACAAACTAATGGTAAAGTATAACACTTTCCTAACTGCTTTTGTTGGGAAGGGATAGAGGGGTGGTTCTCTACACTGAACAGCCCCTGGCCTGTTACAGGTGTGGGGATACTGGTCATCTAAGTAACGCCTGTGAGAAATTGAAATGTGGACTGTGTGAGGTCGTGGGGCACTGTTGTGTGTTCAAATTCTATGAGGTGCAATTTATGCGAAGAATAGGGTCATACCTTTCGTATATGGTCCTGGGCTTCACTCAACAGCCTGAACTTAGCCTTGCAGGCTGAACAAGAGATCTACGTTACAATGGCTCAAAAGGAATGATTGAAGCTGGTTACAAAGCCAGTTGGGGCTGGATCCTCCAGCTCAGGTAGACATGAAGAAACAGTTGTTACAGGGACCACAAGGCTGGTGCACACAGAAATACCCCCTGCACCTCTTCCTCCGGACCCCCATCCCCCCTTGATAGTAACTGTCGAGGCAGAGAAAGCCATACAGCATGATATAGCTGATAACAGGCACTGAGGTGGTCAAGATACCTGTGGAGAGCACAGGACATACCACCAGTACTGCTCAGCTAGAATCAACAGAGGGGTCCATCATGCCCCCCCTTCAAAAGTAGGGGGAAACACATTTACAATGGTTATCTGTTCCAAAGCTGCACCTAAACTATCTCTTTCCCCTGTGCACCCAGGAGAGGAAGAGCCAATTGTGGTGCAAAACCATTATTGTGCCCTACAAGAGGAGAAGTGGGCTGAATCGGAAGATGACTCAGAAGTATCCTCTGTGACTTCTTCCCACAAACAGATTCACATAGAAACAACTTTGCCAGACAAAATGAAATCAAAAAAGAGGAAGAAAAGGAAAAAGAACTGAATGTTTTGTACTTTTGATTATGTTTTCCTCCCCATCCTCCTTATGATAATGGCTGACCTTAACATCATTACATGTAATGTCAATAGCATAAAGTCTGGGGCTAAGAGGCAGGTTACCTTTTCTGTACTGCAAGAGGCACAGGGAGATATTATTTTTTTACAGGATACCCAACTGCACACTGTGACACTTGGACAGCTGCACTGTTAAAGAAATTTGAATTAACTGCTGAATCATACAGAGCTAAATTCCGTTAGCTCAGGAGAAGCCCTGACATGAGATACGAGGAACTAGCCATGAAACAACATCAGTTTTTAAAACGTTGGTGGGAAGGAATTGAAGCAAACTCTGTTGATAAAATAGCAAATGTGATTCTGTTAGAACAATTTTATTGGGCATGCCCAGAAGAGCTAAAAACCTGGCTGGAGGACCGAGATCCCAAAACAGTGCAAGAGGCTGCTGAACTCTCGGACCACTATGCCAAGAGCAGACCTGCTCTGAGAGTTAATGGGGTGGGCATGGCAGTGCAGAAAGGGAAAAGCGTGCCTTCAGGGCAGCTAAAACCCTCACCACCTTCACCGAAACCAGTTAGCCCCAGGTTTCAGAGAAAAGATTTCTCTGAAAAAAGAAGTGAATGTTGGTTATGTAAAGAAACTGGGCATATTGCCAGACAGTGTCCCAAAAGAATGAACAATAATATGCAGAATGGTACCAGAAAAGAAGTGGGTTGTTTGTGTGTCCCTGGAAGCATGCCTGTGAACATGAGGGAACACGTGCACCCAGTCATGGTGAATGGTGTACAGATGCAAGGGTTAACAGACGCAGGGACATCCCTGATATTATTATTAAAAGTGGATCTAGTAGACCTTGGTCAGCTTATACCCAATAGATATGTCACTGTAGAAGGGTTCACTGGTGAAGAGAAAATGTTGCCCCTTGCTAGTAGTGTTCTCCTGGACTGGGGTGAAACAAGGGGAACTGTGCAACAGGTGCCTGTAGCCAAAACCTTAGCAGTGGATGTGATTCTGGGCAACAATCTCAAACAGGGGATGGTATGTGCAGTTATCTGTAGCCAAGTGGCAAGGGAAAATTTTAGTTCCCTGAACCCCACAGAAGCCATTGTGGAGACCACTGAGAGGCTGGTTCCCCAGCCTGTGTCTTCTGATAAGGAGACTAATGAAAAGGGGTTAGAAATTTCCCCAGTAGCAAGTAACCACACAGCTACAGAGGGTTACTCCAAAGAGGGAAGGGGTGACTCATTGTCAGAGGGTTGGGATTGACAGTGATCCTGAGTGCCCTGACTCTAGTGCTAGGGACCCTAGTTTAGCGACTGAAGGGGACCTGTCCCATGCCTTGGGAATGTGTGAGGGGTTTGCAGCTGCTCAGAGATGTGACCCTAGTCTAGAGAAGCTGAGGACTTGGGCAGACTCTGACAGGGCACAGGGAGGTGACGGCAGACATAAGGTTTATTGGGAAAATGGACATATGTATACTCAGGCAGTACAGACTGAGGGAGGGATGCTAGGCAGGCAGCTTGTCATTCCCCAGGGGTATTGTGAGCAGTTGCTCAAGACTGCACATGATATTCCCTTGTCTGGTCATCTGAGAATTGCACGCACTATGCAGCGGTTGGCCCAGAATTTCTATTGGCCTAACTTCACCCAGGAGGTGAAGGAGTATTGCAGGCCTTGTCACCGGTGCCAAGAAATAGGGAAGGTGGGCCAGAAAACCCAAGCCACCCTGATTCCATTGCCCATAGTGGAGGAGCCATTCCAGAGGGTGGAAATGGGGATTGTGGGGCCTTTAAATACCCCCAACTCCTCAGGGAAGAGATTCATCCTTACTGTGGTGGATTATGCCACCTGGTACCCAGAGGCAGTCGCCCTAGCCTCACTGAGGAGAGACAAAGTGGCAGATGCCTTACTTGGGATTTTCTCCAGTGTTGGGTTTCCGCAGGAGGTTATCACTGATCAAGGGGGTTCCTTCATGTTGGACCTGATGAAATGTTTATGGGAGAAGTGTGGGGTGGGCTGAGATGCACAACACCATATCACCCACAAGCCAATGGGCTTGTGGAAAGATTAAATGGTACCCTGAAGTCAGTGCTTCGGGCGTTTGCTGAACAGCATGGGAGGGACTGGAAGAAATACCTTCCCCACCTGTTGTTTGCATTCAGGGAGGTGCCCCAAGAGTCGACAGGATTTTCCCCCTTTGAACTCTTATATGGTGCTGGGTACATGGGCCCCTAGATTTGATCTGGGAGGACTGGGAAGGCAAGCACGCCATCCAGGGAACTCTCATTGTGAATTACGTCCTTAGGTTTAGGGAAAGGCTGAAGGAGCTTATGGAGAAAGCCCAGAGCAACCTGGCAGCTGCCCAACAGAAATAAAAAGTGTGGTACAACCGCAGAGCCAGAGCTCGCTCATACATGGTGGGTCAGGAAGTCAAGGTCCTTATTCCGGTCCTGAAAGACAAGCTGCAGGCTGAGTGGGCAGGATCGTACAAAGTGGTTAGGAAGGTAAATGACGTGAACTACATTATAGAGTTACCTGACAGAAGACGGACAGAAAGGATGTACCATGTCAACATGATTAAGCCATATGCAAATAGGGTGGACATGTTGTTTGCAGTGTGAGGAAGACTCGCGAGGAGTCAAAGCACTGCGTAGCCATAGGAGCACGATTGTGTTGTTGTCTTCTTAATAAATTTGATTTACAAGATACAAAGGACTCACTGCAGTAATTTTGGAGACCAGAGTGACACCATATTTTGTTTACTTGATTCAGCTTCTACTTACGAGCTGGCTGTTCATTTTGGTGAGCACCGGGCACACTTGCCGATCGCTGCTGTTGTTCTTTTGGATCTATTCAGTTTGCAGTGTGTAGTCCTGGGGAGGGGACGGATGGAGGAGACCCCCTTCTGGACTTGCTGTAAGAAAGTAAGTGGGAGTCCTCTGTGGAGGCAGTAAAATTGTCTCCCCAGCTGGCCCCAGACAAGATCCAGGAAGAAGGGAGGTTTTAGCAGACTCTGTCCTTTTGTTTAGCCCCAAGCCTGGACTAACCCACTTAGCGACGCATGATGTGGAGACAGGGACACAGACGCCAATATGGTGGACAGCATATTGGGTGTCAGAGGCTGTCCAAAAGGACATTAGGAGGGAAGTGGAGAAGATGCTGGATTTAGGGGTAATCCAGAGATCCCACAACCCCTGGACCTCACCCGTAGTCCTTGTACCTAATCCAGATGGCTCTACTCATTTCTGTGTGGACTATCATGGACTGAATGCAGTCACAAAGTCAGATGCCCACCCAATGTCCCGGATGGACAAACTCTTGGACAATTTGGGAGGGGTGACCTACCTTACGACCATTGACCTGACAAAGGGGTATTGGCAGGTAGAGTTGACAGACAGAGCTAGGGAGAGTTCAGCTTTCATCACTCCGATAGGCTTATTTGAATTTAAAGTAATGCCTTCCGGAATGAAGAACGCCCCAGCCACTTTCCAAAGGTTGGTGAACCAGGTGTTAAATGGTGTTGAGGAGTACACCGTGGCGTACCTGGATGACATTGCCATCTTTAGTACCAGCTGGGAGGAACACCTATCCCACCTTAGGGAAGTGCTGGGCAGGATACAGAGGGCCGAGCTCACTGTCAAAGCCAGGAAGTGACAGGTGGCTGTGGGAAAAGTGGCATACCTCGGGCATGTGGTAGGCCAGGGACAGCTTCATCCTAACCAAATAAAAATAGAGGTAATCCAGGCATGGCCCAGACCAGAAACACAGGAGCAGGTCAGGAGTTTCCTCGGGACAGCAGGGTACTATAGAAAATGTGTACCCAATTACAGTGCCCTGGCTGCTCCCCTATCTGACCTGACAAAGAAAAGGATGCCCAAGAAAATTACCTGGGGCCCAGCCCGTGAGGTAGCCTTTTCCAAACTAAAGGAGGCACTGTGCAGTGCTCCTGTTTTGACAAGTTCTGACTATAGCAAACCCTTTATAGTTCAGACTGACGCCTCAGATGTGGGTATTGGGGCAGTACTGAGTCAGACATCCAGCCAAGGGAAAGATCATCCAATAGCATACCTGAGTAAAAAGTTACTTCCCAGGGAGTAGACATACTCCACTGTGGAAAAAGAATGTCTTGCCAAAGTGTGGGCCCTAAAGAAGTTGGAGCCATACTTATATGGGCAGCCTTTTGTGGTGCAGACTGACCACAACCCCCTGGTTTGGCTGATGCAGATGGGAAAGAACAATGGTAGATTGCTAAGATGGAGTCTTGCTTTGCAAGTGTATGATATGACAATATTACATAGGGCTGGAGCCAAAAATCAGAACTCTGATGGGCTGTCTCATGTGTATGAGGAGTGAACTGATTTGGGAAGCTCATCTCATGCAGGGGATAGAGCCCCCAAATTCAGTCTAGGTGGGGAGGAATTCTGACACTTGGACAGCTGGTTCTGATTAACCTATGCTTTTTGTAATATAAAAATGTGTTATTGAATGTCCATCATGAGAGATGCTGACAGTCTGTGGAATGACAATCCCCCCTCCCAGGTTTTAGCTAATAGGTGTTACCTGGAAGGCCAAGAGATAATTACAGGCTAGAAGAAACTTAAAATTTAGGATCTCCTTCTTATGTGACTAATTGCAGCTTGCCAACTGCTAAGATAGATCATAAACTTTTATAACGTTCAGAAGAAACACAGTAAAATTCACATAGTGATACAAAAGCATGTTGCACCTCTGTGAGATCTGGCAGAGAGACATAACAAGTCATTTGATGTCCTGGAAAGGGGAAGCTGCTCATAGATCAAAGAAAGTCATTTGAAAAAAATGAGTTTTGCTGAGGTCACAGAATTTTGATTTACCTTTGATAAGACATCCTGTTTTGCATAGATATATATTTTTTTTATATTCTGACAGGGATGAGCTAGGTGACCTCACGCAAAGAGGTTGGCAAAGGCAGTTTTTAAACAGTATTCTGTTTTCCATTTAGACTCAAATGTTTGGACTCTGAAAAAGAAACATCTGCAGCACTGTGAGATAAGAATACCTTAGAACAGACAAGTCTAAGTGTATTAGTGGTAAGAATCTGCACTTTTTAAAACCTTATTCTTTTAAGTGATTTGTATGTTTTGTGATATATGGTTCTGTATTTACATGTTACATTTTTTATCAATTTTGAAGTAAACCTCTACTTTAGAGATTACTTGGTGTGCCTTTGAAATTATTTTTCTTGACAAGTGCAGCATACATGGTTAAAGTTGACACGGTACAAAGCTTACTGGTTTTACCAAACTGGGAAAAGGTAAGAATTTATTCTGAGGTCTTTAATAGAGTTTTAAAAGTTCATTTTGTACGCCTGGTTAGATGCCCATAGGCAAAAGATATCTGGCCCCCCCCCAAAGAGCAGAATTATCTTAGCATGTACATTGGGTACACTAGCAAGAGGTTCACAGTTTGAATCCCTCCAAGACTTGAGACCAAAATTTGATTCGAACCCACAAAACAGACAGGAGGGTTACCCTGTTTCTGTTAACTGTTCACAAGACTACACTCAGAGGTTGGTACTTTAGGAGTAGAGGGCTGACCTGCTGAGTTGGTATGTGACACACACCACCCCAGATATTAAGCAAGCACAAAAGGAATGGAGAGGTGGGCCATCTTTGTGGTCCATTGGGGAAGAAACATGCTCTAGCTTAGGTATTTTGTTTAAAGGAGTTTTGTTTCACGTCACAAGAGCGGTGGCTGTAATCCAGGGAGAACTATGGCTCTGGACATTATGTATGCACAGAAGCCCATTAGGCTTATTAATATTTACGTGCCACAAGTAAAGGCGAAAAAAAACTAAATTGCTCCATCTCTTGGAGCCATACCACCATAGCTCAAAACTAACTTTATTGGGGGGTTTAATTGTGGACTAACCAAAAGAGATTGGGGGAAAAAATGAATAAAGTAGATTGTGACACAAATTTGTTAAATACTATATTACATAGATCAGGGTATTAGGATGTTTATGATATTCTAGGTCTCCCACCTGAACACACTTTTTATAAGGGTTTGCTGTCTTCCAGGATAGACTTCTGGTTTGTGCAAAATAGAACTCCTATTATGGCAGCAAGAATTATACTATTGAAAACGTCTGATCATGTCACAGTATGGGTCACTGTGAATCTAACCCAACATGCCCAGATGAGATGTGGGTACGGGCACACGAACACTTCTGTGCTACAAAATGATAAGGTCAAACAGGAGATCTTGGAATTATTACAAGCTAGACGGTCTGTCAGATTTCTATATGATAGCCTCCTGGACTGGTGGGAGGACACAAAATGGGACCTCAAACAACTTATGATACACACTTCCCAGAGGTTAGCAAGATCACAGTATAGCACATACTTGGAGTGGTGGGCTCAGTTTATGTGTCTACTCACACAGATGAGGAAGACAGAGACTGATCTGTCTGGACAACTAGCAGAAGTTAAAGATAAAATGTTTCATGTTCAATTTGACAGGGAACAATCATTAAAAATGAAACAAAAGTTTGGAACACAGGGTTCCAGGTTTCTCATTAACCTGTTTGATAGCCATACAGATAGATTAAACAATAGGGTGATGACAGATTTAAACAAGCATTTGTCAATGCTAAATGTTGTCTCGCTGGCATTGGCATTGGTAGTGCTGGAGTTAGAGATGCATAATAGGAATGGCAGTGAAGTATTGAAGTGACGCCGACCCCACCCCCACCCTGTAGAGACTGACAGGCATTGGGGTGTGCCTTTGGGTCATCAGCTATAACTCTCATTCCATTTTACCTCACCCTACACTGTAGACACTGACAAGTGTCGTGGTGTGCTTTGGGGTCTTTGGGCATTATTCTTACCCCATTCCATAAGGAAATACACTGAGGTGGGTGCAGTATAGGAGAATGGGGTGAACTGTGTGGCCGAACAGTGCAAGGCACACCACGATGCCTGTCACTGGCTGCAGGGTGCGGGTGGAGTTGGAATGGTGTGAGCATTGCAGCCGATGATCCCAAGTCACACCCTGATGCCTGTCAGTTCTCACAGGGTGGAAGCATTTGGGGAACCCTAATATAGGCGCAAGTTGGTATTGTCACTCCAAATTTCCAACATGGCTTTTTGTGAGCCCACCTCATGAAAAGCGGCACAATCAGTTTGTTAGCTGAAAGGTGGTTTTGCAGAGGGGCTATGCCATTTGGCGACACAGGGATGAAAACACATTTTGGGCAGGATGTGGAAAATGACAACTGTATTGTTCATGAGGAGGCATAAAAAAATGGCAACGTTAAAAATCTGGAGTGAAAATATGAAAAATTGGTGAAGTCATGAGCATGCATAGAAACTGGCAACACACGTCCATAACCCAATTATTTGGGGGAGTTTGTTAGGCACATTTTTAATATAGGCATTTTGGGACCTCCCCTCATGAATAGTGGTGCTGTGATTTTGTTAATCTGTCCCAAAAGTTGATTTCCTACATGACCATGCCATTTTGTGCCACAGATGTGGAAACACATTTTGGGCAGGATGTCAAAAATGACAGCTGTACTGTTCATAAGGAGGTGTGAAAAAATGCCAGTGTTGAAAATCTGGCATGGAAATATTGCAAATTTGATAAGTTACAAGGGTGCGTGGAAAGTGTGCAATGCACTCTTGTAACAGTCATTTTATGGACTTCCGGCACCAAATTTGCAACATAGGCATTTTTGGATCTCTGCTCATGAACAGTGTCACTGTCATTTCCTAAAACTGTCCTGAAAACTGATTTCGCACAGTGACGGCGCTATTCTGCGCCAGACGTGCGAAAACATATTTTGGCCAGAATATGTAAAATGACAGCTGTACTGGTGTGGAAAAATGCCAATTATGAAAATCTGGAGTGAAAATATTACAAATGCATGAAGTTATGAGTGTGTGTGGAAACAGTGCAATGCACGCTCATAAAACAGCCATTTTGGGGATTTCTTCCACCAAATTTGCAACATAGGCTTTTTGAGAGCCCCCCTCGTGAACAGTGGCACTGTCATTTCATTACTCAGACTCATAAGGTGATTCCATGCAGTAACCACAAAATCACCTTTCTGGACTGAATAACACCATGATAGTGACTGAATTCATGAGGAGGGGTCCCAATAACTCCATGTTGAAAATTTGGTGCATAAATTCCCAAAAATGCCTGAGATATGCACCAAAGTTGAAAAAACCCTATTTATGCCATTATACAGCTTACTGCCATTTCTTCAGTTCACGGTCGGCTTTGAAGAGTGCAGACGTGTTCCCGGTCCACCGAAGATCGTCTCGCTGGACTCCAGAGGTAATTATGAGGTGAGGGGCATGTGGGGAGGCATGGTGTGCAGAGGGTGGGCACGGGTTGAGAGAGAGGGGCAGGGAGATGGCAAGGAACTGTTTTCTTTTTTCACAGGTTAAAAAAGGTCAGCGCAGTACTGTGTTTATTTTTCAGGGTTTGGCATGCTGGGGTGGACTCCCAGTGTGTCACCTAAATGTGTTTTTGGGGGATGCTTTTAGTCAATGGGATTGGGCACCCCATTAACACCTAAAGAAGTGGGGCAAGAGCCAAGAGGATTGGGCACCCCAAAGCATATAACAAATGGGGTGGAAGTGCTTTATGCTGACAGGGAGTGGGATCCCCTGTCGGCACATACATTGGGGGGCAGGGCATGCCAACAGGGGGATTGGCACCCCCAAAGTTGGCATTATGGCTGGCAGTGTGCCGCCATGTTTATTTTTCTGTCTCAGCAGGGTAAGCACGTTGGGAGGTCTGCTGCATGTGACAAGCTTTGCTCGCATTGCAGTGGACCTTTTCTTTGATGTGCTCACCCGCCTGGTGTGGCGCCGACATGTATGCTGATTGGGGAATGAGGGACTCACCTACTGATGCATGCCCTGCATTCACCCAACAGTGAACGCACCTCCAAATGTGCTACTACCCCAATATGTTGGCTGCACATGCGCGAGCCAACATAAAAATGAGACAGGCACAGTAGTCACTGATATGGCTTCGATCAGGACTATGATGCAGCAACACATTAAACAAAAATTTCAAGAGAGTGAAATGTTGAGCCATGACACTTTCCTGGCAGAGGTTGTTTTCCCCCAGGTATTATTCTGTCTTGTCTTAGATCAGCTAGGAAACATATAAAGTTGAGAGAGATTAAATTGTGTTTTTTTTTTTTTCAAGAAGCCCAGGGAAAAATTATTGAGGATTCTATCTGATTAAGTTTATGCACATATTTAGGCATCTGTATATATGTCTATTTGTGTTAAATTGTTTTTGCACATTCTTAGAAATTTATATGATTGTATGTAAGTATGTATATATGTATGTCGGGCAGCGGTCACGATCCAGCCATAGCACCTCCACGGTGCAAGGAACCTGATCCACCTACCCCCAAAGAGATAGATAAGGTGCCACTTGCCCCCTTGGGCAGCAGTCACGGTCCAGCCATAGCACCTCCATGGTGCAAGGCGCCTGATCCACCTACCCCCCCAAAAAAGAGATAGATAAGGTGCCACTTGCCCCCTCGGGCAGCGGTCACGATCCAGCCATAGCACCTCCACGGT
Source organism: Neoceratodus forsteri (assembly GCA_016271365.2). Lineage (NCBI taxonomy): Eukaryota > Metazoa > Chordata > Ceratodontiformes > Ceratodontidae > Neoceratodus > Neoceratodus forsteri. The sequence continues at coordinate 237,595,673 of CM057459.1, read as the reverse complement.
GCAAGGAGCCTGATCCACCTACCCGGAAAAGAGATAGATAAGGTACGACGCTTGAAAAATTGCCACGATTTCTCTGGGCTATGTGAACGCTGAACTGGATCATTACTTGCAATTTGCTGTTTTCAATTTCAGCACCTTCTCTGGGTAGTGCTATTGGCTCCACGCCTGTGTAGAGCTCCCTGATTGGCTGGTCTCACTCACCTGAGACAGGAGCACCCGAGACATGTGGCTTAATGTAAGCCTGCATCCCTGTACTCGGCTTCTAATTTATATGTTTTAATTTAGCCTGTTCTGCTTGGCCTGTGTAAAGTAACTTACCATTCCCCCGCTGCAGTTTCTCTCCAACTGTATGTGCACTGATTCAGTGCTAGCTCTGCAAACTTCCCTTGATTTTTCGTCCCACCCCTCCTCCCCTCACAGGCCTCCTTTAAATGCACACAGTCTCCAACCACTCCTATCTGATGTTTCAATTTATTGGTTACTTACTGTCAGCAAATGCAATTCCTCCCATCCCCTTTTTGCAACTAAGCCTTCTAGTAGCTTTATCTCATTCTGTCTTGCTGAGGCATACTATTTTGGTACTTTAGGTTTGCTTATTGCTGACTAGCATATCCTGTCCTGCTGACTAGCATATTCTGTCTTGCTAAGGCACTGTTTTACTTGAAACATCCCTCTTACTGAAAAAAAACAAATTACTGAACTGTGACTGATTTGCCAAAAAACTGTGTTCATTGTCTAAAAATGTTCCCAGAAACCAAGTGTTACAGCCCCTTCGTGACTTTGTAGCTCTCTCCAGACTGTAAGGCGCCAAGGAAATCACAGGCTTTTCAGTTGCTAATTGAGCTGTTTTCGCTCAGACTGCTAGCCTTTGTGTTGCCCCACTATTAATTCGAGCTACTCTCTCCTTTCTCTAGCCGAGGGCAGTATACATTTATCTTGCATAACTCCATTTTTAAACTTCCCCAAACAAGTTGCATACGGAACAATGACCCCTGGGACCTATATAACTTAGATAGCAGAAGCTACTGCAGTACGCTCCTTACTTACATTAAGGGAAACCATGACAGGCCTTGTTTGGCTACGCTTATTCACCAGCCTTTGTATAATACCTATGTGTGGTTAGGGAACCTGACAGAACTGATTCCAACAAAGGTGCATGCTCTACCATGCTAGTCTCCCCATATACCAACACTATGAACAAATTATGCTGCCACTGTACGCCTTTGATCCCCTCACAGTTTGTGGAATCTTCTCGAAGCGGAACTGCTAACCAATATCCTCTACATGGTCCTATACCCTATCCATTCAAACTAGGTATGGCTTGGTGATATTCTGCATGGATCCTAGGATATGTATCCGTAGGGCAGCATAATAAGATGAGTCAGTCTTTGGACCCATGTACTCAAACCTATACCAGATGTAGAAAGACTCGTGCCTTTAAACTTCTCCTTGCTGCCCTGAGGAAAATTGTGCTCCTTCTACTCCTATGCTCAGGTGACGTCGAACTTAACCCTGGCCCTACGAAAGTGCTCTCATCTCCTTCTGAGCTCACAACTTTGAAAGGAATTAGCTTCTTGCATACTAACATGTGCAGTCTTTTAAAGAAGCTCGATTCAGTCCAGGCTTGGATTATTCATACTGCACCAGACGTACTTGTGCTTTCGGAAACATGGCTCCGGGCGTCCACCCCAGACAGAGAGGTAAACATCCCTAACTACCTCCTCTTCAGAACCAACTGGCAGACCAGGGGTGGAAGAGTAGCCATTTATGTTAAAAACAAATTCTCAGTATCTGTATTAGATGCTACCTCCCTTGCCTGTGGATTTGAATACCTGTCTTTTAAAGTCGAGCTTCCCCATCAGTAGCGTTCTGCATCATAGGCTGCTATAGACCTCCAGCAGCAGGACCGCAACTTCTGACACACCTGTCATCCCACCTGGATACTACCCCAATGGAAACAATCACACTAGGCGACCTTAACTATGATTGACTGACTAAAGTCTCGTTACCCCTGAAACAATTCTGTGACTCTCATGGGCTCACTCAACTTATTACTGAGCCTACTCACATCAACAAAAAAAATCCAATGAGAAGCACCCTCTTGAATGCTCTCCTTGTTAACAGACCTCATTCCTCTTCCCATGCTGGTATCCTCATAGCGGACGTTAGTGACCACTGCTTTATTGGTGGCATAAGAACTGTTACCAAACCTCTGTCTACATCAAAGTTTTCCACTAAAAGATCCAGATGGAACTTCGAACCTATTGCATACTTCAATGATCTAAAAAACTCTTTGCTATGGCAGAGTTTCTACCCAGCTAAGTCAGTGAGCAATGCCTATGATGTTCTCCATGAAATCATATCCAGCGCCCCAAACAGCCATGCTCCCCTGGTTAAAGCACGAATAAAAGCCAGAACCTGCCATTGGTTCTCACCGGATCTGAAGGCTGCCTTACTCAAAAGAGATTACCTCTGGAAAAAGGCTCATAAATCTCGTGCCGACGCAGACTGGTGTCTCTTCAGGGCATCTAGAAACGTCTGTACTAAGTTAGTCAGAGAGGTCAAAGCCAACTTTTATCAAACTGAGCTACTCTTTGTGTCAAACTGCCCTACCAAGTTCTGGTCCACCATAAAAGAGCTATCTGGCCACTCTCCAGGAAGTGCACTTCCTTCCAAAATTACCACTGATAATGTTATCATTAACGATAAATTAGAGATACTGCAGGCTTTCAACAATCACTTTGCCACTGCTGGCCTGGCGTTTGATAACGCACCTTTAAGTAGCATTCTTCCTCAGACCAACACCCAGCCTTCAGAACCAAGTAGCAATAACATGGACTTCTCCTTTTCACCTACCACCATAAAAGAAGTTGAAGATCTTCTTCTACGACTAGATACTAAAAAAAGTGCTGGGGCCGACTCCTTCGACAAATATTTCTTGAAAACAGCATACCATATACTTGCTACACCTATTACACACCTATTCAATCGTCCCTAGCACAAGGCTCCATCCCCAAGGCATGAAAAACTGCTCACGTCATTCCCCTGTTTAAAGCAGAAGACCCCTGTGACCTAAATAACTATAGACCAATCTCCCTTCTTCCCATACTTTCAAAACTTCTGGGAAAAAATTGTGGATATGCAGCCGAGATCTTTCTTAGACAATGCTAGACTACTCAGCCCAATGCAGTCTGGCTTTAGAGCTAAGCATAGTACAATTACGGCACTGGCAAAAGTTACTAATGATTGGCAACAGGACCTAGACAACAAAATATTTGTTTATGCCGTGTTTCTGGACCTCAGTAAGGCTTTCGACACTGTCGACCACTGCCTGCTCCTCTCCACCTTAAAAACTATAGGCATAGGCTCAACCGCACTGGGATGGTTCCAAGACTACCTTTCTGATAAACAGCAACAAATTAAGGCTGATGGAGAGATTTCTCCACTTAAACCGATAAAAAGAGGTGTCCCCCAGGGCTCCATACTGGGCCCATTACTGTTTGCCATTTATATCAACAGCTTGGTCACAGGCATCAAAGATGCCAGTATTCACTTGTTTGTCGATGACATGGTGCTCTACTTAAGTCGGGAATCTCCTGAAGCTGCCTGCGCTGAGTTACAAGCTGACTTTAATACTCTGCAGTACCAGCTCCTTAGCAAAAAGTTACTACTAAATGCAAAAAAAAACAAGGCCATTTTTTTCTCACCATCAGGCCAAGGGGCTTACTCTGCTGTCGCTAGTCCATTACCATCAATCTCTACTTTATTAGGAGAAAATCTTTAATGTGTGACTAAATTCAAATACTTTGGTATAAAACTGAGACAGAGGCTTGGTCTTTTTTTCAGAATTAAATGCCTCTTGACCACAGACGCAAAAAGACAGCTTGTCCAATCTACATTCCTTTCTTTAATTGACTAGACCAACTTCATTTATGGCCATAGCCCTGCCTCATATCTTGCAAAACTGGATGTATTATCATAGAGCACTGAGATTTATAACTGGCCTCCATGCTCCACACATCACTGCTCTTACGCATGACGTGGGTGGCCCTCCCTTCAATACAGGCAATATAGAAATGCAGCCTATGGACGCTCTGAGCCCTCTACCAACAACTCCCACAATACATTTTGACTGTCTCCCCTTAGTCCTATTAGGAACTATGCCTTAAGAAGTCAATCGCTGATTTCTTTGAATGTCCCAAGGGCCAACACTCGCCTTGGAAGGGCCGCCATAAACTATGCCCTGCCTACTCTCTGGAATAGGATACAAAAATCGTTGAGACTTAGCTCACCTGTCAGTCATGCTTTCTTTAAGACCCTGTATGACAAAACATTTGCTGAAATCTGTAATTGCTTCTATCGCTTCTAGCAGCTTGACTATTGTTCCTCTCTTCTTCAACACTAGTCCCAGCTGCTTATCCAAATCAGCCCTTGTCACTACTACTCCCCCCTCCTCTGCCCCACTTGCCTTTAACACCCTCTGCATCCCTCTTATTCACCACCCCCCTTCTGGACATTTAACTAAGGCTTACACACTGTTATGCACACCTCCATAGCTTAGGAATTTCCATCCAGCCCTGTAACGTGTTTCTGCTGGACAGGAATATAAATAATCTTTCTCTTTTTCTTCTATGGTTTGTATATGGCATCCATACACATCATGCTCCTGTGGGAACTATATATATATATATATATATATATATTACGTTTGGGTTGTGTTATGTATATCTTTCTTGTACATGTAACTTGGAATGTAAATACTCTGCTCCTATCAGTATTGTAAACATGTTGTTCCTTTTGTATTATGTATATTTATATGTAACTGTACAATTTTCCCTGCCAACAGCAGGTCCACTTTGTAAATGAGCTTGCTCAATGGTGATCGCCTGGATAAATAAAGATTTGATTGATTGATGTATGTGTATTTATTGTGTTTGTTAAATTATATGTTGTATTGATGATAATGTTTGCATACTTTGATTTTGCAGCTGTATTTAAGATGTACTAGGGGTCTCGCTGGAAATGGGTCCACTTTTTTAAACAACAACAACACCCCCTCCTGCATGCTGGGGCCCAAGTTGCCAATGTGTTGCAGAGCCAGAAAAACATCCTTCATTGTGGGGACAAGTTGTTCCAAAAAGAGTTTGTAAAACTCATTCAGGATGCCTAGCACCTTTGGACATCTTCTCTACCCCTGCTCCTGGATCCCTGCCTCCTCACCCATCAACCTCCTGAACCAACCTTTTGTTTTGTTAAATTGACCAGACCTCTCTGCAGAAATCCTTTCTCTCCCTTCACACCCACTATTTGCACCTACTTCTACCCTGAGTACTAAATTGCCCAGGGCCCTCCCACCAATTTACCTGAGCTTTGTCTTTGTTTATTTTTAACTAAAGGCCTGCCTCTGTCTGCTCTTTTTTAGTCACAAACCCAAATTGGGCTCTTCACTTCAGCCAAGCGGCCCCAGAGCTGATCCCTGCCAGTAGCCACACCTCTGCATCCAGCTCACCCCTTACCAAAGAAAGCAGGTATGATTGGTCAGCTCCTAGCCCTGAGCTACCAGACTTCAATCCCTATAATTTGACTGGCTCCTGGAGACTGTGGCCATTTCCCGATTGGATGCTGGAGATCCCCATTGAGAAAGCAAGTGTTCAAGGTGCCTTTTTCAAATCACAGCTCAGCCACAGCTTTGCTCTACTACTCTCTGGACAGGTTTTTCGGCCCACCCCACCACCCCCCTCTTCTTTATTAAATACACTTCCCAACTGATCCCCACCCTCTTAGGCCTCATAATAGTCAGTTACAGCAACTTCCTAAAGGGGTTCTCCTCTCCTGCAACTTCTTAAAGGGGCTGTCCTCTCTCGTGCTCAGATCTGACAAGTACTGCTGACTGCCCTATCTTAATCACATGCTTTTTCCAACAGCCTCCCACTACCAGTGCCTTACCACTGCTCTACCCCGGGCATAGTTTCTTCTACCACACTCAACTTTGTACCCCACTTCCCTATCGATTCCCTCACTGATTACTGTCCTGTCACCTTCCCTCTATCTTGCCGCCACCATAGAGTGCTCTAAGTGGTTCCACCTCCCCTGCTTACTCTCACTCCTTGTTTTTTCCCTCTTCCCCTCTCTACTCAACTCCCATCACCCTGCCCCTCACCCCCTCCCATCCCCCTCCCCACCAATTTTGCCCCAAATCCTTCTCACACCTCCCACATTTCTCTCACTCTCCCTCTCCCCTCTTTCCACATTTCCTCAACCCCTCCTTTCCCCACCCCCACACTGCGCATCAAATCCATCCCTACCCCTCCCCACGCAAACCCCTTCATCAGTCTTTGCCTGTTCCATGAGTTCTCTCCTTCCTACCACAGCCATATCTTTTTCACCCACCACTACACCAGGTTATACTCCACCAAGCTGTCTTCGCTTGCGAACAGCAGGCATGTAAGGTTCCTCCTCCTACTACTCCTTATCTCAGGCTCCATTCACCCCAACCCTGGCCTCACACCATCTACTGATTTCACACCTCATTCCTCACCCAAACCCATTAAACAGCTCACTTTTGCTCACCTTAACATGCAAAGCCTTTTGGCAAAAAAAAAAAACCCTTAATCAAGTCCTGGGGTGACAGCTAACACTTTTGATGTCATTGCCCTCACTGAAACCTGGCTGAAGGAGGACATGTCCCCCAATGAAATCCTCCTTGAAGGTTACTCAGTCTTTAGAAAAGACAGGGTTGGGAAGCGTAGGGAAAGCTGCCTCATCTGGGTTGCCCATCACCTCTTTCCCACCGAATTTGACCCCCCACTTCCCACCTCATGCCTCAAGATCATCTCATTTAACCTCCTCCTTGGAGCAGATAAAATGGTCACAGTCAGTGTGGTGTACCTACCACCCTCCTCTTCACCCTGTGATCTCAACCTCTTCCTAGATATCAAGACCTCCCTCCCCCAGTGGAGAGATTGGATCATCCTAGGGGATTTCAACCTAAACTGACTGTCCCCTCACTGTCCCTCCACCAAGGAATCCATACTTGGCCTTGGCCTACACCAGCTCATCACTGAACCTATCAGAACCAACTACAAAACTGGATCTCAGTCCCTCACTGATTGGGTCCTGGTCTCACACCCTTCTCATATCACCGCCTTTGGAGTTCTTCCCTACTCAATCAGTGACCAATGTGCAGTTTTTTGCTGATGGTCCACAAAAACCCCCCTCCCCCGCCCACACAAATTCATCCAAATCATGCAACTGAAGAAGCTGGATGCCTTCTAGTTTTTCAAAGCGGCCCTAGCCAAGACTGGTCCTTCACTGAAAACATTTCAGACATCTGCAAAGCACTTGAAGCCTTTAGCAATAAGTTCCTTGCCCTCTGTGACCATTTCATCCCACTGAAAAAAATCCAGGTTAATGGTTCTAGCCAAGAATGGGTCACCCCTGAGCTTCGCAAACTAATGAGGGATAGGGACCGAGCCTGGAAGTTGTACAGAAAACACAACCCCCCCCCCCCAACTCCTTCAAGACTTCAAAACCCTCAGGAACAGGTACATATCTTCCACAAGATCTGCTAAATCCTCCTTCATCCTGGAAGAACAATGTGCTGCCCAGGGGACCCTAGGAGGACCTGGAACATTCTTAACAATCTTAAAGGTAGGAGAATTTCTGAAGAACATATTTGTCTTACCTACAAAGGGGCAACCACCACTGAGCCAAGCAAAATAACCTCCCTTTTCAATAAATCATTTGGTGACCTCAACCAGTACAATTCAGCTCCACTCCCACCCCATTTATCCCTGCACCCCTTCCAGTCTCCCACCCTAAGTTCCATTTCAGGTACCTAACCTCTGGTGAAGTGGTCAAGTTAATCAGAACAAATGACCCAAGACCTTCAAAGGACTCCTACAACATTGACTTTAGAGTTCTCAGTCTTGTCTGTGACTCCCTGGCCATCCCTCCTATTAACATCCTGAACCACTCCCTCTGCATGGGGTCCTTCCCAAAAGCTTAGAAGTGCACCATTATTAAACCTCTTCACAAATCTGGTTTCAAGGCTCTAGTATCCAACTACCATCCCATCTCCCTCCTTGCCCTGTCTCCAAAATTTTAGAGAACATGGTCCACAGGCAAACCACAGAATTCCTCTCCAAATACAACCTTCTCACAGAGGCCCAGCATAGGTTGCGTGCTCGACACAATAGTGAAACTGCCCTCATCAAGTTCACCCACTCAAAACACAAAGCTAACAATGAAGGCCTCTACACCAGTGCTGCATTCTTAGACCTCACCAAAGCCTTCAACCTCATTGATCATGAAGTCCTTCTCCGTACCCTGGCTGGCCTCCATTTCTCACCTGAGGTCTGCCACTGGTTCAAGGATTACCTAACAGGCAGATACCATTGCATCATTATTGGCGGTGTCCTTTCTGAATCCTACCCCATCAGATACGGCGTCCCCCAAGGGTCCATCCTGGGCCCACTTCTCTTGCCTCTGGTTGTTAACTCCCTGCCTGACATCTGCACCACCTCCAAACTCATTCTCTATGCTGATGATGCAGCTGTTTTCTGTCAGGACAAAAACCCCAATGCTCTCATTAACAAACTCCAATTCGATTTCAGCAGACTTCACACCTGGTTCACATCCAAAGGTCTTGTACTCAACTTCGGAAAAACTAAGTTCATGGTTTTCTCCAGCCCCTCAAACCCCTTGGCTTGGACCTCTCCCTCTATGACAACCTTAGTAACTCCATTGAAAGAGTCAGTGAATTCAAGTACCTTGGCTTACTCCTGGACAGCCACCACAGTTTCAATGCTCACACTAGCTTCACAATCAAAAAATCCCACCAACGCCTCGGTACCCTCCACATAACCAAGCATTACTTTAACAGGGAATCCAAATCCCTATTAGTCTCAAGCTTCCTCCTTCCTGTCTTCAACTATGGTTCACTTGTCTCCCTCCCCCGCCTCTCCATCAAAAATTTCTCCAGACTTCGAAGCTCCTACCATAACACTATCCGCTTTGCATCTGGTCTGCCTAAACTCACACACCACTGTGACCTTTATAAGCTCACCAGTCTGCCCTCTCTTGAGGCCTGCCTCAATTGCAAGATGGACACCTTCTTCTTCAAACACTCCCGTGGACTGGTCCCTGATTACTTCACCTCTCTCTTCCAGACAGCCATCACCACAAGGACCACTAGACTGTCCTCCACTCTCTCTTGCACTTTTCCTTTCTGCCAGACCACTCAAGGCCAGAAAACACTCTCTTTTATGCGACAAAGCTCTTCAACGCTCCCCTTCTGGAACTAAAACTCTGTCCCTCCACAAATGCCTTCAAATACAATATCAGCAGACATTTCTCTCCCACCTGCACCTGCTCGCAGCCCTAATCTGGCTCCCCATTCTGAACTCTTTTCCCCTCACTCTCTGGATATGCGCCGCTGGCACTTACCCTTTCTTTCTAGCACTTGTAGTATGGTTAATCCAACTAGTTCCACCCAGCTAGTTTTTAGATTGCACTTAAATTTTTTGTTTCCCACTGTTATATTACATTATTGTTAAACCCTCACTGAATGCTTAATGTCACCTTGTATTTGTTAATTCACCAAGGCTAGTTCATGGTTTGCCCTTTAGTCTATATTATCCTGATTTTGTATACCATTGTATTAACCCTCGCTGTTAGTTAAGTGTTTTAGCCTATGTCATGCTCATGATTGTTGTATGTAACTGGACGCTTGTGTAAACGGGCAGCAATTCTCAAATGCCTTTCCAGTATAACCAATAAAAATGAAAAATGAAATGAAATGAGCTTGCCTCACTTGAGATGAACCTATTCATTGTTTTTTTCAGATGAATAAAAATTTTTACTACTAGGTATCACTGATGGATAAACAGCTACTATGGGAACCTTTTCAAGAAATAGAAATAGAAAATGCCATCAAATCTCTGTCTACAAATACGGCGCCATGGTTGGATGGCATCCTGAATGAGTTTTACAAACTCTTTTTGGAACAACTTGTCCCCATGATGAAGGATGTTTTTCTGGCTCTGCAACACATTGGCAGTTTGGGTACCAGCAGGCAGGAGGGGGTGTTGTTCTTCTGGAAATGGTTAACTGGAGACCCTTATATTTATTAACATCAGATTATAAGGTTCTGGCAAATCTGATTACGGTTCGCTTGGCAAAAGTTGTACAAACCTTATTGTTAGAAGCCCAGACATGTACAGTGCCAGGTTGGAACATCGCACAGAATTTGATCTTTATTAGGGAAATAGTGTAACAGGGTTTGGACATGAATCTAGATGGTTATCTCTTGATGGTGGATCAAGAAGCTGCCTTTGATTCAGTACATCATGACTACCTATGGCAGGTACTCCAGCATTATTGTATCCCAGAGGAATTCATTTGCTTAATATGACACTTGTATAAAGAAGCACAGGTACAGCCACTAGTGAATGGACATTTAGGTCCATCCATGTATGTACAAAAGGGAATTAGGCAGGGATGCCCCTGAGCCCACTGTTATATGTGTTAACCTGGACCCCTTACTATGGGTTATAGCGGATGATCAGCAGATATTAGCTATCACAAACATTTCTGACACAAGTTTTAGTAAAGTGTCAGCCTATACAGATGATTGTGTTGTGGTGGTAGCCAATTTGGATTTGAGGGAAAGGGTCCTTGCTGTTTTTGAACAGCACTCAACTCTTACAGGAATTCATATTAATAAAATAAAGAGTTTGGGCCTTGTGTTTGGGAAGGCTGAGATCCCAACAGAATTCGACATCCCAGTTACAAAAATGGCAGTAAAAATTCTGGGTATATATTTTGGGGAGAGTAATGCAGCACAGACAAACTGGGAACAAACGTCAACCATAGCTCAACCAAAAGTACAAAAATGGAAATCATGGCATATGACATGGAAAAAAAGGCTATTTTTGTTTCGCATTTTTATAGTTACCATTTTTTTTACATGTAGCACATATCTTCCCACTGCCTTTTACCATACATATTAAACTTTTAAGTTTGTTCTTTCAATTAGTATGGGGAAGTAGGCTGAATCCAGTTAAGTGTTGCCACACATATAGATCATGGCAAGAATGGGGCCTGAACATGATACAGCCCATAGTTTTCTTTTTTTGTATATATTTTTATAGTAACATCAAGACACTTTTTAACGGAAGGACTGGATGACAGAAACATAGACTTTGATGGCAGGTAAGGACTGCTTGGCCCACCAAGTCTGCCCATTTCCCTACCTATTGGATAAGCTGCAGATCATAGTTAACCAACAGCCTACTTCTTCCTAACCCCCACCAGAATTGCCTTATGTCTGTCCCATGCATTCTTGAATTCCCCTACTGTTTTTGACTCCATGACCTCCCAACCTCCTCAGGAAGGCCTTTCCATGTGTCCACCTCCCTCTCCATGAAAAAATACTTCCTCATGTTGCCCCTGAGCTGTCCCTTCTCTATCTTCAAATTGTGCCCCCTTGTTCTTGCACATCTCTTTTTCTGAAAGATGCTACCCTCTTGGACTTTGTTGATTCCCTTGAGGTACTTTAAAGTTTCTATCTTGTCGGAACTCTCTCCTTTCCTCGAGGGTATACATATTAAGCTCCTTTAGTCTCTCTTCATATGACTTCTGTTGCAGGTCCTGCATCATTTTAGTTGCCCTCCTCTGGACTGTCTCCATCTTGTCTATGTCCTTGCGGAGATGGGGTCTCCAGAACTGCACGCAGTACTCCAGATGGGGTCTCACCAACTGTCTGTACAGAGGGATAACAACTTCTTGTTTTCTACTGGTGATGCCTTTCCCTATACATCCCAGTATCCCCAAGCCCTCCTTACTGCCTTTTCACATTGCTTGCTTACCTTTAGGTCAACTGATATGACTACACCCAGGTCATTTTCCATTTTTGTTGTTGTTAGTATCTCACCCCCCATTGTGTACTCTTTCCCTGGGTTTTTGTTTCCCAGGCGCATTACTTTGCACTTCTTTGCATTGAATTTAAGCTGCCATACTTTTGACCATTCCTCCAACCTTGCAAAGTCCCTTCTCATCCTTTCCACCCCACCTTGTGTATCAACCCTTTTGCAGATCTTTATGTCGTCCTCAAAGAGGCATACGTTTCTTTCAGTTCCTCTGCAATGTCACTTATAAAGACATTAAAAAAGACCGGTCACAGTACTGAATCCTGCAGTACCCCACTAGTAACCCACCTTTCTTTGGAGATGACTCCATTTACTACTACTTTCTGTGTCCTGTTGTCCAGCTAATTCTTTACCCAGGCTACCACCCTGGGACTCACTCCCAGGCTGGCTAACTTGTTTATTAATCTTTTGTGTGGGACTGTGTCAAATGCCTTTCTAAAGTCTAGGTAGGCCATGTCCACAGCCACTCCCGGGTCTACTACTTTGGTCACCCAGTCAAAGAAATCTATTAGATTCATCTGACATGACCTTCCCACTTTGAGTCCACACTGCCTTGGGTCCTGTGCCCTGGTGGCCTCTAGGTACACAACAATTCTTTCTTTCAGAAGTGATTCCATCATTTTCCCTACCACTGAGGTCAAACTAACAGGTCTATAGTTTCCTGCCTATGCTTTGCTCCCAGTTTTGTAAATGGGGAATCTCATCCACCCTCCTCCAGTCCTCATGTACCACATCATCCTCCCATGATTTGTTAAAAAGGTTAGTCAGTGGTGTCACTAGTTTGGATTGTGGACTCAAACAGCCCAGAACTGGAAGGCTGGATTTGTCATGGCATGGGGATTGTGGAAATGGGGTGTGGGAGAAAAGTGATTGCCAGAACACATACAAACCTGTTTATAACAGGCCACATATACAGTGTGAATATCTTTTGGACACAATGTTAGAACCGTTTATACCTCCCAAAATGAAAGATACCATGTGGTTATGTGGACATGAGAAGTTGAATGTCAGAGCCAATCTCAAACATAAAGAAATGGGAGAATGCATGTGTCTAATTGTAGAGAGTACTACTCAGTTGGAAGCCATGCAAGTTTGTTTTTTGGTTGTATATTTATAAAACCTTTTTGGGCTATGTTGGAAGTGTTTTACACAACTGACCTATGAAGTGTTAGTATATGGTCAACTTACTGAGATCTGGTTAAAGAGGAATCGAAACACGGTATATGTAATCTTAGCATGTCTTAAATGGATGATATCGCAGGCTTGCTGCTGCACCTTTTTGAAGGGTGAAGAAGTAACTTTAAATGATGTATTATCCAGGTTACAGGATGAACTGGATAAAATGTATCATTATGAACTCTCTCCTCTAGGAGATAGTTTGTGCAGACAGAATTGGAAGGGTATTGATTGGGTAGGATAAGGGACAGGGTTTTAGTTTTTCTTTTGCTTGCTTAGTGGTACGGTCTTAGTACAGGGATTCTTTTTTTTTTTAATTTATTTCACTCCGGTCATGGCCCCAATGGATCCACTCTTGGGTATCCTGTCCACCCGAGGCCCCTTGAACTGTCCCCTCTCTCTCCCCCCTCTCCGCAGCCAGCACCCCTAGTTTAACCCATCAGGGGTGGGTCGCCCCTCCTCTTGGGTGCTCTTCTAAGGCAGTCTCTGGCTGTGGATGAGGGACAGTGAGGGAACTGAAAGGCCAGTCATGGGTAGACCTGGCTGAGGGCATGGGGGACAATTGCTGTCGCCTGCTCCATGGCATCAGTGTTTTCCTTGTTCTGGTGGAATTCCCCCCCTTGCATGGGCACGCCTGATGCAACGGTGCATGGCAACCCTGCCTGCATCAGCCATGCTGTACTATGTGCAGCCCAATGCACTGAAGTGCTCCCGGTCTCCACCTGGAGCCACTGGCACACTGGGCTATCCCTCGCTCTCCCCCCCAAGGGAGGAGAGACACCCTGCGGGTGCTCAATCCTCTACCCACCCCTACTGAGCCCCAGCACCCGAGCTTGCTCCTGAACTTGGGTTGCCGGCGTGGCACTAGGTGTGGTGTCCAGCACCTCAACCCTCAGTGCCACCAAGCCAGCTCATACGGGGATTCTTGGGAATGGTGTTTGAGGGACCTTACTCTCCACCTTGGAGAGCGAGGGGAGGAACATATGTGTGAAGGCCACTCTTCCATTTGGGGGATGGAGGCATGATTTCAATGCAAAGATGTATAATTTTTGTTTCCTTATTAATTTGGTATGAGGTAATACTGTTTAATTTTTGTGTTTTGCATAATTTTATTATTTTCACCCATTGATTATCATAAGAATGTACAGATTTGTATTAAGATTTATTTTTGTTACCTTAATATAACATTTTCCTACTCTTTTGAAGAAATGCCATGGGATCTTTGTCATCCTCCTGAACAACCACCAGAACAAGCAGATAAGTTAAATGTCTCAACTGCAAGATGGCACCTCAGGAGTGCTGTACCCCCTCATGCTGCACTACAGTGTCAGTATTAGAATTTTACCCCAAACTCCTAGTGTGGGGCTAGAATTCACAATCTTCTAGCCTTTTGGCATCAGAGGTGAGTGTGCAACCTGTTGAGACTCTGACACTTGAACATATAACATAAAATGTAATTTGAAGTGAAAGGGCTCTATTCTCAAAGATTGACACAAGCTGCACCAACAGCAGCTTGTGCTGATCACTGGTGCACCAGGGACCCTGCACCTGATTCATGAATGGATGGGGTCCTGGTTCCAAAGTGCCACAACATATGGCAAATGTTGCCATGTGGCAAAGGCAAAGCACATGGAAGAGGTTAGTGCCAAGCTGTGGGGCAGTTGGGCAGCATCAGTGCTCAGTAATGAGGACCAGCTTGAAGGCTGGCAGTGTCAGGTGGGACAGGAAAGGACAGAAATCATTGAGGGCAGGTAGAACATGAATGGGTGCCAGGGAGATGGCAACAAATCCCTGAAGGGGACACTGCAGAATGCTGCTGTGACTGTACTGACCATGGTGGTGGCAGCCACTGCATGTCTGGCACCATGGGGGACTGAAGGCACCACACCATTGAGTGTGAGTGCTTTGTGTGCTGACAGGGTGTGGGATACCATAGGCAGGCAGAGGCACAGGTTTCCCCCCCCCGGAAAGGCTCCAGGGGTGGTACCAGGGCTGTTAGACCACCTGTTGGGTGGTCTAAGTCCTGGTGGGGCCTGCTGGTTGTGAGAATCCCATTTAAGGGGATGTTGCAGCCAGCATCCACTACAAACCCCCTAGCAGCCTGGCATACCCCTGACCTTGGTGGAAGCCTGGCACAGGGCTGGACTGATACAGTGAGTCCCCATTGTGCTGCAGCCAGCCTTCCAGGATCACAAACTCTGCAAGCTTAGACTCAAGGTGCACCTAGTGTCACTTCCGCTTGATGCAGGCACCTTGCATCACAATTGGAGTTTTGAGAATCGTAGCCCACGGTTTTCCACTTTAGAGTTCTGTATTGTTAATTTGGGGTGCCACTGTTCCCTTAATTGAAGTATGTCAGTGCTTCATATAGTACCAACTGAGACCTCTTATTGGTTTCCCATTGCTTTATCACTTTGTTGAAACCTAGGCACCCTGTTAAATCTGAGCCCTGTACTGTACTTGGGCAAATGAACATTCAGCCCTTACTGGAAATTGAACCAGTGACCCACTATTAGATGATATTGGTTTGCACCAACAGCCTTTATTCATATCTGACATATACCAGCTGCCAAGCAAGACTTTTTTATGGCTGTGGGTGGAGCCTACAGCCATCTTGCTATCTGTAGTTGGAAAATGGAGTATCGTGGAACACATGTTTTGGACTTTTAAATGTATCCTTCCATACCAACTGAAATAAAATACTCCCTTCTTTCTGTTAAGAATGTTGGAGACATAACTCCAAGCTGCTTATCAGATGTCATTAGGAAACTGAAACAGCTTGTTAAATATTTGTTAAATATTGGTTGCCTATTAAACTGGAGATTTGTGTACCCCCTTCAGAATGCAACAACTTGCACATTTAAATACTTAGCATTTAAACAGCTTCTTCCTACTAATTTCACTTGGGAGTTTATTGTCTTTCAAGAGAGATTCATACCTCATAATTGTCATCCCTTTCCCAGCAAATCTATAATTTACACTGTTTTTTTAACCTCTAAAGACACTATCAGATAAGCCCCGTCTCAGACATATGCCAGGTCTTCAGTGAACTACCCATACTAAATATGTAGCAATCAGCAGGCATTTTCTACTATGCTTTTGGGGAAAAAATATATTATGCTACAGTGAACACACACACACACACACACACACTCTGTACACGCCATCCTCATGGCCACAACATTCAAAATAAATACTGCATTCTAATATGTTATAAAACAAGAAACTGTTTATGTCAGTGAACACAGTGAAGTTCAGTTTAGAATAGATTTCCTTTAAATAATTCTCTTCCTATATTTTGTATCCTGGGATGCACACACACACACACACACACACACACACGCACGCACGCATGCACACACACACACACACACACACACTCTGTATACACCATCCTCATGGCCACAACATTTAAAATAAATCCTGCATTCTAATATGTTATAAAACAAGAAAGAAACTGTTTATGCCAGTGAACACAGTGAAGTTCAGTTTAGAGTAGATTTCCTTTAAATATTTCTTGTCCTATATTTTGTATCCTGGATAGCGCAGGGGAGATGCTACATCTCTTTGTCATATGGATCTTCATTTACACATTTTTGCTCTGTATTTACTCAGGCTGTCCCAGATTAGATGTAATATCTTGTTTTCAGTGGGGTCATGATTTTACTATTTTGATAATATATTACTTTGGGATAGCCTAGTCCTGGGCTCCCATATTCAAAGGAGATGCGTGGTGCATCCCAGCAGAAAAGGAAGATGTGCCACAAAACTCCAACAATACACTATAGTGTGATATTCAAATGTGTGGGATGCATGATCCAAAAGGGAATGGGCCTGGGTGCACACAAATAGTATGCCGTGCAAGTCAAAGGTGTGTTCCCATGCATATACTGTGCTGCGGCATGTTCAGTGGGAATGCGTCCCTTTTAGTCCAGAGCAGTGTGGCCCACAGTTATACCATGAATAGCTGGCCTAACCAGGCCAGCCACCCACAGGTGGGCTGCGGAAGTGCACCCAGGTACTCAGCAGCCTGTCAGCCCTGGTGGACTAGTGGTACCCCCTCCCATCCCCGATTGATCCAACTACATCCCAGAAGAGCTCAATAGTGTAGGGGCCCCCCCAGACCCAATCGCACCAGAGGAAACCACAGTCCATATCCATAGCATAGAGGACCACCACCCACCACCTTGATACATAGACACCCCTGCTACCCCCATACCTGACCTGTTTCGGAGACTGGCACTGCCCTACACTCCCTGAAACAGCCAGCTGCTGACTGCAAATGGACCCCGGCCAGGGACCTGCACTCCAGAATGACCCAAGTGGCTGTACCATGCATTGGGGCACTACGTAAGCTGCGGACCCACCAGTGTATGCAGCCATGTGTATGTTCCTGGCAAACTGTAAGAGGGAATTGACATACTGCCAATGTATGCCTTGTCGATGCTGTATCTTCCTGCTGTAATACACCACTGCAGGCCCACACTCTCCGCCCCATTCCCCTGTGTAACATGCCATCCTCTGCACTGCTGAGGTATCCTGGGTGCCATTGGGTGTGGTATACGAACATACGAAATTTGCCAGCAGATAAAGGCCTAGAGGTCTATCGAGTCTGCTTGAATGTGCAGCTAGCACCCCTTATTCTGCAGCTGACTCTCCCTTCCACCCTTCCTCTTCATTGACTCTCCCCCTTGTCCTGTCCCATCCCCTTTTGAAGCAGTCCACTGTTCTACTGGATACCTCTTCTGCAGGTAACACATTCCACCCAGCCACCACCCTCTCTGTAAAAAAGTGTCTCCTCATCTCCCTCCTGAACATTCCTCCCTCCAGTCTCATATCATGGCCCCTGGTGTCCCTCCCTTCCCTTACTATGAACACCCCTTCTGTACCCGTCTTGTTTATTCCTTTCATGTACTTAAAGATTTCAATCATGTCCCCCTTGTCCCTCCTCTCCTCCAGGAGTACATGTTCAACTCCCTCAGCTTCCTCTCGTATGATAAGTCCCCCAGCCCCTTGATCATTTTTGTTGCCCTGCGCTGCACCCCACCAAGTAACTTAATGTCCCTCTTCAGATACAGCACCAGTACTGCACACAGTACTCCAGGTGCGGTCTAACTAATGACCTATATAGTGGCAGAATCACCTCCTCCCTCCTCGAGGATATACCCCTTGCAATACAACCCAGCATTTTGTTGGCCTTTGCACCTGCCTTCCTACATTGTGCTGAGTTGTTCATTGACCCTGTAATGAGCACCCCCAGATCCTTCTCCTCCTCTGTCTGGGCTAGCTGCACTCCCCCCAGCTGGTAAGTCCTCCTTGGGTTCTTCATCCCAAAATGCAGCACCTTGCACTTTTTGGCATTAAACCCCAGTTGCCAGGTGTCTGACCAGGTTTCAAGCTTTGCCAGATCATCCTGCAAACCCTGCCATTTGCAGTGTATGCTCCAGGCTATGGATAGTGCATCTGCTGTTCCCCAATTTCACAAATGAATGGGAGGTCAGCTGTAACATGCCTGTCCGGGACCTGTGTGAGTGAGTACAGCATTGGCTGTCATCCACACTGATCAGTGCAATGGCACCGGGATGATGAATCTGCATGTGAACGCAGAGGTGTATGGCCACTGGGTGTTATTGCCTGCACACAGCTCATGCCTATGTATGACACATTCCAGCATCCTACTGCCAGTGCTCCATCACTGAAAATAAGGTGCCATTTCTTCTGTGAACTATCCAGGCTAAATATATAGCAATCAGCAGTCATATTCTAGGAAAATACATTGTAAAAATACTTAAAAGGAAGACCACATTGAAACTGCCTCTCAGCAGATCAGCATTGTGCAAATTCATTAGAAATAATGGGTAAAAGCATCTCAAAAGCTCTCCACAGCCATATCGATTCTGATCAGAGTTTGTTTTATTTCACATGAGCTTTTTGAGAAGCAAGCCTGGACTTTGTCTGGTTAAAAGTAAAATATTTTCAAGGTTTTACTTTGCAAGTGAAGAAGTGGCAAAGTCATGAACTTAGCCATTCATGAAGACCTCAGCCCACTTTGCCACATTTGGGGCAAAGCCCACTTTTCGAAACTACATGAGGTAATTCACCAAGAAAGTCAGCTTTACTGAGTAAAGGGTGAAGTGCTGAACAGGTCACATGCTGTGCAGAAGGCAGATGACAGGGTTACGTTGCTGCCGGAAGTGCAGGGATGCAACCATGGGGTACCTTCCGAGAGTTTGCAGTCTGGGGGCCAGATATTCAAAACTTTGCCCGGGGCTAAATTAGCACTGCCCGGTAGGCAAACTTAGCCCAGGGCACAAATCAAGCCATATTCAAAAGGAATAGCCCAGGGCAAACAGCTTCTGAATATAGCATGGGAATGAGGCCGGGCAAACTGGGCTGGGAGTGCAGGGTAAACTTAGCCCTGGAATAAGAAAGCTCTGAATTTGGCAACCAGAAAGTGCAAACCACAACAGCAGCATAGTGCACAGCGTTGTGAAGGTAGGTAGAGGTGATCTATGTGGCCAATGTGTGTGCCAGCAAATGCATAGACCCAGTACAGCTGCAAGCAGCAGCATATGTGAAAGTACATTTTGCAAAACTGTAAAATATTCCCTGAACTATTTGCACAGCGCTAACACGTTTGCACTGGTTTAGCACAGGGCTAATCTGTTAGCCTGGTGCAAACCCGTTTTGCCCAGCACTAAACTTTGCCATATTCAAAAGTGATATGCAAATGAGCCTACTTAGGTAGTCTCTGGGCATACATCCAGATTAGCATCTCATTATGCCCTGATTTGCATGCAGTTTGTACCAGGCTAACGGTTTAGCCCTGTGCTAAACCCGCGCAAACGTGTTAGCGCTGCGCAAACAGTTTGGGAATATTATACAGTTTTGAACACTGTACTTTCACAAGTGCTGCTGTCTGCAGCTGTACTGGGACAACTCAGCATAGGCACAGATGGTGGTGATGCTGCATGCAACTGTCACACTGTAGGTCATGCTATAGTGCACAGCAGACACTACAGTAGCAAGGGGGGCCAGTGGTGTGTGGACACAGCAATGCCTATGGTGTGTAGGGCAGTGATGATGACTGCACTATACACAGTTAGAGGCCCAACCTGCAGGTGTTTACTGGCAGTGGACATTACTGTTACGCTGTTGTGTGACCCACAGATGCTGCACCTCTGGCATGGGATGCTCACAGTGACATATACATGTCCGGCTTTGTGTGCTGTGGCAGTTGTAGAGCTGTGTGGTATGTGGCTGGGGGGGCATATATTATCAGAAAGCCACACTGGTGTTGGAGTATTCCCAATTCTGGCCCATGTGCACTGCATGATGTGTCCCAGCCTTGTGGCCACACCTGGTCTGTGGCACTGCCTGGCCACCCATACACTCTCCTCTCAACATCCTCCATGCCCATAGTGCTGCATGTGTGTGCTGGTATCTGTTGGTGTCCACAGAAGAGTGGCCCGCAGGTGTGTGCTGTATGGCCACACTGCCATGCTGTCCACTGGCGGTAGGGTCACCACTTACTGCCTGGCATGGCTGGGACTGGTGGCAGATGATGGCATCATTGTGATGCCATCAGTTAGCACATGTTTCCTCTATGTTTGGCTTTGTCTATGTGTCATATTATTGTTATGTTAGGTCGGCATGAGAAGCCACACAAAGCCTCTTGTAAACACGTGCAAAGCCATAGTGTCACACACAAAGCTGATTGCCCAGGGTTAAGACAAGCTTTTCCTGGGTGGTATTGTGCACTGCGCTAAGTGTCGTGCTAAGTCGTGCAAAGCCACTTTGTGCTGTGCTAGTCGCTGAATATAGTATTGCACCTATATTCATGTCAGTTTGCCCCTTGCTTACATTATGATTTTGCCTGGCGCTAATGCAGTTTGCCCATGCTATTTGGCCTTTTGAATATAGCAGACCCACGCTAATCCCGTGCTAAACCTATGCAAACAGTATTTGCTCGGCGCAAAGTTTTGAATATTTGGCTCTGAGACTCTATTGGAAGGAGTAGGATGTGTGTCATTTGTGTTGAGAAAAGTATCAGACAGAGACAAAAACATGGCTTGATTTAGTGCAGCTGTTTTTTTCACAGTTTTTGCTTACAGGGTTCCTAGGTGTGATTGGAATTGAGATGGGTTTTAAGAAGTTTTTTGTACAGATATTTGTACAATCTTATGCTTCCACTCAGTTCTCTGAACTGCTTCATAAGTGAACAGGTTTTAAAAAGTGTTTTAGCCCATATATTCTTAGTTCCTGACTCTGTACTCATAGCACTGAAAGCTGTGGTTGGAAATGAAGTAAGCTGAGGAAGGGGTGACTCATAGTTTTGCTGTCAGGACAACGTACAGTATGTAGATACAGCAGCCCATGAGTGTGTAGGTCACCACTGTTTTTATAATGATGCCTGTCTGACAGGTACAATAAAAGCAGCATCTTTTCCCTGGCTGAATGGCAGGCACATCAGCCCACAAGTAGAGATGTTGTGAATAGTGATACGCAGAACCTTTATCTGCAAAACCAATCCCAACCCACCCTGAATGCTTACAGCTCAGTTCTTATGGGACCCAAACTTTACCTTGCTGTCTCACCTCAGATCTCAGCTCATTATTACCTCTCCCAGCCTGACAGCTTGCAGGTCTGTCATGTGACAGGCTTAGGAGGCTGAGCAAAGGTCAAAGGGTGCCTCAGGAGAGTGCATGTGGCATAGATACTCCAATTCATGCATGCACGAACTGGAGTACATATAACCTTGCAGTTCCAACCTCAGCATCATTCTAGCTCAGCAAGTGGTGAGGAAGGGAACTAAATTTAACAGTCATGGTTCAAAGAAGAGAAAACAAAACACTATAAAATTTGAGAGGGGGGTTTTGTGTGGGTGTGTGTGTGAGTGTGTATGTGGGGGTGGGTGGGTGGAGTGTACTAAAAGAGAATGGTACAAAGAAGAAGAGAGAAAAACAGAAAAAGTGAGAGACTGGGGTTGGGGCTGCTTACTCTAGTATGGAACTCTGCAGAGAAAGAAGACAAGAGCATCTTCGGAGAACAGAACTAAATGTTTGAATAAGAGAAGAAGAAGAAGAAGATTTTAAGAGGGAAAAAGAATACAGAAAAAGAAAGAAGGAAACTGTGCGTGTTGGGGGGGCATTGCTTAGACTAAAGAGACTATGCATGCCAGTCAATGTGCACACAAGTGTATGGCACAGTAGTGCTGTGTTTTCTTTATAGTGTACAATGGTAGTTCTAAACTGAAGACGTAAAATAAAAAATAAAAATATTTTTAACAAGAAAATGCTTACAAAAGAAAACTAAGAAAAGAAAAAATCTATTTTATTATTTGAATTTACAGGAAAAAAGAACAAAGAAAGGAGAATAAGTTTACATTTTATAACATAGAGAAAATGTGTTTGTGTGGGAGTGGGTTGGGAGGGGTCGTGAAACTGTTGTTGAGGCTGGGACAGCCCATTCACAGTTACATAGTAAAATGTAGATAAAGCAAAAAAGAGATGCATTCCTCACTTCTTAATACGCTGCTGTTACAAAAAAATGTGCTAGTTACAAAACAAAAAAACAATACACAAAACTATTACAAAATACTGGTGTTTTAATAAATCAATAACAAAGGAATGCTGACAAGATACCCCTAAGTACAGTATCAACTTGCCAGTGCCTTCCTCTCCCTGAGGAAGTCACTGGCAAGTGGTGATACATAAGGTAACTGATCAGTGTTCTTTTGTTTTTGATGTATTAGAACACCAATGCTAGTTGAGTGTGATTTGTAACTTGGCAGTTACACAGCAGCCACTATCTGCAACATCCCTAGCCATTTCCCACACAAACACAGGACCATTTTTCTTTTGTGTAGTCCAGTAAAAAAAAATTGCAAAAACAGAGCCAGTAAAGGCTCATGTCACATGTGAAGGCATTTTGGCAATTGCGTAGCAGCCCTCCATCTACAGTATCCAGAACCATTTCCCATGAAGTGCAGCATCATTATTTATTACTTTTTTTGTAGTCTAAGAAAAAAAAGTAAATTGGGAAAGCAAAGCTGGTAAAGACTTACGTCATACATGAAGCCTTTTTTGGAGGCAGAGGGTAGCCCTTTTTCAGTTGTCTAGTAGCCCCTGTCTGCAGCATCACCAGCCATTTCCTATTAAAGCACAGGACCATTTTTGCTTTGTGTAGTCCGACAAAAAAATTGCAAGAGCAGAGCTATTAAAGCTTGTATCATATGTGAAGCCTTTTTTGGGGGGGCGGGGGCGGTATCAGCCCTTGGTAGTTGCCTAGTAGCTGAAATTTGTAGTCTTTCTATTGTCAGCCAGTTGTTACCTTGTCTTTGGACGTGCATTTATTATTGCCACCTATTTCCCCAAGGTGACTAAGGAAGATGCTGGATTTTTCTTTGAAAGGGAGCTGGCTAGTTCATGATCATCAACTGTTATTTGAATTTTAAAACATATTAAACAATATTAAGAATAAAGATGGAAGGGAGCGGGCCTGTGAAACAAGCTTCTAGAATTAGTAAAAAAACAAGCATTTGTCAATGCGAATGTTTGCTTGCTGGCATTGGCATTGGTAGTGTAGGAGTTACAGAGCTGCATAATAGGAATGGCAGTGAAGTATTGAACTGAAGCCAACCCCATCACCACCCTGCAGATAGTGACAGGCATTGGGGTGTGCCTTTGGGTCATCAGGCATAACGGCCATACCATTTCACCACACCCTACCGTGCAGACACCGACAAGTGTCACGGTGTGCCTTGGGGTCTTTGGCCCTTATGCTCACTCCCCCATCAGGAAATATTGTGAGATGGGTGCGGTATAGGAGAATGGGGTGAACTTTGGGGCCGAAGAGTCCAAGGCACACCTCAATGCCTCTCAGTGGCTGCAGGGTGTGGGTGGGGGTGGAATGGTACGAGCATTGCAAGTGACAATCCCAAGTCACAGCCCTGATGCCTGTCATTCTCTACAGGGTGAGGTGTTATGGTCGGAAACCCTAACGCCTCAGGCATTCGTTGGTATTTTCACTCCAAATTTTCAACATGGTTTTTTTGTGACCCCTACCTCATGAACAGTGGCAATATCAGTTTGTTAGCTGAAAGCTGCTTTTGCACAGCGACTACGGCATTTGTCACCACAGGTGCAAAAACACATTCTGAACAGGATGTTAAAAATGACAGCTGTACTGTTCATGGGGAGGTGTAAAAAATGGCAATGTTGAAAATCTGCAGTGAAAATATTAAAAAAACTGGTGAAGTCACGAGCGTGAGTAGAAACTGTGCAATGTGCACCCGTGCTGTAATTAGTTTAGGAATTGTTTACAGCAGATTGTCAACACAGGCATTTTGGGACCTCCGGTCATGAACAGTGTCACTGTGATTTTCTTTATCTGTCCTGAACAATGATTTCCCACAGCAACCACGCATTTCTGTGCTGAAAGTGTGAAAACACATTTCAGCCATGTTGTGAAAAATGACAGCTGTACTGTTCATAAGGAAGTGTGGAAAAATGCCACTGGTGAAAATGTGGACTGAAAATACTACAAATTCATGAACTTACGAGGGTGCGTGGAAACTAAGCAATGCTCACTCATAACACAGTCATTTTAAGGAATTTTTTCACCAAATTTTCAAAATAGCCATTTTAAGACTTCTGCTCATGAACAGTGTCACTGTGATTTTCTTAATGTGTTCCATACATTGATTTCGCACACCGACTGCGCCATTGTGTGCTACATGGGTGGAAACATGTTTTGGCTGAGATGTGAAAAATGACAGCTGTACTGCTTATAAGGAGGTGTGGTAAAATGGCAATGTTGAAAATCTGGAGTGAAAATATTGAAAATTTGAGAACTTATGAGCGTGCGTAGGATCAGCGCAACAAACGCTCGTAAAACAGTCATTTTTGGGAATTTTTTCACCAAATTTTTAACATAGCCATTTTAACACTTCTGCTCATGAACAGTGTGACTGTGATTTTCTTATCATGTCCCGAACATTGATTTTGCGCACTGACTGCGCCAGTGTGCGCTACATGCGCGGAAACACATTTTGGGTGAGATGTGAAAAATGACATCTGTACTACTCATAAGGAGGTGTGGTAAAATGGCAATGTTGAAAATCCAGAGTGAAAATATTGAAAAGTCGTGAACCTATGGCGTGCGTGGGAATAGTGCAGCGCTGCGCTCATAAAACAGTCATTTTTAGGAATTTTTTTCACCAAATTTTCAACATAGCCTTTTTGAGACCCCACCTTATGAACACTGTACTGTCATTTGGTTAATCAGTCCCAAAAGGTGATTTTGCACAGTGACTGTGAAATCACCCTTCGGGCCTGATTAACGCCATGACAGTGACAGAATTCATGAGGAGGGGTCCCAAAAACCCTATGTTGAAAATTTGGTGCCAAAATTCCAAAAAATGCCTGAGATATGCAGCAAAGTTAAAATAAACCCTATTCATTACATTATACAGCTTACCGGCATTTCCTCAGTTTGCGGTCGGCTTTGAAGAGTGCAGACGTGTTCCTGGTCCACCGGAGATCGTCGCACCGAGGTCGGAGGTAAGTATGGGGTGAGGGGGTGGGGGAGGCAGGTGCGTAGTGGGTGGGTGCGGTGGGGGCAGAGACAGCGAGGGACCATTTTGTGTTACAGGTTTTTTTTTTTTAACGAAGGAGGCAGCGTGGGACGTTTGCCACGCTGGGATGGGCTCCCAGTGTGGCACCCTGCTGCTCTGGGGAGACAGTGGAGCCGGCGGAAGTTGGCCACCCCGTCGGCTATACGTAGCCACGCTGGGGTGGGCATGGCGTGGCATGTCTAACTCTGCCCTGGGGGCGAGCACAGCTGATGGGTGATTGGGCACCCCCGCCGGCTATACAGTGTGGGGCAAGCCAGCATGCGCTGCGTGTGTGTGTGTGTGTGTGTGTGTGTGTGTGTAGGGGATGCATGAGCAGGCGATATCTTATCGCTGCTCACTGAAGCATAGGTCCCCTTTCATCTGTACGCCACTGCATTTGGACTGCTGTCATAGGCAGCTCCAACAGGCATTGGAGAACGGGGGCCGTGCCTGCAAACACACTGACTGAATTGGAAGAGGGCTGCCACACCTCCAAAAACTCAGATGATGGCACTATGTTTCTTGCACATGCATGCAAGCAAACATAAAAACAAAGACAGCAGTTAAAACAAAACACACAGTCACAAAAAGTGCTTCTTCTAGTGCAATAGGTGCATCCTCTTTTCATATTGAAGCTTCCTCATCGACCAAGTCCTTATTGTCTTCTGAGATTCCATCATGTCTGTCTGCTGCTCAGGTGCTGCCCAGTCAGCAAATACAGGCTATCAAAAGGCAGCAAGCAAAGCTTGGGTGATGAATCAGTTGTTAAGAAAAGGAGATTTGGCAAAGGTATCGCTATTCTTTAGTGAGAGTCAGACCCTGTGGATAGCAGTAGTAGTCAGCACATTCCTGAAACAGAAGCAGTGCATCTCCGCAAGGACATAGACAGGATAGAGGCAGTCCAGAGGAGGGCAACTAAAATGGTACAGGGTCTGCAAGAGAAGCCGTATGAGGAGAGACTAAAAGATCTTAATATGTATACCCTTGAGGAAAGAAGGGAGAGGGGGGACATGATAGAAACTTTTAAGTACTTCAGTGGAATCAACAAACTCCAAGAGGGTAGCATCTTTCAGAAAAAGAGACGTGCAAGAACAAGGGACACAATTTAAAGATAGAAGGGGTGGTTCAGGGGCAATGTGAGGAAGTATTATTCACAGAGAGGTGATGGTGGATGCATGGAACAGCCTTCCTGAGAGGTTGTAGGGTCCAAAACTGTGGGAGAAATTCAAGAATGCATGGGACAGACATAAGGCAATTCTTGTGGGGGGTAGGAAGAAATAGGCTGTTGGTTAACTAGGATCTGCGGCCTATCCTGTAGGTAGGGAAATGGGCAGACTAGATGGGCCAAGCGGTCCTTATCTGCCATCAAAGTCTATGTTTCTATGAGGCCAGGTGGTAGGACAGACCAAGAGCGACATACAAGGGAGGAAGCTCTGGGACTTCTGCAGAGCATGTGTGACTCCACATGTACTCTCCAATGTGCATACCCCAGCATCTAGGAAGAGAAGAACATTGCAAAATGGGAGGATGGGCTACACGAAGCCCTGCCCACCCCACTGTAGTCTGCTTTACCTGCTGAGGACAGGAGACTTCTGAATATGTGAGTCTGGGGGAGTCCCTCCCTCTCCTAACCCATCCACAGGTGGAACTCTGTGGGGGAACATGCACTGGGAACTTGAAGGTGGTGGAAAGCTGGCAGCAGAACATGGGAACAGGACTGAAGAGCCACCTGTCCAACCACAAGAGGAAAAGCTTTATGGCATAAAAAAGAAAAATTTTTGCAGTATGAATCAGAACCCAAGATCAATTTGTCTGATGCCTCAAGGGAAAACATTTGGGCAGGACTGGAAGACCAAGAGAGAGAGGGTGCTGTTTTTTTCTCCCATCACAAGCTACTCAGCAACCAGTGTGACAACGACTTCTTAATGAATCCCAAAAAGATAAATGTTCAAGATAACCAACTTCAATATTGGCATGAAAAGGTCACAGTTTTGCCAGCATTGTTATAAGTAGTCATTTACTACTTAAATTACCCAGCAACATGCGTCTGTTCAGAAAGCATATTTAGCACTGCTGGCTATGTTGCTAGTAAAAGGAGGAGAACACTCCTTCTAGAAAAATATTTTTAACAGGACACTTGCTTTTTCTATTCATTTTACTATAAGTAATGCAGATGTGTCCACATTTAAAATCATACCTGCATGGTTCAAATTATCAAAACAGTGTCACTCATGTTGTACTTCAAATGTATAAAAGTGACTGATGCACAAAAATACACCAAAAATAATTAAACAAAAAATAAAGTCAAAGAGAAAAAAAGGCACACAATTAAAGAAAAACTATTTTTAAACTGATACAGGAATTGTAGATAGACTACAGTCGAAGCCATGGGCTACACCTCCCTCAAGAGATCAAGGGTGCTGGCTGATACAAAAGGAATGGAAACAAACATATGGAACCAGTAAAGAATATATACATATGTGTGTGTGTATATATATATATATATATATATATATATACACACACATATGAATGACCCTGTAGCCAAAAGTGACAAGTTAGCTCTCAGCACCTGCATGACAGAGCACGGTCACTTTAAGAACTGAACAAGTGTTGCAAAACATGAATACAGAGACATAAAATATGCCATGACTTTAATACACTCAAGTCACAATAATTCACAATTAAGTTAACACAGCAGAGTCAGAATGTGTGTCAGAGCCCTGTCACATTATTACCAAAACCATGAAGAGAAAAATACTGACCCAGACAGAACCAATCTGAAACTACAGATATACTTCTGTACTAGACAGTGCAGTCACACAGACTAGCACTTCCCCACAGAGATCAGCAGTACCGGTGTGACTGAAAGATAACACAAACTAAATACATCTTTTTAAAATAAATATATTCTTTAAACTAAATAATGCTGTAAAACACAAAAAAATAAAGCACACACACCAGATGCATAATGCACAGCAGATCACCTCTGTGATCAATTTAAGCAAAATGAAGCACTTTAGAGGGATTTGTCCAAGTGACAGCTAAGACTACATTTTAGTTTTCTAGTTTTTGTGAGCTGCATATGGCAGCACCTATCTCGTTTTAAACTCTATTTCCATACAGTTATCAGACCATTATATGTTTGCCTTTTTCTATTTACTCTTCATTTCTTGTTTTTTTCTGTTTTGTCCATTTTTTTCCACATGTGTATCCAGTTTCCATGGATCTTTTTGGCCTTCCTGACCCCTGACCATTTTCCCCCTTTACCTTACCCCTTGATCTGAAATATTTTTGGACTTGGTTTTGCTCTGGCTGTCAGTCTACCATGTATTTTTTGGTCCATTTAGGGCCTTTTAAATTATTTGTAAAAAATTTAATTGAAAGGTTATTCAAAGCATGTAACATTTGCCTTAATTTTACTACAATATGTGTGCATCTGCTTTTTTTGCAGTCACTGACAGGCATTTGACCTTTCTACCTCCCACTTTTTAAAATTCATTTTCTTATTTTATCACCTTTCTTTAAATATTTTAGCACTTTTTTACATGCTGTAGATTGCACTTATTATGCTTATTGTTAACATAATGTATGATATTTTTCAGTAATTTTTTTTTAATTATTATTCTTTGGTAACCAGGTAGGGACCTGCAAGCACAATACCTGTTTTCAGGGGCAGCTCATGAGCACTGGGGAAGTTAAGTGACTTGCTGAGAGTCACACAGTATGTAAGCGGATGTTGTGGGAATCAGACCCAGGCCTGCTGGTTGTAGCAAGCTTATTCACTGCTCATTACTATAACTTCTAGGCTATGCTGCTAGCCCCAAGAATTCAGAGTTCTTTGCAGATTGCTCATTGACGTAGCAGTGTAGTCTACCTTTAAGGCTCCACTGATGCCTCCCACAGATCTTTGAAAAACATAATATTTGGACACAATTCATCTTATAATTCACATCAGTTCTTTATTTCTGCTCACCATCATTTATTAATGAGGTCCTATGCATGCAAATAGGATTGTTGCTCCTTCAGAGTCCATCAGCTCTTGTTGCTTAATCCCCAATGTCATAATACTTTGCTTATGACATCATAGGTATTCTCATACCAACATACAGTGATGTTACAACAGAAGATTATGACTTCAAGCTGGTAATAGACTGTAGGGACAAATGAACTCCATGGAACAAAAATCCTGTTTTTTCTGAAAAGTTTTTCAGTAATAAAAAATGTGGAGAAGAACTGTATAAAATATATATGAAATACAAACTGAATTGTGTCTAAACATTAGGTTTCCAAAGTTTTCCCAGAGGCATTAGTGGCTCTTTAATTGTTTGCTTGATATCAACTGGCTTGTGTCTGGAGACCTGTCCCCTGATGAAGAGTCATAATTAAACTTGATGCACTATGGTGAATGGCGCACTGTTGACTGCAAACTTACATTAAATTTGGAAAAATGTCATGAACCCTGTGTATGTTTAAAATTTCTTTCTTTGATTTTGCATTTTCCTCCCAGAGGGGGGTACAACAGTGTCTGTCTGACTACTAAGATACCCAGCAAGGACAGACTTAGCTCCTGCAAGCCCTAGCTAAGACTACATAGAAGACAGTCTCCACCTGGTGGACATGCAGTTCCAGTACTATGTGACCTGCAGATCTCTGCTGTCACAAGGTACTTTATTTACTTCTAGCTTCATTTTATCTAGTTGCTTAAGAGCTTCACTTGGGGCCATAAGAACTTTGCTAGGGAAGTTCTCAGTTTGCAACTTTGCAAACTGGTCTGCACTTCACAAAGTTCCCCTTCACCATACAAGTTTTTCTTTCCAAAGGGGCAGATATTTGTTGCAAAACAAATGTTATGGACTGTGCACACCTCTACCCACAGGATAAACTGTTGGTCTGGATTTCAAAAAATTATGCCTGTCTGACATGTAAAAGTTATATATTTTTGCTGGCAGAATGGCAGGAACAGGAGTGCACAGTGTAGACCATATATCTTGGTTTTAGAAAAATGATGTCTGTCTAACATGTAAAAACAAAAATGTTTGTTTTGCTGGTAGAATGCCAGGTACAGCAGCCCTCTAGGCAGGCTGCCACGTTTCAAAAATTTATGGCTGGGTGTGGCCTGGGCTGAAACAAGATGGCTGCCCAAACCCTGTTCTCTGCTGCTCTAGAGAAACTATCCTTCACAATCCATCAGCTTCCTGATTTAAAGTGCTAAGATTTTCTCACTAGCAGTAACCTGGCAACAACAAAAGAACTGTACAACCATTTTTGAAATCCATTGAGTTGCATTGCATTGAGGAAGATCCTGTCAGCAACTGCACACAACAAGAGCCAGATGATGACATGCCAGCAACATTTACTATCGACCACATAGAGTCGATGTTTGAGTAGCTACTGCAGAGGATCAACAATATAAAAGAAACTACTACTTCCAATACAAAAGCAGTTGCTGCCCTCAACTCACACCTGACTGCTACAGATCAGAGAAACAGAAATACAAAAAAGGTGTATAACAGTCTTCATGTGCAACTGAGAGAACAGCCCCAAATCATCCACCAGTTACAGGAAAAGGTGGATGATTTTGAAAACTGGTGAAGGCACAGCAATGTATGCTTTGTAGGTTTTCCTTAAAAGCCTGAGCTAAGCAACACTATCACTTCTTTGTGCCATGTCTTGCTCACAGTTTTATAACTGCCAGTGTGTCAGTGGTTCAAAACTTGAGCAGGGTCTTCAGTCTCTGGCCTTGCTACCAAAAAAAAACAAACAGAAAAAACATGACCTATTTTAATTGTTTAATTAGTATTTCGGAAAGACCTTTGAGCATGAGCTCTTTTACAAAGGTTCCACATCAGGGTGGACAATAAGACAATACACATATTCAGTGGTTACAGAGGCCTGATCATTAGGCATTAAAGAGCGATTACATGACAATTAGACAAATAGGAGAAAAAAAAACTGAGCAGTTGTAATTGAATACTAAGCTATTTCTAATCAGTTGCCCTGGGTAGCACACCCCTGGAAACCTCCAAATCCGTTGATAGACTATGGCAGAGTAACTGCATAGGATTTAACGCTATCCCAGATGGCGAGAGGCTGGGTGACAGTGAAACAAGGGATTGGGTTTGAAACCAACCGCAGAGAGCTAGAGGTGGGGGATAGTGAAACGGGGGCTGTGATGGGGGAGCAGCTCCAGAGGGCTTTGTCGAGTATAGTGTGTGTGTGGGGGGGGGTTGGTAGGGGCAGTACTAAGTGCATTTAAAGAGGACTGATAGCTTACTTAAGCCCTTGGCTAGGTTGGAATGGAGGCAGGGTTCTCTAGGTAGCCCTGCTGGGTGTTACCTTGGTGGTAGGCCTGTCTATCAAGTGGGGCCTGAGAAGCAGGTGCATTTTAAGTTAGACATTAGGTGCTGTTTGAGACCTACTTTGAATTGAGACAGGCTGTTGTTTGTTTGTAATTTCATCGGGAGTTCATTTATCCAGAGGGGGGCCCGACAGGAGAAAGCACACTGCCCTAGTGAGGTTCAGTGGAATGGTATGGACAGTGCTCCATTCTTCCTCCGTCTGGTGATATGTGTTGAGAGAGAAGCCTCGAGCAGGTTTCCTATACAGGGTGGGGTTTTTCCAAGGAGTGCCTTCTTTCCCAGGAGGAAAGTTTGGTATTTGATCCTGTCTTTTAGGTTAAGCCAGTTTGTACACTCATACAGGGTGCAAGTATGAGTGTAGTGATTTGCACACAGGGTCAGGCAGCATGCCTTATTTTAGCCTGCTTCCTTTAATGTCTGGTAAAGGGAGATATTCAACAAAGAACCAGGGAGCTGGGACAACTGGAATAGCAGGGCTGTATGATAGTGATCATTCAGGATTTCTCACGGGACTTAACCACTCAGGGCTGTGCCTACACAAAAGTACGGTAAACACTGAACCATCAGTGATCCCCTTAACTCTGTGCTACTCAGTGCTATTAAGGTTTGTGCACAATGGTGTATCGATGACATTCAACTCCCCAGAGGTGGCTATGAACTTTGTTATCACCCAACAGCCCACAAATGCTCTTAGACCCCCTTACCAGATCCCAGCTGTGACTGGAAATTCTGCTGCTACCCAGAGCCCTGCTCTCATGGACACCAGTCTGGCAGACCAACAGGTTTCACTGGCTCTGCACCAGTAGGTCCCAGAGGAGGACCCCTGGCTTCTTCCCCCATGGGCAAAAAGGCAGAACAGAAATCAGGCAAGGGCTTGCATGAAATGAAGTATTTTGTTGGTTTGGACCTGCAGCAGCAGCCAGATCTACAAATTAGGACAAGGAGACCCAGGACTCATCAGCCTGCTTAAAAGGAACAGATACACTCCCCTGTCTACCAATGCCAAGAAACCACTACACCAGCTGACCTTTACTGAGACCAACAGTCCACTTATCTGAAGATGTAACTGTTTCCCTCAGGCAACAGATCACCACTGAAAGATCCAGCCTCAGTGACCCAAGCATAGCATACATTACTAACCTGAGCACAGATATTGGGGACCTGTATCATCAAGGTAAATTGTAAAGACACTATTAATGGTGGGAGGGAGTGTTGTTTGTAGAGGGCTCAGAGGTACTGTTTCACCCAAACTGTTTGACCCAAAGCCTTCAATGTAGGGTGCTTTAATGAAGGGTGGCTCCCCATGACCAGGTGATAAATGCAGTCTCTCTCTCTCTCAGCCCTCTTTCTACATAACTGTTCCAGCTCGGATGTTCCTGTTTGAACATATGAGATGGATTCCTGAGGGCAAGATGATATAAACAAACATCCTGTGAACTGTATGAGATAGCAACCTCACGGACAAAGATGGCCCCCACATATTTGCCAACAACTCCCATTAATTAATTAATACAAAGGCTCCATGGGTACCTTAGAATAGAGCCATTCTCTCCTACCCTTTCTTTCCCTCTGGTCAAGCCAACTCACACAGTTGTGAAGGCACTCTACAGACTGGAGCCACAAACACACGTCTTCTCGAGTGTGCTACTTCCATATCAGCAACCATCACAAACACTAAGCCTGAGGTAATAAGGCCTGTTAGCTATCCTTGTTTTTGACATTAATAAATGCTGGCTAAGGAGACACCAAGACGGCCGCTTGAAGGAAGAAGGCTCTGATGGTCCACGCATCACTCAGTTAGCACTAGTATAAAAGAATTAAAAGATCCATATATACAAAGTGTATTTATAGAATTTCAAATGCTAAGAGTTAATTATAGACTCTCTACTTCACATTTTTTCGGATATCTCCAAATAAGGGATTATATATTTAATGAGCTCTTTGCACCAGAATTAATTGAACTTACTCCTACTAAAAGCATAATTTATAATATTCATTCCAAAACGTGATAACACAAATATATACTTTTATATTAAACTCCTGTAATAAGGGTACCTCCCATGTTAAAAGTATATGGGAGCAAAAATTTCAAACATCATTCTCCAACTCTGAATGGTCTGCCATATCCTCTGCTACTGCCACAGGGGCAATATCCTGCAAGCTACAGTAAATACAGTACAAGTCACATTAAACTGTTCCTCCAATGAGTTGGTTTAGCATTGTTTTTTTACAGTTGGCAATGTGCCGTCAACTCATATTGCATTGTTCTTCAATGCTTAACCAGATCAACAGCAATGTTTGTAAAATGTTGTTGCAACTCATTTGGATTCTATCAGCGGTCCAGACACAACACAATGCAAAACTGAGTTTTAACTCTTAAGAAACAGTTTGTGCAGGGCTTTGTACTTGATCCAGCAGCAGTTATGCAACTCAGTCAGAAGTGCTAGAACAACTCATTGAAGGAACAGTTTAATATGACGTGTACTGTACAGTTTAAAATTGTTCATAGAATATATTATACTCCATATCGCCTCAGTAAAATGAACAGTGAAGTATCCAATTTATGCCCCAGATGTAAAATCTCAGTAGGGACTTTAGACAATATCTTTGTTGATTGTGCTCACCTGAACATATTCTGGCCAAAAGTTCTTTGGGCACTTTTCAAAGAGACAGGCATTACCTTACCAAAAGATGGAGGTACTATATTGCTGAGTCATAGGATATGGTCAAAAGACATACCTCAGGTTAAAAGCAAACTCCTACATCTAGGTCTAGCTATTGCTAAGAAAAGTATTATTCTAAAATGGAAGAGATCCAGAAGCAAATGGTTTGATACATTTTATTGGACCAACATAGATGTTACAAAAAGAAAGCAAAATCTAAGCATTTGGTCCAACCAAGTACTTCCACAGAGACTTAGAGAAGACTTGGTTGGTCCGAAAGCTTAGACATTGCTCTCTTTTTGTAACATCTATGTTGGTCCAATCAAAGGTATCAAACCATTTGCTTCTGGATCTGTTCTTACAAGGACCGGTACAGAAACTAATCTACTTCTGTATGTCTAAAATGGAAGGACCGTCAACCTCCTGAATCTGATATCTGGTTGAATGTTATAATTTCAATTCATGCTATAGAAAAAGTTCATTACAAAACAATAAAAAAAATCTATATATCTAACTGTGGAATCTTTTTAGACAAGAATTTATAAAATAACTAAG
Source organism: Neoceratodus forsteri (assembly GCA_016271365.2). NCBI lineage: Eukaryota > Metazoa > Chordata > Ceratodontiformes > Ceratodontidae > Neoceratodus > Neoceratodus forsteri. Next base: position 237,560,371 of record CM057459.1, on the reverse strand, counting down.
TTGAACAGGCCTCTTTAATTAATAAGGCTGATGTCGTTGATTTGACAGTTGACACCTGAGGAGGTCGTGGAGTCAAGAACAGTGGAGGAATTCAAGAATGCATGGGACGGACATAAGGCAGTCCTAGTGGGGGGTAGGAGGAAGTAAGCTGTTGGTTAACTAGGATCTGCAGCTTATCTGTTAGGTAGGAAAATGGGCAGACTAGGTGGGCCAAGCGGTCCTTATCTGCCGTCAAATTTTATGTTTCTATGTTTCTAATGTCCCTCTGTTAGACTCAAACTGGTAAAATACATCTCATTAAAGCGTGGGCATATGTATTATTTCTTTTCTCTGTCTATAAAGTCATTACCTCTATTTAATGTTTATTAGTGTCTTTGTATTTTGTAGTGTAATAGCTTTTTTCTTTTTAACAACTTTTAGCCATATTGTAATCTGTCTGAAGTTTGTATGTCTGTATTGTCTGCCACTTCAGCAATACAAAATAATGAAAAAAAAAATGTTTGCTAAGAGGACTGCTCTGAATGTAAGGCATAAGCTCTTTGATGCATACCAATCACCTACCTCTCCTCCACTTAATAATTGTGGCTTTCCTGGTTCTCAGCCTTAATGACTGTACCCTCCCAAACATCCCTGCTCGAACTTGCAAATGGGAGTCTATAAGGAAGGTAACAGAGGGAGACCCTAGACTGACTTGCAAATGCACATGGTAAAGGGGAAGGGGGCTTGTGTTTTCCTGCCACAGTATCCAATCAACAGAAAAAAAAAGGGCACTTCTGCAGGGAGATATCTTCTCTACCCCCCTCATTCCCTCCTTACATTCTAGCTTGCACACACACACACGCACGCAGACTCACACACATGCATACACACGCACATGCACACACATGCACACACACGCACACACATGCACACACACTACAGACTGGAACTGTGTACCATTCTTGGCTAAAATGTGCTAATTCTGTTTTCTGTAACTACGGCAAGAAATAAGACTAAGGTACGATTGACCACCTTGTATTCTTTGACTTGTTGTACTTCATAAATTTACTGTAAAACATGCTACCTGTGTTGCTTTTCAGAATTTAGAAAGGGGGTCTGGGATTAACCGAGTAACTGTCCCATCCTGCTGGTAAGGGGCTACTAAGTTGATTCATATAATGGCATGGGAAGCCTGCATGGGTCACCTTACATATCTAGACAGGGCATGGTCCCCCTGAACCCCAAATAGCAGTTGCTACCTGGTCTAAACTATCACTTCGAGATGCCACCAAACAAACATCCAGCAACCAGGAGACCGAGTATACCTATCCTCTAATGCCATGATTGCCCATGGAAACTAATGCAGTGAGTGTAAGCAGAGTTCCATGCATTCAATCTCCCCCTGGCTACTAATGGTAATGGTACTTGTAATAAAGGAGCACCATTAAGCCACCTGCCAGTTGGGGATATATGTATACAGCCTCTGACTACAACAAAGGGTTACATACCCCTTTATTGTCCTGCTCCCAGCTCCTAACCCACCACGGTGAGGGTGGGAGTAGTGAGCTATGGGGGGGCAGACATAGATACCCAACACACAACAATGAACAATATGCCATGTATTAACTGGCAGACCCTGGAACACCAATTGATATACTGATGGTGCTGGCTCCTCATACTGCTCCTTGGGAGGCTTGGGATGAAACTGGAGGAGCAACTCATATGGGGAAGATCCCTCAAAATGCATAATTATTATTCAAAAGTGGACCACACTTTGGTCAGTATAGACCAGGCAAGGATGGGCTCATAGCAAATTCCCACAGTAATATAGTAGGGGAGCTTTGACTGTGATATGAGAGGCACCACATACTAACTGATTCCATATCCCATAGCTTGCAGTGTTGCAGCACACAGTATTGCACCCCCATGGGCTGGCAGCTCCAACAAGTATATTAATAGCAGGGGTCTAACCCTCCCCCGCAGATACCCTGAACACAAGGTCTTCTGCTCACTGGGGTACCTGATGACACATCAGTTCATCTCAATCAATATGCTCCATGACAACTCTCACCAGGCTATTAGCTCCAGCATCAGTTGACTCCCTGCAACATTTGTTCCTAAACTGCACCCCCTGGAGTTTATTTTATTTAATTTATACAGTGGGTGAATTGTTCAGGAATATTTTGTACAGTGGGCTGATTGAGGCCTGAGCTAATAGTACTGTGCAAGTTGTTGCAGAGCACATTGACTGGAGAGAACTGACATGTAGCTAGGGTACCCACCTTGATCATACCCCTGTCGCTCTCCCTCCCTCACACTCTGGCAACCATTCCAATGATACCTAGACAAACACCTAAGTTACAGATGAATGGAATCCTCTTAAATTCCAAGCCCCACTTTCGCTGGCCAACAGTGATCAGGTGATTAAACCCCAGTCCACCTTACTGCCTGACTCACATGTACAGAGCCCACCCTTTAATATTTTGGTCTCTAGGGAGCAGAATGGGGAAAGCAACCCACTTATCTGCTTCCCCTATATATGCACACTCTTGAGAGCTGGCAGGTGGCTATGGGGTGCTCGTAGATACCCACTACTAGAGATGTGCAAAATTATGAAATTTCATTATATAAAATATTTCATGAAATTCACGCATTTCGTGAAATATTTTGCGGATGTAAAATGCAAAATTTCACCCATGGAATGTGACATTTCGCCTGTGGAATGGCGAAATTTGGGTAAAATTTTGCTGTTTCGGGTGAAATTGTGCATTTCATGGTAAAATTTTTATGTTTGTGGGTGAAATTTGCAACTTCGCACCCTGCGAAAAATGTCGCGGAACAGTGGAATTTGGTGAAATGTTTCGCACAGCAAAATTGCCAATTTCACTGCAATTTCAGGACGAAATTTAATTTTGCAACATCTCTACCTATCACTATCCCTACTGTACATATGTTGAAAGACCTGTATGACCAGTTCACATTGTGTTGTTGTGTCCCTGATACTAGTATCACATAGCAAAATGCATGGAAACTTTTCTAAGATAAGAGATGGATGGATGGTTTCCCCCCAGGAATTATGCATGGCACTGTTTCCTATTCGCATGACAGTCACCAACCCACATGTTTCACTCAAGACCCCCAGTGATGGCAGATTTAAGGTCATAGCTGGAATATGATGGGAATGAATTCCCCGATGAGGAGGAAGCAAGTTTTGATACACATTAAATGGCTAGTACAATCCCATGTTGCCCTATTGCAGGAAACAAAGCTTCTGTCCCAAAATGCCAAGAAGCTCCAATGGGAGTGGGTGGGGTTAGAAATACATAAATCAGCTGCAGTCAAAAAGTGAGGCATGTCGATTCTCATCCATAAATTCTTGCACTGGAAAATGCAACAGGCTGCTATTGATCCAGATGGCAGGTGGGTGTTGGTCCTTCTGGACACAAATTACAGCCAGCTGGTTACTGGAAACCTGAGGGCACTGAACAAGGATTCTCCTTCACTCTTCCTCCACTTTGCTGACCATCTCTCACAGTTCGGTGAGGGGAATTCCCCAGTCGTTATATTGGGGACTTTAAGCTCACTCTGGACCACTTGATGGACCATAATCAGGGGGCGGTGGAGTCCTGCTCCAAAGCTGTGCAAGTGATGAAACTTTGAAAGCAGGACTAGGCCTTGACAGATATCTGGTGTCTGCACAACCTGCAGACTTGTGACTATACATGCTATTCAGCTGTGCACAAGTCCTATAGCATGCTGGACACGTGACTAGCATCACCTCAAATCCTACTCATGACACCAGCAGTATTTATGACTCTATTATTTGTATCAAACCACATTCCACTACAACTGAATCTTTTGTGGGACCCAATTGTAAAAAAAGTCCCAATCCTAGAGACTGGACCCGCTACTCTTACATTATCCACATTTAAAAACCTGGATCAAAGGTGAAGCCGAACTGTTCTTCCACATTAATGATACAGGAGATATGACTCTGGCCACAGTATGGAAAACCTTTAAGGCTACAACCAGGGACCTGATAATTGGCTATACATCCCACAGATGTAAAAAGACAGAGAGGGAGTTAGCCGAACTTGAGGTATGGCTCCAACTGAAAGAGAAATAATTTAAGGTGCAACTGAGGTGTGATACTAACTCCTTACAGCACAAAGAAATCATCAAACTCTGACTAAAGAGTAACTCCCTCCTAGTCTGTAAGGCTGAGCTAGCTCTTTTACTGCTTCATCATAAATACTGGGGGAGTGGAGGGAGATGCAGTAAAGTCTTGACCTACCACCTAAGAAAACAACAGACCGAACAGCACATAGCCAGACTGAAATATGTGAAGGACATGGTATACACTCAGAAGGAACAAATCTGTGAGGTAATGATGGCGTTCTGCAGTAAGTTTGTATAGCTCATCCTCACCCCCAGCTACTCCACAGATTGAAGCCTACCTGGAGCCTTTAAATCTTCCTAAAATCTCAGGTGACCAGGCCCAAATGTTGGAGGTTCCTCTTTCAGTCTCTGTGATAGAGACAGTTGTGAAATCCCTCAACTTCTGATATGCCCCAAGTGAGGATGGTTTTCCAACCAAAGTCCTATAGCTCTTGCCCCAATAATATGTCCCATTTTGCAATGCTTAAATCAGGAAGCAGTTGATATAGGGTCATTTCTTCATACCAAGTGAACAACTACCATCACAGTTCTTCCAAAAAAAAGGGAAAGGATCCCACCCAACCAGCTAGCTATCAGACCATGTCTCTTATCACGGTGGACTGCAGAGTGTTCACTAAGGCCATGGACACCAGATTAGAGACCCTGCTGCCTCCATTGATATCCATGTGCCAGATAAGGTTTGTTCGGGGCCAACTCAGCTCTGATCAGCTACTGATACTAATTGACCTGGTCCAACTGGCCCGTAATACCTTACTTCATCTGCAACCATAGCAACTCAGTTCAAAAAAGCTTTTGACTCAGTGGAGTGCAGGGATCTCTCCAAAGTACTGGAACATATGGGGTTCAGCCCCCAATTTCTAGGAAACATACAGTGTACTCAAGCCCCATTCCTGCTGGCAAAAGGCACGTGCCTAGCATTCCCACTATATCCCCTTCTTTTTGTTCTGGCCATAAAGCCTCTAGCTGTGGCAGTCAGCTTAGACCCCATGATCCACAGAATCACAGTAGGACCTGACTTATAAGACCCTGCTATATGCAGATAACTTGTCATTCCTCATGGACCATGAAACCAGCTTGGCTGCCCAGCTCATAACCCTATTAGCTGCCTTTGAAGAGGTCTTGGGACTCAAGATAAACCATACAAAAACAGAGCTCCTCCCCTTCGCACTGTGAAGCCCATCAAGTCCAACCCTTAGGGCTTTGTTTTTTTTTGGGGGGGGGGTTTACATAGAAACATAGACTTTGACAGCAGATAAGGACTGCTTGACCCACCTAATCTGCTCATTTCCCTACCTATTGGATAAGCTGCAGATCCTAGTTTTACCAACAGCCTACTTCTTCCTACCTCCCACTAGAATTGCCTTGAGTATGTCCCATGCATTCTTAAATTCCCCCACTGTTTTTGACCCCACAACCCCATCAGGAAACCCATTTCATGTGTCCACCACCCTGTCCATAAAAAATACTTCCTTACATTGCCCCTGAGTCATCCCCCCATCTTCAAATTCTGCCCCTTGTTCTTGCACATCTCTTTTTCTGAAAGATGCTATTCTCTTGGAGTTTGTTGATTCCTTTGAGGTACTTGAAAGTTTCTATCATGTTCTCCCTCTCCTCCTTTCCTCTAGGGTATAAATATTAAGCTCTTTTAGTCTTTCTTCGTATGGCTTCTGGTGCAGACCCTGCACCATTTTAGTTGCCCTCCTCCGGAATGCCTCCATTTTGTCTATGTCCTTGCAGAGATGGGGTCTTCAGAACTGCATGCAGTACTCCAGATGGGGTCTCACCAACTGTCTGTACAGAGGGATAACAACTTTATGTTATCTACTGGTGATGCCTCTCCCTATGCATCTCCGTATCCTCCCTGGTCTCGTTACTGCCATCTCACATTGCTTGCCTACCTTTAGATCATCTGACATGACTACCCCCAGGTCCCTTTCCATTTTTGTTGTCATTAATAGCTCCCCCCCTCCATTGTGCACTCTTCCCTAGGGTTTTTGTTTCCCATGTGCATTACTTTGCACTTCTTTGCATTGAATCTAAGCTGACATACTTTTGGCCATTCATCCAACTTTGCCAAGTCCATTCTCATCCTTTCTACCCCCCTCCCTTGTGTATCTACCCTGTTGCGGATCTTTGTGTCATCTGCAAACAGGCATACTTTTCCTTGCAGTCCCTCTACAATGTCACTTACATTAAGGAGGAGCGGTACCAGTACTGAACCCTGCGGTAGCTCTCCAGTAACCCCCTTTCTTCGGAGTGCACTCTGTTTACTATTACCCTCTGTGTCCTGTTGTCCAGTCAATTTTTTACCCAGCTTACCACCCTGAGACCCACTCCCAGGCCGTCTAACTTGTTTATTAATCTTTTGTGTGGGACTGTATCAAATACCTTGCTAACATCTAGGTAAACCACGTCCACAGCCTCTCACTGGTCTACTATTTTGGTCACCCAGTCAAATAAATCTATTAGATTTGTCTGACATGATCTTCCCACTGCCAATCCATGCTGCCTCTAGGTACTCAACAATTCTTTCTTTCAGAAGCGATTCCATCATTTTCCCTACCACTGAGGTCAAACTAACAGGTCTGTAGTTTCATGCCTCTGCCTTGCTCCCACTTTTGTGAAGGGGAATCACATCTGCCCTTCTCTAGTCCTCAGGTACCACACCCTCCTCCCATGATTTGTTAAAAAGGGTAGTCAGTGTTTTTTTTTTGTAAACTTTATTTAAAACATTAGCAAGCCAAATGGCACAGAAAGAATAGAGAATATCTCCATGCATAGTTAACATATAACAGAGAGAGTTCATCATGGTTAAAACAAACTCGGGTTCAGGGATTCTTTCAGTGCAGTTAGTTGTGCAGGCTTTCTGTGAAAAATTCCTACTTCATTGCAAGAGCAATCAAATGTAAGGACTCATAAACATATATTACTGCAATGTAATATTAAATCTTAAGTGTCCTTGAGATCCTTTTCACCTCGGGAGCAATCCCCAAAACAAACCAAAACACAGCAAATAAAATTATAATATAATTATATAATATTGTGTAACCAGGCCTGTTCATGTCTATATGTTGATATACTTTAATATATAGCATTTGGATTCCTTAACTAATCTTGTTTGTACTAATTTATTTTAAGTATTGGTTTATATGGAATGCCAATGGATCATTGGACAAGTGCCCCTTCAAAACGTGGTGAATCAAGAAGAGGCAAGAGCTGCCTCAAGGGGATCCCATATTTGCTGGTATTTCTTTTCCTGGCTTTTGGCTTTGTACTGCATGTGTTTAAGTTTCATACACTGTAAAAGCAGTTTTGCCCATTGGGCTACAGTGGGTAATGATTCTAATCACCACTGCTGGGCCAAGGCCTGTTTTCCCACAGCTATACCCAAATGCCAAAGGGGATGGCCTGTCCCCTCCCTCCCCTGCCCCCCCAGACAATCTCAAAAGTACATCCGCTGCATCCACTTGTTGTAAACTGTTAAGTACTCGGAGTACCAGAAATATAATAGCTTGCCAAAAGAGAAACACCCTTGGGCAGGCCCAGATCATTGTGAAAAAAGGTCCCCTCCTGAGTTTTACATTTAGGATACATGCTTGGGCTGAAGGGGTTAATCTTATTAGCCACAAATGGGGTGAAGTATTTCCTGTGGAATACATTGTAGTGGATTGTCCTCAACCTATTACTAGTAGAGCAGGTCATTCCATTTTTAAGTGCTGCTCTCCAGTCTTCCTCTGTGAGGGTGGCCGAACCCAGGTCCCTCTCCCAGCTCACCTGTAGAGCAACCAATGGGTCTCGAAGACCCCCCCAGAAGGGCCTTATAACACTTAGTCAAAGCTTTAAAGCTCAGCAGTAAGCCACTGCCCACCAAAACCTCCTCCAAAAGGGAACATCCAGGAGTCGGGAGGAAGTCCCAGTCACAATCTATCGCCAGGATCCAGGCTCGCACCTGCAGGTAAGCGAAAAAGTGGGAAGGATGAAGGCCAAACTGTTTAGACAGCTGCTGATAAGACAACAGAATTCCATCTTTATATAGATGGGCTATCAGAGACATGCCTCTCTTCTCCCAAGTAAGCAAGACCTTCAAGGTGGGTCCTGGAGTTTGATGTTCTCTCCATTGGGCACATTGTATAGAGATTTCGAGGGAGAGTGTGCTGCAGGATATCCTAGGATAGCATGGGCTGCAAGCCATGCCCTGGCCAAGATTCTGGTGAAGGGGTTGCAAACATGTTTGACCACTCTCCTCATTAAGGCAGCTGAGAGAAGAGAGCTATACAGTGGGGCGCCAAATGACACTTCCTCCAAGATCACCCAGACCTCCTTGGTAAAGTCCTCGGTAGAAGATCTGTTAAAAAGGCCAGTTGTACTGCTAAGTAATATAGTCAAAAATTGGGGGCCCCAGACCTCCTTAGCTGCAGGCTGCCAAAATGTCTCTTGCTTAATCCTTGGTCTTCGACCATGCCACAATAGTTTTGTCACACAACCTCTAAAGGTTTTAAAATATTTGTTTGGTAGATGGACTGGCAGGGTCTGAAACAAATAGAAGCACTGAGGCAGTAAGCAAATCTTAACTAAATTCACTTTGCCTATAAGTGTCAAGGGAAGAGTACTCAATCTCTTATAATCCTCACAGGATTTTTTTAAGTAAGGCTTATAGTTTAAGTATCCCAATGTAGAGAGTTTCTTCGGGAGGCAAATACCCAGATATCTGATTTTGGTTGAAGGGTGGATAGCGTGTTCCATTAATTTGAATAGAGCTGCTCTTTCCTCCCTGAGGAAAGCACTCACATTTTGCCCAATCAATTTTATGACCTGATAGTGGACCATAAAACTCAAAAAGGTCTGTTAATGCCAGTAAGGCCATTTCAGCATTGTTAATAAATAACAGCACATCGTCCGCAAACATGGGAGAGCAAAGGGGCCCACTCAGTCTTTGATCTGCTCATCCCAGGCTCCACTAGTCTAGACACATTCCAAGGGCTGCAGCATACAGTAGGTACAAGCTAGATAATTTTTGGTGCTATCTGCAGCTCTGTAGCACTATTGACCCCATCTTAAGACAAATCATAGAAACATAGGGCTGCAGCATACAGTAGGTACAAGCTAGATGATTTTTGGTGCTATGTGTAGCTCTGTAGCACTATTGACCCCATGTTAAGACAAATCATAGAAACATAGAAACATAGTATTTGTCACAGATAAGGGCAGCTTGGCCAGTCTAGTCTGCTCCTCTTTTCCCTGCCTATTCTGCCACCGCAGACCCTTTCTGGTCTCCAGTCACCCCCTACACACTTTGATAGTTTTCTGTTATACCTATCCCATGCATGCTTGAAGCCCACCCCTGTTTTTACCCCACCTCTGGGCATCCACCACCCTATCAGTAAAGAAATACTTCTTAACATCCATCCTAAACTTCCCCCCAGCTTCATTGTATGCCCCCTAGTTCTCATACACCTTTTTTTTTGAAAAATGCTCCCTTACTATACATTGTTCACCCCTATGAGGTATTGAATTGTCTATATCATGCCCACTTCTCCCTCCTCTCTTCCCAGGTATACATGTTTAGATACCTCAGTCATTCCTTATAGATCAATTGGTGCACTCCCTGCACCAGTTTTTGTCCTATTTTGGATGGCCTCTATCCTGTCTATATCCTTTCTGAGGTGTGGTCTCCAGAACTGGACACAGTACTTGAGGTGTGATCTCACCAATGACTGATACAGTGGCAAAACCACCTCCCTTCTTCTGCAGGTGATACCCCTCCCTATGCACCCCAGCAACCGACTGGCTTTGCCTATTGCTTTGTTACACTGCCTTCCACTGCCGTCTTAAGCTCATCTGTTATGATTACCCCGTGTCTGTTTCCTATTGAATGACCATCAGTGCCCACCCCTCACCCCCATTCTATACTCTGCTTCCGGGTTTCAGCACCCAAGATTCAGGATTTTGCACTTACCGTATTAAAACCCAGCTGTCATATCCTTGACCAGTCCTCAAGCTTTTTCTGGTCTCTATTCATTCTCTCCAATCCCCCTAAGGATTGTCTACTCTATTGCAGATCTTGGTGTCATCTGCAAAGGGGTACACCTTCCCTTTCAGCTCTTCTACAATGTCACTTATAAAGATTTGACTCAGTACTGAGTCCTAAGGAACTTCACTGGTTACTCTCCCTTCCCTCGATTGAGTGCCATTAACCACCACTCTCTGTTGCCTATACATCAGCCTATTATGTACCCAGTGTACCACCTTAGTTCCCACCCTCAAGCTTCCCAGTTTTTGATGAGCCTCCTATGTGGCATGTTGTTGCAGGCCTTGCTGATGTCTAAGTAGGTCCTGTCTGCTGCTCCCCAAAATCTATTTCTCTGATCACCACTCTAATAAATATATCAAGTTTGTCTGACATTATCTCTCCCTCTCTCTCTCTCTCTCCCGTGAATCCATGCTGACATGGGTTCTGTAACCCATGAGATGAAAGGTAATCTACCAGTCTTCTGATCATAGGAGACTCCATGATTTGGGGAGTTGATACATATCTCCAGCTAGGGGTAATGGTCAGATATCTCCCAGGTACATCAGGATGGAGAGACACTGACTGCATTGCTAAAATTGTTCAGGAAGCAGGAGAAAACATTGATGTCCTGGTACACATAGTGACTAACGATCTCGCCAGCCAGTCAATTGTGGAGACCAAGGAACACCTGACCAGGCTGGGTGACAAACTATCATCCATTTTGTCCTGCATCTCCTTCTCTGAGATCCAGCCAGTCTGGGATAGGGGGACAGAAGGTCAGAGAAGGGGAGATAGGGGAGCTAAACATGTGGCTCAAGGGCTGGTGCCTGGAAAAAGGACACACATTTGTAGGGAACTGGCAACAGTTTTGGGAGTGAAAGTTCTTTAAATTTAATGGACTGCATCTGACTAATTAGGAAGTCAGTGCATTGGGGCAGAAGTTTGATGTCTTTGCAGAATATTTAAACTAACAAATGGGGAGAGGGGTGCAGCACCTGAAATATCGAATGGGAAGAACACCCCTCCCACCTCAGCTAGTGGTCAAACAGGAGTTCAGCATGTTTATAGTTCATTTGCATCACCAGGTAAAGAAAAAGGTCCGGCTCCCCATACGATGCACAGATGAAACGCCGGACCTCGCCTAACAACTAACACACCAAAATCTGACCAATTGAAAATCATGTACACAAATGCACGCAGTCTGGGAAACAAGATGCCAGACCTGAAGGCAATAATAACAGAGGCTAAACTGGACATAATAGCCATTAGCGAGATATGGTTTACAAGTAACCACACTTGGGAGACTTCAGTACCTGGCTATGTACTGTTCAGAAGACACCGAGGTGCAAAAAGGGGGGGGTGGAGTGGCCCTTTATGTCAATGAAAATATCAAAGCTACAGAAATTCAGAATACACATAAGGAGCCAGAAGAACTGTTGGTCACCCTGGAAACAGGAAATGGGACAGCCATAAGAACTGGGGTTGCGTACAGACCTCCAGACCAAGGGGAGGACATTGACATGTTACTGTTAGAAGATATACAAAACATGACAGCTAAAAGGGAGGTTCTGATAATGGGAGACTTCAACATGCCAGATGCAGATTGGTCAATACCAGCAGGGATATCTGCCAGAGCTAGACACATGGTGGATTTCCTGCAAGGGGGAGGGCCTCAAACGACTGGTATAACAACCCACTAGAGACAGGACTATCCTATATCTAGTACTAACTAACAGGAAAAGGATCACAGATCTCCAGGTAGATGGTCACCTGGGGGCCAGTGACCATCACATGGTATGGTTCAATTTGGCCACTAGAACAAAATCATCACATTCAAAGACAAAAATATGGAACTTCAGAGGAACTGACTTTGATAAGATGGCCAACAGAGTTAAGCTAGCACTGGCAAAAAGAAATACAGGTGAGGGGGTACAGGCAAAGTGGGCAAGCATTAAAGATGCAATACTTGAAGCAACATCCCATTGTGTTAGTGAGAAAAGGAAGTGCAAAAGAAGAAGTAAACCACTTTGGTTCTCAAACACAGTAGCAGAAAAGGTCAGAGCCAAAAGGCTGGCCTTCAGGAAATATAAGGGAACGCAGCAGGATGAAGATAGGGGAGGCATACCAAACTTCCCTAAGGGAAGCAGGGAAGGCAGTAAGGCAGGCAAAGGCCCAAACTGAGGAAACAGTAGCACGAACAGTAAAAGAAAGTGACAAGATTTTCTATAGATACATTAGTGAAAGAAGAAAGTCCAGAGGGGGTATTGCTAAGATCAAAGGAATAAGGGGGCGTGTGATGAGGAGGACCATGTAAAAGCATCTATCTTAAATAGATACTTCTGCTCAGTATTTACTGAGGAGAAGGTAGGGCAGGGCCCACAGCTCTGCACCATGGACACGGGGGATGTGTGCACTAGTCCCTTCCCAAAAGAAAGGGTCCTACAAGAGCTCGATAAGCTCAGGGTGGACAAGGCAATGGGACCTGATAGCATACATCCCAGGGTACTAAAGGAACTAAGGGTGGAACTAGCAGAGCCATTATCAGAACTGTTTAGTGAGTCTCTGAGCACAGGAGAGGTCCCAGAAGACTGGAGAAGGGCTCACATGATCCCACTTCACAAGAGTGGTAGCAGGGAGGAGGCAGAAAACTACAGACCAGTCAGTGGACCAAGGGGGAGCAGTTGATGTTGCCTACCTTGACTTCAGCAAAGCTTTCGATACTGTTCCACATAGAAGATTGATTAATAAGCTGGGTAGGCTCGGGACGGGTCAGACATTGGTCCACTGGGTGGCAAACTGGTTGACGGGTAGAAAACAGAGAGTGGTGGTAAATGGTATACAGTCAGAAGAGATGCAAGTCACAAGTGGGGTACCTCAGGGATCAGTCTTGGGGCCAGTCCTCTTCAATATCTTCATCAGTGACATTACAGATGGACTGGAGGGTAAGGTTTGTTTGTTTGCAGATGACACCAAGATCTGCAACAGAGTAGATGATCCAGATGGTGTGGGCAGAATGAGAAGAGTTCTGGATAAATTAGCAAAATGGTCGGAAGATTGGCAACTGGAGATTAGCGCAAAGAAGTGCAAGATCATGCACATAGTGAAGAGAAACCCTGAAGCCACCTATAGGCTGGAAGAAGAGTTGCTGGCAGTCACAAGGGGAAAAAAGAGACTTGGGCATCATCATCACCGATGACCTGAAATCATCCAAGCAGACTTCTAAAGCAGTAGGTAAGGCTAGAGGGATGTTGGGGTGTAATAGTAGGCGTATCACAAGTCGGAAGAGGGATGTAATAATCCCTCTTTACCCAGACACTGGTTAGGCCCCATCTGGAGTACTGCATGCAGTACTGGAGGCCACACCTTCACAAGGACATTAACCAAATTGAGGCAGTCCAGAGAAGGGCAACCAAAATGGTGCAGGGACTGCATCAGAAAACATATGAGGACAGATTAACTGAACTCAATATGTATACCCTAGAGCAAAGGAGGGAGAGAGGTGATATGACTGAAACATTCAAACACCTTAAGGGAATTAACAAGGTGAAAGAGTTCAACATGTTTCAATATAAGAAAAATAGCAGGACAAGAGGACAAAGCATGAGATTAGAGGGAGGCCGATTAAGGGGTAATGTGAGGAAGTTCTTTTTCACAGAAAGGGTGGTGGATGCATGGAACGGCCTACCTCAGGAAGTGGTGGATATGAATACAGTGCAGGGCTTTAAACAGGCATGGGATAGGCATAAGGGAGCAATACAGATGAGTATGAATAGATAGGCCTTTGACAGTGCAAAGGCCTATGGCACATTCATAAGGTAGAAAAAGAAATGGGCAGACTGGATGGGCCCTGCGGTCCTTATCTGCTGTCAACTTTTATGTTTCTGTCTTTCCTTTTGAAGTGACTCCATTAGTTTCCCCACTACTGATGTCAGATTGACAGGCCTGTAGTTGCCAGCTTCTTCCCAGCTGCCACTGTTATGGAGTGTGAGGGAATGGGACTATGTTTGCCCTTATCTGGTCCTCTGGGACCACCCCTGTATCTAGTGAGTTACTGAATGGCACTGCTAGAGGTGCAGCCAGTGCTTTCCTGAGTTCCTTCAACACTCATGGATGTACCCCATCCAGCCCCATTGCCTTTTCCACTCCCAGATTCGCAAGTCCCTTCAGGGCTCTTTCTTCTTTGAAAGGACTTGTGTCTACTTCCCTCCCATCAGTGGTTCTGTAACCTATATGTGACCCATCCCTTTCCCCTTCCACTGTGAAGACAAAAAGTATTTGTTCAGGACATTTGCTTTTTCCTGACCGCCCTCTGCACAGTCTTCCTCTGCACCCCTCAGCCTCACAATTCCTCCCTTTGTCTTTTTTCACTTACATACCTAAAAAAGGTTTTGACCCCCTTTGTTACCACCCTTCACTGCCTTCCGTGCTTCACTATGTTTTCGTTGGTATACAGGTCTGTTCTGTTTCCTCTGTGTCTCTTTGTATCTCAATATTGATAACTCAATAGGTTGATCCCAATAGTGCAACATTGCTTATATCAAGAACGGTTGTCTTTAATGAACACTAATTGTATATAATCTTAATTTTTTGTTGTATTCAGTGTTGTTGTTTCACCCTATGCCTTAACATTCCTCAGGTTGTCTATGTTATCCAATTGCGCGGACCATGTGTTATTGTTGCTCTACTGTATTACTTATGTGTACTACCCAGGCCCACTTTGCAAATGAGCTCGCTCAATGGTGTTCCACCTGGTTAAATAAAGATTTATTGACTGATTGATTGATCTCCTGAATGCTGCCCATTTTGCCCTTACCCTTGCCACCACCTCCCTTGAGAACCATATTAGTCTCTTTTTCCTCCTGCTTTTTCTCACCTGTTTTGCACAGAAGTGTGTTACCTTCACTACTGTATCCCTTAATCTGGCCCACTGGCCCTCACCCCAATCAGGGTAATCTCCCCACCAGAGCGTCTCTGAGGTATTCACCCATTGTTTTTAAATCTGCCCTTCTAAGGTCCAGGACCCTCATCCTTGTGTGGTTTGCCTCCACTCCTATCCTAACGTTAAATCACACTGTCTAGTGATCACTGGTCTGCAACCGCATCCTACCCTGATGTCCAAAACACAGTCCCTGTTCATAAGCACCAGGTCCTGTATTGCCCCGTACTGAGTGGGTTCTTTGACTAGTAGCCTCAGAAATTCACTCTGCAGGGAGTCTAGGATCATTCTGCTTCTAGTCAAGGCCACGTCTGGTAGTCTCCTGTCAATGTCTCGTAGACTGAAGTCCCCCATCCGCAGTACCTCCACCTTATCTGCCATCTAGCTAATAGCTTTCCCCATTTACTTGTGTATATCCTCCATCTGTGCTGGATGTCTGTAAATCACCGCAGTGCAAATGGAGACTCTGGCTCCTGCCTCTAGGGTGACTCACAGTACTTCCAGCCCCTCCTTACTCCCTTGTATTTCCATACCTCTCAACATCTCAGCATTAAAATTCATAGCACTGGCCTTCAAAATTCAGAGCAAATGGCCAGACTCTGTAGCACTTTCTTATTTTAAAGAATAATATGTCTACAAATATTGGGCCCAATATATTTTGTGTTAAGGAATTTTTCTATCAAGTTACTTAAATGATTTCATAGTTTTGGTGTCCAGAAGTAATCCTAACATTATTAAGAACATCAGTAAACCTTTGTGGAGCAAGGGTAAATTTGAGCGAAAAAATCATAGTGCTGTGCGAAATTCATAGCAGTTGAGAGGTATATTCATTCCTGTTACCTTGATATCTTCCCTGATATACAACACACACACCCTCCCCCCACCTTGCTCCCCTCCCTATCCTTCCTGAGCTGCATGTATCCTGGTATAGCCATGTCCCAGTTGTGGTTTGATGTGCACCATGACTCAGTGATGGCCACTATGTCCAGGTCTGTCTCCACCATCATAGTCTCAAGTTCTGGAATTTTATTTCCAAGACTTCTTGCATTTGCACACATGGCTTTCCACATCTTTTTCCCACCATTGCAATGCTCCTTCCTTCTTTTGGCCCTGCTACATTCTGCCTTCTCATATTACTATGTTTCTTCCTTGCCCCTTTGTCTCCAGTTCCTCATCTTTTGTCTTAAACCTGTTCCCTGAGGGAGTTTTTTCCTCGCAGGTTCTCCTTCCATCCTGCTTCATTTTGTAGGGGGGCAATATATGCCTTCCTCTGTCCTTTCAGCACACCCCATGGCTAATTTAAATGTTCATCAAAGCAATATTTAAACTGTCCAATGAGGACTGCAGTTCCTCTCCTAGACGGATGTAGGTCATCTTGTACATTCCCACATCCTCCCAAGTTGGTCCCCAGTCTCCAATGTAGCCAAACCCCTTCTCTTTGCACCATTCCTTCAACCATGAGTTGAAACTTCTGATATGGAGTTCCCTGTCCTCCCCTTGGCCATATACTGGTAACACCTTGGTGAAGGCCACTGTGCGCGTTGCCTGCTTTAGGCTCCTCTCCAGATCCCTGAATTGCTGCTGAAAATTTCCAGCTGCATCCCTAGCTACTGTAAGTCACTGGCCCCCAGGTGGACAGTGACATCCAACTCACCCTGTATTGCTGCCCAAGTGATCCTTAGGATCTGCTGACCATCTCTCCAAGTCATGCTACCAGATAGGCACTTCATCGCCTTCTCCACCATCCTTTCTGTTTCTACTCCTATCCCCCTAATGATCGAGATGCAGAGAGTTTAAAACAGCAGTTCAACATCACCCACTGTATTACTGGCTCAACTACTCTAAAGGGAGGCCAGGAACTATATATCACAAATAGAGGGATACCAATCCAGCCCACATGATGGGAGCACGGAATAAATGTTCTACCATGCTACAAAAACAGATCAGTGAAGCAGAATGGGCTTCATACTACAAATCTGCCTGCATAGCCCTGAAAGACCCCAGATCACAACTAATACAAAATAAAATGCTTCATCTGTGGTACCGCATGCCAGCAATACTGCATGTGGCCAAGCTAGTCCCTAATGCTGACCAGTGGAGATGTGGAGCTCAAGGGGGTGACTTTACCATATTTTACAGAACTGTCCAACCATACAAAGCTACTGGTTGCAAGGCATCTCCCCAGCCCAGAGCCATGACCCCTGAATTGCTGCTATTGGGATCCCCAGAAGGAGACTCTCATCTGCATCTCTGGAAGCTGAAATGGGTGCTAGCAGTCTCAGTAGAGGGGAATCACCTCCTACTAAGACGGTGGCAAACCTCAGAAATACCCTCCCTGAGTAAACTTACTGCAAGTCTGACAGTGGTCGCCAAGCTTGAGATATTGTCATATCTCACCAGCAATATAGTGGCCAAGTACCAAAAAATCTGGCCCTTGTTCCTGAACTACTTTGGGGTAAAGACCAGTCCAACTACAGATAGTGCCCAGATGCCCAGAACTGGAATGGGCACGGTGGTGTCCCATGACCTGATCCTGAGGCACTTATGGATCTGACCCAGATTCTAGACTTATCACACATTATCATACAGGGAGATCAAATAAAATAATATATATACATATCATAAGGCTTAGGTTTGAATCTTATATACTACAGGTTGGCACCACCAGAATGCAGGGCATACAATAAATCTGTGTTTAGTTTGTGTAGAGTACATAGTGTTAAAAAAATGTTTCACTAGACAGACTACCTGGGTGAGAGGCTTCCATCTCCTTGTGACCAGATACTACTGTTGAAACAATACATGTAATACATGTGCCACAACAAAATAGGCACCACTCCTATTCTTGTCATGTAACACCTGTGGATGATGCTTGTTGGTAAAAATACACCCATGATTACTTTATTTTACTACCACTGTAGCTGTCTGTACTGTTGTGTTACACCGCTGTCTTGCAATGGTTGTGACTTGATCCTTTGTATAGCTATACTGGTATCTGAATTTATCAGTAAACAGATTAACTACAAAAGCAAACTAAATAACATTTCTGGCTGTCTGACCATAGAGAAATATGGCCACTTAGAAAGGCAGCTCTCACTGCTATAGGAACAATCTCTGCAGTTAACCTCTTTCATGTTAAAAATTGATCTGTGGTTTGATATAAAATAACAGCATACAATACCTAGGTATTGAGCAAGTCTGTCAAATGGTTTTGATAATTTTACCTCACCCTCCTCACATAACGGCTCCCACGCACTGACTGAATATGCCATGAATATGGCAATAGCATGTACCACTCCACAGGCAATTGATTTGGCTAAGATACTGTAGAAAATATGTTCCAGCAAATAATTCACCAAATGAAGACAATGACCATGGCAGCCGTCGAAACTCCAATAGCTGTGATGGAGCTTGGTGTTCAGACGGTGGAGGTTGAGAACATGACAGCTCACACAGAAGGGCAACCAGGCCTCTCTTATGGCGCACCTCCAAGTCTGCACAAAAACTGTTTAGCTGCTCTGGTCCTGGGTTGAGGACCTGGAGAACTGAAGTAGAAGGAATATACTTTGGTTTGTCAGATTACCCAAGCAACTAAAGAAACCCAGCACTTCAGTCTTCTTACAGCAAGTTATCCCAATCCTGCTGAAGATGTCAAGCCAGTCAAGATCACAGCATATCTCTCAACTGCTACGAATTTCGAATAGTGGAGGTACTGAGACTTGGGAGGGCAGACCTTTGCAGTGGCAGGCTTATCAGATCTCAATATTCCCAGACTAATTCATTGAGCTAACTAAAAAAATGTAAAGCTTTCACTGAAACAAAAAGGCACTGCATAGAGTCATGATAAGAAGAAGAATGAGCATTTATATAGCGCTTTTCATACAAAGTGTATCACAAAGTGTTGACGATAAAGCGATAATAAAGATGATAAATGAAGAGTGATGATAAAGGGGACCCAAAAAGTATTTGACCTCTCAGAAGCAGTAGAGTCATTTATCTTAAAAACCTGGCAAGATTGGCGAATGGAGGAGCAGCTATAAAAACACCAGCAGAGCAAGTACATCCCTATGGGGGAGCCCCAGGACAGGGACATTGCTGTACCTCAAAACTACAGTCTGGGCTGGGACACTGGTCCACCCCCCCCAATAAATACTGGCAGAGGTCGATGGAGGCAGTGCCAGTGGAACTGCACTAAGAAAGAAACTGACCCACAAGTCTCAACATACCAAAGCCATAATGGGGACAATCCTTCTTCAACAGGCTCTATAGGGAAGTTAGCTATTGATCATACGCAACATTGCTTTGGCCCTTTGAGGCAAAGATCCCCCTTATAACCACTTGTATCCTCCACAATGGAATGGCAAGCCAGGACCAAACCACCTCTACTCTCACATAATCCTGGGCTGATGTGACAGCAGAGATGGCTCTACCGTCGGGCAGCTTCCCAGGACCAGAAGAACATAAGGATGTACTGGAGAAGACAAGCACCAAAATGCAGAAGGGACAGATATTAGAAGGGAAATGTGAGTACATTTTGACTAAAATAACTGTTGGTGTGGGCTAGCTGAGTGTTGGATAAGGGGGCTGGGTAGGAGGTTGACTGCAATTCACTGACAGGCAGTTTTTTTTTGTAGTGAGTCTGACTGTCTATGAGTCACCCCCCTCCCCACTTTCCCTCATGTCCTCTCAGCTCACACTCAGTGGCCTGGCCTAGTTCACACCTTTTTTGCTTGGCTCCATCATTCAGTCAAGGTAGCAAAGACACGGAATGAAGTAAGAATTGTGCAGGGTGTCAAGAAGGGAGACATGACCTTCTTCGGGTATATCAGGGAAAAAAGGAAGAATAAGGGATGGGTGATTAGGCTGGAAAAAAAGGATGAAGGGCATGTCAAGGGAGACAGGGAAAAGGTGGAGGTCCTCAACGAGTATTTTTGTTTGGTATTGATTGTAAAAGAAGAGAGCGCAGGTCCAACGCTGCGCAAGAGATATCCCATCACTGGTGAAGTAGACACCAAATCCCTTCTCAGAAAAAAGGGTGCTGGAAGAGCTCAGGAAACTGAAAGTGACCAAGGCTATCGGCCCTGATGGCATACAGCCAAGAATACTTAAGGAACTGAGAAATAAGCTAGCGGAATCCCTGGCAAAGATATTTAACGTGTCCCTTGAGAGTGGGGAGGCCCCAGAGGACTGGAGAAGGGCAAACGTGGTCCCTCTTCACAAGAGTGGGAATAAGGAGGTGGCAGGTAACTACTACCCAGTCAGCTTAACCTCAGTAGTGGGCAAGTTAATGGAATCCCTTCTTAAGGGGAGGATCCTGGAATTCCTTGAATCTAGCATTCAGCAGGACCCAAGATAACATGGCTTCACTGCAGTCAGATCCCGCCAAACAAATCTGGTAGAGTTCTTTGACATGGTGACTGGAGTGGTGGCCAGGGGGGAGGGGGTGGATGTGGTTTACCTTGACTTCAGCAAGGCTTTCGATTCTGTACCTCACAGGAGGTTGATCGGCAAGCTGGATAACCTGGAAGTGGGGCAGAAGATAGTGAGCTGTGTGAGAAATTGGTTATATGGCAGGACACAAAGGGTAGTCGTAAATGGTGGCTTATCAGAGGAGAGGGAGGTGACTAGTGGGGTACTACAGGGGTCTGTCTTGGGTCCAATACTATTCAACGCCTTCATCAGTGACATTGTGGACAGGTTAGGGGGGATGGTTTGTCCGTTTGCAGATGATACAAAGATCTGTGAGAGTGTAGACCCCACTGTGGGGATAAACCAAATGAAGGAGGACCTCAGAAAGCTGGAGAAATGGTTGAAGGACTGGCAGCTAAAATTCAGTTCAAAGAAGTGCAAAGTCATGCACTTGAGTAGAAGAAACCCTGGGGTGAAGTACTTCAAGGAGGGAGAAAAGCTGTCTTCCTCCAAGCAGGCAAGGGACCTAGTGGTTATTATATCCAGGGACTTGAAGATGAATAGGCAATGTGAAAAAGCTGCATTGAGGGCAAGTGGCATGCTGGGGTGCATAAGCAGAGGCATCACCAGCAGATGGAGGGAGGTTGTATTGCCACTGTATAGGTCCTTGGTAAGGCCGCATCTGGAGTAGTGTGTCCAATTCTGGAGGTCACACTTTAGAAAGGACATAAACAGGCTAGAGATGGCCCAGCAGAGAGTGACAAAGATGGTCAAGGGGCTGCATGAGAAACCATGTGAGGAGAGGCTGTGGGAGCGTAACACGAACTCCCTCAAGTAACGTAGGGAAAGAGGGGACATGATAGAAACCTTCAAGTATCTCAGAAGTATTAACAATATGGAGAGACATAACCTTTTTCAGATCAAAAATAACAGCAAGACGAGAGGTCATGACAAGAGACTAATGGGGGGAAAGTTCAAGGGTAACACAAGGAAGTTCTTCATAGAGAGGGTGGTGGATGCATGGAACAGCCTCCCCCAGAGGTTTTTGAAGACAGAACGATCAATGCATTCAAGAGAGCATGGGTTAAACAAAAGGGTATCTTAATTTTTGCAGTATAAGTAGGGAGGGGGGTAGCTTATTGGGCAGACTAGATGGATTAGGTGATCCCCAACTGCCGACACTTTTTCTGTGTTTCTATGGGCCAACTGCTAATTGATATGCCCTTCGTGCAGACAGTTTCAACAACTGGAGCTCTGGACCTTGCCCTAGAACACCAGGGCACACTAAGAAGCCAGGCATGACTAAACACAGACATTAACTGTTTCCATTGGGATACTGTCCTCCTGTATGTATTTCTGTTATGTAGCCTTGATTGACTCCAAGCAACATGAGGGGGATAATTTCAAACTGTTGGCACCACTTGCATATTAATTCCTACTACCTCCTCACCAGGGACTTAGTATCCTTTACATGTTTTCACTCAGTATTATAGCAGTAACTTTTTTATTTCTTCCCAAAGATAAGTCTAAATGGGATAACTAATAACTGACCTCTGACCTGTCTAATAGTGTGTCTTATGGTCATAATCATTCTGTAGCTTTGGTACATTCCATAGTATAATTGTACCCCCTCCTAGACAAAGCCTCCTAGTCGCAGGATAAAGCACCTTAACAGGAAAAGTGGCCCAGTGGCATATTGCCTTGAATTGAGTATCACCCCACCCTAGCTCTCCTTTAACCCCCCCCAGTTTAATCCACCACCACTCAGACAAATTCCATGCTGGTTCTCCTGTACTGATGTTCCACTCCTGCAAAGGCTATCCTCAAGCCACTTGTCCCTCATCTCTAAAGCTGGAATTACCCCTGACAACCAAAGAGGTGATGTGCATGGTTGCATTGCCTCAGCCATGAGAATGGCAGCTGCTCTGCATAGCAGATGCAGAAATTATGAGTCTAATCTCCCCCTCAAGAGCATTTCAACATAAGGGTTTGGTAACATCTGGCCTAATCCCCCAAACTTGGCCCAAGTTCTTGGGTGATAGGGAGGGGTGAAGAGTTCACTATTCTATGAAGCTAGATACCTTTATACAAAGGAATTGTGAACCTTCACAAATACCTGCAGTTTCAGGCATTCTATGGTAGTCAGAAAGGATAAATCAGGCATCAAGAATGGAGACAGTATCACTCATCATGGGCATTAGTCCAGCCGCAGATATGCTAGACCCCCCCTTCGCTCCCTTTCTACCTACCCCACTTATTCATCCTTCTCTTCCCTCCAGGCAGTGAGGTCAGATTAATGCCAATAAATAAAGAGGATAAATGATGAAATATGCCTCTTATTCACCATATAACATCCGGAACTTCATGACTCTGTGGTTACATGGATATGTTAACCTCACCTACCCTCTCATGGCCTTGTGGGAAAATGGATATCCCCTACCCTCTGACTGTTATGCTACATCCTGCTCTGCTCCCTAGCCTAGGCAGGCATTTAGCCTACAGGTACGCTAATGTAACATGTTCATCTATACATATAGTAAGCACAGAATACACAACTCAGAAGGGGTGATGTTTCTCTGTAATGGGAATCCACTACACAACCCAATCAACTCTCCAATGAGCACTGGAAGTTGTCCACGCCTGAATTCACACTCTGATGAGGTGGTCAAGCCTAGCCATACTTCACAGATTTTTATAATTAATACACTTACGCTGTTCAATTCCATTGCTTATGGCAGAAGGTATGGTTCTTTCTTTCCTCAGCTCTGTTGCTTGCTGGCAAATGGGTATGGTCTATACTTAGTGCAATTTTTAGACAAGGGTTCATAGGAAGGCAGTTATGCCCCACTATGTATGCTTACCCTGACTACCTTGAATTTGAAAGTATCCAGAAAGGCAGAGCTTGTGCCAATCTTCCTCCATCCATATCCATTCCTCGAGGTATCATGACAGATCTCAAACTCATAAGCTGGAATGTCAGGGGCATCAATTTCTCCTTGAAAAGAAAAAAAAATTACCTTTCTGTATAAGCAATGCACAACCCGGCTTTTCTGCAAATCAAATTAGTGGGGATCAAAGCGTAAAAGCTACAATTGGAGTGGGTGAGAATGGATGTCCACAGCTAATTAAATTCCAAGAAAGCAGGGGTGTCCATTTTAGTCCATAAAGCCCTCACAAGTTGAGTTTATCAAAGGCAGATTACGTTCAAACCACCTCAGATCATTAGCCACCCTTTTCTCTCATAAGAGAACCCCTTTCCAGCCACAGCTATTACTACTGATTTAAAAAAAAAGCCTTCAACTCAGTGGAATGGAGGGGCTAACTCCTCCAGGTCTTGACAAAAAAGGGGTTTAGGGACAACTTATTTATCATGGATTTGAACCATATATCAATCTCTGTTATCTAAAGTCCTGACCAACATCACCATATCATCCACCTTCCAGCGACAGAAAGGGACCCATTAGGGATGCCCTCTGTCCCTGCTTCTGTTTGTGTTGACAACTGTGCCATTGGCAATTGCAATTAGGGATCAGGTCTCCAAATGAGGCCTCCCTCTTAGGAGACTGGAATATACAACTCTGCTTTATGCAGATGACTTGCTGGTTCTGGCAAAAGATGCCCTGCAGGTCATCACCCTACTACTGAACACTCTAAAGGAGTTCTCACAGGCCTCTCCCCCTCCATAATTCCTGCACTAGTGTCCCGCTTCACTTCATAGGAATGAATTGGGCACTGCAGGTCATTACCTATATGGGTACCTGTCTTACCCCTGATGTCCACCAATGGGCAGTGGCCAATCTCAAGCTGCAATTATCTACAAAAAAACAGAACTCAGTTGATGGTGCCACCTTAAATTGCCAATGTCTGGCAAGATAGCTGCTTTTAAAATGGTGTCCAATCCAAAGCTCCTGCACTGCCTGTTTCCTATTCTTGTCTTCATTTTCAGATCTTGGTCTGCCAAAATAGGATGCTGATGGACTACTTATGGGAGAGTAGGCCCCTGAGATACAGCAGGGTCAAACTGCGATTGCACTGGAAAGGGGATGCTGGGAGTCCACTTGCTGTTTGGCTACAGTTTGGCATGCATGGGTGCTCAAACCCTTCAATGTGGTTCTTATCCCCCACACCTCTGGCTTCTCAATTGATATGGATGTACACAAAGTTTACATGTGGGATCAGCTCAACAGTCTTACTACACATTAAAGGCACTGGTTGGATAAAGCTGTCATCCACTATCCTGGAATCTTTTCAGGCATGGAAAATTTTAACTAAAATGCTCAAGGCTACTTGCAAGATCTTCTTGTTTGTAATCACCCCCACCACCGACTCCGCTCTGTCAATGACGGATTGCTGGAGGTTCCCAGAGTTCATATGAAGACATCAGGAGCACGCTCTTTTGCCTATGTGGCATCGACCCTGTGGAACTCTCTACCTCGTCAGATAAGAGAGTGCCAGACCACTGAGAGTTTTAAATCTGAGCTGGAAACTTTTCTTTTTAGTCAAGCATTTCCATGTGAAATATAGATTTGAGAATGCAGTTACTGCTAACCTATACTGTTGTTATTGTTGTAACTGAATGTTTCAAACTTTATGTACAGTGCTTTGATCTTCTGGAACTGCGCTTAACAAATAAAATATGATTGATTGATTGATTGATTACACTCCAGGACTGTTCATTATGCAAAAACCCTCCAGTGATGTTAGAAAACAAAACAATAGCCTGATCTAACTGGCAACATGCCAGAATATAAAAAATGAAAAACTGTGCGGATGTTACAGATCAATTAGATACCTACCAAGCACTTAGAGTTGAATATAAACTGCCCCAGAGGGACTTCTGGAGGTACCACCAGGTCAGGAGTGCAGTACTACAACTAAAGAAAGGCAAGAAACTCCTTCAGGACATGTCACATTTATCCCCTTTACTCATATGGCTGCGACTCCAGAGAGATACGGCAGGAGCCATATATAAGTTCCTGCACGAAGAGTTCCCTGATCAGTTCCAGCATGCAAGACTCAAATGGAAGGCTCAATCAAACATGCTCATATCACAGACAGTAGTGCATTGCCCATCCAAATTAAGATACTCCACCACTGGTATTGTACTCCAGCAGTCCTGCATGCTATCAATCTATTGCCTTCAGATGCCTGCTGACATTGTGGAGAACAAGGTGGTAACTTAACTCACATACTGAGGGCGTGCTCAGCAGCTTGAGCATAATGGACATAGATCAGCTCAGCTAACTTGCACCCAGGTCCTTGGTAGCTCCTATTCTATTACCCTTTTCTTTTGGCTTATAGGCATTCCTCCAGACCACTGTAAACTATTAGGTGCACGCATGTGCTAGTTAATGGCAGCCTTGGTGAAAGCAAAGCACTTACTGCTCCATAGATGGATTACTGCTGAGATGCCAGCCTGGCACAGTAGAAGGCCTCCACGGGGAAGCTCTCTAATTTTGAAAGAATGTCCCACATATCTAGATGCTCAAGAGCTAAGTTTGCAGAGATGCGGAGTCCCTTACTTAAATCATCATGGTGCCAACTGCCTGATGGTTGGCAGGGCAAAGCTGGGCCACAAGATTCTCTGACCCTTCAAGTCCACATATATCCTTCATAGCAGACTTCCTGATGATGAGGTGAACAGTTTCAATACTGTACCTGGGGACTCTTAAAATATATAGCACAAAAAATATGTATCTATATGGTTAGGCCTGTGAGTTATAAAATGTTTTCTTCATTTTGATAAGGACCCTTTTACGTATCAGTAATAATATCAATGCTTTAATTAGAGCTGGGCAGACTGTCACATCCAAAAGCCAGACCCCTGGATCGAACCCTGAATCCATGGGCCTGGATAAATACAGACTTCATCACAGAACTCCGGTTCCGAGGAAAGCAGGACTTTTTTCTGCATGCCTGGTGCCCCACGAAGGGGTTAAAGGAGAAATGGATAGCACCAGCTGCAAAGAATTCAACCTGCCTACCCATGTGTCATCTGGGCAGGTCTGTGTTCCTGGACTGCAGGTACTTTTTCCCCTTTCTAAGTCACCATGAAAGAGACTGCTCCTGATTTGCCCTGCTATTACCTTGTGTCATCAGCAAAACTGGCAAATTTGCCAGTACCGAGTGGGAGGAGAGACGCACCAGTGCGTCAGAGTGAAGGAGGAGGGGCAGTGCAGTTTAAAACACTTGTGCCAGGCACAGAACACTACAGCTGCAAAGAATTCAACCTGCCTGCCCATGAGTCATCTGGGCAGTCTCTGTTCCTGGACTGCA
Organism: Neoceratodus forsteri; assembly: GCA_016271365.2. Lineage (NCBI taxonomy): Eukaryota > Metazoa > Chordata > Ceratodontiformes > Ceratodontidae > Neoceratodus > Neoceratodus forsteri. Next base: position 237,533,582 of record CM057459.1, on the reverse strand, counting down.
GGTACTTTTCCCCCTTTCTAGGTCACCGTGAAAGAGACTGCTTCTGATATGCCCTGCTATTACCTTGTGTCATCTGCAAACTGGCAAATTTGCTGGTACTGAGTGTCAGGAGAGATGCACCAGTGCATCAGAGTGAAGGAGGAGGGGCAGTGCAGTTTAAAACGCTCGCGCCAGGTACTGCGCGAGCGTGAGTGGCGCAAGTGCCACTCAAAAGAGAAAGCTTCCATGGACTGCCACTGTGAAAGGTTACAAAATTAGTTTCTACTGCTTCTGTATTACTAGGTAGAATTCTATGTTTCTTAAAAGATCTAGATCTTGTCTAATAGATTTTGAAATCCTACAGGAAAGGACCTGTTTTGTGGACTTGTTCTCTTGCACTGTATGTATACATGATATTGTTGAAAACTGAATCTGAAGGCACTTGCAGTATAGCTATGCTCTAATCTTATAACTTGTATGTTTTTATGTAAATTTGAGTAGTTTTAATTGTTTATATAGTGCATTTGAGTGATTTCATTCATTGTGCTTTATCTTTTTTTATTATTTAAATTACTCTTTGATTCTTAGCAGTTATAAAGTATGGCTTATTCTGCTTTTCTGTTAGGAATGCTGGTTCTGGCATTTTCAGATAAACATATTTTTGGGTTCCAGTTGGACCCAAAGATTAGGACATGTTCCTTTTCTGTAGCTATGATAAAAATGACTCCCCCCATAAAGGGGGTTAGCAGAAGGAATACTTTTCATCTTTGTTGTCATGTGGGTAAGACTAGGCCCATTGCACAAAAATTAGGCCAAAGTGTTAAATTTCCTAAGGTCAGTAAGGGTTTGATATCTCTCCACATCATTGCTCTGGCCAGTGGGGATGTTAAACCAAACCCAGGTCCAGTAAACCAGACTGGCATGGTCAGGATAGCTCATGACAATGCCAGATGTTTTGCTGGAAAACAGCCTTTATTCGATCACTGAGTATCTGAAAATGCTTATGATATTATAGGTATTACGGAGACATAGCTTTCAAAAAAGAATCCAGATTCTGAATTTCAAAAAGAAGATTAGGATTTTTATAGGTATGAAAGGCCAACTAGAGGAGGAGGTGTAGCACTCTATATTATAAATAATCTGGGTCAAGTAGAGTAGCTTTTTCTCGGGAAATATTGAGGGTATTGAGATAATACTGGTACATATAACTGGGTTGAAAATGTGTTTCGGAGTGATATATTTCCACCCAAGAATTAAAACATTGGCTTGTGAGGTGTTGGCCTTAAGATTAAATGAGTTGTTGGGGCAAAGGGAAGTACTCTTGATTGAAGACTTTAACACAGCATGGGGAGCAAAAAAAGGTTTTAAGCTTCAATCTGAATTTCAGTCCCTGGGCCTCAACCAAGTAGTAAATACTCCAACACGTAGAAGTACTCATGCCAGTATAGGGAATATCTTAGATCTGATATTTATAACAAACGATATACACCTTTTGGATTACAAGTTGGGTCCTCCGAATCTAGGAGATCGTAGCTATCTTGAGGGCAACATAAAATAAAACTCTGGAAATACTGATACTTTAAAATGTCGGTATGTCAGAGACTTCACTCATTTTAATAAATCTTCTTTTCAGTTTCAAATGGAACAAGTAAACTGGGCTCTTATAGATTTGATCCCAGAAGTAGATATGGCAGTTAGAGAGTTTACAAAGATTTACCTAGATATATGTGATGAAAATGCCCCTTTTAAAAATCTAAAGAAAGATATAAACATAATCCCTGGGTAAATAAAGCAATCAAAAAACAAATAAGATGGAAAGACAGGGTATGGAAAAAAGCAAACCGATCTTTAAAAGTAGAAGACTGGGAATTGTTCAAAAAGATATGGAATAAAAGTAAAAGTATGATAAAAAAAGCAAGGAAAGATACTATAGAAACAAAGTAAACCAAACAAAAAATCCAGCCCAGTACTGGAATCTAAAGATTTGGAAGGTAGGGAAAGGAAACATTCGAGTATAACTCTTAAGGATGAGTTGGGAGGGGAGATGTCAACAAAGCAAGTAGTAAAAAGCTTGAACCAATATTTCTGCTATCTCCCAGATATAAAAATGGAACAGGAAGATGACAAACAGAAATATGCTTTTCAACAAACTAAGCAATTGGAGAGACACTATAGGGAGAACATTCCATGCTTTTATTTTCGAGTAATCAAAATTAGTGAAGTAAAGAAACAAATAAGGCAATTAAATCCACGGAAATCAATTGGCATGGACAAAATAGAGACAATATTTTTAAAAGCTTCAGTAGAGCATATAAGTCCAATTCTGACAAACCTCTTTAATTCTAGTTTACAGCAAAAAAGTTTCCCAGACTTTTGGAAAAACTCTAAAGTGATTCCTGTATTTAGGGGAGGGGACAAAAATAACCAATCAAATTATCATCTGATAGCTTTGCTGTTGATCATTTCGAAGGTCTTTGAGCATCTGGTCTGCATCCAGTTATATGAATATCTGGAGAAGTATGAACTATTGACAGATTGTCAAGCAGGTTTCAGACCTGGGAGGTCGACGGACACCGCCCTGATGGACTTCATGGACTCTGTGGCAAGTGGGATTGAGGCATGGGAGTCTGTCAGCATGGTGTTCGTCAACCTCTCAAAGGCCTTTGATTTGGTCGACTTCAATATATTATTGGGGAGGTTAGCTCAGATAGACATGTCTGAACCTGTTCAGACCTGGTTACTATCTTATTTAACTGAACGTACACAACAGGTCTGTATAAATGAAACATTGTCAGATATGGAAGGTACTTTTAGGGGTGTCCCTCAAGGTTCAATTTTGGGCCCCCTGTTATTTTTGATTTATATAAATTCTCTCCCATGATATAGTAAAAATAGCAAGATTTATCTGTATGCCGATGATATGGCTCTCATAGGAAGAGCTACAAATATAGATAGTTTACAAAAAACTCTTCAATTTGATTTCGATATTTTACAAAATAGGTTATTACAATCTAAAATGGTTCTTGGTATGAAGAAAACTCAGGTAACGCTTTTTCACTCAAAAGGTAAATTGCCTTATAATCAAACATTAAATATATACTCACTAAGGGGTCAAGTGTTAGAGCAGGTTCAGGCCTATAAGTATTTAGGAATCTATATGGATAGTTATCTTACTTTTTCCACACATATAACAAATGTACCTAAAAAGGTTAACTCTAGATTGGGCATGCTATGAAGGAAAACATCGATTCTCCCGAGAGAATCAAGAAATAGAGTAGCTGTTCAGTTACTCTTGCCAACATTAGAATATGGTAGCTTAATATATCAATTTGCCTCTAAAACATCATTGAACTGTTTGGATAAAACATATTATAGAATGGCAAGATATGTGGTGAAATGCCCTTTTTTACACTCATCATTGCATTCTACTTCAAAATCTAGATTGGGATTCTCTTGCAATTCGTAGAAAAAAATGTGTAGGGTATAAATCCTATATGGAGTATGGGGGGAAAGATAAGCATGGAGTGAACTCTCTTGATGTCTCTACTTCCTATAAGTATAATTTGAGGCAATTGAAACATAGATGTCTAAAAGTCCCTCTAGAAATTAATATTTATAGTAGAATGCAAAGATGTTTCTATTTACCAAAAATATGGAATGAGATCCAGAAATTAGGATTATTGATAGTTTGGGTAAATTTAAGCACTCTCTAGATTTAATCTGGAGAGACAGATGTGCTTGCTATGATGTTATGAAGTGATACCACCATTTGCTTGTTTGCCTGGATTGTAGAGTGCCTCTGAACTCTCTCTGCTTTATTGTTATTTCTGGGTCGGTGTATTTGTAGTATTAGGGGATGATATTACTATTCCTCTCTCCCCCTCCTCTCTCTCCTTTGATGTTCCCTTTCTTAGACCTGAAATCCTAGAAAAATGCCTTGCATTAATTGTATACATATATACGCTGCTTTGTCCATTTTTAAATTGTTATATTTATTCTTTAGTACAACATTTTTATTCAGATTTATAGTATATTGTGTATTTCTGTTTTTGGATGTATCCTGGGAAATTAAGTGAGTGTTGTTCTTAAGACTGTTCCTGTAATATACTTTATTACATGATGTTTTGTATCTGTTGAAACTGTATTCTAAAACAGGACAACTTTGATAAACAGGGCCTCTTCTGGTCCTAAAAGTTATTTACCCCGTCAAAAAATAAAAGTTTTTATCTACCTATCTATCTATCTATCTATCTACCAGGCGGAACAAAAAAGACTGAGGAGAGGAGTAGAGCCAAGCCCAGAAGCAGGGGGACCACACATCACAGTCGTGTGGTGGAGATCTGAGCGTGGGCTGCAGCTGCTGTGGTCAGTCAGGCAGTTGATTGGTTGGTCGTGAGTCTAGGGTTGGCTGTCGGTCTTGTTCTCGGAGTGGAGCTCGACTTAGGTAATACCTCACAAACTGCCTGATTCCTGTAGCCTATCTTATGTGGGGTTGGAACATATATTGAATACCAGAAAGAGGGGATAGGAGAGTGGTATCCAGTGATGATAGTCACTGTAAATGAGCGACTCTCAAAAGAGTGCCTCATTTACAGTGCTACACATGTGAGCTACCCTGTAAGGGTAGCGACAGAATGCTGCGAAGGTAGGGATGAGCGAGGGAGGCTTACGAGGGCAACCAAAAGGGGAGGTATAGGGAGGAGGATTTGTGTGGGGTAATGTAGCCTACTGCCACTGAGCTAGCCATGTGGTGTTGTGGTGTGGGTGGCTAGCTTTGGTGCAGCAGGTGCTGGGGTCCAGGAAGAATTTTGTTGCTGCTACCGGATTTTTTTTGGACTTTCTCCCCTTCCCTGACATGCACCCCCCTGGAGTTGGTTAGAAAAAAATAAGGGGGGGTGCTGGAGGTGAAGCAACCCACAAGGGGCGGTGTGGGGGGTGCCCCCCACATAAGTTCTATTTCAGTTGCTGTATGTTTGTCACCAACAAGTGTACGTCACCGTTGTGCTTTTTGGTGATGTACTCTCACTATAATGGTGATCGCTGTTTTGCGCTCGCCATTACGACATGGAACCAAGGAGAGTTGTGTACAGCCCCAGGGTAAGGGCAGGCTGGCAAAATATATCGTTATCTTGTGTCAGAGAAGAAAGTGAGAAAGAGACTATTGGGGGCCAAAGAGAATTGTTATAGTTACAGAAATCACAAATAAAGTTCATTCTTGGTCTCATTGTGTCTTGTTGTGTGTGTACAGGGCAAGAGCAGGCTGGCAAAATAAATCTTTGACTTCTGCCACCATCCAGAGGAGAAAGAGAGAGAGAGAGAGAGAGAGAGAGAGAGACTATCAGGGACCAAAGAGAAATGTTATAGTTACAGAAATCACAAATGCAGTTTATTCTTGGCCCCAGTATGTCTGTGTGTGTACACAGGGCAAGAGCAGGCTGGCAAAATAAATCTTTGACTTGTGCTACCATCCAGAGGAGAAAGAGAGAGAGAGAGAGAGAGAGAGACTGCTGGGGGCCAAAGAGAAATCCTACAGTCACAGAAATCACAAATAAAGAAAATTAATCTTTGCCTCAGTGTGGCTGTACAGTGTGTGTACACTGTACAGGACAGGCAGGGAAAATAGTGCTTGCATCTGTCTGTCTGTCTGTCTCTCTCTCTCCCCTGTCTCTCTCTCTCTCTCTCTCTCTCTCTCCAAGCACACTCATGTCACAGGTCCGAGCAGGTTATGCCACCAGTACAACCCAGTCATGAAGCAGCTAGCAGTTATTGCTTTTGTTTAGCAGTTTTACTGTAATTTTTATATAAATCATGCATTAAATTATTTCCTTTTGGCCTGTGTGTTGAACATGACTGACTTTGGTCACTTTTATGCATTTTATCACATTTTTTTCAAATATTTATAAATAATCAGAACTAATCAGAACAAATCAGAACTCCACCTTGTTCCGGTTCTTATTTAATAAGGGTCAGAACTTCACCAAGTTCTCCCAGCCCTAGCTTTTATTAATGTACTGTCCAGTCTACTGCTGTTAATCATGTTATTAAATGTTTTTAAATGTTTATGCAGAATGTTTTGCACTGTATAAAACTTTTTTTTTAATAACAATGATTAACCACAAAAATGTATGGCTGTCTGACATGTAAAACCACTAGGTATAAGTGAAATTGCTTTGAACATTTTTATGTAATTTTTTTTATGACAATTGTGAAAAAATTCCTATTTTCATATAGAAAACTGTGATTTTTGTGGAAGAATTCTGTTTTTACTGTAATTTGTTTTCTTGAAGGTACCATTTTCAGGTAAAAACAGCAATTTTCACGTGAATTTGAAGTAATTTCATCATTTTCATGAAAATGGCTAAATAGCATTATTTTCATGGAAACAAAAAGTAGAGATGTTACAGTGCCCAGTTAACTTAACCAAGCCCAGACTATCTGTGGAATGTTTTGTGTCTTTTCTTACAGGTGAACAGACTACCAAGCCATATGTTTAGTCCTGCAAGTGGGGGAGGTATCTGGCAAGGAGACCATATCCAATCATTTCTGTGGTGAATGCAGCATATCCTGTGGCTATATTTCCCCAGGCTATTTACTCATGGATATTTGCTGGGGCAGAATAACTTTATCTAAGTATACTGTTTTATTAAAACTGTTTGATTGGGCTAAATTGACCAGATACTGTCTGAAGCCTCTTATTGTGTATGTACCATGTGTTTACATGCTGTGCATTTTCTTGTACTGTTATGATTCATAAATGAAAAGTGAAAAAAAAGTAGAGATGTTACATAGTTTTAATTTGCCAGTGAAATTGCCGACAACTTTGGAAACTTCCTGAATTTCCCAGTGGGTGCACTGACTTTGACAGTGAATTTGTAAATATATATATATATATATATATATATATATATATATATATATTTTTTAACCTTTAAAATTGCTTAAATCCCCCTCCTCACACATCTAGGGTGGTGCAATTCCACCCCATCACCTCTCAAACATTGCAATATGTCAGTATAACACTCCCATCCACCCCCTACCCCCCATGCATTGGCAAATATATCTAAAACACACTCCCTTGTCTCCCCCTGTTCAACCAAACCCAATTACACAAGACCTCCCACCTAACCCCCTCAGGCTCCCACCACTCTCCTCACCAGCACCCTTAAAAATCTGCTATGTCTGTGACCATCTTACAAAGAAAACAGTCCCCTAATACAGAGGATCTGCTCTGTTTAGTGTTCATTATGGAAATGGCACTGGTGTATGAATGAATGTTGACAGTTTTGCTGAACTTTCAGCCATTCAGGTTTTATTAATAGCAAAAACATGACCATTCACCATCCATTCATCTGCCAGTCTCATTAGTTACCAAGGAAGACACAGAATAGAGCAAGAGTGGTTGGGAAGAGGGATTTTATGTACTGTAATTCAATTACCACAATTCACGTTGTCACCATCAAACTGCACAAATTCATGAGGCGTAACTATGCGAGCTGCTGAATTTGCCCACAAAAAGGCAATGTTCATTGTTCTGCCATGCCAAGTCAGGTCATTCCACCCATGGAGCTGCTGGGGACCCCTGCCAAGTTACCAGCACTACAAAATCTTACTGGGGCATCCCCCCCACGGAGCTGCTGGGGACCACTGCCGAGTTACCAGCACTCCAAAATCTTACTAGGGACGTTCCGCCCACGGAGTTGCTGAGGACCCCTAGTGAGTTACTAGGTATGGAGAATGCTAGGAGGCTCACGCCAGGTTCTGACTGGATTCAAATCTGGCACCTTTTCCTAATGCCTTTTTGTCCTCACTCTTTGTGTGGAACTTAAATTGGCCAGCACTTTCCCATGTGCTATGGCCACCTTTACATCTGATCTAAGTGTAACCAACTAAATTTACTACATCGTGCAATCCAAATTAAGAGCTACAGCTCCGTTGCTGAACTGAGCTGTTCTGTGCCATGCAATCGAGGAGTGCCTTTCTGTGCCCTGAGACAAGCTGTTGCTGTGCTGTCCTGTGATTCTCCTCGTTTTCCCCACAGCCACTGTTTGTCTGCTCCCCACCTGGCCCCCAATACCCTCCCACCCTTAACTGTGTTTCTTTTTATAGGGTACAGGAGTCACATGCTGTGGGCTGTAGCAGGGTTTTTTTTCCTATCTGCCTAAATTTCCATTAGCAAGTTATCTTATCCCACCTGCAGGTGTCGCCATTTCTCCAAACTGCTCCTGTATACATCCTATCAGCTTACAACTTCAACCTACTGAGAGGACATTTGATCTGCTGTTTGCCTGTTTCCTGCTCCCACTAGATCTCTGTTGCCTGTCCTGGTCAGATTTTTAAGGCTGATCTGTTTTAGTTACCCCTTTTGTAACCGGTCCTAGTCATTACCTCTTGCCCCATATCCTCTTCCCTATCTTTGACATTCCTTTACCCTGGTCTTGCTGCTCTTATTCTCTGCTTGGAGCCCACTAGGATTCCTCCACTATAATGACTAGCTCTGCTATGTGTTACCTCGCTCCCACGTTTTGCGCCCTGCTGGCATTCAACTCTCTCTCCCATGTCTTTGGATCTGTCAGTTTCCCATCTGAGGTGCCCCTCTTGGACTTTATCTTTTCTAACTTAGTGGCAGAATGTAATGACATGGCAATTCACCCAGTCTACCTCAGCTATAAACTCCTAGGGTCTCTACTAAGGCACATCGGCCACAAGAAACTTACCTCCCCAGCAAAAGTTCCGTGTGCCCTTCCACTAGCTATTCTCTAGGTTGCTGTGCTATCACTTACCCTAGCTGGTGACATTGAAACCAACCCAGGTCCCTCGGCCAATCCACACCAGACTCACCCTGCTGCCACCTATCTTCTGCCTCAGACCTCAGGCTTGACCTATGCCCACCTTAATATCCAAAGCCTTACTGCTAGTTTCCCTGAACTGGAGGTCTAGGTCCAGGCTAGTAATCCTGACATCCTTGTTCTATCAGAAACTTGTCTGAAACCTACCGTCCTTGATCCTAGCTGTTCACTACCAGGCTATAATGTACCGGACTGCCCGACCTTCTACCAAAAGAGGGGGTGGCCTGGTGCTGTACTATAAGGTCCACCTGAACATCTCACTCCAGTCTACCCACCCCCGATCAATAGTGAGGTTATACATGCACTCCCACACTCCTTGGTGGGGCAAAGAAACTACACATAGTTGGGGTGTATGTACCTCCGTGTAATAGCAAGCTAGGTCAAAAACAATAAAGTGATCTGTCTGGGTGACTTTAACCTTGACTGACTTGGACCAAACTCATCCTCCCTTGCTTCTACTATCATTATGGCCGACCTCTTTCAATTCATCACTTCCCCTACTCACACATCGCAGAATAGCCACAACCGTACTCTGATAGACTGTATCCTCACTAATAGGAAGGACTGTTACTCCCCTGCTGGGGTTCTACCTGACTCAATCAGTGACTGCTGCCCAGTCTACTCTGTGTGAGATGCTTCCCCTTCCTCACATCCTTCCAAAGTTTTATCCTTTGCAAACTTCTCTAATCTTGCCCCGGCTGAGTTCCAACATGACCTAAAACATGTTGACTGGTCTCCACTATTTACGACCGATGACATCAATCTGGCCACCAAATATTTCAATACAACTTTACTTGCATTACAGCACAAACACATTCTGTACTCTACACGCAGGGTCTGAGGGAGAGTGACCAAGTGGCTGATGCACTCGCTCCTGCAGCTGCTCAAGCAGCTTGGCAAGGTTTGGACAAAATGGAGGTCCTCCTCCAATCAATCTGAATTCGACGAGTATCATACCTTGTGTAACACCTGCAAGAAGGAAATTCAGGCAGCCAAGAGCTGCTACTACCACGGACTCCTATGTTCCTCAGCCTCTGACCCCAGGCAGTATTGGTACCAGATTAACAAGATCCTGGGGAACAACAAACCACTTATTCCCAAGGACATGCTAATGAATGACTCTGTTTGCAACAATGCCAGGACTATTGCAAATGCCTTCAACTCAGTCTTCAACGAGATTCCCAATATCCCCACTCCTGTAGCTTGTGTCGCCCAGCCCCCTCCCACAGCTCCACCCAATGCTCCTCTAGCCCTGGTTCTTTCCCCTATCTTGCGACTGGAAGTTCTTAAGTTACTTCAGCCAATTCCCATGCGCGGTAATGCTGGGCCAGATGGTATTGAACCTTGGATCCTGAGGCTGGGTGTCCCACTCCTTGCCACCCCCATTACTTGGCTTTTTAACTTGTCCATCTGTACCTCCACAGTGCCACTGACCTGGAAATCTGCCAGGATTATACCGGTCTTTAAGAAAGGGGACCTTAAAATTCTGTCCAATTATCACCCCATTGCTTTACTGCCTACCATCAGCAAAACTTTGGAGAAACTTATCCACCAACAGATCTCCGCCCATTTACAAAATTTTTATCTATAGTCCCCAATTCAGCATGGCTTCAGGGTGGGTCACAGCACCACTATGGCTCTTACTCTATTAACCAGTGAGGTAAAGTCAAACATGGACAAAGGCCTGCTTACTGGTGCCGTATTCATTGACCTCACCAAGGCTTTTAACTTGGTTAGCCACCCCCTGATTGTTCATAAATTGCATTCTCTTGGTGTTTCCAGTTCCACTATATCCTGGATCAGCAGCTATCTCTCTGGCCAATCCCAATCTGTCTCCTTCAGCAGGGTCCTTTCATCTTTGGCTCTGATCTCCTGTGGTGTCCCGCAAGGATCCGTTCTGGGACCCTTGCTCTTCTCCATTTTTGTAAATGATAGTCCCACTTCCTTTACCCACTGTTGCTCCATCATGTACACCGATGACCTGGTGCCCTACGCATCCTCTTGCTCAGTCGCTGACCTGAATGCTCACCTGTCCTCGGTGTTCCAACAGATTCAATCCTGGCTCTCCTTAAACTCCCTAGTACTCAATCTACCAAAGACCCAGGCCATGCTCTTCGGGTCCGCTAGAAAAGTTCATGCTGAGACTCCCAAGCTATGCGTTCTGTGTCAGGATGGGTCTGCAATTACATCAACCGACTCTTTCAAATACCTTGGCGTGACATTGGATCCTGCACTTGCCTTCTCTCCTCACATAAACGAGCTTTGCAGATCAGTTAACATCAGGATAGGTGCTGCCTACAGTGTGTACCACTCCCTCACCCCTGCTGCCAGGATCTCCTTGGCTAGAGATGTCTTGCTCCCAGGTTATGGTATGCCTTCCCTATCTTTTCCCATGCCAGTGCTTCTATTCTTCATAAATGGGCACCACATACAATAATATCTGCAGATGTGCCCTATCGGCCCCTCGCCTTACACACCACTGCCTCCTGTATGCCTCCCTACACTGGTTATCCCCCCAGAATCTGCACTCCTACTCTCTGGGCTGTTTCACTGACTTCATGACTAGAAACCCTTGCGCTGACAGTCTCAGGGCAATGCTCACCCCTGTGACTCACTCCCACCCACTGAGATCCTATAACTCCTTACAACTCTCCGTTCCACTCTGTTCAACTAGAATGGGGGAGTAAGCTTTCTCTCATTTTGCCCCACAATTTGGGAAATCTCTGCCTCCCACTCTTAAGTGCTCACTATCTCACTCCTCCTTCAAGTCTGCACTTTTCTCCTATATTTATGCACTTGATTTATGTGACTGCTCCTAACCTGAACAGACCCCTGTTTCAGTATACTCCTATCTACTACTGCTTGGCTCCTGTAACTTGTGCATTGTGCTTGATTGTCAATCTGTTCCCTTCCATCCCTGTGTGGATGTGTACCACTTGTAAGTTTAAATCCCCCTCTATCCCTGCGAGGATAGCTATGTTGTTAAGCACTCAAAACTGTCTGTATTTTTTCTGTCTTAAACATGTATGCTGTAATTCCTGGTATTTTCTGTAAGGATATCTGTTGTATAACTTCAATAGCTGTTTGTATTCCTCTGATGTCTTGCTTGTTGATTGTACTGTATTTTGTACCCTCCTGGGTCATGCTTGAAAATAGGCAGGTTCTTGCCTAATGCACCCACCCAGTCAACAGAAACTAATAAATACATTTTCCAGGTAAATAAATATGTGAATTTTGGTAATTGGACCGCTGAATTTGCTGAAATCCACATTTTGTTTTCCACAAAACGAATTTCAGCACCTTTGCGTACCACTTGAACAATAGCTTTTCACATGATTTTTGCGTGTGAAAATAACATTTTCCCAGCCTCAAAAGCACCACATGGCATATTCAATGCTGACTTCATGAGGTACAAAAACAATCCAGGAGCCCATGGGGTAGACCTTAACTGTTATCAAAAATTGTGCCTGTCTGAATCATAAGGATGAGCAAGAGGCTTGGAGTGACTGAAGTAGGCACACTGGAGTAGGACCCTGAGAAAAAGGAGGAGGAGGAGGAGGTAGCTTGCAGTGACTGCACTTAGGGAAAGAAGCAAGTTCTGGTGACTTGTAAGTGGATGGTGGTGCCTCACATTGCATTATCATAAGACAATATAAGAAAGACATGCACTTTGGGCCCTATGCATGATGCCTACATGCCACGGATGTGCAGTGCATAGACAGTCCTATGATGGGAAACCCTGCACCGGGTGTTCTGTTGGACCCGGGAAGCATGCATGAAAGGGGTACACACCCTTTTGGTACAGGATCTCCTGGCCACAAGTAGCACTGCATGCCATGGTGGAGAGTGTCTGGAGCAGGGATTTTCTATACAGCATTCATGGCAGTGTGTAGTACCAGAGGAGGGGGCATAGATAACAATTGCAGGCACTTTTCCATAGCTGCTATGGGCCTTCACCCCTATGCTACTGCCTCCAGTCCTCCTGACATGCAGCAAGAGCTGGGGGTTACCAGACAGCACCTGCCAGTAGTGCACGGGCCACTTCAGTGATTGTGGTATGCCAGTAACCATAATCCCTTGCTCCACATGGAGCTAAGGATCTAGTCCACCAGTGCCACTGATTGGATGCCAGCCAGTGTCCAGAACTCTACCTGTGTCCCACCCCCTGACCCCTCTACACACCAGTGACCAAATTGGTTGGGCCAGTGGATGAGCAGATGGGGATCGTAAATGGTGCCATGTGCACCCCTGTTTGGGGTTGTGGGCTGATGCAAAATGGTATGTGTCTGTAGTGCATACCTGGCCTGCCATTGTGCATAGACCCCTTGTCTTAAATAAACATTATTCTGTGAAAATGTTAATAAAGTGCAGTGCAGTGCAAAAATGTCAAAACCATATAGAACAGACTGAAAATACTGAGGATCATAGAAACACAGAAGAATGACAGAAAAGGACCATAAGACCAACAATGTGTAGGTGCTGCCTCTTGTGTCCTATGAGCACTAAACCATTAATTTAAGGAAAGAGTAGTGCATTCAAAAGGTCCAGTTCCTCAAAGATGTGTTATGCTGTCACATCAGAAATGTGCTCCTTGCAAAATAAAGTGCAGATTTATACAAAAACATTTTGAGTTATGACTGACCATTACATGTCCCCTTCAAACCCTCTATGTATCAAGGTGCTTTCCCTCTTCATCAGTGGGTTAGAGAGGTACAGTAGAGCATTGCAGTACCTAGGGGACTTGGTAGCAACATGTAATGGTTAATTAGGACATTACAATGTGGAGGTAAATATCAATAATTTTCATAAATAGCAAGCACTTTGGGAGCTCAGAGAGACATAAAATAATGCTGGCAGGGACTTTTTCCCACAGAAATTTCTATCCTCTGGTTAGACACTGCACACTATGACTCCTTGGATAACCTTAAAACCCAAATACCCTTTTTCTTACCTGCTCCTCCATCCCCAGGGAGGCTTCCCTACCACAGTGAAGTACAATTTGGTGTGTCAGCAGCAGGAAGAGTACAGGGTCCTGGAATACCAAAGCCATCATATAGGTGACCACCATTGATTTTCCTGTTTTGACATTTAACCCCTGGTTCATCCCTCTGTTCTGAGGGGTAAACACTACCTGGAGCTTGCCTTGTGCACACTGAGCAATATCCCAGATGGAGGAGCATGGCATATTACATTCATCAGAGGTTGCTTCAGTCATGAATGCATCACCAACACTCCTTGGGTGACCATGCTACTATTGACAGCTCTCTTCCCGACTGACTGCCGAATGCCAGTCTTATGGGTACCCTCCCTAAAGCAGGCCATTGGCATGATAACATATTACTCTACCACAGGGCCAATGGAACACCCACTGGCAGGGATTTTTTGAGTTTGTATTTTGCAAATATAGCCACTTAACACAACATCATATATTATTGTTCAGTAACTGTAACACACCTGCACAGACAAATACACACACACACACACACACACACACACACACACACACACACACACACGAACATATTTTGTGTACTGCAGTACTCTGGATTTAGTACTGACATGTTATCTTGGCATTAGGCACAATGCCTTTAGCACCATGATTCTGCACACATGCAGAAACAAACTAAGTAGTACCTTCAGCAATTGCATGACAGGAAGAAGCCCAGCTTCTAACAGCATACCAAAAATGCAGCATATCCAAGCATCTTTCACATTTAGACTGAGCAGCAAGTCTCCAGTAGCTATCAGCTGTCCAAGCCACCAAGAATGACTACTTCACTGAATTGGGTGGTATACGACTGAGGGCAACTGTTCATTGCTATGCTACTCCATTGACTATCAAGGTGCCTACAACTTTACATCTTCCGATGACTGGTATTTTTTTTTTAAAGACAGCAGGAGATACCACTGGCATTACTCAGACTACAGTACTGTCTGCCTAATTGTACTGACAAGGCGAGCAGGCCAGTATTTCTGTTTTCCAAGCCATCTTCAGAGTTAACAGTTCCTTAAAGGGACACTTACACTTTGTACACCTCCAAATGTGTTTGTTAAACCAAAACACAAATTTAATTCCCCATTGCAGTTTTGTATGACAACGTAGAGTGTTAAAGAGGAGGGCCTCAGAGGAGGGGTCAGGATGAGGGGGAACAGGGTAGGGTAGGGAATGGAATAGGGTTGAGGGTGGTCTCCCTAAATGCAAGAAGCCTGGGGAACAAAACAGCTGAGCTACAGGCTCTTACAGCCGAAGGGGTGGTGGATGTTGCAGTCATCACAAGACTTAGGGCACCAATCACCAAGACTGGGATCTGATGATCCCAGGGTGCAGACTATATAGGAAAGACAGGGGGGTGGGAAGAGGGGGAGAGGCAGCAGTTTATGTAAGAGATGGGATTAGATGTACAAGGGATGAGGGGGAGGAGGGAAGAACTTAGGCACTGTGGATGCAGTTTCTAGACCCCAAAGGTAGAAAACTGAGGCTGGGGGTGGTGTAGACCACCAGCTCAGACTGGGGATTTGGACAGAGAGTTAGTGGAACAGATCCAAAGAGTATGCAGGAAAGGAAAGGTGTTGCTTGTGGGTGACTTCAGTCTACCTGGTGTGTATTGGGGAACCCCAGCCACCTCATTTGCCAAGGAGCAGGTACTACTGGATGCGATCCAGGAGAGTCAACTGGCACAGATGGTCAGTGAGCCAACTTGGATAGGAAATACACTGGACCTTTTAATAACAAATGGGGAGGAAGTGACGGAACTAAGGAGGCAATATAGTGCAGTGGGTTAAGGCTCTGAGCTGCAGATCTGGAGACCTGGGTTTGAAAACCCACAGCCACCTAGGTGCATACTGTGTAATCCTGAGCAAGTCACTTAACTTGCTTGTGCTCCCAGGTAGCAACTGGAAACAAGCTTTGGCTTAGTGTGCTACTCCTGGTTAGACAATGTTCCCTTTCCCTAAGGGTGGAGGACCCACTAGCTGGGAGTTACCACCAATCAGTGTGCTTCACCCTCAGCTTGAACAGGGAGACTGTAGGTTCAGGAACAAGGGTGGTGGATTTCAGATGGGCGAACTTCGGGAAGATGCTGGAAATCCTGAAAGGGCACCTGGAAGGGATTAGGCTGGAGATGGATGTGCAACAGAAGTGGGATAGCATTAAACTTGGACTGAGGGAGAGTTCTGAAGCATGTACCAGGACTCTGAGCAAGAAGACTAGAGCTAGCAAGCCATGTTGGCTGAGTGGGAAGGTGCTGGATGGTGTGAGGGCAAAGAAAGCAGCTTTTCAGAGGTAAAAGAGGACCAAGAGAGGGGAGGACAGGAAGCTATATGAGAGGAGGTCCAGGGAGGTAACCAGGCTAGTCAGAGTGGTCAAGGCCACCAGGGAGCTGAGGCTGACTCAGGGCATCAGGGAAAGGGAGAAGGACTTTTTTCGACATGTAAAGGAAAAAAGGAGCTGATGGAACCAGATAGTGTGGATTAAGAAGGATGGGGGTGGGTGGGTGGAGAAGGGGACAGAACAGGCAGAAACACTAAATGAGTACTTCTACTCTGTGTTCATGAAGGAGAAGAATGGACAATTACCTCTGTGGATGCGGAGGGTGGGCACGGGGGGAAGGGGTGACTGGTGGGAAGATTATGGAGAGCAGGGTGATGGAGGGTCCAAAGGCACTAAGGGTGGATAAGGCACCTGGTCTTGATAG
Source organism: Neoceratodus forsteri (assembly GCA_016271365.2). Lineage (NCBI taxonomy): Eukaryota > Metazoa > Chordata > Ceratodontiformes > Ceratodontidae > Neoceratodus > Neoceratodus forsteri. The sequence continues at coordinate 237,517,063 of CM057459.1, read as the reverse complement.
CATTCACACCAGGGTGTTGAGAGAGAGATGGCAGATGTGCTGGCTGAGCTGCTAGTGGACCTGTTCAGTACCTCCCTGGACATGGGATGCATACCACAGGATTGGAGGGTGACTCATGTGGTGCCTATCCACAGGAGTGGCCCAAAGGATGAACCAGGCAATTACAGACCTGTAAGCTTCACTTCCATCGAAGGTAAACTTATGGAAGCAATCCTGAAGGAGAGACTGATGACATTTCTGGAGGATAATGTTCTCCAGGATGAGCAACAGCATGGGTTTGTCTCAGAAAGATCCTGCCAGACCAACCCAATGACATGATAACAAGGGAGCTGGACATGGGCCATGCAGTGGATGTCCTGTATTTGGACTTCAGCAAAGCCTTTGATTCAGTGCCTCACGGGTAGCTGGGGGGTAAGTGGGAATATGTGGGAGTAGGGGCAAAGATGGCAAACTGCATCATGAATTGGCTGAAGGGGAGGCAGCAAAGGGTGGTGGTGGTGGGGGAACTCTCATTTCCTAAGGCAGTGACAAGCAGAGTGCCTCAAGGCTCTGTGCTGAGTCTGGTGTTGTTTGGGCTGTTCATATCGGATATCTCACACTGAGTTATGGCAGGATCAGTTTTTTCGTGGATGATATGAAGATGGGGCGGTGATGGATGATATAAATGAGTAGCTGGGGCTACAGAAGGACCTGACAAAACTGGAGTAGTGGTCAGCAAAGTGGCAATTGGGCTTTACTGCGAAGAAGTGTAATGTTATGCACTTCAGAGCAAAGAACCCTATGAGGGAATATTGGTTGGGAGGGGTTTAGCTAGGTGTCACCAAGGAAGAAAAGGACCTAGGGGTGTTAGCAACGGGGAGCATGAACAGTTCTGCTCAGTGCAGGAAGGCAGTGGCTAAGGCTAACAGGATGTTGGGGTGTATTGCAAGAAGTTTCTCATCTAGACACAAGGATGTGATCATGCCCCTGTACAGGTCATTGGTCAGGTCACACTTGGAGTACTGTGTACAGTGCTGGCATCTATATCTAAAGAGGGATATCAGGCTTCTGGAGGGGATGCAGTGTAGAGTGATGAAAATGATCCAGTGAATGGAAGACAAAACCTACGAGGACAGACTGAGAGATTTGAGTTTGAACACCCTGGAGGAGAGGAGGGATCAGGGGAATATGATTGAGATGTTCAGATACTTGAAGGGGATCAACAAATCTGGCACAAATGGGTTATTTAGGCTGAGAAAGGGAAGGGACACAAGAGGGCACAGGCTACAGTTGGAGGGGGGAAGATTTAAGCAAGAGATGAGGAGACATTATTTTACAGAGAGGGTGGTGTCAAAATGGAACACTCTGCCAGAGGAGGTGGTATCCTCCGGGACAGTGAGCAGCTTTAAGAGGGCATGGGACAGGGCATGTGGGGTGGTCAAGGGAAGGGGGCAAGGTGGGTGGGCAGCTGCAGTTTAAGGGTGCTAGCTGCACACTCAAGCAGACTAGATAAACCATGAGGCCTGTTTCTGCTTGCAGAATCATATGTTTGTATGTATGAGTGTCCCCTATAGAGCCAATAATGTCAAGATTTATAAAGAATAATAGGAATCTTCTATTTTGTCACCCCACTTAAATTAGCACTGGGATGCAAACCATTATATGTTAAGCTTGTTTTTTAAACCCTTAGACCACAGAGCACACTATTAGGCATCCATAAAATTACTACATGTGAAAACAAAGCATGGTTTATAATCATAATAGACAAAAGTATATTTTATGTTTAATCATTGTTCAACATCTCTCTTCTACTTCACAAAGGGATTTTTATGCCAGAAAGTATTTTCAATTCTAATTCTCCATGGTAGCTTGACAGGACTCAAACCATGGGCTAGTGCTTGGTGAGATTTTCATTATGCCTGAGAATTTATGTGAATTTGACAATTCTACTTTAACATAATTTCTCCCAAACTGCAACTAAGTGTGATGTAATTTTGCCAGTGCTTCTTTATTGAACTAGCACAATTTTCCCCAAATTACAAATTTTAAAAAAATGTGACTTTTTAAAACTGTACAATTTCAGTGAATAAAGTATTACTATTTTTCCAAATTACAGTTTTTTTAAACATATGATAAAAAAGGCTCAATTTCAGCCAAAACTGCATATATTAAACACATTAGTCTAGATCATGAAATTGTCTGAAATTGGTACAATATTTAGCAAAAAGTGTACTAAAGGGATTTTTCTAATTTCACCTGGCATTATCATGTACCCTAATACCTGAAAGCAAAAGCTCTAACCATTTAACTAACAAGAAATTCACTTTGGCCAAGCGGCTAGATTGCGCTATTAACTTTCAATACATCATGCTCTCATAATGTATCTAGAGAGCCCTTCTGCTACAATGTCTCAGCACAATAAGCACTTTGACTGAGGTTTCTCAGATGTAGAGGGTCTCATCCCAGTCTTTAATTTTTACATATTGTTTGCAACATCTCCCACTACTTTCTAGGGGTGGGGGCATCCATTTCCATCCAGGTCACCTGTTGACTCTGCCCACAGGATGGGCCAACCATAATATGGGAGAAGAGGGTGAAATACTCTACCGTTATAAAAGACGAATACCCCTGTAGATGTTGTGTATGTAAAAATGCAATTTGTGAGAAATACTGTAGATCTGAAAAGCTAATATTGAAAAGTCTTTGAGTGCTGTAATTGTACTGTCAAAGTACCCTCTAGATGAACTGGTGTGATTGTTAAAACAATAGTTTTGCTTACCAGCTGTGACAGATATCTTTTTATCTAAACGGATAGAGCAACTGCAATTAATGTCTGATGTCAAAAAGGAAAATTAGGAAAAATAATAACTTTCTGACACATTTCCACTTATCATTCACCTATTTAGGAAGAATAATAACTTTCTGACACAATCAGTCACGTATTTCTGTATTTATCTTATGCTTTTTTTATACTAACTATGAATAGTTACATGAAAACAAAATCACGTCCTTGTAGATTTTACCTAACCTCTGATGGCAATATAGCCTAGAGGTTAGGGAAACAAGCAATACATGAGCTTGGTGCATCCAGTAGACCTGGGTTTGATTCCCACAGTCTCCACTTTCATATGGCATGACCCTGAGCTGCTCTCTTAACCTCCCTCTGCTCATGGGATGCACCTGGAAATGAACTATGTCTCAATGTGCCTTTCCCATCCAAAAACTGTAACATAAAATACAAAACAATTAAGTGACAATAAAAAAATACTCTGGTGGCCTGGCAACAGGTGGCATCATAATCCTCTGTTGATGACAAAATAATATTTTTTAACCCCATCAGACTATTAAGTCATGCACAGGGGATCATAACGACAGATGTAGACAAACATTAGGGGCAACAAAGTCTATGGGACAGATATCCTCTTTTTATGTTAATTTACATCGGTAGAAAGAAAAGGGGAAAGCTAATCACAGGGGACCCCATATTCAGAGCCACCAATGTGAGCCATGCAGACAGAAATGCTGCATGGCAAATAGTGCAGGGTCGGCCCTGTGCAATATTTACACAGTTAACGTACTCTGACCTGATTGTGCTAACTGTCTGAATATGGGGCCAGTCGGCCCAGTCCATAGTGACTATCAGCTGCGTTGACACAGCGTACAGCTGAATATGGCCCACAGGGGAACCCAATGGAGATAGCACTGCCCAAATGAGATTGCACCAGGGCACCTGTGACCATATTCAGTGCTATCTCACAAATGAGCCCATTGGGCATGCAAGGTACTAAGAGGCCATTAGCATGCACATCATGGAACCATTAGCATGCCATACAGCACCCATCCTACAGCTGACACCATCTTTTCTGGTGTCTAGCTGTCTCTCTCCCCCCCAGATCAAAGATCCCTAGCAGGTGTCAGCGTGGCTCAGTTGGTAGCACATCTGCCTCTGGACCAGAAGGTCGTGGGTTCTCATCCCACACCGGGATTGGGCTTGCACCTAAAAATCACTGGCATCCGAGTGCAGTATTGGGGGGTGCTGTACTGCTGGGGTGTGCCGTCCTTTGGATGAGACGTTAAACCGAGGTCCCTTCTACCCATCCTGGTGTTGTCCTGGTGGGTGTCCAGGTGGAAGTAAAAGAACCCAGGGCACTCTTCTCAAAGAGTAGGGAACATTCCCGGTGTCCTGGCCAACATTCCCCTTCCCATAAACTGGTTCATGCAATTATCCAGGCTGTGTGTGGGTGATGATGTGCGATATGGCCGCCACCACACATTCAGTCACTTCACTACCAGTCTAGCATTGCTTGTAAAGTGCTTTGGATGTATGAAAAGCGCTATATAAATACTGATTCTTCTTCTTCTTCTTCATGCCCCCACCCCATTGCCTATGCTGTGCATGTGTGTTGTTTGAAGATACCTGACATGTAGTGGACACCCACCCTTGAGCACACATGCTGTGTACTCTTTGAAGCTCCTTGGTGTCTAGCGGACCCCCCACTTCCCCAAACAATGGTCAACCTCTCGCCCACCTGCTCCAGAGCCACAGCTCCACACCCACCATTAACTCCGGTCACTGGTCTGTACTATTCATAGCAGCAGCGACTGGCAGAGTCCTCAACTCACCTCCTCAGCCAGCCACTGTCTGACTGTCAGTGAGCAATCATGACATTGTATTCACGATCACTCACTAACAGATGGCAGCTAGCCAAGGAAGTGAGCACCACTACTGTCAACGTCATTTGAATAGAATTGTTTTTATTTCTTTATTTCAAAAATAGGAAAGGCAGGAACCTGCATACTTTTTCAGCTGAAGAAGACAGGAAATATAGAAATCTAGGAAAATCTGGTGTAAGCTTAGAAAGCTGTTGAGACAAGCATATATATTTCCACATCAACGTCTCTTAATTAATACATTAAGAGTGAACAGTTGCCTTTGTAAACAAAGCTTAAAAAATAATACAAGAGAAATTGAGAAGCCATCTGATCCTGAAGTTTTGGAAGCCTGAGTGACCAGGAAAATAGATCAAGGAAGGGTAGTGGACATGGCCTACTTGGACTTCAGCAAGACCTTCAACACTGTGCCACATAGGAGATGGATAAAGAAATTGAACAGTCTTAGGGTGAGATCTAAAGATGTACACTGGGAAAAAAACTGGTTAGCGGATAGGTGACAGAGGGTGGTGGTAAACAGCATTCCCTCTAATGAGGGGTGAGTGACCAGTGGGGGGCTGCAGGGCTCAGTGCTGGAACCAGTTTTCTTTAATGTCTTCATAAGTGACATCACAGAGGAACTGGGAGGGAAGGTATGTCATTTTGCAGATGACACCAACTTCTGTAATAGGGTGGATAAGCAGGAAGGGTGAAGAGAATGAGTAGAAACCTTATAAAACTTGAATAATGGTGGAGGGCATGGCAGCTGGAGTTCAGTGCCAGAAAGTGCAAAATCATGCACCTAAGGCATAGGAACACAACAGCTGAGTATAAAATGGGGGCAGGTACTGATGGTCATTAAGTAGGAAAGAGACCTTGGGGTTAGCATGTCTGATGACCTCAAAGTGGTGGAGTTGTGTGGCAAAGCAGTGGGCATAGCCAGCAGGATGCTGGGGTATATAAGGAGAGGTATCACCAACAGGAGGAAGTAGGTAGTGTTACAACTGTATCAGTCGCTGGTGAGACACCACCTGGAGTATTGTGTCCAGTACTGGAGGCACATCTCAGAAACGGCATAGACAGGGTTGAAGCAGTCCAGAGGAGGACAACTAAAATGGTGCAGGGGATACATCAAAAGTCCTCCAAGACTGGGCATGGCTAGCCGCCAAGCAAGATGGATGCCTAAACTAACTCTCCTGCTATAGATCAACAAAGTCCTCCATCAACCATAATCAGGGTGCAGCGTACTTGAAAATAAACATCAGAATCTGGAATACCAACTGACCAGCAACAGATCGATCCTATTTTGAACGTAAAAACTGACTGGACAGCCATACAGCACATCGCCATAAAGAGGAGCCCAATATACTCCCCTTCCAACTATGCAGCAACTTTTCAAAAAACAGCCATGAGCTCCCAATCTCCAGCTCCAATAGACTTACAGCAAATCACACAAATGCTGGCTCAGGTATTAAAAGACATGGCAGAACTGAAACTTTCAGCAGCCGACACCAACTACTAGCTTATCCAGATAGGTGGCCAAATGTTTTTGGTGGAACAGGGCCTTGTCTATGTGGAAGAACATATGGACTGTATGCAAGCCCAGTTCAGAGAACAGGCATCAACTATAAGCGATTTGCTTGAGAAAGTCAATGACGTTGAAAACCAAGCAAGATGCAATAACATCCATTTTGTCAGTTTCCCTGAAAGAGCTGAAGGTCCAGACATGATTTGTTTTTTGCAGCAAACCTTACCGCAACTCCTAAATGCACCAGATTGTCTGCCATTGAATCTGAGTGAGCACATAGGAGTTTGGCCCCGAAACCTAAACTGGGACAGTCTTATCGTCCTATCATTGCCAAACTCCTCTGCTTTCCAGTGAAGGAGAATATACTAAGACTGGCCTGAGAGTGGGACTCACTAGTATGGCAGGGCCATACTCTTCAGTTCTTCCAGGACTTCTTGGCAGAGCTTTCCTACAGGTACTGAGCTTTTACTATGGCTCAATGAAGACTTGCACAGATGGGCTACTAATACAGCATACAATAGCGTACTATGCTGTATGTTCAATACAACAGGGTGCAACAATCCTTTGTATCCCCTGAAGCTGTGGAGCATTTTTTGTCAACTGTGACCCACCTGACTGCAGCCTCAGCCCCAATGGACACCCACCCAGCACCTGAATCCAAAGCCCAAAGGAGGGCCCCTCCTGGTGCACACAGGGAGCTGAGGCCTTCGATTTCAACAGAACTCCCCTAACAACTTGTCAAAAAACAAAGAGGAAGGCAGAAAAACTGTGGGTCTAACAGAAAGGGCATCCATGAAGAAATAGCCAGGTCCCACAGTTGCAGTAGAAGTTCGGGCTCACCTGCTTCATCAACTAGCCCGAGAAAACCCTTTGCTCCAAACCACTTTGCAGCCCTAGCAACTGGTGCCAACACTTCTCCAGAAGTAGACAAGGATCCACCGACTTCTCCAGATCCACCCTTCTCAATCCCTTAGCTCACTTCTGGGCCAACCAAGCAGCAACTACACTTCTTCCTCCACTTACCTCATCAGGCACTGAAGACAAAGACTCCCCTCGAAATAAGAATCCAAATCGCTGACCCTGTTCACCTAATCCTGGTGAGTTAGCTCCATGTTCTTTGATTTTCATCCTGAAGACACCACAACTCCGTCATCCCCATATTTTACCCCAGAGGTCCTAGGGCTCAAGTTTTTTCTCACTGCTCAAACTCAACATTTGTTTCTGTTTAAAAATGTCTGACACAGCATGTTTTTGGCCTGACTGGGATTGCTGCAGTGGGATAAGATGCCAAACTGGTGTTGTTATGCTGTCCCAGCATTAATATGCACTCTATTGCTAAAACAATCTCATTGAAAGTGCTGGATTCACTGATCTCAACTTTCAGGGTACAAAATACCCTCAGGAGGATCTCACCCCACCCCCATGTCAGAGCATTGCCTTCCCTGGTCTTCACACATGCAGGAGGATTACCTACAATGTAAAAACTGATGCAGAACATATTTTGTGGTGACTGGTTTCATTTCAAGAATTCCCCCTGGTTTCAATCGCTCCATTCTCGGATAAGAGACCTGAGTGCTCAGTTTGTCTGTTTGCTGCCTATGCCTTCATATGGTTTCCATTTTTAAAAGTGAATAGATGAAGCCTGTCGTTTCTTGGCCCTGTCTGGGTTTCGGCAATAATTGGAAATGTCAATCTGATGTTCTTTGTTTGTGTTGAATTCAATAGCAGTCACCTAGCTGAATGATTCTCCCCAAAAGTGATGACTTTAACTGCTTTATCCCCCAACCCCCCCCCCCAGGGGTTTCTACCTCTTCTGTGATAGTGCTCTACCTCTCCCATCTCTCATGCAAGCAGGAGGAACACATGCACTTTGACACTGCTGCAAAATACACTGTTTGGGATTGCTTCATTTCAGGAGCTGTCCCTCTATGATCGCTCTGTGCCCTCTGGTAACCCCTCCAGCCTTCTGGGGACACCCCCCCCCCACCACCACCACAATACTACACAAAACTGGACCAACTTGCCATGGTCCTATGGAGCTCATAAGCCACCAACTCAGCAGAGAACCATCATCTACTCCTGCTGTGTCTACTGGTGCCTGATTTTTAAACGTCAGGCCCGACTTGCAGGAACAGTCCATTGACCATATCCAGGGGCCCGCTTTATGTTCTATCATGATCACTCCAATGATTACACAACTTGCTCCCCCTTCAATGCCCTGTCAGATAGGAGGGGACTTTAATACAACCATTTTCCTAGACCTTGACAGATCCATGCAGACCACTGAACCACACCCCAGGGTGGCCAAAGCCCTAAGTATGATGGTGGAACTTTCCCTTACCAATATATGGAGATCCTGCTTCCCCACAGCCAAAGATTTCACCTTTATTTCCCTATCCATGGGTCAGCCAGCAGACTGGACATGCTTCTGTGATCACTTTCTCTTGTTCAAAAGTTGCTAACTTGTGTCATAGAACCCTTGATCATATCAGACCATGCTCTGGTCTCCTCAATGGTGATTCGGGGTCCAGAAGCCCCTAGATCCTCACACTGGAGACTAGATCCTCTCTTCTTGCAGGCTAAGTCCTTTTGTAAATGGGCCACCAAAGAGACCATGAGGTACTTCCAAGTAAATGACACAGGGGGTGTATCCACAGCTACTCTCTGGGAGGCATTTAACTCATTCCTTCCTGATGACGCCATATGGCGTCATAAAAAAACATACCTCTTTTTCCTGATGACGACATATGGCATCCTAAATCATTTGCTGTAGTGCCTGATGACGCCAATTGGCGTCCATATCTTTCTCTTGCTGCAGCTCAAGCATTTGTTTACATTTGATGAATTGAGTTGTACCAGCTAATAGGGAACATCGTACCTTACTGATTTTACCTAATATAATATGTGTTCCCATTGGCTATTTTTGAGAAAACAAGCCTTAATACATAAATAAATAAATTTACTATTTTTGCATGTGCTGTGAAAATGTATTATGTTCATTCTGCCATTAGTTTGTATCAAACAACAAATCATCTTGTTTTAGTGTAACATGTTAGCTGATCAGGTTTACACTATAATTAATTTCATAATTTTTTATTTTTTATTCGAGCAATCCGTCACCACTTTGGTGTATTTTTTTGTCTTTTGGGGTATTTTTCTACAATAACATGTTGTCACTGATATCATGATTGTTATAACTATTAGTCCATTTATACCACTAAGTGAGCTGAATATTTCTGTATTTAAAAATGAGCTCTGTGATTGGTCGGATTTTCTGACATCATCAATTCTGAATTTAACTGGTATAAAGGGATTGTCTTAGATGCAGGCACCATCCCACTGACGGAGCCTTAGTTGTCGAAGCATCAGGGAACCTGCACACAGATCTTTTGTTGTGTCTTCCACTATTCTATTCAATGTGTGTGCCTGAAACGTTAGACTAAATCCTTATTTAGCATTCAATCAAGGACTCGTATTTTTTTACAACCATCACTGGAGGGAAAGTGACTCTCTGGGCTCCGGAGTGTACAGTGATTTTTTTTTTGGATGTTTCAGTTAGGGGTGACAGCCCTCACCTGCACCTGCCCTAGCTCTGTAGTGCGTCACCATTTGGTCATATTGATCCTCACTGTTGCCATGCTTGCTCTATGCTTATTGTACATGTCACTATTTCCATTAACCAGTCAGAGCACACACTGGTGCAGGAAGAGCATGGTGACTAGAAACTTAGATTCAAGATGGAGGTGCTGCTCTTATCCTGAAATACTCACTTCATTTCGGTGCCAAAACCTCGATTTGTAATCTGTATTTACTTTATTTGTTTTTATTTTTATTTATGATAAAAGTTTTCATAGTTGTTACTTTGTTCATTTTGGGATAATTTCTGGTCATCCTGAGTGATCACATCTTATGGATCCGGCTGGCATTCCTGATGGGAGAGAGTGTTTCTTGTGCATGTACTAGATGAGGTCACATGAATTCAGCACCTTTTGTCACTTTTTAAAGAGTTTATGTTCGGATTACGGCTATATTTAAATCTATGTGGCATGTTGCTCCCTGCGTTATGGATGATAAGTGGGTTAGGGTTAGTAGCATGCTTGTCTCATGCTCTGCACTTGAGTTTTCTCCCTAATACACAGTTGCTGATTGTTTAAAATGAAAAAAATAATGGTGTTGCCTTCAACTTATCTGGCATCAGTCCAGCCCCAATCTCTGATGCATTGTAAGGCCAAATCAGTTTTGAATCCCTCCACAGTCACTGGTGTTGTCCATTGACTCGTATGACGTCAGTCCAGACTCAACTTCTGATGCACTGTAAAGTGTTCTTCAGGTTAAATTCCCTCCACAGCCACTTGTGAGATCTAGCTCCTTACCATGCATCAGTCGAGCCCCAAACTGTAGTGAACAGTGAAGTGCATTTCAGGTTCAGATCCCTCCTGAACTGATGGTGTTGTCCATCGACTTACCATGCATCAGTCCAGACCAATCCCATAATGCACTGTGAAGTGCATTTCATATTCAAAACCCTCCACATTTACTGGTGTAGTCCATCAGTTCAGCCCCAATCTGTGATGCACTGTAAAGTATTCTTCAGATTCAAATCCCTCCACAGCCACTTGTAAGATCTGTCTCCTTATCATGTGTCATTCGAGCCCCAAACTGTAGTGAACACTGAAGTGCATTTCAGGATCAGATCCCTCCACAGCTGATGGTGTTGTCCATTGACTTACCATGTATCAGTCCAGACTAATCCCATAATGCACTGTGAAGTGCATTTGATGTTCAAAACCCTCTACATCCACTGGTGTAGCCCATCAATTCATATGATATCAGTTCAGCCGCAATCTCTGATGCACTGTAAAGTATTCTTCAGGCTCAAATCCCTCCACAGCCACTTGTAAAATCTATCTCCTTAGCATGCATCCATCGAGCCCCAAACTGTAGTGAACAGTGAAGTGCATTTCAGGTTCAGATCCCTCCACAGCCAATGGTGTTGTCCATTGTCTGATCTGGTGTCAGTCCAGCACCAACCTCTACTGCACTGTAAAGTGCTGTTCAGGTTCAAATCCCACCAGAGTCACTGATTTAGTCCATCTGTTCATCAGTCTTCAGTCCAACCTTTATCTCTGACACTCTGTGATGTGCATTACTGATATGAATCCCTCCTCAGTCACCATGGTGTAGTCCATTGTGCACATCAAGATTCATTCCAACACTACCCTCAGATGCACTGTAATGTTCTATTCAAGTTCGAATCGCTCCACAACCACTTTAGTCCCTTGTGCTCATAATGCTTCAGACCATCTCTTACCTCTGATGCACTGTGATGTGATCAGTGCCAGTGTATGACGTATACAGTCCATTCAAATGAAACATAGCACACAGTACACATGTGCACCAATGAGCATCACTCCATGGTGCAGGCACACCCCACACTCCTTCCCACCCACACAGTGCGCCATACTGAATGTTGCAACATATTACATGTGTATGCAGGCAAACCATGTGACACAGCACATAGTACACAACCTTTACAGGTGTACATGTCATCACCCTGTATGTGTACTCACAATGTTTCTGCATGGTATATGAACACCATTACCAGGTGCAGGCAGCCCCACCTGCTTCCCTAGAACTGAGTATACCCCAAGGATGGGTGCCAATTCATGACACAAAATGACTGCAGTGCCTATGAGCATCATTCCTTGGTACAGGCACACACACCCCTTTCCCCATGACACAGTATACCCCAAATTACCAGTGCCTTTTCAGCAATTTCATCATCCTATACGTATACCCATAATGTATCTACAGTGTCTGTTAGCACCATTATTAGATGCATACAGCCCCTCTAATTTCCCCAGAACATATGAAGTGCATCTGAGCCTGTATTATGAATGCAGGACCCCCTCCCCCACTAACACAAAGTGCTTCATCATACAGTCATTCCCTCACCTTAAACCATCCCATAATACAACCCCAAAAAAATAAACTATGCCAGGAAATTAAGTAATACACAGATTTATGTAACATGATGTTTACTGAAAGACTGTGAACCTTTACATGAACAACATCATGCTTCATTTACAGTATGATAAAGCAAACAGCACAAATAAAATACAGTTTCCTATACTTATCATGGGATTTTATTGCAAAAATAAAATAAAATAGTTTCTTTCAATGAAATTACACATTTTAACTACAGCACATATGCAATTAATCATAGAGAGACCTCCAGCACTAAAAATGTATCCATTTCCTGTGTCAGCTCACTGACTTACACTGGCAGTGTTCTTCCTGTTTACATCACTTGACCTCACAAAGCACTTCCGTCCTGCATCACTTCCTGATATGTCCTTCTAAGGTAATGTGTAAATATGTTCTTACTAAACTAGGGAAAAACCAAAAAAATTAATAATCAGATTCATAAACTAAAATCAGTGGGTAGGAAGAATTGAACACTGCAAAATTCCAACCAGTGGAATGGAACAAAAAACTCAAACTGTAATAACAAGAGATTCAGATATTGATTTCTGACTAAAAAAATGGTAAAAAAAACTTGCAAAATTTATATTTAGACAGTTACAGATGTTTATTGTATATTTTTAACTATTTTAATCAACAATTTTACAGAAATTTAATATTTTTGCATGACTACGTAAACAGAGCATAATTATATTTAGATAAAATCATCAGAATTTATTAAAATATGAAACAACCTTACACAACATTAAATCCAGTTAAATAGACATTACCAAACCTCACTCATTTTCAAAAACTTTTTGTCCTGAAAAATTTTTCTTTTTACAGTTTTAAAATTGGGTGTATGGTTTTTAAGATGTGTAGGTTTAAGCACAGTGTGTTTGTATGAATGCTGCAGATCTAAAATCCCTTCAGGCACACAGGTGTTCTAGCAGCAGGCAGAGGGTATCTGAACATTCTAAGTGACAATAGGATAGAATTAGTTAAGGCTACCCTTTGGGGCAACATCATGAGCTATGGATCCAAATGCAGAAGAGAAAAATAATCCATACTTAAATCTCTAGAGGCAGGCAGTCCTAGCCCCCAAAAAAACGAGAATACAAATCCACTTCCACCTTGACACAAGCAAATGTCCTATTAGCAGAACTAATGGATATCCGCCTTCATCTGAACTCCTTGCTTTCTCATCAAGCAGACCTGGCCCTTTTCCATACCAGACATAGGTATTGGGAAGGAAAAAAACAGGGCACCTATTATCCTACCGATTGAGAGAAAACAACAAGCTTTCTGCTACATATCTAAACTCCATGACAATGTGGGGATCCCCCATCACAAACCAGCAGTTATCAATGATGTGATGACTCAATTTTACAAAACACTGTATAGTTCCTTGGGGCCGGAATAGAACCCCAAAACAGACAACATTCTGTCCAAACTACCCCTTCCTCAAGTTTTCCCCCAACATAGGTAAATCCTCGAATCCCCACTTATTTTATTAGTGATTCAGAAGGCCATCCATGCCCTGAATAAAAATAAATCTCTGGGAGGTGATGGTATCCCTGTAGATCTCTACACGCACATCTGCACCCTATTATAAGCCCAGTCTCCAAAGTAGGTTCAAAGACTCACATTTGTCCAGATCCCTCTCCCTGACCCTTAAGCCATCATAATAAAGGTCTTACCCAAAGAGGGCATGGACTCTCACTTCCCCACCAGTTACCATCCCATCTTGTTGATCAATGTGGATACAAAGATTCTGGCAAAAACCCTGGCACTCCGCATGGACCAGATATTTTTTGCACTTATACTCTGAGCTCAAGCAGGATTCATGAAAGGTAGCTTAGCCTCCCACCTCATTCACATATATCCATTATCACAGCTGCCAATCAGACCCCCACTCCTGCTGCTGGCATCACAATCGACTTTGAAAAAGCTTTTGACACTGTGGAGTGGGGGTACCTTCTAAAGATCCTTCTGTATATAGGCTTCATACCCAATTTCTCTGCTTGGGGCGCAAACCTTATAACAAGCCCCTGTGGCGAGGGTTCTTACCAATTCCACTCTGTCAGTTCCTTTTTTATTACAAAAAGGCACTCGACAAGGACGCCCCCTATCCCCAATGTTATTTGTTCTGGCTATTCAACCTGTGGTTATTGCCATCTGAGAACACACTTACCTACGTGGTATCCCTCTGCAGATGAACTCCTGGTATTGCTGTCCGAAGCCCTTTTGGGCCTACCTCCTCTCCTTTCCCTTCTTAGCACATTCACTTCACTTTCAAGCTTATAAGTGAACCAAGGGAAAACAGAGGTCTTACCTCCAATTACTAAATGAACACCCACCCCATTTACACAAGCAGGCCTCAGGCGGTCCCCATCCTACATTAAATATCTAGATATTTATCTATTAGCAGACCTCTCAAAACTCCCAACTCTTAGCCTTACCCCTCTGCTTCAGAAGCTAAAAGAAGACTTTGGCCACTGGCAAATGCTGCACCTCTCCTTAGCTGGCAAGATTTCTGCAGTAAAAATGATGGTTGCCCCCAAGGTTTTTTCACTGCCTGTCTCAACTACCTCTCAATCTATCACCATCCTGGTTTGCCAAAATTGACACTTTAATATGCTCCTTTTTATTGGCTTGGACAATGCTGAAACTTAGCAGAGCCAAACTACAGTCCCACTGGACAAAAGGGGGTTGGAATCTCCTCTGGTTTGAAGGGTATCATAAAGCTTTCTTAGGAGCACAAACCTGAAAATGATTCTCCCCTTCTACCTGCCCTCCACCAATCTGGCTCAACATGGAAACCCTACTATGTTCACCCACCACATATCTCACTTATCTATACACTTCCCCACGTCGCTCTTTACATCAATGGAGCACTATCTTGGCATCCATGTAGGGATGGCACTGACTATCCAAAATACTAAATATTCCCTTGCTCCAGAGGCCTGGTTTTCTCCTTGGGGTAATCCGATGGTCTGTGTAGACTGCCAGACTATACATTGGTCTACCTGGTTACACAGAGGTATAGCACACCTAAGAGACCTCTTGATTCCAGGCATCTTAACACTCAACATCTTTTCCAACCTACAATCCTGATATAGGTGCTGACTATGAGGGGGCGACTGAGGGCTGAAGGCCCCCGAAGTTGAAGTGGGCGGGCCAGGGCCCAACCAGAATTGTGTTTTTTTTTTTTTTTAGTTTTACTTCATCTCTCAGAGTCTGACTGAGCCTTTTAAGGAGCGTGGGGCAGGGCCAGCTGGGGGGGGTAGGGTCCAATACTACTGTCCATGGACTGTGATTATCAGTTAATGAATTATTCATAGTGTTATATGCGCTGCTGTGCCAACCACACTACATTCTCGAAATTATCTGCCATTGGTGGACGGGTGGGGTGGGTGGTCCCTCCAGTTCAGTCACATGGCCTGGCATGAAGTACACATGCGTGGCACCTCCCAGCATCACATGCCTCAGCTTAAGTGTGTGTTTTCTGGTGCCAGATCTTCCATTTTCGAGTCCTTCTCAGTGGAGATGGGACCAATACATGGTGGTCGGTAGGTGGTAGCTAGCAGCATGAGTGTGCGGTGGGCCGGGAGTCGAGCCATGAAGGACTGTTGTGACATTCAGGTCAACTTTGTGGCTGGCTACCTCAACTCATTGAATGATAAGCACTGGGGCTGTGTGGCAAGAAGCGGAGTGAGAGTCTGAGAGTTGGCATGATGGGCCCAGGCCGTGGGTGGTGAAGAGAAGTGAAGAGACAGGAAGTTGGAACCGTGAGACTCGAGTCTCTAGAAGGTGAGAAGATGACCTCTCCCAAATCCATCTGTCTCTGTGGCTGTCTGGAAGAAAGCCTCATTTGTTTGGACTAGTGAGCTCAGAGAGAGCTTACATTTTATTCATTTTAAATAATTCCTCCCAGTACAGCGAGAGCAGGTAGGCCCATGTTGTGCAACAGGACTGGAGCAGCATCAAGATCATTCACACACCTGGCCCCCACCTTGGACTTGGCTGGCTGGCTGGTGACTTATTTTAAAAAATAATTTTACATTTTTGACTGTCTCGCTGTCTGTGATTTTTTTTTCCTGCTATTTGCTCTTTAAATTACAATATAAGCACTAAGCAGCAAAGCATACCAGGTCACGCTCTAATTTTTCACTGTCTGCTTTTCGTACATGGTGGTGGTGGGGTGGGGGGGGAGCATTGTGAAAAGTGACTGGCTCCCATGTGCTTGATCTTATGTCAGTCCGGGATACCATCATACCACTGCCCTGATTTTTCTGTTTTCATTTGTTGTGGCTCGGGTTTGGGAACACACTCACACAGTTTTTGAGGATTCGTCTTTGCTACACCTGCCCTAATTCCCAGGGCCGCACTAACTTACATGGTTCCCATAGGCTGGAAACTTCATGGCTGTGAGGCAGGGACATCCATTGCTGCAGGGAGGACAAGATAGATGACTATAAGCAAGCATTTTTTCTGCAGAGATTGGGGGAAGGAAGGAGGGAGGAAGGGGAGCCAAATGATCTGATGGCAGGGGGCACAGCCGGATGGACAGACTGTTGTTTTTTGCCAGAGGTGGACTCCACTCCACCACTGCCACTTAATTACTATTATTCATCACATTAGTTTAACCTGCTCAGCAAACTCCGGCAGCACCAACCCAGCAGCAGAGACAATGAACAAGCAGCATCAGCAGCCTAAAAAATATATACAGTATATATCTTAATTACTGCCTCTCATTTCCAGGCCCGCTAAACGGCTGGTGCCCCTAGGCTGTAGCCTACTTAGCCTTTGCATAAAACCGCCCTGCTAGTTCTTCTGATGGACCAAACAAAAAGGAAAAAAAGCACCCGGCTAGAGCAGAATAATATAATAAAACATTCATTTATTTAGATATGAAAGTGTGCAACATACTAGGCTGATAACCATAATGGTGAGGGGTAAAAAAAACATCTTACGTTTCGCCAAGCCGAATGCCTGGCTTCATCAGAGAAGATTCTGATGGACAGACCATGCAGGTGAGCAGCAGACATTGCAGTGCCAGTAGTGCAACTCTACAGAGTAGTGAGGGGCAGAAAGCAGTGCTGCCCCACAGGCCACAGACTCTGTAGCCTGTTCAGCAGCATTGCTTTCTGCCCCCCATGTACAGACAGCACACCTCTCAGCTGCTGCCGACCCTTATTATGAGGGACAAAATCCCTGATATGATTCCGAGGTATCGTTGTGCCCCTCATCAAAAATGTGCTGCTGCAAACTGCAGAAACTCATAATACACTAACAAAAAAATGAAACTTTACTGCACTTACTGCCACAGGGGCACTGACTGCCAGACTTAAATACAGTGAAATTTGGCTACTGTAGGAGAAAATACATTAACTGGCCAGTTTGGCTTGACATTTTTTGTAAGCTAATTAGTAGGATCACCAACTCTGCTTCCTGAATGATATTTTTTCTGTGCAGAGAATCCTACACACACACACACACTCACACAGAGCATCTCTTTATAACAGCTCCACAGCATGGGGAAGCATTCCTTTCCCTCACTTGCCCCAGAGGTGGAGACAATGTGATAATGTCCTCCTTACTTGCCATGGGCAGGAATTTCTATACTCTGTATGCTGCTTGTCAACTTAGAACAAGCATTTGTCAATGCCAAATGTTTGCTTGCTGGCATTGGCAGTGGTAGTGTAGAAGTTACAGAGCTGCGTAATAGGAATGGCAGTGAAGTATTGAACTGAAGCCAACCCCACCACCACCTTGCAGACAGTGACAGGCATTGGGGTGTGCCTTTGGGTAGTCAGGCATAACGGCCATGCCATTTCACCACACCCCACCCTGCAGACACTGACAAGTGTCATGGTGTGCCTTGGGGTCTTTGGCCCTTATGCGCACCCCATTCCATCAGGAAATACGGTGAGATGGGTGCGTCATAGGAGAATGGGGTGAACTTTGGGGCAGAAGAGTCCAAGGCATACCTTGATGCCTCTCACTGGCTGCAGGGTGTGGAATGGTATAAGCATTACAGGCAAGAATCCCAAGTCACACCCCTGATGCCTGTCATTCTCTACAGGGTTGGGCGTTATGGTTGGAAACCCTAGTACCTCAGGCATTCATTGGTATTTTCACTCCAAATTTTCAACATGGTTTTTTTGTGACCCCACCTCATGAACAGTGGCAATATCAGTTTGTTAGCTGAAAGCTGCTTATGCACAGTGACTACGACATTTAGCACCACAGTTGCAAAAACATTCCGAACAGGATGTAAAAATGACAGCTGTACTGTTCATGGGGAGGTGTAAAATGGCAATATTGCAAATCTGCAGTAAAATATTAAAAACTGGTGAAGTCACGAGCGTGCATAGAAACTGTGCAACGCACACCCGTAATGTAATTAGTTTGGGGATTTTTTACAGCAGATTGTCAACATAGGCATTTTGGGACCTCCGATCATGAACAGTGTCACTGTGATTTTCTTTATCTGTCCCGAACAATGATTTCCCACAGCTACCACGCACCTCTGCGCTGAAAGTGTGAAAACACATTTCAGCCATGTTGTGAAAAATTACAGCTGTACTGTTCATAAGGAAGTGTGGAAAATTGCCACTGGTGAAAATCTGGACTGAAAATATTACAAAGTCATGAACTTATGAGGGTGCGTGGAAACTGCACAATGCTCACTCGTAACACAGTCATTTTATGGACTTTTGTCACCAAATTTTCAACATAGCCATTTTAAGACCTCTGCTCATGAACAGTGTCACTGTGATTTTCTTAATCTGTCCCAAACATTGCTTTCGACACACAACTGCACCACTGTAGCTGCCATATAAAAGGAAACATATTTTGAGGCGCATATGTGAAAAATGGCAGCTGTACTGTTCATAAGGAAGTGTAATAAAATGGCAATGTTGAAAATCTGGAGTGAAAATATTGAAAATTGCGAAACTTACGGTAGCGCATGTAGGAACCGCGCAACGCATACCTCGTAAAAACAGTAATTTTTAGGATTTTTTCACCAAATTTTCAACATAGCCTTTTAAGTGACCTCTGCTCATGAACAGTATCACTGTAATTTTCTTAATGTGTCCCATACATTGATTTTGCATAACGACTGCGCCATCGTGCGCTACATAGGCGGAAACACATTTTGGGCAAGATGTGAAAAATGACAGCTGTACTGCTCATAAGGAGGTGTGGTAAAGTGGCAATGTTGAAAATATGGAGTGAAAATATTGAAAATTCGCGAACTTACGATCGTGCATATGAACTGCGCAACGCATGCTCGTAAAACAGTCATTTTAAGGAATTTTTTCACCAAATTTTCAACATAGCCATTTTAAGACCTCTGCTCATGAACAGTATCACTGTGATTTTCTTAATTTGTCCCGTACATTGATTTCGCCACCAACTGCGCCATTGTGTGCTACATGGGCGGAAACATGTTTTGGGTGAGATGTGAAAAATGACAGCTATACTACTCATAAGAAGGTGTGGTAAAATGGCAATGTTAAAAATCTGGAGTGAAAATACTGGAAATTCGTGAACATACGAGCGTGCGTAGGAACTGCGCAACACACGCTCGTAAAACAGTAATTTTTTGGAATTTTTCCACCAAATTTTCAAAATAGGCTTCTTGAGAGCCCACCTTATGAACACTGGCAGTGTCGTTTCGTTAATCGGTCCCGAAAGGTGATTTCACACAGTGAATGCAAAATCACCCTTCGGGCCCGAATAACGCCATGACAGTGACAGCATTCATGAGAAGGGGTCCCAAAAACCCCATGTTGAAAATTTGGTGCAAAAATTCCAAAATGCCTGAGATATGCAGCAAAGTTGAAAAAACCCTATCTATCCCATTATACCGCTTACCAGCATTTCCTCAGTTTGCGGTCGGCTTTGAAGAGTGCAGACGTGTTCCTGGTCCACCGAAGATCATTGCGCCAAGGTCCGGAGGTAAGTATGGGGTGAGGGGGGTGTGGGGAGGCAGGGTGCACAGTGGGTAGGTGCGGGTTGTGGGAGGGACAGGGAGAAGCGCTGAGGGACAGTTTTATTTGCAGGTTTTGTTTTGTTTTAAATGACGAGCGGATGTTTGCCACGCTGGGGTGGGCTCCATCATGGCACAAGGATGGCTGGTTGGGGGCGGAGCCGATGGGGATTGGGCACCCTGTCGGCCATAGCATCTGTTGCCACGCTGGGGTGGGCTCCCAGAGTGGCACCCTGCTCTCTCGGGGGGACAGTGGAGGCAATGGGGGATTAGGCACCCGTCTGCTTTACTCGACGAGTTGCCAGCTGGGGTGGGCACCAGCGTGACATGTGGAAGGCTTTTGGGGGGTGGAGCGCAGCACACCTGATGGCGGATTGGCACCCCGCAGCTATACAGTGTATGCGTGGGGGCAGCACTCGTATGCGTGCGTGTGTGTGTGTGTGTGTGTGTGTGTGTGTGTAGGGGGAGCACGCATGGGCAGGAGATATCTTATCGCTGCTCACTGAAGCGTAGCTCCCCCTTTCAACTGTACTCCACTGCATTTTGGAGCTGTTATAGACAGCTCCAGCAGGCATTGGAGAACTGCAGCCGTGCCTGCAAACACACTGCCTGAATTGGAAGAGGGCTGCCACACCTCCAAAAACTCCGATGATGGCACTATGTTTCTTGCACATGCGTGCAAGCAAACATAAAAGTGAAACAGGATAGTTTGCTGTAAGGCTTCAGTATTTGTGCAGGATTTGGTACTCAGTTTCTGTTGACTGCTGGCTTCCAGTGCAGTGTTAACCCATTTCCTGGTATTTGGGATCTGAGATTATAGCAGTGTAAAGACAGATGGGTGGAGACTACTGCTATCAGTCCGTCCAAGTGGTAGAGCTGCTGTACTTTGACCTTTGATGATTGGTGGAATTGTTTAAGGTTTTCCTAAATATTTTCCCTTTTAACTGGGTTTGTAAAGATATTTTATTTATGCAACAAATGTAAGTTCCTCTTTATGTTGGCGCGTGCTTGCGTACCAGCCAACATATTGCATTAGTAGCAGATTTGGAGGCACGGTTACTGTTGGGCTAATGCAGGGCATGCATCAGTAGGTGCATCCCTCATTCCCCAATAAGCCTGCATTTTGGCGCCACATCAGGAATACATAATGTGGTGAGCACATCTAAGGAAAGGTCCGCTGCAATGCGAGCAAAGCTTGTCACATGCGGTGGCACCTCCCGACGTGCTTTCCCTTGTGAAAAATTACATTAAACATGGCAGCACACTGCCTGCCATAGTGCCGACTCCGGGGGTGCCCAATCCCCCTGTCGATATGCCCTGACCCAATGTATGTGCTGACTGGGGAGCCCACTCCCTGTCAGCATAATGCACCCCTCCATTTGCTTTGTGCCGAGGGGGGGTGCCCAATCTCCCTCGGCACTTGCCCCCCCAGCTTTCGTTGTGTGCCGATGGGGGTGCCCAATCCACCATCGGCTACAGCATCCTCCCCTCCAAAACACTTAGGTGGCACACTGGGAGTCCACCCCAGCATGCCAAATCCCTGAAAAGAAAACCGTCCCACAATGTTTTTTTTTAACCCTGTAAAAGAAGAAGACGGTCCCTCGTGGTCTCCCTGCCTCCTCCCACAACCCGTGCCCACCCTCTGCGCAGCCTGCCTCCCCACACCTCCCTCACCCCATACTTACTTCTGGAGTCTGGCGTGATTATCTTCGTTGGACCGGGAACACGTCTGCGCTCTTCAAAGCCGACCGCAAACCGAAGAAATGACGGTAAGCTGTGTAATGGCACAAATAGGGTTTTTTCAACTTTGGTGCATATCTTGGGTATTATTTGGAATTTCTGCACCAAATTTTCACTGTGGAGTTATTGGGACCCCTCCTTATTAATTCAGTCACTGTCATGGCATTATTCGGTCCTGAAGGGTGATTTCACGGTCACTGTGCGGAATCATCTTTCGGGACTGAGTAACGAAATGACAGTGCAACTGTTCATGAGGGGAGCTCTCAGAAAGCCTATGTTGCAAATTTGGTGAAAAAAATCCAAAAAAATGACTGTTTTACGAGCATGCATTGCACTGTTTCCACGCACACTCGTAACTTCGTGAATTTCTAATATTTTCACTCTAGATTTTCAAAATTGGCATTTTTACACACCTCCTTATGAACAGTACAGCTGTCATTTTACATATCCTGGCCGAAATATGTTTTCGCATGTCTGGCGCAAAATAGCGCGGTCGCGGTGCAAAATTAGTTTTCAGGACAGTTTGAGAAAATGACGATGACACTGATAATGAGCAGAGGTCCAAAAATGCCTATGTTGAAAATTTGGTGCCAAAAGTCCATAAAATGACTGTGTTACAAGTATGCGTTGCACAATTTCCACGCACTCTTGTAACTTTGCAAACTTGCAATATTTTCATGCCAGATTTTCAACACTGGCATTTTTTCACACCTCCTTATGAACAGTACAGCTGTCATTTTTTAAAGCCTGCCCAAAATGTGTTTCCACACCTGTTGCACAGAATGGCATGGTCGCTGTGGGAAATCAACTTTTGGGACAGATTAACAAAATCACAGCACCACTGTTCATGGGAGGAGGTCCCAAAATTCCTATGTTGAAAATGTGGCTAAAAAACTCCCAAAAATAATTGGGTTACGGACATGTGTTGCGCAGTTTCTATGCATGCTCATGACTTCACCAAATTTCCAGATTTTCAACGTTGCCATTTTTTTACACCTCCTCATGAACAATACAGTTGTCATTTTCCACATCCTGCCCAAAATGTGTTTTCATCCCAGTGTCACCAAATGGCATAGCCATTGTGCAAAACTACCTTTCAGCTAACAGACTGATTGTGCCGCTCTTCATGAGGTGAGGTCACAAAAAGCCTGTGTTGAAAATCTGGAGTGAAAACACCAACAAACGCCTACAACGTTAGGGTTTTCAACTGTAACACCCCACCCTATAGAGACTGCCATGCATCAGGGATGTGACTTGGAATCATTGGCTGTAATGCTCATGCCATTCCACCCCCACCCCCACCCTGCAGCCAGTGACAGGCATCGAGGTGTGTCTTGGAGTGTTCAGCCCTAACGTTCACCCCATTCTCCTATACTGCACCCATCTCAGGATATTTCCTTATGGAATGGGGTAAGTATGTGGCCCAAAGACCCCAAAGCACACCACGACACTTGTCAGTGTCTACAGGGAAGGGTGAGGCCCATTCTCCTATACTGCACCCATCTCAGCATATGTCCTTATGGAATGGGGTAAGTATAAGGCCCAGAGACCCCAAAGCACACCACGGCACTTGTCAGCATCTACAGGGTAGGGTGAAGTAAAATGGAATGAGTGTTATAGCTGATGCCCCAAATGCACACCGCGGGTGCCTGTCAGTCTCTGCAGGGTGGGGGTGGGGTTGGCATCAGTTCCATACTACACTGTCATTCCTATTAAGCATCTCTAACTCCTGCACTACCAATGCCAATGCCAGTGAGACAACATTCAGCATTGACAAATGCTTGTTTTGAATTATATACTAGTTTCTTATTTTTCAGTGCATGATGCTGTTTTGCATTATATGTTTCTTTCTCTGAGGTTTGAGACATACAGTTGAAACCAATAGAACAATATGAACAGAAATGTACTATGTGTGATTGCTTTTGGTTTCTGTATAATTTGTACATAGTGAATGGGCTAATAGTTGCTATTACATGAAGCTGAACCACTAAAAAATACAGGCACATTTGGGTACTAAGCTATGATTTCAAGGGTGTTTGTTTATACTGTGCTATCTCTTCAGTTAGACTCTCAAAGTGCACCACAGAACACCCAAAACCCTAGAGCTTCTGGGGGCCTAGTGGCCCCCAAACCCCCAGCCATTTGTTAAGCCCCCCCCCAGGAAAACTAAAAGTTGGTTCCTATGAATCCTGACACTTTTCCCCTAAAGAAGTTTTTGGGAGATTCTTACAAATGAGAAGAGCACTATCCCACCTTCTCAAACTTCCATACCGGCAGGACTCACACACAACTGAATTAGAAATTCAAACCTGGCTAACTAAAACCAGAGGTTAAGCAAGTGTGTGGTACTCCCAGCTTCATAAATCCATCCCTGATGAAACTTGCAATTACTGGACATCTGTCCTAGGCTCCCCCATTACCCCTCAGGACAGGAGGGAAATCTCCTGGTGAGTGGTTCACATTGCCTGCATGGACAATAGAAGTCTACTTACACAAAACAGGATCCTCCACAGGGTGTACCAAACACAAATCAAACTGCGTGCCATGGGCCTCCTACCTCAGGATTTATGTTGGTGCAGTAACTCCCAGGGTGGTGATTTTTTTTCATATTCTTTGGAGCTGCCCATCCATCCAAATATATTGGAAAATGTACTAGTTGCCCACAAATCAGTAGTGGGGAATTCTGTAGCACTAACCCCACAACTAACATTGCTGGGTATACCCCACTGTCACATCCGCTATCCCAACCCTTTGGTATGTTGGAGCATTCAGGATGGGGTGGAGGAAAAATGCTTTCTTCTTAAGTGACGGCAAACCACAGATGTGCCTCAGATACAGGAGTGACTCTGCTCAGTCCAACAACTGGCAATACTCTCCAGAATGTCTCATATAGCAAAAGGCACTCTACATCACTATTATGATATGTGGGCCCACTATATATCTTCCCCCTTTGTATAGTAGACCACAAATGGGCCCATATCTGAACCCTTCTCCTGTGTTATACATTGAAAGAACCACATTCACTGTTTCAGAATATTTCTAGATTTTGAAGACATGTTGGATAATGAATGCACTGTAACTGTACTGTTGCAATGGTACTGTAATGTTCTTTTCACTGAAAATTTTCAATAAAATAATTGACTGTAAAAAAAAAAAAAAAGCCCTCCAAGGAGAGACTGAGGGATCTCAACATGTACATGTTAGAAGAGAACAGGGAGAGGGGGGACATGATAGAGACCTACAAGTACCTCACGGGGATGAACAGAGTACCACAGGGGAGTCTATTTTAAATGAAGTAGTGCAGAAGGACAAGAAGGCATGCAATGAAGCTGGAAGGGGGGAACTGTAAGAAGGAATTGAGGAAGTACTACTTCACCAAAAGTGTGGCGGATGCCTGAAACAGTCTGTTGGCTGAGGTGGTGGGAGCAAAAACAGTGTGGGGCTTCAAATATGCTGGGATACACATAAAGAAATAACTGGGAAATAGGCTGGGGGGGGAGGGTTGATGGACACCAGGTAGGGTCTGTGGAGACAGAATAGGCAGGGACAATCTGGGCAGACTGAATGGGCCAAGCGGTCCTTTTCTGTGGACAATTACAATGTTTTTAAGCCTCTGCAAGATTTGTTTCATTCTTAAAGGATTAGTATGCAATGAAAGTAGCAAAGAAAAGCAAATATGAGTTTTTTATGAAAAGTTAAAAAAGAAAATAGGTCAATGCTCCTAATTCCATAATTTCAAGACTCTAGAGAGGGTTTTCATAGAATATGGATTACTCCAAGATTTTTAAAACACAGGTTATATTTTTATTTTATCTTTCCCCTTTCCCCATTTCTCTTGTCTTTGACAACTGGGGATGCAACACCTGCACACTACACCTGGCATGGAGGGTGTGTGGGTGAACAGCTGCCTTCACCACCAATGGCAAAACCATTCACTAACTGGCTCAGGGTGCACGAATGTCGCATGGCCCATACCTTCCCAGGGAGCAGAATGTCTCACCTCTGTGATTACTGCAGCTCCATGCTGGTCTGTGATTCAAGGTGGAAGCATGATGCACTGCCATAACACCATTACACTGGCCAACATCAGTTAGTTATGTAAACAATAACACACAATGGGGTGTGGTTTGTTCTGAATACACACACGCCTAGGGGAGTAGTACTGCCCCTAGAAGTATGGTTATCCAGAATAAACCACACCTCAGAGTGTGTTATTGCACTTATAAAATGGGTATATACTGAGAAATGTTATAGCTTTTTAAACAAGCATTTGTCAATGCCTAATGTTGATTGCGTTGGTCTGTTGAGCATGCTCACTGGCCCTCTGTCAGTCGTTCAGTCTGTGTCTTCCGGTGCTGCAGGCTGCTCTTTTGTACTGGGCTCTTGCCTGCATTGGCACCTTGTTTTGCCCACTAAGAAATCTGCAGCTGTCTGAACAGAGCTCTGTTGAGGTGGCTCACTCCCCATTTCTCACTCGCTCATTCTGTTTCTCCTGGTGCTGCAGGCTGCCCTTTTCTACTGGGCTCCTGCCTCTGTTGGTGGCTTTTTCTGCCCACAAAGAAATCTGAAGCAGTCCTGACACAGGTCTGTTGAGCCTACTGACTCCCCCTTTCTCACTCACCCATTCCGTTTCTGCCAGCGCTGCAGGCTGGCCTTTGTACCCGGCTCCTGCCTGCATTACCGCCTTTTTCTGCCAACAAAGAAATCTGCAGTAGTCAAGACAGAGCTCCATTGAGCTCACTCACTCCCCCTCTCTCACTGGCTCATTGTGTTTCTCCCGGCGCTGCAGGCTGCCCTTTTGTACTGGGCTCCTGCCTGCATTGGCACCTTTTTCTGCCCACAAAGAAATCCACAGCTGTCCCGACAGAGCTCCGTTGAGGTTGATCACTCCCCTGTGTCACTCACTCATTCTGTTTCTCTTGACTCTGCAGGCTGTCCTTTAGTACTGGGCTCCTGCCTCTGTTGGTGCCTTTGTCTGCCCACAAAGAAATCTGCAGCAGTCCCGACAAAGCTCCGTTGAGCTTGCTCACTTCCCTTCTCTCACTCGCTCATTCCATTTCTGCCAGCACTGCAGGCTGCCCTTTTCTATTGGGCTCCTGCCTGCATTGCTGCCTTCTTCTGCCCACAAAGACATTTGCAGCAGTTACAATAGAGCCCCGTTGAGCTCGCTCACTCCCCCTCTCTCACTCACTCATTCTGGTTTCCCCGCCACTGCAGGCTATCCATTTGTACTGGGCCCCTGCATGCATTGCTGGCTTTTTCTGCCCACAAACAAATCTGCAGCTGTCTCAACAGAGCTCTGTTGAGCTCACTCACTCCCCCTCCCTCACTCACTCATTCTGTGTCTTGTGCCACTGCAGGCTGTCCTTTTGTACTGGGCTCCTGCCTGCATTGGTGGCTTGTTCTCGCCAGAAAGAAATCTGAAGCAGTCCTGACACAACTCCATTGAGCTCTCTCACTCCACTCATTCCGTTTCGGCTGGCGCTGCAAGCCAACCTTTTGTACTGGGCTTCTGCCCGTATTGCTGCATTTTCTGCCCACAAAGAAATCCACAGCAGTCACAATAGAGCTCCGTTGAGCTCTCTCGCTACCGCTCTGTCACTCGATTGTTCTGTTTCTCTTGGCCCTGGGAGCTGCGTTTGTGTACGGGGCTCCTGGCTGCGTGGGCACCTTTGTCTGTCCACAAAGAAATCCACAGCTGTCCAGACAGAGCTCTGTTGAGGTCGCTTAGTCTCCTTCTCTCACAAGCTCATTCTGTTTGTCCTGGCGCTGCAAGCAGCCCCTTTGTACGGGGCTTCTGCCTGCATTGTCGCCTTTTTCTGCCCACAAAGAAATCCACAGCAGTCCTGATAGAGCGCTGTTGAGTTCACTCAGTCCCCCTGTCTCACTCACTCATATTGTTTCTCCCACTGCTGCAGTCTGGCCTTTTGTACTGGGCCCCTGCCTGCATTGACACCTTTTTCTGCCTACAAAGAAATCCGCAGCAGTCCTTACAGTGCTCCGGTGGGTTTGCTCACTCACCCTCCGTCACTTGCTCTCTCATTCTGTTTCTCCCAGTGCTGCAGGCTGCCCTTTTGTACTGGGCTCATGCGTTGGGGCCTTTTTCTGCCCACAAACAAATCTGCAGCAGTCCCGACAGAGCTCAGTTGAGCTCGGTCACTCACCCCTCTCAGTTATTCGATCTTAATCTGTGCCAAATCATGATTTCCCACAGTGACTGTGCTATTCTCTGGCAGGAGTGCAAAAACATATTTTAGCCAGGATGTGAAAAATGGCAGCTGTACTGTTCATAAGAAGGTGTGGAAAAATGCCACTGTTGAAAATGTGGGGTGAAAATATTACAAAATTGTGAAGTTACAAGGGTGCATGGAAATAGTTCAATGCACGCTTATAACACAGTCATGTTATGGAGTTGTGTCACCAAATTTTCAACATAGGCATTTTAGGACCTCTGCTCATGAACAGTGCCACTGTCATTTTCTTAATCTATCCCAAACAGTGATTTCCCACAGCGATTGCGTTATTCTGTGCTGGAACTGTGAAAACACATTTCGGTCAGGATGTGAAAAATTACAGCTGTACTGTTCATAAGAAGGTGTGAAAAAAAGACACTATTGAAAATGTGGCGTGACAATATTAAAAATTTGCGAAGTTACAAGGCTGCATGGAAAGTGTGCAATGCACACTTGTAACACAGTCATTTGATGGGCTATCATCACCAAATTTTCAACATAGGCATTTTAGGACCTCTGCTCATGAACAGTATCACTCTCATTTTCTTAATTTGTTGCAGACAGTGATTTCCCACAGCGAACACTCTATTCTGTGCCAGAAGTGCGAAAACACATTTCGGCCAGGATAGGAAAAATGACAGCTGTACTGTTCATAAGTAGGTGTGGGAAAATGGCAATGTTGAAAATCTGAAGTGTAAATATTATAAATTTGCAAAGTTACGAGCGTGCATGCAATCTGTGCAAAGAATGCTCATAACACAGTAATTTTAAGGAGTATTGTTACCAAATTTTCCGCTTAGGCATTATAGGACCTCTACTCATTAACAGTGTCACTGTCATTTTCTTAATCTGTCCCAAACACTGATTTCCCACAGCAACTGCACTATTCTGCGCCGGAAGTGCGAGAATACATTTCCACCAGGATGTGAAAAATAACAGCTGTACTGTTCACAAGGAGGTGTGAAAAAATGCCAATGTTGAAAATCTGGCGTGAAAATATTGTAAATTCACGAATTTATGAGCGTGCATAGCAACTGCGCAATGCACGCTAGTAAAACAGTCATTTTAGGGGATTTTTCCACCAAATTTGCAACATAGACTTTTTGAGAGACCACCTCATGAACACTGGCACTGTCGTTTCGTTACTCAGCACCAAAAGGTGATTCTGCACAGTGACCACAAAATCACCTTTCAGGGCCGATTAACGCCATGACAGTTCAGGAATTCATGAGGAGGAGTCCCCAAAACCCCATGTTGAAAATTTGGTGCCACAATTCCAAAAAATGACTGAGATATGCATTAAAGTTGAAAAAACCCTATTTCTACCATTATACAGCTTACTGGCATTTCCTCAGTTCGTGGTCGGCTTTGAAGAGTGCAGATGTGTTCCCGGTCCACCGAACATCGTCGAGCCGGACTCAGGAGGTAAGTATAGGGTGAGGGGGTGTGGGGAGGCAGGATGCACAGTGGATGGGTGCGGGTGGTGGAAGGGGGGCCAGGGAGACTGTGAGGGACAGTTTTCTGATTTCACAGGTTTAAAAAAATACAAAAACATGGCAGGACAGTTTTTTTCTTCACAGGGGCATTAGGCATGCTGGGGTGAGCTCCCAGCATGCCACCCGACTGCTTCTTTTTGGGGGGCCAGTAGCTGACAGGGGATTGGGCACCCCCATCGGCACACAACTAAGCGGGGGGTTCACATTTTGCAGACTGATTGGGGCCTCTGGCCGCACACACACAATAACAGCGGGGTTGATATAATGCCAACGTGGCGTGAGTTTCCTCTTCGCACAATCAATATTGGGCCACTGAAGCCGATAGGATTGGGGCCTCTGGCCAGCAACCAAACATGGTGGATGGGGGGCGTTATATTGTTTATGAACACGGTGGCAAGCCGCCACCATGCTCACAAACAATATCAGGGTTTTTACATCCCGCCCTGCAATGACGGGTTGCTCCCTCATTACAGCGGATGGCTGATGCTGCAATGACGAGGCAGCCCCTGATTGCAGCGGCTACTTTTTTAGAAGGTTGTAGCACGTTGGCTGAACTAGTGTCAACAGCAGTGTGCCATGGCATTGGAGGAAGTGGGACAAGCCTTTGCAGGCTGTGGGGGCATTGGCCACAACAGTGCTGTGCCTCCACAGCCTGCTTGTGGAGAAAGCTGCCGCAACATGTTTCTTGTGCATGTGCGCAATCAACATAAAACACTAAGAAATATTGAAAGATTTTTTTTTTTAACAAAAGTAGCCCCTCTGCTGTACTCATTGTCTGCTTATTCTGGTGCTCTTTTCTCTGAGATCTGCCTGTTTCCTTCATTGAGATGCTGCTTTGTCTCCCACTCACTTTCTGGGCCAATTGTGTATGTATTTTGAGAGTGTTTACTCTCACACCTGCCTCTTCGTATAATATATAGAGCAACCGCGGCAGGTTGCTAGGCTGCCAGCAAGACTGAGATTTCCTTGTGGTCTTTCCCATGGCAGGCCTCCATCTGCGGTTGCTTGCTCTGTAAAACTACTGACAGTTTCTCTCTCTGCCACTTGGAAAGGAGAGCGAATCTGTTGCTGAGTCGGGTGAGAAGGGTGAGCAAGAGACCGCCACTATCAGATGAGGAGTGCAGGGAAGAAGACAATATTTTTTTTTCTTTCTTCATTGTTTTCTAGTGTTTTGAGTGTGGCAGGCAGGAAAGTGACACGGGTTGGGAGTACAGCATCGACAGCAGTGTTGTGTGGGTCAGGTTCTGGACGGAAAACTTATTTTGGTTATAGTGCTTGTGCTTCTGTGTGGTGTATGGAGTTGGACGGAGGAAAGCAGCACACAGAAAGACAGCAGCTGAATGAACTGCTCATGGTTTCATTGATAGCACTGTCTGATTTCACTGGTTCTGCCACTGTCAATCGGGGACTTTGGATTGGGAGGGATTCATGAGGTGCCAGGTACAAGGATATCCTGGGTAAGTGGATCACTTGAGGTGGCTCTTGTTTTTTGGCATGGTATATCCAAAATAAAAGACATAGCTGGCAAGGAGTGCCAGCCAATCAGGTTTCTTTACTGTCTCTACCCATTTTGTAAGAGTATGATATAAAACATATTCTGTGAAATGCCAGTGAGACTGTGGTGTGGAGTGGTTTGTATACATATATATTTATATACTGTATATATATATATATTGTATGATGGAGTTGTGGTGAGCTGTTTGATGTTGTGAAGAACTGTTAGAAGATATAGGGAGACTTAGGGAGATTTGACGAATGTAAGTGGCCAGTTTATCAGAGGCACTATTGTTGAGTGTTTTTGTACTGGATAAACTGAGTAAAGTACAAACATATCTATAGTAGTTTTAGTTTCTGTCATTATAGTAAAGAGCTCTTTTGCGAGAAAGTAATTAAGAGCCCTCTGACCAGGAAGGAATGGTCAGATGGGCCATGGTGAGCAACATTTGTCAGATGGCAGGACAAACATATATTATGAGACCCCAGAAAGATACTATTAACACTAAATTGATACTGGGTGGTATTTACTATTCTAAGGGTTGTTCATATTATTCCGTAGGGCAATATTCTGGGACACAGAAGGCAAGCTGAACTACAGGAGACACTGGTATGATAAAATAGTTAGCATAAAACTTGATCCTGGGAGTAGTGAACTTTTTTTTAATATGGGCATGTTGAAAATAGAAACCATGTATGACTATGCATTTTCTATCTGATGAGTTATTATCTTGTCAGCTTTCTCCACTGAAAACTATGGAAGAGTTTCACAATCGAATGATGACAGTTTCCCATGCCTACAAATCTAAATGTAAGAGTTCCCCCTGCTAAAAAAAAATTTAAATAAAATCAAAATATGGGGAAGAATAAGTAATGCAAACATAGAACATGTGCAATAAAAAGCTACAGTATGCACCATGATTCAGCAATACAGTGGTGCCAATCAACAAGAAAAAGGAATAAATCAAAATAACGAACAAGCAGGTGCATATATGCCCTTATAACCTCCATGTCACCCAGTAGAAGTGGAGGCTAGCATGAGGAAAGAACACAGGAGGGAGGGAGAGAAGGAGGGAAGAGATAAGGGATATGAAAGGTGGGAAAGGGGATAAGCTGGAAGGGGAAGAGAGAGGAAGGGCTTAGGTACAGGAACAGGTGTAAGTAATGTGATCACAGAGCATTATCCTAAGGGGTGAGAGGGACAGGAAGAATGATGAGAGAGGGGAAGGCTTGTCCAGAGGAACTAGTAGATGAAAGTGACTTGACCCACTGAGATGTTAGGGTAGTGATGGAAGCAAGGGCAAGGCATGTCAATTTATTTTGTTGGCTGTTCATCCATAGCTCTGGGCACCATACAATATAACCATTTAAAATCGTAAAACAATGACAAAATAAAAGTAAAACAGGTGTATACAACAAATTCAAAAAACTTAGATCAAAACATGTTTTCCAAGTGGTACCAGAGGCCAAATAGAAAAAAGTATGCTTTTAATAAACCCTTAAAATGTTCCAATGACAGAGCACCTCTAGTAAAAGCAGGGAGAAGGTTCCACATGATAGCAGTAGCAACGTAAAATGCTCTGTTGCCTGCAGATTTCAAACGGGCTGGGGAAGTGGGGAACCCTGAGTAGCCCCACCTCAGAGGAATGAAGCGGACAGATGAAGTGAATACAGTCAGAAGGTTTTTCAGATAGCCAGGACTCAGCTCATGCAGATTTCTTTCAACTAACAGATTTATCTTGAAAGTGATGCACCACCTTTCTGGCAGCTAATGCAGTTCCCACAGATCCAGTGTGATATGTTCAGATCAAGAAGTCCCAGCAACTGGAAGGGGACAGGATCAGTTGTGTTCCAGGATAGTAGCTGCTGCTTGTTGTTTTTACAGGGTTCTTGTGGATTTTACTTGGTAGAAGGTTATTTCTTTGCTTTCTTACTTCTAAGGGGCTAGCAGGATATTGTTTTGGGGGCTGTTGGATGTTTGAAAACTGGTTTGGTGGCTATAAGTGGGCTCATTTGTTGGATATTTCGCTGTGTAACAGGCTGCGCTGGTGGAGGCCTATTTCTTCTGATTTAAAACCTATTTGGTGGGATTTGCTTGGGCCTGGGTATTTGGCTGCTGGGCTTGGAGGGAGACACAGGGCTGATACACTCTCTCTCGAGTCGGTTGTCTGCCAAGACCCACCCTCCCCACCCTCCCTCCCAGAGTTCTGCTAATTTATGGGGAACACCTGCCCTGCAATTGAGGAAAAGCTGCAGGTGCAGCTCATGTAGTTCTAGCCACTGGGGTTGGATTTAAAGGCCGGGAGACAGGAACTTGAGGAGTTGTTCATTTCCTTATAAGTTTACTGTGTTGTACTGCACCTAGTAACAGGGTTACTGGTGTACTGTGGGACTGTATCTAAGATTAGTGGGTGACCTGATTAGGCAGTAGGGGTGTATCTTGGACTGGGGGGAACCTGGTGGCTCACCCAAGGAAACCTACTCGGAAGGGGATGGAACCACATGGCATTAGGGCCGGCATCTTTGGGAGGGTGGTGGGGTGCACAGGCTGTGGAGCAACCATGATACTGGACTGGGCTTGGAAGTTTGGTGGTTGCCCAGTGTGCTACCAGCTGGCACAGCTTAAGGAGGAGTTTGCGGGGATTAGGAGACAGCTGGGGGAAGGGGGTAGGTATGGTTGGGGAAGGGGCAGGGATCTCCCACAGGGTTGCACCCAAGCACTGAGGGCAGCATAGGGAAAGGAGTGCAGGAGAATACCTAGGGTCACATAGGGACCCTGGCAGAGGGGGTCCAAGGACACTACCAAGGAAGCAGGCAGGTAACTGGGGACCCTCACAAAGGAGGGACAGAGGGACAACATTCTCAGGAAGTAGGCAGATGGCCAGGGCTGGACAGAAGGAAGCAAGGTGGGGAGGTGGATCAGATCTTACACTCAGTAACCACTTCAATTCTCTTCTTCTGCTCGAGGATGAGGGGGGTGATGTAGCCATGACAGGGGTGGTTAGAGATGGAAAGGTGTGGGGGTAGGAGGCAGGGGCCAGATAGCGGGAAGAACAGGGGGGAACCTGGAATGCAGGAAAATGGTGGGAGCAGTGAATCAGAGCAGGAGGGGCAGGGGGAAGTGGGAGGAAAACACAAGGAGAAGGACCAGTTGGGAGGAAAGGTAAAGGAGAAGGACCAGATGTACAAGGAGGATTTAGTAAAGGGAGCCGAGGGTTTAGGCCAGGGGATCACAACAAGCAAGGGGGGACTAAATGGAGACAGCAAGGAAGGGAGGACGAGCCAGGCTAGTTTAGCAGATGGGGGAGAAGGACCAGTTGCGAGCAGTGAGGCGGGAGTTAGCAGGTACAGAAGGATACTCAGGAGGAGGAGGCATAGGATTGGAGGGAGGGGTGGTCAGGGTAGATAAGGAGGAGTGGCATGGCACCCAGATGAGGGAGGAACAAGGAGCCGGCTGGGTGGAGGGGCGGTGAAAAGGATGAGGGACATGGAAGGGGGGAAATGGAAAAGGAGGTGGTCAGGGTGCTCCTGTTGGGGGATTCTATGATCAGGGGTATCAAATGGGATAGGGAGGGAGAAGCCTGGCCAGTTAGAACAAAATGCTTCCCTGGACTAACGGTGCACAGGGCTAAGCATGAGGTATATCAGCTGGCAAAGGATTGTGGGGGTTCCCAGGACATACTGGTACACCTGGGTACAAATGACATTGAGGGAAATAGCGAGCTAGAGATACAGGCAAGATTCAGGGAACTTGCCAGGGTCTGTCATGACATAGGATGCACAGTTTCCTTCTCAGAAATCCTGCGGTGCCAAAGGGCTGGTGGGAGCACAAAGGAAGATTAGGAGATAAACCAGTGGCTCAGGGTGGTGTGAGGCCAGAGGGTATGGGTTGATGGGGATTGGGGGGAGACCTGGGAGGATAAGGAGCTGTATGCTAGAGATAGACTCCATCTCAATTTGGAGGGGAGGGGAATCCTTAAGTTGAAAATAGAGGGATTCATTGGTGAAAAGTGGGGTTTAAACTTGTGAAGGGGGAGGGATGGGAGAAAAGGCTGTCAAGGGGGTGCCGATAAAGGAGGGACTCTGTCTCCACCACCCTGGGGAGCTGGAGGATTATGGGAAAAGGGCAACTGGTAAAGTGCAGACCAGGGGAAAACAGAATCCCCATGGGAACACGAGCAGGGGAAATAGAAGTATAGGGAAAGGGTGGAAGGTAGTCCTGCTAAATGCCAGGAGCTTGGGAAATAAAATGCCTGAGTTCCAGGCGATGCTAACTAAGGGAGCAGTGGATGTGGCAGCGGTCACTGAGACTTGGGCCACTGCAGGACACGACTGGGACCTGAACCTGGAGGGTTACACTATGTTCAGGAAGGACAGGGGAAGGAAGGGAGGAGGAGCAATGATAGTCAAAAACTGCATTGGCATAGGGGAGTAGAGGAGGTGGAGGGAACCATGGAGGCGATTTGGGTCACCTTGATAACAAAGGGGGACAAGAGAGTAAAAATAGGAGTGGTGTATAGACCCCCTGCCCTGGTGGAGGAGCTGGAGGAGAATCTGGGGGCAGATGTTGGGAGACACTGCAGACTGGGCAGAGGAATGGTGGTGGTGTTGGGGGACTTAAACATGCCAGGAACAGACTGGGAGACTATGACATCTTCTGTGACCAGGGAACAGAGGTTGTTGGATGTCTTTCAAGACGCATTCCTAACTCAGCAGGTGGGGGAACTGACCAGGGAGGCGCGGGTACTGGATGTGGTCCTGGCAGACAGTGACCAGATTAGGGGCCTGGAGGTAAGGGACCCATTGGCAGGGAGTGACCATGCCACGGTCTGGTTCCGCCTGGACCTAGGAGGGCTAGAAAGCTGCACAAAGGCGGAGGTAACTGACTGGGGAGCGGTTTAAGGAAATGGGAAGGATCCTTAAGGAGCATTTGGATGTGATTGGGTCAGACATGGACGCTGATAGTAGGTGGGAAATCATCAGGAGAGGGGTGCAAGATGCCACCAGCACCTGTGCAAGGGTAAGACAAAAATGCGGTAGGGCCCGAAAACCCTGCTGTGGACCAGGGAGGTCCAGGAGGTGGTGTGGGGAAAGAAGGCAGCCTATAGGCAATTCAAGTGCTCAAGGAGAGAAAGGGATCGAGGGGAGTATGAGCTGATGGCTAGAAGGGCCACTAGGGTGTTGGAGGCGGCTAAGGCAAGGAAGGAGCAGAACCTGGCCAGGGAAATTAGGAGAGGGAACAAGGGGTTCTTTAGATACATTGGGGAAAAACAAAGGGTGAAGGGGCAGATTAGCAGGATTAAATTAGGGGAGAGATGGGCACAAGACCCAGAGGAGCAGGCTGAGGTACTAAATGAGTACTTCACCTTAGTTTTCACCAAGGAAAATGGGGGTGCTGCATCATACATGGGAGGAGACAGAGATACTGAGGAGGGGGGCACCCTTACCGATCAGCGGGTCTGGGGAGAGGGGGAGGCATCACTGGCAGGAGGAGGGAGGGCTAAGCAGGGAGAAGAGGTACTGGAAGTGGAAATCACAGCAGAGAGAGTGAGGGAAGCCCTCAGCTCCCTTAAGACGGAGAAAGCACCGGGGCCAGATAAATTACATCCCAGAGTGCTGAAGGAACTTGCGGATGTCCTGGTGAAACCTCTGGCAGAGCTTTTCACCATCTCTCTGAGGACAGGGTGGGTGCCCCAGGACTGGAAGGTGGCGCATATAGTGCCTATCCACAAGGGAGGTGGCAGGGAACTACAGGCCTGTCAGCCTGACATCGGTGGTGGGCAAGGTGATGGAGGGCATTGTCAAGGAGAGGCTAGGAGGGGACCTGGAAAAGTCAGGGTACCTGGATGATAGACAGCATGGATTCATCTCGG
This sequence comes from Neoceratodus forsteri, assembly GCA_016271365.2. Lineage (NCBI taxonomy): Eukaryota > Metazoa > Chordata > Ceratodontiformes > Ceratodontidae > Neoceratodus > Neoceratodus forsteri. The sequence continues at coordinate 237,480,104 of CM057459.1, read as the reverse complement.
GGAAATCGTGTCAGACAAATCTTGTGGAGTTCTATGACTGGGTGACGAGTGCCTTGGACCTGGGTAGACCAGTGGATGTACTCTTTCTAGACTTCAGCAAGGCATTTGACTCTGTTCCTCACGTGGGCCTGTTGGATAAGCTGGAAGAAATGGGGGTGGGGAACCAGATGATCAGATGGATAGGCAATTGGCTCCAGGACCGGACCCAGAGGGTCGTAGTTGGCGAGGATAGTCTCATCCCCAAGGAGGGTCATTAGTGGGTCCCACAGGGATCAGTCCTTGGCCCTCTGTTCAAGCCCACGCCTCTGACATAAGGACAGGAATCAGGAGTGAGATGAGTCTCTTTGCGGATGACTCAAAACTGGGGGTGGTGGTAGATGGGGAGGAGGGGAGGGTGGCCCTACAGGGGGACCTGGAGGCTCTGGAAAGATGGTCTAGAAAGTGGAAGCTGAGGTTCAATGCAGGGAAATGCAAGGTACTCCACCTGGGGGCCAGAAACCCAGGAAATAAAAGTGTGCACCAAAGTTTCAAGGTTAGAAGATGGCAGATAGGCATGAATAATGGGTGATATTGCACAGGCAATAAAAACCATTGCAGACAGCATATGACACCTGATGTTTGAGGATCAATCCACTGGGTTCCACCAAGCCACATCGACACTGAAGTTGTTGACATGTGACTTGGTGTCATTCCCAATGTCGACAGGCAAAATTTTGCCTGTCTGACATTGTTTTTTTTTTTTATCAGGTTGCTGTGCTCCCCCACACCCTCCCTCCAAGTAAGAGTTTGTTCAAAATGAGGGGAATCACTGGTGGAGTGGTGAAATCTTGCCAGCGATCTATCACAGCGACAATCTCAAAACCTGTTGAGATTGTCGCTGTGATGGGCTTCACTGTCAAAGTGTCGATATTTCACCGGTATACAAATCCACTGTCCACAATAATGCCCAGATTTCATCCCTTATCTGCAGTTTGCAGTGTGGTGCCATTTAATGATGGTAACAAGGCACTGTCACCAACCACTGCTGCACCCACCTCCCCCGATTTAATCAGTAACACCCCTGTCTTTGAAGAGTTTAGTTTGAACCAGCTTAAAATCATCCAGTCCTGGATTTCTACCAGACACTTGTCTAACACAGCTACTGTATTAACCCTGTCAGGTGACCAGACAAGTAGAGCTAACATCTGCATAGCAGTGAAAATCCAGACCATATCACCTAACGATCTCTGCCAATGGCAACATGTATGTGGTTATTACCATAGGTGCCAGAACTGACCTCTGTGGCACCCCAAGCAAAGGACAACAGCCTTTGAGATGTTTCTGACTAGTACCACCTGCTGTATCCTTCCAGAGAAGTAAGACTTGAGTCAGTGTAACACCATACCTGAGAGTCCAACATAGTGCCTTAGATGTCTCAACAACACTTCATGATCCACTGTGTCAATAACCGAGGAAAGATCCAGTAGTACCAAGATAGAACACTTACTGCTGTCTTTTTCCAGGAGAAGATCAGTAAACACCATGACTAGGGCGGTCTTCATGCTATATCGAGGTCTGAAACCCGACTAAAATGGCTTAAATATCTCAAAACTGGAGCTGTGCTGCTGCTACCTTCTCATAACCTTCCCAAAAAAACAGGAGGTTCAAGACAGGCCTGTAATTTGCCAGACCCTCAGGGTACAAAGATGTTTTTTAAGACAGGGCTTCACCGCTGCTCTCTTCAATTCAGTGGGGGGAAACACTCTCTGAAAAGAACTCCTGATTATCTCAGCAATTATTGGAACCAGGGTCAGCCTGCAACTTTAGAGGAATCTGGTAGACCCTGAGACCAGCATTCAGCATGTAGGGCACAGCCTCAGGATCACTTTGGCTACCTTCTTTCACAGGACTGGACCAAACTCCTCCCACAGCAACAGAGTACTTAAATCCCTCTCCTCCTGAACACTGATGACCTATGACAGACCACTTAAAGAGTTACCAGCTGTAATTGAGGACAACTTGAAAAGGAAGAACTGATTAAAATCATCACATTTTTCTGCCATAAAGATTCTTACTAACCAAAGAAAGGGAGGATTAACAATCTGTCCACACTGCTGAAAGATGAATTGGATGGTTCTTTCGTTCAGCTATTATATGTGATAGTAATGCTGTCTCTTTCAGTGTAATTGCCCACTGGTACTCACTATAGTGAGCATACAGTGCCAGTTTATCCTCCACAGACCTGGTTCTATAGCACGATCACTCCGGCCTTTACTCCTTAGTCTTCCACCATCTATGGTGATCATCAAACAGGGGTGACATGGGGTGTGACATCAAGGATGTAGTATGATATGGGACTAAGGAGTCAAAACCCTCTATAAGAGCTTTATTATAGCCCTCTATGGCATTTTCTGCTCTACTGGCACATACCAATTCCATGCTCAAGGTGCCTAGAATTGCCAGGAGATTATTCAGCTCCAAATTTCTAAAGGGCAATATCTGACCATCTCCAACAGAGGAGAATAACAACAGGGGACCCACAGAAGAACTGTATGGCATGATGATACACCTGCCCAACCAAATACACCATAACATTACTAATGTCAAGATACAGTGTGAAAACCAAATCTAAGGTGTGGCTTTTTTGGTAGGTCTCTGTGGTGACCAACTTACTAGGCTCAGTGAAGACACCAATTGAAGGACGTGTTCTCCAAACCAAGAGTCTTTGCATTGACTCAAGCATTGAAACTGCCAAGCACTAACAGGCTGGATGAACCCACCAGCAGGTTGGCCAGGAAGATCCACAGTTCCTACAAGAATTCACCCTCCCGTGCCTTGGATGATGTTACACCAGGATGATTCTGCAACCATACCCAGAACCCCCTTAACAGCCATGCATTCAAATTAAGTGGTTTCCACTGTGAGGTATGCTGTCAGTCCCAAAGTGGATCTAAAACATATGGCCACCCCTCTTTGCCCCACCTCAGATAATGCACCACAGAAAAACCAGGAGGAATAGATGCCTCTAGCATAGGGCCAGAGTCATCATCCAACCAGGTATCTGTGATGCCAAGGAGTCCATAATAAGTGTCTCTATTGCAGTGGTTTTATTCCTCAGTGACTTGGTGTTTCACAGAACTGCATGAAGAGGAGGAGCAGGAACGGCTGACCCTCTCGCACTATGCTGATGCCCATATCCAGAGTCACAGTTTGAGATTTCACACATACATTTTAACTAGGTTACTGCACTCATTTTTAAATGAGACATAGATCAAGAAGCTCATATGGATGTCTACTGTCAAAAAACTGTGTTTAGCTCATAGGAAAAAATGTCTAAACTCAGTTCATGCATGAGTTTAGCATAGCTCTGGCACCATGCTGATGTGTGAACTCACTGGAGCACTGGGAGCCATGCTAAGAGTAGGTCATCTGAATTAGGAGATAGTATCAAAAAGGTAAAAATAATAAACAAAATATAAAATCAGGGACCATGTTACGATACTATATCCTTATTGAAGACTACAGGGGGCTACAGGGGCATATCTGATAAAGGGAGTCAACATTTAATAAAAAACTGACAGTGTCCCTGTCAATGAAATTTGATTAATGACAGTTCAGACTTTTTATGATAGAACATTGTTTCACTGCATTTGTCCTTTAAAGTTTGCTGTTCTCCCACAGCAGCAAGCCACATATGAATAATCAAGTAGTGCCCCAGCTTTGCACTTCTCTCAAAAAAGCAAAACACTTGTAGCCCTTACTAATTCTCTTAAAAACAGCAAAAACAGGTAGAACTGCCCACAGATTTAAAAGATAAGTTATTTTCAAAATAAGTCAATACCTGCTCCCTTCATCTCAAAGACAGTCAGCTGTTACACAGAAAACAAAAACTGTTTTGGTCTCAGCTCACTCCACTTCAGCCCACCAAGCCCACAGGACACTCAAACCCTTTTGAATCCTACTTGAAATGATTGGAAATCCCATTCATGGTAAGAAATCACCAACACTGAAAAATCTGTACTGCAGAAGAAAAACTGTGAAACAGTAGAGGCAGATGACACCGAGTCCAAATGCTCTCTGCTCTCAACCAAATTCCCAGGACAGGCCACTCATCCCCTCCTGCTTTAACCCCTTTCAGTGCTCCCAGGACAGACAAACTAACTTGAGAGGGAGGCCAGCCAGCAGCATTCAGAAGGAAAAATAAACATCACACTGGAGCCACAGATGAAACCATGATCTTGCAGTGTCAGACCACCATCTGGAGGGAACAGGAAAGCTGGACATAAAAAAGCACATCCAGAATCTAACAGGTTCAGTACATTAGCAAAATTGCTGAACATATGTTTAGAGTTTGGAGAAGGACAGGCAATTAGTGTAACAGCAGAAGTAAGTCGAGGGAGGAGAACAGGAGCGAAAAGAGCTGAGGTATCAAGGGAGGGAAACAAACCAGAATTAAAAAGTGAAACATGTGCAGGAGGAGATATGCCTGACCTCTGGGGAGAGGAAAGAAAGGTTAAAGTACAAAGAGCTGTAGTGGATATGGGGAGTTAAGAGCAAAGGAGGAAGAGTGACAGAAGAGTCCAGTCTAGTCAGGGTGGTCCTGGAGGTGGCTTATATACCATAGTACTCTAGTTAAATAATCAGTCAAAATCAACAACTCAAAATCTTTATTTTACCAGGCTAACATCACTGAGCAATGCTCATTTTCAGGATGGACTTGGGCAGAACATACAGTCATAAAGTACATTGGGCAAAAGGCAAGGGGTAAAATAGCATAAGATTACAGAGACTAAGTGATACAATCAGCAGGACTAGACAAGATATTTACAGTGTATAAACATTTTATTGGTCAATGCCAGACTAAATTATACAATCAGCAGGATTAGACATATTTACAGTGTATAGACATTTCAGAGGTCAATGGGCTGATTGAGATAACTGTACTCAAGTAGAAGTATACAAGCCTAAAGCTAACAGAGGAGGGAAGATAGTACAACACCGGGTGTTAGGATGGTGACCGGTGGAGGAGAGTAGAGCAGAAAAAAGGTATGGCAAGGAAGTGCCAGTAAGTGGGGAGGTATAGAAGCCAAGAAAGTGCTGAGGTACTAGAGCAGTTTTTAGAGCATGAGCTAGGAAGGGGTAACCGAGGGGAGAGGAAGTTGAGAAGCCTAAAGTGCTTGTTCAGAGGAGCAGATTTTCGGAGCATATACCTGATAGGTAACCGGGGGGGTTGGGGGGTCAGATGATACTATGGTCTTAGACAAAGATTCAGTGCTAAGCACATAAGCCAAGTTGGGATGGAGATCAATCACTGAGTAGATAGAGAATACTGGTAAGTGCTAGAGGTGTGGGAGGGGAAGATAGAAAATTGCATAACCAGCATTTTGACACCAGCTCTCCATAACGGGAACAGGACAGGTTAAATGGGAGGATTATTTTAACAGCAATCTAACAGAAGCCAGGGACAGGAATGCATGCATTGTTGTGATTGTATGCACTTAATATGGGGAGAGGAGTTTCCAGTGGATGTCATCAATGTGACATGAAAAGTCAAGATGATGATCCGGTCAGACTGCACTGTGTTTAAAGGAGGGACGTTCTTCTAGAAAAGAGCCATCAAGGTTCATGTAGACCAGAGTGGACTGGAACTTGGTTAGCAGCTGCTTGGTGACAGAGGTCATGGTGGCCACTCATTCTAGCACTCAGAGTGATATTTAGCACCAGACTAGTGTTGGATATTGTCAAAGTCCTACTTTAGCTTTGCAGTCTGATCAAGTGCGGAGGGAACCCAGCCAAAGAGCACTGTGCTATCTTCATACTTGTGACTGTGCGAGTTGACACAGGACTAAAAACACTGAAGCATAGAAACATAAGGGCAGAAAAAGATCACAAGTCCATAAAGTCAGTCCCAAAGCCCTACAGTGTATTACTTCCTAATTACCCCTTTAATGATGTTCCATTGTGATCTGAACTCAGCTTTGTCCAAGCATTGGCAACATTGCTTGAAAGACTATTGCTCCCATCCCCATTCCACTCTGTGAAAAAAATACTTCCTAACACCCATTAAATCCCCCCTTCCAGCTTGAGATTGTACCAGCAGTAGATGAATTGTTTCTTAAGTTGAACAACTCTGTGGAGTTCACTCTGTTGTACTACTGTATGTATGTAAATGTTTCTGTGATATCCTCCTCTCCCTTTTGCCCTTCAGAGAGTACTTATTGAGACTCTCCAGTCTCTCCTCAAAGATTCTACTCCACTGCCCCTGGATAATTTTATTTGCCCTTTTCTGTGTAGTTTCAAAACTCTCTATTCCCTTCCTCACATGTGAGCTCCAGAACTGAACATGGTATTCCAGTTGTGATCAAATCAGTGATCTGTACACTGGAAGCATCATCTCCTTTCTGTGACTGGTGAAACCCCTCCATATGCATCCTAGCATCTTGTTCACCTTCCTATACATTTTATTGCACTGCGAAAAGTTTTTTAGACTGTTGCTAATTATTATCCCTTGATCCCTTTCCTCATTTGAATGCTACACCCCTACCATACTGATGCAATACTCTCTATGTGAATTTCTGCTACCATTGTTCATTACTGTACTTTACCTTTTTTCATTGACTTTCAATTGCAAAATACTAGACCACTTCTTCATACCCTCTACCTCCATTTTCATGCTATTAAATCCCTTTTCACTGTCTTGCACAGAGTTTTGTGTCATACCACCACTGTAACACTTATGTTATGTACATATTAAAGAGTAGCAGCCCAAGGACACACTCCTGTGGCATCCCACTAGCTACCTCTCTGACATCAGAGAATGTTTCATTTAGAAACACTCTCTGAGTGTATCTGAAATCAATTGCCAGTTCATCTGGTTAACCCCTCTCCTAGTCCTAAATCCCTAGCCTTCTTCACAAGTCTCTTATGTTGCACTGAATCAAAGGCCTTGCTGAATTCCAGGTACAAAATGTTTACTGCCCAGCCTCTATCCACCATTTGTGTCAGTAAAGCAAAAAAACAAATGAATTAAGTTGATTCATCACAACCTGCTTCTCATAAACTCACTCTGAATCATATTCATAAGCCCATTTACTTGCATGAATTCAAATATCTTCTACTTTACATTTACCGCTAGTAGCTGTCCAACTATAGATGCCAAGCTTACTGGCCTGTAATGTCCTGAATTCTCATTATCCTCACTATTGTGCAGGGGATCCCCCATTCAACACTCTCCAGTCCCTTTACATCATGCCCTTTGCTAGTAATAAATTAAACAGGTCCACCAAGGATGGTGTCAGCTGGAGAAGATTAGTGAGAAAAGTTGAGAAAAAGTTGGGACTCTGAACAGAGCCCTTGGAAACACCTGGCCAGATTAAATGTTGGGAGGGATGGGGACTGGGTCTCTCCTAAAAGGACTGCCTAAAATCTATCTGCTAAGTAGGAGTTGAGGCACTTTATTTTGAGGTAGGAGAGACCAGCCTTACTAAGATGGTTGAGGAGGATGTGTTACACAGCTGTTATGAAAGCCTTGGCAAGGTTGACAAATATTGCAGAAGTGATCAGGCCCTGGTCCATCCCCTTCAAAATGAAGCCTCTTAGCCAGAGGAAAGAGGATCCTATGAAGAGGGATTTATGAAAGCAGATTGGTAGGGGCTGCGTAAGTGGGTGAAGTTTAAGAAAGAAGAGGGTTGATGAGCATGGATTGTTGCAGCACCTTACCTAAGGAAGAAATAAAGTTGCAAAGGGAAGTAAATAACAGAAAAGGGTGGTGGGTCATCCCCTCTGTGGAGAGGAAGGGCTTGATCCCACATCTAAGCAGTGGGTGTCTCACCCAGTATGAAAGGAAAGGCTGAAATCAGCAGAGTGATACCAGAAGCAGAGAAGTGGAGAAGCTTGAGATGTCATCCTTTAGTGTAGTTCCATTTGTTAGGACTGAGAACCAATATAGCTGAGAGGGTCATAGGAGTGGAAGTGGGTGTGAAAGAGAATGAAAAAGGAAGACAGCACACTAGGGTGGGGAAGATGATGGGAGTGAGGGGAAAATGGGGTGTGCGGTTGATAGTAGAAGGAGCATAGGCAGTGAAAATTGTACTAAAAGAGAGTATAACCTGAAGAAGGTCAAAGATGGTGGTACTGCTTTGTTTGAAGACTGGAAGGATTATCTTGGGGTGGTTGGACTGGGTGTGGATGACCTTCAAGAACATTGATGGGTTATTAAAATTGTTTTGGAGGTTGGAAGCAAAGTATTTAGATTTAGCTAAGCTGGTAGATTTAGTGCCAGTGTTATGAAGCAGCTTGTACCTCAGAAAGTTCCCTAGAAAGTCAAAGACCTTATGGAAGTACCAAGCAGTGTTCCAAGATTTATTTCAGGGTGTAAGCTTGTCAGAGACCCAGGGGAAGTGGAAGTCTTTAACATGAGCCTTCCTAAGAGGGGCTAGAGCAGACTGCAAAGAATTGGGTCTTAAGATAGTTTAAGCCATCATCAGTATTAGTGGATCAGTGATAGGAGATCATCATGCAAGGAGGACCAGTTGAGCAATCTAAGCAATCAAATCTTGATGTTAGACAATACAGATGTCACTGAGCCTGTTTGGGAGAGTACACCCCCCCAGTATATAGTGGGGGTTGGAGGGGAGAACCCATTCAATTAGGGAGGGGTTACTGGACAAGGGATAGCCCTGGGTCAGCTCTGTAATGTGTTGCATGAGTTGGAGGACCTGCATGCTCTGTACTAATTTTTTGGAAGAGGGGAAGTTCAGTTTTTGTTAAAGCCTCACTATGGAAGGAGTAGAACAAATGTTTTATTTGAAGACATGAACGGGATACGGTGAAGAAGCATGCTAAATTGGTGCCAAACCAAACCAGGAATTGGTGCCTACCACAAAGATGGGGCAGGATGGAGCAGGGGATGAAAAGCTTGTCATTTAGGAGGAAATAGGAGTATGATGTTGAAAAGTACTGTGTTACCCTGTACTGGTGGCTAACAGAAGCATAAATAGCCACACTATCCACCTTATGCTATGACCCTCTCTATGGACAGTGTGGCTGGTCAGGGAAATGGCCACTTCACTGATAACTGGGGAAAGCCAAGACTCAATTTCCACTAGCACATCATGACTGAACAGAGAGTCCTAGCCTGAGATGGTCAGTGCTGGGTAGCAGGCTATGGGTACAAGGTACAACCTTGTACCTTTCTATGGGTATTAAGATGCCAAACTCTTGGATCCTTCAGGAGCTATGGACAATATTTATGCTTCCCTTAGCCACCAGTACAGGCTAATTCCAAAAGAGGGGGCAGCTGTGTTCTTTACATACGGGACTCCCTTCAAGGTCACGTAGTCCTAATCTCTACTCCCAACCATGGAGCCCAGGTTCTAACTGTTAAAATTGCAATTGGCAACTCTGGCAATTCCCTCCATGTCATGTCAATCTACATCCCACCCCATAATCAAAAACTGACTTTTAATGTTGTCGCCAACTGCATCTTTCAGTTGCCTAATAACACTGAAATCATAGAAGTGGGAGATTATAACATCAACAGGCAGTCCCCTGCAGCAATCCCTTATAAGGATGCTATTGTGGTCATGGATCTGACCCAAGTTGTTACATCCCCCATGAGACTGAACTCGAAAAGTGGGACATCCACCCTGCTGGATCTTATCCTCACTAATCACCCTGATAGACTCTCAAAGGTCAGTGTACTACCGGATGCCATAAGTGACCACGCTCCCATACCTTGCTTTGGTCCAATAGGGCCTAAGACCTCTCCCTAAAATCAATTATTAGTGCCGTCTAAAAAAGGGTTACCTGGGCCATTTTAAAAACTACTTCCTGTGCTGTGATTGGTCTCCTATTGACACTGCCCTGTCCATTGACAGTGCATTCTCCCACTTTATTACCACCTTCAATGCCGCCTGTGATCTCTTCACCCCAGTCTCAAAACTGATTGTCAAAGGCCCTGACATACCAAGGATCACCCAGACACTTCTCAACCTCATGTGCCACCATGATAACCTCTGGCACAAGATCCTTGAATCTGGTCTAGCTATGCAAAGGCAGCTCCGCAGGGCAGCTAGAAATAAATGCACCTGGGAAATTCAAAAGGCTAAGGTGGCTCACTATCAGGCAACCCTCTCATCCTCCTGGGGTTCAGGGTGGAAGTTCTGGGATAACATTAAGGAACTTAATGGAAAAACAGTATCCCCCCTTCCTCCCAGCTCACCTTCAACAGAACCCCCACCCAGGACCCCCTTCTCATAGCTAACACCATTAACTCTATGTTTTCTGACCTTAAAAGTGTGCTTCCCCCTAACTTCTTCAACCCCCACTTATCACTCACCATCTTCTTACCCCTGCTGATATCCCACCCTTCCACTTCAGGACTTTTTCCACCCGCAAGGCCAGATCCTACTTATCAACAGTCCTGTGTAAAACATGGCACAGTGGTGACTCCTTGGAACTAAAACTTCTACACCTGGCCCTTGATATAGTCCTCGTCCCTCTCACTAAAATACTTGGCCTCTCCCTCTGTCTTGGCCAGTTCTTCTCCCTTTGGAAATCGGCTATTGTCACTCATATCCTAATAGGTGGTGACTGCACCTCCCCGTGTATCTATCGCCCTATCTCCATTCTTCCCCCTGTCTCCAAGGCCATCAAAAAAATTGTCTCTGACCAACTCACTGATTATCTGACAAAATATAACTTACTTTGCCATGACCAGCATGGCTTCAGAAAGGGACACAGTACTACCACCGCCCTTATGGAATACGCTACATATATCCATAAAGCCCTTAACTGTGGACACTTAGTTGAGTCTGTTTACATAGACCTAACTAGGGCGTTCAATACAGTCAATCATGCCCTCCTTATTGAGTCCCTGCCAACTATGGGTCTAACACCAGAAGCCACCTCCTGATTTGAGAACCACCTAAATGGTAGATCCCAGCAAGTTAAAATTAACTACACTTTATCCTCCAGTCCGCCGGTTCACTTGGGTGTTCCCCAGGTATCCATCCAGGGGCCACTTCTCTTTAGCCTCTTCCAGAAGCCTGCTCTGGACAGATGCTATTATATGCAGATGACGCCGCACTTTTATGCAGTCAATCTGACACCCACCCCCTTCAACTTGCCCACCAGAGTTTCTTCTCTGAGTCTGAAGCCTGTTTCTCTGCACATAAACTTGTGTTAAACTATAAAAAAAACAAGGTCATGGTCTTCACCCATTGTCAAAGCAAGTACAGGGGTGTTCCTCTGTGCATCCTTAATTGTCAGCACTCCCTACTTGAACAAGTAACCTCCTTTAAATATCTGGGTGTCACCCTTGACCCCTCCTTTACTTATCATGAGCATATTCACCTTTTTAGCACTGCCATAAACTCCAGAATTGGACTTTTATATAGGCACAAGAGGTGTATGCCACCTGAAGCACTCCGCCTAGCTGTAACTTCCTCTGTCCTCTCCCTAGTAGATTACATGATAATTTTTTATGATGCTGCTGATAACACTGCCCTCCACAGGATTAAGGTTGCCTTGAATAAAACCTGCCATCTTGCAGCTGGGTGTGACAGGTGGACCCACACTTGTGACCTCTATCAGCTTACCAACTGGCTCAGCTTTGATGGTAGGCTCAAATACCACTCCTGCCTACTTGCCAAGAAGATTGCCAATGGACTCCCCCCTCCTGGACTACATGATCTTATTCAGCCCACCCCTATATCTAGGACAACTAGAAGCTCCACCAAAGCCTCTCTACTAGTCCCTCAGTGCAGGACATTCCTAGGGCAACAAGCTTTCTTCTACAGGGCACCACTCTGGCTGAAAGAGTTGCCTGCTGATATCTCCTCTGAATTGAAGGTAGGACACTTCAAATCCAACCTTAGAGAGCTATTCCTCAGCTCTTGTGTCTGTGACTGCTCATAACATGACTACTCACATTGTTAGATGCCTCCTCTACTAATGAACAATATCATTTCTGATAGCTCCTTATCCGTTTTCCTTTCTTCTTACCATCTTGCTATATCTTCTGTAATTGTTGTACTATAACTCTATATTTGAGCTGAGCCCTTAAATGACCAATTTAGTATACTATGCTTTATATTACTTGGAATATACTGTACTATATTTGACTCTGGGTTGACTGTTACCCTGTGCAATTTGATGTATCCTTTTTTGCTTGCTATACTGTATTGTATTTTTAAAATCTTATTTGTACTTCCATGACATGGAGCCTTTGTAAAGGCGTCTCTAATTCAAAGGTTTTTAATTCTGAACTTTTCAAATAAATAAAAAAAAAAATAAAAATAAGGTGTTGAAATGGGTCAGGGTCAAGCTCAACATTTCCCACCACCAGAAACAGAAGTATGATGATAACCTCATGAGAGGTTTTCATTGAGTAGGGAGTAGAGGGACATGCAAGGCAGCATGAGGACAAATGACTCTCAAGAAAGTTTCATAACTGAGCAAGAGGGTATTGAAAAGATATAAAGAGACAGAGTAGTAAAAAGATAAGGGGAATAAAAGACTTTGGTTGAGTGGTGAAGGGGAAGATAGAGGAAATGTTAGAGGGATGAGGAAAGGGAGATGAATGAAGGAGGGCTTGGGAGGCATAGAAAAGTAGTAGAGAGGAAATTTACATGATGTGTATAGGCAGATAGAAGGCCTAAGAGGGGAGGCAAAGAAGAGTGGGGAACGGAAGGGGAGGAAGGGAATGGTTAGATTACCAGAATGGAGAAAAGAGTAAGAGACAAAGGAGGGACAAAATAGCCAACAGCTAGGAACAGATAAGTTAGTAGGCAAAGCTTAAAGGAGACAGTAAGAGAGGAGGAAAGAGTCTTAGCTGAGAAGAAAAAATAAAGTAGTTAGTGGGAAGGCATTTGGGGGGGATGGCAAGACAGATGGAGTGAGTCAGAAGAAAGCAACATGAGAAACTGAGAAAGTAGGAGGCAGAGGAGGGCATGAATAGAGGAAGATTACATGCTAAGGGTGTGTACAGTATCATATAAGGAGCAATACAGGTAGTTCAATGAAACCAATAACCAAACCAGTAATAAATGAATTGCAAACAACCTTTGGTATTCAGCAGAGGCACACTAGGCTGATCATTCCAGTCTTCATAACTATTAATGGCACCATCTTTGAAAAAGTCCATCTATTCAAGTACTACAGCATGGGGCCAGATAGAAAACTTGATCTCTTGACACACAGTAACTCCTTGCATTAGAAGATCTACCCTGGCTTGATGTACTACATCACAACAATACCTGATTTCTCCTCCCAGTTTGGTGCAAGATCATCATCATGAAGATCCTGCAGGCTTTTGACTATGTAAATGTGGTCTACAGTTCTGCCCATAAATCTACCCTTACTAGACTGGACCTCCCTTTCTGCTTATTCTGTCAGTTTTCTCCCCTACAACTCCCTGTGCACTTCACTGTTCAGTTTACCTTAAAGGGGAAGAAAAGTGTACTGGGCCCCTAAAATTCTGAAAGCCCATAAAAAGATGTTGCTAAGCACAGCTTGCTCATCACTTGCTCATGCCTTCATTTTCTATCTTAAGATACCATGAAATGGCTGCTGTCTTGATTTAATTTATGGATGATTTAGATAATTATATTACTGGACTGCTGTCATCTACAGATAAGTCCAGTATCTAATTTGAAAGGTCATAAAAAGTGCTTTCCAAATTTAAGGGAACCAGCACACTTATCTTTTCCTTTAAATTCTCTAATTTCATGAGGCATGGTATCTCAGTCACTGCTTCTCCTTCACTGCTAATCTCTGTTTTCCTTTCCTTGCTGTGTCTCCTCTCACCTTTTATTTGACCACTCCCTCCCATCCTCTATGCCCTCCTTTTATGCGATGCCCATTCTTTCTCTATCCCCCACTGTAAATCTCTGCAGAGCAATCTGTCTTCTACTCCTACTTCCCAATCTATGGAATAGCCTCCCCTCAAAACCCACTCCTCCTCCTCCTCCTCATCCTCCTCTCTTTAATCTATAAAGCCCTTCTCAGTGATCAATCTGCCTCTCATGTGCCTGCTTTTATCTATATTCATTGCCCCAGAGTCACCGATCACATTCTCTCCTCCTTTTTGCATTGTTGCAGGTCCACTGCCCCTTAACGAGTTCCACTGTATTAATTTCTCAGCTCCTTTTCTTCCCTCTATCTCTTTCTCCGGAGTCTTCAGCTGTGATAATGCTTTTTTAATTACTTTAATTGGTATCAAAAAGATTGTAGCTGTAGGCTTCCAGACTGCTGTTAATTTTGCATTTTATTCTGTTTTACTATTCCTACTGCCTATATAATTGATTACAGTTTATTTTATTTATTTCTTCCCTATGTTAATCCTTCACCAGTTCACACCAGGAAACAAACTCTAGCTCAGTGCCTTTCCTGACAACAATTTTATGTGAATAAATAAATAAATAATAACAGTGAATCAAATGCAGCTTACATAGAGACTGTAGCAGCAACATTTTTAATAAGTAGATTTAGGTATATAGTTCATTAAGAGCAGTTAAGCAGTACTGCTGCAGCCATTGATATGGAACGATATTTCCAGACATTTCACAATATATCTAAAAAGATTCTCTCTGATGGCCCGCAGTGGTTCAGCAGGTAGGCATGGAATTTCTCTGTAGTTTTAGGAAACATCTGACCATAACTGTTGCTGCAATTGTACTTACAGAAGGCGATCTGGGGTGAAATGGGGCTGGCAGTATAGCCTAGTGGTTAGAGTAATGAGCTGTGAATGAACTTGGCACATTCAGCAGACCTGGGTTTGATTCCAACAACCATCACTTGTATACTGTGTGATTCTAAGCAAGTCACTTAGCTTATCCAGTGCTCCTGGGTTGCCTCCCAAAACAGGCATTGTGTGCCTAGAGGGCCTTACCCAGATACCAAAAAATAAGCATAGTGGCCTGTCAATCTGCTGACAGCTGCTGGTGATTTTTTTTTTTATTATTTAACCAGGAGTAGCACACTAAGCTAAAGGCTTGTTTACAGGTGCGACCTGGAAGCACAGGGAAGTTAAGTGACTTGCTTAGGATAACACGGTATGCAAGTGGGGGCTGTGGGATTCAAACCCAGGCCTCCAGATTTGCAACTCAGAGACTTAAACCACTGTACTATACTGCCTCACTTATATCCTGTAGACACCCTCTGGCTTTGGTCCTCTTGCCATGGGCTGCTTGGATAAGGCAGACTGATGCAGGCCCAAATGTCCCACTTGTGTGGTCAAGGAAGAGCTTCTGTGGCTCACACACTCACCACCTGAAGTCCCTGGAAATGGATAGCTGGAGAGGGGTAGTCAGCTGCTGTTTAAAAGCCTGACCTGAAGTCTCACCTTCCCTTGTGTTCCTGCAATGGCTAGCTGCAGCTGGCTAGACAGCTCTGGCTTCCACAAGAACATGGCTGTCCCTCCTTTTGTTAGTGATGGTATGAAGTAGTCACAAGTGAGCATTGGTTCCACCCCTTAAGACCCTGGAATCAACTGGCTGTGGCTCATTCCCAATGAGGTCCTTATAGACAGCATCAGCAAAACTGACAAAACAAGTAAAACTTACAATAACATGTAATGTCATATAAGACGAGCATTTCAATAAAACCCAATATATAGTAAAGATGGGACTTTACCTGACTCGCATTACCCCTGAACAACAAGGTTTATGCATGACCCCATTATCATGGAACCATTGTCTGATATTAGCATCCTTAGTTTATGTTATATAGGAACACAGGAACATATGAATTATAGAAGGAGACAGGCCATGTTTAACCCTAATTTTCCATCTACCACTGACAGTGGATAGAGCATTGGTTCCCTCTAGTGCTTGGACATCTACTCGCCTCTTAAAGATGTTAACCATTGGGCTTTCACTTAATGACTCCAGTAAGTTGTTCCACATGGCCATAGTCCTCTTACTAAAGAAACCTTTTCTTGTTTGATTCTAATTTGATCCTCCATCAGCTGACATTTATGACTTATAGTGTTCTGGATTGCTTCCAACAGTTTTACATTATAGCATTTCATTAGGGTCATATTAATATATGCCCAGTACACTAGGATTGTATCTACCCTCAGTCTCCTCCTCGAGTGAGAACGTTTACTCTAGGTCTCTCATTTTACCCTCATAGCTTTTATTCTGCGGGCCACTGATTATTTTTGAGACCCTTCTCTAGACCCGCTCCACCATTCTGATGTCACCTTTTATGCTGTTGCCCAGTCTGGGTGCAATATTCCAAATGAGGCCTCTCCAGTGAGCTGTACAGAAGCAGAATAACCCCATGTTCTCTACTAACAAAATGTTTCCCAATGCTGCACATCAAACTGATTTCTTATATTTTCATACTGCCTATTTAACGTGATCTGTCATATTAAGGCTTTTGATAATATTTATACAGAGGTCCCGCTCCAGTTTTGTTGTTTTGAGTTTATTGTCATCAAGAAAACATTTACCTCTCGTGTTTCTACTCCCAAGGTGCATACTGTAACTACTCACTTGCTTGAATTAATGCACATTTGTTTGACATGTGTGCCCAATCGACTACTGTAATTTCTATAGATCATTTTTGCAGCTGAATGATATGTGCCTGGTTTTCAACTGTGGCCCCTATCTTGTTTTTATCCATGAAATTAGCAATCCATATATCAATGTTCTCATGTATATTACATATTTAGATGGTGAACAGTGTTGGGCTCAGTATTGAGCCCTGGTGGATCCCAGTTGTTATCACCTCCCATACAGGTGAAAAAAACATTTACCCTGGATCTCTGTCTTCTATCCATTATCTAGTTATTAATTAATTTATTTATTAGAACATTAGTTTAACAACCTTTGAGCCAGAGGCTCATTTACAAAGGTACCTCATCACAGAGAGGACAAAACAGTGCAAGCAACAAACATCAGGGCAGACAAAAAATCAGAGTACATTTAGGAATCAGGCAAAAATACAGGCATATGTCAAACACAGTATACAACAGGCTTACATGTGCGCTTTACAGAGTAGACAATATACAGTAGTTACATGGAGATTGATTCAGTGGGCAGATAAAGGTAAGACTGGGTGGAAGACATCAGAAGAGGAGTGTGGGGAAGATAGTAGCAAGTAAAGGTAGAGCTGGACAGAAGATCAGAGAGTGGCTCAGCGAGCTTTGTCTGGAAGGATAGGAGGAGGCTTAGAGGCAGGTACAGCTGCGTGTTGAGAGCAGGTGATTTCTAAGGCTAGTTTTAAAATAAGGTAATGAGGCGGCATCAGTGATTCCGGTGGGGAGGGCATTATACCAACAGGGGGCTCTGTAGGGGTAAGTCCTTTGACCTTGCGAGGTTCTCGCCTTCGGTATAACCAGTGTAGTTTTGCGGGATATACGGGTATGCACTGTAGAGTTTGCTCGGTGGATAGTGGTTGACAGACCCGGTAGGGATAGCCCAAGGAGTGATTTTTTTATTAGGAGGCAGGTTTGGTATTTGAGGCACTCATCTAGGTTGAGTAGATTAGCCATGGTGTAAAGAAGGCAAGTGTGGGTTAGACTAGGAGCCCCAGTTATGAGCCTGCAGGCCTTGTTTAAGGTGAGGAGGATCTTGTGCAGGGCAGTCTGGTCTGCTGCACCATACACAGGTAAGCCATAGTCTACCAGAGATAGAACAGAGGATGTGACTGCAAGTCATAGGGCATCCGTGGGGAGGCAGTTTTTATGACGATAGAGGATACCCAGCCGAGTGTTAGAGGCTGAGGCAAGGGCAGAGATGTGGGCATGAAAAGAGAGGGCAGGGTCAAAGTTTATACCTAGGTATTTATAAGAGTGAACTAGCTCAATAGGGAGTTTAGAGGTGGAGTGGACTGCGAGAGGATAGTTACTGGATTTATTTTGGGGTGGGCAAGAGCATGGTTTTGGTTTTCTTTAGATTAATTACGAGTCTGTGCTCAGTAAACCAGGCTTCTGCATCATCGTGAGTTCCTGCAGAGAATCCTGAAGTGAGATGGGATTACGGTCGGAGGCAAAGAGTACAGCATCATCTGCGTAAGAAGGATTTTACCAGTACATTCACTGGGCAGGGAGTTGAGAAAAGGGAAAAGAGCAAGGGCTCAAGAATGGAGCCCTGAGGGACTCCGGAGCAGATAGGGCAGGTGCTGGAAAGTTTCCCATTGATTTTCACACGTTGTGAGTGGGCTGACAAGTAGCTGGAGCACCAGGAAACAGGCCCAGTGGCAAAGCCTAAGTGACTAAGGGTAACTAGCAAGAGGGGGTGGGAGACAGTATCGAAGGCTTTCGATAAGTCAATGAACACTGCACCTGCTAGGGAGCCAGAGTCCAGTGAGGTGTGAAGAAAGTTAGAGAACTCCAGGAGGGCAGTACTGGTGCTGTGGCCTGCTTTGAAACCATGTTGTTCTGGGCAGAGGATGCTATATTTATTGAGGTATTCAGAGATTTGGGTGGCCACAATTTTTTCTAAGGCCTTAGAGAGAGGAGAGAGGATTTAGATAGGTCGATAATTGCTAGGGAGGGTCCTATTACCACCCTTGTGTATTGGGGTGACAGTAGCTATCTTCCAGGCACTGGGGAATTGCCCTAGGCAGAGAGATTTGTTAAAGAGGCTGGTGATTGGTGAGATAACCAGATCATTTAGAGTTTGGGTTTGGAGTTACCAAACCATGATCTAACAATGCTTTCATTCATTCCCATATTATACAACTTGAGGATTGGTTCCTAGTGTGGAATAGTATTGAATGCTTTGCAAGGTCTAGCAAGATTGCATCTACAGGCATGCTATGAAAAAGTGCCCTCCTTAAAGGATCAAAAAAGCTAATGAGACTGGTTTGACAGGACTTATTTTGTGTGAAACCATGTAGACTGTTATTCCCCAGCTATTTTTTATGATAAAATAATCTGTATAGACAGTATTCCCCATTATAGATTCCATAATTTTCGCTATGATACAAGTGAAGCTCACTGGCCTGTAATTATTTACATTGTGCTTACGCCTCTTCTTGAAAATAGGAATGACCGTAGTATCTGCCTCACCCCTTGACTAGTTTAAAGGCTTGCCAATGAAGCATTTAAACCGATTGCTCAAGGAACAAGTTATTTGAGCAATCAGTTTAAATACTTCATTGGCAAGCTTTTAAACTAGTCAAGGGGGTAGGCACTGATAAGCAGCAGGAAAATCTCAGCCTCTTCCCACAAAACAGGGTACTAAATGAGAAAAAGACCGAGGTAGAACGGTCAGTGGGGGATGCTGCAAAAGAAGGTAAAGCCATCAGAAAATGGAGAGCAATAAGTACCAATGCCCGTAGTCTGAGTAACAAGCTTCCTGAATTAGTGGCCTTGATGGAGGAGGAACATCTGGATATCGTGGCAGTCACAGAAACATGGTAGACACAAAACCATGACTGGGATGTAAACATACCAGGATACACTATCTACAGGAGGGACAGGGAGGGTAAAAGAGGAGGAGGAGTAGCTCTTTTCTTAAGGGAAGGAATCAAAGCAACAGAACAAAAGGGAAAACAGGGAGGAGAAGAAGCACTGTGGGTAAATTTGGAGACTGGCAATGGCACCACAATCCGCATAGGGGTTGTATACAGACCCCCTTCTCAGGGGGATGAAATGGACAAGAAAATGATAGAAAGTATACTTAGGATGGCAGAAAAAGGGGAGATATTGCTGATGGGTGATCTGAATATGCCACATGTTAACTGGAGTGCAGTTGCAGCAGCCACTCAAGAGTGGGGTCATTCTAGATGCCCTACAGGGGCATGCCTTAGACAACTAGTATTGAGCCCACTCAAGAGGGGCAATCTTAGACCCGTTCTCTCAAATGGAGATAAAGAGGATCACAGATGAGAAGTGGTAGCCATCTGGGAACTAGCGACCATCAAACAGTATGGTTCACAATAAACACAGCAATAGAGTCAAGCCATACAAAGGCAAAAGTACTGGACTTTAGGAGGGCTGACTTTGCTAAAATGGATGAGTGCCTAAGGAATGCACTAGCAAATGGGCAGGAAGGGGTGGAAGAACAATGGGGAATAATAAAACTGCCATCACAGTGGTAACAAGCCTTTGTGTGAAGCAAATAAACAAAATGAAACGATGTAAGAAACCACTACGGTTCTCAAAGGAAGTGGCAGTGAAGGTTCAAGAGAAAAAAGCATTCAGGAAGTACAAGGAATCACAGAAGGAGCAGGACTGAGAACTGTATCAGTTAAAGTAAAAGGAAGCTGGGAAGGCAGTCAGAACAGCAAAGGCCCAAACCAAGGAAAAGATAGCCAACTCCGTTAAGAAGGGGGATAAAACCTTTTATAGGTACATCAGGGAGAGAAGAAAGTCCAAGGGAGGCATAGTGAGGCTTAATAAAGGGGAGGGAGGGTGGACAGAGGATGACTGTGAAAAGGCAGAGATACTAAACAAATATTTTTGCTCAGTATTTACAGAGAAAGAGGGGGTACCTAAAACAAACAGTAGAAACACTCTGGATACAGAAGTTGATACCAGCCCATTTACAGAAGAAAGGGTTCTGAAAGAACTCTTAAAACTGAAGGTGGACAAAGCAATGGGGCCTGATGGGATTCATCCCAGAATTCTAAAAGAACTAAGGGTAGAACTAGTGACACCACTGACTACCCTCTTTAACAAATCATGGGAGGATGGGGTGATACCCGAGGACTGGAGGAGGGCAGATGTGATTCCCCTTCACAAAAGTGGGAGCAAGGCAGAAGCAGGAAACTACAGACCTGTTAGTTTAACCTCAGTGGTAGGGAAAATGATGGAATCACTTCTGAAGGAAAGAATTGTCGAGTATCTAGAGGTCAGAGGGGCACAGGACCCAAGGCAGCATGGATTCACAGCGGGAAGGTCATGCCAGACAAATCTGATAGATTTCTTTGACTGGGTGACCAAAGTAGTAGATCAGGGAGGGGCTGTGGACATGGCCTACCTAGACTTTAGCAAGGCATTTGACACAGTCCCACACAAAAGATTAATATACAAGTTAGCCAGCCTGGGAGTGGGTCCCAAGATGACAGCCTGGGTAAAGAACTGGCTGGAGAATAGGACACAGAGAGTAATAGTAAATGGAGTCCACTCTGAAGAAAGGGGGTTACTAGTGGGGTACTGCAGGGTTCAGTATTAGGACCGGTCCTCTTTAATGTCTTTATAAGTGACATTGCAGAGGGACTGGAAGGAAAAGTATGTCTCTTTGCAGATGACACAAAGATCTGCAACACAGTTGATGCACAAGGTGGGGTGGAAAGGATGAGAAGGACTTGGCAAGGTTAGAGGAATGGTCAAATGTATGGCAGCTTAGATTCAATGCTAAGAAGTGCAAGGTAATGCACCTGGGAAACAAAAACCCAGGGGAAGAGTACACAATGGGGGGTGAGATACTAACAACAACAAGAATGGAAAGGGACCTGGGGTAGTCATATTAGATGACCTAAAGGTGGGCAAGCAATGTGAGAGGGCAGCAAGGAGGGTTGGGGGATACTGGGATGCATAGGGAGAGGCATCACCAGTAGAAAACAGGAAGTTATTATCCCTCTGTACAGACAGCTGGTGAGACCCCATCTGGAGTACTGCGTGCAGTTCTGGAGACCCAATCTCACAAAGACATAGACAGGATGGAAGCTGTCCAGAGGAGGGCAACTAAAATGGTGCAGGGTCTGCACCAGAAGACATATGAAGAGAGACTTAAGGAGCTTAATATGTATAGCCTCAAGGAAAGGAGGGAGAGGGGTACATGATAGAAACTTTCAAGTACCTCAAGGGAATCAACAAATTCCAAGAGGATAGCATCTTTCAAAAAGAGGTGTGCAAGAACAAGGGGCACAATTTGAAGATGGGGCGGCTCAGAGGTAATTTAAGGAAGTTTTTTTCTCAGAGAGGTTGTGGATGCATGGAACGGTCTTCCGGAGGAGGTTGTGGAGTCAAAAACAGTGGCTGAATTCAAGCATGCATGGGACAGTCATAAGGCAATTCTAGGGGTTGGGGGTAGGAAGAAGTAGGCTGCTGGTTAACTAGGATCTGCAGCTTATCCATTAGGTAGGGAAATGGGCAGACTGGGTGGGCCAAGCGGTCCTTATCTGCCATCAAATTCTATGTTTCTATGTTTCTATATATCCTTCCAGTGGATGCCACCACCCAGGTCTGAAGTTAATGGGTCATATTATCAGATAGGGGTTCTGCTTAATCAAAGACTAGTTCTTTAAGTACTCCTGTGCAGAGGCTATCTGACCCTGGTGCTATATTTATCATTAACCTCTCAAGCCTATCTTTGATTGTTTCTGCCTGTAAATGCAAATCTTCCAGGTTAGCATCCATACCCTGTTCCCACAGTTCCACTTTGCCTGCCTGGTTAGCAAAAGAAATGACATATTGTAATTGTTTAAAGTATCAGCCATTCTCTGCTCGCAGTCTGTTATGGTGTTGTTCACTGATAGTGGCCCAAGTGCTCTCCCAGCATGTTTAGTGTTTCTCATGTATTTGAAAAATTACTTGTCAATTATCCTTTGTTTTACATACTGTACAGTTGTTCTCTTAAGCCTCCTTTTACTTTTTATAGTTTTCTTTCTACAGTCTCTCTGGGCTTTTTAAATTCAGCTGTATTTTCTGGTGTATTTACTTTATGTTACTTAATAAATTCCATTTGTTGTCCTTTAAACGTTTCTTCATTTTGATTGTTAAGTAAATGGGTTTCATTTCCTGTTTAGGTGCAAACTAACCTAAGGGGTATCCCGTTATAATTGTGATGCAATAATAGTGAGTGCACTTTAGCGAATTCATAATCGCAAGTTAAAATACAGTGACTGCCGAATGATAGTGACTGAATCAAAACAGCAGATTTATTTGCCATACATAATGCAAAAATAGTGCCTGACAGAAATGACGCCTATCGTCGGCAGACCTATAGGGACTTAAATGTTAGCACACATGTCAAAATATTGAAAAATGTTCTTTCTGACCAAGTTCTGTGACAGATGCCCTGATTTATTTGAACATACTTTCCTGGAACCCTCTGTGGGTTGAGATCTGTTGCGAAATGAATAACGCCTATCGGCGTCAGACCTATAGGGAGTTAAATGTTAGCACACATGTCAAAATAGCAACTAAGGAACTGAAAAAGAAAAACACAGTCACAAGAGTTGTGGCATCTGCATGTGCTCAGCTATATAAAAAATCCAACTTTTATTTAATTCTTCCGAAAAAAAAGCTTAAATAAATACAAAGACTGGGAAACCAGGATTCATGGGCCTAAACCTGAAACTGAAAATCGTAGGCCCAATCCTCTGAGGTATTCATATTTGCTTCGTGTTGCATACTGGCCAACTATTGCCGCAATCCTTTGCTTCATGTCCTTATACTTTCTTTTCAGACTGCCACCAGTAGCCTCAGACATAAGTTTCTCAATTTTCAGCTCAGTCATTCTTTGTTCTTCTTTTAGGCACTGTATTAGTTTCCATAAACTTGGATGACAAGCTCCAAGGCGGCTGTTGAATCTGTGATGCCATCCTTCTACCACATTGTTAATGTGTGCTGAACCTCGAGAAGTGGCATCATAACAGTTCCAGTGCTCTGGTGGAAAAGCAGCTGTTCTACAACCTGCACATCCGCTTGGTCTACCAACCCAAGTAGACTCAAAGTAACCCATTATGGGAAGCAGCACCTCCTCATTAGCAGTGAAGAACTCCCAGTCTCACATTTTGTGACAAGTATTGACATCTACACATGTGGGCACAAAAGCCAATCATAGAAGCATTCTGAGGTGCAGTGCAAAATCAGGATCAGAGCAATATATTTCTTGCAAAACATGGTATTTCTGAATTCTACGCCAGAGAGCTTGCACAAAATGAAAAAAACCGCCTCTGATCTCGGTGTTTGGAAAAGCAGTGCTGAAAGCTTTCCAAGATGACTTTTCAAAATCCATTATAGCTGATGCAGGGTTTAGTGATGAGCACTGTTCCTGCATCTTGCTGAACACTCTGCCATATGAACTAGCTTTTCTGGAGCACATTAGCACATATCGTGCTGTTACAACAGTACCTGATTTGATGCAATGCACTGTGTACAATTGCTCAAAAAGAGTAGGACAAGACATAAAAGTCCCATGCAGCATCCAATCCAAGCGCTCTTGCAACAGTTTTAAATTAGCCTCTGTTGCAAAGATCAAACTGCGGTCTTGTTCCTTGCTGCTATCAAAAAATAGGAAATGCTCACCTGAACTTGTTACTGTGATCTCGGGTGGTATCACTGACTCCTGGAACGTAACTGGAGTGGCTGGGCACCCACAGTCAACTTGCCTAATGTACTGCACAGTGCGTTTAATTAATTGCACAGCACGCAAACATCCAGCTAATGCATCAGGTGCACTGGTGGTGCACTGCACTACTACCTGAGAAGTAGTCTCAACACTGGTTCTTGCATGGTCTCATGCATCAGCCATAACTTTCCAAGCCCCAACATCCCCAGCATCAGGTACATGTGTGTGTTCCTTGATTACTAATGTATCCTTGTTGCCTACAGTGTGTATGCGTGCCAAGCAACTATATTTATGGGAATTAACACAATGCCAATATATTTTTTCTGCTGTTTCCTTGTCCTTGCAATAGACAAAACCTCCATACACTGCGAGAGGCCAACCTTTCTGGCAAGTTAACAGTTCAAATTCTAGTTCAGCACTTGGTCAAGTTGAAAAGTGATTCCTGAAACCGATGCACCACTACCAATGCACCTTTTAAATATCCTGTTTATGACTACTGTACAAAGAATTCTGGGAACAGTAACCAGAGGCAACCAGAGGTAACATGGCAACAAAGGTAAACAGAAAGTTATAGGAAGTTGTCTGACTTAGTTGAAAATAGGTATTGAAAGAAATGCATTTGTACTGTCAGGGAAGGTGGTGATCATAAGTATTTGGCCACCAGCTCATGATTAACATGTGGCTGCTATCTTTGGAAGTGCTATATTGTGAGATCATGTTAGTGTCGACCGTTATTAAATACTCACCTATTTGTGTGTCATGATTATGTAATTGCTATTTTCACATTGAACTACCTAATGTAGTACGTGCCTATTGCCATTGTGTGTGTTATGTTGTGTTTTGCATTCAGTCAAGCTTAAGGTTACATTTTGTGTGATTCAGCTGCATGATGTCATTGATTATGTAATTGATAGGGCTTTTATATGTTTGCATAGGCTATCAGACCTATACAAGCATGGGATCAATTCCCAGTGTGGAGCATTCTTTTTTCTCACTACAATTAATGTAGTATGAGAGAAACTGTTAGATGTCATTGCTGATGTCAGTGATAAGAGTTTCATTAAGAGATGAATCAGACTTTCAGAATATTAAACTGATACTTTGTTGCAGTCAACTTAGTTATAACTGATACTTTGAGGCTTGTCTAAGTTTAAATGTAACTTAGAAGCATTGCTTCAAGTTGGCAAAACATTCATTTGTAAACTCTGTCGCAGCTGTATAAGGGGGTATATACTCAATGCAGGATGTGCATTCTCCTTGCATGGGTATTTTTGTCAAAATACCTACTGTTTCTCCATGTGAAATGATTGCACAAAGAGGTAGATCACTAAGCCAGTAGTTAAAGGGGGTCTTGGTTCACCCTCCAGTGAAGAACAGTTTTCCTTTCTTAATACAGTTTAAGTACTATGAGAAAAATTGCTAGATGTCATTGCGGATGTCAGTGCTAAGAGTTTCGGTAAGGTTTGAAGCAGACTTTCAGAATATTAAACTGTAACTTTATTGCAGTCAACTTACTTATTTCTGGATGATACTTTGAGACTTTTCTAGGCTTGAATGCAACATACTGGGAACCGTTACTTCAAGCTGGCAAGAGATTCATTACTACACTCATTCATTAGTAAACTCCAGTGCAGCTGTGTATGGGGAGATGTGCACTCAGTGCAGGATGTGCATTCTAGTTGCATGAGTTTCTTTGTAAAAAAAACCCTCCTGTTTCACCATATGAGATGATTGCACATGCTTGTAGAGCACTTAGCCAGTAGTTGTAGGGGGGGCATGGGTTCTATCCCCTGTGAAGAACATTTTTTTTTCTTTCTCACTACAATTTATGTAGTATGAGATAAATTGCTAGATGTCATTGCTGAAGTCCTTGATAAGAGATTTAGTAAGGTATCAAGCAGCCTTTCAAAATGTTAAACTTTTATTTTATTGCAGTCAGTTTGTTCCAGCTGATATTTTGAGGCTTATCTAGGTTTGAATGCAACTTAGTAGGAAGCAGTATAAGTTGGCACTTATGTACATTCCACTTTCACTCTCTTTCTGTGGATGTTTCTGACTATTTTGTGAGAAACAACATGGCAGATTTTGACTTCTGAGGGCAGGGTGGTACAGTGATATTTCTGGCAAGTCAATTGCTGTTATGTTGGCTTATTATTTAGTGTGGTTCAACTAAAATAAAAGACATAGCTGGCAAGAGCTATCAGCCAATCATGTTCCATTACTGTCACTACCCATTTTATAAATCTGGTAATTGAGAACTGAACTAGTTCCACTTTAAGGGTTTTATACATGCAATTTTGAACATCAGCATTGCAGAGATCCCTGTAATTCTCTATCCAGAATCTACTAAAATAAACACATAGTCACATGGGTTAACACATCAGTATAGTCCTGGTGTGAGCACTAAACCTCCGGGGGTTGGGCAAAAAAAACACAACAGGTAAGTGCATTTTAATTTTATTTTATACAGTACCTAGGTATTTTATATTTTGAGAATGTATTTTTTTATTTCCTTAACTGACGCATAGCAAGAGTAATTTGTCATGGTAGTGTTGCTTACCACTAATATCCTGGCAATCCAGTGACGGGCCTTAGCCTTGCCACAGTCCCCAGTGAAGAATATGTTTTCTTTTTCACTACAATTTACGTTGTATAAGAAACATTGTTACTAAGTGAGGGGGGTAACTCAATCATCAGGAGGTTATGGATCCTAGTCCCATGCCAGGAACATGGGCTAATATCCAACTCTAACAATCAAAAAAGGGTCATTGTAACCTCCCTCTCGATGGACCTAGAAAGTATTTATCACAGCTCATTGGTCAAACATAACTAACAACTCTAATAAATGTGACCTCCCTGAGCTTCACCCCACCAGCTGTAAATAAGAGTGCTATGAATTTGTGTTTTCTGTTTTTTTTTGTTTACTTCTGCTGTTATTGGTCTATTTAATTTTTCATGCAATGTTTATCTATGGAATTGCACTGTAACTGCCATAGATGTTAGGTTCCTGGCTGAGGGTATGCTTTATGTGACAGTTGCGGACAGAGAGGCTTTAAAACAAAGTTATTATGTCAACTGTGCATGAAATTAATTATGAAAGAATTTCATATCCTATGAACTCCATAGAACTTCATGCTGAAAATAGGATAAAGTGCTACTCTCCCCATGGTCCTGGTGGCCTAGCAGTCTCTGCAAAGGGCCTCTTCTGGTGGCCTCCAGGAACAGGAATAGAAATCCCAGCATCTGCTGGCAAAGCCAGCTTCTCCTAGTGTTCTGAACAAGCAAAATTTGAAATCCCATTTCCTGCTGAAATGGTGGGTCTCTGGACAGGAAAGGAGAATATAGCATTCACAGGCAAGGGAGGTGTCTTCTTTTATCCTGCAGGAGCTGGAACAGAAAACCTAGCATCTGCTAGCACAGCAGGCATCTTCTGGTGTCCAGCATGTGCAGGAATGAAAATCCTGGCATCTGCCAGCATGGTGGGCCTCTCCTCCTCCATGCAGGAAAGGGAAAGGAAAACCTAGCCTTTTCCAACTGGCTTGAGTGATGACTAAGTCATTGATTGTTTTTTAGTGGCCTCTAGACCTTGCCCTGACTTGAAACAAAACAAAACAAAAAAAAAAACGATTGCCATGCACCTCTTGCTTGAGTCCTAGATAGAGATGCTGTGAATTTAAACTCACTGGCAAAGTTGCCACAAAGTGGCAAAAATTCCCCTTCACAAAGCTTCATGAAGTTTCCATGGAATTTAGGAACTTTGATTTTGCCAGAATTGCAAAGTTTATACCATGCAGTGGTCACTTTGGTCAGCGAAGTGGCCACCTCCCAGTACAGATTTTGGTATAGTTACTAACAAATAAAACCCAACAACTTTGCATGTCAAAACTTTTCGAATTCCACAGAATTAGTGAATTAATTCATGAAGGAAATTCGGTTCACGTCACCGATTTCTAATCCTGGACACCAGATGACCTCCTCGCCAGCATCACTGTTGGATTGGCAGGCACTGTCTATTTTAGAGTGACTAATGAAGGTGCATCCATAAAGATTCTCCATCAGCATTGGCTGAGAGTAGTGATTCTAGAAAACGTACCCCAACTGCCACAGTACCAACTAACAATGAATTCCTTGGCTGATTTGTGTTTCTGTATGGTATTTAAAGTATTGCATAAAGAGTGGGGTGGACATCAATAACACATGTTGCCAGTGGAATCTTGAGGTCTAAGGCTGACCCTAGGTGTGCAGTGGGAAAATCAACCCCATTGTTTGCCTTTACCCCCTTACAAGTTGTGTTAATTACTGGTGGCATAGTTCTGTGTTTTTGTAACCTTGTTATACCTTGAGTCATGATAGATGCTGTGGTCCAGTTCTTAAACCCCAAGTCACTTCCTTTACATTACCGGGGAAGCCTGTTGGCCTTCTTTCTTGCCACATAATTATTTCAGTCATTGCAGAACTTCTTTCATGCCTCTACTACCATCGTTACTTTGCTTGTTATATTTATCAATTTTACGTATGTACTGAACACTCTAGCATCAGTATCACATTTCAAAATTTCCCTCATTTACAGTACTTTCTGCATTGTCCCAATGCAGTACCTTTTTCTGCTACTTTCTTCCATTGTCATTTCTTATGTTATCAAAGTCAGACCTCTGTTTCCCCCAAGGTCCCATTGTATTCTGGCACTAGACATGGCTGCCCCCTATTACCACTACTCTTTAACCTCTATCTAGAACCTTTACTTATAACAAGCATTTGTCAATGCCGAATGTTGATTGCGTTGGTCCATTGAGCTCGCTCACTGCCACTGTGTCAATCGCTCATTCTATTTCTCCTGGTGCTGCAGGCTGCTCTTTTGTACTGGGCTCCTGCCTGTATTGGCACATTTTTCTGCCCACAGAGAAATATGCAGCTGTCCTGACAGAGCTCTGTTGAGACGGGTCACTCCCCCCACCACTCGCTTATTCTGTTTCTGCTGGCACTGCAGGCTGCCCTTTTGTACTGGGCTCCCACCTCTGTTGGTGGCTTTTTCTACCCACAAAGAAATCTGCAGCAGTCCTGAGATAGGTCTGTTGAGCTAGATCACTCCCCCTCTCTCACTTGCTCATTCCGTGTCTGCCGACACTGCAGGCTGGCCTTTTGTTCTGGGCTCCTGCCTGCATTGCTGCTTTTTTCTGCCCACAAAGCAAACCACCGCAGTCACGATAGAGGTCTGTTGAGCTCGCTCACTCCTCTTCCTCTCTCACTTGCTCATTGTGTTTCTCCCGGCACTGCAGGCTGCCCTTTTGTACTGGGCTTCTGCCTGCATTGGCACCTTTTTCTGCCCACAAAGAAAGCTGCAGCTGTCCTGACAGAGCTCCGTTGAGGTCACTCTCTCTGCCTGTCTCAGTCACTCATTTTGTTTCTCCTGGTGCTGCAGGCTGCTCTTTTGTACTGGGCTTCTGCCTGCATGGGCACGTTTTGCTGCCCACGAAGAAATCTGTAGCTGTCCTGACAGAGCTCCACTGAGGTGGGTCATTTCCCCTCTCTCACTCGTTCATTTTGTTTCTGTTGGTGCTGCAGGCTGCCCTTTTGTACTGGGCTCCTGCCTCAGTTGGCAGCTTTTCCTGCCCTCAAAGAAATCTGCAGCAGTCCTGTCACAGGTCCGTTGAGGTAGCTCACTCCCCCTCTTTCACTTGTTCATTCCATTTCTGCCGGCGCTTCAGGCTGGCCTTTTGTACTGGGCTCCTGCCTGCTTTGCGGCCTTTTTCTGCTCATAAAGAAATCCACAGCAGTTAGGATAGAGCTCTGTTGCACTCACTCACTCCCCCCCCCCACTCACTCATTGTGTTTCTCCCAGTGTTGCAGGTTGCCCTTTTGTACTGGGCTTCTGCCTGCATTGGCACCTTTTTCTGCCCACAAAGAAATCCGCAGCTGTCCTGACAGAGCTTTGTTGAGGTCGCTCACTCCACCTGTCTCACTCACTCATTCTGTTTCTGCTGGGGCTGCAGACTGCCCTTTTGTACTGGGCTCCCGCCTCGGTTGGCAGCTTCTTCTGCCCACAAAGAAATCTGCAGCAGTCCTGACACAGGTCCGTTGAGGTAGCTCACTCCCCCTCTTCCACTCGCTCATTCAGTTGCTGCCGGCACTGCAGGCTGGCCTTTTGTACTGGGCTCCTGCCTGCTTTGCTGCCTTTTTCTGCCCACAAAAAATCTGTAGCAGTTATGATAGAGCTCTGTTGAGCTCACTCACGCTCCCCCCCACTCACTCATTGTGTTTCTCCCAGTGCTGCAGGCTGCCCTTTTGTACTGGGCTTCTGCCTGCTTTGGCACCTTTTTCTGCCCACAAAGAAATCTGAAGCTGTCCTGACAGAGCTTTGTTGAGGTCGCTCACTCCACCTGTCTCACTCACTCATTCTGTTTCTGCTGGCGCTGCAGGCTGCCCTTTTGTACTGGGCTCCTGCCTCGGTTGGTGGCTTTTTCTGCCCACAAAGAAATCTGCAGCCGTCCTGACTCAGGTCCATTGAGGTAGCTTACTCCCCCTCTCAATCCCTTGTTCCATTTTTGCCGGCACTGCAGGCTGGCCTTTTGTACTGTGCTCCTGCCTGCATTGCCACTTTTTTCTGACCACAAAGAAATCTGCAGCAGTCATGATAGAGCTCCATTGAGCTCTCTCACTCACTCCCCCTCGCTCACTTGTTCGTTCTGTTTCTCCCACTGCTGCAGGCTACCCTTTTGTGCTGGGCCCCTGCATGTAATGCTGCCTTTTTCTGTCCACAAAAAAATCCGCAGCAGTCACAATAGAGCTCTGTTGAGCTCACTCCCCCTCCCTCACTCGCTCATTCTGTGTCTCCTGCTGCTGCAGGCTACTCTTTTGTACTGGGTTTCTACCTGTGTTGGTGGCTTTTTCTGCCCATAAAGACATCTGCAGCAGTCCCAATACAGCTCTGTTGAGCTTGCTTACTCCCCCCCCTCTCATTTGCTCTTTCTGTTTCTGCCGGCGCTGCAGGCTGGCCTTTTGTACTGGGCTTCTGTCTGCATTGTCGCCTTTTCCTGCCCACAAAGAAATCTGCAGCAGTCACAATACACCTCCGTTGAGCACGCTCACTCCCCTCTCTCACTCGCTCATTCTTTTTCTTCCGGCTCTGCAGGTTGCCCTTTTATACTGGGCTCCTGCCTGCGTTAGCACCTTTTTCTGCCCACAAAGAAATCCGCAGCTGTTCCGACAGAGCTCTGCTGAGGTCACTCACTCCCCCTGTCTCACTCGCTCATTCTGTTTCTCCTGGCACTGCAGGCTGCCCTTTTGTGCTGGGCTCCTGCCTCTGTTGGCATCTTTTTCTGCCCACAAAGAAATCTGCAGCAGTCCTGACAGAACTCCATTGGCCTCACTCACTCACTCACTCACTCCCCTGTCTCACTCACTCGCTCTGTTTCTGTCAGTGCTGCAGGTTGTCCTTCTGTACTGGGCTCCTGCCTGCATTGCCACCCTTTTTTGCCCACAAAGAAATCTGCAGCAGTCACAATAGAGCTCCGTTGAGCTTTCTCACTCCTCCTGTCTCACTCGCTTGTTCTGTTTCTCCCACCGCTGCAGGCTGCCCTTTTGTACTCAGCCCCTGCATGCATTGCTGCCTTTTCCTGCCCACAAAGAAATCTGCAGCACTCCCAACAGAGCTCCATTTAGCTCACTCACTCCCCCTCCCTCAGTCGCTCATTCTGTGTCTCCCACTGCTGCAGGCTGTCCTTTTGTATTGGGCTCCTGCCTGCATTGTCGCCTTTTCCTGCCCACAAAGAAATCTGCAGCAGTCCCGACAGAGCTCAGTTGAGCTTGGTCACTCGCCTCCCTCAGTTGCTCGATTCTGATCTGTCCCAAACACTGATTTTCAACAGTGACTGCGGTATTCTGTGCTGGAAGCGCGGAAACACATTTCAGCCAGGATGTGAAAAATGACAGCTATACTGTTCATAAGGAGGTGTGAACAAATGCCAGTGTTAAAAATCTGTCGTGAAAATATTACTAATTTGCAAACTTACAAGGGTACGTGGAAACTGCACAACACACGCTTGTAACACAGTCATTTTATGGAGTTTCATCACAAAATTTTCAACATAGGCATTTTAGGACCTCTGCTCATGAACAGTGTCAGTGTAATTTTCTTAATATGTCCTGAACACTGATTTCCCACAGTAACTGCGCTATTGTACATCGGAAGAGCGAAAGCACATTTCAGCCAGGATGTGAAAAATGACAGCTGCACTGTTCATAAGGAGGTGTGGCAAAATGGCAATGCTGAAAATCTGGAGTGAAAATATTGCAAAGTTGAGAAGGTACAAGCATGCGTGGAAACTGTGCAATGCACATTCATAACACGCTCATTTTATGGACTTTGGTCACCAAATTTTCAACATAGGCATTTTGGACCTTTGCTAATGAACAGTGTCACTGTCATTTTCATAATGTGTCCCGAACATGGATTTCCCACAGTGACCACTTCTGTTCTGCACTGGAAATCTGAAAACACATTTCGGCCAGGATGTGAAAAATGACAGCTGTACTGTTCATAAGGAGGTGCAGAAGAATGGCAATGTTGAAAATCTGGAGTGAAAATATTATTAATTTGTGAAGTTATGAGCATGCGTGCAAACTGCACAACGCACGCTCGTAACACAGTCATTTTATGGAGTATCATCACCAAATTTTTAACATAGGCATTTTAGGACATCTGCTCATGAACAGTGCCACAGTTATTTTCTTAATCTGTCCTGAACACTGATTTCCCACAGCGACCACGCTATTCTGCGCCGGAAGTGTGAAAACACATTTTAGCCAGGATGTGGAAAATGACAGCTGTACTGTTCACAAGGAGGTCTGAAAAATACCAGTGTTGAAAATGTGGCTTGAAAATATTGCAAATTCACAAAGTTACGAGCATGCGTAGCATCTGCACAATGCATGCTCGTAAAGCAGTAATTTTTTTGATTTTCCCCACCAAATTTGCAGTATAGCCTTTTTGAGAGCCCACCTCATGAACACTGGCACTGTCATTTTGTTAATCAGTCCTGAAAGGGGATTCTGTGCAGTGACTGCAAAATCACCTTTTGGGGCTGAATAAAGCCATGACAGTGCCAGAATTCACAAGGAGGGGTCCTAAAAACCCCATGTTAAAAGTCTGGCACCAAAATTCCAAAAAATGCCTGAGATATGCATCAAAGTTGAAAAACCCCTATTTACTCCGTTATACAGCTTACTGGCATTTCCTCAGTTTGCGGTCGGCTTTGAAGAATGCAGACGTGTTCCCGGTCCACCGAGGATGGTCATGCTGGACTCTGCAGGTAAATATGGGGTGAGGGCGGGGGTGTGGGGAAGCAGGATGCACAGTGGGTGGGCGTGGGTTGTTGGAGGGGCAGGGAGACCGCTGAGGGAAAAAAAAGACATCTTGGGACCATTTTCGATTTTACAGGGGCATGTGGCACACTGGGATGGGCTCACAGTGTGCCAACGGAGTCTTTTTTGGGGGGCAGCTGTAGCTGATGGGGAATTGGGCACCCATTGACACACAACAAAGGGGTGTTACATTATGCCGATGGGGATTGGGCACCCCGTCAGCACACAACAAAGGGGGGTGACATTATGCCGACAGGATTGGGCACCCTGTTGGGAACAACTATAGTGGGGTTATATGCCAACGGGAGTGGGCTTCCCTGTTGGCAACATAAACCTTGGGGTACTGAAGCCAACGGGGATTGGGGCCCCCATCAGCAAACAAACACGGTGGAGGGGCACATGCTGCCAAGGGGGATTGGGCACCCCCTTGGCAGAGGGGTTAATATTGTTTGTGAACACGGCAGCAAGCCTCTGTCATGTTCACAAACAATATCAGTGTTTCAAGGTTCCATCCTCCAATGATGGGTCGCTCCCTCATTGCAGCAAATGGCTGACGCTGCAATGACAAGGCGGCCCCTGACTGCAGAGGCTAAAACGTTACTAGTTGGTGGCATACTGACTGAACTAGTGTCAGCAGCAGCATGCCACAGCATTGGGGGAAGCAGGCCAAGCCTTTAAAGGCTGTGGGAGCATTGGCGACAATAATGCCGCACCTCCACAACCTGCTTCTGGAGAAAGCTGCCCAATTTTTTTTCTTGCACATGCACGCAATCAACATAAAAATTAAGATGAATCCCACAATCCTTGGTATTACAGTTGGATCCCAGGAAGTGAAATTATGTGCATACATGGATGATATACTTCTACACCTCTCCTCTTCCCAGGTATCCATACTGATGATCCTGGCGACAATCAAAGAGTTTAGTCAGTTTTCAAACTACAAGATTAACCTGGAAAAAACCTTGGTAGTTCCATTAAGCTCTAGAACATACAGAATTGTGCTGGGCAACACAGGATTGAGCTTGGCTTCCAAGACCTTGAAATATCTAGGTTTACACTTAGCCAGAACAAACAAACTAAGACAACTTAACCTAAATAAGATTCAACAGGTAGTGCAGAAAGATTTAACTCGCTGGAAAATGTTGCTCCTATCTCTTTGAGGGTGCATTAGTCTGGTTAAAATGAATATTCATCCGTGTATTTTTTTATTCTCTCAATCTTCTCAACCTCTGGCTGCCCCTTAAATGGTTCAGGAAAGTGCACTCCATCATCAACGACTTTCTTTGGCTAGGTAAACCACCAAGGAAGGCCTATCACAAACTGGAAGCCCCAAGGACAAGGGAGGCCTCAGTCTACCACATTTCTGTCTGTACTATTGGGCAAGCCAGGCAAGTAGATATTTGCACTAGCTTACTACGCCAGAAGAGTTGAGCACACCAACTAATGTTCCTAGCTGGCTTTGTGATAGAGTTGGAATTAATTGCCACTAGTGGACTAACCCCTAAGGTGCTTCTTCATCTTAAGTCCAGGGACCTCCCTCCTGCCTCGCTCAATTCTGTGATTGCAGTCTTGGTGAGGATGCACTTACAGCTATGTTCATTCTTACATTATGACCAGACCAGGGACCATAATCAGCCCATTGCTGGTAACCTAAATCTCAAAATAGGTTGCAAAGTTA
Organism: Neoceratodus forsteri; assembly: GCA_016271365.2. Taxonomy (NCBI): domain Eukaryota; kingdom Metazoa; phylum Chordata; order Ceratodontiformes; family Ceratodontidae; genus Neoceratodus; species Neoceratodus forsteri. The sequence continues at coordinate 237,444,830 of CM057459.1, read as the reverse complement.
TTCCTTCCTTCTGGATACCACAGCTAGCACGGGAAACAGTTAATGGGTTCCTGAAAGATGACATATGCCCTACCTTGGGTGAGATAATCCAGAAGTACAATATAAGTATGGTCTTAAGCTTCAAAGTTTTTCAATTGCGACATATGCTAATAAGCACTCTGAAGTCACCCTTTGAACCTATACAAGCTGATGAATTTATGCAGACACTCAAGCCACTGACTGTCTTGCCTCACGTGGTTTCCAAACTCTATGCTAGTTTGTATGATAGAGATTTCCCCAAGGTGGATGGAGTACCTGGCTATTGGACCCTACAGTTCCCAGCAAAAAGAATTGACTGGAATAAGATCTGGAAAAACTGCCACACATATATATCTCTCAGGACAGATTGAGAGTTATGCAGTTTCAGATTCTGAATGACATGCACCTGACACCTGTTAAGTTGTTTAAAATGGGTAGACCCCTCCTTCTCCCAATGTGTGAGATGCCAACAGGCTGAGTGCACCCTTTTTCACCTATTCTGGGATTGCCCCAAATTTGCCCCATTGTGGGTTCTCATTAAAAATAAAGTTAACCCACTGCTGGGTATTGAAAACCTTTTCACTCCAGATATATGACTAGTAGGGGAGTATAGTAAGATTCAGGTAAAGGAGTGTAGATAATATATGGCCATAACTGCCCTATCAGTTAAAAAGCTGGTCCTGGTCCTGGGGTGTGCTGCTGAGCTACAACATGGCGACAGCTTTATAATAATGCTCGCTGAACTTTCTCCCAGATTAGAGCAATATGCATGCCATTTGAACTGAAGAGGCATAAATCTTGCAAAACTTATTACTGGAACGACCTGGCAGAAGAATGAGCCCAAAAAAAGGACTCAAAGCATTTGTCCCAGAGCCTAGATATCTATCTTTCGGTGCAGAGCTTGACCTCCAGCTCGAGGCCTACTGCCTCTACTGTGGTGACCCCGGATATGCCTATTACACAGATCTTCACTAGCCTAACAAAAATCCAGGCAACAGGGGAGGATACGAATAGGCGCCTGGCTGCCATCGAAGCAAGAATTCAAGAAAATGACCGCTGTATTCAAGATAATGCACAGACCATCAAAGAAATTAAAGAAGGATTGGAGAGATAGCTGGAATGTAATGCCACATTTGTGTGAGACTTGAGTTTCATGAAAGCAAAAGTAGAAACACTGAAAAACCTGCAGAGACAAGCAAATATTAGAATTGTTGGCTTCCCTGCTAAGTTTGCAGGCTCTATAGCACTTAGACAACTCGTCCACAAACTGATCTTTCAAGATCTCCAGCTCCTACCCTTAGAAGCTGGAATTCAGATCACGAAGGTGTTCACAATTCCTCAGGGGCCCAAACCATGAGGGAATCCCCGGCAACTGTTCACTGCTATAGTCACATTTTCTGCCCCAGAAGCAAAGATCTCTCTCCTACTGGCAGCACGTTCCCGAGGGGAGGTCATCTGGGAAGGACATCGCCTATTTTTTTTCCAGACCTAGCGTGCAGACACAACAAAAGTAAAAGGAACTGCAGGGGGTCAAAAAACTATTGCTGCAAAATGGATTTGAAGCTCAGCTAAATTTTCCTGCTGGTCTTCTAATAAAGCATGCGGCCAAATCGCATGTGTTCACTGACCCGGAGGCTGCTACAGCTTTTGCAGACAAACTGATCTCTACCCTGCAACACACTAATAATTCTTCTGATGAAGAAGGGTGACTTTACATCTTTAATTGTTTGGAGGACTGCCTTACAATGGGAAGGTTAATCTTCCAGCCTTTAAATAGGCTTCTTCAGTACATGTAATCCTTTGCTAAAGGGAACTACTGTTTGTTTTTTAGCTGCAGCCATGTTGGTAAAGCTATATTTTACTTTCTTAATAAATAGTTATAGGTATATGCCGTCGAAATAATTTAAAGGTGCGTATGGCACCTCTCAGTTTACGAGCTGTAAATGGATCATATTGTCTCCTGCCACCCACAGAGCAAGTTGCCTTGCGTTGCATGAATTTGCAGTAATTTAAATAAGTTTACTTGACACTGGACTTTCTGTATGTTTTAAAAGTGCACAGCTATATACCTGTCTCTTTCCCCCCAAAAAACCTAGTCCTTCAAGGGAACTTCCCTCCTGGTTTACTAGATCTATGTTATCCACAGTTCAGAGTGAGAGTATCATAACCCTATAGGATGCACAGTTCGGGCTATATCTCTGCATGATAGTGGGTAAACCCCACACTGCTTGAACTTTATTTGGTCAATATCTACCTTTTACCACTGTTGTACAAGTGATGCAGAGGTTTGCATACCTCAAGGCTTGCTTATGTAATAACAGTTTATGCTGTATTGTCATAAAAGCACATAAATAAAAAGTTAAAAAAAAAGCTGGTCCTCTGACATTGGTTAGATGGAGAATATATATCTTATGTGGAGTGGTTACAAGAGCTACTCCTTAATTTCCACACTGAGAAGATGATAGCCAGTTTGCACAATTGTGTTGATAGGTTCAAAAGAATATGGTGCAAATAGTACACCTTATATGCTTAGATCAGTCCATTAATCACCTGGAATTTCTGATTTGCTTGACCCTTCTGGGTAACACCACTCGGATGCCGGATGTGGGAGGGTTGGGGGGATTGAAAGGGAGGGAATGGTTTGCTGTATTTCCTGTTAATGTCACATTGAGTTTTTTATTGTATGTAACTTAAAAATGTAATAAAGTGGTTTCAATTTAAAAAAAAAAGTCAGCCCTCTTGAAGTTCTGCATACTGTTAACCCCTTTCTTTGATGAAGTTTTTTATTTATTTATTTAATTTGGATACTGACCATATTATGGTCACTGTCGCCTGTGTTGTAAGGCCTATTATGCCGTTTCTTCATTATCTGTATTATAATGGTTTTATATGTAACCCCCAGGTGGCGCTATCGCAAGGGCTACTACCCCTGCCTGTTTGGCTACTGACAGGTTGAGGGGCATAGGCTCTATGACAGGCACCTCCACCCAGAGGTCAGGGTTAGTAGTGGTTAAACTAGCTTGGGTACAGTCCTCTGGGACACTACGACCCCCACTTTGTTCCCACTAGTGACCACGCAATGCCCAGGAGTTGCCTTCCCAATACCCCACATATGCACACTTTTTACATATAGAGATACCACTTACCCTTGAGACTGATTCTGCAGCCCGTCTTGGAGGACCATCTGTAAAACAAGGTTAAATAACCTACACAGCAATCTGCAATACAGTTCTAGATGCATGAACAACACAGTCGGTATATAGTATAACAACAATAAATCTGGTTTATTTGGGGGACAGTAACACGGGGGGTAATCAGGTTAATTAGTTTAGATAAGTTCAAATCACAGTACTGTGCACATATATTTACTGTCCAAATGTCACTGTCTGGGTACGCAGGATGGGGGGGGGCTAGCCAGGTCTGTTGCCCGGTGTTGGCCGGCTGGTGCAGCTGGATGGGGTCCTGTAGGAAGAAAATATATGCACAGACCAATTGTAATCTGGAGCCGGATGGCTCAGTCCACAAATAGAAGAACACAAAACAATCAGCTGACACACTTTGATTAAATAAAGGTGAGGTGAGGTGCCCCTATTTGTACTCACAAACCCCAATCCGACAGCTGAACTGAGAAGGTGGCTCAGGATGGCCAGAATGAGCAGGGCATGGAGATGAGACCCCTGTGACAGGGCCTAACTGATTTGGATAGCAGGCGGATTCAGTCTGATTAGCTTTGAGTCCAGCTTCCAGCTTCAGCTCACAACTCACAAAACAAAGGGAAAAGGAATCGCGATCCCCTACAAACACTAGACACACTTATACGTAAAGAAAATTACTATACCAGGTAGCTGCTTCTCGATTCCAATCACAAATACTGCAAAACCTGAGAACACACGCAGCAACAGAGTCCCCAACAGGCCGATCGCACTTCTGCAAATCTTCGGTCTTCTACCGGCAAGCCTGGATCCGCACACTTCTTCCTTTTATCTCCACAAACTCGGATTCAGTCCGATGAGCACTCGCTAATGGCTACAGGCTGACTTCAGGACCTTACACACATTCCCCATGTGAACTGCATGCCACAGCAGAACAGATCTCCTACTCCCTTCACAGTCAACTCGCATCTGCCTTCCAAGAACAGTTCAGGGCATTTCCCTTAGGCTCCGCATAGGTTTGGTTGGAAGATTCAACTGCCAATCACTGCAGGGCTCCCTCTGTTGGTGCAAAAAAGGTGCCAAGGTCCAAACTACAGCTCCCAGAAGCACCTGCCATACATTCCTATTTTAAGCAGGCTCCAGGTGAGAGTCCACGTTCTGGTTGGCTCATGCAGTCTCCATTTTAGGGATCTCCTTACCCAATTGGCCCAGATTAGCAGTTCAGGTCCAAAATGGAGGAGCAACACCCACAGAGTCCCAGCTGCAATAAAAACAGGTTAGACAAACTGCAATTTCACAAATGCTGCTAAACGATTTCAGAAAACAGTTACACCTTTCAGATGGGCTCCCTCTGCGCTCTTAGTGACTGCAGAAACGGAGCGATCAGACAGCAGCTCAGGGTGGGATTCGAGCATTAAATACACAGTCCCCCCTGTAAAACTAATTTAGCCTGCTGGCAGGCAGCTGCTAAAGAGACAGTACCAGGGGCTCTAAAAGCGCTCACAGATAAACGACTTATACACCGAACACCATTCAGGCTAGGATCACTTAGCCAGCTCCTGGAAGATTTTTGAGAACCCCCATTTGCAGGGGGGGTTACACCCTTCCTGGCCTGAAAAAACTTGGCATCCACATCAAGTAGATACCCTTAAATCACTTAAAGGCAAAACAGTTTAAACTTACATCCCTTTTAAACAACAATCAGCATATTAAACCTTGGTCATATACATGTATACTGTATTACACAGTCTATTACTGGTTATACATTACACATACAAACATTTTTAAATCAGGTCATTACTTCCTGCACATGAAACCTGGATAGAGGGGGCCCTTTCCTATCAGCTACCTCAGGGCTGGATGGGGCAGTGGCACCATACCTAGAGGGCAGGACAAGTAATCTAGAGTTAGCACCTATTCTCAGTTTGGGAAATGAGCTCGGGGACACATACACTCCCTTATGGACTACGTTGAGAGGCAGATCTACAGGCCTCCTAGTGGAATCATAGCTTAAGTGCACTACAGGCTTCACAGCTCAACCAGTCCTTCTAGGGGGAACTGCCACAGTCTCTGCACTTTTACTCTCACTTTCTGCAGTGTCGGTACTGGTCATGGAGATGGCCTTCGAGGTACAGAGGCTAGAAGTTGGAGCACTTTCAGATTCAGGAGTTGCAGTCTCTGCAGTCACAGTACTTGGTTCACATGGTTTACTGACACTGGCAGTGAGCCATCAGGACACTCAAAATACTCTTCTTGTTCTGGTATTTCACCAGTCTGTCCCAGTTCATCATTTTCCTCCTCTGAAAGCTCATACAGTTCAGCCATACACAGTGATTCCATGTCATCTGACTTGATACTTTGCAATTCACTTTCTGGGAGCATTGGCTCCAAGGACAAAGCTGGGGGCTTAGACAGTCCCGAAGGCCCAGCTTTATCTCCACAGTTGACTAGAGGGTTGCCTTGAAACAACTGGCTCAGTTCATAAGAGGGGTAGTACTCAAAGTTGCACTCACTTTCCTCTGACATGGACTGACAGTCATGTTCAACTGGTACTTGTTGTGGAGAACACTTTAACTCAGCATCTGTAGGTGCAGACTTTCTTTGCTTTTGCTTAGCGGCAGCTCGGGTCACCGGTACAGAGATAGCACTTTCTGGGGCTCAGACTCGATCAAGATTTGTCAGATGGGCAGTAGATGATTTCTATGCATTGTTTTAGCATCTTTTGAATTATTCTCAGGCCTTACTTTGCACACAGGCAGATCATCTAGTCTGCCCACTACAATGTGAGGGAGATGGTGACACCTGTCAGCAATCTTGTGTTTGCCATGTAGTCCCAAATATTTTAGCAGTACCCTATCTCCCTCCTAGAGTTCCTGTGCTTTCGCCTTTTTGTCATGCCTTTCTTTGCTGGTCAGATTTCTTTTGGCAGCCATAGTTTGAGCCAGTTGGTATGCATGATTTAGCTGGGCCTTTAACTTTTGTACATACTGCCAATAGTTGTCAGCTCGAACCCCATCAGGAGAAACTCCAAAACATATATCTACCGGTAGTCGACCTTCTCTTCCAAAGATCAGGCAGTAGGGGGAGAACCCAGTGGCATCACTTTTGGTGCAGTTTTAGGCATATACCAAGGTGCTGATTTGTTGGCTTCATCTAGGCTTGTCCTTGGGGTGGAGAGTGCCCAGCATATCTAACAGAGTGCGGTTGAAACGTTCAGGCTGTGGGTCCCCTTGGGGGTGGTAAGGGGTGGTTCTGGCCTTTCTCACTCTCCACAGAGAAAGCATCTCTTTGGTCAGATGACTCTCAAAGTCCCTCCCTTGATCAGAATGGATTCTTTGTGGAGCCCCTTAGTGAACAAATAAGTTTTCTGCAAACACTTTGGCCACAGCGGATGCATTCTGGTCCTTGGTGGGGAAAGCTTGGGCATATCTCATAAAATGATCAGTAACCACCAGCACATTACTAATATTTTCTTGATCAGACTCCAAACTCAGAAAATCAATACAGACCAGCTCCATGGGGGCACTGGTGGTGATGTTAACAAGGGGGCAGCGCTCTGGGGCAAAGCTTTCCTCTGTAAACAGCAACTACAAGTTTGAATGTGTTGCTCAACATTAGCTCCCATCTTAGGCCAATAGAATCTGTATCTCACCAAGTCAAGTGTTCTGTCTATACCAAGGTGCCCCATGTGGTTTTGTAGGGACCTCAGTACTGAGTTTCGAAAGGCAGTGGGCAAAACTAGCTGTTGCTTGTCTATTTGTCCCCCTCTGTCTACTGTTTCTCTGTATAACAGTCTATTGATCAGTTTCAGCTTAGGACCTTCCTCGTATAACAATGCAGTTCTCAAATAAGTGGAGCATACTTTGAACACATCTTTCCCTGCACAGAGGGCTTCTAAAGCTGGTTTGATCATAGGATCTCGGGATTGAGCCTGCTGAAGACTGCCATGGACTATCTGAGGCAATGCACCAATGTCTAATGCAGAAAAGTGGCAATAAGCAGCAGGTATGCAATTTTCAGAGGGCCCCAAACAATCCACCATACAGTCCACTGCGTCCGTGGACATTTGTTTCTCTCTGTCAAACTTTGGGCAGAGTGCTCGAATATCAGGTTCTGACAGTCTGACACAGTTATTTCAGGAAACAGGCCTCCGGGAGAGAGCATCAGCATCTATGTGGTTCAGGCCAGCTCTGTATTCCACAGCATAGTCGTATGTAGATAAGGTAGAAAGCCACCTATGGCCAGTAGCATCAACTTAGCTGAAGTCTGCACATAAGTCAAAGGATTTTTGTCAGTTTTTATTAGTATCTTAGCCCCATACAAGTACTCATGGAATTGGTCAACAATGGTCCACTTCAAAGCTAGGAACTCTAACTTATGTACAGGATAGTTCTTTTCAGATGGGGTCAGGCTTCAGCTGGCAAAGGCCACTGGTCTCAGGCCATTCTTGTGCTCTTGGTACAATACAATCCCCAAGCCTTGCAGGCAAGCATCAGTGCACAGGACATAGGGTTTTGCTGGATCTGCATAGGCAAGGACAAGAGCGTGGGTAAGTTGATATATAATCTCATGAAAATCGGCTTCACAATCAGGTGTCCATCTTGCTCCAAATACTCCATTGGGCTGCAAATACACTCTCTCAGTCTGAGGAGAAGCCGACCTCTTATATTTTTTGTTGATAGGAGGATAACCTTGAGAAAGATTAAGCAAAGGGTGAATCACTCTTGAATATTCCTCGATGAATCAGTGATAGTAACCACAGAATCCCAGGAATCTTTGCAGTTCTTTTAGATTGTGAGGCTGTGGCCAGGTGGTCAAGGCCTCAACTTTACTCAGGTTTGTTTCTATGCCCTTGGTGGAGACTATCTATCCCACATACTTTACAGAGGTTTGGAAGAACTGACATTTATCAATGGATAGTTTAAGGCCAAAGTCTTCCAGTCAGTCTAACACCTTGAACAATCTGCTCTCATGTTCCTCCAGGGAGCTGCCAAACACAATAACATCATCCAAATATACCAGGCACTCTAATAAGTTCAAGTCCTGCACTACACGCTCAATCAGTCATTGAAAAGTGGATGGGGCACCTGAAATCCCTTGAGACATCCTCATGAATTCATAGAAACCAAGCAGACAGATACAGGCTGTCTTTTCACGGTCTTCTGAGGCCATTGGGATCTGGTAGTAACCACTGCAAAGATCCAACACTGAGAACCACTTGCTACTGTTCAGGCAGTCTAAGGCATCCTGAATGTGGGGCATTGTATACTAATCAGAGATAGTCCGTCAGTTCTAGGTGCGATAATCTATGCACATCCTTACTGTCCCATTCTTTTTTTCTACTACCACGATTGGGGCAGCATATGGGCTTCTGGATTTTTGTATTACACCAGCTGCAGGCATCTCTTGCAGATGCTGTCACATCATCTATTTTAGCAGGTGCCAGGCGTTGAGACCTCTCATGAAATGGCCTTTCATCATGCAGCCGGATATGGTGTTCAGCTCCCATGCCCACATCCTACGTCCCATTCCTTTAAAGAAAACAGCTGGTCTCTCTGAGCAAGCTTCTCACTGATCCTCACTTTCCATTCCGCTGGAACGGGGAGTCACCAAAATCAAACAAGTTGAGCGTCACTCCATCATTCTTCCCCAAACTCTTGTTACTGGGTAGCATTGCAGTGTCTTCACAATGTACATTAGCCAGGGTGCAACCTCTATTCACATGAATCTGTCTATCAGACACATTGTGGACTTGAACCATTACCATTCTGGCACAAGCATGGGATCTAGCAGGCAAAATACTTGGCTTGACCACCAGTCCTTCTGGCAATTTTCCATCACCGGGTGCATCCAGCATTAGTATTTTATTCTTGACATCTTTTCTGATACGGACCTGTCCCTGTAAGGTGCACTGGGAATTTGGTGCCAGGATCAGAGACTCAGGATCCTTTTTACAGATAATTCCAACCGGTTCCTCTGGTTCCGCTTTCCCAGCATCTCTCTGGGCATCGTAGGTCTTCTTGATCAAGGCCGGAATTCTCAAAGCTCTACCAGTCCGAGACTCCTGTTTTTCATAACACAACTGCTCCAATCATCCAAAAATATGCATTAGTCCCAATTAGTAGAGGGACCCCATCATACAGTCTGGTAGGGGGACACACTAGGGCCAAGGTCTCCACTTGCTCTGCAACTCCAGCCACAGAGGTGGGAAAGGACAACCAAATTCGGATATAGCTGGAGTAGGGGTAGGCCTTCTCACTTAAACCCCAGACATGCCGTTCCTCCAATGGTTGCAGGGGCACATCAGACAAATGCTTCTGATACCAATCCTGGAACATAATTGTCACTTGGGAGCCACTGTCTAACACAGCTCTTGTAGACACTCCATTCACTTTTACAGTGGTCTCCATGGAGGGACCCACCACTTCAGACCATTCCGGTGGCACTGACCTGGATGTCGATCGGGCATTGGCCCTGGTGGCATAACTTTTCTGAGTTGCTCCCCCTGGTGGCCAGGCTAGGGTTCTGCGATGCCAGGCCACTAACCTATTGGTAACTTTTCTCAAGTTCTCTGGCAAGTGACAAGCTGTCTAAAAATGCCCATCCTCCCCACAAGGGTAGCAAAACTTAATATCTCTAGTGTCCTGGAAGAAGGGTGGGGGGTCTCTTTCCTGTTGGGGCACCTATTGAGCCCTGCAGGGTTCCTCTTGGACTGGCAGCCTACTCCTTTGAACTTTGGAGTCTCCACCATGGTTGAGGGTTAGGACAGTTCTTTGCAGCTCGCCCACCATCTCTCTCTCAATTCTCGCAGCTCTGCTAGCAGGTTACCCTCAGTCCGAGTCTCCGAGGAAACAACATTTACTCCCACTTCATTCTTGGGCTCAGGGGGAGCCTGATACAGATCTGGTTCTCTGAATGCCTCCGTCAGTTCCTTAATCAAGTTTTTCAATTTTTGGGCCTCATCCAACCCACTCTTCTTGGGGGTCTGGCAAGTGTTCACAGCCCCAGCACAAGGCTCCCAGCCCTCCTCATCAGTTTCAATCTCACAGATTTCTCTCATCAAATGACAGTACTCTGGAGTGCTTTCCCTCCTGTCTTGCAACTTGAGCTTCAATATCATCATGCTCAAGAATCTAGCTGACTTTAGGATGTGGTCTAGTCTGACCTAGTTTAGCTCCTTGGCAGACACTCCCTCTTTTCTGTGGGCCCTCTGCAAAGCCCTCTCTATCCTAGTGACAAAAACAGATAGCTTCTCATTTTCCTACTTTTTGGCTGATTTGAATTTCCACAACAAATCATCCCCTGATTCTGTGCTACAAAACACCCCCTCCAAGGCAGAGAGATATTCTGCTGCAGTGGCCTCCAGACTAGTAGCACGTAGGAACCGAATGGCTCCAGGGCAAGGCCTCTCAAGCTCTCCATCAAGTGCTTTCTTTTCTCCCCCTCTAAACACTGCCATTCTTGTACTAAAGGGGTGGCATAGTCCATCCAGGTTTCCAGATCATCTTCCCCAGAAGGCACTGGGATGGTTCCAGAAAAAAGTCTAAGCCTTCTATAGGAGTCCAGCTGTATCGGGGGAATGATGAGGGGAGAGGCAGCTATTGGGAGACACAGGGGAGGAGGTCGGAGAATGCAAGGGCATATGGTCCCCTGACAGGTCTAATACTTTTACCACTTCTTGGGCAATTTTTCCTTCAGATGCAAACAGCCTGAGCAGCTTTTCTTTAAATCCATCGGTACCAGGAGACCCACCAGGGGTGGTCTGACCACTATGTAAGTGAATGACCCTCCATCCATTCAGGGCGCCCTCAGAAAAAATCATAGGGGGGTACCTTCTCAGGGTCTATATGAGAACTACATGAGAGTAGCACTATCAGAGTTTGGTCGAATAAGTCAGCATCTTGTCCCTTTACCTCCACCTTGCCCACATACTTAACATGGTCTACGGTGGATACAATGTCAGCATTGGTAGTCCACAAGGGGACATCCAGCAATAGAATAGCTTTGTTGGGATCTATCTCCTTTAGCTTCACTCCATCCCATCAATTTGTGTATCATCAGCTTGTGGTGGGCAATTTTTAGCTTGGGCATAGCTAGCCCTTCCATCTTTTCCCCTAACTTGGACATAATGGTGTTATTCTCTCACATGGCCACTAGAAAATGCTAATCCCAGTGGTGTCTCCAAGATGTAACCCCCATGTGGTGCTATCCTAAAGGCTACTACCCCTGCCTGTTTGGCTACTGACAGGTTGAGGGGCCTAGGTTCTATGATGGGTGCCTCCACCCAGAGGTCAGGGTTAGTAGTGGTTAAACCAGCTTGGGTACAGCCCTCTGGGACACTGCGACCCCCCTTTGTTCCCACTAGTGGCCCACACAATGCCAGAGAGTTACCTTCCCAATACCCCACATATGCACAATTTTTACACATAGAGATACCACTTACCCTCGAGGCTGATTCTGCAGCCCATCTCGGAGGACCCCCTGTGAAACAAGGTTAAACAACCTACACAGCAATCTGCAATAAAGTTCTAGATACATCAACACCACAGCCAGTATATAGTATAACAACAATAAATCTGGTTTATTTGGGGGACAGTAACACGGGAGGGGGTAATCAGGTTGATTAGTTTAGATAAGTTTGAATCACAGTACTGTGCGCATATATTTACTGTCCAAAATGTCACTCTCTGGGTACCCAGGATGGGGGAGGCTAGCCAGGTCCATTGCCCAGGGTTGGCCGGCTGTTGCAGCTGGATGGGGCCCTGTAGAAAGAAAATATATGCACAAACAAATTGTAATCTGGAGCTGGATGGCTCAGTCCACAAACAGAAGGACACAAAACAATCAGCTGACACACTTTGATTAAATGAAGGTGAGGGGAGGTGCCCCTATTTGTACCCACAAACCCCAAACTGATAGCTGAATTGAGGAGGTGGCTCTGGATGGCCAGAATGAGCAGGCATGGAGATGAGGCCCCGGTGTCAGGGCATAACTGATTTGGATAGCAGATGGATTCAGTCTGATTAGTTTTGAGTCTAGCTTCCAGTTTCAGCTCATAACTCACAAAACAAAGGGAAAAGAAATTGCGATCCCCTACAAACACTAGGCACATTTATATGTAAAGGAAATTATTATACCAGGCAGCTGCTTCTCGATTCCGATCGCAAATACTGCAAAACCCGAGAACACACGCAGCAACAGAGTCCCCGACAGGCTGATTGCACTTCTGCAAATCTTCGGTCTTCTATGGGCAAGCCTGGATCTGCACACTTCTTCCTTTTTTCTCCACAAACTCGGATTCAGTCCAATGAGCACTCGCTAATGGCTACAGGCCAACTTCAGGACCTTACATGCGCTTACCATGCGAACTGCACGCTGCAGCAGAACAGAGCTCCTACTCCCTTCACAGTCAACTCGCATCTGTCTTCCAGGAACAGTTCAGGGCATTTCCCGTAGGCTCCACACAGGTTCAGGTGGAGGATTCAACTGTCAGTCACTACAGGGCTCCCTCTATTGGTGCAAAAAAGGTGCCAAGATCCAAACTACAGCTTCCAGAAGCACCTGCCATACATTCCCCCTTTAAGCAGGCTCCAGGTGAGAGTCCAAGTTCTGGTTGCTTCAAGCAGTCTCCATTTTAGGGCTCTCCTTACCCAGTTGGCCCAGATTAACAGTTCAGGTCCAAAATGGAGGAGCAACACCCACAGAGTCCCAGCTGCAATAAAAACAGGTTAGACAAACTGCAATTTCACAAATGCTGCTAAATGCTAAATGATTTCAGGAAACATTTACTTCTTTCAGATGGGCTCCTTCTGTGCTCTTAGCCACTGCAGAAACAGAGAGATCAGACAGCAGCTCAGGATGGGATTCGAGCATTAACTACACAGTCTCCCCTGTAAAACTAATTTAGCCTGCGGGCAGGCAGCTCTTAAAGAGACAGCACCAGAGGCTCTAAAAGCACTCACAGATAAACGACTTAAATGCCGAACACCATTCAGGCTAGAAGCACTTAGCCAGCTCCTGGAAGACTTTTGGGAACCCCCATTTGCAGGGGGGTTACATATACTGTATGTTACACAACCAAACATGTGGACTGGATTTTCACTATTTGCTGTCAATATTGATCTACTATTTTATTCTCTGATATCAGCACAGTTTGCTAAATATTTCCGTGGAAGATTACATTAGCTCTTCTTCTTACACAAATATACTTTTGGTGCTATTGCAGGTTATTGGCCATCCTTGCTTTCTGCTGTTGACTACAGATTTGTCATCCTGTCACAAATATAGAATAATGCATGGGGAAGTGTGTATAGTGAGGATTGTATGCACACCTGAGGTGTATAATGCCCCATAAACCACGAGAGCGAAGCTCAAGGGGTTTATCAAGGCATCACACATTGCGGGGGTGCATAAAATCTGAGTTGACCCACACTTCCCCATGTTTTCGTTTTTACAATAACTGGTTCCTTTGATTTTTTTTTTTTATTTTAGAATTTTTGCAAAAGGTGCTTAACCAAATTCTTTTATACACAGGTGATTATACACATATGTGTATAATCAAACTCCATTATACATGGGTGATTATACAGATATGTGTATAATCAAACTCAGTTATACACATATGTGTATAATCACCCATGTATAGTGGAGTTTGACAGCTTCTGCCCACAGTTGTTAGTCATCACTAACCAGCTGTTATAGTAAGTTTAACTCCAACAAGCCTGATAGAATTAGAGGTGTGACATCACACTGTTTTGCAGAAATCTTGGGTTTGAGAAATAAATCTGATGCCCGTCCAGGGCCATAACAGTCTGGGAAGTAATAGGAGCTCAGAGTCAGTGGTAGTGTTGGTGGTGGTGGGCAGTGGGCTCAGTAAGAGCATTTGCATTGTGAATAATTATTCAATGTTCTGCCTTGCCATTATGCAGACAAAGTATGGCTGTCATATTCATAGAAAAAGGAGTTAGGAGGGAATGAAAAGGGCAGTTTATTATCAGTAGTGTGCAAAACAGAATGTTGTTTGCCTGACATATATACAGTATATATATATATATATATATAGATAGATAGTTATATATATATATATATATATAGTTTTTTATATATATATATATATATATATATATATAAATATATACACACACACATATACACATATGCATATGCATATATATATATATATATATATATATATATACTGTATATATGTTTAAATGTGGAAAATCCAGGGGTAATATTGTTTATTTATTTGTACAAATCGTAATTACAATCCTTTGAGTCAAGGACTCATTTCCAAAGGCTTCTCATCAGACAAGGTACAGGTTACATACAAACAGAACACTATATAGTTACAGAGGACGGTAATACCATGGCTTCATACAGTTACATAGGTACATGAGTAGACAATTACAGAGAAACATAATAACAAAGCTTCATATGGTTACATAGGTACATGAGCAGGCAACGTGTAGAAAGGGTATGGCAGAATGCCATATAGAGTGACTGAGGTACAGTCCAGAGGGGAAGCAATACAGGTGCAGACAGGTGGGGTACTTGGTAACATAGTGGGATTTTTGCTGGGGGGGGATATAGAGCGTAAGTGCTGAAATAGACGCCTGCAGGGGTGACAGTTAGCTGTCCAAGGAACATAGTGGGGGCTGCTGGTGGCTGCAGAAAGAGTGGGGGGGCCTTGGTCTATCATCAGTTGCAGGAGCATGAGGCAAAGAGATGGCTTCTGAGGGCACTTTTGAAAGAGCCTATTCTAGCAATGCTGATAGTAGCAGCTGGGAGGGAGTTGTACCAAAGTAGGGTCCTATAGTGGAAGAACTGCTGTGCGAATGAAGTTTTGACTCTGGGTACTATGAGGGTTCATTTTCAGGTACTGCGGGTAGATACTGCGGGGCAGGCGACATTGATGGAGGAAGCCACCCCTGGGGGGAGAGACCCAGGAAGATTTTCTTTGCCAACAGGCAGGATTGGTAGAGGAGCCTCTCTTCGAAGTTGAGGATGTTGGCAAGTGAGAAGAAAAAGCAGGTGTGGGTGCGCCTGTCCACACCTAACAGGATCTTGCAGGCCTTGTTAATAGACAGTTGCACTTTGTTGAGGGTAGTTTTGTCAGTAGCAGCATAAATTGGGAGGCCATAGTCTACCAGGGACAGAACTGATGAGGTGACTGCAATACAAAGTGCTTCAGGCAGCAGGCAGTCCCTGTAGTGATAGAGGAGGCCAATCTATATATTTGTGGTGGATGAGAGGGCAGCAATATAGTGGTGTAAGGTGAGAGTGGGGTCAAAGATGACACCCAGGTATTTATACATAGTCACTTGATCGAGGGGGACCTGAGTGCTGGGGAGGATCTGAAGGGGAGAATCTCTGGTTTTATTCTGATGGTGGACAAAAAGGATAGATTTAGTTTTTTTCAGGTTGATGACCAATTTATGGTCAATGAACCATTGCTCGGCCTTGGTGAAGGAGTGCTGAAGGATGTTCTGTAGGGTGGTGAGGTGGGAATGCGAAGTGAAGAGGACAGCATCATCCACATAGAGAAGAATGTTTCCTGCACAGACATTGGGGAGCATGTTTAAGTAGAGGCTAAAGATAAGTGGGTCTAATATGGAGCCTTGGGGGACTCCGGAGCAGACAGGCTGGATGTTAGATAGGGTGCCATTGATTTTTACACACTGGAACCTAGAGGAGAGGTAGCTGTCAAACCAGGAGAGGGGCCCTTGGGAGAGTCCAATATTTCACAGGGAATTGAGCAAGAGAGGGTGGCAGACCATATCAAAGGCCTCGGAGAGGTCGATAAAGACAGCTCTGGCCAGGTGCCCAGTGTCCAGGGCTGTGTGTAAGAAGTTGGAGAACTCTAGCAGGGCTGTGGTGGTGCTGTGTCCTGCGCAGAAGCTGTGTTGCTCCCTGCACATGATGTTGTGCTTGGTAAGATGGTCAGATAGCTGGTCAGCCACAATTTTTTCCAGCGCCTTGGAAAGCGGGGGGAGGATGGAAATTGTTCGGAAATTACGGGGGGCAGTGCAGTTCCCACCTTTGGGAATAGGGTGATGATCACCATTTTCCAGGCAAGAGAGAACTAACCTAGGCAGGGGGAGTGATTAAGCAGGTAGGTGAGGGGGATGAGTAATGCATCCAATACTTGCTGAAGTATCCAAGTGTCCAGGAGGTCACTGCTGGGGCTGGTGCTGTTGAGGGCCTTGAGTAAGTACGGCCTGGCTTCTTGCGGGGTAATGGTCCTGAGGTAGAAGGGGGGGATGGTGAAGATTGGGTGGTGGGGACGGAGGTACGGAGGCACTGGGTTGAAGACGTTGCTGGGTAGGACTGAGCTGAGGTAGGTGAAGGTGATGTTAAGGCTGTCTGCGATGGTTTGGGGATGTGTGGTAATGGAGCCATTGACAATGAGTTGGGATGGGGAGGGACTGTGTCTTCCCATTCAGTTCCTTTAAATTGCCACAGAAGTTCCGGGCATTACCCCATGAGGAGGCAAGGGTGGATCGGTAATGCTCAGCTTTAGCCTTGCGGATGGCTCAGGTGCACTTGTTGCACTCAGCATTACAAGCCTGCCTATCATCCTGCTTACCGGATTCCACGGCTCGATGCCAAAGGTTGTCCCTTAATTGCATTTGGTGGACAAGTGCTGGGGTAACCCATGGGGCATTCTGTTTTTTAGTTAAGGTCTTGGTGAGGGGAGCAAAACTATCACAGGCTTTGTTGAAAGAGCTAGTGAAATAGTCACATCCTAGGTCTATACTTGGGGCATGGGTAATGGGGGTCCAGTCCCATTGGGCTAGGTAGAGCCTGAGTTTACTGAGGTTGCCAGGGAATAGGCGCCGTCAGTGGACTGTCCTACGGGCAGGTTTCCAAACTTGAGTGGACCATGTGAATATGACTGGGGAGTGGTCGCTGAGTGCGTTTGGGAGGACGAGTAGGTCAGTGATCTTATGGGGTCGGTTAGTGAGGACAATGTCTAGGAGGGTGCTGGTGACAGAGCTATGGTTGTACCTAGTAGGTTGGGAGATGAGTTGTGTCATATCAAGGGCTGAAAATGAATCTTTGACATGTGAGTTCAAGCTGGCAAGCCAGTTAGAGTTCAAGTCCCCTGGGAGGATCTGCTTGAGCTTATGAGGTAGTTTGGTGACGTAGTCAGAGAGTGAGTGTATGGCTAGAGTTTGGTTCTGAGGGGGGATATATGCATGGTGAGAATCAGAGGGGCCCTTGCAGGGTCTGGGGTGATTTTTAGGGACAGGGCTTGGGCGCCGTGGTTTAGTTTGGGTGCTGGGATGGCATGACCTGACAGGGTGTTCTGCATATAGAGGGCGTATCCGCCACCCGCATTTGCCGACTCAGTCATCTCTGCAGAGAGTGTAGCCAGGGAGGGAGATGAAGGAGTCAGAGGTTGTCTTTGAGAGCCAGGTTTCAACTAGGGCTAGGATATCTGGATTGTGCTGAGTGGTCCAGCACTGGAGAGCAGCAGATTTTTTCAGGAGGCTGCAGATGTTCATTGAGGCAATGTGCAACCCTGATACAGGTGGTAGCCTGGGCTGACCAGGAGACAAGGTGCTGGGATTGGGGTGGATGTTACCCACCAGTATGAGGAGTACAGAGAGGATTCTAGCAAGAGCAAGATAGTGCTTTGCTCTAGTTTTGGTGCATGAGGAGATTGACCTAGAAGAGGGTGTACAGGGAATGGGTAGGGTCCGGAGGTTGGGTACGGCGAGGAGGGGGAAGGACCAGAAGGGTTGGGGAAGGGATAAGGGATGAGGGATGGAGGATGTGTTGGCAGGGGTGGGGGAGGGTGGGGAGTAGGTCCAGGTGGGGCGTGGCATGGGTGGATGAGGGCGGTAAGGCACATGGGTGTGTCGCTGTGGGGGGGGGTGTGTGATCAGTAAGGGAGATGGCAAGTGCCAGTAGTAGTAGAGTGGTCAGGTTTTATGGGAGGGTAGAGGTATCGATGGCTATGTAGACTGGGACCTTGGGAGGGATGAAGCTGGCCGAGAGTCTCCAATGGGTAGGTCAGCCTCGATGGTACAGTGGCAGGGCTGTGGATTTTGGCACTGAAGGTACAAGGTTCAAATCCTTGGGGGGGGGATGCTTTGGTGCCTGGTCCAAGAGCCAAAGAGCAGAGGGGGTGAAAGGCTGAGAGTAGGTACACAGCAGTGAGTCCCAGTGGCCAAGAGGGGGTGTCATGCAGAGCATGGGGGGGAGGAGGATGTGTGCAGGGCAGGCACTGGTGGCTTGGTAGAAGAGGGCTGGGCATGTTGGAGAGGGCAGGGTAGGAGACAGAGTGGGAGGGGATAGTGGAGTAGGAGGGAAAGTAGAGAGTCATAAGGGTATGAAGGTCAGCAGGAGAAAAGAGTGGATCAACTTTGTAGGAAGTATTAGGTGGGGAGTGTCCCCTCTAGAAGGCAGCAAGTATAAGCTGCAAATGAGAAAGTGGGGACTTAGAAAAAACAGAACAGAAAGTCATGTGACTAGGGTAGTCCTTAAATTGTGGGCCGGCTTCGGGTGCAAGGGTGGCTGGGGTGGGTGGGGCAGTCAAAGCACTGACAGGCTAACATCCCTCACAGAGTTCAGCTGCAGGAGGACAGTAGTTACCTTTAGTTCTCTGGTGGATCTCATTACCCCTGCTGTGTGCATTCAGAGGTGTGTTTTCTCTCAGAGGGCGGTGAACCCATGGACTAGCCTACCAACAGAGACAGTGGACATGAAGATAGCACTGCCTTTAAGATAATCCTGGACATATTCCTTCTTATCAAGGAAATCTCTGGGTATCCTCTGTAGAAGCACGGGTACAGAATCCCAATAAATAGGAAAGTGTCCGGGATGCCTATTGCACCCCTGCTTACCAAGCTGAAGGGACAGACTTGGTGGACCTAGTATCCCTTCTGATCTTAAATGACTAAGTTACTGAATTGCTATGTATGACCTGTACGTCAGCCCCAGAAGTCCCCCACACCCTGCAGCACTGAATCTTGGGGTTTGAAGGAATGTGGCACCTCCTGGGGCGGCTGCAGGAATACTATAGGAGAAGGTAAAAGCCTGTTAATCATTAAATAACCTGTAGAGCAGAACTGGGTAGGAGAAAATCACAAAGATCACAGATAGGCTAATCAGAGCAGTAGACCCTGTGAACACAGGGGGGAGGGGGCACTATAAAAAAAGTAACTTAAAATCTACAATTACATTTTTTGTTTTTACTTTGTATCTAGACAAATATTCTGATGGCTGCTGTTTGGCAATAATAATCAGCATTTTTGTAGCAATACTGTAGTTATATTGTACACATATACTTATTATACATGTATACATATACATATCGTATATATGTAGCAATACTGTAGGAGGCAGTATAACATAGTGGTTAAGGGCACTGAGCTGCAAACCTTGAGACCTGAGTTTGAATCTCATCAGCCCCCACTTGCATACTGTGTGAACTTAAGCAAGTCGCTTAACTTCCTTTTGCTCCCAGGTCACACCTGGAAACAAGCTTTGGCTCAGTGTGCCTTTCCTGGATAAACAATTTCCCCTTTCCCTTAGTTGTATTAGCTTTTTAAGTATTACATATGTGCTAAAGACCGATAAGATTGAATGGATTTACTGCTGTAGCTGGGCAACTATAAGGATTTAATAAGACTTTACACAAAGATGGTATGCAGTGTGCTGGCTTGCAATGATTACACATTTATTTGAATGTAGGCTACTATGCAGTTATTTTGTGGCCTTTCCCACCCAATAGCACACAATGGCTAGTACAGTATAAGAATGACAATGATTTCTCCAAATCAGTTCAGTATTTGCTACGCAAGTCTGTTCATTGCACTGACCTTAAGATGTACCAATGTAGTATAAAGTTTTTCTTGTGTTTTCCTTAAATATTACCTCCCCCTGCTGGTTCCTAAAACGCAATCTCTCATAAACATACAAAAATGGTTAGCAGAAGATATGTGTATCCCAATATTTATACCAATGTGTGTGTATATATATATGACAGTACAGATAGTGAAAACATTTAAATGCAAGATGACAAGATTACATTTCTAAATTTTCCTTATATCTTTGTGTGGCAGACCCTTGCTATAAATAAGATTATTCATTTGAAATGCAATAATTAATACAGTACATTGTCACCCTTCAAAACCCCAAACTTCAAAACCTATGGTACTTTTTTTTTTAGGTCAGTTAATCAACAATTTTACACGTTGAAATGTCTTTGAGGAAGAGAAATATATCCTAATCAAAATATTTTTTTTTCAAACAAAACATCTTAAGAATTCATTTTGTTGTATTTGTATCAGATGAATAATTCATGTGTACAGTTTCTATCAGTAAACATAGTAACTTTTATTAAACTTGTGCTGCAAGTCCCCTAGAATGCATCAAGAACCATAATATTTGAAAACACAAGATGCATCATTTTCAGCGCTGTTTCTACAAGGTCTGCAATTTACATGAAATTGCTATGTTTTGGCCAAATTGCACCTTAGCTTCCAAGCAAATCTTCTAATAGTTGTTTCTTTAATTATTATTTAATTTAGTTGTTATGACTGGTTTTCAGTTAAAGAGGGGACTACTGACAAATTCAATTAAATGAAAATAGAGAACTTAATGGTCCATGCTAATGATTCATTTCATACATAATATTTTATCATTTTCTGTGCAAATCCATAATGAGAGCTTAGTTTGTAATAAAGAGGCTTGCATTTAGGCCAAAAAGTACAGTAATTAAAAACCCGTCACTAATAATATTTGTTTAAAATTACTCAAAACAGTTAACCCTTTGTGTAACTAGACTTTCTTAAGGAGCTTTGTTCAAAGGAAGAAACAAAACTACCAGACAATGCTATTAATAGTTCTATTTCCCTATACTGTTTAAAACTGTGGTCTTCTGAAACATTTCACATTGTTCAGTCCACTGTTGTTCATTAAAACTCTGTTGACCGTGACTCCAAAAAGAGACACAATGATGCTTATCATTTCATAACAGAAATGCAGGTAGCATCCTCTCAATAGTACCTCCCCCACTCCATCACATAAGTTATTTATTGGACTACACTGTATCTGACAGACATCATCCTGTGTTACACACACTCCAGTGCTTATCGGTGAAATGGCTGGTGACGCTACAAGGGCTATGCAACTGCCAAAGGACTGTTCCTCCACCCAAAAAAGGCTTCACACACCCCTCGCAATCCCCCCCCCCCACACCGTTTTCAGAGTCAACACATTTTGGAGTAGCTGTAGTTGCAAGATACAACTACTGTTGTAGTGCTTGCATTTGATTGAAAGGGGGTATGAACAGCACCTATGACAAACCTGCGGGGGTTTCATATTTTTTTTATTAAGAGCTAAACATTAAAACAACTAATACATTACATTACTGAAGTGGCTGGAATGACTGAGCCACCAATTTCAAAGTTTGGTGACAAGCCAATCACATTAATCCCTGGTGCAGTCTTAGACTGGTTTGAGTTTGGGTTCATGAGTGCCTTGCAGCACAGAGAGTATTCCTCTTAGCTGCATTCTATGCTGCTAAAGTAAAGAGAGTTTAATAGAGATGGAGTATAGATGTAATAATTATTTGGAAGATAATCAGAATGCTAAAATAAAATGTGTTGTTTCCATATGCACTAAACACACAAACTTTAGTAGTTGCATTCTTACCCTATAAAATATATAATTCCAGATGGTACACAACATGTTACAATATCAGCATCATAGGATTAATTTTATTGTATAGATGATTAAATATTATAAGAGAATAACTATGCCCTACTGGACATAATAAGGGTGTTAAGCTATTGAGGGGTTGCAGTGACAATTATAAATAGTGTGGGGGGGGCAGGTTATTTTTGTCAGCAGGAACCTAAGCTACCTTAATACCCTTGTTCATGTACATTATGGCACAGCTTATTTGTTATAATACATTTCATACAAATGTGCATTCAAAAAAGTGACACAGTTTCCTTAAGAGAATAGATCCACAGGCTGTGTTCCCAAAAAGTGGTTTTGAGTTTTGGAGTTATGGTTAGTAAGCAATAACACACAATAGAGTGTTGGTTAGTCTGTGATAAATGCATGCCTAGGGGCAAAGTGAGGCATGAGGACAAAGGCCAAGTGCCTAACTGCTCTTAGAAGTGTGTTTATCACAGACTAACCAACACACCAATGTGCATTATTGTGCTTCTAAAATTGATATATATTGAGATATATTTAAACAGCTTAAAAACATATTATGTGAAATAGATCCTCTGCTTGAGAGCTGCCACTAGAGTGCTGTGAGTGCTTCAGAAATGAAAATTTTATTTTATTTTAGAAGTTTGCATTTCTTTTCAAATTTCCTTTTATTATATTTTAATTTTTCTTTAATGTTGTTGAACTTACTGATTCAAGATGGCCACTTGAGGAGTGTGTGTGTGTGTGTGTGTGTGTGTGTGTGTGTGTGTGTGTGTATGAGCAGCCAGGCTCTCCAGTGAGTTTGTCAGCTTTTTTACAAGTGAAGGATATTATCTTTGTCTAAAAATACTATTGTTTTGAGCAAACGCTGGACTTCTCCTGAGTAGTGGTGTCAATCTGAGCACTGTTTAACGTAAGTTCACAAAGGTTCATGAAGGCTGCCAGGACACTGCCCCCCCCACACTGCATCTCCCTTGCATTTCGGCTCTCAGTTGGCTGTGTAAAGACAGCTTCATAAGAAAGAGCTGTTGCTGGAGCAAACCTTGGACAAACCTCTGAAAAGAGGTAAGAAAGAAAAAGACATTAACTCATAATTGATGCAATTTCAGTTTGTCCACTCCAGGTCCTCCTTGACCCCTGCTGCAGGTCTAACATTAGATGGGAAGCTCACTTCTGCGACCCTAGAACCAGCAAGATCTATGGTCCCAAAGGCCCTCAACACTGGGGGATTACTACCGATTCAACTCCCCCACTGTAATTTCTCCCCTTCCTCCTTCTCTGACAATACCACAATAGCAAACTACATTATCTGGCTGTATAAGTTAGCTGAAGTAGGGAATAGTGTTTCCAGCTTCAGATTCAGTGGGTGTCATGATAAACACCAGTGTGTCGACATTGGCCTCTCCTGCCCAACATGATGGTAGCATGCTTCTGCTCGAACGGAGGAGATGTAGACTTGCAATCTGTGCACTACCAGGAGTTTTGAAGAGCTGGAACTACCCACTGCCAGCAACATGGTGGCAGACATGGTCGGAGAAATACAAGCTAGTTGCAACATAGATTCCCTGCCTTCATCGCTTGGAAGGAGGTAAGAAAATCTGAGCTATAGGGCTCTTTACTTAACTCTGGGAAATGGGGCAATATTAATTTCAGTTCCACCATTACTCAATCCATTTCAGGCTCTACTGCAAAAACTGTGTCACTCACAACAGACGCTCATACTATAGAAATGTTTTCCCCAATAGCTATTCCCATATGCTTAATTATGGTCACTGATCATGGTTTGGGGACAAAAGCTGATGCACAAAAACAGAGCAGTTCTCCCTTCAACATTATGGCTGCCCACCAGACAGATAGCAGCTCTCAGATACAACCCACCATAATATGTTGTATAGCAGAGGTGGCTGTTACTCCTTACCCATTGGCTACTGGACCTGTATTAAGCCCTAGTTCTCTACAAGTGCCCTTCAGTTGTCCAGGCTCCAATATTATTACCAAGTCAAGTTCAGTCATAACTCTGGGCCCTCTCTCATGAAGAGCTTGTCCAAAGACCTTCAACAGACTTTGCCTGCTCCACTGTTGTGGGGCCATCTGACCATTCCACTTCTTCTCCTACAGTGAAATTATTCACAAGCCAGGGATCAGGGGACACCCATTCTTGTTCTGAAAGTGAGGTTCTTTCAGGTATCTGCTCCATCCAAAAGGCACTGGGCCAGCTTTCTAATGCCGTTGTAGGTATTAGTTCCAAACTAGAAGCTCTAACCATTCGAACTACAGAGGTTGAAACTCGAGTCGGGGCTATAGATGCTATTAACCCTATGCAGAAAACTATTTCCCTCCACACAGCTCAGTTGGCCTCTCTCACTGAAGGAGTCCAAGAACAAGAGAATCACTCCTGGAGGGGCAATTAAAAACATGGCCTACTTCTCAAGTGTGTGGAAGGTACCAGAGATCCAGTACCATACTTTAAAGAACTGCTTACAATTGTGGCTGGTCATACTTATCTGGACCAGAAAATTCAGTTGGACCATGCCACAGAAGCACTGTTGCTAAAAGATCTGTTAATTCTGACTATTGCTGGTTTGTGTACATTAAGTCTCATAATTTTTAGGACAAAGAGTTCCTCTTATGAAAAGCCCATATGGAAAAAGGATTGTCTTTTAAAGGGTTGAGATGTCAAGGTTTCCCAGATTTCAGTTCAGAAACTATGACTGATAGAAGAACCTTCAATCCAGCTATGAACATATTGTGGCAAAATGGAATTAAGTATGCTATAGTCCCCCCAGCTAAACTACACTTTTTTTATTAGTAGGGCAGAATGTGACATTTTGTGAAACTGAAGAAGGCTGAGGCACTGATTCATGATGATGGCCCTTTTAGAACAAACTCTGCCACCTCAGCCCAGCAATCAAATACAAGTCCTACATTAAGCATTAGTTCAGGCTTAAATATTCTACTGCAGTAGGTCTTGCAATTAAAAAACTGTTTTATAGCTACATAGATGTTGTCAGCAAATAAGGGTCTTGTGGCCCATCCAGTCTGCCCTATCCCTCTTTCTAATGCTTAAGGTACCCTAGATGCTACAAGCCCCCCCTTCACCCCTAGCTCGATAATTTCCATGTGCCTGTCCCACACATTCTTGAATCCCTGAACCATGGCCACCCCCAACACTTTCTGGGGAAGACTGTTCCATCTCTCCATCACCCTTTCAGTGAAGTAGAATTTCCTCAAGTTCCTTCTAAGTTTTCCAACTTTTAGTCTCATGCTGTGCCACCTTGTTCTGCTATTTCCCTTCATGTGAAAGATGCTCCTCTCTGGTACTCTGTTGTTCCCCTTTAGATGTCTGAAGATCTCTATCATGTCTCCCTCTCTCTCTTTTCATCCAGGGAGTACATATTTAGAGCTCTGAGTCTCTCCTCATACAACTTATGCTGCATCGCCGACACCATTTTTGCTGCCCTCCTCTGTATCATCTCCATTCCTGTCTATGTCATTTTGGAGATGAGGCCTCCAGAACTGAACACAATACTACAGATGAGGCCTTACTAGGGAGCTGTACAACGGTACCACCACTTCCCTTCTTCTACTTGTTATACCCCTCTCTATGTACCCTAGCATTCTGTTAGCCCTTCCAGCTGCTTTGTTGCACTGTTTAGCCACTTTGAGGCTGTCTTCTATGACTACCCCTAGATCCCTTTCCTCTGTGGTGGCCTCCACTGTTACCCCATCTAGTTCCTACTCAGTCTTAGGATTCCTTCTCCCTTGGTGCATAATCTTCCACTTTTTTGCGTTGAAACCCCACTGCCATTCCTTGGACCAGTTTTCTAGCCTCTTCAGATATCTTCTCATTTTTTCAATACCTTCCTGTGTATCTACCCTGTTACATAGCTTTGTATCATCCACAAACAGGCTAACCCTCTCTTCTAGAAACTCTGCAATATCGCTTATGAAGACGTTGAAGAGCACTGGTCCCAGCACTGATCCCTGGCGTACACCACTTGGTACCCTTCCCTCCCGTGAGGTAACTCCATTTACCACCACTCTCTGTGTTCTGTTACTCAACTGATTTCTAACTCATGTGACCACCTCTGTCCCCACCCCCCCAGATTTGCCAGCTTGTGGATTAGTCTCCTGTGTTGGACTGTGTCAAAGGCCTTCCTGAAGTCCAGATTGGCCACATCTACCACTCTGCCCTGGTCTGTTTCCTTTGTCACCCACTCAAAGAAGTAAATCAAGTTGGTCTGCCATGACCTCCCTGCAGTGAATCTATGTTGCCTTGGGTCCGGCAGCCCCCTTGTCTCGAGGTAGTTCACCAGCCTTTCTTTAAGTAGGATATCCATCATTTTACCTACTATCAAGGTCAAACTGACTGGGCAGTAGTTTCCTGCCTCCTCCTTGCTACCACTTTTGTGCAAGGATACCACTTGTGCCCTCCTCCACTCCTTTGCACCATTATCTGGGGTGACAGAGCCTAAACCAATAATTTGACTATAACTAATTTGTCTGCACATATGAGTACTGGTGCGGTATAAGGCTGTTTATATTCAGGTACTGCATGAATTAAGACACCATATGAGTATTGGAGATGGACAGGGTAGTAGGGAATTCTATGCAAGAGTGAAATACATTAATTGAAGGAAATAGGGTATAACAAGTAATAATAGGGAGGAAGAACGAGAGAAAGAAAGAAAGAAAGAAAGAAAGAAAGAAAGAAAGAAAGAAAGAAAGAAAGAAAGAAAGAAAGAAAGAAAGAAAGAGTAGTTTTCTCTCTTGTTTCATGTTTTGCAGAAAGTAAAATGATTTGGATGATGGGCACTGTTACTGTAGACTGACTATTTTACATGAGGCAAAAGGATGGAAGTATTGAAATGAACAGTGTTTTATAACTGCCTTTTTCTTTTGTACAATGGTATAGACTCCCTTTTTTCTGCTACCAGCTCTTCTGATGCACTGGGAAGAGGTGGCACCAAGACTTATCTTTTTCTATTTCTCATCATTAATTTAGTCCTTCTTCACCTAAATAATTAGGGAGGGAAAGGCCTGGCTCTCTCCACACACAACATAAGTGCAATTGAGGCTGTCTTATGTTGCTGTAAAAGGGAGTGGTTGGGGGAAGGGCTTTATGGTGGGGGCTCAGTTTCATTGGTGTCAACAGTTAGTGAGTGGGTGGAATGTTTTCTAACGTAAATCTGGTGTGCCAGAAGTTTGATTCCACAGTAAGCTTACGAGGGTCTTTAAGTAAGAAATTTGACCACAGCAAGAACAACTGTGTTTTTGTTTATTTCAATTCTCTTGTTATTATAAATTGTGTTATTTCAAGCAGCAACCTGTTGTAAACTTTCAAAATAAAATGTTAACATGGTTTTTTAAAGTTCTGACATGGAACGTTAGAGGTCTGTACAACAGGGTCAAGGCCAAAAAAGTTTTTAGATACTTCGATAATGCAACTATTATTATTTTTCTGGAAACACATTTTTTCAACAGCTGGGGTGCCATTTTACTCCACAAAATGGGGCGATTGTCAGGTGACCAATAATAACAATGTGTCTAGAGGGGTAGCAATTTTTATAAAGAAGAACATCCCTTTTTACTTGGTAAATCCTGTAGTGATCCTGGAGGTAGATATGTTATAACAGAAGTTTTAACTACAGATAGCCCTTTTACCATAGCTTACATATATGCTCCCAATATCTGCAACCCAAATGTTTTTAAGATTTTTTCCTTACTATAGCTACTTTTAAGGGGTTATATATTCGGGGGGGGGGACTTCAACATTGCTCTAAGCTCTTGGCTTGATAAATCCACTTCCTATTCAGATAATATGACTACCATATGAAAACATAATTTGAGTTTTCATGGAAGACTTGAATTTGGTTGACCCTCAAAGAGAAGCATACCCAACCACACAAGCCTATTCTCTCTCTTTTTTTTTCTCCTCCCCACCAATGCTATACTAGAATTTATTATTTTCTGGCTTCCCACTTACTTTATCATAGCATTAAAATAAATACTACAATACTATCAATTTTTCTGATCATGCTTCTGTTGACATGTTTATAGAAGTTTATAGAAGTTTTTAATTCACTTAGATCCTGGGTTTGGTCTATGAATAACTCTTTTAAAAGACAAATAATGTTTGCTTCCTTACAATCTGCAATAATTGAAAACTTTCTTTTGTATAATTATCCTGAAATTACACCCGATGTTCAGTGGGAAGCCTTCAAGGCAGTAATGAGAGGAGTTATGGTTAGGCACTGCTCATTTATTTAAAAAATGCACAAACAAAAAATTTTGGCAGCAGAAAAAGAACTTAATAGACTGAGAAAATTACACATGACATCACAGGATCTGCAGATTTTTCACACTCTTCTTGCTGCCAATGACTCATTTAATAGAATTTCTTCTTTGGAATCAGAGAAAAACATTTTACAAATGAGGGTAAAATACTACACCCTGAGAGATAAACCAGATTAGATTATGTCATTACAAATATAGAAGGAAAAACAAGATCACTTGATCTTCGCAATTAGAGATGATAATAATGATTTAACCACTGACCCAGAAAAAAATCAATAATATTTCTGCTAATTTCTGTAAAAATGTATACACATCTGACAGGAGAAAATATTCTCATGCTACTGAAAAAAAATTTTCACAGATTAATCTACCTACACTGCCATATGAGGGAATGGGAATGCTATACTCCGTTTTCTTTTAAAGAGATCCTACAAACCATTAAAACCATGTCTTCAGGAAAGACCCCAGTTATGGATGGCCTTCCTGCAGATTTTTACAAACAATTACTCATTTATTTGTAAACCCTCTGTTTGAATTATATACTTATACTCTTAAGTCTAGCTTTTTGTCTCCATCCTTTTTTTTAGCAAAAATAGCATTTTTTTGTGAAAAAGACAAACATCCAGAATTAGTAGCATCATACTGACCAATAGCTGTTTTAAATGCCGATATGAAAATCCTGGCCAAATAATTAGCTAGCCACTTGGAAAAGGTTGTACACAGTCTCATTCAAAATGACCAAAATGGCTTCATTAAAAACAAAATTGGGAGCCAACATGCAATACCTCATCAACCTGATAGATTTCTGCAAACATTAAAAAGCATTAATAATGACCCTAGATGCTGAGAATACTTTTGATCAGGCTGAATGGGACTTCCTCTTTGAAACTCTTAAAAAGTTCAGACTTGATGATACCTTTCATAAATGGATAAAGATATTATATTACTCCCCTATTGCAGTGGTTGAAACCAACTGTAATATTTCAAATAGCATGTCACTCTCTAGAGACATGAGACAAGGTTGTCTTCTGTCCCTTTTATTGTTCACTCTGGCAATCAAACCTTTAGCAGCTGCAATTCAAAATAATGTTTCAATAAAGTGCGTTAAGGTGGACCCAACTCAACATAAAATTAGCCTTTATGTTGACAACACTCTGTTATGTTTAACTAACCCAGATACCTCTATACCCGTATGTTTATCTCTTATTATGGAATTCAGAAAAGAATTGGGACACAAGATAAACATGACTAAAACAGAGACTCTCTATCTAAAATAAGCACCAAACTCTCAGATTTCATTGCAATATCAACATATAATAATGGAAAAAATAAAATGCCTTGGGGTGACAATACCTAAACACATAACACGTCTTTATGAGTGTAACTTTACACCAATCTAGCATACAAATCACAATGATCTTTATAGATGGATGAAGCCTCCTCTTACTTTGATTGACTGCTGAAATGTAATTAACATGAGTGTGGTACCCCATCTATTATTTCCTTTTAAAGCCCTTCCAATACATATTCTGGAAACATTTTTTAAAGATTTGGATTGCCTAATTTCTCAGTTTATTTATGGAGAAAAGAAACTGATGCTTACTCCACAAAAAGTCAGATTACCTAAAACATAAAGTGGCCTAGCTCTTCTTAATTTTAAAAATTATTATCTTGCCTCACAGATATCCCAGATTACAGACTGGTTTCAAGGTGAACCCACCAGCAGTCAATACATCAAACATCACTTCCATAAATACCCAGACTCAAAGACAGTTCTATATACCCAGTATTAAAGTAAAGGTAAGCTCACTCATTCCAGTGTAACAGTGTGACATATTACCTGGCAGCACTGGAAACAAATCCACAGGACTATTGGCTGGAAGGTACCTCTTTCATATTATACTCCCATATATCGTAATTTTGGATTCCGCCCATCAGTTTCTGAAACAGGCTTTCGACTTTGTCAAGAATGAGGCATCCATAAAATACAAGACTTATCTGAAGACAAAAACATGTTGTCTTGTACTCAGATCCTAGGGTAAATATGATCTAGCAGCCTATCATTTTTTTTTTGATACTTCCAAATCTGAGACTACATTTCAAAGACCAACTTCCTCAAAGTTGAGAACATTTTAATGTAAAATCCTAATTCCAACCCTCTATCTACAATTTGCAAATTACTACAAGATTCAATATCTTTTAATCTGCAAGTGTTAAAAGCAAAGTGGGAACAAAACCTCGGAATGGAGTTCATTCAGGCTGAATGGAATAGAATTACCTTTTACTTCATCAGGAATTCTACTCTACTAAACTTCAACAGATTCAATTCAACATTCTCTGTAGAATTTATTTGACACCAGACAGACTACATAAATTTAATCCCAATTTGGAGGAGAAGTGCTCTAGATATAAAAGCAATCAGGGCTCACTTATTCTTATGTTTTTAATGTGTAAAAACCTAACAACATTTTTGGATTCAATTTCTGATATTTTAGAGCCACCACCGGTATTAAACTAAAAATGGTTCTATCTATAATTTGTCTAGGCCATAAGCTAAAGCACCACAGCGTTAGAATCCTCATCATAAACTTATTTGGTTAGCTTGTTTACTTGCTAAGAAATGCATTTTAATGGTTTGGAAATATAGTAGTCCACTTTCTTTAAGAACCTTGTTTAACTTGATGGTGGACTTGTATTGTTTGAAGTGAATACATTGTTTCCTGAAAGAAAGAATTGAAAACTTCCATGCAATGTCAGATCCCTTCATGACTGTTGCTTTGACAAACAATGTTTCTTGACCCAGCCATGCAAACCATCCACTGGTATACAATTTCAGATAAAGGGCTCATGCTTTCAAATAACTAATGAAAAGTCATTTACATGTTGTACATTATATTCAAGAGGTTATGTTTCTTTCTGCTGTATCCATAGGTTCATCATGTTTTATTTATCAAAACATGTTACATTTTACTGTTGTCTGTATGTATTAGACATTTTTCTCAATAAAAAATACTTATGGGGCTAGATATTCAGAGGAGTTGCACAATGTGCAACTGACTTGCACCAGCGCAATTACAGAAATGTGCCCTGGAGCTATATTCAACCAGCCTGAATAAGCAGTGGAATATCCATTGAGCAGCTGGGCAACAGTAATGTATGCGGCACAAGTACATGGGGACATGCCCATGAATAAGCTGTGCAATGGCATATTCAGCTGAAAAACACGATGCAACTGAAGACCAAGTCAGAGATTGTGCCACACAGACTTGAGCACATAAAAGGAGACTTAAACATACACAGTAGATGCACAAGCCAGTGGAGAATAGGCCATGGAAGCAGGACCATTCATTACAGAAGAGGTGATGAGGGGTGTGAGGAGAAGGAAGGAACATCAACATGGCCAAGGAAGGGCCCACCAGCCGTATGCCCAACACAGACAGTACCATGTCCGGCTCATGTTTCAAGACTACTAGGACACAAGATAGTGGGCCAGTAGCATCTGAACAGGGCAATTCTGAGGCAGCTATGTGAGCTGTGCCATGACAAGCTACAGGCACCCACCAGAAGGAGTCATGACATGATGGTGGAGACCAAGGTGACAGCAGTAATGTGCCTGCTCACCATGGGCACCTTCCAGACACCAATAGGGGCAACCGCTGGCATATCCCAGTTGGCCATGTCCTGCTTCCTCACACAGGTCCTCAGCACTCTGCTGCTACATGCTTCAGAGCACACAAGATTCCCAAGCACACAGGCAGAGCATTCAGCAAATGTGCAGGAATTCCACAGGGTGGCATGCATGCCGGCATGATTGAGGCCACTGACTGCACCTATGTGGCCATATGCATAACACCTGGCCCAGGAGGGGCAGTATATATCAACAGAAAGGACTACCCCTCTGTCAACTGCCGGTGGTGTGCAATGCCACTGGATGTATCATCAATGTGTGAGCCACACACCCTGGGAGTACACATGATGCATTCATATGGTATCAGTTGATCCTGTGCCAGCAATTTGAGAGTGGGGTGATCCCCACAGGGCACCTACTAGTTGAGCAGGACATGTGAAGAGGTGACAGAGAGGCTGTGCAGAGGTGTACAGGCCCAAGGCACACATGGATGGGGATGCAGCTGTTAACCAGCATATGTGTTTCTCCCACAGGCAACAGCGCATACCCCCTCCAGCCCTGGCTGCTCACCCCCATCCAGCAACCATCCAGTACTGCAGAGGAGTGGTACAATGAGGCACCCATCACAACATGCAACATCATAGAACAAGTCTTTGGCATGCTTAAGATACAATTCTCTTGCCTAGGTAGATCTGGTGGTGCCCTACAGTACAGTCCTGTGAAACCTGTGGCATATTCCTTTCCTGCTGCATGTTGTACAACATGTCCATTGACCGTGGGATAGCTATCCAGGTGGATGAGGGCAACAGCAGCTATGAGGATGGGAAGGACAACCCAGACAGGGGTGTGTAGCCACCTATGGAGAGAAGGGACCACAGGCTGGCAGCCCATGCCAGAAGGCACTGAGACACCATTGTAGAAGAGCACTATGGGAACCACAGGTGAGTACCATACATGACATCTGTGCATGCAGGGGACACCACATACATAGACAGACACACAAGGTCACACAGAGATGCATGCAGGGACACAGGCACCCACACAGCACACACAGGTAACACACAGACACATGTCCACACCACAGTGGAGCAACACAGGTGGAAGCACCCACCAATGTGCCCTGTGCTTGACATACAGGCAACCATACCCTGGCTGGCACACACACCACTACCACCACAGGTTGCACAGAAAAGCACAATGGTGCTTGTGGGATACACCAACAGGTGCAGTAGGCAATGTGGCAACACACACACAGCAGTACAGTAGGCTGTGGCATGGATTAGAGGATATGTGCTGGCACACAGTCAAGGCCAGCACAGTGCTGCTTTCACCACACCCATGTCACAAGGTCCAGCAA
This sequence comes from Neoceratodus forsteri, assembly GCA_016271365.2. NCBI lineage: Eukaryota > Metazoa > Chordata > Ceratodontiformes > Ceratodontidae > Neoceratodus > Neoceratodus forsteri. The sequence goes on along the minus strand of CM057459.1, from coordinate 237,411,697 downwards.
CACAGCCTGCATGCATGGTAGACATGCCACAGGCCACACGTATGCAACAGCACACTCACAGGGGCGAGCCCATCCAAGTGTGCAGCAACCCACAGCAGCAGGTAACAAGATGGGGCACCACACCCAGCAGTCCTACTGTGCAGTGCCATGGCCACCACAGCCATGTGGGTGGCCATGCCTAGACTGCGTGGCAAGCACTGGCTGCTCAACAGCCACTGGTGGTCTCACCAACATACTGATTGATGGGTGTAGAGGTCTAAGAACATGACCGGGTACTCATGGGTGAGTAGAGACTAGCAAACAGGCTACTGACAGTTGTGTCAGAAATGGGCATGTCAGTGCATGGCATCAACCATGCTGGGGTTGCCAATCGCCATGACCGTGGTGTTGACACGGCACTATGGGGAGTCTTGTACACCATGACACACCCAGTGAATGCCAGCGATGCAAATCTTGCACCTATAGTCCTGGCAATGCAGTACAGCGACATGGTCATGGTCTCCCACAGCTGTCAGAGCTCACCAATCAGCTGAGCACATCCAATGTCCCCTCGCTCAGCCAGATGATGCACCCGCAGTGCACATATTTCTGCCCTGAGCATTGCCTGGTTATCCACGGATGCTCACAGAAGCCTGGTGTGCTCATCCAGCCTGTCAGTGCCTGGCACATCATGGGGCTCTGGCTAACATGCTGAAGGGGTGGCGGCATGCCATGCAAGATCCCTCACCTGGGAACACTGCACAGGTGACCATGCAGGTGGTGGGGATTGAACAGGTGCCAAGATGGTGGCCCCCTGTGGGGTGCTGTACAGTGGTCCCTGCAGCCTGCTGCTGCATGCCATTAACCTGCTGGACCTTCCCCGTGGTACCAATGCCCACACTGGCACCCTGTTCATGGCCGGCACCAGCAGTGGTGCCATACACCACTGTGCAGCCATGGGCTGGTTGCGCTTGTGTGGGTGCCATACTGCCTGTGCTGGCATCTGCCACCTGTGTAGAACCCTGTCCCTGGGGCATTGTGACTAGGCTGGTGCCATCCAGGATCAGAGTTATGTCATCATCGCTGTCTGAGGTGCCCCCTCCTGTGCTGAAGGTGCAAGCACTGGTAGGACGTCCGTGAGCAGGAGGTCAGCCAGTGGGTCATCATCACCCAGGCCCAGGAACTCCATCAGACCCATACTGCTACAGCACCCATGGTCTGTGTCCTGAATGCCAGATGACGTAGATGGCACAGACTCCTCTGGTCCCATGTCACCAGGCTCATCCTGCAATGCACCCCTGAGGCATGATGGAGCTGGAAGACAAAATGAGTGGTATCAGTGTTGATGGTGGCACAGTGCATGCTGTCCCATGTACAGTGTGATCGAGGCATGTATGTCACCAACGTGCCAGCCCGCACCAGCGGACGACTATGCAGCACCGCACGTCTGGGCAGCCATGCCACAGGCATCACACAGGTCATGCTAACCATGGTGCATAGCCATAGAACATGGGTTACACTGGCACATGACTGGCAGGCATGGCCCCCCCATGCCCTCCCCGGACCAAGCCCCATGCAGTGTGATGCACCACATCCTGTGACCACTGTGGCTCTGCCTACACCAGCAACAGCTGCTATGCAAGCAGAGCCATAGGGCATGTATGGAGCAATGCACACACTGAACCCTGGCCAACAGTCCCAGCACATTGCCCAGGCAGCAGTCACAATGCACGCGGGTGGCCATGGCCATGCACGGTGTCCCCATGTGCAGCATGCACCACATCATGCCACACTGCTCATGGGTATGCATTACAACTGTAGTCACACATGCATGCTGGTGGCCTGCACACACCCCCACCCCACAGCAGACACCTACATACTCACAGTTCTGTGACAGGCTGCCACCTGTCTGGAATCCCCCCACCTGGGACACCCTCGATGGATGTGCAGCTGATGGTCACCACCACAAGCTCCTCCTCTGATGACAGGACAGGTGCAGAATATGGTCCACCGCCTGTCCTAGTGCGTGCCACCCTGATGGCAGTAACCTTTTCCTTAATGCAGCTCCTGTCAGTGCCCATCTTCTTTTTGCACTCCTGTGCACTGCAGTTGTGTTGGCTGTGGACATTAACATATGTGGTCACCTCCTTCCACCTGGTGGCATGGTTCTGCGGGGTTCCAGTGGCCCCACTCAGTAGTTCCTCCCTCCCTCTCAAGGTAGGCCTCAAAGAGGGCCTGCTGCTCATCTTTCATGAAGTTAGGCCTGTGCTTCCATGCAGGCACCTGCTCCTCAGCTCCCTCCATCTCTGACATGTTGCCATTTGTGGAAAGTCAGACATTGCCCCTATGAGCAGCATAGTAGCACCCTATGACACAATGCAACATTGACACCCAGTACAGTAGTAACAGTACACAACACAGTGTGGAGACACTTACCTCAATGGCTGCAATATCTGTCAGTGACCTGTGCTGTGTTGTGGCATTTTTATGGCTCAACCCATGCAAATGAGCCTCTGCACAACCAGTAATGATATGTTAATGTGTGTGACTGTGCCTGGCATTGGCTCATGAGGCTATCTGCATATGCTGACTGAATATTGTGGAATTGTGTCTTGTGCAACGGACCATGTAGTGCACAACATGACTATGCCAGAAGACTTTGCCAGCACACTTCTGCACATGCGCGATGTGCATATGCGCACCTGCCATGCGTGTCAGCGGTTGACCACCTTCATGTGTGGTGTATTGTGCAGCTGATTGTGCTGTGCATGCCTGTCTTATGGTGCATATGTCCATGGATGCTTGCCATGCATGCAGCATGGATGTGCTGTTGTACCGGGCCACACAACTGTGCCCACTGAGCCATGGTGGTGACCATGCATTGGATGATGATGCACCATTGACATGTGGCCTGTGTGGTGCTGCAAGATGCCCAACATGTACACAGGTCACTGACGTGCCCCTGAACTCCTGCCTGTATTTCCAGCATTGCGCATGCGTGGTACTGCACAATAGGCCACTGTTGTGCATATGTATTGTGCATCAACATGCTGCACAATCATGGCCTGTGTTTTCCTGTCGCACATGTGGTGCAGCACTGCTACACGTGCTTCCAATGCACGCCACATTGTCCTGCACTACCAGAGCTGAGCGCAGATACTATGGTGCTGTCGGTTGGACAAGTTAGATGGGCAGGAAACTGGTTGGTGGTGGAGATGGCCAACCTGGTGGTCTTAGTGAAACCCCTAGGGGACCAGCTGTTTGGGGCAGGGGATCTCAACATGGCACAGTCACAGATGTGACTGTGTGGCAGAGGGCCTTGAGAAGCAAACAGATGTTGCCTGGACATGAGGGCAGTGTCGCCACTGTTATGATGACCTGCAGCAGCGAGACCCTGAGCGGCTAAGGAGGCTGCAAGTCCATGCCTGTCGAGGATCCATGCCACAACCAGGTAGGTGTCTCCATGCATTGTGCATGCTGCCATTTTCCAGTTTATGTGCTATTGGGTGCGCTGCCTGTGTGTCTGCACCTGCACTGGGGGGGGCATGGCACTGGTGGGTGGTGTGTGTCCAGTGGCGTGGCATCGCATGCCTGTGTGTTGCATGGTGTCAGGGGCCCTGCCACCATAACCCACATATGTGACAGGGTCCCTGCTTGGGCTCTGGCAGCACTTTATATTGTGTCCAGCCTGGGAGGGCTGTTCATGGCATGCCACTCAGGTCCCTTTCTGTCTCTGTTTCATTTACAGGGCCAGCAGCGTGCAGGAGGGCCAGGGTGGATGCCGCTCAAGGGACCAGCATCATGATGGTGGTGCTACAGCAGGGCCAGCACAATGTCAGGCAGGTGAGTGTGTGCGGCATGGTTCACTTAGCATTGCAGGGCCTGGTATGGGTGGGGCCAGTACATACCAGGACACTGCTGCCATGCAGGGCTATGGCATGTGTTGGTGTACTGGCTCCACTGCCTGTGTTGAGTTGTGGTGTGTGTGTGGCAGGGACATGCGCGGGACCTCTGTGTGGTGACATTCTGTTACTGTCATTGGTGGTGTGTGTGTGTGTGTGTGTGTGTGTGTGTGTGTGTGTGTGTGTGTGTGTGTGTGTGTGTGTGTGTGTGTGTGTCCCATGGTGCATGACTGCTGCTGCTGCTGGGTGACTCCTGTATTTCCTGTGGGGGCATTGTTCCAGCACTGTGGGGGCCTGTGTACAGGGGTGGGTGCATGGCGCTCTCTGGCATGCCACCCGGTATGTATGTGGGGCTCAGCTAGGTCTGCTATGGCTGTCTGCTGTGCACGTGCCATTGGTGGCTCCATCCATGGGAGGGCACAGCAGCTGTCCTGTGCACACACACCTGGGGCGGGGCATCTGCTGTTCCCCTTTCATAGGTCATCCTGGGCCAGGTGGTGGACAGTGGCAGGTTTGTGTCCTTAGCGGTGGTTTACTGCAGCTCCAGTGCCTTATTCTGAGGCTAATCACGAGAACGTCAGTGCACATCAGGATCAGCCAGCGACACCTGGTGGCCACACGGAAACTGGTCTTGGAGGTGCATGGGATGCATCTTGCACTTTGTAGGCTACAGTGTTAGCCAGTGGACATTGTTATTCCTACCCTTTCCTCCATCCCCTTCCCTCCACCTATCTGGACTGTTGTTTGTTTTCCCTTGTTCACCCTGCATTGTCCTGTGCCCATTCAACTTGTTGCCCCTCATTCTGTTCCATCGTGTGTTGTCCCCTTCCCTGTTGCTTTGTTTTGCCCTGTTGGCACAACTGTTTCCTTTGATGTTTTACTGTTGTGTTTTGTAGTAAAGTGTGTTTTACCTTTTGCACATCTGTTTCTGTGTCTCCTTCACTTGCATGCTGCTGCACTGTGCTGCTGTTGTTCATTGTTGTTGTTGGGCAGGTCCCTATCCATGCATATGCTGTCCCCACTGTGCGGTTCTATTGTGTGCACAGTGTCCTGTGTAGGTATCATGACAATACTGCACATACAACTTAGCACATCAATTAGCGCATGTCTATTTCAGCGCATGTAAGCATAGCACAGAGACCTTTTTGACACTGTTCAAATATGGCGTATAGCCGACACAGGATTGAGAACCCCAATGTCGGTCAATAAATAAAACAACACGAGTCAGATCCATTATAAAGTGACTGCTATAAATAAATTGCTTCACTCTGTAGACTAAAATAAAGTCCGACAGCATGGAAGAATGGATCTAATAGAAATTCAGGCTCATAAAAAGGAGCTGAGACAGCCTCTCTGCACAGCATCACTTAGTAGCATTCAGGAGTGATTTTACTATAAACGAACCTGCACTGGTTGATATGAAATAATATCATTTTTACAATGTGTGTGTATGTTTTTTTTTCACTTCAGAGGCTGAGTTTGCTGTATTTGGCTTAAGTTGGAACCTTCTACTGTTTTATACGTGAGATGACAAATGACTTGTATGGCACCTGCTATGGAAAGAGAGGCTCGTGTTCTCAAGTTGTAGCCTGGGATCACATTACTTTCCTGTTGAGCAGTCACTAGTGAATACAGAATGTCAATTTCAGAAACCGGCATGTCTTTTTTGCCATTATCTACTGAAGCCGTCACTCAGTGTGATCCATCTCAAACATATTCCCAACCTGGCAAAATGTTAAGAGAGGCCTTTGATTTGGAACAGCATCTGCCAGAATATGAAATATCAATGCCTACCTGTTCAACAAAGGCTGCAGCATCTTTGTAGGAGTCAGTTATGAGGGTCACCATAGGTAGAGTGTGATCAAATTTTGCTATGTGCTGTGTGCCACTTGCATCTATGTTATGCGCTGTTCTAGTCTGTGAGTGATTTGCAAAGTGCGCTATTGATATACAATGAAATTATGGTGCAGCTATTAGCCACACAGTAATTGTTTGCACTGCATTGACATGGAACCGCCTGTGTGCCACGTCCCTCTGTGTCACAGGCCCTTGGGTGTGGGCTGTGTGCCTTCCCTGTGATTGGTACAGTTCCATGTGTCCCTGTTTGCCTACGCTGGCTTGTTCAACCTCAGCCATGGTGCCCTTCCAGTGCTGGTGTGCTGTGCAGTGCTGTGTCCTGTTTTCATGTGTGTCTGCATGGCACGTGCATCATGCAGCCTGGCGCATGTGTGGCAGTGTGGCTGTGGCACACTGTACATGCATGGTGCCTTCACACAGTGACTGCAGCATCTTCTCGTCCCATGTTGGCTATCAGGACAGTGGTCGTGGGGTGGCCAGGACCTGCAGCCATCCGTTCCATGTATGTGGGTTGCTTTGTCACATTGGTCACTGGTATCTGTGTAGGGTGCCAGGTGTTGTCCATGGCACCTTGGCCCTGTGCCTGTCCTGTGCCTCTTGCCCACTGTCCTGTTGTGGTTCACCCCTGCCACCCCTGCCTTGCTCCTGTGCCCCTGTGCAGCCCTGCTTGTGTTCACTTATGCATGGTGGGCCTTGCTCCACCTGCTAGTTTCAGCATGCACTCTTGCTCCTGCACAGTCCAGGTTGCTCTGGCACACGTCTTCTTGTGCAATGGTGCAGTTGTGCTATTTTCAGTGTATTTTGCACATGCGCATGTCTGTGGCGCATCCACTGAATATGGCATCATTTTCCTATGGCACATCTGGGTTGCACTGCACATCCCATTGCGCACGTTCAGGGCATACTTTTGAATATCTAGGCCATGATGTGAATTAGCTGCTAAAATAAACTAACAATTTAAAACAACAAAATGTTACTGAACTTGTTCAGCTTTAATTGCTCATCGAGTGATTGCCACACAGAACAAGCTGCATCTTCAAGTGTTGCAAGCCACAGCAATACAGAGGTTTTGTTATGGTCTTGCCCAGTAGTGTGCTGCAGTCTGTGACTGCATGTTTCATAAAAGTGCTGGTGGTCTGAGAAAGCAAGTGAGCAGTGACTGTCATCTCGGGAGGGAGACAGAGACAGACCCTGCTGTTCTTGAGGTCAGGAGGGAGGCAAATGCAGTGTAAGTGTTCTGTGTGTTATGAGGGGGTGTGCTATGACCACAGCGAAACCCCTGCAATGACGGCAATGCTGGTGCTGCAACCTAATCAACAATCATTCTGTAGATCGAGATTTTGCAGCGCCAGCCATCTTGCCGCTCCAGGGGTTTTGCACTTTTCAACCAGGAGGTGATTACATTAATTTTGGGGGGGGGGTGCAAGGGGCAAAGTTCCCCACAGTGTGTAGTGCGGGGGGGGGGTGATGTCCCCCACAAACAGCTGGGATGTGCCCCAGTGCATTGCCATGGTAGGGGTTGGTCTGGATGATTGCCGGGTGACGTGGTCACCGTCTGCAATTTGTTGTCACCATACTGTAGAGTCTGTCAACGTCTTTGATGTTGAACTGACTTGGTGGAATCCTGTGAGGGAGGGGGGGAGAGAGAACAGCTGTTTGAAATGCTCATTTTTTTAAAACTTGCAGACCAAGTGACTGTGTAATGGAGGCCAAATTGTTTAGAAGAATTCCATCAGGTGACACGTGAATTTTTTTGGTGTTAAAGACACAGGTACTGAGAGTTTTTTTTGTCTGTGTAAGTGTTGTATAGTCGAAATAAAAAGCATGGGTAGCATCCTGTTTTAACCAATCAGGAAGCAGAATATTTCATATTTAATATTTTAAATAAATGGTCTTTTTCATGGGAATTTTGCCATTTTATTGATTGGTTTTATTTTTCATTTGCTTACTTTACTGGACATATATAGGATTAAACAGAATAGCTGAGATAAAACAGACAGGTTACCTCAAAAGATTGCAAACTTTTACTGTGCTGAGATTAATACTTTTTAGGAAAACTGTAATATCTTATTTGTAAGACTTTACTGGTTTTATAAAGATTTTTCCTTAAAGTGTGGAAGAAAGGGGAGAGCAACTGAGTCATAGAGTAGAGTATGTTATGAAGTATTTTGAATGCTGTCTTGGGGCGGTTTACTCATGCCAGAGTGACAGCTGGCATGGAGACATCCCCGACAGTGACAGCCGCAGTGCCGACTGTCAGCATTGCAGTGTCGGGGATGCTTCCATGCATCCATTGGGGGGCTGCGCCCCACACACCCCCGGTCTCTAGGATTCTAACTCCGAATCAGAGTTGGACTGGGGGGGAGGGGGAAAACACCCAGCGAGGCAGTCCCAATTGCCAAACAGACCACCACAGCAACAGGAGGAGTTTGCCCAGTTCCTGTCGCTGTGGTGGTCTTCGCAATCTGGGAGTCGCTGCGGCAACGGTATACCCTTGGGGCTGAGATTAAGTCAGAAAGAAAACACTGGAATTGGTTATAAGAAATGGTACCAGTTTGTTAAAAGCTCACCCATGCAGCTGTGAAGAATTTTTCAGCAGTTAAACTAAACTATCTCTGTTCTGAGGCTCATGCCTGAAAGCAAGAGTTTATGTATGTGCAGGTTGTACATAAAAGATTATATTAACTTCATTCTACTGTAGTTATAGGGCTGTAAAGTATTGTATTTTATACAGTTATAATATAGTTTATCTTCTTATTTAATTTGTCTGTAATTCACTGTTGTGGTCCCGGCTATTGTATGTAACCTCCCAGGTCATGGCTGAAAATAGGCAGCATTGCCGTCTAGCGCACTCACCCGGTCAACAATAACTAAAAAAATAAATGAATAAATAATCACTGACTATATATGGTATTTCAAATAAATGTATAGATGAAGAGCTGTCTCTGTCTATAATAAGCAATGTAAAAACTGAAGTTATAGGGTTATAAAGTATTGTATTTTAGACAGAGTATGAGGAATAGGCTATAGTTAATAACCACTCTGTAATTACCTTGAGTGGTTGCCAGGAAAACATAGTAAACCTCAAGAGCACAACTCGAGAAGTTTATTGTTGTTCTGGCAATAACGAGAGATGATTTCAGCCAGGTTATTAACCAAAACCTTGTCATTATTTTTTATAGTGTATGGGATAAAACAATGAGAAACTAAACTGAGCACCAGCTTAAGCGAAAATTAACCTTACTTTTACTTGTTTCCCTGTAGCATCGCTCTCCCTTAGGGCAAGCTCTCACCGCCATAGCTGTTCATTGTAAGGCAATAGCTCAAAGCTGTGCATGTGCAGATCCGCTCCGGTTGTTATGGTATCGTTGTGATGTAGCCAAGAGGCATTTTGGGACTTCCGATCATGAACAGTGTCACTGTGATTTTCTTTATCTGTCCTGAACAATGATTTCCCACAGCGACCACGCATCTCTGCGCTGAAAGTGTGAAAACACATTTCGGCCATGTTGTGAAAAATGACAGCTGTACTGTTCATAAGGAAGTGTGGAAAAATGCAACTGGTGAAAATCTGGACTGAAAATTTTATAAAGTCATGAACTTACGAGGGTGCGTGGAAACTGCGCAATGCTGACTCGTAACACAGTCATTTTATGGACTTTTGTCACCAAATTTTCAACATAGCCATTTTAAGACATCTGCTCATGAACAATGTAACTGTGATTTTCTTAATCTGTCCCAAACATTGCTTTAGCACACCGACTGCACCATTGTGCGCTACATGTGCGGAACCACATTTTGGGCGACATGAAAATGGCAGCTGTACTGTTCATAAGGAAGTGTAATAAAATGGCAATGTGGAAAATCTGGTGAAAATATAGAAAATTACGCAAACTTACGGCGTGCATAGGAACACCAAAGCATAGCAACAAGTAAAACGATCATTTTAGGAATTTTCACCAAATTTTCAACATAGCCATTTTAAGACCTCTGCTCATTAAAAGTGTCACTGTGATTTTCTTAATGTGTCCCATACATTGATTTCGCACACTGACTGCGCCATTGTGCGCTAAATGGGCGGAAACACGTTTTGGGCAAGATGCGAAAAATGACAGCTGTACTGCTCATAAGGAGGTGTGGTAAAATGGCAATGTTGAAAATCTGGAGTGAAAATTATTGAAAATTCACGAACTTATGAGCGTGTGTAGGAACTGCGCAACGCATGCTCATAAAACAGTCATTTTTAGGAATTTTTCCACCAAAATTTTAACATAGGCTTTTTCAGAGCCCACCTTATGAACAGTGGCAGTGTCATTTTGTTACTCAGTCCCGAAAGGTGATTTCACACAGTGACTGTGAAATCACCCTTTGGGCCCGAATAAAGCCATGACAGTGCAATAATTCATGAGAAGGGGTCCCAAAAACCCCATGTTGAAAATTTGGGCTCAAAATTCCCAAAAATGCCTGAGATATGCAAAAAAGTTGAAAAAACCCTATCTATCCCATTATACAGCTTACCGGCATTTCCTCAGTTCACGGTTGGCTTTGAAGAGTGCAGACGTGTTCCCAGTCCACCGAAGACATTCGCGCCACAGTCTGGAGGTAAGCATGTGGTGGTGGGTGTGGGGAGGCAGCGTGCGCAGTGGGTGGGCGCTGGTGGGGGCAGACACAGCGAGGGACCGTTTTTGATTTTCAGGTTTGTTTGTTTTTTAATGACGATGATGCGGGACGTTTGCCATGCTGGGGTGGGCTTCCAGCATGGCAGAAGGATGGCTGGTTGGGGGGACGTGGAGCCGACAGGGGATTGGGCACCCCCGTCGGCCATAGCATCTGTTGCCACACTGGGGTGGGCTCCCGGTGTGGCACCCTGTACTGGGGAGGGGACAGTGGAGCCGAGGGATTGGGCACCCCCGTCAGCTACACGACGTGTAGCCATGCTAGGGTGGGCAACCAGCGCGGCATATGGAACTGTGTTTCTTGGGGGTGCATAGCACAGCCGATGGGGGATTGGGCACCCCTGTTGGCTATACAGTGTGTGCGTGGGGGCGGGCAGCACGCAGCATATGTGTGTGTGTGTAGGGGGAGCGCGCATGAGCAGGCGATATCTTATCGCTGCTCACTGAAGCGTAGCTCACCCTTTCAACTGTATGCCACTGCATTTTGGAGCTGTCATAGACAGCTCCAGCAGGCATTGGAGAACTGCGGCCACACCTGCAAACACACTAACTGAATTGGAAGAGGGCTGACACACCTCCAAAAACTCGGATGATGGCACTATGTTTCTTGCACATGCGTGCAAGCAAACATAATGATAGCTATTATTGCATTCTCTCATGTTTTTTCTGCTGGCTTTCTGGTGTTCCCCATCCTGATGGGTGCTGTCCTGGCTGCACCTCATCTTCGGTCAGCAGTGCAGTAAGTGTGTTGACCATGCCACTTCATGATCGGTCAGCAGGGGTTGTATGAATACCAAGAACTCTGTGCCCTCCCTCCTTAGCAGCAGATCACCCCATCTCTGTTAACCCTGGTCTCCCACATGCCAGAGTAATGCACTGCTTCCACATAACCGTGCCAGCTTACATTGATATTACCATCCCTCATCAGCTACTGCCACAATGTTATTTTCCCCCTACTAAAAAGACATTCATACAATGTAGGTGTGGGTCAAACCTTACAGATACAGTATAGGATTTATTTTAACCACTGAAGCATTCTAAAGGAAAATAAATCATTTATTTCAACATTAGGTGGGTCATCAACATTTATTTCCACATTAGGTAGATCACAAAAGAGCTATTAACTAATGGAAGAGAAGCTTGAACAATGCCAGATGACACCACAGTGGCTTCTGCTACACTCAGAATAGTAAAATCAAATAAAAGCAATTACATCTCCATCAGAAGAACAAATCGAAAAACTCTAGAATTTAAAATGCATCCAATAAATTAGACATACAATAGCATCACTCAAAAGATGACACTTCTCATCACTTGTGAGTGGGCAGGACTTTCATAACTCACTCGAGGCTCTGCCACTCATGAGTTATGATCCTGCCCCATATCTCATGAAGATAAACGAGATATGCTGAGTTAGGCCATTGTGTATACCTTATTTATAAAATGGCAATAAGGAATCTAGAAACTTCATTGGCTAAAACATATCGCTAACAGTGGCTTGGCCTACTACAGTAGATATGCACTGAGGCCAGTCAAAAAACCTGATTACTGACCTCATATGTTACAAATCACTGAACTCACACCAGCTTTCAAAATCAACCATAGTGGACTGTACCACTGAGACAATGGCAGACAGGTTAGATGGGCATACAACTCCCTCCTGTGTGTACATCCTGTGTTCCTACAGTATATGTATCCTGCCTGCCCTTCTCTTTTTGCCTTCAGTACTGTCCCATTCCCACTTGCAGAACACTAGAGCACAGCTGTGTTTGAACTCCTGATCAGCATAATACCATAAGCCTAAGTCTGTCACACCACTCTTAAATGGGCCTAAAGGACTACTTAGTCACACCTTACACTATAAAACAATTTCACTGTTCTGTTCTACTCATAGACATGTATTTGCCTATTTACTGAATCTACAATACATACATTATGCATAGGCCATTCGGGCCATTTTAGAAGTGCAACAACCCACTTCAGAGTTTAGTTTAAAGGATTTGAGATACACTGCCCAGGGACACAACTTTCAGCCCTCAGCCTGCTGCCTCACATTGCTAAAGCATGGCTCTCAAATCCTTTAAATCACACTCTGGCTTGGATTATTACTTGTATAGTGAATGGTGAGGGCTTGTTCTGTATAGAAATCTATCCTAGCTGAAAAGTTGTACCACAGTTCAAAGGTCATAGAACATGTTAATACCCTATTGTGGTACAAGAACATTGCAGCTGTTTTTCTAAGCGCATGAGCCACAGTTTACTTCAGGCAACAGAAACTGCAGGATCAACCAGCTAGAGACTCTCAGCGGCACAATCACTTGAAAAATCCTGCGGATGCAGGATCAACCAGATATGTTCATTATCAAAAAAAGTAAAATGCAGGATCAACCAGGTATTAAAATCTACTCATAAAATTAAACACCGTTCACTCCGATAACCATCTTCTCACTAAGTGAGAAGTTCAGATGCCATGTTTTTTTCATAAATCCCTCCCAAATCTGATTTATAACTAATCAGATACCGTGACTGTGTTTGTAATTGTATTTGTGTCTGAACTTTTTTTTATTCAAAATGCTTTATTGTAACACCTCAATATAACAATGGCGGAAGTGACATGAAAGCCTCCTATTACAGAACAAAAAATTACATTTAACAATGAGGCTGTCATATCAATAGCTTCAGATATTACAAGACATTTTACACAGTTCAAAACACCCTACTCTAAACCCCACCCACAAGAACTGAGTGTAGAGATCTAAATAAATAATGATAGAGAGTTATAAAACCCAATAAAGGCACAGACTTTCATCATTGACCCAAATCATCATTCTCTTAAGGCTTCCACATTGCAAGTAAGGCATCCAGGGCACCCCATTTGGTGAGATAAGCTTGCAGCCTATCATTCATCTTGGCTATGTGCCTCTCCAGTTGTAAGGCCAATAGAATTTTTCTATGCCACTCCAGGACAGAGGGGATAGAATCATCTGTCCAGTGTCTCATGATTATCAACTTGGCAACAGTGAATATGACAGCCATGTAGGTAGTGAGTCTGAACTTTAAGTGCAGGCATCATATTACAGGGATTAGTGTACTTTGAATGTGAGGTTTTAACTGCCATTTCAGTTTGATCCTTCATTTAGTTGGAGCAGGAGGGAGGGAGGGACTCTAGCTGGTGAGTTTGTGACTGTGTCTGTAATTGTATTTGAGGTCTTTTCTTAACTGTCATTTCTGTGTGCTTTTCCATTTAGTTTGGGCAGGATTGAGGGATTCTAGCTGATATGTTTGTGACTGTGTGTTTGAAAGTGGCTGTGTCTAGACCATGGTGAGTGGAGTGAGGAGTCACTGCCAGAGATCTCCTTGGCTGATTGTTTTTGGACACATTCTGTGGCGTAGTCCCACCCTCCCATCCCACAACCCACCCACCCCATGGCTCACCCTGCCTTTATTGGGTGGGTCCCATAGGGCAGCACAACATCCTGCATCCATACAGGAAGTAGTGAAGAGAGGAAGCACAACAAAACACAACAGAGATAAAACAAATATTTGGGAGATAGCAAATAGCCATCTTAGGCAGGCAGTTGATTGGGGAGGGAAACAGACATGATGGGAGTGCAGTGGTTGTGGAGCAGTTGTCTTCAAGAAGACATTATGGAGGCTGTGATGCTGCCCTATCTGCAGGCACCCCTCTGGGCTGAGGGAGAAGGTTGCCTGTCTCCGAGCAGAGTTGGCCAAGCTGAAGGTGGCATCAACCCCCACCCAGAGACCACCGGATCCACAATCTGTACCTCAAAGGATGCCAGGGAAGAGGAGTGATTGGACTATGGTGGGCTCAGGGAGGGTGAGGGAGAAGAGTCGAAAACACATCCCCCAACCAGTCCCGCTTAGTAACTCCTGCACTGTTTTGGAGGAATGGCAAAGCTCCACTCAGGAACCCAAGGCTGGGACCAGGGAGAATAAGAAGGTTCTCCAGGATGGAGCCCAAGGGAAGGGAGGCAGGGAACTCCAGAGGAGGGGGAAGCTTCTCCTAGTGGGGACTCTATTGTCTGGGGAGTGGAGTTAGGGTCACCTAGCAGGGAAGAGAGGGGGGTCAAGTGCCTTCCAGGAAGCACTGTGTGGAGGGATGGAAGTGGATCCATAGGATCGCTGTGGCAATAGCTAGGAGGGAGCAGCTGGATGCCATTGTCCACCTGGGGACAAATCACCTGGCCAAGAGATAGGTGGAGTTAGCCAGAGGCCCAGAAGATTCCAGGAAACTGGGGGAAAACTTGAAACAGGTAGCATGCTCCATCTCATTCTCAGAGGTTCTACCTGTCCTGGGCACAGGGGAAGCTAGGACACTCCACATCCATACCTGATTGAAGTATTGGTGTGGAAGGGAGGGTTTTCACTTCATAGGCAACTGGGGCCTGATCTGAGCAGATGCAAGCTTATATAAGGAGGTTGGCCTACATCTGTCCGAGAAGGGGACCTTGATCTTTTGTGAGAAGAAGTTTAAATGCTTCAGCTGTGAGAATTTATACTGGCCAAAGGGGGAGAGCCAGGAGGGTCAGGAGGCTTAGGAACACCCCCCCATTAGGACATGCTGGAACATAAGTGGATTACAGGAACAGCTATAGCAGGCAGGGAGGGGCAGGCAGGTGAAGAATGTATAAGGAATGATACGGGGGGAGAGCACATTGGAAAGGAAACCATGGTGGGGGGAAGATGCTGGAGAGGAAGAACAAGACAAGAGTGAGGCCAGACTGTAAAACATGGAAGGTCATGCTAAGGAATGCCTGTAGCCTATGAAATAAGGTTCCAGACCTGGAGACCTTGTTGGCAGATGCAGACCTTGACATAGCAGCAATAACAGAGACATGGTACTGTGCTAATCATGGTTGGGAAGTCAATGTACCAGGCTATGTACTGTTCAGGAGGGACAGGGAGGGTAAAAAGGGTGGGGGAGTGACCCTGTACATCAGAGATGGTATAAAGGCTACAGAAGTTCAGGGAAGACGGGGGAGGCCGAGGCATTGTGAGTCACTCTGGAGTCAGGGAATGGAACAGCAATACGCACAGGGGTGATCTACAGACCTTCGGCACAGAAGGAGGAAGTAGATAGGGAACTAGTGGAGAACATACATGACATGGCAGCTAAAGGCAAAATCCTGATACTGGGGGATTTCAATATGCCGGACGTGGATTAGGCCACCCAGATGGCTGCTTCAGCCAGAAGCAAAGCCATCCTTGAATCTATGCAAGGGTTGGACTCAGGATGCTGGTACATGAGCCAACCAGGGACAAGTCAAATCTGGACCTGATATGGACCAATGGGAACAGAGTCGAAGAAATACAGGTGGAAAGGCAGCTGGGATCCAGTGACCACCACATGGTGTGCTTCAGCATGGAGACATGGACTCAATTAAGCCACACAAGGGCACACAAGAGCAAGAGTATTAGATTTCAGGAGGGCGGGTTTCACTGAAATGGGTAGATGTATACAAGCAGTCTTGGGGAAGGGAGAGGTAATAGAGGGGGTGGAAGAACAATGGGAGAAACTTAAAGGAGCCATAGTGGAGATAACAAACCAATGCGTTAGGATAGTGGCCAAAGGAAAAAGAAGAAGGAAACCACTATGGTTCTCCAAAGAGGTGAGGGACAAAATCAGGGCTAAAAGGCTGAGTTTCAGGAAATATAAGGGGAGCCAAAGGGAGGAGGAAAGGGAGGTGTACCTTGAATGTCTAAGGGAGGCAGGGAAGGCTGTTGGAAGAGTGAAGGTGCAGACAGAATAGGTCTTAGCACAGTCCGTAAACAAAGGGGATAAGGCATTTTATAGGTACATCAGTGAAAGAAGAAAAATGGGGGGATGTGAGGCTCAAAGGGAGAAGGGAGAGTATAAGGAAGGAGATCCGGACAAGGCAGAAACACTAAACAAATACTTCTGCTCAGTATTCACTAAGGAGGGGGAGGGTCAAGGACCATAGTTGGGATGCAGAGGCAATGGGGGGGGGGGGAGGTGGACAGCAAGTCCATTCACAGTGGAGAGAGTTCTGGAAGCACTCACAAAGCTGAAGGTGGATAAGGCCATGGGGCCAGACGGCATCCATCCAAGCATATTAAAGGAGCTGCAAAGGGGAACTAGCAATTCCTCTGGTGACCCTGTTCACAGAGTCATTTAACACGGGTGTCATTCCAGAGGACTGGAGCTGGGCACATGTAGTCCCACTGCACAAAAGCGGCAGTAGGGAGGAAGCAGGGAACTACAGGCCAGTCAGCCTCACCTCAGTGGTGAGATAGATCATGGATACACTGCTGAAAGAAAGGATAGCGGCACATATAGAATCCAGTGGTGCCAAGGATCTGAGGCAACGTGGGTTCACAGCAGGAAGGTCATGTCAAATGAATCTAATAGATTTTTTTGATTGGGTGACTAGGGAACTAAATCAGGGAGGGGTGATAGACATCGCCTACCTAGATTTCAGCAAAGCCTTCGTCATCGTCCCACATAGAAGGCTGATTAACAAGATGGGTAGTCTGGGCATGGGAGACAAGGTGGTGAACTGGGTTCGGAACTGGTTAACAGACACAAGACAGAGGGTAGTGGTAAATGGGATACAATCTGGGGAGAGGGGGGTGACCAGTGGGGTACCACAGGGATCAGTACTAGGACCAGTCCTGTTCAATGTCTTCATTACTGACATTGCGGAGGGGCTAGAAGGAAAGATCTGCCTGTTTGCAGATGACACCAAGATCTGCAGCAGGGTGGATACTTTAGAAGGGATGCAGAAAATGAAGAGGGACCTGGAGAAGTTTGAAAGATGATCAGAGATGTGGCAACTGAGATTCAGTACAAAGAAATACAAAATAATGCACCTGGGTAGAGGGAACCCTGGGGAAAGCTACAGGATGGGGGGGAGGAACTAACTGTCACCAAAGAGGAAAGGGACCTAGGGGTTATCATCTCTGATGACCTTAAGGTACCAAAGATGTGTACAAAGGCATCAGGGAGGGCCAGTGTCATGCTGGGGTGCATAGGAAGGGGTATCACTAGCAGGAGGTGGGAGATGGTAATGCCATTGTATAAAACATTGGTAAGGCCTCACCTGGAGTACTGCATGCAGTTCTGGAGGCCACACCTGTGCAAGGACATAGATAAGATGGAGACTATCCAGAGAGGGGCAACAAAGATGGTGCAGAGCTTGCAGCACAAAACATATGAGGAGAGACTAAGGGACCTCAATATGTACACACTGGAGGAGAGGAGACGGGGGGACATGATTGAAACTTTCAAGTACCTCAAGAGCATAAACAAGGTGGAGGTAGGGGACCTTTTCCAATGTAGAAAAAGTACTAGAACAAGGGGGCACAATATGAAATTGGAAGGGGGTAGATTAAGAGGTAATGTGAGGAAGTTTTTCTACACAGGAAGGGTAGTCGACACTTGGAATAGTCTGCCACAGGAGGTAGTGGGGGAACGCACAGTGGATGAATGGGGTGGCACTCACATCCTAGGAGCTCTAGCTTCACATGCTTAGATGCTAAGGGTTGGAGGTGATGCCCATCTGGGGGGAGCCTAAACTTTAGTCCTCTGGGGTATAAAAGAATAAGCTGGTTTCCAAAATTCAGGAAGGTGGGGACCAAATCATGTATTGTTCATATTCAGTCCTTTGTAGGTTACCAATGAGGTCAAGTCAGATATCCTGCCACTCCCTCATCAGTAACAATGCAAAGTCTAAGATGAGATTTGCATCCTCCTTGTCTGGTGTACTATTGTCTTAGGTTGCTTTATAGCTTGACTGGTTGTAGATGAATTGATTTTCTTTCTTTATCTCTTAAGTTCATTTATTGTATTTTTTAAGTCACGTCTATCCCTTTCATACAATCTGACTGTACTGTATTGTTTAATGTTTTATTATTTTGTGTATGTGGTGTGTTTATCTGAAAATTTCCAATAAAATTTGATTACAAAAAAAATGGTAAGAAAAAATCAAGAACTTAAGTTGGCCAAGAGATGTACACTGACAGTGCATTAAATCTCTATAAATGCATGACAGTGCATTAAATCTCTATAAACGCACAGTCAGGTACCGAAACTTATTTTTCACCCCCCAAAAAAATACTTAAAGCCATTTTATAAGTGTAATAAGCCCCTCCAGGATGTGCATCATAGGATTTTAATGCACTTCCCTGGAGCATAAGGACACTTGGCTTTTGGCCCCATGCATTACAACACCCATGGAGCCTGCATTCAGTAAGCAATAAGACATGGGTAAGTGTGCATTAGACATTTCTAATGCACAGCCAGGGGCTTAGTGAGGCATGGGGCCAGAGAGTCTTATTGTGCTTATAAAATGGATCATTTTATTTTACGTGTGCAAAAAATTAAAATAATCTAATAGAAAATGTTCTGAAGTATTTTTCTGTAAAATAGTTCCTTTGTCTGTATTACTACTGAGCTTTTTTTTTTAACTTCTGAATTTTGTCCTACTGTGGCCAACATAAATCTTCCTGTTATACTGTGGTTGCCATGGCTTCTATGCCTCCCAGTCCTGATGTTTTTTTTTTTCATTGAGCTCAGATTTACTATAAAAGAAAATAAAATAAAATACAGTCCCTCTGTTTTGTATTTAATTTATGTTTGCAGTGGAGCTGTCAGATTCTGTGGCAGAGAGAAAGTGATGTTGGTCCTTCCTGACAAGTGCCAGCAGGCATGTGGCAGAAAATACACTGACTAAAGGATATGTGATCTTGGCAGCAGCAGTTTTTAGTGTCCGGTTTATATAGTGCTGGCAGGTAATCATTTACATGGAATCATGGAGCTGTGAATGGAGACGGAATCTGTAATTGGAGGAAAAGTTGTGAATTTGTAGTCTGAGTAGAAAATTAGCAGATCTACAGTACATGGACTTGTCAGCCACAGCTCTCTCGGATCGAACTCAGCTAAGTTGCACATTTAAAAAAAAAAAGTTCACTTTGTTTCCTGTTACAGTAATGGAGTGGCTCTGCCAGTGAGAGAGGTGACAAGTGGAGTCCACAGATCATATTGGCAAAACCTTTTCATAATGTTTTACATTATTGAGAGGTGTGGGTGACAAACTGTTTGGGAAGAAAGGCACAAGAGTGCAGTGGAGAGGTGCTGCCGTTAAAATAACATTTGGAAATACAGAAAAGAACACCAACAAAATCATTTGCTGCATATCTGCAGTGTTTACTGTCCTTTATGGAACTGCCTATTTTTTGAAGGACAGTGTGCAAGGATTGCTAACTGGGGGTAGGGGGGTGGGGAGAGAGAGAAAACAGTGATTGTAGCACTGTAGAGAAATCGACTCTGACAGGCTTTCTAAGTTGGTGAAAAAATGGTGGCTGTTACATTTTTAAAAATTCTAAATAGTGACTGTGATTCAAGAATATCTTTCATGTCCTGCATCTAGGTTGCCAGCACTTGTTTTCAGCCATGCATTAGACACTTCTAATGCACAGCTAATGACCAATCAGGATGCAAGAGTTCCCCTATCCATTTTATAAAATCCTGCAATGCACACCTGCTCTGGCTTATTATTTACTTATAATACTGATATTAAACTTGTCCATAAACTGCAATATGTTCTTTCTCATGGTGTGCAATACTGCTTTGCCCAATATTTCTAATTTTTCTTCCTCCTAGTTCTGCCTTTCTATGAAAGCCCATTTCAGAATTATTCTTCTTTGAACTGACACAACATGAGCTAGTGATCATCAAATGAAAAAAAATTTAGGAGTAAAATGTAAAACATAGAAACAAAGAACCCCCAGAAAAGCCCACAGCATAAAAATGATGTGCAGTCCTAGTGGCAGTTCAGCCCCTTCCCTCCTCCTGCCTCACCTGCCCTGCCTTTGCTTTAAACAACCTGTCAAGCTATCCTACACTCTTTTTTTTTTCATTGAGGTTTCTTTCCCATTAGTACCACTGGGGTGGCTTTACAGCCCTGTCCACATCTCCACAGACTGGCACATGTCTCACCCAGGAACTAACTCAGGCAAGAGTGGCCCCTATGGATTCTCCCCATGGCACAGCCAAGAAAGGGAGGGCTGTCATCCACCTTGGGTCAAAATCCAGTTCGGACTGAGGAGGTCCTGGGTGACAGCATGGATCTGCAGTCAGATGCACAGGGCTTCATTAAGCCCCAGCTGTCTTTTTCTGCTTCTCTGCCCATTCCCTTGCTGCAGCTGATGTGAATCCATTATGTAGAGGCCTACATGCATGATGAACCCAGCCCCTCCCTACGTGCCACCTGCACATGCATTACCACCAGGCATCTACACGGTGGCAGTCAGAGTGGGGGAAAGCAAACCCTCCTTCTCCAGGAGAAGAAAGCAGTACCTTGAATGCTCAATCCTCTCCCACCGTGGTTGACCCCCAGTAACCTGAGTCTGCATCCAAGCCCAGGTCACAGGCATGGCAGCCGGTAAGGGGTCCCATGCCTTTGTCCTCTGTGCCACTCGTATGACCTATCCTACACTCTAATGAAATACATCACAGTCTGAGCATTTACCACATGCTGTTCCATCAAGCCACCACTCTTTCCATAAAGATGTATTTACTCCTGTCCTTCCTGAATCTAACCCCTGCCATCTTATGATTGTTCTCTCTGGATGTTGATCACTTACATTGCCAGAACAGGACATGGCACTGTACTCTGTTTATTCTCCTCTGTATTTTAAGGTTTCTGTCATGTGCCTTCTCTCCATCCTGGCCTCTAGTGAGTATATGTTCAGACTGATTGGGCACTCCTCATATGTTTTCCCCTGCTGCTCATGTATCATCTTTGTAACTCACCTTTGATTGACTCTGTGTGGCCATATCATTTTTCCAGTGTTGGTTAATGAACTGAACACAGTACTCAAGGTGCAGCCTCCCTAAGGACCCATAGAGGGGTGCCAGTACCCCCTTTGACCTACTGGAGAACTCTCTTTCTATAAATCCAAGCATCTTATTTGCCATCCTGAGTGCCCTGGTGCACTAAGCTGATGGCTTGAGGCTGCCACTAATGATGACCCTTAAGTTCCTTTGCTCTGTGGTCACACTGAATTTTGCATCCCCCATCCAGTAACCCATTCTCCATTATCCCTGCCTGTGTGTACTTCTTAGCATTTAACTTCTTTGCATTTAACTTCAGTTGGCACACCTTGGTTCTCCCTTCCAGTATTTCTAGGACCCTCTTCATATCCCTAATCCCTTCTTTAGTGTCCACCCTGTCACACAGCTTAGTGTTGTCTCCACAGGGTATAATTTCATCTGCAAAGAGATAGATTTTACCCTTCATCACTTCAGCTATGTCACAGATGAACACTTAAACAGTACCAGGCCCAACACTGATCACTGTGCCACCCCATGTGTGACTTTACTGACATCTGAGTCTTCCCCCATTTACCATTCTGTCTAGGCTTTTGTCCCAGCCAATTATCTACACAACTGATTAACTTCACACCTGCCCCTAGTCCCCTTAGCTTCTTAACAAGCCTTCTGTGGGGCACTGAATCAAAGGTCTCACTGAAGCTTAATGAAAGGACATCAACCACCTGTTCCTTGTCTACAGCTCTTGTTACTAAATCAAAAAACTGTCAGATTGGTCTGGAATGATCACCCCTTTACCAAAACCATGCCACCTCACTAATCCTCTGTAGGTGGTGCACTGAAATATCACCATCCAGATCTGGAGTAAGGATAGCTTTGGGCACTCTGGCTCATAAAGAGAAGTTGAGCCATTTAGCACTGCATAAACTAGATTTCTATCACCTGGGTTGGGGGCTATATCTCAGTTCTTCCATCTGTTCCCCGGCTGACAATGCCCCCTCCCAACAACCATTTGGCAAGAAGGTTGACCCCCCATTCTTTGACAATAATGAAGGAAGTTTTTGTTCTCTGTGTACTTCCCAGCTATAAATACTTTTCTCTGACTCTGATGCTCTTTTATGAGACAACCATCTGTTATTATACATGTCGAGACTGCATGTAATAGCAATGTTTGAGATTAATTAGATCTTGGTTTTTATTTCTTAGTATTATATTATGTGTACTGTACCTCTTTCTGGTCATGCACCCTGAATGTTTTATGGTCACAGTAGTACCAGGTACCCAACTCCTGTTTTTTATCTCTTACCCAGCTGTACGGAATTTCTAATCTTGTAACCATTATATACCTTATGTACAAACTTCCTTTTCCATGGATATTAGAGAGCTCATTCTCTCTTTGTATGATGCTACTGTATGATCATGCATGCAATGTATGAAATTTGAATAAAAAATTCCATGGCAGAATGGTGTTGCCTCCCCTCTTGGAGCCCATTATCTTCTACAAAGCTCATCAATAGCTCTTTAATGATAGTCTCTAGAAAAGTCCACACTGTAGTGGTCTAACAAACCTGCCTGTAGTTTCCTTGGTCTTTTCTGCTTCCACTCTTGTATAGGGGGCACACATCTGCCCTCTTGCAGTTCACTGGGACTACCCCAGTCTACAGGAAGCAGTGGTACAGGTCCACGAGAGGCCCTGCATGTTCTTGTCCCAACTCCTTCTGCACTTTAAGGTGCATCCCACCTGGTCCGAGACACATATCCCTTAAGTACCCTTTTCTCTAGCACCAACCCTAGTTCCAATTCCCTCTTTGCCCCTCCTTTAGCCTGCACTTCACAAGTGGGTAGTGAACTCTCTGTTTCCACCATAAAGACTGAGCACATATACACACAGGGGATGTCAGCCTTTTTTCTGTCATCCTATAGCAGAGCATTTCCCAATTTTAACCTTACTATACTCTCTTTGGCTTTCCTCTCTTCCCAGCTGTATCTAAAGAAGGCCTTGTCATTTTCATTTATCTCCAAAGCTATCCTCAGTACCGTCTCTACTTTTGCAGTCCTTATGACTATTTGCCTCCTTCAGTTTCATTAAGTATATCTCCCTGTTACCCTTGGATTAATCTCTCTTATATCTTTGGAAGGACCTCTCTTTGCCCGGACTATTTATCTCTCAATGCTGGAAAACCAGATGTTGTGTGTGTGTGTGTGTGTGTGTGTGTTCTTTCTATTCATCTTTATACATGTTCTAGTAACCTCCAACAGGCTCTCTAATGTGAGGAATGAATGGTGTAAAACCTGAAATAAAAAATATATTTTATTTGCTAGTTTTACTCTGGGTATCGAAAGAAAAAGAGACATTTGAGGAACTGAAAGTGTATGCAGTTACAGTATATTAACAATAATAGCTCTTTATTTGTCAAATAAAAGTATTACCATAAAACTGAACATTAATCTGCAAAGACATGCTGTACATGACACAGCATGCTATATAATAAAGTATAGCCTTTTCACTACCCAATTCACCAAATAAGCCAATTATGTAGATATGCCAAGGACAGTTACCCCCTCCCCCACTGCTCTTCTACTTTGGCAACACTTTCTTATAGAAATTGCTCTGTAGAGCTGCTGCTGCCACAGAAGGACTGAGCAGCTGGAGAGAGGTCCATGGACAGATACTGGTTTCTAGTCTGAAGTTCCTGTTTTGGCCAAAATGTTTCCTCACAATGCGGGAAAGGTTGCAACATGTGTGTTTTCGGGATGGCAGTTTTCCTCTTAACAAAGCTCTACTTAAAATGCATATTCAATTTACTAATTAAAAAACATGTACATAACCTGAGCAGTTCTTGATTAATAACTGTTTCTGAAGTATGACATATAGACATCTGAAAGGCTGCACAATAGGAATGGAATTTGGAATTGCATGCTGTAGCATCTTTCATACATATTGTATCCCAAAGTGCTTTACAATCCATGAACAATTAGCAGCAGTAATTAAGTGGACACAGATAGGTTCAGTGAGATTGAGGGAGTTTAAGAAAAGCTCCAGTGGATTAGTACAGGAACTGAATGTGTATGTAACATACAAGAACATAAGCATAGCGAGGCCATGTGGCTTCCTTAGGATTACACAATGAGGAAGTGATGCTTCTTGGATATTCAAACCTGGGTCTCCAGGATTACATCTCAGCACTCAAAGTACTGTACTAGGCTTCTCCACCTACCTATTTACAGCTGTGTTTATGTTACCTGTCTGTACTGTTGTTAGCGGTGTGTGGATCAGTATGGATACCTCCCACTGCATTTTGGAGGTGATCCCACAGCGGGAGGGAGTGGGAAAGAGGAGGTTAATAAAAAAAAAAGATGCAATAAATAATTTTAAAAACATAATGGTCTTGGAAGAGGGAGCAAAGCCACCAACAACACTCCCCAACTTTTGTGTGTGGATGTACTGAAATTGATTGCAGGGCTGTGATTCACACATGGTAGGTGCAGCTCTGCCATAGTACTGCGTTAGTGAAAACACACATTCTAGCATTTACAGTATACCTGATCTCCAGTAGATGATCTTACACACACGCTGAAGTGTCCCATGGCAATTTGAAGGTTTTGAGATTGCTTGGCATATCTGTTGAGGGTTTAGTGCAGATCCTGTGGTAGCACATCCTCGTCTTGGCCAAATGGTTAGGGGTTCTAGTTTGACACCAGTATTCAGACTTTTGCCCTGCTGGCACTACAGAGCAGAACTAGGGAGTGCTGCACTGTTGGAGTGTGCTGTCCTTTGCATGAGACATTAAACCGAGGTTCTTTTTGACCATCTCTGGTGCTGTCCTACAGACTGGCCAGGTAGAAGTCATAGAACATATAGCATATTTCAGAAGAGATGGGAATGTTCCTCAGGGCCCAACATCCCTGCTTCCCAATATAACAAGTTCTGGCACTTGTCAATTGCTTTATGCAGTTGTTAATGAACTGAATGCCTGTCACTACTTGGTTACATTCGCAACACTACTAGAGTCTCTAATTGCTTGTTAAGTGCTTTGGATTGCAGTGTTCATGAATGCAATAGATAAATACAGAGACCCATATATTCAAAGGAGATGTGCTGCCCCAAAAAATGAAGATGCATGATGCATCCCAAAAATTGCACAGAAGCACAATATTTGAAAGGGAGAGATGTGTTGCACATTTCTGAATGCGCAATCATGCAGAATTGATGTATGCAGCGTAAAAAAGGAGGCAGGTACATGAATATGCCACACATCTGTATATTCAGCCACAATGTGTGCTGCCTCTGCTGCGCATCCCAGAAATGTGCTGTCAAAGTTAGGCAGACAAAAGGATGGCCTAAATTGGCCAGTCACCCACAGGAAGACTGTGGAACTTCAGACAGGCCATTCTGAAACAGCCCTTGGAGGTGCACCAGAACGTGCTCCAGGCACCCATACACAGCAGTCATGCCAGAAGAGAAGTACCCAAAGCCACAGGTGTCTGCACACCATGGGCACTGCCCAGAGAGCCATCCCTGACATCGCACCTGGGACATAGACACCCAGCTGCCCCATGACAATGCTGTTGGGTGCCCCTCTAGCACACCAGTGGACCAGACAACCACATTGGATCACATGTACCAGGGGTGATAGCCTGCACCAATGTGGCCTGCAGGATGCCCCCTGGTGGTGGCATGCACCCAGGGTGACATATGGGGCAACAGTGCCCAGGTAGCCTGGTGGTATGAGTGGCAGCCTGGCATGGGCCAGGGACTGACCTCTGACACACACCAAAGGTGGTACATCATAGGTGCAAGCAGGTGGGACCCACCCACCCTGGTACCTGGTCACCTTCTGCACACTGTCATTCCTTGCAGTTATTACCATGTTCCCCTCATTCGGAGGGGGGGCACTACAGGTGACTGCATGCTGCATACAGAGCTGGTGTATCACATGCAGGTGGTATACCAATCAGACTGTGTCACCCTCTGACCTCCCTGTTGCTTGTCCAGGTGGGCCCCAGTGGCCACTGTCCAGGTGGGCCCCCTGTACCCCAGTCTGACCGTGTACATCTCTATTGGTAATAGCACTTTACCCAGGCCAATGCAGTCCACCCACACACAAACATTCCATCACACCTGCCTGCTAGGCTGCAGTACCTTCTGTTCACCTTTGTGGGGTGGCGGATCAGCCCTGCAAAACTGGAACTGAGCATGCCTGGGGTATGCAAATGACCTGCATACATTCCAGTAATGAGCTGTGCATGTGGGGGAATGGGCTCAGAATTTGCAGTGAGGCCATTTGTATATCCAAACTGAATATTGTAATTTTGTGCACCGTGCATGTGGCCACCTATCACACATTTTCCCATGCTCTGCATAGGGCTCAGGTCACCTGCTGCACTGCATATCTCCCACTGCACAATCACACATGTTTGGGATATTCAGCCAGACATGCAATTGCATCTCATGGTGGATTTTCTGAACATACCATTATTTTGTGCTGGTGCATCTCAGTTGCGCAGCACTGGCACTTTGTGCAGTGCAGCCTGGGACTTTTGTATATGGGGCCCCAAATGATTTTTCATCTAGTTGTGTAGTGCCATTCACATGATCCCATACAACTTTCAGTCACAAACAGTTGAATGCACATCTTAAGCATCATGCCTACCATATTTAAGAAAGCCTAAGCAGCTTTCTGAAAGCAGTGTCCCATTATAACAACTGCAGATGATAAAGAAGTTTATACATTACCTTATAACTTACCACAGAAAGGGCAAGGCCACAGAACCTTTATTGTACAAAACCTAGATGCTGGCAATTTATATAAATACTGTAATGGTCTTGTTTACTCCTGTAACAATTTCGTTGTTACACACTGGGATTTTACTAGGCAACTATAACACAGTTTTTCATTCAATATTGAGATGTGCAGGGCAACTCATTGCTTTGGGAACAGGACCCTTAATATAGATCCAAACCAGTATTAAAACATCTTGCCTGGTGTTTGTGACAGTTGAATAGATTATTTAGAAAAAAAAGAACGCTATGAAGTCCTACATACTACCATTATTTAATGTTTTTGTAGCTCCTCCTACTCCAGGTTCAATGAGTTATCATCTGTCACAAAATAAACAGCTGCTGTGCACAGATGTACAGAGATTCAGCACCGAGTTTCTGTTTTCCAGTTGTTTGAGGTTATTTTGAATTTTCACAACAGGTGATGAGTATTTTTCAAACCAGAGATCAACAAATAATACGAGGTTATGCACGTCTTAACGGATGCAAGAACTATGTGATGTAAAATGAAGCACAGGGAAAGAGCTTGTGTTTCATAGCAGATGGTAATTATTAAAATGAGATTGACAACAGGTCCTTTTTTGACAAGCATTTCTCTTATTAGTTTGCCTTTTGGGAAAAAATCTTTTGAACACATGGTGTAATGTGTACATATTGAAAGTTTACCATGAAATTCCACATGCCAAAATAATTTGTAAAGTACACTTTTTTGTATGTTTGTTTCCTTGCCATCGATCTTTCATCTGATACAATATAGTAAACCTAGGGATTACCACGGCTATTTCATAATTTGAGCCCTCATGCATTGAAGGATTTGTCACTTGAACATCAGAGTTGTTAACCGATTACAAACCAATTGACAACTAACAATCGCATCCAAAAAAAAACAACAACCATTTGTTCACTAAAATGTAATTGCATGTACATCTGTTTTGTTTCCAACTGTAAATGTTGCCTCCAGCAGGACGCCCTGGCAAATTACATTTTCAGTCTCCATGGGACTGTAATGTGTAAATAATTGTGACTAAATATATAAATGCCATATATTGAATAAAATATTTAACAATCTAAAGTTTAGCAAAGCATTTTTTTCCAAAAATGTTTAAGGGACACTGTCCATCCCTTCTGGTATATTAGTTTTTTTCCTCTTCTAAAATGAGATGCTAAACACAAGTGTGGCAGAAAATGTTTTTCTATGTTTTTAAAATTCATTGGGCCCGATTCATGAAATGTTTTGGATTGGCGCAAGGGACTTGCAGCAGAGGGTATGACACAAGGGGTGACTTGCGTCAAACTTTGTGGTAAGTAAGTGCGATTTAGGAATGAAGTCTGCTGCAAACCCCTGCCACAAGTCCCTTGTGCTGAATGCAACAAGTTAGATCAGCTCCCCCCCCGTCTAACTTTGTGCCATTGGGGACCATATTATGGGTCTTGCGCCAAAGGTTTAGTGCAAGCTGCCATAAACTGAGAAAACTTTTGCAACTGCACTAGCCCTTTGTGAATTGGGCTGCATTGAGCCAAAGGGCTTTGATGCAGCCATACCAAACACTGCAGATGGAGCAGGGCTTGGCCCAAGCCTGAATCAACCTTCATGAATCGGGCCCATTCTGTTAAAGAACACAGAAACAATCCATTTTTAGAAAGAACCAATTGAAAAATCTGGCTTCTTAGAGAGGTGCAGGAAAGGCTGCTGTTTACATTGATGCTAACATTTCGTTTGTCTGAATACATAAATGCGGTTTTGTAGCATCTGAATAAAAAAGCATCAGCCTTCCAATTCAAAAAACCTGCTCTTCCTGTTCCCTAAAATGGCTGCCAAATATGTGAAGTGATGACATAATTGGAGCTAGAAGTAGAGCGCTACATGGCTCTTTATAGTGCTAACTAGTTCTGTCTTCCCCCTTTGTTTAGAATTGTTTCACCAAAATTATCAAAACCCTGACTTAAAATGCAGATTATTTTGATCAATACATGTTAGGCTATGATTTTTTTTTTCATTTTGTTTACTTTAACGTGCTGAAATTGTGTTGTAATCCAACCAACTTTCTCTTTGGCAAACCACAGCACAGTACACCTCTCAAATACCTGGTGGTCTAGTGGTTATGCATTGTTCAGATGGTTGTAGCAAAATTCTGTTTGGATCCAATGCCAAAGTTCTTGCTTTCTTGGTAATCCAAACAATATACTTCTCTTGTAGTCTTCTTTTTCCTTATGACACCCCCCAACAGCTAGCTCACCAGCCATCAGTCACACTCAGTCCTGATTGCTGCCTGGGGTTGCATATGAGCTTCCCAGTCCCACAAAGAGAATTATCACACTTCAGATCATAATCTAGTGCCTCAGAGAGTAGTGCACATTTATATTGATATACTTCATTGACTGGCACTGCTAAATGAAGCCTCCTAAATCACTCTCCAGTCTTCTTTCATCAGTGTTTCACTTTTGCTCCCACAATAAAAATCAGGCGGATCACCACCCTTAAGCACAATGAAGGTAATATGTGCAGCCCCCCTGTTTTGATTTTTCCCACCTCATTAACCAATAACCAGGTCTTTTTGGGGATCCAAGAAAGAAGCAGTGGGACACACTGGGAAAACTGCTGTTCACATCCTCATATGGGCTTGACTTACTATGAATAACAGCATTATTAGGCAGGGCAGGCATACTAATGCCTTGAGCGAACCCACCCAAACTCCAGCGTTATTCTACCTCCCTTACCTGTGGTCTGAAGAACCCCACAGGACAGTCCTCAGCAATCCACCTCCAGTCCTTTTCTGTACCCTTCTTCACAGTGTGAATTGACTGGCTCACCAATTTTACGAATCTTGAATGCTGTATACACAGTCCCCTCGATGCTGGCACAACAAACCTTGACAATCCTCTCAAGGGTAATCTCCCTACACTGAATCCAGGTAATGATTTAGGTGCTGCCCTGCCACTTCAAGTATTTGCTGTTGCTGCTTGCTCTCATCTGTGGGCAGGCAGTGATCACAGTGCTGGCCACCCCACATCTCAGGTCTCACAATGATCTGTTCAACTTCCCCTCCTCCTGTCTCCCCCCTGTCCTGAATATAGCTGTACCCTGCAAGAATGATCTCATCAGTCACCTCTGGCAATTGTTCATAAGCCCTTCTGCCTACATTGAAAATGGGTGAGTGCACCCTTCCACATCATGAATACAGTTAGTACAATCTTCCTGTTTTTTTGTCATCCCAGAAATAAACATGATCTTTGGAGTAAGTCAGGCTGATAGTAGCAGAGCACAATGGGAGAAATTGGCTTTTCTACCCTTATAAGGTCTAGGTGCCTATTATTAGGGGCTATTAAATGCCATGCATAATGATGCATGCACCTGTCATTTAATGTTGATTATTCAAAGGTAGCCTAGATCTTATACGGGTAAGAAAGTCCATTTCCCCCCTTGTGTCCTGCTGCTTTCAGCCTAGCTTCCTGGAAAGATCATATTAGTTTTTAATATGTAAAAAAAAATCAGGGGACAGTACTAATGGCATTCATGATGTGGAAGGGTGGTGAGCTAACCATTTTTTTGATGTGGGGAGCAGGAATGAAGAATGAGTACCAGAGTGGGACTGAGGAGGCAATTCCCATAGGGTACTGCTATATTCAGGGATGGGGAAGGACTGGGGGAAGGTGAGCAGATCATTGGGAGATCTGGGTTGTGGGGCTCTTAGCACCATGATCACCACCTGACTATGGATAAGAGCAGGCGGTGATGAAAAATACTTGGAGTGGCACTGTAGTGCCTAAATGGGTACCTGGATTCACAGTAGGGAGATTACCTTCGGGGGGGTCAACGTTCTTGAGGCAGTATTGTGGAGACTGTGTACACTGCATTCAAGAGTCAGAAGAATGGTGAGCCAGACAACTAGCATTGTGGAGGAGAGTATGGATAAGCACTGCCAGAGGTCTGCTGAGGATTGTCATGACAGATTCTGCTGATCACAGGTAAGGGAGTAAACTAATGCTGGAGGTCAGGAGGATTCAATCAAGACATTAGTACATCTCAACTGCATAATAATGTTGTTATTCATATTAAGTCCAGCCCTACTGAGGGTATGAACAGCATTTGTTTCTGGTATGTTCTGGTATGTATTGCTTGGCTCTTCAGAAAGTCATAGCTATTGGTCAATGAGGCAGAATAAAAAATGGGGGACTGTAAGTACTGCCTTTGTTGTGCAAAAGGGTGGTGATCCACCCAATGTCTACTATGGGAGCAAAAGTGAAACACTGATGAAAGATGACTGGAGAGCAATTTGGGAGGCATCACTTAACAGTGCCAGTCAATGAAGTGAATAGGTATAGGTGTGCACTACTGTCTGAGGTTCAGGCTTATGATCTGAAGAGTGATATTCTCTTTGTGAGACTGGGAAGCTCATATGCAGCCCCAGGCAATACTAAGGACAGAGTGTGAATGGTGGACTGTTTGATGGCTAGTGGGCTAGCTGGGAGGGAGGTTCATAAGGAAAAAGAAGACAATAAGAGAAGAATATTTTTGGATTACCAACAAAGCATGGTCATTGGCATTGGACCAGACCAGACCAGAACTTCACTACAACCATTGGGACATCATATAACCATTAGACCACCAGGTATTTGAAGAGTTGTACTGTACTGCAGTTTGCCAAAGAGAAAGTCGGTTGGATTACAACACAGTTTCGGCACATTAAAGTAAACAAAATGAACAGAATTATAGCCTAACATGTGTATTGATTAAATTCTAAACACAGGGGGAAATATAACTAGTTAGCACTATAGAGAGCCATTTAGCTCTCTGTCTATAGCTCCAATTATGTCATAACTTCACACATTTGGTAGCCATTTTAGGGAACTGGCAGAGCGGGTTTTCTAAAAATTGGAAGGCTGATGCTCACTTTTTCAGATACTACAAAACTATTTATGTTATTCACATAAATGCAATGTTAGCATCAATGTAAACAACAGCCTTTCTTTATCCCCTTATGAAGCTGAATTTTTGAACAGTTTGTTGGCAAAATGTTATTTAAGTGCCCTTTAATGTTTTGCTATAAATAGGCTGTTTGTACACCAACATTATGGGGAATCATGGACACATGCAGTGCAATGGTTTAAGAGTGTTCACAATGTGTGATATTCATACAGATTTATATTGCATATAACAATAGATAGATGGGATATGAGATGAGCTAATGTAAGATATCAGAAATATCGTTTTGAGTTGTACTTGATCTTGGACCTCACGAGTGGCAACGCCACAAGTGAGGTCACAACAGGCCAAGAACAATGAAAGAAGATATTTCTGATATAGTACATTAGCTTATGTTATATTTGATATATACAACAGGGCCTGAACATTCCATAAATGAAGCAATAAACAGGTGGTTTCCTTTTTCATTCACTATTTTTACACTTGTTTCTATGAATGGAGTGTCTCTGAAGAATGTGTTTTATAATGGTTGTCAAGGTAGCATTGCTATGAGGTAATGTGGTATGTCATGTTGCCAGTGGTCAGTTATCCATAGGACAGTTATGATGTATCTAATAGGTGATATCTTGATATTTTGAAACTTAGCTCAAAGATATCATTAGTTATCATTATAAATTTATAGCCACACCTGCTGTGTACATAGAGAAGACATACTGTAATGGGTTACAGTGAAATAACACATTTATCTCCACTAGTGAGTGGTAAGACCCATAACTCATGAGTGGTGAAGAGAAGTGTATTGTTCTGCTGTAACCCATTATTTATTTGATATATAACACACTATTTGTAATGCCTATTTTATGGCTAAACAAGTGGGTCACTGGTTGGTGGGAGATCATAAGCTACTTGTAGGGTATGTTTGTGAGTATCAGGCCATGGCACTGTGAATGCTAAGACCAGAAAATCTACTTTTGAAAATCCAGACACCAATGTATAATGGACAAAATTGTAAGCATGGAATAGTCCGATATAAGTTATTTCTACTGTAGTAAATTGTATCAGACTAATTCTGCCCACTTCTTGGCTGTTACCCTCCACAGCCACACATCACAGAATCCCCTGCAGCAAGCAATAGAACAGGACTGCAGCAGCAGCTGGGGTCCTAACAGCCTGCAGTGCATAATACCAGAACCCCAACAGACTCTGAACAGATGTTCTCCGGTTCTGTCTTTTACCAAAGGTGAAGAACAGTCCTCTGTGACTGTACTTAGCCCTGAGAGGACAGTAGGACCAACAAACAAAAGATTAGAGCCAACACTAGCATGCACTTAAGGATATCACATCTCCCATTCATGCATCCCCTCGCTGATGCCAGATGCAGGGGACCCTGGTACCTGCAGCCACAGAAAAAAAATCAGCCTAAAAAGAAACAAAACTAGGCTGGACAAAATCTAAGCAAGCAATAATACCCGACAGGGTGGGCGGTATTGGGCAATACCGGACCGCCCAGGGGCATAATGAGGCCTGACGCCACAGGCGGAGGGCCTTAAAGCCCCTGGAAGGTCTGGTATTGCCCATACCACCCACCCTGGAGGGTATTATTGAGCTTAGAAAAGGGGATCCCTTTACCACGTTCATCAGTGATTTAAAAAAGTTAAACAAGCAATGTAAGAAAATTAAGTAAAAATGATGTTTAACTGTTTGTCTTGTAAAGTAGTCTCTCCACTATTTTTTATTTCATGTCCTGTTACCTGCTCGCGAGATCCATTCTGTTGTAATCCCCCCCAACAAAAAAAGAGATGTTTTTTGAAATGCTTCATGAGCAGTCTGTCGGGATCTGTTTTAGTATTTAATTCAAGATGAAAGGTTTTAGTCCTACTTGCATGGCTCTGTTTTTCCAATTGATGCCGATACAGGTCACAGACAAGGAAGTGCTTGTTGTAAATAGCCCATTTCAGAATGGAGCGCAAGCAGCCATTGTGGTCAACGGAGCTGGTATCTAAGCGAGACTGGGAAAACGGGCTAGATTGTAGGAGCTGGAGGACAAGTGGGGAGAGCACTGGCAAATATAAGTTATTTTTTAAAAAAGAAATGTTTGTACTAACAAAGCTGAAGTTGCAGCTCCTGATAGCAGCAACACCTCTCGCTCCTTATGCAACAAAAAATGGCGTCGATTTTATCTTGAAATTTTTTTTTTTGCCAATTAGAGAGAGGGATAGGGGTGCCCAAGGTTCACACAAGTAATAGAGCACCCTGAATTGGACGTTGTTTTCGAGTGGGCATCTATTGAAACTTAATGTACCCCCCGCTGTGGCTCTCAGCCAATCAGAGAGCATGAACAATCTTGCCCATTTTCTAATGTACTACAGTAAACAGCAAGTAAAACTAATTTTTTTGCACACAAAGTATGCATTGGGACCAGCCCCACAACTGTGTGTGGAATACCTGGTGCTGACTATACCCCCTTAAAAACACACATTTTATTTATTGCTGACATTCTCTAAAATTCATTGACGTTGCTGGTTGTTTCATTTGCCTCCTTGCTTAGTCAAACTGCAATGCATGCTAATGGAGTTTGCCCTTTAAGGGGCAGACCAGGTTGTCCTGGTGCACCCCTTCCCCTGTTCTGTAAGTGGTTTGCTCAGACAAGGAGGGGGGAAGGGAGAGGGGATGGACTGGGGAACCAGGACAATAGACAAGCAGGCAGGAAGGGGAGGGCAAAAGGGGGTACAAAAAGGTCAGCACAGTGGTGTTTCAGCCAGTTTTGCTGAAGTTTTGTCATACATTGAAACTGCAGCACTTCAGATTGGAACTTGGTACTTGTCTGGAGCTGAGGTTTGTGCACTAAGTGAGCGAGAAAGTAAGAAAACACAAGCCATGTAAGGGCAATTAGGAGTTGACAATGGAATGCTTAAAAAAAAAGTCTTTGTGTTGTACAGAATACTTAGAGAAGTTTTGGTTTGGTGGACAAGAGAGAATTTGTGGTCGAAGGTTTAAAAAAAAAACGAACAAAAGGCTGTGTGTTTTAAAGAATTATAAGAGAAGTTGTGGTGGTGGCCAAGAGTGAATTTACGTTTTGTTGCATCATGGTAGCGAGGAGAGCTGGAGGAAGAGCAGGATGTAGAGCAACATGCGTTGGCCCCTAGCACTACTTTTGGTAGGATGGGGGCCCTGGTTAGAGGATGAAAGGTGAAGCAGCTGACAAGCTGGAGCAGTAGGGGAATGATCACTCTGTAGAATAGGGGACATGCGCTCATTAAAAATGAGGGGAGAGATGGCAGAAAAAGCAAAGTGAGAGAGCAAGCGATCTGGGGGAGAACTGAAGGAGGTGGAGGTGACAAAACGCTGTGGTGGTTGGGCCATGGTGCAGCCTAGGGAGCATGGGGCAGCAGAGGCGCTGGGGATACAGAGCACGAGTGACCTGGTAGGTCAGGAGTAAGCAGATGGGAACGCTGGCTTATCAGATGAAGGGTACCTCCTGTTGGTAGTTTTTTGGTTGTTTTGGGGGCATCAGAGAGATAATTCAAAATGGTGGTGCTGGGGATACAGATGGGTTGGTGATTTGAAGGCCTAGCTGAATGGGAGAACACAGTGCTCACAAGGATGGCCACGATTTATTTATGGAAAAGGGATTGGGGGGGTTATTTAAAGGGCAGCTGGGAGAAGCAGGACACTGGGCAATGAAGCGGCTGCTGGGGGGAACATGCAGGAAGGATGGCTGATGCCTTGGGGTCCTTGATTATTTCTTTGTAACCAGGGCCATGCAGGGAGGTCGCATAAACTTTTTATCGAACAATTTATTACAGGATTGTTTATCTGTAGAATCCATATTATGAGCTCTTTCCCATCTTTTAAAGTATTCAATAGATGTTTTCCAGCTGTGGGATGGAGTGTGTGTTTAGGCCTGGAGGCCATGTGGTGCAGTCAGAGGCATACAGGGGCAGAGAGGGGGAGAACGAATAGGCCTGGAAGGCCAGCAGCCAGAGGCATGTGGGGGCATGGAGGGGGAAGAACGAATAGGTCTAGGGGGCCATGAGATGCAGCGACAGGAGCAAGGGGGGGCTGAGTGACCAAGGAAAACCAGAGGCCAGTGGGAGGGCACAAGAAAGAGGAAGGTTGGGCCCAGAAGGCCAAGGGTGCAGCGGTAGATGCTGCAGGAGGGCTGAGAAGTTTTACTATCACCCCAAAAAATGCTATTTTTCAGGCGATAGGGCAATGGGGGGAAAAGTGGGGCCACGGGGAAGACTGACCTAGGCCGGGACCCAGGCCATGTGGCATGACGTCAGACACCATTTTATCACGACAAACCAGACCATTTGGATAGGCCTCGCCCAAGGGATGGTGGCACACAGAGGCACTGGGCTAGTAAAAGGGAAAAAGAAGGTATTATGGCAACAATCAAAAAGTCCTATCTATATAGAGGCCTAGTTATAAAGGAAGCAGATGGATGGAGCGAGTGTTTGCTCATAGAAGGAAGTCGAGGAGGGGGGCACAAAAAAATAAATACATAAATTGGGGGGACAGCATGGTGAGTCATTAATGAAAACGCTTTGTCAGTTTTCACAGATTTTATACAGGCAAGAAAGAGAGGATGGCACCAAAGAGGAACAGGCCATCAAAGGAAGATTCCTACAAGGCTATTGTGGAGCTGGCGGAGAAGGCCAACAAGATGTGGCAGATGATGGAAGCAGATGATGGAAGAGGAGGAACCGGGGAGATCCGGGGAGAAACAGAAAGCGGGAAAAGGAAAAGGGAGCAGTGGAAAACAACCAGCGGGGAGACCAAGTAGTCCGAAGAGAACGCAACCACCAGCAGTGGTGCCTCCCGTAGAGGTCAGCCCAGTACGGCTGCAGCCCTTTGTACCAGAACCAGCAGTACCTCCCCAAGAGCAGGTGGTGTTTCCACTGGTGGAACCCAGACCGGATCCTCCGAACACATTGATTCCCCTGTGGATAGTGCCTCAACCAGTTGTAATGCCACAGGAACCCAGGCCGGAACATCTCGATGACAGCAGGCCTCAGGGAGCTGGAAAGCCCACAGATAATGTATCAGATACAGTGGGAGACAGCATTAAGGAATACAAAGAACAAAATATTGCAGCCCTTGGGTCAGGGGGGTTGGGGAAGATGGAATCAGGACTAGCAGAGATCAAGTCAGATAAGGAGACAACAGAGGTGGTGAATAAGGGACGGAAAACATAGGAAAAGAAACCAGGGAGATAGGAGCTCCAGGGATGAGAATAGGGGAGCATGTACCACTGGCTACGAAAGAAAAATTATGGAAAGGGGAGTATGTAGATATTTTTGCCTTACTGAGTAGGGAATCGGTGGCCAAATATGAAGAAACAGAGAATATTGGAAAAAGTGAGATGGCGGCAGCAGTGGTCTTACTGGGCAAGAAAGAGGAGGGCAAATTTACAAAAGGAAAGACATGGGATGGATGGTTTGTAGGTTTCATGATAGTGTTGGAAAAGAAGCCAGAGTTGGGAATCCCTCTTATGACGTATTCGCTGATTATCAGAAGAGCGAAGGCGAAGGGGGGGGTAGGTTGGATGTATAATGATGAGTTCTTCCGGCAAAGGATGGCAACATATGGGGATGTGAGGTGGGACACAAAGCAGCTGGACTTGTCAACAGACTATGTAACAAATCAATCCACGCCAGAGGGAGAAATGGGAAAAAGAGGGGGAATACCCCAGAAGTGTTGCTGGGGTTATAACAGGGCATTTTGCTCATGGTCCTAATGCCGGTTCCGGCATGCATGCTCCAAATGTGGGGGAGCCCACCTCGCAAATAGATGCAGGACAACATGGACACAAGGGGCCCAGGGGAAGGGGGACAGGTAACAGGCCAGCAGCCCTTTCAGGAAGGCCATGGCTACAGGGGCCAGTCATGGAATAGAGGATCAAGAGGAAGAGGATATGGGTAGGGGGAACCAAACGTACTGAGCAGCAGAGGGAGCAAGATGTGGTGGGGGTGGGGTAGGTCAAGAAACTGGGAGGAGGGGGGTAAGGGAACAACTCCAGAAAGCAAAAAACCCCATCAAGATAGAGGCATGGGAGAGATGGTTGAAAGCGTACCCAAACAAAGAACTGGCGGAAGTGATAAATAAAGGTTTTAGGACAGGTTTTTCGCTGCAGTGTGAGGGCCCAAGGAGAACAAGAGAGGCTAACAATCTGGGGTCAGTTAAGGGGAAGGAGGATATTTTGAAGAGAAAGATAGAGAAAGAAAGGGTAGCAGGCAGAGTAGAAGGGCCATATCCAACCCCCCCACTACGGAATATGAGAATTTCCCCATTGGGCCTGGTTCCCAAGAAACAAAATGGGGAATACAGGGTGATTCACCACCTGTCATTTCCGGAAGGGGACTCAGTGAATGATTTTATAAGTGAGGAGCACAGCAGAGTCACCTACGCCACATTAGGGGAGGTCATACAGATTATCCGGGTGACGCCCGATGCATGGATGGCCAAGACAGACATAGAGTCTGCATTCTGATTGCTCCCAGTTAGAAGAGAGAATTGGGATCTATTGGGTTTTAAAGTGGAGGACCTGTATTATTTTGACAAGGCTAAGCCCATGGGTTGTTCTGTGGTCTGTGCCACTTTTGAATAATTCAGCACCTGTTTACAGTGGATATTTCAAGAGAAAACAGGTTACAAGGCAGTCATACATTACCTGGATGACTTTCTGTTGATAGGCGGTGGGCGGGGTGTGACAGAGAGGATGCTTGCTAGTTTTCAGGAGCTGTGTACAGAGCTGGGGGTACCATTGGCAGCAGACAAAACCGAAGGCCCCAGTAAGGTATTAGAATTCCTGGAAATTGAGACAGACATACTGAGAGAGGTGTTTAGGTAACCAGACAGCAAGGTGGTGAAATTGAAGGACCTGATCCAGGTACATACAAGCAGGAGGTGGGTGCAACTGAGGCAGGTAAAGCAAGTAATGGGGCATCTGAATTTTGCCTGTAGGGCAATTGGACCAGGAAAGACTTTCACTAAGTGGCTAGCAAGGGCCACAGCAGGAGTAACCAGGCCACACCACTGGGTGAACATAACAAAGGGAGTGAAAGAAGATTTCAAAGTGTGAGAAGAATTCTTTAGCAGCTACAATGGCTGCTCTTTCTGGCAGGATGATTGGGTTTACAACACTGATCTGAACTTATATAACAGATGCGGTGGGGGGGTTTGGGATGGAGGCTATTTGAGAGGGAAATGGTTCTCAGAGCCATGGCCAACCGATTGGGTGAGAGAGGGGTGGTTAAAGCACATCACACTGTTGGAAAATATGCCCATTTGGGCCTGTACCCTAGTATGGGGAAAGGAATTATGGAATCAGAAGGTTACATTTTGGTGTGACAACAAGGCAGTGGTAGAGGTTTTGAACAACAGGGGGGCCAGATCTGAGACGGTCATAAGGGTACTGAGACAGTTAGTATTGAGACCCTTAAAATTAAATATGTCATTCAGGGCCAAGTACATAGAAGAGGTTAAAAATATCCTAGCTGACAGCCTTTCCCGTTTGCAGCTGGATCATTTCTGGATGCTGACACCGGTAGCAGAGGAGCGGAAAACACCCATACCAATGAACATCTGGGACGTTGGCAAGAGGGAGCCGAAATGCTGTTTCACAACTCATGGGCACCATGGACCTTGAGGGCCTATGAAGAGGCATGGCGGGCATTGCAAGCATTCAGGGAAGCACACCATATGGAGATAAGTGGGCCACTTACTGAGGAGCAGCTAGGGAAGTTTACAGTGGACCAATGGCAAAGAGGAATGGCCCACACCACGATGTGGGTGTACCTATCAGGAATTAGTCTAGTTTGTAGCCTAAAGCGGTGGAAGGACCCTACAAAGTCAATGTTGATAAGGAGAATGATGCAAGGGTGGAGTAGGTTGAGCAAAAGGCCTATGGATGGTAGGCGGTCAACAGCAGAGCATTGGCTAGCAAAGTTAGGAGGCGTACTCCCGGCAATTTGCAGGTCCAAAGATGAGGCACAGTTGTTTCACATGATTTACTTAGTAATGTTTGCAGGGGCCCTACAAGTGAGTAAGGCAGTGAGGCATGGCCAAGGGGATGATGACGGGGGGCTGGAATGGGGAGACATAACCTTGGGGCAGAATGAGGTACAGGTTATAATTAAGAGGTCAAAAACAGATCAGGAAGGGAATGGGTGTACCGTAACCATTAAGGCACACCTAGACAGGGCAGTGTGCCCGTAAAGGCTTTATGGGCTTATGCCACACAGCGTGGGATTAAAAAAGGGAGATTATTTGTGCATGGGGACAGGAAAAAAGTGACAAGTTACCAAGTAACAGCCATGCTCAAAAAAGGCATGGAGTTCCTGGGTGAGGACCCGGGCAATAATTTTTCTCACTCCTTTCGAATAGCGGCTACTTCAAAATGGGCAGCTGCAGGGGAAACAGTGGACAGTATGTTGAAAAAGGGGCACTGGTGGTCTGCCAGTTAGAAGAGGTATACTTGGACTCTACAGGACAGAGATTAACATATCATTTGTTGTTTGTTTTGCAAAAAAAAAAAAAGCATAGTGAAAATAAACCAGGCAAACCGATGATTAAGATGTATATTTTGTTTAAATTCTATAGGCAGAGGGAGGACCACAGAAGTTTGGATCTGTGGGCACTCATACATTCATTGGGCAGAAAAGAGAGCAGAGAGAAAGGCTGGGGGAAAACAGCTATACCAGGGTGTCAGGCAATGTAAGCTGGTATGGCATGGCATCCGAGGGATGAGATGGGCACAATTGCTTCCTACCCTGAAAGAAATGAAAGAGTGATGACCCATCCCAGACTTAATCATTATACACCTGGGGGGTAATGACATTGGGGGGATGCCATGGGTGGACACGAATATGCAGGTGAAACAGGACTTGGGGAAGATTCAGGAGTGGTGGCCAAGAGTTAGCATAGCCTGGTCTGACATAATACCAAGGAGGGTATGGAGGCATGAATACAGCCATGTAGCAGTGGGCAGAGCCAGGAGGAAGATGAACAGAATGGTAGGAATATTGATAAGAAACATGGGGTGACACGTAGTTCTGTGAGGGGTGGAAGAATGGATAGAGGATTTTTACAGGTCAGATGGAGTGCACCTGTTAGACTTAGCAATAGACATGTTTAATACTGAAATGATGGGATTTATCGAGACATGGAGGAGACAGTAAGAGAGATAAAAAAAAGGAAAGGGGGGGAGAAACTCTAAGGGGGAGGCCAGTCATGCAACACAAGCTGGAGACAGGCTATGGGGAAAAATGAAAGGGGGGAAGGAGGGGAGGGGGGAATGAAAAAGAAATATGATGAGAAGAAGAAGAAATGGAAGGACAAAAAGCAGTCTCGGTTTTCACTGTTACCTACCAAAAAAGAGAAGAAGAAGGCACCGAGGTTTTCACCTGGAGAAGCAAGAAGAAAAGAAAGAGAGAGAGAGATGATCAGAGATGGATATGTGGATGCAGTACAAATACTGTTGTGAAAAAGACATTAATAAATGATGATGGGAATGGAAAATGAAACGATGATATATAATAAATTAATTGCCAATCTGAGCACAACAACGTACAAGTAGTTTGACTTTTGTGGAGGGAAAAAGGGGGGAATCTGGGACAATGGATTTTGCCCTTTAAGGGGCAGACCAGGTTGTCCTGGTGCACCCCTTCCCTTGTTCTGGTAGTGGTTTGCTCAGACAAGGAGAGGGGAGGAGGGGGGGAGGGACTGGGGAACCAGGACAATAGACAAGCAGGCAGGAAGGGGGGGCAAAAGGGGGTACAAAAAGGTCAGCACTGTGGTGTTTCAGCCACTTTTGCTGAAGTTTTGTCACCTCCACCCACCCGACAAGAAAGATAATGGAAAAAGTGGTTAATTGAGAGGGGAACGACTTGGTCTGTCAGAGGTGGATGACAGAGGGTGTCTGGTAGGACGTTGGTAGTCTGCCAGAGGTGGATGGCAGTGAGAGGGGAAAAATGGGGGAGGAATGAAAAAAAATATAATGAGAAGAAGAAGAAATGGGAGGACAAAAAGCGGTTTCGGTTCTTACTGTTACCTACCAGAAAAGAGAAGAAGAAGGCACCCAGGTTTTCACCTGGGGAAGCGAGAAGAAAAGAGGGAAAGATGATCAGAGATGGATATGTGGATGCAATACAAATACAATCGTGAAAAAGACATTAATAATGATGATGGGAATGGAAAATGAAATTATGATATATAATAAATTAATTGCCAATCTGAGCACAACAACGCACAAGTAGTTTGTCTTTTGTGAGGGAAAAAGGGGGTAATCCGGGACAATGTACAGGTATACCCAAACTTGTTTTGTTTCAAATCCTTGCTCAATCTTACTTCCTGAACATTAGAAACACCTCCAAACAGTGCAGCCATTTTTTCCATTGTAAATTCTTTATCTGGCCCACTGTTTTCTGTGTTCTATTTCCAGATTATCAGTAGAAATAGCATGTTCTAAGCCTGATAAACCATGTTCTAAGTAACATAAATTGTGTTCTAAGTGAAAATATTTATCCCAAAATTACATGATTTATTTGTCAATTTATTCACCACTGGTGTGGTATGTGTAGGGGACATTCCATTGGCATCCGGAATAAGGCTTTTTTTCAGTCTGAAATGTTGCCAACATTGCTGCCTATCAATGAGTGCCCGACCAAAGCAAAACTGTGAGTGCTAGGTTGCATTGTTGGCAACAATTCAGAATGAATAAAAATCCTATTCTTGGATACTGTATGAAATGTCCTGTTTATACTATGGGTTCCATCTTGCTATTGTGACAAAGCTATAGTAGAAATAACGTGCTCTATGGTAGAAATAATGTGTTATTTCCAGTGCAGCTGAACAAAAGACAGAAGTAGCACCTGTATATTAGGGTAGAATAAGCACT
Organism: Neoceratodus forsteri; assembly: GCA_016271365.2. Lineage (NCBI taxonomy): Eukaryota > Metazoa > Chordata > Ceratodontiformes > Ceratodontidae > Neoceratodus > Neoceratodus forsteri. The sequence goes on along the minus strand of CM057459.1, from coordinate 237,368,861 downwards.
TTAATGTTAAACCCCAATATTTGCACCTCAATAACTTTGCCCCAATTCAACCAATTTACTTACAGCTTGGAAAGCACAGAGTTGGTGCCAGGATCTCTGGATCCTGGCATTTTGTGGCAATTGATTCATGGGGGCAAAGTTACAGAGAGGCAAATATCCCAAAAAATACATACATTGAGATCTCTTTTTGTTTTTTGCTCACCTATAACTAAAAAAAACTATAAGGATTTGAATTACAGGATTAATAGAGTTTGACCTAAGTTGTGTGCTTTTTTGTGTTTTTTATCTTGCAGACTTAGGTAGTTTTTAAAGTATTTAAGAAAAACAGTTTTGGTTCTGAGTATGTGCTGTTTAAAAAATCAGTGTTCTAAGGATAATTGAATTTTTACGACCACATAAATTCAAGTGGTCATATAATGAGAATGCAGTCATGTAGCAGGGAGCAGGCTGTTTCCATGTGTGAGTGTGAGGCTATGCTGGTCATTCAACAGGAATGGGGATGTGTGTCAGTGTGAAGCTCCACCCCTGTTGAATATGTGTGTGTGTGTGTGTGTATATGTGTGTGTGGGTGTGTGTGTATGTTTACTGTCTCCAGAGTCCACCATTACAGCAGCAGACAGAGGCCTCCTTTATTTCAACTGGACACTGGGGTGTTCAGTCCTGGTGCCAGCTAAATGGTTCTAAAATTTAAATTTACCTACACTCAGGTGCCCACCCCTGGTGCCACTTCTTCCCTCCCCCCGTCATTTTAGTTTGCTACCCACCATCCCTTGCTACATGAATCTGCTAACACCAGGGTTCCCAATCCTTGGTGTCAGCATACTTCAACTCCACTGACCCTACCAGTAGTCTGGGACATGGAGTGCCCACCTCTGGTGCCCCCAAGTATCTTGCAAACACTGGGGTACCCAGTCCCCAGTATCAGAGGTACAGTTGCTGAAATAAAGAAAACTGTCACATGATGACTTTTCCTTTTTTTTAAATATCTAAAATGAAGAAAATATTTCCTTATTGTCTGCTGCTATCCCAACCCCCCCACCTAGACCACCCCACTCTGCTCCTACTACCCCATCCCCCTCATCCTATACTTACCTAGCAGAGGTAACACAATAATCTGTGGACTGGAAACATGTCTTCACTCTTCAACGCTGTACTGGGAACTGAGGAAATCAGGTAAGTGCTGTATAATATATTTCAATGCATTTGAACTCGTACTCACAACTTGGTGATTGTTTTAAATATATTTAGCCCAAATGTTCAACATGGCATTTTTGGGACACCACCTCATGAACACTGTAGGTAATTTTTTTCACATCCATTCCAAAAGGTGATTTCTCAGTCACTCTGCAAAATCATAATTTGGGTGAGATTTAAAAATTTTCTCCCACTAGGTTTTTTCGAGCATAGCCATTTTTTCACATCACCTCATGAACGTGACAGCTAGCAGTTTTCAAATTCTGGCCAAAATGTGTTTTCGCACTAGTGATGTTTAAAAATGTTTTGGCCTGGATTTGAAAAATTTCACTTACTGGGTTCATGAGGTGAGGTCATTAGAAGTCTATTTTGAAAATCTGGGGTCAGAAAATATTAAAAAACAGCAAAGTTAGGAAGGTACAGTATGTTGTAATTTTTCTACATACATTCATATCTTTAGTCATTTTCAATATTTTGATACAACATTTTCAGCATAGCCATTTTTCCATACCACATCATGAACTTGACAGCTGTCATTTTTCAGATCCTGGTCAAAATGTGATTTCACATTTGCAGTGCAAAATTACATTTCGTCCAGTATATTACAAATGACACCTGTCATGTTCAGAAGGAGCAGTCATCAAAAGACTCAGTTTATATTTTGGGGTCAGAATTTCACCAAAAAAAATAAAAATATGAGGTAACATTGTTTGCAGGGACGTCTGTTGGCACAGTGGGGACCACAATGCCTCCCCATGCCAGTGCCATGTGTTTGGGTGTGAACTGAGTGAGCTGGCTGAATGGGCCAAGACTGGGGGGAGGGCATTGTGGTGAGCAGCACAATCTCCAGTCTGAGGAGGGATACAGCAGTGTTCTGGTGCACACACAGCACCCTGTTGTGGGCAGGGGAGCCTTCCCTCACGAGTTGTTGACATGCATGTTGAGGCCTGATGGGCCTATGAACTGCATCAGAACTGTCTCCTGTCTTTTGCTGATTTCATTTTGGGAACTGTGTGACTGAGGATATGATTCCACTATCAGAAAAAGAAAAGAAATTAATTGCAAAAGAACTGTGTTAATGCAGGCAATAGGGTTCATGAACACAAAGTGCACAAGGTACAGTAGGGAAATGTGAAACATTAGAATTTTGGGTCTCTAGACTACTAGTGAATCAGTGTTGAGGTCTTCCTTGGGGTTGTCCACCCTAATGCTCACCCCTACCCTGAGCAATCAAGGTCAAACATGGTTTCTTTTCTTCATGCAGGGCCCTGCATGAATAAAGCTATGACAGATTCTGTTGACAACATATGGTGAGCCATACTTCTCTACCATTGGCGAGTGTATCACCATAAGGCACTGGCTTGGGGCTGTACCTTGTGCTTTGGACAGGAGTCTTTGGGCTGGGGGAAGTGGGTGGGCATTAGGATTGCCAGTCTCAAGGAAGACCCCACCAATGATTCACCATTACTTCCAAGACCCAAAACTCTAAAGTTTTTCATTTCCCTTCTTTGTGCAATTGGCATTCTTCAAACCTAACGTCAGCATTAACATTATCTACCAACCTCCATACATCCTAAGTTTTGGCAGATAGAAGAGGATGGTGGATAACAGAGAGTGTCTGTTTCTCACCACTCACTAACACCAGACTACACATGGTATTGCTGTATTGCAGACCACAATCAATCAATCAACAACTGTTTCATCAGTCAACTGCTGACAGTAGATCATTATTCACTACTTTACTGACAACTTGGCTATTGTTGGAATTCACTGTACTAGTCTGAAATAAAATCTGTCAATCAATTAACAACAGTTCCATTAGCTAACCGTCATGACCACCTAGCCCCCCCCCACAGACACAGAACAGCACTGTCCCTGCCTCTTTCTCTCAGATGATTTCAGAATGAATAAGTCCATCAGTAGAGAAATCCCTTTCCTCGCCACCCACTTCAGTTCACTTTCACCGGCCAAGCTACAGACGCTGCCTGCCAAAAATGTTGAGATGGCAAAAGAAAACGTAGCCAGCACAACATACAAGGGGCACAAGGCAGGCCACAAAATTCACAATTGTGCAATGGATTTAGTGCATGTTAAATCACAAGTCCCACTTACTTTCAATGCTGAGCCACTGACTACCTGCCAAAACTGCTAAGACTGCAAACATGCTGGCATTGAATGAGTCATACAGGAATAAACAATAGTAGGACTGAACTGGTAGTATAGCATGAAACACACCTTAAAGCACCAGATAAGAATGCAGCCTTCATCCTCAAGCAGCAAAATATGAGCAAAAAACTGGAATGTGTAATACTGTACCTCTTTGCTATTCCAGAGGAAAAAGAAATGTGCACCTCTCTGTTGATCCCTATCCAAACTGCTGAAACAACAAACACTCTGACAATGAGGCACCACCAGAGCATGGCAGGTAAACAGGGGAAATTAACACTGTGTCCATAGAGACAGTATATATAGCATGCCTGATGGATGGCAGACAGTGAGGGTGGCTGTTGAAATGGGGGAATAACACTGGAAAATGGGACAGAAGCTCACACTGGCACTATGCGAGGGTGGCTGATAAGGGGGGCAGATCACCAGGAAGCACTGTATATAAAGTGTGTGTGTATATATGTGTATATATATATATATATATATATAGTCACAGTTCCCTATAATGCAAAACATCATGGGAAACATGCAAATCACCTTGATTGAATTTAGATGGTTTCTGCTTTAAGCAAGAATGTGCACATGTGGTACAAAATGATTTTACGGCCAATACTATATAAATTCCACATGACATGTTTATAAGGGGGAATCATAAAATGACTGCATTGAATATTTGGAGTCAGAAAAAAAAAAACGGTTTAAGAAATGCTGTGTGTAGTACCAGCATTTACCTCAGTGGGTAGTGTTTTGTGATCCCATGCTGGTGAACTGCGTTCCAGGGAGAGCACAGTGACATAGCTGGATGGGCTGAGGCTGTGGGGACAGCACTGTTATGCGACACCACCTCCAGTCTGGGAAGGGTAGGTACTGGGTTGCTCACACAGGCCCAAGTACCATATAGTGAAGAGAACTCTTCTGTTGGCATTGGTCCCTGCACCTCAGAGTAGGCTGTATAAGATGAAACCCCAACTGTTGCACCTTAATAACTTTTGGTGTTGTTTGACACAATAACACTAAATTTGGCATGCACAGTCAGGCTGTTAGAGTCTCAAGATGTGAAATGTTTTGGGATGGCATCTTGTTGGTTTTCATCATATGGAGCACCAAGATACAGGAAAAAAGTATATATTTGAAATTGCATATTTTATGCTCTCACCTACAGCCTAGACAGTGTGAATTTTTCTCGTGAGATTTTTAGGGTTGAAGGGGCCTCTGCTAAGGGTGTGCCTTTCAAAAGTTTCGTGAAAAATTATTATATGATTTCAGAGTTACAAGGATTTTTAGGATAACTGACAAATGCGAATGGTAAAATAAAAAACTATTATGAGTGCATATTTCCATGATTTATTTGTCACGTGGGAATAAAAAAAAACAATCATGAGGATAAAAATACAGATTGTGTTGAAAAAAGTACAGATGGTGATGGCTACCATTTTTATTTAAACTCAAACATGGCAAATACTTGAAAATGGCATAGTTTTAAAAAAACAGGGAGTGCTTGTGCTGTACACTATATAGGGGTTGGTTCATCAGTCCAGTTTTGAGCTGTGTGGTGCAGTGGGTAAACTTACCACCTCTGTGGCTTGTGGACCAGGATATGGGACTGGGTCTGGGGGATACATTCTGTTTGTTTTTTGTTCATTTTATTTTTATTGTTTTTTTTGTTGCACTCGGTTCCCCCGCCCTCACAACTTTGTTCCCCCAGCAGGTTGCCCCCCAGTGTTCTTCCAGGTTGTCCCACAAAGTTCTTCCTCTGCCAAACTGTGTCTCCCCCTGTTGAGTAGCTCCCCTCCTGAGTTTTACCCTGACACCATTGTCATCTCCCCCCCACCAGAGTTGATTATTTTAGTTATGGGGGTGTGGGGGGCAAAGTCCTCCACATAAAAAGTAATTTCTGATTGACCCCCCAGAGAAGGTATGGAGCCATCACAGTTTTTTCCCCCTGGCTGTAGTGCACATCTCCATTTTGACTTTCAGCAATGTGCACTAACTGTTCTTGTCTTTGTCCTTTTTTATTAGCGTTATCACATAGAACCCATTCTCTGTATGCGAACAGCAGGAGTTTCATGATTCCTGCAGCCTCAGATGGAGAACTGCTGCCAGCTTGAGTGCCATCACTGAATCCATGATCACTAGATCTCTGTCTCGATCTCTCTCTCTCTCTCTCCATCTCTGTCTCTCTCTCTCTACCCATCCGTCTGTCTGTCTGTCTGTCTATCTATCTATCTATCTATCTATCTATCTATCTATCTATCTATCTATCTATCTATCTATCTATCTATCTATCTATCTTAAAGAAGATGAGAAATAGCTTTGTTGTAGTGTCAGCTGGTTATAATAAGGGACTGAGTTTATTCATTTTGTTTTTCACTCATTTGAAACATATGACCCGTCTGAATAACTCAGTTACTGAGATAAAAATTTCACAGCCTGAGAAGTTTATATAATGAGGCTTATTCCCACTGAGTAGGTGCTGAGCTGCAACTGATTACATAAATGATTTTTTAAGTCACTCTGATACCCAAAGCAGATATGGCAACAACTGATTTTGCAGATTTCATCATGGAAGAGCAGTTAGCAGATTATGAAAGTCATGAACATGAATGGTATGTTTTTGACTGTAGAGAGAGAGAGAGACAGAGTGTTATACAACAGAAAATGTATAGGCCTCTCCATACAAGAAGTCAGCAGGATGAATTTAAGGGTGTTCAAAATGAAGAAACCAGCAACACTAAGGAGATTTAATTTGAATGCTATAACTGCTGCCTTAGAATGGATTGGCACAGAAGGCACTCCAGTATAAGGATGAACATTGCTTTGAAGAAAAATGGAGTCCACAGTTTTACATTTGAGTAAAAGGATTCTTGTCTTCAGCCATTTATTTCTGTGGTTGTAGGTGTTATTTCGGTGATAACAGAATAAAACCAGCCTAGCTGACAGGACCAAGCTTACGGTGTCCATGCTGACAGGGTTTGATCTCTGCCTGCCCCACAAAAGTAACTTGTGGCACCTCTAGAGAATAATTTGCCATCACTTTCTTGCCAATAGAGATGTATGAGATAAGTTAGCCATGGGTTTGTGCCCATTGTAGCTGTTTGATGGAAAAACTGTTTCCCATGAGGACCATAAATGGGGGAAAGTGCCTCAGCAGAGTGACAGCTCATAAAATCTCTTGCCAAATGGTGACCATAATAACCATGCTAAAGCTGGCTGCACTGTGCTGAAAAATCTGCTCCACCATATCTAAGAGGGATTGCTTATCTGTGGTCACTTGTCACTTTGTGCAAGTCAATTGATCACCCCCCAGCACCCCCACATCCCCTCAGTCATCTGAACACATCCCATAATGTAGATCTACTCTCTGATTGAAAACACGTCTTGCTGCTGGAACCAGGAACTGTGATATAAGAAAATAAGGAAAGTTTGGTTTAATGTATTTCAATGGGATTTGAGTTTGATTCAAAACGTTGCCATTTTTGCATATTTTGACCCCAGATTTTCAACATGGACTTTTTGGGACCCCCGATCATAACCAATAGTGGTAGAATTCTGCAAATCTGGCCCAAAAATCTGATTTCACAGTTGCCTTGTGAAATCATCTTTTGGACAGGATTTGAAAATGTTCACCACCCTTGTTCATGAGTTGGGATCATAAGAAGGCTATGTTGAAAATTTGGGATCAAAATATATAAAAATGACAAAGTTATGAGCATAAATGGAAATGGTTCTAATCTCACTTATAGCTTTGGTGATTTTAAATATTTTGATCCCAAATTTTCAACGTAACCATTTTTTCACACCACCTCAAGAACGTGATAGCTGCCATTTTTGAAATTTTGGCCAAAATGTGTTTTTGCAACTGTGGCGAGGAATGGCGTTTCAGCAGGGATTCCAACATTTTCACCTAAGAGATTCATGAAGTGGGGTACTAAGAAGGGTATACTAAAAATCTGCTGTACAAATATGGTAAAATGCCTAGGTTATGAGTGAACACTGCAATATTTTAACATTCACACATAACTTCGCTAATTTTCAACAATTTGACTCCAGGCTTTCAACAGTGTCATTTTTCCACACCACCTCATAAACGTGACAGGTGTCATTTTTTTAATCCTGCATGAGACATCCAGCAGCAGCAGGAGGACCAAAATTACATCCTGGGGGTAGTGGATCTTCTGTCCCCTGGGATGTGGTTTTGCTCCTGCCACCGTCCCCTCATCTGCAGACTGCCAGCTGAATCTCCAGGTATGACCGCTCGAGCTGTCTTCTTCTGCTCTCTTCCTGGTGCCAGTTTTGGTCCCTGATTGGACAGCACTTCAGCCGCTTGGATCCCCACTGGCTGGCACCTTAAGCCTTCTCCAGCACTGTAACCTCCTGCCTTTCTGGCCCAACGTATTGGCTTGATTTTTGATTTTTCTTCACTTTATTTCTCTACACCTTCCTGTACCATTCTTTTTGTACCTCTTAATAATGCTCTTACTGCTGTTGTGCAAATTGTTAAAGTACTATTGTGTAAGGAATGTTATAGTGATTGCACCTTTCTTTTGATTATTTAGAACTGTTATTCTTTTGCCTTAGTCTTAAATTTCTCCTTACTCTTTCTCTCCTCCTCATTCTGTCTCCCACCCGTGAAGCTAGACACTACTAGCTCTCCCACTGATTCACACCCCCTTGTCCCCAACCCCTGCTGTTTTCCTATCTCCCTTTCTCTGTCTACTCTCCTCCCACTGATTTCCCACATTGACCACCAGCCTTTCCAGTGGCTTCTCCTGACTGGGCACTCCCCGCCTGAAGCAGATCTGCTGCCCCCCGGGACACTGTTTTGCTCCTGCCACCATCCCCTCAGCTGCCGACTGCCAGCCGAATCTCTAGGTACAGCCTCTTGAGCTGCCTTCTATTGCTCTCTTTCCAGCACTAATTTTGGCCCCTGATCGGACAGCACTCCAGTCACTAGGATCCCCATTGGCTGATGCCTTAAGCCTGCTCCAGTACTGTAGCTCCCTGCCTTTGTGGCCTGACGTGTTGGCTTGATTTTTTTTTTCCGGCTCCCCTGCAACAATCCCCAACACTCTTTAAATACATTTCCTTCCAGTCGGTTCCACCTCCTTCCTCTGTACTCTCTTTGTTTGGCTGCTTCACAGGCAGCCTTTAACTCATAAAAATAAACTCCTTCTTTCAAGCCTTCTACCTCCTTAGGCACCCCCTCCATACCTATTGGCACCTCATTCCAGCTCATTTTTCTCCATGTTCCTTCTGCCCCTTTTCTCTTTTCAATCACTTATTTTCCCCGCATTTCCCCTCTGCCCTTGCTCCCAGCTCTTTCCTACTCCCTTGTCTAAGCCATCACTCCTGATATTCTCCCCCCCTTTGGCTTCTACCCTCTAACTGACCATCTGACACTCCCTTCCTCTTCCCAAAACCCCCTCACCTCCTGATCACCCTCTCCCTTACTATGAATCTCCACAATCTGGCATTACTGTCAGCCATCTTCTTTAGTCTCCTTCCTACCTATAGAATCTCCATTAATAACCTCAGACACTCCTTTTCTCTATGGTGCCCCTACATCAGCCCCTGCCACCCTCAACCCTTGGGTGCCTTATTCTCATCCCTGCCCCTCCTCTCCCTTGCACTACAACCACCCCCATCTCATTCCACCTCTTCTCTGGCTCGCTACCCTCCCCATCACATCACTCTCACTTACAGATCCATCTCCTCCTCCCACACTCCAGGTAACTGCCCTCTTAAACTCAGCCTCTATCATGAATTCTCCCCCTCCTATGGCAAGCTTCTATTCTTCACACAACATTTTACTAGGCTCAAATCACAGAAGATTGCTACCTTTGTCTTTAAAAGGTACAGGAGGCTTCTCCTTTTTATTGTCATCTCAGGCTCTATCCACCTCAACCCTGAACCACCATTCTCAGCTGAGATAAACCACTCACCCCCCCCAGACACTCCAAACAGCTCAAACTTGTCCACCTCAATGTTCAAAGTGTTCTGGAGAAAAAAATTTATGCTAGAATTCTGGCTCTCCACAGATTCCTTTGACGTCATTGCCCTCACTGAAACATGGCTCTCTGGTAAGATATCATCCAACAAAATTAACATTGAAGGGTTCACACTAATTAGGAAATACAGGCATGGTAAAAAGGGTGGTGGCTGCCTTTTTATGATATCCAATCACCTCTCAGCCACTGTACTTGACCCTCCACTAGCCACCCCTACCCTTGAATCCCTTTCAGTTAATTTCATTTTAGGGAACAATAAGATTATAACTATCAGCATCAGCTATCTCCCTCCTAGCACTCCCGCCCATGAACTGGATGATTTTCTTTTGCTGAAGGACTCCCTTCCTCTGGGGAGGGAATGGATAATCATTGGAAATTTCAGTATTAATTGGCTTTCACCACATACTACCTCAGCTAAGGATTCTATCATCAGTTGTGGCCTGCACCAGCTCATCTCAGTCCCCACTAGGGCCAGCTACAGAACTGGGTATGAACCCCTACTAGACTGGATACTTGTCACCAACCCCGCACACATCACCTCCTCAGGAATACTTCCTGACATAATTAGTGACCATTACGCAGTCCACTATTCCTGGTCTTCCAAAACACCACTCTAAGGACACAAGATCATCCAAACTAGATGATTAAAAGGACTAAACCTAGCTGAATTTTCTAACGTGGCTCTCGCCATTGACTGGTCCTTCACAGACGCCATCAGCAACATTGACCTCACCCTTGATGTGTTCTGCAAAAAATTCCGTTCCCTTTGTGACTCACTTAACTCCATCTAAAAAAACAGAATCAAGGGAAACATCCATGAATGGGTTTCCCCTGACATCCTTAAGTTAATGATGCAGAGAGAGACAGAGCATGGTCAAAATAGAGAAAACATAAACACCCTCAACTCCTGCAACAGTACAAAACCCTCAGAAACAAGTGCAAAGCTGCAGTCCAGTTGGTCAAAACCTCTTTTCTCTTAGAAAAAGAGCACCAGGCTGGTAGAAACCCCAGACGTACTTGGAGTGGCCTCAATAACCTAATTGGAAGAGGCCAATATGATGTCCCAATCTGCCTGTCCTCTGATGGAGTAGCTATCACCGATCCACTCGAAGTAGCCTCACTCTTCAATTGTCATTTCACTGATCTTGACAAATATAAGTCAAACTCCCCCCTACCCATGTCCTCCTTCCCCTCCTTCCTCCTATCCTCACCCTACTTTCTTCTTTCAGCATCTCCCTCGCTGAGGTGGTAAATCTAATAAAACAAATGACCCCAGGCCCTCCATTGGTCCTGATGATATTGACTACAGGGTGCTAAGCTAGTTTGTGAATCCTTGGCTATCCCACTTATAAATATTTTTAACTACTCACTTTGCACCGGCTCCGTTCCCATTAAATGGAAAAGCGTGATCATCAAACTGCTGCACAAATCTGGCCCTAAAGATGAAATTTCTAAATTCAGACCCATTTCCCTTCTTGCTCCTCTCTCCAAAATCCTAGAAAAAATGGTACTCAAACAAACCATTGATTGTCTTTTAAAATATAACATTCTTACCAATGCCCAGCATGTTTTTAGAGCTTACCATAACACAAATTCACTAATTTCATAGATCAAGTCACAAAGAATTATACACTGGCTCAGTTTTTGTTGATCTATCAAAAGCTTTCAGCCTTTTTGACCATGATGTACTTCTCCTCACCCTGACCCATCTTCACTTCTCTCCTGACATTGTTAACTGGTTTTGGAACTACCTCTCCACCAGGTCAAATCAAACTATTATAAATGGCATTCTCTCCAATCCCTGCCCCATTAAATATGATATACCTCAGGGGTCTATCCTCAGTCCTCTCCTCTTCTCCCTCATGATTAACTCCCTCCCTCAAACTGCACTTATACAGAGATTATACTCTATGTAGACAATGCCTCTCTCTTTTGCAAAGATGAAGACCCTGTCTTCCTCAATAACAACCTCCAGCACGATGTTAAGAAACTTCACACTTGGTTCTCGTACAAGGATTTGGTACTTAATTAAAAAAAATGATTGTCATGGTCTTCGCTAACCCCAAGAGATCCCTCACCTTTGATTTCCCCCGCATGATAATGACAGAAACATGATTGAGAGGATATCTGAATTTAAATACCTTGGACTTCTCCTCAAATGCCACCTCAGTTTTGACTCACACATCAATCTGACCATCAAGAAAGCCCACCGAAGACTAGGCATGCTTTACAGGGTAAAACCGTGCTTAAACAAGGACTCCAAGTCCCTCCTTGCCTATGGTTTCCTTCTACCTCTTTTTGACTATGGAGCCTTAGTCTATTTCCCTCATCTATCCCAGAAAAATCTCAACAAGCTTTGCAGCACCTACCACTGTATTATTCATTTTGTTTCCGGTCTCCCCAGACTAACTCACTACTGCAATCTGTACAGTCTATCTAACTGATCCTCCCTTGAGAACTGTCTTAACAGCATGATTGTTACTTTCTTTCATAAACTTTCCCCAGGACTCCTTCCTTATAGTATCATAGCTCTCTTTCCTAAGACAGCCCACCCTAGGACCACAAGAAGATCCTCCACCATCTCTTTTTCTGTCCCTTTCTGCCGCACCACTCATGGCCAAAAGACTCTCACTTTTAAGGGCCCAAAACTCTACAACTCTCTTCCCCCTGATTTTCACCACTGTCCTTCTATCTCATCTTTTAAGGTCAACCTGAAGAAGCACCTTTCCTCCTCCATATCATGGAGCTGTCGACCACCCTAACTCCCACCCTTACTACACCTACTGTTCTACCTCCTCACCTTCTTACTTTTGATCTCCTAGCTTCCTGGGGTTGTAACCCATTCCTTTTCCATTTCCTTTACCCATGGCAGCACTTAATTCCCCAGTGTATTGGCACGTAGGCTCAGCCCCATCAGCCTCTACCCTCCCTAATTGCTTCCCCCCTGCTCTATCATTTCCTTTAAACCTTGTGCCACAGTGACCAGCTCCTTATTGCTCCCCTTATGTACCCTCTAAATTTATTGTTGGATTATGTTACTGCTTTTCTCCTATTGTTCTTTATAACCCTGTTTTGTAGATATCTGTAACTTTGTATGATGTCTCTACACCGGACGCTTGTGAAAACAGGCAAATTTGCTCACATGCCTTTCAGTATAACAAATATACTGAAACACGTTGTCGCCCTTCTGGTGCAAAATGACGTTTTAGCCAATATACTATAAATACTACATGTCATGTTTATAAGGGGAGTCATAAAATGACTATCTTGAAAATTTGGGCTCAAAATTGACAAAAAAATAAAATTGTCAAGAAACTTTGTGTGAACTGCCAGTCTTGACCACAGCAGCTATACTTTGTGTTCCCCCACTGGTGAGCCAAGTTCTGGGGTAAGCTCAGTGACCCAGCAGGATGGGGTGAGGGTTGGGAGATGGTGCTGTTATGCAACACCTCCTCAGCCAGGAAATAAAAGTTGCAAGGTTGTTCACATGGGCCTGGGTAGCATGCACTGAATACAGCTGTCCTCTTGGCATAGGGACCTGCATTTCTGCACCCTTTGGTGGCAGAGAGTGCTGTGCATTGCCTGACATATGGACTTTTTGTTGTGTGGGTCTGTATCTCTGAAGACCATCATACAGAACTGGGCTAGTCCCTTTTCCAAAGTGTTCTACTATTCTGTTGTATTGGTCTGGTAAAGTGAAAGTTCCAACAATAAATGATGTACAACCAGCCACTCTTGAATGTATTTCAGTATAATCCAGTTTCTTTATTGTTCAAGAAAGTTCCACACATGCCCAATGTTTCACTCATAGGGCTTCCTCAGAGGAGAGGATCTATATGTAAACATAACATTTTATTAATGTTCACAATTTTACATCTCACCTTCTTTAAATTTTTTTTTGTCCGTTTTTTAATTATATCAGTTCCTCTAATTGGCTTTATTTTTTTGTATCCCCTAGTATGTAGTATCCAGTATAATATGGCTCATAATCTTTGTTGAGTACTCTTAACATCAACAACACCTGTGTGTATATATCTGTATCTCTGGCCACATTGAAGCAGAAGGACCAGAGGGCCCTGTTCTTCTGCAGCACCAGATGGTCCCATCAAGTCTTCACATCTATCAAATTATTTATATATATATATATATATATATATATATATATATATATATATATATATATATATTTATATATATATATATATATATCACGTCTTCTGTTAGCACCTTGCAGCCTGTGTAGAGACCTCGGTACCATGCATTTCTGCTTAAAGTTGAACCAAGCATAATATTCTGTGGTGATCTGCATATACAGCCCATGGTGCTTTGCATTATGGGGGTATGTGTGATTTTGTATTTCTTTGAAACTTATCTTCCCTGCCAGTGCCCTTTGGGGTAACCATTGGCTCAGAGCTTGCACGCTGAGGTTCTTTGTTATATACATATATATCTCTATCTATATCTATATATATGTCATATATAAGTAGAAAGAGTGAGGTGTTAATGTCTTTATAAAAGACCATGGTCAAACTGCACCTGGAGTATGGGGTACAGGTCTGGAGGCCTCATTTAAGAAAGGATATAGATGAGTTGGAGAGGGTTCAGAGAAAGGGCAACAAAGATGGTGCAAGGTATGCAAGAGAAGCCATACAAGACTACATGAAGAAAATGAAATCTATACCTGCTGGAGGTTAGAAGAGATAGAGGTGACATGATAGGGACTTTTAAGTATATGAAGGGAATAAATAAAGTGAATGAAGGTAGCTTATTCAAAAGGAAAATAGGAGTTAAAACAAGTGTTCATAATTTAAGATTGGAAGGGGGAAGATTTAAGAGCAATGTAATGAAATGTAGTTTCACTGAGAGTGTGGTAGAACCCTGAAACAGATTACCTAATGAGGTGGTATGTGCAGAAACAGGGGAGGAATTCAAGAGTGCATGGGACAGACACAAAGGGGTGGTTAGTGGGCAGAGGAAAATATCCCTGGGAAGTAGATACAAGTAGTGGCAGGTGGGAAATGGGCAGACTAGATGGACCAGGATGGTCCTTTTCTGCTGACACATTACTATGATACTATGATGTGATACTCTCACTGCACTTCTGTAGGTGGACAGTCTTCCCTTGGTTCAGGGCTCAAAGGGCCCTGTGCATCTACATCTGTACTGCATGAATTTGGATCCTTTTTTTAATTTGATTTTTTTTTATTTATTGAAGTCTCAGAATTACAACACCTTTGAGCCAGGGGCTTATTTATAAAGGCTCCACATCAATGAAAGAAGGAACAAGGGTCAATTTACATGGTGCTAGGGTAAACCAGTGTACAAATTACAAGTAATTCATGATACATGCAAATTACATACAATACAAGGTAAATGCATAGTAAGTGCTGCTAGGTTACTTGAATTACAGGGTTATTTTTGATTTACGCTTAGTATTAGTGGTCAGAGAGAAAGACCTTGTCAGTAAACTTCAGAGGTTGAGGATACAAAGAGTTAGAGAGTAGGGTAGATTATAGGAGAATTTCAGAGTAGGGGTGAGACCAGGTAGGCATTGTATTGAGAGGATTGATGTTGGGGGGTAGTGATGGGGAAAGGGTAGCAAGGTAATGGAGAAGATGAGCAAGTAGTGAGAGCAGGTGGGCAGGGAGGAAAAGGACACAAAGTAAGCTAGGTCAGGCATTCACAGCTAGTGCGATTCATTAGATGCTGCTGAAGTTTGGTTTTGAAGGGTCCAATTTTTGTGTCAGATAGGTCAGGTGGAAGGTTATTTAGCCAGGATGGTGCTCTTTATATGAAGGAGTGCTGTGCTTGTGTAGTGCAGCAGAAGGGGACCTGAAGGTGAGGTTGGAAGTACTTCTAGTACAATGGCAGCTATTTGTCCTGTTTAGGAGCTTCAGCAATGTGGGTGGGGCTAATCCAAGGCTAATTTTCTTTGCAAAGAGGCAGGTATAGTAGCAGATGCTGCCCTGAAGATTCTACCAGTTTGCTGTGGCATAGAGGTCACAAGTGTGGGTATAAAGGTAAATACCTGTGACTAGGAGGCAAGCTTTCTTAAGGGCAACTGTTAACCTCTTAAGTGTGGTATTGGTGGCAGAGCCATATATTATTAAACCAAAGTCAATAATTGAAAGGATGGAACTAGTAATGGCAAGGCGGAGTGCTTCTTGGGACATGCTGCACCTGTGCCTATACAGAAGTCCTTGCCTGAGGCTTACAGCTCTGGAGATTATATTTACATGATCATTGTAGGATTGGTTACTGTCGAGTGTTATGCCTGCATATTTAAAGCTGTGAACTTGTTCAAGGGAGGCATTGAGATTGTTAGTGATATGTAGCTGGACATCTTTATACTTGTTGTGAGGGCCGGCAAAGAGCATCACTTTGGTTTTCTTGTAATTCAGAACTAGTTTCTGTTTGGAGAACCAGGACTCAATTGCAGCAAAGTTTTCTTACAGACTGCTGGTGAGAGGTAGAAGATCAGGCTGGCCAGTGAAATTCACAGCATCATCCGCATAAAGAAATGAGTCTGTAGGCAGACTTAGAGAAGGGTATTCAGGTAGAGACTGAATAGGAGAGGGCCCAAGATTGGGCCTTGGGGGACTCCAGAGCATACCGGGTGGCTGATTGAGAGTGTGTCCTGTATTTTCACTCTTTGGGTTCTTTCCTTAATGTAACTTTTAAACCATACAGTGACATTATGTGAGAATTCAAGGGTGAGTAAGGACTTGGGTAAAAGGGTGTGGATAACAGTATTGAATGCCTTAGTGAGGTCAATGTAGATTAATCCCACAAGGTATCCATGATCCAGAGCCTTATGGATGAAATCTGTATATTCTAGGAGGGCAGTGGTGGTGCTGTGCCCTTTTTGAAATCCATGTTGTTGGATGCTTTGTATATGTTAGGTGGATAGGTAGTCAGTCAGCTGGTCTACAACAATTTGCTCTAATGCTTTAGCGAGGTGGTAAAATGGAGATTAGATGACAAGTTAGAGTATGTGGCCCTGTCACCACTCTTGTGAATGGGCATCACAACTGCCACTTTCCAAACCAGGGGGAACTGGCCAAGACAGAGGATAGGTTGAGTATCTTGGTGAGAGGTGTCATTACTGAGTCAAGGGTGAGATGGAGCAATTTAAGATTTAGTATCACTACTAAATCTAGATTCACTAAGGACACACAGTAAGTATTTTTTAGCTGTCATGGTAGTTATTATCTTGAAGTAGAAAGAGGGTGCGGTCGGAGGTGGATTTACTTTATTGTCATTGTGTTGACAGGGAGGATAACTGAAGAAGTCGGGAGGGAGTACTCCACTCAGGTCAGTGAAAGTAGTATTGAAGATATCTTCTATTTTTTCAGGATCCTGAATGGTAACACCATTAAAATAGAACACTGTGGGAGGGGATTTATTGGGCTTTCCAGTGAGGTTTTTTTATGTTCTCCCAGAATTCTTTGCTATTTCCCCAGGAGTTAGAGAATTGGTCTTGGAAGTGGGTGGTTTTGGCAAGGTGTACTACATGGGTGAAGGCATCCCTGGCCTCCTTGTAGCATTGCCAGTCTCTTGTTTTCCTTTTTGTGGCCTGCGCCACGTGCCAGAGGTGGTCTTGGTAAGCCGTGAGGCTTAGGAGGGGTGCAGTAATCAAGGGGTTGCTGGCCAACTTATGCTTCTGTTTTTGAAGGGAGCAAAGATATCACATGCTTTGTTAAAGAAGGTGATGAAATGTCCTAGTGCAAGGTCAACACTTGTTGCTGTGTCAGTTAGTGACTAGTCACGCACATGATGGTATTCTTGAAATTGCTCAATTTGCCCTTGTATTAATGCACGCTGGAAGGACAGTTTAATAGGGCATCTGAGATGCTGGCATGACCACTGACACACAGTTGGGGAGTGGTCACAATACAATGCTATTTCACTATCTCAAAAAGAAAGGAAAGTTTTTGCAAAAATGTTTGTTTCTGCTCCAGTTAGGATCCAACTTAATGCCACAAAAGTAGGAAAATGTGACATTAAGGTTTCTAACCCTAACTCGCCACCTTCAACCTCCAAGCAACAAAAGGAAAAAAAACATTATGGTTTTGGGTCTCCAGAGTCTTGGCAAATTAGTGGTGGGGTCTTCCTTGGGTTATCAGCCATAATGGCCACCCCATTCCCTGAGCAAAGAACATCAGATGTGATCTCTATTCTTCATGCAGGACCCATGCAGCCCTGCATAAATAAAGCAACAACAGACTGTCAAGTCAAGTCATTTTAATTTTTAAAAAGTGCTTGTCATATAACCTAAGTGCTCGTACACAGATAAATAAAATAGATATTAACTTATCAGATAATTAAAATTAATTATAGCATTAATAAAGCATGGCAGACAAACCTAACAAACATCGGGAAATGCTAGACTAAATAAATGCATTTTCAGTGCAAATTTAAAGGACTGAGCAGTCAGGCACTCTCTAACTCAATGAGGTAGAGAATTCCACAGGATTAGGTCCACAAAAGCAAATGATCTGGCCCCAGAGGTCTGTAAACAGACCCTGGGAATCTCTAGCAATCCCTCGGCAGTGGAGCGGAGAGGATGAAGGGGGCAGTAGGGGCAAAGGAAATCTTGCAAATGACATCATCCCTGTGTGTTGGCAGCATGTTGCAAGGCATATTTCTGTAGCTTTGAAGAATGCTTCACTATGGGGCACTGGCATGGAGTTGTATCCTGTGCTTCAGACAGGAGTCTACAGGTTTTAGGGGAGGGATGAGTATTAGGGTTGACAACCCCAAGGAAGACCTCACCACTGATTTGCCAAGATTCCAGAGACACAAAACTTTTTTTTTTTCCTTTTGGTGCTGGGGGGGGGGTGGAATTAGGGTTAGAAACCCTATAGCCACATTTCCCTACTTTCATTGTGTTAAGTTGAACCCTGTTTGGTACATTAACAAAGATTTTCCCAAAGAATATATATATATATATATATATATAAATATAGATTACTGTGCTACCATAGTTAGAGTTGAGGAGGCCTTTTGAGTTTAAAGGGTCAAACTTTGCACCTTAATAACTTTGCCACTGTTCAACAGATTTGCTTGAAATTTGGAATGCGTGAGCAAGAGCCATACATCTTAGGATCTGCCAACTTTCATACCAGTTGGATATACGGCTGTGGAGTTATTAAGCATGATCTGCGTGCATGTTTACGCTTTCTGGTGAATTCTTTGCTCACGCCTACAGATTGCATGGTTTGCACGACCAGTCCGAGAACTTCAGGGAACATGTGGCCGGGGTCCCCGATGTTCCATTTTGGAAGATTTCATGAAAAAATATTATACAGTTCAAAAGTTATTCAAAAACAAGTTCACATTATAAGTCAATGGGAAAAGTTAACAAAAAGTGCAACACTTTAACAAATGCACTTTTTAGTGTTGCAAATGGCCCTAGTAGTGTCACAAATCTGCCATTTTGTTTTCAGTTAATGATCAGAAAAATGTTTGCCAATTAAATTTGGGACCCACTAGCAACACAATTCTTTTTGTGTTTACCTAGTCGGACCCTGAGGATGCTAGCCATGTCTTTATTTTGGGGTGAAACACCCTAGAAATATGTTTTTCAAATTTCTGGAAAAAGTAGTGTCACAAAGTAGTGACGCACTCACGACACTTTCGCAAATGCTTGCGAAACCTTTCGCAAATCATGACACTACTTTTTGAGACTATGGGCAAAATGACAGCAGTTATTTGCCGCCCTGCTGCAAAAGAATGGTTTGGTCGTTTGAGCTGAAATTTGGAGGGAACGCAGCCAACATCTCACATATGTGCCTTTTGGTGGTTTGGTGAAAAAATATTGCATGGCAGCAATGTTACAATACTCCGAAGTTGGCAGTTTTTCCCATTGACTAACATGGTGGTGTACACTGCACCTTTCAGGGCTCGTATCTCGAAAACGATGTGAGATACAAACATTTTGTTACGGGTTACATAGCCCTATGGGCTTTTTTGTTATTACATAGCCCTATGGGCTATGTAATAACAAAAACCAAACCAGGAAAATCATGATTTTTGTGAAATTTAATTTTTTTTCTATGTCATGCGGCTGCTGAGATATTAGCAATTAAGTACTTCCAATGCTCATTTTAAGCTTTGATGCCCATTACAATGCATACATCCTTTGTTTTTCTCTATGAAGCTGTTTGTCAAAAACAGGGTATGCGCTTCCGTTACTGTTACAGTTACTGTTTCCATCTGCGTTTATCTCCCTGTTTGCGTTACCATTCCTGTGTACGCCACCATGTCCATTACCCTTTGCATTGTCATTTGCACTTACATTTCCTTTTGTATTTCTATTTCCTTTGCTGTTATTGTTGCTGTTATCGTTACCATTTGCGTTTACAATTGCGGTACTGTGCCCGTGCGCATTTCTGTTTGCGTTTCCGTACACGCTTCTGTTCCCATTTCCATTTCTGTTTCCTGTGGCATCATTCTTCATGTTAACTTTACCATTTGCATTTACAATTGTGGCACCATGCCTGTGCATGTTACGGTTTGCATTTACTTGTGTGCTTGCGTTCGCGTTTCAATTTCTGTTCCCTTTTGCTTTCTTTTTGCTGTGACACTTAACATTTCCATTTAAAATACCACTCCCATCACTGTTTGCATTACCAGTTGCATTTTTGTACATGCTTCAATGTCCGTTTGTGTCACTGTTCGCTTCAGCGTCACTTTGCACTTGTGTTTCTATTAATGTTTGCTTTACCATTTAGGCTTGCATTACCATGTGTGCCACTGTTGGCGCTTCTGTTTGCATTGCTGTTCCTGTTACTATGTCACAAGACATCACGTGGCGGGAGTGCGGGGCCCTATGGGCCCCACACTCCCACTGCTGAATTATATTCACTATTTCTCATCATAATTCTCAAATAAAAAGGGAAATTAGAGGCAAAAAACTCCATTTAATGCATCAGTTAGGGTTGTTCCACAGCGACAAAAGTGAGGAAATTTGGTGTTAGGGTTTAAAGCACCCCTAGGAACCCCCCCAGCCCACCTCCACAACTGGCATTGGGGTGCGTGTTGGGGTCATTGGTCCTAACTCTCACCCCATTCTCCTATGCCTCTGCTTCTTTACACATGTGATGGGGTGAAAGTTAGGGCTGATGACAATGTGCACCAATGCTGGTTGAGGAGGTAGGCTGAGGTCAAGGTGATTTACCTAATGCTGAATTTCCTCACTTTTATCAGTGTAAACAACCCTAACTGATGCATTAAACAGAGTTTTTGCTCTCTATATATATATATATATATATAATATATATATACTGTGTGTGGTTAGGGTTGGCGGGCCACTACTATGTTAAACCTCAAATATTCCACTTTAATAACCTTGCAACCATTTGCCTGATTTGCCTGCAATTTGGCATGTGCGGCATCCTACCATAGATCTCTGGATCTGGAAGGTTTGGTTTCAGTCAGATGTACAGCTGCAGAACTGCAGAGTGTCAAGGACATGACAAATCCTCAGCTTTTGTGCATTTATTTGTCAGGCTTAACAGACTGAAAGATGGGTCTGTTTGGATTCATGTGACCTTGGTCAAAGTGGTGCCTTTTGAAGATGTGGTGAAAAACTATTAATCCAGTCAAAAGTTATGGAAGTTTTTCATGTCCAATTTTAGCCTATGGGAAAATTTACATGTGCACTGTGAAAACATTCACCAAAATGTTCATGAAAAATTTTTTTGTGCATGAAAAGATTTCATTATAAGGTATACGGGTGTCTTGAAAACATTTTTGTTTTCACAAAAACAATGCTCGAAAACATTGTTCCATGTGTTATTTTCTTTGTCACTTCATTGTGCCAAGGTGGATTGTGCTTTTGGGCTGAAATTTGCAGGATGGCAAGCCCTGGCATTGGGGTGTGCATTGGTGTCATCAGCCCTAACTCTCACCCCATCACATGTGAAAGCAGCAGAATATAGGAGAATGGGGTGAGAGTTAGGACTGATGACCCCAATGACACCCCAATGCCGGTTGGGGGCTGGGCAGGGGTCCAAGGGGTTTTCAACCCAACAGTGAATTTCCTTACTTTTGTCTCTGTGGAACAACCCTAACTAATGTATTAAACTGAGTTTTTGCCTCTAATTTCCCTTCTTTTGAGAATGATAATGAGAAATAGTGAATGTAATGCAGCGGCAGGCCTCGTGAGGCCCTTTGGGGCTCGGCTCCCTGCATCGATGTCTTGAGGCATAGTAACAGGAACAGCAATGCAAACAGAAGTGCTAACAGTGGCGCACATGGTAGCATAGCGTGAATAAGAACAGAAGAGTGCCTTACATGGGCGTGGGCAGGAGCGGTCTGCCACTTGATGTGTTGTCACATAGTAACATGGTGCCTGCAAATGAAATTTCAATGGGCATGGTGATGCAAAGTAAAACAGAAGAGAAACAGTACTGTAGACACAAATGGCAAAAAAATAACAGAAACGCAACTGAAAATGAAAACGCCAAAGATAACGCACATGGTGGCGCAGACGTCAACAGTAAGTGAAACGGATACGGAACCACAAGCAGAAAGGGCAACAGTAACAGTAATGTAAGCGCACGGGCTGGTTTTCCCCAAAAGCTGCATAGAGAAAGACAGTGAATACAAAGAATATATGCATAATAATGGATATCAGAGCAGAAAATGAGGACTTGGAATACTAAATAGGTTATATCTCAGGAACCGTACGACATACAAAAAAAATTTAAAACTCATATTATTTACAACTGTCCTAGCTAATTTTTTGCTTAGCTCCCAGTAGGGGACTAAGCATTTTTCCGACAAAAAGTCCGTATCTCACACCGTTTTCAAGAATCACAGGGCCCTGAAAAGCAGCGAGCGTCAATGTTATCCTATGGGAAAAAGAAGTTGGAGCACCATAACTTTGCCTCCCTGTAATATTTTTCACTAACCCACGAAGAGCACATCGGTGGGCTCTGGTATATCTTCCCTCCAAATTTCAGGAAAAAAGACCAAACCGTTATTTTGCAGCAGGGAGCCAAAGGATTCCTGTATTACGTCGGGCGCCGTAATGTTATCCTATGGGAAAAAATGTCAACTTTGGAGTGCTGTAACTTTGCCACCGTGTATTATTTTTTCAATACAACACTGGAAGGCACAACTGTGAGATGTCGGTTGCGTTCCTTCCAAATTTCAGCCCAAAACTCCCAACCGTTCTTTTGCAGCGCAGTGCCAAAGAATCGCTGTCACTTTCCCACAGGTAGAAAACTACTGTTGCAATTTGCGAAAGCTTTCACAAAAAAGTTCGACACTTTCGTGAGCGAAAGTAATTTTGCAGTACTTTTCAGAAATTTGAAAAACATATTTCTGGGGTGTTTTACCACAAAATAAAGACATGACAAGCATCCTCAGGGTCCGACTAGGTAAATACAAAAATAATTAGGTTGCTAGAGGGTCCCAAATTTAAATGCCAACCATTTTTCTGATCACCAACTGAAAACAAAATTGCTGATTTGTGAAAGTAACAGGCCCATTTGCGAAAATAAAAATGCATTTGCGACACTGTCGAACTTTTTGTTAACTTTTCCCATTGACTTATAATGGGAAACTGTTTTTTGAATAACTTTTGAACCGTTTAATATTTTTTCACAAAATCTTTGAAAGCACATCGGGGACCCTGGCCACACGTTCCCTGAAGATTTTGGGCCAGTCGTGCAATCCGTACGACCTGTAGGCGCGACCGTAGAATTCCAGAAAAAGCATAAATGTGTGCACAGATCACACTTAATAACTCTGAAGCTGTATATCTGACTGGTACAAAACTTGGCAGTTCCCAAGGCCTATGGTTCTTGATCAGGTATTCCAAATTTCAGGCAAATCCGTCAAACGGTTGCAAAGTTATTAAGGTGCAAAGTTTTGGGGTTTAACATAGAAATGGCTCCTCAACCCTAACTATAGTAGCACTACCATGCCACTATAATATATATATATATATATATATATATATATATATATATATATATATATATATAGAGCACAGTCACACCCTTATAGTTATGGTTGAGTAGGCACTTTAATGTTAAACCTGAAATTTTGCACTTTAATAACTTTGCAAACATTCAACAGATTTGCATAAAATTTTGTCCTGTGGGGTAGATCTTGTGACATACCAAGTTTCGTTTTGATCGGATTGGTGGATTTTGCATTGTGCATAGTGAAAAAACATTAAAATTCACCTTTTTTTGCCTGTTTTTTCCTCATTGCACTGCAGCCGAAATGTTGTGGTGAAGTTTTCATGGTAGAAAGAGCTTACCCCAAAGAATAAGCCAGCATTGGTTTAGTGAGAAAAATATTAATCCGTTCCAAAGTTATTAAATTATAAAATTTCAGGTTCTGAGCATGCTCAGTTCAGTCTTTTGGATAGCTGCATGGAACAAAAAAGGATTTTGCTCTGATGAAAAAGAATATGGCCCCCCCTTGCAAAAAAGGATACTTAGAACCCTTTTTCATCAGAAAAAAAATCCTTTTTCATCAGCTGACATCTTGTTTTTTTTTTTTTAGCTCAAACAAACTATCATAACTGCGCCTAGGTATGTCTTCTACCAAGAGGTATTTACCTAAACAGGACCTGGGGAATGTGATTCTGCTGGAATTTTGGCAAAAAATGATAAGAAATGTTTTTGAATATTTATAGAGGCTGATGTCTTTTTTAATTAAAGTAGTGCCTCAGACTGCAACAGTTTTTGTGAAACAGTTCCACAATTTGTGGCTGTTTGTGCCCAACAGTGCTATTAGTTGCATGAAAACTGCCATGAATTACAGCAAATTTTGCAAAAATAGTGCCACAAAGTAGTGACACTACCAATGGCTGAGTAAAAAAAAAACCATGTTTCCAGCCACTAATTTCAAAAACTAAGACCAGAATTGTGTTCCTCTTGCACTGATTAGGTAAACATAACTGTTGGTGTTTACCAAAGGTCAGTATTATTTCAATTACAACATTTTCCACCCATCGCTAACTGAAAACAAAATGCCAGCAGCATGACACCAGGGTTTTAAATAATTGATTAGCAGTTTTTTTTTCTTGGGACAATGCTAACTGTATAGAAGGTATTTATATAGGTTTTCTAGAAGTGTTACATTTTTTAAACACAGTGAGGCAGGTGCTATGCATTTTCACAATGTTTTAGCACTTTTATAAGCAAAACGCTAATCAATTTTTGGAGTTAAATAAAACCCTGTGACACTACTGATACCATCTGAGGCAGCAAAAAGTGCTTTCAAGGCAGCAGAACCTGCTTTTGCATTGAATATATAATTTTTCCCATAGGCTATAATGGGAAATTTTAAATTTTATTAACTTTTGAATGGATTATGTTTTTCACCAAACCTTCAAAAGGCACATCTGTGACCCAGACCCCACATACTCTAACAATTTCAGACCACACCACCATTCCATTTCAGAGATGTAGCATAACAAAGGATTTTTTGTTTTTACATTTTGTGTACAGCAAATGATTTGCACCTAAATGGTAATTTTCAAATTTTTTGACACTACGCATCTCTGCAACTGCGCATCCGATCGGTTCAAACCTTGCCACATAAAGATATCTATGGTACCTGATGGTGCATGAAACATTTTGTCTGAATCAGTTGTATGGTTACAAAGTTATTAAAGTGCAACATTTTGGATTTAACATACAAGTGACTGTTGAACCCTAACTATGCTGGCACTACTGTGCCAGTATAATTATACTGGAGTGGTAGCGTCAGTATATTAGGGCTGAGTGCAAACTTCTATGTTAAAGCCAAATTTGTGAACTTTAATGACTTTGGAACTGGTCAACATATGTACACGAAATTTGGGAGGCACAATTTCTAGTTACAGGTCTTGTGATGTGACAAATTTTGTGTGAATCTATTGAGCAGTCTTAAAGTTATTAATGTTCAAAAATCCCTAAATTTACAATTTTTTTGCCATTTCTTAGTCTACCTGTATCTCAGAAATGGATTTAGGTTGTGGCCTGAAATGTTCAGGGTAGAAAGCCTTTGCCTCACAGATATGCCTTTGAAGGTTTGATGAAAAAATATTAATCTGTTCAAAAGTTTTAATTTTTTTTTTATTTTCCTATTATTTCCTATTGGAAAAGATGTTCCATATGAAAATACCTTTACTTTTGCAGTCATCCAGTTTTGCATACTTTGCACCTTAATAACTTTGCAACCGTTCAACAGATGTGCATGAAATTTTGCATGTATAATCTCGTGGATAGGTCTGTTGATGTGGCTAATTTAACATGAATCTCATGTTTGTTTTCTGAGATACTGTGTCACAAACATCCCCAAAGTAATTTTGTTTTCCTTTTTCGCAGTCATCCAGTTTTACATACTTTGCACCTTAATAATTTTGCAACCATTCAACGAATTTGAATGAAATTTTGCATGCGTAATCTTTTGGGGGTAGATCTGTGACAACGGCTAATTATATTTGAATCACTTGTGTGGTTTCTGAGATACTGTGTCTCAGACATCCTTAAAAGTATGTTTTTTTTATTTTAGCACAGTCATCCAGTTTTGCATACTTTGTGCCTTAATAACTTTGCAACCGTTCAAAGGATGTGCATGAAATTATGGATTCATAATCTCGTGGGGTAGGTCTGTTAATTTTTGTAAAGTCATTTGAATTGTTTATGTGGTTTCTGAGATACTGTGTCTAAACATACTTAAATGTACATTTTTTTCATTTTCACAGTCATCCAGTTTTGCTTAGTTTGAACCTTAATAACCTTGCAAGCATTTAACAGATGTCCAAGATAGTTTACATATGTAATCTCATTGGGTAGGTCTGTAGATGTGACAAATTTGCTTTTAATCACTTTTGCAGTTCCTGAGATACAGAGTCTCAAACTTTTTTAAATATACATGTTTTTTCCATATTTGCAAACAGGGCATCTTGTTTTACATATTCAGCAATTTAATAACTTTGCCACTGTTCAACAGCTCTAAATGCCATTTTGCAAGCATAATCTCATGGGGCAGATCTGTCGATCTTGGAAATTTTGTTTGAATCACTTGTCTGGTTTCCAAGACACAAAGTCTCAAAAATCCTTACATTTATGTGTTTTTTTGCTAACCCATAACCCTAATCCCTAATCCCTATCCTAAACCTAACCCCTAACCCTAACCCAAACTGTAACCCTAGCCCTAACCATAACTCTAACCCTTAACCCCTTAACCCCTTGACCTAACCTTAACCATAACTCTAATCCTAATCCTGACCCTAACCCTAACCATAACCCTAACCCTAATGCTAATGCCCTAACCCTGATCCGAACCTCTAACCATAACCCCACCCCTGACCCTAATCCTAACCCTAACCCTAAACCCAATCCTACCCCTACCCCTACCTCTAACCCTATCCCCTACAATAACCCTAACCCCCAACCCTAACCTCCAACTGTAACCATAGTCCTAACCATAACTCTAACCCTAAATTCCTAACCATAAACCCAACCCAAACCCCAAACCTAATCCTAAACCAAACCCCTAACCCTAAACCTATCCCTAATGCCCTAATACTAACCCTAATCCTAACTGTAACCCTAAACCCCACCCTACCCCTACCCCTACCCCTCACCCTAACCCTGACCGTAACCCTAACCCTAACCCCTAATCACTGCCCTAAACCTAACCCCCTAACTGTATAGCACAGTGGTGTAAGGCTTTGAGCTGCAAACCTGGAGACTTGAGTGTGAATTCCACAGACCCCCCTTGCATACTGTGTTACCCTGAGCAAGTCACTTAACTTCCTTGTGCTCCCAGGTCACACCTGTAAACAAGCTTTCATCTTGGTGTGTCTTTTCTGGTTAAACAAAACAAAACAAAAACAAAACAAAAAAAAACCCTAACCTCCAACTGTAACCCTAGTGCTAATCCTAACCCTATCCCTAACCCCTGACCCTAACCCTAAACCTAACCCTAAATCCCCAATCCTAACCCTAACCCTAACTCCTAATCCTAACCTTAATGCTCTAACCCTAACCCCCTAACACTAACTCCTATCCCAACCCTAACCTCAACCCTCACCCTAACCCTAATTAGGGTTACTAATTAGGGTTATTGTTATGGTTAGGGTTCAGATTAAGGTTAGTGAATTGGTTAGGGTTAGTGTTAGAGTTAGGGGTTAGGGTTACAGTTATGGCATTAGAGTTAGGATTAGGGATAGTGTTAGAGTTAGAGGTTAGGGATTGGTTTAGGGTTATGGTAAAGTTTAGCATTTTTGCAATGAAAATATATATATATATATATATATATATATATATATATATATATATATATATATATATTACAATGGCATTGTAGCTCAGCATATTAGGGTAGAGTGCAAACTTCTGTGTTAAAGCCAAATCTGTAAACTTTAATAACTTTGGAACTGGTCAATGGATTTGCATGAAATATGGCATGCATAATCTCTGTGGGTAGGTCTCTTGGCATGGCAAATTTTGTTTGAATCCCATGGGCAATTTAAAGTTATTAAAGTTCAAAAATCCATACATTTACCATTTTTTTCTGTTTCTTTGTCCACCTGTATCTCAGAAACCGCTTTAGGTTGTGGTCTAAAAATTTCAGGGCGGAAAGCCTTTGCATCACAGATGTGCATTTTGAAGGTTTTGTGAAAAAAAATATTAATTTGTTCAAAAGTTATTACTTTTTTAATTTCACCATTATTTCCTATGGGGAAGTTATATGTCCCACATGAAAATACTTTAATTTTCGAAAAGTCATCCAGTTTTGCATACTTTGCACCTTAATAACTTTGCAACTGTTCAGTGGATGTGCATAAAAGTTTGCATACACACTCTTGTGGTGTAGTTGTGCCGATGTTGCTAATGTTATGTGAATCGCATTTGTGGTTTCCTAGATACTGTGTCTCAAACATTCTTAAATGTACATGTATTTTTCCATTTTGGCAGTCATCTAGTTTTGCATGCTTGGCACCTTAATAACTTTCCAACTGTTCAACGGATGTGTATGACATTTTGCATGCATTATCTCTTGGGGTAAGTCTGTTGATATGGCTAATTTCATTTGAATTGCTTTTGTGGTTTCTGAGATACTGTTCATGGTCACTGCACAAAATCAGCTTTTTTGAATGATTAATAAAATGACAGTGCTAGTGTTCATGAGGCATGGTCCCAAAAAGCCCATGTTGGCAGTCCTAATGGGCTTTGTGCCCTCTTCTGCCTTTAAAACTGAGTAAACAAAGAACATTTGGTGAAAAAATTCCTAAAAATGGCTGAGTTACATGAGTTTGTTGAAAACTTTCTACACACGTGCTTAACTTTGGTAATTCTTAATATTTTGACTCCAAATTTTCAACATAGCCCTTTTTTCACATCGCCTCATGAACAGCACAACTATGATTTTTTTACATCCTGCTCGAAATGTATTTTTTGCACCAGTGGCGTAGAATGGTGTTTTGGCATGTATTTGTACATTTCCACCTATGGGATTTGTGAGGTGGAGTCATAAGAAGACTGTTGAAAATTTGGGTCAAAATATGAAAAATTCCCAAAGTTATGATCATCCATTCCAGTTTCACTACACCCTTCGTAACTTTGGAAATTTGAAATATTTTGACCACAGATTTTGAACATAGCCGTCTTATTACCAGACCTCATGTATGTCATAGCTGTCATTTTTCAAATCCTGTCCAAAATGTGTTTTTGCACCTGTGGCATTGAAAGGCATTGCAGATGAGTAGAATTATGTTTGGTGTGGATTCAAAAATGTTCTGTACTGGGGTACATGAGGTGGGGATAATAAGATGACTATGCTGACAATTTGGTTACTGTTGTCCCATGAATGGAAGCAAAGAGCCCACAGGGCCCTATGCTTCCATGGCTACATACATATTTGTATCTATGGAGGGATGGGAGCACAGGGCCCTCCACAGACAAATATGGATATTATTATGCTATCTAAAAAGTAAAGAAATCCATTGCAATAAACTTTGTTAATGCACCATTAGGTTTGAATAATCAAAAGTAGGGAAATATGACCATAGGATTCCCAAGACTAAGATCCTACCCCCACTGTGCATGCAGGAACAAGCACGATGGCTGTATTTTGGGGTGGTGAACCCTAATGCTCACCCTTACCTTACTTACTCATGGAATGGTGTGAGCATTAGTGTTCACAACCCCAAAACATGCCTCTAATGTCTGTTTCTGCATGTACAGTGGGGATGGGGTCTTAGGCTTAGGAACCCAAAGGTCACAATTCCCTACTTTTGATGCTTCCTCCCTAATGGTGCATTAATGAAGTTTTTTGCAATGATATTTATACTGTCTGTGTACTGTATATATGTGTATATATATATATATATATATATATATATATATACATACATATATTATTAGGTGGGTGGCATCCCATCGTTAGGGTTAAGTAGAGTGTTTAAAGTTAAACCTCTAACTTTGTACTGTAATAACTTCCCCCCATTCAACAGAAGTACATGACATTTTTCACACATGGTCTGAGGGGCAATGTCTCTTAATTAGGCAAGCTTCTTGATAGCTGGATGTCTGGATTTTATGGCCTGGGTAGTGGAAATGGTAGAAAAATTGGGGGGGGGCTATTTATATGCTTTCACCTACAGCCAAGACGGTTTGGAATTTTGCTCTGAAATTTTCAGGACAGAAGGAGATTACCATAGAAAAATGCCTTTTTTTTTGTTCCGTGAAAAGATATTAATCCATTCCCGAGTTATAAGGATTTTAAATTTCAGTTTTGAGCATACTCAATATGGTCCTTCATATACATGCCTGATGGTAAAGAAGAGTTCCTGGCTTGGGACAGAAGAATCTCCTTTTGTGTGCCCAGATTCTTCCTTTGTATTACCAACATCTTTTATTTTTTACAAAAAAAAAACAATTAAAAACCCATAAAAAATATATATTTTCAAAAGATAAACACTTCAGCCCAGGTAAACAGCATCTGTCTCTACCTATCTATCTATCTATCTATCTATCTATCTATCTATCTATCTATCTATCTAGCTCTCTAACTCTTTTTTTATTTTTCTTAAGTGGACTGGGGTGCCTACCCCCGGTACTGTTTCTTTCTTCCTTTCCTCTCCAGGTTGCCTACCATTCCTTTCACAACTTTAATTTTTAAGTAGTATAAGCAGACTGGGGTGCCCACCCCTGGTGCCTCTTCCCCTCCCTCCTCCCTTTCAGGTCAACCAGCTACCCCCCATTTAATGCACATGGTGTTAAGTTTTATTTTACTAGGATTACTAGGATTTAAATGACATATGGGAGCCAGTAGGCCCATTTTATATGTCTCCCACATAATTGAGACAATTACACAAGTTGATAATTATTATAATAGGTTCTGTCAAGATAGTTCTTAAAGGTTTCCAGACTGGAACTATCTATCACTGCCTGGGGAATTTTATTCCATATGATTGGAGCTCTGATTGTAAAATAATGATCTCTGTTAGATGTGTTAGCTTGTTTAACAAAATATTTTTGATTATGTGACTGTAGATTGTTCCTAGTGTAGGTATATTGCAAGTTAAATTCATTCAAACCAGAATCACTATGAGCTAGTTTATGTAACAACAACAGGTCTCATCTTTGTCTTCGTGCCTCTAATGTATGTAATCCAGACTCCTGTAGTCTTACATCATAATCCATTGTCTTTAATCTAGGGATATATTTAGTTAAATTTTTTTGTACCCCTTCCAAAATCTTAATATGTTTTTTTAAGTAAGGTGACTAAAATTGAGAACCGTAATCCATAATAGGTCATACATAAGTTTTATACAAAGGTATAATAAGATGTTCTGTTCTGTTAAAAATGCATACCTTATCCTAGTTAAAAGGGACTGTGCTGTTTTGGCTATTTTTCTACAATGACTATTAGTTGAAAAAGTGTCATTAACAGCTATGCCCAGCTCTTTAACACATGTTACTGCTTTCAACATAGTTTGATTTAGGATATAGAAATATCCAGGATTATTCTTACCAATGTGAAGAACTACACATTTGTCAGTATTAAATTTCATATAATTTTCCTTAGCTCTTATTTCCATCTTAGCCAAGTCAGAAATCAACTGAAAATGTTTATGAATAGTGTTAACTTCACCACACAGTTTAGTGTCATCCGTAGACTTACTTATATAAGACTGGATATCATTGTTTATATCTTGAATATAGATACTAAACAAAATGGGTCCAAGCACTGAACCCTGTGGGACTCTGCTGCCCACAAATCCCTCTTTTTGTTTTCTATTTAATAACTAGTTGTATATCCACTTAATCAATTAACTGTGTACCTTTAATGTAATAAGTTTGGTAATCACTTTGCCATGAACCACTCTGTCAAAAGCTTTGGAAAAATCTAAAAGTATTATATCTGAAGGAATGCCTTTATCAAGACTCTTACTAATCTTATCATAAAATGTAATCAAATTGGTAGTATATGACCGTCCCTTGACAAAACCATGTTATTTACCAACAATTTGTAACCTGAAAAAAGAAAATGGTACATTGGAGATCAGATCCTCAGCACCCATGCCACCCACCTGATTCCCCCAATCAGCATCAACCACTGCACACACACCCAAACACCCTCACTCACCTGAACATGTCCCATGAAGCAGATTCACTCTTCAATCAAAGACACATCATCCTGTTGGAACCAGTGACTGCAATATGAGAAAATAAGGTAAATGCTGTCTAATATATTTCAGTGAGGTTTGAGCTTTTATTCATAACTGTCATTTTTGAACATTTGTACAAAAACTGTGCAGTGTGGCTTATTTGAGACCTCACCTCATGAACAAGGGCAGTGAAACTGTTCAAATATTTTCTAAGAGATGATTTTACAATCACTGTGTAAAATCACCTTTTGGTTGGGATTTGAATATTTTCTATGCCTGTGTTCATGAGGTGGGATCATAAGAAAGCTATGTTAAAAAAAAAAAAATATATATATATATATATATATATATATATATATATATATATATATATATATATATAATATATATATATATACTGTATATTATATATATATATATGTATAGCAATATATCTATATATACACACACACACACACACACACACATTCATGGCAAAAAATGCATTTAATGCATCAGTTAGGGTTAAGGTGACAAACGTAAGGAAATGAAATGTTAGGGTTGAGCACCTAACCCCCACTACCCACACACCCATCCTCCACAGACTGAGAGATGCCAGGGTGTGCCATGGGGTAGTCAGGTCCAACTCTCACCCCATTCCATGTGTAAGCAGGTTTACATGCTACAGTAAAGGAGAATGGGGTGATAGGCCTCACTACTTCATTTTAAACATCTATTTTTTGATGGAAATGAACCAAACCAAAAGTATGGCTTTGTAGATGGGGTCACCCTGAACAAAACCCATGCCTCATTTGGCCCAAAAGTCACCCGTAGAGAAAGCTATGACATTTTGTTTGACTGGAAAACTAAAAACAATGTGGTGACTCGCAAACAAAGAATTTTTCTGATGGACAAGGATTTTTCTTTTGTGAGCTGACAAAATCTTTGACCATGAGACCATTTATCTTTCATAAAATATACATATATAAATGTTTGAGTGAACTCAGCATACTCAGAACTCAAAACTTAAAAATGTAATAACTTTGGAAAGGATTAGTATTTTTTACCAAACCAACGCTTTTCCTTGACCCAACCTCTTGCTATGTTTCAAGTTTCATACCAAAAGACCACATGGTATGGTTGCAGTGCCACAGACAAAACACACGTCAAAACTGGTAAAAAGTGCATTTTTTTGGTGTTTTGATGCACAGAAACTGTATATCCAACCAAAATGCAACTTGGTAAATCAAGAGATCCACCATACCAGACCGTGCAATCCAAATTTCATGCAAATCCATTTAAAGGTTGCAAAGTTATTAACGTGCAAAATTTGAGATTTAATATTAAAGTGCCTACTCAACCCTAACTATAGGGCTGCCCCCCATAGTATATGTATATATATATATATATATATATATATATATACACACACACATATATATATATATATTTTTATGGAAAAACTCTGTATAATGCATCAGTTAGGGTTGTTTCACAGCAACAAAAGTGAGGAAATTCGGTGTTAGGGTTGCCAACCCTTGCACCCCAAGCCCACCCCGTCCCCACCAACAGGCATCAGGGTGTGTGTTAGGGTCGTCGGGCCTTACTCCTAACCATTTGATTTTTTTGTCACATAGTAACGATAACAGTAACGCAATTGGAAGCGCAAACGGTAATGCACATGGTGACACAAAGGTAAATGGTAACGCAAAGCGCAAACATTAACAAAAACAGAAATGGTAACGCAAATGGTAACACAAATGCTAATGGCAACAGAAATGCAAACATTAACAAAAACAGTAAAGTAAACAGTAATGCCAATGAAAACGTAAACGGTAAGAAAAATGCAAATGGTAACAGAAATGCAAACGGTTAAGTGAACGGCACCACAGAAGGAAACAGTAATGCAATCGACAATGGAAATGCAACTGAAAACACAAATGCTAAGGGCAACAGAAACGCAAATGGTGACGAAGACGCAAATAGTAATGGTAATGCAATTGGAAATGCAAACAGTTACAGTAACAGCAACGATGATGCCAAAGCGAACAGTAACGTAAACGGAAACACAAACGCAAGTGCATATGGAAATGCAAATGGTAATGAGCACAGTCATGGTACCACAATTGGAAACACAAATGCTAATGGTAACTACAACGATGATGCCAAAGGAAACAAATGCAAATGGAAGTGCATGTGCAAATGCAAATGTTAATGCACATGGTGAGGCAAAACAAAATGCAAACAGAAACAGTAATGGAAATGCAAATGGTAACATTAATATAAATGCAAGCGCAAATGAAAAGTCAAAGGGTAATGCACACAGTGGTGTAGATGGTAACGGTAATGCAAATGGTTATGGAAACGCAAGTGGAAACGATAAGTGTAACAGTAACGAAAGCCCACACCCTTTTTTCCCCCAAAAGATGCAGAGAGAAACACAGTGAATACAAAGAATGTATGTGTAATAATGGGCCTCAGAGCAGATAATGAGCACTTGGAATACTAAATTGTTTATATCTCGGGAACTGTACGATGTAGAAAACAAATTTAAATTTCATATTATGTATGACTTTCCTGGCTAGGTTTACAATTAACCCCCTAGTGGAGGAGCTAAGCATTTTTCCAACAAAAAGTCCATATCTTGAAGCATTTCTGAGATACGGGCCCCGAAAGGCACGGCAGATGCCGTAATGTTAGTCTATGGGAAAAATGGTCACGTTCAGAGTACCGTAACTTTGCATCCCTGTAATATTTTGCCACCAAACAATGAAAAGGTACATCTGCAGGATGTTGGCATTCTTCCCTAAAAAATGTCAGCCTAAAAGACCAAACCGTTCTTTTGCAGCAGGGTGGCAAAGAATTCCTGTTATTTTGGGCATAGTGTCGCAAAGTAGTGTCACAAATCACGACACTTTCAAAAAAAAAAAGTCATGAAAGTGTCACAAGTGCAACACTACTTTATGACACTACAGTTTACAAAAATTTCAAAAACATATTTCTGGGTGTTTAACCCCCCCAAAAAAGACATGACTAACATCCTCAGGGCTCGGTGAACACAAAAAGAATTATGTCCCTAGAGGGTCCCAAATTTAAATGCCAAACATTTCTGTGACCAGCAACTGAAAAAAAGAATGGCTGACTCACAACACTACAGGGGTCATTTGTGACACTAAAAACTGCATTTGCAACACTGTCCAACTTTTTGTTAACTTTTCCCATTGACAATAATGGGAAACTTGTTGTTTGAATAACTTTTAAACTGTTTTATATTTTTTTACGGAATCTTCAAAAGGCACTTTGGGGACCCTGGCCGCATGTTCCCTGAAGGTTTTGTACCAGTTATGCAAACTGTGTGACCTGTAGGTACAAGCAAAGAATGTGCAAAAAAGTGTAAATGTGACTTTCTATTGTGCTTTATAGCTCCGCAACCGTATATCCAACCGTTATGAAACTTGGCAGATCCAGAGATCTATGGTACTGTAGGCAAATCTGTCATACGGTGGCAAAGTTATTAAGTTGCAAAATTTCATACTTTAACCTTAAATGAGGTACTCAGCCTTAAATATAGTGGCACTACTGTGCCACTATAGTGTATACTGTATGTATTCATTGCAAAAAACTTTGTTAATGCACCATTCGAGTTGAAGCATAAAAAGTAGGGAAATATGATCTTAGGGTTTCCAAGCATTAGACCCTGCCCCAACCCTCGGCTTCCAGCCCTAAGGCCCACCTCCACCCTGCAAGCAGGAACAGATGTGTGGGGTGTGCCTTGGGGTTGTGAACCATAATGCTCATCCCATTGTTTTATTCTTACCCATGTCGGGTTATTAACTGTTGAAATGGGGTGAGCATTGGGGTTTGCAACCCCAAGGTACACCCCTCACACCTGTTTCTGCATGCAGGGTGGAGGTGAGCCTAAGGGTTGGAAGCTGAGGGTGATGGTGGGGTGTTCAGTTTGGAAGCCAACGGTGGGGGCAGGGTCTCATGCTTAGGAATCCTAAGATTGCATTTCCCTACTTTTTATGCTTCAACCCTAATGATGCATTAACAAAGTTTTTTGGAATGAATTTCCTTATTTTTTCAGATAGTAGTGCAGGGTCTGAATCCCTCCATTGAGGTAGTACATCATTATCCTTGGACACTATAACAGTATCCTTATTTACAGTGGGGGCACAAGGTCCTTTGGACCCCACACTGCCATCTCTCCATTGATACAGTACAACATTATTCTTATGTTACAGTGAGACCTCGGGTCCTTTGGACCCTGTGCTCCCATTCCTCCATTGAGACAGTATAATAGAGTCCTTATGTTATGGTGGGAGCACAAGGCCATTTGAACTCTGCATTTCCATTTGTGAAAATTACATAACTTGCACAAGATACTGTTGTATTTTGTGCAAATTACATAATTTGCATAAAATACAACAGTATCTTGTGAAAGTTATGTAACTTGTGCAATTTACAACGTTTCTTCCTGACATATACATTTCCCATATGAAATAATGGGAAATTAAAAGTTTAAAAACTTTTGAAAGGATTAATGTTTTTTTTCACCAAACCTTCAAAGCGCAATTCTGTGATGCAAATGCTTTCTACCCTGAAAATTTCAGACCACTACCTAAAGCCATTTCTGAGATACAGGTGGACAAAGAAATGTAAAACAAAACTGATTCACACAAAATGTGGCATGTCAGGAGACCTTCCCCTAAGAGTACTCTTGCCAGATTTCATGTAAATCCAGGAAATGGTTCCATGGTTATTACAGTTCACAAATTCAGGTTTAACATGTTGTTTTTTGCACAAATTACATAACCTGTGCAAGATACTGTTGTATTTTGTGCAAATTACATAATTTGCACAAAACTCAACAGTATCTTATGCAAGTTATGTAACTTGCACAAATTACAACTTCCGTGTCTGACAGTATCTTACGCAAGTTTTATAAGTTCCGCAAATTGCAACTTTCATGCCTGACATATAAATTTTCCCATAGGAAATAATGAGAAATTAAAAGTTTAATAACTTTGAATGGATGAATACCCTGAAAATTTCATATGATTACATAAAGCCATTTCTGAGATACAAGTGGACTAAGAAATATAAAAAAAAACACTAGTTAATATAGGATTTTATGACACTCTGTATCTCAAAAAACACAAATTAGATTCACAGGAAATTTGGCACATCAGGAGGCTGACCCCTAGAGATTATGCATACAAAATGGCATGCAAATCCATTGAAGGGGTTGCAAAGTTATTAAGGTGCAAAGTGTGCATAACTGGATTATAGTGTGCAAAAAGTATTTTCACTTTCATTATACTGTACATTTAAATTTTCCCATAGGAAATAACAGGAAATTAAAAATGTATAACTTTAGAATGGATTCATATTTTTCACCAAATCTTCAAAAGGCATATCTGTAACCCAAAGGCTTTCTACCCTGAACATTTCAGATCACAACATAACGGCATTTCTGGGATACAGGTGGACAAAAACATGTGAAAAAAATGGTAAATTTAGGATTTTTGGACAGTTTCCATCTCACAAACCACATGATGGATTTACACAAAATTCTGCACATCAAGGAACCTATCCCCGGAAATCTTGCATGCCACATTTTGTGCAAATCTGTTGAGTGGTTCCAAAGTTATTAAGGCTCTCAATTTTGGGTTTAACATAGAAGCTTGCACTCAGCCCTAATATACTGGCACTACCACAGCAGTATATCAAAGTTATGAGCATATCTTGACATTTTTAAATGTACACCAAAAACTTTGGTCATTTTCAATATCTGACCCCAGAGTTTCAACATAGCCATTTTTTCACACCACCTCATAAACATGACAACTGTCATTTGTTAAATCCTGGTGGAAACATGTTTTTGCACTTGTGACACAAAATGATGTCTGTGTTAGGATTTGAGAATTTTCACCTACTGGGTTAATGAGGTGGGGTCATAACACAGCTGTGTTAAAAATTTGGGGACAAAATATTTAAAAACAACAACATTATGAGCATAGACTGGCATTTTCTATGCTCACTCATAAGTTTCACCATAGTCATTTTTTCATAACACCTCATAAATGTGGCAGCTGTCATATATCACATACTGGCCAAAATATGTTTACGCACCTGTGATGCAAAACTATGTTTCAGCAAGGATTTAAAAATTTAATGAGGTGCAGTCATAAGAAGGTTACTGTATGTGAAAATTTGGTACATCAATATGATAACATTATCAAGTTATGAGCAAATGTTGAAATATTTTTTGTGGTTTCACAGCCTGATGGATGCCACATTTGGTGCACGGTGCAAAAGGCCCTGCATGTCTAAATCTGTAGCTGCACAGAAACACAGGGCCCCTTCTGCAGGCACATGGACTCTTTACTTGGCACAGGTCCCAGACAGTCCTGTGTATCTGTATCTGTAGCCACAAGGGCCCTGTTCTTCCACAACTAGATGGAGTCCTCACTTGGTAAGGAACTGCAGGGTCTGCAGGGTCCTGTGCTTCTGTGCCCAGATGGACTTTTCATTTGGCATATGGCCCAGAGGGTACTGTGCTTCTTCAGCAAAATGGACTCCACATTTGGTGCAGGGCCCTGAACCTTTGCTTGTGTAGCTGCTTGGAGGTGCAATGACCCACTTCTGTAGCCAGATGGATCTGTTCACACAACACCCTATTGAGGTTACAGACCTGTGTGAAGGAGGATATGGTTCCACTTTCTCAAAAAGAAAGAAAATTGATTGTATTTAACTTGGGTCTCTGAAGTCTTGTTAAATCTGTGGTGGGTTCTTCATTGGGGTTGTCACCCCTAATTCTCACCCATCTCTCCAGACTGTAGCCTCCTGTCTGAAGCAGAAGGTACAGCTCCAAGTCAGTGCCTCATAATGGTATGCACTTCAAAGGTAGATAACTATGCCTTGCCACATGTTGCTAAGACAGTCTGTTGTAGCCTTCTTCACATCTGACATTATTTGTTCTTGGAATATGGTGGACATTATGGTTGACAACCCCAAGGAAGACCCCACCACTGATTCACCAAGACTCTGGAGACCCAAAACCATAAATGCATTTTCCTTTTACTACTTGGGGTGGTGGGTGGGGGTGAGGAGTTAGGGTTGGAAACCCTAATGACATATTTCCTAATTTTGTGGCATTAACTTGAACCCTAACTGGGCCATTAAAATTTTTTTTTGCAAAGAATTTCCTTTCTTTTTGAGATAGCACAATTGTATCCTCATTCATGCATGCAGGTCCCTTTTGGACCTGAGTGAACAGATGCAGACATGCAGGACCTTTAAGGCCCTGCACTAATGGATAACTCCATCCACCTATGGTAGTGCAGGACCATTGTGGGCCTTGCAGTTCCTTGCAGGGATGGATGTTAAGAATTCATGGGGCTGTCTGGTGGGCAGCTGAAGCACAGGGACCTCTGGTCCCTGCACTTGTATGTAGCTAGAGATACGGATGCACAGGGCAAATAGTTAATCTATGGTTATGGCTGCCAACCCCAAGTAAGGCCCCACCACTGATTTGCCAACACTGTGGAGACCCAAAACCCTAATGTTTTTCATTTTCCTACTTTGTGTGCTTTTCATTCTTCAACCCTAATGGCTGCATTAACGTCATTTTTTTTAAAATTAATTTTCTTTTTTTTCTGATAGTGGAATCATATCCTCATTTGTACAGGTCCCTTTGATCCTGGAAAACATGAAATAAATGCAATATTGGGGATAGTCCTGCATAAAAGGGGCCCTTAAAATCCCTTTCCAATAATTTCTGTTTCAGGTCTCCTTTCTGACTGCAGCAGGAGTTGGAGGAGCCCATCACAGCTGTGCTGGAAAGTGTCTCCCAGCCACCTGCCATCTGGATCCATGATGGGGTGGTTAGAGAGATAAGGGAGATAAAGAATAAAGGTGCTTTGTAGCACCAGTCATAGAATATGATTAAAGAGAAGGGGTTTTGTCATTGACACCTCCCCCGCCCAGTACTAGCAGGGCAGGCAGTGATGGTGATGATGAGGAGAGAAGGGATGGCCATGAAATGTAAGGTAGGCCCATTGCATGCCCAGAGGGGCAAGATAATAAAAGGGGATAGCCAATTCAATTGTTTCCATATTAAAGAATGAAACTGGGGAGTTGAAAGGTTGGGCGAGCTTCCCCCTCCCACACTTTTTTCTACTTACATTTTTGTGGGTTTCGGTCTTTGTGGCTGGAGGTTTGGGACTGTGTTCGTGGGGATCTGGTTGTGGCTTTTGTCCTTTTAGGTGCTAGTTTCACCAGAGTTCCTTTCTTTTAAAGGGAGTGGTGTGTGCTAGGTTGGTCCCTGCATTCTAGCATGGAGCTTGCAGGTTTCTGCATTCCTGCATGGAGGTCTTTAAAGGGCATAGTATGTGCTCAGTTAAGTCCCTGCATTCCTGCATGGATTTTGCAGGGCCCACTGAGTTTTTTTTTCTACCTTTTTTTCTTGTTTAGATTTATATGTGAGATTATGTTATGCCTGTTAGTGAATGTCCAAGCTGAGGGGTTTGTGCTTTGTGCAATAGGTTTAAATGTTATTTATATGGGTTTTTGGAGTTAATCAATAAACTGGAGGTAATTATTTGGTAGTTAGGTGATTCCTTGGGTGTAGAAACAAGCTCTTTTGAGTCCATGTAGGTTCTCTTCTTTATTTTATTCTAGACAGCCAAGGTAGAAGGCTGTGCTGTTCTGTGATAGGCTCTCTGAAGATGTCTTTCTCCTTCCCCGTTGTTGTAAGATTGCATAGCCTGGTATAATTCGGCATCCTGCCTAGTTGGTAGACCCAAATAATGACTTTGTGCCATATTAAGAAGGACTTTTTGTGCAAAAACGTGGGGTTTACCCCAGAGGTTGTGTCTTCAGTGTTATGAACTGAGATTTGTGTCTTCAGTGTTATGAACTGCCATCACGTATTATCAATCTTGAAAATAATGATCCTGACAAGATCTAACTATTAAAGCTGAGTTTTAAAAAAAACAAGTGTAATATATTGTCTACTCACTTCCCACAGGCCTCCGCCCACAGTTGGTGTCTGAAATGCCATAGTGCATGTGCTGTATATGGTACGAGACAATGAAGGTTGTATGGCTCTTGGTTAGCCCAATGAAGAGGGAAGGCCGAGGTCGAGGTCAGAGTCAGCTGCCTAGTGATCTGGTGATGGTGGTTGCCTGATGGAAGTTACAAAGAGAGAGGCAGAGGTCACTCAACATAAAATGGAGAATGAGGAGAATAAACTCAGGGTTAGCTTTGCAGCCCCGTAGAATTCCTTCAAAGAAAGGGAGACACAGAAGGCAGATATAACAATGGGAGGAAGTTCAGCAATAACTGTTCCTGATGATATATCTGGTCTCATGCGGTGGTTAGCTATTCAGAAGCCTGAGGCCAAGAGACAGAGAGTTGAAAGTGAGGAATGGCACTGAGCAGAACTCCAAAAACAAGAGGAAAAGTGGCATGTGGACTTACAAGCTCTCCAGAGATAGGAAGTGAGATGCACATTACCACCTCAGGACTTTCATAAGAGAGTACTGGAAGAGCCAAAGAGGTTCCTGCAGCAGTTCCAGTTATTAAGGACTTGAGGCTGACTAAATTAATTCCAGAAGACAAAACTGAAGCCTATTTGACAAGCTTTGAGATGGTGGCAAGTGCCTGTCAGTGGCTGCCAGCTCATTAGGTCAGGAGGCTAGTGCCCTTTTTGATGGGAAAAGCCCAATGCCCTATAATAATCTGAGTGACCGTGAGGTTGACAATTATGGTCAAGTAAAGGAAGCAATCCTCCAATGCTACAACATAAGTGAAGAGGCTTATCAACAAAAGGTTCAGAAGGTTTCAATTTCAGCCAGGGGATAATCCCAGAGAGGCATTGACTCTACTCAATGATTTGTTCCAAAAATGGATTCGACCTGAGACTGACAGTAGAGCACATAGGGGAACAGCTGGTGATAGAACAGTTTGTTCAAGTTTTGCCTGAGATCATCCACACTTGGGTCAAGGAACACAGGCCAGAGATGAGTGCAAGAGCAGTGGCACTTGCTTAGAACTATATACTGGTGAGAAAAGGTGCAGGAGTCCACAAGAAGTCAGTAAGATCATTTATATATTTTGGGAAAAGATGCTTAGAGACTGGGCAGGCCAAAATTCCCGAGACTGGGGTAAAATAAGAAAAATCTGAAATTATCTGTTATAGCTGAGGGGAAGTGGGACATAAAGTTCATAGATGCCCAAAGGAAAAGGACAAGAAATCTCATCTGGTATTAGCCATTTGGGAGCAATGTTTGCAAAAGGTCTAGGTTGGTGACGAGGAGGTGCGAGCATTAATAGACTGTGGCAGCAAAAACACTTTAGTACACAGTGAAGTGGTGCTAGGGAAGGCCAGAGAAGAAGTGCCAGCCAATGTGACTTGTGTGCATGAGGAAACTAAAACTTTCCCAATAGTATGACTTACTTTGGGGTTGGAGGGTTTTTTCTCAGTTAGCGGTGGTTGGGGTGGTACCGACATTGCCCTTGCTCATAGTAATTAACCATCATATGCCCAGTTTTGAAGGCTTGCTGTAGACTAGGGTATCTAATCCAGTGGCGATTGTTACCACAAGAGCTCAAACCAGAAGATCAGAAGAGACTTCTTGGGAAATTTTCCCTTTCAAGGACATTTATGGAACACAGTATTGGGTGAAGATGTCCCAT
This sequence comes from Neoceratodus forsteri, assembly GCA_016271365.2. NCBI lineage: Eukaryota > Metazoa > Chordata > Ceratodontiformes > Ceratodontidae > Neoceratodus > Neoceratodus forsteri. The sequence goes on along the minus strand of CM057459.1, from coordinate 237,326,171 downwards.
AAGAAACAAAGAGGCCAAAAAGAGGGGACATCCTGAGGTTAGTGCGGGGATGAACCAGGGTAAACTTCCCAGGGATGAAGTGGATTTGGCATTTGAGCAAAAAATGGACATTACTTTGAAATCACTGTATGCTGAAAAGACTGATGCTAAAAATGTTGCTGAAATGACTGTTCCTTATGCTTATCTGAATGCTAACAATGGGCGCTATGCACAAAGGTGCAGAGGAGCTATGCACTGTGTACCTTAGGCACGTAACCACCATGCACCCAGTGCACCCCCTCGCATGGGATGCCCAAACAGTGGGCACACAGATCCACCGCACCTGATCCCCCATGTCTGCAGATCACACCATGCTGGGGGCATTCTGGGGGCATGCCAGCACTACACGGTATTCATTAAACTGTATAGTAAAGACTTTGTCATCAAAATCTTCAACAAAGACTTTGACATTAAACCTCATAGCGCTGGCCGCATGAGTGTGGAGGGAGGCACAGGGTACACCAGGGTAGACCCCGAGTGCCCCCATGGATGCCTCTTGCCAGTCACAAGAGGACTGGGAACCATCCTGCAGTGCCACTCCAGCCCACATGGCAGATCAGGAGGGATGGGGTAGCTAAACTGTGGCACCAGCAACATGTCTGTTATCCAGGGGAGTTGGTGCCAGAGGAGTGGGGGGTCTGTTGACAGACTCCTGGGCCATGGATGCACCATACGGGAGTGGGGTGGTCAGTCTCTTGGGCCAGACTGTCCATGGAGTGAGGTCACATTGGTCCAGGCACCCACAGGGGCTATGCACAACCCGGACCTGTGCCTATGAACACATGGGATCTACTCCTGGACCCAGGACAGGCATCTGATTGGATGTCCACCCTGGTCTGTGACTCTGCCCCCGGCTGCCCTGTGGAGTTCTGTGCACTGGGGGGAGGAGCCATGAACAGGTGGCCGGTATTGATGAATGATGGTATGAGCACACCGGTCCACGGGGCACAGGGTTGTGGGTGGGGTATGCAACTTTTCCGCATACACCCGCCCTCTTCATGCATAGTGCTCATTATTCTTTGCAGGTTAATAAAGAATTCTCAAATGAGGGAGTATTTTGAACAACTGACTGTACCCAAGAGGTTTCAACAAGAGATCATATGGGTGGCACATCAGATTCCTTTGGCTGAACTTCTAGGGGATGATAAAACCCTGTCCTGGGTTTTCCACAGGTTTTACTTGCCAAGGGTACATGCTGATGTGACTAAATTATGTCAAGCATGTCCAGAGTGCCAAAGAACTGTGGCTATACCAGAGAGAGACAGAGCCAAGATTGTACCTGTACCCTTGGTAGAAGTCCCATTTGACAGTATAACAATAGACATACTGTACTAAGGTCACTGGAAAAGAGTGCAAAAGGGAATCAATACATTCTGGTGGTGTGTGGTTATTCAACCTGTTATCCAGAGGCAGTTCCAATGTGGACTGTGACAGCTCCTAGAGTTGCAGAGGAACTCAATAAAATTTTTAGTAGGGTGGGGATACTCTGGGAAATTTTGACTGATCAAGGGACAAATTTTACCTCTACCCATCAGAGTTATATAGGCTGTTGGGTGTGAATGTGGTTAAAACATCTCCATATCATCCACAAACAGATGGACAGGTTGAGAGATTCAACCAGACTCCAAAGCGGATGCTCAGGAAAAATGTGGAGCAGGGACCATAGACAATGGGACAGCGATCTTCCCTATCTGTTATTCACTTATAGAGGTTCCTCAATCATCCACGGGGTTTTCACCCTTCGAGCTCCTATATAGGAGACATCTGAGGAGACCACCAAATGTGATCAAGGAGGTATGGGAGGCTCCATCTGTGCCCTCATAGAATGCGATTAAGTATGTGCTAAAATTATGAGATAAGCTAGAACAGGTTACTTAGTTGGAACATGAGAATGGTGAAAAAACAGAAGTGGTGGTATGATTATAATCAGCACATGCAAGAGAGAAGTTTTGAACCTGGTGACTAAGTATTACTATTGTGTCAGTGGCTCAGCAGGTTGCACACTTTCCTCTGAGGCTGGAAGATCAAACGTTTGTGGGTTCTAGCCCCACACCAGGCACTTGGGATAAATCCCAATACTGACACTGTAGTGCTTCATGAGGGGGTATGCTGCACTCCTGAGGTGCTGCCTTTTAGATGAGACATTAAACCAAGGCCCTGTCTGCATGTTCTGGTGGTTGTTCAGGTGGATGTTAAAAGATCCCATGGCACTGCTCAAAAAGAGTAGGGGAATTTCCACGGTGTCCTGGCCAAATTTCCTCTATTCATTAAAAGAAAAAAAAATACCACCAACAGCTTAATCTGATTGAATTTCAGTTGGTTACAACCTGTATCCCTCCCCCTATCCCCAGATCGCCCTTGAAAAAGCAACTTCAGACAACAAGATTCAATAATAATATTGTTGGCAAGCCATGAGAGTAAGCTTTTGACAAAATTGAAAGGTCCATTTAAAGTGCTGAGGAAGACTGACCACGCTAATTATGAGGTGGTGACCACAGGAAAGTGTGTGGAGGGAGAGTATAGCATGTGAATTTACTGAAACGATGGATAAAATTGAAACCTGAAACTGCTATGACTATTTTGTGAATGAGGAAAAGGATGCTGCTGAAGAAGCCTATGACAGACTGAAACATGACCAGGGTGAATTTCAACAGAACACTCAAGGGAATTAGTTACACAAGAAACAAAGAGAGGAACTGAGTAAACTAATCAAGGAGTTTAGTCAGGTATTGAGAAATACCCCAGGAAAAAACAAATGTGTTAGCTCCATATAGGAACCGGCGCTCATCCTCCTATTTGGCAGAAGCCTTATCACTTGACTGAGCACCCGAACTCTGCAGTCTCAGAGGAGATTCAGCAGATGAAGGACGTTGGTGTGATTGAGGAGTCTTGAAGTGAATGGTGCTTTCCCATTGTAGTTGTGCCCTAATAGGATGGACAAATCAGATAATGTATCAACTTTTGAAAGATTAATTTTCTTTTGAAATTTGATAGTTTTCCAGTGCTGCACATGGATGATCCAATTAATAGGATGGGGGGGCAGGTAGATCTAGACCCTTGACCTTATTTAAGGTTATTGGTACATTCCCCTTAGACAGGTATCCAGAGAAAAAACGAGTTTGCTACTCCACAGGGGTTGTACCATTTTACTATCATGCCATTTGGACTCTGTGGAGCACCGTCCACTTTCCAACGAATGATGGACGAGCTGCTGAGTCAGCACGGTGGTTATTGTGCCGCATTTTTGGATGATATGGTGGTCTTCAGTGTGACTTGGGATAATCATTTGAAGCATCTTAGGCAGTATTTACAGAACTGGGTCAAGCAGGTTTAACAGTGAATCCCTACAAGTGTGCCCCGGGTATGTTAGAAACAAGGTATCTTAAGTTTGCTGTTTCTCTCTTGGGTAGAGGAGTATGTAAAAGGGGCCCTTTAAATCCCTCTCCAATAATAGTTTTTTGTTTTTTGGGGGGAGTCCCCCTCCTGTCTGCAGGAGGAGCCCATAGAAGCACAGCTGTGCTGGATTGTGTCTCCCAGCCTCTTGTCACTTGGATCCGTGATGAGGTGGTTAGAGAGATAATGGATAAGGGCATTTTGCAGCACCAGTCATAGGAAATGATTAAAGAGAAGTGTTTTTGCCTTGGATCCCCCCCACCCGGTACTAGCAGAGCAGGCAGTGCTGGTGAAGGTGAGGAGAGAGGGGACTGCCATGAAATGCAAGGCTGGCCTGTAGTGTGCCCAGAGGGGCAAAATAATAAAAGGGAATAGCAATTACAATTGTTTCCATACTAAAGAATGAGATTAGGGAGTTGAAAGGTTGGGAAAGCTGCCCCCCCACCCCCTTTTCTATAAACATTTTTGTGGTTTTCAGTGGCTGGAGGTTTGGGGCTGTATTGGTGGGGATTTGGTTGTAGCTTCTGTCCTTTAAGGTGCTGGTTTCACCAGCCCTTCCTTCTTTTAAAGGGAGCGTTGGGTGCTTGGTTGGTCCCTGCATTCCAACACAGAGCTTGCAGGTTTCTGCATTCCTGCATGGAGTTTTTTAAAGGGCATAGTATGTTGTCAGTTAGGTCCATGCATTCCTGCACTGAGTTTTTACAGGGACTAGTATATGCTCAATTAGATCCCTGCATTCCAGCATGGAGTTTGAAGGGCCCATTGGGTATTTTTTCTGGACTGTTTCTTTTTTTTTTATTTAGACTTACATGTGTAATTATGTTATACTGTATATGTTAGTGGACATCCAGGTAGAGGGGTTTGTGATATGTGCAGTAGTTTTAAATGTTATTTATTTGGTGTCTTGGAGTTAATTAACAAATTGGGGGTAATTAGATGGTAGTCAGGTTATCCCTTGGTTGTATAAAAAGGCTGTCTTGAGCCGGGGGAGGGTTCTCATCTTTATTTTGTTCCAGGCAGCCATGGTGGAAGGTTGCGCTGTTCCATGGTAGACTGCCTAAAGATGTCTTTCTCCTGCCCCATCACTGTAAGGTTGCATAGCCTGCTATGATTCATGGTCATGCCCAGTTGATAGGCCCAAATAATGACTTTGTGCCATCGAAGGATGCTGATGTCCATACAAGGGAGACTGCAAGTCATTTTTGGTGTGAAAAATGTTCCAACTGACAGCCCCGAATGGATGCCAGAAAAAGCATTAAAGAATACAGGATGGATAAAAAATTCAGAAGAATGATGGATTCTCATCCCTAAGTGGGACTTGTTTTTAAGTTCCCAATCAGAAGGCTCCTTCTTCAAGGATCCTAAACAGAAACAAGCAACCCAGAGCACACGGAGCATTAAAAAGGTAACCTACAGGGGTCCAAAAGGAACAAGAATGTTAACATGTTCAGAAAAAGTAAAATCTAGTCCCTCAACTTCAGAAGTTAACCTGGGGCCCAAATTGCAAGTGGGGGGTGCTATTTCTGGTTTACAAGGGATGGACAATTTGGGTTCCCATTCTCACCCCTAGACTCCATAACTAATGAGAACTCTCCTGTGTCAGGAGAAAGCCCAGAGGCACTGCAGACAATGAATTTAGTAACTTATGCCTGCAACCCCTCAGTTTAGCCTCGTAAGCAGCAGATTTTAGACACTTCAGAGGCACAAGGAACTGAGGGTCAGAGAGCAGGAAATATGACTTCAGATGGGAGCTCAGAAATTCCTAATAATTTGACTGAAGAAAGACAAAAACCATCAGAGGGAAAGAAAAATGTAATTGAGAAAGAGCAAAGCTTATCCCCCCCCCCGACCGAGACCCAGATGTGCTGATCTTTTTAACAGATCTGAGACAGCACCCAGACATTATGAAGTCAGGCTCAGGTATAAAGGAGATATTGATTCTAGGCCAGATCGCTTGTTTGTAGGATGGTCATGCCTTAAATATTCAGTGAAATTTATAGCCTCTAAAATCTATGCCTTGATACACATTTCGGGGGAAGACAACTTTGGTCTAAGCTTCAGGACCCCACATGCCCTAGAGAGGTTCTGGTTAAAATATAATCAGCTGAAATTCTCTCCTCTGTGGACCCTATTCATTGCTGTGCTGCTCAGTAAACTCACTATAAAAACCATTACAGTCATGTTCAGGCATGAAGGAGTGCACGTAGGAGATATTGTACACTGATTGTAACAGCACAGCAAGGTTCTTTGTGCCCTCAAGGCAATAATTGATTTGGAGTTTATATGGTCTGGAGGGTAGAAGTTCCAGGTTAAATTGAGACACATTGACGATGGCATACTTCACCTTCCAAATAGCCTTTTTTTTATATTCGCTTGCACGCATGTGCAAGGAACGTTTTGGGAGAGTGGCACACTTTGGAGGTGTGCCTCTCCCTTGCAATCCAGTGCTCCATTGAGCAGGCATGGCGGTCCTGCACCAATGGGTGCGGGAGCTGTGTATGACAGCGGTGCTCTTCGCTTCAAAGAAAACCACCACTGTCATACTGAGCACTGCATCACGCTGGCTCCCCTCGCGTCACGCGCTCCCCGCCCGCCACGCCACCCCCCCTCAAACCTTTGGTGCCACGCTGGGAGCCCACCCCAGCGTGGCAAATGTTGTTTGCTGATGGGGTGCCCAATCCCCTGTTGGCTCCATGGCCCCCCAAGCCATTCTTCTGCCATGCTGGGAGCCCACCCCAGTGTGGCAAATGTAAAGTGTGCTTGGTCGGGACGGGTGCCCAACCCCCCGTCAGCTCCTTGGCCCCCCATGTGTTTACAACTGGGGTGCCCAATCCCCTTCGCTCCTCAGCCCCCCAGCCATCTTCTGCCATGCTGGGAGCCCACCCCAGCGTGGCAAATGTCCACCGTCGTCGTTTTTTTGTTACCTGTAAATCGAAAACGGTCCCACGGTGCATCTCCCAGTCCCCCCTCCCACAACCCGCACCCACCCACTGCGCACCCAGCCTCCCCACACCCCCCTCACCCCACACTTACCTCCAGAGCTCAGCGCGATGATCTTCGGTGGACTGGGAACATGTCTGCACTCTTCAAAGCCGTCCACGAACTAAGGAAATGCCGTAAGCTGTATAATGGGCTAGATAGGGGTTTTCAACTTTATTGCATAGCTCAGGCATTTTTTGGAATTTTGGCACCAAATTTTCAACATGGGGTTTTTGGGACCCCTTCTCATGAATGATGTCACTGTCATGGCGTTATTCAGGCCCGAAGGGTGATTTCGCAGTCACTGCGCAAAATCACCCTTCAGACCCGAATAGCGCCATGACAGTGACATCATTCATGAGAAGAGGTCCCAAAAAACCCCATGTTGGAAATTTGGTACAAAAATTCCAAACAATGACTGTTTTACGAGTGTGCGTTGCGCAGTTCTTACTCAAGCTCATAGGTTTGCGAATTTTCAATATTTCTACTCCAGATTTTCAGCATTGCCATTTTACCACACCTCCTCATGAGCAGTACAGCTGTCATTTTTCACATCCTGCCCAAAACATGTTTCCGCCCATGTAGCACACAATGGCGCAGTTGGTGTGCGAACTCAATGTGTGGGACACATTAAGAAAATCACAGTGACACTGTTCATGAGCAGAGGTATTAAAATGGCTGTATTGAAAATTTGGTAAAAAATTCCTAAGAATGACTGTTTTACGAGTCTGCGTTGCTCAGTTCCTACGCGCGCTCGTAGGTTTGCGAATTTTCAATATTTGCACTCCAGATTTTCAACATTGCCATTTTACCACACCTCCTCATGAGCAGTACAGCTGTCATTTTTCACATCCTGCCCAAAACGTGTTTCCACCCCTGTAGCGCACAATGGCGCAGTCGGTGTGCGAACTCAATGTATGGGACACATTAAGAAAATCACAGTGACACTGTTCATGAGCAGAGGTCTTAAAATGGCTGTGTTGAAAATTTGGTGAAAAAATTCCTAAAAATGACTGTTTTACGAGTGTTCATTGCGTAGCTCCTATGCACGCTCGTAAGTTTGCGAATTTTCAATATTTTCACTCCACATTTTCAACATTGCCATTTTACCACACCTCCTTATGAGCAGTGCAGCTGTCATTTTTCACATCTTGCCCAAAATGTGTTTCCACCCATGTAGTGCACAATGGCACAGTCGGTGTGCGAACTCAGTGTATGGGACACATTAAGAAAATAACAGTGCCACTGTTCATGAGCAGAGATCTTAAAATGGCTGTGTTGAAAATTTGGTGAAAAAATTCCTACAAATAACTGTTTTATGAGCGTGCGTTGTGCAATTCCTATGCGCGCTCGTAAGTTTGCGAATTTCCAATATTTTCACTCCAGATTTTCAACATTGCCATTTTACCACACCTCCTTATGAGCAGTGCAGCTGTCATTTTTCACATCTTGCCCAAAATGTGTTTCCGCCCATGTAGCGCACAATTGCGCAATCGGTGCGCGAAATCAATGTATGGGACACATTAAGAAAATCACAGTGACACTGATCATGAGCAGAGGTCTTAAAATGGCTGTGTTGAAAATTTGGTGAAAGAAATTCTTAAAAATGAATGTTTTACGAGTCTGCGTTGTGCAGTTCCTACGCACATTCGTAAGTTTGCGAATTTTCAATATTTTCACTCCAGATTTTCAACATTGCCATTTTACCACACCTCCTCATGAGCAGTACAGCTGTCATTTTCACATCCCCGCCAAAAACGTGTTTCCGCCCATGTAGCGCACAATGGCGCAGTCAGTGTGCAAACTCAATGTATGGGACACATTAAGAAAATCACAGTGACACTGTTCATGATCAGAGGTCTTAAAATGGCTGTGTTGAAAATTTGGTCACAAAATTCCTAAAAATGACTGTTTTACGAGTGTTCATTGTGCAGTTCCTATGCACGCTCGTAAATTTGTGAATTTTCAATATTTTCACTCCAGATTTTCAACATTGTCATTTTACCACACCTCCTCATGAGCAGTATAGCTGTCATTTTTCACATCCTGCACAAAACATGTTTCTGCCCATGTAGCACACAATGGCGCAGTCGGTGTGCGAACTCAATGTATGGGACACATTAAGAAAATCACAGTGACACTGTTCATGAGCAGAGGTCTTAAAATGGCTATGTTGAAAATTTGGTGAAAGAATTCCTAAAAATGAATGTTTTATGAGTGTTCATTGCGCAGCTCCTATGCACGTTCGTAAGTTTGCGAATTTTCAATATTTTCACTCCACATTTTCAACATTGCCATTTTACCACACCTCCTTATGAGCAGTGCAGCTGTCATTTTTCACATCTTGCCCAAAATGTGTTTCCGCCCATGTAGTGCACAATGGCACAGTCGATGTGCGAACTCAATGTATGGGACACATTAAGAAAATCACAGTGTCACTGTTCATGAGCAGAGATCTTAAAATGGCTATGTTGAAAATTTGGTGAACAAATTCCTACAAATAACTGTTTTCTGGCGTCGTTGTGCAATTCTCGCTTTCCGTAAGTTCACGAATTTTCAATATTTTCAGTCCAGATTTTCAACATTACCATTTTACCACATCTCCTTATGAGCAGTACAGCTGTCATTTTTCACATCCTGCCCAAAACGTGTTTCCGCCCATGTAGTGCACAATGGCGCAGTCGGTGTGGAAAATCAATGTATGGCACGCAGTAAGACAATCACAGTGACACTGTTCATTAGCAGAGGTTTTAAAATGCCAATGTTGACAATTTGGTGAAAAAATTCCTAACAATGACTGTTTTACAAGCGTGCATTGCACACTTCCCATGCACGCTCGTAGGTTTGCGAATTTTCAATATTTCCACTACAGATTTTCAACATTGCCATTTTACCACACTTCCTTATGAGCAGTACAGCTGTCATTTTTCACATCCTGCCCAAAATGTGTTTCCGCCTATGTAGCGCACAATGGGGGTAACAAAAAGGTCATGCTGAAAATTTATTGTGCAAATACCAGCAATCGCACAGGGCATTAGGGTAAAGCACCATACGTGCCAAACCCCACTGCAAATACCTGCAAGCGAACGTTCGGTATTGACAAATGCTTGTTTAGGACGAGACAGACAGGTTTATTTTTATTTCGGTCAACTGAAGGCCTGTTACAAATGTGGAGCCCAGACCCACCTGTCAAATGTGTGTGATAAACTGAGATGTGGCCTTTGTGGAGAATTTGGCCACATAAGCCTGCAGTTTGTAAATCACTCTAAATGCAGTCTATGTAATGAACATGGACATATTTTCCAGGACTGCCTGTGGGCCTCCAGCAACAAAACAAGCAAAATAAACCCAGATGACCTTATAAAGAAGGCTCAACAAAGAGAGGACAATCTACTGCAGAGAAAACAGGTCCCAATCCTGTCAGGGCAACTGAAAATTTGCAAAACATAAATATTGCCTCCACAAGTGAAGGGAATCCTGTGCAGGGGAGCAACCCACAAGAACAGTCAGTGCCAGGAAATACTGCCACAGCGAGTACCCCTGAATCTTCAGTGCATCCTGTGAATGAAATGGTCTAAGACAATGGTGAGGAGGGTGGCCCTCCCAGATGCCCCCACAAGAATGGAAACTACCCAACACTAGGAGACACAGTTCAAGGCAACTAAAAGCAGAAGCCAACAAGCCAGGTACTGAGACTGAAAACCAGTTTGAGGCACTGACCACACAGGACTGGGATGATTCTGAAGCTGGGGATTTGGACTCAGATGCTTCTTCATCCCACTCCATGGTCCAAGAGCATGAGGAACAGTGGGTAGAAGTAAAAAAAATCCAAAAAACAAAGGAAAAAGTCATGACCTTTTCCCTCTTTTAAATTATTAACTATTGCCTCCCTAAATATCTGCAGTTTGTTAAATGGGAAAAAGAGGACAGCTGTGTACTCATTACACCATGACCTGAAGCTGGATATCATCTTCCTGCCAGAAACTTGTTTGAACTCTTTATTCTCTATGCAACAAGCCCAGAGGTGCTGGGTATGGGGGCCATCTTACTGGTCCTTTTCAGACAGACAGGGTGAATAGTATGGGCATACTGTTCATGGGACCAGGATTTAAACTTCAGAAATTGGTTTACTTAATAGCTGGTAGGGTACTTATTGTGGATGGGATCTGGAAAAATAATCCTAGTAGGTTTATAAATTTATATGCCCGCCCCCAACAGAAAGCAGAGATAATTCAATTATTTACATCTATTCAGCCTTTTTTAGCAACTGCTAAAAATGTACTTTTTACAGGGGATTTTAATTGTACATTGGAAATTGCTGCAAGATGTGCCTGTGGTGAAAAGGTTTATCATGACTCCACAGCTTTCAAACAATGGCCCAGATATTCAAACTGCGCCAGTCTGAGGCGGAAGCCCCTGCGCTGCTCAAAATAGTTGCGCAGAGGTGTGGCCGGGGTGATATTCAAAGGACTAGCTGTTGAAACGCTCTCTTTGAATATCACCGAGTTACAGCAGCTGCGCATGGCGCAGTGGAACTTGCGCTACCGCAAGTTGCCAGAGTTGAGCATTAAACTTGCGGTGGCGCAAGTACCATTGCGCCATGCTCAAATGTCCGATATTCAAAAGGTGACATGCAAATGGGGCCATAATTTATGCAAGGCGCAGGGGGGGCCATTTGCATCTATTTATGGCCCCATTTGCATGCCATTTGCATGTAGGTGCGCCGATCCCCGAGGACTTGCTCCTGGCCACCCTGCCAGGCAGCAGCCGTCGGGGACCGACGCACAATGCAACCAATCGCCGGGCATCACAGTTACATGACACCCCCACATCTCCCACAGCCCGATCCACGGGCAGAACACGTACATGTCCCCCACATCTCCACCCGATCGCGGGCAGAACACGTACATGTCCCCCACATCTCCCACAGCCCGATCGTGGGCAGAACACGTACATGTCCCCCACATCTCCCACAGCCCGATCGCGGGCAGAACCTATATGAACCCCCAGTGCCCGATCGCGGGCAGAATGTAACCCTCCCCCAACCGAATAACTCCTGGTGGTCAGTGGACAGTAAAGCCCGATCGCGGGCAGAATGTCACAACTCAACTCCCCACACATCTCCCTGGTGTCTGGTGTCCCCCCACCCACCCACGAAGCCCCTCCACCCGCTCCCCGCAGCCAGCCAGGCGACAGCATCCACCCGCCTGCCGCCCCGCCCACCCAGTGACCTGTCCGGTAGGGCTGCTCGCCATTAGTGCAGAGCTACAGCCAATGGGCGTGCAGCCCATGATCGTACATGACAGTCAGATTTGTGAATGATCATACCGTCTGGACTGTCATGTCTGATATGACCTGCGCCCGTGGCTGTACCAATAAACATCGCCCGGACAGTCATCGGCGAACAACGACGGGTGGGATGTAACCGCCAGCGGGGAGGCGGGGTGGAGGCCGTTGTGCGGGGTGGGGACACAGAAAACAGGAGATGTGGGGGGAGTTGTGTTGTGACATTCTGCCCGCGATCGGGCTTTACGGTCCACTGACCACCAGGGAGTTATTCGGGTTGGGGGAGGGTTACATTCTGCCCGCTGATCGGGTACTGGGGGTTCATACAGGTTCTGCCCGTGATCGGGCTGTGGGAGATGTGTGGGGGGCATGTACGTGTTCTGCTCCGGATCGGGCTGTGGGAGATGTGTGTGGGGACATACGTGTACTGCCCGCGATCGGGCTGGTGGGGGGACAGGAGCGAGTTAGCCAGCCAGGGTGGCAGCTGCTGTTGCGCCTGCAATGCAGCAGCTCACCTGTGGGTGGCCCTCAACTACGCCTTTTTTTGGCTCAAGCATGCGGGCGCAGGTTGAGTTAGCGATGCACAACCCGCGCAACCCGACTGAATATCGGGTTGGCGAGGTTATGCATGGATCCTCCTCCTGTTGAGCATGCATTCATTTGCATTGCTCTCTTGCGCAACCTGTTGCCAGTGGCGTAACTGCCTCCTGCTGAATATCGCAGAATGGCGCATTTTGGACTTGCGCATGCGCAACCCTGTTGTGCATGGCGCAACCCTTTTGAATATCTGGGCCAATGTGTAAAGACAGCAGAATTAATAGATTGTGCCAAAAATGCTTCTCCAGCAATTAGTTATACTTGTGTTTTCAACACCTTGACTACTAAAATAGGTTATATTTTTGTGTCAAAAAGACTTCAGATAATTAACACAGTAGTTATCCCTGTGGAGTTTTTTTATCATCTCCTAGTAAAAACTGTAATCAATACCAAAACCGGAGTTAATATCCCTAAATCCAAACGGAAAATGAACATAGCCTTTTTAAATGAATATGAGGTTAAACTAGGCATTACATCCCTATTAATAGCAAGAATTTCAGTACTTAGCCTATACAAAGATCCAGGGCAGTGGTGGGAGGACATTAACTTGGACATAAGAAAGTGGCTTCGATCTCAAGTTAAAATGAAAATGTTACATTACTTTTTCAGCTACCTACCAATCTACAACAGACCTATCTAACCAAATTGCAAATATTGAAACAGAAATGAAACAATGTCAGTATGACAGATCACTATTACTACAAGCAGAATTAAATTTCAGTACCCAGAAAATTTCTTTCTCAGATTCGTGTATTGCATGTAAACAGAAGAAAAATGTGTCAAGGTTTACGTGTTTACAAAATGATCAAGGTGATAAAATTACCTCCACGGAAGGCATAAAACATATTGTAGAAAACTATTTAGAAATATTTACTTTAAGGTCACTCATAAAAACTCAGGAGATAGAGCAATATTTAGAAGACATATATACACAATCAGTGATGATAGGCTAGCAGAACTCAGCACATCTATCACAAAACAGGAAATACCAGCTGTTAATAAAACTTTAAAATTAGGAATTTCACCAAGTAGAGATGGGATACCTAATGAATTTTATAAAGACTTCGGTGAAATAATGGCAGAATGTTTAGCAAATGTATTTCAGTGCTATTTCATTCAGAATCATAGCCCCTCTAGCTTTTCAAGAGGATTATTCATATTTCTGTATAAATTTGGATACTGTACCTTAACACAAAACTGGAGACCCATCTGTCTGTTAAATTCAGATTTTAAGATATTTAAGTGATAACCTTCAGCGAGTTAGAGTATATGTAGCAATAGCTGGCTTCCGTGGGGATTAAACGCCGAGGTGAAGCCGAGGCGTTTAATCAACACAGAATCCAGTTATTATGAGTATACTCCAATTCGCTGAAGGTTATTACTATTATACGAGTTGAAGTGTGTTAGCAAATAATGTTTTATCTACCTCAGCTCAGTGTGGCTTTCCCAGGAGTTGTGGGAGAAAAAGCCGAGCAGTGAGCTGCCGTCCTGCTTCTTGATGGAGATGTTTGCTGTTGCCGACTACTTGGAGCCTGAGAAGGTGACTGGAGAGCACTCCAGTGTGAAAAACCATGAGGGCTGCACTAGGAACAGCAGGAACTGCTCCTCTGCGAGACATGCTGTGGACTCCACTAGCATGAGACACACTGAAAGTTCGTCAATCGATGCTGCTGGGGATAGGGAGCAACTCGCGGGAGCTGGTGAAATGGCAGCACAGGCAAGTTCAAGTTATCATTAGGACTGTGGGTGGGGTTAATGTTTCATTAAACAACTGGGTGGAGTTAATGTTTCATTAAACGACTGTGGGTGGGGTTATTGTTTCATTAAATGACTGTGGGCGGGGTTTCAGTAAATAAACAACTCTAGGGGGTTTGGTTTGTAGTTTGTGAGGGAATAACTACAGGTATTCTGTTCTGTGATTGGCTGAGAACAGATACCTGCCATATAATAACTTATTTTCTGCAGAAAAGGCAAAGAATGGTAGCCAAAGACTTAATACATCCTGTATAGACTTGCACACTACCAGATAGGAATATCGATGCTAGCTTATTTATTATACATAACGTGTATGGCTACTGCCATAAAAAAGGTATTGCTGGTTATTTAAGTGATAACATTATGTTTTATGAAATATACGAAGCAATAACCAGCTTCTGTGGAAGATTAAACACCGAGGCGAAACCGAGGTGTTTAATCCCCACAGAAGTCAGTTATTGTGAGCATACTCCATAAAACATAATGTTATTACTATTATACCACTAGAATTTGTGGTAAAGTTGTATTTTTATGTGGAAATTAAATTTAAGTTGGAGCGGAGGTAATGTGTGGTCTGCGTGTGTGTGACCTGTAGTGCCTCGGAAGCAACTAGGATGGTCTTTTATCACTAAGTGATGCTTTTGTGGGGCTATGTCTAAAAGTAGTAATATGGAAGACTTACTGATAAATAGATTATTAGAGTTGGTCCATTGAAAACAAAATTAGCTGACCTTTTTATTTTCTGTTAGGAAATCGAATCCAGTGATTCTGTGCATGTAGCTTACAGCAAGTTGGTAATCGCAGAGTCCAGAATCACAGATCCGATTTCAGAATGGAAAATAAAAGACTTCTAACCTCGGTTTTCAATGGGACCAACTTTCTAATAATCTGTGTACTAGTAAGTGTCCAATATTACTACTTTGAGACTGTGACCCACAAAAGCATCAGTTAGTTATAAACGATTTTTTAGTTGCTTCCGTGGCACTACAGATTAGAGACGTACAGAAGAGGAAGTTTTATGTGTGGTGCTAGTTAAATGTGATGTGAAGTGAAATTGTTTTAGGAATGAAAAGAAATTAGGGGAACATTTTACACATTTCAGAAGTGGGATTATACATTTTGTGCCAATGTCTAAAAATTAGTTAAACAGAGCCACGTGATAGTGTCTGTGAATGACATTTCCTGTGACTTAGTGGACAGGCATGGAAGGGAATGTGAATAAATGACTGTGGGCATGGTTATAGATGAATAAACTACTGTGGGAAGATGAATAAACTACTGTGGGCGTGGCTATAGGTGAATAAACTACTGTGGGCATATAGGTGGTAGTTTGTGGGACAATAACTTACAGTTTTCCTGTGTTCTGATTGGCTGAGGGTAGATACCTGTGGTATAATTACTGTTATTATATCAATGCACAGCTTTTGATAAGGTTAACCACACTTTCCTATTTCAGGTACTTTTGAAATATGGGATATCATACACCTTTGTACAGTGGTTAAAATTGCTGTACAATTCAGCAGAAATCACTCCACTAATTGCAGGCCTGGAGAGTGAAAAAATAAAAATCCAAGTAGGGGTAAGACAAGAGTGCCCCCTAAGGCCATTATTATATATTTTTGCTATTGATTCTTTCTTTAGGAAAGTAATAACAAATGGAGAAATAGAGGGAATCACTGGAGTACATCATGGGGACTCAGTCAAAATAGTGGCATATGCTGATGATTTATGTTTATTTTTTAAAGATGATCATAGAGCTAACAGCATGCTACAAGAAATTGCTAATTACTCTAAAGTATTGGAGTCTCAGTGTAACCTGGACAAGAGTAAAGATTTGTTGTTAGGTCGAGGCACAAACAAAAATAACCAATTTAGTAGGAATTAAGATGATGGAGGAACCTTTTAAAATTCTTGGGGCAAAATTTGGACCAGGAGATATGGCCCAGACCAACTAGGAAGAGGCATTAAAATGTAACGAATTAGAGATAACTAGGTGGAAAGGTTGGAAAATTTCAAAATAAAAGAGGGTTTTTTGTTATTAAACAATTTTTGATTCCTTGCTTCCTGTACATTAGTATGGTGTTTCATTTGCCTGCTAACCTAGAGACCAGAATCATTAGCATTTTATTTCAAATGCTATGGATGGCAAGGCAAGACAACGTATATTTCTTTGGTTCCCATTCCTGGAGGCTCTGGGTGCCTTACATAAAAACATAAAAGCATAAAAGGGAGCAAGCACAAATACATGTAAAACACAATAAAAGACTAAAAACAACAACAAGATTGAATAAACAATTCAATTCAGCAATCTCTGTAACATATTTAAATTACTGTATCTGGGAATGCCAATGAAAAGAGAAGGGTCCTTAGGTGGCCCTTAAAAACCCCAATTGAAGGGGCCTTCCTCATGACTGGAGGAAACAAATTCCATAGGATGGGGCTGGTGACCCTAAAGGCCCTGTTGTCAGCAGCTTTAAGTCTCATCCTGGGAATCACCAGGAGGCTCCTAGAGGAAGAACAGAGGAACTGGACTGGAGCAGCAGGCGTTAGGAGATCAGACAGATAGCTGGGGCCTAGTCCATGTATGGCCTTATAGGTAAGTAAACCCACCTTGAAGATAACCCTCCACCTGACCAGTAATCAGTGCAGTTCAGGCAGCACCGGAGTTATATGACAGACCCTTGAAATGCCTGTCAGCAACTTGGCAGCTGCATTCTGCACCAGCTGCAGCTGGCGGAGGATACCTCCCGAGACCCCAAAGTAAAGAGTGTTACAGTAATCAAGCCTGGATATTATAAAGGCATGGACTAGAGTGGGCAGGTCCTCAGGTGAAACTAAGGGTTTGATCTTGGCAATGTTCCTTAAATGGGAAAACATACTTTGGACAACCAATGACACCTGAGATTCAAATATCAATGTGATCCATTATCCAGAAGCACACCAAGATCTCGCACCTTAGAGGAAGCCATCAATGGTGTTGGCCCCAGGAAAAGTCCAGTTGCCACACCAGAGACATTCCTATCATGCCTTCAGCCTGATCTCACTACCAGAACCTCTGTCATATTGGGATTCAGTCACAACCAGCTAGAGGACATCCAGTCATTGATCTCAGCCAGGCAGGTGTTTCAGGGCCAAAAGGACAGATATAATTGGGTATCATCTGCATATCAGTGAAAACCAACATTGTATTTCTTATTGAGCTTGTCTAGGGGCAGCATATACACTGCAAACAACATTGGAGACAGGATCAGTCTCTGAGGTACTCTGCATGACCGGAGCTTCGGGGAGGAGAAGAAATTCCCCATCACTATCTGTTGCTTCCTGTCAGTGAGATAAGACTCAAACCAGCCAATGACAGTGCAAGCAAGCTTACAGTATACTCTGAGATGATCAAGTAGCACAAAATGATCAATGGTGTCAAAAGCTGAGGGTAGATCAGGGAGAATGAGAAGTGGCCTGTATCCCCTATCTCTCACCCTAAGGACATCATTATGTACCCAAAATAAAGCTGTTTCAGTGCTGTGCCTAGCTTGGAAAGACACGGGGTCATAACATCACAAGACATTATGGGGCATGGTAAAATTGTGCTGCCAATACAATGCGATTTCTGCCTTGAGGCATGTCTTTTTTTGTGGGGGCTCCACCCCCACACCCCCCATTATGGGGGGCAGCGCCCCCAGAATCCCCCCAATAAAGATTCTCAACTCCGGGGGAGGTTTACCTCAGGAAGAGCACAAAGTAAAAAAAAAAAATTAAAGGTTCTGGGAATCAAACCCAGTCCCAGAAGCAGTGCCTGGGTTCCTTCTGCTGTGGCTCAGTCCAGTGAGCCACGGCAGCTGCTTGGTGGAACCCACACCCAGCAGAGATCTTATCCTCTGCCTGGGAGAGTGAGAATGGTGCAATACCACGTACAGCAGTATAAGCTGTATTGTACCATTCACTCACAGGTACAGCTCTGTACCTGTTTAGCCATAATGTCATACACTATTAAATATGCGATATTACAACCCGGTAGGGCTTTGGCAACCAGACTGGAATGACTCATAGATATCAAAGGTCACAAGGTGCTCCTCAAGCTGTAGCACCAAAATCTTCACAACAACCTTTCCCAAAAATGAAAGGTTGGAGATAGGACAGTAATTTGCTAAGATGTCTGGGTCGAGAGATGGTTTCCTCAGAAGAGGCCTCACCAGAGCTTCTTCCAAGGAGGATAGCAGGCTAAACCCCATAAAAATGGAATCACACTTATTTACCTATAAAGAAAGGGGGGATAAATATGATAAACCCGATCATATTTTTTCATACATTATTTTGGTCAAAAACTTTGAAGACTACACTACAACAGAAATCCACTTTAGCAAAATACTGGATTTGTAATCACTCAAAAGATTTTCTATTGAACTGGTAAGATCAACTGCTAAAGGATTTCCCCACAAACTCAGATACTTGAATGCATAAGGCCCACCTTACAGAAACTTTTTTAATGGAGGGTCAGGAAACACCAGATAATGTAAGGTTCCAGAAAATAGTTGCATAACCTGGTGTTAAGCTCCACAGGTCTGAGTGAACCTGAATTTAAAAAATGTAATCCAAACAAGGCACATTTAATGATTACACAACTCACAAATAAGAAGATACCTCAACAGATGTGGGATGTTCAGTGACTTTGCACCCATGGGAGGTTACATGGCAGAGGGGGCAATAAGCACAAGGCTATGGAAGAAAGAGTCCTTACCCTGAGTGCAATGCCCAAATAGAATCACTGGAACACTTTCTTTTAGAATGTACTTTCTCAACCTTGTTATGGATTTTTCTTGCTAGGAAATGGAGACTTCAATGATTGGAACACCTTTCCTATGAGTCCCTGGTATTACGTATGTAATTTTCCATGTTTAATCAGCAGTATTCTGACGGTGGGTTTTGCCTGCCTGAAGTATTACTTTCAGTATGGCAGGCAAGATGTCAGTTTCTGCTGCAATAGGAAAGAATGTCCTGTATGAGAGTAAGTAAAATGTGGGAGACAGCTTATAAGGAAATATTTGCCAAAGATTTAAATCTCAAATGTAAAATACTATTATGGTGGAGGGAGGTTTCTTTTTTTTTCTCAAAAATATGCTTAAGAGGTTGGCGGAGGAATATCATGCACATGCAGGAAGGTCATGCCAGACAAATCTAATAGATTTCTTTGACTGGGTGACCAAAGTAGTAGATCAGGGAGGGGCTGTGGACATGGCCTACCTAGACTTTAGCAAGGCATTTGACACAGTCCCACACAAAAGATTAATATACAAGTTAGCCAGCCTGGGAGTGGGTCCCAAGATGATAGCCTGGGTAAAGGATGGCTGGATAATAGGACACAGAGGGCAATAGTAAATGGGTCCACTCTGAAGAAAGGGGAACACTAGTGGGTACCGCAGGGGTTCAGTTTAGGACCAGTCCTCTTCAATGTCTTTATAAGCGACATTGCAGAGGAACTGGAAGAAAAGAATCGTCTCTTTGCAGATGACACAAAGATCTGCAACAGAGTTGATGTACAAGTGGGTGGAAAGGATGAGAAGGGACTTGGCAAGGTTAGAGAAATGGTCAAATGTATGGCAGCTAGATTCAATGCTAAGAAGTGCAGGTAATGCACCTGGGAAACAAAACCCAGGGAAGAGTACAAAATGGGGGTAAGATACTAACAACAACAAAAATGGAAAGGGACCTGGGGGTAGTCATATCAGATGACTTAAAGGTGGGCAAGCAATGTGAGAGGGCAGTAAGGAGGGCTGGGGGGATACTGGGATGCATAGGGAGAGGCATCACCAGTAGAAAACAGGAAGTTGTTATCCTCTGTACAGACAGCTGGTGAGACCCCATCTGGAGTGCTGTGTGCAGTTCTGGAGACCCAGTCTCCACAAGGACATAGACAAGATGGAAGCTGTCCAGAGGAGGCAACTAAAATGGTGCAGGGCTTGCACCAGAAGACATATGGAGAGAGACTAAAGGAGCTTAATATGTATAGCCTCGAGGAAAGGAGGGAGAGGGGGGACATGATAGAAACTTTCAAGTACCTCAAGGGAATCAACAAAGCCCAAGAGGGTAGCATCTTTCAAAAAAAGAGGTGTGCAAGAAAAAGGGGGCACAATTTGAAGATGGGGGAGTGGCACAGAGGTAATGTATGGAAGTATTTTTTCACAGAGAGGGTTGTGGATGCATGGAATGGCCTTCTGGAGGAGGTTGTGGAGTCAAAAACAGTGGTTGAATTTAAGCATGCATGGGACAGTCATATTGCAATTCTAGGGGGTGGGAGTAGAAAGAAGTAGGCTGCTGGTTAACTAGGATCTGCAGCTTATCCATTAGGTAGGGAAATGGGCAGACTGGGTGGGCCAAGCGGTCCTTATCTGCTGTTAAATTCTGTGTTTCTATGTTTCTATGTGTCACATGTATAATTTTTTCTCTGTGTTCTACGTTCATTGGCTTTGCACCCATGGGAGGTTAAGTGTCAGAGGGAACAATAAGCACAAGGCTATAGAAGAAAGACAGAGTCCTTACTCTGAGTGCAATGCCGAAATAGAATCACTTGGAGCACTTTATTTTAGAATGTACTTTCTCAACCCTGTTATGGATTTTTCATGCTAGGAAATGGAGACGTCAATGGTTGGAGTGCCTTTCCTATGAGTCCTTAGTATTAAGTAATTTTCCACAGTTAATCAACTGTACTTGGGAAACATATCAGTACTAATTCAGGTAGGGTCATGTCTTATCCCTCTTTGAGATATATATATATACTATAGTGGCATGGTTTCGCAACTATAGTTAGGGTTCAGTTGTCACTTGCATGCTAAAGTCAAAAGTTTGGGTGTTGATAACTTTGGACCCGTTCAACAGATTTGCCTGAAATTTGGTATGCACAGTGGAGCATAGTAGTTCTCTTGATCTGCCAAAGTTTGTTTGGTCGGACTTATGGTCTTTGCATACAAAAACACTGAAAAATGCTAAATTATCCATTTTTGGAGGCAGCTTTTAGGATGTTGGACGTGGCCCTGCACTGGTGTTGTTTGGTGTGCCACTCTACAAGATGGCTTGTTTGAAAGAGCTTTGGTGGACGAACATGCCGTTTTTCGTTTGGTGAACAAATATTAAGGCATTCAAAAGCTATGCCACTTTTAAGTTCCCATTATAAGTCAATGGGAAAATTTATATGTATGCCTTGCGAACAAAGAATGGGGTTCTGGCCATCTCGTCCTGCCTGACGATCAAAGAATTTGCAGCCTCGTGATTCAAGAATCTTTGTTCTCGAGAATTTTAAAAATTCTTTGATCGAGAGGTCTGCCATCTTGTTTTAAAATTTCTGATTGGACAAATACAAATATCTCAGCTCAGGGAGCACTTCTGAAGTAAAACTTGGATGAGTTCTACTCGGGAGGCTCTGATCTATTGAGCCATGCCTTTGGTTTCTTCCAAATCAGTCACAAAATAGAGTTATGAACTTTTAAAATCTTGATTCGCTGCTCACTAATGATCTTTGATGGTGAGCCTGAAAATTCTTTGATCGTGAGATTCTTTGATCACATTCATGCGTCTCAAGCGAGGGACGAGATGGCCAGATTTAAAAATGTTTTTTTCTCAGCCCAGGGGTGCCGTAGAAACTTAAATGAGGGTGGGTTTTGCTCAAGGGGCTTCGTTCTGTGCCATCTGAATAAAATAAAATCATGTTTTGAATGTCCCAGGTAGTCTAGTGCCACTGCATCATGATAAAATAGATAATGATCTCTAGTGGCCCCCCAATGTTCATAAATATTGATTTTTTTTATATCCCCTGGTAGTCTAGTGGCCCCTTCCCCGATCTGTATTATATTATAATTGTAATTCATATCCCGGGTAGTCTAGCAGACCCCCATCACAATAAAATATATAAGCATCTGCAATTTCCTGGTAGTCTAGTGGCCCCCCACCCAGCCGTGCCAGCCACCCAGCACCCCCTCACCTTCCCCAGCCAGTGGCTGGCACAGCCCACCTCTCACCTCCATGGCAAGGCTGCTGACTGTGTGCATTATGACGCTAATGCAAGGGCACTCAAATAATTTCCAGAGCACCTCTTTGCGCGGCTCATAATGCACATCGGGAGGCTAACCATGGAGGTGAGGTGAGCTGTGTAATCTCCAGCTGAGGAAGGGTGGGGGTACTGAGTGGGCTGGCTCAGCTGAGAGCCACTAGACTACAGAAATGGACATCCTTATCTATTTTATTATGATGAAGGTGGGGGCTGCTAGACTACCAGGGATATGAATAATAATTACAATATAATAGAAATCGGGGTAGCCACTAGACTACCAGGGATATAAACAAGCAATATTTATCAAATACACATTGAGGGGGCCACTAGACTACCAGGAAATTGCAGATGCTTATACATTTTATTATGATGGAGGGTGCTAGACTACCAGGGATATGACTAACAATTATAAAAAAAGCAATATTTATGACATAGATATTGGGGGGAGCAATAGAGATCGTTATGTATTTTATCATGATGGGGGAGGTGCTAGACTACCAGGGATATTTAAAACATGATTTATTTTATTCAGATGGGGCAGAACAAAGCCCCCTGAGCAAAACTCAGACTCATTTAACTTTGTAGGGCACCGCCGGGCTGAGAAAATACATTTTTAAATCTGGCCATCTCATCCCTCACTCTTTGTTCATGAGCAAGCAATTTCTTTGATCGCGAGCCTGCAAATTCTTTGATCATGAGATTCTTTGATCGTGATCGTGCATCGCGAGTGAGGGACGAGATGACCAGATTAAAAAATCAATTTTCTCAGCCCAGAGGTGTCCAAGGAAGACAAATGAGGGTGGGTTTTACTCAGAGGCCTTTGTTCTGATGAACCACGGTGGTGGTTTACAACAATTCTTTGATTTTTTTTTAAATTAGGACAGTTTTTATTCTTTGGTCATGACCCTGCAAATTCTTCGATCGCGAGCCTGCAAATTCTTTGATCGCGAGATTCTTTGATCGCGATTGTGCATCGCGAGTAAGGGACAAGATGGCCAGATAAAAAAATCTATTTTCTCAGCTCAGGGGTGTCCTAGGCAGACAAATGAGGGTGGGTTTTATTTAGGGGGCTTCGTTCTGATGAACCATGGTGGTGGTTTATCGCAATTCTTTGAATTTTTTTAAATTACAATTTTTATTCTTTGGTCATGACCCTGCAAATTCTTTGATCACAAGCCTGCAAATTCTGTGATCTTGAGATTCTTTGATCACCATCTTTGATCGCGAAGGAGGGACAAGATGGTTAGATTTTTTAGAATGGAATAGATAGGGAAATTTTACCAATTTTTAACATTGAATATTGCAGAAATGGTTTGGTATTTTTACATGAAATTTGGAGGATGTTTATGATACGTGCTGTAGATGTGAATTGTCATGTTTACACATCAGAGAAAATTTTTTGTGGAGATGTTGCATGATGCACTTTATGTGTTGCGGACAGTGTTTTGGATTGTACTGGTGGCTTGAAATTGATAGGGTGCCTAGCCTTAGCATCATGGATATAGTGTTCAGTTGTCTTTGTTAAATGTCAGCAGGTGTGGAACTGTGCCACTCTGACAAATGAAAATTTAAAATTTTGACATGTTATATCTCGGACTCGGCTTGGTCTTTTTACTTGAAATTTGGAGGATGTTGACGACATGTCCTGTAGATGTCAATAGCGGTGTTTGTGTGTCAGACAATATATTTTCTGCAGAAATATTTTGTGGCACAGTTTACATTTTGTGGACAGCATTTTCTGTTGCTCTGCTAGATTAACATTTGTTTGGTGGCTGGCCTTGCTGTTGTCAATGTACTTTTTAGTCATTGGGTGTGTAATGTGGCCCGACACTTACAAGTTGGTGGGAGCACTCCCACCAACTTGATGAACTTTCTACTTTATTTTTTTTTAAAAAGTAAGAAATTCTATGCAAAGAGTAATGCATAAGTTAGGGTTCTTCTACAGTGCAAAAAATGAGAAATTCAATTTTAGGGTTCCCACCCTTGTACCCACCCTCAGCCCACCCCACCAACAGGCATCAGGGTGTGCGTTGAGCCATCGATCCTAACTCTCACCCCATTCTCCCACACTGCATCACCTCAGCTTGTTTACACATGGGATGGGTGACCCCAATGCACACCCGATGCCTGTTGGTAGGGGCAGGGTGGGGTGGGGAGCAAGGGGTGTGAACCCTAAAATCAAATTTCTCACTTTTTTGCTGTAGAAGAACCTTAACTGATGCATTAACAAACTTTTTGCATAGAATATATATATGTGTGTGTGTGTGTGTGTGTGTGTGTGTGTGTGTGTGTGTGTGTGTGTGTATGTGTCTGCACTTATCAGGCCTAAGAAAGCTTGTCTAGGGAGGGGTGTTAGCCCGTCGACACGCTGCGCTCGTCGACTGCCCCTGTCAAGGAACCCACAAGGGGGGAAGCCATCCTTGACCTGTTACTCACCAACAATGACATCACATCAAGGGTAGAAATCTAGAGCAACCTAGGAGATAGCAACCACCAGGTGGTGTGGTTCCAGGTTAAAATGGAAACAGAAATCAAGCACACTAAAACTAAAATCTTGGACTTCAGACGCACAGATTTTGATAAAATGAGGGAATAGCTCAGACTTAACCTCAGACTTAACCTGGCTAAATTAACGTGGACAGAGGGAGTAGATTAGTATTGGACATCTTTAAAGGAAGCTGTCATAGGAGCATCAAAACAACATATGAAATGAGTGAGTAAAGCCAAGAAGAGAAGAGAAGAAAACCCCTATGGTTCTCCAAGGAAGTGGCCACCAAGGTCAGGGAGAAACAGATGGCCTTCAAAAGATACAAGCAAACAGGATGTGAACAAGACAAAGACACATACAAGGAGAAACTGAAAGAAGCATGAAAGCAAATCAGGGCAGCTAAGATGCAAACAGAAGAAAGGATCACCTCAGAGGTCAAAAAGGGAGACAATACCTTTTTTAGATATATCAAGGAGAAAAGGAAAACCAGTAAAGATATAGCCAGACATAAAGGGGAAAATGCAGAAAGCACAGATGACAAGGACAGAGCAGAAATCATTAACGGTTACTTTTGCTCAGTATTTACTAAGGAAGAAGAAGGTTGTGGCCCCACCTTGACAGAAAAAAGTGCAGGCAGCAGCAATATGAATTTGACAACTTTCACAAGGGATAGTGTCCTGGAGGAGCTAGAAAAACTTAGGGTTGACAAGGTCATGGGTCCTGATGAAATACACCCTAATATACTGAAGGAACTTAGGGAAGACCTGGTGGCATGGCTGACTGAACTGTTCAACTTCTCACTTGAGGTCGGGGACATTCCAGTGGACTGGAGGAAGGCCACAGTTGTCCCTGTTCATAACAAGATCTCTCCAGAGCCGATAGGTCTGTGACAAGCTGCCAAGTGAGCAAAGTTACACATGTGCATAGAAATTATTGATGCCCTGGTGTAACTTGGCCATTTTATAGAGGTGTTGCACCAAATGTGCAACACGGTCTTTTTGGGACTCCTCCTAATGAACAGTGCCAGTGTAATTTTGTTCACTTGCTCCGAAAGGTGATTTCACAGAACAACCATGCCATTCTGTGCCACAAGTGTGAAAACATGTTTTGGGCAGGATGTGATAAATGACAGCTGTACTGTTTAAAAGGAGGTGTACAAAAATGGCAATGTTGAAAATGTAGAGGGAAAATATTAAAAATTGGCAAAGTTAGGAGCATGTGTAGAAACTGCACAATGCACTCTAGTAACGCAGTCCTTTTTTTGAAATGTTTTGACCAAAGTTGCACCATGAGCTTTTTGGGACCCCACCTCATGAAGAGTGCCACTGTCATTTCATGAACTGGTCTCAAAAGGTGATTCCGTGCAGCGACCTCAAAATCACCTTTCAGGACTGAGTAATGAAATGACAATGAAAGTTTTCACAAGGTGGGGTCCCAAGAATCCCATGTTGAAAATTTGGGGTCAAAATGCCAAAAAAATGGCTAATTTATCACAATAAGTTTAAAACCCCGTTGAATGGCATTATAGCATGCTTACCTTTGATTCTTCAGTTCACGGTTTGGCTTTGAAGAGTGCAGATGTGTCCCGGTCCAGAGAAGATGACAACGCTGACCTCCGGAAGTAAGTATGGGGTAAGTGGGGGTGCAGGGAGGTGGGTGCTCAGTGGGAGGGTGGGGAGGGGCACAGGGAATGGGGCAATGACTAGGGACCATTTTCTTTTCTACAGATTAAAAACAAAAACCAGAGAAACACATAGGGGTACTGTTTTATTTATTTATTTACAGGTAAACCAAAAAAAAGGAGACATTTGGACACACTGGGGGTAGACTCCTAGTGTGCCACATGAGTGGGGGGGGCAACATACTGCCAACATGGGGACTGGGGACCCTTGTGTCGGCAGCAGAAGAAAACATTTGGGCACACTGGGATGGACTCCCAGTGTGCCACATAAATAAAATGGAAAACACATTGAGGGACTGTTTTCTTTATTTACAGGTAAAAAAAAAAAGAAAGCAGACATATGGGCACACTTGGCTGGGCTCCCAGTGTGCCATATGAGTGGGGGGTGACATACTACTGACACAGGGACTAGGGACCCCAATGTCAGCAGCAGAAAAAAAACATTTGGGCACACTGGAGTGGACTCCCGCTGCACAAGAGTGGGGGGGCACTGATTTCTGCTGCATCCCCAGCAATTGGGCCCAGAGGAGGGAAACAATTTTTAGCTACATTGGGGGCAGAAGGAGCCCAGCTGGTTCTGCTGGAGGGCAGCAGGACAAAGAGGCTGCATTCGGCGATGATCACAAAGAGAAGGGACTGTTCCCGGCTGCATCGGTGGCTGAAGGCAGTGAATGGTATTTTGCCATTCACATGATGGCACCAGCAGAACGGCACATGCACATGAGTCATGCATGTGCAGTTCACACCATGGAATGAGGAATTAACAGCCAAAATAGTGTGGCTGTTATTCCGTAGCAGCCAATCATGGCAGAGGAGTTGAAGCTCTGTTGGGCTTTCAGAAAGGATACTTCCAAAAGTCCAATGGAAGATTCCACGATTGGCCATTTTCAAAGCTACAGAGTGATCCCAGTAGGGCTGTAGGCTCCACCCACTGCCCTAAAAATGGCAGTAGGGAAAGTGCTGGCCCAGACAATCACCCCAAGGAGCGGCAGCAGCAGCTGAGCTATCGGAAGCTCCGACGGGCGCTGAGGTAATTAAACTATCTCCTGAAGTGCACCCTAGGGAGGGGTGTAAGCCCGTCGACATGCTGCGCTCGTCAACTGCCCGGCCCACCCCACCACCCACCCTGGGTCGGCTTTACTTTTATAGTCTCTTGCCTATGACATCACATCCTGTTGTTAAATTTACTAAGTCCCCACTTTCCCATTAGCAGCTTATACCAGCCTGCCAACAGAGGGACCCCTGATTACACACATTGGTTCTCATCGTCTGAACTTCCCTCCTCCTACTTCCTGGGAACCCTCTACCCACGTGCAGTACTCTCTCCCCTTACTCCCACTCCTGTCTCTGAACTCTACCTATACCCAGACATCATACTAGCCTGGCACACTGATCTGACCCAACTATCAGACCACACCCTAGCCTGACGCTAACCTTCAGTGACCACTAGGAGTCGCTATTTCCACCCTGGTTTTGGCCCAATACTAGCCCATTTTTTTGAACCACCTGGATAGTGGAACCTACACCTGCCCAGGTCCATTTTCCTCTTGCCCCACCAGGGATTAAAACCTTGTATCCTGTCCACCAGAGTCCGTGACACTACCACTAATCCAAAGTGGTATCCACGCTTCCTGGGGGCATACAAGATACTTGTACCCTTCCTACCTTGCTCCTTACAATAGGCATTATGTTTGTGCCCCTTCTCCTCAAATGCTCCCCCCGTTCTCTTGCTAGTACATACATCCCATCAGCCAAACATATTCACAGGCCCAAGCATCCCAGTGCCCACAACTCTCCCTGATCTAATCAGATCACACCTACACTGACCATGGACCCCAGTCCATGGCACCCACCCCTATCCACCCCCACCATCTACCCTGACACCCCATGGTTGGAATTCATCCATGCCTCCCAAACTTCAAACCCTGCCCATTCCTTTCACCACCATGGCCACCCCAGCATACACCAAAGAAGCTGACTTGCTGCTGCTCCCAGACCAGAGCCTTGGCCCTCCTGCTTCTACTTTCTGGCAACATACATCCCAACCCAGGACCAGCCCCCTCCCACCCATCAACTTGGCCCACTGGCCTTAAAATAGCCTCTATGAACATATGCAGCCTGCTGAAAAAATTTGATGCCCTCCAATGCTGGGCCACAGCACACCAACTGGACATCATAGCCCTGGTAGAAACCTGGCTGTCCAAATCCACCCCTGACTCTCTTGTCTCCCTTCCTGGCTATACCCTATACCGGGAGGACTGAGTAGGCAAACGAGGGGGAGGCTGTGCAATCTACACTAGGGACATAATTACTGGTCAAGCTCTCCCTACCCCTGCCCTTGTAAATGAGGCCCAGACCCTCACCCTCAAGCTCACCCCTGACCCCTCTAGGGGCCCTTTCTATTTCACCACTGCCTACATTCCCCCCAAAAACCAGAACCCAGCCTTGGTATCACTAGCTGACTATCTGGCCACCCTTCACCATGTGACGGAGCAAATCCTAGTTGGTGACCTAAACATAAACTGGCTTAGCCCCTCCTCTTCCTCAATCCAGGACACTTTTGCCACCCAAGATTTGACACAACTCGTCACCCAACCCACTAGAATAAACCCAAAAACAGGAACCAGCACCCTACTGGATGTACTCATCACCAATCGACCCCAAAAAATCCAAAACATCCAGGTCCTACCAGACTCCCTAAGTGACCACTCCCCCATCCTATTTCTATGGGCAGCCCCCAATCCCAAACCCAAAGCACAAGCCACCCTCAGAAGGCACCTTCGCCCCGGTGGGCTGAAAAAACTTAGGCAGTTTCTCACCCAGATAAACTGGTCCCCCATTCAGCATGCACCAGACATTGACACTGCCCTCACTTTCTTCTCCCAAACGTTCAACAATGCCTGTGATCTCTTTGCACCCTTCACAAAAACCCGATCCAAAAAACAGAATGCACCCTGGGTCAGCCCGGCCCTCCTACAATTGCTTAGAGATTGGGATAACCTCTGGCACTGTGCCACTGAAACAGGCTGGCTGGCAGATAGACAAGCCTACAATGCAGCCTGGAATAAGTGCTCCTGGGCGGTCCGTAAAGCCAAGGCTGACTACTACCAGGCCACTCTCACCTCTTCCTGGGGCTTGGTCCACAAGTTCTGGGATAATATTAAGCAGTTAAATGGAAAGACACGGTCCCCTCCCCCATCCCAGCTCTCTAGTGATGGTACTACCTCCACCGATCCTGCTTTCATAGCTAACTGCCTCAACACCGCTTTCACTGACCTTAGCTCAGTCCTCCCCAGTAATTTCTTTGAACCCCCCCAAACCAAACCCCCCCGTCCGCCACCACCCCAGCTTCCATCTGCGCAAGGTATCTGCTCGGGAGGCCAGACCCATCCTTATCAAAGCTTTAAATGGCAACAATCCCGGCAGCGACTCGCTGGATCCCAGTATCCTCAGGTTGGTGCTAGATGAAGTCCTAGCCCTGCTCACCAGCCTACTAAACCGATCGCTCTGCCTGGGACAATTTCCTTCTGCCTGGAAAACAGCCATAGTCATGCCCATTCATAAAGGTGGTGACAGGTCTGCAACCAACAACTACCGACCAATCTCCATCCTCCCGCCCCTCTCAAAAGCCCTGGAAAAAATCGTGGCCATTCAAATCACCGAATGTCTATCCAAGCATGACATCTTATGCCCTGAGCAGCATGGCTTCCGTGCTGGCCACAGTATCTGCACCGCACTAATTGAATTCTCCAATTTCCTTCACTCCTCCCTGGACACCAGCTCACTAGCTGGTGCAGTGTTCATTGACCTAGCAAAGGCTTTTGACACTGTCTCCCACCCTCTTCTGCTGAACGCCCTCTCTCACACTGGTCTCGTGGCTGGCCCACTGGCATGGTGCTCAAGCTACCTAAGCGCTCAGTCACAGTGTGTAAAAATCAGTGGAACACTCTCTGATACCCATCCCAAACACTCAGGAGTTACCCAAGGCTCCATCCTGGGCCCCCTCCTCTTCTCACTCTATCTGAACACCCTGCCCAGTGCCTGCTTGGGCAAAATGCTTCTGTATGCGGATGATGCTGTCATTTTTGCCACTCACAGCAACCCCATCTCCCTTCAGAATTCCCTACAACAGTCCTTCAATGAGGCAGATGCCTGGTTTAAGGAGCACAGAGTCATCATTAATCTTAAAGAAACCAAAGCTATGCTTTTTGCCCACCCCCAAAACAAAGCTAGAAACCACCCACTCCATATTCTTCCTAGTACCAAACAACCTCTGGAACAAGTCTGCTCATACAAATACCTCGGGATTACCTTCGACTCAGCCCTCACATTCCACGAACACATAGAAGCCCTTGCATCTGCCACCAACATACGGCTTGGCATCCTCTTCCGCCATCGAAACTGCCTCTCCCCAAATGCTCTCCGGCTCGCTGTCACATCCTCAGTACTGTCCCTGGTGGACTATGGCTTACCAATCTATGGTGCTGCTAACACAACCACTCTCAAAAAAATTCACATAACCCTAAATAAGGCTTGCAGACTGATTACTGGTGCCCCCAGGCTCACACACACCTGTCAACTGTATAACGATGCTAAACTCCTGACACTAGATGAACGACTTTGCTATCATACCTGCCTACTCACAAAAAAAATCCTACTCGGGCTCTCTCCACCAGGGGTGACTGCATCCATCCACCGGATCCCGCCCACTGTTGCCACAAGGTCCTCCAACAGGACCACTCTACTAGTCCCCAGATCAAGAACCACTCATAGTCAGAGGTCCTTCTGGTACAGAGCCCCACTCTGGTTTAACTCTCTCCCTTCCACCACCTCCAATGCCACCACAATCTCCAAATTCAAAACCACCCTTCTCAGCCAACTCCTCAACACTCGTAGCTGTTCCTGTCTCTGAATAAGGCCCTACCTCGACCACTCCACCCGTGACAATGCCCACCAGGCAGCTCCCACCTAGTCCAGCCCATCCCTTACCCAGCCGCCATTCCTAAGTATAACCTGGCCAGAGCATGCTGTCTCATGCCAGTTGATTGCACAACAAATGAAACCAGTTGTGTCAGACCTATTTCTATTACAAGTGTCCTGTAACTTAAATGTATGTTGTTTGACCACAGTGTGACGTGGCGCCTCTAACAAGTGCCTACTTGAAGAAAACCTGTACTATGTAATCTAAATGCTATGTATGTCTCAATGTGATGAAGTACCTACGGAAACAAGCCTCTGGCTCAAAGGTTGTAAACTGATTCTCACAAATAAATAAATAAATAAATAAATTACTGCCCAGTAAGCCTGACCTTAACTGTCGGCAAAATGATGGAAACACTAATTAAGGAAAGAATGATATCCTTTCTCAAAGAAAATGATATAATGGACCCAAGACAGCATGGCTTCACCACAGGAAGATCATGCCAGACAAACCTAATAGATTTCTTCAGTTGGGTAACAAAGACAGTAGATCAGGGCAGTGCTGTGGATATAATATACCTAGACTACAGCAAAGCCTTTGACTCGGTCCCGCATAGAAGACTATTGAACAAACGTGCCAGTACAGGAGTTGGGCTGTGGGCATAAAGTGGTAAACTGGGTATGGAGCTGGCTTAGTGGAAGGACTCGGAGGGTACTGGAAAATGGCCACTATCAGAGCAGAGAGAGAGAGAGATAACTAGTGGTGTGCCACAGGGATCAGTGCTGTGGTCTATCCTCTTCAATGTTTTTATCAGTGAAATACAATATCTGTGGGACTAGAAGGCAAGGTGTGTCTATTCGCAGATGACACAAAGGATTAGGGTTGATCTTCAAAGACTAGAAAAGTGGACAAAAACTTAGCAATTAAATTTCAACACCAAAAAGTGCAAGGTCACGCACCTAGGGAGGAAAAATCCGTGTGAGGAATACCTCCTGTGTGGAGTGAAATTGGAAGCCACAAAGCAGGAAAGAGATCTGGGGGTGATTATAACAGATGACCTGAAAACATCCAAGCAGTGTGAACAAGCATTTTTCAATGCTGAATGTTGTCTCACTGGCATGGGCATTGATAGTGCAGGAGTTAGAGATGCATAATAGGAATGGCCGTGAAGTACTGAACTGACGTCAACCTCACCCCCACCCTGCAGAGACTGACAGGTGTTGGGGTTTGCCTTTGGGTCGTCAGCTATAATGCTTAGGCCATTTTACCTAACCCTACCTTGTAGACACTGACAAGTGTTGTGGTGTGCTTTGGGGTCTTTGGGCCTTATACTTAAACCATTCCATAAGGAAATATGCAGAGATGGGTGCAGTATAGGAAAATGAGGTGAACTTTAGGGCTGAATACTCCAAGGAACACCTCAATGCCTGTCACTGGCTGCAGGGTGGGGTTGGGGGTGGAATGACTTGAGCGTTACAGTCAACAATCCCAAGTCACACCCCTGATGCTTGTCAGTCTCTACAGGGTGGGGTGTTACAGTTGGAAACCCTAACGACGAGGGCGTTTGTTGGTATTTTCACTCCAAAGTTTAAACATAGGGTTTTTGTGACCCCACCTCATGAAGATCGGCACAATCAGTTTCTTAGCTGAAAGGTGGTTTTGCACAGCAGCTATGCCATTTGGCGACACAGAGATGAAAACACATTTTGGGCAGGCTGTGAAAAATGACAACTGTATTGCTCTTGAGGAGGTGTAAAAAATGCAAAATTGAAAATCTAGAGTGAAAATATGAAAAATTGGTTAAGTCATGAGCATGCATAGAAACTGCACAACACACATCCGTAACCCAATTATTTTGGGAATTTTTTTAGCCACATTTTCAACATAGGCATTTCGGGACCTCCCCTCATGAACAGTATCACTGTGATTTTGTTAATCTGTCCCACACCAGTGTGCGCCACAGGTGCAGAAACACATTTTGGGCAGGCTGTAAAAAATGAAATCTGTACTGTTCATAAGGAGGTGTGAAAAAATGCCAGTGTTGAAAATCTGGCATGAAAATATTGCAAATTTGCGAAGTTACGAGGGTGCATGGAAACTGTGCAACACACGCTTGTAACAGTTATTTTATGGACTTTCTTCACCAAATTTTCAATATAGGCATTTTAGGACCTCTGCTCATGAACAGTGTCACTGTCATTTTCTCACATTGTCCCAAAAACTGATTTCGCACAGTGACCTCGCTATTCTGTGTCGGATGTGTGAAAACACATTTTGGCCAGGATATGTAAAATGACAGCTGTACTGTTCATAAGGAGGTATGGAAAATGACAATTTTGAAAATCTGGAGTAAGAATATTACAAATTCACGAAGTTCCAAGCTTGCATTGAAACTGTGCAATGCACGCTCGTAAAACAGCCATTTTTTGGATTTTTTTTCACCAAATTTGCAACACAGGCTTTTTGAGAGCCCCCCTCATGAACAGTGGCACTGTCATTTAGTTAATCAGTCCCAAAAGGAGATTCCAAGCAGTGACCGTAAAATCACCTTTCGGGACTGAATAACACCATGACAGTGAGTGAATTGATGAGGAGGGGTCCCAATAGCCCCATGTTGAAAATTTGGTGCCAAAATTCCCCAAAATACCCGAGATATGCACCAAAGTTGAAAAAAACCTATTTATGCCATTATACAGTTTACTGGCATTTTTTCAGTTCGTGGTCGGCTTTGAAGAGTGCAGACGTGTTCCCGGTCCACTGAAGATCATCGCGCCGTGCTCTGGAGGAAAGTATGAGGTGGGTGTGTGTGTGTGGGGAGGCAGGGTGCGCAGAGGGTGGGCGCGGGTCGGGGAAGGGCCACCGGACTTTACGAGGGACTGTTTTCTGGTTTGCAGGTTGTAAAAAAAAAAAAAAACATTGCTGGACTGTTTTTGTTTTACTGGGGTATTTGGCACACTGGGGTAGGATCCCAGCCTGCCACGTGAGTGTTTTTTTTGAGGGAGGAGTTCTATAGCTGACGGGGGATTGGGCACCCCCATTGGCACACAACAAATGGGGGGGGAACATTATGCAGACGGGGAGTGGGCTCCCCCATTGGCAAATTAAACTGAAATGGGGGGTACATGATGCCGAGAGGGATTGGGCACCCCCTTAGTACATGCTTTAAATGGGGGAGTGCAATATGCAGATGGGGAGTGGGCTCCTCCGTTGGCAAATGAAGTGGGTTGGGGCATGCCGAGAGGGGGATTGGGCAACCCTTAAGTCAGCTCTCCGTGTGGCAGCAGTTAGTGCTGCCATGTTTATTGAAGGGCTTCACCAGGAAAGGCACGTAGGGAAGGCGCGATTTGGTGCCACTGCATGATGAGTTTGGTTCTCATTGCAGCAGACCTTTTCTTAGATGTGCTCGCCACATTATGTATTCCTGGTGTGGCGCCTGCATGCTGCCTTACTGGGGAATGAGGGACGCACCTACTGATGCGTGCCCTGTATTCTCCCAACAGTGACCACGCCTCCAAATCTGCTACTAATGCAATATGTTGGCTGGCACGCAAACTCAAGCCAACATAAAAAGCAGCATTAAAGATGAACATGATCCTAGGCTGCATAGAAGAGACATTACAAGTAGAAAGAGGGAGATGATTATGCCACTGTACAGATCGATGGTAAGGCCTCACCTGAAGTACAGCGTGCAGTTCTGGAGACCTCACCTCAGAAAGGACATAGGCAGACTGGAGACAGTGCAAAGGAGAGATACAAAAATGCTACTTGGACTCCACAAGACATATGAGGAACGTCTGCACGACTTAAACATGTACTCCCTGGAACAACGCAGATAAAGAGGGGATATGATTGAAACCTTCAAGTACTTGAAGGGAATAAACAAGGTCCAGGTTCAGGATCTATTTCAGATCAAGAATCATGCAAGAATGAGGCAGCATGGCATGAAGCTGGAAGGAGGCGAGTTCAAGAGTAACACAAGAAAGTTCTTCTTTACCGAGAGGGTGGTGGATACTTGGCATGGCCTTCCACCAGAGGTTGTGGAGACTACAGTAGATCAACCAGATCATTCAAGAAGACATGGAATAGGCACAAATATATTATAACACTGAATAGCAGTTAAGGGAAGGGGGCTAGGCTTATGGGCAGACTAGATGGACCATGCGGTCCCCTTCTGCTGTCACTTTCTATGTTTCATATATATGTTTGTTTTTGTGAAAAAAACTACATTAATGCATTAGTTAGGATTGATATCAAACTGTAAAAAGGAGGGAGATACATTGTTAAGGTTTCCAACCCTAACATACCTCCCCCAACCTACACCTTCCAACAGGCACCAGGGCGGTGCCATGGGGTTGTCAGCCATAACTCTCACCCCATTCCATAAGTAAATAAGTTGAGATGGTTACAGTATAGGAGAACAGTATGAGTGTTATGATTGATGACTCCAAGGCACACCCCCAACACCTGTTGGCTTGTGCAGGGTGGGGATGGGGTAATAGGGTTGGAAACCCTAATGTCATATTTTTCTCCTTTTTATTGTTTGATAACCCTAACTGATGCTTTAAAGAAGTTTTTGTTTTGCAATTTTTTTTTGCAAAGAATATATGTGTATTAAAGGGGCTTGGTAGTTCCCCTACATTAGAGTCCGATGGCCACTTTTATGTTAAACCCCAAATTTTGCACTTTAGTATCTTTGCAACTGTCAGACCAATTCATGTGCAATTCTGCATGCACCATTGGGGGCCAAAAATCTCTGGATTTGGTAAGTTTTGATCTGGTCAGATGTGCGGTTGCAGAGATACGGAATGTCAAAAATTTTGTAAATTACCATTTTTGTGTAAATTCTTTGTCAGACCATTTCTCAGAAATGTCTTGGGTGTTTGGTCTGACATTTTTAGAGTATATATGGTTTGGGTCACAGATGTACTTTTTGAAGGTTTGGTGAAAAGATATTAATCTGTTCCAAAGTTATTAAAGTTTAGTTTCCCATTATTTCCAAGTCCTCCCACCAGCGAGGGTTCAGCAGCAAGCAGATCTCCCCACAGAGTCTCCCAGACAATATCTCAGCCATGGACTGAAGCCCTCCTTCCAGCGAGGTAATTGAAAATTCTTGGCAAGCCTCTGCAGGAGCTACCACTGGACTGTGTTTGTGTTCCCTGCTGCCGTTTTGTCATTGACAGAGCAGTTTAGATTGTAGCCTCAGACCGTGGTCTTATTTGAACTGTGTTGTAGCTTGTTTGTCTTTGTAGCTTGTTTGTCTTTGTACCTTAAGACTGTTGTGCTCTAATCTGCAGGTTTCAGCCAGTTTACAATGGAGCTTTAAGAGCTAGTTTAACCTATAACTGTCTCAAAAGTAGTTGCTTTAATGTTTAGAAGTCTCAGTTCTAACTCTGATATTTTTCTAAACTGAGATCTGTAATTTGGATTTTTTCCAGTGTTTTTACACAGCTTCCACTTCATTTTCACCCTTGTTCTCCATGCATACGCGGTTGGCTGGGGCTCCCATCCTCCATTCCTCTGTGATCTTCCAGCCTTGCCCTCTCCTCTAATCTCCCAGCTGAATCCTTCTCTCACCATTTTCCCCCACAGCAAGCATAAGCAGTAAGCAGATCTCTCCATGAAGTCTCCTAGACAGCTTCTCAGCCCTGGACTGAAGCACTCCCACCAGCAAGGTAATCAAAAATTCCTAGCAAGCCTCTGATAGCAGGAACTACCCCTGGACTGTGTTAGCACATCGATGCTGCTTGTCAACTACCCTGCCCAGCCCAGTCTGTCCCTAACATTATAAGCCACAACAATCATGTGATGTGGTCATGTGACCTTCCACAGCCTAAATCTAACAGCCCTGTTTACCATTAGCGTGTTAAACAAAATGAACACTAGGAGTTGCTGTTGCGCTCCCTAGGTTTCAACATCTTACTGTGCTTATTCACTGCTCCCGTGTACCCTCTCTCTCTTTTTTCCACATTTTGATTTGCTGCACTCCTGCAGTCCCCCTCTTTTCTACCTTTTTACCCCTTAGCAGCTTTGAACCTGCGATTTTCTGCACCAACTGTTAGCACTCTAACCACTTCACTATTGTAGCAGCCCTACTTTCCAGAGACTTTTTGCTGGCCCTATGCTTTATAACCTTTCCCCCTTTCTCCACCCTCCTTCATTATGTGTCACATGACCCTCTGCCTTTCATTCACCCATATCCTGGGGTCCTGGCAGACCCCTTCCACTTACTACCAGCATGGTGACCTTACACTCCACCACTACTGTCACCACCCTTTTCCTATATCTAATGCTCATTAACTTCAAAACTCCCTCAAAACAAGTAAACACTGACCAGTTCAACATCACCCTTCCAAACATGGGCACTGCTCCATTAACTTGAAGCCTGACTGGGTTTATTAAGCCTACCATAGCCCCCAACCCCCATTCTACATACTACTGTGCTCACTTAACCCCTTTTCCCCTGTTTTTCTAGTCCCTCCCTCCTCTCCACGTAACTACAAAAAAACAGGCCTCTTGGACAGGGAGTGCCAGGCTCCATCACCTCAAACCCTACCTCTACACGGTCACGGTGCTACTACTTCTCATCTCTGGTAATGTGCACCCTAATCCTGGCCCTATGCATGCACCCCAGTCTGATCCAGTGAAAAATGGCCTCCTTAAACTGGCATCTCCTAATATTCAGAGTCTTTTACCAAAACTTGATGATCTCCAAGTCTGGGTGTCCCAACACAGCCCTGACATGCTCACACTGACTGAAACCAGGCTCTCAAATAAAATATTGGACTCAGCATTAACTCCCTTCAGTTATAGACTATTCAGGCAAGATAGATTAGGAAAAAGGGGCAGAGGGTGCACCATCTACCTGAAGGACCCCCTGAAGGGTCAGGTACTCCCCCCAGCTCCCCTAACTACTCAGTCCCATATTCTTGGAATTAAAATCCTCCTTGGGCAGCATGACAAAGCCCTCTATGTAGTTTCCATTTATATTCCCCCTAGGGAAAACAAATCTGGCATAAATCTGGTACTTGAACTCATTGAAAGCCTACCGAATCAATCTGAGATTATTGTCATGGGGGCCTTTAACATTAACTGGTTGGCCCCCAAAGCCACTCAATTCAAAGATGCCATTGCCATGCATAACATCTCACAATTGGTAACCTCCCTCATAAGAGCTAACCTAATAACAGGCAACAGCACCCTTCTGGACCTAATTCTCACCACGCAACCACAAAGACATATAAACATCTTGGTTCTACCTGATACAAAGAGCGACCATTCTCCTGTCATTAGTCTCTGGTCAAATAAAGCCACCTAACCCCTCCTAAAATCACCTATCAGTGAATAATGAAAAAATGGAAACTTGAACAGTTCCAGGCCTTTCTTGCTCAGTGCAACTGGTCCACACTGGGCTCTTTCACCAATATCGACCTTGCAATAAGCTACCTTACCACACACTTTAACAAAGCATGTGATATCTTTGCCTCAGCTCATAAGTCTAAGTCCAGGGGGTAACCAACCTTCGAATCACTGCAGACCTGTTAAACAAGATGAAAGGCAGAGATAATCTATAGCACCTTGCGCAGACCACAGGCAATCTGGCCAACAAGCAGCATTATAGAGCTGCCAGAAATCCTTGCACCCAAGAAATCCACAGGGCCAAAATGTCCTACTATCAAAATGAGCTTACAAGCTCTTGGGGGAACAGCCAGAACTTCTAGCAAAAAATCAAAGACCTCACTGGTAAGCCAAATAAGGTAGCTCCCTCAATGGTAGTTGTTAATGACACCCCTGGTTAGGACCCTAACTCCATAGACAACACTTTCAATATGACCTTCACTTATCTCAGCCATGTCCTCCCATCCAACTTCTTTGACACAGCCAGCACTAGTGCCACCTTGGTTGCTGCTACCCCTCCCACCCACATCCTCCTCCTTCTATTTCAGAAGAATCACACTTGCTGAGGCCAGAAAATATGTACTTAGGGTACTAGGTAAAATAAGGTTCAGTAGTGACACCCTTGACATGCAATTACTCCATCTATCATTGGATGGCGTGCTGAAACCCCTCATTTCCTTTCTGAATCTTTTCCTGTCCCTTAGGCAATTCCCCAAACTGTGGATAGCCGGGATTGTCTCACCTGTACACCAAAGTGATGACAGATCTCTAATCTCTAACTTCCGCCCCATCTTGATTCTCCAACCTCTGTCTAAAGTCCTAGAGAGAGTGGTGGCTGATTAACTGGCAGAATTTCTCTCCAAATGTAATATTCAATGTCCGCAGCAACATGGTTTCTATCTGGCACATAGTACCACCACATCTTTGTTGGAATATACAGACTATATTCACAAAGTCTTGAACTGTGGTCACATTGTTGGATCAATTTACATTGATCTGACCAAGGCTTTTGAAACAGTGAATCACTCCATCCTCCTTAACTCCCTCCTCCCCCCCCACTTGGCCTCTCCCCTGCTGTAGCAGACTGGTTCAGAAGCTACCTTGGTTCCAGAACACAACAGGTTAAAATAAATGACTCCCTATCAAGCTGTCTGCCACTCTTCTCAGGTGTCCCACAAGGATCCATCCTTGGGCAACTACTATTTAGCCTGTACTTGAATACTCTACCCAAAGCCTGCGACTGCAACCTTGTCCTTTATGTGGATGATGCAGTACGTTTCTCCAGCCACATAGATCTCCTTCCACTCACTAGCATTCTGCAACTCAACTGCTCAAAAGCTGAATCCTGGTTTGCCAATCACAAACTGTTAATGAACTACAAAAGACAAAAACAATGCTCTTTGCTAGCACCCATAACAAATACAAATCTGCACAACTTACCATTTGTAATAACATAAATCAACCCCTGGAAATGGTTCATGACTTCAAATATCTAGGCATTACACTGGATAGCTCTCTGTCTTATGCCCTTCATGTTAACCTTACTTCCAAGATTGTAAACAGCATGATTGGTGTCCTCTACAGGCATTGGCTCTGTCTCACACCAGCAGCTCTAAGATTAGCTGTCACTAGCTCCATACTGTCTGTTACAGATTATGGCCTGATAATCTACAGTGCTGCATCTGAAACCATACTTTAATGGCTTATGATCTCACTTAATAAGGTGTATAGATTAATTACTGGTGCTGACAAACAGACACACACCTGTGACCTCTATCATCAAACCGAATGGCTTCCCCTTCTTGGTAGAATAAGATACCAAACCTGTTTCTTTGCAAAAAAAAATATTCCTTGACTTAACTCCTCAGTTACCCAGTCACTACTACCCCTCTCAACTATCCAACATAATACTCATAGTTCAGCAAGGGTTGCTTTCCATGTCCCCCACTGCTGGACCTCACTAGCTCAGTGAAGTTTCAGCTGTAGAGCTCCTACCTGCATGAATGACCTGCCCCCTGAAGTTCTCTCAGAACCCAAACTCGGCACTTTTATAGCCAAACTGCAGGGTCACCTTACAACTTAAGGTAAGTGTGACTGTGCCCAATAGACCTAGCCCTGCCCCTTGTCTCTCTCTTCTTACCTTCTCCTGCAGCCTAAACCCCCTCCACTACCTCCCCGCCTCCTTCCTACCATGCTTTCTCATTCCTGCCTTCCCTTTTGTAACTCCTAGTTTGACAAAGTCTACTATTTGTTTGACTGCATACTTCTTTGACAAAGTCTGAGATAGATATGACTGCAAAACTATGTTGTAGATACTATTGCCTTTACTGTTAAATCACAGTATCCCACTGTTTTCTCCAGTGTACTACCTCTGTGATTTTTCTGCCTATTAATTTCTCCACAATGTTATCTGTTCAGATTGTACTATTTTGTTCCTTCTCTCGATAATGTTTGCATTGTTTTACTCACTTGACGTGGAAGCTTTGTAAAGGAACCCCTGGTTCAAAGGTATTTGTAATCCTAGTTATGAAATAAATTAAAAAAAATAAAATAAATAAAATGTGCCATGTGAAAGTACTGTTTTGTTGCTACAAAAGTGGGTTTTACTTTCGCAAATACAGAATGCAATTTTGAGATTCCGTCATCTTGTTTTCAGTTAGCAAGGCTGAAAAACTTTAAAAAACATTTAAAAATACTGCCTGTTGGTAAGCGCCAACACTTGTGTTTACCTAATCAGGGCCCTGTGGTTACTTTGGCTCAAGAGTGGGCAGAAATATGTTTATTTTAATCATTGCTTTTTGGTTTTTGTGCTGCAATTTGCAAAAGTACTTCTCTTTTTTTGTGACACACCTCTGCCCCTCACCTCACCCTATCCCCCGGGACTGCGGTCACCTCTGCCAATGTTCACCCCAGATTGCCCCATGGGGCAGAGCCACAGGGAGTGTCCCCTACATAGCCCTAGAGTGAAGCCATGTTGGGTAGTCCAGCTAGGCTTCGTGGAGTTTTCAGCAACTGGCCACAGCATCCATTTTTTGTCCCCCTGTGGTGGGAATTGTGCCATGTAATGATGTCAGGGCTCATGCTCTCAAATCTGACACACCTCACAGAACCACCAAGTCTCACCTGTACTGGCCCTCAGGTTCTGCTAGGAGTCTGTCACAGCCTAAGAGCATCCCCACCCTCCCCACAGAGGAGGAGAGCAGTCCATCAGATACTCAATCCTCCTTCCCCCAGCTGGCACTCCAACTCTCTGACCTCACATCTGAACTCAGGTCATCAGCATTGCAAGTGGAAATCCAGCCACTCCTCCAGCAGGCCAGCACTTGCAAAGGTACTTTTGTGAAACTACTGAGTTTCGCCAAAAATTGTGGCACTGTTTTGCAAAACAACAGGGGCACTGCCACAATTTGTGACACTACTTTTTTTTTATATGTCTGTTTCTTTGTCACTTCATTGCAAAGAAATGATTTGCACTTATGGGCTGAAATTTTCAGGCTACAAAGGGCTTGCCCCATAGATGTGACTTTTGTTGATTTGGAGAGAAAATTTTAACATGCTGTGTAGTTATAAAAATTTGAAGTTTCATAATTTCCCATAGAATAACATTGTATTGGTCGGGGCGCACTTTGATAGCTATATCTCAAAAGCACGTCGAAATATGGACTTGTGGCTTACTCAGTATCCGTTGTAGCTTACTTACTCTTGGAATGGGGGAGCATTAAAGTTTGCAACCCCAAGGCACACCCCTCACACCTGTTCCTGTATGCATGGTCAGGGTGAGGTGTTAGGGATGGAAGCTGAGGGTGGGGTCTTAGGGTTGATCTCATTTCCCTACTTTTGAAGCTGGAACCCTAATGGTCCATTAACAAAGTTTTTTTCATATAATACATATATATATATATATATATATATATATATATATATATCATAGTGCTGATACTTTTCCCAAATGCAGTTTCACCTTATGACATCACAAATGGTGAATCCATGAATGATGTCAAAGGTCAAACTGCATGAGAGGAAATATCAGCACTATTTCAGGTAGGACCCTGACATATTTCACTTATGTAATGCCATTTCTTGTTCGTCTGGTTTTGTAGTTGTAAAAAAAGTACATTTTCTTTTTTATTTTATTATTCCAAACCTTAATCAGGATGACCAAGCGTATTCTTT
This sequence comes from Neoceratodus forsteri, assembly GCA_016271365.2. Taxonomy (NCBI): domain Eukaryota; kingdom Metazoa; phylum Chordata; order Ceratodontiformes; family Ceratodontidae; genus Neoceratodus; species Neoceratodus forsteri. The sequence continues at coordinate 237,283,426 of CM057459.1, read as the reverse complement.
TCCTGTTTGACATATGCAGTACTAATGCATGTGTCAGTGCATCAGCGTGTATTGGTGTTGTGCTGTTTTGTTGCTGGGAAAGTGGGTGGTCTAGTTCGGGGAGTGAATGGCTCATAGTACAAGAGGAAGCCAGGGATGGGATTATGGTTGCCAGCGTGATGTGGAGTGGAGTGCAGGTGGGGCACAGATATGAAAGTTCTGTAGATAGGGAAGGAAGGAGGTAAGATAGCCCTCACAGGAGGGAAAATCTTGTGGCAGGTAGGGAGCATGTGAAACATTTTTGTGGATTATAGTTTACAAGATATTTTTACAATTAAATCAGCTTTGATCAGCTAAAAGAATAGAGGAAGAAGAGAACTTGATTATTGACAGCCACCGAGAAATGAAACTTGAGAGCAGAAGCTGGCATGCAAGTGAGCAACTACATTCTGATTGTGCTGCTCACACTACCAGCTCCAACCAATGGCAACCTACTGTAAGAATAGTTTAGTCCCTGGGGACTTAGAGAGATAATATTTCAGTAATTTCACTCTAGGCCTGGAGGGAGCAAACATATCAGTGATAGTTGCCTAAAGATATACTCACAGGTGATGTTTAGATACATTGATATACAGTAGATAGATATAGATATAGATATAGATATAGATGTAGATGTAGATGTAGATATAGATGATATAGATACAGTTGTAGTTATAGCTACATATATAGATATAGATATAGATAAAGATATAGATATAGATATAGATGATAGAGACAGAGACAGAGATATAGACACGGATATGGATATGGATATAGAGATAGAGACGGAGACAGAGAATAGAGCTAGAGCTAGAGACAGAATGTTCTTTGCTTATTGAGACTCAACTTTGTTAACTTTCTTTCATTACTGTTTGGATGTAATTACCTTTACGGTGTTTTTTTCCTATGCATACTTTAGCTTGTATGTAACTACTCCTGCTGGATTATGTTGTTTATTTATTTATGTACAAATGTATGTATTTATTTATTGAAAACTTCAGAAACTACCTTTAAGCACAAGTGCTCATTTACAAAGGTTCCACTTCAAATACATAGTCACAAAAACAAATACTTTAAGCAACATAGTCACAAAAACAACACAAGTACTTTAAGCAGTTGCAGAAGAATGTTGTCGAGTAAGGCACAGAACATAGAAGACAGTAGCTGTTACATACAATTTCGTATAAGTGTAGGTTAACTATAATAACAAGTTGTCTGCTACTGTCCTCCATGGGGCCCCTTATAAAGACGAGATGCTGCATCTCATGGAGTTATCTCAGTTGGAGAAATCTTAAATATATATATATGTAGTGCTCAGCTTGGGATTTAATCCTTGCTTTTGTTAAAACAAAGTGACAGTCGGATTTAGCAATGTTAACAATTTGCAATAGTCTAAGGGTCTAAGAGATAAACCTACAGAGTTTGCACAGAACAGCAGATACCTGAATAAACCCATCTAAGCTTTTTTTTTCATGGGCACTCTCCCTTGTATTTCTACTCCAGTGATTCTGTAGCAAAAAGCATATACAATAAACTTTGTCAAAGACATTGCCTCTATACTGGCCACCTCTAAAGGCATTTTTCTCTTTTCTAAACCCTGGCTCTGCACACAGCCAGTCAAGTTTCTGCATGGTTTGTGCAGGACAATGTTGTACAATCAGTTTCAGAACATGGTGTCGCTCAGCTCTGTCACACATGTGCAACCTCAAAGGGTGAAGTAAAATGGGGCAAGGCAGGGGTCAGTGACAAGTAACCATGCACAGTTGGTGTACGGGTGAAGTGGGGTGGAACAAGGGCAACAGAAACGATAGGATTTTGTTTTCCCATGCTCTGTTAACGCCACCAGGAAAAGCTTTTTTTTCTTCTTCTGACTGCCATGTGCACTGCCTTTTAGTAAAGAAGGCCAGGGAAACAAGAGGCCAAATGTAGCTCAGTTACAGACCTGAGGGCAACATGTGTTCAAGGTACTCATACTAAATACCATGCAAATGCTAGGAAATATGGCATATGCTAGTATAAATTCAGAAATATGTTTCTCTTACTGTAACTATGGTAAACTGTACTGCACTTGTTACATAGCAAAACACATATTCTAAGTACATGGTGTTTACCCTTCCAGGATATGATTAGTGCAGTAAGATCTAAGATTTCAGATAACTTTACTTGAGAAGCATAAAATCAAGCTTATGAAAAGGAACAACATTTAATACCAATCCACTTGTTTCATCAGAAGAAATCAGTTGAAGTCTCTGCTTTCTATTGAACACAATAGTTAGGTTATTTTCATGTTGTACTGACAATTGAAACTCACTCTGAGGATCTTTACCACTTGTTTATCAAATAATGTAGCTATTAAGCATTAATGCAGCTGTGTTTAACATTTCAAATCATCTTCAGTGGGTGATCCGATGCTGAATTTGCATCTAGAGGAAGTGCCAATATTTGGCATTTTCACCTTCAATTTGGGGCAGTCAAAGTTTTGTGTCACAGTCACTTTGACCATTCAAAATATTGACAAAAAACTCCAGCGCTTTCTAGGTAGGCAGAGCCAATACTATGGCCATCCCACCTCAGTTACTTCCCACCTCCCTCCCTATTCCCCAGACTGTTTTCTTGTAGTATATATATATATATATATATATATATATATATATATATATATACTTATTTTCTGGCTCCTGGCACTTTGCCACCCCAAGAGAAGGCATCTGCTTTTACAAATAGCCTATGAGAATGGGGAAAGGGATGGATGGATGGTAAGAAGCAACTGAGTTAGTGAAGGGTGGTGGAGGAGTGCCATTTACTCCTAGTTGTAGCCTGCTAGACCCCACAGACCAAGGACCTGAAGCGTTTCAAATAAAGTATCAAAGCCATATTGAAGTCAGGGGTAGGGCTGGATCAAAGCAGGACCAAGTTTAACAATGGCCAACTTTTTTAACCCTCACTTTATCCTAACCATTCACCTTTGATGAGCATTTCCAAATACTCCTAATATGAACTTTACTTTGAAACAAAAGCATTAGAAAAATAAACACCAAAAGGTTTAAGTCAAAAAGTTAATGCCACTGCTTTTGTTTAAAAGATACATCATGTTTTTTTGACAAAACTTCCTGATGCAAATTATTCCTTGTTTATAACAATGTTTCCTTACCAAACTGAGGAACAAGAAGATGAGCCTGCATTTATATATTGCTATTCATACAAATTATGTCCCAAAGCTCTTTACAAGCAATGGCCCCTAAGCACATAGGAGTGGGAATTATGCGACGAAGGCGCGTATCCTGCCTACAAACTTCCGCACCTGCAGACAGGTGTGCATCGGTGGCATGCACAACCACTGGCCACCTGTCTGCAGCTCCAGCCCCCAGGTGCACAGGTCCATGCAAGGCAGCCGTGGATGGAGTCGTGGACCCAGCCGGGCATCCAGTCAGATGCCCGGCATGGGTCTTGCAGTGGATCCCTTGTGCAAGAGCATGGGTCGGGTGTGTGAATGCCTACTGCCGGCACCTGAATCCACACAGCATGTCCCAATCACCCTGTGGAGAAATGCACCAGCCACTCAGCTATGCACCTTCCCAGAATCACTTGAATGGCGATGACCTTGGAGGTGTGGGCAGGCTGCGCTGCTGGCTGGTCCTGGCCACGACAACCAGCGGGAGGGCAAGGGGAGCATCAGTGCCATTGTGGGTGGGGGGTGCACTAGCCACCAATGTAGGTCAATAGGAGGCAGACATGGGGCAACTTTGGGGGGGGGCAGCAGATCCACTGAATGGGGCAGGTGCTCCACTGGATGGGATGTGTTGCTCAGACCAGCGGGTGCTGCCATATGTTGGGACATTGGGCACTGGTCCATACAGGGGAGGCATGCACTGTGTTGGCAGATGGGGGGTTGCCAGTGCATAGATTGGGTGATTGGGCACACTGCCTGGGTGCACCTCCTCAGTGGTGGCATGGTGTGCCATTCTGTGTGGACACCCACCTGATCAACTGCCCCAGCTCTGCCCATCTGCCTTCTGGGCTGAGGCTGCATGGAGGGCTGCTTCATGGTCTCCCACATGCAGAGGGTGGGTACTGTGGGGGTGTACTGTGACTTATGGCAGAGTATACCCTTGCATAACCTGTGCCCTCCTCCACACCCCCACAGGCCACACTATGCACCTTAGTGCAAGGTGCATAATGCTGGCCCACACCCTGCTCATCCCTGGAACACTGCTTTCCATGCTGCCAGGGAATCAGGTGGGTAGGTGCTATGCACCCCCCCAGTGCGTCCTGTGAGGGGACACAATTGGTGTGGAGTGGCTATGCACCACAGATGTGCAGCGCGTAGCCACACCACCCATTCATGAATAGGGGCAATTAAGAGAGTCGGGCAATGCAGTGACCATAACTAAATAGTGTTAATCATTCCTGTTGTTAGTACACAACCCTGGACCATCACCTGAAATGTTATTATATGAAAAGGGAATGTTTACCAGGACACCAAAGAAGCTCCTCGGCTCTTGTGAAATGTGACAGGGATCGTCTGACTTCCATCTCTGTACCTACAAGAACTGACCAGAGATGGGCAGGAGGGACTTTGGTTTATTGTCTCATGCAAAGGACTGCTCAGCCCAGTGGAACAGCACTTCATAGTACTGCTCTAAAGTGCCAGCATGTGAAGTTTGAGTACATGTCCTGGTGTGGGACTAAAACCCACAACTATCTGGTGAAGAGATGGATGTGCTGCCAATAGAGCCACACTAATGCTTCCATTTATCGAAGTAGGCATATGACAGCTAACAAAAACAGTGTTTTAATTTCACTTGGTGCTGGCTTGTGTTAATGTGATTCGCCATGTTACAAGTCACTGTAACTTCTACTGTTTGCCATGACTGTATAGGAAATGATGCAGAAATAAAATTCAGATCAAGTACATGGGCAGTTGGAGAATATGTGTGGGCATAAAAAGGCCTTTCAGAAAAGAAATAGTTTCTTAATTAGTAAAGCAAATTACAGAGAGGAAGAATGTCTTTAATTATGACTATTATTCTGCTTGGTGTTTTATTGCTACCAGTTCAGTAACTGGCCCACTGGTCAGAGAACAGATATTTAAATCAAGTGATCAAGGCTCACATCCCTTTCTAGTCATCAGCTCACTCTGTCACCTTGATCATGTCACTTGACCTCCCATTGCTTCAGCAGTCACACATGTACAACATGGCAGAACTAAACTGATCCACACTCTAAACTAAATGGTCATCTCGAGTGGACTATCCTTCTTTTAAATATAACATCCCAAGAACTTTAAGGGAAGTTGTGTCATTTACATTCAACATAACCAAGGATTAAGTTCAAACTGAAACTGGTTGCTTCAAGCCAGGGTTATTGTGCTAAGGGAAACCATTTCAAAAAGGTGCTCACTGGAGGTAGGGCTCACTGCCTTATAAGTCAGACACTGTGTGAACCCAGCAGTGAAAAGTCACAAGGAAAATGGAGTTGGCTGAAGTTGTAGTTTGGTTGATATGGAGTGAGTCATGGGCATAACAGCTGCTTTTAACAGTGTAGATTACTAGGGAGGATTGAAATGCACTTGCAGAACTGCCAGGGCTCCAACATGTATGCCATCCTGCCTGCAGAGGGTCGAGGATACATCTTTCTGCTGTTACAGTGAGGTGGGTGTTGCTCTGGAGAGGCATACTTCCAGTCAGCAAAAGCAACTGACTATGTAGTGGGGCATGGATAGGATGGTTGGCAGTGGAGTGCAGAGTGGGGACAAGGACTAGCATTCAGGACACCAGGAGGGGAATACATCTGGTACACTGTCAGAGCTGTGCAATGTACACAGTACTGCCTATGATGAGCATGGATGGGAACAGATGTAGCCACTGCAGGGAGATCTATGTTCCCAATAGATATAACCTTCTGGCTAACCTGCTTATGTGAGACCAACAGACAATCTGAGGTGGTGGAGGCAGGTCTGGAAGGTCTGGCAGTAGGACACCCAACCTGCGAATAAGGAGGATGGAAATGGCTTGGAACAGACACATGAAGGTAGTAGTAGTAGTAGTGATTGCTAGCTCAGTTACTAGGGCAGTGGGTGAGAGGACACTGAAGAGCTAGGATGAAAGCTCCACTGAGGAAGTTTTCCTGCCTGGAGCATGGATTAAGACAGTACTATCCAAAACAAGCAACATAGCTGGGGATAAGAGGAGAGCATCAGTGTACATGTTGTTGTGCACAACATAGGAAAAGTTACACTGACTTAAGGAGTTCATGCATGATACTAGGAATATTCCTAAAGGGAAAAGCGTCCAATGTGATCATTTCTGAGATTCTCCTGAGCCTTGGGGCTGCTGAGGAATGGCAGATGACTATTAGCCAGTCTAACACTTGGCTAAACTTCTAGGAGAAGAGGGAGGTTTTTTTTTGACCAACTGAAGGGCCTTATATTACCAGGGATGCCTTTCTCCCAGGATAGGGCAGCACCTGTTCCCAGAGGGAGTAGGGGCACTAGCCAGGAGAATACACAGACCTGTTAGGATAAATGTAAACTAAGGATTGGGCAGATGCAATGCATCACTATGGACAGAAGGCAGATACAGGGCATCATAGAGGGAAGGACAGCACAGCAGTTGAACAAAAGGAAATAGGACCCAATGGGGGCAAAGGAAGCATGAAAGAGCATTAGTCCTCACTGCATACACATGAGGAGTGCACCCAGCAAAGAGGGCTTTGTGGCCTCAAGGAGAAAGCACCAGGACAGAGGGATTCAGACTATTCCAAATAGGACTGATAGGAAGGGATATGAGGTGGTTCTCTTCATAAAAAACAAGAAGGGCATCATGGGGACAGATGATATAACAGATCAGTGGAGTATGATACCAAGCTGGTCTGGGCAAATATAAAAGTAGTGAAATTGGACTCTGTGGTGATACTGGGGTACTTCAATCTCCTAGGCATCCCTTACAAAAATAGAATATATTGCAACACATCTGTATGTTAATATATTGAGAAATACAGTGTCCAAAATGTAACATATTATATAATATATTATGAAACATATTTTTAAATATACTGCCATACTGTAATATATGTCTTACTCTCAGTATGCAAAATACATATCACTATATTGAGAAATACATTTACTCAATGAAATATAATATACAGCATATTTCAGAAGAAACTGAAACATTATATTTCTAATTTTAAAAATTGTAAACAATGTAATGTATGTTAAATATATTGAAAGGATATCTTTTATTATGAAACTGAAATGTATTTCAGTATACTGGAAATTATATTACATATGTCAATACATTGAATTAATTAAACATAGTAAACAATATATTTCAGAAATGTATAATCATAACGTATTTCTGACTCATGTATTGCTTGAAAGCATTTTAATCTATTTAGTAATACATTGTCTGAAATATATTATTAATATATTTTAATATATATTGTGTTCTTTCCATATGTTACATATATTATTTCTATATGTTACATTTATTTTTGTAAATGCTTAATTTGGTCCCATATGTACATTTGCATAACTAATTAGCATATTTCAAAGACATAGTTTATCAGTCAAAATCAGGATAATTTCTATTTCTAAAATAATTTTGAACTGACAACATTAGCTTATGGACTGAAAGTAAGGGTACAAGGTATAAATCAAGTACATGTAGGATCTCACCCTGACCTAAAAGGAAAACAAAATGGAGTGGTATAAATACCAATCTGAGTCCTTGACAATCACGTGCTTGTGAGTTAAGTCCTATGTGTAATAATAAAATGTATGTTTGAGTTAAAGCTGCACTATAAAACAATAATGCTAATATAAAGATTTATATAGTTACTAACAAGATGAACTCCACTCATACAGACAAGGGTACATTAAATCATAATTAATTCCCTTTGTTTTATATACAGTTAATATTTATATTACTTATTTTTATTTATTTGTTATTTTTATTTATTTGTTAGTCTTTGAATACCATGTAAGGCCCACTAGGCATCTATCACACATGTATATTACATCTATTTGTAAATATAGGAAACATAATTTGAAATGTAAATAAACCATATTTATGCATATATTGGCAACGTACCAATAATATATATTTACTGTCCTTATTTCAATATAGTTGGAATTTAATCAATATATTTTGCAAGTTCTTATTTCAATATATTTGGTATTTAATCAATATATTTTGCAATATGCATAGTATACTAAAGCAGCAATAAGGTGTATATTTAACATGTATTGCAATATATTTGTAAATTTTAAAATATATAAAAATATATTGAATTTACATTACAACATGTTATAAAACAAGTAGACTGGAATATATTCCAGTTATGTAAATATATTGTTAATAATATTTTTTTAAATATATTTCATTTTCGTAAGGGATAGACTGGTATTTTTAGAGGGCTAACAACAGGGAAGAGATAAGATTCCTCTTTATCTTAAAGAACTGCTTCCTAGAGCAGCATGACCAACAAGGTGCCAGATTTAAGGCCACCTATGACCTTGTTATCATCAGTGGGGATGGAGTCATCTCTGAGGAATACATCAAAGAACCAGTGAGAGGCAGTGACCACAATTGGGTCACCTTCTTCCTGGTGACAGAGAAAAGTAGTTAGACCTCCATTACTAGGACCAGAAACTTAAGAAAAGCACACTTTGCCATGGTGAAGGATCTGGTGCCCAGGAGACTACATCAGGTAGCAAATGCAAAGCACATAGCACATGTGATGCTTGTTGTGGAAGGTGCATGAACCAGCTGCAGAGATCTACATTCCTGTAAACAATAGAAGAAAGAGGGGCAAAATGTGGCCCCAGGCTCAACAGGGACCTAAGGCAACTAACAGTGAACAAAAAGAAGCTGTATTACAGTTTCAAAGAGATAGGTAGCTTCCTGTTCAAACAGGAGACTACAACAAGACTGATGGGTTATAAAACTAGAATTAGAACAGCAAGGAAGGGCTGGAGGTCTAGACAGAACAGGATTTGCAGACAACACCAAGGCTTTCTTCCACTACATAAATCACAGGAAGAAAGTAATGGAGAGAATTGGGCATTGAAAACATACTTTTGAGGCTGGCCCAGTGGTGCTGAGGGTTGAGACACTGGATGTCACATTTCTTTCCACACCAGCGACCCAAGTTCAGAAGCATACTTGGGTTGCAAGGGGTCAGCCGGGGGGGGGGAGTATCAAGCATCTCAGGGACTGCTGTCCTCTCCTGGGAAGCGAGGGCTTGCTTGCCCATCCTCCTACTGCCCCTAGTTGAAGGCCTGGTGGTAGTGCAGACTAGGGCAGCATGGAAGGGAGGGGCTGCAGCCTGTTGAAGTCAGTGTGCCTCCATGTGCCCCACACATGCTTCACATTTGGCAGTAGTAGGGAACATGGGAAAAAAGTGGGAAAAGGGAACTGGGACTTAGTGAAGCCCTGCACATCTTTTCACAGACCCATACTGTCACTTGGGACCACCTTGATCTGAACTGGATCTGTGTCTTAGGGATAGGATGGCCCTCCCTCTCCTGATCCTGCCATGGGGAAGGGAATCCATGAGTTTGCTCGACTATAAGTTACTGTAGGTCCCGTGGAAGTAGGCACTGGTCCATTGGGATGGGGACAGGGCTGATAAGCTGCCCCAGTTGTCTCAATGGGAGAAAAACCTATATGGAAGAAAACAGAGTTGGGAAGCAGGAATCTATGACAGTGCTAGAAGTAATAGCTAAGATGCTTCAGGAATAGTTCTCTATAGTGTTCACCAAAGGGTCCTTGGTGAGTGAGAGAGTGCTCTTTGTAAGAACCCATAATATCAGGAGTAGCCACAGAGCAGACACTGGACATCATACCTAACCTGGTAGCTAGCTATTTTAAAAACATCTGGCCAGGTAAGTCCCAAAAGATGAACTGGATATACCCCAGGATCATAATGTAGCTAAAGGAACACATTTTGGTTCCACTCACAATAGTCATTCAGGAGTCTGTCTGGACAAGTGTAGAGCCAGTGGACTAGAAAGTGGTCAATGTGTGTTCCATCTTCAAGAAGAGGGCAAGGTCAGACCCTGGAAACTATAGGCCAGTCAGCCTGAAATCAGTGCTAGGCAATGTCCTGGAGGCCATTACCATGAACAGAATAATGGATCACTTGGCTGAGGTCAAAGGTCTTTCTCCCTCTCAGCATGGGATTATTGGAGCAGATCTGCCAAATTAACCTTACCACTTTTTTGAGGGGGTGACAAGGGAGGCAGACTCAGGCAGGGCCGTGGACACAGTCAATTTGGACTTCAGTAAGACCTTACATACTTTGGCTCATGACAAGCTTCTGGGCAATATGAAGCACACTGCTTCATTACACTAATGAGTCATACACAAGTTGTATTGCTAACTAACTAGATTGGGGCATGAAGCAGGGGAAAGTGGTCAATAATCACTGCCAGTGGAGAGTATAACTTAGTGGCCTCCCTTATGGAGTGTTACTGGGACCATTGCTCTTTATCATCTTAAATGCTTATTCTCAATTGGAAACCCAAAATAAGCGTTTTCTGATGCACTTTTCAATTTACCTCTCCTACATGATCTGTTGGTCTGATTTTCTGTATTTAATGTTTTTAAATGTTTTGGGTCAACCCTGAAAAGAGGCACCATTTGCCCTTGGGTTTTTACCTATTAAATATTTATATAAAAATCATCAAATATTCATCAACAACCTGGAAGCTGCGGTCTACAATAAGCTGCTTAAGTTCTCGGATGACATGAAGTTAGTCAGGATAATTCGACTCCCTTGAGGATGGGGACAAGCCTCAGGAGGATCTGAACAAGCTGGGCAACTGGTCTGACTCCTGAAACCTCATATTCAATGTAGCTAAGTATAAGGTGCTACAATCAGAAGGAAAAACATATGTAGGACCTATACACAGTGTGGGTCTCCTGCTACAGTAAAGGAGGAAAAGGACCTAGGCATAACAACAGACAAGGTGCTGAAGTACTGTATGAAAAACTGTGCATGGCTACTGTCAAGAAGGTTGGCGAATACTAGGATACAATAAAAAGTGGTTATCAACAGAGCAGGGGAAGTAATCCAGCCGCTTTATGAGTCACTGGTCAAGCCCCAGCTGGAGTAATGTGTCTAGCTTTTGTCACCTGACTACAAAAAGGATATTAAGGCATTCAAGACAGTGTACCAAACAATAACCAAAATGATCGGTGCTGGTATGGGGCAAACACGGTGAGGAGAAGCTGGAGACCCATAACATGTTCACCCTGGAGAGCAAAAAGCTAAGAGAGGACATGAATTCAGTATTTTGCATATTCAAGGGTATTAGCAAGAATGAACATCAGGAGATGTTTGATCTGTTGTCCTGCAGCAGTACATTGGGACACACCTTGAAACTCTGGCATGGTAAATTCAGGGGTAACATTAGGAGGCACTATTTCTACCGGTGGGATGTGAACCAATGGATAACATTTCAGTGGAGACAAAGAGCATGAGGATGAAAGAGGGCTCTATCATAAGTATGGACCAATTTCTGACAACCAAAGGAATCACCAGGTGTCTTGGGTTGTAGAGTAGGTAGTGAATACTTAACAATTGGTATGTGTTTGCACAGCATACTTATTTCATCCCTGTTTGTGAAGTGGGGGAGGGAGGATGAATATAATTCATTATATAAGTGTTTTTACAGATTTCCAAGCTTTTTATAAGAAAAAAATGTTTCCTCAATAGCATACCTGAAGGCATTGGTTTGTTAAAGTATTTTACTGTTGTTCAAAATGAGTACAGTACATGTCTTCTTTTTTATTTTATTTCGATTGATAACTTACTGATATTTTTTATTTATGGTTTTAATTTTAAACTTTAAAAATATATATGTTTTTCATCAGCTAGATGTTTTTGGTATTTCTTTTACATTATATCTTTAGTATCTAGCACATATTGGAGGCCATTCAATGTGGCCTAATAGTTCTAATCATGCAACATACTGTACATTTCAGTACCAATTCTAGTAACCCCATAAGATAATCATCCTTGCTTTTCCAGGCTATGCCTGTGAAATCTTCAAAAAGTAAGAAACTTTAAGGGCCCAATATTTAAAAGTCTGCGTGGGCACTAACTGGTGTTTGCTTGCGCAAACCAAGTTTAGCACTGGAGCCCAATATTCAAAAGGCTCAGTAGCACTGGCAAACTGGGTTAGAGCCCATGCAAACCAAAAAAGAGGGTATGCAAATGGTGGGGTAGGGACAGCAATATCGGTACAAGCCTATATTCAGCAGATTTGCTCCATGCAAAAGGGTTTAATGAGGTCCTTTTGCGAGGCACAAATACTACTGAACAAAACCCCCTCATACTCTGTGCAACTCTAGTGGCTGCTGAAGGTAATACAGCCAACTAGGTGGTTGGCCGCTGTGGGAGCACACCCACTCCTGTGCTCCAAGGCACTCCCCACCCCCCATCGGCAGCCCATAGTGAAAAAAGAAACGGTCTCTGGTGCTAGTGGTCCCTCCCTCCCTCCAATCACCAACCCATAATGTTATAAAGAAAATCCTGGTGCTAGTGGCCCTCCCAGTCACTGGTCTGCAATGTTATGAAGAATTCCTTGGTGTTAGTGGCCCCCATTCTGATTGCAGCCTGTAATGTTATGAAGAAATCCCTGGTGCAAGTGGCACTCCCTGATCACTAGCCTTTATCTAAAGAAACATCTCCTTGGTGCTACTGGGCCCCCAGATCCCAAGCCCCTACTTCCACTTACAACCCTCAGTGGTGGCCAGTGGTTTCCACCGGCACCAATCCATGGTACCACCACTCACAATTTCCAGATCTCTGGTGTCTAGCATCCCCAATCCAGCATGGTGCCAAGCACACACACCCACTCTCCTTACCAGTATCCTCCATGCCGCAGGTGCATATGGCAACTGGTGCAGCCATACTCACACCCCCTTGACTGGCTGCCATATGTCCAGGCAGTGATTACACCCCTTATTTATAGGACAGGGTGATGTGCCCTGTCCTATAAATAAGGCATGCTTCCAACCTGGACATACGGCAGCTGGATGAGGAGGTGTGACAGGGGTCTGTGCTGGTTGCCATATGCATCTGTGGCACCAAGGATGCTGATAAGGTGACTGGGGGCATGGGTGCTCAGTGCCGCAATGGGGGGGGGGCTGCTAGCTGCCAGGAATTTGGAAATTGTGAGCAGTGATGCAGTGGATCAGTTCTGGGGAAGGGAACAACTGGCTTCCAGGGAGGGTTGTAAATGGTACTGGGACTGGCAATTGGGAGGGGGACCACTATCACCAGGGATTTCTTCATAACATTATTGGCCAATGATTGGAAGGAGGGTGGACCACTGGCACCAGGATTTTTTCATAACATTGCAGGCTGGTGATCAGAGGGAGGAGGGGTACCACTAGCACCAGGGATTTCTTCATAACATTATGGGCTGGTGATCGGAGGGAAGAGGGCACCACTAGCACCAGGGATAGCTACAGTCTTGAAACAGAGAAGGGGGAGGTGGCACCATGCTACCTGCCTCCACTACCCATGCAAATGGGCCGTAATGGGCATGCAAATGGATCCTTGGCACCTTGCATGACCAAAGGGCTCATTTGCATGGGTCTCCTTGAATATTGCAGGTAGCACTCTGGCAATATCAACTCTTGTGACCCACTTCAGGAGCCATGTCTGGGCAGCATTACTTCAGTCAGCACTTAGCACTGAGCTGACATGGCCCAATATTCAGTTTGATAGTGCCGGTGCCCTATCTAACTAAATAAAGTATTCTCAGACCCCTGGGCAATTGCAAAGCAGAGCATAAACCTTTGCACTCCATTTTGTGCTGTACTGAATAACAGGCCCTATATGTCTAATTAATTATTCATTAGTTTAATGTGGATCCTGATTGGCAGCAGTAACATGTGCAATCTCCTAAACACCAATAGTACAGCTCATGGGACCACAGTGTGCATTTCTTTATAAGTCAGATTTAGACTTATAATCACACACCACCATCCAAACTGGCCATTTTTAATAGAGTAATGTCTGACTGGAGTCAATGGTTTTTGGCTTCACCTCATGCCTCCAACACTTCACAACTGAGTATTAATACTCTGGAAATGACTGGCAGTTCATGTGCTAATACATAAATAAATACAATGGAAAATGGCTTGGAATTAGAGCAATGGTTTTAAAAATGTTCAAGAAGTAGCTGAAAAACATGAGGTACATTATGACAAGAATTCTTCTATTTAACTTTTGCTTTTTAAGTGCCAAAGATGCACATTTGCACATTATATAGGTTCATTCAATGAAAATACAGTTTAACAGTTCTCCTATTGTACACAGGGATTCTCACAAATGTATTGTTTTGCCTGACCGTTTTATAAAGATTAGGCATTGAAGACTTCACTTATGACAGTACTGTATGCAGGCTTTAAACAGTTTTCCTCAGCATTTCAAGCTGAAAATAAAAGACGGTCATCTTTCATGCTTTCTTTTTCTCCCTCAGCAGTGGGCTCAGCTTACATTCTGCTCAGTTCCCTCGGCTCTTCTGCCCAGTTTACACCACAGTCATCCTTGAGGAGTACTGTCAATGGAAAAACACCAATGTATTTGCCTAGCAGTTCTCCCTGAGCCTTCTTATGACAGCCAAACCCATTCTCAGTTGCCTGCAACAGGTGCTAGTACCTTGGGGGAGGGATGAAGCTCTTAACCATGTAGTTGATGAGTACTGCCCCACACCTCCTTCCCCTCCAAATCCAATGATCTAGAGATGTGAGCTGGGAATTTAATGAACTACTGTAAGTGGCATAAAGACAGGCAAAAGTTGAATTTCTTAAAAATTAATTTAAAGATAACCACTTTAAAATTAATGTCAGAAAACCCAAAATTGAATGGACTTGGACCAAACAACATGCAATTCAGAAGTCACATAATTTCTATGGTTATGTACTTTGAGGGGGAAAAAAAAATTCCAAGGATGCCACAATAGTACCATTTTCATCAAATCTTCCCATCCCCTTAAATCAGTAAATGGGGATGGTACTCTCAAATGGGGATAGAGAGAGGATCTCAGATCTAGAAGTGGGTAGCCATCTGGGAACAAGTGACCACTAAACAGTGTGGTTCACGATAAACACAGTCACAGAGTCAAGCCATATTAAAGTGAGGGTACTGGACTTTAGGAAGATTGACGTTGTCAAAATGGGAGAGTGCCTCAGAAAAGCACTAGCAAACAGGCAAGAAGGAGGGGTGGAGGAACAATAGGTAAACATTGAAACTGCCATCACAGAGGCAACAAGCCTTTGTGTGAAGCAAATAAACAAATCAAAATGAAAGAAAAACCCACTATGGTTCTCAAAAGAGGTGGCGGGGAAGGTTAGGGAGAAAATGATAGCATTTAGGAAGTATAAGGAAACACAGAAGCAGCAGGACAAAAACTGTACCAGTTACAGCAGAAGGAAGTGGGGAAGGCAGTCAGAATAGCAAAGGCCCAAACCAAGGAAAAGATAGCCAACTCGGTTAAGAAGGGGGAATAAAACATTTTATAGGTACATTAGGGAGTGAAGAAAGACAAAGGGAGGGACAGTAAGGCTTAATAAAGGGAAGGGTAGGTGGGCAGAGAGGGAGAGTGAAAAAGCGGGGATACGGAATGAATACTTCTGCTTAGTAGTCACAAAAGAAGAGATGGGGAAAGCACCTAATACAGTCAATAGAAGCATTCTGGATAGGGGGGTCAAATATCAGTCCATTCACAGAAGAAAGGGTTCTGAAAGAATTCCTAAAACTGAAGGTGGACAAAGCGATGGGGCCTGATGGGATTCACCACAGAATTCTAAAAGAACTAAGGGGAGAACTAGTGACACCACTGACTTCCATTTTTAAAAAATCATGGGAGGATGGTGTGGCACCTAAGGACTGGAGGAGGGCAGATGTGATTCCCCTTCACAAAAGTGGGAGCAAAGCAGAGGCAAGAAACTATAGACCTATTAGATTGACCTCAGTGGTAAGGAAAATGATGGAATCACTTCTGAAAGAAAGAATTGTTGAGTACCTAGAGGCCAGCGAGGCACAGGACCCAAGGCAGCATGGATTCACAGTGGGAAGGTCATGTCAGATGCTAATAGATTTCTTTGACTGGGTGACCAAAGTAGTAGATCAGGGAGGGGCTGTGGACATGGCCTATTTAGACTTTAGCAAGACATTTGACACAGTCCCTCACAAAAGCTTAATAAACAAATTAGCCAAGCTGGGAGTAGGTCCCAGGGTGGTAGCCTGGGTAAAAAATTGGCTAGACAACAGGACACAGAGGGTAATCGTAAATGGAGTCCACTCCAAAGAAAGGGGGGTTACTAGTGGCGTACCACAGGGTTCAGTACTGGGTCCAGTCCTTTTTAATGTCTTTATAAGTGAACTTGTAGAGGGACTGGAAGGAAAAGTATACCTCTTTGCAGACGACACAAAGATCTGCAACATGATTGATACACGGGGGGGTGGAAAGGATGAGAAGGGACTTGGCAAGGTTGGAGGAATGGTCAAAAGTATGGCAGCTTAGATTCAATGCAAAAAAGTGCAAAGTAATGCACCTGGGAAACAAAAACCTAGGAGAAGAGTACACAGTGTTGGGGGGTATTAAGAACAACAAAAATGGAAAGGGACCTGGGGGTTGTCATATCAGATTACTTAAAGGTTAGCAAGCAATATGAGAAGGCAGTAAGGATGGCTGGGAGGATACTGGGATGTATAGGGACAGCCATCACCAGTAAAAAAATAGGAAGTTGCTATCTCTCTGTACAGACAGTTGGTGAGACCCCATCTGGAGTACTGTGTGCAGTTCTGGAGACCCCATCTCCACAAGAACATAGACAGGATGGAGGATGTAATTCCAATACAGTTCATAACTGTATGCTGTAAAAGACAAACTACTTCATCCAAGCCAAAACATTGTTTAATTGTTGTATTCCACAAAATGGGCATGTTGGCAATTTGAATATCCCCTTCAATAAGATCTGGTTTCTTCTCTCTATGACTCTGCACTGCAGTAGATGATGTTTTATGTACATTTTATTTTATTTTTGTGTATGTCTGTCTATTGTCATGTAATTGCAGTTTTATCAGACATCTTTGTAAATGACAATTTCTCGATGTTCTATCCTCTTAATACAGTGCAATGAATATCATGAAATGAAATGACATTAAAATAAAAACACAGCAACCAATATACTATAGCACATAAAGTCTGAAAACGCATTGTAAGTCACTGACACCAGAATATTAGATCTGCTTTTTCATCTTCTGTGTATATCCCTTTCAGCAGTGTCAGTACAGCTAATTATTTCTTTACTGCTGTCAAACTCTGGAGTTTTTTATCCAGTACTGTGGGTCTCCCTGAAGATGAGGAATGGAGTAACTATTCACACTGGAGTGATCTACAGACCTCCAGCACAGAGGGAGGAATTAGATAAGGTACTGATGGAATCCATTGGCAAGATGACAGAAATGGTAGAGGTGCTGCTGATGGGAGACTTTAACTTGCCAGATGTGGATTGGAGCCTCCCAGCAGTGGCTTCTGCTAGAAGTAGAGTCATCCTGGACTCTCTGCAGAGGGCATTCCTCAGGCAGCTAGTCAGTGAACCCACTCGTGATGGGCAATACTGGACCAGGTACTCACTAATAGGGACAGTCAAGGTGGGAGGCTACTTGGGGACCAATGATCACTATACGGTGTGGTCCAGTATAATGATGGCTGCATAATCAAATCACACAAGGGTGAGGGTCCTGGACTTCAGGAGGGCAGATTTTAAAAAGATGTTTGAATGCCTCAGGGATGACTTAGCAGGGGTGGGTGACCTGGGTGGGGTGGAAGAACAGTGGGCAAAGATAAAACAGAGCATAGTGAAGACAACAAACCTCTGCATCAAGCAAGTGAGCAAAAGCGAGAGGAAAAAGAGACAGCTATAATTCTCAAAAGCAGTGTCAGAAAAGGTAAAACTAAAATGGTATCATTCAGAAGGTATTAAGAGACTCAGAGGGAAGAGGAAAGGGAGGTGTATTGTGGGAAATAGAGTGAAGCAGGAAAAGTAGTAAGCAGTGCAAAGGTGCAAACAGAAGAGAGAATACTCCAGGGAGTAATGAAAGGGGACAAGAGATTTTTTAGATATGTAAGTGAAAAGAGGAAGAGAAGGGGTGGTATTGTAAGGTTTAAAAGGGAAGGGGTGGCTGTGCAGAGGGAACCATGAAAAGGCAGATATCTGGAATAAATAATTTTGTTCAGTGTTCACAGAGGAGGGAAAAAGAGGAGGAGCTACAAAAAAGTAACTAAAGCTTTGGAAGGATGGAGGTAGATATGAATCCTTTCTTGGAGGAGTGAGTCCTGAAGGGCCTGCTAATCTGAAAGTGAACAAAGCAATGGGGCCAGATGGGGTGCATCCAAGGGTATTGGGGAGCTCAGTGAAATACTGGCTACACCTCTGACAACAGTTCTATTTAACAGCTCACTGGAAACAGGAGTGGTTCCGGAGGACTGGAGGAGGGAGGATGTAGTCCCACTACACAAAAATGGTAGCATGGAGGAGGATGGCAATTTTAGTCCAGTCAGCCTGACATCAGTGGAGGAAATGTAATGGAATCACTGCTGAAGGGAAGGATTATGGAATATCTTGAATCTAGTGGGTTACAAGACACAAGGCAGCATGGTTTCACAAGGAGGAGGTAATGCCAAACAAATCTGATAGATTTCTTTGACTGGGTGACCAAGGAACTAGATCAGTGTGGAGTGGTGGACATGGTCTACCTAGATTTCAGTAAAACATTTGACACCATTCCACATAGGAGACTAGTAAGCATGCTGGGTAGCTTAGGAGTGGGTCCAAAGGTGGTAAACTGGATAGGAAATTGCTTAGGTGATAGGTGACAGTGGGTGATGGTAAATGGAGTTCGCTCCAAGGAAGAGAGGATGACCAGTGTAGTGCCTCAGGTATCAGTGCTGGGTCTGGTCCTCTTTAATGTCTTTATAAGTGACATTGCAGAGGAGCTGAAAGGGAAGGTTTGCTTCTTTGCATATGACATTAAAATCTGCAGTAGGGTGAACACTCTGGTGTGTGTGTGGAAATGATGAGCAGAGACCTGAGAAAACTGACGGAGTGGTCAAAGGTTATGGCAGTCAGGTTTCAATGTGAAAAAGTGCAGAATAATGCTCTTAGGGTACAGAAACTGAGGGTTGGAGTACCAAATGGGTGGAGTGGCACTGATGATTGCCAAGTAGGAGAGAGACTTGGTGGTAATCATATGAGATGACCTAAAGAGGGCCAGGCAGTGTGACAAGGCAGTAGGGAGGGCAAGTGGGATGCTGGGCTGCATAGGAAGGGGTATCACCAGCAGAAAGAGGGAGGTGGTATTGCCTCTGTATTGATCACTGGTAAGACCCCACCTAGAGTATTGTATCCAGTTCTTGAGACCATGTCTCTGGAAGGACAAAGTCGATGGAGGTAGTCTACAGGAGTGCAACTAAAATGGTGTAGGATCTGCATCAAAAGCCCTATGAGAAAAGACTAAATAACCACAATATGTACACCCTGGAACAGAGGATGGAGAGGGGAGATATGATAGAGACCTTTAAATACTTCATGGATGTAAATAAGGTACAGGAGTGGAATATTTTTCAGAACAAAAGGTGCTCAAGAACAAGGGGACATACTATGAAGCTGAAGGGGGGTAGATTCAAGAGAGATATGAGGAAGTAATCCTTTACAGAAAGAGTGGTAGATTCCTGGAACAGCATTCCAGTGGAAGTGGTGGGGGCAAAAACAGTGGTGGGGTTCAAGAATGCATGGGATAAGCACAAAGGAATCATAGGGGAGGGAGGAAGAGCTGTATATTGGGCATGGTCTGATGTAATAGTGTAGGTAGGAAGAAATGGTTGGACTGGATGGGCCAAGTGGTCCTTATTTGCTGTCAAATTCTATGTTACTGCTTTCTTTTAACTTTGTTTATTGATGATTCAGATTACAACCTTTGAGCTAAGCAGCTCATTTACAAAGGTTTCACGTCATTTCATAAGGTTACAGAGGTATACATTAATTAAAATGGTTACAGAGGTTACATTATTTGCAATAGCTGCAAAGAGGTATACATTATTTACAATGGTTGCAATGTTTAGCAATGTTTAACAAGTACCAATCAGTTGTTTAAGTCAGATCATACACCAATGGCAAATAGGTTCTGCACAGTTAGGCATTGTCAAAAGGAGCACAGTGTGCCAAGGTGTATACATGGGAAGAGAGAGAGATAGCAGCCCTGAAGGCATTATCAAGAGAGCACATTGTGCCAAGGTACAATACATGCAGAGGAAGAGATAGCTATCCGCACACTTGGTGTGTCCACTGTCAGATTATAGTCAGAGTGTGGGGGCTGAAACATGTGCGAGTTCATGGTTCACCTGTAGCAATTACAGCTGTTTATATTAGCCATCCTTCATAAATGTTGGTAAACTAGTAAGTAAGTAAGCAAGCTAGGAAGCAGTATGGCACAGTGGTTTAAGGCTCTGAGCTGCAAACCTGGAGACCTGGGTTTGAATCTCACAGCCCCCATTTGCATACTGTGTAACCCGCAGCAAGTCACTTAACTTCCTCATGCTCCCAGGTGGCACCTGGAATCACGCTTCGGCTTAGTGTGCTTCTCCTGGTTAAACAATTTCCCCTTTCCCTAAGTAAGATACTGACTTGCATAGTACACCACTACTTATAATTTGCATATGTCCGTCTCTATGTATTTGAATAATATTTACATGGGTAGGTGTATATTGCATTACACATGCATATCTGCTGTTTTTATATGAGCAATATTTGTTAAATAGAGAATAAAGTATGGGGTGGTGTGTGTAACGAGATTTTACACACACCCAAGGGGTTTATCCAGGCATCCTACCCGGTGTGTATAAAATTGAGTTTACACACATCACTATATTCTATTTATATATTCTGGGTTAGTCTTTTCACCACAGCCAATTATATAAAATAAATGGTCTGGTCTTGACGGTCTGATGATGTTTAGCGGAGTCCTCGGTCGCTTAGCAGCAGTTACTTTTTCTTGTTTTGTTGTCCCCTTTCGGTGTGATTTTGTTAGGAAGTTTTTTTAAATAGTTACTACTGCCTAGAGATAGTGGTGGCGGTACGGTTTCGACCGACGAAGAAATCTGGTGGCGAGCGGTGAAAACCCGGAAGAGCTGTAGGTTGGGCAAGCACATAGCGAGGGAAACCGTGCGCATGTTTGCTATTATAAATGCTCCTTTACAATGGCAAATTACACCACGGTTTCCCTATGGGAAAAAGCCTAACCCAGTTATTATAAATGGTTTACAAACCAGGAAACCCCCTTGAAAATGGGCAGACATGCCCATGGGTTCTTATCTAGTTTAACAATGTTAACTAACTAACTAACTAAATTAACTAACTAATGTAAAAGTAAAGGAGGTGAAAGTGAATACATAAATCCCTGTAGCTCTTTTAGCAGCAAAATAAACTAGAACAAACTTACAAATGATCATCTTCTTTGTGCCCTAAGATTTTATTAGTTGATGGCAGAGACTTAGATATTTAAATACACCTTCATGCACTTCGGTTAGGCTGGCATTCAGAGTCATTGGTGTATAAAAAAAATGTTTTCTAATGTTTTTGAATGATAGTTAATACACTATCTCCAGGGGTTCAGTTATTGTTCTGCTATGAGCTATCATACTTATTGATGAAACTTGTTTTATGTATTTGTGATGTCCTGAACCATTATGTTAGTAATTGTGAGCATCTTGATTCAGGTCCCTGTTACAATATGTTTTTTTCCCATAAACTCTCACCCAGTGACCAAAGATTAATTCCGTTATTTGTCCAATCATTGTCAAAAATGTATTGCCCTGGTATAACATCTAATTGATTTAAATACAACAGAATACACAAGAAAGTAGGGAAAAGATACTATCACAGTGCCCATGCTATAGAATCTACGTTACTGGGGCAGTTTTGGTTTGGCATAGATACTGTACATACAGAAGAGAAAGAAAGAAAGAAAGAAAGAAAGAAAGAACACTATGAGATATTGCAGACCACATAGAGTTTTAAAAAATAAATTTTTTGTTTGACAAATAAAAATCAAACTAAGTGCTAAGCATCTTTCAGGCGCAGTTGAAGAAGTATAACAAGGTCATAAGACAGAGCAACATAAAGATTATTTATTTTATTTATATACGTATGTATGTAAAGTATGTACTGTATATATGTATGTTTAGAGTACTACAAGTCCCATGAGACAAGGTCTCATTGAATGAACTGTCCTGAATACAGTACATATAAAAGACATACACATGAGATACAAGATACATGAACAGTTCCCTGTTGATTTTCAAGCATTTGCATAATACTAAAGATGGGTCACAGCTGGAATCAGCAGAAATTTAAGCAATAAGACACAACTGGGCATTAGTTGTGCTGGTTTTACCACACACTTAGGGGCATAGTAAGACACAAGACCATGGGCCGAGTATCTTCAAACCATGGAAGTGTGATAATACCAACATAACCAATGCCCTGGCATGTACTTTTGCACTTATAAAATGGGTCCATAGGCAACTTTTAACAAAAAACAAATGCTCTGAAAGTCTTTAAAAACACACAGAAAATAAAATAAAAATATAAAATAGTCTCTCCACAGATGGTTTTCACCTGTCGTTCATCTGTCTTTCTACATTCAATAAATCACTTGTTTGTCACACACACACATACACACACACACACACATCCTCAATGTCATCTGTTGTAGTGTAAGGAGCAGGGAGTTCTCTGGCAAACTGTTATGGATAGGAGGGAGATTCTTTTTCATGGTTATCTCAGAATCACAAGAAATTGAAACTGTACTTATTTTTGTTTTTGTTTTGGTGTGTAAGAAGGGGTTCAAGAGTAGAAAGAACATTTAATATGTATTTATTTTGTTTAATTGAAGGGAGTTTTATTTATATGTATTATATGAGTAAAGATAAGTAAAGGTGGCAGCCATATTTGTAATAGAAAACAGGAATGAGGAAGTGGCTCATGATTCTGTGTGTGTGTGTGTGTGTGTGTGTGTGTTGCTCCAATTCAAATTCCCATTGCCTGAAGTTCTTCAGTTGTGGAAAACTAAGATATGGGTCTCAGAACTTGTTTGGCCAATCAGAAAGCAGGAAAATTCCAACCCATTTTATAACAGTAACACAGCACCTCCACTCAGAACAAAATTAATTTCAAGTTACCCTATGCTTTATAGTTCTTTATAGTTAGGCACATATACAGTATATGAAGGCTGAAACTTTGTCCCTTATAGTTCACATACAGATGAGAGTTATTCAAGAACAGAAGTCATAATGCCCTGACTGTGACAAAGAATAACTGGAAGATTCAGACAAGAGGAGTCACACTACCCTTCAAGCCTGTCCACCATTTTTCAACAGCAGTAACCACTGATATCCATACTCATTAGGGTCCATGTTTTCAAGCGTTGCCAACCGCTGTAAGCATTGGGCGTGCCAAACATATGACGAGCAGAGCCTGCAGCATTCTCCAGGCTGGCAATCAGGATGTTCTATCCCCTGCACTGATTGTTGCAAGTTAGGCCAGCTTTTTGCTGGGCTAGCTTGCAGCAGTCCTGGGTGCCCCTTTACGGGCTTTACAAATATTTGGGCAGTAATGCTTTTGAATTGAGTAAACTGTCACAACTGCACCTGACCTATAGTACTAAAATAGGGCACAGTTATGGCAAAGGTGTTTGGCTGAGCTGCACCAAAAAAGGGTTGGATGCAGGGCGTGATGCAAGCCCTGTGTCCTTCTTTGAAAATCCTACCCCAGGTGTTTATCTAGGTGTAACTTAAAACTGTTGGTAGTATCACATTCCACTGTCTCTGAGGGTAAGTAATTCCAGAGTCCCACCACTCATTGAGAGAACTATGATCTTCTCCCTTCAATTGTAAAATATTTATCCTTCAATTGCAGCTTATGCCCCTTGTTGTTCTTTTCTTATTTATGAATTCAGTGCTTCACATCCTTATTTGATAGAGATTTTAAAATGTATATATCTCCCCTGAGTCTCCTCACTTCAAGTTTATACAACCCCAGATCCCTCAATCTCTCCTCATAACTTAATCCTTCCATCCCCTTAATAATCTCTGCACCGTTCCAGTTTTTTGATACTTCCTTTGTTTAATGAGTTACACAAGGGGCCACTGTACACTAAATGTAGGCAAATTGATGCCTTGTACAATGGCAACACCACCTGACTATCTCTACATGATGCATTTCTTCTTATACATCCAAGATTTTTTCACATTTTGGCACTGTCTCAGCACAGTGTTTTTAATATTTCAAAATGTTTTCTACCACATTTCCCATATTTTTCTCACAATCAGATGTCATTAGCATTGTTCCACCCATACAATACTTGGCCTGCTTGTTACTACTGCCAAAGTATCTTACCATGCACTTCCCTGGATTAAAGTTAATTTTGCTCACCATGAACAATCTGTATAGGCTGTCTTAATCTTCTTTTAGTGCTGTAATACCATGTTCTGTCTCAACATTGCAGCTCAGTTTTGTATTATCTGCAAACTTTGTCATCCAACCCACTTTGCCCACCTACTTATCTATGATATACAGTAAATGTTAAATAGGGTTGGCCCCTAACTGACCTGGGTTTCTGTAGGTTCAAAATCATTAATTTTAACCATCTGCTATCTATTTCCTAACCATGATTTAATGCATTTTACAAGCCTTGGGTTAAATTTGGTACTCAGTATACTTTTTATTAACTCAGCATGTGCTATCTTATTGAATGCTTTGCTCAAGATCCAGAAAAGTCATGTCCACTGGTTTAACCTGATCAAGAGACATTCTGATCTTACCAAAACAGTCCATTAAATTGGTAAGACATGACCTCCCCTGCCTAAACCCATAATGTGTTACATCCCATATATTGTTTTTATCAATAAATTTGTTAATTCTATCCCTCACTATTGTCTCAAAAGGTTTTAACCACTACAGAAGTCATGTTCACAGGCCTGTAATTCAATTTTTCTCTAATTTTCCCCTTTTCCAATATGGGTAGAACTACTGTGTTCCTCCATTCTAATGGCACTTGCCCCAATTCCAAAGAGGTATTACATTTTTTGTCAGTGGATGAACCAGTATCAATCCTAATTCCCATAACCCCCTAGTATGCAAACCATTTGGCCATTGAGTCTTATTCACATTTATGCTCTGTTGAAGTTTTAATACTTTCTCCTTCTCTATTATGAATGGAATGTCACTGTCTGGGATAGTTATCTCGGTTAATTCCGATTTCTGGAATACTAACCCAAAAAATGTATTGTTGCAATTTTCCCTTCATCTGCAATTTTCTTCTCATTCTCCACTAGTGGTCTTACTATCCTGTCTCTTCCCTTTTTTGCTCTTACATAAGACCAAAATGCTTTAATTATTTTTAGAATGTTGTGCTATATATAATTCTTTATTCCTTTTGGTATTTCTAATATCTTTTTTTTTTGCACCTTCATGTGTCACACCTATACTGCTCCCAGAGCTCCCAGAGCTCTGGATCTCATGTTAATTTATCACGGTATACGCTGTGGAAATGATTGTGATGTTACAAGTGGAGCATTATGACTTCAGATCCCAAATTAGACCTCTATGTAAAGAATAGGGTACAAAACTAATGATTTCATGTAAATACCCATATCAATAAGGAAGGAAAAGACTTGAAAATTAATTTGTTTTGGAGGATTCTGCTACAGCATTATGCTGATGCAGCTTAAATCTGTTTTGGAAGTGGCTGGACCCTTCTTTAATAAAGGATTGTTTCTGAAGAAAGTATCTCTCTCCAATTTAAGCTAATCTGAGTTGTCAGTAAGCACTATGAATATTCTATTTTGTAGAGCCATGCCCCAGCAGTCAGCCAGCCTCTCAACAATTTTACCTAAATGTCATGGCTAGGGAATCATAGGAGATTAGACAAATGTACAGTACATTTTGACAAACAGACTATGTTACTCCACCTCATCTTAATCAAAAGAAACCAGATAGACATGTGCAATTCAGGAATATGCACTATGTTCTATGTCAAACTGAATCACCCATGTGTCCTTCTTTAGCTATTGTCCAATTTCTCCTGGCAACCATCCACCAAGTACACCTTCCTTTTAGCTGGAAGGGCAAGCAAGCAGCTGCCTTTGCAGCTGGCAATCATAATGCTCACTGACAGATAAACAAAGTGTGCACCTTTGCCAGAAAGTCATTGCCTTTCCCTTTAAGACATAGCATGCCACCTCAGTGTGCACTCCCAAACAGCAACACAATCATCATGCCACTACAGGCAAGTTCACCTCTCCATTTAATGAGCAAAAATGTCATACAATCATGTGATATGTAGAACTGTAAAGTAAATTACAGGCCTTAGATTTTCATTTCATTATCACAGCTATTTGTCTGCATTAATTGCCTTAATACTTGTATTTGTACTCATTTCAGAGCTATAATGGCAGCAAGTGATAAGTAGCACTATATATCTAGATATTAAAACACACAGGAAGTATCATTAAAATTAATTGTGATTTCATTGTGATATATTGTAATTTTCTCTGTCACTATATTACAGAATGTTTGAAAAATCATGGATTCTAAATAGTATATAGAACAGAAAACAATGGCTCATACCAGCGTGTGTGCACATACCCAGGGCCAAAACACGTTGAATGTAAAGTGGAATGCTCATTTGCACACCAAGAGGGTCAGCACCATTCATATTATTTGCAAAATTTTAATTGCAATCATGTTTCAGTTAATTTACTTGAATCTTTTAACATTGTCATAATATGCCACCAAAACACATATACAGCAGCCAAGATCAAATAAATTTTGAATTTCAGATTATTTGTATAGGAATTAACACAGCACCCCCCTTTGTAATAAGCTGTGTCATTTTTTTTTAAAGGACAGCCAGGTATGTTAATGTAACCGCTAAACACAGCAAGAGGTTGTAATACAGCTCACCACCAAGAAGTTTATCCCACAGTTAAGCTGTCAAAATTTCTTTTTGACTCAAAACAAGATTACATTTGCTAGAGTGACAGTCATCAGTTCACTGCCACCTGAGGATAAATAAATCTAGTAAATCCAGTGAGTTTACTGATGCATGAGTATTATAGCTGTATTATAACCATTTGCTGTGTTTAACCGTTACCATTACTATATCTGGTTGTCTTTAAAAAACAGACACAGCTTGTTACCTAGGGTGGTGCTGCACTAATTCCTATGCAAATCATTTGAAATTCAAAATTTATTTGACCTTGGCTGCTGTATATGTGCTTTGGTGGCATATCATGAAAATGTTAAGTTTTAAGTGAATTAACTGATATGTGATTACAATTCAAATTTATCAAATAATATGAATGTTG
Source organism: Neoceratodus forsteri (assembly GCA_016271365.2). NCBI lineage: Eukaryota > Metazoa > Chordata > Ceratodontiformes > Ceratodontidae > Neoceratodus > Neoceratodus forsteri. Next base: position 237,255,954 of record CM057459.1, on the reverse strand, counting down.
CTGACCACTTTGTGTGCATATGTGCAGTTCTCTTTACATAAATCATGGATTATGTCATAGGTACAATACATTAATGGGTTTCTGTTACAGGCCATCTAAAATAGCCCTTGATATGCAGTAAAATAGTGTAAGTGAGAAAGAAAAAGTGTTCTCAGGTACTGTACCTCAAGTTATTCCACCGGTCAGCACAAGCCATTTACTCTGGGCCTATAAACACCTGTTTTTCTGGAGCACAGAGTGTTGATTAAAAACACACCATATATTTGCCTATTGTGATTTACAGGTTCATTCTTTAATGTTATTTTCAGAAGCAAACAAGCCCATAAAAGGAGATGGGTCAGTAAGACTAGTACTGTATTGTCTTCTATGGTCTATGTACTTCAGAAATCAAAATTAGAAAATACTGTATTTCAATTAACTACAATTAACAGGAATTGGTGAATATACCGTCTCCCACTTCATGCAAAGTCGCTCACTTCACAGCAATTAAATACATTCTCTATAATCTATTTATTTACTTGCTGCTTGCTATTTTACTTTTAGTTATTTTACTGCTAATTATGCATTTTAAATGTAATCATGTGTAATTTTGCTACACGTTTTATGCTGTATATTTTGTGTGTCACCCTGAGCCTCAGGGGAAGGGCATCATGCTAAATAAACTTGACTGCTACTCTACCACCACTACCACTGCTTCATCCTCCCTTGCCCCTTCTAACATTTTTTTTCTTTTTTTAGTTCATCTGAATTCCTGTGTTTCCTGCTCTTTTATCCATTTTTCCCAGGTGGTCTAGTGGTTGTAAAGTTCAAACATTAGCCATGCAACATGGAAAACTCCTGCACCTACAGAACAAATGTGGTGGACCTAGTGAGCCATACTTGTAATACAGACTGTATGTACAAGCAATCAGATCTGGTCCCTATCTACTTTTTCAACATCAGGCAACTAACTGCATGTTGCTTTTGCCAGAGCAGACACAGCAACCCATTGAAAATATGGGCTACCTAAACAAGGCTATTTTGTGAGACCAATATTCTCATTTTTCTTGCACAAAATGACCCTGCACCTTTGAAAATCAAGCCCGTGGACTTAGTTAGTAATACAGTTCTGCACCAATACAAAACCAGTTGTAGTTATGCATCTAGTCAAGTATGCTATACATTATGGGTTCAGATTTCTCAGAAATTAGACTTTGATGAATGATCTATATTTCTTTGTCATGTAACAGATGACTTTATTGTAATCTTCATTTGTTGCAGTATACACAATTTGCAAAATAATTTATGACACTCCCCAAGGGAAAAAAATTTATTTTTTTACCTACACCTGCAGAAAGGGGCAAGAAAGTAAAAATAAATCAGAGAACTGAAAATAGAATATAGAGTTACATATTTAAAAGTAGCTTGCTTATAAAACTATTTTTGTTAAAATACAGCAGATGATATACTAAATACATTGAAATGTTTAAACATGTAAAAAAAACTATGTAATAGTTATCAATGTAATCTCCACTGTTGCAAATCTAGGCCATGTGTTTAGCCTATAGTTACTTTAGTCCTAAAAATTACATTTTGCTTTAACTACAGCAGGTAATTGTAGTTTTTGCCATGTTGCATAATATTCATACTGTAATTCTGTTATTAACAAAGAGCATCAATACTGGAAATTGTTGTCTAATTATATTTTTTAATGCAATAACTAGTTTACTACACTGTCTTCAATATTGTTATTTTTTGATAACAAAGAATAGTTATTCATTTCCATTTGACATATCTGTAATACAAATGTACTGATAACAGTCAAACTGAGAGATTTTGTAATTTGTTCTTGAGCCAATAATATAGTTTATGTTTCCTTTCACAGTGGTTGTCATTAAATTGCCATCACCCATACAACAAATGTCATTCAATTTATTTAAACAATACAAACCCACAGTCAAAAGAAAAAGTAAATAAACCTTTTCCTTCCAAAATATAATGTTGAAAGGGTTGCAGGTAGGAAAAGAGCAGTCAAAAGTCCACCTTCCTATAATTTAGTGGTTAATTTTCTAAGACATACACTTCTTTTAAAAGAATGTAATTAATCATCATGATTAATTGCATTAAAAATTGCATAGGATATTTAAATAAACTAACTTTACTTGGCAGCAATTTAAAGGTGTTCTTGGCCTAGAAGCTGAATGCATATTTACCAGCACTAGAAGGAAATGATAAGGATCACTGGTGAGGCAGGTTACAAAGCTTGGGAAAAGATGTAGTTACTCAGCGAAAGTGCTTTTGGCAACTATTGACCTTTGAGTTCCCAACCTAAAGTATATACAAACAACACAATGTTCTCTGGCAAGTTTTGCTGATAACCTTCTGGAAGAGGGACAGAATAACCCCAAGCCATTTTGTATGCACAATTTAACAATTATGTGGTCAGAGAAGGGATGGCTCTTTTAAACTGCTAGGAATAGCAGACATTTTATAAGCTTAAGTATTTACAGACAAATCTAAATTGTAACAGACTGTAATCAATACGATAACTACTCTACTCATACCAAAAAGCAAAATCAAAAGACAGTATATATCCTAAACATACTACCTAGATGGTACATCTAATTCTGGTTTATCTAATTAGCAGTTTGTTTCAAGCAGTACTAATGCCCCCCAAAACTATTAAAAGATGATGGACATAATTAGAGTGGTAAGGGAGCATTTATTTTAATTAAGGGGCTCTAGTCCCTGGAAGTAAACAAGAGTATAAAATCAGATCCAGAAACAGATTTATGATTGTTTGAAATAACTAACAAACTTTGCCCAGGAGGTCATTTAACGTTTAATTTAATAACTGAAAACAACAAATGAGAATAAGCAGTGTTTTGTTTTAGGTAGCTAATTTGTTGTTTTTTTTTCTGTGTAGTAGGGAACTAGATTCCAAAACATTGTGCAGCTCATTAGGTAGAAATACTGGTCAAGCAGTACAGTATCATTCCCCTCCCTAAAAATTATGCCTAATTAAATTGCAAAGTCAGATAACTGTCAAGTTACTTCTACTGTATTTGCAAAATGAGGACAGTCTTTAATGAGACTTTTTACATGACAATCTCAGTGATGTTAGAAGGTTTCTGTATCTTTCACAAATAGCCCACTTACTGAGCTTTCACAATCTAGAGATTACTTAGTATGAAAATATTATATATTGAACAAAAAGAAGTACATGGTTGTAACTTCTGCTGTAATTGGCTGTTTCCATGCTCTCCATACATTCATCAATCAGATGTAAATTGCAGCATGCCTGGTTGGTTCCCCTTCCACCCTAACCATTCCCTGCTGACTGGCACTGACTGCCAACTGCTGCAGGAACTGAGTTTAGAAGCAGCACTTCCAGTATTCTGGTGGGCCTTCACCCTCACAAGTGAGAACAGAGAGCAGCTGCTCTCTCAACGCCTACTGTGTGGCCTGAGCACAATTAGCCTTTCCAAGAATTCATGCATTGCACAGGGCCAAATGAGAGGATTAGGCTTAAATATAAATATATGCATATATTTTCATAATCCCTATCTTTCCTTCCTTTGCAAACCCAAACATTCAACAGCCACAACTGCAAATGGGTTAATGAGTTCAGTTTAAGATATTTATAGATGTTTTATGTCAAGCATTCTATATACTGTGCATGTACAGTACTAAAGCATTTCTTTTCTTCTTTTGTCCCTGTTTCAGATATTCAGACTGCATTAAGAATATAACTTTTATTAAAAGTTATGATTTAAATCTGATATTCTAGCATGTATCATGTTTAGAAGAATCAGCAGAATTGCCTTTATTTTCATATAAGCTCCTGTATGCTGGTATCATGCAGTTCTAGTCTTGATTCAATGTCAACAAGATTTGACCAATGTATGCCATTACTGGTTGCAGATGTAAAGCTTGGAGGATATTTTTCTGTATGATTTAAAAAGAAGTAATTTGATCAGGCTCAGAATTTGTTGCTCTAGCTGTGGCATCATATCTGGTTTTGGTAGCTGTAGCAAAATAGTTTATGTATAGCTGACAACTTTTCTTCATACTCTTTATGGTGTTATTTATGTTCCCAGTGTATACATGTGCATATTATATACTGTATATATCTTAAATGTTTGGAAATGGTGGTGGCATACAAATAATAATAGTAATAATAATAACATCAAGAGGGTGAACAGGTCATAAAGCCACAAGCCCAAAGTGAAAGTGGCTTTTATGACTATGTTTGTCCCCAAGGTGGTATTATTTCATGAGTGGTGGTGGTGCTAGTAGTAGTAGTAGTAGTATTAGTAGTAGAAGTAGTAGTAGTAATTGTAGAGTTTATTTGAAATGGTGTCCTTCCCAAGAGGCACAGGGCACCTAACAGTATTCAGCAGTATACAAAAAACAGCATAAATACATAATAAACAATAAAAGACCTAGCCATAGAAAGTTAATCGCACATTTCAGATTCGAGTGCTTCACTAGTCAATGGAGAGTAAATCAGTATAATAAAGATAAGGAAAGAAATAACACTCTGTGTAAATGTAAATTGAGTCAAGATGATTTGGTACATTTGGCTATTCTCTGCCCTTTATATGACAAATTTCATAAATCTATATTAGGAGAAATATTGGGGTTGTTAGAACATGAACCACAGTCCTTGGTAACACATCTTTTGAAAGCACAAACCAGGCAGATATTGATCCCTGTGGCCTTGTTCTTGAAGGTTATTGAAGAGAAACAGTTGCATTTGAATAAGGATAAATAATAAGACATCTGTACACTGACATGGATCTCGTGCCCTCAGGCAGAATTTGGGAAGATTTACTACAAAACACTATTTCATAAGATGTTACGAAATTATTTATTACAATGTATGCCTATTTATGTATGTTTAATACTCAGATAATTTATTAGAGTGGTATGTTTTTAGAAATATTAATCATCTTGGGTCATGTAAAAGTCTTCAGACCTTATATGTCCAGAGGACTTCTATCTGTGTCGGAATAGTGAATACAGACAATACGCTATGAGAGGTGTAGGTAACCAGTCCTGAATCTTGTAGAGTTCTGTTTACACTCAGTTATTCTTAGTTTAAGGCTATATAGACTTCTCCCTGTCCTAGGACAATACAATCTTATTGTACATTGATCATACTTGGATTGTATATATTTTTAACTGTGGTTTTACTTATTGTCATGACTTTTAAAATAAGTCAAACAATAAAATTAACTTGAACTTGAATAATAATGTAAATAACCATTCAACAACATAGCCAGCAGAAACTTAAATAATGGAGGACTTCCATGAGACAGCACATGTATTTTCAAATGTTTCTTCTAATAGAACAAATGTCTGGGCCCTCTTAAAGGACTCCACCAACTGGGCCTCTATCAGGACTCTCAAGAGTGCATTCCATATTACCATAGCAACCACTGCAACTCCTGCTCCCCTGAAGATTTTAGCTGAGCCCTTGGGATCTCTAAGAGGTCCACATCAGTGGAGTGAAGAGGGTGGAAGAATGAATGGAGAGACAGTAGTTCAGCCTGGTAGACTGGGTCCATCCTGTGCAATGCGTTAGAGGTTAGTGACCCAACTCTGAAGGTTACTGTATTCATCACTTCACTAACAGCCAGAGCAGCTCCTGTAGGACTGGGACCACATGGCAAGATGTGAGCAGGCCTGTCAGTGACCTGACCACTGCATTATGCACTAGGTACAAGTGTTATAGCACACCTCCATTTACCCTGAGGGATAAAACATTGCAGATATCAAGTCTGGACATCACAAAGGCATGCACACATATTGCCAGGTCTTCAGAGCATGCCACACTTTTCTACCTTTTAATTTATATTATTCATTGGGATGGTCACATTACGATAGGATCTTTTTTTTTGCGATCATTTCCTGGTTTTACTACTGTGTTTTGAGTCCCACTTTGGTTTTCAAAGTGTAGTGGCATTTGAGGTGTGGTGTTATTTGTCTGCATTGTTTTTCTATAGTTTAGGGTCTGCCTATAAAATGAGACCTATCTGTGGAGGCTCATCCTTTAATTTTATGTTCAGGGTGATGCTTGGGAGCAGTGTGGCATCTGCAGTTTGGTGCAGCAATGGGTGCACAGTTGGCTATGTTCGGGAGTAGAATGACATGTGTGGTTTGGAGTATCATGGCATCATGCTTTGGAGTGACTTGGAGTCAGTAGCAGAAGCATGAAGGCAATGGCAAAGAAATCAGAAGTGAGGGCACTCAAAAAAGCACTAAGATTGTTTTTCCTGCTTAAGCAAAAGACATATGACTATTTCCAAATTTATTTCAAGCCAGCATAACAAACAATGTAAAATACACAAATGATGTCAAACTTTCAAACCATAATGAGGACACTTGATAATCACCCCAGCAGCTTTAAGCCTCTCTGGCCCTTCCTCAGGGATCCCCCTACAAAGCCATCTACTTTTTGTCATTTTGAGACTTTGTCACAAACTTGAGATTGTATCTCATGAAAGTGGTTTTGAGAGTCACAGAATTATGTTCATAAGTATTAATGGAGTTGGGATTAAGTTTGTCTCCCTAAACTGGCTAGTTGTTAAGTATATGTGGGCAGGATTCACAAAACACTGTGAAGGTAAAATAAATGTGCAACCCCCCAAAATTTGTGCAGTTGTTGAAAAAAGATGTAATTGCGCTGTATCATATAAGCAAAACATCCACAGCTGCAGAAAAGAAAACACTGCGGACTGCAAAAAAACCCCACAGCTGCAGAAAATCCTGCACAAAAAACAAAAAAAATATATGCCATTAAAAAGTATGGCATATCCCCTTAAAGGCTATTCTCAGGTATTGTTTTCCTGCAGTTGTGGAAAAAAATGTTGCACACATGCTGCGCCAAGGAGCGTGAGGGGTAACTCACCCTGAGCAAAAGACAGTGTACTAACAATTAAGAAACAACCATAGTGGGGGTTCAGGCATCAAGCAACAGCAGACCTGTGGGCTGTATAGTAGTGTCAATTCTTACAACAAACATAGAACACATTGCAATTGACAGTCAACAAACCACAACCATGACCCAGTGCAGCCCATAAAGGAGCCCAACAGGCAGTGCAAGTTGAACGGATGCTTTGATTTGATGTAATCACCATTTTAAATGGTATTACAATGTCTATAAAAATAGTCTCCATTGAAGTCTATGGGGCATGCACACATGGTCTTCATTTATTGACGTCATGAAACATGCATGTGTGGGGGGCATGTCGGCACTTTCAGGAAGTGGCTGTGTTTTGAGAGTCATCTCATTGTTTTGAACAGTGTTCATGTTACCCAAATATCAGTACCTTCAATACAAGCATTGCAGTATAATTTACTTTGTGTGAGGGAAATAAGGAGAACACCATGGTTTCTAACTTCTTAGGAGCCTGAATGAATGATATTTTTTATAACCTTGAGGAAGTTTTAAGAAATTCTGGACATAATTCAAAGGTATTCATTTATGTCTGCATTAATGATGTGGGCCACAAAAATGAATATAAAGTTAAGCAAGAATATATGTAACTGGGCTCCAAACTTAACCAAATGGGTTGTTAAGTGATTGTCTCAGAACTTCTACCAGTCCCAAGGGTGACATATAAAAAACAACAAGCAATTATAAAATTAAATCAGTGGCTAGGTAAATGGACATGCAATGAAACTATTGGCTTTCTTAAAAACTGGGATCTGTTTTGGGGTAAAGATTATTTATATTTAAAATACAAATTTCATCTAGTATCCTAATGGGGAGAATTAAGGATACGGTATCCTAAGTAAAAATTTAAACTAAATGTTGGGGCAATGAGAGGGAAGTAACTCAGCCTAATGCTGGGTCCAAAGGATCTGTGACAGAAGATTAGCAACTCAATACTTACTATACTCTCACTAAATGTAAGAAGACTCATAAATAAATTTGATAAACTAAAGGCTGGAATAAGTATAAGAGACAAACAAATTACAGGTTATTCCCTCATTAATAAAGATAGGTTACATAGAAGGGGAGGTGGAGTAGTGATTTATGTTAAAAAACTATCCAGTTCTCAGACATATATTGAAAGGCTATGCCTGTAGTTCAATGGACAAGCAGCCAGTCACTCTCCCTTCCTGAGCTATATAATCTGTGCCTCCCAGCCTCTTTCTGAAGCACTTTTTCTTTGTAGCTGTTCTGTTGGTCTGTTGTCTTCTTTGCAGCCTGCTGGAGCTTGCTCCCCCTCCCTGCTTCCTGTGTTTTCTGCTTGCCTTCTGTTTTCCTGTCCTGCATTTGGTTTGTATTACTTGCCTCTGGCAGTGTGCTTATTTGTGTAGCTTGTTTCCTGTTCTTCTGTGTTTGTGAATTTCTGTTTTGCACTCTTTCTTTGGGGGCTTCTGTTTCCAGAATCCTTTGTGTTTGCTCATATTTTGCTAATCCTGAGCTTGTGCTATTTTGCTCCCATTTACTCACAAATTCAACTACACTTGTTATCTGTGTGTTTTAGCTCAAATGCTGCTTCCCTGCTACTGTTCTTCTATGTTATATACCGCAATTGTTTTCACCTGATTCAGGCTCACTCTGGAACCTAGTCCATGGAACTCAATCCTGTTCCTGAACTTATACCAAGAATATATTGCTGTTGCTTTCTGTGCATTGCCCATGGAACTCAGTTTTGCTTCCTAAACTAATACCAAGAAAATCACTGGTATTGTTTCAGCATGTTGCCTCTCTCTCTACAGTTTCTATGTTCATTCAGATTGCTTCCTCTTCATGCTATACTTAATTGCTGATGGATGCTGCTCATTTACTGGACACTGCTCATTTACTTTACATACTGCTTTATTATACTCTTGAGGTCAGCTTGGCTACTGCTTTGTTGTAAATTAGTTTTAAATGCTGAATGCAGGTCACGGCCCTTTCCCATTGCTTCCTTGTTTTTCCTATGGTGGGGGACTGGGGGATGTTGTTGAAGAGCCATGACCACGTGTGGCTTATTGCTTCATGTTCGAATCCTGCCTCCACCACTAAAATCCTCCTAATATTATGTCACCTTTTAATTGGCTTCCTTAAATGGGACTTGGTTGGCTTGCCCCTGCTAATACTGTATTTGCTGCAATAAAGCTTCTTCAAACTGAATAACTTCAGCAAACTAAATAAATAACTTCAGTATAATAAACAAATGAATAAATGAATGAATGCATACATAAGAAATACCTACATGAATAAATAGGCATGTCAACCTCATCCTAGAGTTCCCTGGTGCAGGGCTCACCCTGCGCCAATGAACTTGCTCTGCACCCCGAAGTCCGCATCTTGAACATGCAAAGCTTGGGGCGGGGTCCTTCTCACCTGGCCCATAACTAGAAATGTCCTCACTCCAGATGGACCCTCAGTCATCAACTGTACTGATGTTACCTCAAGTTGTAGAACTTAAGACTTCAGTGGTGAAGGGGTGGGGCTGTCATGAGGGCCCCTTTAGCTGCCCTAGCAGGTTCAGAGGCACCCTTTCAAGCTATCTCCCTACAACCACCTCTGGTTCACCTGGTTTGTTCTCAGATCGGTAGGCTGGGTGAGCACCTTGGTGGTTTTTATTCCCCTCCTCCCACCTTGGAGGTGGCTTGTTGCAGAGCAAACCAGTTTGTACCCCTCCATGACGTTCCTGTTAGAAGGATAGAGTGAGAGCTTTCCTCCAAATTGGAATATTTTCCACCCCCCTTTCATTGGGCTTTCCAAATTGCAGTAGCAGAGCCATAACTAACTAAATTATACCACTCCTGGAGGTAAGGTCACCTAGGCCTTGGATCCCCAGAGATTTCCTCCTCAAAGGTTTTTTTTTCTTCTCTCCTCCATGTCACTATACCTAGTTAGTCTTAGTTAGTATTCCCTAGTTCCCTTAGGTAATTTCCCCTTTTGGATGGAGGTGGATGATATCCCTTCTTGCCATTCCCTCTCTCCTTAGGATGCCCCCTCAATCACCAATGTATTCCATGGCACCCACGCTATCTTGCTAATCTGCGCACCTTAAGTTTTATCAAGCTGCTGTTGCTGTCATTCTACTTCAATGCCTGATTGCTAATGTTCTTTGGTGCTCCTACAGTTTCTTTCTGGGGATTCTTCCTAAGGTACCTTTAGCCAAGAGAACCTTCCCATGGCACCTCTAGGGGGTGGAACCCTCGTCCAGGGTTCCTTGCCTTTGGTACCCCTACAGGGTGGTAATTCATCATGGAATAGAGAGTGCGAATGGCCAAAGCAAAGTAACACAGTTGCACAAGCATAACACTATACTGGTTCCATAGACCATTGAATTGAAAGGTTATTCCTGTAGTTCAATGGACAAGCAGCCAGCCACTCCCCCTTCCTGAGCTATATAAGCAGTTCCTCCCATTCTCTTTCTGAACCACTTTTTCTTTGCCCCACCATCCTCCCCTCCTCCTCCTCCAGCAGCATCATCTCTCTCCTCCAGGATTCTTCCTAAGGTACCTTTAGCCAAGGGAACCTTCCTGTGGCACCTCTAGGTGTGGAACCCTCTTCCAGGGGTTCTTGCCTTTGGTCTTTGGTAACCCTACAGGGTGGTAATTCTTCATGGAATAGAGAGTGTGAATGGCTGGGAACATGACAACTCATTCTTGACAATTTTCCCCCCCATAAATTCAATCCTGACATCATGCTCCCTTGACTACTTGCTCCTATGGCAATGATCCTCCTATGACAATTCACTCCCGCTGTCCATAAATATAACATTACCATAAATTGTCATGTAAAAAAAAAGCATTTCTCTTACCAGATTGATCTTTTCTGTTGCTCAGGATCATGATCAGGAAGTGTTTGTGTCCTTGGTCTCCTGGGCAAACACGTCCCCTAGGTCTCCTTGGCAACTACGCAGTTGTTAGGAAATGATGCTATACACAGTCTCAATCATAGTAGTCATGGTAGTATGCACAGCTTCAGGCAAGTTGATGAGTTAAAATCAAAACTTTATTTCCAAACTTTAAAAGATAGAAAAGTTAAAATCTTAGCATGGTTTTCTGCCACTAGTACTCAAAACTGTGCACAACACCATGAAGAAACTCCTCAGTAGTGCGATTAGTGCACTTTTCTAGTATGCAAGCCAGCTGTGCCACAGTGTCTTGATACACTCATCTTGATGCTGTTGGGGGGTTGCCAGCAATGATCTGCTCCACTTCTGAATCCCTCTTTCTCTGCACCCCATGGAGGCCATCTATAAATTTCCACACTGTGGGATGGTACATGCATAAAATACTTTGCATCCCATTGTGAAATGCCTCAACCACATTATTTGTTTTTGCTCGGCTGTCAGAAACACTTTCTGAGTGATTCCACAAAAGGATGTCAAAATGTGGTTGTATCTGACCTGTTTTTCTTCTGTTTCACCTGCCCACCCACACGTCCTCAAAATAGTCAATGACTGGCACTAGTTTCTCAGGAAAAATGTTAAGGAATTCCTCAGTAATTTCCTCAAAGCATGGAATGACTTGGTCAGGGTGGTATAAAGCAAGTGATGGCAGATATTTGCACTTAGTGCAAATTCTGGATCCTGTGCATACTTAACTGCGAGTTCTTCCATCTGAATTTTTTGGTAGATACATTGAGTAAAATGAAAAGATCATCCTACTTGTTTTGCTAGAGAAAATACAGATTTGAATGCTGCTATGGTCACCCGCTTGAAGTCAGTCGTGACCACCTCCGGGTACAAGTTTGGATGAAGTTCATTCAGTGCAGCTAATCCATTTGTAATACTCCCTTGATTTACCGGGTAAAAGAGCATAAATTGCAGGCCGTACATTTCCAAAGCATTCCTCCATGATAACATACAATTGTTTAAAGAGTTGTGGGGCAATGCTGAAAGTGCCATGGGCATACCATTGCTTACATCGCTCCAGAAATTTTAGGTTTGTAGAAATCCCAAACAGTAAAATGTGATTATGTCCAGGCCCACTGTCATGTAGTAAGAACTGCACTGTTTCATCACTTGAATCAGGATTGTACACACATTATGTTTCTGGCATTTGTAATTTTATTAGGTCCTTTGGATTCAGTGGTGCTCCATGTACTCTCACCCTTTGTATTGTGCATTTCAGATTTTTGTCTATAATTTTACCATGGGCCATTAGTGATACATTTGCTTTTGCATGCAGCAACACTTGGGCAGTTGTGTCTTGTGTTGTGCTGGCTCTTTCTTTAGCAGTATTGAGAGCCTCAAGCTTTTTGACTACACAAGGATCTGGTGCATGTGAGTGTTGTGAAAAACTATGTATAATGGTGGGGTCATCAGTGCTTACAGTATGTATGTGAGTGTTGCAAAGCTTTACCTTCTTGACTGCCAGCTCGCACTGCCATATAGCCTTATCCTGGTGCCTGCACTTGTTAAAATTGTACATATAATTGAGGTCAACTACCAGTTTTTTCTGAGACCTCTTGGAGAATATAAAATCACTGGTTATCCTGCTCTGCATAGACTGCACTGCAATGCCTGTGATAGAGTGAAGTGTGCCTGCAGGGGTGACAGGCAGGCAAATTTATTGAGACATAATTAGGTATTATGTAATTAGTACAGTTCTAATTGGTAGGTAGCATGTCATTCTGTAATTGTGTAATTGCATAAATCTAGTACTCTTATTTTAATGAGATATGTGTCAACTACCACTAGGCATTCTATTTTGGAAGCTGCACAGTAATGTTAGAAAGAGTTTGAGCAGGAGCAGCAGTGAGTTGACAAAGATCATACTGTCGCAGGAGCATGCTGTTGGAGGAGTGAACAGACAGGACCGAGTAATCGGGGAGCGGATTATTGGGAGCGAATTGTCATGTACCCCAAACGGCCAAAGCAAAGTAACACAGTTGCACAAGCATAACACTATACTGGTTGCATAGGTCATTGAACTAATATTAATGACTCCCAAACCAAAATTATTTAGGTAAAATTAAAATAATTTGCAGCCTACACTGTGAAAAGTGAGCAACTGCTATTTACATTGAGCATAACAAAGGAGGTATTTAAGGAATACATTGATGAAATCTCCTTTTAATGTAAAATGGTTGACACAATTGTTCTTGTTGATTTTATTATACCTGGAATAAATTGGGATACCCTAACTGCATCAAGCTCATATGACTTTCTTTAATTAGATACCACAAGGGAGTGTAGCATAACCCAACATATAAAAGAACCAACCAGGGATCCTAATAGATTAGATCTAATCATCACAAACTTTAACAACCATAGTAAATATGAAATGTTAGACCCCTCGACATATAGCAATCATGTAAAAATAATGTTTGGGGTAAACAGAGAGGTTAATAGAGTCAAGAAAGGAATTGTGTTTCATGATTACAACAAAGGAAACTATGCTAAGATAAAAAAAAATCTGGAGTTATAGGACTGGGAAAAGGAAATTGAAAATTGTACTGTAGCACATATGAAACATGGGAAATTTTTAAAAATAAGATATTATCCTTGCAGGATTAATTTATCTCAGAAAAGAATCTATAACAAATGGGACAAATTGCCACTAACATTTTTGGGAAGTATTAAGAGACTGCTCTCAAAAAAAAAAAAGAACAAAAGGGGACAATATAAAATAATGCAAAAAAACACCAATGCTATTAACATCATCAATTACAGGAATTTATCTAAACCTTGTAACAGAGAAATTATAGAAACTAAAATAAATGTTGAAATTATGTTAGAAAGGGATCAACCCCCCCCCCCCAACTTTCTGAAGTTACATCAATTCTAGAAAAATTGGAATGATAGTGTTGGGACTATTAATACCAACACCACCCTGATTACTAATAACCAAAAAATAGCTTTTATTTATTTATTTATTTTAGTTATTTATTGAAATATTGGAATCACAAGCCTTTGAGTCAGAGACTCATTTACAAAGGCTCCATGTCATGAAGATAACAAAGTGAATTACAGTGCAAGTTTACATGATGAATATATTCTGGAAACAATATAATTAAAAAAACAGTGCAAGATACAAAATAAGTACTAATACAGAGGGGATAATACATGGTTATATAAACAAGATGCTAGGCAGAACACAAACAGATACCATAAAACAGGTCTGGAAGGATACAGTGAGAGTAGTTAAAGTGGGCACAGGAAAGAAGGGAGGCAGTCCGATGGGACCTTGTCACACAGTATGGAAGTAGGTAACAGGTAACTGTGGGGGGACTGGTGGAACCTATAAGCAGATTAATGGGAGGAGGAGGAGGAGGAAGAGGAGGTACAGCCAGAGCAGATATTTGGGAGGAGGAGGGGATAGAAGGAAACTGTCACAGGTGGGGGGGGAGTAAAGGTAAGCTGGGAAGCCAAGGATGGAGGAAGAAGACAGGGAGAGTAGAGGAGAGGGAGGCAGAGAGTAAGTAGAGGAAAAATAAAGACAGGAGAAGGTTCAGGAGAGGGAATTAATGGAGAGTGCACAATGTGAGATGGTAGCAGAGCTATGGACAGTCGCAGCTGTTGACTGATAATAGGTGTTGCCAGAGTTTAAGTTTAAATGGGCCTATTTTATATTTGGAGAGAACCTCGGGAGGTAGACTATTTAACCAAAGAGGAGCCTGGTACATAAAAGCACACTGTCCATGAGCTGTTCTGCAGAAAAGGATAAGAAAGAAAACTTTAGTGAATCTTCTGGTAGCCAGGGGAGCAGTGGCGACAGTGAGAAGTTGCCAGGCAGTGGGCTGTGGGGGACTAAGGGTAAACTTGCATGCAAGTAGACAGGTGTGTTATTGAAGTCGCCCTGTAAAATTCAGCCAGTTTACTTGCTGATCGAGGTCACAGCTATGGGTGAGCCTATGACAATTTACTCTAAGGCAGCAAGCTTTATTAAGGGTGATCTTAACTCTATTTAGTGTGGTGTCATTCGCACTGCCATAGATCACTATTCCATAGTCTACAATGGAAAGGATCGAGCTGGCAACAATCAGCCTGAGGGTATCAGCAGTGAAAAAAGTCCTGTGCCCGTATAGTACACCAGTTCTGGTATTTACAGTTTTGCAGACCTGATTGATATGCTCCTAGTAGGAGAGGGAGGGGTTTAGGGTGATACTGAGGTACTTAAAGTTTGCGACCTGCTCCAGAGGCTGGCAGTGGCTATTGAGAACAGTGAGAGGCACATCCTTGTGTTAATTCTGAGGGTTAGCAAATATCATCACTTTGGCTTTTATATAGTTTAGGATCAGTTTGTGTGTGGCGAACCCAAGATTCAATTTCCTCAAAGTTCTTTTGCAAGTTGCACTGCAGGGGGACAGGGGCAGGGTGACTAGAATATACTGTATGACAGCATCATCCATGTACAGGAGTAGGTTGCCAGAGTAGAATTAACAATTTACTTTTGTTCTGTTTTTGCAAAAGAGGAGAGAGCTCCTGATAAGTTGCATGTAGTAGGGGGGTAATGGCTTAAATGTGGAAAGCAAAGTTTTGGAAGGATTATTGGCTTTCAATAAAAGTCGGGCTTCAGAGTCTGATGGTTTGGCACCTAGATCACTATTAGAGGTGACTGACAAATTATCAGGCCCTTAATCTATGTCTTTAATAATTCATTAAGTTTGAGGATGTCCACTGGAAAATTGCTGAAGATGTACCTGTCTATAAAACAGGTAATAAACATAGAAACATATAATTTGATGGCAGATAAAGACCACTTGGCTCACCCATTCTGCACATTTTTTCCCCTGCTATACTATCACTGCAGACCCTACTTGATCTCTGGCTCCCCCCCTCCTTGCTTCCCACTAAGATTCCTTTGTGCTTAAGATTACCTTGTGCCTATCCCATGCATACTTGAATGTTTTTGCTACCACCACCTCCACCTCCACTGGAAGACTGTTCTAGGTAGTTTTCAGCTTTCAGTTTAGAAGTACTTTCTCACATCTCTCTTGAAATTACCCACTTCCAGCTTCATTGCATGCCCCCCTTGTTCTTGTGCATCTTTTCATCTGAAAAATACTTCCCTTCTGTACCTTATTTGTCCTGTGAGGTATTTATAGGTCTCCATCATATTCCCCTCACTCTGCTCTCTTCCATGGTGTACATATTGAAGTCATTCAGTTTCTTCCTTTGTGGGGCTTCTAATGTAGACCCTGCACCATTTTAGTTACCCTCCTCTGGACTGCCTCCACTCTGTTTATGTCCTTCTTGAAATGTGGTCTCCAGAACTGGACACAGTACTTCAGATGGAGTTTCACCAATGATCCATACAGTGGCAATGCCACCTCCATCCTTCTGCTGGTTATACCCTTCCATTTGCACCCCGCTATCTCAATGGCCCTACCCATTGTCTTGTTGCACTGCCTCACTGCTTTGATATCACCAGATATTATTACTCACAGGTCCCTTTCCTGTTTTGTTACTGTCAGCACTTCTTCTCCCATTTTGTAGTCTGCCTCTCGGTTTCTGTGCCTTGGGTGCATGACTGTGTTTTTTCCACATTGAAACCCAGCTGCCATACCCTTGATCACACCTCCAGTTTTCTCAGGTCTCTGAACATTCTTTCTGCCTGTATGGAGTGTCTAGTCTTTTGCAGATTTTGGTGACATCCACAAAGAGGCATACATTCCCTTTCAGCTCATCTGCAATGCAACATGAAAACATTACAGAGGGCTGGTCCCTGTACTGAGACCTGTGACACCCCACTGATTAAAAACAAACAAAAGAGTATGCTGCACTCAAATGAGTGGAATGGGTGCAGGTGAGGGGCAGCTAACCCCAACGCAGTGCAATACAAACAAGAAACACCTACACTCCTGAGTACTGAGTACTGTCATACAGTGTTTTATACCCCAACTAAAGATGACACAAAGTATCCAGTATCCAGAATTGATGTGCTTTACTTAGCAGACAGTCCAAAAATTCATCACTGGTGAACTGCAAAGTCACGATAACTGCAAAAAAGATCACTCCTGTGCTTTGCTCCTTCATGCTTCCTCAGGGGCTCAGGAACTTTACTTGGGGTACAAAACACTGTGTGGCAATACTCAGGAGTGCAGGTGTTTCTTGTTTGTATTGCACCCTGATAGTAATCCTCCCCTCCCTAGAGTGAAATCTATTTACCACAGCATTCTGTGGCCTGGCCCTTAACTAATATATTACCCAGTTTTCCACCTTTGGACATACTCTAAGTTGCCCATTTTCCTTATGAGCATCCAATGTACAATGGTGCCAAAAGCATAACTGAAAGCTATGTAGGCCATGTCCAACACACCACCCTGATTTATTTCCCTGGTCACCCCATCAAAGAAAATATATCAGATTTGTCTGACATGCCCCCCCCCATGAATCCATTTTGCCTTGGGTCTTGTAACCTTCTAGAGTCAAGATACTCCACAATCCTTTCCTTTAGAAGTGACTCCATTAGCTATCCCATCACCAATGTCAGGCTGACTGGCCTAGAGTTGCCAGCCTCCTCCCTGCTACTGCTTTTGTGAAGTGGGGCTACATATGCTCTCCTTCAGTCCTCTTGAACCACTCCTTTTTCCAGTAAGCTGTTAAAAGGGACTATTAGAGGTGTAAAAAGTACTTCCTGAGCTCCTTCAGTACCCTTGGGTGTACCCCATATGGCCCAATAGCTTTGTCCACTTTCAGATTTAATAGTTCCTTTAGGACTCTGTTCCCTGTAAAGGAACTTGTGTCTACCTCTCCCTTTCC
This sequence comes from Neoceratodus forsteri, assembly GCA_016271365.2. Classification (NCBI taxonomy): domain Eukaryota; kingdom Metazoa; phylum Chordata; order Ceratodontiformes; family Ceratodontidae; genus Neoceratodus; species Neoceratodus forsteri. Next base: position 237,238,300 of record CM057459.1, on the reverse strand, counting down.
AGTGTATCTGTTGCTTTTATTTGGCCAATTGCCTTCCCCTTCCTCTGTGAAGACTGAACAAAAGTATTTCTTCAGGTTATCTTCAGTTCCTAATCCTCCTCTGCCCATTGGTTTGATACTGACTGTAAAGCTGTGAAAGCCCAGATCAGGAAATTAAGTAAATGATTTATACACTCTAGGACAAAACAAGATCTAGTGGAACTTAATAAAGAAAAGAGAAACTATAAACTCTTAAACAGAAAAAAAAACAATATTATAATAGACAATGGCAAAATATGTTGAAATATGTTAAACATTATACTGCAAAATAATACTAAAGCCTTTTGGAAACTTGTGGCAAACAGAAGTAACAAGTAGAAAACTGAGATTGATACGTACATCTCTGAAGATAAATGGAAGTTTCTAGAACTGGAGGCCTGACAGACTTTCAGGCAGGCTTTCTAGCACTTTTTTCGACTATGGACAACATATATGTACTATGACATTTAATAAAAAAAATATGTTAAAATAAGGCAACAGAAATTATATACCATTTTTATTGACTAGTCATCAGCCTTTGATTATATTTCCAGGGACATCCTACGGAATATATTAATTGAAAGGGGGACTGATTCCAACCTAGTTTCTCTGATTTCCCAATTGCATTCTGAGAACTGGGCTAAAATAAGACTATGATGTAAAGGTGCAGTTTTTGCCTCATTTAAAATCAACAGAGGAGTGAGGCAAGGTAGAGTCTTTGCCCCTCTCCTGTTCTCACAGTATATTGATAAAATGCTAGCTGATAGTGAGGCAGTTATCTCAGATACGCTTAAAATTCTTTCTTGTGCTTGTCCTCTATTAGTCTATGTGGATGATTTAGTCCTTTTTTCATTAACTAAATCTCAATTACAGAGAAGCATTGACTTAATATATAAAAGCTCTAAGGAATTAAAATTAAAAATAAATTTGAGTTAAACTAAAGTTTTGATTTTCAGTCAAGGTAGGAAAAAAGATTCCATCAATTGGACAGTTGACAATGAAAGATTAGAAATAGCCAACAACTACATGTACCTTGGGATTCTTTTTTAGGAGAATTGCAACTGGACATTTCAGGATTGAGTCATTAAAAGAGAAACTTAAAAAGACTATGGCATGGTTGGTTCGCTTTAATATAAAGTATGGTGGGATGTCTATAAAACCACTAATACAAGTTATAAAGGCAAAATTTGATGCCCAGCTCCTGTATGGAGTGGAAGTATGGGAATGTAAAAATCTTAACAAGGTGTTGTCCCCATTGTATAAATATTTGCAAACTATTTTAAAAGTTGATCATTCCTGTCTGGCTGCATACTTATGGTCAGAATTGGGACTCAATAATATTGATGCCTTAATTGAAATTAGGAACATTAATTATTGGATTAAGCTCACTAGATGTGAGAACTATACTCCAGGGACTCTGGCTTTAAAGGAAAAGGAAATATAGCTCAGTTTCAGGATATAAAGATGGATATTGGTTTATTTCACTAATTGCTACATTAAATAAACATAGGTATTAAATTTGAAACAGGCAGTTGATAATGGGATCACTTTGAACTTGAAGTATACGGCTTATGTTAGTAAGAAAATAAATCATTGGAAATCCATGGATTTACAATCAGTTAGGAAATCACACTATTCTAAGTGGTTTTCACAGAATAATTATTACTTTGGCTTTAAGCCATATTTGGAAATCTTGACAGATCCAAAATTAAGAAGAACTGTCTCCAATTATAAATTCAAACAATGTAAGAACAATATGTTACTGTTTAGATACAAGAAAAATGGACTTACATCTGGGAAATGTGATTGTGATAAATTGGTATGATGTGCAAAGGGCTTACTGGATGGGTCCTTTTTTGAATAACCTTTATCCTACTGATAAATTGCTCTTGGCTAACATATTGTTTCATACAGAGGATGCTTGGACCATAGAATGACTCACAGAAGTTTTATGTATAATTGACAAATTAAGACGGAAAATCAATGTTATTTAGAGTGCATGTACCAAGCAGCAACTGAGTCTGTTTTCGGGACAAAAGCACAGTGACACTTTATAAGATTGTATTATTGTAGGAATTGATACACACTTTTATGTAAACATTTTCCGTATGTGTATGCATTTCCCTTTTAATGTTTTTTGTATTGTAATGGCTTTTTAGCTATACACAATAAAAACTTGATTGATTGATAGATGTGGTACCTCGTATTTTTTTTTATTTAGTATGCTTTTCACCCCTTTCACCCAGGCAGCCCCCATTGACTGTGCTCCTGTTCCCAGTCCTGTTACTCATCTTCTCTGGGACTTACCACCACTGCCAAGTCCTCCCTGGCTGCCCACCAGGATGGGTCCATCAGAGGGGGGGACTGTATCCCTGATGGAGTTTAGCACAGTTCAGTGGTGGGATCCACGTTTGACAGTGCAAGGACTGGGGAACAGAGCTGACATCCTCCTGCTCACCCAACATTTTTTTTCTTTTTCCCTAGCCCCTTATGGATGTGACCCAGCCCCTGAGAATGTGCACATTCACACTGGTGCGTGGTGACCCATGCTCATGCAGTCAGCATCCTTCTTCCCATCCTCCTGCAGCTCCATCTTACACTTCCATTTGTAGCCACTCAGGTGGTGGTAGCACAGCAGAGACTGACAGTCCACACTCCCTGAGGAAGAGAGTGTCTTCTGGGATGCTCGATCCTCCTCCTCCCATGGTCATCCCTCTGATTACTCAGTCTGATTCCCGAACATGGGTCATTAGCATTGCAATCATTGCACCGGTTGACAAGCTTGTGATACCTCATATTTACTTGTTCTTTAAATTTAAACTTGCAGGGATATCACCTTTATTAGTGGATTGTAATAATATGCAGTTGAGGGAATGAATCAGCAGGGTAAGATTAAAGGGGTTCTTCTCAAATACTGGTAATATTACTAGTGGCATGCTGCAGGGGTCAGTGCCCAGACCAATCCTGTTTAGTTTCTATATATCTAACTTAAATAAAAAAATAGTATTTATTTATTTTACCAGGAAAAAAACTTCATTGAGCAAAGCTTATTTGCACAGAGGTCCTGGGTAGGACAGATTACAATACAACAAATGAAGTGACAGTATATAAAAACAGTTCATATGATACAGAGTTAGAGATTAGCTCATAGTACAGTACAGCAGTTCCATTCAATTCAAAGACTAGCACAATGAAAGCAATTTGATATAGTTGTTATAGCATAAAAAAACAGAGAACAAAATGTCAGTGTTTCAATATTATAATACAAGGTCTCTATAAAGTTCCATTAGCAAACACAATTATCAACACAGTATTGACCAAGGATTATATAAAGCTCTAATAGTAAACACATTTGTCTACACAGTATTGACCAAGAAGGGTTTGAAAGTAACGGTGGCTGAAAAGTGAATTTAATTGAAGTGATTCCTGGAGAGCATTCCAAGCCAAGGGAGCAGCCCAGCTAAAAGCCATCTTACCATGTTTTGAAAAGTGCCTAGGTACATTGAGCAAGATAACACTTTGTTTTACTAGATAGTAGTTTTAATATTTGTGGTAAGTCCGTAGATGAAACGAAGGTGGGTGGCATTGTTAACTCTGCCAGTGACAACATACAATTACAAAAAGATCTTGGTAAACTAATAAAATGGGCATCAGTGTTTAGCATGTGCTTTAACCAGTTTAAATCAAAATTATACACTTAGGTAACAGGGACAATAAATATACATACTTCATTAATGGTAATCTTCTACAGGAATCTGACTCAGAAAAGGATCTGGGGGTTATAGTTATTTCAGACTAAACACAAACACGGTGACGCTGTGTTTAAAAAAATATTTACAAACCACAATAAAAGGCATTCTGGACATAGTTACATAGTAGATGTTGACAGAAAAGGACCCCTTGGTCCATCTAGTCTGCCCTAGAAACAAGTTTAGTTCCTACTTTTGTACTGCAGATCCTGTCTGATCTGTGACCTTTCTTCCCCCCCATTCCTGATTCCAAGAGACCTCTGTGCTTATCCCATGCATGTTTAAATTCCTCCATGGTGTTTGCACTTAACCACTTCTATCAGTAGTTTGTTCCAGACATCTACCACCCGTTCCGTGAAGAAGTACTTCCTCACATTTCCTCTGAGTCTCCCCCTTCCAACCTCATATCGTGTCCCCTTGTTCTTGTGCTTCTCCTTTTCTGTATAATGCTGCCCTCCTGTACCTTATTTATTCCCTTGAGGTATTTGAATGCCTCTATCATATCTCCCCTCTCCCTCTGATCCTTCAGACAGTACATATTTAATTCCTTGAGTATCTCATCATACCTGTTCTGATGCATGTCCTAGACCATTTTGATAGCCCTTCTATGCACCACGTCCACCTGATCAATGTCTTTCTTGAGATGGGGCCTCCAGAACTGGACAGAGTACTCCAGATGGGGCCTCACCAATGACCTATACAGGGCAATACCACCTCTCTCTCTTTCTACTTGTTATACCCCTCCCTATGCACCCCAACATTCTATCAGCTTTTCCTACTGCTTTTCCACACTGACTTGCCACTTTGAGGTCATCTTTTATTGGATAAAACCTTTTATAGGTACATCAGGGAATGTAGAAAGACAAAGGGAGGGATAGTGAGGCTGAATAGAATGGACGGTGGGTGGGCAGAGAGGGACAGTGAAAAAGCAGGGATACTGAATGAATATTTCTGCTCAGTATTCACAAAAGAGGAGGAGGGAGAGGTGCCTAATCCAATTAACAGGAGCACTACGGATAGGGGGGTTGATCCCAGTCTTTCACAGAAGAAAGGGTTCTGAAAGAACTCCTAAAACTGAAGGTGGACAAAGCAATGGGACCTGACAGAATTCACCTTAGAATTCTAAAAGAATTAAGGGGAGAACTAGTGAAACCACTGAATACCCTTTTTAACAAATCATGGGAGGATGTTGTGGTACCTGAGGACTGGAGGAAGGCAGATGTGATTCTCCTTCACAAAAGTGGGAGCAGGACAGAGGCAGGAAACTACAGACCTGTCAGTTTGACCTCTGTGGTAGGGAAAGTGATGGAATCACTTCTGAAGAAAAGAATTGTTGAGTGCCTAGAGGCCAGTGGGGCACAGGACCCAAAGCAGCATGGGTTCACAGAGGGAAGGTCATGTCAGACGAATCTAATTGATTTCTTTGACTGGGTGACAAAAGTAGTAGACCAGGGAGGGGCTGTGGACATGGCCTACCTAGACTTTAGCAAGGCATTTGACACAGTCCCACACAAAAGATTAATAGTCAAATTAACCAGCCTGGGAGTGGGTCCCAGGGTGGTAGCCTGGGTAAAACATTGGCTGGACAACAGGACAAAGAATGTAATTGTAAATGGAGTCCACTCTGAAGAAAGAGGGGTTACTAGTGGGGCACCGCAGGATTCAGTACTGGGTCCAGTCCTTTTAATGTCTTTATAAGTGACATTGCAGAGGGACTGAAAGGAAAAGTATGCCTCTTTGCAGATGACACAAAGATCTGCAACATGGTTGATACACAAGGAGGTGTGGAAAGGATGAGAAGGGACTTGGCAAGGTTGGAGGAATGATCAGAAGTATGGCAGCTTGGATTCAATGCAAAAAGTGCAAAATAATGCACCTGGGAAACAAAAACCCAGGGGAAGATTACACAATGGGGAGGTAGTAACAACAACAAAAATGGAAAGGGACCTGGGGGTAATCATCTCAGATGACCTTAAGGTTAGCAAGCAATGAGAGAAGGCAGTAGGGAGGGCTGGGGTATACTGGGATGTATAGGGAGAGGCATCACCAGCAGAAAACAGGAAGTTGTTATCACTCTGTACAGACAGTTGGTGAGACCCCATTTGGAGTACTGCGTCCAGTTCTGGAGACCCTATCTCCGCAAGGACATAGACAGGACAGAGGCAGTCCAGAGGAGGGCAACTAAAATGGTGCAGGGTCTGCAAGAGAAGCCATACGAGGAGAGATTAAAGGAGCTTAATATGTATACCCTTGAGGAAAGGGGGGACATGATAGAAACTTTTAAGTACCTCAGTGGAATCAACAAAGTCCAAAAGGTAGCATCTTTCAGAAAAGAGATGTGCAAGAACAAAGGGGCACAATTTGAAGATAGAGGGGGCAGTTCAGGGGCAATGTGAGGAAGTATTTTTCACAGAGAGGTTGGGGGATGCATGAAACAGCCTTCCTGAGGAGGCTGTGGGGTCTAAAACTGTGGGAAAATTCAAGAATGCATGGGACAGACATAAGGCAATTTTTGTGGGGGATAGGAAGAAATAGGCTGTTGGTTAACTAGGATCTGCAGCTTATCTTGTATGTAGGGAAATGGGCAGACTTGGTGGGCCAAGCGGTCCTTATCTGCCATCAAAATCTATGTTTCTATGTTTCTATGATGACCCCCAGGTCACTTTCCTATTTAGTTGTTGCCACCTCCACTTCCCTCAGTTGGTACATTACCCTTGGGTTCTTGCATCCTATATGCATAATGTTGTACTTTTTAGCATTAAATCCTAGCTGCCATACCCTTGACCATTCCTCTAGTTTTTTCAAGTCCTTCCTCATTTTATTTACCCCCTCTGGTGTGTCTACTCTGTTTGCAGATTTTTGTGTCACTTGCAAACAGGCATACTTTCCTTTCCAGTCCCTCTGCAATGTCACTAATGAAGCTATTGAACAGTAATGGCCCCAGAACTAACCCTTGTGGCACCCCACTTGTCACTTCCCCCTCCTCCGAGCGTACTCCATTTATGGCTACCCACTGACTTCTGTTGCTCAGCCAATTTTGTACCCATTTTACCACTTTTGACCCCACCCTGAGACTGCCCAGCTTGTTTACTAATCATAAATACATAAATCCAAGGATGTTTTGCTACCACTGTGTAGATCATATGTTCAACCTCTTTTTTGATTACTGTTCCCAGTACTGGGGTGGATTGACCATGAGAAATAGAAGTACATTGAAAGAATACAAAAAAGGCAACCAAAATGGTCAATGGTTTAGAAAGTGTGGATTGTGAACAAAGGCTTGAAAAAATCAGGGTCTTTTCATCCTTACAAACATAGAAACATAGATAATGATGGCAGAAAAAGACAAAGGTCCATCCAGTCAGAATGAGTTCCCTATTTAGCCCTGGGGCCTACCGTACTGTTCATCCAGGGTTGAAGCTCTCCCATCAATCCCCACTCCATTCTCCTCCCTGATTCTGGCACTTTAAGGAACCACTGTACTCTTCATTCTGTCCCAGCCATGCTTAAACCCACTAATGGGTTTTGCGCCCACCACCTTGTCAGGCAGCCTGTTCCACTGATCCACTACCCTTTCTGTAAAATAATATTTCCTCATGTCCCTCCTGAACCTCCCTCCTGTTAGTTTCCACTCATTATCACATGACATGAGCTAGTATTCAAGTTGAATAGTTCCCCAAAGCTTACCTTGTTAATTCTTTTTAGGAATTTGAAGTGCTCTATATCTCTCCTCCTACTTCTGGTCTCCAGCGAGTACATGTTCAATGTCTTTAGGCGCTCCTTACAGGACAAGGCTTATTGGCCCTGAATCATTTTTATTACCCTGCGCTGCACTGTCTTGAGCCTATCCCTCTCCTTTCTGAGGTGAGGTCCCCAGAATTGTGCATAGTACTCCAGGTGTGGTCTCACCAAGGATCTATACAGGGGAAGTATTGCCTCCTTTTTTTTTGCTATCAGTACAACTCCCGATACATACAGTACAAGCATCCTTTTTGCCTTGCTATATGCCTTGTTGCACTGACTCAGTTGCTTTAGGGAGTCATTGATTATAACTGCAAGGTCTTGTTCCTCAGCCCTGGTACTGAGTCTCACCCTTCCCATCCAGTACACCGTCCTAGGGTTCTTGTTTCCAAGGTGCATCACTTTGCACTTTTTGGCATTGAGTTTCAACTGCCAAATCCTTGACCACCCCTCCAGCTTTTGCTTACATCCTTCATAAGTGACAAGTTAGAGGGGACTTACTATATTTGTATGCTACTTTTCAATATTGAGCTGACTTGAACTGATTAAAGGCCCTCATAATACCAGAAGCCATAATTTACAAATTAAGGCAAAGAATTCAAAACATCCAAAAAGAAATTATTTTACATGTAACATGTAGTCAATATTTGGAATTCATTACCCTGGACATGATAAACAGTAAAGACATAGCCCCATATTCAAACAGTTTGTGCTTGGCACAATCCATTTCGCCTGTGCAAATGGATGATTACAATAAGAAGGCAATATTCAACAGTTTGCACTGTGCTGGTCAGATGCACTAGCACCTGAATGCAAAGATAATGTATTCAGCACAGAAAAGAGGGATGGCGACATGATATTTGGCTCAGAGTGATATTCAGTGGTCTTGCACTGCACTACCAGCATTCAGCATGACTAAGCGCAGGGGAAATAAAGGCTTGTTAAAGCAGGTCTTAACCTGGGGCAAAATCCAGAGGAGGGGAGAAGCACTTCAGCACACAAAATGGCAGGCATTGTGTTCCTAATGCAGGGAGTCATGGAGGATGAGGAGCAGGCTAATGTTGCCCCGAACCCCTGCACAGACGCTGGGGGTGATGTGCTGCAAACAGATGGTACCATCCACAAGTAATATTTGAGGTCCTCAGTGATGACCAAATCATGGGTCAGTACAGGCTCAACAGGGCCATGCTGATGCAGCTGAGTAAACTGCTGCATGAGCAGCTGTGGACAGACACCCACCTCAGTCATACAATGTCTGTAGAGCTCAAGGTGACAGCAGCACTGTCGCTACTGGCTGCTGGAACCTTCCAGATATTGGTGGGTGACACCACCGTATTATTTATTTAGTTTCTGTTGACCAGGTAGGTGCGCTAGACTGCAAAGCTGCCTATTTTCAAGCATGACCATACAATGAGTTGGAAAACAACAGTGAATACAAAGAACAAATCAGGTGACAACAAGCAGTACAATTAGCTAAACGCATATAGTCAGGTAATAACAAAATGAAATCAGAGTCAGGCATGAAATAATACAAACGTAACACAGTACAGTGGCATAGGCAAAGACTCAACAGATCAGAGCACTGTACATGGCATTATCAACACTGTACAAGTAGAGGGTAAGTGCGAAGGAAATTAATGGTTCAGGCAGAGCTGTGGGAGATCAGGATAGGAACAAGTGCCAGGGCAATAGCTAAGAGGGTCAAGCAAGTGCGTGGGTACAACCACCACAGGAGCAGAGTTCAGAACTAGCAAGTACCTTATGGAGTTCCTACTTAAAACTCTGGGGGTTTGGGAGGTCCTGAGTGCCAGTGGAAGGGAATTCCACACTTTTGGAGCACTAACAGAGAAGGCATTTTCACTCCTTTTTGTGTTACACTTAGGTTGGGGAAGGTAGGAATTATCAGTGGATCTCAGGGGTAAGCAGAGTCAGCAGATTCTAACAGAAGGGCCAGCTTGTCAGGTTTCTGGGAGGTGATGATGTTTTTGATGAAGCAAGTGGTAGTGTATTGCCGAAAAGCTGGGGAGCTTGCCAGCCCAGGACGGAGTAGAGTGAGCGGCGGTAAGTGAGCTTGGGTTCCGACAGAGCAAAGTGGCAGATGTTGTCATTGCAGACATCCCACTTGTGCAGGAGTCTTCTTGAGGATTCCAGAAGGGCAATCATCCCATAGGCCAGTATCACACAGTCTGCCACCTCCTGCCCGTTGTGCCAATTCATATATGCCCTGCTGACCCATGCTGGGGTGTTCATCATATTCCCTTCAACACCAGAAGAACAAACTGCAACCATGCAGCAGTTCGTTTGGGTTCTACAGATACTGGCTATACTGGGTGCCACTGACTGCACCCATGTTGCCATCCATGTAATCACAGGTGATGGAATGGAGGCCTATGCAAATAGAAAGTGCTCTGACTCCATCACCTGTCAGGTGGTGTGCAACGCAACAAGGCACACAATCACTGTCCTAGTATTTATTTATTTATTAACTTTTGTTTACTGGGTAAGCACACTAGACAACCAAGTGCCTATTTTCAGGTGCGACCCGCAGGTGGTACACCAGCAGTGCCCACAGTGCCTTCATATGGCACAATTCTATTCTGTGCCAAAGGATTGAAGGTGGGGATATGATTAGTGGGCTCCTCATCAGTGAGTATATACCCAGGATCCCCCCCCATAGATGCACTGATGTTACTAACCAATGCCCTATTCATGCACAGGGGACAGCGTATATCCCCTGTGTCCCTGGTTGCTAACACCTGTCTGAAGACCCCTATCCATTGCAGAGGACTGATACAACGCAGCACACATCGATACATGCAGCGTCATTGAGTTTGTTTTTGACATTCTCGAGATGCAGTTCAGATGCCTTGACTGTTCCAGTGTTGCCCTACAATACATCCCTCAGAAGGCCTGCTCGATATTCCTTGTCTGTTGCATACTACACAACATGACACTCAGCCATGGAATATTCTTGTTGCCCCAGAGGGAAACACTGCAGCAGATGCATAGCCAGCAGACCAGGATATGCAGGAGCTGCTTGTTTGGCCTAACCCCAGGATGACCAGGAGGTCCAGGGACTACAGAGACCACCTCACTGCAGACCTATATGGACCCAGAAGGTGAGTACAGAGCACACAGGAGACATTAATGGTTTAACAAAATGTATTACAAATGTCACAAAAGAATGTCAAGACAATACAGAGATTACAAAAAAAGCCATCCAGGCAAGGGAAGGGTACAAGAGGTATTAAAACAAGAAAAATAACCTCCAAGCAGGAGATAGAGACTGAAACAAAGGAAAGCCATCCAGATGTGTTGGGGATTGAAATAAAATAAAAAGCCATGCAGGTGGGGGCAGGGGTTACACAGAGGATTTGAACATAAACATTGCCACTCAGTTGGGGGTGGGTTAAAGGGATAAGTCAAAGAAAAGCATCCAGGCAGGGGGAAACATGGTTATAGGGAATAGGACATGAGATGGCAAACCTGAGGTTGGGTCTAGGTGACATACAACCACACTAGGTGAGGCCTGTACTACCACCACTGACATGGAGCTGGTGTGTGTGATTTCTGTGGGTGGGTAGCAGTGGGAACATTTCCACAGAATGGGGGAAAGGTTTAGCTATTATGTGAGCCACCCACTGCCATGGCCCTGCAGGGTACTGACCACTCCAAGGAGTAGGTCATGGCCTGGGGTGCTCAGCATCTGGCTGTCATGTGCCAGCATGCAAGGTGTCCTGGGAGTCCAGCTATCCACACTACTGAGGGTGGCCTGATGCCGAGGTGTCTGCTGCAGGATAATACTCCCTTCACTGGAATGGCCAATTCCTGTGGCCAACACCTGCATTGCCAGAGACCATGGCTGTGGCCTCCAGCATGGTGGTAGCCACTCCACACAAGCTAGTGACAAGTAACTGTTCCAGTCTCCAGAAGTCAGAATCAAAGTCACCTGAGAGGAACTGCTCCAGTTTATCTAAGCCACAATGTACTCTGCATTGTGAATCTTTGCATGCTGCTTATAGCCCTGTAGGCCTTCTTGGGTACACATTGAAGACTGCAGCAGTTGTCTGTTGGCTTCCTGCTGTCAGTGTGGATTTTCCCAGGGAACTGAGTTAGGCTGCATCCTGGCTTGTAGTGTTGGCCAGGGTTTCGCCTCACTCAGTGCTGTGCCTAGATCCTAGGTCCTGGATGGCACAGTGTTGGCTGGGCTGGGGGTACTGGCCTGGTGAGAGAAGGTGATGGCCAGATGGGAGGCATTGGTCTGGGGTGACACAGTGGTGGTTGGGCTAGGGGCATAGGCTTGGGGTGACAAAGCAATGGCTTGATTAGGGGCATTGGCTGGGAGTGGCACAGTGATGGCTGGTCTGGGGGTGGCTTGGCCCATAGTCATTGGGGCCAGCAGGGATGGCTGACTCCTCTTGATCCAAGCTGGAACTGAAGATCTGTTCTCTCAGCCACTCCTCCACATATTTCTCATCCTCACTTTCAGACTCTTGGTGGGTGCCAGCAGGGGCCGACCTAAGAGCAGCAGCTATCTTGAGGATCCTGGCCCGTCCTCCTTGGCTGTCCAACACCGTGGACTGTGCTACTGAGAGAAGAGACTGAAATTGCTGAGTAATGCTCATACCTGTCAGCTGGCAATGGCAACATGCATGCCCAGTGTACTGTGTATCAACTCCCACACACCACCCATGCAGTGCAGTGCTACTAAGCCTCCAGCACTGTGCACATCACATACCTCCCATCACCAGTGATCACACAGTATATAGCACCCTTGTGGCACAGTAGGGGATTTCCACACAGACATCCACACCACCAGGATATGTGGAGAACATTATGCGGCCTACACCCATTAAGTAGAACTTTCAACAGGTACATCATTACTGACAGTGATGGTCCACATGTGGGGGTGTACTGAGGCCCATGCAGGATGCCTACATGGGGCTGAAATAGGATGTATACGCAGAACACAGATCTGTATAGTGCATGCCGTGCTTGCCCAACTGTGACCCAGATCACCATGGCATGCCTCCCCCCCCAACAAGCATGCAACCCCCAACTCCACTGGTGCATATGCACACACAGATAGAATATGATGGTGCTAATTTGATCACTCATATGACTGTGTTGGGCCAACCTGACTTCCATAACCACCTCCTGGGATACCAATTACTATAACAGGCCGCATGACACCTACCATTACCTGTTCTGCAGGAGCTAGGGGCTCTGCCATGCTGGAGCCACCATCTGTGGCCTGGAGATCTGTACAGGCCCTAGCTATAACCTCCTTGGTCTGAGCACTTGAGGTCTGTTGTCCTCTTCTTCACCTCCTCCCAGGTCTGGCCCCTTCTTCCTACTGCATTCACTGCCTTTGTTATCTGGTCCCAGGTCCACAGTATTTCAGACATTGTCCCCCCTCTGTCTGCCAACTAGGTCCTCCCTGGCCATGTATGCATGGTCCAGGGCCAACTATTCATCCTCTGAGAAGTGCCACTTTTGTTGACAATCTTCCACCATTAGGTTATCTGTTAGAAATCGGAGGACGGACAGCACTGAGCACTATATACACACACAACAGAATACAATTACGGTAGCATGCAGTCCCCAGTGCTCCCTGGCTGGGACACAAACATGCTCCTGCATAGAAGAGTCCAACACACAGTGACCTGCCCGCCTATCACTGCCTTTGGTCATGTGCAGGTACAGCTGTAGTATAGTCCTGATGCAGCATAAACACAGTGCTCTGATCACCCTTGTCCCTAATGTGGGTCATTTCATAATACAGTTACCTCTAACCACCTGCAGTCTCCCTGTGGAATCCTTGTGGTGCCCTTTGCCCCTTTTATAAGCCCCAGGCCTAATTAGGCATGCAAATGACTGAATATATTCCAGCAATGATGTGCTAAGGTGGACTAAGGCCAAAGAATGCAAAATTAGCTCTTTTACATACACTGTTTGAATAGTTTGTTCCATGTGCTACCATCTTTGTGCTAGTGCTATGTCCCGTGTGGTGCTGACATGAAATCACACATCATCTGTGATGTCATTATGCTGTGTTGGCATGTGCCTTGTGGAATTGCACTATGGCAAAGCACATGTGTGGCACAGTACAGCTCATGTGAATCATGCAGATGTGCTTCTTGGTTCCATCTATGTGCTGCCAACCATCCACCCCAGAAACATGCATAGCACTCTCCTATTTGATATTAGCTCAAATGCTGACACATATAGCACTAATAGTCAGTATACTACATAGAGCCAGTGCATACCTGACATCAGCTGGGTGCGAGGGATAGAGACTAATATTTTAAAATGTCTTACAGGAAATCCAGGGTCAGAGGGGTGAGGTAACGGGACACAAGATGGACATATGTTTACTGGCCAACCCCCTGGGTGAAAAGTGAGAGGCATTGGACAGCCCCAGGTGTGAGGTTTGGGCTTCAGTGGGGAAGCACCTGGCATGCTAAACACAGATAGGGGACCAGTGCACAACCATTTTAGTGACCTGTTCTGGAGGGAGCCAAGGCAGTTTTACCAGCTGAGGGCCATGGTTCCCAGTGGCACTGTGTCACAGCCAGGAGAGCACATTAAGCTATATGTATGATTGCTGTAGTCTCTGGAGTATAGTACTGTTTCCATGTCTCTGAGGAAATGTGCATTGTACCCGTGTTTACCTGTTAAGTCCACATTGCCTTAAGTAACCTGATTCGCTGTATGGCCCTATATAACGAATGCAAGTGCACGGTACCACTGTCCCCATTGATGCCCCCATGGCTCTGTACAATACAGGACTTGCTGTGGATCCGGGATCCATGCTGCTTGCCATAATCAAGGCCCTGATTTTTCTGTGGCACATTAGTACCAAGTTCTGCAACAGTTACCATTTGCCACAGAACTTCTGCAGAAGTGGTTTGTAATTTCCACTAAAGTTCTGCAGCACCAATGAAGTGCCACATCGCAGTGTCAGCTTGTCATCCTGACACCACATCAATGACAAGGGTTATAGTAACTGGGATGGGGAATGCACAGTACCATTAGTTCACAAAAAAAACCCACAAGCTTTCATAAATAAAATAAAAAAAAAAAAGCTAAAACAAATCTATCACACAAGGTCCTCTTCTATTGCATAAATAAAACACATGCAGGGGACCTTCTGTGATAAATGATTTAACTATACTTATTCTAATTACACCACCAATGAGGTTACAGCACATGTACAGATAAATCATTTAATACAAATGCCCCATTTATGTGTGTGTGTATATATATATATATATATATATACTATGTATATATATATATATAGATATATATATAGATATATATAGATATATATATATATATATATATATATTAAACAAATTTCGTTAATGCATCAGTTAGGGTTCAAGTGACAAAAGTAGGAAATGTGGTGTTAAGGTTTCCAACTCCAACACCCCATTCCCCAAATTGCACAGATACACAGCTTGGTGGTGCTGTCTTGGGGTCATCAACCCTAACACTCACCTCATTCCATTACAAAAGAAGGTGACATGGACACAGCATAGGAGAATGGGGTGAGCGTTAGGGTTGACAGCTCCAAGACAACCCCGCTCCCCGCAAGTGGGTCTGTGCAGAGTCTGGAATGGGAGTGTTAGGTTTAGAAACCCTAACTCCACATTTCCCTACTTTTGTCACTTTAACTCTAACTGATGCATTAACAAAGTTTTTTACAATTTATTTCCTTACTTTCTGAGATAGTATAATCATATCCTTATCTTACTTTGGGAGCGCAGGATCCTTTGGACCCTGTGATCCCACCCCTCCATAGATGCGTATATGTATCCAGCTGTGGAAGCACAGGGACCTCTGGTCTCTGCGCTTCCATTTATAGCACAATAGTCACCAAATTGTCACCACAGCCATGTTATTACCCCACCTCATGTACCATGCACAGAAACTTTTTAAATTCCCACCAAAACGTAACTCCGTGCAAGTGCAACGCCAACCTGTATCACAGGTGCAAAAACACATTTTGGACATGATTTGAAAAATTACAGCTGTGACATTCATGAGATAGTGTAATAAGAAGGCTATGATGAAAATTTGAGCTCAAAATATTAAAAATTCCCAAAGTTATTAGCAGGCATAGTGAAATTGTGACAAATAGTCATAACTGTGCCATTCTTAATCTTTTTGACCCCAAATTTTCAACATAGCCTTCTTATGATCTCACCACATGTACCCAGTACAGAAAAGTTTCAAATCCCCACCAAAACATAATTCTGTGCAACTGCAATGCCATTATGCGTCACAAGTGCGAAAACACATTTTGGCCAGGATTTGAAAAAATGACATCTGTCAAATATATGAGGTGGGGTAATAACAAAGCTATGTGGAAAATATGGGGTGAAAATATTGAACATTTCTAAAGTTATGAGTGTGTGTGGCGAGATTGCAAATAATGACCATAACGCAGTAATTGTTTTCAAATTTTGACCCCAAATTGTCAACATAGCTTTCTTTTGACCCCACCTCATGAACAATATGAGTGTCATTACACAAATCCCACTGAAGAGTCAGATTGCTCATGAGATGGGGTCCCCAAAAGGCCATGTTGAAAATTTGGGGTCAGAATGATGAAAAATGGCTGAATTATGCATAAAAGTTGAAACCCCCAATGGAAAAACATTGAGGCACATTTACCTTAGTTCATATTGCAGTCCCTGGTTCCAGCAGCAAGAAATGTCTTCCATTGGCCGAGCGGGTCTCGAACCTGGGACCTCCGTAGGTGAGTGGCGGTCTGTGGGGATGTCACAGATGTGGGGTGGGGAGGTGAGTACACAGTGGGTGGTCAGGTGAGGGGGGTGCGGGTGTGATAGGTGATGGATTTTTTTTTTACAGGTTAAAAGAAATAAAAGACATCAAGGGACGGTTTTCTTATTTTCAGGTATGGACACAGAGCATGGGGGTGGTGATTGGAGAATGGGGCAGGGGGAAGGACCACTGGACCACCAGAAAAATACCTGTGTGAGCCACAGGGACAGCGATCAGACATCAGGTGAGGGGAAGGGAGAGAAACCAATGGACTACCAATTAAAACTTTAAAATATGGAGATGGTGATTAGAGAATGGGAAGGGAGAGGGACCACTGGACCACCAGGGTTTTATAAATTAAAATCACCAGTGAGGGCGATCAGAGAATGGCGGAGGGTGGAGAGAGACACAAACAGTTCAGCTGTAGCTATGAATGGGGATTTGGTGGGGGGGAGATACAGTCAGCAGGAGATAGAATAGGGATTGAGTGCAGAGAGATATACAGTCTGCAGGAGCCGCAACCGGGGATTGGGCAGAAGCAGTTGGCAAGAGCTTCAACTGGGGATTGGGGCAAAGAAAATGGATTATTGTGGTGATGGGGGTTACAACAGGGAATACAGTGGGTGATTTATTTTGCATGCGCACCAGTGGTGAACTCTTTTGAGTAAATCCTGATTTGGGGACAGTTTTAACACATTAAGAAGCAGTTCAAGTTCATACATTTATTCTGTCCTTCTAAGATGGAATTTTTATGAAAGATGTTTTGTTTAGCAGATCCTCCAGTTGAGAGACCGACTAGACCCGAATCCCCCAACCCCTTGCTGGCTACCTATGCTCGCTTAGCAATAATTATTCCTGTAGGAGCAGGGTTCCTCTCTCTGGCATTGAGCATATCACAAGTTGGTTTCTGGATATCTCTATCAGTGGGCTAGCTAGTCAGTGTAGCGGCAAGTTCATGAATGAGCACGGATCACTCAGGACAGGCTGGGGGTCTAGCAACTCAGCTTATAGCATCTTGATCTTCTTTCTGTGTTTATTCCATGTGGCTTCAATTTATTCTGTGACAGTACAGTTGGTATTATTCTATATACTACTATTTGCACAGCCTGACTCATACACAGACATCTACCCACTACAGGCTGCTTTGTCTTCTTTTTTTCATACACCTGGGCAAGTATGTAGTATACTGACCATCAGTGCTATATGTCTCAGCATTTGAGCTAACATCAAATAGGAGAGTGCTATGCATGTTTCTGGGTGGGGAATGGTTGGCAGCACACAGATGGAAACAAAAAGCACATCTGCATGATCGGTTGCTGACAGCTTGCAAGCATATGTTAAGCAGTTATGAGCTCCCTGGAGCCGTCTGGAGAGGCGCAGCAGCACAGCCCCTATTACAATTCAAACTGTTCCCAGTCTTTTTGGTTCATTTGCAAAACATGTTAAATATTTTAAATGTTAAGGCAGTAGTTCAAGCTGGCAGTCGATACATAAGAGAAGGGGGGAGGCCATGTCTGATCGTCAATTTCACCCATCCAGTCAATATCTGGATTGAGTGAAATTACCCGATCGGCGTGTACCCTCCCAATGATGACCATCAGCTGTTAATGCTGCCCTAACATTTAAAGTAGTTAATATGTTTTGTAGTCTAAAAAGAGAGAAAGACCAGGTGGAGGGAGTCAGGGAGGAATGGAGCTGTCGTGCATGGAGAGGAATCTATGGAGTAATGGCACAGACTGTCCCAGACCAGAGGAGATTACAACAGTGGGGGGCTGGACTCAGGGCACCCATGTATGTGGCTATTTACAGTTTGAACAGTAAAGTCCAAATGGTAAATAATTATTTACCGTTCAAACAGTAAAGTTTGAACAGTAAATGGTTATTTACAGTTCAAACAGTACAGTTCAAATAGTAAATGGTTATTTGGCTTTCAAACAAGACAGTGTCTCTCACAAAAATCATTTTAATTAAAAATGGTAATACATTTTCACACTAAACCATCCAAAGGCACCCTTTGGCACACACCCCATCATCCCTAAAATTTCAGAGAAAAATTTCATTCTGTGTGGGCTGTGGATGACGGCGAAAAAAACAAAACATTATCCTACGGGGGAAAAAACAACATTTCTTCCTTTATTGACCACTTTATATCTCAAAAACCGTACAAGCTGCCATCATGAAACTTTCCAGATCTTGCAACACTGACAAAATGACAGTACATCCCAGTTTTTGGGCTAGCTCATCAAAAAATGCCAAAGTTATTAAGGTGCAAAAATTGAGATTTAACATCTTCACAATCAGTCTACATTAACATAGTATTTTTTAATTAATTCCCCTTTTTGAGATCGTGAAATTGTATCCTCATTTGGGCAGGTTCCTTTGGAGATGGAATAAACAGAGTAGTGGAGATATTTCAAGAACCATTTTCTATGGCAACTCACATCTCCTAATGCAATATGTGCCCCTGTCATGCCTTGCCATGCACATCAACTCCCTGGCCTGTCACAAGGTGTTGTATGTGTGACAGAACACTGCACACTACTTTCCCAGGCTTGAAGTGGTGGCGTGTGAAAGTACCTGTCCCCATCCTCATGCTGCCCAGTTGGGCCCCTGGGCTCATCCCTGAACTTAAGTCGCTGTCACAGGAACACAACAGACTACCCGCTGGACCAATGGCCTGTCCGGCACATGTTTCTTTATATTTTTTTTTTTTTGTAGGTTTTTTTTTTTTTTACATTTTTACCCCAAAATTTCAATGTGTCCTCATAACTTTGGTGTTTTGTTTGAGGGTTTGACCCCAAAGTTTCAACATAGTCTTTTTATGACACCCCTTCTGAACATGACAGGTGTCATTTATAAAATACTGAATGAAACATGATTTTGAACCACAAGTATGAAAACAGGTTTTAGGCAGGATTTGAAAAACGGCACCTGTCACTTTCAAGCTGTGGTGTAAAAAAATCGCTGTTGAAAAGGTTCAAAATATTAAAAATGACTATAGTCATGAGTGAACGTTGAAAAATTCTAATGTATCTTCATAACGTTTGTGGTTTTTTTTTAAGATTTTGACCCACATTTTTAACATTTATTTATATATTTAAAATTGGTAATCAGGAGAGGCACACTGAGCCAAGTCTCATTTCCAAGTGTGACCTGGGGTTGGGGAAGAGGAGTGCCATAGTTACAAACAAAATACAGGCAGTCAGGTGATGTTGTTACAATGAGGATGACATAAAGAGCATGGGGCCTGATTTTCAATCAGGTTAGAATGACGTGAGGGAGTTGCATCACAAGAGTTTGATGCAAGTTGTAATTTGCATCACAACTTGCAACAAATGGGATTTTCAAAGGCAGCCTGCATCCCTTCCAGAAACAGCTGTGCCAAAGCACCCTTGCACCAGGGTTGCATCCAACAACCCAGTGCGCCAGGTTGCTAGAGGTGGGCGAAGTGACAAAAATTCACTACGTGGAGTAATCTGCAAATTTCGCCAGTTTCACATAGCGAAATTTTGCCTGTGGAATGGTGAAAGTTCGCCTGCAGAAAGGCAAAATTCTGTCTTGTAAGGTGAAATTTTGCTTTCCAAGGTGAAATTCCAATTTTAGAGGTGAAAATTTCACCTTGGAAGGCAAAATTTTGCTTTTCCCCAGGCGAAATTTTGCCTTGGTGAAATCGGGCTAAAATGGGAGAAATTCATGGATTACCCCATGTGGTGAAATCGGCCACATCTCCGCAACTTTACCAGCAAATTATAAATTCGCTGCATCTCTACAGGTCGCAAGGGGGCATGCACCATGGTGGGTCTGCCACATCCAACTTTTTGGGATTTTGGTAGCCCCACCATGGACACAGGATGGGTCACCACTTAGACCAGCCAGGAGGTGGTCTAAGTGGATTGCACCTGTGGGGTGCTGTAGACCAGGGGCCAGCACTGGCACACTAGAGGCATGGGAATGGAGGCAGGTGGAGTGTCATGGCAAAGTAGTAGAGTAGCTGCACTGATGTGGCACCTGGTACGGTGCCATTGAGTTGTAGTGCATAAACAGCCATTAATGCAAAGCCAACCCCTACTGTAGTCTAGTACCCCCGAACCCTGATATTATAATGAGTGGCCCTGGTGGTGTAGTTCCCCCCCCAATCCCCAATCTCAGTTGCCAATACTGAACACTTGTCCCAGTGCAATAGCGACCCACAACCTCTGATCCCACTTGCCAATAATGCGACACCTGTCCTGGTGCAATAGCACCACCCCCATCCCACAGAGAGATCTCACAGAGAAAAGCAAACACACAACAAACCCGGTCATTGTCCCTGGTGGTTTAGTGGCTCCCATTCTTCTCTCCCTGTCAGGCATTGCCAAACACCACCCCATTCCCCCGGTCCCCATCCTGATCCTGCCTCAGGCACTCCCCTCACCACCTTGGCCGTCCACATGATGTGCTATCCAGGAGCATGTGCACTGTACACACGCTCCCTGATAGTGCATTCTGTGGCCGGCCGTGGTGGTGAGCAGAAGGGAGTACCAGTGGCAGGATCAGGATGGGGACCAAAGGGATGGTGAGGTGGTGTTTGGCAATGCCTGACAGGGAGGGACAGGTGGGAACCACAACACCACCAAGGACAATGACCGGGTTTGTTGTGTGTTTGATTTTCTCCAAGAGATTGGGGATTTGGAATGGGGGTGCGCTAAAGCACCACTTCATCAATGGGGAGAGAGGGGGCTGGCACTAGCCTGCCACAGCAGACTTTGCACACTAGTGGTGCAAGAGTGCCCTGAGTCTCCTGGGACAGTGCCCTATGGGGACAGACTACTGCATGCCACAGCCTGGTATCGGCTGCCACCTTCTGTGCCTGGTTCCAGGGTTGCTGCTCCTTGGGGCACCTGGGGTACCCCCTGTGCACTAGTCTGGCCCTGCACCTCAGTCTCTCAATGTGCCACTCATCTTGGTGCAGGGCCACATCTTGCAGCTATTCCAGATGGTTTGTCAGAAGTGGCAAACCTTCAAAAATAACTCCTTTTGTGTTTGCCACTGATGCGTCAGACGTAGACCCCTATTTTGCAGCAAATTGCATCCAACGCAGGTGGCTTTGAAAATCAGGCCAAGCTGACTGCAGCAGAGACAAAATGGCAAAATACTTCATGTGGAAGAAAAAATGAATTAGCATAAAAATCATCTGTGCAAATTGGGCATACTCAAAGTGCATACTGGCAGAGTGAAGGGAGGCTGTTCTGGTGCTGAAAGTAGGAGTCAAAACAGGTTGATAAACTTTAGCGAGGTTGCAGGAACTATGAGATTGGGGGAGAGTGGGAGGGTAAGGGGTGGTCAAAAGCCGGGCAAGGGTAAGGAAGGGTTCAGGAAGCAGGTTGGCAAGAGCAGGGGGGAGTTTTAGCTGGCATCTAATGGAGGGAAGGGCATTGCCCCGCACCCCTCCTAGCAAGTTCTCAACTCCAGGAGGTGCATGTTGAGGGGACAAAGTAAAACAAAATAAGATTTTGGGCAGGGTGCAAGAAAAGCACAGTAGTGCCTGGACCCAGACCAAACACGGAACCCCAGCACCGCAAGCAGAGACCAACCCCTGATGCCACAGCACAGCTCGGCAGCTGACCGCAGCACCACCCCTACATCCACTCCACCCCTCCCAGGCCACGGTGTGTCCATGTTCGCCCCTCTGTGCTTATGCATACATAGCGACATCCTGTCACTGGTCGCCGACCCCACCACATCTGGTCACCCTCCCTGCCCCCTCACCTTCCGGGCTTTCACCCATATTGCATCATCATTTCGGATGGCGCCGTGATTCAGGTGCCCACCTCACATGCTACCGTCCCTATCAGGGGACTGTTATCACCTCCCTCCTCCCTTTCTGACCTAACCTGCCCTCCATGTTCCCTGTTCCAGCCCCATGACCCTGTCAGCCCCAAGGGCGAACATCTGGCAGGTCTCTATCAATGGCTGCAAATGCCACCCAACCACCCCTCAGCTTGTAGCGAACCCCTCCTATGTGTCATGTGTGTGTTGCAAGGGAACAGGTGTGGAAAACTGTGGGACTTTGGTGTTGGGACTCCTGCTGTTCATGAACTGGGTGCAGGGACCCTGTCATACCACCAATTAACACAAGCTGCTGTTTGCCCCAGCTTGCGTCAATCTAAGGGTGGCTTCATGAATCGGGCCCATGGTGTTATAGTTGTAGCAGTTCAGCACTGCTATGGTTTGTTTTTAAGTATGCTACATATCCCTGTATGGATGGTGAACTGAAATATTGTATGTACTGTACCTGCCATGCAATTGCAATAAAAATATGTTAACAACAAAAAGAAGAGTAGTAGAAAGCTCTTTCAGTAGGTTGGGACACAGCAAAAGGTGTTAAAATCACAACTCTAGGATGCTAGGTTGGAGATGAGCCTTTGATATATTGTCCTTGAGTTCATGTGGTGGTGTGAGTTCCACATCTTTTAAATTCTCTCTGGGGATTATCGGAGCCAAGCCAGACAAGATTGTACATTCAGAGATTATAGCTGCAAGCAGATACAGCAGTTTTCTACAAAGATTTTAATTCAGAAGGTTCCCAGAGACTTTCCAAGATAGTTTCTGAATTAAAATTAGGAAAAAGCTAATATTGAACTGTAAACATTTTGTAGTAGATTTCTTCAGGATGCTTCCCTAGATGATATAAATAAAAATGATGCTGGTGTTCCAAGCAAGGGAAGTATATAAAGCACGTTAATTCTATAGATAGGACAGTCAAAACTAACATACTGCTTCAAGCGGCCATCTTGAAGCAACCTACATAGTCTTTTTATGATCCCACTTTATAAACCTGGCAGGTTAAATTTTTAAAATCTTGCCTGAAAGGTGATTTTGTGGAGTGACTGCAAAATGACCTTGTTCATGAGGTGGGGTCCAAAAACTGCCATGTTGAAAATGTTATGAAAAAAGATGTAATAAATGATAAAGTTGTGAGTAAAAGTTCAAAATGTATTGAAAATACATTGTCTGCACTTGCCTTTTTTTCTTT
Source organism: Neoceratodus forsteri (assembly GCA_016271365.2). NCBI lineage: Eukaryota > Metazoa > Chordata > Ceratodontiformes > Ceratodontidae > Neoceratodus > Neoceratodus forsteri. The sequence continues at coordinate 237,214,981 of CM057459.1, read as the reverse complement.
GTTTCCCATTTGGTGCTGAAGAAGGAGGACATGTTTTCCTTGCTGAGTGGATTTTCAGCACTGGACTTTTTCTTAGGTGAGGGGTGTGGGGGTTTGTGGGGGTTGGTTTGCTGAGTGAAGGGGTGGGTGGTGTGGATGGTAATTGGGTTAGTCAGGAAGGCAGCAAAATACATCAATGGCTGTTTTCTGCTTTTTAGGTTTAAATTAAAAAACCAAAAAAACAGAGGATGACACTTGGGATTGGTCACCCCAGAGTCATGTTGGGGATTGGAGACAGGTGAATATTAGGATTTGGGGAGTCTCAGTGGGGTTGCTCAGCACAGGACGGAATTTTTTTAAATTAAATACTCCTGCTTGGACTGGATCTCAGTCTAGACAGGCTTTTCTTTATGTGAATTCCCCACTCTGAGTGGGGACAAGCCCAGGGTAAACACACTAAGTGTAAAGTTCCACTGTGTGCAGGGCTTGTAACAGGATGGGGTGATTGTTTTCCTTCATGCTTGGAGTGGGTTTCAACCCAGGAGGGTTTTTCTGCTTTTAACAAGCCTGCTCTGTGCGGGCAGAGTATACAACACTTCAATAGCGAGCAAAGGGCACTCCAAACTGAGCACTTCCTCAAATCTCTTGCACAGTTTGCTGGCTATCCCTAATTAACTGCATGTTCCATGGTTGGCCACTGTTTCTGTGGTTAGCCATGGCTGTGAAACCACTGGAAACCTGGGGCCTTGACCATAGCACCAAGAATATGTGATACCGCATTGGCACGTGATCACGGTATGTCCATAGGTGCTGTGTCAGGTTGGGTGAATATGTCATGTGACATGGTGGGTACTTTAAGGCAGGGTATTAGGTGTACCAAACAGCATGTTGCTGCAGCCAATGTCTGTTCCATGTACGCTGTCCGTGGTATGTAGCATGGGTGTAGGTAAGCATAGGCCACATAATGCATGGTATACTATTGTACTGGAGTGGGTGTGCCAACCTGCCGTTGTGTTTGGCTACACTTACGGTATGATATCCACCCATGCTGTGGTAATGGTATGGTTATTGTGTCCCTGATGTATGCGTCCTAATGCTACATGCATCTTGCTAACTATGATGAGGTGTTCAGGGTATGTAGCTGACATGTATAGGTATGTTGGACAAGGGTGGCGAGGAGAATGGGCAGGAGCACCACATGGACCTTGCTGACTGTCTACAATGGGGGGGATAGCCACACCAGGAGCTTCAACTCATGGTTGAAGGAACAGTGGAGAGAGGAGGGGTTTGACTACACTGGAGAATGGGGACCCACCTGGAGGGTAAGGGCCTATACAGTGGTGATGGTGTTAATCCATCCAGGAGGGGACCACAGTCCTCAGTGAACAGTTTAAATGTTACTTTGATGAATATTTAAACTAGCTGATGATGGTGTTGGAAGGACTCGAGGAGATAGAAACTGCCCCCTCCCCTCACAGTCAGAAGTAAAGAGTAGGAAGAACCTGAGGGAAGAGGATTCCCCCATGGTGCAAATTAATCAAGTACACAGGGTGGTATAAATGAAAGGGCTGGGAATGAGACCATTCAAAAGAGAGGGGAAAAGGATGGAGGGCAATTAAGGAAAAAAGGGCGGTAACAAGCAGACTGGTAACCAATCCTGAAAGGCCGTGTGTGAGAATGCTAGAAGTCTAAGAAATAAGATTCTGGACCTAAAGGCCATCATGACTTAGGCTGACCTAGATTTTGTGGCCATTACTGAGTCATGGTGCACTAAAAACCATGACTGGGACAAAGCTATACAAGGCTATACTCTGTTTAGGAAGGACAGGGTGGGAAGGAAATGAGGGAGTGTGTTGCTTTATGTGAAGGAAAGAGTGAAAGTGATGGAGACACAGGTAATACGGGGGGGGGGCAGAGGTAGAGTGATTCACCCTTAAGACAGGGAACTGAGTCACTGTTCACAATAGTGTACTCTACACACCTCCAGCATAGGAGGAGGCATTAGATAAGGTACTGATGGAAGCCACTGGCAAAATGGCAGAAAAGTGGGAGGTGCTACTGGTGGGGGACTTCAATCTGCTGGATGTAGATTATAGCCTCCTTGCTGTGGCTTCAGTTAAAAGCAGGAACATTCTGGACCCCTTGCAAGGGGTGTTCCTCAGGCAACTAATCAGCAAATTCAGTCGTGATGGGGCAATACTGGACCCGGCACTGACTAATCGGGACACTGCTGCGGATGTCAAGGTGGGAGGCCATCTCGGAACCAGTGATCACTGTACAGTGTGGTTCAATATAAGGATGACAGCAGAATCAATCCACACAAGTGCAAGGGTCCTGGACTTCAGGAGGGCATATTTTATAAAGATGGGTGAATGCCTCGGGGATGACTTGGCAGGGATAATGACCTGGGTGGGGTGGAAGAACAGTGGACAAACCTAAAAGGGGCACAGTGAAGGCAAAAACAAATCTCTGCATCAAACAAGTGAGCAAAAGTGAGAGGAAAAAGATACAGCTATGGTTCTCGAAAGAGGTATCTGATAAGGCAAAGGCTAAAAGGGTAGCATTCAGAAGGTATAAGGAGGCACAGAGGGAGGAGGAAAGGGAGGTGTATCAGGGAAATAGACGAGAGCAGGGAAAGTAGTAATGAGTGCAAAGGTGCAGACTGAAGAGAGAATAGCCCATGCTGTAACGAAAGGGGAAAAGACATTTTTGAGGTACAGTATGTAAGTGAAAAGAGAAAGATCAGGGAAGGGATTGTAAGGTTAATAAAGGTAAGGAGAACTGTGCAGAAGGGACTAGGAAAAGGCAAACATCCTAAACAAATACTTTTGTTCAGCATTCACAGAGGAAAGAGAATGGAAGGGGCCACAGAAAAGTAAGAGGAGCTTTGAAAGGGGGGAGGTATTCACAAGTCCATTTACGGAGGGCAGTCCGGAAGCACTGCACACCCTTGGAGTGCCTGCTGTTGTGCGCCCCATTATTAGGGTGCCAAACCCAAAAGTCATTGCCCCCCAAGGTCCGCACCTCCCCAAGAGTTAGAACACTAAGTAAGAGTGTGTGGGGGGGACACAGCCCCCCACATGAAACTTGATCAATGACTTGCGGGCTTGGTGCTCCAGTGACAGCGCACAACGGCCAGCATGTTCCGAGGATGGAACCATTCTGAAGGGACTTGCTAATCTGAAAGTGGAGACAAAGCAGTGGGGCAGGACAAATCCAAAGATATTGAGGGAGCTCAGGGAAGTACTGGTTGCACCTCTGACAGTCCTATTTAACAGCTCACAGGAGTGGTTCAAGAGGACTGGAGGAGGCAGATGTAGTCCCACTTCACAAAAGTGGTAGCAGGGAGGAGGCTGGCAATTATAGGCTAGTCAGCCTGACCGGGAAAGCTAATGGAACCACTGCTGAATAAAGCACTGTGGAATATCTTGAATCCAATGTGTCACTAGACCTAAAGCAGCCTAGATTCATGGGGGGTCATGTCAAACTAACCTGATAGATTTCTTTGACTGGGTGACCAAGGAATTAGATCAGGGTGGAACAGTGAATGTGGCCTACCTAGATTTCCCTGAGACTTTCAACACTGTTTCACATAGGACACTAGTAAGCAAACTGGGTAGCTTAGAAGTGAGTCCAAAGATAGTAAACTGGGTAAGAAATTGGTTAGGGGATAAGTGACAGAAAGTGATAGTAAATGGAGTTCACCCCAAGGAAAAGAGGGTGACCAGCAGGGTGCCTCAGGGATCAGTGTTGGGACCAGTCCTCTTTAATGCCTTTATCATTGACATTGCAGAGGATCTGGAAGAGAAAGTCTGTCTTCTTTGTGGATGAGACTAAAATATGCAATATGGCGGACACTCTTGGGGGTTGGGGGATGAGCAGAGACCTGAGAAAACTCGATGAGTGGTCAAGGGTATTGCAGCTGGCTTTCAATATATTATTACCTAAAGGTGGCCAGGCAGTGGGAGGGGATAGTGGGATGCTGGGTTGCATAGGGAGGAGAGCAGAAAGAATGAGGTGGAATTGCATCTGTACAGATGGCTATAAGTCCCCATTGAGAGTACACTGTCTAGTTCAGGAGACCACATCTCTGGAAGGACATAGACAGCATGCAGGTTCTATGAGTCCTATGAGGAGAGACTAAAGGACCTCATTATGTACACCCTGGAAGAGAGGAGGAGGAAGAAGGGGGGATATGATAGAGACCTTTAAATACCTCAGTGGGTAAACAAGGTACAGGAGGGAAGTATTTTTCAGAAACAAAGGTGCTCAAGAACAAGGGGACATGTTATGAAGCTGGGGGGGATTCAGGAGTGATGTGAGGATGTACTTCTTCACAGAAAGTGCAGTGGATCCCTGGAACAGCCTTCCAGTGGGGTTGGGGGGACTGAAAACGGTAGTGGTGTGTGAAAGTGTGCTGTTAAATCTCCAAATACCTGTCTAATTCTGTTTCACAAGTCTACTGCAGTAGCACTCTCTGAATATCTTTACTGTCCTTTCCTTTACTTTCCCCCTTTTTAATTCCCTTTTTCCAGGCAGGCCACCTGGATAAGAGGCCCTTTCTATCACTTTCATTTCATTAAAAAGACAGGTATGGAGCTTCAGTACCTCCAATGATAGGCTACAGTGTATAGACCTGGGGTTTAGCATATTTGGGCTAGTAGTTCCTCTTCATGTTTAAGCAATGCCCAGGAAACAAATGTGAATGCCAAATATAGGGAATTCTCCTCACAGTACAAACACTTAGTTTATTTAGGCAGAGAAAAACAAAGATAGTAAAAGGATTCAGAGTCTGCCTGCTGGTCACCCAATCCCTTAGTGTGTTGTTGTAAGGTTCCTAGCTATGCCTTAGCAACACTATTTTGACCCCAAAACAGTTTACTTTTCCTTACTGTTTAACTTTATTATTTTTGGTAAGGTAACATGGAAAGGCAAAATGCCAGCAGCACAAATGGTTTTAAACATAAGCAGATTTGAAATTAAAGGGACTGCTTTTGTTTGTTTGTGCTGCAATGTGTTTAGCTCCCAAAAGAAACTCCTAAACAAAAATATGCAGTATTTCAGATATTGTAAAATAAATAATGGTCCCTTTTCAGTTTTACTCCTTTCATAGCAGTCTGGCTCCTGTTAATATTAGAGAGAAAAGCTTACCACATAATGGATATTCAGGCCTTTAGCCAGAGGTAGTCCTTGCAGCCATTTGCACTTGTTGCTCTTGCTGTTTTCCTAGGAGGCAGCGCCCATTCTCACTATGGTTATACTGTGGATAGGTTGAGGAGGGGCTAAACTTGGTAAGAGTACTGTTTTAGTTAAACCTGTATTATATTTCATTTCAGGGATGTCAATGTTTTGTAATAAAGATATATTGAATGTCCCTTGGCTTAGAATGAAATAAAATGTTTTATAAATGAAAATTTGTATTAAAGAGTATAGGGGTGGAGTCTGGAGTGATCACCTGATGATTCCCTAGGATAAAGGAGACTCATTCTTGTGATACCTTCAGATTCGTTTTGGGATCAGCCAGTACTGATCCATTTGAGATCTGCACTTACAGACTAAGATAACTGAAATCCCAGGCGGCCTTTTCGTTTGCTGATATTGCCTGTGGAAACATTCATTTATTTTTGTACCTTTATGTTTCTTTCTGTATTCCTGCAAGTTAATAGTTATATATTTTCTTTTTATTTTGCTGTTACTTTAATAAACTTTTAGCTTGGCACTTTTTAGCCTTGCCACATTACCTTTTTGTGTCAGTGTCCATCATACACCCACAGCCTATGACACTGGTGGCAGTGGTGGGATGTTTTGATGATACTGGTGCTTCCCAGTAACTGGACATTGAATGCAGGAGAAGAAAGAAGAGCAGATCCTTGACAAGCCCAGCGGTGTCCTCACACTAACCATGGCTGCCAAGTATGGAGAGACCCTTTGCCAGGGTTGGGGCCAGATGTCCGCTAAAAGCAGCCAAAGAGAGGAGGTGCTGAGAGAGGAAGGTGAGGATGGGACCACTACAGAACAAATTGCTGATGAACCTCAGAGGACATACATAGCCTGTTGCGCTGGTTGTGTGTTAAGCAACTTGCCATGGATAAACAAAGGGAAATGGATCTTCAGAGAGCTGAGTCCAGGTGGAATGATACATTAAGGGCCATCAGAGACCTTGGGACACGTAATCCTCCCCCTGTAGATGGACCTAAGGACATAAAACTGACCAAATTGGGTGCCACTGATGACATTGAAGCATACATGACTACATTTGAGCGAATAGCTCAGGCATGTGGGTGGCCTAGGACCCAATGGGTTATACGCTAGTACCATACCTATCCGAAAGGCACAGCTGGCCTACAGCCATATGGACAACACCCAGGCTGAGAACTATGATGCTGTTAAGCAGGCAATCCTGCAAAGGTATGATATCAGCCCCTGAAACATACCGCAACGCCGGACATGCAGATTTCATAACACAGACACTCCCAGAGAAACATATACCAAATTGAAGGACTTATGCCAGAAGTGGTTGCAACCAGGGTAAAACGATAGAACAAATTTTGGAGATGGTAATAATGGAACAGTTCATTCGTATACTACCCTCAGATGTACAGGTGTGGTGAGGGAACACCGCCAGACACCTCGGAAAAAGCCATCACACTGGCGAGGACTATCTAATGGCCGTCCCAACCGACAACGAGGACAACCTGGTGCTGGTCTGACTCTGCCCACGGTAAGACCTACTACTTCTTCTTCTTCTTCCCATCTGGTACTGGTAGGGGACTCCAAGACTGTTCCATTTAATAGACCATTTAACCCCAACATCATATGTAGGAGTGTAGGAAAGGCATATAGCCCGAATATTGCCCCCAGAGGAAACCACAGTTGCCCAGTTGGCCCTAGCAAATTGGGGACAGTATGTCACACCAGTGAAAATTGGCAACAGGGAGGTTACTGGGTTGATAGATTCTGGCAGCAAACAAACGTTAGTGAGAACTGATTTGGTTCAGCCACAGAACACAAAAAGGGGGACAAAAGCAACAGTGATCTGCATTCATGGGGACATCCATCAGTATCCTATGACTGATTTAACTTTACAGGTACAAGGGAAAGTGCATGATATGACTGTTGGTTTGGTTCCCCATCTGCCTGTTCCCATTATACTTGGACATGATTTTCCTGACTTTTCCAGCCTGATACAGGTGAATGAGAGTGTTTGTGCCTTGACAACCCGGGCCCAGACCAGACAAGAACAGCAGTGGGCTCAGTTGTTCCCATTTGATGATGAGGTCTATGGGGAGCCGGGAAAAATCCCTAAATCTCGACAAGAAAGAAAAAGGGACAAACATCAATGGACACAAAAACATATGCTGAAAAAGGGTGATATTAAAAATGTAGATGTTACAACTGTTGATGTTGCTTCTGCTGGCAACAAGGGTATATCTATATCTAAGGAAGAAAGGTTTGAAATAGAACAACAAAAGGATGAAACCTTACAGCCATTTTTTCAGATGGTAGGGGTTATAGGAAGAGACCATGAGCCCTCATGTATTTTAACAGATGGTTTACTGCATAGGAGATGCATACACCCCATTACAGGTGAACAAATTGACCAGCTGTTAGTGCCCACTAGATACAGACAACAATTACTATCACTGGCTCATGAACTTCCCCTAGCAGGACACTTGGGTAGGGACCGTACTTTACAAAGGCTGTTATTAAGGTTCTACTGGGCAGGTATTCATGCTCAAGTAGCAGAATACTGCCGCAGTTGCCCGGAGTGTCAGAAAGTGGCCGATGTTACAAAAAAAGATAAGGTCCCTCTCCAACCACTGCCTTTAATTACTGTTCCATTCAGCCGTATAGCAATGGATGTAGTGGGACCTTTACCTAAGAGCTCAAAGGGAAACCGATTTATATTGGTAATCTGTGACTACTGCACCAAGTATCCTGAGGCTATCCCACTCCGCACTGTAACTGCAGAAAAAGTAGCAGATGAATTACTTAAAGTCTTCAGTCGGGTGGGATACCAAGGGAAATCCTAACAGATAGGGGGAGCAATTTTTGTTCACAGATGCTAGCACGACTGTACACAACTTTAGGAGTGGAGGCTATCCACACCACCCCCATACCATCTCTAACAGACGGGTCTGGTTGAGCGATTCAACCAGACCTGAAAAAATGTTGAAGAAATATGTGGAAGATGAGGAAAACATGGGATATTTACCTTCCACTCCTATTGTTTGCATATAGGAGGTCCCACAGGCTTCTACAGGGTTTGCCCCTTTGAGTTACTTTATGGGAGGAACCCAGGGACTCCTAGATGTTGTCAAGGAGGAATGGGAAGACAAAAGAACACACCAGTACCACCTCGAATATTTAACGAACTTGCGTTCCAAACTGGTCAGATACACACAGATTGCTCATCAGCACAATCTCTGCAAACAGGCAGTGCAGAAGGAGTATTATGACCAGGGTGTGGGAACTAAGTCATTCCAAGAAGGGGATAAGGTACTGTTGTTGTTGCCCTCCTCCTCTGACAAGTTACTGATGAAATGGCAGGGCCCCTATACTATCTTAAGACAAACAGGCCCTGTTACATATGAACTTGAACTACCAGACAGGCGTCAGAAAAAGGGTTTACCATGTAAACTTGTTAAAAGAATGGGTTGAAAGACCAACCCAGGGTGTTTATTTGCCCAGAGGTGATACCAACGAAATGAAGTAGCCTATAGCGGCTAGAGAATGATGGAGAAATGGTGATCTTACAATTAATCCCATGCTGATGACAGAGCAGAGGAGAGAGTTAGATCACCTTCTTAGTAAGTATTCCCAGTCATTCACCTCTAAACCTGGGTTGGTACATGGTTTTGAACACCGAATTGAAGTTAATTCCCCTAGCCCTATCCGACAAAAACCATACCGGTTACCTGAGAGGACCAGGGATGAAGTAATAAAAGAAGTAAAGAAGATGCATGAGTTGGGGGTAATTGAACCATCAAATAGTGATTGGGCATTTCCCATAGTTTTGGTAAGTAAAAAAGAAGGTGGTATACGCCTCTGTCTGGATTTCAGACGTCTAAATGCTGTTTCCAAATTTGATGCATACCCTATGCCAAGGATTGATGACATCATGGATAGACTTGGCAATGCAAAATACATTACCACCTTTGACCTGACAAAGGGTTACTGGCAGATCCCTTTGGATCAGACTTCAAAGGAAAAAACAGCATTTACCACGCCTATTGGGTTGTACCATTTTGTCACTATGCCCTTCGGCCTACATGGTGCACCAGCCACGCTCCAGCGCCTAATGGACCGAACTTTACAGCGTCATGAGTCCTATTGCGCTGCATATTTGGATGATGTGATAGTGTACAGCCCCACTTGGGCAGCCCATTTACAACATCTAGATGCTGTCCTCCGTTCTCTTACAACAGCAGGGTTAACTATAAATCCCACGAAATGTAGTATAGCTATGCAAGAGACTAGATATCTGGGGTTCCTAATAGGTAATGGGAAAGTTAAACCTGAAATAAGTAAAATTGATGCTTGTGGCCCAATGTCCCAGACCATTAAATAAAAAACAAGTTCGATCTTTCTTGGGACTGGCAGGTTATTACAGGAGGTTTGTGCCTAATTTTGCCACCTTAGCTACACCCTTACTAACCTGACAAAGAAACGACACCAATGCTGTTAAATGGACACCAGAGTGCGAAAAAGCCTTTTGCACCATTAAGGCACATCTTTGTGCAGCACCAGTACTCAGAAGCCCGACTTCACCCTTCCTTTTGCTGCAAGCGGATGCTTCGGACTCCGGCATAGGGCTGTTCTGTCTCAAATAGTAAATGAGAAGAACATCCAGTGATATACCTGGGCCGTAAGCTGCATGAGAGAGACAAGATATTCAGCCATAGAAAAGGAATGTCTGGCTATCAAGTGGGCCATTGAAGCCTCAAGTTTTACCTGTGGGGCTCAGAATTTGAGGTTTAACTGACCACAACCCCTTTGTTGGCTTCATAATATGAAGGATAAAAACCAAGAATAATGCGGTGGTACTTGGCCTTACAGCCTTATAGGTTCACAGTACACCACCGACCTGGGGCAGCAAATAAGAATGCTGATTTTATGTCCGATATGGGCAGAACAAAATACACATGCAGACCTCGGGGAATTTGAAAGCAGTAAGAAGGATTAGGAATAACCTTTCATCTATGTATTATTTAATAAGGGTCCCCGAGGTGGAGCTTTGGGAGTGGGTGGGCTAAAGCTCCATCTCTCCCTTTCTAAGAGCGAGAGATCTGTTAATTTTGCATAAGACTTAGTAGTTAGGAAACTAGGGGATAGAAGTAGGATAATGTACCCCCTATAGTTTCCTCTTAAGTGGGGAGGAAATGTGAAAGTGTGCTGTTAAATCTCCAAATACCTGTCTAATTCTGTTTCACAAGTCTACTGCAGTAGCACTCTGAATATCTTTACTGTCCTTTCCTTTACTTTCCCCCTTTTAATTCCCTTTTTCCAGGCAGGCCACCTGGATAAGAGGCCCTTTCTATCACTTTCATTTCATTAAAAAGACAGGTATGGAGCTTCAGTACCCCCCAATGATAGGCTACAGTGTATAGACCTGGGGTTTAGCATATTTGGGCTAGTAGTTCCTCTCATGTTTAAGCAATGCCCAGGAAACAAATGTGAATGCCAAATATAGGGAATTCTCCTCACAGTACAAACACTTAGTTTATTTAGGCAGAGAAAATAAAGATAGTAAAAGGATTCAGAGTCTGCCTGCTGGTCACCAATCCCTTAGTGTGTTGTTGTAAGGTTCCTAGCTATGCCTTAGCAACACTGTTTTGACCCCAAAACAGTTTACTTTTCCTTACTGTTTAACTTTATTATTTTTGGTAAGGTAACATGGAAAGGCAAAATGCCAGCAACACAAATGGTTTTAAACATAAGCAGATTTGAAATTAAAGGACTGCTTTTGTTTGCTTTGTGCTAAATGTGTTTAGCACTCCCAAAAGAAACTCCTAAACAAAAATATGCAGTATTTCAGATATTGTAAAATAAATAATGGTCCCTTTTCAGTTTTACTCCTTTTCATAGCAGTCTGGCTCCTGTTAATATTAGAGAGTAAAGCTTACCACATAATGGATATTCAGGCCTTTAGCCAGAGGTAGTCCTTGCAGCCATTTGCACTTGTTGCTCTTGCTGTTTTCCTAGGAGGCAGCCGGCCCATTTCTCACTATGGTTATACTGTGGATAGGTTGAGGGAGGGGCTAAACTTGGTAAGAGTACTGTTTTTAGTTAAACCTGTATTATATTTCATTTCAGGGATGTCAATGTTTTGTAATAAAGATATATTGAATGTCCCTTGGCTTAGAATGAAATAAAAATGTTTTATAAATGAAAATTTGTATTAAAGAGTATAGGGGCGGAGTCTGGAGTGATCACCTGATGATTCCCTAGGATAAAAGGAGACTCATTCTTGTGATACCTTCAGATTCGTTTTGGGATCAGCCAGTACTGATCCATTTGGGAGTCTGCACTTACAGACTAAGATAACTGAAATCCCAGGCGGCCTTTTCGTTTGCTGATATTGCCTGTGGAAACATTCATTTATTTTTGTACCTTTTATGTTTCTTTCTGTATTCCTGCAAAGTTAATAGTTATATATTTTCTTTTTTTTTTGCTGTTACTTTAATAAAGCTTTAGGCTTGGCACTTTTTTTTAGCCTTGCCACATTACCTTTTTGTGTCAGTGTCCATCATTATACCCACAGCCTATGACATGGTGTTCAAGAATACATGGGATTATCATAAGTGAAACTTAGTGGAAAGGAAGTCGGGAGGGAAAATGAGTTGTAGATCAAGTAGGGTCTGCTGTGATACTGTAGGTAAGGAAAATGGGCAGACTGGGTGGGCCAAATGGTCCTTATCTACTGTATGTATACCCAGTGCTAGGTCATAGCTACAGCCCTGAAACATCGCATGGAACCTGTGCCCAGTCTGTGGCCACACCTGTCTGTGTGGTGCACCATGGTTGTGCACATCTCTGGAAGGACATAGAGTGTCTCTGCACAGCTCTGTCTATTCTCACCGTGCAAATGTGGCTGCAGTGGCACAATACTGGCGTAAAAGCATGTGTATTGTTTAGGGCTCCTGGTAATGTATTATGTGTTTTGCTGTGTGCGATTGATCACATGACTCCTTTTTCCCTCTCCACACAAAACAGGACCCAGCCAGGTGCAGACAAGATAAAAGATGGCAAGAAGGGGCATTCAGCCATAAGAGCCAGAAAACAAGAGACTAGGGAGGCTGAGCGATTCTTTTCCACTGTTTCATGTAAGTACCATGATTATATTTTTTTACATTGGGGGCTAATGATTGGTGGGAAGGGGGACCACTAGACACCAAGGACTGGATTTTCAAAAGGAGGCGCAGGGCTTGCACCAAGCCCTGTGTCATAGGACTTAGGTTTTGGCAGTGAGCCAAACCCCTTTGCACAACTGTGCCCAATTTTCCAGTCTCAGGCGCAGATGCAACAGTTTCCATGATTTACGGCAGCTTGAGCCAAATATCCGTCATAAGCTTCGAAACGTAGGCCCCAGGAGTGGTGCACAATAGACCATAATACATGGTCTAAGGTGCAGCGCGTGGCTTTACAAGGGATAGAAATTCTCAAGTGTCAGGTCGCAAGTCCATGTGCCTTATGTTTGGTGCACCAGAGGCTTGGTGCATTCCCCTTCATTTCAAAATCCAGCCTCAGGGATTTAATATATATTTTTTACATTTGGGACAGCCATTGGCGGGGGCCACTACACACAGGGATTTAATTAATGATTATATATATTTTTTTGCGTTTGGGCTGGCGATCGATGGGGGATGGGGAGGTCCACTAGACACCAGGGATTTCATTGATGATTATATATATTTTTTTTACATTGGGGCGGCAATTGGTGGGGGTGGGGCATTAGACACTAGGGATTTGGGCAATTTGCAATTTGTAACTTCTCCTTGCTTTGAGATTTTTTAAGTGCAATTTGCACTTAAAAACCCCAACAAGCAAGGTGAAGTTACAAATGGCAAATTGTCACTTATGGGGACAACTTCATAAATTGATCTGTGGAGGTGAATTTGGTGACTTCGCTGAAAATTTACGGGGGCAAAGTAAAACTTCGCTGCATCTCTACACTTATATACTTGTGGTTGGGGACAATCACCTGGCCCTAGGGGTACAGTGCCTCTACTAAATCTGTGTTGTGTCAGAGGCTGTGTCATCTACTAGTTTGACTGTCATTGCAACAGACATATTGTCATGTGTGTGTACTGCATCTTAGTACGCATTACACCACGCGGTGGAATGTACCCTGTGCTGCAGCTTTGGTTCACCAGGGTGGTGACAGTAATGCACACTACCCAAGGTGGTATGTGTGTCATTGTTTGTCAGATCTGTTGTGTCACATAGTCAGACCTAGTAATGCGTATCTGTCAGGTGGTGATAGGCACTGGCTATTCTTGTACCAGTTGTGTGATGTACAGCACCTGTGGCATCCTGCCCACACGAGTACCATCTCTAGTGCCACTCACACTAATAGCCTAGCCACTGTATCACACCAGAGCTGACATTATGTGGCATGGGTCCATGACAGGGGTGGTCATTGATGGTTCTTAAATGTATCTTATTATGTATTTATTTGATGTTCTAATGCATAGTTGGTAGTGTCTACCCAACATAATGATGTCTATAGTGTGAGCACTTCACAGTACATGGTGGTGCCATACATACATTTCAACACAACTGGGTCATCACAGGGCTGATGACTGCACATGCTCTGTATAAGGGTAATCCCTATACCTAGGTTGTGACCAGCACTGCCTGCAGCCCCTTAATGGTCAATGGACTTAGCAGTGCTCCTGGGCATGGTGCCTTTTTTTTTAATATTTTTAATGGGCAGGGTACCATTTTTTTAACTGATATTTAACAGGGGGTGCCACTTTCTTTTTGTTATTTCTGGGGTAGGTGCCCCATTTTTATTTGACAGGCAAGGTGCCCCTTGTTTTGGTTGTTTTTTTACCAGGCGGGTACAGTGTCAGTGGCTCAGTAGGTAGCACACTTGCCTCTGAGGCCGGGAGATCAGAGGGCTGTGGGTTCAGTTCCCACATCTGGCACTTGGGTTAATATCCCAGTACTGACACTATAGTGCAGCATCAGAGGGGTGCTGCACTTCTGAGGTGCCGTCTTCTGGATGAGACATTAAACCGAGGTCCCATCTGCCTGGATTGGTGGTAGTTCAGGTGGATGTTAAAGATCCCATGGCACTTATCGAAAAGAGTAGGGGAATATGTTATTGAAAAGAAAAACTGAACATCATACACTCAAATAATACACAACAAAGATTACAACCATAATACATAAATAAGACTGAGTCCCTGGTTACATAAATAAAGTCATGCACCTTCATCCAATTTTATCCTTCATAAAAGGTACTTCCAGCCAACGAAGGTTCCAAATCTCTTTACGCAGAATTCGTTGTTCAAAATAACACTGTTTATCCAGAGCATATTCTGTACTAAGAATTACAGCATCAGGATCTTGAGAAATATGCTGTAACACCAATTTACATCTAACCTGCCAAAAAATATATTTAATAAATGACAAAATTAATCTTGTCATATCCTTCTGCAAACCCAAATTTGAGAGACAAAACACCCCTATAATTTCTGAATACATAAAAGACTGCCAAGCAGTTTGCTTCCATTTATCAGCTAATTTTTTCCATACAGTTTGTACAAAAGGACACAAAAGTAAAAAATGCTGCATAGTTTCCAACATCTCAATACACCCCTGTTGCGGAAACATAGAAACATAGAATTTGACGGCAGATAAGGACCGCTTGGCCCACCCAGTCTGCCCATTTCCCTACCTACTGGATAAGCTGCAGATCCTAATTAACCAGCAGCCTACTTCTTCTTACCCCACCCCCAGAATTGCCTTATGACTGTCCACGCATGCTTGAATTCCACCACTGATTTTGACTCACAACCTCCTCTGGAAGGCCGTTCCATGCATCCACAACCCTCTCTGTGAAAAAATACTTCCTTAAATTACCTCTGAGCCCCCTCTATCTTCAAATTGTGTCCTCTTGTTCTTGCACACCTCTTTTTTTGAAAGATGCTACCCTCTTGGACTTTGTTGATTCCCTTGAGGTACTTGAAAGTTTCTATCATGTCCCCCCTCTCCCTCCTTTCCTCGAGGCTATACATATTAAGCTCCTTAAGTCTCTCTTCATATGTCTTCCAGTGCAGACCCTGCACCATTTTAGTTGCCCTCCTCTGGACAGCTTCCATCCTGTCTATGTCTTTGCGGAGACTGGGTCTCCAGAACTGCATACAGTACTCCAGATGGGGTCTCACAAGCTGTCTGTACAGAGGGATAATAACTTCCTGTTTTCTACTGGTGATGCCTCTCCCTATGCATCCCTGTATCCCCTCAGCCCTCCTTGCTGCCCTCTCACATTGCTTTCCCACCTTTAGGTCATCTGATATGACTACCCCCAGGTCCCTTTCCATTTTTGTTGTTGTTAGTATCTCACCACCCATTGTGTACTCTTCCCCTGGGTTTTTGTTTCCCAGGTGCATTACCTTGCACTTCATAGCATTGAATCTAAGCTGCCATACATTTGACCATTCTTCTAACCTTGCCAAGTCCCTTCTCATCCTTTCCACCCCACCCTGTGCATCAACTCTGTTGCAGATCTTAGTGTCATCTGCAAAGAGATATACTTTTCCTTCCAGTCCCTCTGCAATGTCGCTTATAAAGACATTGAAGAGGACCGGTCCTAATACTGAACCCTGCGGTACCCCATTAGTAACCCTCCTTTCTTCAGAGTGGACTCCATTTACTATTACCTCTGTGCCCTATTCTCCAGCCAATTCTTTACCCAGGCTGTCATCTTGGGACCCACTCCCAGGCTGGCTAACTTGTATATTAATCTTTTGTGTGGGACTGTGTCAAATGCCTTGCTAAAGTCTAGGTAGGCCATGTCCACAGCCCTTCCCTGATTTACTGCTTTGGTCACCCAGTCAAAGAAATCTATCAGACTTGTCTGGCATGACCTTCCTGCTGTGAATCCATGCTGCCTAGGGTCCTGTGCCCCTCTGGCCTCTAGATACTCGACAATTCTTTCCTTCAGAAGTGATTCCATCATTTTCCCTATCACTGAGGTTAAACTAACATGTCTGTAGTTTCCTGCTTCTGCCTTGCTCCCACTTTTATGAAGGAGAATCACATCTGCCCTCCTCCAGTCCTCGGGTACCTCCCCATCCTCCCATGATTTGTTAAAAAGGGTAGTCAGTGGTGTCACTAGTTCTACCCTTAGTTCTTTTAGCATTCTGGGATGAATCCCATCAGGCCCCATTGCTTTGTTCACCTTCAGTTTTAAGAGTTCTTTCAGAACCCTTTCTTCTGTAAATGGGCTGGTATCAACTTCTGTATCCAGAGTGTTACTACTGTTTGTTTTATTTACCTCCCTCTTCATTTGTAAATACTGAGCAAAAATATTTGTTTAGTATCTCTGCCTTTTCACAGTCTCCTCTGCCACCCTCCTTCCCTTTATTAAGCCTCACTATCCTCCCTTAGTCTTCCTTTGCTCCTGATGTACCTATAAAAGGTTTTATCCCCTTCTTAACTGTGTTGGCTATCTTTCCTCGGTTTGGGCCTTTGCTGTTCTGACTGCCTTCCCAGCCTCCTTTTGCTTTAACTGATACAGTTCTCTGTCCTGCTCCTTCTCGATTCCTTGTACTTCCTGAATGCTTTCTTTTCTCTTGAACCTTCACTGCCACTTCCTTTGAGAACAATAGTGGTTTCTTACATCGTCTTGTTTTGTTTATTTGCTTCACATAAAGGCTTGTTACCTCTGTGATGGCAGTTTTTATTATTCCCCATTGTTCTTCCACCCCTCCTTCTTGCCCATTTGCTAGTGCATTCCTTAGGCACTCACCCATTTTGGCAAAGTCAGCCCTCCTAAAGTCCAGGACAAAAATGTTCTGTCCATTTTTTATGTTTTGCATTACCCTTCACATTGAGTTTCCCATGAGCACACAACCATGTAACATCCCACCCTCGAAGTGCTATTCTGGGATCCCTTAAGACATCTATGACATAAGACTTGTATTGAGGCTCAATATTAGGAAACTCTACTAGTAACTGTGGAATCCCTTGTTGTATAGCTTTATACAGCAATTTAGTGGATATTGAAGTAAGCACCTCAAACGACACTTTCCATTTTTTTAAATTCCTCAAAACAGGTCTGAAAAAAACACAAGGGGCTTTAAACTGTGCATGCAATATCTTCTGCTCCTTCTATTTTGAATAAACAGGCCCCAACTAATGTTCCGCAAAAGGGATTAATCTCCAGGATAGGCCCTCATAAGTAAAGTCAATTATTAAGGCCCTCCCCAAAAGAACCTCTATCAATCGTGAGATACGAAAAGCATCTCCCCTGAAAAGTACACCTAACACCTCACAAATCATGCCACAAGAAAAAGGATGGGCCCCAACACCACAACTTTTCATTATATTAGTTAAATAAATTGTATTTAACCTTGTGACTTGTAGCAAACAAATGTCACAATCCATATCTTTTAATTTTGTGAATGCTACCAACCGTCTCTTAGGATTCCTGATACTATTAACATTAATAGTTAAAATTCTCAACTTTGACAGGGATGGAAATAACATAGTCAGTATTTAAGCTCAAGGTGGTTTCTTAACTCTGGAACTCCTCGCACCCGAGTTCTACGTCTAGGATCTGCACTAATTTGTGAAACGTGCTCTGGGGCATCCTCATCAGAATCAGAAGAGGGGGGGCCCAAGGAGGAGGCTTCCGAATCTCCTCCTTGTTCCGAATCCAAAACAGTAGAGTTCAAAATCTCATATTTATTAGTCAACACAATTGCACCATTCATCCCAGAAGAGCCTTTGGCTATCTTAGAGTGAGGTTGCGTTTGTTTCAGACCTCTTTTCTTTGCAACACTTTTACCTCGAGGAGGTGGTATTGCAAAGGGAGGACTCTCCTGTACCTGTGGAAGAGATTGACCCAATACAACATCACCTCCACCCTTTTCCATTACTGGTTCAGTTGCAGGACTTGGCAAAATGTCCACAATCTCCTCTGACTGAGAAGATGGAGGAGGGGTAGGCCGCGGTGGACGGGGCCTTGATTCCGCTGGGGGGGGTTCCTTCTGCCTAGCTCTTTTTTTTTAATATTTCTTTCTTTTGCACCTCCTGTAAAATAGTATCCTGACTAGTCCTATCCATGCGGTTGTGCATTGCCCAAGGACAAGATTTATATGAATGCCCCGAATCATAGCATAAATTACATCTCAACTCAGCATGACATGTGGAACTTTGATGTCCAAAGTCTAGACAGAGATTGCAGCACAATCTATCACAAGTGGACCCTAAATGTGTAAGGGCCCCACACTTGAAACAGGATCTCGGCTGTCCTTGATAAAAACAGTGTCCTCGTTCCGTACCTAAGAAAATGCTATTGGGAAGGTGTACAGGCCCCATTTGATTGTTACATAAGCGAACCCTAAATATCCACCCTCCATTCCAAATACACTCATCATCAAAAATAGGTATGGGAGCTCCAAGAACTTCACATTTTTTTGCAACCAATGTACAATATCATGCACAGATACTGATTCATTATGGAAAAGAACTGTCACTTTTTTGATAGAAGGCTTAGTTAATGGCAGTGCCTTAAAAGGCATCCACAATTCTGTATATTGAAAGTTATCAAATTTTGCCCCAAAACAATCCAGCTGTTGTGGAGTAACAAAACTTATATCAAAAGACATAGATCCAGACACATGTACAAGCGCATGTATTTCATTTGAAAAAAACCCCATTGAGTCTTTTAACAATGTTTTCTCCACATAGAGGCGATCTGGTGCTAGAGTTAAACCCCCTTGATATTCCAAACGTACTGCGTTTCGTCACTGTAAAGGGGGTGCACCAGAAAAAGGTCTTTTCGTCGAACGACTCCCAAGCTTTGCTTGTATAGCGGGGGCTAGAAGGAGGCAATATTTTGTTTCGGGAAGGAACTTCAGAATCTCCCCAGTCAATATGCTGCACGCCTGTACAGTCAAAATCCGACAGGGATAATTCCTGTCATGTTTCATGCTGTGTTTGAAGCCACACACAGTTACCTGTGGAAGCAAGGGCCTGCTTCATTCAATCGGACTTCAGGTTCCCTGGTAACTCATTTTGTCCTGGAATAGGGCTATGGGCTGGGTCCGGAATCCACACCCCATCTTCACCATGCTTCCACCCCGCATTGATCAGCGAGCGGTCTAAGGAGGAGGCTGAACGTTTGCAAACAACTTGTGGTGTCGCAGACTCAGTTCTACCTTTCCGTAAAGTGAAAGTCGTAGCACAAGTTCCCACATTGTCAGAATTAAGCCCCAGCGAATCACTCACAATAATGCTCCTTTCCCCTGTCCGACCATCTCCTGAGTCCACAATAGTTTCCGGCCGACTGGTTGACAAGTTCCCCACATCAAAGGGCCGTTCCGTCAAAGTGTTAGGCTTTGAAGTACCGACGTCAACCTGCTTGCTCACCAATCCTCCCAATGAAGGTTTTACCTTTGTTGCCTGTAATAGTTCTTCTCGAATAAGGTGAGCAGCGTCTCGTAGCAAGTCTTCAGGAATAGTTTCACTTAGTTCAGCCACAGGTATTGTCACCGGTGCTCCCAGCTGAAACAACATTTTATTTTGTTCCAAAATTTTATCCACCCAAGCAGAGTCGGGCCCAAACAAACCAGCAGTATCACAAAATGATGGTAAATTCAATTCTCTCATAGTTTCTTCAGTTTCCATACAGATAGGCAATATTACTTCAGTCTCCAAGGCTGGACCTGGAGGTAGAGAGACCTGCTCACCTCCAGGTACACCAGCAGACTGATCAGCCATCTCTTCCTCCTCCATGGTGGCTCCCCCTACTGTCAGCAGATTAGGAGAATTTCCCCGGTGTCCTGGCCAAATTTCCCTCATTCACACAGAAAAATACCACCAACAGCTTAATCTGGTTCAAGGTCAGTTGGCATTCATCTGTATCCCCCTCCCCCGGGTTGTACCTGAAAATAAGCAGGATTTGTCTAGTGCACTTACCTGGTCAACAAAAACTAAATAAAAATAAATAAATATTGTGGGGTTTTTTTAATGATAGGCGGGTTCCCTTTTTCTTTCTTGTTTTTCTTTTGCCAGTGGCCTGAAGCCTCTTGTGAAGCAGCTCCATACCTATCAAACTTAAGCTGTACGTTCACAGACATGACATTATAAAGCCATCTAGAGTTTTGTCTTTTTGAGATTTTGTCACAGACTTGAGATTGTATCTCATGAAAGTGGATTTGAAAGTCACACAATCAAATTCGCAAATGAGCACAATGGGGCCAGTTGTTATGACAGGCTTCAGCCTTCTTTCATTATTATTTAAAAGTATTTTTTAACAATAAACATCTCAAGAATCAACCATACAGCCAACACTATTACCCACACTCATGTCAAACTTAACTTCCAGCAGATTATCTTCTCTTTGATGCACAATGTGTGCTGTTCTTTTCCTCACTTTCCTGATTGTTAAGCCACAAAAAAGAAGGGTTGCAAGTTACAAACACAGCTTTTCTTGTCACAAAAGCAGGGCCTACTTTCATGATTCAAAACAGCATAATTTCCTCAATATTTCATAAAGTATTCCATTTTCTTTAAAAGAATTCAAAGAATCTGTCTTTCACGCTACACCAACTACGAAGTATGTTTCAAACTTAACTTCTCATATATTTTCTTGTTTTTGACATGCAAAATTTCTATATTTTTTTCAACTTTCTTGGCTGCTAAGGCTCATAGAGTCGTATCTCACAAAAGTGGGTTCTGAATCATAAAAGTGACATGCAACAGTTTTGTAATAATACAGTTATGAAAAATTGGTGGAAAATGGGCATGTACAAAAGCAGCCTTTTGTTTTCTTAATAATTTGAAATATGTATGTTTGCAGTACAGCAACCTATTTGATCAGACTCTAACAAACCTGAAACATTCAAGTTTCAGCTCACAGCTGTTATGTGCTGTCAGTGAGTAAAAAACATCTTAAACAACATACTTTCATATAGTTGCAGTCTTCCAGAACTTATAAACCACTGAACCAAACATTACCAGGTTTACAGGATCCACAGAACCCAGCTCTAACTGCACTTGACAAATGTCAAGCTCTTACATCCGGGCCACATTATTAAGTTACATTCCATCTAAGCCACATTAAGGTGCACAAACTGAGGTTTAACATAGCAATACCCACTCAACCCTAAGAGATATTACACTAAAAAAATAATTATTTGGCCCAGTGTTACAGAACAAAGTACAAAGGAGGAGCTTATCTTATTTTTTGAGAAATATTATGAGAACATGCATACAGATATTGATGTCAAGAGTAAACTGATGATGGAAAAGTTAAAAATAATTCAAAGAAATTATGTATATCAGGGTTAATAACAATAAATCTATTAAACCCAATAAGGGATGATTTGACAGTGAGTGTATTACGCAGAAACAGAATTTGAATGATCAGCTGAGGAAATTTAGGAAGTCACGTAAACTAGATGATTTGGTCGTACTGAGGATTGATAGGAAAAAATAAAAACAGCTGTTGCTTGATAAGAAGAATAAACATTATTTACAGCTTTGGCAATAAATAACTCAAGCTATTACAAACAAAGATGATCAAACTTTCTGGCAATTGGTATATTTTGGCTATAAGTATTCTACTAATCATATAGAAAGTTCTATTGAGGCTAGGGAGTGGATTAGTCATTTTTCACAGATTTTATATCAAGAATCTTATGATTTAACTCCTACTCTAGATATAAATGTTTCATAGCAATTAACAGAAATTACTAATATAGAAGTTTGTATTTTGGGGGGAAGTTTAGCGCAGTGGTTTAAGGCTCTGAGCTGCAAATCTGGTGACATCCAGCAGACCAGATCTGGGTTTGAATCCCACAGCTTCCACTTGCAGACTGTGTGACCCTGAGCAAGTCACTTAACTTCCCTGTGCTCCTAGGTCACACCTGTAAAAAAAGCTTTCAGCTTAGTGTGCTAGTCCTGGTTAAACAACTAACAAAAAAAAGTTACTGAACTAATAGAGATTTAAAAAAAACAATAAATCACCTGGTTCTGACCAAATTCCCAGTGAAATTTATTAATGTTTCAATACAAAATGGGCAGATATCCTGTCAGATTTCTTTAATAACTGTATTCACAAAAATTATATCCTGGATTCATGGCAGGGTGCCATAATTGCACCCATATTTAAAAAAGAGGATAGATGACAGCCAGTTAATTATCGCCCTATCAGCTTGATTGATATAATGGAAAAAATTGTTTCTAGAATTTTGCTTAAATGACTTTTGGTAAACATCTATGCAATAGGTGATTTTTCTCATTGACAGGCAGGATTTAGTGAGTCTTATTCGACACTTGATAATATAAATACCTTGCAACACCTACATGAAAAATATGTTAATCTGAGACAACAAAAGTTATATCTGGCATTCATTGACTTTCCTCAGCATTTGACACTATAAATAGAGAAATCTTATGGACTACTATGAGAAATGGGGGGATAGAACCTCCTATTATGAAAGCAATACAATTACTATATACAAATACGTGGGCTCAGATTAGGAATAGTAAGGGTAGATTGACTGAATGCTTTGGGACTAATTGTGGTGTGAGGCCGGGCTGCATCATCACTCCCTCACTCTTTTCAGTTTACATAAATAACTTTTTGGAGAGAATTAATAGTTTGTCCTCAGATTCTCCAAAGATAGGTAGAGAAACCTGCAGAATTCTTGCCTATGCGTATGATTTACTTCTGCTATCATTGACTCCTAAGGGACTCCAAGTAAAACTTAATGAGTTGGTAGACTTTGCAGACAAGAACTGTTTAAATATAAATATGGCTAAATCGAAGGTTATGATAAGAGGTGGCTGAGTCGGTAAATATAATTGGTAGGTTACGACTGATAAAATTGAGTCTGTGAAAGAATATCAATATCTGGGACTTACAATTTCCTCTTCTTTTAAAATGGAAGAAACATTATGAGGCAACCTTAAAGAAAACCTTGAGAACTATTACGGCACTAAAAGGCTTTAATTACAAATATAGTGGAGGGACTCTAATCCCTCTCTTAAGAACAACAATGGCAAAATATAATGCCCAAGATTTATATGATGTCGAAATTTGGGATCATAAATATCTTAGCAATCTTGAAAAAAAAAGGAATTCAAACCCTTAGAGGAGCTATTGGTTTTCCAAAATCAACCCCTGATCAACTTGTCAGGGCTGAATTGGGTGTTCCTAATTTAGTAGCCTATGCTGAATCACGTATTATAAATTTTTGGATTAGACTGAATACCTTACCAGAACAACGTTATGCCAAAAAGTGCTTAAATGAGAAAATTCATTGGGATTTAATTGACGATAAAAATCAGAATGGCTCTCTTCTGTAAAAGGTATATTGAAATCAGTGGGCCTACTAAATTTGTTTTATGCTACAATACAAAAAATAATATCTCTGATAGTTATAAATCTTATATTAAAGAACTGATAATTAGGAAATATAAGTTTCTTGATTTCCAATATATAATGGCATTGAAGTGTTCATTCTGGTATTCTCAGAATGGCTGTGTCCACTATTTCTGTTATTATCTGGAATTTTTGGAATGTCCAAAAATGCATAGAGTATTTGCAAAGTTTAGAATTTAATTTTTTTAATCAAATGTTCTTCTACATAGAGCTGACAAAAATAAGGACCAAATGAGTGCTTGTTGTTTCTGTGGTAGCAGTGAAAAAGAAGATCCTGAACATGTAATTCGGATATACCATTGGTATCAGGAAGTAAGACAGAGATGGCTGGGATCCATTCTGGCATCTCTGGTAATTTGTTCTAATGATATAATATTAAGAATTCTTTTTGTCTCTGAAGATGAATATATTATAAAAAAAATACTGCCCTGTATCTATGTAATATACAGAAAATAAGGAATAGGATTGTTGGCACTATACAATGTTAAATTTTATTATGCATGGCTGCTTGCATTTTGCTATATTTTGCACAGAGCATATTTGTATTTGTATGTTTTTAACTTATGTCATGTTTGTGTGACTTTCTTGTAATAATCTTTTTTTTATATTGATCAAATAACAGAATACCATAGACTACTCAGTCCTAATATATATTACATTAATTACACAGAATTACATTACTGCATCTACAGAGTTGAAACACAAAGCATATACAGTCAAAAAAGGAAATGTGGGGAAAACCTTTCTGGAACCTTTTTTAATCTGTGGTGTGCAGGGTTGTGTGAAAATAAAATTCACTGGCAGAATTGCTGTAAAAGTCAAAATTTCACTTCCACAACATTTTGGAATCATTTTGGCAACTTTCACAGAAATTCTGACTTAGAATGGCAAGATGAATGTATGAATTATGGATTAATGTATTTAACTGCAGAAAGACATTCTGCAGAAATGATCAATCGTGTGCATTTCTTTCTGCAGTTTTATACATTAATCTACAATTCACATGTTCATTCTTCAGTTCAGTGAGTCACTGAACTATAGCATAAAAGTATGATTTGCAGATTAATGCATTAAACTGCTGAAAGAAATTCCACAGAACTGATCACCGAACTGCAGAATGATTGCATGTGTTGTGGATTAATGTATCAAACTGTTGAATGGAATCCCTCAGAATGGTCATTTCTCAGTTCATCTGTATTGTTCTGCAACTCAGTCAGAAAATGTAATTAAATGGGGGTGAAAATTCACCAAACACATTCAGAAGATTCAGATTTTGCCAAGGCTGAGATTTTGGAACATTTCACAAAATTTACAAAATTTCACAAAATTTCTGTGAATTTGTAATTTGTAGTTTTCACACAGCTCTAGTGGTATGGTGTTCCTCTGGGTTTGAATGATCATTCAGTGCACTGTTGATGTTACACTAATATTGGCACCCTGTACATAGGCATTGCTGTGTCACTATTTTACTTTGTCTGACAAGACAGTGCCAATGTTAGGGTAACACCAACACTGCTTTGCTTGATTCTTCAAACCCTGAGGAATACCACATTACAGATGTGCTAAGGTTTCAGGAATATTTTTCCCAATTTTTTTATTTCCCTGATTTGTATGCTTTGTGCTTTAACCCTAATAGAAGCATTAATTTACTTTTCTGAAATTCATTTCCTTATTTTTGTTAAGATATTTAACAACTGACAGCTTTAGCTTCTACCTTTCTTATACACAGTGATAAACACTGCATAGTGAAGTTTATTGCACCAAATTTGTAGCTTACTTTGTGAGTGGACCTGCAGGCCACACAAAAAAGCAGGTGCACAGACCTGTAGCTTTCTTCATCTACAGCATGTCCCAGTTTCGGGACACACATTGCTTTTTCTCTTTGTTTTTACCTACAAGAAGAGGAGCATATTGAGGGGCATTGAGAAATCATGATGTGGAACACTGAGGAATCCTGATGAGGGACATGGAGGTAATTGCAAAGTGGAACCAGAATGTGGGCACTGATATAGGGAGAGTGGCATGGGTGCTAGACGGTGTGAGAGAGTGTTTTTTAATTACATTGTATGGATGGGGGAAGAGGTTGGGCTCCTCGGTTTGTACAATATGGTTATGTGTTACAGTTACAGAATGGTGTTTGATATCATGCACGTAATGGTACTGTCTCTGTATTGAAAGTGAAAACCACCTCTCTGCCTAAGAACTGTTGTGCTAGGCAATTTTACCAGTAACCCCACAGTTGTAATGTGATACAAAATCCATACATGTATTCTGTTGTCTTGCCTTCTCCAGCTGTTCCTGTTCGGTATTTGTAGTTTTTTTCAGGGTCTCCTTCTAGTACAGCAGACTGAAAAGATTTATCGGGTACAGGACATCCAGTAATACTGGTGCCCTTTTCCTTCCTTAGTCAGATGCTTGACTCTAAAGTGTTGGATCCCATTCTGGATCTGGGACACTCCGAAGTCTTGCTGATGAGTTGTCAGTGACTCCCATTTCATCTTGACACATTGTTTGATCTTTGCAGCTCAACTGGTTGGCATCCAAACTAGCTGGATAACTCCTCAGGTCAGTGGCCATTTTACATTCTACTGCATCCACCACAGTTGTTGCTGCCATTCTGGTCTTCAAACTCACTTTTCTTTTCAAGTGTGTCTCCTCATCATCTGCAAGCATTTTTAGATGTTGTTTCCTTACTTGAAGTTTCAATTCTAGCTGCTGTTCAGCAGCCTTGATATCTTCCAGAGTTTTTTCTTCAGCAAAAAACACTACATCCATGGTCTCCCCAGCTGGAACCATGGTATCATCACAAGCCATCACTACTGCATTTTTTCCAGCTTTAGAGATAAAAGTAGCCAGGAGCAAGGACAAACTCCAAGATGCAACATGCTTTCCATCCTCCTCCATCCCATCAGCATCCTCCATCTTGGAAAATGGGGTAACAGCACCCACTTCCAAAAGTAGGGGAAGTTTTTATTGAAAACAAACAAACAAACAATACACATCACAGTTCTGAAAGCATCACTGTCTGGTACAATGTAAAAAAAATGTAAAGCAGAACGGAAACAAAAATAACAACAATTAAAATCATCAGGATAGCCACCATATTATGGCAAAATGCAAAGGAAAATAGGATAAATAAAGCTGTAGCTTAGTCATTAAAGACAGCAGGAAATCACATACTGTATCTGGGCTAAACTTATGGTACAGAAAAGAATCAGTGCATTGTAAATAAAATGAAAACACCACTGGCAAGAAAAAGAAATCACTCACTGCACAACTCAGGAAAGTTAACAAAAAATACAAAATAAATGGGTCAAACAGGGATCCAAAAGTCACTCAGGGTCCTCCATCTAGATTTGAGTGTGGCCGGTGGCAACAGGAGACAATCAGTCAAATACATGGCCAAAAATTCATGTTCAATCACTGTTATTAATGCCTGGGTGGGTGGGAGATATCTCATTGCTGGAATAGATAAGCACATCGAGAATGCAACATGTATTTAATGGTGGTAAAAATGAATCTAAGGGTGCTGTCACCATACTAATGACTGGATGGAGTAATTCCTAAAATGACTTCACCATAAGTGAGGGACAACCAGGTTTGATCTTTCCAGTTATGAGCCAATGTGCTCCAGAAAGCTGATGTATAAGAACAGTCTAATAAAAATGGGACATAGTTTCCATAAGTTGTGCACAACCCACCCAGGGCATAAGCTTTCCACCAAACTTTTATGCTTACCATTTGCTTTCACACTTAATCGCCCATGAAAACAGAGCCAGAGCACATCCCACATCTTAGGTGGAGTCCACATAGCCATAAGGGCTGTCCGAACAGCAGCAAATTCAGTTGGGGAAATATCTGGGTAGAAGGGTTCTGCCTAAAAGGCACCCACCATTATTACAGAATAAACGCCATAAGGTACAGGATGAGATAGGAGAGAAAAACCAAGCTTCCATCTCTTAACTGTGTCAATTAGAGTGGGGACATAGGGAGGGAGAGAAGATGAAACTTGTGCAGTAAAAGGAACTGGATCTCCAATTAGTCAAAAGAGGCTCTATCCAGTGTTGGACCTACAGCCTTCAAATCCTTGTTGAAGTATGGCACAACATTCCACCATAAGAACTGACTGAATGTGAACACCAAGGTATTAATCATATTCAAACCACCATGATGAAGGGGAAGATATAATACATTTCCATTAATCGGGTTTAAGTGGCTACCCCAAATTAACTGAAAGAAAAGATTATAAAATGTAACTTTCATAGTCTTGGGTAAGGGATAAACCATGCTAAGACATGTAAACATAGGTAAAATAAAAGACTTTAAAATGGCCAACTTCTTACATTTGGTCTGGTGCAAAGCCTTTCAGACCTGAATCTTAGTGTTGCACTTTGTAGGTTTAGCATCTCAATTGTATAGGGCCATGTCACCCAGTCCAAACGTAATCACTAGGATTGTAAGAGGGGTCAAAACAATAGCTCCACCCCCAGTGTCAGGGACGGTGGCAGAAGTACCCAAGACAAGGTGCCTACATTTAGTTAAATTCAGCCAAGCAACTGAGATAGATGAAAAGGAATCAAACATTTCCATGGCCTAACACCCAGAATGCACATCCTTAACAAACAAGGTCACATTGTCAGCGTAAGCCATGACCCTGACTTCAGATGTCTCAATTGTGGAGGAGATACCAAAAATCTGAGTATGGGACTAAATTTTGTGGATAATTGGATCAATACAATAGGTAAAGAGCAGAGGGTTGAGAGGGAAGCCCTGTCAAACCCCAGAATGAAGGCAAATTCTGTGACCAAGGTGTCCATTATCAAGGGCAGGAGGCTCGCCATCTCAAATAAAAGTATTAACCAAGCACAAAAGACCTTTGGGAGGCCATAATGGGCAAGCACTGTAAACAAATAATCATGGGAGATCCTGGTTACCCAATTGAATTACTTCCCACAGCAGTAAAATATTATCTGCAATTTGTCAACCTTTGATAGAACATGATTGCATCTTCGATATCACTTGTGAGGAGGCTAGGGATAACCTATTAGAAAGAATTTTCATCAAGATCTTAAGGTTGGTGTTCAGGAGGCATAACAGTCTCCATTTATTTAAATCTACCTCCCTCCCTTTTTTTTATAAAGCAGAATCTGTAAAGCCTCAATAAACCAGGGAGTGACAGATCTATGTTGCAAAATCCAATGAAAGAGTTCAACCAAGACAACCACCAATGTAGGCACTAGTCTTTTATAGAATTCTGAAGTTAGCCCATCGGAACCTGGAGCTACATTATTTCATAAACCAGAAATAGCTCTAGTGACCTCCTCAGAAGTTATGGGTCGCACACAATCAAGCTGGGATTGAGGGGAGAGGGTAGGAACTGTTACAGTACTCAAAAAAAAGCATGAGGAGAATGGAGGAGCTGTATCACCAAAATGTTGAAACAAATGGGCATGAACAGCAGACAGAGTGCCTGCCACATCAGTCTGGGGTTTACACTCCCTGGAGGTGTTGCCTTTGCACCCATGTCTTACAACTCTCAAGTGGATCCCCTACACCTTTAGTTCCCTGAGTCCCACATTTATGTTCTAGTAGGAGAGAACAGGCCCTGTCATATTGCAGCTGTCTTATCTGAGTCTTGATGTTCTCAACCTGGGTGAGGTAATTGTCATTATCTGAATGAACCTTGGTTAAAGCCCTAGTCAGCTGTAGACACAGGTCAAGGTACCTTAATTATGTAAGTCTAGATCTGGACTTAGAGGTATGGAGGAAGAACTCCTTCAGTGCTCTTTCAGTGTCATCCCACCAGAATCATAAGTTGTCCTCCATGCATGCCAGGGACTGATGAGCTAGGAGGAGGTCTGCGACTTTGTCAGACATCTTGGATTCATCTAAAAGGGTGTTACTAAAGTGCCAATAACCATGTCCAGAAGGACACAAATCTGACTCTCCAAAGAATCCTGCCAGGAGGAGGTGATCCAATGATTCTTTGGGGGTGAGGCTAACATCCTGCATCTGAAGACATGCTGAAATAAAAAGAAAGTCAATACGAGTGGCAAAACTCGACCTATAATAGGTAAAGCCACCCGCGGGGTAAATGGCTCGATAGGCATCCACTAATGATGCTGATTTCAACATTTTAGACAGAAAGTTAGCATCACAAAATAGTTTAGAAGTGGGGGCAACCCTGTCCGCTATAGCAATACTACAGTTGAAATCACCTCCTAACACAACATGGCGAGACGTATGTAGATAAGGCTAAATCAATTGGAAAAGGTCAGCTCTGGCCCTCTTCATTTGGGGCACATAAACATTAATTAAACGAAAAGGAGAATCTTGATAATGGATGTCTAACAGGAAAGCCCTGCCCGGATCTATGTCCACTAAGCGGGCTACCGAAAATGATGATTCCTTAATCAGAATTCCCACCCCATCACAAGCATCAGACCCAATAGACCAGAAAGAAGGTCCTCAGCACCAATGTTGTTGTGCCATGAACAAGTCTCTAGTGAAGGTGTGTCTAGTTTCTTGTAGAAAAAACACATCAAAAGCTAGATCCTTCAGAACAGAAAAAGAAGGAGACACCTGGAGACATTCTTGATACTATTCACATTGATAGTGGCAATTCACAGGGTGTGAGTCACTGGAAGGTGTTCAGAGATGGACAGTCAAAAGTCAAGGACCGCAGTTCATGTGTCTCTCAACACTCCTCATAACCATTTTAAGCTTCTCCTGGACCTTGGGTTTTGTTTGTGTAGGTGTGGAGCTGTCTTCTGTATTTGTCATAACCAGGGATTTTGAGGATTTATGCGATGAAGTCTCTGAGGACTGGATGAAATCAGAGTCAGGAGGGAGTCATTCTCCAAGACCTCATATCTGTTGTCCAAAGGAAAGGGAGCACCTTTAGATGAAAACTTCAAAGGCTGAAAGTTTGGTTTATGTGAACAAAGAGATCTCTTGTGGCTTACAACTGTCATGTCAGGAGGCGGCATGTCAATGGCACCAGGAGGCATGAAGGGGACAGGGTAGGGAGCTGACAATGGCTCAGACAATGGGAGAGAGGTATTGTCATCCGACAAGACAGCAGAGAAGCTAACGGCAGTGGAAAGCAATGGAACATCAATAAGAGGAGAGTGTTATGGAACAGGGTAGGTACAAGGAGCAGCTGGAGGAAGATCAGAATCTGAAAGATGAGCCAAATGCAGAGCCACCGCTATATGTTGCTTATGTTGTTATACTTCCTGAGCTTTAGCTATATAGCTGTCTTGTGGGTCAGCCTTCCCAGTATTGTGTGTCAGCCAAGGATAGGTCTGATAGGAATTACCAGAGTCCTCACAGAGATTACAACATGAAGCATTCGAACAGCGGACACTAGTATGCCCCAAAATCAAGCAAAGATTACATTGGACCTGGTCGCAGGCATTGCTAAGATGTGAGTCCATCCTGCACTTAAAGCAGGTTTTAGGTTGACCTGGTTAAAAACACTGAGACCTGTCTCTACCCAGGAAAAAGACACTTGGGAGAAGTTGTAAGTCAGAGGTGGAATGTCTAAGTGTTACCTTAAAATGCCAATTGCCAATCCAGAATAATTCAGGATCCAGAATCATCTCAGGATTGCCAAGCACATCACAACGCTGTGACATCCAATAGCAGATGTCCTGGACACTTACACCCTCATTTTAGGGCAGTATAGTCACTGTGCGAACTTCAGGTTTCCTCTGAGAAATTGCTTTAAATGGTAAACATAAGGGGGTATCCTTCAAAGATTTATACTGCTCCTAGAATATATGTGGAAAAACCACCATTCTAAAGCTGTGGTCAAAGTATGCTTCTGTGAGAGGATGAATCAGGGTGTAAAGTTCCTTGGGTGTACAGAGGAGGGAGTTTTTTTTGTAAGACCCAACCAACCGAAGCCCTGTCTGGTGGGGGGCAGACCACTGGTATACAGTAAATGAACTGCATTCCTCCATTATGCCAGAGCCAGGGAGGAGAAAAACACATCCGATTTCCAAAATGAAGACCATTTCTGAGCAGGGGTAGGTTCAGGGGGAGCTGTAAGTAATGGGAGCATCCACTGCTACTGATGTTAAATCCACAAGGTCCACCCTGTCTGCCCAGGACAAGGAGGATTGAGCCTGTAACTCAGTAGCAGACAGGTCACCAGGATGTACAGAAAGAGTGGTGGCAACAGGCACTGGAACAGTTGGATTGGGGACACCAGTAAGGATGCCTCAGTCTGGTCAGACCCAGGTAGTACATGAAACAGAGGCAGAGAGGGGAGATCCCCCTGACCAATGGTGTAGGAGCCAGCAGTGAAAGAGAAGTGTCTGCTGCAGGAGGGCCCACAGTCATTCCAGTGGGGGGATATCTCTGAAAGTATTGGCGAAGATGGAAACAGCACACTGCACAGCACCACTGGAGGAAACCTCTATTAAGTGAAAAAGTTAATTGTCCAAAGGAGGAGTCCTGTGGTCCCCCTTCATCCGAGAACACAGCTGTGGTGGTAACTGTGGGGGTGGGGTGGGCATGCCACTGCCCTATGGCATCCCTCAATCACCCAGCTTCTGACAGTGCCCGCACTAGAGACCAATCCCTGGTAGGAGGATCAGACTGTGCCAGAGCATTTAGCTCCATCAAGAATATTGGAACTATGCCTGCCCGGTGGTGCTGGGTGCCACACCTCGAGCCACGCCGGTGACCTGGGTTCGGTAGTGAGCTCGGGCCACCGGGGGATGGCAGAGGTGGGTGAGAGCCTGATGGGCTGCTCTCCTCCCTGGGGGTGGTGGTCAGGGATTGCCCAGTGTGCTAGCGGCTCCTGGTGGAGACCGGGGGCACTGAAGCATGCTTGGCTGCAAGTATTCAGCGTGCCCTGATGCAGGCAAGGGTTGCCATGTGCCTAGCATCGGGGATGTGCACACGCATGGGGGCCGGGGACAGATCACCAGAAAAAGGAAAAACCCAGTCTGCGGAGTAGGCGATGGCACTTGTCCCCATGCCCATGGCCAGGTCCAACCTGTCTGGCCTTCTAGGTTCCTCCACTCAGGTCCTCTTCCATATCAGAGTCTGTGTTTCAGTACACCCAAAGAGGAGAATTGGATCCACCCCAGAAGGGTTAAGCCGGGAGTGCCGATCGTGGACAGAGTAAGAGGGAGAGAGGAGGTACAGGTAGGAGGACTTCAGGCAGGGCAGGAGCAAGCAGGATGCCTGAGAGAGGCCCCCCAGACCATGACCAGAGGGTAAAAGAGTTGAAAAAAAACTCCAGTATCTTAGGACAGGAGGAGTTTGGGGAATGTGTTGCAGAATGTCAAGATATTGCAACTTGACAGAAAGAAGAAGCAGAGGGTACTGGCACCTCTAACAGCCGTGTGGAAACACCAAACGGTCTGACCTCTGAACTGCCAGAAGGAGTAGCAATGTGTGGCTTCCCTGAAATGGCAAAGCTTACTGTCTTGTTCTTGTACACAATGCTGGAGTGGAAAAGGCATGTGTCAGCCAGGAGACACTGTTGCGATAACGTATGAACAGGTTTAAACCAGCTAAGGACTGAAATCATTGGTGACTGTAATATGGCAACAGGCTCTGCAGAAGTCAGATCAGGTAGGGAGTGCTGCTGTTTTGGAGAAAGATTCCTCCATATCAATGGCTGACTGCATTGTGAAAAAAGAGTTTTTCTTTTCCCCGCAGGTATAAGGCATCCTCTTCAGCTAACATTTCCAAAAGGTGTAATTTCTTACTTTTCAAAGCATCACAAAGTTTCTTATCAGCTGCAAATATATCCAGAGGCAAATCTGCAGGCAGGTCTGATGTCCGAGGCAAAAAGGTATCCAGAATAGGAATTTTCATACTGACTACCAGAGGTACCAAAGTTGCAATACAAGGTACCAAGCTTTCAGTCCTAGAAGATACAGCAGAGGGGAAGGGGTCCACTTTCCCATACCAGGAGCATCCAGTGCTCCAGACGGTTCCAGGTCCACCATCTTGGACAAGCCAGGACTTCAGCACCCCACACCCAAAGAGTAGGGGAATTTTTATTAGGAAAAGAAATCAAACAAAAGATACACAAATATGAATTCAACTCAATACTCCAGGAAAGAAAAATACTATATAAAAGAACCTTACACAACTAAAAACACCAAAGTCTACAAAAATTCACCATAAAAGTGTACACAGCAGTCCACACACCCCACACACACCCACAGTTAGAAACTACTGACCCTCCACTGGGTTCCTGTATATATTTTTAATTATCAGCACTCTTCATGGGGGAAGTCAGGGGAAATGTCTCCACCAGATTTGTTTATTTTTATTTATTTATTAAATCTCGTATTAGAAAATACCTTGAGTATTGAACTCATTTTCAAAGGTTCCATGTCATAACAAGAGAACATTTACTGCATCAAAAATTTTGCAGGGTAAACTTTTTGGTTCCTTACTAAACCAATTAGTAATCTCTTTATCAATAAGTACTACAAGGCCTTCCAAAGCAATATCCTTTTGTTGTAATATATATTGGCACTGGACTTGCCAAATACCCCACTTAATCCAAAGCAAAATAACCCACCAAGTCCCTGGGCAGAAATTTGTCCATCCATCCCCAGTCACTCCATATATTAAAATATCAAGTCATAAAAGCAAAAATAGGAAGTTTCCAGGAATACAGGAATTTCCCAGGTGTCCTGGCCTACATTTCTCCTGTCAATAAAACAGGTCAAATGTAACACCCCCCCCCTCCTCCAGGACACGCCTAGAAACAGGATGTGACAGATTAGTGCAACTTTCCTTGTCAAAAAGAGCAAATAAGTAGATGCTGGAATATATTTGTAAATCTTCATTCATGAGTGCACATGCCTGTTGTATTTCTCAACTAGAAATATTGTTCATTACAGATAAAAACACCCATCAGTCTGTGTGTTCCTATGAAATTCTATTGTGTATAACATACTTTACGAAATTCAATAACTGTAAAGGAATGTATTCATATCAAAGGAAATATACCTGGTTCTCTATGAATAGTGTAAAATACCTAGAATTATATTATTCCTGACATGCAAGTCTTATGTCTCTGCAAATGAAAAATTAAACCATACATGAAAGTGGAAACTGGTAAATGTCCACATTTTCTGGGCTGAAAATAATTACACACTATACTGTTCAATACTATTGGCATTGTTAATTGTCACGCTGTACATCTCACTTACTTTAAATTTAAATGCAGTAAATGTGGTTATTGATACTAACAACTTTACACAAGGAAATAATTTGCGAGATCACACAGTTTTGTTTACTGGATAGATACAAATTGTGCTGTGTAGCCTGGCTGCTTAGGGCAGTTATGGCAAGACACCTTGGAGAATTACTTGACAGCTTTGCTATGGCAATGATAAGTATAAACAGTGTTGGGCACACACGAAAATATGGAGCCACAGATATGAGTAAATGTTGCTTTGCTTTTGATTTAAGAAAAACATGTACTGTAACAATGTACAAAAAAATCAAAATTGTGATCCTCCATGGTGCCACAAAATGCGATCTTGCCGTTCATTGAGACAAATGCCAGCTGCATCATAGTACAACGGTATACAGCAGTGATCAGAGGTGAGGGAAACAGTGGGAAAATATTGACCCCTGAGAGATGAACTACTGCCTAACAATAGCCATATTGCCCGAAGCTGAAAGCTGAGGGCAATTTGACCACTGGAGGGCAATAAATGGGCTAGCAGTATAGCACAGAGATTACAGTAATGAGCTGTGGATGAGCTTGTTAAATCCAGCAAACCTGGGTTTGATTCCTACAACCTCTGTCCTCATACTGTGTGACTCTGAACAAGTTGCTTAACCTCCCCACTGCTCAGAGTTGCTCCAGGAAACAGGCACTTGTGCCTAGTAGGCCTTACCTGGTTATCAAAAGATTTAAAAAAATAAATAAATCATCCTGAGGGGGTCTATATTTTCACATTATATCCTGACACAACTCTGGTCAATATCTGTTTGTTTTTTTTAAACCCTACCCTGGTTACAAGGATTAGAATGGGAAATAGTTGAAAAAAAATATATTACCCAGTTCTAATGAATAGTTGTTTGGTTCTAATGAACTATTGCTTGGCTCTTTGTTTCGTACTGGGCAATAGCTCAAAAACCTTGTATGTCATGTGATTGACTCTGCTCCAGTCATAGACCAGGATTTTTTTCCTAAGGTTTAATCATTCATATTTCTAGTTGCCTTTTATTTCGAACAGACATAATGTTTCTTCTATTTGTCTGTATTAATTGTGTGAAGATTGCCTGTATCAAAATAGTTCTCAGGATATTGTAAAATAAACTGGTTAAGCAAGCAATAAGACACGATGAGGTGTGGGTTATGGCTTGATAAGAGTACCCTCCATGTGCATTAGGAGGCATGAGACGCTTTTGCTGAGTGCATTTAGCATCTAGGAAGTACTCTTATCAAGTCATAACCCACACCTTGGAGTGTCTTACTGCATTTATAAAATAGGCTACCAAGTAAGTATTTAAAAAAAAAAAAGTCAGAACTATAACAAGCATTTGTCAATGCTGAATGTTGCTTGCTTATATGTGCTGTTTAGGTATTTGGAAGTGAAAGTATCATGCCTAACAACTGTCATGTGCCCCCCACAAGACATCCACTGTGTCTTTCTGTTCAGTATTCACAGAAGAGGGGGAAGGGCAATAGCCACAGCAGTACAGCAGTTGCAAAGGCATGAAGAGGTGGACAATGTCCATTAACAGGCAGAAGAATCCTGCAGAAGGTGACTAAATTGAAGGTGGAAAAAGTGATGGGACCAGATGGCATACACCCAAGGATATTAAAAGAACTGTGAAGGGAAATAGCAGTACCTCTAGCAGCCATGTTCACTGAGTGATTCAACACAGGGGTGGTACCAGAGAATTGGAGGAGGGCACATGTGGTCCCTCTATACAAATCCAGCAGTAGGTAGGAGGCGGGGAACTATAGGCTGTTCAGCCTCACTTCAGTAGTGGGATAGATCATGGAGACATTGCTTAAAGAAAGGATAGTGGGGCATCTAGAAGCCATCGGAGCCCAGGACCATAGGCAACATGGATTCACAGTAGGGAGGTCATGTCAGACAAATCTGGTTGATCTCTTTGACTGTGTGACAAAGGAAGTAAATTAGGGTGGGGCAGTGGACAACGCTTACCTTGATGTAAGCAAAGCCTTTGACACTGTCCCACATAGGAGGTGATACACTAGCTGAATAAGCTGGGCATGAGGGAAAGGGTGGTAAACTGGGTTAGAAACTGGATAACAGACAGGAGGCAGAGAGTGGTAGTAAATGGGGTGCAGTCTGGGGAGAGGGAGTGACCAGTGGGGTGCTGTAGGGATTGGTTCTGGGGCCAGTCCTGTTCAATGTCTTCATTAGTGACATTGCAGAAGGGCTGAAGGGAAAGGTCTGCCTGTTTGCAAATGACACCAAAGATCTGTAACACAGTGGATACCCCACAGGGGGTGGAGAAAATGAGGAGTGATCTGGGGAAGCTTGAGAAATGGTCTGAGGATTGGCAACTGAAGCTTAATTCAAAAAAGTGCAAAATTATATACCTGGGACACAGAAACCCTGGGGAAAGGTACAGGATGGGGGGGAGTTGCTGACAGTCACAAAGAAAGAAAGGGACCTAGGAGGTCTTATTTCAGATGACCTGAAAATGTCAAAGTGGTATAGAAGCTAGGAGGGCCAGTGACATACTGGGGTACATAGGCAGAAGTATCACCAGCATAAGGAGGGAGGTAGTAACGCCATTATATAAAACCATGGTCAGGCTTCACATAGAGCACTGTGTGCAGTTCTGGAGGTCGCACTTTTGTAAGGATATTAACAGGCTGGAGATTGTCCAGAGAAGGGCAAATGAGATGGTACAGAGCTTGCAACACAAAACTTATGAGGAGAAATTAAGGGACCTCAATATGTACTCACTGGATGAAAGGAGGGAAAGAGTGGATATGATAGAAACATTCAAGTACCTCAAGGGTATAAATATAAATATAACTACTGAGAAGCAGGAGACAGCTGCTATAGGCACATGTGCCAGCTTCTGTGTGATATTGTTTTGTTCTTATAAATCTGTAATCTCCAGTATTTCAGTAACCACATGACCACACTGCCTTCTTTAGGCAATGTTATGCTGGCTGATGCCTGGTGTCAGATGGCAGGCAGAGGGCTCACCAGATTGTATTGCCATTTGAAAAACTTCATAGAGTGTTCTTTTACTGGTAAGTGTTTTGGAAAGCTGGTGAAGGTCTCACAATTTTTATTATGATTTTATCTCCTTAGGTCTGTCCCCTTTGGTCCCCCCATCCCCACACCCCAGCAGTCATCAGTGGCCACAGCTGCAGCCTTCTTCTTGCCAAGATGGTGGGTAAGCAGCTGCCTTCACAGTCTATGAAGTCTGACATCTTTCAGTGCCGCTTATTGGTCATCTTCCAATACAGGTGAGGCCCTGCCAGCCAAAAACTAACTCAGAACAAGCTGCTTTCAAAGTGGGGAAGAAATGGAGTGAGCAAGAATGAAGTACTCATTCAAATGCGGCATCAATTTTAAGCAGCCTTATGAACAGTAAAGGCTTCTCAAAGCACTGGGGTTCTGTTTATTGTACCGTGAGTGGGCTGCATCTAATTCGGTAATTTACTGTACCTTACATCTGGACGTATGGTAGGCCCAACTTTAAATAAACACTGCACCTGAATTAACACATGATGCCATAGAAAAATAGAATTTGTCAGCAGACAAGGACCACTCAGCCCACCCAGTCTGGCCAAGTGTTCTCTACCTACTTGTAACTGCTGCCTGTGTATGTTACTGCATGTCTTATTTTGCTTGCATCCATCTGGACCTCCTTGTGAATGAGCTTGCTTAATGGATTTTTCCTGCAATGAACTTGAACCTACTCCACTTCCATAGCCCTATTGATCTCCGTTGACCACCCCTCCTTCCCCTTTTTCTAATATACCCCTATGTTTATCCCATGCATGCTTCATGCCCCCTACCATTTTAGCTTCCACCACTTCTCCTGGCAGTCTGTTCAAGGTGTTTACCACCCTTTCAGTAAAGAAATATTTCTTCACCTCTATCCTGAATGCCCCCACCCCAGCTTTATGGTATGTCCCTTAGTTTGGGTGCTCATCCTCATTTGAAGGAAACTCCCCAACTGTACCCACTTTACCCCTGTGAGGTACTTTGTAGGTCTTGATCATGTCACCTCTCGCACTCCTCTCTTCCAGAATGTACATGTTGAAATTCTTCAGCCTTTACTTGTAGGGATTCCTGTGAAAATTCTGAACCATTTTAGTTGCCCTCCTCTGGAAAACCTCCACCTTATGTCCTTTCTGAAGTGTGGACTCTAAAACTGGACATGGTACTCCAGCTGGGGGTATACCAGGGAGTGATACAATTGCAACAGAACATCCCACCTCCTCCTACTTGAGATGTCACTCCTTATGTACCCCAGAATCCAATTTGCCCTGCCCATAGCCTTGTCACACCATATTGCCATCTTGAGGTCCTCTTATGTAATAACCTCAAGGACCCTTTCATGTCTAATGAGTATCACTACCTCCCCCATCCTATACTCAGCATCGGGGTTCCTATGCCCTAGGTACATGATTTTACACTTGTTGGCATTGAACCCCAAGTAAGTAAGAAAATGGAATTGATTTGAATGAATTGCAGGCTTTTAAGCAGCTTTTCGGGGAGTGTGTATGTGTGTGTGTGTGTGGGGGGGGATCTGCTACTACAACTATTCGCTTTTGATTTGGTATAATGTACGAACAGACTAACCCTGCTTCCCATTCTGTGTGCTATATCGGAGATAAAGAGCCCAAATAGCATTGGGCCAAGCACTGAGCCCTGCAGCTCCCCACTTGTCTCTGCTCTGGGTGCCGAGAGCTACCCCACAACCACACCCTCTGCACCTTCCCCTGTAACCAGTTCTCTATCCATTTAGTCAGACCACCTTCCACCCATACCACTCCTTCTCCTCACTCTTCTTCTGCTCCTTGGCCTGTGTCCCTCCTCCCGGTAGTCCGCAACCTTTCTCCTCCTTATTCCTACTGGGTGGTGGTGCCTTCTGTATTACACTCAGACCACTCTGACCACCCCCTTCCAGGGTTACTACACCTCCACCTTTACCTATATCTAGGGTGGTGAGCTCATCGGGCTCCCCTGTCCGGACCTTTCTACCAACCTCAGTCTTTTGGCCACCCCTTCACATGTTTAAATCCACCTTAGTAGAGATATACCCCTCTAATACTGTCTTTTTTTTTTCATGTATTTTCTCCCCAGGCTACAGTCGGCTTGGTCATCCCGACTGATCCCCCTAGCCCTGCCCCCAACATCAGGCCGACCTGCTCACCTCCACAGATTACCCCATGGCGGGTGGTGAGGAGCTTCCCAGCTCGACCCACCAGAGCAGGATCCAGTGTAGGAGGTGCCATTTGGGGTGGGCAATGGGGGTCAGAAGTGCATGCTGCCCAACCATAGCCCATTTTCCATTTTTCTTCCCTTTGCGGAGTGTGACCATGCAATGGCGCTTAGGCACAGCATGCCAACGTCCGCCAGACTCCACACCCCTTAAGTACTCTGCTGTAGTAGCACCAGCGGTTATCACCAGGGGCTGCTATAGAGCGGTGGATCCTTGGATCCTGCCCCAGGATAGGAGAGCAGTCCTCTGGATGCTCAATCCTATCCCTCCCCTGCCAACCCCTGGTGGCCTGGGCTTGCGTCTGAAGCTGGGTCACCAGTGTGGCACGAGGTGTGGTGTCCAGCACCTCAACCCTCAGTGCTAGTGGCCTGGCAGCAATGCTGCCTTTAATACACCCCTCTCCTCCCCCTCCTGCTCCATTGTACCCTGTCCCCTGCGTACAAGTCACTATTCCTCCCAGACCCTACCCCAGTTAGTCACTAACCCATAAGGTTTCGTGTGGCACCAATCCCTCAGCCACTCAAACTCCTCAAGCCTACCCTTCCTCCCCATGCTTGCACATGGCACTGGCAGTACCTCCAAGAATGCCACCAACTTCTCCACCCTCCTCACACTGCCTGTCCAACTACTCAAACCTCCCCCTCACTACTTCCATAGTGTCTCCCGCCAAGTTATTTGTACCTATATGCAACAGTAAATGAGATTTCTCCCTCCCCCTCGCTGCACGCTTGAGCAGTGCCTGCCCTGCCCCTCCTGTAGTCAACCTGGGGACAGCTTCAGCCCAAATATGGCTGTGCCTTTCCTCCTTTCTGCTGCATCTCACCCATTTCAGTACAGAATTCCTCAGGACAAGTACCCCCCCCAGCCCTTACCCCCTTTCCCTTCTAATGCCCCTTCCAGCAGCCCAGTATTTGTTCTTCCCTACCCCTTACCCCCTCAAATGCACCTTCTGTGATTTCTGTATCTGTACCCTCTACTTCCGCCTCACCCCTTTTCTCTGCCTTATTCCTCCCATCCCCGTTGAACCCCTTCCCAGCCTGACTACTTCCTACTGGGCTTCCCATATTGACATCCTCTCTTCCCCTGCTGATTTCCAACCCCACTCCTATCCCCACTATTGTTGATTTAGAGCCCCGATTCCCTTCTACCCCAATAGTGATGCCCTCCCATCCTTCCCCTTTCCAGTAGTCTTCTCTCCTCCAGTCACCACCCCCCCTTCCTTACTAGCCCCCTTCTACCCTTTCATCCTCGCTATCTCTTCCCCTACCTGTTGCCATCCATCTCATGCCCGCTTGTCCTCCCCTTCAGTATGTTCCTGTCCCTCTCTGTCCCATAGCAGAGGTTTGAATCTATTCCTAGTCGATACCCCTCCTACATCTCTTCCCTTAGTGGCTTCCCCCCTTACTTCTTCCCCTCCATGCCACCCCTGGTCACTCCCTACCCACAGCCATCTGCTCTCTCCCCTGGTACTCCTCGTGGTCTCTTCCTCCCCCATCAGAAGGCCCCTCTCACCTCGGGCACACCCTCCTCTCTCCTATCTTTTCTATTAGTGCCTCTGATGTTCTCAGCTCTCATATAGTTTCACTTAGCCCAGTTAGAAATCCTATTGCACTCCAAGTATTACTCAGCTTGTTTAGAGAAATAAACAGAATAAATAAAGATGTATTATTACAGCAATCATAACAGTATAGCTCAGTACTTAGCTCAGTTAGAGAAATAAACAGAACAACTAAATCTGTATTATTACAGCAATCCTAAAAGTACCCAATCATTGCTTTGTCTCCACTCCAGAGACCCTGCTGTAATATAGGACCACAGAGGACCCTCAGCGGGAGGGTGGGCAACTCTAAAGTCCCAACAGAGCTCCATTGAGCTCCCTCACTCCCCTCTCTCACTCACTCTTTCAATTTCACCTGACACTGCAAGCTGCCCTTTTGTACTGGGCTCCTGCCTGCATTGGCACCTTTTTCTGCCCACAAAGAAATCTGCAGCAGTCCCGACAGAGCACCGTTAAGTTCGCTCCCTCCCCCCTCTCTCACTCGATCATTCTGTTTCTCCTGGAGCTGCAGGCTGCCCTTTTGTACAGGGCTCCTGCCTGTGATGGTACCTTTTTCTGCCCACAAAGAAATCTGCAGCAGTCCTGACAGAGCTCTGCTGAGCTCACTCACTCCCCCTCTCTCACTCGCTCGTTCTGTTTCTCCCGGCGCTGCAGGCTGTCCTTTTGTACTGGGCTCCTGCCTGCGTTGGTGCCTTTTTCTGCCCACAAAGAAATCCACAGCAGTCCTGATAGAGATCAGTTGTGCTCGGTCACTCCCCGTCTCTCACTTGCTTGATCTTATTCTGTCCAAACACTGATTTCCCAAAGTGACTGCTCTATTCTGCACCGGAGGCGTGAAAACACATGTTGGCCAGGATGTGAAAAATGACAGCTGTATTTTTCCTAAGGAGGTGTGAAAAAATGCCAGTGTTGAAAATCTGGTGTGAAAATATTACTAATTTGCAAAGTTACAAGGGTGCGTGGAAACTGCACAATGCATGTTCGTAACACAGTCATTTTATGGACTTTCATCACAAAATTTTCAACATAGGTATTTTAGGACCTCTGCTCATGAACAGTGTCACTGTGGTTTTCTTAATGTGTCCTGAATACTGATTTCCCACAGCGACTGCGCTATTCTGCGCCAGAAGAGCAAAAACACATTTCGGCCAGGATGTGAAAACTGACAGCTGTACTGTTCATAAGGAGGTGTGGAAAAATGCCAGTGTTGAAAATCTAGAATGAAAATATTCTGAATTCACGAAGGTATGAGCATGCTTAGCAACTGCGCAACACGCGCTCATGAAACAGTCATTTTTTTGATT
Source organism: Neoceratodus forsteri (assembly GCA_016271365.2). Classification (NCBI taxonomy): domain Eukaryota; kingdom Metazoa; phylum Chordata; order Ceratodontiformes; family Ceratodontidae; genus Neoceratodus; species Neoceratodus forsteri. Next base: position 237,172,056 of record CM057459.1, on the reverse strand, counting down.
TTTCCCACCATATTTGCAACATAGGCTTTTTGAGAGCCCACCTCATGAACACTGGCACTGTCATTTCATTAACTGGTCCCAAAAGGTGATTCTGCACAGTGACTGTGACGTCACCTTTCGGGACGGAATAACGCCATGACAGTGGCTAAATTCACGAGGAGGGTTCCAATAACCCCATGTTGAAAATTTGGTGCCAACTCCCTTTCCCTTCTAATGCCCCTTCCACCACCCTAGAATTTGTTCTTCCCTGCCTCTAACCCCCGACAACTGCACCTTCTGTGACTTCTGTATCTGTACCCTCTACTTCTGCCTTACCCCTTTTTTCTGTCTTATTCCTTCCATCCCCCTTGAACCCCTTCCCAGCCTGGCTACTTCCTACTGGGCTTCCCATGTTGACTTCCCTTCCCCACCTGCTGATTTCCAGCCCCTTTCTTATCCCCGCTGTTGTCGATTTAGAGCCCCATTCCCTTTTATCCCGATCGTGAGGTCCCTCCCATCCTTCCCCCTTCCTGTAGCCTTCTCTCCTCCAGTCACCACCCTCTCCTTCCTTACTAGTCCCTTTCCTACCAGTTCATCCTCGCTATCTCTTCCCCTACCTGTTGCTATCCCTCTCATGCCCCACTTGTCCTCCCCCTTTCAGTATGTTCCTGCTCCCCCTCTCTGTCCCATAGCAGATGTTCGAATCTATTCCTAGATGATACCCCTCCTACATCTCTTCCCCCTATCAATTCCCCCTCCTACTTGTTCCCTTGTGCCACCCCGGTCCCTCCCTACCCACAGCCATCTGCTCTTTCCCCTGGTACTCCTCGTGGTCTCTTCCTCCCCCATCAGGAGGCCCTCCCCTCACATTGGCCACCCCCTCCCCATTCCTGTCTTTTCTGCTAGTGCCTCTGATGTTCTCGGCTCTCATATAGTTTCACTTAGCCCAGTTAGAAATCCTATTGCACTACAAGTATTACTCAGCTCAGTTAGAGAAATAAACAGAACAACTAAATCTGTATTATTACAGCAGTCCTAAAAGTATCCAATCATTGCTTTGTCTCCACTCCAGAGACCCTGCTGTAATATAAGACCACTGAGGACCCTGGGCAGGAGGGTGGGCAACTCTAAAGTCCTGGCAGAGCTCCATTGAGCTCGCTTACTCCCCCTCTCTCACTCGCTCATTCTATTTCTCCTGACACTGCAGGCTGCCATTTTGCACTGGGCTCCTGCCTGCATCAGCACCTTTTTCTGCCCACAAAGTAATCTGCAGCAGTCCTGACAGAAATCCATTAAACTCGCTCACTCCCCCTCTCTCACTCGCTCATTCTGTTTCTCCTGGAGCTGCAGGCTGCCCTTTTGTACTGGGCTCCTGCCTGAGTTGGTACCTTTTTCTGCCCATAAAGAAATCTGCAGCAGTCCTAACACAGCTCTGTTGAGCTCGCTCACCCCCCTCTCTAATTCACTCATTCTGTTTCTCCTGGTGCTGCAGGCTGCCGTTTTGTACTGGGCTCCTTCCTCCACTGGTGCCTTTTTCTGCCCACAAAGAAATCTGCAGCAATCCCGACAGAGCTCCATTGAGCTCGATCACTCCTCCTCTCTCACTCGCTCATTCTGTTTCTCTCAATGCTGCAGGCTGCCCTTTTGTACTGGGCCCATGCCTGCATTGATGCCTTTTTCTGCCCACAAAGAAATCCTCAGCAGTCCCGACAGAGCTCCGTTGATCTCATTCAAACCCCCTCCCTCACTAATTCATTCTGTTTCTACCGGTGCTGCAGGCTGCCCTTTTGTACTGGGCTCCTGCCTGCGTTGGCACCTTTTTCTAGCCACAAATAAATCTGCAGCAGTCCTGACAGAGCTGAGTTGAGCTTGGTCTCTCTCCCTCTCTCACTCGCTTGATCTTAATCTGTCCAAACACTGATTTCCCAAAGTGACTGCTCTATTCTGTGCCGAAAGCGCGAAAACATATTTCGGCCAGGATGGGAAAAATGACGGGTGTACTGTTCATAAGGAGGTGTGAAAAAATGCCAGTGTTGAAAATTTGGTGTGAAAATATTACTAATTTGTGAAATTACAAGGGTGTGTGGAAACTGAGCAACGCATGCTCGTAACACAGTCATTGCATGGACTTTCATCACAAAATTTTCAACATAGATATTTTAGGACCTCTACTCATGAACAGTGTCACTGTGGTTTTCTTAACATGTCCCAAACACTGTTTTCCCACAGCGACTGCGCTATTCTGCGCTGGAAGCATGAAAATTCATTTTGACCAGGATGTGAAAAATGACAGCTGTACTGTTCATAAGGAGGTGTGGATAATGCCAATGTTGAAAATCTGGAGTGAAAATATTGCAAATTCACGAAGTTACGAGTGTGCGTAGCAACTGTGCAATGCACGCTCGTAAAACAGTCATTTTTTTGGATTTATTCCACCAAATTTGCAACATAGACTTTTTGAGAGCCTGCCTCATGAACACTGGCACTGTCGTTTCATTAATCAGTCCCAAAAGGTGATTCCACGCAGAGACCGCAAAATCACCTTTCAAGACTGAATAATGCCATGACAGTGGCTGAATTCATGAGGAGGGCTCCCAATAACCCCATGTTAAAAATTTGGTACCATAATTCCCAAAAATGTCTGAGATATGCACCAAAGTTGAAAAAACCCTATTTATGCCATTATACAGCTTACCAGCATTTCTTCAGTTAGCGGTTGGCTTTGAAGAGTGCAGACATGTTCGCGGTCAACCGAAGATCATCGTGCTGGGCTCCAAAGGTAAGTATGGGGTGATAGCGGGTGGGAGGCAGGGTGCACAGAGGGTGAGTGGGGGTTGGGGTGGGGCCACGGAGTCAACGAGGGACCGTTTTCTTATTTACAGGGTTTTTAAAAAAAAAGGAAAAACATCGTGGGATGGTTTTTCTTTTTACAGGGACATTTGGCACGCTTGGGTGAGCTCCCAGAGTGCCACCTGAGTGGTTTGGGGGGTGGCTGTAGCCAGCGGGGGACTGGGCACCCCATCAGCACATACAGGGGGGAATAGCCAAGGGGGACTGGGCACCCCCCTCGGCACACAATTCATTGTGGGTGGGGACATTATGCTGATGGGGAGTGGGCCCCCCTGTCGGCAAATAGAACTGGAGGGGACTGAAGCAGATGGGGATTGGGCCCCTCATAGGCAATGAAAGACTGTTGGGGGGAGCATGATGCTAAGGGGGATTGGCACCCCCTTGGCACACAACTAATGGGGGAGGGGTGACAGTATGCTCGTGGGGGCTGGGATACCCATCGGCAAACTGGGTCAGGGGCATGCAAGGTACCACCCTGCAATGACTGGTCGCTCCCTCATTGCAGCTGAATGGATGATGCTGCAATGATGAGGCAGCCCCTGATTGCAATGGCTAAAACATTTCAAGGTGGTGGCACGTTGGCTGAACTAGTGTCGGCAGCAGCGTGCCACCCCATTGGGGAAAGTGGACCAAGCCTCAAAAGGCAGTGGGGGCATTGGCCGCAACAGTGACGCACCTTCACAACCTGCCTCTGCAGCAAGCTGCCACAACATGTTTCTTGCGCATGTGCACAATCAACATATAAATGGAGGTTTCAATAGTACAAATAGTAAAAAATAGTCCCCCTATTTTAATGAAGTGTTTATTGGGAGGAGAGGGCTTCAAATGTATTCTTGAGAAAAAAAGTAGAAAAATGCCACAAACAGTAGTGTATGTATGTAAGGTCTCCTTTCTTCCACAAGCGCTAAACATTTAAGGTTTTGCATATGAAGGTTGACCTGTTCTTTAGTCCTTAATCCCAATGGCAATCAGGTCAGTGAAGCGTGGCTTTCAAATCTCACTACACATGCAGTGCTTCATTAGTGATCCAGTGAACATGGCAGTACCTTTGAAATAAAATCCAGACCCTCTCTCCTCCCATGATATTTTTGTTTTTAGTTTGTAAAATAGAAAAAATATCATTCTTTTATCAGCCAGCCTGAAGTTACACTCGACATTTGGTAAACGCTATGTGAAAAGTGCTAAGTACGGCAGCTCCGATGGGACACACTTGCTTTCTATGAAAGTGGATGGTTAGTGTGAGGCAAACAGCCGCTCTCGGGATTTGAAGATACGTTACCAAACAGACCTTACAAACTATAGATGAAAGTATCAGTGGAAGAACGGGTCTGGATTTTTATTTCAAGGACACTGCCAATCTCTCTGGATCAATAACACAGGACTGCAGCTGTACTGGAATTTGAAAGCCGCACTTCACTGACTTGATTGCAGTCGAGTTTCAGCAGTGAGGCACAGGTCAGACTTCAGTTAGAAAACATTAAATGTTTAAGGCTTGTGGAGGAAGGGGGGATGTTACACACACTGTGTGGTATTTTTTACTTTCTGACTTGGTGCCACCACTCTCCCAGTGCAGCTGTTATCATTGTGTTAGTGGCAGAGCAGTGGCACACATTGATTTTGTGATGTGCTGCTGCTTGGTTGACACAAATAGTGGCCATTGTATGATTATGTCCTGATAAGGACACGGCTGAAAAAGGCTTTCAGCCAATCAATGTTACAGGATTGTTTTGCCCATTTTATAAGTGATGTATAGTAGTTGAAGGGTGAATCAAATGTCCCCTGTCACCTGATCATTAGTTGCCGGAAGTGTTTATGTAACATTGCAGCTAAGCCACTAAGTACAATAAACATATAACACAATAGCAATACAGATGCTTATTTCCACCCTGTAGCAAATCATATGACAAGCAAGCCCAACACTCAGCAATGTTGATCTTTGCTTGCATAACTTTTTTGCATATCTTTTAAGTCTTTTATTCATGAACCTTGGATATTAACAGGCATACCGCATTACAGTGTCATCTTTAAGTAGCTGTTTGGACCTACATTCTACTAAAACTATGAAGTAGATAAAGTCATTGTTGAAAGTGACCATGGCAGAGTTCTTTATCATTGCTTGTAATGGTGTCTGCAAACCTTTTAATGAATGCATTAATTCGTATTCAGCAAACAAACCATCAGTAGCTGTTATTGTAAATGTCACATACCCTGGTACATAATCAATTTATCATGGCGAAGATGGACTGTAGTCAACAAACTTCTTGGCTTCTGCACACTTGTTTATCTTTTCTCACATCTTTCTCTAAATTTCATATTATAAATAAGTTTACATAAGGCCTTAAAGTAATGTTGCTCAGATATGCAATAATTACAGCACCTCAATTACAGACATTAGTGAGGCTCCACCTGGAGTACAATGTACAGTTCTGGAGACCTTACTTACATGATGACATAGACAGGGTAGAGAAGGTTCAGAGGAGGGCAACAAAGATGGTATTGGGATTGCATTACAAGTCCTATGAGGATAGGCTAAAGGACTTGAATATGTACTCCCTGGAGGAGAGGAGGGAGAGAGTGGGGATATGATAGAGACATACAAGTACCTTACAGGTAGGAACAGGGTGCAGGAATACACTATTTTCCAGTGAAAAGTATGTTCCAGGACTGGAGGGCATGGGATGAATTTGGAGGGAGGGCAATTCAGAGGAAACATGAGAAAGAATTTCTTCACAGAAAAGGTGGTGGACAAGTGGAACACCCTGCTAGAGGAAGTGGTAGTTGCTGAAACAATCATAGGATTTAAGAATGCATGGGATAGACATAAGGGAATTCTGGATATCAGGGGTAAGGGGGCAACAGACTTCTAAAAAAATGTAAAGGGAACTTACAAGCTCAAATGGACAGACTGGGTGGGCCATAGGCCCTTATCTGCCAACAGTGTCTATGTATCTATGTATCTCATACTCTGTGTATTTCTCTGCAAAGATCCATCAGTAATGTTTTGACATGTACCCCTTCTTCACAGATTTATGGTGCATCAATAAGAAAATCAAAGTACTACAATGTAAAGCTGATGTATTTCTGATGTGAGTTTCTATGAAGTTCATGGTGACTTTAAAGCACACCTGGTCAATTAAGACACACAAAGATGCTAGCAATTTTAGATGGAATCAGGGAAAATGTTAAAAAGGGTTCTTGACATGGTCTTGTGAATCAATCTTTCTAAAAATATATACTGGTCTGTGACTGGTGCTAAAGTACAATTGCAGTCTAGCCCACTTAACCAAGTACATAATAAAAGACTAGAAATCAAAAATATTGTTCAGAGCACTCACAAACCCCTTAAGAGGGACGTTGAGACGAACTTGTTACTCATAAATCATTTATTGCAGATGGAAAGCAACTGTCTAGAGAAGCTAACGTTTATAAATGAAAGTCGATCAGTTAGCACAGTCACCACCAAGAAGAGACAGTATTTTGGGGGAGTAGTCTCTCTGTGTCTATATGGCAAGTTGTCCAGAACGTTATTTGGCAGTTCATTGTAGGAGCCACATCTGTATGGGTATTCTAAAACAAAAGTTACCAGCATGTTTAAAGGTACTGCATTGGATGTGTGGTATTTACATGATGAAGTCATTTAAGTTCCATTAGTTCACTTTAATGCAGCAGCAAATTTGCCTGCAGTGAGTGGAGTGTGAACTGTTGATAACTGAGTCAGCAAGTCTTTATAAACAGTCTCAGACTAAAAGATATACTTGCCAACTGGAAAAGTTGGGGAACTAGTCAGTATGCAGCCTGAGTCTAACAAGACTCGCTTCTGTGTCCAATGGTGATTGAGTCTCCCTGGAGCCGAAAGGATTTATGAGGGATAAACCTGCTTGAAGGTGTGACTGTATGAAGAGAGTGCCCTGTTGTAGCATCTGTGATGTGATGACAACTGTGTAGGCTGAAAGCTCATTGGTTTATAAACCAAGATTTAATTAGATGGAAGGGCTTACCGGACACAACTGGAAAGGGGAATGCAGCAGTGACAGCTGGAATGAGTGACAGCCGCTGTCAAAACATGGCTTGTCAGAACTATCAACAAATGTATTTGTGGCAGGAAAAGCTGAGCCGGCTGGAAGAAGAAGTTAAGGACAGCAGCCTGGTTGACATATTTGGGCTACCTTACAGTGATAGCCCGAGGTCACCAAATAAGAAGAATGTGTCAAAAAAATGAAGCATGTCCCTCAGGCCAACCTAGTCTATTACCAGAAAGCAAGCCAATTCCTGATAATAAAGAAGGACCGAGGGGGGACAAAACCATGACATAGTTTTAATAAAGTCATTGCTCATACATCTTTGCAGCATGTAAATAGCAGACTGTACTCAGCAATTCATCCTTGCTCTATTATCTTTTAGTTGTTGTACCACCTGATTGAGTTGTCTGTTAGGGAAAAACACACATGAGTATTTGGGGGAGTTCCCAATGAGTCACCTCTGCACTGGAGAACTCCTGTGTGGCAGAAGGAGTGGTTACAATAAGTCAAGCAGGGTGCAGCATATGGAAGGGGACGTGGGCTTGGTGGAGGGCTTTTCTGATGTCATGGTAAGTCTATTGCTTATCCAGGACAGCAGGAGTGACATCGGTAAAAATGTAAAATCTTTGACCATTCCAGAACAGAGTCCCTTTTTTCCATGCTTGAGCTTGAATAGACAGTTTATCTTAGTAATTAGGACAGTGTAATATGCTAGCTCATGTTTTTTCCTCCCTGCTGAAGCTATGGATGAAGTGGTTGTGGGCACACTCTATAACATAAACTGAGCCAGATTCTGGAGGTCCAGCTCCATCCTGAAAGAGTTTCTGCACAAATGATAACATATTATTATTTTCTTCTGCATGCTCCAGTATGCTGACAAGGACTAGATTGTTGCATCTGCTCCTTTTCTCCTTGTCTTCAGTTTTGTACTCCAGTTTTGCCACCTTCGTTTGGTCCATTAATTCTTTGGCATCTCTGGCCTGGTGATCTTCCATGGAGCTAATTATAGCTTTGCATTGGAGACCCTTATGGTCAGTGCCTCAAGTGCCAGTTTAACCACTTTCAAATCAGAGACAAGTTCACAAAGGGTGAGCTTAACAGATGCAATCTTGGAGAAAAAGCAGTGTAGTTTCTCTGACAGGGACTCTGATTGCATGGTGTCAGGAGGTGAATCCAGAATAGAGCCCTGTTTCTGCTTTTTAGGTACCTGGCATGTGGCAGTATGAGTGGCAATGTGCTGGTCACCATTTGCTGTAGCTCTGAGTTATCCATTGCTGAATATTTTATCAGATTTTATTTGAGGAGGTCATACTCTAATGAAATAATCTGAGATGGATGCTGAAATGCTAGTTTGAATGTTTTATTGCCACTGTTTTAAAAGTCTCAATCACAGAGCACCGAGAGAAGGGGCTGCTCACTCCAAGCACATCACATGAATCCTTGGTGATATGATCTGACTTCTAATTGAAGTCAGAAGCCTTGCTGAAACATTTTTAACCTGCTGGAGGCACCACAGTTGACCACCTGATAAATCATAATAGTGTGCATTACTGTAGTCTAGCCTGGGAGGCAAGAAAGTCTGCAGAAGAGGCATGATTAAAAGTCAATGGGGTGAAGGGGGTGAGAAAGACAAAAAGTAAAGAAAAGGGGAGGGAGGGAGGAAAGTGGAGGAGGAAGAGGAGGGTGAAGGGGTGGATGTTCAGGAAGAAGTTGAAAATGCCATGGCATAATTCAAAAAGATAACAAGGTCAGCCTAATGGTCTAGTAAACATTCTCTTTTTCAGTTAAAACAGACTCTGCAGTTGTCTTCAGCTATGTGGCATTCTACTTCTTCTACATGAAGTTCACATTGTATTTTTGCTTACAGTTATTAAACAACCAATGTCTGACTCCTTCTTTTGTAAAACACTTAACTTTGTTTATGAAAGGCACTACAGTACATAAATCCAAACTCTGTACTATATTTTTCTTTCCAATGGGAGTTAGCAATAATTAGGCAATAATTCTCAATGAAGACAATATTATGAATGGGGCACATTACTTTATTAATGGATCGTCATGACAATCTGCTCTAATGAGAATGGCATTATAGCATTTAAAAACAATGACATTTGCATTTTTGTTAAAAAGTCATTTAAATTAAAAGTGACATAAAGTCTGCATTCTGCTAGGTCTTTGGCATGATTGTTTAAATCCCTGGTGCTATGACAGAGATGTTATAATTGTATTTGATTTTTTATTTACCTGAAGAGTAAGTTTGTAAATTCTAAAGGCTCTAAATAGGGAATGAAGATTCAACAGTTGATGTCCGATAGCCTGTCATGCTGTAATTTTTTCATCTATTATGTGGTCGACAAACTGATGAAGATGTTTGAAAAACATATTTTAAACATAGTTGATTTATAGCAAAATAACCAGATTCATAACTGAAAGTTATTACAATTGTATGTGTAAGGGCTGGGCACCCCTTTGTGTCTAGGGGTATGTGGTGGCATTTCTCATTCAGAAGGACACTGGCTTATGCCAAGAAACACTGTTTTTCTGCTTCACCTTTACCTCTGCCACTCGGGCCACAATGAATGGGGACCAGGGCAACCAATGCACATTTCTGGGGTAGCATGGGTCAGGGTGAATGGTGATCATGGCAATCAATGCACATTCTGTGGGTAGCACAAACTAAGAGAGTTACACACAAACTGAATGTCCATACTGGGAGCGAGGATCAAGTAGGTTGTATTTTATTGAGCAGTTATGGTATAACAGTTTTGAGGGGCATTACCCTCACCTTCCTTAGTTTTCCATATGTAGTCGTCATCATCAATCACATTTGGGTACCATGGACTCCTAAATGCACCCAGTATACTGCACTCTCACAGTCATGTTCTCGGATCATATTCCCTTTAATTTAAACAGGATTTCTACTGCTGCTATTGCATTTGCTAAGAGTCTCTTTTCCAGGGGCATATCTGAAGCCCACTACAACACATCTATTTCATTAGCTAGGATTACCTAACTTTGCCTTTAAAGGGTCACTACTATGACAATTGCATTTGTTACCTTTATTACAAACCCTGTCACCCATTTTGGGGTTCCTGAAGCCCTAATGCTCCAAAGACTGTTTGTGCATGGCCCACTCCCAGGCAGGGCAAGCACTATCCCTGGGAGAAAACATGCCTGCATGTCTTATTGTCTCAGGAAGTGACATCCATTAGAATACAATACATCAGCATTATGAACGTATCCTTAATTTAATACACTGATGGTTTGGTCATGCATGTCTCCTCCCAGCATCACACTAATAGCCCCAGTGGCCCAAAGAAATGGACTCCAATACCCAGGCTCATCCAGGGGACTTACTGATCCCAACTCTTATCAGGCCCCCTCGACCTGAAGACCTTCATTCGGGGGAAGTCCCCAAGGATTTACATTAGTATGAATTACTGTCTAGGTCTTTCATTTCTAAAGATCAACTCAAGGAAAGATAATTTACATATCTGCTCTCTCAACTGTATACAGATGACAGGAGTGGATCTTCACAGATCCCAGCAACCTCCCTTGATGGGTGGCCCTCCACTACTCACATGTGTCATTGGGTTACTCTGTCTTTCCACTACTTCTATGTGTCATCAGCTTACTCTGTTTTTCACTTCTCACAGGAAGGACTTCTTATCTGATGCTCAGCGGGGGCTTCTGCTCCAAGACTCTGAAAGGGTCCTGTACCTCCGGAGACCTCACTGGAAGGGACTTGTTCCACCTGGACCCAGGGACCGGACCCTGCCTCCATTCCTGAGCCCACAGAATCCCTCATCTTTGGTTGCAGCCAGAATACTTGACTCTGCTGCTGTGCTGATCACCTTTGTTCTCCCCTAGACTGACAGCTTGCCTTTTCCCCTAATACAGTAGAGGTGGAAGGATAGGACTTTGAATATTCATGCCCAAGTTTCCTGCTTCTGGCTCAGTCAGAAATTTCTAGGCACAAACACCAGACACCCTGCTGGGGCTCAATAAACGACTACTCTCATGGTCAGGTTTAACCCTTCAAGTGCTCTCTGATAACCTTCCTCAAGCTAGATGAAAAGAGAGGTTGGTTACATATACAAGTAATAAGATATGTAACTTTATACAGCAGGGTATTTGTTGTGACTGCTCATCATGCCCATAAAGGTTTTATAAAAAGGTTGTCTCTGTATTCATTAAATATTAACAGAAAGGCATAAAAATGGAACAATCATTTCAACAAGAAAGTCCATATTTCTGCCAGATATATTATATGGTGGTGCTGGGGGGGGAGGGGGCAGCAAGCATTTCAGATGTTTTCAGTAACAAGATGTTTGCTCTAAAACGTCTAAAATATATTGTGGGCTAATTGCTTACAAATCAAAACATTTCAGTGATACACTGTATTTTACTACAGTATTACAAAAAAAATCAGTTCAAATGAAACATCTCGATTTATGTCTACTGCTGCAGCAGAGCATATTCTACAATGACTCCATATATATGCTATATAAAACAACAAGTGATCTTAGGTCTCTATGTAAGTCTTCTGCTGCAGCAGAGCATATTCTATGATAAGTCCATATATCAGCTATACAAAACAAATGACCTTAAGTCTGTATTTAAGTCTATTGCTGCAGCAGAGCATACTCTACAATAAATCCATATATCAGTTTTATAAATCAAGTGACCTTACATATTATACAGCAAAACAAGAATATGAAATGCAGAATAAATTTGGCTAACTGATACTAGTGCAGCAGTTTCTGAATTATGATTTTGATTCTGGTTATGTGCATTATATTATTTTTATGAATTGGATATTGGGGGCGGTCTGTAAGTTTGCAAACCTCAGCAGGACTTGAGCCTAACTCAGTCTTCAATATGACACAAACATGTACATACAGGGACTGATTAATGGGCTGTCACTTTAGTTGTTGATTGGTGAATTATTTATACTTATAACTGTTTAATAATTCAGAGCTGAGATCTTAACAAATTACAGCTGAAAGCAAAAAGGGGGAGGTGGCATACAGCTCAAACTTGTGATCAATGCCCTTGTTCCCAGTTTCACTTTCATGCATTTTTTGCTGACTCTTTTGAGTAAAAGTGAGAAGCATGCTGATTTTGTGTCGAGAATTAAAACTGTATAACTCAGCAATCAATATGGAGAAGTTGAACTGAAAACAAAAAGTGAGACTCATTGAAACAGGCTACACTGTTTCCGTCAAGTTCCTATACTGTAAGTACGTTAGTTAAACCTCACATCATAAATGTAACACCAGCCCTACTATACATCTCACAGACCCCTACAAAGTGTGGCTGAAAATGATAACTGAATTCTTTGTTTTTTGCTACAGTGGGTAATAGAGACAGGTGGTTTCCACCCGGCATTAACCAGTTACCATCACTGATACAGCTGTGTCATGAGATCCAGTTATCAAGAGGGTATAATGTCAGTTCTAATTCTGTCCAACATTAAAACTAGAGTGGAATGGAGCTATTGTGTGTTACGTTTTTGATTTTCCAGGGCAGATATCCATAAAAATACATTTTTAAATAAGATCATTTATTGATTTTTGAATTTTGATAAAGAACACTGAATTGTGACCGCACATTTCCAGGTGTGTTCTGAAAGGTAGGTTATAGGCACTTGTTTTATTGATGCTGTCAGACAGGACTATGGGAAAATCTTTTTCTCTTATGATACAGTAAGTGCCATTTGATCCTCTCCTTCCACCTGGAAAATCATTAGATGTGGGCATAAAGAAACATGGTTAAATATCTCATCCAAAAGATAGCATCTCAGCAGTGTAGCACCCACTTAGTGCTGCACTGCAGCATCAATATTGGATATCAGACAAGTTCCTTGTGTGGGACTACAACACTTGAACTTTCAAACTACAACCCTTGAGCTTTCAATATTCTATTCCCCAAGGCAAATGTACAACCAACTGAGCCATTGACACTACATAACACTACACTAAAAATGCTGGAGTAACTGTCCTGATTCTCCAGGGTGGGCAGCAACTGTCCTTTGTATCTATACTGATTATGCAGGGCACCCTACTGATTATGCTATCCTCCACCAGTCAGGAGAGTTGAAAGTGGGTAAACAGTGCAAAAAAATGGCACTAAAGGCAAATGGAATGCTGGGCTACATTGGGACGGGAATCATGAGTCACAGGAGGGAGGTGGTGTTACACCTCTGTACAGGGCGCTGGTGCACCCCCACCTAGAGTACTGTGTACAGTACTGGAGACCACACCTCAAAAGGGATGTAGACAGAATTGAGATGGTGCAGAGGAGGGCCATGAAAATGATTCAGGGACTGCACCATAGGGCATACCAGAACAGGCTGAGGGAACTCAACATGTACTCCCTGGAACAGAGGAAGGATGAGGAGCAACATGATTGAGACTTTTAAATATATGAGGGGTACAAATAAGGTTAATGTTCAGGAGCTTTCCAATTGAAAGAGAGTGGGAGAATGAGAGGGCATGACATGAGGCTGAAGGGAGGGAGGGAGGTTCAGGAGTAATACAAGGAAGTTCTTCTTTACAGAGAGGGTGGTGGACCCATGGAATCGCCTACCCAAGGAGGTAGTGGGAGCCAAAATGGTAAGTGAGTTCAAGAACGCATGGGATAGACATACTGTAAAGGTAGCGTACGGAAAGGCAAAGGAGGGGAGGTAGAACAGTACCAGGTAGGTTCTTGGGCAAACCTGATGGACCTTGCAGTCCCCTTCTGCCATCACTTTCTATGTTTCTATGTTTCACCCAGTAACTATCAACATAGTAACTGCTGTTATTTTTGATAGAATAATTTGACTGATGGCAACTGTAACCAGCACAATCCTGTTCAAATAATTTGGAAAATAAGTGAATAAGGGTAATTGTCAAATAAAGAGGGTTTGCCCAATTGAAGAGGCAGACCACATTGTCCCAAGATCCAGACAGGATTAGTGGAAGCTCGGGGAGGGAGGGTGGATGGAGGAGGGAAGAGAGGAGAGGAGAGGAGATGAGGTCACATAGGGAGGGAGTATCTTAGTGATGTCACAAAGTAGGCGGAGAAGGGAAGGGGTGGGAATGGTGTGGTGGCAGCTAAGGATTGGTAGAGCAAAGCAAGGGGCTGGGCCAGAATGGGGCCTGATAAGGGGCTGCACAAGGGCAGGAGCTCATAAATTGCTCCAAAGAATTTTAATTGTTCTTTTGGAAGCACATCAGTTTCGGCAGAGAGCCAGTGGGCTATCGTTTAGTTAGGTATTTTGAGTTAAAAATTGCTACAAAGAATTTAACCATCGTTAGTTAGGTATTTTGAGTTATAAACCAAAAAAAAAAACTTAAGGAAAAAGGAGAATTGAGACGGCTGAAGAACCACGGTGCAGCAATAAGGAGTAGGGTGAAGTGAGTAAAACCCTGCAAACCATGTTGGGACAGGTAAGGTGCATTTAATCATATTTAAGAAGCGCTGCAAGTGAATGCCCATCGAGAATTGCAAGGGATCACAGACACCCTCGGACAGGGGAGCACTGTACATGGTAGTGTTGTAATGTTGTAGTGGACTAATACTTTTGAATCAGCACTTTTGGTTTGAAGAAAAAGAGAATGGTTGGGTGCAGGGGCACATTGCAATAGGCACAGGCAGCAAATGCGGCTAGCGAGATCAGGATGCAAATGAGCGATAGGTGGTACTGCTAAAATATATTGCTCAGCACTAAAGAAGTGGGCCTGATGGTGATCCTTGGGGGGGGGGCATGAGAAAAGGGTCAGGGAGCATGAGCCAGATGTGTAGCTGGAGGACTGCATGAAGATGAGGCGAGAGGGCCTCAGGTGATGTGGGGGGGTTTAGGCTGAGTGCCTGATGTAGGTTGTCTGTTGCGGCTTCCCCATTTGAATTGGTAACATATGAGGCCAGTCAGTGCTGTGTGAGGCAGAGAGAAGGCATGGTACCATGCTGAAAAGGAAGAGTATTTCAAAGAAGGTGGCCCGAGCTCATCGCATGTGCGGTGCAGGGCCGGGGGGAAGAGGATGAGTGCAAGCAAAGTGATGGGATGACAGAATGCAGTTGGGGGTTAACAGTCCGAGATGTTTAGCATGGCCATTACACAGAGTGGGCCACAGGGAATAAAGGTGCAAAAGCAAAAAAAAACTCAGACAGAAGCCTGGCCTACTGCGTGGGATGGTGTCTGATGTCATCACCATGTGGTAGAGGCCCGGGGTGCCAGGAGAGAAGTGCAACAGCAGTAGAGGGCTAAAGGATTGGACTGAAAGCCTATGGCATGGCAGGGAGGTGACAGGCAATATAAAATAAAGTAAAAATAAAAAGTATATGAAGTATTTCATGGCATTGCTTAGGATGTGGTGGGCCTAGAGCCCATAGCCCTCCAGTCTTCTGGCACAGAAGGAGAGGGGCTGAGTATCCATGCAGGGAGACTGTTTGTTTTGCTGGATGGCTGCATTGCTTAGTTAGCCCCCATTCGCAAGCGCAGTTTAATTTCCTGCTTTTACTAGGGAAAGGAAGGAAAGGGGATCAACAGGGAGAGCCTAGGCCTACCCAGGGATGGCATGCCCCAAGTGGTATAGAGCTTGGGGGACACTTGAACCGAAAGAGATGACCACTGGGTACAATAAAGAAATAAAAAAAAAAAAAAATAAAACAGCAATTGGACCAATAGAAATGAGGAGTCGCTTCTGTGGTTCATTCCCACAAGCTTGTCCAGGGATGGAAGAAGAGACATTGGGGGGAGGACAACCAGCCTATCAGGACAAGGCAACACGGGCTGTCAAGAAACACAAACCGGGGGGGCATATGGGGAGGTCCAGTGGCAACTGGGGAGTGGTCCTGGGTACAATGGGCTGGATCTGAAAAAAAAAAGGGGAAAAGAGAGGACGGATAACTATGATGATTATTTTGTTCTCTTAGTAGTTATCAGAGAAGATGGCACCAAAGAGAGGGAAGCCTAACAAGGAGGAGTGTTATCGAGCAGTCATGGACCTGGTGGAGAAAGCCAACTGACTACTGGAGGTAGCGGAACTGGATGGGGGTGACCAAGGCACAAAGAGGAAGGGGAAGCAGGGGAAGGACAAGAGGGCACCAAAGTGACCACAGGCACCTGAGCCCCGGCCCGTGGAGCCGGTGCCAGCACGGCAGCTCCTCGAGATCCACCTCCTGCTAACCCAGTACCATAACCTATCCCACCCCCATTCCTGCACCAGCACCTGAGCCCCCCCACCCCTGTAGCCTCCGCCTCCTGGTGTCAGAACTGATGCTGCCACCTCTGGGGCCTATGCTGACACCAGGAGATCCCAAACTGGGGCCCAATGTCCCACAACCAAGCCCTGCAGGTAATCCAGTGGTGACATTAGAAAGTAGTGTGAAACAATATGTGGAACAAATACTGAAAGTATGGGGAAGAATGGACTGGGGCAGTTGGAGCAAGCCTTAGGCGAAATAAATGGGCTGGGATGGACGGGGGACGGTGACAGGGGGGAACCATGTCCAGAAGGGAGTTGAGGTCACTGGGGATCGGGTTAGCCATAAAGGAGAAAATATGGAAAGGGGAATATGTTGACGTTTTCACTCTGGTGAACGTGGACAACATGGATAAATTTGAGGAGAAGAACAGTTTCGAGAAGAAGGATATGGTAGCTGCAGTGATGTTATTAGGCAAGGCAGAAGAGGACAAGTCCTGGAAAGGAAAGACCTGGGACAACTGGTCCACAGGCTTTACATATTTCATGACCATCGCCACTGAAAAAAAGCCGGAGCTGGTGACCCCGCTCTTGACTTATGACCTTATCATCAAAAACGCATAAAAAAAAGGGGGACATAGTTGGCTGAGATATTGCGAGAAATTCAGAAAGAGGATGACGCATTTTGGGGATGTAAAATGGGATGCGCGACAGATAGCTCTGTGGTTGGAAATTTATATGGGGCTAACAGAAAAGGAGGCTGAGGGAGACAGTGCTGAAGGCATGTTGGGGATACAATTGGGAGTTCTGTTCATGGCCTAATTGTCGATTCTGACACATCTGGTCCAAGTGAGGGAGACATCACCCGGTGGCTAAGTGCAGGTACAGCTGGGAGAAGGGCCCCAGGGGACAGGACCAGGCATACCAGCAACCCTTTTGGGCCAACCAGGGAGCATTTTGGGGACAGCAGTGGGGGAGGGGAAACAGAGGCCGGGCAAGCGGGGGAGGGTGGGGAAACCCCTTCCAAACCCAACATCTGGATAACTGAGATTTCAAGGGGCAGTTTTAGGTTGCCATAGAAACATAGAAACATAGACTTTGACAGCAGAAAAGGACCACTTGGCCCACCCAGTCTGCCCATTTCCCTACCTACTGGATAAGCTTCAGATTCTAGTTAACTAACAGCCTGCTTCCTGCAACCCCCCACTATAATTGCTTTGTGTCTGTCCCATGCATATTTGAATTCCCCCACTGTTTTAGACCCAACGACCTCCTCAGGAAGGCTGTTCCATGTATCCACCACTCTCTCCGACACCGATCAGGGTGGCAGCGATTCAAAAGGGATTGGAGGGCTACCCTAACCAAGTGGTGGTCAAGGAGTTGGGGACAGGTTTTCGATCGGGGTTTAATTTAAAGTTTCGGGGAGTTAGGAAGAGGACAAGGGCAAAGAATCTCAAGTCCACCCAAGGAAAAAGCATGCTGCTGGCATGCTTAATCCAGAAGGAGGTAGCAGCGGGGTGGGTGGAAGGTCCATTTGAATTACACCCTTTTCCAAACCTGCGGGTATCTCTTCTGGGATTGGTTCCCAAAAAACAGCCGGATGAATACAGGGTGATATACCACTTCTCGAACTCAGAAGGGGACTCAGTTAATGATGCCATAGGGGGAAGAAGACAGCAGAGTTACCTACACCACATTGGAGGAGGCAGTGCGACTCATTAGGTCTAAACAACAAGCGTGGCTGGCCAAGACGGATATAGAATCTGCATTCCGGCTACTACCAGTATGGCTGGTGGATTGGGATTTGTTAGGTTTCCAGGTGGATGAGTTGTATTACTTCGACAAGGCCATGCCAATGGGGTGCTTGACAGCATGCGCCACATTTGAGATGCTTAGTACCTGGTTGCAATGGCTGTTCCAGATGCAGTTTGGATACAGGACAGTGGTGCATTACCTCAATGACTTTTTGTTCATAGGGGAAGGAAGAAAGGAGACAGAGGGGATGTTGCAGGATTTCAAGGTATTATGCCTGGAATTGAGGGTGCCACTAGCGGACGATAAAACTAAGGGACCACTCCAGACGATAGAGTTCCTGGGTTTGGAGCTGGACATGGTGCAAGAGTTGTACTGGTTACCAGAGCAGAAGGTCAAAAAACTGCAAGGGCTATTGAGGAAGGTCGGCGGAAGCAGGAGGGTACAGCTCCAGCTGGTGCAGCAGCTGATGGGGCATTTGAACTTTGCATGTAGAGACATTGTGCCGGGGCGCATGTTTACACGGCATCTAGCCTAGGCAATGCGAGGGTCAAAGTAGTCCCATCATTGGATAGACCTCAATAAAGAGACCAGAGAGAACATGGTGGTGTGGGAGCATTTCCTACAGGTGTATAATGGGCAGACATTCTGGCAAGACGATTGGCTGTACAACACAGACCTCCAGCTTTATACAGACCCAGCTGGGGGGTTGGAATGGGGGGGTTACTTCCAAGGTAAATGGTTCGTGGAATCATGGCCCGAAGAATGGGTTAAAGGAAAAGTGACAAAGGACATCAAATTCCTAGAAATATTTCCCATCTGGGTGGCAATGGTAGTTTTGGGGTGGGGAGCTCAGAAACAGACAGGTCACATTTTAGAGTGATAATCAGGCAGTTGTGGAGATTCTGAACAATAAACGGACTAGGTCAGAGAGAATAATGCAGGTTTTAAGGAGGATGGTGTGTTAAGGTCTAACCTTGAATTTGTCATTCAAGGATAGGCACATTGATGGTGAGGAAAACGTGATAAATGACTGCATCTCCCGCTTGCAGGTGGACAAAGTCTGGATCATTGCACACGGAGCAGAGGCCAAAGGGACCACCATTCCGACGTACATGTGCCGAAGTATTGTTCCGGAACTCCTGGGCCCCAAAGACCCTTAGAGCATATGAGATTTTGGAACAATACAGCGGGCAGTTAAGTGGGGCAGTAACACAGGAGCAGGTGGCCAGATTCATAGTGGGACGTTGGCAACAGGACATGGCACAGGACACTATGGGAGTTCACCTGGTGGCCATAGGACAAATATGTACCTTAAAAGGGTGGGAGGACCCCACGAAGAGCAACCTGAGTGGCTGAATGATGCAGGGTTGGGCCTGGGGGGGCAGACAAGAAGCAGAACACCAGGAAACCAATAGGGTAAAGCCTATTGGCAAGACTGGGGGGTGTACTACACCAAGTGTTTAGCTCATGGAGCGAGGCAGTTTTGTTTCAGGCCCTGTATCTGACTATGTACGGTGGGGTGTTCAGGCTAAGTGAAGTAGTGGGCCTTGGCGGGAAGACAGCAGGAGGCAGGCTACAATGGGAGGACATAGAATGGAGCACAGAGGCTGTGGCAGTAAAAGTGAGATGGTTAAAGACAGACCAACAGGGGCAGGGCAGAAGAGTATGGTTGTGGAAGCATAGCAATGCAGCCATTTGCCCGGTGGAGGTCTTACACGTGTAAGCAGCTGGGCGGCCTACCAGGGGATGCGTCACCCTGTTCATACATGGGAACGGGAAGCCAGTCACTGGATATCAGGTGACAGCAGTGCTGCGCAAGGGTCTCAGATTTTTGGGTGAGCCATTGGAAGGTTACTCTTCCCATTCATTCAGGATTGGTGCGGCATCAGTGATGGTGGTGCAGGGGACACAGCAGGCGCAATCAGGGAAAGGGAAGGTGGAAGTCTGAATGTTGTAAGATATACATACGCAAGATTCCACACTAACGTTGTTCTTTTGTCTCCCATAGTAGGTACGGCTGATGGGGGAGAGGGGTGGGGGGAGGAACTGGACACTACTGATACAATATGTTTTCTGCACACAGGCAAACCCAAGCAGCTAGAGAGTTGGATTTGTGGTCATTCGTTTATCCACTGGGTGGAAAAATGGGCAGCCAGGAGACAAGGGGGCAAGCAGCTGTACCTGAATAGTGATAACATCCAATTAAGGTAGAAAAGTCAGAGGGGGATGAAATGGGCTCAGCTATTGCTGGAGCTTAGGGAAGTCAGGAAGGTCCATGGGAGACCAGACCTCATCATCATACATCTGGGTGGCAATGACCTGGGGACACGGCCATGGTTGGACATATTTTACCACATAAAAAAGGATGTGTAGACAATTAAACAGTGGTGGTTGGAGGTGACACTGGCCTGGTCAGACATTACACCAAGGAGGATGTGGTGCAGGAAGGAGAGCCACAAGGGAATGGACAGGGTCAGGAAGTGGATGAATGCGTGGGTGGGCAGGTTATTTGAGGCCCTGGGGGGACTGGTAATTCACCATATGATTCAGGAACAGGTAGATGAATACTTCCGAGGAGATGGGGTGCATCTCTTGGACCTGGGGCTGGCCCTATTTAACCAAGAAATGGTGAACACCATCAAGATTTGGATGAGGAAAAGAGTTTTGATAAGGAGAGCACAGAAATAAGATAAAACAAAAGGAGGGGTGAGAAAGGGGGGGGGAGTCCACCGTCCATCGCAAACTGGAGGTGGACTAATGGAAAAAGGGGAGTAGGGCAGGAAAGAAAAGAGGAGTTTAAAAGGGGAAACACGAAAAAGTACACTGGGTGATAAGATAGAAGCAGGGGCACAGTGTGTACGCTCATACCCCTTGACAACAAAAGAGGAAGAGACTGGGCACCCCATGATGTACGTTTGGGGGGCAGAAGGAAAGAAGGAAGGAAGAAGATGGAGGAATTGAATAAGAATATGATGTCTATGATGTATAGATGTATATGTATTATGAATATGATTTGAACTGTGTGTAAAAGGACAAGAGAGTGATCAGTTATTGTAAATATGGAAATTTGAACAGCAGTAAACTAATTGCCGAACTGAGAAACCACACACAACGTTGTGGGTGTCTTTATTGGAGGGGATCTGGGGACAATGGGAGTTTGTAGCAGAATGCACTTGAGAGCTGGTAACTCACTTTCCACCCATCTTTAGTGGCTAGCGGAAGACCTAGAAAAGGGCCACAGGATCTCATTTTATTTTATCTATTTAGACACTGCTGACTAGGAAAGGCACACAGAGCAAAGACTCCTTTATAGGCAAAACCCAGGGGATTGGGGTACAAGCGAGGAATTACAAAAGCAAGCAAATAAAATACAATATAGTGCAGACACATGGGATGAGATTGGGTAAATAATAATAGTAAGGAATAATTATAAAAAGGTTGGGCAAACATTGCTGGGAACAAATGTCAAGCAAGACCACAAAGCAGCACCAAGAGAAATGTACACTGCTAAAAAAGATGTGCTCAGTGACTGTAATCAAGCATGGGGGGGGGTGTAGATCATCACAAAGGAGAGGAAAAGGACAGTGGTGTGACAGAAGAGCAGGCTAAAGTTAGGTGCAGGAAGAGAAGAGCACAAAATGTACCTCTTGTAGTGGTTTGAGAGAGACAGAGAAAGGTGAGAAGGGAGAAGTGCGGAAGAGCAGGAAGTTTATTCTACAGGGAGTGGAGGTGGATAAAGAAAGCAGTTTAACAGCAAAGGTTTTGCAGCAAAGGTCAGAGAAGGAGGGAGTCAGGGGAGCAGAGTGAGTGGATATAAGAAGAAGGGGCAAGAATGGTTGGTAGGTATGAAGGGAGGAAAAAAAAGAGAACCAGTATTTAGAAGAACGGGAAAAACCCTGAGACAAGCATTAGATATAGCACTCAGGCACCCTATTTTCAGTAAATTCTTACCTATAGGCACTGAATGTGAGAAAAACAATTGAAAATGGGGCCCTGGCCATAGTTTAAATAAATACTCAATTTACAAATACCTAGTCAGGAGGTATATGGAGCCACCGGGACTGTGGTCCTTTGGAGGGTACCTCAAACTGAGGAGTCAGCTGATTTCTGGGCACTGGTGGAGTTTATAGGTATGCAGAGAACTGGCGATTTTCCCAAATGCTGACAATTTGTCAAAAGATGATTAGGTAAATTAACTGACATCCTTTAGGAAAATTAATTGACATCCTAATTTCATTTCTATGTCCTGTGCCTCAAAATTTATAACAATAAAAAAAAATATTAGCAGAATCATCAATGGCCAGGCAAATGTTATCCCAATTTATTCCAAGTGGCCCATAAACCAGAATTGTGTTGCCTGTATAGGATGAGCAGGGATGTTGTATTTATTGGTCTGGTGGATTTCCATTGAGTTGCTTCCCTTTCATCCCCAGTATACTGTATATACATGACAGTTTTGTAAAATGAGAATGTATAAATGGATTTTAAAATACATAAATAGCCAAGCACAGTGGCATGGAGGGCTGAGGCACTAGGTGCTTCACCTGCTGCTACACTAATGACCCAGACTTGGAAACAGATGCAGGTTGCCTGGGGACCAGCTGGAGGAGGGAGGACTGAGTGTCCCTAGAACTGCTCCCCCTCTCTTGGGGAGGTGGGGTATGTGTGTCCCGCACAGCAGCTGCCACCTAGTGGAATCTGGTTGACAGTGTACTGGGATGCCAGGGGAAGAGCTCCCACCAACAGATGCTGGGGAGCATCTCCACGGAGGTGGAACTTGCACAAAGCATCACTACATTTGGTGGGGAGCCCTCTGGGAAGAAAATGATGGAAAACACCTGGCTGTGGTGAGGTGACAGCCATACCCCCACAAAGGCCCAACACCAATGACTGGATGCCTCTGACCAGATCCAGTGCAGAGCATAATCAGAGACAAGGTAAGACCCAGTAGAACCAGGTGATGGGGCAGGGGATTAGACGACATAAAGGAAGGCCAGTGACTAAAGGAGACAAAGTACTGATTGAAAAAAAAATCAATAAGTATCCAAACATATGGGCTGGGTCACCCTTCTATGTCTATGGGTATTGGATGGCATCTAGTATAGGAAAGTGCCTGCCTTACACCATGAAATACCAGTACTACACCAAAACCAATCACCTTGCCATTACAGATTAGGGGTGATGAGGAGCAGGGGCACCCTAAAACTACACCCTTGAGCACCATTAACATGACACCACACACAAACTAAATTGTCCATAATGGAACTGGGATCAAGTATGGTGGTTTTATTAATAGGTGCCTGATGGTACAAGGCTCTATAGGCATTTTTCTGGCCACAAACAGTGGTAATTGCACTCAAACTATACTACAACTCCCTTCTTCGGTCATGCCCTGCACATAGATTACTTCACATTCTTCCCTGGGGTGGTTACACATCTCTTCCCACCACTAGTGCGCATTAAATTTTACAGCTGCTATGATACACTGTAAGATGGTACCAAGCTGCTTGTGGGGGCCTTTTTGCCCACCGCATGACTACATTTGTTCGTGGTTTTACCCCTGAACTAAAGGAGCACAGTGATATTGCAATTGAATACTGGATCTCTTTCTCAACCCTACAAACCCTAACTCTCCTTGCAGGGTCCCGGGAGCTCTGGCACTTCCAAGACCATTTGTGTGGTGGAACAGTCCCCAGACAGGGTAAACACATATGTGGGGGAGAACTGTCCCGACATGTGTTTTAATGTGCCCACTCACACTGGTGAAGTCACCACACTCTGCTTCCAGCGCAGAAAAAATGAGGCAGGACACTCCAGATCACCTTCTGTACAGCACACCATCACCAGTGGACTGACTGAGCTTCATACTCTGCATCCTAATGGTTGCCTCCCTCGCCCTAGGTTATCTGTCTAGGTGTGCACATATTTCTTGGTGCTGGTCTTCAGCTAAGACTTGCTCTACTTCTGCTAGGCCCTTGGCTTGAGCTGCAATTTCTTCTGGGGGCAGCTTTATAGTAGTTGGGGCCAACGTAGTTGATTTACTCTGGTCATGATTCCAAAGTGTCAGTAGTTTAGGCATTGCTCCTGGGGAATAAGGTGTAGTGGTGACATTTACTCCCTGTATGGCATACTCATAATAAGTGTCAGATACGTTTGCTGTCCATACCTTGAATGAATGATCAAAACAGCAGTCACACAACCCTGAGGGGACACATTGGCAATTGACCCCAACCCCCAAGGCCTGTGGTCTGTTGTTCCAGAAAATGTTTTAGAGTCCTCCCCTCCCTTTGTGTTCAGAGGGCCCTCATATGTTGATGGTACAACTACTTGACCATGCTGTCATCAAGGTCTGATGGCTCCTTTGGTTGATCCTGTCTCCCTGACATATTGACTTGTTTTCTTTTTACAGAAGTATAATTAAGTTCAGTATACAGTACCGTTTGCACACCAGATGCTCAAAGAAATGACTTGCAAATATACTTTTACTGTTTCTCAGACTGTGTCTCTGCTCTGTCTCCTTTTACCACTTTGAAAGGTATCTGTTTCAAGTTCCTGAAGAGCAGATTTGAGACAGGAGTCTTTTGTCATAGTTGCACAACAAAGGTGGGGAGCGGTGCTTGATCAGGCGTCCCTCTTGTGGGAAAGTAGCAGAGAGGGTAAGGAGCCACTTGGGTAGTGCCACTCACTCCTGGGGCACAATTGCTTCAGCCACAGCTGGTGCTGGTTCCTTGCCATTCTCATGGGTCAGTCAGAAAGGTTGGAGGGTATGCTGTTGTTTGGTCATCTTGCTGCTTTGTTCTGTTGCTTTTACTGATCCGCTGAGGCCTTCCTCCTCGGTCTCTGTGATGCTGCCAGAGTCATTGTGCTGCATCTCTGAAGTGTAAACGGCTCCTCACACATCTGACCAGTATGCAGGCATTCTTCTAGCCCCTCTCATTTCCACAACAGGGCAGGATTCCAAGCTGCAGGTTTCAATCACATGACACCATTTAAATTCAGGTTACATACTCTGGCATGCTTCTCTCTCTCTCTCCCAAGCACTACATCCTCAGGCAATCAGCTGGGAAAATAAACTGCAGAAAATGACACTTTTTTTCAAAGGCAGTAAACCTTTGGGGCTCAAAACATTGCAGTTTCTGTACTGATTTCCACCAAATAAACTATGAAAGGTGCAATAGGTCTCAGGGTACCCAAAGCACAGTTCACCCTAATTCCGCCATCCCCAAATTCCAGCAGACGAGAACCCATGTGTAAGAGTCATGTCACCCTCCTGTGTCTAAGGGTATATGATGGCATCTCATTCAGGAAACTGCCCATCTTACACAAATTAATACCAATATTACACCTACACCAGTCACCTTGCCATCATGGGTCAGGGGCGATGGGGAATAAGGGCACCTTTAAACTATAGCCTGAGGCATGATTAATATGAGGCCACACACAAACTAGATTGCCCATACAGGAGCCTGGATCAAGCATGGTGGTATTATTAATAGCTTCCAGATGGTACATAGCTTTCCAGGCATTTCCTTGGCCATAAACTGTCATAATGATGGTACTACACACACTATTCAGGTGCACATAGGGCCAATTTGCCCACCAAATGACTAGATTTGTTCCAGTTTAACCCCCTGAATAAAAAGGGTAAAATTACATTGCAATGATATACTGGGTCACTGTCTCAGCCCTACTATCCCTAACCTCCCTTGCAGGGTCCCTGGAGCCCTGGTGCTGCCAAGACCATTTGTGCAGTAATACACTCCCCAAACAGGGTGAACTCTTACCCAGGGAGAAGGTGGGACAGCATGTGTCTCAGTGTGCCCAGTAGGACAGCAAATAGAAAAGCATTTCAGAATATGATATCACTATTAAGTGCATGAAGCATGTTTAATCCAGCTATGTGTGCCTCCCTTCAACACTAATATGATAGCCCTTGTTATCAAGAAGCTGACTTCCATATCTGAACCCTCACATGGGGATTTACTGACCTTAACCTTTGCCAGGCCTCTTCCTACCTGATGCCCATACATTTGGCTACCTGTCAGAGGTATCAGTACGAACTGCCTAGGACTTTACGCAGTGAGCATTACTATTTAGCAAGGTTAACTTACAGTTTGCTCTGAACACAGACTTCTCCCATTCATCTCTCTCTTTCTCTCTCTCTCACTACTACTACTACAGGGAGTGAACCTAGGTTCCTGTGACCTTCCTTGAGGGGTGGCCCACCACTCTTCCAGCAGTGCCTTTTGGGACTGATGTCTCTAGTATCTCAAGGCAAGGCTGTTGGGGCTTCCATCCATCCAGCTGATCTGACATTCTTTTCTGGAGACTGGGCACAAAGGGAACAGTGCCACCTTATCCCAGAGCACTGCCACCATCCTTAGGACCTCAGGCCTCCAAGACCCAGTCACAGCCAGACAGGCTAGACTGCTTCTCTCCTCCCTCCCTCCCTCCCTCCCTCTCTCTCTCTCTCTCTCTCTCTCTCTCTCCCTCTCTCTATTCTTAGGAAACATCCACACTGCCCTAATGCTTCCCATTATATAGACCTTTGAGGGAAGGGCAGAACCATGCATATTGATGGGCTAATTTCCCTCCCTTAGCTAGGTCAGGTCACTCTCAGCATGAACATCAAGACATCATGTCTCCAGGAAATTCCATCCAGAGAACAGCTCTCAGGGTCTGGCTGGACTCATGGAGTGCTCTCTGGTAACCTGCCTCAAGCAAACTGAGGAGGGCTGGTTACAGAAACAAAAAAATGAGATGCACCCACTGCTCGATATGCAGTGAGCTGTATGGAGGAAACTTACAGTAACTTCAGCACTGGGTGTGGCATACTGCACATAACTGCAGTTGCTTCACAGTTATGGCTGCATCATTTCTGCTGCCTTGATGGCAGGTGTGGTGAAGGGAAGGCAGCATGATAGATAATTCTTTGCAGAAGAACTGTCTGTCCTGGTCAACTGGGAGACAAAGAATGAAGATTTACTCTTTGGGCCTGCATTAAAGATGATGAGTAAAGAGAACCATGTTGACATTTAGTATATAATTGAATGTCATGTGTCCAGGGTTATGGGTGTCAACAGGACACCATTACAATGCAGGCACAGATGGGATGACCTTTATCACAAAGAGGAGGGAGAGCTCTAGAAGTTGCGGGCACAGATAGCATGTGCTTTTGCCCCTTCAAGTTGTAAGACCGTGCATCTTGAATAGCGCATATACTGTTGTATACCTCATTTTACTCATTTGTCATATGTTGAGTGACACTTGTGCACATTTGTTGTGTACAGACTGACTTGCAGAGGACTTCATGCAGCACAGTATTATAGCTTTATGCGACCATTGCTCAAAATCCATATCAACGTGCCCTAAGGGGTCCCCAACAGATGGCTGAGTGTACAATATGTCACTGTGTTTGTTGAGAAGACAGACAGTATTGTATTCCCTGGGGAAGGGGATATGTACAGTATGCATGTCTGTCTACTTGCCAGTTAGCCATCCTCCTTGAATCTGCCCAGTTTTAAACATTCAATATAGGGAGGAGTTTTACCAAATGAAGACAATGTGTTCCCCCAGGGCATCGTAAAGTGGCATTGGAGATGTGGAATGTGGTATCACATACCACTTTTACATGAGAGAATGAAAGCCTTTGCAGTTCACAAAGGCATCACCCACTCTTTCAGGTGGTTCTTGATGGTCATTTATATGAAGTCATCAGCCCCAGGACAGTGGGAAAATGTGCGCACTAGTGAAATGCCTGCATTGCTGCTACTCTGCTCTTGTGACACGGTGAAAATGATATAACTATCATAACTCCTAGTCAGAGACTTAAGGATCTGGGTTAGCAGGCATAACGTTGCTGACTGTGATACCTGTAGTGTCCCTGGCAGATGTTAGGAATTTGCTAGTGGACAGGAAGCATAGGGCTACTGTGACTTTAAGTTCCACTGATATTGCTTAACTTTGATGTGCAGTGCCTTGGAGGTCTTCCCTGAGTATGTAACACAGTTCTAGGGGGGCATTATAGTTCAGACATTACCAAGAAGCAATTTGCTGTTGAGGCAACTCCAGGATTATTTGCCTGGTCCAGAATACCCTGTCGTGGACATAAGAGCGTGAGAGATTCTAGTGGTCATGGACCACATGTTCTTGGCATTCTCATCTTCCTGCACAATCTGCAGCAGTGTCAGGAAGTATGCTATGGTGTGTGTTTGTATTCGGCTCCTGTGTGCTCCTTTAGCAGGTGACTGATGATGTGAATGAAAGCCTGCTGATTGATTAGATTTAAGACATGCTCCCTACAAGCATTATTTTTATGGATGCTAAACGGCCCTTAGCACCAGTTCATATCTTATGAATATTTAATTATGCCTTGTCTTTATGTCCCTGCCTCTCATTAGCATAGGGTACTGACGCTGTATTAGTGCACACAATCACTGGCTTGTGAACACTATGACCAGCTTTTAAATATGTATTCCCCAATGCTGTCTGTCCCACCCATGCTCACAATCTTTGCTAGTGCCACACAGCTTCATTTTTGGGGGTGTGAACTGCTCCAGTATGCTGTCCTTACAGTTTTCTTCTCAAAGTCCATATGCACTACATCTCATGCCCAATCGCCAATGGTTTTCCTAAGAAAGGACCTTCTATAACAACTTTTCTACATGGTTTTGGCAGACCACAATTTATGTTGTAAATTATGTAGTGGTTTGAATTTGAATAGCACATAATAGTTGAAAACAATTGTGTAGCAAGATTGCATGGACCCAGAGTAGACATTTTATCATTTTGAGTAATGTTTTATCAGATTTTGAAGACAGTATAGTCTTGTGGTTAGAAAGCATTGAGAGGAACCCAGAGGCTTAGGTCTGAATTCCACTTTTTTCACTTAATGTGCAAGCTTGAGAAAGCCACTTAACCTCCCTGTGCTAAACTGCTTCCCTCTCACTCATTCTTTCTCTCTGTATTTTAAATCTTTACATGAGAAAGTAGGCTGTGACAAAGTTTTGTTTTTATATCTCATACAAGGTAAAGAACAGCAGTGGACGTAACCAATAAGTTCCTTGTGATAATAGTGATCACAGAAAGGTGATCGCCATTAGGGCGAGTGTACATCGCCGAAAATCAGTTTTGGTGATGTACACTCCTGGCGCACAGCAAAAGGGCGCCGGGGACTTTTTTAAAATTTTTTTATCCTGTTATCCTGTCATTCTGTTGCTATATTCATGGATCCCACCATCTGGTCGCCCTCTCTGCCTGGTAGCCCTCTGGACAGGTGCCGAAATTGAGTAGCTCTTTTTGAAAGTGCTCAGTCACAGTCGCCATTGTTACAGGCTACCACCAATAACACCATAAATTACAACAACAACAAAAAAAATCATACAAAAGTTTTGATGGCCATTATAGTGCAAATGTCTGCCACAACTTTCAGTAAGTAAGGAATAAGGCATCACACAGCGGGAGATTATGCTGTGTTAATGTACCAAGTGGTGGGTTTGAATCTCCAACTGAAAGAGCAAGGGACTTCAACCAATGTGAGGTACACTGGCTCAGCTGGTAGCACATCTGCCTCTGGGTCATAAGGTCATGGGATCTAGTCCCATACCAGAATTGAACTCATACCTAAAATGCTGGCACCTGACTGCAATATTAGGGGTGCTATACTGTTGGGGTGTGCTATCCTTCAGATAAGATGTTAAACCGAGGTCCTGTTTACCTGTCCAGGTGGAAGTAAAAAAAAAACAGGTAGTTTTCACAAAGAGTAGGGGAATTTTATTAACACAAAATGACAAACAAAGCAAATACAGGATGTATCATGCAGCACTCATAATCATTAGTAAAGCAAATAATGCCACACAAAAAATAATAGAGTTGAAAATAGGGAGGTTGAAAAGAAGAAAGAAACAAAAACAAGCCATCTCCCATTAGTGATACAATTTCTCAGATAATCTCAAAACAGTAAAATAAAAGATAAGATGCAGTTTGGGGCACAACAAAATCCCATTAGGTGTCTCCATTTGGTAGCCAGACAGGATTTAGGGAGCCTTTTACTCTCTAATATATATAATGAGTCAAGTTCTCTGGCTATTGACTGTATCAAGGAGGTCAGCAGTATTTCTTTTTATTGGAACAAAAGTGCATACCTTGATTGCCAGAGATGATATTTAATCATTGTAAAAATTAGTCTCACTGTGCTGGTATCATAAATTCTACTGGAGTGAAGGGTACCCAATATTATATCACTGTATGATATCTTTCCCCAGGATGTATCACCCCACTGTTTTGCCAATTGAGTCCAAAACAGTCGAGTATACATACAGTCCAGTAAAAAGTGTTCCATAGTCTCCAACATAGTTTCACAGCCCTGTCAAGGACAATTGCACTCTGTAATATTTTTATATTTAGAGTTTGCCTTGACACTAAGCCGTTCATGAAAACTGAGCCAAATTATGTTCCACATCTTAGGTGGAGTCCTTCTGTTCACTAAATATGTGTTTACTGAGGGGTAATCTGATGAGGGAACTCCTTTATAGAGCACCAGTTCCTTAAAATGATCATCCAATCTATAAATACCTGCGCTAGAGCCCATTGTTATCTGTGTCAAACTGACAAGCCAACATCTCAATTTTTCTATCACCTCATAAACAAAGATAGGGGTGGAATTTATTTTTCTCAGTGAGTTAACATTTATAGACCAGACAGTTAGCAAATTAATCATCCATCTTTCCATCCGGGGTACCAAAATTTAGGGACTAGACTAAAGAGGGTTGCCCAATTAAAGGGACAGACCCTATTGTCCCAAGGCCTGGGCAAGTGGTGTGGGAAAAGCCAGGAGGTGGGGGGGAAGGGGAAGGGACTAAAAAGATGGGCATGAGGTCACAGAAGGGGAGGGCCTGATGATGTCACAGAAGGGATGGGCAAAGGGGTGGTGTGGGAATATTGAGGTGGCTGTCTGGGAATGGCCAGGGTGAGCTAGAGGGCAGGGCTAACTGGGCAGTCATAAGGGACTGCACAGCCCTGGGAGCTCACAAATTTGCTCCATGAAATTTTCTCTGGACGCACATCAGTTTGGCAAATTCAGTTTTAGAGCCAGTGGGCATTTTTAGTGAGGGTATTCTGAGTTAAAAAAAGAAAAGAAAAGAAAAAAAAGATTTCTATATAAACAATAAATTAAGGTAAACTGATCCATTAGAATAAAGGGGTAGGTTGTGGGCAGCTCAACTGAGAAAACCAGAAAGGCTGAGCAAGTGAGTAATCCGAAAAACCACGGGGGGAAAAAAAGTAAGGAAGACCTTTGTTTTCAAATGTATGAGGTGACCAGAATGAGCGTGGGACTAAGGAACCCAAGGAGCCGTAGAAAATTGATGAGACGTGGTGATTGTTGGTGTTTGCTCACTTGCTGGGGAGCCAAGGGAGCTGTGAGGAAAGTAAGCCTTGGTGCCTAAAGGTGCACTTTGCGGCTGTTAGTTTGCAGTGGGACAGCGTTTCAGAGGGGCGGTAAGGTTGCCCACATATATGGTTGCAGACTAGCAGAGGACAGGCACCCACCTGGTGCATTACAGGTTGAGTTGTGGCCTCTCTCCCATTTAAAAAAAAAAGCAGCGTAGTGAAGAAATTAGAGTAGCACTCAACAGGAAAGAGTGAGGAGATATGGCTCATGCAGTTGTGATACTAGTGGGGGTGTCCCTTTCTGTGAGCAGCGGGTTGTTTCTGGACTGACAAGAAGGGAGAGCTAGGGAGTTTAAGGCCGGGTGGTGACACCACATGGGGGGCTGGCCACAGGGGACGGGTACCCCACAAGGATAAGATGAGGGATTTGTAATGCAGATTCCCTGGAGTGGAAGGCATACCAGAAGCCTGGGGAAGACTGAGTGGTCTAAGGAGTAGAGGTTACTATGGGGGACAGTGGCTAAGAGAAACAAAAGGATTGAAGGAGGCCTGAGGCCCACCACGTGGCATGGCATGTATCATCATCACCACGCGGTTCTGGGCTGTGAGGATGCTGAGGAGAGTTGCAATGGGCTGAGGGAGTTAACAGGGAGTGCTGACCCAAATAATGGCAATTCTCAGTATTTTGGGCTATTTTACGGAAGGAGTTGGGCCCTTGGTAGATGCACCACGTGGCAATGGTGGCTGACGTCATTGCCATGTGGATAGGGGCCGAAAAGATGACTAGGCCATTCGCTTTAGGCAGGTCAGACAGCAGGACAGACTGCACCTGTATAGTGGCATTTTTGTTTTTTTGGGACAAAATTATGGGGCGGAGGGTGCTCTTGTAGGTGCACCACATGACGATGGCATCTGACATCATCGCCACACAGGCGGGGGCCTGGGAAAGGGACTAGGAAGAGTCAGAATGTTGGGAAAGTTAAAGCCCAATATGGCACTAAGAAGGGAGCACACTTGGGCCTTACTGAGCACCAGGTGGCATGGAGAACTCTTGGGAAAGAAAACTAGATGGTTATTTAGGACAGCAAGGGGGGTGGCACATGGAGGGAGAAGTGGGGGGTGATTTAATTACATTAGTGTATCGATGGTTGGTGAGCAACGGGGGACAGTGGCAGGTATCTTGCTGGGAGCAGGGATGCATAATAAGTCCATCTTGGGGAGGAAGGGATGTATTTATGACTAAGGAGGGACATGTATATAGTTATATAAGTGCTGACCGTACTGGATGGAAAACTGAGGAGGCAATATAGTACAGTGGGTTAAGGCTCTGAGCTGCAGATCTGGAGACCTGGGTTTAAATAGCAGTGAGGGCCAAACAGATAGTGGGGATAGCCCAGCCATTACTGGCTGACCACAGCACATGCTGGCAAATGGGCACAATGGAGGGGCAGCAGGTCTGGAACTAAGGTTTGGTGGGGTTAAGAGGCTAGATCAGAGGTGGTAGGACAGCAAGGCATTAGCATTCCAAGAAGGGAGATATTAATGGTTTTGTGATTTTTCAATAGATACCCCAGACCAGAAGGATGGCCCCAAGGAAGTTGAAGCCAAGCAAAGAGGCCTGCTATCGAGTGGTGATGGACCTGGTGGATAAGACAAACCGATTGTGAACAGGTTTTCGGATTGGTTTTAGTCTACAGTTTGGGGTATCAGGAAGGGGACAAGGGCAAGGAACCTCAAGTCCATTCAGGGGAAGGAAGCAATGCTAGCATAAAAAATTAAGAAAGAAGAAGTAGCGGAGAGGGTGGAGGGACCATTTTCCCCCCCACTGCCCAATTTGAGGATTTCTCCCCTGGGGCTGGTACCTAAGAAACAGCTAGGTGAGTACCAGATGATACATCACCTATCATAACCTGACAGGGATTCAGTTAACAATTATGTTGGGGAGGAAGACAGCAAGGTTACATACACCACACTGGAGGAGGCGGTGTGGCTAATCAGGTCTAAGCAGAGTGCCTGATTGGCCAAGACAGACACAGAAGCAGCATTCTGATTAATTCCTGTCAGGCCAATGGATTGGGATCTGCTGGGATTCCAGGTGGAGGGCATGTATTATTTCGACAAAGCCATGCCCATTTGGTGCTCCATAGCATGCGCTACATTTGAGATGTTCAGCACCTGGTTGCAGTGGGTTTCACAAAAAGGTACGGACATCAGATGGTAGTGCACTACCTCTATGACTTCCTCTTCATTGAGGAAGGGCAAAGTGAGACGGAAAGAACTTTAAAGGATTTCAAGGGATTATGCCGAGAATTGGGGTGGGCCATTAGCAGAGGATAAGACAGAAGGGCCTAGCCAGACAATAGAGTTCTTAGGGCTGGAATTCTGGCCCTATTGAAGGGAAGGGATGACATCAGTTCCAGCAGCGAGGAGCTGATCAAGACTCCAGGTTGGATGCGGTCAGAGTAAAAGACAGAATAATGTGTTGGTAAACCACGTAACCATACTTTTTGTGTCTTTCTATGTATTCTGGAGAAATACCGCTCACTTAGAGAGTGGTGGCTCTTAATTTATCATGCGTTCAGACCAGCTTTCATTTTCAGTTGCTGTTCCTTGATTTTCAGTTGTGTAGCAAATAATCAACAGAACGCTACAATGACCATTTTGCTTTTTTTTTTTTTTGAGTGTGTTTCCCCTTCTTGTGTGCGGTCTGTTCCTGCTTTGGTTTGTGTGAACACTGGGAACAGAAGGCAAGGACACAGAGGCTGCTGCTTGGGGAGCCAGGCTACAAAAACAAAAAGCAAGGAAGGGAACTGGAGCGTGACCAAAGAAACTGGCTACATGGCATGTTGAAGTCAGTAAGGAGTGTCAAAGAAATAACACGGCATTATAAAAAAGGTAAAAAGGGGGAGAAAGGTAAGAGAAATGCTGAAGAAGCTGAACAACCTGATAAACAGTCTCAACCAAACAAAGAGATAAAATGGGAAGGCTGGATAAGTGAACCACTGTTGTCACCAATACCTGATACCCTGCCCTGGCGTTATAGGAAGATGAATGTTAAAGAAAGTGGTAAAATTGCACAGTTTTGTGAAAATAGAACTGCTGCTACAGAGATTAGTGAAGGGAAGCCCACTGCTGAATTTCAGAATTTAAGTGAACAGTTGGAAATAGAGGGGGAGGAAAATGGGCAAGAAGAAGGTGGACATCATTTAAATGCTGTGCCAGTTGAGGCAGATTCACAGGGGAAGGGAATTTCACAAGAAATCTCGCTACAATTTCAGACAGTGGGCCAAACACAACCTTAGGAGAACGAGGAGGGGGTAATGACCTCAGAAAGTTTGGGTAGGCTACAGAATCAAGTTTCCACTTCAACCCCCCTAACCAAGATAAACAGCAACAGGAATGCTTGTGTAATGGAGGCAGTCAATGCTTTAAGAAAGGACATGTTGAATGCTATGTGGGAGCTGGGGCAGCCAATAAAAGGGATATCAGATTCAGTGAATTCCCCAATGGACAAATTGGCCTCACTGGAGGTAAGAACACAAGAACTAGAACAAAGAGTCTCCCAGGTAGAAGACACTAAGGGACCACTATTAAAGGTACAAACCCAGCATGATATTCAACTTAAAAACTTAACTATGAAACTAGCGGAAAATAGCGGACTTAGAGGATAAGTCCAGAAGAAGGCTGAAAAATGTCCCAAAAGGGGTAGAAGGTACTGGGGATCCTCTTATATTCTTCGAAAAAATGGTAACGGAGGCAGTAGGGAGAAAATTCCCAGAACAAAAAGTGGCCTTAGATAGAGCACATCGAGCAGGATCAATGTTTAATATTGCTACTTATAATGCCCCCACTCTATTTTGATAAAACCACATAAATTCCAATACAGGGAAAGGATTCTTCAGAAAGCAAGAACAGAAAGAGGTTTAAATATGCAGAGGTGACATTTAATGCATACCCTGATTTATCAACTGACACAATGAACAAACGGAAACTCTTTAACCCAGTGAAAAAAAAATGTATGAGTGGGGAATACATTTCACTATGCAATACCCGGCAAAACTTTGCTTTGTTGTAAATGGAAAATTACTACATTCAAAGATTATGAAGATGCAGAAGAGGCCTATGGCAAATGCTATGGTAGCTCAGTAGGAGCCAAGGGGCATTTGTTCCCACACAAGAATGGGACAGCATATCCTTGTGATTAAAGCTGATTACTGGTGCTGTTTTTTTGGACCTTAGCAAAGCATTTGATACTGTTGATCACAACCTTCTAGTATCTTGCCTGTCCAACTTAGGTGCTACTCCGTCCACCACTGAGTGGTTCACTAGTTACCTATCAGGGAGAACACAGAAAGTCAAAGCGGATGGCCTATTCTCTGCCCCCCTGCCAGTTGTCAGAGGAGTCTCCCAAGGCTCCATTCTAGGCCCGATCCTGTTCTCTCTGTACATAAATGATCTTGACTCCCATATAATGAGCTCCAACTTGCACTTCTTTGTGGACAATACTGTTCTGTATACTTCTGGATCTACGGTATCTCAGGTCAGGGATGTATTACAAGCTGATTTCAATCAGCTCGAAAATAATCTGATAAAAGACAAGCTGTTCCTTAATGCTAAGAAAATGAAAGCAATGATTTTCACTCACTGTACCTCCCCTGGTCCCCCCCCCCCATCCAATCAAATGAATTTATAGTTACTGCATTCGGTGAATCTTTGGAAGCTGTTCCTAAATTTAAATACTTGGGTATCTTGTTAGATAATAAGCTTTCATTTAATGACCACATTGATGAACTATCCAGGAGGCTCAAAGCAAGATTAGGATTATTTTTCAGAAATAGGTCTCTATTCCCTCTTGAGATATGAACAAGGTTCGTATAGGCCACATTCCTTCCCCTACTCGATTACAGTGACTTAATTTACACTACAGCTTCAATTTCAAACCTAAGAAAGCTTGACGTCCTTTATCACCATGCGTTAGGATTCATTACCAACTGCCCTACCGTACACACCACTGTGATTTGTATGCAGCTGTTGGTTGGACAGCTCTCACCACTAGATGCCTGCTCCATGCTGGTACTTGGACCCTTAAGTTGCTCTTACAGAAACTACCATGCTACCTAACACATTAATTCATATCTTCCACAGTGCATATTCCCTTAAGAAAACTGACTTTGTCTTGCTCGATGTACCTAAAACTCGTACTTCCTTTGGCAAACATGCTATTTTGTATGCCTTCCCTTCTATGTGGAACCAGATCCAATCTTTACTAAAACTAAGTAGCATTGTCTCAGTCAACTTCTTCAGAGTGCTAATTGCATCTAAAATAAAATATATTTGTAACTGCAACTAAGCACCCTTTTATTCCTATGTGTGCTTCTTGTCTATTGTCTCTATTGGCTCTTGCCATACTGAGACCCTTATCCCTCATCCCACTTTACCATTTGCTAACCTTCCCTTCCCCCAACCCTGCTCACCATTAATGTTTCCTTCTTCTAGTACTTCACCACTTTTTGATTATCTATTGCATCTTACAGCGACAAAGTGTTTAACCTCACCTGATATTGTTTGTCCCGAATCTGCATATATATCTGTAACCTTCTATCTCACTATTACCTGATTAGAGCATTGTGAGCACTCTGTATAATTGGTTATCAAAGTGTTGTACTGTATAATGTGCCATTGTATGTGTATTAACTTCAGGAGCTCCTTGTGAATGAGCTTGCTCAATGGAGTCTTCCTACAATAAACTTGAACTTGAACTTGAACTAAAGATGAGTAAAAGGAAGAAGGGGCAGAGAAACAAACAAAAAGGAGAAAATGGAACAAGTGCAAGAAGAAAGGGAAGCGAAGAAGAAGAAAGGGGGAAGAAGAAAAAAAGGAAAAAAGGGATCTATCTAAGAGACGCATAATATATCCCATATATCCTATATATTCCTCATATTTCACATTATAATAACTCACTTTGAGTACTTTGAATAACTTCAATTTGTTCATCATCACTAAGGAGAAGAAAAAATCTCCTTTGACTAGAAAGGGCAAAGAGGTAAAGAAAAGATAGGAAGAATGAATGAAACAGGGAAAAGCAAAAAAAAAAAAATCACACACAGGATGGTTTACCAATAGAAAGCGGAACTGGAATTGGATAAATGGGGTTGTAGGAAGAAATCTGAATAGCGAACAGAATGGAAACAAATATTACCCTGCCAGAGTCACAGAGGCACAAGAGATACCTTTCCGAGTATCTCTGCTAAGTGGGGGAGGGGTGGGGATCCATTGATTCCCATGAGGATTCAGGGGGAGTTAGGAGTATGTGGTGATGGTGAAGGGCAGTGGAAAGAGCATAAAAAAGGAAAACATTTTAAAATTAAAATTGAAAAGATAAACATAAATACAGGGGAATAAAAAATGGAAATAAAGTATATAAAGGTAAAGAGAATTAAAATAGAAATTTTATTAATAGGAATGATCCAGGCCAAAAAGATAAAAAATTGTTCCTTCAATATGACCACATTAAAAATTATATCATGGAATGTTAAAGGTCTAAGATGTAGAACAAAAATGATCAAGAGTATAAACTATTTAAACAACAAACATATTAATTGTGTTTTATTGCAAGAAATGCATTTTTTAGACTCAGACCTTGGTTTCAGAAAATATGGGAAAGGGTTTGTACTCTGCATACACCCTGTAAACAGGAGGGGCTGCCATGTTCGGCAGGGACCTCAGAGCCTTATGTGGGAGTTGGGTGGGAGTTGGGGTGGGGGGAAGAGGATGTTCCGTAATCCTGTGTTCTTGTGTATGTATGTTTATTAATATTTGTAGGTTTTATGTTTTACAGATACGTTCTCTGTATTAAAAACTGTTAATAAAATTTTAATGAAAAAAAAAAGAGGGGCTGCCATGTTTTTCCATAAAGGAAATCCACCTCCTAACATTTTGAAGGAATCTCACGACCAAAATGGGAGCTATGTTATCACAGAAGTAAAAATGGAAACTCAAGTTATGACAATAGCAACAATCTATGGTCCAAAGTATAACAGCCCAACATTTTTTCAGATTTTATTTTTGCAATTGTCTGGTTTCAGTTCACTGTATATTGTGGGGGTTTTAACTTAGTATTAAATAAATTGGATGGAACTTCAGGGGCCCTACATAATTTCAAGTCAGTGATAAAGGCTATACAAGCATTTATGGGAGAATAGAAATTAGTGGAGCCTTGGACATATTTGAAGGAGGAAAATAAACAATACTCTTATTACTCTAAGGTGCACTACTGATATTCTAGAATCAATTTATTTTTAATTTCAGACACCTTATTGTACATGGTCAAAAATGTTCTTTATCCAGGAATAGTGGTATTGGACCATTCTCCCTGTATACCGGAAATACAACTATCCTTCTAATCAAAGAACATTTTTTGTTGGAAAATGGAAACAACAGTATTTAAAGACACAGCAACTTCAAGATATATAGAAAGAGAAATGAAGGAATTCTATAAAGGAAATACTGTGGAAGATATAGACATAATGGTATTGTGGGATTCTTTCAATGCATGGATAAGAGGGTTATTACAAGAAATAGGGGTAAGAGGAAAAAATTGAAATCAGCAACATAGGACATTAGAAAATGAAATAGGCACATTGGAGCAAATTCATTCTTCAGCTCAAGCTATGGAAATAAATATTTAACAGGTTAACAAAAAAAAAGATGCTTATAACAGTTTGATTACAGAAAAAGCAGAAAATCAAATTTTGAAAACGAGAGCAAATTATTACATAAATGCAGACAGACCCTTAAAGCTGCTGGCCTGGCAAACAAAAAGAGACCAGGAACATAATAAGATAATGCAAATTAAAGATAATAAGGGTATAGTGAAAAAAACTCCAATCGCTATATTGAACACCTTTGTAGAGTACTATAGAGAGCTGTATACAGCTCAGGTAGAAACAAATGAGGCAGGGCAGGTTAAGATCCTGGAAAAAGTAAAATTAAGGTAACTATATAATCAGGTAAAAAAAGAATTGAACGAACCATTTACATATATTGAAGTGGCTCATGTAGTGGAAGAGCTGAAATTAGGGAATGCACCAGGACCAGATGGTATACAGGTTGAACTTTATAAAAAAATTAAAGAAATAATAATCCCTATGCTTGTGAAACTGTTTAATAAAATAATCAAATTAAAAAAAGATCCCAAATACCTTTTATGAAGCTTATATACTTCTTTTTCATAAACAAGATGAAGACCTGGAAATATGTAAGTCATACAGACCGATGTCACTGTTAAACATGGACTATAGGGTTGTCACCAAAGTTCTGGCTAAGAGACTCTAAAAGGCTTTGCCAGATATTATTAATCAAGATCAACAAGGATTTATTAAGGGTAGAAAAATAATGAAAAATATTAGACGCACCTTAAATATTCTGGAAAATAGGGATAAGAAAGATTTTATATTAATAACGGTAGACTCAGAAAAGGCGTTGATCTCATTGAATGGGATTTCATTATACAAACAATGCAGAAAATGAACTTTGGTGATAACTTTATGGAATGGTTAAAAATTATATATTATCGTCCCACTGCACAAACAAAAATAAATAATATGCTTTCCCCCATATTTAAATTGTCTAGAGGAACAAGACAGGGATGCCCCATTTCACCATTGATATTTGCAATAGGCATAGAACCATGGGTAGAATATATAAGGAATGACAAAATCAAAGGTGTTCAATATGGTGAAACACATCATAAAATCAGCTTATATGCAGATGATGCCCTCCTCTAATTGAATAATGATCAATAATCTATCATAGAATTTATTAGGGTATCAGAGCAGTTTGGAAGAGAATCAGGCTTTAAGATAAATTATGAGAAAACTTTGAAACTTAAAATTCAAGATGCAGGGTGAACATTTTGTAAAGATGATAGTTATTGTCCGGAAATAGATTTATTTAAATACTTATGGATCATACTTACTAAAAAAATGGATAAGTTAATCTTAATGAATCATGAAAAATCTCTGTAACAAATAAAAGAAGAGTTAGAAAGATGGAGGAGCTTACCTCTTACTCTAATAGGAAGAATTAATTTGTTAAAAATGCAAGCATTACCTAAATTAGTATATATTTTTCAAGTCCTTCAGATAGAAGTTCCAACATCTTTCTTTAAATCATTAAAAAATGGTAACTAACTTTGTATGGTTGAATAAAAAAATCAAGAATAGCATGACAGATTGGTTCTTCCTGTGGAACAAGGAGGGCTATCTATGCCAGATTTTTATAAATATTACTTGGTATCACATGTTATAATCATATGGAGTTGGATAAATTATCAGACAGAAAAGAGAAATTCAATAGAAATGGAAAAGTTAACATCACAGTATCCATCATTAATGGATCTATTATTCTCAGGGCAGAAATTGGATAAAATTAAACAAGAAGAGTATCCAATATCATTACTTACTACACTTAAATGTTGGAATCAACTACATAACATTTTAAAATACGAAATAGGAGTTACAAAACATACTCCATTGCACAATAATTGGAAATGCCCTTAATCAATTAATGATCAGATTACAAAAGTATGGAAATCCTATGGTCTAACTGAATGTGGCCAGAAGTTTGATAATAATGAATTCTTGTCATTTGAAAAATTAAGAGAACAATTTTCTTTACCATATACTCATATGGTTAAATATATACAGATCAAACAGTATATAAAAAAGATGAATGGGGCATTAAAACTCTTTTCAACACCAATCCTGGATAAGCTAGAGGATCAAAAGGAAAATAAAAAAATGATCTCATTAATCTATACACAGCTATTTGTGGATATTACAAAAGATATGGTAAAATTAAAACAGAAATGGCAAATGGAAATGGGAAAAGAACTTACAGAAGAAATATCAGAGGAGTTATGGAACAGGATTTTAGGAACTGCTTTTATGAATATAAAATCAACTAAATTAAGGCAAATCCAATGCAACATTTTACACAGGACATATCTCACCCCATATAAATTACATAAAATTTATACAAAACTGAATGATAAATGCCCTAGATGTACAAATATATTGGGCACATTGATACACCTAATCCATGAATGCCCTTATCTGACTAACTTCTGGTCCAAAATATATAAAATTATCAATAGGGGTTTGAATAAACAAATTCTATTCTCCATGTTTAGATTAATGGAGCAAGGAAATATGATAAATCAGCCTAAACAAGCATTTGTTTCAATAGCTTTGACAACTGCAAAAAAAATGTATATTAATAAAATGGAAAGACCCAAAACCACCAGACATTAAAACGTGGATAAACTATATGGTGGATGTGATGAATCTTGAAAGGGTGCAGTATGTAAAGGAGGCCCAGGAAGAGATTTTTGGGAAGATATGGCAACCCTTTAATATCTTGATATCTGAAGGACTTATAGAATAATGGGAGAATTTGACTTCGAAGTAAAAAGATAGAATGGAGAAAGGGCTAGGAACTACTCATAATAAATAGGATATATAAACAAAAAGGAAAAAAAGATTTAAAAGGAAAACTTAAATAAAAATCTGAATAATATAGGAATAATAGCGAGAATAAGTATGCCTGGATCATATCCATAGGCTAGAGTAGAGTAGGAGGTAACGATGAAATGACAAAATTGGGTGACATTCTGATGTAAGGTTATTATCAGATAAAGTATATTCCCCATTAAGTTATAACTGAACCTCAAAAAAAAAAAAAAAGAGTTCTTAGGGCTGGAGCTGGACACAGTCCAGGAAGTGTTCAGATTACCAGAAAAGAAGGTCAAGGAATTACAGGAGCTACTGTGGAAGGTCAGAAGTCGAAGGAGGGTGCAGCTCCAACAAGCATAGCAGCTACTGGGGCATTTGAATTTTGCTTGTTGGGCCATTGCCCCTGGACGCATGCTCACACAACATTTAGCATGGGCAACTTGGGGGTCAACACAGCCATATCATTGGGTAGATATCAATAAGGGGGCAAGTGAGGATTGGGGGGTATGGGAGCAGTTCCTAGAGACGTGCAATGGGCAGACCTTCTGGCAGGAGGAGTGGCTGTATAATACCGACCTGCAGCTGTACACAGATGCAGCAGGTGGGATCAGCATGGGAGGTTATTTTGGGGGGAAACTGGTTTACCGAACCATGGCCTGAGGAATGGGTACGGGCAGGGGTGATGAAAGATATCACCTTTCTGGAAATTTTCCCCATATGGGTAGCAATGATATTCTGGGGAGTAGAACTCAAAAATAGGCAGCTTACATTTTGGAGTGATAAAAGGGCAGTGGCAGACATGCTGAACAAGAAAAGAATGAAGTCAGACAGAGTCATGAGAGTGTTGAGAAGGCTGTTATGGCTATGGCAGACATTGAACATGTCATTTAGGGCCAGGCACATTGACGGTGTAGACAATGTGATAGCTAATTGCCTCTCCCGATTACAGATGGACACATTTTTGACCGTCACACCCAGAGCAGAGGCCTGGCAGATCACCATCCTGGCATACGTATGGACGATTGGATTGGGGGAGCTGAATTATTGTTCCACAGCTCCTGGGCCCCCAAGACCCTTAGAACATATGAAACCTATTGGTGGGCATTTCAAAACTTCTGGGAGGCAGTGACAGGGGAGCAGGCAGCCAGATTCATAGTGGCAGGGTGGAACCAAAACATGGCACAGGCAACTGTCGGTGTTCACCTGACAGCAATAGGGCAGGTGTGCACATTGAAAGAATGGGAGGACCCTACAGAAAGCAACCTAGTCCGCAGAATGATACAGGGTTGGTTATGGGGAGCAGATAAGAGGAAAGACAATAGGAAGATGATATCGGAGGGGCTGATGGCAAGGATGTTGGGGGCACTTCACCAAATCTGCAGCTGATATAAGGAAGTCCACCGTCCATCGCAAGCTGGAGGTGGACTAATGGAAAAAGAAGAAATTAGTAGAAGTGATGAATTGAAAAAGAATGTGTCTGTGGATAATGTACATAAATATTAAGGGAAGAGATTATAAAACTGAAACGTTGATGGGAATGTACTATGTTATTTTAAGTAATGATATCTTGAAATATTCAATAAATTAATTGCCAAACTGAGCAACCACACACAGTTTGTCTATGTCTTTATTGGCAGGGCTCTTTGGACAAAGACAGCTGCCCAATTAAAGGGTCAGTCCTCATTGTTCCAAGGCCCGGGCAAGTGGTGTGGGAAAAGCCAGGAGGTGGGGGGGGGGTAAGAGAAGGGACTAGAAAGAGGGGCATGAGGTCACAGAAAGGGAGGGCCTGATGAGGTTACAGAAGGGGTGGGCAAGGGGGTGGTGTGAGAACAGTGAGGTGGCTGTCCGGAAATGGCCAGGGTGAGCTAGAGGGCAGGGCTAACTGGGCAGTCATAAGGGACTGTACAGCACTAGAAGCTCACAAATTTGCTTACAAGATTTTACCACCCACCCACCCACCCTGAGAGAAGAAGCAGGAGGGCACTGTGGCAGGAGGAGTACAGTGCACCACTGTGGCAAGTGGAGCACAGTGGTAG
The DNA here is from genome assembly GCA_016271365.2 of Neoceratodus forsteri. Classification (NCBI taxonomy): domain Eukaryota; kingdom Metazoa; phylum Chordata; order Ceratodontiformes; family Ceratodontidae; genus Neoceratodus; species Neoceratodus forsteri. Next base: position 237,128,323 of record CM057459.1, on the reverse strand, counting down.
GTAGGAGTGGAGTGCCGTAGGCGGATGGCAGAAAAAGGAGGGAGGAGGACAGGAAATAAAGGGGGGGGGTTAAAAAAGGAAAACACTAAAAGGGTGACAGAGGACAAATAAGCAAGAAGCAGGGGTACAGTGTGTATGCTCTTACCCCTTTCCAACAAAAGAGCAAGAGGAGGGCCCCCCATGATGCACATCTGGGGGGCAGAAGAAAAAGAAGAAATTAGTAGAAGTGATGAATTGAAAAAGAATGTGTCTGTAGATAATGTACATAAATATTAAGAGAAGAGATTGTAAAACTGAAAAGTTGATGGGAATGTACTATGTTATTGTAAACAATGATATCTTGAAAATATTCAGTAAATTAATTGCCAAACTGAGCAACCACACACAGCTTGTCTATGTCTTTATTGGTGGGGCTCTGGGGACAAGTTGTCTTAAAAAATTCCATGCAAGGGATAAACAGAAAAAAAATTAAGGGTTTAGTAGATTTAGACCTTTGTTTTACAGAGAGATATAAAATGTTTCTTTTTATGGGATTCAGCCTGCTACCCCAAATAAATTGAAAGAATTGGCTGTAGAGCCGTACTTCCAGGTCCTAAGGTACGGGTTATACTACACTTAGGTAAGTAAAAATGGGCAGTACAAAAGTTTTAATTATCGACACTTTTTTCTTCTTAGTTTTCTGCCAATGTTCCCATGCTTGTATCTTAATGTCACAAATTTGTAGATTTTCTTCCCAGTTCACTTTGGCCATATCATCTGCACTGAGTGTTATGCCCAGAATTGTAACCGGAGAAGTAGTTACTGTAATACCACCAATGTTTGTCACTGGTTCAGTTTCTGCCCCTTTAACCAAACCCACATATTTACTTATGTTTAGAGTTGCACCTGAAAAGGGCATGGAGGACTGAAAAATCTCACGTCCCAGTAGGCCCAGCTGTGGTCTTTGACAAATAAGACAACATGATCCACATAGTCAGCCATTTTGACACTAGCTGTGCCATCAATCGTGCTAATCCCATGGATCTGAGGGTGCAATAATATCTTGTGGATGATGTGGTCAATACAGAAAACATATTATAATGGGCTAAGGGGGCAACCTTGCCATACCCCAGTCCGAATATGGATTCTGTGGCCTATATGTCTATTAATATTTGGGATGAGGCTAGCAGAAGCATACAGTTTCTTTATCCAGGAAGAGAATACTTGTGGGATGCCATAGTGCTCCAGTACTTCAAAAGGATACTGATGAGACACCTTACCAAAGGCTTTTTCCTGGTCAAGGGACAATAGGTAACCAATGTATGTACTCCCTTCACTCAGTACCACTGTTTCTCTAGGTTATCATAGTTACTGCTACCCTGCACAGAGCAAGTTTTGAAATTCCAAGATCACATGTGGGGTCACAGTGGCCAATCTGGTGTTCAAAATTTTCATTAAAATTTTCACATCGGTATGTAAGAGGCTTAAAGGCCTCCAGTTTTTTAAGTCAGTCACCAAACCCTTTTTGTATGAGACCTTGAATAGCCTACCCAAAAGAGTTTTGTGGGTGTCCCTCAGTCAAAATCCACTTAAAGACTACTGGTAAAATGTCAACCAAAGGAGTAGCAAACTTCTTATAAAACTCAGTAGTTCATCCATAAGACCCAGGAGCTGTACCAGTTTTTAACTGCTGTATAGCTGTACATACATCTTCCAAAGTGATGGGATGAGTCAGGGATTCCAGGTCTTAAGGGGGTATCAGTGGGACACCCACCCTAGTCAAAAATGTGCTAGCTGAAGGATGTGTATTCCTATTACCAAACATTGAAGTCAAATACAGATGTACCACTGACAAAATATTATTTTTCTCAGTGACTATATTTCCAATTCCAACTGGTATGCTAGTAATATTCCGATGCTGTACCCTGTCCTTACAACTTTCAAAAATGTTACCCTTTCCCCTTTAACCCTGGGTACCACTCTGATGTTCCATAAGGAAGGCTCTTTTCCTATCATATTGTAGTGCAACTGTTTTTTCCTTTAAACAGGAGATTTGGTTGCCATAGTCCACTGCATCAGAGTACATTAGTGTTAAAAGCTTTTTCCAATTGAATCCATTAAGCCAGGTACTCCATTTAGGCAGATCTTTGTTCCTTTAGGGACGTATACTGGAAAAGTCCTGTCAGGTCCATTATTTTGCCCTCCCACCAGACACCTAAGTCATCCTCCAAGCAGGTCACAGATTGTCAGGCCAATAACAAATCTTGAATGTTAGTCACTGTAGTCATATTGTCCAACAAGGAGTTGTTGAGTCTTTACAGCCCTTTCCCATTTTTAATAACATCAGCCCCCCAAAATGTACCACCGACCATGAGATGATCTGAGGTCTCAACTGGAAGAATTCGAATAGCATAACTTTCTAGGTGTGGAGAAGTAAAAAAATAAAATCAATTCTAGTAGCCAAGGAGTTCATATAGTAAGTCTGGTGTTTTGACCTATATGCACCCCAAACGTTTGTGTCACATATTAGTTTATTTAAAAAATTGGTATCACTGAATAGTTTTTGCATTTGAGCTCTCCTATCAGTAATAGACAGTCTGCAGTTAAAGTCACCTCCAAACAGCAAGTATTTGGATGTGTAGAGGTAAGTCTGAATTTGTTTAATCAAATCAAGTCTATCTATTTTTGTTTGTGGCAGTGGCATATAGATAGTAATGAGCTGTAACTGTGTCCCTTTGTACAGGACATCTTTCAGCATGGCTCATCTAGGTTTAATGTCCACCAGTTTCTGTAAAGCCCCTTCATAAAATGCCCACCCCATCACAGGTGTCAGTCTCAAAGAACCAATATGAAGGCCCCAACACCATAATCGCTGTGCCTGAACCATGTCAGCAGTGCTAGTCATTCTAGTTTCCTGCTCAAGGTAAATATCAAAAGGCAGATCTTTCTGTATAAGAAAAGGAGTCTGTGCCTCCTAACATTCTTAATACTGTTGACATTTAAGGTGGCCATTTTTATGGATGGAGCCATAGAAAGAATAGTAGGGCATAATCCAGTTCCCCCTCAAGGTACACAATCTTTCCCACTGCTACTTCTGGTAACCATTTTAATTTTTTTTTTTTTTATTTAATGGAAGATTAGTCTTGTTCCATGTCTGTCGATGCTGAGTGTTGTGACAATGTGACTAAAGAGGTTTCAGAGTCCAGACTACCATCTAAGTCAGTTCACTCAGGGTCCAGGACTTCATATCTGTTACCCAAATATATAGGGGTGAATTTGGTAACAGATTTTGAAGGTTTCAGCATGGACTTAAGGTGTCTCAAAGTCCTTTTCCAATTCAAGTCATATTAGGGAGAGGCATAATAGCACCAACCTGTAGGGCTTGCTGAGAGGTATCCATTGCTGGATCATCCATTTGCAGGCTAGAATGTAATGGGGTGACAATTTTTGCTTGCTCCATGTCTGGTTCAGGAATAGGTGATGTACACAGTAGAGAGGGTTCCTGTTCTTGTGGAGAAGAGTCAGGCACAGGGATGTCTTTGTCAGTAGTCTCAATCTGATGCGCAAGTTGTTGTGCAGTGTCCTTATGCAGTTTTTGGAGTAAGATTCTGTGCATTGTTCAGGATGGAATCCTGGGGCAGTCTGTCATCCCTGCTATTGGTGGCCCAGTGACAGTTCCTGTAAGAATGACCAACCTCCTCACACAGGTTACACCTAAATTTATTTGTGCATTGCGAGCTGAAATGTCCAAATTCCAGACAGAAGTTAGATCTTATTTTGTCACAGACATTGCTAAACATAGAAACATAGAATTTGACAGCAGATAAGGACCACTTGGCCCACCCAGTCTGCCCATTTCCTTATCTAATGGATAAGCTGCAGATCCTAGTTAACCAGCAGCCTACTTCTTCCTACCCCCACCCCTAGAATTGCCTTATGACTGTCCCATGCATGCTTGAATTCCACCACTGTTTTTGACTCCACAACCTCCTCCTCCGGAAGGCCGTTCCATGCATCTACAACCCTCTCTGTGAAAAATACGTCCTTAAATTACCTCTGAGCCGCCCCCTCTATCTTCAAATTGTGCCCTGTTCTTGCACACCTCTTTTTGAAAGATGCTACCCTCTTGGACTTTGTTGATTCCCTTGAGGTACCTAAAGTTTCTATCATGTCCCCCCCTCTCCCTCCTTTCCTCGAAGCTATACATATTAAGCTCCTTAAGTCTCTCTCCATATGTCTTCCAGTGCAGAACCTGCACCATTTTAGTTGCCCTCCTCTGGGCAGCTTCCATCCTGTCTATGTCTTTGCGGAGATTGGGTCTCCAGAACTGCCCGCAGTACTCCAGATGGGATCTCACCAGCTGTCTGTACAGAGGGATAATAACTTCCTGTTTTCTACTGGTGATGTCTCTCCCTATGCATCCCAGTATCCCCCCAGCCTTCCTTGCTGCCCTCTCATGTTGCTTGCCCACCTTTAGGTCATCTGATATGACTACCACCAGGTCCCTTTCCATTTTTGTTGTTGTTAGTATCTCAACCCCCATTGTGTACTCTTCCCCTGGGTTTTTGTTTCCCAGGTGCATTACCTTGCACTTCTTAGCATTGAATCTAAGCTGTCATACATTTGACCATTCCTCTAACCTTGCCAAGTCCCTTCTTATCCTTTCCGCCCCACCTTGTGCATCAACTTTGTTGCAGATCTTTGTGTCATCTGCAAAGAGACATACTTTTCCTTCCAGTCCCTCTGTAATGTCGCTTATAAAGACATTGAAGAGGACCAGTCCTAATACTGAACCCTGCTGTACCCCACTAGTAACCCCCCCTTTCTTCAGAGTGGACTCCATTTACTATTACTCTCTGTGTCCTATTCTCCCGCCAATTCTTTACCCAGGCTGCCATCTTGGGACCCTCCCAGGCTGGCTAACTTGTATATTAATCTTTTGTGGGACTGTGTCAAATGCCTTGCTAAAGTCTAGGTAGGCCATGTCCACAGCCCCTCCCTTAGCTACTACTTTGGTCACCCAGTCAAAGAAATCTATCAGATTTGTCTGGCATGACCTTCCCGCTGTGAATCCATGCTGCCTTGGGTTCTGTGCCCCTCTGGCCTCTAGATACTCGACAATTCTTTCCTTCAGAAGTGATTCCATCATTTTCCCTACCTCTGAGGTTAAACTAACAGGTCTGTAGTTTCCTGATTCTGCCTTGCTCCCACTTTTGTGAAGGGGAATCACATCTGCACTCCTCCAGTCCTCGAGTACCACCCCATCCTCCCATGATTTTTTAAAGAGGGTAGTCAGTGGTGTCACTAGTTCTACCCTTAGTTCTTTTAGAATTCTGGGATGAATCCCATCAGGCCCCATTGCTTTGTCCACCTTCAGTTTTAAGAGTTCTTTCAGAACACTTTCTTCTGTAAATGGGCTGGTATCAACTTCTGTATCCAGAGTGTTTCTACTGTTTGTTTTAGGTACCTTCCTCTCTTCCTTTGTAAATACTGAGCAAAAATATTTGCTTAGTATCTCTGCCTTTTCACAGTCACCCTCTGCCCACCTTCCCTCTCCTTTATTAAGCTTCACTATCCCTCCCTTGGTCTTCCTTCGCACCCTGATGTACCTATAAAAGGTTTTATCCCCCTTCTTAACTGAGTTGGCTATCTTTTCCTCGGTTTGGGCCTTTGCTGTTCTGACTGCCTTCCCAGCTTCCTTTTGGTTTAACTGATGCAGTTCTCTGTCCTGCTTCTTCTGTGATTCCTTGTACTTCCTGAATGCTTTCTTTTTCTCTTGAACCTTCCTGCCACTTCCTTTGAGAACCATAGTGGTTTCTTACATTGTTTCGTTTTGTTTATTTGCTTCACACAAAGGCTTGTTACCTCTGTGATGGCAGTTTTTATTATTCCCCATTGTTCTTCCACCCCTCCTTCCTGCCCATTTGCTAGTGCATTCCTTAGGCACTTGCCCATTTTGGCAAAGTCAGCCCTCCTAAAGTCCAGTACTTTTGCCTTAGTATGGCTTGACTCTATTGCTGTGTTTATTGTGAACCATACTGTTCGATGGTCGCTAGTTCCCAGATGGCTACCACTTCTACATCTGTGATCCTCTCTTCATCTCCATTTGAGAGAACCAGGTCTAAAATTGCTCCCTCTCAGTGGGCTCCAATACTAGTTGTTCAAGGCATGCCCCCTGGAGGGCATCTAGAATAACCCACTCTTGAAGTGGCTGCTGCAACTGCACTCCAGTTAACATCTGGCATATTCAGATCACCATCAGCAATATCTCCCTTTTCTGCCATTCTAAGTATACTTTCTATCATTTCCTTGTCCATTTCCTCCCCTGAGAAGAGGTCTGTATCTAACCCTGTGGATTGTGTGCCATTGCCGGTCTCCAAATTTACCTACAGTGCTTCTTCTCCTCACTGTTTTCCCTTTTGTTCTGTTGCTTTGATTCCTTCCCTTATGTAAAGAGCTACTCCTCCTCCTCTTTTACCCTCCCTGTCCCTCCTGTAGATAGTGTATCCTGGTATATTTATGTCCCAGTCATGGTTTTGTGTGTACCATGTTTCTGTGACTGCCATGATATCCAGATGTTCCTCCTCCATCAAGGCCACTAATTCAGGAAGCTTGTTCCTCAGACTACGGGCATTGGTACTCATTGCTCTCCATTTTTTGATAGCTTTACCTTCTGTTGCAGCATCCCCCACTGACATTTCTACCTCGGTCCTTTTCTCATTTAGTACCCTGTTTTGTAGGGAGAGGCTGGGATTTTCCTGCTGCTTATCAGTGCCTCCCCCCTTGACTAGTTTAAAAGCTTGCCAATGAAGCATTTAAACAGATTGCTCAAAAGACTTGTTCCCTTCCTGGACAGATGCAGACCATCCTGCTAGTATAGGCTGGTGTCCCTCCAGATGGAACCCCAGTCACCAGTGAAGCCAAACCCCTGTGCTCCACACCATTTTTTTAACCATTTATTAAACTGCATGGTGCAAAGTACCTTCGCCTCACTCATGCCATTGACAGGCAGCACCTCTGAGAAGGATACTGTGTGTGCTACTTGTCTTAGGCCCCTCCCCAATTCTACAAAGTCCTTCTGCACTGCTCTAATCTCATGTTGAGCCAAGTCATTTGTCCCTAGGTGGACAATGACGTCCAGCTCGAACTCCGTGCAGCTGTTCTCGTGATCCTGAGGATGCGCTTCCTGTCCCTCAAGCCATGGCACCAGGCAGGCACCTTAATTCAGTTTTCCTGCTCCCCCAGTTCTATCCCTCTAATAATTGGAGTCCCCACCAGGAGCTGCTTCCTTTCCTTGTGGTGTCCTCTGCCTCCTTCCTGTGGGCCTCCCTTGTGACAGTTGTCCTCAGCCTCCTTAGACTCCTCTGCAGGTGCATCCATAGGGGAGTTATGCTCCCCCAGAATCGTGTATGGATTGTGGAGTGGAATAACTGACTGGGTGTGCTTCTGTTCCACCATCCTCTCCCTCCCTGAGCCCACTGTGGTCCAACTGCTATGCTTTCTTCACAACCTCTGAGGTAGTGGTGATGGCTCTGGTGCTCCCTGGATGGGGGAGGTTCCCTTCCTACCATCTAGTGTGGCCTGGGGGAAGGTTCCCTTACTACTGTCCAGTGTGGCCTGAAGATGGGCAGCTTCCTCCCTCAGGGCAGAGAGTTGTCTGCAAATAGGGCAGCATCTCAGCCTCCAGAAAGACTCCCGGAAGACTGCTACCCCACAGCCATTACATTGCACTACTCCCCACATGTTTATCTTTTTTTTTCGTGTGTGTTTGTGTGTGTGATTGGTTTGCTATATAGAAATATATATTTTATACAATGTGTATGCCTACATTGTCAGTGCAGTGTGCTAGAGATGATATGACAATGATATGTACCTTGCACTCTTGAAAATGATGTCAGAACCCCAGGTATAAAGACTATTTCAAGGGTGGGTTGGGTGAGGGGTGGGAAGGGTTGGCCTAAACTGTGCCCTCACAAAACAATCAGCTAAGAGCTCTGACCCACCACTGCGATGAGTGCCTTCCTGTCAGCAAGATGCCCTACACAACAATTTGACAGAGAAAATACCCTGCTAATCAAACAGAGAAAATCCAGACATCCAAGTCAGACACAGGTAAACCTCCCAGCCCCAAACAGCCTGGTGGTTTGTGCTCTGAAAGCAGTCAGCCCCAAAATAAGTCAGCTGCACTTTAAACTCTTCCTGCACTGAAAATCTTAAGAACTGTAACAAACGTAAAGCTAGATCCACCTCCCTCTGTTGCTTGAAAGACTGTCTTTTTCTGATAATTCCAAGTTCCTTATTTCACCTTACAGTTAGAAGTAGCCTCCACCTGCAGAATATCTGCTACAAATAAAAGACAATTGTAAGGTTCACCTCCCTCTGTTGTGAGCACAACTCACTTTCTTGTAAATCCTATGTTCAGTATTGCAGCTTCCAGGCAGAGGTAGTTTCAGTTGAAGAATATTAGCTAAAGTGATTCAGGGTCCCCCATAATGTCACATCATTGGACGAGCCAGAATTTGACATCGTGCATACTGACTCCCTCATTTTTGAGGAGAATTATGACAGTCCATACTGCTGGTTTAGTCAAGGGGATAGCCTGAAAGGGCAGCCGAAGGGGTCTGTATTTTAAAGCGTTGTACTGTGACCAAAAGAGATTTAAATTGGCTGCCATCTTGAAGCTGATTTAAAAAAAAAAATACATCACAGTAGGTGTGAATGAGAGCATAGATTTTACTGTAAATATAATGGAGAGATTCTTTAAGAAGGGCTTCCCCAACATAGGCCCTGTCTGGTGGGAGGTCAAGACAACCTTTGTAGAGTACATGGACTGCATTTCTTCATTGAGCTGGCACTGTTGAGTGAGAAAAAACATCAGATTTTCTAAAATGTGACCACTGAAGTGCAGAATCTTGCTATGCTGTTCTTTTGGGTGGCATCTTTTTATTTTATTTTAGTTTTTGTTGGCCAGGTAAGTGCACTAGACAAATTCTGCCTATTTTCAGGCATGACCCAGGGAGGAGGATACAGATAAATGCCAATTAACTTTGAACCAGATTAAGCTGTTGGTGGTACTTTAGTGAATGGCTGCTGCTTCAGCATGGTCCACCCTGTCTAAGATGTATTCCTGTCATCCCCTGTGAAGGTATGTTCTAGGTCCTTGCCTTCAACAGCAAATACAGTGTCAGAAGGAGAGTCCAGAAGAGCCAACTTCGAATCCAAGACCATCAATTCCTGTGTCAAAGGAAAATCACTAGAAATTTGGGATGAGCCTTCAAGTTATGTAGTAACAGGCACAGTTGCCTGAATGGGAGAAATAGGGAGCACTGTTGTAGAAAAAACAATGGAGGTGTCCGGAGATGAAACAGCATCAGACTGGGGGGGGGATGCTAAGCTTCAAAGGCTGGGATAAATCATTTTGCAGAATATGAGGAGAAATAGGTTTGGCAGAAAAAATGTCAGCACAAGTGAAAGAAGTAGGAAAGTTCATACCTTGGAAAGAGGTAGACGGCTATGACTCCTGAGGAATTTGTGAGTGCCATTGACCAATGGAGTCCCTGGTCCAGCCAGCACTATGCAACACGGACACCAATGACCAGTCACTGGAGGGTAGTCCGAAGAACCAATTCTTCCCCTGCCTCAATGAATCCCCAGGAATTTATTGCATGGAGCAGACTGTTTAGGCAGAGTGGCAGATTTAGCACTCAAAAAAGCTGCAGTGATATCCAGAGTAGCGCTGGTCATTTTTGAAGTATGTTCAGATGTATAACCTTTCAAAGGATTAGAAGCCATCTGAGACTTCTGAGGTGTCAGACCTGTTACAGGAATATCTGCTTCAGACACTGAAACAGAGGTGTCAGTAGCAACAAAGTAAATATCTTCAGTGGTAGAAACGAAGGTTGAGAAGACAGGCTGAGGAGCAGCTGACACAATCCTTTCAGTAATGCACAAAGGTAGCAGTGGCACCTTTGATGCTGCTGAGTCACAGACTTTGACAGGCTGCAAACCTATGTTAGGTGAGGTGATCCCAACTGGCTACAATTCCTGAGTCCGGTGCAGTTCGATCAGTCTTTCTTTTTCACAGATCAAAGAGGCTTCCTCCTCCACGATTAAAGTTAGTAAATGCTTTTTTTTCTGTTTAGTGGCTGTTTTTAAACTAATCTCTGCTGTGTAGAAATCATTCTCTGTAGTTTGCTGTGTTTCCAACATTGTATGAGGTGGACAAGTCCAATTCACCTGGAATTTGTGAACCAGAAAGCTCAAAATCAATGAGAGTCAGAGATAATAGGGAAGGAAACAAGCTGCCTCATACCTGCAGCCACTGCTCCAAATTCATCCTGCTCTGCATCTTGGCAAGATGGCCAGTGTTGCCACCTACTGCAAGAGTAAGGGACTGTCTGTGGTGTCCTGGTCAATATTCCCCTTCCCCATAAAAAAAATGAATCATGCAAACATCCAAGGCTGTGTGTGGGTGCTGAAGTGTGAAATGGTCACCACTACATGTTCAGTCACTTCACTACCAGTCTAACATTGCTTGTAAAGTGCTTTAGGATACAATGTGTATGAAAAGTGCTATATAAATGCTAATTCTTCTTCTTCACTGACATAGTATAATCCACATAATGGAATTTCCTTATTCTACTTATAAAATGTTTATTAATATTAGTTTTTTTAGCAGTGTAGTAGCATTGCAGTTTGGTACTGTATTTTTAAATGGTTGTCTTAAGGGAAGCAGCATAATTAGATCTGCAGAACTGGTTACATTGCAGCTGCTAAGTTGCACTAATTGAGTGTGGTTGCACTGCCATAGAGTAGGTTATTTTGTTGCTTTAAATAGGCATTCTTCACTTTTAACTTCCTGTGCTTCCCATGTGTTCTGTGAGGCTAAGCAAGAAGCCTAGATTGTGCTTCCTGTTCTTTCCATATGATCTGAGTCAGACCTGGTGGCATAGGCTATTGATTAGATGTCATGTGACCTGAGATTCAAGCAGAGAGTTAGAGCTGTCCTTTGTTTCTTTCTGGGTAAGTGGCTATCTTATTAGCTTTTAGAGCAATGTTTGCAGAAGTTTTGCTGATGGTTTAGTGATGTATGTATGTATGCATCTTTATGTTGTGTAGAATCTTAGTGCTGAAATATGTTTTGTGTTTTTATTAGCTGTTTAGAATGGTTTTCTTGTGAGAGCAGCACTGGGGCTTTTTGAATTTGGATTTGTAAGTAGGAAGTAAAAAATTTTTTTTTCAAAGTTGTTGGATGGATTTCCTTTACAGTTTGTGATTCCTGAGTAATGTTGCTGTGGGGTGTCTTGTTTTTTTTTCAGTTTGCATGATTTCTTTTTGATGTTGCTGTTTCATTTGCTCTACAATGTGACCTTTTTGACCCTGATGATATATAATTAACATTGATCTTTTTGACCCCAACTGGTTGTGCTCTCGATTAATGCACCCCATCATGTCATCTGAGCAGGAGTACATGCTGGGTTAATGTAGTACCATGTGATGGGTTCCTGACAAATGAGGAGTCAGAACTGACCAGACACCATTTTATGATTTTGCTTAATTTCTCTAAACTCACCTATTTGCTAATGGCAGCTAATCACCAGCACTGCAGGCTGCCCTTTTGTACTGGGCTTCTGCCTGCATTGGCACCTTTTTCTGCCCTCAAATAAATCCACAGCTGTCCCGACAGAGCTCCATTGAGGTCACTTGCTCCCCCTGTCTTACTCACTCATTCAGTTTCTCCTGGCTCTGTAGGCTGCACTTTTGCACTGGGCTCCTGCCACTGTTGGCACCTTTTTCTACCCACAAAGAAATCTGCAGCATTCCTGACACAGCTCCGTTGAGCTCGCTCACTTCCCCTCTCTCACTCGCTCATTCCGTTTCTGGCCATGCTGCAGGCTGCCCTTTTGTACTGGACTCCTGCCTGCGTTGCCACCTTTTTCTGCCACAAAGAAATCTGCAGCAGTCATGATAGAGCTCTGTTGAGCTCGCCTACTCCCCCTGTCTCAGCCCCAGAGCTGCTGTCACAAGAAAACCATTCTCACTCGCTCATTCGGTGTCTCCCGGTGCTGCAGGCTGCCATTTTCTACTGGGCTCCTGCCTGAGTTGGTGCCTTTTCCTGCCCACAAAGAAATCTGCAGCAGTCCTGACAGAGCTCAGTTGAGCTTGGTCAGTCCCCCTCTCTCACTCGCTCGATCCTAATCTGTCCGAAACACTGATTTCCCAAAGCTACTGTGCTATTCTGCGCCAGAAGCGTGGAAACACATTTCAGCCAGGATGTGAATAATGACAGCTGTACTGTTCATAAGGAGGTGTGAAAAATGCCACTGTTGAAAATGTGGTATGAAGATATTACTAATTTGCGAAGTTACAATCGTGCGTGGAAACTGCACAATGCACGCTCGTAACACAGTCATTTTATGGAGTTTCATCACAAAATTTTCAACATAGGCATTTTAGGACCTCTGCTAATGAACAGTGTCACTGAGATTTTCTTAATGTGTCCCAAACACTGATTTACCACAGCGACTGTGCTCAGTTGAGCTTGGTCACTCCTCCTCTCTCACTCGCTCGATCCTAATCTGTCTGAAACACTGATTTCCCAAAGCTACTGTGCTATTCTGTGCCGGAAGAGCAAAAACACATTTCGGCCAGGATGTCAAAAATGACAGCTGTACTGTTCAAAAGGAGGTGTGTAAAAATGGCAATGTTGAAAATCTGGAGTGAAAATATTGCAAATTGGTGAAGTTATGAGCATGAGTCGCAACTGCGCAATGCATGCTCGTAAAACAGTAATTTTTTTGATTTTTCCCACCATATTTGCAACATACACTTTTTGAGACCCCACCTCATGAACACTGGCACTGTCATTTCATTAATCAGTCCTGAAAGGTGATTCCGCATAGTGACTGCAAAAATCACCTTTTGGGACCGAATAACACCACTATAATGCCTGAATTCATGAGGAGGGGTCCCACAAACCCCATGTAAAAAATGTGGTGCCAAAATTCCAAAAAATGCCCAAGATATGCATCAAAGTTAAAAAAAAAAACCTATTTATATCATTGTACAGCTTACTGGAATTTCCTCAGTTCACGGTCGGCTTTGAAGAGTGCAGAAGTGTTCCTGGTCCACCGAAGATCGTCGCACTGGACTCTGGAGGTAAGTATGGGGTGAGGGGGGTGTGGGGAGGCAGGGTGCACAGTGGGTGGGAGCAGGTTGTGAGAGGGGCCAGGGAGACCGTGAGGGACCATTTTCTTTTTTCACAGATTACAAAATAAACAAAACATTGTGGGACTTTTTTTTTCACAGGGGCATGTGGCACTCTGGGGTGGGCTCCCAGCATGCCAATGGAGTGTTTATTTTGGGGGAAGCTGTAGCCAATGGGGGATTTGGCACTCCTTTTGGCACAAAAGGGGGTCCGCAAGAGCTGATGGGGATTGGGCACCCCTTCGGCACAAATCTACTGGGTTTTCATGTGGGGCATTATGCCGAAGGGGTAGGCTCCCCCATCAGCAAAACAAACTGGTAGGGGACCTAATGCTGATGCAGAGTGGGCTCCCCATCTGCAACTTTCACTAGGAGGGACTGAGGCCGGCGAGGTTGGGGCCCCCTTGGCAAAAACGCACTGTTGTGGGAGGCCGCACTGCCGAGAGTTAGGCACCCCACCTCAGCTTTGGGGCTCAGGAATATTGTTTGTGAACATAGCTGCAAGCCTGCCGCCATGTTCCCAAACAATATTACAGCACCAACGTTCCGCCCTGCAATGACGGGTCGCTCCCTTATTGCAGCGAATGGCTGACACTGCAATGATGAGGTGGCCTCTGATTGCAGTGGCTGAAATGTTTCAAGGTGGTGGAATGCTGGCTGAACTTGAGTCAGCAGCAGTATGCCACTCCATTGGGGAAAGCAGGCCAAGCCTTTAAAGGCATTGGTCACAACTGTGCCACACCTCCACAACATGCTTCTGGCAAGCTGCCGCAATATGTTTCTTACGCATTCATACAATCAACATAAAAAGGGGATGATTTTAAAAAACTGCAGAACACTTGGGACAGATGCAATACAATAATGCATACTGTCAATAACTTAGCCTATCAATTTATTTCATTTTTTCACATTAAATAACATTCAGTTCTTATCTGAATATACATCACCATCAAACCTGATTTTCATTTTAATTTAAAAAACAAACATGTTATATTCATGGGATCCCTCATGGACAATCATCTTTCAAGTTAAAAATGGAGACAGTTGAAAAGATTCATTAAGACCAAGGTTTTGATTGGCCCTTAAAATATTATTACACCCTCCTATCTTGCAAACATTATTTGTTTCCTTATCAACAGATAGCTCTTTTCATGTAGCTGCTGAGGATATATGTGTTTGCCTTATTTTATGTTCACTGTTCATACTAGCCCCAGTAACTATCCTGGGGGTCTGCATTTTTTGTTTGCTGAAATCTCATTTTGCCTGAGACCTGCATTAGCATATGAGAACTTGATGGGCTCTATTCTCAAATGATTTAGATTGCTGCAAGTCCTGGGTCTGCCAAACATTCAGCACATGGGGCTTGCGGCAATCCCAGGGTTAAATTTGGGATTCTCAAAACCCGAGCCCTCTGTGTGCCATATGCAGTGAGTTAGACTCTAACTTTGCCATCCTTTTTATGGGGCTTGTGCCAGGTATTTGATGCAAGTCACTGTAAAAAGGGTGCAGTGTCTCAAAGGTGTGCAACTGATGAGAATAGGGTGCACCATGCACCAAAGTGTTTGGGGCAGCTGTGCAATTGGTGCAGGGTATCTGTACACCTCTGCCAACCTTTAAGAATAGAGCACGATGTGTCAGCACCCTTTAAACTTCATAGTATATGTATCTGCATACCTAGAATTCAACAAAACAAGTTGCAGCAAGGTGTGAAACCACATTTACCATCTGAGTTGTAATGTGTTTTTCCCTTTAAATTGTATTCAGTCTGTGTGTTTCCAGAGAGTTTCTTAAAGTTCTGTGTACTTACAGCATATCGATGCATTGTGTAAATGGGTGCTGTGGCATCATGTTCTTATATGCTAATGCAGCTCTCAAGGACAATGGGATTTCAAAAATCACAAATGGACCCCCCCCCCAAGGCTAGTTACAGGGGCTGGTATGAACAGTGAAACCAGACTAAATCAAACACATGTATCCCCAATTGCTACACAAAAAGAGTTATCTGTTGACAAAGAAACAACATTTACAAGATATGAGGGTGTAGTACTCCTTTAATCTGTACTGCCAATAGCATTCTCTCTGTAATAATTTGTGATCCAAGTTTCCTCCTCTGGTATTCAATGTCACTCATTCCAATACCATAAACACGAATTTAAGCCCTCTACCTTTCTATATCACATGACTGGCTAAAGCATCATTAACATCTTCCTTGTCTATACTATATAGAAGTTCCCATATGCTCCCCCCCAGGACGCATCTGGAAATGAGCTGTTCTCAACTTAGTATGTCTCTCTTGGTGAAATGTTTTGAAATAAATAAAATAAATAAATACTTATGTGTTTTTTGAATGGGCAAAGGGTTTTACCCACATAGAATGCCTTGCAATTCTCAAATGGCTTTGTATATTACTAATTCAGTGTAGCAAGTAATGAAATGAACATTGGTGAAAGTCTCTTGTAAATTTTTATTAAAGAAAATATTGCTTTCCTTTACATGTCTGCAAAACAAACAGTTGCCTCATCTATTTGTACCCACAGGTAAATTTCTACCTCTATCTCGAATTCATGTAAACAGTTATCTTCCATAGTTTGGGTCCACACTCCAAAAAATGCCAGTGCTTGGGTAGAATCTCATTGATTTTTAAAGGCCTGTGAGTGAATGTTGTCACAAAAATGGGATTATATTTAAAAATATTATCAGGTAGCCTATTTTGTCGTACTAATAGAGATTCCCTGTTAACCTCGTGAATTCTGTCCTCTCCTGTAGTAATACATTCTGCACTGTAACCCCCCTGTTTGAATCTAGTGGACAGATCCCATGCCATGGACTGGAATTCCTGATAATTGCTGCAATAGTGTTTACTCCGCATGTGTTGGTCTTAGGGTGTGCTTTCTATAGTACAGCGTGGATGGCATCTGTTAAAATGAAGCAAAGAATTGCAATATGTAATTTTTATGAACAGCTTTGTATGATCCTACCTCTGGCCATCTTTTTCAATGATGACATCTAGAAAATGTATTCTCTCCTTACTGCTAGTTAATGAAAACTTAAGATTGGGGTTAAGTCAATTCTAGATGCTCCACAAATTGTACTAGTTCAGTCTGGGACTGTTTCCATATAAGTAGGATGTCATCAATAAACTGTATAAATCAATCTTGTCATAGAAGGAGTTGTCATTACATGACAAGACTGACCTAAACTCCCAGTTAGCCAAATTAGCATAGTGGCACAAAAGATGTGCCAATTGATGTGCCTTTAATTTGCAACCAAAACTTGCCCTTAAACCAGAAGACATTACGCATCAGTACTTTTTCTGTTAATGTGGTTAAGAACTCAACAAACAAAGGTGGGAACAATGTTTTCATACAATGCTGTATTACAGCCACTATACCACCACTATGTGATATGTTGGTATATAAGGACCGTACTGTACTTTTAAAGTTGGCATAATCAAATCCAAGTCAATATCTACATTCTGTAGTATAGTTAGGATTTCAGTAGTATCTTGAATGAATGCTTGTGTGTTAGGAGCAATCACATTTATGTGTTTCTCCAAAAATTGAGCTAATGCCAACTAATCATGGATTACAAAGCACTATAGGAACAAAATGGGAAAACTACCTTTGAAACTAGTGTATATGTAAAGCCAAATCCCTTACTTTGTTAAATGATCCATTTGGGAAGTTGTCAATACTGCAGCTTTGATCTTGGCTGCATAACCAACAGTGACTATCTCACTGATATCTATCGTCATGGAGAAAGCTATGTTTTTTTTTTCACCACAGGGACAGAGTGGATAGAGGGGTACATTTCTGACATCTTAATGAATGCATGCAGTCCTCTCTCTCCAAGTTGTAAGAAAGGTAAGGCAGTCTAATTTTCTTTAGAATTGCAGTTCTCTAGGTGGGAATGAATTCTGCTTTTTTGTTTCATGATTTCGCTCCCAGAAATATCTTTTCAGGATAGGTGACATATCTGGGTAGAATGATACTGTACTTAGCCTTGTTCAGTGGCACCTGCGAAGCATAATCCAGACCCAACTTTCTTGCCTCAAGCTGGAGGGGCCCAGGATGCACTGCAGAAGCAGAGCAATCAGGCTCTGAGAGGAGAACCGTATCTTGCTACCAGCACACCTTCTGATGCCCAGATGGGAGCCTAGATATTGTGGATCACCATGCAACATCAGTTCTTCCCACATAAGCTGGTTATAGCAGATGAGTATGCAGCCTAGCACTATGGAGGAGGGTTCAACAAAAGAGGGATGAACAACACAGGCAAGAGATGCAGAATAATGCTGCCCCATCCCTATACTCACCAGCTCAGACTCTCAACTTTGAGGGACCCCTGCTTCCCTGTGCCCACTGGATCCTGCAGCAGTTAAAGTTTCTTCCTCAAACTGATGGATACAGGGATTATTTTGGGGTAGCAAAGAAGAAATTATAGATTGTAGCATCTGAAGATGAAAATTGGAAAATGTGTCTGCAGGACTGGGTCCACAGTGTTTGGCAGCTAGGATTGTTTTAACTCTCTTGACCATACAGAGGTGTAAGAAACATGCAAGTGAAAAGTATGAGATAATTTGACAGGCTACAATAAGTGAAGCAAATAAGATTTATTACAATGTCTGTATGTCAATATGTATAAAAAATGAATGATAGTTTAAAAATGATTTTTTTTCCCAAAAGTATTCTGAATTTCTGTTCAACGTCAGCCTATTTTATATATAAACATATGTTGATCAGCTGGCTCTGTGGTGCAAAGCAGTTACAGGGGACCACTCATGCAGATTGGTTACCCAGGCTCATGCCCTAAGCCAGGACGTTAGGAGTGGAAACCAACAAGGAGGGTTAAGAGCACTCCTCTGATGCTCTCTTCTCAATGGGGGGATGGCCCAATGCACTGCTCCCTGAGCAACACTTAGGGGTGGCATGGTAGACATGTAATTATTGACATGGGTAAATATGTGCATCTGGACCCCCCCCACTATAGTTATGAGCACATAATATGGGGCTGTGGGTGGTCCTTAAGGGGCAAAATCTTCCCCTTATTGTCATAAATTACTGGAAATCATGGCGCACTGCTGACAAATTAGCATGAAGGTCTGGGAATGAAGCCATTAAAAGGTGCAGGTTCAGGTGCTACAGAGTGGGTGAGCAACCCCTATAAGTGCAAGGCAAGTCTGGGAACAGTACACACAATCATGACACTGTTAGAACAACATAATGCTGTAGCTGCTGCTGTGGCTCACTTGAGCTCTGGTGACCAGAACTGACAAACTAGTTATGAAAGCAAATCATTCACAAGATGACCTACTGACATGCAGGTTTATTAGAGCCAGGGAGAACAAACACTACCACTTAAAAACCCTGGTGCTTCTACCAAGTAGGTCTTCATCAGGAAGCAGAGTCCAAATGCAACAAACACCACTTAAATGCTAACAGATTGATGATGCCACATGATGTAGGCAGAACCACTTGAAATTGTCTGTCAGTAGTATATAAACCATTTAGACCACAGTTATTTCAGTAAAGATTAACATGCAAGTCATGGCTTGTAGTCAGCAAAATGATCTCCCCTAAAGTGCACATCTAGAGATGTTGCGAAATTTTATTTTGCTGTCGAAATCCCGGTGAAATCATCAATTTCACCACGCATAACATTTCACAAAATTAAGCACATATGGCAAAATTTGGCTGGTAAATTTCACCTTGCAGGTAGTATTAGGTGAAATTGGGCGAAACTGGGCGAAATCAGGCTTCATCACATGATTTACTCTCTGTAGGTCACATGGGTGTCTGTAGTCAAGCAGGAAGTCCCTAATTCTGCTTCCTTTTACTCGTGTTTCTGGCAGAGAAAGTCAGAGAGCTAAGCAGCAGGAGAATTTGTGTGTGTGTTGTGTTTTTACATATTCTGTGTGTTTTAAAAACTGTTAATTTTTGCATCTTTCTTTGGTAGAACTTCTTGTGTGTGTATATTTTTCTGAGTGTTAGATTATAGCGAGTGTGTGTATGTGTGTCTGTGTGTGCCTCCACCACACTCCTTCTTTCTCTTTTTCTGATATTTTTTCTTTAGTTTTCTGTTAAGAAAACCTTTTTTTTTTTGCTTTGATAATGGATGGGAAAGGTGCGGGTCAGAAGAACAAGGCTGGTCTAAATATTCACCTTAACAGGCAAGCATGTAGACCTGTGGGGACTGACAGGGAATGTCAGGTACCCTACCCCCTCATCAGCAGCTGAAGTCAGTGCCCCCCCCCACTCAGCAGCAGCAGGACCAAACGTGTCACATCCCCCAGCAGCAGAAGCCAATTGCCCCTGCCCAGCAGCAGGACCCTATTGCCAACCCCAGCAGCAGCAGCAGGAGCATGTGTCCCCTCACCCCCAGCAAGCAGGAGCAGGATGTTGTGAATCCTGGGACATCAGCTGGTGCCCCCCTACAACAAAGGTTGTCCACAGTGTGGTAATTTTTTACCACAAATGCTGTGGATGAAAGTGTTGTCATCTGCAACATTTGTGGAAGAAGTGTTTGCCGGGGTAAGAGAGGGACACACTTTGGGACTGGTGACCAGAGGAACCATCTCAAGCACCACCACCACAGAGCAGAGTGGCAGGCAAAAGAAAAAGAGTTGGCAGCAGTAGCAGGAGGCAGCAGTTTGGAGGAACACAGAGAAGGGGAAGGGGGCCAGGAGGAGCAAGCTGGCCCTTCTGTGTCTGTGGTAAGTCGGCATCCACACAGGGGGTGCCATAGTCAGACACAGCAGCAGCAGGAGGCAGCTGTACCAACAGCATAATCACCCCACAGTTGCCGGTGCCGCCAGCATCAGGATGCTGAGCCCACACTGGCTGCAGCTGGTCAGGTGGTCACCAGTGAAGACCTGGCGGCTGTGTGGGCTGAAGTGCAAGCACTATGGCATGAGTTTTATCAGTTCCACCAGGAGTTCAGAGAGGCGAGAGGGGACATCAACAAAATAATGGAGGACCAGCAACAAGTTCTCAACCTCCTGGCAGACTTGCATGGTGGTGGTGTTGGTGCCACTTCTGGGCAGGTTTAAATTAAGTAGTGGAAGTCAGCAGCAGTTAATTGTTTTTTCTTATTCTGAATCCTATCCTCCCGTGTCCTGTCACTGTGTTTTGATATTCTTCTCTTCTCTCCATTCTCCAATCTCAAAAAATAAGAAAAAAGTAAAAAAAAAAATAAAAAAAAGATAAAACAAATAACAAAAAATATTTTCTGTCCCCTCATCTTCCTCTATATCCTCTTGTTTCTTTGTTGTCATAAATATATGTCTTTGTCCAGTGGGTTTGTGTGGTGTGTTAAGTGTAATGTTATACTCATAGTATTCAATCTTTTTCCTTCTTCACTGATTTATTTTTCCCCTCTCATATTACCCTACCCCTGACCTGGCCTGTCCCTCTCCCCTTGTCGTACTTGTGCATCATAGTCAGTAGTGTTGTACCCATAAGCACCTTACCTTTGTTTTTCTTTTGTGTTACTCATTCATATGTTTTCTCTGCCTAGCCACAAATGTCAAGTATTGTTCCTATGAACAAAAATGTTTTCCAAAAAATATGTGATGTTGCAGCACTCGTGGTTGTGTGCAGCAACAGTCCAAAGACATACACAACAATCACATAAGCAATTTTGTTGATAAGTTAAACATAAATATGGTTTCAGTGCTTAATATATGTGTCCTGCACTTGCCACAAATGTTAAGTTGGGTCCCTCCCCTCCAGTTCACACTGTGCTGTGCAGAACAGGGCTTATGTAAGTACAAAAATAGCACATTAAATTCAGGCTGAAATCAGGTGTCACACATGCTGTTATATGTTGCATGCCTTCCACCTGGATCAAAACATGGTTTTTGGCCCACTTTTTACCAATGGTTTCAGGCCTGATCTTGTTGTTGGCAGTGACTAACATGGCTCAGAAGTCCAGAAATGTTTCCCAAAAAATGTTACAGTAAATTCAGACAGAAATCCAGTCTCAGGCATGCAGTTAGATGGTTCACATCCAACATCAGGACCCAAATCTGCTGTTTTCTGTACTGTTTCAAATGGTTTTCATAACTAATCTTGGTGGTGCCACTGCCTAACATGCTCCACAAGTCCAGAAATGTTTCCCAAAAATGTTACAGTAAATTCAGACTGAAATCAGGTCTCAGTCATGCTGTTAAATGTTGCATGCCTTTCACCCGGACCAAAACATGGTGTTTGGCCCACGGTTTACCAATAGTTTCAGGCCTGATCATGGTGTTGCCACGGACTAACATGTCCCAGAAGTCTAGAAACATTTTCCAAAAAATATTACAGTAAATTTGGACAGAAATCAGGTCTCAGCCATGTTGTTATATGGTGCCCAAGTCACCACCCAAATTAAAACATGGTCTTTGGTCCACTGTTTACAAGTCATCTCATGCATGCTGAATCTCTGTTGTGCGCGAGCGCAGGACAGGCTATACATGTCCAGAAATGTGACAGAAAAAATGGTAGATAAAATTGAGACTGAAATATAGTCTGAGTCTGGATGTGATGTAGTCTACCCCCACCACCCAGCGACGTTGTTTTCGGGCCTGTTTGCCAAGTATTTCAGCCAGAAGCTCCCCCGTTGGAACCCTCACAGTTTCTGTACAAGAACTTTAACCTGGTAGTATAGCATAAGTAACTTTTTAGGGGTAACTGGATGTTGTAAGTTGTTAAGCCTTTTCATGATTACTTTTGTAATTAATGACTAGTATCATTAAAGATGGCCGCCATTCACCATTTCTCAAAATTTGTTCAATTTGTGGTGTTAATGGTTGAATGAGCATGTTACAGTCATATGCAACTTGTACTCCGAGCCAGGGTTCTTCAACATGTCATAATTTGTAAGTGGCAGAAAATATTTTTTGGGTCGCATGGAGTGCATGGGTATTGGGAAGGAGGAGGAAGGGGGGCTGGTGTGGCATGTGCCATCATGGGCACTTTCAAGGGCATCAAGACAACATATCTTGCAGTAAGTTGTGATTAATAGTCAAAATGAAAAGTAACATGTGTATCTTGATATTTGTTGCTGCGAAACATTATAACTGTTATCATGCACAATCTTTATGGTTTATGGTTACGTATTGCTGCTG
The DNA here is from genome assembly GCA_016271365.2 of Neoceratodus forsteri. Classification (NCBI taxonomy): domain Eukaryota; kingdom Metazoa; phylum Chordata; order Ceratodontiformes; family Ceratodontidae; genus Neoceratodus; species Neoceratodus forsteri. The sequence continues at coordinate 237,106,029 of CM057459.1, read as the reverse complement.
CTTTATATAGGCTGGGGGACTGGGGACCAAACAACGTTTTACAGCACAGGGTGATCAAATGAAAGTGATTTACACTGCAGTAGATAACACATAACCATAACCATTACAATGGTACATAGCTAAAACTAAGTTATAACACTATACTGAGCTGAAAGTGGTTGAGGGGGTGGCCTTTGAGTAAACTCAGCCTTTTTCCACTTCCACATCATCCAAGAAGTACCCTTCACAGTCTCCAAGACTGAAGTTGTCACAAGGTGGGAATTCTCTCACCACTGCTGCTTCATCCACCTCGCTGCTGGTGGATGCCTTACTCAAGGGATTGTCATCATCCTCATCACCGAGACACAGTTCCTGTGGCAACACCACTGACATCACTGTGTTGTGTGGAATGTACCTTTCGTTCATCTTGATAAATGTTAGTATGGACACATTCTTGGGTGACAAATTAGTCCTATGGTCACTCACAATGGCTCCAGCTGCACTACACACTCGTTCCACACTAACACTGGATGGTGGGCAGCTCAGATATTTCACAGCAACTGATGTAAGTGCTGGCCAATCAGTCACTTTGCTGCTCCAGTACAGCAGTGGCTCGTCAGTAATGGCAATGTGCTTTGGGTTCCCCATGTAGGCCTCCACCATTTGTTCTTCTGCCCTGAGTCCAGCTGCCTCATCTGTCTCCTCCTCCTTTTCCTCCATATCGTCCACTCCCACCTGAAAAAGAGAACATTCCAAATAGGATTGCTTGATGTTTTCTGCTCTGACTTGCCCATTTTCTCTGATTGGGTTGCCTATGAGCCGCTGGTGACGGCAGCAACAGCCATTTTTGTCACAGTGCATGCATTTTTCATGTGTGCAGCATATACCATTCTAATGAGGTTCTCTGTCAACTTTTGTACTCGCTGACAACCTCTTTCAATTATAGAAGGCAGGCCACATTTGTAGCGTGGATCCAGCATGGTGGTGATTGCAAAGTCAGCCAACTGTAAAATGCTGGATACATGGGTATTTGTGTCCAGCACATGGGGCATGTGATCCATTACATCACAACTGCCATGATCCCCCACTTGCCTCCATCTAGTGTTGCACATTAACTAGTGTCTGCCTCAGCACACATACGAGTGGTATGGATTGACTTATACAAGCAGTGTCCCCACTCACTGCCTGTGTTGCATGCTCGAATGGATGGAGAATGCATATCAGCCCATCCATTTGGTGCCACTGCTCTGTTGTTAGAGTGACGGACACTCCAGCACTGTCCTGGGTGGTGTGCACCAGCAGGTATTCTGACTCAGCCTTATACTCTTCATACAGCAGCTCAAGCATGTACAGTGTGGAGTTCCACCTGGTCACAACATCAAGCTTCATCCGGTGCTGAGGCAGATGGTTATTGCACTGTAGGTCATGTAGATGGTCACGGGCCTTTGCAGAACGGGTGAAGTGGACACAGATGCGACGTGCAACAGTAACTGTTTCCTTAATGTCTGCATGGTTGAGAAACTGCTGTACAACAAGATTAAGGCAGTGTGCCAGGCACCCTGAAAAAAACTCTATCGCTAATGCACATCACTACATTGGAGCCATTATCACTTGAGATGAATCCTGCTATGAGTGACTGTGTGTGAAGTCACCCATCAATCTCTAACAGCAGAACATTAAGCATTTTCTCAACTGTGTGAGAACCAGTAACACTTGTTATACTCAGGGTCTCATGCTGCCCAATACCAGGCATGTTGCTAACACCACAGTTTTGATTTCTGCAGGTTTTGCCAGGCCCCAAATCAAGTACCACCCCATGCAACTGTCCCCAGTGTGCTGTTATGCATGGATACAAGCTTGCTGCTGCCTGTTCACTGGTCTACATATCCATGCTAAGATGGATATATTCTGATACACTATGCTTCAATGCATGTCTAACGGAATCAGCCACTCTACTGTTCAGCTCTGGCACGGCATGCTTAGAAAAATAGGTTCACGATGGAACCTGCCATTTGGGACAGGCACGGGCCAGCAACATGAAGAAACCAGCATTATTCACGAACGAGAATGGCAACAGATTAATGGCCAGCATTTCAGAAGTGGCTGCATTTAACTCTCGTGCAGCAGCATGATTGAGGGGTACATTGTGTGCCACTCAAGGATGGTCTACAGAGTGGGCTGCATCTTTGGGGCTGTTTGACAAGAACGCTGTACTTATGGCAGCAATGATGTTCTTTTAGGGGTAACACTTGACTCTTGGGCTATGTAGACCATATGAAACCAGTTATTTTGGTTGCTTGTGGGTGTGGTGGTGTACTTTTCAGACTCAAGGGACTGGGACTGGCACCTCCACTGCTATGCCCACTACTCAAGAGATTGAAGGATTGCTCACCCTCCTCCTCCACCACCGACCCACTCTGCTCTCCCTCCTCCTGCTCTTACTCTACTACATTTCACTTGCCAAGGGAGATGCCACCAACAGCTCTGGCATACTTCTGGTATTGTTGCCATCTCAGCAGGTGCTTGTTTTTCAGGTGGGCGTGTTGGCCACTAGTGCCTATGTGGCTTCCCTTTTTCCTCCATCTAACACGTGCTTGACAAAGTTGGCATATTGCTATGGTTTCATCAGCAGGATCAAGCACATAATAGTCCCAAACTAGGGATTTTTAACCTCTGGACTACAGATGCTTCTGGTACTGGGATAATTCAGAAACAGATGTGGAAGTGTGTTTTTTGCACTGCTCTCATCACTTCCATAAGACTACTTTTGGGAGGGGGGTTACTTGACTGCTTGGAGGTTTTCTTATTGGCTTGGTGACAGACTGACCCACGGGCTGCACATGTAAATGGCCTACATCACCCTTGACCTTTTTTAACTCAGGCTCCCATGTCGGATCTTCCCAGTCATCATCATCACCACCAATAGCGATGATGTCCATGTCCTCCTCTTCCCTATCACTATCTTTTTGCAGCACGACACCTTTTTCTTTCTCTACAATAATCTCAGTGGGCTTACTATTCCTATCTCCAGGATTACCAGACTCTGTTTTTTTTTCCAGTTCTATTTTTCACCCCCTAGCACTGGAACTCTCTCTGGCCACTACACTCGCCATCTCACTCTACCGCCTGCTGTGCTTCCTGCCATCATCAAAGTCATTATGATTCCTCCCCTGGGCCTGGATAGCTATGACCCAGGGAGACCGAAGGGGTAGTGGCAGGGATCCAGCACTGGGCGTGTGGCAGAGGCACTGGAAGGGCCATCACCTATTCAGGGCTGGGAGGGGTTTTCTACTTTTAGTCCCCGAAAGCCATCCCCCATCCCATCCCACCCGAGCTTGGTGCACTCCTGATGCTGTGGCGCATGGCAACTCTGCCTGCATCAGACCAGACTCTGGTTGACCACTGTCATCATCATCAACTCCTGCAGGAACAGGGACAGTAACACTGACAGACTTATCACCCTACTCCTGCACCACTGTTCCTGTGCTGGTGTCAGTACCTCCCAATCCCTTCTTCTCACTGTCATTGTCCCCCACCAGCATGGATGCAACAGTTCGAGCCTTAAAAAAGTAAGACACAGGCATGCCAGTACTTCCAGCAACTCATTTGCTGGTACCTGCTGCACCACCAGAGCCCACAGCAGAAGACACTGATGCAGTCATATGAGTGCTTTCACTGCTATGGGAAGTGGGACCTGGAACTGAAGTTGTAGTCTTTTTAGCAGACTTCTTAGCTCCCTCATCCCATCTGCCCTGTTTCCCCCCTGTACGGGGCCATCTCTTAGCAGGCATTTTTGCTGGCTGCTGCTTCAAAGCTTTGTCTTTCTCTGGGAGTATATCAAGAATGGAAGTATTACTAACTGTGTCAATAACACCTCACACATCACACCTACAGTACTGGCTTCCTTACAAGTCCAAACACTATGAGGGCAGGACAGGTAGCAGCACTTAGAGAACAACTAATACCATATATGGTAGGTAGCCTATTCTAGTAAAACCAAAAAGGTAACTTTTTTCTTTCCCCAAACAGGAATTAATGCAACACACACAGGGAAAAAGGGCACAAGTGACCAACTTTAAATACAGATCTCCTGTGTCTGGACAACTAAAGTACTGTAATCTGTTATTACTTAGTTAATACCACAAATGTTTTTTTATTATATAAGGGCAGAGATAACCAAAAAACATTGACAAAGGCGAGTACCACAATATGGTAGTGGTCTGGATGGGAGGGATCTGCAAGCAATCTCTTGAAAACTACTATATTAATATATAGTTTTTTATACAATGTGTGTCAGGTGTTAAACAAACAATGCTGTAACAGAGAAAGGGGAAGGTACAGTGGCGTGAAAAAGTATTTTCCCCCTTCCTGATTTTCTCTATTATTGCATATTTGTCACACTGGACGTTTTCAGGTCTTTAGACAAAATATAATATTAGATAAAGGGAACCTGAGTGAACAAATAACACTTTTTTTTTTTACTTATTTCATTTATTTAATGAAAAAGTTAACCAACACCAACTAGCACTGTGTGTAAAAGTAATTGCCCCCTAGTTAAATCAACCCAATTAAAGGGATAATTAGAGTCAGCTGATTGAACACAGCCAGGCTTGATTACAGCCAGCCCTGCTCAATATAAACCTCACTTATTTTGGCCCTTACCATCAGAGTCACGTTGCCAGCACAAAGATTCAACAAGCACATTATGCCATGATCAAAGGAAGTTCCTGAAAAGATCAGAAAAAATTTGCTGCCCTCTATCAGTCTGAAAAGGGTTACAAAGCTATTTCTAAGGCTCTGGGACTCCATTGAACCACAGTGAGCCATAATCTCAAATGGAGAACACTTGGAACAGTAGTGAACCTTCCCAGGAGTGGGTGGCCTGCCAAATTACTCCAAGGCGCAGTGTAAAATCATCCAAGAAGTCTCAAAGGATCCTAAAACAACATCCAAAGAACTGCAGGCTACTCTTGCCTCAGCTAAGGTCAGTGTTCATGACTCCACAATCAGAAAGAGACTGGGCAAAATGGGCTTCATGTGAGAGTAGCAAGGCGGAAACCACTGCTAACCAAGAAGAACATAAATGCTCGTCTCTCATTTGCTAAGAAGCACCTGGATGATCCACAAGCCTTTTGGGAAAATGTTCTATGGACAGATGAGTCCAAAGTGGAACTTTTGGACAACATGGATCCCATAATGTCTCGCGTAAAGCAAACACAGCATTCCACAGTAAGAACACCATACCAACAGTCAAACATGGTGGTGGTAGTGTGATGGTGTAGGTGCTTTGCTGCCTAAGACCTGGATGACTTGCCATAATTAAAGAAACCATGATTCTGCTCTGTACCAGAAAATTCTTAAGGAGACTGTCCAGTCATCCTTCCATCAGCTGAAGCTGAAGCGTAGTTGGGTCATGCAGCAAGACAATGATCCAAAACACAAAAGCAAGTCCACATCAGAATGGCTAAAAAGAAGTAAAATTAAAGTTTTGGAGTGGCCTAGTCAAAGTCCAGACTTAAACCCAATAGAGATGCTGTGGCAGGACCTGAAACGAGCAGTTCATGCTCAAAAACCTACCAAATGTTACTGAATTAAAGCAGTTCTGCGAGGAAGAGTGGGTTAAAATTCCTCCACAGCAATGTGAAAGACTGATATTGAATTATAGGAAGTGTTTGGTTGCAGTCATTGCAGCTAAATGTGGCATAACCAGTTATTAAGTGTAAGGGCAATGCACTTTTCACACAGTGCCAGTTGGTGTTGGTTAACTTTTTTCATTAATAGTGAAATTAAAAAAAACAAGTGTTATTTGTTCACTCAGGTTCCTTTATCTAATATTACATTTTCTCTAAAGACCTGAAAACATCCAGTGTGACAAATATGCAATAATAGAGAAAATCAGGAAGGGCAAATACTTTTTTTTTTTTTTTTTTTTTTTTTTTGCTGCCTTTATCCTCTTACTACCTCCGAGCCCCTCCTTCCGTCCGCCATGTCTCCACTACCGCCTACCTTGGGGATCTGCCCCTAGAGTGCCTATCCTCCTCTCCTGCACAGTGGGGTCTGTCCTGCAGGTGGTCCGGTGGACTTGAGGCGGCTCTTCATCTAGGGCTTGGCCGGAGGGTTTTCCGTTTCCCTTATGTCCCCTACCCCTAGGACAGTCGATGCTTGGGACGCGTCCCGAGAGATGGCGCAGGCTGACGACGCCCAGAGCCTCATGCGGCCAGCGGGCCCCTCCCCGACCAAGGACGGAGCCGCCTCCATCCCCATTGTCAGTGCTTCCACCGGCTATGAGGGTGATGAGAACGCTGGAGCATTCATGGTTCCCACCCCTGAGGGAGGAGAGCATCCGTTGGGACGCCAATCCTCCTCTCCCTGCCGAGCTCGCCACCCGAGTTCGCTCTCGAACCCGGTCGCCGCGAGCGCGAGGTGGGTATCCAGTGCCTCAACCCTCAGCGCCACCGGGCCGGCCGGCAAATACTTTTTCACGCCACTGTAAGTCAACTGAAACAGGAACACTGAGCAATATGCAGAGGCAATCTCCAGCAATAAAATACAGGGGAGCAAGTCAACAAATCAGTGAAACTGTAAAAGGACAAGGTCAAGTGATCAATTAAAAGTACTTAAGTTTCCATACAAAAAAATATAGTACTATTGATTTTCACAGTTTAAGTGACACAAGTTAACACTCCAGCAAACAGAACTGACCACAAACAAATAAAAATAAAATAACGGATCAGCTCTGTGTTTAAAACTTTAGAATTCACAGTCACAACTAAAAGTGGAAGAATGGAATATATAACACATGCTAACAGCAACAGGAACTCTCAGACAGGATGGAGTAACTTTTCAGAGAAAAAGTAATTGTCAAGATATAACAAAATTAATAAGAAATAACTGTAAAAAATAACTCACAATTTGTGAGTAATCTGTTTGTAAAAGGCTAAAATATAGCCTGAGCTGCTTTGCACTCCTACCCTACCCCACTCAACTCCTTCAAAGACACAAGCAAAAGTAAGACCTAATTTAACTAAGTATTATGCAAAAATCCACAAAATTAGAAAATGTTCCCTAGCAGTACTAGTCAAAAAACGGTATATTTTGGAGCAATTAGCTCTCAAAAACAAGTTTTAAAGAGGTTTTAAAAGAGTTTATTGGCTCTGATGCACCACAACAGACTGCTCTCTGACTCAACAAGCAACAGAATGAGCTTTAAACAAGCTGCACATGATATTTGACCTATTTAGCCACAATGCCTTGCACATTTCACTTTTGGAGCAACATTTCGCCGGCGAAATCAAAAGTTATGCTGGTGAAATTACACCACAAGGCAAAATTTTAAGCATTAATGGTCAAAATTGGCCGACAAAGCATTTTACACAAAATTTCACCATAATACGAAATCGGAAAACCAGGAAAAATTTTGTTTCGGCTAGGAGAAAAATTTTGCGTAATTGTGGAATTACGCGAAATATTTAAGTTTCACAGAACACTATGCACATCTCCAACTATGGTGCTGAAATACACCAAAAATGAATTTGTATTTATTAATTTATAGAATTCTTGGATTACAGTATCTATGAGTCAGGGACTCTTTTACACAGATTCCACATCATAATCAACAGTACAACACGGTTAATATTATATTATTACATTAATATATTGCATGTATGAAAATCACTATTACAGTTGCTAGTTAGGTGGGGTGGGACAGAAAAAAAATAACTTATTTTCTCTCCCTCTCCCAGCTTTTAGACCACCTAACTAGCAACTATAATAATGATTTTCATACATGCAATATATTATGAGGATCTTATTCATGTTTGGTGTATTTTAGCTCTGTAGTTGGAGATGTGCATTATACAGGAGCTTATTTTGCTGATTACTAGCCATGACTACAAGCTTTACTGAAATAACTGTGGCCTAAATTGTTTATATACTAGCAAAGATAATTTTAAGTGATACTGTTTACATCATTGTGATGTCATCAGTCCATTATCATTTAAGAGACATTTGTTGCATTTGTACCCCACCCCCCTGACGAAGACCTACTCTGGTGAAGCACTGGGGCTTTCAAGCAGTGGTGTTTGCCCTGACTGTGTGCACTGTTCTCAGACTTTCTTTGCACTTATAGGATTTCCTTACCCCTCAGCAGCACCTTAGTCTGTACCACAGAGCGTGGTTTCATTCCAAGACATTCAGTTCATTCAGCGGCACAGGAGTCAGCGGCCATGGTCATTTGGAGTCAGCAGATTTGTTTAAATTGAAAACTGACATTTTCACATTCTTTCACAAAATAAACCTGAAAGACGGCTTCATTAAGAAATTTGAGACATCTGACACCATGGGGTTTCTCCTGGATTCAGTGAATGTATCAACAGAGGAGGAGGAGGATGCAGTTACCAATGAACTTGGAACAGTGTCCCCAGAATTTGACTGGATGAACAAGATGTCAGAAACTTTAACATGCCAGAAGAACTGTTTGTGGACAATCAAGACAGCAACATGACAAATTCCACTTCTCCTGTAGCTATTTCTGATGCCCAAGTAGAAAGTTTAAATATGTAAGGAAATTGTTATTCATTCTTAAATGTTCCTTCTCTCCATGTTAGCAATAATACCTGACAGGGTGGATGGTATTGGGCAATACAGGAGCACCCAGGGCCTTATAGCCACTGGAAGGTCCAGTATTACCCAATATAATCTACCCTGGAGGGTATTAATGTGCTTAAAAAATGGGCAGTATAAAAAATAGTTTCATAAAAAAGAGTTATTTTTTTTAAAACTAGTAGAAGTTTTGTTATAAAATAGTCACTCCACCTTTATTAGAATGTGTTTTTTTTTCTTTTATGAGCTAGGGAGTTTTGTCCTAGGTGAGCATCCATAGTTGTGCCTTGAAGCTGGTTGTCATGTTTACCCCCCCACACACACACAGACACACACACACACACACACTAGCAGAAGAACAGTTTCTGGATGCTCTGTAGCAGTTTTAGTTTAGTTTATTGTATTTCTTTTAAATCTGCAAGCTTGACAATGGGTGACTAGCTGGTGCAGTGGGGCACAGGAACTAATGGCTGCGCGAGACTTATGGGAGATCAAGGGTGAAGTCGGCATCTTATGGAGACGAGAGGGTGAACTGGCATGAGGACTAATGGCGCTATGAAATAGCGATATGCTGACTAAACATGTTTTTTTTTAATGAAAACTTCAATGAGAGGAGTGATGAGTTGTAAGAAGGGGAGTTGCTCAGTAACATGGAATTTGGTGGCAGTTTGCCACAGCTAAGTCATTAGGCGTCTGAGTCATGTTGGGTTAATGTTTCATTTCAAGTGGTGAGCTGCCATTTAAAAAGGAGAATACATGGGGGAATTGGGATGAGGAGCAGTACAGTGGTAGAAATCAGACCAAGGATTATTGACAGGCGGGGGGGGGGGGTTGCTGTCTCTTGTTAACGGGAGAAAAAACATTGCAAATTCAAAAACAAATAAAAATTTCATTGACACAGAGATAATTAAAACCACGTAAGGCAACAGAGACTTGGACTAGTTATTTCCCAGTATCAGTTGTCTCATTTCAGTCCAGCTGATTTGTGCTGTTAGCCAATCAGGACACAGATATTCATTTGCCCATTTTCTAACTAGCGATAACCCCTATGTCAAAGCATATGAGAAGGTAGTAATGAATGAAGTGGAACAATTTTTTTTTCTATTAGTACTTTTCACTCCTATGCACCTGGCCAACCCCCTTCTAATCAGACTCCCCAGTGTCATGACCCTCCCATTTCAGGACTTACACTTTATTTCCACAGCAGATTGTTCTAAGTCATTGGTGTGGGTCCAGAAGTCTGGACATCATCCTGCAGCCAGAGGGGTTTTCCTCCATTTTTTTTCTTTGGGTTCCCCCAACAGCTGTCCATGTGCCATGGCTTAACAGATGAGCTCTGCCTCTGCAGAGACATCCTCAAATGCCTGTATTAGCTGGCTGTTTGTGTGTCTGAGTTATGTTACCACCTGGACACCTCCAGGTGGCAGGCAAGCATCAAGTCACACAACCCTTCTCTCCGCGAGGGAGGAGAGCAGTCCAATGGGATGCTCAATCCTCCCTCTGTCGGTCAGCCCCCAAATAACCTGACTTTGTTTACAAACTTGAGTCACTGGTGTGGTTGGAGGTAAGGCCCCAGCTCCTCAGCCCTTTATGCCACTGGGCTGGTGGTGGAAGAATTATTTAACAACAATGTTCCATTTGTCTATTAGAATCTCAGTCCTTCTTAGAACAAAGTACTAAATGAATAGCAGAATTTGCCTCAGGGTCATTATAAAGCCAGCAGGCAAGGGGGCAATATTGTCCTAATAAGAAACAAATTATTACAAAGGTACTATTGAGAATTTGTTAAATGATGACAATTACTATTGTAAACTAAGGGGAAAACCCCACCACAGTCTTCCAAAAGGAACTCCTTGAGTTACTTGAAGGTGTAGAATGGCAGGGATGTATAAGTAATAGATAAACCACTCTGAGGTGTGTGGTTGCGCTCTGATATACGCATGCCTTGGTGTGCATTGTTATGCCTGAGGCTGCAGGCCAAGTGCATCAACCACCCAAGGCGTGCATTTATCAGAGTGTGACTGCACACCTCAGAGTGGTTTATCTATCTTATAAAATGTAAAAATTGTTTTTGAGGTGGGTTAAAAAAGGAAGGTGTGTGGTCACGCTCTGATATATGCACGGTCATGTGATGTGTTCCAACAAATCAGCAGACTTAATTTTTCCTACCCATTTTATAAGTGAAGATGAACTCCTCTATTTATGGAAGGCTAACCCATGTGAGCCCACAATATACATCCTGCCAAAGGTGCACAAGAATGTGACTACCCCCCCAGCCATCCAGTAGTTTCAGATAGTAATTCTCTCATGGACAACCTTAGCAAGTTTATTCATTTATTTCTAAAAAGCAGCATGGAACCCCTCCCTTTGTACCTTTGAGACACAATGCATGTCCTTGAGAAATTTAGAAACTTTGTATGGAAACCAGAATATTTACTCTTGGGCATAGATGTAGAGTCCCTTTACACCTTGATATGTTGTAGGGATAGGATTGAACCCAGTAAGTATTTCCTTCAGAAAAAAACACTTTGTGACAGGTTTCAATAAATTTCTTGCTAGCGGCATTAATGTTTGTACTGACTAATAACTATTTTGAATTTAATGGGGAGTTCTGGTTACAGATTTGAGAAACTGCAATGGGTGTGTCTATGGTGCTGTCATTCTCAAAACTCTTTCTTGGTCATTGGGAAGAGAAATGTGTTCACAATCCTGACAATGACCTTTGCACAAACCACTTCACATCCTGGTACTATTTTATTGATAATGTGGTCTGTGTGTCGAATGGGAAAAAAATCAGAAGGCTCTGATTTTGCCAAATGGTTGAACTGCAATAAAGTGAACCTCCAATTTACAACCACCTGCAGTAAAACCATCCTTAATTTTTTTGAACATTACGTTAGATGTGAACAATGTGTAATGGGTGAAAAACAAGATTTATCACAAACTCACAACCACCACTAACCTCTTAAGGGAAGGCATTGCGCACCCTAAAAGTCTAGCTGAGTTCATACCACATAGGCAGTATTTACTCCTTAAGTGTGATTGCACAGAAAATACAGACTTTGAGAATCAGGCAGGGGAATTAACCAAAACCTTTCTGGATAGAGGTTAGCAACCTGCTGCATTACTGGAAACAACATTACACAAAGCCAAATTGAAAGAAAAGTCACAATTACTAAAAAAAAAAAAAAAAAAACACAAATGTCTTTGAATAACAACCAGTTTGCTTTGCAACTGTATTCGATAGCATTAGAGGGAGAGTGGGAGGTATTATTTATCTACTTCAAATGTTTCACCAGAAAGGGATACTGAGCTGTCAATCAGCTTGTTTCCAGATGCATCCAGGGGGAAATGAGAAGAGGAGAGTAATACAAGACCATCATAAGCAATGATCACATGGCAGTTATAAGGACTAAACAACAAGCACTAGTTAGAAACATCTTAGAATATAAACAATATCCATACAATTTCTTGGGCATCTCATGCAAGGGTGAGGAGGAGAATTATCCATGGGGAGTCAAGAAGAAAACCAAATAAAGTGCAAAGTGCAATAAGAAGGGAAAGGTAGAGAAGGCTAACCGATGGGATTTGAGGAAGAATAGATCCAAGGTGCCATTGTAGAGGGGATGGGCAACAGAAGGGTGGCCAAGAGAAGGTGGGCAGAGTTGGGGGTAGCAGGTAGAAAGTAGAGAAACAGGGATCCGCTATCAGGTACACTCGCGGGTGTGAATAGAGAAGCAATGGAGTAGGGAAGAGATTGAGCACTGGTAATGGGCAGAGCAAATGTTAAGGGGTACGGGATTCCATATTTTAGGTAAATGGTAAGAGAAAGCAGCCTGGCCAGCTGATGATTTTCTTTAAGGGAGTGCAAGGAAGTGATAGCTGCACCCATATGACATATAGGCACCTTTTGTAAAAATAGCACCCGGCATAGTACATGCTGAGATTTGAATATCTCTGCACTTTTGGGCAATGGAGAGGAATGGACAAAAATGCATCATCGACTAACGGGTTTTGCCAGCATGATCTCCCAGGGGGCTGCACTGCGGTTGTCACTATGCCAGCTGCACCCCCCAGGAGATGTAATTTTATGAGCATTCAGGTACTTTATTTAGCTGATAAATATTGGGACTCAGTGGGGGAAAGGGGTGCTCCAGCCATAATCTATGCAAAATAATACTAAGGGATTAACCACATGCAGTGTTCCTACTGTGGGAATCGATCCTCAGGAACAGCTGGTGAGACAGGCGATGAGTACATATAAAGACTTTCTAGTGTGGCTGCTAAAGGAAGAAACTACGGGTTCAACAGTACCGACTCCTGCTACAGAGCGCTTACATGTAGTTTTCTTTAACTAACCCTTCCTTGTTTACGGAGGCACCAAATGAAACTACTCTGAGTACAGTAAACACTAACTCACCAAAGGCATCTTTAAACCTCAGACATGGGTGCCCATCAGAAGAAGGAAAAGTCACATTGAGTCCTGATACTGCTTTGTGTGCTGCGGGATGTCAACAAACAGTAGACAGCAAACACTGGACATTTCCTGGTCCAGTAAGTGCCAAAGACATTATTGTGGTTAATGGAAGCCATCAGAATGACAGCTTGACTGCTGATGACATTAGTTTACCACCACGAGTAAATAAACACATCTCTGGAGCAAAAAATAAGTTGTGAAAGAATATTAGTACAGCTCTGGAGCAAACTAAAGGCCCAATTGAGCCTGTCCTGCAGGCTTCAGAATTGGACACTCCCGACGTAGCAGAACATATGGGTACCACTCCTGAGGTTCCTGGTGTGGGACCAGAACAACTACTGGATGCAGCAACTCCTGGGCAAACCCAGGAATCATTCCAAAATCTGGACAAAATGCTACAGCATTGGCTCCACAAAACACTTTTCGCATAGCTGACTTATTTACAAAAGTGGGTGAACCCGCACAAAGGAGAAATGCAGGTCGCCTGAAATTTAATGGTGATCTTACAGGAGCTCCAGATAGAAAAACTGTGCTACACCATATGCTCAAGGATGCTATGGGCATTTCAGCAGCTGAACTTTTCACATTTATCCATGTGAAAGGAGATACAATATATAATATTAGCTTTAAAAATGAGCAGACACTGGAGCGCTTTTGGGAAAAATATCCTTTGGTTAAGGATAGTCCTTTGTGGTACCCCTTTTTTCCCCATCCCTCTCAAAAAGCCTACTGTAAAAACTATCACATTGCTTTTTAGGAGCAAAGGTGTTAACATTGCTGATGTTCAATATTGGCTGCAATAGAGGTGTGAGGTGATGGAGCATCCTTATCCCAATTTAGATTAGGATTTTGATTGGATGTGGGGTTGGAAGGGAAAAGTAAAGCTTAATCAAATGCTGGAATAATGCATCTATCAGGGAGTTTCCACATAGGTAGGGACAGGGGGATATGCTTCTACCCAGGACAGCCTAAGACCTGCCACACATGTGGAGCCCACACTCACCTAAGTTTGATTTGTGACAAACCCTGGTGCAATCTTTGCATGGAATACAGACACGTTTGCTTGGGTTGCCTTAACCCATTTAAGTGTAATCTCTGCAATGAGGTAGGGCATTCTCATAGGCAATGCTCGTGGGCAGACTTTAATAGATTAGACCATGACCCTCAGGACCAGGAACAACTAATCACTGAGTCCCAAGCTAAAGCACGGCTTGTTAGCACTTCAGTCTCACTGGTGGAGTCAGTAACACTGCTCCAGAAGGTGCCCAGTACATCAGATAAGGTAGGGCCAGCACCATGAGAAGAGAGGACTCCTTCTTCTTCAAAGCTGGATCTTTTATCCACAGTTTGATATCTCAGCACAAGAAGAAGTCACTCCCAAGGTCACTTCACATTCCTCTCACAAGGTAACCATGCCCCCCCAGCCAAACACACTAAAGGAGAAAGCAAAACACTCCAGAAGAGGGAGGGGCAGGGGGAAAGGGGGAACTATGCCCACAAGAATGCAAGTGGTCACTAGGAATAGGTTCTAGGCCCTAGCTAAACAAAAACAGTGGTGGGATACGGATATGGAGGAAAAGGATTCAGATACATCCTCCAGGGCTTCATCTAGGATGGACGTCTCCTCAGATTTACAGACTGAGTCCTCTATGTCTAAGAGGACAAAAGGTCACACCTGGGAACAGCAGGATGATAATGGGTGACCAGACCCTTTTCTATGATTAGCGATTGTAGCACCTCACCCCTAACTTTAAATGTATGCAGCATTAAGACATACAAAAAAGTTTGATCAAGCTACAAATCTTGAGGGATTTACCAAACAATATTATTCTTTTGCAAGATATGAGATTGAGAGTGAAACTGACATCTGAAATCTCACAGATTAAAAAAAGCATGGTCACTTAGGCTGTCCTATTGGTCCCAAGGCACAGATTTGTGTGATGAGGTGGGCATTATGTTTCAGGGTTATGACTTTAACATTACCAAAATTGTTGATATTTGTGCAGGTAGGGCACTAATTCTAGATGGTCTATATAAATCTTATAAATTTAGGTTCATAAATGTACTGTATATACTCTACAAGGGACTGTGCTAAGAACGGAGCTATTTCACACAGTGCAGCCTTTCCTGCACACTCTTTAAGATATGTGTTTTAAGGGGGGATTTTAACTGTGGGTTATTCACAGCAGACTGGAGGGGGGTAGTCACCACAAAACTATTTGGTGACAAACTATTTAAAATTTATCTTGGCTACAGCTGGTTTGAAAGATAGTTATATGGAACTACTGTACACTCCACTGGGACCAAGACTTATGTGAGGGGAACCTTGGCCATGAGAATTAATTTTCTTTTTATTTCTAAAAATCTCCTGGCCCTCCATGCCTGCACAATACCATGTAAAACGTCGGACCACTTAGCAGTATCCCTGTCTTGTAATGTTAGACACGTTACAACTACTAAACATTCTCAGTCCAGATGAAAGTTAAATAATACATTATTAGAAGATCCCAGGGTACAATTAAATTGTGAAGACCAATTAAAGGCTAGAATCTCAGTTATGGACACATATGACACCCTGTATGACTGGTGGCTGGATACTAAGAAGGACTTGATGTCCTTTTTTATTACCTTGGCCAGGAAAACACGGCAAGATGCTTCTTTTAAATACATAATGCTGAGGAAGAAACTGTCAGAACTCATTTACATGGCTTATGAGCTTAAAATATATTAAAAAAATTAAAAATAGATGGCATTAAAACAGAATTAGCATCTTTTTAGTATAACAGACCGGATACCTTAAACATGGAAGCCCAACATGGGACACAAGGAAAAAAACCTGGCTGGATATTTTTAATAGCTGTAAAGACAGAATCCAACACACACGTTTGGAGGTGGTCAGAGACTCAGTCTCCCAAATGTTAGTAGAGGGATTAGGTTAAATCCTCCAGATGGTCAGGAGCCAGGACAAATTATTACAAATATTACAGTAACTGAAGACCCATTAAAATTTAGGATTTCATTTTGGTAGTCCAGACAATGCCTCATATAATTGGAATAAGACAGCAGAGATGGCAGTAGGAATTATTATTGCTTAGAAGTGCAAGTCTATATTGAAGAGCAAATGGGTGAATGTGTTAAAAACATTTATACTTCCTCTCTTTTTACACCTTGCTCACAGCTTCCCACTTTTGTTGTCTTTGGAAGCTAGGATAAATAACATATTTCTATGAGCTTTTGGGGCAGCTGGTTAAACCTGTATAAGCGCATGTACACATACCATGACTATTGTTATGGTGGAGTTGGTATGCTTCATCCTATATTATTTTTTTCTGGTTTGATTCTGCACTGGAATATTCTTCTACTACTACAAAGGAATCTGTTTCCATTGTATGATATTCTATGCTCCAGGTTACAGACTTTGTGTAACTTTTGGAAGGAAGACCCTTTTCTGATCTCAAGAAATTTTAGAAACTTTCATATTTCAAAAATTCTTGCACTCAGTTTTCTTTTTTAAATTAAGGCAGTGGCAGCACACACCACAGTTTTTAATAACACATACCAGGAAGACATTCTACACCACGATTCTCTGGGATAAATATTATGAACCCCCCGGTTCCTGGTGGCCGGGAGGAAGAGCTTGATCATTTTTTTTGCAATTAACTGATAAAAATATCCCCCTAAAATATTGGGATGTGACTTGACTGTCTTGTCACGGAAGATTGGGGGTTCGAGATATACATAAGCACAAAGCACTGGAAGAATGCATGTGTCCTTGGACTTCTTGCATAGATGTTTTAGAAGCTATGACACATTTTATTCTACTGTGCCCATTTTTAAATGTTTTTGGGGTATTTTTGTGGATTCTTGGGGTGAACTGTATCTCTCCCCAATTACATATGAGGTCTCAAGGCATGAAACAAGTGGGTTCGCATCACAATTTCCCACCCAAGAATCAGGAAACATAAGTCAATTTCCAGCTTGATTAGCAATGGTTGCTAATCATAGAAGCTGGCTGTCCCCGTATTTTTTTTTACTTTCCCTGGTGTCTAGTGGTGTCCCCCCCCCCACCTTCCAGTTGCCACATGTATGTCACAGTGTTCATTTTTCAAATCCTGGCCAAAATGTGTTTTTGCACCTGTGGTGTGGAATGGCATTACCATTGCACAGAATTATGATTTGGCGGTGATTTGAAAACTTTCTGCACCAGATACATGAAGTGGGGTAATAAGAAAGGCTATGCAGACAATTTGGCCAAAATGGCAAATTCAGTTTCAGAACTATGTATACAATGCCTATTTTATCAACATATACAATAATAAGTAATAATTACATTGTTTAAAGTAAAAATACCCATTTTATAAAACTGCTAATCAAAATTGTCTGATTGCTAATGATTTTTCATTTTGATTAGCAAAGGCCACTAATCAACTCTCCGACACTAATTTATGCATTGGGTCTTAATTTGGGGTATATACCCTCCTACTGTCTATAAACTTCACAGTAGTACTTTGTGACTGGATTTTGCTGAATGCAGATTTTATTTGTGGAAGGCTAGATTTGCCTATTTATTACAGCAAAAATAATTCTCAGCTGTATCTATTTTATCACAAATTTCATTTAGTTTAACTTCTATTTATAATAAAGAAAAGAGAGAAATTGTTACATCATTGTTTAGATTGTACTGGAGAAATTGTAAGTGGTTTCTAGATAAGTAAACCTGTACTAAAAAAATCATTTTTTTGTTTGTTTTCTTTTCTCTCCCCTTAACTGTAGGGTGTTTTAATTCCTTCCGCTCCTTTAGCTTTTGATTAGTTTTCTTTTTTCCCCCCAGTTGGGTATGGTTATATAATTTTCCTTTTTCTTTGTAAATATTATCATGTTTACACTGTATGTTGAACTGATTGTATGATTTGTGTTACATTTGTTTGATATTGCTTTAATTAAAAATTCCCCTACTCTTTTTGAAAGTGTCATGTGATCTTTAACCTATTTATTCCTAAAGATAAAAAGTCAGGGATCAGAGATGCATTTACTTTTGCTTATTATATGGTTAGTTAGATTTTGTAGTCTGGACCCGTCTGGGGGGTGGGGTTTGGTGATGTCAGTGCTGCGGGGGGGGACTACTGAGGGGCTGGGATCAGGGGTCGGGGGTTGGGGACATGGGCGCCTGTGTGCAGGGGGTATGTGATTCCTGACCACCACCAGGGACAGGGGCACCTGTGTGGGCTGGGGGGTGTGCCTTCACTATAATGGGGAGGGGCAGATATGTGTTAGGGTGGAGGGTGTGCATATGCTACACTGGGAATGGGGTTTGGATGTGTGGTGGGAGGGATGTCTGTCTACAAACGGGGTCCAGGCTAGGGGGTGTGTGTGGGGGGATGGGTGCCATTCTACACACTAGGTCAGGGCTGCGCCGTGTGTGTGTATGTGTGTCTGGGGGGGCTGGCATGCATGGCAGAGGCAGGTGTTCTTTGGGGGGATTGTTCACAGCTGCCTAGGTCAGGCGGGTGTTCTGTGTGCATGCAGCACACACAGCATTTACAGCAAGGTCCCCTCTGCTGTAACCTGCTCTACACTATGCCCCCCATGTCTTGCACTATGTGCCTTTGTGAATGGAGTGTAGTGCTGGCATGCCCCTTGCCCACCCCTGGCGTATTCCTATCCGCGCCGGGGATCTGGTGCATAACTGTCTTGTGCCCCATTTGTGAATGCCACGGGGGGTCTGCAGGACCCTGCTCTATGGCATTCACATGAATTGATGCCTACGTGCCCAGTTTCCATGGCACATAGGCATCGTGCATAGGGCTGAATGTTTGCATATCTCCTTAGTTATCTTTGTAATTGCTGTTTGCTCTAAATATCTGTGTCTTGTCCTTCATTTCATTGCATTTCATTTTTATTGGTTATACTGGAAAGGCATGTGAGCATTACTGCCCATTTACACAAGTGTCCTATTACATACAACAATCATGAGACATGACATAGGCTAAAACATTTAATTAGCAGCAAGGGCTAATACAATAGAAACATAGATTTTGATGGCAGATAAGGACCACTTGGCCCACCTAGTCTGCCCATTTCCCTACCTACAGAATAAGCTGCAGATCCTATTTAACCAACAGCCTATTTCTTTCAACCCCCCCCAAAAATTGCCTTATGTCTGTCCCATGAATTCTTGAATTCTCCCACAATTTTAGACCCCACAAACTCCTCAGAAAGGCTGTTCCTTGCCTCCACCACCCTCTTTGTGAAAAAATACTTCCTCACATTGCCCCAGAGCCATCCCCCCATCTTCATATTGTGTCCCCTTGTTCTTGCACATCTCTTTTTTTGAAAGATGCTACCCTCTTAGAATTTGTTGATTCCACTTAGGCACTTAAAAGTTTCTATCATGTCCCCCCTCCCTCCTTTCCTCAAGGGTATTCATATTAAGCTCCTTTAGTCTCTCCTCATATGGCTTCTCTTGCAGACCCTGCACCATTTTAGTTGCCTTCCTCTGGACTGCCTCCATCCTGTCTATGTCCTGGTGGAGATGGGGTCTCCAGAACTGGATACAGAACTCCAGATGGGGTCTCACCAACTGTCTTTACAGAGGGATAACAACTTCCTGTTTTCTGCTGGTAATGCCTCTCCCTATACATCCCAGTATCCCCCCATCCCTCCCTACTGCCTTCTCACATTGCTTGCGTACCTTAAGGTCATCTGATACAATTACCTCCAGGTCCCTTTCCATTTTTATGCTTGCTTGCACACATGTGCAAGAAACATAGTGCCATCATCCGAGATTTCGGGAGGTGTGTCACCCCCCCTTCCAATTCAGTCAGTGTGTTGGCAGGCATGGCCCCTGTGAGCCAATGCATGCTGGAGCTGTCCATGACAAGCTCCAAAATGCAGTGGCATACAGTTCAAAGGGGGAGCTACGCTTGAGTAGGCAGCGATAAGATATCACCTGCTCATGCGCAGCTTCCCCCACACACACACCACGCAGGCGCATGCCTCCCATCAAAGACACACTGTATAGCCGACGGGGTGCCCAATCCCCATCGGCTGTGCTGCACCCCCGCCTCAAAGTTTTCCAAATGCATATGCTGGGTGCCCACCCCAGCGTGGCAACTATCGATATAGCCACGGGGTACCCAATCCCCATCGGCTCCACTGTCCTCACCCACGACTCGGGTGCCACGCTGGAGCCACCCCAGCGTGGTAATCGACAAGCTGTGCCGACGGGGGTGCCCAATCCCCTGTCGGCTGAACGCCCCAACCATCCTTGTGCCACACTGGGAGCCCACCCCAGTGTGGCAAATGTTCCGCGTCGTCATTGTAAACAAAAATAACACCTGTAAAGAAAAAACGGTCCCACGTAGTCTCCCTGGCCCCCTTCCCACAACCTGCACCCACCCACTGCGCACCCTGCCTCCCCACACCCCCCTCACCCCATACTTACCTCCGAACCTCAGTGCGATGATCTTCGGTGGACCGGGAACACGTCTGCACTCTTCAAAGCCGACCGCAAATTGAGGAAATGCAGGTAAGCTGTATGATGGGCTACATAGGGGGGTTTCAACTTTGTTGCATATCTCAGGCATTTTTTGGAATTTTTGCACCAAATTTTCAACATGGGGTTTTTGGGACCCCTTCTCATGAATGTTATCACTGTCATGGCGTTATTCAGGCCGGAAGGGTGATTTTGCAGTCACTGCGCAGTCGCTGCGTGAAATCACCTTTTGGGACTGATTAGCAAAACAACACTGCCAGTGTTCATAAGGTGGGCTCTCAAGAAGCCTATTTTGAAAATTTGGTGGAAAAATTCCCAAAAACGACTGTTTTACTAGCGTGCATTGCGCAGTTCCTACGCACGCTCGTAAGTTCGCGAATTTTCAATATTTTCACTCCAGATTTTCAACATTGCCATTTTACCACACCTTCTTATGAGTAGTACAGCTGTCATTTTTCACATCTCACCCAAAATGTGTTTCCGCTTGTACACTACGTGGCCCAGTCGATTGTCGAAAACCAATGTCAGACAAATTAAGAAAACCACAGTGACACTGTTCATGAGCAGAGGTCTTAAAATAGCTATGTTGAGTGGTGAAAAATTCCTAACAATGACTGTTTTATGAGCGTGCATTGCTGAAGTTCCTACGCACGCCAGTAAGTTCGCAATTTTCAATATTTACCTCCAGATTTCAACATTGCCATTTTACTACACCTCCTTATGAGCAGTGTACAGCTGTCATTTTCACATCTTGCCAAAATGTGTTTCGCTCATGTAGCGCACAATGGCGCAGTCGATGTGCAAAATCAATATATGGGACACATTAAGAAAATCACAGTGACACTGTTCATGAGCAGAGGTCTTAAAATGGCTATGTTGGAAATTAAGCATTCCTAAAATGACTGTTTTATGAGCGTGCATTGCGCAGTTCCTATGCATGCTCATAAGTTTGCAAATTTAATATTTTCACTCCAGATTTTCAACATTGCCATTTTATTACACTTCCTTATGAACAGTACAGCTGCCATTTTTCATATGCTGCCCAAAATGTGTTTTCGCACATGTAGTGCACAATGGTGCTGTTGGTGTCCGAAAGCAATGTTTGGGACAGATTAAGAAAATCACAGTTACACTGTTCATGAGCAGAGGTCTTAAAATGGCTATGTTGAAAATTTGGTGACAAAAGTCCATAAAATGACTGTGTTATGAGTGAGCATTGGGCAGTTTCCATGCACCCTAGTAAGTTCATGACTTTGTAATATTTTAAGTCCAGATTTTCACTAGTGACATTTACACTGCCTTTACAGTACAGCTGTCATTTTCACAACATGGCCGAAGTGTGTTTCACACTTTCAGCGCAGAGATGCGTGGTCAGCTGTGGGAAATCATTGTTCAGGACAGATAAAGAAAATCACAGTGACACTGTTCATGATCAGAGGCACCAAAATGCCTGAGTTGACAATCTGCTGTAAAAATCCCCAACCTAATTATATTACGGTCAAGCACAGTTTCTATGTACGCTCATGACTTCACCATTTTTTAAATATTTTACTGCAGATTTGCAACATTGCCATTTTTACACCTCCCATGAACAGTACAGCTGTCATTTACATCCTGTTCAGAATGTTTTGCACCTGTGGTGCTAAATGCCGTAGTTGCTGTGCATAAGCAGCTTTCGGCTAAGAAACCGATATTCCCCCTGTTCATGAGGTGGGGTCACAAAAAAACCATGTTGAACATTTGGAGTGAAAATACCAACGAATGCCTGAGGTATTAGGGTTTCCAACCATAACGCCCAACCCTGTAGACAATGACAGGCATCAAGGGTGTGACTTGGGATTCTTGCCTGTAATGCTCATACCATTCCATACCCTGCAGCCAGTGAGAAGCATCGAGGTATGCCTTGGAGTCTTTGGCCCCAAAGTTCACCCCATTCTCTTATATTGCACCCATCTCTCTGTATTTCCTAATGGAATGGGGTGCGCATAAGGACCAAAGACCCCAAGGAACACCATGACACTTGCCAGTGTCTGCAGGGTGGGGTGTACTGAATGGCATGGCCGTTATGCCTGATGACCCAAAGGCACACCCCAATGCCTGTCACTCTCTGCAGGGTGGTGGTGGGTTGGCTTCAGTTCAATACTTCACTGCCATTACTATTACGCAGCTCTGTAACTTCTACACTACCACTGCCAATGCCAGCAAGCAAACATTCGGCATTGATAAATGCTTATGTGTTGTTGTTACTGCCCCTCCATTGTGTAATCTTTCCCTGGGTTTTTGTTTCCCAGGTGCATTACTTTGCACTTCTTTGCATTGAATCCAAGCTGCCATACTTCTGACCGTTCCTCCAACTTTGCCAAGTCCCTTCTCATCCTTTCCACAACTCCTTGTGTATCAACCCTGTTGCAAATCTTTGTGTCATCTGTAAAGAGGCATACTTTTCCTTCCAGTCCCTCTGTAATGTCATTTATAAAGTCATTGAAAAGGACAGGACCCAGTACTGAACCCTGTGTTACCCTATTAGTAACCCCTCTTTCTTCAGAGTGGACTCCATTTACAATTAACTTCTGTGTTCTGTTGTCCAGCCAATGTTTTACCCAGGCTACCACCCTGGGACCCATTCCCAGGCTGGTTAATTTGGCTATTATTTTTTTGTGTGGGACTGTGTCAAATGCCTTGTTAATGGTACATAAAATTAGGATAATATAGATTAAAAGGCAAACCATGTTCTAGCCTTGGTGAATTAACAAATACAAGGTGACATTAAGCATTCAGTGAGGGTTTAACAATAATACAGTGCATCCCACTTAAATGCATATCTGATAAATGCATAACCCGCATAAATGCATACAATTTCCAAGTCCTGATTTTTTTCCTATACTTTTTATGTTAAATAGACCTATTAAATGCATATAAGGAGCCCTTTAAAATGCGTATTTTTTCTCTTAGATTTGCTGTTTAAGTGTGGAATAACTCGTCCAGTTTTACTGACACTGCCTGTAGCTGCCTTACTAATTAGCAATTAATTGTCTGTTAATGGTCTGTTCTATTAAAATGAGGTGCTAATTACCTGTTTCAACCATTTAACCATCAAACCCAAGTCACAGACGCACCCTACCCCTCACACTGAAATCAAAGCAAAGAAACCCAAACAATGTCACAGAAGCACTTTACATGAATCCCAGAAGCACCCTTCTTCACACAGAAATCAGACTAAGGAATGCCACAGCATGTCACAAATCACTTTATCGCAACCAGAGAAGCACTAAAGTGCAGTTGGCGTTTCTTTTCTCTACCCAGCACCCCTGGCACATGCTTCAAGTTGCATTCACCATTAAAAGAATACAAGATCTGATAAATGCTTAGCCCTCTTAAATGCATACTTTTTGCTGGTCCTAAGGCTATGTGTTTAAGAAGGCTGCACTGTATAATATAACAGTGGGAAATAAAACATATAAGTGCAATCTAAAAACTAGCCTAGGTGGATTAAAAATACTACAAGTGCTAGAAGAAGAAGATAAGTGCCTGAGGTGGATTACCAGAGAATGAAGGGAAAAGAGTGCAGAAGGGGAGCCAGATTAGGGCTGCAAGCAGGAGCAGGTGGGAGAGAAATGTCTCCTAATATTGTAGTTGAAGGAATTTGTGGAGGGACAGAGTTTTAGTTTTGGAGGGAGAGAGCTGAAGAGCTTGGGTCCCATAAAAGAGAGTGTTTTCTGTTCTTTAGTGGTCCGGCAGAAAGGAACAGTGAAAGAGAGAGCGGAGGACAGTCTAGTGGTCCTGGTGGTGGTGGCTGTCTGGAAGCGAGAGGTGAGGCAATCGGGGATCAGTCCACATGAGAGTTTGAAGAAGAAGGTGGCCATCTTGCAGTTGAGGCAGGCCTCAAGGGAGGGCTGACTGGTGAGCGTATAAAGGTCACAGTGTTGTGTGAGTTTAGGGAGACCAGAGGCAAAGCGGATAGCATTGTGGTAGGAACTTCGAAGTCTGGAGAAAGTTTTGATGGAGAGGCGGGGAAGGGAGACAAGTGAACCATAGTCAAAGACAGGAAGGAGGAAGCTGGAGATGAAGAGGAATTTGGAGTCCCTGTTAAGGTAAGGCTTGGTTCTGTGGAGGATACTCAGGTGTTGGTGGGCTTTTTTGATTGTGAGGCTAGTGTGAGCATCAAAATTGAGGTGGCTATCCAGGAGTAAGCCAAGGTACTTGAATTCACTGACTCTTTCAATGGAGTTACCAAGGTTGTCTTAGAGGGAGAGGTCAAAGCCAAGGGGTTTGCAAGGGCTGGAGAAAATCATGAACTTAGTTTTTTGAGAGTTGAGTACAAGACCTTTGGATGTGAACCAGGTGTAAAGTCTGCTGAAATCAAATTGGAGTTTGTTAATGAGAGCATTAGGGTTTTTGTTCTGACAGAAAAGGGTTGCATCATCAACATAAAGAATGAGTTTGGAGGTGGTGCAGTTGTCAGGCAGGGAGTTAGTGACCAGAGAGAAGAGAAGAGAAGAGAAGAAGAGAAGAGAAGAGAAGAGAAGAGAAGAGGGTGCAGGATAGACCCTTGGGGGATGCTGTATTTGATGGGCAGGATTCAAAAAGGACAACGCCAATAATGGTGCGATGGGATCTGCCCGTTAGGTAATCCTTAAAATAGAGGCAGATCTCAGGTGAGAAATGGAGGCCAGGCAGGTTATGGAGGAGGACTTCATGATCAATGAGGTTGAAGGCTTTGGTGAGGTCTATGAATTCAGCACCAGTGTAGAGGCCTTCATTGTTAGCTTTGTCTATGGAGTGGGTGAACTTGATGAGGGTTGTTTCAGTATTGTGTCGAGCACAGAACCTATGCTGGGCCTTGGTGAGCAGGTTGTATTGGGAGAGGAATTCCGTGGTTTGGCTGTGGACCACTTTCTCTAAAATTTTGGAGAGAGGGGCTAGGAAGGAGACGGGATGGTAGTTAGATACTAGATCCCTGGAACCAGATTTTAGAAGAGGTTTAATAATGGCACACTTCCAGGCTTTTGGGAAGGACCCCGTGCAGAGGGAGTGGTTGAGGATATTAGTGCTAATGTATTGTTACCTGTAATGTACTCTCTAGGGTCATGCCTGAAAATAGGTAGGTTTTGCCTAGTGTACTTACCCAGTAAACAAAAGCTAAATGAATGCATGAATGAATTATTTAATTAAATTAAATTAATTGGACCAGACTGAGCTGACGGTAGTATTTTTAGTGAGTAGGTGAATTTTGACCCAGACACCAAGGAGCTTCCCCTACTCTCTTTGAGAAGTGTCACAAGATCTTTAATGTCCACCTGAACAGGCTTCTTCTGTCCACTGACAGTGATTTGCCATTGAGCATTGGTGATAGCTCTGTGTGACCTTTAGTAAAGCAAGAAGTACTGGGGATAGAATCATTCACAATCATTATGTTCCATTCACCCAAAACAGGATTCATCTGGCTATCTGTAGGTTTCCACAGGTATGGAACACGTAATGTTTGACACAATGCTGCAGTAGGTAACACTTTTCAACATCCAGAGTGATGCAGTGGTTGACATCATTCAGTTGCTTACAGTATGTACCATTCGGCCTTCATAGCATATGGTACTTTTGTCCAGATTATTCAATAATGGTGATCTTGAGTCTTCCAACTTTGGCATTGCCATGTTATAAGCAATATATTGTATAAAGAGTATAATGCATTTGGTGCCTCACTTTAGTTAGCAGGAGGTATAGTTGGCATGTAAATAACTTGGTGGGATGACCTTACCCTGCCCCCGAAGAAGAAGTAACACAACTCAAAGCAGCAGCATTCTATGAGTGCGTCATTTTCTCACAATACTGATAACCGTTTATTAAAACCACTGAACCTTAGTTTGTTTCATCTCTAGATTGTACTGTTTTTTGTGTTTGATCATACATTGGTATAACATGATTGTTGGGCTCCAGTTGGAACCCAAGCACTGAACATGAATGAACATGCCAGCTTCTCCCCCTTACCACACTGCCACATGCCAGTGAATCCTACAACCTTCTTTTAACTGACTGAGCTTGAAAGAAAGGGAACCCTGCTTCTGGGAGTAATTTGAGGGAGCTTGCCAGTGCAGATGGTGGTGACTGTTAAAAGGGCACAGGACTAGAAGGAAAGATCCGGGGACAGAAGTCACCAATGGAACTTTAGACTGGCTCAGTGAGTGGGGTGCATGAACATGCATTTCAAGAAATTGCATTGATGTACAGTATACTGATGCTACATAGTATAACCATGTATAGTATCAAGTCGTGAAAACTGGATCAACAGTTTTTATCCATGTCAATCTAACTCCAAGCTTTCACTGGAAAAACAATATATTTCTAGCCCTAACAGTTCCAAAGTTGGCCCTTTCTAAAGATAATTTCTTTCCAAACGGCTAACTTTGGATCCATTGCTGCTGTTGTAATAACTTAATTTTTATTACCCTCTAATACTGTGCCACATGTAGCTAGCAAAAGTAAAAAAAAGAATAGGTTTACTTGAGTAGAAAGTGAAATGTTGGCAATGCAATTTAAGGTGCAGTACAGTATAATATGAAAATATAGAAGGTTAAGAACGGCACAGCCAAAAAAATAAAAAGTCTGAAACAGAACCAAAATCAAAAAATAAGTTAGAAAATGTATTCCAAACATTTTTTTAAAAGACATTTTACTTTTTCATGTCTTGATGTATGAAAGAGGTAATGACTCACTGATGGTCAAAATGTATATTTGTATACTGTAGAGGTAATGGAGTAATTTGGGGATAGACTATAAAAATATATAGATAACTGAGAAAATACAAAATGATATACAAATATTATGTTAGATTTATTAAATATGTAACATTCATGACTAAAGATACTAGTGGTTATTCCATAAAGGAACGAGCATATCATTTTCAAGTTATCATGGGTAAAATCTGGGTCCTTTATTTAATACTTGTATTGGGAAACAACAGACACCCCACCTGGTCATGCAGAGGCTCTGGGCCAGATATTTAATACTTTGCCCCGGGGGTAAATTAGCACTGCCCGGTGGGCAAGCCTAGCCCAGAGCAAAAGGAAAGCTATATTCAAAAGGAATAGCCCGGTGCAAAACCAGCTGAATATAGCAAGCAAAGGAAGCCAGGCAAACAGGGCCAAGAGTGCAGGCAAAATAGCCCGGGAATAAGACAGCACTGAATATTGCAACAGGGAAGTGCACACTGCTACTGCAGATCATTAGACCCTGGAGAAAGCCAGTGTTGCAGGTGGAGAACATTGTGTGTGATTGCACAGAGATGTGTGATATCTACTGCAAACAACAATGTAAGCCACACACTGCAGAACTGTGCTATGCTGAAGTGAGGTTTGCCCGGGGCTAACCTGATTGCACAGTGCTAACACATTAGCCCTGTGCAAACTGGTTAGCCCGGGGCAAACGGGAGCTATATTCAAAGCTCCCATGCAAATTAGCCTACTTAGGTAATCCGTGGGCAAACAGGTACATTTGCATCTCATTAAGTGCTGTTTAGTATACAGTACCATGCAGTTTGCCTGGTGCTACTGCATGGAGCACAAAGCTCCCCCATTTGGTCAGAATGGAAATACAGGCTGGACACTGCAGGCCAAGGCATGTCCACAGCATCCCCTGTTGATGGAATAGTAGTACAGGCTGGAAGCAGCAGGAACTGTGTGCTGCCAGGCACAGTTGGTGAATACATACCACACAGCCCCTTGCCTCCTGAATCAGGGACAAAGCTTAAAGAAATCAGGGACAAAGGCCCATTTCCAGGGACAGTTTCAAAATTGATGATATCCACTCAGGAAGCTGGCAGAATAAGGGACTCGGTGCAGAATATATTTCCTGAAGAATAACAGTCTGCAACTTTATTGGTTGACGTAAGTTTATTCTTACAATCCCCACTGTTTAGTCATGGGAACACAACTTTTAGGAGGGACAGAGTAAACTTTTGAGGTGAAATCGGGGACATCCCTGAAAATCAGGGGCAGTTGGGAGGTATGTTGTTCTGTCACATAAACACATTTTATGAGGGACAGAGGAACATGTGAGGCTAAATCAGGGACCTCCCTGAAAAGCAGGGACAGTCAGTAGGTATGGATGCATACAATGCACCCATGCACACGTGTGCCTGATACACACAAGTGACCGTGGTAGTCTAGTGGTCCCCAACCCCCAGCATGAATCCCAACCCCGTTCACATTAAAATAAAATGTCTTTTCCCTGGTAGTCTATTGGTCCCTCCACCCCCCAGCACGAAGCCTGACCCTGTTCATATTCAAATAAATGTTTTTCCCTGGTAGTCTAGTGTTCCTCCACCCCCACCCCAGCCCGAATCCCGACCCCATTCATTGAAATAAACAGTCTTTTCCCTGGTAGTCTAGTGGTCCCCACCCCCAGCATGAATCGACCCCATTCACCATAAAAAAAAGACTGTTCCTTGTAGTCTAGTGGGTCCCCACGCAGCAGTGACACCCCAATGAGCTCAGGAACAATCCAGGAACAGAGCCGGTGACCCGGCTCAGCCCTACTCTCACTACCACGGCTGGCTGCTGACTGAGGTATGAATGAGCGATAGAGCACATTCGTACCTCAGTCAGCGGATGGCCGTGGTGGTGAGATGAGGGCTGAGCCGGTCATTGGCTCTGTTCATGGATTGTTCCTGAGCTCAGCGGGGGTGTCACTGCTGGGTGGGGGGACCCACTAGACAGGGAAATTCTATTGCCACCATTTCTACCAAAATCCAATCTGATTTTCATAGAATTTGTGTATGGCTTAAGTATAATCTACTGGTTCTTAATTCAAAGAAGACAAAATCGATGTTTTTTGGAATCAATGTTATGTGAAAGGCTGGCACCTGCCTAGAAGTGTATGATTTGGATGGTATTATTACTAATCAAGTACAGCAATTTAAGTATCTTGGGGTTTTACTGGATTCCACACTTAAGTTTTCATTACAGGTTGCGGCTGTCAGCAAGAAAGTCAATCAAAAATTAGGTATCTTATTTAAATTAAGTCTTTTTTTGTTTTGAAACTAGGAAGACCATAGCCGTTGGCACTTTTCTTTCCCACTTGGATTATGTTGCTGGTATTTATTTCAGGTTGTGTTCTAGGGAATCAGATATTCTTTTTGTCACATTCAATAATGTTTATCATTTTATTTTGTTAGCTCCTTATCGTACCCATTCTTGTGATTTATATTCTTAACCAGGTTGACTTCCCTTTAACTACCGTATTGAATATTTTTTCGGTTTATTAACCTTTAAAGCTAATCATGAGTGGCCCTCTTTCCCTTTGTCAGATTTGACATCAGTGTGTCTTGTTCCTTCAGTGTTGAGGTCAACAAATGGATTGCTGCTTGAAACTATTGTATGTAAGCTCAAACTTGGGCTTCATGCTTTTAGTAATTCTGCCCCATTTTACTGGAATGCTTTACCTGCTTCTATTTGTATGATTACTTGCAAATCTCATTTTTAAAGTCTTGTATAAATCTTTTTTATTTGATAAGTCATGATGTATTTGTAACAGATTAAATTGTTTATGTTAATGTATGTATTTGTTGTTGTTATTTGTCTTTTGTAGTTCGGGTCGGACCTGAAAAAGGGCTTCGGTCCAGTTTCCTTACCCGGTTAACAAATGAAAAATAAAGTAGAAATAATAATCATAATAAAATGAATTAAATAAATAACACATACAGTAGGTAATGCAGCAGCCAGTATGGGGGAGGCCCTTAACTATTCCCAAAAGGCTCCCTGAACAGGTAGGCTTTCAGACCCCTCTTGAAGGTCTCCACTGAGGGGACCTCCCTCAAGGATCTTGGGAGTGAGTTCCACAGGTCTGGGCTGGCAACCTCAAAGGCACAGTCACCCGATGACTTAAACATGACCTGGGAACCACTAGGAGGCCCACTTTGTAGGAGTAGAGAGGGCAATGGGTGTGGTATGGAGTCAGGAGATCATTTAGATAACTTTGGGCCAGTCTGTATTGAGCTTTATAGGTCAGTAAGCTGACCTTGATGGTGATTTTCCACTTCACTGGCAGCCAGTGCAGGTCATGCAGGACTTGTGTAACAGGACAGAACCTCAGAAGGCCCATCAGCAAACCTGACTGCTGCATTGTGCTGCTAACCCTAAAATATAGAGCATTACTGTAGTCAAGACTGGAAGTCACAAAAGCATGCAACAGTGATGGTAGGTCACTGGTGGGAGCAAGGCATTAATCCACATGATGTTCCTCAGATAGTAAAAGCCACTCTGGAATACAGATGACACCTGAGCCTCAAATGTAAGCCTATCATCCAGAATGCCTCCCTGATTCTTCATCTTTGCAGAGGATGCAAGCCTGGAGGAACCAAGGACCAGGCAAGTCACCTCCCCTGCTGCCCCTTCACATTGACAATGACCAGGCTCAGTCACAAGTGACTAGGTGCATGATCATGTTGATGGGTCACAGAAGTAACCACTTGTGTGAGGTCCACCAATGCCATAAACTGGAGGAAATCTTGACCAAACTGCAAGAGTTCTTTTTCAGTCCAGACATTGAAATCAGTATGAACCAGCCATCTGGGTGACTCCAGTACCCTCTCAGTGATTAAGTCCACAATTCCCTTCAGTAATTCCCCTTGTGCCCCAGAGGCTGGCAAACAAGAAGGTTTCTGCAACCTGCACCTGGACATCCATGCACAGCCATGCATTTAAATGATGAAGTAGAACCCAATGAGTGCACAGAAAAGTTCAGGTCAGATCTAAAACAGATAGCCACCTTTCTATGTTACCCCCACAGAGAATACAACACCTCCAGAACTGAACCAGCATTATCACTCAGCCAGGTATCCATAATGCAAGCCAGATCAACGGAGGAAATCAAGTCCACTATAACTGCAATCTTGTTCCTGATCAATCTTGCATTGCACTGACCATAGGGGACGAATAGAGGCTGCTGGCCTAATGGCTACCTGTGCACTCAGTGAGCTGCATCTGGCCTCTCCCTAGGTTACATTTGCCCCAACCACCTCCTGGTCCTTACCAACCTTATTGCACACCCCATTAGTGCCCACTGAACCGCATCACCTTCCGTCCCGCCTTCTTATGATTCCCACCTCATTGCTTCTTTCCTGTAGCTACTTCCTTCTCATGAGTTCATGGATGCAAGTGTTCTGAAAATCTGTCTTGGCATACCATCATTATTTTTTACATTAACTAGCACTGAGTGGCCGAACATTAGGTTGTCTGAGTGTAAATATTTCACTTTGTTGTGTTTCAAGCCATTATGTAACAGTTGCAAAAGGAATTCCCTCAGTCAGCATGAGCTTCATTTACAGCATTCAAATTATGCTTTTTTTTTAAGTTCAAAACTGTTTTGGAATGGCACTACTGAATTTAAAATGCATGGAGGACTAATACTTTAAAGTAGATGTTCTTTCGTGTGAAGGTTTTTTTGAGTTTATAACCAATTACAGTACACTCACTCAGTTCATTCATCTCAATAATTATGATGAAGAATGCAATGTTTTTTCAGTTGACATCCTACTGCTTGCAACAAGCATCCTACATAATTTGGAATATCAATTATAATTAAGGAATTCATTAGTCTGATATGTGTGTTTTAATTTGGGAATGGATTTGTAAATGTATATGAGATTAAAAACAACCAAGGGGCAAGCTTCACCACCAAATGAAAGCCTAAAGAAAGTAGCAGGAATTCTAAAAGGCAATCTGCCCTTTGACCTGGTAAATTTGAGCTGTGATGTTCAGCTGTAGGGGAAAAATGCTGGCTTTAAAAACCAAGAAGAAAGGACTCAGAACTAATATAATTGTCTTTATATCGACTTACGGTTTTATAAAAAAAATGTTCTTTCCAGATTAAAGGATACAACCTACAGTAAATAAAGGTTAGATTTTCAATGTTTTTGACAAGTTAATGTGCCAGCATTGGTGACATATTATAGCATACAATATGTGAAATAATGATGCTGTTTTGAACTCAGAGTTCATGGAACTTTTTCAGAACAGACACACACACAAAAATTAAAATGCTTTCAAAAACATTTCTAGGCTCCACAGAATGTGTATATGGTTTATGTTAGCTTGAAACACCAATTGATCTAAAAGTTATGTTTGAATAGTTGTCAGTTAAATTGTGATAATTCAGTGCTCTCGTCTTTGTAGGCCAGTATTGATCTAAAGCATAAAGGCTACAGAACAAAAATATTTAAATGGTAAAATCTGCTGATTTTCTAGTCCTGATTTTTACATACAACTTGATAGTACAATATACAGTACATGCCTACATATGTGATAATTGTATTAAAATGCTACAAATGCTGTTTATTTTTCCTGCCACAGTATGCCAGTACATCCAATAATAAATCACACCTTTCATAACAAACCAGCTTTGTTTATGTTTTAACATTCCAGGTACTTTTATAATCATAAGAGGGTACCTTTTGCTAATAGTTCTAAAAGTTTGAATTCCTAAGTTAAAGTGGCATAGTCCATTGCCCACACAGGGGTTTCTATGGTTTTCTGTAAAATAAGACAATTTTTTTGTGCTATTTTTACCTCCTCGGCCACCTTTCTGCTTCCCATGTCCTCACATCCCTTATTAGTGTCCAGCCACCGACCGACTCTGCTGGAACTCCATGCTGATGCCTTATTCCCCTGTGGCTTACCCCCCACAGTAGGGCTACAGGGAGCCCCCAACTTCCCACTGAACACGGATCCAGTGCAGGCATTGCGGAAGTACAGCGAACATATGGACAGCCATCAAGCTACTCGAAAGGTAAAGTATTTCCTTCTTTTACTTGTTCACCGGAGTCTGGAGTATGCAACGACACCAGCAGAGGAGAGCGTGCATGCGTCCGCACATGCTCCCTCCAGGATTCTGCCCAAACTCCTCCCCAAGCTGCTACCCAGTGCCAAGCCCCCAGCCTCCACAAGGGGTGATCAGGCACCGAGTAGAGTGATCCCCCCCTCTGCAGAGCAGGAGAGCAGTGCATCAGATGCTCCATCCTGCTCCACCCCTGCCAACCCCCGACAACCCATGCTCGTTCCCAAACATGGGTTGCCGGCGTAGTGCGAGGTTAGGCATCCAGTGCCTCAGCCCTCAGCGCCACCTGTCCGGCCAAAGTAAGACATTTTCATTTTAAATTATTGGTTCCCTTAAATAAAAAAAAAAACAGAAATCTTCAGCATACAGTAATTTATAATATGTTTATTTATAAAGTAGATTAGAAATTTCATGCACCCTAACTGACCGACAGGGTTTGGAACCCAGTGCCTTACATGGTGACAACCACATGGTTGGGCAGCTTTTTAGCAACCAGGACACATAGAACACATAGTGTAATGATATCCATGCCTCCCATACTTTTTTTAACAAATTTCTGGCAGCCATGTTTATAAGGCAAATGAACCTGAAAACCCTGCCTTGCCATAAGTTAAGAAATAGGGCAAGATTTTCAAAGGGCAACACAGGGCTTGCATCAAGATCTGTGTTAAACCCTTTTGTTGGCACAGCTACACCATCATCTTTGTCACAAACTTCACCCAATTTTAGTAGGTCGGGTGCAGTTACAACACTCATCCCCATTTATGGTAGCTTGTGCCAAATATTTGGCGCAAGCCCTATAAAAAGGGTACCCAGAATGGCTGCCAGCTAGATCAGAAAAAGTTGGTCTACCTTGTAGCAACTGGGATCAAAAATCCTGATTGCCAGCTGGGAGAATGCCACACAAGCCCTGTGCATCTTATGCTCAGATTACCCATGGCTTGTGAAATTCTCAACCCTTTGAAAATCCATCCCATATGCCTTACCACATGTTTTAAAAAGTCCCCACCCAGCAACAAAGTTACATAACCCAAACATTTAAAAATAAAATATTTAATCCCATCCGGTTACTTTTTGTTAGTCTTGCCTCACTTTCTATTTAATTGGCCTCTGATCCTTGATGTCAGTTCCATAGTGCATACTCAATCCCCTCTACTCAGTTGAGAGTCAACCCCTGCTCACTCATGGAGCCAGCCACCCGCTAGCCAGCCTGCCTTCTAAGTATTTTTTTATTTGCCTGTTTTCATTATCATCTATCAGGAGTCCAAACCAATGAATGCTGCCATGGTCCCTGTTAACTCGAAGCATGCACAGTGAAGTGGTGTCTCTAAACATGAACTATGGCTGTGCAGCACTAGCTCTTTCTCTCTCTCTGTCTCTCTCTCTCTGTCATGCAGTCATACTCTGTCATTCGCTCATTCTTGTGATAACCATCCACACAGTGCTCAGACCTCTGTCTGGATGACTGGCCACATGGAGCTCTATCTCTCTCTCTCTCACTCCCACTCTTGCTTTAAAAACTATAAATGCAGTTTAGAAAAATGTGCATTAAAAGTCTGTAATCAAACAACACAACATCTCCACACAGCGGCACACTTAAACTTTAGCCAGGGCTCCTAGTGCTCTGAGGCACATTGCCCTCATTTCTGCGGCAGGGCTTCTAGGCTTCTGTGGCAGCTTTTTCTGATTTCTGCCAGATAATTTATTTATTTTTTGACAGAATACAGTCCTGCCTTTGGCTAAAATATGATGTGATGTCATCAATGACATCACATGCTGACCATATAGGATGGGCTTAAGGATAAACGAGATAGGGAAGGGAGCTGAACACTATGGAAAAAATATATATTGGAATGTAAATTCACCAGAAACAATGAATGCACAAGTTATATTCAGTGGCATGAAATATATTCTGCAGAAAATTCTGCAACTGTGGAATCACAGAATTCCAGGGATCATGACTACAGCAAATCACAGTAATCTAAATCAGATACTATTTTTCCTTTTTGCATTGGAAACATTTTTTTTTCCTTTTTTTTTGACCTCCCCTGAGCAAACAAGGTCAGATGCAATCTCTGTGTGCCCTGCATGAAAAAATCTACAACTGATTCTGTTGGCAAAATGTGACAAGCCACGCTTCTCTACCTCGAGGACACGCTGCACACTGGTCACTGCCCCTTGCCCAGGGTCCATCCTACCACCATGAAACTGTCCTACACCCACACTGGTCCTAGCCCACCACTCTGGTCCCCCCGTCTATGCTTACCCTCACCCACTATCGTTGCTGCTCTGCAATTTCCCGAGATGCTAGTAGGCAAAAGCATTCCCTTGAAATATGCCACAGCTCCTTGAGGTTAGTCCTCCTCCTCCTAATGATGTCAGGCAACATGCACCCAAACCCTGGCCCATTCTGCTCTAAAGCCACTAATCTGAGCAAGCCTTTGGGTGCCCTCTCATTCATATCAATCAACATCTGCAGTCTCCTTCCTAAAATGGATGCCCTACAGGCCTTCACCAGCCAACACTGCTCTGACATCCTGGCAGTTGTTGAAACCTGGCTCACGCCATCAGTACTGGACCATGCAATCAGTCTTCCTGGCTACAACGTCTTTAAGCTGGATTGCCTCTCCAAAAGAGGCGGGGGCTGGGCTCTCTACCTAAAAGACTCCATACAGGGGCACCACATCATTACCTCGCTCCAACCCACAACTGCTCAGATACTGCCAATGAGAATCCTCCTCAGAGCCCAAAACAAAACCCTCACTGTCACCATCTACATCCCTCCCAAAGAACAGGGAACTGGTCTAACAGCTGTTCTTGACTTTGTAAAGTCACTCCCACTGGACACCGAATCCATCCTCCTAGGTGACTTCAACATCAACTGGCCTGCGGCCGATGATGGTGCACTCAGGGATACCATTGCTGTGGTGACTTCACACAAATGGTTGACTCACCAACCAGGAAAAATTACAGGACTGCCACCAGCACACTCTTGGACTGGATCCTTACCAGTCACCCATTGCAGATATCTAACACTAATGTCCTCCCTGACTCTCTCAGTGACCGCTCCCCTGTTAGCTGCACCTGGTCAAATAAATTCATCAAACAACCACCAAAAACTATCACCAGCAGGGTTCTACCCAGTGGTCACCTTCCTCGACTCAAATCCCACCTCCTCCATCAAGACTGGTCCCTATCTTCAATGCAACCAATGTAAACACTGCCCTTGACCACTTCATAAACATCTTCACTGTGGCCTGTGACACATATGCTCCTATTAAGAAATGCAAAGTCAAATCACTCAGTAACCTTTGGCTCACAGGTGACCTCCTCAGGATGCTAAAAACAACAGACCACCTATGGGAGCTGGCCAGAAACTCTGGAAGGCAAAATGACATCCAAAACTACAAACATGCCCTCAATGATTGCACCAAAACCATCCAGCAAATGAAGTCCACCTACTATAAGCATGCCCTCACAGACTCCTGGGGCAATGGTCTGGAATTCTGGAAGAACATAAAGGAACTCACCGGGAATCCACCCAAAACCCCCCCATCAATACTCAACATCAATGGAACCACAACCCTCAACCCAAAAACCATTGCTGATACCTTTAACAAAGCCTTTGCTGACCTCAGCACTGTCCTACCCCAGGATTACTTCAAAGATGGTGAAGCCCTTCTGTCCGCAATGAACACTACTCCCACCAGCTCCGCCTGCTTCTACTTCAAAGCAGTCAAGGCTCACCAAGTATGCAAATATGTTACCAAAGCCCTTGGTAAATCAAGATTCAGTAATGACTCCCCTGATCTCAAAATCCTGTCTCTCACACTTGATGAAGTGCTTAGTCCTCTGACCAGAATTTTCAACCTCTCCCTCAGCCTTAGCCAGTTCCTAGACAGATGGAAATCTGCCACTGTCACCCCAATCCATAAAAGTGGTGATAAAACTTCCCACGATAACTACAGACCTATCTCCCTACTACCCCCACTCTCCAAGGCACTAGAACGCATCATCTCGGACCAGCTCACAGAATACCTGGATATGTACAACATCCTGTGCAAGCAACAACACGGGTTCCACAAAGGTCACAGCACCTTCATAGCCCTACTTGAATTCACCGGCGCAATCCACAATGCACTTGACTCCAGTGAACTACTAGGCTCAATCTACATTGATTTAACTGAAGCCTTTGACACTGTCAATCATCACCTCCTGCTTGTCCAGCTTCAGAACACTGGGCTGTCAACCGACTCCATTGACTGGTTTAAGAGCTACCTTGAAGAATGGTCCCAAACAGTAAGAATCACAGATACACTCTTGGATCCTAGACCGGTCCACTCGGGAGTCCACCAGGGCTCCATTCTGGGACCCCTCCTCTTCAGCTTATTCTTAAACTCACTACTGGACAGCTGCCCAGAACAAATAATTCTCTATGCCAACGATGCTGTGACCCTCACCTTGGACCCTGATCCAATCCAATTACAAAATAAACTTCAGTGGGCTTTCTCCTCCATCGAATCCTGGTTCCTAAATCATAAACTGCTTCTCAATCAGAAAAAAACAAGTCTATGGTCTTCTGCAGCCCCCACAACAAAAACAAACAACTCCACCTCTCTATTGCAACCGAACAAGGAGCCATCCTAGAGCAAACACAATCGTTCAAGTACCTCAGCATCACCCTTGATCCCCACCTCTCATATGCTATCCATATCAGCAATGTTGCAAAGTCTGCCAATGCAAGGTTAGGCATATTATTCTGACACAGGAAACACCTAACCCCAGAAGCACTGTCAGTTGCCGTCCAAAGCTCCATCATCAGCATCATAGACTATGGTGTTATCATATATGGGTCTGCAACTACCACTGCTCTCAAACATATCGTGACCTCCCTGAATAAGGCCTGTCGCTTCATCACTGGGTCACATCACCGTACCCACACATGTGACCTTTATTCCCAATCTGGATGGCTTCAACTGGACAAACACATAAAATACCAAACCTGCATCATGGCCAAGAAAATTATAATGGGGCTTGCCCCACCTGGTGTCTGTGCCCTCATTAAGCCTAGACTTAGGAACGTCACTACAAGAAGATCCAGTTCCCATCTACTACATATCCCATGATGTCACACGATCCAAGGACAAAGATCATTCACCTATCGGGCATCCAACTGGCTCAACTCTCTTGGCAGTGACATAGCGACTGCTCCAACACTCTGCCTCTTCAAGTCCAAGCTGTGCCTCTCACTGCTTGTATCCTGCAATTGCCCATCTTAACATTTCCACCATTCCAGCTGCACATGCCCCAGCACCCAGCACTTACAATCAGTCTTTGCACCCCTAGCACCTTACCTGTCATGTTCCCTCGACAAGGCCCCCTGGCTGCACTGTTTCCCACCCTCACCCACCTCCCCCTGTATCTCCACTACTGCCCCTGCCCCAACCACCTCCTGTACTCCCCCTTACCCCTGCACTTCCTACCCCCTTATCTCCTACCCTCACTTCCCCCCAACCCACACCCCCTCCTTCCCTTGTCTTGCTTATAGCTCAAGTCTTTGTACTGGTTATTACATGTCTGTAAGTCAATGACTATATGTTTGTAACTAAAAATGATGACTGTTGCACACGCTGATGTGGAACCTTTGTGAAAGAGTCTCAGCTCAAAGGTATTGTAATCCTAGATTGAAATAAATACATAAATAAAAATAATTTATTTATTATTTTTTATTTACTAGGTACTGTAGTTGCACTAGACAAGACATTTGCCTATTTTCAGGTGAGACCAGGGATAATCACAATTTTGCCCCCTCC
The DNA here is from genome assembly GCA_016271365.2 of Neoceratodus forsteri. Classification (NCBI taxonomy): domain Eukaryota; kingdom Metazoa; phylum Chordata; order Ceratodontiformes; family Ceratodontidae; genus Neoceratodus; species Neoceratodus forsteri. The sequence goes on along the minus strand of CM057459.1, from coordinate 237,066,836 downwards.
CCAGAGCAAACAAGGTCAGAGGTGATCTCTGTGGGCCCTATGTAAAGAAAGCTACAATTGATTCTGTTGGCAAACCACGGTAAGCCACACTTCTCTGTCTCAAGGAGTATATAATTTATTTATTTAGTTAGTTTTATTTAACAGGTATGGCAGGTGCACTACTGCTAGAAATGACACAAGCACTCCAAAGTAACAGAAACATTGAAAGACTTTAATATAAAATACGATTTTAAATATATAATGTAAAAAGATAAATACACAGAAAAAGTGCCACCAACTGGCAAGCCCCAGCACTTCGAGGCACAAACCTCTTCCTCAGGGGGTGTGGTTACCTTTCAAACCCATCAATTCTTGTGGTGTGATTACACCAGGTGTGCTTAATTTAATCTGGACAAAAATAAAAGTGTTTAAATAAACACATAAAAGATCTTGTGCATCTTGCTAACCATTTCCATGATATCTGAATAATTAAAGATAAGTATCCATTTCATTGAAATAAATTTGGATGTCATGAAAATGGACAAATAGAGATCCACTCCCAGCATGGCCATTCATTAATTATCTTAAATCAAAATCCATTGAAATGGCATAGTGCAGACTATTACCCAATGATAATGACATATATATAAAACAAATTCTGTGCCACTTCTTATGTGACCATCTCAGTCCATCTGTATAACGAAATCAAAGAACTAGTCAGCAGTGATACAATAAAAACATTTTTAGTTTGTGGAAAAACATCGTCATGCAGTGCTAACACCAAAAACTGGTTTCATAAATATTTAACTTTACATATAGAAAGTACATGTTTTAATGGAATGGGAGGGTGGGGAGAGAGGCAACACCACCCCATTTCACCTGGAACAAAGTTATGAACTTAAATACATTCAAATGATTTATAATAACCACAAAGCCAATATTATTAAAACAATTGCTGCCCCTAAAGTGCACTATACCCAAATTGTTATTTATAATGAATTGTTCCTAATCCTGCATGCCAGTGATCATATAAATATGATAATTCTAAAATAAAGAGACATGCTAAAGATTAAAAGGGGGGGGGTGATAGCTGACATGATACTGGGATGACTAATTACAGGAACAGTTCCGAATCCATGCTGCCATTAAACTCCAATTTTTGAGAATCTTCAATTTAAAAATTCACATTGATTCCTTCTGTGAGAGAACCAAATTTCTGTCACTACCTTGTAGATGATGCTTAACTTCCTTAATGGCCATATACTGCACTAGTAGACTACCTGTATGGACTTCTGAAATCAAATGTTTCCTTGTGGGGTACAGTAGATCCCTCCTTCTCATTGACCTGTAGTGTTCCTGTATCCTCTCCTACAATAATTATGTGGTCTGGCCAATGTAAACTTTACAGCTAGATCACCACAGGGCATAAACCACATAATGAGTGGTGCAGGATATAAACTGCTGAATTTGAACCCCCCCTCCCTTACTCCCTTAGTGGAGGGATTAATTAAATTTTTCCCTTGCATAGCAAACTTACTTTACACAATTCCACCATGGATGAAAATCTACTGGCTCAGGGGTAACCAGTTTTCTTCATGATTAATAGTTTGAAAATTGCTAGGCACTAGAATATCCTGCAAACTTTTCCCTCTTCTGAAAGTGATTCTCAGACTCAAATCACAAATCTATTTAAGGTCCCTATCAGTCCCAAGTAAGTGCCAGTGTTTATTAATAGTGGACTTCAAATACATTGCCCCTAACCCACAGATGGTGACAAAGTTCACTTGTTCATCAGCTGCATGTTTGTTCTTATAACATAAAAGCTCTGTTCTATTTAAATTATCTCTCTAGTGCTTTTTGAAGCATCCCCTCCTGGTATCACCTTCTTCTGAACCTAGAAATTAACTCTTCTACCTATATTTGAAAATCTGCAGATTTACTGAAGTTGCATCAAAGCTTAACAAGCTGTCCATAGGGGATATTTTCAGTGACATGTTTCGAATGAGAACTTCAAGCATGAAGAACACTGTTCCCTGCTGTCCCCTTTCTATACCCTTTAGATACCACCCTCTCTTCTGGGGTCCCAATCAATGTGAAATCCAAAACATTAATACAAATTTTGTCATAAATTGCTATGAATTTGAGTCCAATCCCATTATTATTTATGTAATTGTAGTCTGGGTAACAAACTTCCTGAATTAGTGGCCTTGATGGAGGAGGAACATCTGGATATAGTGGCAGTCACAGAAACATGGTACACACAGAACCATGACTGGGGTGTAAACATACCAGGATACACTATCTACAGGAGGGGTAGGGAGGGTAAAAAAGGAGGAGGAGTAGCTTTCTACATAAGGGAAGGAATCAAAGCAACATAACAAAAGGGTAAACAGGGAGGATAGGAAGCACTGTGGGTCAATCTGGAGACAGGCAATGGCACCACAATCCGCACAGGGGTTGTATACAGACCCCCATCTGAGGGGGAGAAAATGGATAAGGAAATGATAGAAAGTATACTTAGAATGGCAGAAAAGGGAGGTATTTCTAATGGGGATCTGAATATGCCAGATGTTAACTGGAGTGCAGTTGCAGCAGCCACTTCTAAGAGTGGGGTTATTCTAGATGCCCTAAAGGGGCATGCCTAGACAACTAGTATTGGAACCCACTGGAGGAGCAATCTTAGACCTGGCACTCTCAAATGGAGATGGAGAGAGGATCACAGATGTAGAAGTGGGTAGCCATCTGGGAACTAGCAACCATCGAACAGTATGGTTCACGATAAACACAGCAGTAGAGTCAAGCCATACAAAGGCAAAAATACTGGACTTTAGGAGGGCTGACTTTGCCAAAATGGGTGAGTGCCTAAGGAATGCACTATCAAATGGGCAGGAACGAGGGGTGGAAGAACAATGGGGAATAATCAAAACTGCCATCACAGAGGCAACAAGCCTTTGTGTGAAGCAAATAAATAAAACTAAATGATGTAAGAAACCGCTATGGTTCTCAAAGGAGGTGGCAGGGAAGGTTCAAGAGAAAAAGAAAGCATTCAGGAAGTATAAGGAATCACAGAAGGAGCAGGACAGATAATTGTATCAATTAAAGCAAAAGGAAACTGGGAAGGCAGTCAGAACAGCAAAGTCCCAAACGGAGGAAAAGATAGCCAACTCAGTTAAGAAGGGGTATAAAACCTTTTATAGGTACATCAGGGAGTGAAGGAAGACCAAGGGAGGGATAGTGAGGCTTAATAAAGGGGAGAGGAGGTGGACAGAGGGTGACTGTGAAAAGGCAGCGATACTAAATGAATATTTTTGCTCAGTATTCACAAATGAAGAGGGGGAGGTAACTAAACCAAACAATAGAATCACTCTGGGTACAGGAGTTGATACCAGTCGATTTATAGAAGAAAGGGTTCTGAAAGAACTCTTAAAACTGAAGGTGGACAAAGCAGTGGGGCCTGATGGGATTCACCCCAGAATTCTAAAAGAACTAAGGGTAGAACTAGTGACACCACTGACTAACCTCTTTAACAAATCATGGGAGGATGGGCTGGTACCTGAGGACTGGAGGAGGGCAGATGTGATTCCACTTCACAAAAGTGGGAGCAGGGCAGAATCAGGAAACTACAGACCTGTTAGTTTAACCTCAGTGATAGGGAAAATGAAAGAATCACTTCAAAAGGAAAGAATTGCCAAGTACCTAGAGGCCAGAAGGGCACAGGACCCAAGGCAGCATGGATTCTCAGAGGGAAGGTCGTATCAGACGAATCTAATAGATTTCTTTGACTGGGTGACCAAAGTAGTAGATCAGGGAATGGCTGTGTACATGGCCTACCTAGACTTTAGCAAGACATTTGACACAGTCCCACACAAAAGATTAATATACAAGTTAGCCAGCCTGGGAGTGGGTCTCAAGATGGTAGCCTGGGTAAAGTATTGGCTGGAGAACAGGACACAGAAGGTAATAGTACATGGAATCAACTCTTAAGAAAGGGGGTTACTAGTGGGGTACCACAGAGTTCAGTACTAGGACTGGTCCTCTTCAATGTCTTTATAAGTGACATTGCAGAGGGACTGGAAGGAAAAGTATGTCTCTTTGCAGGCGACACAAAGATCTGCAACAGAGTTGATACACAAGGTGGGTGAAAAGGATGAAAAGGGACCTGGCAAGGTTGGAGGAATGGTCAAATGTATGGCAGCTTAGATTCAATGCTAAGAAGTGCAAGGTAATGCACCAGGAACACAAAAACCCAGAAGAAGAGTACACAATGGGGGGTGAGATACTAGCATCAACAAAAATGGAAAGGGACCTGGGGGTAGTCATATCAGATGACCTAAAGGTGGGCAAGCAATGTGAGAGAGCAGTAAGGAGGGCTGGGGGGATACTGGGATGCACAGGGAGAGGCATCACCAGTAGAAAACAGGAAGTTGTTATCCTCTGTACAGACAGCTGGTGAGACCCATCTGGAGTACTCGGCAGTTCTGGAGACCCAATCTCCACAAAGACAGACAGGATGGAAGCTGTCCAGAGGAGGGCAACTAAAATGGTGCAGGGTCTGCACGGAAGACATATGAAGAGACTTAAGGAGCTTAATATGTATAGCCTTGAGGAAAGGAAGGAGAGGGGATATGATAGAAACTTTCAGGTACCTCAAGGGAATCAACAAAGTTCAAGAGGGTAGTATCTTTCAGAAAAAGAGGTGTGCAAGAACAAGGGGGCACAATTTGAAGATAGAGGGGGAGCAGCACAGAGGTAATGTAAGGAAGTATTTTTTCACAGAGAGGCTTGTGGATGCATGGAATGGCCTTCCAGAGGAGGTTGTGGAGTCAAAAACAGTGGTGGAATTCAAGAATGCATGGGACAGTCATAAGGCAATTCTAGGGGTTGGGGGTAGGAAAAAGTAGGCTGTTGGTTAGCTAGGATCTGCAGCTTATCCACTAGGTAGGAAAATGGGCAGACTGGGTGGACCAAGCGGTCCTTATCTGTCATCAAATTCTATGTTTCTATGTAATCTAAAAAAGATGACAATTCAAATTCTGAATCCTCCCAAATGCATAATACATTGTCAATAAAATGTACCCATTTCACAATGTTTCCAAAGAAGGGGTTGGCCTCAGGGTCCTGGATGCCCCCCACCCCATCAACCATGAATGGGTTTGCGTAGGATGGAGTCACCGAGGAATCCATCACTGTCCCTCTAATCTGGTGATAGAATTTATCAAACAAAACATAATTGCTTTTGAGAATCAACTCAAGTGCTACAGTGATGAATGTGACTGATTTTAACAGACAAGCTCTCTAATATTGTTTTTACTGCATCAATACCATATCGATGCTGAATACATGTATATGATGATGTTACATTAATGCATAGCCACATATACGGTACATTTCTTCCCACAAAAAAATGTCAAAAAGTTGTACAACTGTTGTAGTGTCCATGACATTACACTGGTAATTTTGTAAGAAGCCATCCAGGAACTCCACTAGATTCTCTGTGAGAGCCCCATTGCCAGACACAGTGGGGCTTCCTGGAGGATGAATTGGATCTTTATGAATCTTCCGTATATGATACAAAACCAGAGTTGCTGGATTTTCACAAATCAGGACATCAAAGTCATCTTTGTCAATCCACCCTTCCTCCCAAGCCAAGTCCAAAAATGAAGTGAGCATTCCTTTAAAATATGAAGTCGGGTTGTGTGACAGCACTCTGTATGTTAAAGTGTCACTGAGTTGTTTTAGAGCCAGGGCTGTTTCCAGGATTTTTACAAGGGGGGTTCTTTTTATGCAGTCTGCAACTTTTAAAAAAAAGCTGTGGGTCTTAGGGCCGCTAGTACCCCGGAAGCCATGGAATCCTAGAACTGCTTTGTGGTACATTTTGTGGCTTGTTTTGAAGCTAAAGAAGTCATATCTGAGATCTCCTACACTCCTTGCTCTAAACAAAATTATTATCTGGCTGGCTGCAGGGTGAATACATATGTATTCAGTACCGGAGGGCAGCAAGATGCTGTTAATGTAATATTCCTAAGACGTTGTCTCAGATATATTATATTATGAGTTTTAATATCTGCAGCTGTATCTACTGGTGTGTAGAAAGGATTCTGGGGGCTGCTTGGCCCCAGAAGCTTTGGAGTACTAGATACTCTGTGGCTAATTTTGTAGATTATTTTAAATTAGAATAACTCATCTCTGAGCTCCCCTCCACCTCCTGCTCTAAGGACAATTATTGCTATCTGGGTAGCTCAGTTTGTGTGTGTGTGTGTGTGTGTGTGTGTGTGTGTGTGTGTGTGTGTGTGTGTATGTGTGTATTTATAAAATGGGAAGCAAAGTAAATAACAAATCCAGCATTCTGATTGTATAAAACACATCACATGACCACGCATCTATCAGAGCGTGACTGCACACCTGTACTTTTACCCTCCTCCAAAACAATTTTGCCATTTTATAAGATAGATAACTCACTCTAGAATGTGTGGTCGTGCTCTGAGATGCACACGCCTTGGGTGGTTGATGCACTTGGCCTGTGGACTCATGCTTAACAACGCACACCAAGGCATGCGTATAGCAGAGTGCGACTGCACACCTTAGAGTAGGTTATCTATTACATATGTAGATATATAGATATATATATATATAGAGAGAGAGAGAGAGAGCAAATGCTAATGCACTGAACCGAAATACAGAGTCTGCAGCTGGTTTTGGCTGGGTATTGTACTCTACTAACTTACTGTAGTGCTGGCTTGCTACTAGGGCAGGGGTCTGGGTCTGATAGGCCCCAGAAACCATGGGCTATGGTATGCTCAGTGATGCACTTTTGTGGCTTATTTTAAGTCTAAATAACTCATATCTGAACACTCTCTCAACCCCTTGTTGTTACCCCCACCATCCACAACTCAATATACCATTTAAGTAATTGAGTCAGTGCAACATGGCCTATAGCAAGGCTAGCAGGATGCTGGGATGTATTGGTAGGGGTATTGATAGCAGAAGAAAGGAGGTAATATTTCCATCTACAGATCCCTGGTGATGCCTCGCCTAGAGTACTGTGCCCAGTTCTGGAGTCCTCACCTCAGGAAGGATAAGGATAGGTTGGAGACAGTGCAGGGCAGAGTGACTAAAACGATTCAGGGACAGCAGGGCAAATCCTATGAGGAGTGCCTCGAGGCACTAAATATGTACTCACTGGAGACCAGAAGGGAAAGAGAAGATATGATAGAGATCTTCAAGTTCCTGAAATTAATTAAAGTGAACTACGGGGTACTATTTAGCCTGAGTACCAATTCATGGTCACATAGACACTAATGGAAATTAACAGAAGGTATTTTCAGGAGAGATGTGAGGAAGTATTACTTTATGGAAAAGGTGGTGGACCTTTGGAACAGTCTGTCAGCTGAAATGGTGGGTATAAAAACTAGAGTATTCAAGCAGAGCTGGGACATAATGAAGGAAATAGTGGTTACCGGAGGCAACAGGACCAAGGATGTGACTAGAAAGAGGACAGGGAGGGTTAGTACCCTGGAGAAATTGTAGGTTCCAAGGATTATAGGGAACTTGGGCAGACCGGATGGACCTCTGGTCTTTTTCTGCTGTCATTGTCTGTATTTCTATGTTTCTATTCCAGGCAACCTGCTTGGAAAAAAATCTGTAACATAAGTCTTAGTTCAATATTGAGTACTATATTGTTGCCCCACTCCATTCTCCAATGTGGTAGGTAACCGTATGACAAAGGGAGTGAGGGGAAAGGTAATTGGACAGCAGCAGGGATTTTCAGTGCAAAGTTACCATCTCCTAAATGCCTACCCCCACCCCCAACCCCACCCCACCATGCTTCCAAAAGTACAGTGGGTATGTTCAAAACAGTGAACTGTAGCAACAAATGTCATTCTACTGGCACGTGGTCATCTGGAGAAAACACATCACAACTTATTTGATTTAACGGCGTCTGGCACAGATGACACAGACCAAAGTGTTACTGAATGTCCAAGAAAATGGGACCACAGTGAAGACCTCTCTGAACAGCACAATTAATGAGGTGGCAGTGCAGATCCCTGCCAGACCCTTCCAAACACTTGCATTGCCTTTCCACTGTGGTACCTCTTTTGCTTTACTTATGAAAAGTTAAAACAGGCATATGAAACATGACAACTTTGCTTTTTGTATAGAGGGGGATTTAAATAATTTATTTCTACATTTTCAGGTCACCACCTGAGAAGTGCTCTTGCCCAACTGCACAGCCTATCCCTTAATATACAGTTATTAAGGGACACAGCTTCAGCAGTAGTGGCCAGCAAAATTTACCTGCCTGTGACTGATAATATTATAAGTAGAGGTCCTCTACTTCTTTTTTGCTCTCCTGGTGATGTCATCTCTGAGCCTGCCACAATGCTCCATCTTCCTCCAGTGCTAGCTGACAGTGTGAATTGTAGGCAGTGGCTGTGCTGTATTGAGGTCACATTCATGATGCTGCTGTGAGCTCCAATTGGCCAGCCAGTCATAAGGGGAGGGTGCAGAGAAAGACTCACAAAGCAGTTCCAGTCATCTTACTGGTACTGAGGGAGCTGATTGGCAGCAGAAGGAGGAAGGGGGTGCATGCAGAGAAAAAGTGCTGGGGCTCATCATGTGTGCATTAGCCCTCTGTAACAGTAAAAAATAAACAGAAATGGTGAAACTTTTTTTTACAAATAATGAAAAACAAAGGGGGAGTTTCAAAAGGGGGGGGGGTTCTTTCGAACCAGAAGACTTCCCCCGGCAATGGCTATGAGAGCCTCCTGATAGTAAAACTGTTTGTCCAAGATTACAATTTTACCGCCTTTGTTGGACAGTTTTATTACAACATCATTCATTGTTTTTAACTCTGTCAGGGCTGGTCTTTTTGTTAGTTTGGCTTTTTTGAGACTTAATGGCTGCAGCAAAGTCTCTCAGTACCACCTTTTGAAATATTTGTATTGAATTACTTCCTTTACGGTTTGGTGTGAATCAGGATTTTTGTTTCAGTTTGGGTGTTACTGCTTGTTGATATGGCAACAGTAATGAGCCATTTACACCTGTATCCTGTATGGAACCTATTCTTGCTGGCTGAATTAATTGATCCAAATCAGAGTTAGTGATATCATCCAAATACGTTAGTTACCATGTCAACTCTTTCTCATTAAACAATTCATCAATGGGATTACTCAAAGCATCTTCTCTTGCTGAAATTATTTTGTCAGCTTGTTGATCAGCATTTTTCACATCTGAGAAATGTTTTTTAGATTACTCTTATGGAAAAGTTTATACAATCACAACTGATGGAAAACTCATCAATTTGCTGAACTGGTACAAATGATAATCCATAACCAAGCACTTTTAGCTGAGTTTCTATGAAATGCAGTCCTGCCTTTGGCTGAAATGTGATGTGATGTCATTGAAGACATCACACGCTGACGATATAGGATGGGCTTAAGGAAAACGAGATAGGGAAGGGAGCCGGACACTACGTAAAACTATATATTTGAATGAAAATTCACCAGGAACAATGAATGTGCAACAACATGTATTCTGTGACATGAAATACATTCTGCAGCTATGAAATCACAGAATTCCGGGGTCCATGACAACAGCAAATCACAATAAACTACATCAGGCATTATTTTTTCCTTTCTGAATTGGAATTTTTTTGTGCCTCTTCCCTGGCAAACAAAGTCAGATGTGATCTCTGTGTGCCCTGCATGAAGAAAGCTACAACTGATTCTGTTTGCAAAATGTGACAAGCCATGCTTCTCTACTTTGAGGAATATATCATTTATTTATTTAATTTTTATTTACTAGGTACTGCAGTTGCACTAGACAAGACATGTGCCTATTTTCAGGCACAACTTGGGATAATCTAATGATTTATAATAAACAAGGAGCAAACAAGGTTAGAGGTGATCCCTGTGGGCCCTGCAGGAAGAAAGCTACAGCTGATTATGTTATCAAAATGTGATGAGCCACACTTCTCTGTCTTGAAGAGTATATCATTTATTTAGTTTTTATTTACCAGGTTCTGTAGGTGCACTAGACAAGCATTTGTCTATGTTTAGGCACGTCCTGGGAAAATCTTAAAATAAGAGGTAAACAGAAACATTAAACAGGATACAGGGTGAAATAAACAATTGAACAACTGTAAGCATAGAAAATACTGAAAAAACCAAAAATGTACTGTATAATATAACTGGGAGAACAAAGTGAAGGGTATTGGGCAGTAAAAACAAAAGTACAACACCATAACAACCTCGATAGAGATTGCAAACAATGACAAGTTCAGAAGGTTATAGCTTGGCGTTTATGAACAGCAGAACAAACAAGTGCAACAGCTCAGGGATATACTGATTTTCCAAGGCAGACTCTGGACAATTACAGACAGAGGCCTTGGAAAGCAGGAAGCGATACCCACACTTGAAGGCTAGACTAGAGGAGCTCAGTTAGACTGAGGCTGGGATAGAATTCCACAGTTTTGGGGCAGACTAGGATAATAACAGTTCACCTAATTTGGATTAGGTCTTGGGGATGGTTAAATAACCAAGGGCACTGGACATTAGAGGATAAGAAATGTTGTCAGATATTAGAAGCAAATGAAGGGGATATAAGGGGCCTGTTTGGTTGCCACATTAAAAACCACACCACCTGAAATGAGTTTTCCCAAGGCAGATGGGGGAGTCAGCCAAGTGTGGAGTAAAGGGTGCAATGGTGTGTGTACCTGTTGGTGGCCAGACCAAACCTGCATATATTATTAAAGGCTACGTCCCACTTTTGGAGGACAGACTTAGAGGCAGAGAAGTATACTGCCATCCTGTAAGTCAGTTTGGGTTGTAAAATGCCATGGGCCATAGCAATATGGGCCTTTTGGTGAAAGGGCATCTCTGATTTTAAAGGAAAGCCCAAACCTAGTGTTCACTGCCTTATAGACCACAGAGATATGTGCTGAAAAGTCCAGCGATGTGCCTAATTTGATCCACAGCTAGTTAAAGGAGGAAACAGTTGTAAGGCAGGAGCCATTCACCCCAGTGACTGTCAAGGTGGTATGGCACATTTTGACTCTTGGGGCTGATCCAAAGAGGATGACTTGAGTCTTATTAACATTCATAAGAAGCCTCTTTCAGTGGAGTAACACCTGAATTTATGAGGCACTGGCTTGGACCTGTACCTTGTGCTTTGGACAGGAGGCTAGGGAATGGGATGTGGGCATTAGGGTTGACAACCCTAAGGTAGACCCCACTACTGATTCATTGCAAGTGATACATGTGTGTGTGTGTATGGTACATGCAACAGGGACCTGTGGAATCTATCTCACTAGTGCTGTTTGACCTTGGTTAGCATCACAGGTGGCATGAGGTATGAGTGATGCAGTCTAGATTAAACAGTTTGAGTGGAATTAAATAATTTCTTACACAAGGTCCCTGCTGCATATTTCATTTATGCAATAGGCAGGGACCTTGTGTTTATGTGTGTATTTAATCAGTTTTTAATTTAAGAATAAAAAGGAAAATTGGGTAGCTTGTTTTGTAACCAGAGCTACTCCGCTTTCAAGGATCCTATTTTGTGTTTTAAACAAAAAAAGTGCATTCTCGTACTGCAGAATGATGAGGAAACTTTGCAGGATGGAAAGAAAAGTGTTTATTCCATAATAGTAGTTAACACAGCATTGTAAAAGCCAGGAAACAACAGGGCAAATGTCTTAATGTTTCATGTGGAAACCATGCTTTATCAAGAGAGCCTCTGGCACTCCTTACTGGTAGCATATTGCAGTGTTACAAGCTGACCTTAGTGTAAATCAGTGCCTAGTCTTTCATTTAAAAATAGTGCAAAAACATGCTGTGCAAATTAATTGTTCATGAGGTGGGGTAATAAGAAGACTTTGTTGAAAATATGGGGTCAAAATAAGTAAAAATTCCAAACATATGAGCGTAAGTTTAAATTTTTCTATACTTGCTCATAACTTCAGTCATTTTCTGTATTTTAACCCCAAATTTTCAAGACAGCCATATTTTCACCATGCCTTATGACATATGTCATATCTTCAGATCCTGGCCAAAATGTATTGTTGCACCGGTGGCATGGAATGATGTTTTGGTGGCACGGAATGATGTTTCGGCAGGGATTTGAACATTTTCGCTTACCAGGTTCATGAGGTGGGGTAATATGAAGAATATGCTCAAAATTTAGTGTAAAAATATGGTAAAAGACCTAGTTTCGGAGTGAACATTGCAATATTTTTGCTTTTGCTGCTTGAGGGTGGGGAAATTGAACCCTCATATATATATATATAATATATATATATAAATATAATATATATATATATATATATATATATATATATTATGTTAGCACGGTAGTGCTACCATAGTTAGGGTTGAGGAGCCATTTCTATGTTAAACACCAAAACTTTGCACCTTAATAACTTTGCAACTGTTTGATGGATTTGCCTGAAATTTGGAATTTATGATCAAGAACCATAGGCCTTAGGATCTGCCAAGATTCGTACTGGTCGGATATACGGCTGTGGAGTTATTAAGTGTGATCTGTGCGCGCGTTTACGCTTTTCTGGAATTCTGTGGTCACACCTACAGGTCGTACGGTTTGTGTGACCGGCCCGAAATCTTCAGGGAACGTGCAGCTGGGGTCCCCAATGTGCCTTTTGAAGATTTCATGAAAAATATTAAACGTTCAAAAGTTATTCAAAAACAGTTTCCCATTATAAGTCAATGGGAAAAGTTAACAAAAGTTCAACACTTTCGCAAATGCATTTTTACTTTTCAAGAAATGGGCCTGTTACTTTCTGCAAGTCGGCCATTTTGTTTTCAGTTGGTGATCAGAAAAATGGTTGGCATTTAAATTTGGGACCCTCTAGCAACCTAATTTTTTTTGTATTCACCTAGTCGGGCCCTGAGGATGCTTGCCATGTCTTTATTTTGTGGTAAAACACCCCAGAAATATGTTTTTCAAATTTCTGGAAAAAGTACTTTCGCAAATTACTTTCGTGCTCACAAAAGTGTCCAAATTTTTGCGAAAGCTTTCTCAAATTGCGACAGTAATTTTCTAGTCTGTGGGAAAATGACAGCAATTCTTTGGCACTGCACTGCAAAATAACTGCTTGGAGTTTTGGGCTGATATTTGAGGAACGTAGCTGACATCTCACAGATGTGCCTTTCAGTGTTGTATTGAAAAATATTACATGGCGGCAAAGTTATGGCACTCCAAAGTTGACAGTTTTTCCATAGGATAACATTACGGCGCTCAAGCAATTACAGGAATCCTTTGGCACCCTGCTGCAAAATAACGGTTTGGTCTTTTTCCTGAAATTTGGAGGAAGACAGCCAACAGTACACAGATGTGCCTTCAGTAGTTTGGTGAAAAATATCACATGGCGGCAAAGTTATGGCACTCCAAAATTGACGGTTTTTCCCATAGGATAACATTACGCGCAAGCATTACAGGAATCCTTTGGCACCCTGCTGCAAAATAACGGTTTGGTCTTTTTCCTGAAATTTGGAGGAAGACAGCCAACAGCCCACAGATGTGCCTTTCAGTAGTTTGGTGAAAAATCATTACAGGGAGGCAAAGTTATTGCGCTCCGAACCTTTCTTTTTTTCCCATAGGATAACATTACGGCGTTCGCCGCGCCTTTCAGGGCCTGTATCTCGGAAACGGTGCGAGATACGGACTTTTCGTCGGAAAACTTCTTAGCCCCACAATGGGGCTAAGACTTGAATTAGCCAGGACAGTTGTAAATAATATGACTTTTAAATTTTTTTCCTACGTCGTACGGTTCCTGAGATATAATGTATTTAGTATTCCAAGATCTCATTTTCTGCGCCGATACTCATTATTTTGCATACATTATTTGTACTCACTGTCTTTCTCAATGCAGGTTTTGGGGAAAACCAGCCTGTGCACTTACATTACTGTTACTGTTGCCCTTTCCGCTTGCAGATCTGTACCCATTTCACTAACCATTGACGTCTGCGCCACCATGTGCGTTATCCTTTGCTTTTTCATTTGCGCTTGCGTTTCTGTTATTTTTTGCCATTTCTGTCTACAGTACTGTTTATCTTACTGTTTCACTTTACATCACCATGCCCATTGAAATTTCTGTTTGCAGGCACCATGTTACTATGTGACAACACATCACGTGGCAGACCATTCCGCTCACGCCACCATGTGTTACCCTTCTGTTCTCATTCGTGCTTGTGTTACCATGTGCGCCACTTGTTAGCATTTCTGTTTGCGTTGTTGTCCCTGTTAGTATGCCACAACACACGATTATCATTCTCAAAGAAGGAAATTAGAGGCAAAAACTCAGTTTAATGCATTAGTTAGGGTTGTTCCACAGCAACAAAAGTGAGGAAATTAACTGTTATGGTTGAGAAAACCTTGGAACCCCGCCCACCCCAACCGGCGTTACAGAATTAAGCATTGGGATCATGGGTCTAACTCTCACCCATTCTCTATACTTCTGCTGCTTTTACACATGTCATGGGGTGAGAGTTAGGCATGCATTAAACTGAGTTTTTTGCCTCTAATATATATATATTATGGTAGCACGGCAGTGCTACCATAGTTAGGGTTGAGGAGCCATTTACATGTTAAACCCAAAGTTTGCACCTTAATAACTTTGCAGCCGTTTGACGGATTTGCCTGAAATTTTGAATACATGATCAAGACCCATACACCTTGGGATCTACCAGTCGGATACACAGCTGTGGAGTTATTAAGCATGATCTGCGCGTGCATTTATGCTTTTTCTGGAATTCTACGGTCGCGCCTATAGGTTGCACGGTTTGGGCGACCGGCCCGAAATCTTCAGGGAACGTGCGGCCGGGGTCCCCGATGTGCCTTTCGAAGACTTCGTGAAAAAATATTAAACTGTTCAAAAGTTATGGCAGTCCGAACTTCTGTTTTTTTCCCATAGGATAACATTATGGCGTTTGCCATGTCTTTGAGGGCCCGTATCTCGAGAACGATGCGAGATACGGAGTTTTTGTCAAAAAATTATAGCCCCGGGCTACATATAAAACTAGCCAGCAAAGTGATAATACATATGACTTTAAAAATTTTTTTTTCTATGTCGTACGGTTACTGAGATATAAGCAATTTACTATTACTACTACTGATTTTTGTGTTCCGAGAGTCATTATTTTGCATACATTCTTTCTACTCACTGTCTTTCTCTATACATCTTTTGGGGAAAACCAGCCTGTGCACTTACATTACTCTTACCATTACCATTTCCGCTTTCGGTTCCATACCCGTTTCACTTACTGTTCACGTTTATGCCACCACGTGCATTACCCTTTGCATTTTCATTTGTGGTTGCGTTTCCGTTGTTTTTAACATCTCTGTCTACAGTACTGTTCCTCTTTCTGTTTCGCTTTGCGTCACCATGCGCATTACGATTTGCTTTTGTGGGCACAATGTCACAATGCGACAAGACATCACCCTTGCGCTCCCGCTGCTGCATTACATTCATAATTTCTCATTATCATTCTCAAAAAGAAGGGAAATTAGAGGCAAAAAAACTCAGTTTAATGCATCAGTTAGGGTTGTTCTGCAGTGACAAAAGCGAGGAAATTCGATGTTAGGGTTGAAACCCCCTTTGCACCCCTCCAGCCCACCCCCTCAACTGAATCGTGTGTATTGGGGTCATCAGTCCTAACTGTCACCCCATTCTCCTATTCCTCAGCTTCTTTCCACATGTGATGGGGTGACACTTAGGGCCGATGACCTCAATGCACACCCTGATTCCAGTTGGGGGGTTGGGCTGGAGGGGTGCAAAGGGAGTTTCAACCCTAACATCGAATTTCTCACTTTTGTCTCTCTGTGGAACAACCCTAACTGATGCATTAAACGGATTTTTTTGCTTCTAATATATATATATATATATATATATACATACACACACATACATACATATATATATATATATATATACAGTATATATATATGTGTGTGTGTATATATATATATATATATATATATATGTATATGTATACACACACACACACACACACACACACACACAGTGGTAGTCATAGAAATGTTTCTGAGTACTGAGGTATACCTGGGTATACTGAAGCAGGACCACATTACAATCAATGCAAATTGCCTCAGTAGTACCTCAGTGGTACCTTGAGGTAGGAAACTTTTAGCTAACTAGCAAAACAAAATGGTTATATTAAATGCACGCTGAAAATAGAAAACAGAGTTAAAAATCTACGTTTTCTATTTTCAGCATACATTTACTATAACCATTTTTTTTGCTTTTAGACCACATGCTGACACAGCACTTTGTTTTTGTTTTTTTAGCTAACTACCACTGTATGTATGTATATATATCAATATATATTTTAGGTATATATATATATATATATATATATATATATATATGTATACACAATAGGTGTTGACACAAAAGCCATTACATAAATGCTGATATATGAGCTATTACATAAATTTCATTTAGACATGTCATCAGCATTTAAGTACATAATAGACATGTTATGGTGCATTTATGTACACAGTAGACAACTCATTATGATGTGTCTCCACCACCCAACTGGTCAGCATTTCTTCTTCTTCTCTCATTTAAGTCTTGCAGCCATACTGCTACTACAACTTGCTGCTTAGTTAAAACAAAGTCATTTTCCACTCTGCAGCTTTCACCTCAGTCTCCACATAAAACCCACACTATACACTACTGACACAAAAACAAAATAACCTGATTTTTTTTTTAACAAATACCTGCCATACAAGCTCTCAGAAGTCCACTCACCTCTGCCTGTACCTCCTCAGCACTGCATGCTGGTCTCAGAAGTTAACATGGTAAAACAAAAGTCACCAAAAACTCACCTTAATAACTATCATTTCATTTCATTCTGTTTTTGAAAATACCTTGCATTCTTTCTCTTTGAGTCTCCAGCTGTTCCCAGTCACTCTGCACTCCATCTCACTCCAGGATCCAACACACTCCATGCTGCTGATGTCACCAAATTAAACAACAATCCCTCCACATATTTTTTTTTAAATAAAACAAACTGAACCACAATACAGAAAGAAAACTGCACCCACACCTCCCACTGAGCTTTGACCCACCAATTTTCTCTCACCACCATACTTTCTCTCAAATTTTCAGAAAGCTGCTCCCTAACCAATCAACAACAACATTGCGACATCAATGCCAGCATCAGGACATGGTGTGCATAATGATGGGCATAGCAAGGTCGTCTTCAAGGGGAGGAGTATAATTATTTTACAAAGAAAGCCAGGAACATTTTAAAATTCAAACATAAACATTTATTTAAAAAAAGCAAGCACAAGGTCCCTGTGTATTGCATAAATGAAATACACAACAAGGACTTTGTGAAATAACTGTTTTATTTCCAATTGTGCTGTTTTTCCTTGGGCACAATACTCCCGGCTTACGTCCCCCATGATATTACCCAATGTCACACAGCACTAGTGAAATAAGATAATTTATTCCACATGTTCCTGTTTTGTATCCCACATATTTATAAAGAAGGGCTATGACATGCCTCATTAGAAATATCCATGATATTTCTCCTGAATGTAGTTTGACCTTATGACATCACGAGTGGAAGAGTCATAAGTGATGTCATAAGGTAAAACTACAAAAGGATATATTTAATGTTGGAATGACATTTTACTTTTATCCAAAGCTTTTTTTGTATTTTGCCATGGTTTGTTTATATTGTGTTTTTTTTTTGTTTTGTTTTTTTAAATTTGGATGTCCGAGCATTTTTCAGGATGACTGAGCAGTTGTTGCCAGTTTCTGGCACACATGACACTATTGCATGCATCAGTGCATCAGCGTGAAAGTTCCTGATGTGCATTTATACTGAGCTAGTGGTTGTTGGGAGTTCAGTTGTGAGCAGGTGTGGCCTCTTTGGATGCTGGCTTCAGGACAGTGGTTTCTGGTGTGTAAATAAACAGAGCAGTGGTAATAAAATGGAGGTTGCCAGTCAGGAGACAGAGGGAGGTATGCTGCAGGGGACATTAGCTTTTGGGGAATGTTTTCCAATTTGCAGACTTGTTGGGGATGAAACAGAGGTTGACTATGGGCTTGTTCTTCAGAGCCCCATGAATGCTGCAAGCCTCTGGTGCACTGATTGTTTGGTGCATGGGGCATGCAACATTCTTCTGGCTGACGATCGGGATTTTTAATCCTGAGTGCCAAATGTCACAAGTTAGACCAGCTATTCCATGGTCTAACTTGTAGCATTTGGGGGACCCTTTTTATGGGGTTGGCACCAAATATTTGGCATAGGCTGTCGTAAACTGAGGAAACTGTTGCAACTGTATCTGATGTACTACAACTGGGTGCGGCTGTGTCAATGGAGTTTGGTGCAGTGGTGCCAAAAAACAGGTTTAACACATGGCTTGAAGCAAGCCCTGCATTGCCCTTTGAAAATTGAGCCTATGTTTTTACTAGGAGTTTTTAAATGAGTTTAAGCAGTTTTTTCACTTATGGCTGGACAGAGTTCAAAAGTGAAAGTATTCCTCAGGAACCAGCTGTGAATTGAAGCCAGTGTATTCCAATTTTTGAACAGTGGTGCTCATACTGCTGATGGGTACCAATCAGCAGCTACAGTGAGGATAGTTTTCCACATTTTGACCTAAAGTAAGAATATTGGACTGACAGTGAGACTATTTTGATATTCTAACTCTAGGTATAGTGGTTACAAAACTATCACTGATATTTGCCACCAAATATCCTCACAAGTATGGGATAAATATATATATATATATATATATATATATATATATATATATAGTTTTCTTTGCAAAAAACTTTGTTAATGCACCCGTTAGAGTAACGTAACACCACAAAAGTAGGGAAATGTGGTATTAGGGCTTCCAACCCTAACATCCCACCACCACCCCCAATCAGCAAAAGAAAAGGAAAAAAAAAATTGGGTTTTGTGTATCCAGAGTTTTTCAGAATCAGTGGTGGGGGTATTCTTTGGGGGTTGTCAGCCCTATTGGCCACCACATTCAATGAGCAAACAACATCACACATGATCTCCTTTCTTCATGCAGGGCCCACAGGGCCCTGCATGAAGAAATGTACAAGAAATTGAGTTGACAACCTGTGGTGAGACATACTTCTCTACCTTTAAAGAGTGTATCATTATAAAGCAGTGGATTGGAGCTGTACAGTTGCTTTGGATTGGAAGCTAGGCCTGGGGGGTGAGCCTTAGGGCTGACATCCCCCAAGAAAGACACCACCACTGTTTCACCAAGACTTCAGAGGCCCCAAATCCTTTGTTGTCCTTTTGCTGCTTGGAGGGGTGGAGATGGGGTGTTAGGGTTGGAAACCCTAATGCCATATTTCCCTACTTTTGTAGTGTTAAGTTATCCTAACTAGTGCATTAACAAAGTTTTTTGCAAAGAATTTCCTTTCTTTTTGAGATAGTGGAATTGTATCCTTTTTCATGCAGTTCTCTTTGGGACCTGTGTGAACAGATGCAGATGCCCTGCACCAAGGGATGACTCTGTCTACCTACAGAAGTGCAAGGCCTGCAAATAGTGGTCCATGCAGTCAGTGCAATGACAGATGAATAATTCAGAGGGCTGTCTGGTGGGTTGTGGACATGCAGGGCGCAGTGGTCCCTGCACTTCTATTTGGCCACGGCTATAGATGCACAGGGCAAAATGAGCATCTATTCTCCACAAGCAAATCATGCACAAGGTTACTGTGGTGCTCTCAGCTCAAATTACTTTTTTCCAACAAAAACTGATGCACACACATACCTCAGTAATATTCGGAGCCAAAACTTCTTTTGTATATTTATTCACCAACTGCACACCAGTCCGAAACGCATCAGGTGTGGTGTGCAGTTGGTGAATAAATACACAAAAGAAGTTTTGGCTCCGAATATTACTGAGGTATGTGTGTGCATCAGCTTTTGTTGGACAAAATGAGCATCTGTCAGCCAATGCACAGGACCTTCTGCCACCCAGGTGTGTGCAGAGATACAAGACCCTATGCCAAGAGGACAGTTGTCTTCACTACATGATACCCAGGCCTGTGCAGATAACCCTGCACCTTTCATTCCCTGGCTGGGGGGTAGTGTTACATAACAGCACCATCCCCCCACCCTCACCCAATCCAGCTGGGTCACTGAACTAACCCCTGAACTGAGCTCACCAGCACAGGACTACAAAGCATACCCATTGGGGTCAAGAGTGGCACTACACACAAAGTTCATTAACAATTATTATGTGTATATATATTTTTTATTTTGACCCCAGATTTTCAACATACTTGTTTTATGCTTCACCTTATAAACACATGTACCATTTATAGTACACTGACTGAAATGTCATTATGTACCAGAAGTGCAAAAACACATCTCATCAAGGATTTTAAAAATTACATTTGTCTAGAGTTGCAATGAATTTAAAATTTGCTGGCGAGAAGTGGGCCTTAAGTGACCATAGCATTACCATAACGCCATGCGAAGTGGCCACTGGAAAGTGCTCACTTTGCCTTCTCATTATGACTCCATGTTGTCATTCTGCCTTAACATGAAGTGAGGTGAAGAGACAACAATATAGGCAGACCCCCACACATCACATGGCTTACAGTACTGTAAGTCACATGCTTTAGCCAGGCAGGAAGGAAGTGAGTCAGAAAAGAAGTTAGTTTCACTTTCTCCTTTGCAGTGGTAGAAGGAGGAAGTCTTTTGGGTATAGAGAGAGGAGATTGTGTTACTTGGTAGTCGGTATCTTGCGATTTGACCAAAAAAACAGCTTTTTTAAAAGCTAAATCTTTATTTTTTTTGTAGTGTGTTTTTTCAGTTCTTTTTTGCTACTGATTTTTTTTATAAGTTTTGTTTTGTATGTGTGTGAGACTGTGTGACTGTGTGTGTGCATGTGTGTGAGACTGTGAGTGCGTGTGAAGGAGTATTGTGAGGCATCTGTCACAGTCTGAGGGACTTGTGTGCAATGAACATGGGGAGATTCTGTGGCTCGTGGGCAAGGGTAGAGGGGAGGAGTGTACACATGTGGGGGTGTTTGGGTGTAATTGGACCTCTCCCAACTGTTTGGTGTGGCGTCTCCCCCTCTGGAAGCAGCATCAGCAGCACAAGTGCCACTGGTGGTGGCATATCCATCGAGTCTGCCACTACCACCACCAGTAACAGCTGCAGGGGCTCTAGAAGCACCCCGTCTACCATCTCCACAGCTGCAGGTGGAGTCCCAGGTGAATGAAGGTGCCTCCGGCAGTACATCTGGCCCTCCCTGCAGCTCTCCAGTGTGGCAGTTTTTTAACTGTGTGGGTGGGACAGCACCATTGTGGTTTGCTGTCTGCATGGTGTGCGTATGTGCAGTGGCCCTCGGGGGACACATTTGGGGACTGGTGGCCAGTCTACACACCTGACAAACCACCACAAGGTGGAGTGGCAGGCTGCCACCGAAGGGCCAGGCGTCCACCTGCTGGCCCTCTGTGGCAGTGGCAGTGGCAGTGGCAGAAGGTGCTGGGGGTGTTGTGCCTCACCACTGCAGCAAGAGGGAAACAGCAGCAGCTGCTCCACTGCCACCACAGTCACCAGCACCACCCTCACCACCACCACTACCTGGCTTTTCTGCTGCAGTGGACTCCACCACAGTGCCTGCAATGCAGGCAGACATTGCACTGGTGTGGGTGGCCCTTGAGGAGAGCAATGAGAGGGTGGGTGCTGTGGAGCAGCAGGTGAATCAGATCCAGCAACAGCAGCTGCACATACTGTCAATGCTCCACCTGCTGATGGAACACCATGGAATCCACCACTAAGGAATTTTTTTCAGGACACCTCCCCCCCCCCAGCTGTCCTGTAGTGTTTTGTGATTTTTTTTGTTTAATAATAGACGCTTACCCTTTTGTTATAATGCAGTGCCTCAGTAATGTTGACTTTCTGTTGTGGAGCGCTTCTGGAAAAGCTGGTGTGAGCAGTACAAGTATGATGGCTAAATTGCATATGTGCAGTCAGTGTTGTTTCCTCTGTGTGTGTGTGTGTGTGTGTGTGTGTGTGTGTGTGTGTGTGTGATATCAGACATTGTGCAGCTTGTTGCCAACATATATTGCTGACTTGTTGCAGTGTTTATGGTATAAAGAATAGCGAGCAGAATAACGTTTATTTTATTGTCACCATCATCAGTGGACTGATACAATACCTTTTCAGAGGTGTCTGGCCAGAGGGCACCTTAGTCACATACTGCACACATAACTTTTAGGAGAGCATGTGCTTTTTGTACTATGATCTCTGCAAAGTCATGTGTGCACTGTGAGTGACTGAGGTGCTCAGTGACCTGATTCCTCTGAAAAAATATCATATCACTTACTCCGCTGGTGCTGATGGAACCAATAAAATATATGTCATGTATTCTTTGTTATCTTTATTCTTGAGATACTGCAACAAGTCACACCATATATGTTTGCATGAAGCTGGACAATGTATGCACACACACAGGAAATAACACTGCCAGCACACATGCAGTTTAGAGCAACATACTTGCACTGCTCAGTCATGGTTTTTGCGAAACACTTCAAATCCGACTCATGAGTCCTGACACAGAGTAAACATTACTGAGGCTCAGTAAATATTTAATTTGTGAAATAGACATTAAAGAGATTCACCAGCTTATAGCATTGCACCCGATATTTGGGTGCCTTACTTCCAGGGGAATCTTTCTTGTGCCACATGTCCTTACATAGCGCAATACATTTCTGTCAAAAATGCCCACAATTTCATTAAAGTGTGTCATGTTACAGAGGAATTTCCATTCTGAAAAGCCACCCAAATTCTGCCCCCCCCCCACTCTCAACAACGTTAGGACGTGATGCCAGGGAGAGCGTGGGTGCATTCTCCATTATAGTGAATGTCTGGCAGCTTTCTGAATGTTTCTTTCTGTTATAATGGTCAGCTTGTGCTGAAATGTGTTGGCACATTTCCAGTAACAGGAGTCTTGTTAGTTGCCATTTGTACATATTTTGAGCCAATTTTTTTTTAACATGGCCTTCTTATGGTCTCATCTCATGAACAAGGGCACTGAAAATGTTCAAATCCCACCTGACAGTGGATTTTAAACAGCAAATGCAAAAGTGTCTTTCAGGCTGTATTTGTGTAATTCCACCACCATTGTTCATGAGGTGGTGTCCCAAAAAGGCCATTTTGAAAAATTGGGCTCAAAATATGCAGACATGTAAAGTTATACATCAAAGCTGAAACCACAGTGAAGTACATTGAATCACACTTACCTTAAATTTCTCATATTGCAGTCAACGGTTCCAACAGCAAGATGTGTCTTTGATCAGAGAGTGGATCTTCACCCTATGACCTGTTCAGGTGAGTGAGGGTGCATGGGGGTGTACTGGGGTTGTAGGATAGTGGGTGCTGCATGGGAGGTGGGAATGGTGGCAGATCAGTGAGGGATCATTTTTTTAGGTAAAAACAAAACAAGGGATATTTTTCTCTATTTCAGACAGGAATGGCAATCATAAGGTGAGGGATTCTACTAGACACCAGGGAAAGACAACCAAACAATGAGGATGGCAATCAGAGGTTGGAGGTGCAATTAGACACCAGGGAATGACAACAGAACAATGGGGATGGTGATCAGAGAGTTAGGGTGCCACTAGGCACCAGGAAAAGACAACAAAACAATGGAGATGGCAATCAGTGGGTAGGGGGTGCCACTAGATACCAGGCAAAGACAACCAAACTACAGGGATGACAATCAGTGGGTGTGGGGTGCCACTAGACACCAGGGAAAGACAACAAAACAACAGTGACAGAGATCAGAGGGTGGGGGTGCCACTAGACACCAGGGAAAGACAATAAATAACAATGAGGACAGTGATTGTAGGGTGGAGGTGCCACTAGACACCAGGGAAATATTAACTCATTATGGGGACAATGATCAGAGGGTGGTGGTGCCAGTGGATACCAGGCAAAGGTAGCATACATAAAGGGATGGTAATGGGACAGATGCCACTAGACACCAGAGAAATGGCAGCTCACTGTTCTCACTGCTGTCCATAGCACAAGTTCCAACTGTTGCTGCAGAAGTCAACAAATTCTCTCTGCTCTCCTACAGAGAACATGGGTGAATGGCTCCTCTTGCTAAGTTGGAACCCAGGATTTTGGGTGTCCATAAAAGATATTTTCCTTATTGTAAAAAAAAAAAACATCAGAATCTAGCTAAATTGGGCTGTGTAGCTAGGTTCTGGTGTTTGTTTTTTAAAATGCCAGCATTTTTATGTATTTTCCATGATTGTTAGTTCATGGTAAAATAAATCAATAAGATGGCGGTTGTCATGGAACAAAAATATTTTTGTGGTGTGCCAAGAAAGTGATGAGAAACCCACTCATTGTTTTCTCTTTTTGTTAATGAACTTCCTTCATTATATAAAACCTGTGAAACTATTTTTATGTGGACAATGTAATTCTTTTTCATCAGTCTAGTTCCCTCTCTGAGTTAACAGCTGCCTTGAACCATGATTTTGATGGAGTTTGTCAGTGGTTCTTCAATAATTCCATGGTTTTAAATTCAAAGAAAACCAAATCTATGCTGTCTTGTACTCCCTTTATGCTTAGGGATAACCCAACTCTATTCTTGCAGGATTTAAATGGCTTAGCCATTGAACATGTGTATAAGTGTATCAATACCTAGGGGTCCTTTTGGACCCCAGGTTGACATTTTTTGTTACAGGTGCATACTTTTACATGCACCAGAAATCAAAAACTTTGATTTCTGTATAAGTTTAAGGATTATTTTTCCTTTGAGGTAAGAAAATCAATTGCAGTGGGATCATTGCTACTCATTTTGATTATGTTTCTAACATCTACCTGAAAGGAGTAGCATACTTTAACAGTTGTTTATATCAGCATCTGTCATTTTGTTTTGGAGATACCATTATGAACTCATCATTGTGTTTTGCATTCCCAGCTGGGTTGGCTGGCTCCGATTTCTAGAATAGGATACTTTTTGGGTTGTGTAATTTTTAAATGTGTTTTCTTTAAGTCTTTGTTTCCACTGTCCAATCTTGTGCTGCCCTTCTTTCCAGTTTACCCTCTTCTACTGATACCTTGTTAGGCACAGTGTTACCCAAACTCAATATTGGGTCTAGAGCTTTTTCTATAGCTGCTCCTCGATAGTGGAATACACTACCTTTTGCAGTACTATGCATCAGGCTACTTCTGTATTTTGCTTCAAAGCAAAACTGAAGCAATGTCTTCTGATGAAATCTTCATGTAATTTTCTTCTGTAATAACTGTTTATTATGTCATTGTTGTATTGATATGTTTGTTAGTATTTGTACTTGTATCTATTGTCTCTGAGTCAGGCCTGAAAAAGGGCCTTTGGTCCAGTGTCCTCACCCATTTATTTTTATTTTTATTATTTTATTTATTTATTGAATGTTTTGGGTTTACAACCTTTGAGTCAGAAACTCATTTGCAAAGGCACCACATCAGTAGACAAGTATACAACAGTTAGGCAAACATATACAGTCTGGGTACATAATATTGTACAGTAGATAAGCATTGGTACAAAAGATAGTTGCAGTCAGGATACAGGTCTGACAGAGTCAAGCACAACAGTTAAGTCAATATATACAGTCTGGGTACAAATGTTTTACAGTATATACAGTGCAGTTTTCCAGTAGATAAACACTGGGACTGGGTAAGTCATAGCCAGGGCATAGACCTGATGGTGTCAAGTTCAACAGGAACTTTGAGATCAAGGGTTGCTCGTAATTAGTAAAATAGAGCTGCGGCTAGGGTGAGGGAGCAGGAGGATAGTCCTTTGTCAAGGGTCATGGGAGTTACCTGTTAACAAATGAATAAATAAATGAAAACCAAGAAAGTACCCTGTGACACCCAATTTTTCATTTTGCACCAGAACTTTAACTCAAACTTTAACTCATGCTCAGACTGGGAAAACACAAAACTTTAAAGTCTTATAACACTGGAACTGTTTAATATTTTTCCACCAGACCTTTCAAAGGTACTACCTTAGGATATGACATGAGTGCCCTGCAAGTTTGGTGAAAAAAATCCATTCTTTGTAGACTGTAGGTGATACCAAAAATAAACAAAAAAGACATGTTAAGTAGAAGAAACAAACTAGAGAAAAATGACATACATATGTGGATTTCAGAAACCACATGATCTGGTGTTGCAAAACTTTCCACAGATCAAGACCTTATCTCCTAGACAACTAGAGATGTGTCAAATCCACTGATTTTGTTACATGAAATATTTTGTGAAATACTTTGCCAGTGTGAAATGCAAAATTCCTCCTGCAAAATATGGAATTTTGCCCACAAATGGCAGAATTTTGCTACTTGATGGCAAAATCCCGCTGTTAGTGGGCAAAATTCCACATTTTGTGGGTGAAATTCCACATTTTGCACCACTAAATATTTTGCAGAATGTGAAAATTTTGTGAAATATTTTTTGTGGCAAAATCTGTGATTTCTCCTAAATTTCATTACATCTTTATAGACAACACATGCAAAATTTCAGCTGATTGTGTCAAAGGGTGCCAAAGATATTATTGTGCAAAGTTAGGGGTTTAACATTGAACAACCTACCGCACCCCCTATAATTACAGTACATTGTATCAATGAAGGGCAGATTAACTAAATACATAATAACACCAGTATAGTTAATGCTGAGAAAGGTGTTTAATGCTAAACCCCAATTTTGTACCTTAATCACTTGGTGGCATTTGACAAACTAGGCCACAATTTGGCATGTGTGATCTGGCTGGCAAGTTCTCAAGTCTTGGAATGTTTTGTTATGGCAACTTGTGTATTTTCCAAGATATGGAATGTCAATTTTTAATGAAAGGAAACATTTTTTCCTATATTTAATACATGTTAGTTTTGCTCTCACATAAAGCCTACACAGTATGGAATTTTTTTAACCTTTTATGGTAGGAGAGACATGTGCCAAGGTATTGCGTTTCAAAAGTTTCATGAAAAATACTAATTGGTTCCAGAGTTACAAGGATTAAAAAAAATTTCTGAGCATGCTCAATAGGATTTTGAGTTAACCTTCTGATATGAACTAAGCATATTTCGCTCACAAGACCATTTTCAGTTTGCATCACTTAGATGCCATGAAACAAAAACAGTTTTTCAGGACATGACGGGCACTATTTTTCTCAACTAAAAATGTGGAAAATACCTAATAAATTATATTTTTTCTTTTAAAAAGCACCTGAACCTAACTAAACAGGATGTGCTTAGCTAGATTCTGGTGTTAATACATTTAAATTAAGGCATAAAATATATTTTCTGGACACCCAAAGGCAGTGTTAGCCAGCAGTGAGGTAACAATGTTCTCTATATGAGAACAGCAAGAATCTCCTCACTGCTGCAGCCACAGAGATGTGCTACTGGCTTGAGGGCCAGTAGTGAGTCAGTGGTCTCCCTAACACTCCTGTTCTTCTGTCAGACAAGTGCTCTTCAATAACAGGACATACTTTGCTTGCATCAATGTTCTAATATCAGTCTCAAGTGTCATAAAGTAGCTTTAGCTCATGGTCTATGCCACTGGCACTATTAACAATGTATTTTGAAGAGGGAGGCAACTCACACTAGAACTTGAATGCCTAGACAGTTTTTTTAGAAATGGATACATTGATTTGCCTTCACGTTCACTATTTGTGTGCAACCACACATACATACCAGACATTTTCACAATCATGTACAAATGTTTTAGACAGCTCAGTGGAGATGGACTGATTTTAGAAGTGTTACTGCAGTCAAAATGTTTCCATCCTCAGAGGCAACACAAAGTATAGGAAGGCCAGCTAAACAAAATAAAAGTAAATAGCAAAAGTTCTATATTGAATTCAATGTTATGAGGCTGTATACAATACTCTGTCAAGGGTCCTTAGCACCTTCTGTACCCGCAGACTTCCAGTGATGTCACAACGGCAGCAGCAGGAGCCTGAGTGACTAGCTCCCCAACAAAACCCTAAAACTAGTGTTTAATTACAGCAATAGCCACTAAAAATACTAAAAATGGCAAATGTAGGTCAGCATAGAGACAGGCAGGAAGGATCATGTCCACAGAATGGCATACGGGTTAAGAATTCGGAACGATTATTTCAAGCAACACCAGCTCAGAGTCACAGCCCATCCCCTGTCAGTATGGCCGACATTGAAGAGAAAATGAGCAGCTCTCAAGATCAAGGTTTGAGCAACTTTTCAATGAAATCAAAGAAATGAGGGCAGAAACCAAACAGGAATTTCAACTTCTGAACCAAAAGTTAACAGGCCTGGAGAATAGAATGGAGAAGGCAGAGGAGAGGGTAACTGAAATTGAGGATAAGGCACAACAAACAGGCCTAATGGTTCAAATATTGGCAGGCCAAATGGGGTGACTCTATGAAAAATGTATCGACCTGGAGAGCCGATCCCGTAGAGAAAATTTACAGGTGTATGGGCTACCTGAGGGCTCCAAAATGGGCCAGATGCCTGAATTTATGGCGGATTTACTCTCTGATGTGCTTCAATTACCAGCCAGCTACAACCTGAGGATCAAGGGAGCACACAGAGTGCTACAGCTGAAACCAATCGAAAAAGGTGTGAGGCCTCGATCAGTGATAGTAAAGTTCAACAGTTATAGAATTAAAGTAAAAATTCTCGCTAAAACTTGAAGAATGAAGGCAGTCAGCAACCTCTCATCCCAACTGTATTTTGATCATGACCACCCCCCCTCCGAAATCCAGAGGAAGAGATTTCAGTATGTGGACATAATCAAATGATTAAAAGAAAAGGGGTTACTCTTTCATACACCCTATCCAGCCAGAATGTGGGTGTTCTGGCCAGAAGGCACCCAACTGTACGAAAGTCCAGAAGAAACTTGAAAGGCCTTGATTGAGAGGGGGCTAATGGATCCACAAGAACAGGAGCAATGAAACTACAGCACCTAGAACTCCAAGGAGAGGAGCACTGATTGGTCAACAGCAAACAATAGGAAGAAATGGGGACGCAATGAAATTACCTCATCAGTAGCCTCTATGAAAGCTATTCAAGAGTTTGTGTAGAAGCTACACAGGGACAAGACACACTAGACAGCAAATCAAGACATACAGACCTGAACGGGTAAATTGTTTGCTTCATGGCTTCATTTCCTTCTCTCCGACAACCTCCTAGACAGCGTAGTTTTTACAATGGCCTGGAGACCCATTAAGACATAGAAATACATGGTACTTCCCTTGATACCTGATCTATATTTTCAAACGGGAGCATAGCAGTTATTTTCTGCAAGTCAAATCATTTAGGAGTTATGGATTAATCTCTTTGGAAACTGGGTTCAGAATAATTAGACACTCCCGAAGCTGAACAAATTATTTTTGGGATCAGTACTTTATTTTTCAGACAGGATATGGAGGTTAGATTTTACAAAACCTGAAAAGGAAGTAGTTATTTCCTTACTTAAAGTGATTTTAATTAACAGAGGGTGGGGGGAGCAAGGATTTCACTCAGTGTAACGGGAGTTTTTGATTTTGTTATTCTTCTCTTAAAAGCCCACTACCTGCTACTACTTTCTGTGCTGCCCTCGTGGCATCACAAGTAGCTGTCTCTGTGCAGCTTCTACTAAGCCTGACAGAGTTTCATGTTCAGGATCTTGAGGGCTACCGCCTGAAAGGTGGTAAGAAAAAACTCCTCATTCTAGCCCTCCCCCCTGCTGTGTCCATTTGGGGGGTGCTGGAGTCAGAACTTGGTATTTGCAACACAGCAGAGTTCCACATAGTGAAAGTACAGTTCAGTTTTTACTACCGTTGTTAATATTTTAATACCTTAATGTTTAGAGTTAATTGTTGCCAGCCTGTTGCTGAATTAGTCAAACTAAATTATTTGAATATAAAGAGGAGTGATAATAAGAAAGAGTGGAATGAAGGAAACTTGGAATTTAGAGAGATGGGGAATATACAGCTGAACAGGGAAATTGATACCAGAAATGAATAGTGAGGATGTAACAATAATTTCTTATAATGTGAATGGTTTAACCCATCCCATCAAGAGGAGTCATATGATGTCATATCTACGTAAAACAGAGGCATCCTTCATATTGCTGCAGGAGACCTACTTAAATAAAGAGGAACATGCTAAGCTTAAAAAGTTTGGCTACCAGGTGGTCCAGGATTCTTCATACTGTAGGAGTAGACATAGGGGTGCGGCAATCTTGATGCCATCTAAGGTACCTTTTGAGACTTCATGTTCATTTAGGGATGGGAAGGGAAGGTATGTGGGTTTAAAGGGAATAATTAAAGGGACCATGGTGACCTTGGTATCTATATATGCACCTCCAGGTTTGTATTTCCTCTTTTTTAGATATTTCTTCCTTAAAATATCCGAGTGGGTGGAGGGGCACTTGATTATTGGTGGAGACCTTAATTTATGACTCAAACCATCTAAGGACTCTTCTACCCAAGTAATAAGAAAGGAAAATAATGTGGCAAAGTGGGTGGTGGGCATTCTAAATGAATTGGGTTTGTCAGATGTCTGGAGAACAATGCATAAAGAAAGTAGACAATACATTTATTTTTCTCATGTCCATCAGTCATACTCCAGACTTGATTACTTTTTGGTACCTAGAGATTCATTGGGAGTTTGCAGTGCATCTTGGTTTGGAGACATCGCTCTCTCGGACAATGCCCCGGTGTTATTAAAGGTCACCCTGGGACCCACTAATCGCACAACTTTTTGGCATCTAAATGTCTCACTTCTACAAAACAAAGAGTTTCAAGAAGAGATACAAAAAACCATAGAGCAAACTATTACAGAAAATGATACTCCTGAGACCTTGCCGCCGATGTTATGGAATAAAGTCAAGGCGGTAACTGGAGGTAAATTTATTGAAATATCAGCCAGACTGAAAAAGCAGAGGGAAAATAAAACAGAACTTTTGAAAATGCAACTAACAGAACTGGAGTTGTAACCACAGAACAAGCTAAACAGAGAAAGAGGTAAAAGGCTAGCTAAATATAAAAAGGAATTGTTAGAAACTCTGGACTACCAGATAGAACAGAAACTCCTATTTCTCAGACAAAGATTCTATGAGGGGGGACCTAGGGCACTACGACTCTTGACCTGTAGACTGCACCAAAACAGAGCTAGAGCTAGTATACCAAAAATTCTAGATCCGTTTACAAGAGAATGGAAATATAAGATAGAGGAGAAATCTGACACTTTCAGAACCTTATATCTGAGATTATACTCAAAATGTGTATCCCAACTAGAGAGACAGTAGATGCATTTTTAGCCCCACTAGGACTCCCCAAGATTTCTGAACAAGAAAGACAAATCCTGATCTCTCCGGTTAGTTTGTCAGAAATACTAACAGAAATTAAGAAACTGAAGACCAGTAAGTTCCCTGGCACTGATGGCCTGCCCAAATAATTTTACCAGCAGTTCAGAAAGAATATAGTTCCCCTACTAACAAGGGCATATAATTGCCTATGGGAAAAGGAAGGTTTGATAGCTCCATCTTGGTCCCAGGCCATAACCTCGGTTATTCCAAAGTCGGCCAGGGACCCTACAAGCTGCTCGTCATACCACCCAATTTCCATCTTAAACTCGGACTATAAAATTCTCACAGGTATCTTGACTAGAAGGATGGAGCGAATATTGTCAAAAATTATACATCATGACAAAATGGGTTTTGTCCCGGGTAGGCAAACTTTAGACAATATAAGAAGGTCAGTAGACATTCTGAAATATTTACAGAGACACCCACAGCCTGTGTATTTAATGGGGTTAGATGCTGAAAAGGCCTTTGACCAGGTGTCTTGGTCTTTTTTGAGAGGTACCCTGGCCACCTTTGGATTCCCTTCCCTATTTATAGACATAATCTTTAAGCTATATTCTTCACCCAAGGCATATATCAGAGCAAATGGTCACATGTCAACTGCCTTTCCTTTAGAACGGGGGATCAGACAGGATTGTCCCCTGTCCCCATTACTATTTGCGGCATATATAGAGCCATTAGCTCAAAGTATTAGGTTAAACGACAAAATAACAGGTGTGTGAATAGGAGACACGGAGCACAAAGTGGCCCTATACGCAGCTGATGTGCTATTATACCTAGCTGACCAGGAGATATTTCTGCCAGAGGTTTTTGCCCAGATTGAAGCATTCTCTAAGATTTCAGGGTACACTTTAAATTGGGGAAAAACAGAAGTATTAACAATGCACTCACAGCCTATACAGGAGTCCAAGAGGAAATAACCCATGAAGTGGGACTGCAGTTTGATTAAATATTTAGGAGTAATACTAGGTAAAAGCTCAACTCAGCTATATAAAGATAATTACTGACCTCTCATAAAACAGATAAAAGGGGATGTGAACAGATGGGGTTCTATGCCCTTCCCCTTCCATTCGAGACTACAAATCCTTAAAACAAATGTGGTACCTAGACTGATGTAATTATTTCAGAGTGTACCATGTGAGCTCAAAAAAAGAGATAGCAGAATGGCAGAGACTGCTGATGCAATTCTTGTGGGGAGGGGGCAGACCTAGAGTCTCCAAGAACACATTATATCTACCAAAGCAGGGGGGAAGGTAGAGCCTGTCGAGTCTATTAGACTACTGGTCTGCATCACAATCCAAAATAGCCCTTCTGTGGTTGCATATAACTTACAGGGCTCACTGGCAACAAATAGAGTTGTACAGTTGTATAGATCTTGACCTTAATGCCATCATGTTTTCCCCTAAAAGGAGAAATGACAAGGACTTAGACCTGTACCCTTCTGTTAATGCCACAATAAGAGGCTGGCATTGGGGGAACAGGGGTTTTACAGTGAGGTATAATTGGAAATACATTTGGTGGTTACAGGATGCTGAATTCTCCCCACCAACGCAACATACATAGTTTCAAAAACAAGAAAAGAAAGGAATAGTGGCTTCATGGCAGCTTATGCAAGGTAACACAATACTGGCCTTTGATACATTAAAAGATGGATATGGTTGAACTGTGGTAGATTTAATTTACTATTACCAAATTCGAAATGTCACTAATGCGAAGCTTAGAAACATAGTAGCAATAGTAGATCCTAGACCATTCCCTATAGCTTATGAAAAGATATGGGACTCCCCAAGAGGTAAGGGAGCAATTACAATGCTCTACCGTAATATGGTGACAGATAGGGCCCACACCTTGCAAACTACACAA
Source organism: Neoceratodus forsteri (assembly GCA_016271365.2). Taxonomy (NCBI): domain Eukaryota; kingdom Metazoa; phylum Chordata; order Ceratodontiformes; family Ceratodontidae; genus Neoceratodus; species Neoceratodus forsteri. The sequence continues at coordinate 237,033,648 of CM057459.1, read as the reverse complement.
CACAAATGGGAATCAGAAATTGGAATAAAATTGAATGATAAACAATGGCAGCAGATATACCTCAGTTGTTGGTAAACTACATCCTCCCCAGCATGGCAAGAATTCACATGGAAAATTCTGATTAAATATTTTCTCACGCCAGCCAGACAACTAAGGATGGGAATGCTAACACAAATCATGTGCTAGAGAGGATGTAATTGCACTCAGGCAGATTTAGCTCATATTTTATGGCAGTGCCCCAGACTTGCTAATTTCTGGCAGAAAATACAACTTCATTTGGTGGAGCTTTTTGGACTGTTTACAAAAATAGGTCCAGACAACCTATTATTGGGAACCATCCCCCATGAAATTAAAGGGAGAGAAGGACAATATTTATGGCTTATACTAGCAACAGCAGCATTAAAAGCTTTTACCAAAAGGTGGCTCCAAGGAGTCCCTCCAGACGTAATGGAATGGGTTGAACTGATTGGGAAAATACAAGTGATGGCGAGATTAACTTTTGCAGTGAATCATAGAATGGAACAATATATGAATAGATGGAATAGGTGGAGAATTTACAAAGAAAATAAAATATTCCCCCTCTCCCCTCCTTTCCCTATCCCCTGTCCTTACCCTGTTCCACTTATAAAGTATAGAACATAGATCAAATCCTTCTCCTTATAACTCATAATATATGGCTTGGCTTTACTTAAAAGTTTTTTAATTTGTAATTGATACAACAAGTTTTAATTAATGTTTTTTTTTTGGGTGTTGGAAAACTGTCTAAGATTAATAACAATGTAATGTCTACATAGAGCTTTATTAATTGCAAAAAGGCTTTTTTCCCAAAGTTATTACTTATTAACTTTACTATGATTGAAAAAAAAGAGAAAAAATGTATTTTGATTGAAAAAAACACAGTGGAAATGATGAATGAGATGGAGATCATATTTGTTTCAGTAATATGTGCCATGCAAGCTGCCCTAGAAAGGCATTACAGACATTGACCCACATATTCAAAGGAGATTCACCGTCCAAAATGGAGATGCACGGCGCATCTCATAAAATGTGTGGAAGTGTGATATTCATAAGGGAGAGATGTGTCACGCGTTTCCAAATGTGGAATCATGTAGAAATAAGGTATGCAGTGTAAATAATGGGGGCGTGTACATGAATATGTTGCGCATCTGTATATTCAGCCAAGATGTTTTGCACATCTGCAGCGCATCTCAGAAGTCTGCCGCCTAATGTTAGGCAGACAAAAAAAGGATGGCCTAAATCAGCCAGCCACCCACCCAAAGGCAGGCCACAGAACTGCAGGCAGGCCTTCCCGAGACAACCCTTGGTGGTGTACCAGGATGTGCCCCAAGCACTCACACACAGCAGTCATGCCAGGATGGAAGTACTCGAAGCCACAGGTGCCAGGAGATTACTGGCACTGCTCAGAGAGCCACCCCCACACTGCACCCAGGACTTATACACCCAGAAGCCACATGCCAGTGCTGTGTGGTGCCCCCCAGCACACCGGTGGAGCAGACAGCCACAATTCAGCAGATGTACAAGGGGCCATTGCCTGCACCCATGTGGCCTGCAGGACACCACCCTGTGCTGGCATGCGCCCATGGTGATGTCTGGGGCAACTGTGCCCAGGTAGCCTGGTGGCACTAGTGGCAGCATGGCATGGGCCAGGGACTGAACTGTGACACACCCTGACAGCGGTACACCATAGGTGCACCCAGCACACCCGTGCCAGGCCCATACAAAAGGGAGCCACAGACATGTCACCATTGCCTGCCTTGTGGTGTGACCTGCCACAAGGGCACTGAGGTGGGCCTGTGTGGTATTCCTATGGTGAACATAGCACAACAGTGGGATGCATGGGGCAGGGGTGGCACAACCTGCAGCCTGGAAGTGACATGGGCATGTCTTACAGACACCTGACCTCTCCAGTGTTAGGTGTGCAGCACCATGAGCACATAAATGGCCAGTGTCAGACTGGCCCACTGTGTTACCTGAAGTGGTCCAGGTGGGATCCACACACACTTGGGTACCTGGTCACCTTTGAACACTGACATTCCTTGCATGTATCGCCATGTTCCTAAGATGTGAGGGTGTGTGGGGCACTGCACGTGCCTGTAAGCTGCAAACGTAGCTAGTGTATCACATTCCTATGGCATACTGATCAGAATGTGTCACACTGTGCCCTCCTCTGTTGCTTGACCAAACAGGCCCCCTGCACCCCAGTCTGACCCTGTATATGGCCATGGGTAATAGTACTGCACTCAGGCCAAAGGAACCCAGCAACCTATACACAAGCATTCCATCACACCTGCATGCTAGGTTGTCATACCTCCTGTTCACCTTTGAGGAGTGGTGGGACAGCCCTGCAAAGCTGGAACTGTGCATTTCTTGGGTATGCAAATGGCCTGAATACATTTCAGTAATGAGCTGTGCATGTGGAGAATGGACACAGAATGTGCAATGAGGCCATTTGCATATCTTGGCTGAATATTGCAATTCTGCATACCACGCATGTGGCCACCTATCGCACATTTTCCTATGCCTGCACTGGTCTCAGAACACCTGCCATGCCTTGCATTTCCCACTGTGCAATTGTGTATGTTCTGGATATTCAGCTGGACATGCGTGATCACATCACATGGTGCATTTTCTGAAAATACCATTATTTTGTGACGGCGCATCTCAGTTGCACAGCGCAGACACTTGTGCATTGCAGCCTGGGACTTTTGATTATGGGGCCCATTATGTTTGTCTGTAAGATATCACACAGGCAAAAACATCATACAAGTGTGCCTTGTAACCTCATGCAATTATTTCATGAAGCATTTGTTTTCATAGATAGGGCTTTAATGCTTCACACCTTTCTAAAGCGAAATGGGGATTTCTATGAAAAAACATAATTAGTACATGTGGAGCATTCATTACACTATAATTCCATTTGAATGGAGTGTGTGGGGGTCTCACTGTAAATGCTGACGCTCGATTGCCTAATCCAGTGTCAGGTACAGTCCTGCCTCTGTTTTTATTTTGTGTTTGTGCAAGAGGCAGTATTAGTGTAGTGGTTAGGAGCACTGAACTGCAAACCTGGAGACCTGGGTGTGTATCCCACAGCCCAGCTTGCATACTGTGTGACCCTGAGCAAGTCACTTAACTTCCTTGTGCTCTCAAGTCACACCTGGAAACAAGCTTTGGCTTAGTGTGCCTTTCCTGCTAGAACAATTTCCCCTTTCCCTTCCCCTTTTTTGTTTAACTCTAGAAAGAATAAAATGGTCAGTCTTTGATTTATTTTACCTGCAAAGAAGAAAACAGTCCCTTGCTAATCTGATACCCCCACCCACGACATCATGACACCCACTAAGTACCCAGCACCCTATACCTCCACACACCCTCACTCACATAAACATGTCCCACCATATAGATCCATTCTCTCATATAAAAGATGTCTTGCTGGTGGATTTGGTGACCGTGATATAGTAAGAGAAAATAAGGTAAGTCTTGGTAATGTATTTCAATGTGGTTTTCACTTTTACTCATAACTTTATAATTTTGTCAATATTTTTACACAAAATTTTCAACATGGCCTTTTTGGGACTCCACCTTGTGAACAAGGTAAGAAAAATGTTTTAAATTCATCTCAAAAGGTGATTTTGCGGTCATGCAACAAAATCACCTTTTGAGCACATTCCGAAAATGTTCACTTACTGGGTTCATGAGGTGGGGTAATAAGAAGATTATGTTAAAAAATTGGTGGAAGAATGTGGCACAATGACCAAGTTATAAGTGAGCTTTGAATAATTTCAATATTCATTCATAACTTCACTAATTTTCAATATTTTTCCACCAAATGTTCAACATGGCCTTTTAGGGACCTCAGCTCATTAACAAGGCATATAAAAGTTTTCAGATCTGGGCTGAAAAGTGATTTCACAGTCACTTCATGAAATCACATTTTGGCTAGTATTTGAACATTTTCACTTACTGGGTTAATAACATTGGGTCATAAGAACACTATGGGCTTGATTCCAGAAGGGGGGCACATTGCTTGTATCAAACCCTGTGTCCAAAGCAAAGGGGGTCGCAGATGCACCAAAGCCCCTTGGATGCAGACCAGTCTGATTCTCAAAGGGGTGTCATATTTGTGACATTTTCCCCACTTTACAGCTGTTTGCACCAAAAGGTTGGCACAAGTGCAGCAACCCTGGATGCGAAGTTAGACCAGGGAGAAGCTGGTCTAACTCCCTGCATACTGCATTGTGGACTTGTGGCAGGGCTTTTTCAGCAAGTGCCTTTTGGATTCACACTTCTCGCAATGTTTTACGCAAGTCAAGACTTGTGCAAACACCCTGACGCAAGTCCCCTGCGGGACCTCTAATCTTTGTAAAATTGGGCCCCATGTTTACAATTTTGGGTAAAGAAATTAGAATATGACCAAGTTATGAGTAAAGATTGAAATATTTCAATATTAACTCATAATTTATCCTAATTTTCAATAATTAGGCTACACACTTTCAACACAGACATTTTTTCATACCACCTCATAAGCATGACAGGTGTAATTTTTTAAAACCTGGATGATACATGTTTTCACACTTGCAGCATGAAATTACATTTTGCCCTGTATGCTGTGAATGCCACTTGTCATGTTTCATAAAGGAGAGTAATCAGATGAATATAATGAAAATTTGAGCTAAAAATTATGAATTATGAGATGAAGCTGCTTAATTGGGACACCCCATTGTGAACTTTTTGTCCCAATTTAGCAGCTGTCCATTTATCAAGAGTCAGAACATTTGACCACTAGTCTTTTTTAATTTTACCCTGGTACTAGCCCCAGTTGGGATGGTGCAAGTACCAGGCATGCAGCAGTGTGGCAAAATGAGGGTAATGCATGTGCTACGAAAGAAGCCATACTGAGCATGTGACAGTAATTGCATTTACTTTGTGGCAAAGCAGAAGCTGATTAACCTGCTGCTAATGCTGGTGTGACTGGCTGCAATACTGGATTGAGGGAAAGCTGCAACAGAAAAGGTGGATCAAGCTGAAAAACTGTGGTGGTAGTTTGCTGATAAGGAGGTAGTTTTAGTTCAGCAATGTTGTGGGGGATAAGTCTGGGGCACTTGTTCATTTTCTCTCTCTCGCATCTCTGTCTCATAATTGTCAATGTCCTAGAGCATTTACAAGAAAACAGTGTTAGCAAGTAGAGGGCAAGCTTGTTTATTTAAATTTAACAATGCTTGTTTTGGGGGTAGATGGCTAATGGGGGTTAAATTATGCAATGCCATAGGAGGGACATGTCTGGAGTGAAGAATGGGAGAAAAGTAGGAAGCTGCAAACTGACATTAACACATAATTAATTAATTAAGTGTGAAAAGGAATTAGCAGTTTAGCGGGAGGACACATCTGTGCAAGTCTGGCTATAAATTGTCCCATTTAGATGGCAGTGGTGTCCCATTTAAACAGCTGAAGTCCTCATAGGCTGATATAGCAACATAATCTGTGCCTGGTTGGACATCCCAATAAAGCAGACATCTTGATTATTCATGTCCCAATTAAGTGGCTTCTGCTCTATTAAGAAACTTTGTGTGTAGTGCCAGCCTTTACCCCAGCATGCAGTGCTTTGTGATCCCTAGCCAGTAAGCTGAGTTCAGGGGTGAGCTCAGTGAGCTAGCTGGATGGGCCAAGGCTGTGGGAACTGCACTGTCATGCATCGCCACCCCCAGCCAGTGAAGGGAATGCACATGGTTGCCTGTACATTTTGGCATAGGACCCTGCACCTCTGTACTGTTGGGTGCCTAATGGCCCTGCGTTTCAGCTGAGAGATGGACTCTTTGTCCTGCTTGTCTGTATGTGTAGCCACATGAAAGCACAGGGCCCAGAGGCCATGCACTTCTGTAGCCTGCAAGACAGCTCCACAAATTCTTGACATCGATAGCCACATGAAAGTGCAGGGGCCCAGAGGTCCCTACACGTCTGCAGGCAGATGGACTCTTCCCTTGGCACAGCACCCAGTGGGCTCTGGGTGTCTGCATTTGTTCACACAGATGCCCAAAAGACCTTCATGAATGATGGTATGATTCTACTTGAAAAGAAAGGAAATGCTTCCCAAAAAATTGCATTAATGCACCAGCTAGGGTTTAAGTTAATGCCACAAAAGTAGGAAAATTGGGTGTTAGGGTTTTCAACCTTAACTCCCCCTCCCAAGCAGCCACAGACAACCATCATCATTAAACCCTAAATGGTGCATTAACACAGTTTTTTTGCAAAGAATATGTATGTATACAGCAGAGCCAGCCAGGATGCAACACAGTAACTTGCAGTAAATGATATATCACAAAATACTACAGTAAAAAGGGACCTAAAATACCATTAAATTATACTGTTCCCTGCAGAGTTCTGCAGTATTTTGTGATGCACTGCAGCATTTCTGTGTTGCAGTCTAGTTAGTGCTGCTATGTGTGCATTTGCAAAAACGTCATTATTGCACTTGTTAGGGTTGAAGCGACAAAAGTAAGGAAATGTAGTCCAAGTTTCAAAACCACATTCCCATGCTAGTGTTGCTCTATCACCCTTTCTTTCCAGGCTTAAAGGTTTTGGGGTGCATATGTGGCAGAGTAATTAAGTCTACAGAACTGCACTCCACTACTCCTCTTAGTGCTTCCACCTGCACTTCCCTTCCAATGCAGTTTGCTTCTTTTTTTTTCTTTTTTAGTAAAACATCATTCATTGGGTATTAATTAATAGTTTTATTTTTATTAGCACGTGCTTAAAACTAACGTGTTTTTTAAAAAAAATCCTTTTGTTTGAATGTTAAGAGTCCAAAAATAGTTATATTACAGTCATTACTGAAAACAATTTGTGTTTATATATTACTTCATATTGCTTCATTTGTACTTGATTGCAAAATGTTTTCAACACATGTACTTTACCATACTTCATTTATGGCAAGCTGTTTCCTCTTCATGGCTCTATTGCCTATTCCAAACTCTCTCCACACTCATTTTGTTTCCTTAATTTCTTTGTGATTGCACCTTTCGTTTGTATCCATTGCCCGGAATTTAGAGAGCCTACTATTGTCCACAAGTGCTTGACATTCTGCTTATTTGTTTTGCTTAGCTTCCTGTGCCATTACTCCTTCTTCCTGCTTTGGGCCAGCCAGCTTCCTCGATGCTTCCTCAATCAGGTGATAACAATCACATTCTAATGTGCTGATGTTTTGGAGAGTAAATCTCCATCATCAGAGCTGAGACGCTCCCATCCCTCTTTAGATGCATACATACTGTATATATTGCTGTGGAAGTGTAGGGCCGAAGAGCCCTGCACTTTCATTTGTATTAAAACAGGAATAAACTTGTCAGTATAGCCTTCTTATTACCCCACCTCATGAAGCAAGTATTGAATATTTTGAAATCCCCATCAAAACATGATTCCATGCCACTGCAATGCCATTATGGGCAACAGGTGCGAAAACACAGTTTTCCCATGGTTTGAAAATTGACAGCTGTCACATTTAAGAGGTGTTGTAAAAAGATGGTTATGCTGAAAATTTCAAGTCAAAATATTTAAAATTGCCAAAGTTATGAAAGAGCGCAGCAAAATTTCAACAGATGTGCATAACTTTGGCATTTTTACATATTTTAACCCCAAAATTTCAACATAGCCTTCTTATGACTCCACCTGATGAACAAGGGTGGTGGAAATTTTAAAATCCTGCCCAAAAGGTTATTTCATCAGGTGACCAGAAAATTGTCTTTCTTGCCAGATTTGCGTAATTCTCCAGACATTGTTCATGGGGTGGGGTCCCAAAAAGGCCATGTTGAAAAATTCAGTGCAACAATGCAGAAATGCTAAAGTTATGCCACAATGTAGAAAACACCATTGAAATTCATTGAACAGCTTTTACCTTAGTTTCTCCTATTACAGTTGATGGTTCCAGCAGCAAAACATGTCTTCGACTGCAAGAGGATCTTCATCCTCTGACCTGTTCAGGTGAGTGAGGATGTGTGAGGGGTGTGGGGGTGCAGGATGGTGGGTGCTCAGTGGGAAGTTGGGGTGGGGGTTGAATCGTCAAGGGACCATATCCTTTTTTACAGGTTAAAGAAAAAAAAAGACACTGAGAGACCATTTTCTTTACTGCAGGCATCTAGTATCAGAGGGTGGGGGTGCCACTAAACACAAGGGAAACAACAAATGTTGATGGGGATGGTGACTGGAGAGTGGGGGGTGCCACTAGACACCAGGGAAAAATATGAATTATAAAATATAAAACAAAAAATATATGAGGAGGGCAAATGGAGGTTGGGGGGCACCACTAGACACCAGGAAAAAATATTAAAAACTATGGCAATGGGAATCAGAGGGTCGGGGGGTGTCACTAGACACCAGGGAATATAATGTTATTATGGGGACAGTGATCAGAGGCTGGTGGTGCCACTAGACACCAGAGAAAAGATGCTGCCAAACAAACAAACTCTGGTCAAAGCCAATGAGGCTGCAGGTGCACTTTAAGAGTGCTCACTATGCTCACAGCAAAATAGTCTGCGGTGCCCAAGATGGCCCCCGGCACATGCACCACTGCTTGTGCATGCACACTCAGCCCTTGCTGTTATCTTGATGATGGCAGGCTCTATTGAAAGTGCTAAAATCAGAAAGCAGTGTGCCCATGGGGGGGAAAACAAATTAACATCTATGGAGTAGAGTGTTCCAACTTGTAGAGTGATCATGATGCGACTCCAACTTTGTTTTTGGGTCAGATCTGGTCACTCATTTTTCCAAGCAATCATGAGATGGCTGCAGAGTGGGTGGACCTATAAATCCTTTTCTGCTAACAGAGTCTATGTTTCTATGTTACTGCTATTTACCTGCATCTTGGATCACTAGCCACCTACTGGCACTGATGCGAACCTGACTCGCTATGGCACCTCTCCAATGAGACCTACCTGCCATCTGATAGACAAGTACAGAGAGGCCCAGAACAAATGCATGTGAGCTCTACGCCAAGCAAAAGCAGAGTATTACAAATCCTCCATAATCTCTGCCTGGGGCTCAAGGCACAAGTTCTGGAATAATATTAAGGACATCTGTGGCAAGAACCATAATCCCCCTCCAAATCAGATAGTGGTCGATGGGTGCCTGTCCTCGGACCCCACTCATATAGCCTCAGCCTTGAATCGTGCCTTCACAAATATCAGCCATGTTCTCTCTCCTAACTTCTTCGACCTTCCCCTACCCGTTACCCTCCAACCCCTCCAGCAACCCCTCCTTTCCACCTTTGATGCATCACCCCCATTTCAGCCAAGCCTTATCTAGAAACAGCTCTCAACCACTCCAATTACAGTAATGACTCATTAGACCTGAGACTTCTCTGGCTCACTCTTCATGAGGTACTCCATGCTCTCAACCACATTCTCAACTGCTCTCTCTGCCAAGGGAAATTTCCATACCAGTGGAAATCTGCCTCCATCACCCCCATATTTAAAAGCAGGGATCGTACTGCCACCAACAACTACTGCCCCATTACTATCCTCCCCTCCATCAAAGGCGCTTGAGTGCATTGTCTCCGACCAGCTCACTGAACACCTTAACAGGCATGGCCTACTCTGTAAACAGCAACATGGCATTTGCAAAGGGCACAGTACCATGACAGCCCTATTGGAATTCACCACATACGTCCACTCAGCCTTAGACAGAGGCCATACCTCTGGTGCGATCTTTGTGGACCTCTCTAAAGCGTTTGACACCATCAACCACTCCCTTTTACTTAACACACTCCCCAACATCGGCTTCTCACAGGACGCACTCAGCTGGCTCACAGACTACCTGTCAGATTGGTACAAGCAGGTCAAAATTGGTACTGCCCTCTCTAGCAAACCACCAGTCCCTCCAGTGTTCCATAGGGGTCCATCCTGGGTCCTCTACTCTTCAGCCTCTTCCTTAACTCCATCCCCTCATCCTGCTCTGGCTATCTACTACTGTATGAGGATGATGCTGTCCTTTTTTAATCCAATCCAGACCCTACTCTACTACGCAATTCCCTCCAGTCTTCCTTCTCTGATGCTATAAAATGGTTCACCACACAGCGTCTTACACTAAACTACAAGAAGACTAAAGTCATGTACTTCTCACATCCTCTGAACTCCCAGAAGGCGCTCTACCCTCAACTTCTTACTGCCAATCAGCCCCCCCCCTTGAGCAACCTTTAAATATCTGGGCATCACCCTAGACCCTGCCCATAACTTCCACCAGCACATCCATCACCTGTCCACCGCCCTTAATGTCTGTCTCAGAATCCTCTATCTCTTCAAACACTGTCTTACTCCTGAAGCTCTGAAGCTCACTGTCTCCTCCTCTGTCCTCTCCCTTCTTGACTATGGTACTCTTACCTATGGTGCTGAAAACACCTTGACCCTAGGCAGACTCAGACTCTCCCTGAACAAAGCCTGCCACCTCCTCCTTGGCTGTGATCGTCTCACACATACTTGCTCTCTATACACGTCCACTAACTGGCTGAACCTTGACAATAGAATACGGTTCCACACATGCCTCATGGACAAAAAGATCATCCTTGATCTCTTCCCCTCTGGCCTCACTCCTATTATCCAACCGACCCCGACTCATAGAAACACCTGAAGCTCAGGCAAGTTGCTCTTCTCGGTTCCCAGGTGTTGCACTTCCCAATTCCAAAAATCCATCAGCTACAGGAACCTTTCCTGGTTGAACTGTCTGTCCAGTGCACTTGCTAATGAAACCAGAATTGGCCCCTTCTAAACCTCTCTCAGAGACCATCTCCAGTCCTCTACTCCGTGCGACTGTCATTGACCTCCCTGCCCCTTCCCTGACAAGGGCCTATGGCCTGTCCCCCCCCTTCACCCCTCTTTGCTCCATCCTGAGCTGCTTGCTCAGCTCTTTACCAGAAGCCTTTATACTAAGCTGTTCTAAACTGGTCCAAATACTCCTTTGGATCTGACTGTTATCCATCTACTGTATTCTCTGTAACAAGTTTGTCTGAGTCCTGCTTTGAGTTGTGTCTGTTGTATTGTTTTACTAAATGTTATGTGGAGCCTTTGTAAATGAGTCTTTGACTCAAAGGTACTTTCTGAATTTGCAATAAATAAATAAAAATACCTACAAAAAAGCTGGGATTTTGGAAAACATTATTTCTTGGATATGAATAAATCAAACAGTGGACACCACCAGAAAAGTGTATGAATTTGCCTTTTCAGTCCCCATAAATCAGCACTCCAATGTTGTGGTAGGATGTGGTGATATATGGTAAATCATAAAATGCATCCTCCTCACCCCCACAGCCACTCATGTTCAGCACTGCTTCCCCAACACTGCCCCCACCCCATAAAACAAACAGTTTATTTGCCTGGGGAAGAAATATCTTCCACCATTGCTGCAGAGGTGCAATGGTGAATGAGATTTGTAGCAAAATCATGTTTTTTAATGTTGAAACCATTTTATATACTATAATGGGGGGGTGAGGCTTTGCCCTCCACACCCCCATTTTTATTAAATTGGTAATTTCATCTATAAATAATTCAAAAGCCTACCCCCAAAAAAGAGAAAAGGTGGCATTGCATAGCATTGTAGTTTACTCCAATCAGGTTCCATGATATTTTTGGAACTCATACTACTTCTCATTTTAATTAGAACTCTGTAGGTTACCATTTCATTTTTAATTTTTTTTTTAATTATTTGTTTAACCATTTTTCCCCGGTGTTCACCCCCCCTCACATTTATGGCATTAGTGTGTGCATGTGGAGGCACATGTGTATCATGCACTGCACTACCGGTCACCCATTACCCACCTACATCACCACTGGACCTCCACCTGGATGTGGTGGGACAGCAGAAAGGCAAACCCCCCACTCCAGGAGAGGAGAGTCACAGATAGGCAGCTTCAATCCTGCTCCCACCCTCCTCCCATGCTGATTCTCTGTTGACCCGAGTCCGTTCCCGAACCTAGGTTGCTGGCGTGGAGCGAGGTAAGGCATCCAGTGCCTCAGCCCTCTGTGCCACTGGGCTAGCCAATTTTTCAGTTTTACTGTTTGGAATGACTATTAACCAATTCAGTGCATTTACTTTCACAATTATATTTATATTATTTATTATTCACTTGGAGTTGTGTTTGTATTGAACAGCAGAGGAAAGCACTTAACTGTGCAGCATAACCTTCCTTCTCCTGTTAAAACTAACAGTTCTAAGAACAAGGCACTTTTTCCATATCCCTGCAAATTTCACTCTTTACTATTTGTAAAATGCAGTCAGGAATGTAAAATTTTATTTTTGAAGTTTCTGGCGATAAGGAGTCTCACTATTCTGCGAATAAAAGTCCGGGCAGGAAAATGTACTTGTAGGTTATAAATAGAAGTTCTAGACTTTAAGCACTGGTTAGCAGTCAGCATGATCTCACTGTACTGGATGTTGCACAGTAACCCCCCACCCCCTCCATGTGCATGCGCGTGCACACACACACACACACACACACGCACACACACACACACACACAAACACACACACACACCAATCAAGGTACACACTCAAAGAAACTTTGTTGACTGAGGGCTCTGAAAAATCCTGGTTGAGGGTCCCCGGTATTCTAAAGAGGTCAGATAGCTGTCTCACACAGGCTTACAAACACACACACCCTATAGAAGTAATTAGTATAAACCCAGCTTGTCATTTGATAACAGAGGACTGCAATGTGTGTGATCATTTCTGAGCCAAATTTATTAACGTTTCACCCACAATGGATTCAAATAAAAATAAGAAGACACTCAGTCCTGGAGAGGAAGCTCTAAACTCAGTCTCTTTTTTCCACACTTTTTTTCTTTAGCAGGGTTTATTGCTGTTCACCCCACTCGTCTCACTTCGGGATTCTTGACACAATAGCACACCTTCTCTCTACAGCAGGGGTGTAGCCAGGAATTTTTAACTTGTACTTGAGAGTTGACAGAACTCTTGCCCCTTTCCCTAAATACAAACCAAAAGAAGTGCTTCCCCACCACACAAACATTGCCCCACCCCTATTTCAGTCAACAATATGTAGTAAGCCAATGATCTTAATAGAGTCATAACATTTTATGTTATCTAACACCCACACTACCAGTCAAGTCAAGTGAAGTTAGGTTTATTGATCATCCAAAATATTACAGAATTGGGTATTACAATTTATACAAAAGTTAAAAGACTGAAAAAAGTAAACAATAAAATAATTTTAAAATCAAGTACAGTATACAAAACCATATTTGAGACACGGGGGTACCTATATTCCAGAGAAAAAGTTCTAGCATAGGCATTTAAGTACTGTTCCCATTCTGTGCTTTATCCAGTCTTAAGCACTCTGTGGTCTGATGTCTTTTCTTTTTAAGTCTAACCACATTAGCCAAAAACTTAGATATAATTTCAGCATCCTCTTTGTTCATGGGATGAAGTAAAATAAAAACAGAGTCATAGTCTACATATGCATATTTAACTAGGAACTCCTTATAAAAATTATAGAGTGGGCACTGGGTAATGATGGGAGCAATATTCTCCTGAAAGCCTCTATCACATGGGTATGTTCTCTGTGAAAGCTGTACCTCAGGATCATGTTTGTTAAAATATGTATGTGTGGAGGAGAGAAGACAAAACCTAGCCCAAGTAATACATTTCTGCATTTTGGGGTAATAGGAAGTATTAGGTAGTCTTCCAGGACTATGTCTATTTTGTTGAATCTATACCACGGGGCCTGTTTTTTGTTCTTTCACTTTCTCCATCAATTTCTTTTGAGCAACACAAAATAATTTGCTTTTAAGTGTTTTCTTGTATAAAGGAGTGCTAATTATCCCCTTGAGATAGTCCTCCCAAAGGTGGAGAAGATCAGCATTACTTAAGGTATCAAGAAGTTTTAGCCAGGGATGGTTAAAGCCATTTTTAGCCCAATTCATGTTTTCATTCAAACATTCTAAACTGATAGTGTTCTCCCTATTATTGGCACTTCAAAGCCAATATGAGGCCATCTGTAACTCTATTAGGGATGACACAAAGATTAAGCCAAATTCAGCTCTGGCTATGGCATTAGAGTTAGATGAGGGAACTTGTAAAATAGCATTACAGTAGTAGTATGATAATGGGAGCTCAAGTTTGACCGAATTTTGTACCCCCTATACTTGCGCCTCGCAGAGAAGCAGTGGATTTATTTTAGCCTCACCTGCTTTTATAGAAGGGACCACCACTTCACATACATATTTGCAATTAAAGAGTAGTAGGGCTTTGGCCACGTATCTGGCTTTTATTAGTTGTGCCTTAAAGTGAGCTCTCCAATTGCAGTTAGAGGTTAACTTAATTCCCAAGTAGGTATATAAAGGTACTACTTCTATTAATTTTTTTTTTTTTTAAGTATAGCTTCACTTGTGAGTAGCGTTTCCCAAATACTATAAGTTTTGCTTTTTAAATTAATTTTTAATTCTAGGAAATTACATTTTATTTTTAACTGGTCTATTTTACATTGAAGACCTATGCTGGAAAGAAAAAGAGAACCAGGACATCAGCATAAGCTAGTGAATGAATAAAGGTATTGTTAATTTTTGGGGAGTCCAATGGGAGTGAACTATCATATTGTAAAAGTGAGCCAATATAAATACTAAATAAGAGGGGAACCAAAAGGCAGCCTTGTTTTACTCCTTTATTTGTTTTGAAGTATTCGATAATATTCCCACTATTATCAAACCTGATAGCTGTCGAGGTGTTAGTATGCAAATGATAGATTGGAATTACAAGGTTCAGATTGAGCCCTTTTTTGAACAAAATTTCCCAGTGTTTCTTTGTTCACAGAATGAAAAGCTGCTGTAAAATCTACAAAAAGAGCATAAAGTAAATTTTTTCTGTAGTTTCCATATTTTTCTAACAGATGGGCAAAAACATAGGTGTTATCTATTGTGGAAAGGCCATGATGAAAACCAGCTTGATACTTTGAAAGTTGGCTAACTGAATCTATCCAGTGTTGCAGTTTTTCAAGTATAATTCTAGTGAAGATTCTAGAACTAATGTCAAAGTGATTGGGTGGAAATTTGATGGTTCATAATGCAGACATGTCTTATGAATAGGTATTATTATTATATTTTTCATCCATGACAATGGAATAAATCTCTCGGGAAGACATGTCTTAAAGAAACAAGTTAGTATTGGGATCCAGTAGTTTTGGTGATCCTCATATATCTTCACAGACATGGCATCAGGGGACTGGGTGCCTTATTATGGGTTGATTGTGAAATGGCTTATTCAACCTAGTGGCTGATACTCATTGGTCAAGTACTAGGTAGGAGCTTCCCTAGTGTATCTCATTTGGTTCTCTTTATTAAATCATTTTTTAAAATGTATCATTGAAGATTGATTGGGAATATGGATTGCTAGTGATGGCTGGTATTGTTTCACCCCCTTTGCCATAATCATTCAAAAGGTTTTAGAATTGTTGTCTTGAATAGCTTTATACATATATGCCCACTGTTTATGTATATATTCAGATTTTTTGAGGGCAACAAATTTATTATAATCTTTCCTTGACTTACTCTGGTAATTAAAATTTACTCTGGATGGATCCCTTTTAACCATTCTGATTATCTTCCACAATTTCTGTTTTTCTCTTTTACTGGAGGTGTCAAACCAGATTCTCTCTCTTTTTGGATCTTGTTTTCTTCTGTGTATATTTTTAGTCTAATTAAGCTGTAGCAGAGCTCTATTTGGTTCTTCATCTCCTGTGCTGATGCCAGATCATCACTTACAACTAAAGGGTAATGGATTGGAGTACTGTATATCACCTCAAAACCTCTCTCAGAGTTCCTCTATTAAAAACTAGTTTGAATTTCCCTCTAAGTGCCAATGTGGCTAGAGGGTTATTGAGTGTTTCTGGAGCGTTTTTCTTTGTGAATCTACTAATAAGAGTAGGGTTGCATGGTCACTTTCAGGCCTCATATGGATAGTTAATATTTTGAAAAGATTGTAACTTTCATGGAAGCATAATAAGTAATCAATGATGTTTTGGCCATTAGGGGAGTACAAAGTATAGTATCCTTCCATATCTCCCTCCATCCTTCCATTCAGAATAAGCAAATTGATAGTTTTATCAAGTGAGTTCCTCGTATATAAGTTTCCCAAATACATTTGTGTCTGGAGGCAAGGTAAGTTGTCAGAATTGGCTATTGGAAAATTAAAATCCCCTATGAATAACACCGTATCTGCTGAGAATTTGGATAACATCACAGCTACATCTGCAGAAAGTTTACACCATATATCATATTGCAGTGTTGTCTGAGGCTTCGGGGAGATATATACATTTACAAGTAGGAATGATAAGTTGTCCCATTATAGGACAACTATGATGTAATCCTGATTTGAAGAGTTCTGGCCAAGTATCTTCATTCGCTTCCTTATTTTTACAGAAGTTGCCAAACCTCCATTTGGTCTGCCAAAATGTTTTGATTTGATAGCAGGAGTAGAGATATATTCATAATCCATTGGTATATATCCTTTCTAAAGACCAAGTTTCTTGACAAACCAGGACTTCAACATTTTTTATGAAGGTAATCCATTCTAGGTCAGACAATTTTGATGTCAAGCCAGCTACCAATCAGACAGAAGTTGGCTGACTTTTAATTACAATGTATAGGATACATTGTGAAAAGCCTCTGTACCACATTAAGGTATGCAGCATTACAGAAGTCCATTCACAGCAGCACTCATGTATACATACTCAATTGGGTCACTCGTACAATTATGGCCTCTAGCTTTATCACCTATACATCTTCCAAAGGTCATTCACAGACTCACACTAATGCATCCAAGGAGAGGGAAAACAGTTCTTCATGTACATAGGGCTCTGTTGGTGTTTGTTGCCTGGCCTGAGGCTCATGTTACCCCTGGATTTTCCAGATTTTACTGTACTCTGCAAAGTACACTGAGTATGCCTGCTGAGACCCACACTCTACAGCTGCCAAAGCAAGGGTTGTGTACTAAGTGTTAACTAGGTGATGGGAAATGCAAGCTGTACATCAAACGGAAGTAAGGAACTGAGCCCCTGAAAGAGCCGAATGAGGGTAAGGAGGACATTGAAGTCATATATGTTATGTAAGACCTCAATACAGAAGGCCATCAACATATTTCTATGGAGGATACTGGAGGCTGTATAAATATTTCTGTGGAGGAGGCTGATATGCTGTTTTGTAAATGACACTGCTCAACTAGCTCTGATTTTCCAGGGAGGGTGCTAAGTTTGCCTCACATATTTACTCGGCCATTCCTTTATTTTTTTTTCTAACTGAAGGGTAGACATTAGTGAAGGTCTCTGGAATGTGAAATGAAAATAATGTTAGATCAATGAGATGTGGTGAATGGTAAATGGAATGATAGGAAATAATAAAGATTGCCAGGGCTTACTGATGGGACATCTTATGTGAACAAACTCTGGTCGGGGCCAACACAGGTGCAGCTGCACTTTAAGAACACTCACTGAGCTCACAGCGGAACAGTCCACTGTGCCCAAAAAGGCTTTCAGCTTATGCGCCACTGCTCACAAATACACACTGAGCTCCAGCTGCCATCCTGGGCACAGCAGGCTCTAAAGAAGTGCCAAAATCAGAAAGTAATGCACCTGCGAAGAGTGGGAAAAACAAATGAACATCTATGAAGCAGATTGCTCCAACTTGCAGAGTGATTGTGATGTGATTCAAACTTTGTTGTTGGGTCAGAAATGGTTGCTAATTTTTCTAAGCAATTGCAAGATGGCTGTAGACTCTGCCCGCAGCAACTCTAAAAAGGAGTTTTTACCCATGAAAAAGTATCTTTTTTTCTTCACTCGTGATACAAAAAAAAAATCTTTTTTCATGTCATGTGTTATGAAAAAAGATTTATAATGTTAAAAAAAAGATTTTATTGGCATTTCTTGAACAGTTAAGTGTAGAATCCAACTGAGAAGGTCACCACGAGCAACCTACATGTGTTAATAGCTCTACAGAATGTCATTTGTGTGGTGTTTAAAATTTGAATGTTATGGAAAAAGGGGAAACAAAATGGCGGCAAACAAAAAAGGATTTTCTACTCGTGAAAAAAGAATGACCTCAATATGGAAAAAGAATTAGTTTTTGTTTCATACAGCTATTTTTAAGTGCTTACTAAGCATGTTGAGAACCAGTTATTCACAATTTCAAAATTAAATAACTTTGGAAAGGAGTAATATTTTTTCACCAAACAAACAAAAGGCACATCTGTGGACCAATCCCTTTCACCCTGAAAATTTCATGCTAAAATTCCAAACCTTCTGGGTGCTAGCCAAGTTGATAGAAATCCAGCAAAACCAATGGGAAAAAAATCCTGAAAAATTCACTTTTTTCGCTATCCATATCTCAGACCCTACACATTGGACTGGAATAAAACTTGCCATGTCAACAGACCTACCCAACAAGACCCCACATGCAAAGTGTCATGCAAATCCATTGAATAGTTGTGAAGTTATTAAAATGCAAAAATAGCTTTAACATTGACCTGCCTAAATAGCAGCTATGGTATATGTGTGTGTGCATATATATATATATATATACAGTATATACACACACATACATATATACGGTAGTGCCACTATAGTTAGGGATGAGTACCCCATTTAAGGTTAAAGGGTGAAATTTTGCACCTTAATAACTTTGCCACCATATGACGGATTTGCTTGAAATTTTGGCAGGCACAGAGCAGTAGCACAGATCGTGGGATCTGCCAAGTTATGTACCAGTCATATATACAATTGCGGAGTTATATAGTGACATTGCGTAGCACATTTATGCTTTTTTGCACATTGTTTGCTTGTGCCTACAGGTTTGCGTGACCGGTCCAAAAATGTCAGGGAACATGTGGTCATGGTCCCCAAAGTGCCTTTCAAAGATTTCATGAAAAAATATTAAACAGTTTAAAAGTTATTCAAAAAACAGATTTCCCATTATAGTCAAAGGGAAAAGTTAAAAAAAAGTTCAACAGTGTCACAAATGCAGTTTTTCATGTCGCAAATGACCCCTGTAGTGTCATGAGTCAGCCATTTTTTTTTCCAGTTACTGATCACAGAAATGCTTGGCATTTAAAATTGGGACCCTCTAGGGACACAATTATTTTTGTGTTTACCTAGTCAAGCTTTAGGATGCTAGCCATGTATTTTTTTGAGGGTTAAGCACCCCAGAAATATGTTTTTGAAATTTTGGGGAAAAGTAGTGTCGCAAAGTAGTGTTGCAGCTGTGACACTTTCGTGCGAAAGTGTTGTGTTTTGCGACACTACTTTGTGACACTATGGCCAAAATAACAGGAATTCTTTGCCACCCTGCTGCAAAACACTGGCTTGCTCTGTTGGGCTGAAATTTGGAGGGAAGAAAGCCAACATCCCACAGATGTGCCTTTATGTGGTTTGGTGACAAAATATTGCAGGGATGCAAAGTTATGGTACTCCGAAAGTGATGCTTTTTCCCATAGACTAACATTGCAGCATCCACCACGTCTTTCGGGGCACGTATCTTGGAAACAGTTCACAATACGGACTTTTCATCAGAAAAATGCTTAGCCCCCCCACCAGGGCACTAAGTGCAAAACTAGCCAGGAAAGTAATAAATAATATGAAATATTTTTTTCTATGTCGTATGGTACCTGAGATATAAGCAATTTAGTATTCCAAGTGCTCATTTTCTGCTCCGAGGTCCATTATTATGCATACATTGTTTGTACTCACTGTGTTTCTCTATGGAGCTGTTGGAAAAACCAGGGTGAGCACTTACGTTACTGTTACAGTTAGCGTTTCCATTTGCATTTTTGTACCCATTTGTGTTAGTGTTCCCGTGTTCGTCACTGTGTGCATTACCCTTTGCGTTTTCGTTTTCGTTTGCATTTGTGTTACTGTTACCATTTCCACTACTGTTTCTGTTTGCATTTCAATTTGCGTCACCGTGTACATTTCCATTTGCATTCATGGCTGCCTTTCTGTTTGTGTTTCTCTTTCATTTTGCATCATCATTGCTGTTACCTTTACCATTTGCATTTCCAATTGCGTTACCATCACTATGCGTGTTATGGTTTGCATTTCTGTCGCTAGCATTTCCATTCTGTTTCCTTTGATGTTATTGTTGCTGTTACCATTAGCATTTGTGTTTCCAATTGCGGTACTGTGACCGTGCATGTTACCATTTGTGTTTCTGTACGTGCTTGCATTTCCATTTCCATTTGCATTACTGTTCGCTTTGCCATCATCATTGCTGTTACTGTAACCGTTTGCATTTCCAATTGCATTACTGTTACTGTTTGTGTCTTCATCACTATTTGTATTTCTGTTGCCCTTAGCATTTGCGTTTTCGGTTGCGTTTCCCTTGTCAATTGCGTTACTGTTTGCTTCTCCGGTGCCGTAGCCTTCACCGTTTGCATTTCTGTTTGCCTTTCTGTTACCGTTTGCATTTCTTTTCCCATTTGTGATTCCATTTGTGTTACCATTTACATTACTGTTTTCATCAATGTTTGCATTTCTGTTGCCGTTACCATTTGTGTTACCATTTCTGTTTTCATTAATGTTTGCACTTGCGTTTCTCATACCGTTTGTATCACCATGTGCATTACCATTTGCTCTTGCATTTGTGTTACAGTTACCATTACTATGTGAGAAAAAAAATCAAGTGGTAGGAGAATGGGACCCGAAGGGCCCGTGCGCCCACCACCACAGTCCATTCACTATTTATAGTCCTCATTTTCAAAAAGAATGGAAATTCATGGCAAAAAAATCAGTTTAATGCATCAGTTAGGGTTGTTCCACAGCGACAAAAGTGAGGAAATATAATGTTAGGGTTGCCACCCCCCCTTGCACCACAACCCCACCCCCACCAACAGGCATCGGGGTGTGCATTGGGGTTGTTGGTCCTAACTCTCACCTTATTCTCCTACATTGCACCACCTCAGGTTGTTTACACATGGGATGGGGTGAGAGTTAGACTGACAACCCCAATACACACCCCGATGTGCCTATTGGTTGGGGGTGGGGTGCAAGGGGGGTGGCAACTCTAACATCTAATCTCCTCACTTTTGTCACTGTGGAACAACCCCTAACTGATGCATTAAACAGAGTTTTTGCATGAATTTTATAATATATATATATATATATATATATATATATATATATTCATTGCAAAAAAAAACCTCCATTAATGCATTAGTTAGGGTTGATAGCACAGCGACAAAAGTTTGGAAATGTGATGTTAGGGTTACACCCCTACCAACCCCCCTCCACACACCAACAGGCATCGGGGGGTACGTTTGGGTCATCAGCCTGACTCTCACCCCATTCCATGTGTAAACAAGCTGAGGTGGTGCAGTATAGGAGAAAGGGGTAAACATTAGGCACGATGGACCACAGTGCTCACCCCAATGACTGTTGGTATGTGGAGGGTGTGGTGGTAGGGGTGTAACCCAAACATCACATTTTCAAACTTTTGTTGCTGTGCTATCAACCCTAACTGATGCATTAATGGACTTTTTTGCAATGAATTTCCCTTCTTTTTGAGAAACTGTAATGTAACTGGTAACTGGTATGTGTTAGTGGGAGTGTGGACCCTCTAGGCCCTGTGCTCCCTTCACATTGTCCATTTTTAACGTAATGGTATATGTACAGTATGTGGGAGCATGGGTGCACCAGGCCCTGCACTCCCTCTTACACATTAGTATGGAGCCATACAGCAGTGCCATAGTACTTCAAAGGAACCCTTGTAACACATTTTTGCCAATATCTCTGTAACCGTAGCAAGTAGGAAAGAAATTCCACTGCAGGTATAATCTATGATTCTTATGTCAGAGGGTTGTGGGATGTATAGACGGACACTGGCACCATACGTTTCCAAGCAGAAGATTTATTGAAACAATAGAAAAAAAAATAATGAACTGTACACGAATTAAAATAAAATAAAAATAATCCATGTAGGTTCCATGCTCCTTGATCTCAACAGCACTAATAAGCTCTAGGCTGATGTGTTGAGCCTTCAACACCCAATTCAAAATTTGCCTTGGAACAATTGCTGACAAAATATATAGTGGTTTGTATTCTTACCATTGGCCCATTTATATGTCAATCAATTAACAAACATAAGATGTATTTTAAATTAAATTAAGCTTGTATTTCTTTCTTTATTTTCATTCCCATTCTTTTAAATAACATAACAAACCTTATGAGGTCAACATTATTTAGTTTAAACACAAATTAATGGAGTTTGCCCTTTAAGGGGCAGACCATGTTGTCCTGGTGCACCCCTTCCCTCTGTCATGGAATGATTGTGCTCAGGATGGGAGGGGGGAGGAAGGGGTGGGGCTAAGGGCCAGAACAATGATCAGGTAACAGGAAAGGGAGGGGCAAAGGGAGGTACATAAGGGACAGCACAAGGGGGCCTCAGACATTTTTTGCTGGAGTTTTTGAGCTACAAACAACTGCAGCACATCAGATTGGCATAATTAATTGAAGTTGGTTCACCTGAAGGAAAAAGGTAAGGAAGCAATGACTGAACTGGTGGAGGACTAAAGTGTAATTGTTTAAAAAAAAAAAAATATATATATATATATATATATATATATAGTAATATATCATAATAAATGAGGATATATAATGGATTTAGAAATATAGTTGGGACAGAGTGACATAAGGTATGAAAGACAGAGAAAGGTGTAATAGCAATAGGATGTTTTTAAAAAAAGAGTAAGAAAGGGGGAGCTGATGTGTTGCTGGCTGGTATGATGGTACAATTCACCATCTTTTCTGGTTTGAGGAGCAATGATTAGCATGTGTTTCAAGAGAGAGACTGGCAGGCATGTTGGCTCATGAGGCAGGAAAATGTATCTTGGTAGAGATGTTTTAGTCACGTTAGAGAACGTGAGCTGCTAGGTGGAGAAGCAATTGGTGCTGAAGCCAGTTTAGTTTAGCAAACCATGCTGTTTTCCCTCCGGTTGGCAGGGGTAGAGCATGTAAGTGTGGAGATAAGGTGGTGTGTGTTTCATTTTCCCTGGAGATCTGATGGTGGTGCATGGCCCAGCAGCGATGTGTAATACATGAGGAAGGCAAGGAATGGAGCCACGCCCGAGTTAAAAGGGGCTTTTTTCCACGATGGAGACTGGGAATACTAAGGGTGCATCTACGGGAAGGGCGAGGAAATTTTGGCATGTTTCCCACTAGAAAGGGAGGCCTGGAGGAGGCCTTGAAAGAAGAGAAGGGGGGCGAGAAGGAGCAGGAGCACGAATGGGCGACCACATGGCATGATATCACACGCCGCGTGGAAGTCACAACAAGGCCCAGCCTATTTTTTCACCATCTTACTGTATGAGGGCCTGGGGGTTGCAGCATTACAGGCCTGGGAAGGCCGAATCTTTTGTAAGGGATGTTTTGCTGCAGTGTTTTTAGTTGAAGGGACCAGGGGAGCAGGGCATCGAGACAGAGTTCAGGGTAGGGGCTGCAGGGCATTGGCCACTGATTTAATGCACTCTTGGGGGTTTGGTGAAGACCCATGAGGGGAGAAGATCAAGAAGGGGCTAGAGGAGAGGCCCTATAGCAAGGGGAGCGGGAGCATGTCATGGCGACTGTGCGGTGTGACGTCTCACGCCACGCAAATGTCATGAGCATGGGGAGGGGAAGGACATGAGCAGCGGGGGTAGAAGAAGGAAAAAAGGCAAGGGAGGTGGGTGGGTTGTACTAGCGGAGCTGGCTAACAATGGGCAGGGGAAGCGCGGAGGTGCAAGTGGGCCAATCGGTCCGAAAGAAAAAACAGCCACTCCCCCACCTCAAGAGGGCCTTATGGCAGTCCCCAGTTGTTGGTGCTGTGCTTTTTGGAGGTTTATGGTTATGGAGAGAGTAAACCCCCTCAAGGAGCAACTGTATGCACTGCCCGGGGAGAAAAGAAAAGCAGTAGGGGATTCTGGCATCACCCATAAGGGAGAGATAAGGAAAGGAAAGGGAGGGCACACAAAACAAAAAGAGGGAGGGAGGTTTGTACATAATAAGGGGTCAAGGGAACAGGGTGGGGCTACTAAAATGGGGTCAGTGGAGGGGCGCAGAGGGGGGCAATGAGCGGCCATGTGGCGGGGCACACACGCTCATTGGAAGTTGGAGTTCCAAAAAAAACAAAAAACAGATAACAACCTTGGTTGCTCGTGAATACCGGGTGAAAGGGGGGACACATAGATGCTAAGGGGTGAAGCAGAGCAGGATGGAGGCCTGTAAAAGGGTGGCCCAACCGGGCATGCTGGGGCATGGCAAAAAGTTAAAAATAATAATAAAAAATTTCCTTTAAATAATAAGACAGGTATATAATGAATCCTGTTCTCTTCCCGTAGTTGCCTTCACAGAGAAAAGGAGTGAAGGATATGGTGCCAAAGAAAAGCAAGCCGTCGAAGGAAGATGCCTACAGGGCTATAATTGAATTGGCAGAAAAAGCCAACAGAATGTGGAAACTGGTTGAAGGGGAGGAACCAGGGAGACCAGGGAAGAAAAGGGAAGCAGGCCCTGGCAAAAGGGGCAGAGGGAAGTGATCAGCCGAAGGGTCAAGCAGCCCCACTAGGGTACCACCGCTGGTAGTGGGACCTGCCAGGGCAGTGGATCCAGTACCTCTGCAACCTATAGATGAGGCAATGCCAGTACCTCCCCCTGAACAGGGCGGGATCTCCTTTGGTGAACCCGGACCAGATCCCCAGAATGTAGCTTTCCCTCCACAAACCCTAGTAGTCCACCCTCCTCCTCAATCACAGGGAGAAAAAAGGGGCCACATGGAAGATGCCAGGCAGCACAGCCCAGACAAGGTTACAGGTAATTCACCCAGTGCAGTGGGGGACAATATAAAAGAATATATAGAGCAAATTGTGTCAGCGCTGGGTGCAGGAGGTTTAGAGCAGATGGAATTGGCTCTGGCAGAGAGTAGGACAGAGAAAGAGGTGCTGGGAGATAAAAAAGGGAGTACAGAAAAAGAAGGAAAAGGTACAAGGGAGATAGGTACACCCGGGATGAGGATAGGTGAGCATGTTCCACTGGCCACAAAGGAAAAAATATGGAAAGGGGAGTATGTAGATATATTCACCTTGGTGAGCCAGGAAGTGGCAGCAAAGTATGAGGAAGCTGAGAGCATAGGTAAGAGTGAAATGGCAAAAGCAGTAGTACTTTTAGGAAAGAAGGAGGAGGACAAGTTCACAAAAGGGAAGACTTGGGACGGGTGGTTCATAGGTTTTGCCACTTTCTCAGCCATCATCTTGGAAAGAAGACTGGAGCTGGGCATCCCACTCATCACTTATTCCTCGATAATAAGGAGGGCAAAAGCAAGGGGGGGTGGGGTGGTCATACTATGATGAATTTTTTGGACAAAGAATGGCGACATTCGGGGATGTAAGATGGGGCACGAAGTAGATAGACTTATGATCAGACTACATAATGGATCAGTCCACACCTGAAGGGGAATGGGGGAAAAAAGGGCGACACCCCAGAGATGCTGCTGGGCTTACAACAGGGTGTTTTGCTCATGGCCTCAATGCCAGTTTTGGCATGCTTGTGTAAAATGTGGGGGAGGACACTCGGCAAGCAGATGCAGGACAACATGGGGCCAAGGGGCACAGGGACACGGGGGTCAAGTGTCAGGTCAACAGTTCTTTCAGGAAGGGCAGGGGTTTAAAGGGCAGTCCTGGAACAGGGGAGGGAGGGGCAAGGGGAACACGAGTAGAGGGGGTCAGAATCACTGAACAGAAGAGCCTTACACAACAGGGCAATGCGGGGATGGGGAGAAGTAATGGGTGGACTGACAGGGAGCAGTTTGGGTTAGCTAGAACCCCCGTCAACTTAGAGGCATGGACAGCCTGTTAGGACAGGTATCCGAACAAAAGAATAGGGAACATGATTATAAAAGGTTTTAGCACGGGGTTTTCACTGCATTGTGGGGGGCCCAGACAAGCGAGGGAGGTGAGCAACCTGGGGTCGGTTAAAGGAAAGGAAGAAATGCTGAGACAGAAGATAGAGAAAGAGAAGGCAGCGGGGAGGATAGAGGGCCCATTTGATACCCCCCCATTGCGAGACATGTGGATTTCACCACTGGGTTTGGTACCTAAGAAACAAGAGGGGAAGTACAGGGTAATTCACCACCTGTCTTATCCAGAGGGGGATTCGGTGAATGATTTCATCGAGGAGGAACATAGTAAGGTGACATATGCGACATTAGAGGATGCAGTCAGGATAATCCGGGCTACTGAGGATGCATGGATGGCAAAGACGGATACTGAATCTGCTTTCAGACTGCTGCCAGTTAGGAGGGAAGACTGGGATCTATTAGGTTTTAAGATGGGGGGGTAGTATTATTTTGACAAAACCATGCCAATGGGATGTTCCATAGCATGCGCGACATTCGAAGCATTCAGCACATGGTTGCAGTGGATAATTCAGGAAAGAACTGGTTATAGAACAGTAATTCATTATCTGGATGACTTCCTTTTCATTGGGAGGGGGAGAAGGGAGATGCAGATGATGTTGTGCAGGTTTCAAGAATTATGCAGGGAGCTAAGGGTTCCACTGGCACCAGAAAAAACAGAAGGGCCCAGCAATGTGATGGAGTTCCTGGGGACTGAGATAGATGTCCCAAACAAGATATTCAGGCTGCCGGACAAGAAAGTAAGGAAACTGAAGGAATTAATACATGTACACACCAGCAGGAGAAGGTACAACTAAAGCAAGTGCAACAAGTACTGGGGCACCTAAACTTCACCTGCAGGGCCATTGGACCAGGGAGGGCATTCACAAAGAGGTTAGGCAGGGCTACAGCAGGGGTTACCAGACCACTTCACTGGGTGGATCTGACAAAAGGTGTCAGGGAGGATTTTAAAATATGGGAGGAATTCCTTAGGGAGTATAACGGCTGTTCATTCTGACAAGAGGAGTGGGTGTACAACACAGACCTCAATCTCTACACAGATGCGGCCAGGGGGTCTGGCATGGGGGGGTTACCTGAGGGGCAGGTGGTTTGCAGAACCATGGCCTGATAGCTGGGTGAAGAATGGGACAATAAGAGATATAACATTGCTGGAGATCATGCCCATTTGGGCATGCTCCCTGATATGGGGGAGGAATTACGGGATCAAAAAGTGACCTTCTGGTGTGATAACAGATCAGTGGTAGAGGTCCTAAACAACAGGGGAGCCAGGTCGGAGACTGTCATGAAAGTATTGAGACGTTTAGTTTTAAGGGCTCTGCAGCTGAACATGTCATTCAGAGCAAAACATATAGAAGGGGCAAACAATACCCTGGCTGACAGCCTTTCCCGTCTGCAGCTGGACCATTTCCGGAGGCTGGCACCAGCAGCGGAGGAACAAAAAACACCTATACCAACGAACATCTGGGACATTGGCAAGAAGGAGCAGAACTGCTGTTTCACAGCTCATGGGCACCTCGGACTCTGAGGGCTTACGATGGGGCCTGGCGGGTGTTTCAGACATTCAGGGCTGAGCACCAGATGGAGGTAAGTGGGCCACTCACAGAGGAACAGCTGGGCATGTTCACCATGGAACAGTGGCAGAAAGGGACAGCACACACCACAATGGGGGTTTATCTAGCAGGGATTAGTGTTATCTGCAGCTTAAAGGGATGGAAAGACATGACAAAATCACTGTTCATCAGGAGGATGATGCAGAGTTGGAGCAGGTTGAAACGTGGGCCAGGAGATAACAGAAGGCCAATCGGGGAGCGGTGGCTAATAAGGTTAAAGGAGGTGCTCCTGGTAATACACAGATCAAAGGCTGAGGCCCAGTTATTTCACACAATTTATGTGATAATGTTTGCAGGGGCGATGATAGTGAGTGAAGTGGTAGGCCATGGGAAAGAGGAAAAGGAAGGATGTTTGGAGTGGGATGATGTAAGTTGGGGGGTGAAGGAGATACGGATTAAGATCAGGAGGTGAAAAACAGACCAAAGAGGACAAGGTTGCATGTTGACACTGAAGGGCAAGGAGGTTGCAATATGCCTAGTGCAGGCTCTGTGGGCTTTCGCCACAGAGCAGGGGACCAGGAAAGGAAAGCTATTTGTACATGGTGACAGAAAAAGGGTCACTGGCTATCAAGTCACAGCATTGCTTAAAAAGGGCATGCAATTCATGGGGGAGGACCCAGCTAATTACTCATCCCATTCCCTATGAATTGGGGCTGCCTCACAGTGGGCAGCAGCAGGGGAACCTGTGCAGGACATTTTGGGAAAAGGGCGCTGGCGGTCAGCCAGTTATAAGAGACACATTAGAGCACTGAAATAAAAAACATTCTTTTGTGTTTTGAAGGAAGTGCTCTAGCGGAAAAACTGCTGGGTCGGGGAGGAAGTTAGGGGAGCAAAGGGGAGGTTGGGGGGGAATAATAAGGTGCTGTCACTAAGAGTGTGTGTAAAATAATTAATTTTCCTTGAACCCCATAGGTAGAGGGAGGAGCATGGAAGTCTGGATCTGCGGCCATTCCTATATTTATTAGGCTGAAAAAAGAGCAGAGAAGAAGGCTGGGGGAAAGCAGCTGTACCAGGATGTGAGACAGTGTAGGTTGGTCTGGTATGGCATGCGTGGGATGAGATGGGCGCAGCTGCTTCCTGCTTTGAAAGAACTCAAGGGTCGCCAGCCCAGTCCAGACCTAATTATCATACATCTAGGGGGCAATGACCTGGCGGGCAGACCATGGGTAAACACATACCTACAGATAAAAAGGGATCTGGTGGCGATATGACAGTGGTGGCCTCAAGTGTGCCTCGCCTGGTCAGGCATGATACCGAGAAGGGTATGGAGGCAGGACAACAGCCTCAGGGTGGTGGAGAGGGCCAGGAGAAAGATGAATAGGAGGGTGGGGACATTAGTAAGGCAGATGGGGGGACAGGTGGTACTGCGAGGGGTAGAAATACTAAAAATACCACCAACAGCTTGATCTGGTTCAAGGTCAGTTGGCATTCATCTGTATCCCCTTCCCCTGGGTCGTGCCTGAAAATAGGCAGGATTTGTCTAGTGCACTTACCCGGTCAACAAAAGCTAAATAAATAAATAAAATAAATAAGAATGAGTGGAGGATTTCTACAGGTCAGACGGTGTGCACCTGTAGGATCTAGCCATAAACATGTTCAATACAGAAACAATGAGTTTCATAGAGACATGGGGGAAACAGGCAAAAGCTGGAATATTAAAAAAAAAAAAAGAGAGAAAAGGTTTGTCCCTGAGGTAAGGGAGAGTGCTACCCTAAGTATGGGGGAAGCCAGCCATCCAACGCAAGCTGGAGACTGGCTAGTGAGGAAAAAGGGGGTGGAGGAGGGAAGGGGGAAGAAAAAGGAATAACACAACAAGAGGAAGAAGATGAAGAAGAAAGCGGTCTTGGTTTTCACTGTTACCTAGCGGGAAAGGAGAAGAAGAAGACATCCAGGTTTTCACCTGAGGGAGGGATAATCAGAGATTGATATATGGATGGAAAGAAATGAAATTTATAAAAATAGGATAATAAAGAAATGGAAAATGGAATATGGAATATGGATATAAATAAATTAATTGCCAAAATCTGAGCACAACAACAAACAATGGTCTCTGTCTTTTTGTGAGGGAAAAGGGGGGGAATCCGGGATAACGGAGTTTGCCCTTTAAGGGGCAGACCATGTTGTCCTGGTGCACCCCTTCCCTCTGTCATGGAATGGTTGTGCTCAGGATGGGAGGGGGGAGCAAAAGGTGGGGCTAAGGGCCAGAACAATGGTCAGGTAACAGGAAAGGGAGGGGCAAAGGTAGGTACATAAGGGACAGCACAAGGGGGCCTCGGACGCTTTTTGCTGGAGTTTTTGATCCCTCCCACCCAACCTACTAAGCAGAAGAAGAGGGGAAGACAGTCAAGATGGGACTGTATGCTAGGGTCTGTCAAGGTGGAGGACAGATGCATCCGGTGAACAGTTTGTACTGCCAAAGGTGGATGGCAGGTGATAATAAGGTTATGGATATGGTCATGGACTGCCAAAGGTGGATGGCAGGTGATAATAAGGTTATGGATATGGTCATGGACTGCCAAAGGTGGATGGCAAGTAATAATATGGTTATGGACTGCCAAAGGTGGATGGCAAGGGGAGGAAAGGGGGGTGGAGGGGGACAGAAAAAGGAATAACACAACAAGAGGAAGAAGATGAAGAAGAAAGCGGTCTCAGTTTTCACCGTTACCTAGCAGGAAAGGAGAAGTAGAAGGCACCCAGGTTTTCACCTGGGGGAGGGATAATCAGAGATTGATATATGGATGGAAAGAAATGAAATTTATAAAAATAGGATAATAAAGAAATGAAAAATGGAATATGGAATATGGATATAAATAAATTAATTGCCAAATCTGAGCACAGCAGCAAACAATGGTCTCTGTCATTTTGTGAAGGAAAAGGGGGGGAATCCGGGACAATGAAGTTTCTAAAAGACAAGCCACACTTGGGCCCCTCCTCTCTGTTAGATGGAAATAAGTATAGTGAAACTGGGGCCAGCCAGCTCTTAGGAAACATCAGAGAAAGGGAGGCTCACAGGAGGCTGAGAATACCTGGAAAGAACTTTGTTTATACAAGCCCACATATACAAGGTACAAATTGAATTTAAACCCCTTTGTTTTTAGTTCTATTCTTGTATGCTGAAAGCATTTCTTTCTCTGCTTTCTGTCTTGTAAACTCAAAGAATTCTGTCTCTAGCTTTTTTTTTCTGACTTCTGACTTCAATAAGTGTCTGGTTGAGTGTTTGTTGGATTGACTCCGTATACAGGAAGACACTTAACCAAAGTATTGGATACAAAACAGACTAAATCTACACCAAAACATTCACTGGTTCCCTTATTTTGTTTTATGTGTAGCCTGTTTTAAAAAGAGCTATTAGATTACTTTGGAAGGTGCTTTCCCCAGTTCGGCCATTTATACCTCTGTGATTGTGCACACATTCGTGAGGTAAACAGCTCATACCAGGAAGAGATGGAGGAGCACGTCTCTAAGCAGGCGGAAGCTTTGCAAAGGCTAAACTTCATACTACCAAGTGCTAAGCCTTAGGAAAGTGTTTGTGCAGGGTACTTTAGCAGAGACAATGAGCTAGCTTGGGTTCTTTTCTTATTTCACCGACAAATACGACGGGATGGTTGTGAAACAGAAAAGGGGGGGAACATTCCAAAGTGATACAAAAATGCTTAAAAGTACCAATTACCCTCTTACTATTTAGGGAATGTATATTTATTTAGTTTTTGTTTACCGGGTAAGTACACTAGACAAGCATTATGCCTATTTTCAGGAACGACCTGGGAGAATACAACATGGGGAAAAACAGTCAAGGAATATAGAAATGAGAGTACATTATGTCACAGCAAACAAACATGTGGGAGAGAAATAGATCATGTGACGTTAAGAGGAAACATATAGTAGCGAAGCACTGTCCATGGAATGGATTGGTCATAATATAACTTATAATATTTCAGTTGACGCTCTCTAGACTAGCTGGTTCACTGACAGATATTTACAGGTCATCAATATAGTAGTGGAGCACAGTCCAAGGAATGGATTGGCCATAATATAACTTATAATATTGTAGCAGACACTCCATAGGCTAGTTGGATCACAGACAGATACTTACAGATCATCACATTTATTTAAAATATACATATGTTAGACAGCATCAGGACACTTGGGAGTAGGAATTCCTACCTATGACCATGGTGCAATGTCGTGGTCAGCCTATGATCGTGGAGCAATATTGTGGCTAATAATGCCCCTGGTTTTTAGAGATCGAGCAAGGAAGGAGTAGTCAGAAATCATTGAAACAGCAGGGAATATCGCAGATTCAGTGGAGACAACCTGGGGAGGTTATGACCAACAGTTTGTTACTTTACTCTAGGAAGGTTTGGGGCAGTCACACACTGAAGCTAGTTTTAGGAAACCCCACAGGGAATTGCAAAAACTCGGATAGGAGGGGGCAGATCGGATATCCACAGGAAGAGAATTCCAGAGTCTTGGTGCACTTATGGGAAAGTCCTGATCCCCCATATGGGTCCGGGTGGGAGGGACTTTGAGCATCCCTGATGTGAGAGATCTAAGATGGCAAGGGGTGGGATCCAGTTTAGGTAGAAGCTGGGCCAGCCCCTGGGGGGTGCCAGTTCTGATCACTTTCCCGGAGAAGCATCCCACCTCGAAATCAAGGTATCCAGCTGGGGAGAGCCAGCAGAGTTTCTCATATAGTTCGCAATGGTGGGTGAGTCGGGGGGCAGCCAGGGCAAAACAACAATTGTTATTGTAGGCCATGTACCACTGGGTGAGATGAGTCTTTGGGGAATGAGCAAATAGGTGCAGCCCATAGCTGAGGGAGGGAAGGAGCACACCATTCGCAAGGGCAAGTCTGGCTGCCGGTGTAAGATTGTACCTAGCCCTATAGGCCAGACCCAGTTTGCAGTTTGTAGTCCTGCTGATGTTAAGGATATGAGACAGTGAGCAACAAATGTGCCCTGACATTCTTTCATCCTGCACATTCTAAATGTATAATATAAGTGCTATAAGCTATAAGTTATTGTTTTAATATAACAACTTTAGCAAAGTCATATTATAGTTATTAAAGCTTTGCTTGTATTGTTAGGGACCTAATTACATGGAATGCTACAGAGAGGGCAAAGAAAAAAGGGGAGGAGAAAAAAATAAAAAGGGAAAACACAAATCGACAACATTTAAACATGGGTGACCAGTCCATGTACACACATCCACAAGACATAACAGAGGGTACAAGGAACACAACGGGATATCCTCCCAGCATTCCAGATCTTTCCTACATTTAAACTATCACACTCCTCCCCACCTAAAATGAAACCAGTTGGTTTTATTCTGTCTTAATATTCACTATACCTGTACACCAGATCTCCCATTTTCTGGGATATGGAGCCATAGCCCACCCATCTCCATGGGCTCCACCTCAGGGTCTTTATACAAACTATTATCCAAGATACAATACCACTTGCAATACTTCTGAAAGAGATACAAGAAGTGTTTGCTACGTTCTATTACCCCAAGGTCTGGTGTCAGGTTTCATTTCTGTCTTTTCCGGTCCATATCTGGAAAGATAGTCTACATTGCTATGGGCACTGCCCTTTCAGTGTCTGATCGTGAAGCAATAAGGCTGGAGTGCTAAACACCAGCGCATAATCCTGGGATTCCAATCTTTCATTACATGTAACCAGCACAATGGGTTATGATCAGTCCACGGTTCAAAATGAGTGCCCCATAAATAGAAGCAGAGTACCTCAATGGCCCATCGTATGGCCAAACACTCTTTCTCTATAGTGGAGTACTTCATCTCCCTTTCATGTAATTTGTGACTTATGTATATTATAGGGTGTTCTTCTCCTTGGATTATTTGGGTTAGTATCACTCCTATACCTACATTGGATGCATCAGTCTATACAACAAAACGTTGTGTGAAATCAGGGGTTCTTAGAACTGGAGAGGAACATAATTTTGCCTTTATGCTACAAAACGCTTCCTTGCATTCAGGGTTCCAAATTATTTTCTCAGGATTCCTCTTTTTAGTCAAATTGGTTAGGGGACAGGCAAGTGTGGCAAATGCAGGTATAAACCAATGATAATACCCTGCTAGTCCTAGGAAGGATTGTACCTCTTTCTTTGTAGTAGGGTGGGGACTATTAGCCACTGCTTTAACGAGGCATTTAACATCTTTCACAGCCTCTTACTGGAGCTAATAGACAAACACGCCCAACTAAGACTGATCAAATAAAAAATAAAACTCCTGGCTGATTCTCTCCTATCCTGAAGAAATCACTTAGAGATAGGGACTACTGGTGGAAAAAAGCGAGGAAATCCCACCTGGAGGCTGATTGGTTAGCATTCCGTACCACTAGGAATGCTTGTACCAAGCTAATTAGGTCAGAAAAAGCTAGGTACTTCCAAAAAGAACTAGAAGACAATAAAAACAACTCTGCCAAATTTTGGAACATCCTCAAAGAAGTCGAAGGTCAGTCCACTGCAACACCCCTTCCAAACAAAATTGTGTCTGATGGTACCACCTATACGGACAAAGCTGATATACTAGAAAAACTTAATGATCACTTTGCCACTGCAGGGTTTGCCTTTGACACCTCACCTATCAGCAAACTTAACCTGGCAAGAGACTACACTGTTGGCTTCACTGATAATCACAACCATAACCAACTGCATCCCACCCCCTTCAGCTTCCTCACAATTACGTTCAAGCAAGTGGAGGACCTCCTCCTTTCTCTGGATACAAAAAAGAGTGCAGGTGCAGATAATATTGAGCCTTACTTCCTAAAACTTGGCCATACCTATCTGACTGCCCCCATTACACACTTATTCAACATCTCTCTGATTCAAGGTGAGCTACCTGTCTTGTGGAGAACTGCCCACATCCTACCATTATTCAAGACTGGGGATCCAAGTGATCTGAACAATTACCAGCCTATTTCTATACTATCTGTCCTCTCTAAATTACTTGAAAAAATTGTCAACATCCAACTTAGAGAACATTTGGATTCACAAAAGTTGCTAAACCTGGCTCAGTCCGGCTTCAAAGCCAAACACAGTACAATATTGGCTCTTGCCAAAGTAACTACAGACTGGCAAATGGCCTTGTACTCTAAGAAGCATGTATTTGTCCTCTTCCTTGATCTAAGTAAGGCCTTCAATACTGTGGATCATACCATCATGCTTACTGCACTGAGTAACATCAGACTTGATAGTTCTGCCATTAAATGGTTCACCAGCTACCTAACCAATAGGTACAACAAGCCAAAGCCATAGGAGATCTGTCCCCACAAAAATCCTTGTTACGAGGAGTCCCACAAGGCTCCATCCTGGGCCCTATCCTCTTTGCAATATACATCAATAATCTGGACTTACAGCTGGGCACAGCAAATGTGCACTTATTCGCAGATGATACTGTACTCTATACCACAAATTCATCCTTGGACCTGGACCATGAGTACTTACAGAAAGACTTCGTCACCCTCCAATACAACCTTCTCACTCATAAGCTCCTCCTCAACGCCAAAAAGACTAAATCAATGATTCTCTCACCAAAGTCTACTTCCGGATGTCTACATATCACACAGATCTGAACACTCTTAGATGAACCCCTTGAAGTAGTTGATACCTTTAAATACCTAGGGTTCTGGCTGGATAACAAGCTCAACTTTCTGTGCCACTTAAATGAAACCTTGAAGAAACTAAGACAGCGATTAGGTTTACTCTATCGCATTAAACACCTACTCACGTTAGAAGCCAGAATGAGACTAGTACAGACTACATTCCTACCTATACGTGACTACGCTGACTTCCTTTACAGTCATTGCCCATCAACGATGCTAAACAAACTGGACATCCTTTTCCACCGGGCTTTAAGATTTATCTTAAATCTACCCCGTAGTACACATCACTGTCATCTATACCAGGTTTCGGGATGGACCTCACTCTCAACTAGAAGAAAAAGGAATACTCTCCTCTGTTTTTTTGGAGCATTATCTGATAACCTCCCTGCATACATCTTGAACATCTTCAAACGGGCTAAAGATTCCTATGGCCTGAGATGCTTCTCCTTAATCTGCTTCCAGATTCCTAGAGTGAAAACTACCCATGGCTCAGCAGCAATCAACTTCTCACTTCCATCACTTTGGAACACTATGCAAGACTCATTAAAATTATCCTCACTTCCAAGCATTTTCACATTCAAAGCTCTATTAACGGATTATCTGAAGGAATCATGCAACTGTTTCAGATGCCGATGACCCCTAAGCCTTGGATGCCACTCTCAAATCCTACGCCTAAGTATCTCATCCACCCCACATTCCTAACAACAGAAACCTAGGACCTACAAGCCTAGTTCCATTAATCCAAGATGACCCTGCCTATTCTCTACCTTTTACCTATTCTGGCCTCCCTTTTGGCTGCCTACTCTTTCACCCCAATTTCTACCCTATTCCTTAATACCTCCTTATTTTTTATCATTTAAGTATGAGCTCTTACTCAGTGGAGACTATATGGGATTGTTGTCTCTTCTCATTTCAGTAAAGCTTATCATTATGTACCTTTGCATGATAATTATGTTGACCGGTATGTATAGGCCCATATTGACCGGCACCTTCACAATGTTTTTTTTTTTTTTTTTTGCACCGTTGTTCACCATAATTGTAATCTTATGAAGTGTACTGTATTATATTTATGCCCAGGACCACCTTGAAAATGAGCTTGCTCAATGGTGTTTATGCCTGGTTAAATAAAGTGATTGATTGATTGCTGCAACTTTACTTATGTCAGGTTTTATCTTCCCATCTCCTATCTGGAATCCAAGATACTTTGTTTCTTTCATGGCTAACATACATTTTGTTGGATTAATTGTTAAACTGGCCTTAACAATAGCTGTTATTACGGCATCTAAGTGTTGCAAATGTTCCATCCAGGAAGGACTAAAAATGACAACATCGTTCAAATAAGCAGCACTATAGGTA
Organism: Neoceratodus forsteri; assembly: GCA_016271365.2. Lineage (NCBI taxonomy): Eukaryota > Metazoa > Chordata > Ceratodontiformes > Ceratodontidae > Neoceratodus > Neoceratodus forsteri. Next base: position 236,997,135 of record CM057459.1, on the reverse strand, counting down.
GTGTGTGGTGTTAATATTTTTTCCATCATCTGCTGGAAAGTGGCTGGGGCACTGTGCAGTCCAAAGGGCATAATGTTAAAATGAAATAACCCTAATGGAGTGCTGAATGCTGTCTTTTCCTTGGCAGAAAGATCCAAAGGTATTTGCCAATAACCTTTGGTCAGATCTAGTGTACTGATATATTTTGCATTTCCCAGATGGTCTAATATGTCATCTATTCATGGCATACGGTAACTATCAAATTTGGAGACAGAATTCAGCTTCCAGAAATCTAAACAATGCCTAACTCCACCTTCCTTTTTATTGACTGCTACCATAGGGAAGCACCAATCACTATGAGAAGATTCAATAGTACCTAGATCTCGAATCCTATGAAATTCTTTTGTTATTTCTTCTCTGTTATGCTCAGGTATTCTATAGGGCTTTTGTTGTATAGGTATTTCCTGGTTTACTATGATATGGTGTGTGGTTGTGGTAGTTCTCCCTGGTTTGCTTGTAAAGCTTGTTTGATGTTTTTGAAGTATCATTTGGAGTTCTATATCTTGTGAATTTGTAAGATCAGGATTAATACAGACATCTGTCAAATCTCCCTTACTTTCCAATCAATTATACGCTATGCTCAGCTCACTGTCCTCAGTCTCAGGGTGGATGTATCCACAAATGGGGGGGGGTGTCTATCCTTCCAAGCTTTTAATAGATTTACATGAGAAATATTTTTTTGTTTCTTTTTATCAGGCTTGAATATTTCATAAGTTACAGGTCCCATTTATTTGGTTATTAAGTAGGGCCCTTGCCATTTCATCAAAAGCTTGTTCTCAGAAGAAGGTAACAATAATAATACCTTATCTCCCTCAATAAATTCTTTATGCCCTGTCCCTTGATCATTCTGTACCTTCTGTCTTAACTGTTGTGTCTGATTAACATCATGTGCTTTTTGTACATATTCTGTCAGCCTCTTTCGCATTTGAAACATATATTCAGAGGGATTCATTCCCTTGGGATTTTTCCCTTCCTCCCATTCTTCTTTGACAATATCTAGAGGTCCCCGGGGATTGTGCCCATACAATAATTCAAACGGAGAGAACCCCGTAGATGTTTGTGGTACCTCTCTATATGCAAACAAGAAATAAGGTAGATACACATCCCAAGTCTTTCCTTCTTCTTGTACATACTTTTGAATCATTTTTTTCAAAGTCTGGTTGAAGCACTCTACCAGACCATCCATTTGTGGATGATAGGGTATTGTGTAAACAGCTTGGATCCTTAAAGTCTGGTAGAGGTGCTTCAACATAGATGAACAAAAATTACTTCCCCAATCGGTTAAAATAACTTTGGGTATGCCCATTCAACTAAAGATTTTACCTAATTCATCTGCAATCTTGGTGGCAGTAATACTACATAATGGGATGGCCTCTGGATATTTAGTCATGTAATCACTAACCACCAAGATATACTTATTGCCCTTTGAACTTGTGGGAAGAGGACTCACAATGTCCATGGCCACCCTTTTGAATGGCGCAGTAACCAAAGGCATTGGTATCATGGGTACTTTATCTTTCATTCCCAACTAAGTCACCTTTTGGCATTCCGGACAAGTGCTACAATATTCGAATACTTGGTCATGAATGCCCAGCCAAAAAAATCAGCGTAAAAGGTGGCTAAGTGTGCGATCCCTACCCATGTGTGCAGCCAAAGGGATATCATGGGCTAAGTGTAGCAATTGTTCCTTATAACACTGGGGTACTAACAATTGTTCAATCTTCTCCCCAGTGTTAGGGTTTTCACATACTCGATATGATAAACCATTTACAACTTTATAATCTTTAGTTTTTGTGTCAATAGTGTCCATACCATTTCCATTTTATTTCCATAACATTTGCAAAGTAGCATCCATTTGCTGTGCATTTTTAAACTTTTCAGTCTTTACCAAGGTTTCAACTATGTTATGTACATTTTTATGAGTCCACAGTTCTTTCTCGTTTTTTTTTGTTTCTTTGGTTTTCTATTTTTACCTTCCGTACCATAAATCTCTTCTTCAAAAGGATATAATTTTCCCAGGGTTTTGTCAGCAGCTGCCTGAGCCCTAGTGACCACTGCACATATGGTAGAAGTGAGTAAAGTTTGGAAATTAGGGTGGTTATGGCACAGAAGTATGGGAACTGGCAATGTCAGGACAACCCCTACATCCAGCAGTTGTTTTTCCCCTTGTACAGTTATTTCTGTGGTTAATAATGGATATTTATGGGTATCTCCATGTATACAAGTCACAGTAATGGTGGGTCCCCCAACTGGTGGTGGTTGCTTTAATATTGCTGACTGTATTAATGTCTGTTTACTTCCTGAATCCAGTAGTCCATGTACAGTTCTATCTGCCACTGTAACTGGTACACTAAACTGTCCCCAATTGGTCAGCACAAGGTGTGCTGTCTCCAATTTTCTTTTAGGACAGAATCTGGCAATATGTCCTTTATTTTTACATTCATGGCATATTATGTCTGGATTGTGTCTTTTCCCCACCATGGGAGTGTTTCTGTTCTCTGTAAAACTACTAGTATTGCCAGGGGGAGGAGATGAGAGATAGGTCTTATCAAGGTCTGCTGTAGGTTTACAGGGGGACTTTTCTGTCTCAGAACATCGAGCAGCTATAAAGTCCTCAGCTAATCTTATGGCAACTTCCGCTGCATCAGGTCGGTGATCTTTTACCCATAACTGGACATCAGGAGGCAGGATACGGATAAACTGCTCCATAACTATGACTTCTAGTATCTGGTCAATAGTCCTTGTGGCCAGCTGCAGCCACTTACCACAAAGGTCTTTGAGTTGTGTATAGGCATCTTGGGGAGTATCAGCAGCATGATATTTATAAACTCGGAATCGTTGTCTATATGTTTCGGTATTTATATCATATCTCTTCAATATGGCTGCCTTCACATGATCATAGTCATTCATATATGTAACATCAACATGACTATAGGCCAGCTGAGCTTTTCCAGTTAAGTAAGGGGCCAGCCTTATGACCCACTGATCCCTGGGCCATACACAGGTGGCAGCTACTCTTTCAAACATAGTCATGTATGCTTCTTTATCATCCTTCTCCCCTACTTTAGTCAGTTTAATATCTTTAATCCCGGTACCCACTGGGGCTGGGGGCAGTCTATAGGCACCGATGTCTTGTATGGCTCGCAGTGTATCTGCCCACCGGGCCTCACTTTCTTTCCGATCTATTCCGATCTATCTCCCTTTGCTTCTCCATCTCTACTTGTCTGGTGCACAACCACCTTAACAACTCATCTGACCAACAACCAGCAGCTTGGGCCTTCATCTCCCCCTTATCTTCCTCCATATGGATCTGACCGGTTGGCTCACCTATCCGTAGCCTTCTGTCCTTCTGCCTCACCCCAGGTTCCAATTCAGGAAATAAAGGCAGCTGGAACTTCTTCATTACCAATCTCGTGTACACTCCAATAAGCTGAGGCATATCCGAATCTTCCTGCTGCATCAGTTGGTCCACCTCCAGGTCTTAGTCCAGACCTTCCAGTTGATCAGGCCATCGACTGGTCTCACACTTCTGACACCACCTGTCAGAAGGTTGTGGTATGTACAGATGGACGCTGACACCATATGTTTCCAAGCAGAAGATTTATTGAAACAACAGAAAAAAATAACGAACTGTACATGAATTAAAATAAAAATAATCCATGTAGGTTCCATGCTCCTTGTTCTCAACAGCACTAGTAAGCTCTAGGCTGAGGTGTTGAGCCTTCAACACCCAATTCAAAATCTGCCTTGGAACAATTGCTGACCAAATATATATTGGTTTGTATTCTTACCATTGGCCCATTCATATGTCAATCAATTAAGAAACATAAAATGTATTTTAAATTAAATTAAGCTTGTATTTCTTTCTTTATTTTAATTCCCATTTTTTTTAAATAACATAACAAACCTTATGATGTAAACATTATTTAGTTCAAACACAAATTAATGAAGTTTCCGAAAGACAAGCCACACTTGGGCCCCTCCTCTCTGTTAGATGGAAATAAGTATAGTGAATCTGAGGCCGGCCAGCTCTTAGAAAACAACAGAGAGAGGGAGGCTCACAGGAGGCTGAGAATTCCTGTAAAGAACTTTGTTTATACAAGCCTACATATACAAGGTGCAAATTGAATTTAAACCCCTTTGTTTCTAGTTCTATTCTTGTATGCTGAAAGCACTTCTTTCTCTACTTTCTGTCTTGTAAGCTCAAAGCATTCTGTCTCTAGCCTTTTTTTCTGACTTCTGACTTCAATAAGTGTCCGGTTGAGCATTTGTCGGATTGACTCCATATACAAGAAGACGCTTAACCAGAGTATTGGATACAAAACAGACTAAATCTACACCAAAACATTCACTGGTTCCCTTATTTTGTTTTACATGTAGCCTGTTTTAAAAAGAGCTATTAGATTACTTTGGAAGGCACTTTCCCTGTTTTGGCCATTTATACCTCTGCAATCATGCACACATTCGTGAGGTAAACAGCTCATACCAGGAAGAAACGGAGGAGCGAGACTCTAAGCAGGGGGAAGCTTTGCGAAGGCTAAACTTCATACTACCAAGTGCTAAGCCTTAGGAAAGTGTTTTTGCAGGGTACTTTAGCAGAGACAACGAGCTAGCTTGGGTTTCTTTTCTTATTTCGCCGACAAATACAACAGGATGGTTGTGAAACAGAAAAGGGGAGGACATTCCAAAGTGATACAAAAATGCTTAAAAGCACCAATTACCCTCTTTCTATTTAGGGAATGTATATAGAGGAATGAGACAGTGAGCAACAAATATGCCCTGACATTCTTTCATCCTGCACATTCAAAACGTATAATATTAGTGCTATAAGTTATCATTTTAATATAACAACTTTAACAAAGTCATATTATAGCTATTAAAGCTTCCCTTGTATTGTTAGGGACCGAATTACATGGAATGCTACAGAAATGGTATAGAAAAAATGGAGGGAGAAAAAAATTAAAAAGGGAAAACACCAATCAACAACATTTAAACATGGGTGGCCAGTCCATGTACACACACATCCACAAGACATAACAGAGAGTACAAAGAACACAACGGGATGTCCTCCCAGCATTCCAGATCTTTCCTACATTTACACTATCACATCCCAAACTTACTTTTGTGGCTTAGTTCACTTAAAAGTGATCTAAGCTGCTGTAGCAAAAAATCCATGTCTCAATTTGTTTTCAAGATACGGGCACCAAAAGGCATCGCTGGTACCACAATGTTATCCTATGGGAAATTTCTCAACTTCGGAATGTTGTAACTTTGTGCCCGTTTAATGTTTTGGTACCAAACAACCAAAAGGCACATCTGTGGAATGAAGGTTTTCCACCCTGAAAATTTCAGCCCAAAAGCCCCAACTGTTTTGTTGCAGGGGGATGGCAAAGATTTGCAGTTTTTGGACAAAGTACTGTTGCAAGTTGCGACAGTTTCGCAAAAACAGCACAACACTTTCATGATTGCAAAACTGTTGCGGCCATTTCTGTCACAACGTGTGACAGTACTGGGGCATCAATTTTAAAAACGGCATTTCAGGGTGGTTTTACCCTCAAAAAAGATAGGGCTGACATCCTCAGGACCTGATTAGGTAAACACAACAGTCAGTATTTACATAAGGAGTCCCAGATGTAAATGCCAGGCATTTTTCTCTGACACAAACTGAAAGCAAGATGGTCACTGCATGAAAGTAAAAGGGCCATTTTCGAAAGTAAAATGTACTGGTTGCAGCTTTCAAGAAACACATATTTTTCTTTCCCATTGACTATAATGGGAAACTTGTTTTTTTTTTAATAACTTTTGAACGGTGTAATATTTATTCACCAAATCTTTGAAAGGCACATCAGTGACCTCGACTGCATCTTCTCTGAAGATTTCAGACCAAACAGACAAATCGCGTGGACTGTAGGTGCGAGCAAAGAAACACTAAAAAAGTCAGTTTTTGTGTATTCTTTGGCATTCTGCAGCTCCGCAACCACTCATCTGACCATAACACAACTTGCCTGATCCGGAGATCTATGGTACAAAACTATGCATGCAAAATTTCAGGCAAATTCATTGTATGGTGGGAAAGTTATTAGAATGCAACATTTGGGGTTCAACATAGAAGTGGCTCTGCAACCCTAAGTAAACTGGCATTACTGTGCCAGTATAAGATACATATATATATATATATATATATATATGTATATATACTACACACACACACACACACACATTATGGTAGCACAGTAGTGCTACCATAGTTAGGGTTGAGTAACACTTTTAAGATTAAAGGGTGAAATTTTCACCTTAATAACTTTCCACCATTCAACAGATTTTCCTGAAATTAGGCAGGCATGGTTGGGCTTGATAGATCTTGAGATCTACCAACCTTCGTACCAGTCGGATATATGACTGCGGACTTATTAAGCGACAACCAAAAGCATAATTAGGCTTTTATACAAATTCTTTGCTCTCACCTACAGGTTGCACAGTTTGCATGACCAGTCCAAAAACTTCACTGAACATACGGCCAGGTTCCCTGATGTGCCTTTGGAAGATTTCGTAAAAAAAATATTGAACGGTTCAAAAGTTATTCAAAACACAAGTTCCCATTATAAGTCAATGGAAAAGGTTAACAAAAAGTTTAAAAATGTTGCAAATGCACTTTTTAGTGTCACGAATGGCCCTAGTAGTGTTGCAAATCTGCCATTTTGTTTTCAGTTACTGATCAGAAAAATGCTTGGCATTTAAAATTGGGACCCTCTAGGGACGCAATTCTTTCTGTGTTCACCTAGTCGTACCCTGAGGACGCTAGTCATGTCTTTATTTTGGGATTAAACACCCCAGAAATATGTTTTTCAAATGTCTGGAAACAGTAGTGTTGCAAAGTAGTGTCACACCAGTGACACTTTTGCAAATTTTTGTGAAAAGTGTTGCAATTTGCGAAAGTACTTTTTCAGACTATGGCAAAATGACAGGAATTCTTTGCCACCCTGCTGCGAAAAAATGGTTTGGTCTTTTGAGCTGAAATTTGGAGGAAAGGCAGCCAACATCTCACAGGTGTGCATTTTAGTGGTTTGGTGAAAAAATATTGCATGGATGCCATGTTACAGTACTCCAAAATTGGCATTTTTTCCCATAGACTAACATGGTGGCATCCATCGCGCCTTTCGAGGCTAGCATCTTGGAAATGGTGCGAGATATGGAATTTTTGTTACGACAATGCATAGCCTATGTAGCCAGGAAAATCATGATTCCTGTGATTTTTTTTTTTCAATGTCATATGTTCTGAGATATAAGCAAGTTTGTCTTCCAACAGCTCATTTTCTGCTCTGAGGCCCATTATTATGTATACGTTCTTTGTACAAACTGTGTTTCTCTATGCAGCTGTTGGGCAAAACCAGGGTGTGTGCTTCCATTACTGTTACAGTTAGTGTTTTCACTTGTGTTTCCGTACACATTTGCGTTACCATTCCCGTGTACGCCACCTTGTGCGTTACCCTTTGCATTCTTCTTTGTGTACACACTTGCATTTGCATTTCTGTTTCTATTTAGTTTGCATTATTTCTGCTGTTAATGTTACCATTTGTGCTTCCAATTGCCGTACTGTTACTGTGCACGTCACGGTTTGCGTTTTGATACGCGCTTGCATTTTCTTTTTGTGTTTCTGTTTAGTTTGGCATTATTGTTGCTGTTACCGTTAACATGTGCATTTACAATTGCAGTAACATGACAGTGTGCATTATGGTTTGCGTTTCCATATGTGCTTCCATTCCCATTTCCGTTTCTGTTTCCTTTGATGTTATTCTTCATGTTTCCTTTACCATTTGCATTTACAATTGAGGTACTGTGCCTGTGCGCATTACGGTTTGTGTTTCTGTACACACTTCTGTACCCTCCCATTTCTGTTTCTGTTTCCTTTGGTGTTATTCTTCATGTTAATGTTACCATTTGCGTTTACTATTGCGGTACTCTGCCCCTGCATGTTACAGTTCGTGTTTATGTGCACGCTTGCGTTCACGTTTCCGTTTCTGTTCCCTTTGCCGTTCTTTTTGCTGTAGCACTTAACATTAGTGTTTAACATACTGGTGCCATCACTGTGCGCATTACCAGTTGGGGTTCTGTACATGCTTCCATGGCCATTTTCATCACTGTTTGCTTCGGTGTCACTTTGCGCTTATGTTTCTATTAACGCTTGCTTTACCATTTATGTTTGCATTACCATGTGTGTAACTGTTGGTGCTTGCATTGGCATTCCTGTTCTTGTTACTACATGACAAGACATCATGTGGTGGGAGCAAAGGGCCCAAAGGGCCCCGCGCTCCAACCACCTCATTACATTCACTATTTATCGTCCTCATTCTCAAAAAGAAGGGAAATTAGAGGCAAAAAACTCTGTTTAATGCATCAGTTAGGGTTGTTCCACAGTGACAAAAGCAAGGAAATTTGGTGTTAGGGTTGAAAGCCCCTTGGATCCCCAGCCCACCCACCCAAAAGGCATCAGGTGTGCATTGGGGTCATCGTTCCCTAACTCTCACCCCATTCTCCTTGCCTCAGCTTCTTTACATCCTTAGGGGTGAGAGTTGGGGCAGGTATTAGCGCGCCCGATGCCATTTGAGGTGAGCTGAAATCAAGGGCTTTCAACCAACATCAATTTCCTCACTTTTGTTGCTGTGGAATAACCTAACTGATGCATTAAGCAGAGTTTTAATTACTGTACATATATATATATATATATATATATATATATATATATATATATATATATACATATATGTATATATTCATGGCAAAAAATCCATTTAATGTATCAGGGTTGTTTCACAGTGACAAAAGTGAGGAAATTCAGTGTTAGAGTTGCCACCCTTGCACCCCATGCCCACACTGTCCCCACCAACAGGCATTGGGGTGTGCATTGTGGTTGTCAGCCCTAACTCTCACCCCATTCCATGTGCAAATAAGCTGAGGTGAGCTGGCCTGGTGGTGCTGAGGGTTGAGGTGCTGGACACCACACCTCATGCCATGCCAGAGACCCGGGTTTGGGAATGAGCTTGGACCATTGGGGGTCGGGGGGAGAGAGGATTGAACATCCATGAGACTGCTTTCTTCTCTTAGGGAGGGATCTAGGGGTAGTCCTGTGTGGCAGTGGCCCCTGGTGGAGAGAACGGTGGCACTGCTATGCACCAGGGCTCACACACTAAGGGGAGATGTTGGGAAGCTGCCTTTCTGATGTGGGTGGGAGCACCTACATCAGAGCTGGGCAGAATTGCATGTCCTGCATCTGTGGGGGTGTAACCAAGAACACAGGAAAAACCTGGCTTCAAGAATCAGGTGACAGTACAGATCCTCCATGCCCTATTCTGGAGTTTCCCTAGCTTGCCTTCAATTTTCCCAGGCCCACTCCTCATCTGATGCCAGAGTCTGCCTTGAAGAGTACCCCAAGTAGGAGAGGGGGTGACCCACCCCAGATAGGGTTAGCCGGGGGGGTGCTGGCACTGGTGAGGAGGGAGGAGAGAAGGCACAGTGTGGGGGTACCTCAGGTGGGCAGGACAAGGAATGCCTGAGAGAGGACCTTGGAGCCACGACAGGAGCGAAACAAAGTTGACAAAAAAAATAAGCTGAGGTGGTGCAGTGTAGGAGAATGGGGTGAGAGTTAGGACCAACGACCCCAACACACACCCCAGTGCCTGTTGGTGGGGACAGGGTGGGAGTGGGGTGCAAGGGGTGGCAAACCTAACACTGAAATTCCTCGCTTTTGTCACTGTGGAACAACCCTAACTGATGCATTAAACTGACTTTTTTGCCATGAATTTCCCTTCTTTTTGAGAATGTGCACTATAAATAATGAATGGAATGTGGTGGTGGGATCACGGGGCTCGACCATGTGATTTTTTTGTCACTTCACTGAGCAAAAACTGTATGACTAACTGAAATGAAAATTGGTAAATGAAGACATGTACCATGGCACACCATGTGTCCAAAATTGTGCGTACATCCATTCAACAGTCGCACAGCACCATGAACAAACAGACTAAAATGCACAATTCAGCAACCGTAAGTGCCAGCAACCCAAACCTGGGCACAGTGAAAGATGAATTAGAAATCTTTGTACGTTCCAAATGCCAGGCAAATCAGACACATGGGTCAGAAGTTATTGAAGCATAATGAACCACATTTTCATTTGTCGGAGTAGCATGATTACTTGAAAACAATGCAAGGCACCTCCGTGCCACAAGGGCTACCTATGCTATAAAGTTAAAGGCAGTAGCACCATGCAGAACACTATGCACAAAATGTTAACTGTGTCATGCAGTATCTCCAGAGCAAATTATTTTTCAAACATGTAAACATCACAATTCACATCTCCAGGGCATCCACTCAATACCCTCCAAATTTCATGTGAAAAGACCAAACCACTCCAGAGATATAACATTTTTATGTTTCTGTACCTTTAAGAAGTCTTCCACCACAAAATGGCAGAAATTGCGACTGAAAATGCACTAAAATGGCAGACCTGGTGGCTGAAAAATCAGTAACTATAAAATGGGCCAACTTTAAAGGACCATAACTCTGGAAGGAACAACATTTTTTTCATCAAACAAAAACTGGCATTTTCCTTGAACAAAGGTCTTTCTACCTGCCAATCAGACCAATCAAAGACCACACTAGCTGTGATATACGTTGCAGAAGACAGTGCAGAAAAATAGCAAAAACATATTGTTTTGCACTGCAATACACAAACGCAAAAATACAAATGGTAATGTTAACGCAAATGGTAATGTAAACAGTGAGGTAAAATAAAACAATAATGCTAACAGTAACACAAATGCAAGTGCAAACGGTAACGCACATGGTGATGCAAACATAAATGATAACGCAAACAGTAAGAGAAACGCAAGTGCAAACATTAATGAAAACAGAAATGGTAACACAAATGGTAATGCAAAGGCTAACGGCAACAGAAAAGCAAATGTTAATGAAAACAGTAATGCAAACGCTAATGCCAATGGAAATGCAAAAGCAAACAGTAACAAAAATGCAAATGGTAACACAAATTCAAACAGGAATGCAAACAGTAACGGCAACAGTGACACAGAAGGAAACAGTAATGCAATTGACAACGGAAACACTACTGAAAATGCAAACTCTAAGGCCAACAGAAACGCAAATGGTAATGAACACTCAAGCAGTAATGGTATCGCAATTGGAAATGCAAACAGTTACAGTAACACCAACAATGATGCCAAAGGGAACAGTAACACAAACGGAAATGCAAGCGCTTATGCAAATGCAAATGGTAATGTGCACGGTCACAGTAAAGCAATTGGAAATGCAAATGCTTATGGTAACACCAACGATGACGCCAAAGGAAACAAACACAAATGGAAATGCAAAAGGAAGCTCGTACATAAACACAAATGGTAATGCACACGGTGACACAAAAGGAAACACAGACAAAAACAGTATTGGAAATGCAAATGGTAACAGTAATGCAAATGCAAGTGCAAACGCAAATACAAAGGGTAACACACATGGTGACGTAAATGTAAACGCTAACGCAAATGGTTACACAAACACACACAGCTTTTTCCCACAAAGATGCATCCAGAAGCACAGTGAATACAAAGAATGTATGCATAATAATGGTCCTTGGAGCAGAAAATGAACACTTGGAATACTAAATTGCTTATATCTCAGGAACTGTATGACATAGAAAACAAATTTAAAATGTCATATTATTTATGAGTTTCCTGGCTAGTTTTGCACTTAGGCTAAAAAATTTCCAGATGAAAAGTCCATATCTCAAAGCGTTTTTGAGATACAGGCCCCAAAAGGCGTGGCAGACACCATAATGTTAGCCTATGGGAAAAATCATCAACTTCTGAGTGCCGTAACTTTGCAGCTCTCTAATGTGTTGTCACTAAACCACTAAAAGGCACATCTGTGGAATCTTGGCTGTCTTCCCCTCCAAATTTCAGTCAATAAGACCAAACCATTCTTTGCAGCAGGGTGGCAAAGATTTCCTACTATTTTGGACATAGTGTCGCAAAGTAGTGTTGCAAATCATGACACTTTTGCAAAAGAAATCGCAAAAGTGTTGAATGTGCGACACTACTTTGTGACATAATTTTTTACAAAAATTTTAAAAACATATTTCTGGGGTGTTTAACCCCCCCAAAAAAGACACGGCTAGCATCCTCAGGACTCGACTAGGTGAATACAGCAAGAACTGTGTCCCTAGAGGGTCCCAAACTTAAATGCCAAGCATTTCTATGACCACCAACTGAAAACAAGGTGGCAGATTTGTGACACTACAAGGGTAATTTGCAACACTAAGAACCTGCATTTGCGACACTTTTGCATATTTTAACTTTTTCCATTGACTATAATGGGAAACTTGTTTTTTGAATAACTTTTAAACAGTTTAATATTTTTTCATGAAATCTTTGAAAGGCACATTGAGGATCCCAGCTGCAAGAGCCCTGAAGGTTTTGGACTGGTCATGCAGACCGTCTGACCTGTAGGTGCGAGCAAAGAATGTGCAAATATGCATAATCTGTGTTTTTCAGTGCTCTGTAGCTCTGCAACCATATATCCAACTGTAACGAAACTTGGCAGATCCAGAGGCCTGTGGTACCACACCATGCATGCCAAATGTCAGGCAAATTCAACAAACGGTGGCAAAGTTATTAAGCTGCCATCTTTCAGACTTAACCTTAAATGGGATACTCAACCTTAACTATAGTATAATATATGTAGATATATACATATATATATATATATATATATATATATATTTTAAGAACAACAACTCCATTTAATGCATCAGTTAGGGTTGTTCCACAGCTACAAAAGTGAGAAATTTTGTGTTAGGGTTGAAAGCTTGCCTTGACCTCAGCCTGACCCCAGCTGGCATAGCAAGCGCATTAGGTCATCAACCTAACTCTTCCCCCATCACATGTATAAAGAAGCAGAGATATAGGAGAATGGGGTGGAGAGCTAGGACCGATGACCCCAACGCACACCCCGATGCCAGCTGGGGTGGGCTGGGGTCAAGGGGTTTTTCAACCCTAACACTCGAATTATCTCACTTTTGTCACTTGGAACAACCCTAACTGATGCATTAAATGGAGTTTTTTTGCCTCTAATTTCCCTTCTTTTTGAGAATGATGTCGACAAATAGTGAAAGTAATGCAGAGGTTGGAGCGTGGGGCTCTTCAGGCCCCCGCTCCCAATGCATGATGTCTTGTGACATAGTAACAGGAACAGCAACACAAACAGAAGTGCCAACAGTGGTGCACAAGGTAATGGAAACATAAATGGTAAAGGAAACATTAATAGAAACACAAGCGCAAAGTGATGCCAAAGCAAACAGTGACGCAAATGGACATTGAAGCACATATGAAAACACAACTGGTAATGTGAACAGTGTTGGCAGTGGTATTTTAAATGGAAATGTTAAGTGTCACAGCAAAAAGAACGCAAAAGGGAACAGAAACAGAAACACGAGTGCGAGCGCACACATAAATGCAAACCGTAACACGCACAGCCACAGTACTGCAATAGTTAACGCAAATGGTAAAGTTAACATGAAGAATAATGCCAAAGGAAACAGAAATGGAAATGGGAATGGAGGCGCATACAGAAAAGCAAACCATAACGAGCATGGTCACGGAACCGCAGTTGTCAACGCAAATGGTAACGGTAACAGCAACAATAACACTAAAGGAAAGAGAAATGCAAATGCAAGCTAGTACAGAAATGCAAACTGTTATGTGCACGGTCATGGTACCGGAATTGTAAACGTAAATGGTAACAGTAACAGCAAAAATAACGCCAAAGGAAACAGAAACAAAACAGAAATGCAAGTGCGTATGAAAATGCAAACCGTAATGCATGTGGATGGTACTGCAATTGCAAAGGAAACAGGTAATGGTAACAGCAACAATAACACCAAATGACACAGAAACACAAACGCAAGCGAAAAAGCAAACTGCAATGCACACGGTGGTGTAGACGGTAATGGTGCCACAAATGGCAATGGAAACACAACTGGAAATGCTAACTGGCACAGTAATGAAAGGGCACACCTTCTTTTACCCCAAAAATGCATTGGAAAACACAGTGAAAACAAAGAATGTATACATAACAATGGGCCTTCGAAGCAGAAAATAAGGACTTGGAATATTAAATTGCTTAGATCTCAGGAACCATACGACGTAGAAAAAAATGCAAATTTCATATGAGTTATGACTTTCCTGGTTAGTTTAGTACTTAGCCCCTGTTAGGGGACTAAGCAGTTTTGCGATGAAAAGTCCGTATCTCACACCGTTTCCAAGATATAGGCCCCGAAAGGTGCAATGGTAGCCGTAATATTATCCAATGGGAAAAAGCGTTAACTTCGGAGTGCCGTCACTGTGCCGCCCTGTAATATTTTTTCACTAAACTACCAAAAGGCACATCTGTGAGATATTGGCTGTGTTCCCTCCAAATTTCAGCCCAAAAGACCAAACTGTTCTTTTGCAGCAGGCTGGCAAAGAATTGCTATAATTTTGCCATAGCCTGGAATAGTAGTGTCTCAATTTGCCAAAGCTTTCACAAAAATTTGCAACACTTTCATGAGTGCAACACTACTTTGTGAAAGTACTTTTTCCAGAAACTTGAAAAACATATTTCTAGGGTGTTTAACCTCAAAATAAAGACATGCCTAGCATCCTCGGGGTCCGACTAGGTAAACACAAAAAGAATTGTGTTGCTAGAGGGTCCCAAATTTAAATGTCAAGCATTTTTCTGATTACCAACTGAAAACAAAATGGTGGATTTGCGAAAGTAAAAGGGCTATTTGTGAAAGTAAAAACTGCATTTGCGAAAGTGTTCAACTTTTTAACTTTTCCCATTGACTTATAATGGGAACTTGTTTTTTGAATAACTTTTGAACCGTTCAATATTTTTTCATGAAATCTTCAAAAGGCACATCAGGGACCCTGGCTGCATGTTCCATGAAGTGTTTGGACCAGTTGCAGAAACCATGCAACCTGTAGGTGAGAGCAAAGAAATCACAAAAAAGCGTAATTGTGCAATTGGTTGTTGCTTAATAACTCCGCAGCCTTACATCTGACTGGTACAAAACTTGGCTGATCCCAAGATCAATCATGCCCAATTGTGCATTCCACATTTCAGGCAAATCCATTGAACAGTGGCAAAGTTATTAAGGTGCAAAATTTGATCCTTTAACCTTAAAAGTGCTACTCAACCCTAACTATAGTAGCACCACAGTTCCAACTATAAAATATATAACAGGATATCACCCCTGTTTCGCTTTCCAACTGTAACACCCCATCTTGCATGCAGGAACAGGTATGATGGGTGAACCTTGGTGTTTCGCACCCTAATGCTCACCCCATTCTCTTATTCTGTACCCATGTTACCTTACTTAGTCTTGGAATAGTGAGCATTAGGGTTTGAAATACCAAGATACACCTGTCACAGCTGTTCCTGCATGTAGGCATGGGGTGTTACATTTGGAAGCAGAGGGTTGGGGTGAGGTGTTGGGGTTGGAAAGCTTAAAGTCCCCTCATGCCTGTTCCTGCATGCATGGTGGGAGTGGAGTCTTACCCTTGGGAACCCTAAGGTAGCATTTCCCTACTTGTAATGGTTTAACCCTAATAGTGCATCAACAAAGTTTTTTGCAATGAATTTCCTTATTTTGTCAGATAGTTTATTTGTATCCTTATTGGGGCTCAGTGAACTGACCCTTATCAAATAAGAACCTGAACACGGTGAAGTTCCGATGTGTTCTGATTTGTTCTGATTAGTTCTGATTTATTGACAAATATTTGAAAAAATGCTTAAAAGTGGCCAGAAAAGAAAGAAACCTTTATTTGGGATTTCTGAGACTGTTAAATATCTCATCCCCCCCTCACAATCTCTCTACCCCCTCTGGATGGCAGAAGTCAAAGATTTATTTTGCCAGCCTTCCCTTACCCTGAACAACACAACCACATAGATGCCAGGAAAAGAAAAAAAAAACATTTTTATTGGATTTCTGGGACTGTAAAACTTCTCTTGGACCCCCAGTAGTCTCTCTCTCTCTCTCTCTCCCCCTCAGATCTGGATGGCATAAGTCAAAGACTTTGTACATACCCATCCCTTTGTAAGATGTGCGACCAAATTATCAGCATAGCCATCTTATTACCCCAGCACTTCTAGCTGGTAGACAACATTTTAAAATCCACACCAAAACATAATTCTGCACACCTAGAATGCCATTCCATGTCACATGTGCAAACACACATTTCTGACAGAATTTGAAAAATGACAGCTGTGACATATATAAGCCCAGGTAATATGAAGGCAATGTTGAAAATCTGGGTTAAAAATATGTAAGATTTCAACAGTTATGAGCATGCTTACCAACATTGCAATGAATGGGCATACCTTTGTCATTTTTGTGTATTTTGACCCAAAATTTTGAACATAATCTTATTATCACCCAACCTCATGAACCCTGTAAATGAACATTTTGAAATCCATGGGAAAATGTAATTCTGTGCCAAAAGTGCAAAAACATGTTTTGGGCTGGATATGAAAAATGACAGCTGTACTGCTTATGAGGTGGTGTGATAAAATGGCTATGTTGAAAATTTGGAGTATAAATACTGGAAATAACCAAAGTTACATGCGCATGTACAAAATTTTCAATGACCTCTCACAATTCGGCCATTGTTAAGAGTTTTTTCACCAAATTTTCAACATGGCAATTTTGGGACCCCACCTCATGAACACTGCCACTGTCATTTCATTCATTGGTCCCAAAAGGTGATTTCGCACAGTGACCATGCTATTCTGCTCCACTGGTGTGAAAACACATTTTGGGCAGGATGTGAAGAATGACAGCTGTACTGTTCATGAGGTGGTGTGAAAAAAATATCAGTGTTGAAAATTTTGAGTCAAAATATTGTAAATTACTGAATTAGCGCACCTGCGTAGAAACTGTTCAACACATGCTCATAACACAGCCATTTTTAGGAATATTTTCACCAAATTTTCAACATGGGTTTTTTGATACCCCACCTCATGAACACTGGCACTGTCTTTTCATTAGTTGGTTCTAAAAGGTGATTCCATGCAGTGACTGAAAAATCACCTTTTGGGGCTGAGTAATGAAATGACAGTGCCAGTGTTCATGAGGTGGGGTACCAAAAAGCCCATGATGAAAATTTGGTTCAAACATATCTAAAAATGGCCTAAATGTCAACATAAGTTCAAAACACCATTGACTGCCATTACAGGGCACTTACCTTTATTCTTAAGATCATGGTTCAGCTTTGAAGAGTGCAGACGAGTCCCGGTCCACAGAAGATGATAGCAGAGACCACCAGATGTAAGTACAGGGTAAGGGGATGTGGGAAGGTCAGTGCTCAGTGGGAGTGTGTGGATAGGTAGAGGTGCTGAGCAGTGATGCCGAGGGACATTTTTCTTTTTTTCAGGGGGAAAAAAGTAAACATGTCACGGGACTGTTTTCTTCTTTTTGGGTAACAGAAAAACAATTATTTGGGGAAACTGGGAGTTGGCCCCCAGTGTCCCACAGTACTGGGGGGATAACATAATAATATAATTTGTGGACACAGGGAGTGGGCTCCCCATTGTCCAAAAGTAGTTGGGTGGGGGGTGCGTGTAAATGCTGACACGGGGATTTGGCACACCAGTGTCGGCAACTACATTATGGGATGGCTTTCCTTTTTCAGATAAAAAAAAAGAAAAAAAAATATATATATATATATATAATTTATTTTGGGACACTGGGAGTGGGCTCCTCAGTGTCCCACAGTGCCGGTGGGGGGACATAAACCAAAACCATTCGTGGACATTGGGAGGGGGCTCCTCAGTGTCCAAAAGTAGTTGGGGGGTGCCTGTAAATGCTGACACAAGGATTGGGCACCCAAATGTAAGAAAGTACATTACAGGACTGTTTTCTTTTTTTTTAGGTTAAAAAAGATATATGATAATTAATTTTGGACACTGGGAGTGGGTTCTCCAGTGTCCAGTCCACACATCCAAAGCATACTTAATTCATTTCTCATGCTAAACAGAGAAAGAACATAGCCAGCAGCATAATGTGTTTGACCTAGAATCCCACATCGCAGCTGCTCCTGCGAATGGGATCCTTCATCATTCTAGACATCTATTTTTTCAAATAGGAAATAATGGGAAATGCAAAATTTAATAACTTTGGAAAGGATTAATATTTTTCCACCAAACCATAAAAAGGCACATCTCTGAGGCCAAGGCTTTCTTCTCTGAAAATGTCAGCCCAGAAGCTAAAGCTGTTTCTGAGATACAGGTGGACAAAAAAAGTACCAAACCCCCTCAAACCTTCTTTATTCTTAATACTCTATCTCAGAAACAGCTAAAGCTATTAAGATAAAATTCACCAAATACAAACATCTACCCAATATGATCATGCATAACAAATTTCATAAAAATCACTTCAAACATTACAAAGTTGTTAAGATCCAAAAATTGCCCTTTAACATTAAACACCCTCATCATCAACAGACCTACCCCATAAAATTATGCATGCAAACGTTCATGCATATCCATTGAATGGTTGTAAAGTTATTAAAGTGCAAAGTATGCAAAACTGGATGACTGCGAAAATGGGAAACACATGTAAGTTTAAGGATATTTGAGACACAGTATCTTCGAAACCACACACGTGACTCAAATTGAATTAAACACATCAACAGACCAACCCCAGGAAATTATGCTTGCAAAGTTTTATGCACATATGCTGTAGAGCTCCTGAGTTATTGAAGTACAAATTATGCAAAACTGGAAGACTGTTAGTAAAAATGGAAGAACAAAATATGTAAGTTTAATGTTGTTTGAGACACAATATCTCACAAATCACAAAAGAGGCTCAAATGAAATTTATCACATCAACAGACATACCCCCTGAGATTATGCATGCAAAATGTTATGCACATTTGTTTAAGGGTACTAAAGTTATTAAGGTGCAAATATGCAAAACTGGAAGACTGCAAAAACTGGAATAAAACATGTAAGTTTAAGGATGTTCGAGACTTGGTATATCAAAAAAAATAACGATTCACAAAAGATTTACCACATCAAGAGACTTGCCTCCAGAGCTTATGCATGCCAAATTTCATGCAAATCTGGAGAGTGGTTGCAAAGCTATTAAGGTGCAAAGTATCCAAAACTGGATGACAGTGTGTGAAAAGTACTTTCACTTTATATCTTTTTTCCCCTTAGGAAATAACTGGAAATTAAATGTTTAATAACTTTTGAATGGATTCATATTTTTTTTCACCAAACCTTCAAACAACATATCTGTGAGGCCAAGGTTTTCTACCCAGAATATGTCAACCTACTACTTAAAAGTATTTCTGAGATACAAGTGGACAAAAAAAGTGCAAAACAAGCCCCAAACCTTTATTTTCGACACTCTGTATCTGTGAAATGGCTAAAGCAATTGAAACAAAATTTGCTACCTACAGAGACTAAATTGTCAGCACAGTCATCTTATTACCTCACCTCATGTTCCCCGCTACAGAACATTTTTGAATCCATGCCAAAATGTAATTCTGTGCTAGTGCAAGGCCCTTCCATGCCACAGGTGTAAAACACATGTTGGATAGGATTTGAAAAATGACAGCTGTGACATACATGAAGTCTGGAAATAAGAAGGCTATGTTGAAAATCTGTGGTCAAAATAGTTAAACTTTCTGAAGTTATGAGCAGTCGTAGTGAAATTGGAATGGATGGTCATAACTTTGGCCATTTTTTATATTTCAACATAATCTTCTTATGACACCACCTCACAAAACTCATAGGTGAAAATTTACAAATCCATGCCAAAATGACATTCTGTGCCACAGGGCCAAAAACACATTTTGGGCAGGATGTGAAAAATTACAGCTGTACTGTTCATAAGGTGGTGTGAAAAAATTTGGAGTAAAAATATTAACAATTACTAAAGTTATACACGCGCATAGTAAAATATCAACAAATGCATGTAACTCAGCCATTTTTAATAATTGTTTTACTATATTTTTCTCAGTTTACTCAGTTTTAAAGGCAGAATCAGGCATAAGGCCCACCAGGACTGCCAACATGGACTTTTTTGGAAAAACATATATTGGAATTGAGATACACTTTAGCACTCTCATTTTGTTACTCAGTCTCAAAAGGTCATTTCACACAGGAACCGTGAACAGTATCTCAGAAACCACACAAGCAATTCAAATAAAATTAGCCACATCAACAGACCTACCACAGACCTACCCCAAGAGATTGTGCATGCAAAATTTCATACACATCTGTTGAATGTTTGGAAAGTTATTAAGATGCAAAGCATGCAAAACTGGATGACTGAAAATGGAAGTTCATTTTGGCAGGATGTGAAAAAAGGCAAGATTGAAAATTTGGAGTCATTTAAGGATGTTTGAGATGTAGTATCTCAGAAATCTCACCGGCTATTCACAGGACATTAGCCACATTGGTAGACCTTCCCCATGAGATTATGCTTGCAAAATTTTATGCACATCTGTTGAACAGTTGCAAAGTTATTAAGGTGCAAAGTATGTGAATTGAATGACTGCTTTCGAATATAAAAGTATTTTCGTGCAGAACATCTAACTTTTCCCATAGTAAATAATGGGAAAATTAAAAATGTTATAACTTTTGGATAGATTAATATTTTTTCACCAAACCTTCAAAAGGCACATCTTTGATGCAGAGGCTTTCCACCCTAAAAACTTCAGACCACAAGCTAAAGCCATTTCTGAGATACAGGTGAACAAAGAAATGGCAAAAAAACTTGCAAATTTAGGAATTTCTGAACTTTAATAACTTTAAAACCGCTCAACGGATTCACACAAAGTTTGCCTTGTCAAGAGACCTTCCTCTAGTGATTATTTATGCCAAATTTCCTGCAAACCATTAAAAGATTCCAAACTTATTAAAGTTCAAAAATGTGGCTTTAACTTAAAAGTTTGCACTGAATTGTAATATACTGGTGCTACTGCACCAGTATCATATAGATAGATAGATAGATAGATAGATAGATAGATAGATAGATAGATATGGGGAAGGAAGTGGGGGGCAGCAGTGGGATGACAAAGGGGGGTGGGGCAGCTGCAAACTAGGGGAGCTAGTTGCACACTCTAGCAGACTTAGATAGACCGGGTTGTCTGTTTCTACTGGCAGATTTGTATGCTCGTGCATATATATTTATTTATTTATATGAGAACCTCAGTACCTCAGTGCAAAAGGAGTGAGGAAAGGGTTACCCAAAAATGGAATTGGCAAAAACGACATTTTATGCTTCCATACTGTATAAACAGAGAAAATGATGGCAGAAAAAGACAACAGGTCCATCCAGTCTGCCCAGTTTTCCTACCTATCCACCATGACCTAATGATGACTAGGGGTTACTCTTAGCTCTTTCACTTAATTCCATTAGCTGTTTCCCCTACTCTGTCATCTTCCCCAATACATTCCCCATTCTCAGCACTAAAAGCCATGTGATTCTGTCCCATCTAGCCTTGAACACATTTATAGACCCACCCTCACTCTCTCTCTTTTGTCAGCCTTTCCCATTGTTCCACCACCTGTTTTGTAAAGAAGAACTTTCCAGCAGGTCTATTAACCCCCCGACTAGTCTCCATCCATGCTCTCTTGCCATTGTATTTATATTTTTAGTGAGCAGGTCCACACTATAAGCTTTGTTTATACCCCTCAGGGATTGGTAAGCCTTAATTATATCTCCCCACTCCTTCCTGGACTCTAGCATGTACTGTGCGTATTCAGGTCTGCCAATCTTTCATCATTTTGGTGATCCTGCCTTGTACTGTCTCTAACTTATCTCTTCCCTTCCTTAGATGCAGCTTCAAGAACTGAGAGCAGTATTCCAGGTGGAACCTTACTAGGTACCTGTACAGGGGCAATATCACCTCCCTCTCTACTCCTGTTATTGAATTCCCTCCCTATGCATCCAAGCAACCTTGTTGTTTGCTATATCATATATATATATATATATATATATTTATCTTGCACATATATATATATATATATATATCATAGTTTAAGGAAAGAAGACAACACAATCATTAAATATTTGAGGAATGCATCATTTGTCAAACATGCATTATTTGTTATGACACGTGGGTCATTTTCAGGGTGCACTTTGTCTCCATCCTGTCAACATGTTAAAAATATATACTGGAATTGAGATACCCAACCTCTGCAGGGTTTTGAAAATCCTACCTAGACTAATAGAAATTTGTTGAACTGGTGATGGATTCAAAGTTTATTTCGTGTATAAAATCTTTATAAGAACATTTTTGGGCAAAGGAGAAGGTGGAACCTGGATGCACTCTTTCAAATTGATTTAACAAAGACATTGGCATCAGGCAAAACTGTATTCTCTTTCCCCTCTTTTTTAACCTTTATCTGAATACCACCTTTAATTTAGTTCACCCCTCTTGTCCTTTCTTCTAGTTACTGAGTATATAAACAAGAAAAAGAAGAGACTTTTTATGGATGATCAGTTCAGAAAAAGGAATTTGAATTAACATACTGATATTTATAAAAACAAAAGTAAGATGAATCATTTGCAGTAACACAAGACATTTTACACAGCAGGTGGCAGCCTGAAAAAAATAATACAGCTGGAAAAATATAAAATGTTAAACATTTATGTTACCTGTACATTTTATATGAAATATGGTATGGTATGATTTTGTAATGTGTTAATGTATTGTAATTTTGAACAGGTAAACAACAAACGTATTACCACTAACACTAATGAATGTATACAGTAGGAAAGTGCACAGTAAATCACATTTTCAGTTGTGACTTGAGAAGTGGTAGGGAGGGGACAGTGGAAATGGGGATTACAATAGATACAGGAAAGCAGTCATACTGTAAACAGTTAAGTCTGTTCCATAAAACTTGTACCACACAATATACACAAAGGGATAATACAAACTAAACAATGATCTTAAGGAATAAAGAAATGTGATTGTCTGACAGCTGTCATAAGACCCAATACATAGTAACAGTAAAAAAGTTCCAGTTACATACCTCATAACATAAACAATAAATCACTATTTACTGCTACCCTCTGCAGAGGAGCTTATCTTAGATAATTGAAAACCACAGTATAAAAGGCATTCCTATGGTAAATTTAGTGATTAATTGTTTAATTTTTAACCATTTAAATCTAAAGTTACATTTGGGACTACTCTTCCTCAAATAAATTCTATTGAAGTTGTAATTAGGACTATTTCAAGTAATCTTTTTTCATTGTATGATTTCAGTAATATGCTACAGGGTATGTCATACCATGGGATATTGTCACTTCTCAGGTACATGAGTAACTCATCCTGTGGCCTCATGACTCACAATACACCTGAGACAGGATGATATCCCACAGTATACGAAGCCCTGTTATGTGTTATTGCTTAACTGTCAAATGGGTAATCAAACAGGCTAACAGAGATGTTCATCTGTAGTGTTATCCATTTTTAGCACTTCAATGGAAAACAAGCATTTGTCAGTGCCGAATGTTTGCTTGCTGGTATTAGCATTGGGAATACAGGAGTTAGACAGATGCAGAATAGGAATGGCAGTGAAGTATTGAACTTCATGCCAACCCCACCTCCACCCTGCAGAGAGGGACAGACATTGGGCTATGAGTTTGGGTCATTGCCCATAATGTTCATGCCATTTCACCGCACCCTATCCTGCAGACACCGACAAGTGTTGAGGTGTGCCTTGGGGTGTTTGTCTTTACAGTCACCCTATTCCATAAGGACATATGCTGAATTGGGTGCAGTATATAGAGAATGGGGTGAACTCTGGGGCTGAAGAGTCCAAGGCACACCTTGATGCCTGTCACTGGCTGAAGGGTGGGGATGGGGGTGGAATGGCATGAGCATTACAGCCAGTAATCCAAAGGCACACCCCTGATGCCTGTCAGCTCTGTACAGGGTGGGACGTTATGGTTAAAAACCCTAACACCCTGGGCATTTGTTGGTATTTGCACTACAAATTTTCAGCATGGCCTTTTTGTGACCCACACCTCATGAAAGCATTTGGGACCTCTTCTCATGAACAGTGGCACTGTGATTTTGTTAATGTGTCCCAAACTTTGAGTTCCCACAGAGACCGTGCCATTCTGCACCAGATGTACAAAAACACATATCGAGCAGGATGTGAAGAATGATAGCTGTACCACTCATAGGGAGGTATGAAGAGATGGCTATATTGTAAATCTGTTGTGAAAATATTAAAAATGCTCAGACTTATGAGAGTACATGAAAACTGCGCAACACATGCACGTAACAGTCATTTAGTGGAATTATTTCACCAAATTTTCAACATAGGCATTTTGTGACCTCTGCTCATGAACACTGTCACTATGGTTTTCTTAATCTGTCCCTAAAATTTCCCACAGTGACCGTACTATTCTGCGCCAGATGTGTAAACTCATATTTTGGCCAGGATGTGAAAAATGACAGCTGTACTGTTCATAATAAGGTGTGAAAAAATGCCAATGTTGAAAATCTGGAGTGAAAACATTACAAATGCACAGAATTATGAGGGTGCATGAAAATGGCACAATGCAAGCTTGTAACACAGTCATTTCATGGACTTTTGTCACTAAATTTTCAAAATAGGCATTTTAGGACCTCTGCTCATGAACAGAGTCACTGTGATTTTCTTTATCTGTCCCAAACACTTATTTCCCACAGCGACCATGCTATTCTGCACAGGAAGTGGAAAAACACATTTTGGCCAAGATGTTAAAAATGGCAGCTGTACTGTTCATAAGGAGGTGTGGAAAAATGCCAATATTGAAAATCTGGAGTGAAAATATTACAAATTTGTGAAGTTACAAGGGTGCTTGTAAACTGCACAATGCACGCTCGTAACACAGTCATTTTATGGACTTTTGTCACCAAATTTTCAACATAGGCATTTTAGGACCTTTGTTCATGAACAGTGTCACTGTGATTTTTGTAATGTGTCCTGAACACTGATTTCCCACAGTGACCGTGTTATTCTGCGCTGGAAGTGCGAAAAGACATTTTGGCCAGGATTTGAAAAATGACACCTATACTGTTCATAAGGAGGTCTGAAAAAATAACAATGTTGAAAATTGGGAGTGAAAATATTACAGATTCGTGAAGTTATGAGGCAGCGTGGAAAGTGCACAACTCACACTGGTAAAACATTCATTTTTTGGATTTTGTTTCTCAAATTTGCAGCATAAGCTTTTTGAGATCCCACCTCATGAACAGTGGTACTGTCATTTCATTAATTGGTCCCCAAAGGTGATTCCATTCAGTGACTGTGAAATCACCTTTTGGGAGAGAATAATGCCATAACAGTGACTGTATTCATGAGAAGGTGTCCCAATAACCCCATGTTGAAAATTTGGTAGCAAAAGTCCAAAAAATGGCTAAGATATATATATATATAAGTTGAAAAAAAACTATTTATGCCATTATACAGCTTATCAGTATTTCTTCAGTTCATGGTCAGCTTTGAAGAGTGCAGATATGTTTCCAGTCCACCGAATATTGTCATGATGGGCTCTGGAGGTAAGAATGGGATGATGGGTATGTGTGGAGTTGGGTTGCACAGAGGGTGGGTGTGGGTTGTGGGAGGGGACACTACAGACCTTGAGGGACTGTTTTCTTTATTTCAGGGACAAAAATAATAAAATGGACATCGTGGGAAGGTTTTTTTCAGGCTTTATTTATGCACACTTGGATGGGCTCCCAGTTTGCCGCCTGCATTTTGGGGAAGGGGGGATTTAAGCTGATGGGGATTGGGCCCCCCATCAGCAAATAAAGACTATTTGGGGGCATGAAGCAGAGTGGGATTGGGCATCCCCTCAGCACACAACAAATGGGAGGGACAATATGATGACAGGAAGTGGGCTCCTCTATCTGCAATGAATTGGGTCGTTGGCATGCCAACAGGGGGATTGGGCACCCCATCAGCTTACATGGGACTGTAAGGCAGTGGCTCCATCTGCTGCCATGTTCACAAAAATGTTACACCAGGCAAGGGACAGCCCTGCAATGATGGGTTGCTCCCTCATTGCAGTGGAATTGCTGATGCTGCAATGATGAAGCAGCCCCTGATTGCAGCGGCCAAATCGTTTCAAGTTGGTGGCACTTCTGCAGAACCAGTGCCATCAGAACACTGGTCCTGTATTGGATGCACACTTCCAAGCCCACAAATGCAGTGCTGACATTGGCCGCCACACTGTCACACCTCCACAACCCACTTCTCTCCTAAGCTGCCACTTAATGTTTCTTGTGCATGCACACAAGCAAGCATAAAAATGAAAGTAACAACATACTATAAACAATTTAGCCCTAACTCTCATAAACTTGTTAAATATATGATGGAAAATAATATATAGTACAGAGAAGTAGCAACTAAATCAAGCAAATACTGCAGAAAAGGCCTTAACCCATGACAACCAGAAAGGAAAATATAGTTACATGACAACCATTGTTGAATGAAAATAGAAAGAAAATTAGTGAAAGGTAATGGTAAAATCAATGAAGTTAGGCTAGGTGAAACTTTTCATCTGCTAACATATTGGATGAAAATTCTATTTGTCATATTTGCAGATTTTGCAAAAATTGGAGAAAACTTTTGTGAATGTTTTTATTGCATGATAGTGATTATAGCAAAAATGTTTTGCTATGGGATTTTTTATTCATCCATGAGAAAATGATCTGCCAAAAAAAAAAAGGGGGGACAAAGTAAGCATTTCACAATTTGTTATTAACACATCACAGTTGTCTTCATATTTTCATGGATTTTTCTTCACATTAAAAAAATAGTGGCATTTTTCCGAAGTTACATTTCTGGTTAGGAACCACGAGGTAACTGGAGCAGGCAACATCAGTGTGAAGCATATTCCATAGATGGGAAAGCATGTATAACCTCCCAATCAACTTAAGAGATAGGTGGGATTTGCAGATGGCGCAACTGAATCATTTAGGTAGCCAGGGAATTTCCCCAGCCTGTCGATGGAGTCAAACGGCAATGAATAAACTAAACACCTGTTTCCTTTTGCTGGCCAGCCCAGGTGCTCATGGAGTACATCAAGGGATGGGGCAGCCTAGGGAGAATTGACAGAAAGCATTAAACAGGATGCTGAATTTGTTTGAGATTTAGGTGCAGATGCATTAATTACATCTCCATAATTCAGTAATCATATGAATGATGAGAAAATGCTTAGTACCTTGTGTAAGGTACATTTTTACCCTATAAATTACACCCACTACAGGGTAAGTCTTTTAAGTCAGATTTTGAACATGGATGGAGAACTCAAACTGTTTCTCCAGTATGAGCCTGGGTATATTTATTGAGTCAACTTTCAGATATATTACCATCAAAAGACTGGATATGTAGTTAAGGGAAATTTTTATACAATGTTTGGATTCATATGGCAACCTTTTTTGTCTGGTTTCCAAACAGTCTACTTGTATGAACCTATGCTACAGGTCAACAATACACTTTTCATGTTTATCTCTGATAGCAAGAGTGTTACTCAGGGAGGTGAAAAGAACCATATCATTAGCCAGCACATGTATGGCGAAGGAGCCCATGCTTAGGGAAGGATCACTTACATATAAAGAGAAGATGGCACAGAACAGTTTTATAGGACACCTAGACTGATAGCAAGGAAATATGAGATATCATATTTATTGAGCTTGTCCAAACATATATGGTTTGAGCCATTGCAGGGTGGTATCTCTGATTCCAGAGACCTTAAGTTTGTAGAAGAGGAGGGAGTGATCCACTGTGACAAATGCCATGGCACGGTCAGTGGAGATTGCATAAATTGCTTATCTGATATCTATCAGTGAGTTGTAACAAAGAAGAAGTTATAGATTGGTTGCCATAGATTTCACTCTGGAAAGGATAATGAACCCTGAGCTAGCAGGAAAACTAAACAGGTGCCAACAGACTTGTCTTTCTATTACTTAGGAGAGCGTAGGCTGTGGTAGGATGGTTTAAATTTTACTGTTTTGTTTTGTATTTTTGTAATCGAAGAAGCTTGTAGATCTTCATTAGAATGTAAGTACACCCACTCATGTTGCTGGCCACAGCCTTAGTCTGATTTTTACTTAAAGTATAGGGGTTTATAAAATATCCCCCAAACCTATGGTATGGTTTGACCATTTCAGGTTGTGGTTCAAGATGATAGCTGATAGTATCATAACCCCCACAAATGGCCCGCAGTATGGCTGGTAGAATATTATGCCTGACATCTTCTGGACCCAGGTGGACAATTCAGGGGGTGCTTTGCTTCAGTTTAGGCATACAATTATGTGGTCCTTGTTTAGGCTGACACCCTGGCACCAGTCCACCCTTGCCCATACCTTGGATGCTGTAGCTCTCCTTAGTATAATGATTAGCTGAGGAGATTTAGAATGTGTCAGTAGAGGCTAGGGCAGCATTGGAGATCAGGCTTTCTCTCTAATAAGCCTATCCTTTCTCATTATCAACTATATCAGGAGACAATGATAGGTGTAAAGAAAATAAAATGTGTCTGTCATTGCAGCTGGGATAAAGAGACCTGCCACTTCCTTGGGGCTGGTTGATGCGATTCCAAATCCAGACTGTCTTGGCTTCCAGATGGTGTCAAGTTCAGCAGAGAGATGCAAGTGGTTTGATAATTTGGTATTAACCAAGACTGAGGAAATAAGACAAGAAAATCTCCTCCACTGATGCTGGTCACCAGTGCAGTGCTCAAGGTGTTAAGGTAGTCAAATCCTGGGTGCTTTGTCTGGACATTCAGCCAGCTGATTATGTTGATATCTGCCTGGTGCTGTCAACATTTTACCAGTCCACTTGCATCTTAGATCAAGACCCCTTCTATTTGGTAAAGGTGGGCTGGCAGTTGTTAGTTCCTGTGTTTGTGGAGTTTGTTGACTCTTCTTTAAAGGAGGTTGTTTTCCCAGACTCCCTTAAAGAAACTGTCATGAGCAGGCATGCCAGTGCAGCAGTAGAGCTACTGCCTGTGATGCTGGGTTCAGGAACAGACCTGGTTTGTCAGAGGGTCAGCCAGGGGGGAGGTAATTGGAGCATTCAATAAGATGCTCTCCACCTCCAGAGGGGTGGGTGAACAGATGGTGCAGTACAACCACCTAAGTGTCCATGGGTAGCAATGCAGCCAATGCCATCATTTCAAGGGTGAGTAGGATGCTGTGATACTCTGGTGCATGTGCAAGTCTCTGTGTGTGCATGTGCACTGTCCTGGGAAAGGAAGAAAAACAGAAAAAAAATGGTCTGCAGGATGATGCCTCCCATCCCCAGAGGTACCACACCAACCTATTGGGCTGTCCAGCTGCATCTGAACTAAACTTCTCTCAGGATAAATTCAGGGGTCCCAGGGGGCTGTGCCATAGAGGGGTAAATGGAGGGTCACTGTAGATCAGCAGATAATCCAGGAGACAGTGGGGTGGCAGGGCTGGGGAGAGGACAGGCTGAAGGGGTCAGGCTGGGGTTGGGGGGGATAAAAGTGCGTAATAGAAAAAAAGAGGCTGTTGTGAGGCCATCCTGAGTAAGACATGTTTAGATCCAAATGATCTAACAAACTACAGGCCTATTCTCTAATCTTCATTCCTCAGGAAAAGTTAATGGGAAAGTGGTGGTGCTTTGCCTGATGGAACACTGGGAGAAATTAGAACTCTATGAGCCTCTATGAGTCCCTCTAGTCAGGTTCTGGTCTCTCTACAGCATGAAGACTGCTCTGGTCTTGGTCATATGATCCACTCTTGGAGAAGGATCAGGTAGGGCTATCAGTTTTGGTTCTCCTTGATCTGTCATCTGCATTTTATGCTGTGGATCATAGGGAGTTCAATGAGTATTTGATGAGTTTCTGTGATTTGCCCAGTACAGTTTTAAATTGGTTTGTGTCATTCCTGAAAAATCATTGCCAGACCATGATTTGGGGGACATTATCATTCTGTTTCATTCTTGGTTTTCTGTGGAAGTCCTCCAGGCTCTATACTCTCCCCTTGGTTATTCACAGTGAGTATGTTTCTGCTGGGAGATATGATCCAAAGGTATGGTTTGAGTTTTCACTACTATGCAGATAACACTCAACTTCACCTTTCATTTAGACCCAGATAGGGACATCCAATGTTTGTGGTGGAAAATGTTATCTTGGAGATCAGGGAGTAGATGAGTGCTAGATTGGAGATCAGGGAGTGGGTGAGGGCTAACTTGCTGACACTTAACACCATCAAAATCGGGTTGCTTTTGATTTGCCAACATTGCCTGGTTTCTGCAAGCAAAGAAAATGTACATCTCTGAGTTCTTGTTTGGTCAAGACTGCAGATAAGGGAGGAAGTTTGCAATCTGGGAGTGATCTTTGACAGCCAATATGCTTTGACATCCCAAATTTCAGCTGTCATTTGAAGTGGTTTTTTACCACTGAAAAAATGCAGCCAGATTGTTTCCCTTCCTTGACCAGTGCAATCTGTGTACACTAGTGCAACCTTTCATTACATCCTGCATTGATTACTGCAACACACTCTTTTATGGCCTGCCAGCCACTCAGTATCACCGTCTGCAGTTGCTTCAAAATTCAGCAGCCAGATTGTTAGTGGGAACATCTAGATTTGACCATATCACTCCCATTTTGCAAGAGTTACACTGGTTGCCAATGAAATGGCATTCTGAATTTGAAATCGTTGTGCCAATTTGTAAGGTTATAAATGAACTGCCCCCCCCCCACACACATCTGTAAGCTGTTGGCAACCCATCAGGAAGATTTTTCAGCAGTGGAGTCCTCCAGTTGGAAACCCAAAGACTTTTGATAGTCCCACAAGTGAGACTGAAGTCTGCTGGAGACCAAGCTGTCTCTGTTCCAGCTGCTAGACTCTGGAAGAGTATCCCAAAATCCATGAATCCTGCCTCTTCAGTTAAAAGTTTTAAATCTAAATTGAAGACCTTGTGATTTAGACAGGCTTTTACACGGGACTGGTAGATTGTATGACTACAAATTATTTTTATACAGCAGCTTGATTTTTTGAGTCTTGTACATTGTACTTACAGTATATTGCTGTCTAGACATGATGTTTTATTTGTTTGACTTAAACCTAGGAAGGACTTTACATAGAAACATAGAATTTGATGGCAGATAAGGACTACTTGGCCCACCTAGTCTGCCATTTTCCTATCTAACAGATAAGCTGCAGATCCCAGTTAACCAACAGCTTACTTCCTCCTACCCCCCACTAGGACTGCCTTATGTCTGTCATATGCATTTATGAATTCCCCCACTGTTCTTGACTCCACGACCTCCTAAGGGAGGCTGTTCCATGTATCCACAACCCTCTCTGTGAAAAAATACTTCCTCACATTACCTCTGAGCCATCCTTTCTCTATCTTCAAATTGTGACCCCCTTGTTCTTACACATCTCTTTTTCTGAAAGATGCTACCCTCTTGGACTTTGTGGATTCCCTTGAGGTACTTGAAAGTTTCTATCATGTCCCCTCTCTCCCTTCTTTCCTCAAGGGTATACATATTAAGCTCCTTTAGTCTTTCTTCGTATGTCTTCTGGAGCAGACCCTGCACCATTTTGGTTGCCCTTCTCTAGACAGCCTCCACTCTGTCTATGTCTTTGTGGAGATGAGGTCTCCAGAACTGCACACAGTACCCCAGATGGGGTCTCACCAACTGTCTGTACAGAGGGATAACAATTTCCTGTTTTCTACTATTGATACCTCTCCATATGTATCCCAGTATCCCCCTAGCCTTCCTTACTGCTTTCTCACATTGCTTGCCCACCTTTAGGTCATCTGATATAATTACCCCCAGGTCCCTCTCCATTTGTACTGTTGTCAGTATCTCACCCCCCCAATTGTGTACTCTTCCCCTGGGTTTTTGTTTCTCAGGTGCATTACCTTGCACTTCTTTGCATTGAATCTGAGTTGCCATACATTTGACCATTCCTCCAACCTTGCCAAATCCCTTCTCATCCTTTCCACTCCATCTTGTGTATAAACCCTGTTGCAGATCTTTGTGTCATCTGCAAAGAGTCACACTTTTCCTTCCAGTTCCAGACTTTGACTTCTATATGTCCATCTGTCTATCTGTCTGTCCATCTACATGGTACCTGCCTACCCACCCACCTACCTACTTACCTGTCTGTCTGTCTGTCTCTCTATCTACCTGTCTGGCTGTCTATCTATCTAGCTAAATGGCACATTATCAATAAAAAAGTAATGTTTAAAGCCAGGTACTGTAAAAAATAACTAGCTTCAATATTCAACTTTCTTCTTTATTTTTGGAGTAAGTAACACTGAGATTGTAGTAATCCTGATTCCATTAATGTATCAGCCTTATTTCCTAATAAAGTTTTCTAAATTTAAACATGATTGAATTTTGTTGTCACTAAAAATGTTATGCAATTAAAATGTCATAAACTGGTGTCACATTGTTAAATGGCCTACTTTGTTATCCACAGCAGATGAACCAGATTTAGTGACATATGAGTGTTTCACAATTAATGCCATTTTTAAACAACATTTTCATAAACCGTGTCAATTTCTGTTGATATTATGTGAATAAACAGACCGAAAGGGATGCTTTGTAATGCTGAGCAACTTTTTGATACAAGAACTGTATCTTAGAAACTAAATTTCTTTACATCTTAAATTCTCCTGAAACCATTTTTGGTCCAAAACACAGAGTCCTGACATAACTAAATGCTAAGGGATTGCTCTAGTTTATAGCAGTGAGAACTTTATCAGGAACTGCCACTTGGTCAACATCAAAATGGAGATTTTCTTCCAAATTTGCACATTCTACATCATATCACAAGGGGTGTCTGCAAACATATTCTGTTCTGGTAGTCTGCATATCTTGTGTTTTTGGAAAAAAGACGTTTACATTTATTTAGAAAGTCAATTAGATTGATTACAGTAACTTATAACCTAGCAAATGGAGAAAATAAACAAGTGTATGCTTGGTTTGGGGGACAATGAGGTAAAAAAGGTTTATTTTCTATTCGGGATGTCCACTTCCATGTCTGTACTTACAGTATATACCTGATTTTGGTGTCATTATGGCTCACATGGTATCTTATCAACTACTGGGCCAGAAGGTTGTGAGTTCTAGTCCAAAACAGGACTGGGCTTATAATAAATGCGGGTGCCTGAGTGCTGCACTAGGGGAATGCTGTACTCTCAGGGTCTGCTGACCTAGGGGTGAGACATTAAACAAGGGCCCTGTCTTGCCTGTTCTTGTGATTGTGCAGGTGGATGTTAAAGATCACAAGGCACTTCTCTAAGAAAATTCCCCTGGTGTTCTGTCCAAATTTCCCCCATTCACTAAAATACTACCAACAGCTTAATCTGTTTCAAGATTAGTTGGTTTACATCTGTTCCACCCCCAATGCCCCAGCCCCAGGATGAAGCCAAAAATAGGCAGTATTGTTTAGCCCTTCTCTTCCAGTCATCAGAAACTAAGTAAATGAATACTATGCTTTATTTTGAGTATTAAGTATTTAAAAGTACTGGGTGAGTGGAAGCTTTATCTCCCCCCCAAATCACAGCAATTACAGAGTATACAGAACACCCTCATAAACCTCAGCAGCTTTGTGGCAAGCACACACCTCTTCAGGAGAACCCCAGAGTAAGTGCCAGTGTGGTACAATGTTGCAGGGGTTTATGAGGGTGCCTTCAATGCTCTGAGAGTGCTATTATATTTTTTAAGCTTTTCTTGGCTTTGTTTGCACTTTTGGACCACTTCAGGATCACTTCAACCTGTAGCCATTTAAATAAAAGAAAAACAGTTTATCAACATTTCACCCACCGAGTTATTTTCCACCCTTCCTCTCCTTCCCCAGACGTTTCTTTTATTTAAAAATCTCTCTCTCTCCTCTTCTCTCTCTCTCTCTCTCTCTCTCTAAATATAAGGTATAATATGATTTGTGCCAAACTAACCTTATGGAGTTCTATGAATGGGTAAGCTTGGAACTCGACAGGGGAAGGCCTGTGGATGTACTGTTCTTGGACTTCATCAAGGCATTTGACTTGATCCCTCACAATGGCCTACTGGTGAAACTGAGGGGGATGGGGGCAGGCCCACTGATGGTTAGATGGAAAGGAAGCTGGCAGGATAGCTGGGTGCACTCAGAGATCAGTGGTCGGTGGAGAGATCTCGACTCCTAGAGGGGTCATTAGTGGGGTACCACAAGGCTCGGTCCTGGAGCCAATCCTGTTTAATGCCTACATCTCCGACATCAAGGTGGGCATTGGGTGTGAAATAAGTCTCTCTGCAGATGATTCCAATCTCTGTGCAATGGTTGCAGAGAAGGAGGGAAGGTTGGCCCTACAAAGGGACCTGGAGACCCTGGATAGCTGGGCTCGCACCTGGAAATTAAATTTTAACTCCTCTAAGTGCAATGTGTTACATCTTATGCGGGGGAACCCCAGACAGGAGTACACCCTGAGAGGGGAGGAGTTAGAGGCCATGACAGGAGAAAAAGACCTGAGAGTCCTGGTGGATGTCAGCATGAATAACTCTGAGCAGTGCAGGAGGGTGGCAGAAAAGACAAACAGGATGCTGGGCTGCATTGCACAGGGGATTACCTCAAGGATCAGGGAAGTGATTCTGCCACTGTACAATACTAGAAACCACACTTGAGGAGGGACATCCAGCTCCTGGAAAGGGTTCAGAGGAGAGCAACCAAAATGATCCATTGCCTAGGGGGAGTTGACGTATGAGGAGAGACTAGAGGAGCTCAGCCTGTTCTCATTGGAGGAGAGGAGAGGAGAGAAGGAACCGGGGTGACTTGAATGAGGTCTTCAAGTACCTCACGGGAATCAACAGGGTAAATCAGGAGGGGATCTTTAGGCTTATGGAGGATGGTATAACCAAAGGGCAGAGTTTGAAGCTCAAAGGAAGATGGATGGGGGGGAAGAAGGAGGAGGTATTTCACTAAGAGGGTGGTGGAACCATGGAATGCACTGCCTGGTGAGTTGGCTCTGGCTCCTATATTGGATGGTTTCAAGAAAGGGTGGGACAGGAATAGTAAAGATGAAACAGAGGTTGGCATGCCCCGGGAGTGCTGGGGTGGAGGTCAGAAGAAACAGGAATAAGATAAGGGGGGATGGCTTTGGTACCCAACCAGGGTGCTGAGGCATGAGCAGACTCGATAGACCATAAGTTCTAATCTGCTGGTGACTAGTATGTTTGTATATCTATATATATATATATATATATATATATATATATATATATACAAAACTCCATTTAAGGCATCAGTTAGGGTTGCTCCACAGCAACAAAAGTGAGGAAATTCAGTGTTAGGGTTGAAAACCCCTTGGACCCCAGTCCACCCCCAACCGGCATTGGGGTGTGCATTGGGGTCATCGGCCCTAACTCTCACCCCATCACATGTGAAAAGCAGTAGGCGTATAGGAGAATGGGGTGAGAGTTGGACCAACACCCAATGCACCATGCGAGTTGGGGTAATAGTATCAAGGGTTTTTTCAACCCTAAACATCAATTTTCACTTTTGTCGCTGTGGAAAACCCTAACTGATACATTAAATGGAGATTTTGCCTGTAATGTCCCTTCTTTGAGAATGATAACGAGAAATAGTGAATGTAATGCGGCGTGATGTCTTGTGACATAGTAACAGGAACAGCAACACAAACAGAAGTGCTAACAGTGCCGCACATGGTAATGCAAGTGTGAATGAGAACAGAAAGGGTAACGCACACGGTGGCGTAGACGGAAATGGTCCACCATGTGATGTCTTGTCACATAGTAACATGGTGCCCGCAAACGGAAATGTCAATGGACATGGTGATGCAAAACTAAACAGAAACAGAAACAGTACTGTAGACACAAATGGCAAAAAATAATGGAAACACAAGCGCAAATGAAAACGCAAAGGATAACGCACATGGTGGCGTAGACGTGAACGGTAAGTGAAATGGGTACGGAACCACAAGCAGAAAGGCAATGGTAACAGTAATGTAAGCGCACAGGCTGGTTTTCCCCAAAAGCTGCATAGGGAAAGACAGTAAGTACAAAGAATGCATGCATAATAATGTGTCTCGGAGCAGAAAATGAGGAGCTGGAATACTAAATAGCTTATATCTCAGGAACCGTACGACGTAGAAAAAAATTTAAAAGTCATATGATTTACAAGTTTCCTGTTAGTTTATAACTTAGCCCCAGACTAAGCATTTTTAACAAAAAAGTCTAAAGTGTCTACTTTTCATTTCTGAGATATGAGCCCTGAAAGGTGCAATGACGCTGTAATGTTATCCTATGGGAAAAAGAGAAGTTCGAGTGTCATAACTTTGGCCCTTGTAATATTTTTTCACCAAACCACTAAAAGGCACATCTATGGGATGTTGGCTGTCTTCCTCCAAATTTCAGCCCAAAAGACCAAGCCGTCATATTGCAGCAGGGCACCAAAGGATTGCTGCAATGCGTCAGATGCCGTAATGTTATCCTATGGGAAAAAGCATCAAATTTGGAGTGCCATAACTTTGCCGCCATGTAATATTTTTGCAACACAACATGGAAAGGCACATCTGTGAGATGTCGGCTGCATTCCCTCCAAATTTCAGGCCAAGGAACCCAATTGTCTTTGGTTGAAATTTTAAAGTTAAACCAAAGACAGGAGATCTAAATCAGAAACAAACTGAAGTAACTAATTTCAACTTTTGCTCATCCTTACCCATTGGTCTCCCATTTTCAATTGAGAATAGTGTCATTTTAGCCAGTCAGTAATCATAGTCCATGTTTTTCAGTCCTTCAACTGCTTTTGTCCCTCTCTGTTTCACCTTCTGAAACCTGAAGATATCTTTCCTCAGATACAGATACCAGAATAGCATTCTTTGCTGAAGATGAAGTATTATCAGTGATTTGTACAGGGGGTGCTACAAAATACCTTAATCTGTTTTTGAAGTTTCTCTTGATGCACAGCATGCTTTTATTTATGATTTTATTTACTTTGCCTGATGCTGCCCCGCACTGTTGCCTACATTTAAAGTATTAAGATTTTGCTGATCATTACCCCGGTCCTCTTCATGATGGACTTTTGTTTCACATATGTAGAATGGCTATTTAGTGGTAAAAGATTTTAGTTTCACACAGGCATATTGGGCCCTATGCACTAGTGGGGCAGGGGTACGTGGAATCCACGTGTATCCCACCTGCATAGCTGAACACCCGTGAACAGGTGCACACCAGTGGTATTCATGACTGCAGGCCACCTGTCCATGGCCCCGCCCCCCCCAGCTTGTAGGAGCACAGAGAACAGATATGCAGACCTGGGAGGGCATCCAATGGGATGCCTGACCCATTCTGCTGGTGGATCCCTTGTGCTAGTGGGCGTGGAGATATGGTTGCCACTGTGCACTCCATGGAAACAGAGAATCGGGCTGGTGCCTGGTTGGCTGTTCTCAGACCACCTTTCACTCTCCTTGGTCTGGGACGGCATGGTGTGGGGAGCAGCAGTCCACACCTGTCGTTCTACGACTGGGGACCCAACATCCCAGGGGGTTAACAGACATTGTGGCAGGGGTTCCCCTGTGTACTGTGCACCCCCCATGCCCAGTGCTCCATGACTCTGTGAATGTTGTGGAGTGCAGGCACACACCCCTGCCCACCCCGTCCACGTTGTTCTCTATGTGGTCTGGCAGTGGGGCTGCGCACCTGGTAGGTGAATCCTGTGGCTGGCTGCACAGGGGGTGCAATGGGTGCAGAGTGGTTGCTTGCCCCAGATATGCATGCATAGCCACTCTGCCCCATTAGTGCATAGGGCCCATCATTAGGGCAACAGAGCCCTGTTTACAAGGTGGTCCTGTTTCAGGTTACAATATCAATGTTTGCAAACAATATTGACTAATGAACACTAGTTGCAGGCTGTACATGTTTAAACAGTCTGAGTTTAAATATTCACAAATAATATTGACAAATGAACTCATAGATACAAATGGAAACATGTTTGCATAGTGCTAGCATTGAAAATATACATAAAAAATCATCTGTAGGCTCATTTTCTGCTAGTGCAGCATGTCTGCAATTTCTTTAAGAACTCAGCACCCAGACAAACAGCGTTTCTTATTATGCTTCCTGGGTTTATAAGGTTGAGTTTAACTAAAAAGCGGGGTTAATATCTTCATTTTATACTTGCAAAACTACTCTTCTAAATGCTTAGAACACACGCACATGCATCATGCACACACACACTCACCCCTTGGTGTTTTACATATTTATAATTAATATGCTATAGCACACACACACATACACATGTTTTCTTTAACTTGGCTTCAGTGAGATTTGTTACATCAGAGGATTTAATACATAACATTCCATTCTGTGACATCTGACTTACTAGTCTCAGGATGCCTGCTTATCTCTGGTTGTATGTCTTAACTAATGGCTAATCTGTCACACTCTTGTGCAAAATGTTTTTTTTTTCCCTCTGGGCTTTAAAAAGTGAGTTTTCTTAAATATCTGCCATTTCTTCTTCTGAAGACCTCTGTTTGAGGGTGAATGTTTAATGTCTTTCTGTAATCTCTGTTGGTCCAATAAAATGTATCAAATCACCTATTTTGTGCATCTTGTTGTGGAAGGACCAATATGGCATCAAACATTTTTTTTTGACATCATGATAGGTGACAGTAATCTCTGTGTTGTTTAGGTAGAATTTCCTGTTTGGTATGTGTAATCTCTGTTGTTTAGGAAGCATGTTGCTTTTCTATTCTTCTTGCCTAGATGTAGCACTTTGCATTTTTTAACATTGGAATTAATCTGACATTTTTCTGCCAATTAATCAGGCATGTCCATTTCCCTCTGAATTTCATCAACCTCCATCTGAGGAGTAACTGGCATTCTATTTTTGGTGTCATCAGAGAATGCAGTAAACTAAACTCTGGTGCTCAGCTGCAGATCACTTAAGAATATAGTGAACAATGCTGGACCTATCACGGAACTTAGTAGGAGCCCAGTGGTCCATTCTTTCCACGTGCATAGATTACTATTTATTATAACCCTTTGTTTTATGTCTTGTAGCTACTTTGCAGTCCATTGTATGTTGAATATTATTTTTTCCTTCATAGGCATGTTCCCTTGGGACAGAAACATCAGTTTTAGGAGGACATGTGGAAATCACTGAGTAAAAATCAAGGGTATCCCTGAAAATCAGGGACATCTGAGAGGCAATTTGACACGACTGGTTACTGTGGCTGTAAGTGAGTATTATGAGGCTGTATGTGAAGGCTTCAGTTGATATGTAAAGTCATCAGTGACTTGAGCTCTCCCACCCCTCCAGCCCGGCGTCCACCTCCCCTTTCACGCAAGCATGGACACATTCTGTCACATGTCCCAGCCCATTTCTCTTCAACCCATCACTCCCCTGGATCATTTTTCAACTTATTCCCCTATGCCCAGCTCATACACACCATCAATCTAAAATACGACCACTCGTAGTCAATCATATACAGCTATTCGCTCACTACCTAACTCTCGCTCTCCTGCTCCTTGCAGCAGGTGACATCCACCCTAACCCTGGCCCAAATACTACCCCCCCAAGCCCCTCTCCAACATCGGCCTCTTCTTCACCTCACTCTTCGGACCTTCTCCCATGTGGCCTGTGCCTCCTGCACCTAAATATAAGAAGCCTTGTCCACAAGCTTGACTCCCTTCAGGTTCTTGCCATCCACTAAGCTCCAGATATCTTCACCCTGTCCGAAACCTGGCTCAACAAAAACATCAACTACTCCTCTGTTGCTATCCCAGGCTACACTATGGCCTGCCAGGACAGAGCATCTAAAGGCAATGGAATAGCCATCTACGTAAACTCGGACTTGCACTAGTCAGTGGTCCTGACCAATTCTGAACCAAAAGTCCTTGAACTAATACTAATTCAGCTTGTCCTTCCCTTCTTGCTACCAATCTACATTGCTGGGATATACTGCCAACCTGGTACACCAGCTTCTGCTGTCACAGACCACCTCAAGGAAATCTCCTGCCTAACCACGACAGGGGAACTCTATGTTATGGGTGATCTTAACCACAGTTGGCTAGCTCCTGCCCTCAACAAAACCAGGACTGAAATTTCTGCCCTAAACCTCTCACAAATCATTACTGAGCCCACCCGGCTTAACCTAAAATCTGGAAACCACTTGCTCATTGACTGGGTCCTTACCACACACCACCAGTGGGTCAAACAAGCCAGTATTCTTCCCGACTCCCTCAGCGACCACCACGTAACCTTCTTAGTGCATAAAATCCACTACTCAAAATCCCCCATTAAATCTGTAGTCCAATGCTCCTATAAATCTCTCAATCTAGCCCCTGTATTAGATGACCTTGTGCTAGCAAACTGGGCCCCTGCCCCTCCTACGATCTCCATTGATGATGCCTTCCTACACTTTAAAAATACATTCTTCAGCTTCTGGAACACACACACCCCCACTGCATTGTACAAGAGTATGAGGAAACCACGTACCTTGGATCACCCAAGAACTGATTGTATGTCAAATCGCATGGGGCAAAACCTGGAAATCCATAAATCCTCATGCCTCCCACAACACCTCTCCACATACCGCGTGCTCCATAACAAGTGCACCAGAGTCATTTGTCTTGCAAAAGCAGAGTACTTTAGCAGCTCCCTCCAGTCAAAGCTAAATAAACCCTCAAAATTCTGGAAGGTCATTCACTCCCTTTTCTTCCCACTGGCTGCCAATCCCACTCCAATGCTAAATATTAATAACTCTCTCCTATAAGAGCCCACAGCAGTCACCAGTGAGTTCAATGTGTACTTCTCCACTTGTGCTGCCACCCTCCTCTCTTCCTTGCCCAACACTACACCTCTCGCACCGCCTACAGACATAAAGACCCAGACTAGACCCTGCTCCTTTTCCTTCAAAGACATCTCTGCAACTGAGGCCCTAGATGCATTACTTTCTCTCAACCCTTCAAAAGGCAAATCCCCGGATGGATTAGTCCCCAAACATCTATACCTCTCCGCCCCCGCTATAGCAACTCTGCTTGCCAAACTCCTAAACCAATCCTTTGCTGCCACTGCCATCCCCCATGCATGGAAGCATGCCATTGTTATCCTCCTGCCTAAAGGAGGTGCCCTTACTTCCTCCTCTAACTACCACCCTATCTCCCTCCTCTCAGCCCTAGCAAAACTACAAGAGCACCTTGTGCTCACCCAACTTACCTCCTTCCTCACTGACTCCAAATTCTTCATGCCATTCCAGTCTGGCTTCAGGAAGGGACATTCCACCACCACCTCCTCCCTGATAAGGCTTACAGGCACTATCCTGACAAGAATGGACAGTGGACTAATCACCTCAGCCATTTTTGTTCTCCTTGCAAAAGCCTTCGACGCCATCTCTCATCTCATATTGCTCTCGAGTCTCGCTGAATCAGGCCTCTCTGTCACAGCCACAAACTGGTTCAGATCATACCTCTCTGATAGAACTCAGTCCGTTAGAGTCTCAAATGCGATCTCCACCCCCCTTCCCTTAACTACCGGTGTCCCACAGGGGTCGGTTCTTGGTCCCATTCTGTTCTCTATATTCCTAAATGACCTGCCACTCATCTGCTCTACTTCCTCAATCCACATGTATGCAGATGATACTGTACTTTACTACTCGGGCTCCACCCCTGATGTGGAACAATCAAACCTCCAAGCTGACTTCAGCTAGGTACAGCAATGGTTTAGCTCACACCAACTCTCCTTAAATGCAAAAAAAAAAAAACTGTCACTATGACCTTCAGCACATGACACGCCTGGCCAGACTCCCTTCCCTTCCCTACTTCACCACCCTGGAAGGCCAGAAGCTTGAAGCTGTCTCCTCATTCCATTACTGGGGGGGTTTGGCTTGACAGCCATCTCTCGTTCTCTGACCACATCAGTGCTATGTCAAAAAAACTACACCCCATGCTCAGTGCACTATATAGGAACCACATCAGACTCCTTCCTCGAGTCCGATATG
Source organism: Neoceratodus forsteri (assembly GCA_016271365.2). Lineage (NCBI taxonomy): Eukaryota > Metazoa > Chordata > Ceratodontiformes > Ceratodontidae > Neoceratodus > Neoceratodus forsteri. Next base: position 236,955,048 of record CM057459.1, on the reverse strand, counting down.
AACTGGTCCTGAAGATGATACTGCCCTCCATCGACTACTGCAACATTGTATACAGTGCAGTCCCTAAGTCCACCCTATCTAAACTGGACACACTTTATAATGCCTTCTGCCACTTTGCTTTCGATGCCTCTCCCCTCGCCCACCACTGCGACCTCTACCGAGCCTTGGCACTACCATCCCTCAAAAACCACTGCATCTCTCACTGTGCTAAATTTATCTCCAATGTATGGCTCAGGTCCCCCCCTACCTTGCCACCGTGTTCACAGATGCCCCACCCCCATCATCTGAGATCCAGTGACTCCCGTCAACTTTCAGTCCCAGGTGGAAGTACTCTGCTGGTCAAGCTGCCTTCTTACACCGGCTACCCAAGCTCTGGAACTCCCTCCCACCACAAATTCGGCACTCCTCCTCTTCCTACTCTCTGTCTACCACCCTAGCAAATTTCTGTACTACAAATTGCTCCTGTCTCTGAACCTTCCATGCCCCACTATCCCCTCCCCAATGCCTGAGCAGCAGCCTTAGCCTTGCTACAGAAGCTGGCATATAACCCCAACTTTGCACTTATGTCCTGGGCCTATTTTTCCCTATGTACTGTGTATAACTGTATAACTGTGATATATGTCCTCTGTTGTTACAGCTGTTACTACTGTGCTAATTTACCTTGTCTGCTGCTTCTTGTCACAAAAATTATTTGATAATATAATATCCTAAGCATTCAATGTGGCTGCTTGTATATTCATGCAATCATGTATCCTTATGCTGCTTCTTATTTGCTTCTGTTAACTGTTTACTTGATAACCTGTGTGTTATCATATCAATGTGTACCCCCCCCAGGTCGCTCCGGGAGACACGCATCTTGTTGCTCAGTGTGCCTTTCCTGGTGAAACAATTGCAATAAATAAATAAATATATGTGAATGAGAGGATGCTGAATCCCTCTATGTAATGATCTTGGGAGATGTCTATGCATGAGATGGTGCTAAATGGCCTTATAAGAAGGTATTGGCTGCTATAAGTGCCTTGGAGGTTGCTTATTGAATATGTATGGTGCTCTTGGAGATAATGTTTGTGTGTGGGGATTGATGACTGTATATAATGATCTTGTGTAGTATGTGTGCATGGGAGGGTGCTGAATGTCTGTTTGTGATAGTCCTGGGTGGTAAGTGTCCTTCAAAAGGGTGCTGGGTTGCTCTTTATGGACATAGTTGTTTGGTGCCTCTGTATGAGGTGGTGGGTGACTTCTAGAGATAAAAATGACAGGTAAAAAAGAATGTAACCTCTCATACTTCATAGGGTTTGATTCATTTTAAGCAGAAACCAAAGTAAGGATCAAATAATGAGTCAACAGGACAGCTTGCTGGCACAGCATTAGCACTACTGTTTGCCATCCAGATGAACTGGGCTCACACGCTGAGCCTTGAACATCTGGTGTTAGCTGATGAAATGGTGGGCCAGCATCAATCTTGAATGCCTTCTACCTCTGGGAGGAAGAGTACCTCTTTCTGATTCAAAACTTACCTTTTGTGGCCCAAAGGGAGGGAGATGTCATGAGGAAAGGAATATGTGGCCCCTTACATAGCAGCCATAATGCTAACCTGTACATATAGGCCTGGTGGTTACATGGAGGCATTTCATTTCCAGAGCCAGGAAGGGAATTCAAAAGAGTTGCCAAGCTCACCTACCCGTCTAATTACCCTGACATTTTAAATGCCAGGCGGCTGCAAAGGAACACTTCCTGTGGGAGGGATAAGAGGCAGGGTTACATGATGAATAAAGTGAAAGGTGGACCTGAGACAAATGAAGCCCCTCATTCTACCACACCCATTTTAGCTATTTGGCCCCACCTCCTTCTCACTGCTCCCCCCAGCTCTCCTGTCAGGTCAAAATGTAATAAATCCTCAGAAGCCTGATCCAACCTCTGTTGTCAGACCTGGGGGAATAAATTTCTGGTTTTTGAATCTGAAATCTTACTGGTAGGTCCATGGATTAAGTTACTCCAGTTTCCATGGTTGACCAGGTTATTGGTTTTATGGCCAGAGTTATGAGTGAGCCAAGGCAGGAAAGCAATGTCAGTCACGAGGGTTCAATAGGTAGGAAAGGAGCACTATGGGAGATGCCCTAAAAATCAGGAGAAGGGGTGCTAGAAGAACAAAAAGCAAATAAAATTAAAATAAATTGACATTTAAACTTGTTTAAACTGGTAAGACTGGTCAGACTTGTTCAACTTTGAGATGCAGATTGATAAGTTGCTCACAAAAGAACAAGCCATGATTGCAAATTAGGGCTTTGGATGAGTTACATTTACATATTAACAGAAGTAAACATTTTTAGGATTATGCATAATGTTTGCAGCCTCAAACATTTGATGATGTGCAAAGCTCCAGTGATTATATATTGGAGAAAGTCTGAGTGCATGTACACTCTGAGCTGCTTGGGACTTGTGTGTCCCATGGCTAGCAGCTGCTATATAGGGCATATTGGGTGACTGAACAAGAAGGTCTTGGAAAATATGGTTGCATGAGAGGGTACTTCCTATACAAGGGAGTTTAGCATACCTTCATGTTGTTAAATGATGAAAACAGTCATTGTTTCTCATAACTTTGGACACAAACACCTGACTGCAAATGTATTTATATTACTGTGGCAATAATAATAGCTAATGATTTTAAGGATGTATTACATGAAGACATTGGGCGCATTTGTCTTACCATGACAAAAAACAAATTGTGCAAATAAATAAAGAAAAACACATTTTTTTCACAGCACTAGTTACTGCCAAATGGGCTCAGTAACCTAACTCTATTTGCATTATAGGAACTTCTCATTTAATTTGCCAGTCCATAATAGGTAACTTTTTTCAATATGGAGCTAAAGGTCACTATTATATGTAAGGAAAATTAAGCCGATGTTCTCAGTTGCCTTACAGTTCTCATAGTTCAACTACTCCAATAAATGAACATGTACAACAAGCCGAAGGGCTTTTTATTGCAAATTTAATTCATTTCTCTAGACAACTGTGAAATTTGCCATTGACATTAGTCATTACCCCAAGGCGAACTAAAAGATGATCTCAGTTAATAAATGATCCTTAACAAGGAATGTTCCTATCTACTGTGATAATGGCACAGGCACATTTTATTAATGTGGGGTTAGCTTCCTGCCAGAATTGTAGCATTCTCAACTATTTGGTGTGCTTGTTTCCTGTTCCTGCTCCTGATATTAATAATTATGCAGCGGGATAATTAGCAACACAAAGAGGCAGTCCGATGAGCTTGCAGCTAGGTTTTCAGCATGTTAACCTTCTGGGAAATGCAGAACAGAAGCAAAGAACCTAGCCAAATAACCAACGCAGGCTGATTTCACAGTGTGTAAAAGGCTAATTATCTGTGAAAAGTCTAACCTCCAGTAACAAAATTATACAAACGTTGAGGTTGTTTTTTTTTTACAAATAAAACTTAGATTTGAACAGTCACCCTTAGTTTGCAAGTAATATATATATTATTCAGTGTTTTGTAAAAAAACAAACCTGACTGAAGTACAGTAAAAACAATTCAGCAAAAATTTAAGAAACACTTCTAAAACAAATGGTGCCTAATTATCCAAACCTGCAGTGTTTACAGTATGTAAAAACAGTTTCTCTCTCCACTTAAGCCTCTCTCTACACCCATTAGATTAAAATGTAAAGAAATGCCTTCCAAACAAGATAAAAGTAGATAAAGTGCCAATTTGCTTTCCTACTAGGGACAGGTTACAATGAGAAAAAGAATAATAAAGTGATGATTCATTGTACAGAGGCATGTGTAAGCCATAGTGATGCAAGAATATTTATCCACAAGCAGTAACAATGATCCACAGTTTTTAGCCTTAAAAAAATAAATTGTATTTGCAAAAACCTAACACATTACAGAGTATGTAAAAATGCAATATTCCCATTTTCTAGTCAGAGTTCCAATTTATTGAAGTAACAGAGCAGAAAATACACTGACAGCTGTTACATTTTATTGCGAATTAGTATATACATTTTATATCCAGTGAGCAAATGCGTGATACATTGTATTCCAGTAATTGCCACTGGCTTTCCAAATGGAAACTGAATGATCTTGCCGCAATTATACTCCAGAGAGATAATGTGACATGCATAGAGTTCTGCACTGTGGCACTTAAAAAATGCCAAGAACTTTTTTGTACTTCTCATGTTATGGAAATATTCTAAATTGAGACAGGAAACACTGAAGTAAAATGTTTATTATAACTTTTGTTATGGGTGCTTGTCTTGAGCATAATATATTTATATTTTCCCAAAGAAAAATTCAGCATTTATTGTAGTTGCTATTTTCTAATCCAAGACAGTTTAAGGTACAGACTAGCATTAGTATATTTCTTGAGTTACTGTTTTCATAAACCTTGTTGTGTGAGATATCCAAACTGCTGATATAAAGAGCTTATAATACTTTTCCAACAATAGTTTGAACATAACTTTTGGTATTAATAGAGTTATAATATGACTCTCAATCATGTAACCCTTTAAATGTTTGATTACCATACTACCTGGAAACAGGTTCATTCTTGTACTTAGTATGAAAAGTTTGAGTATGTTTTTAGAAACAATGATAGAAAACTGCTGTGACAAATGTCAAATAAACTGTTTTATACTGACCTTCATAACATACTCTAAGTCATTTTGCTGGGCTACCTGCCTTGCCTCATTCTCTTCCCCTGCAATCTCTATGGTGAAGTATTCAAAAAAGCTGGCAGTCTCCTTCCCTCTAGTGGTTGCCAACCTTTCTTGCACCAGACAAAGGAGGAGAAGATCCACAAAAGACCACCAGAAAGCCATTTGTGTATTTCTGAATTCTATGACGGAAACAAATCAGACAATCTAACAATAATGCCCAGAATATATATCAGTTATTTAAAATCTGCACTGTTGAATACAACTTAATCAACACCAACCTGTTGTTACACATTCACAATTTTTTTACAAGCTATTAGGTATCAAATTAGCAACATGTCACAACACGCATTTGATGCTGCAAAGAAAGTACAAATCACATTGTATATCAAGACCTAGAAACAACAGGCAGAATAACATTTCTTAGATGAGCAGACTGCATCCACTGAGCTACAACAAAGACACATCTCTCCCCTGCCACTGCATGTCTTCCTTTCTTTTGGAGACAGTTGCAGGCTCAGATGATAACAGTTTAAAGTCCAATAAAAGGAAATGTTGGCAACTGTGCATTACTGTGATGTAGTACACTTCAGAATACATGAGAGCAGATGCAGAAACCAGTTTAAACATGGATTGTCCAAACAAAGATAACACAACATGCATTTACATACAATGTATTTTAACTTCTGACTGTGCTCCACAATACAAGCTATGTCTATTTTTTATATTATTAAGTTTAACAAAAAGTTCTGACACACAGTACAAACATACACATGAATTTAAGAAAAGCCATTTACCGTAGTTGTTCTCAGTTATCCTGCTCAGGGTATAGACAGAGTGCTGACCTGTGAGAAGTCTGATATACAGCCACACCTTTGAACAAATGCATAGACACATTTTAGTGTTTACTTTGCATATATACAAAAGGCAGGTTTCCTGATGTTTTTCCAAAGAAGGTAAATGGGGAAAAGTCCAGTATTGCACAATGTACCTGTTAATAGTTTAAAATTAATTTTTTTCTATGCTAAAAAAGACAAGATGCTTTCACCACAATAAATGACATGGGCTTTAAGCAATACAACAGAAATTTGAAACCGTACTTTAATTTACAATAGCCTTTTATGTTACATTTTAAGTTTCTTTTATTAGATGACCTTTATTTGGAAATATGCATCCTGTTAGTAAATATTTCTAAAAGCTTAATTTTGAAAGACATTTAAAAGCTGTTTAAACCCTTATACACTGTATGACTATATTTCCAGTTAAAAGTACCAAGGTATGACATCTTTGTTGTAAGTTACATCAACTCAAAAAGGTAAAGCATTGCACTTGTCTTAACTGAGTTTCTGTCTTGTGGTAGTTACAGTATTCATATTGTACCTACTATTATGCACTTTATTTCACAGTACCATTGTTCTGTGTGTTCCTGCACCCCTCCCTAGGATGCCTCTAGAAAGTAATTGTTCTAAACTCAGTAGAACCTTCCTGGTAACAATAAATACTGATTATGTTTAAATGCCACCTGTCATCACTAGACTGTGCTTCTACAACAGACATTAACTTGGGTGATCTGGTTAAAAAACAAAACTGATTAGATTTAAGCACATGGGGCAATGAGACAAGAATACACATACAAGGCTTATTTGGAGTCAAATATATTCTCTCACTTCGACTCACTGTACTCAAGCAAGTTCATGACTGAATAGTCTTTTCCCAGATAGACAATTTCCCAAGTGTGAGACTGGATTTCTCCAATGGTAAAACACAGAGTCAAATACAAAGCCCAGCATGCAAATGTATGCTCTTACTGTAACTTGATAGTATGATTCATGCTTTGAGCTAGCGGCCAGTAGGCCAATCATGCTGCTTGAAGTTAGGTTTTAACACTGACTTTACTGAGTCATTTTCAAAACAAGCATTTGTCAATGCTGAATGTTTGCTTGCTGGCATTGGCAGTGGTAGTGTAGAAGTTACAGAGCTGCGTAATAGGAATGACAGTGAAGTATTGAACTGAAGCCAACCCCACCACCACCCTGCAGAGAGTGACAGGCATTGGGGTGTGCCTTTGGTTCATCAGGCATGACGGCCACGCCATTTCACCACACCCCACCCTGCAGACACAGACAAGTGTCACTGTGTTCCTTGGGGTCTTTGGCCCTTATGCACACCCCATTCCATTAGGAAATACGGTGAGATGGGTGCAATATAGGAGAATGGGGTGAACTTTGGGGCTGAAGAGTCCAAGGCATACCTCGACGCCTCTCACTGGCTGCAGGGTGTGGAATGGTATGAGCATTACAGGCAAGAATCCCAAGTCACACCCCTGATGCCTGTCATTCTCTACAGGGTTGGGCGTTATGGTTGGAAACCCTAATACCTCAGGCATTCTTTGGTATTTTCACTCCAAATTTTCAACATGGTTTTTTTGTGACCCCACCTCACGAACAGGGGGAATATCAGTTTAGTAGCCGAAAGCTGCTTATGCACAGTGACTAAGGCATTTAGCACCACAGGTGCAAAAACATTCCGAACAGGATGCAAAAAATGACAGCTGTACTGTTCATGGGGAGATGTAAAAAATGTCGATGTTGCAAATCTGCAGTAAAAATATTAAAAAAACTGGTGAAGTCACGAGCGTACATAGAAACTGTGCAACGCACACCCGTAATATAATTAGGTTGGGGATTTTTTACAGCAGATTGTCAACTCAGGCATTTTGGTGCCTCCGATCATGAACAGTGTAACTGTGATTTTCTTTATCTGTCCCGAACAATGATTTCCCACAGCGACCATGCATCTCTGCGCTGAAAGTGTGAAAACACACTTTGGCCATGTTGTGAAAAATGACAGCTGTACTGTTCATAAGGAAGTGTGGAAAAATTCCACTGGTGAAAATCTGGACTGAAAATATTACAAAGTCATGAACTTACGATGGTGCGTGGAAACTGCGCAATGCTCACCGTAACACAGTCATTTTATGGATTCTTTTGTCACCTAATTTTCAACATAGCCATTTTAAGACCTTCTGCTCATGAACAGTGTAACTGTAATTTTCTTAATCTGTCCCAAACATTGCTTTCGCACACCAACAGGACCATTATGCAGCACATGTGCGAAAACACATTTTGGGTGACATATGAAAAATGGCAGCTGTACTGTTCATAGGAAGTGTAATAAAATGGCAATGTTGAAAATCTGGAGTGAAAATATTAAATTCACAAACTTATGAGCATGCATAGGAACTGCACAGCACTCAGCAAGCCATTTTAGCTACATGGGTGGAAAACATTTTGGGCAAGATATGAAAATGACAGCTTGCACTGCTCATAAGGAGGTGTGGTAAAATGGCAATGTTGAAAATCTGGAGAAAATATTGAAAATTCACGAACTTAGAGTGTGGAGAACTGTACTACGACGCTCAGAAACAGTCATTTTTGGAATTTTTCACCAAATTTTCAACATAGCCATTTTAAGACCTCTGCTCATGAACAGTGTCACTGTGATTTTCTTAATTTGTCCCTGTACATTGATTTCACGATACCGACCGCGCCATTGTGTGCTACATGGCGCAAACACATTTTGGGTGAGATGTGAAAATGACAGCTGTACTGCTCATAAGAAGGTGTGGTAAAATGGCAATGTTGAAAATCTGGAGTGAAAATATTGAAAATTGTGGAACTTTCGAAAGGCGTAGGAACTCAAGCAACACACGCCAGAAACAGTCATTTTAGGATTTTTTCACCAAATTTCAACATAGCCATTTTAAGATATCTGCTCATGAACAGTGTTACTGTGATTTTCTTAATTTGTCCTGTACATTGATTTCACGACACCAACTGCGCCATTGTGTGCTACATGGGCAGAAACACATTTTGGGTGAAATGTGATAAATGACAGCTGTACTACTCATAAGAAGGTGTGGTAAAATGGCAATGTTGAAAATCTGGAGTGAAAATATTGAAAATTTGCAAACTTACGTGCGTGCGTAGGAACTGCGCGACGCACGCTCGTAAAACAGTCATTTTTTGGAATTTTTCCACCAAATTTTCAAAATAGGCTTCTTGAGAGCCCACCTTATGAACACTGGCAGTTTAGTTTCATTAATCAGTCCCAAAAGGTGATTTTGTGCAGTGACTGCGAAATCACCCTTCGGGCCCAAATAACGCCATGACAGTGACAGCACTCATGAGAAGGGGTCCCAAAAACCCCATGTTGAAAATTTGCTGCAAAAATTCCAAAAAATGCCTGAGATATGCAACAAAGTTGAAAAAACCCTATCTATCCCATTATACAGCTTACCGGCATTTCCTCAGTTCACGGTCGGCTTTAAAGAGTGCAGACGTGTTCCCGGTCCACTGAAGATCATCACGCCGGACTCCGGAGGTAAGTATGGGGTGATGGGGGTATGTGGGGGGCAGGGAGACTGCATGGGACCATTTTTTCCTTACAGGTGTTATTTTTTTTATGTGACGACGCGGGACATTTGCCATGCTGGGGTGGGCTCCCAGCGTGGCACCCTGTACTCAGGGGGAGGACAGTGGAGCGATGGGGATTGGGCACCCCGTCGGCTATACCATGAGTTGCCATGCTGGGGTGGGCACCCAGCGTGGCATGTGGAAAAACTTTGGGGGCTGCTACAGCTGATAGGGACTGGGGCACCCCCGTCGGCTATACAGTGTGTGCAGGCAGCACGCAGTATGCCTGTGTTTGTGTGTGTGTGTGTGTGTGTGTGTGTGTATAGGGGGCTGCGCATGAGCAGGTGATATCTTATCGCTGCTCACTGAAGCATAGCTCCCCCTTTCAACTGTATGCCACTGCATTTTGGAGCTGTCATAGACAGCTCCAGCATGCATTGGCGGACTGGGGCCACGCCTGCCAACACACTGACTGAATTGGAAGAGGGGGTGACACACCTCCGAAAACTCAGATGATGGCACTATGTTTCTTGCACATGCATGCAAGCAAACATAATGGAAGGTTTGATTTCATGGCTCTTACAGTCATGGCTCCATTTGCCTTCCACAATAAATAATACAGTGCATTTCCCATTATTGCATTTATACCACATTCCATGAAAATCCATTGCAAGGCACTTCAAGCTAGCAAACAACAATAAAACAATGTTGCATTAGGTCATAATGGTGAAGCAATATCACAACCAATGCCTATATGCAGATCAGTGATAAAGCCACTATTGTAAATAACAAAATGAAAGGGCTATGGGTCAGCATGTTTGCTGTATAGTGGAAAAATGTTCAGCTTTGCATACACACTGAAAATAGAAATAAGCTGGTAATTTTGGATTGATGATAAAATCATCTTTTGGAGTGATCTAAAAAGAAAAAGGTAAGTATAGTATGTAACGGTTCCATGTCATAACGGCAATCGCAGAATAGCGATCGCCATTACGGTGAGTGTACTTTACCGCAAATAAATTTCGGAGATGCACACTCGCAGCAAGGATGAAGAGTGTGCTCGAGACCTACAAATTTTTTTTAATGCGGGAGCTATGCCCCACACCCCCCTACTAATGGATTCTCAACTCCAGGGGAGTGCATGTTGGGGGGATGAAAAACCTGGAAAAATACAATGCTGCGTGCCTGCAAAAAAAAAATAACAGGCCTTGCTGGACCCAAACCCTGCACCCTGCACCTCCAAAGTGATGATCCACCCCAGCACGCTAGCAGTCCAGCTCAGCAGCTGCCCACCACACCCCCTCCCACATACTTTCCTTCCCCTTCCTCCCCCATGCACCTGTCCATGCGTGTACATCCGTTCACCCTACCTCGCCCACTCCAGTAGCCACTTGCTATCTTGCCAGGTAGCCCTGTACACAGGCTCCATGACTGAGTCACCCTTTTTGTAAGTGCTCAATCACAGTCGCCCTGCACACGGTATACCATATGTAACCATAGTGCTAGTGTATGCTCACTTTTGCTTTGAATGGTACTCCTGTAAAATAAAACATCATGGTCAAACATCATTTTTAATTTTTCTTTTTTAGTTTGTTTTCCCATGCAAGCATTTAAGACATTTTGTTTTGTAAACTAAAGGTCTGCCTTTTTCCAGATGACACCAAAATCAGCTATAAGGTGGACACTTGGTGGTGGTGGAAAGGATGACCAAAGACAGAGAAAACTTGACGAATGGTCAAGGGTATGGCAGCTGGGTATGGCAGCTGGGTTTCAGTGTGAAAAAGTGCAAAATAATGGACTTAGGGCACACAAACCGGGGGTGCAGAGTACAAAATGGAGGGTGAGTGGTATTGATGACCACCAAGCAGGAAAGAAAGCTGGAAAAAGGCATATCTAATGACCTGAACATGGCAAACTAGTATACTATGACAGTTAAAAGGGCTACTGGGAGTCCCAAAAAATGGGGAAAAACACATTTTGGTTTCCCTATACTTAACACTGGGTATTTTTTGCTCTTACCTACAGCCTAGACAATGTGAAACAGAATTTTTTCATGAAATTTTTAGGGTTGAAGGGACCCGATGCCAAGGGTGTCCCTTTGGAAGGTTTGTTAAAAAAATGTTATACCATTTTAAAGTTATAATGATTTATGTGTTAATGTTCCAGTGTGACTGATAAAAAAAAAAACTATTGTGAAAGGTAAAAAAAAACTATTGTGAATGATAAAAAAAACATATTACAAGTGGTTATTTGAATGATTTACTTGTCGTGGGGAAAACAGTAGAGATGACTGCCATTTTCTTTTTACTGTTTAAGCTTACAAACGTAGGACCTTTTGCACGATGGGGTGTAGGGTACGTCAGAAATGCATGTACCCCACCCACAGAGCTGTGCAACCTATGGACAGATGCACCGCTACTGGCATTCACAAATGCCGGCTACCTGTCCGCAGCCCCATCCCCCTGGCACGCAGGTCCATGCGGGGCAGGCACAGATGGAGTCACAGACTCTGCCAGGCATCCAATCAGATGCCCGGCATGGGTCCATCAGTGGATCACTTGTGCAGCAGGGCATGAGTTGGCAGTGCACCCCATGGATGTCTGAGGGCCAGCAGCTGTGGCAGGTGGCAGAGGTGCAATGCCGCCAGCCCTTGCCATCAGCACAAATGCAGTGCCCTGTGATGGAGGGGAGGGAGGACATGCCTGCTGATAGGGGGTGGTGGGACACAGCCTCTAGTAGTGGGAAGGTGTGATGGCATGTGGTGCCATTGGGGTGGGTGGGTGGTAGCCATGACCTGGTGCCCCTGTGAGGGGTAAGGATGTCGTGGGTGTTGGGGAGGTGCGCCAAACATACCGCTGCATGTGGGGGTGGGTGGGTGGTGTCAGGTGGCCATGACCTGTGGCCCTGGTGCTTTGGTAGGCTGCTTGCCCAGTCCTGCAGGGTGTGCATGGGCACATAGAGGGTTTACAGCTTGGTCTCCCTGGTGTACCCCGGGACCCCTACACACCCCCGTGGCTGGCACTATGCACCTTAGTGCATGGTGCATAGTGCCGGCCTGCCCCTCATCAGCCTCCAGTGAGTTGCTCATTGTGCAGCAGGGGGAATGGGTGCATATTTCCTGTGTACCCTCCCTTGGTGCATCCAAAGCAGGCGGCGCAGTTGGTGGAGAGTGGCTACTCACCCCAGATACATGTGTGTAGCCACTCTGCACCCTTCTTGCATAGGGCCCATTAAAAGTACATAAAAATAATTCTTTAAAAAAACAGAAAAAACCTGAACCTAGTTAAACAGGACCCATTTAGTTAGGTTCTGGTGTGTTTTTTTAAGTTGCAAGAAATACATTTTCTAGACACCCAAAATCCATTGTGCCCATCTTAGCAAGAGGAGACATTCACTTGTGTTGCCTGTATGAGACCAGCAGGACTTTCTTGAGTTCTGCAGTCACAGCTGGAACTAATGTAGCAGGCTGCTCTAAGAACAGTGAGATGCTCTTTCCCTGGTGTCTAGTGGCACCCCCACCCTCCGATCACTGTCCTATTATGTGTGTTAGGTTTCCCTGGTGTCTAGTGGCACCCCCCTCTGTCTGCCATCCCTATATTTAAATAATGTTTCCCTGCTGTCTAGTGGTGCCCCTCACCCTCAATTGCTGTCCCATTATGTATGCTAGGTTTCCCTGTTGTCTAGTAGCACCCCCTACCCTCTGATTGCTGTCCCCACATTTAAATAATGTTTCTAACACCTCCCACCCTCTGATTGCAGCCCCCATATTTACATAATATTTCCCTGGTGTCTAATGGCTCCCCTCACACTCTGATTGCTGACCCAGTACTTACATAATGTTTCCATGGTGTCTAGAGGCACCCCCACCTTCCGATCACCATCCCCTTTTGTATGGCATGATACTCTAGTGTCTACTGGTGCCCCCACCCTCCAGTTGCCATCCCATTATGTGTGTTTCTTTCCTGGTGTCTGGTGGCACTACCCCTCCTATTGTTGTTCCCTTATATGTGTGTTTTTTCCCTGGTGTCTAATGGCACCCCCCCACCCTCCAATCACCATCCCCTTTTGTATGATTTTTCTCCCTGTTGCTAAGTGGCACCACTCCTCCTATTATTGTCCCCTCATGTATGTTTCTTTTCCCAGAAGTGTAATGGCACCCCCCACCCTCTGATCCCAATCCCTTTATGTATGATTTCTCCTCTGATGTCTAGTGGCATAACCCACCCTCCTATCACTGTCACCATATTTTTTACCTGATGTCTAGTGGCATACCTAGCTTGCTGCAACTAGTTTTGTTTGTTATAATCAGGGCCCTGGTGTTCTGCGGCAGAATTTTCTGATTTCTGTGGCAGGGCTCCTTGACTTCTGTGGTAGCATTTTCTGATTTCTGCTGCACAATTTATTCATTTCTCTGGCAGAATGCAGTCCTGTCATTGGCTAAATATGATGTGATGTCATAGATGACATCATATGCTGAGCATAGAGGAGGGGCTTCAGGATAAACGAGGTGGGAAAGAAAGCCTGACACTATGGAAAAACAGTATATTTATATGAAAATTCACCAAAAACAATGAATTCTGTGGCACTATATATATTCTGCAGCATGATGCAAATTCTGCGGCAAATTCTGCAACCGCAGAACCACAGAATTCTGGGGCCTTGGTTATAATATATTGTGTACTGTTTAGCTTTTTATATCCTATTGCATCTAGTTGTTACAGCATAGTGTGTAATGTTAATTGCTTATATCCTATGGGTTCCTCCCATACTGTTGTGACTATTATTTTTACTGTCTTGTTGTTGATGTTATCACTGTATTATTTTGTTGTATTTTCCCGGGTCGTGCCTGAAAATAGGCAGGATTGTTGCCTAGTGCACTTACCTGGTTACCAAAAGCTAATAAATAAATAAATAAATCCCTGCCCTCCATTCGCATCACCTTAAGTATGTTTTTTCCCCCTGTTGTCTGGTGGTACCCCCCACCCTCCAATCAGTGCCCCATCATTCAAGTAACCTGCAGTAAAGAAAACTGTCCCTTGATGTTTTTTTACACCAGTAAAAAATAAAATGGTCCCTCATAGATCCACCTCCCACTCTGACCTCCCAAGGAGCACCCACCTCCACAGACCTCTCACACACCCTTACTCACCTGAACAGGTCCCAGGATGAAGATCCACTCTCCGATCGAAGACATGTCTTGTTGCTGGAACTACTGATTGCAATATGAGAAACTAAGGTAAGTGCATTCAATGTATTTCAAAGGGGGTTTTAACGTTGATGCATATTTTGATACCAAATTTTCAAATGGCCTTTCTGGGATCCCACATCATGACCAATGGCAGTACAATTATGTAAATCAGGCACAAAAGGTAGTTTTGTGGTTGCTTGTTGAAATCACCTTCAAGGGGGATTTGAACATTTTTACCACCTTTGTTCATGAGGTAGCGTCATAAGAAGGCTGTGTTGAAAATTTGGGGTCAAAATATCTAAAAATGGCAAAGCTGTGCATGTACCTTGAACTGTTTCTATGCTCACTCATAACTTTGGTGATTTTCAATATCTTGACCCCAAATTTTAAACACAGCCATTTTTTCACACCACCTGACTCATGTGATGGCTGTCATTTTTCAAATCCTGGCCAAAATGTATTTTCACACTTGTGGCATGGAATAATATTTTGGTGGCATGGAAACACATTTCACTGTGGATTTGAAAATTCTCACCTACCAGGTTCATGAGGTGGAGTAATAAGAAGGCTATGCTGAAAATGTGGTGTATGAATATGGTAAAATTACACTATCCTTATGGAATGAGGATGGCTCAAATAAATCTAGGACTGAGCACTATGATTTTACTTTCTCCAACCTTATTGTTTATAATACAAGTCTACTACAAACTAATCTTCTTCTCTACCCAAAGGGTTGTCCCTACGTTCTCTCTATATGTTTAGGAAACTATGGAACAAGTCTGCATTATCCCATCCTTTTCTAAATGTGGGGCTGTGGTTCCTTGTCATCATTGCCATTCTGCTATCTGGGGATATAGAGACAAATCCTGGGCCACTAGATGCTTATTTCTCAGCAGATGACATACATAGTATGCCCAAACATGGGCTGTTAATTGCACACTTGAATATAAGAAGTTTGATGTGTCACTTTGTGGAACTGGAGTCATGGGTCAAACTGTACAATTCTGATATACTCTGTCTCACTGAGACCTGGCTAAAACCATCGGTTTCTGACTCCTTCTGCTCCCTGCCAAATTACTCTATTATTCGAAGGGCTAGGATATCGAACAAACGTGGTGGTGGAGTTGCTCTGTACTACAAAAATAATCTGACTGTCTTGCTTCTCGCTATCCCGGATGCTCAATCGGTATGTGAATACTTGCATGCTACCCTTGCTTTGGGAGCCAAGAAACTGCATGTTATCTGTGCGTATAACCCCCCAGCAGGAGGGATTGTGGTTCTAGAGTACCTGTTTCAAAATACCTCTCAGAATTTTAATCATAATGAGGTTGTCATCTTAGGGGACCTAAACTTAAACTGGCTTGGGGCAGCTCTCAGTTCTCTTCAATCTCTGACTCATAGTTACAACCTGCATCAGATGGTAACAGTGCCAACTAGAAGTCTGTCTTCATCACCACTAGGCACACTATTGGATTGGGTGCTGGTAAACCAGATCAAACACATCTCAGCTGTTGGTACTCTTGCTGATGCCTTAACTGAACATTCTACTACTTTCTGCATCCTGTCCTTGGGGGCACCTCCATCTCCTCCACCACGTCTCATCACTCTCACAAACTTTGCTCACCTAGACCAAGAGGTGTTTCTGTATGACGTCTCCAGAATTGATTGGTTGGAGATCTATCTATCACACTGTTCTCAGGATGCTCTTAACCTCTTCATCACTAAATTCCTTACGGTTTAATGTAAACATGCCCCAAAGATCACCCAGAGAGTGAGGGGTAAACAAACAAGATGGCTAAATAAAGACTTGCTCAAAAGTTTGTGCTTTAGAGATAAACTCTGGAAGCGCTACGAAACATCAGGCCAGCAAACAGATTTCAAAGCTTACCGTACACTACGGAATTCATGTAAAAAACAAGTCAGAGCTGTTAAGAGCAAGTACTGTAAAGACCTACTGATTAACTCGGCCAATGATCCCAGAAAATTCTGGTCACACATCAAATCCTTCCTAGGATCCTCACAGTCAACTACCCCTGGTGATATGCTGATAAATGATGTGCATTGCAATGACTCACAAACCATAGCTAATTCTTTCAACCTGCATTTCTCTGATCTCTCCCAATATACCTCTTCCTTCAATCCCGCTGCAGTGTCCTCCCACTCCTCATCAGGAACCTGTCTGGATAAGTTGGAAGTGTTGTCCCCTGTGCCTCCTTATACTCCTCCATTCTATTTTAAGGCTGTGTCTAGAAAGGAAGTCCTGAAGCTCCTGAGGTCCATCTCTGATCATACCAGCTCTGGCTCAGACTTCCTTGAACCCCGCCTCTTGAAACTTGCAGCTCCCCTTATTGCATTACCGCTGGCCAAAATTTATACATTATCACTTTCAGGTGGAGTGGTCCCTGACCTCTGGAAAGCTGCTCGGATCACACCTGTACTTAAAAAAACGGGATCCTAAGGTTGTCATGAACTACAGACCAATTGCCATACTGTTAGTACTGAGCAAAATCCTGGTGAAAATTGTCGCAACTCAGACAACTGATTATCTACTTAAGCTCAGCCTGCTCTCGGATACCCAACATGGCTTCAGGAAAGGACATAGCACGACGACTGCACTCCATAAATTCACCACTGACACTCTTTCAAAAATGGATACTGGCAATCTGACTGGGGCTGTCTTTATTGACCTCACAAAGGCTTTTGACCTTGTTGATCACACTTTGCTTCTCTCCTCACTTCAACACCTGCATTTCTCCTCCTCTGTTGTTGATTGGTATGAAAGCTACCTGACAAATAGAACTCAAGTGGTGAAATTTAATTCCTCTGTATTGAACAGTACCACCATTAACATTGGTGTACCTCGGGCTCCATCCTAGGGCCCTCCTATTCTCTTTATATAAATAACATTGGAGCTGCTCTAAAATCCTGCTCTGCTATTCTATATGCTGATGATCTTGTCATCTATACAAGTTCTACTAATATAGACACTATCAACACAACACTTTCCTCTGACTTTAACAATATCCAAAACTGGCTATATGACCACAAACTGGCTGTCAACACTAGCAAAACTAAAGCCATGCTACCTGGATCACTCCCAAAGCTCTGTGCTTGCACAAAAGCACTGATAGTGCAGGACTTAGAAGGTCAATTACTGGAATGTGTGACCTCTTTCAAGTACCTGGGCATCCTGCTAGATCAATCTCTTGATCTTAATCTTCATGTACAGTCTGTTTGCAGAGATGTCAACTCCAAATTGGGTGTTGCATATAAGATTAGTTATATGCTCATGCCATCGGCTAAAATGGCCATTGCAAGGGGGATTCTGCTCCCCACCCTAACCTATGGAGCTTCCTTATTGGGGGCTGCTCATAAAACTGACCTACTCAGATGGGATATTATGTATAACAACATACGTCGCTATGCCTCTTCTGCTCCTCGGCTTAAACACCACTGTCAGCTTTATAATGATCTTGGTTGGCTGTCTCTGCTAGCTAGTAGGAAATACTACTTTGGCTCTCTTATTGATTCAATAATTTGAAATCAAACCCCTAGGTGTCTTGCAGCTATGCTTGTTCCTCAGGACACACTACATGGTCTACGATCAGCTGACAAATCCTTTCTGAATTTGCTGAGGTGCCACACGAGGAAAGGAACTGTTGCATTTGAACAGGTGGCTCCACAGCTGTGGAATTCCCTTCTCCTCAACATTAGACTTTCTAGCTCCCACACATGCTTTAAGAGAAAACCGCGCTCGAATCTGCTGATTGCTGATACCTGTTCCTGCTTTCACCCTACCTAATGACTGATGTCTCTGGCCATACAATAGTATTTCCTCACCTCTATGTAACCCTCTTACTGCCTCAGCCTGTCCCGGCTCCCTTTCCCTGCCCATATACAATCTTGCACTGCAGGCATCTCCCTTACACTTACATACACTCATATAATCTAATTTCATGGCTTGCTCCTCTTCCTCACTTACTGACCTTTTCCTTAATGACACCCCTGCTCTCAATGGTTATTTCTTCCTTTGTATTACCTGTTTTTGTTTTGTTTACCTTGTTTCTGTTCATATGATGTGCCACCTGAAAATTTATTGTCCAAGGTCCTCTCTATTCATTGCATAGATAGGCACCTATGAACTTATGAATGGTCTACTCTGTATGTCTCTGATATATTGTATCCACTTTAACTCATTGTATGTAAAGCGCTTTACTGTGTATGTTCAGATATATTGTATCCTCTCTAACTCATTGTATGTAAAGCACTTATAATTTGTTATCCTGTTAAGTTTCTGCATGTCTGTACTCTCCCGGGTCGTGCCTGAAAATAGTCATTTTATGGCTAGTGCACTTACCCGGTTAACAAAAGCTAAATAAATAAATAAATAAATAAATGACCAGGTTGTGAGTGAATGTTGCAGAATTTCAATGTTCACACATAACATCACTAATTTAAAATATTTTCACTCAAAACTTTCAGCATATCCATTTTTCCATAGCACCTCATAAATGTGACATATCTCATTTTTAAAATCCTGGATAAGATGTGTTTTCTGATTTCTGATGCAAAATCACATTACATCCAATATACTATAAATTGTGCATTTCATGCTTCAATGGACTTATGCAACTTAACGTAGTGCTCTGCTTGCACAACTTGTTGATAAACCTTTGTGGTTGTTCACCTCTCTATTCTACAGGGAGTACTACCTTGTAGGGGTACCAAAGGCAAGGAACCCTGGAGGAAGGTTCCAATCCTAGAGGTGCCATGGGAAGGATTCCCATGGCTAAAGGTACCTTCAGAGGGAACCCCAAAGTAAGTGCTAAGTAGAAAACATTTCTCTCACTAAAGCAAGGGAGCATGATTGATAGCAACTGGAGGGATGAAAGCCATTGAAGATGAGCATAGACAGACATGAACTAAGCTGATAGGGAAGAAAGCTGAGCAGAAGGGCATACCATCCTAAGGAGAGAGGGAACAGCAAAGAAGAGACACCATGCCAAACTAAAAGGGAGCTACCATCCAACTCCTTCCAACAGTGGAATCTAAGGACCTAAAACTATTTCTATATAGACAAACTAGTATTATGACCTTCGGCATGGAGGAGAGGAAAAAAACCCTATGAAGAGGAAACCTCTGGGGATACAAGGCCTAGGTCACCTTCCCTCCAGGCTTAGGATATAATTAGGGATGGCTCAGCTCCTGCAATTTAGTGACCCAGTTCTGGGGAGGCAGAAAATATTCCAGTTTGGAGGAAAGGTCTTGCTCTGTCCATCTAACTGGAATGCCGTGAAGGGCTGCAAGTGCACTCTGCAGTGACAGGGTACTCCCACATGTCATTAACAGCCCAAAAGGCAGGAGGAGGAGGGAGAGCAACAGCTGCTGAAGGTGCTTAGCCAGTCTACACATGCCTAAAAGCAGACTGGGTGAACCTGAGGCAGCTGTAAGGAGAATAGCTTAGAAGGTGCCACCAAACCTATTTGACAAGCTAAAGGAGCTCCCTTGGGCTCAAAGACCCCACCCTTCACAGCTGAAGTCTTAAATTCTACATCAAGAGGTGCCATTGATACGTATGCCTGGCTAAAGCTCCACCCATAGGGATTACATTCCCACTATGGGCCAGATAAGAAGTACCCCACCCTGAGTTTCACATGCTCAGGATGCAAGCTTTGAAGGTGCAGAGCAAGACTGTCATCTGTAAGCCAGCCCTGAGGCTTAGTAATTTATGGTCATGGTTGGCATGCATCCAGTACTGAAAGCATATTGAAAGACAACAAGTGACAAGTCAAGCATAGTGTACATAGGACCCACATGTAGGTCACACAGCATATTTGAAGACCCTCACTTAGGTCACAATGTATTTGAAGACCCACACTTCAGTTAAACAGCATATAAAGACCCAAATTTAGATTACACTTTTGTTTTCTTTCCTGGAATGCAGCATAGTAAATGAGGGATGCAAGACAACCAGTTCCACGAGGGAAGCCAAATTATTGAGGTGAAATAGAGATTTTGTCATTATTGTTCAAAGTTGTGAGCACCAAAATTATTGTGAAATAAAGATTTCTCAGTACTGCAACAAAGAATAACACCAAATGAAATGTAGAAATGAATTTTGAGGCCTCCAGATAGGTCAAAATGTAGCAGCAAACAATTGAATGAAACTGGGCAAACTGGAATAGTGACACCTTTATGTAGCTTTAACACAAGCCTCCATATCACACGCAGGGTAACTGAAGAACACAGAAACAATTGAAACTGCTAAGGAAGCAAGAGTAAATGGCAGTAGAGCAATAATAAAACTGGCAATAGTGCCTTACTACACTGCTAAAAAAGCAAGCAGGGGAATTGAAAAGCTAGGAATTGTAGCTGCTGTTTGGAGCCATTCACTGAGAAGAGCCAGATATAAACAATTAAGGATTGGTGTACACAGAGAGACTGCTACAGGCAGGGAAGCAGCAAGTGGAAATGAAAAGCACATAGAGAACAAATACAGATAAACTTAGGGATTGGTAAAGTATGATAAAAGTAAACGGAAAATGCTAACAGTAAGGAACAGCAGTATGTAAGCTTGGAAAGCACACAAAAGCAAATGGATCACAGGAGGCTAGAAAACTAGAAAAGCCCCAAAATGAGTAAAATGAAAGGAAACACCAGCAGGGGAGCAGGAGGGAGAAAACACAAACAACAGAGAGAGAGAGAGAAGCACAGACTGTAGCCAGAGGAGAAGCAACATACTGACCTAGGAGAGGAGGTGAAGCACAAACCAAGCAGAAGATAGCACAAACAAGTAGAAGTCCAGCACAAACCAAGTAGTGTCCAAAGCACAAGGGGCTATCAGAATCACCTGTGCCTTGTCCCTCCTTGCTTTGAGCAGCACCTTGTGTAACAAGGGGAACAGGGGAAAGGCATAAAAGAGGCCAGGGGTCCACGGCCTTGAGAAGGCATCCCCCTGCAGAGAGCCCTGCTGAGGGGGGCGGGCATGGAACAGCCTCAACTTTGCATTCTCCCTGGAGGCAAACAGGTCCACCTGAGGTGTGCCCCAATGGGAGAATAGATCTCGTACTACCTCCGGCAGGAGAGACCACTCATGGGAGGCAGCCCCATCTGGCTTAGGGCATCGGCCAGGGTGTTGGAGGCTCCTGCAACATGAATGGCTAGGAGATCCACCTCCAGGCTGCGCACGAGTGACCAGATGCGGAGAGCTTCCTTGCATAGGAGCATGGAGCGCGTCCTGCCCTGGCGGTTTAGATAGTACATGGTCATGGTATTGTCCGTCTGGACCCGGACCACTTGACCCTGAAGAAACAGAGCAAAGGCGGTGAGAGCTAGGTGGACCGCTCGGAGCTCCAGCAGGTTGATGTGGCATCGGGACTCCCACGGGGACCAGAGGCCGTGCTCTCGGTGTTCCCCCAGATGGGCACCCCAACCCATCAGAGAGGCATCGGTCGATAGAGAGACCGTCGGCTCGGGGCGGATGAATGGGATGCCCTCCTGCAGATGAACTGGAATGGTCCACCACTGGAGAGCATTCCACATCCCCTGGGTCACCGTAACTAGCTGGTCCAATGGATTGCAGTGTTGTGACCACTGGCTGGTCAGCCCCCACTGAAGGGGTCATGTTCCAGCGGCCCAATGGACCATGCTAGTACAGGCCACCATGAGACCCAGGAGGTGCAGGAAGTCCCATGCAGGGTGCAATTGCCCAACCAGAAATGATTGGGCAAAGGAGGAAAGAACCTCGGCCCTGTCCGCCAGGAGCCGTGCTCTGGCTTGAAGAGAGTCGAGCTCTGCCCGATGAAAAGAATCACCTGCTTCGGCTCGAGTTCTGACTGGGCCTCCTTGATGAGGAGGCCAACCTGAGAGCAAACCCGGAGGGCCAGGTCTCTGGACCGCTCCACCTCCTGTCTGGAGGGGGCTGCTATCAGCCAATCATCCAGGTAAGGGTAAACCCGGACCCCTCGTGCCACAGGAATGCTGTCACCACTGCCATGCATTTGGTGAAGACCCTGGGAGCTGGAGATAAGCTGAAGGGCATGGCTTGGAACTCGAAAAGGGAACCTTCTGCTTGAAAGCGAAGGAACCTTTGATGGGACGGATGGATAGGGATGTGAAAGAACGCATCCTGTAGGTCCAGATAGCAGAACCACACGCCATGTTCCAAGGATGGGATTATCTGAGCCAGAGTGACCATCCTGAAGGTTCGAGACCTTAGGAACTTGTTCAGGTTGTGTAGATCGAGAATGGGGCACCAGCCCCCCGTCCATTTCAGAACCAGGAAGTACCTGGACACGAACCCCGGGTTTGAGGGAGGGTCCGCCCCTCTGATCACCTCCTTCTCGAGGAGGAGAGCTGCCGCCTCGGGCGAGCTGACAGCGAGACTTTGACCCCAAGGCCCCTGAGGTGCGACGGTTTGAAGGGTGGGCCTGCTCGAACTTCAGAGGCAGGCCCTTTCCTACCACCTCCAACACCCACCTGTCTGTGGTAATAGCAGACCAGGCGGAAAGGAAGTACCGGAGCTGTACCCCCATGGGGGGAACCTGGGGTGAGGTGACGAGGTTGGGGGTGACACCCCTCAACCCATCACTGTGCAGGCTTGGAGGAGGGACCGGCCAAGGGACCACCTGGGCCTTTACCTCCCTGCTTCCTGGAGGAGAAAGCCACAGGCTTGGGTTTGGAATGCCAAGCGCGAGCCTGCTGGCCCTGGTGTTGCTGGGACAGGCGTGCCAGCGCGCAGACGGACGAAAGGGCTTGGGTTGAGGTCTGTGGCCCTTGTCCCTCTGAGCAGATGATACCGAGTCCAAGGTGGCATTGGACTTTTCGATTCTCTGGAGGTGGCCTTCCACTCCAGGGCCGAAGAGGTCGGTCCCCAAGAAGGGGACATCCGCCAATTTGTGCTGGGTATCCGCTGTGAAGGTGGATATCCTCAGCTATGCCCGACGGCGCATAGCCATTGCAGCCACTACTGACCTGGCGCATGAATCACCGATGTCCAAAGCAGTCTGAAGTTGCTGCTTGGCCACTGCCCTGCCCTGGTCCCGCACCTGCTTGACCGTGGTCTGCAGGTCAGCCAGGAGATGAGGGACCACCTCGTCCAGGGAGCCCAACAGAGTGTGAGAAAAATGCGCCATCAGTACGGCCAAGCTGGCCTGACGAAGGCCAAGGGAGGACGCAGTGTAGACTTTTCGCCCGGCAAGGTCCAATTTCTTGGACTCCTTGTCGGGAGGTTTGTCCATGTCCCTAGCATTTCTGGCAAGCCAGAAAACGCTGTCGGTAACTAACCCCTCGGCCGAGGGATGTTCCGAGAAACTGGACAGGGAACCGGTAGGGACCGCATACTTCCTGGCCATCCTGGCTGAAGGTGCAGGGCAGGAAGCAGGATGCTGCCAGAGCTCCAAGGCCGGGCCCACAATGGCCTCAGCCACAGGGAAGGCCTCCGTAGTGGAATCCCCTCGGTCCAATATCTCCTTGAGGGGATACTTGGCCCACTTGGACACGGGCTCGAGCTGCATCCCGGTGGATTATGAGATAAGTCTGAGCAACCCCAGGAAGGATGAAGGGCTGTTGTCCAGCGACTGACCTCCAGAGGACTCCAAGTCCACTAGCTTGGAGAAGAAGGAGGAATCGTCGTCGGACTCGGAAGAGTCCGCAAAGAGCTGCCTCGGGCCTGAGCCACCCTCCACCTGCCGAGGGTGATCGGGAGTGAGAGTGACCGACAGCCTATGGGGCAGACCCTGAGCTGACCGAGAATTCTTGGTCGGACCCCCAAACCGCGGCTGTGGAGGCGGAGGTTCCACCGGGAATCAGTGGAGCGGCTGTTTTCAGCCGAACAACTGGCCTGACGACAGGCTCCTCAGGTAAAATGGGGGGTTGTTTCAGCCGCTCCAGTGACAGCCACTTAATGGCCGTGGAAGGCAATGGTGTCGGCTTATTCCCGGTCAAAAGGAGCTGTTGCCACATGAGGTCCTCGTATCGTCGACGCAACTTGCGTTGAAGCCTCCCCTCATCCGAGGAGGAGGAAGAGGACGAGCGGCGGCGCCGCTTACTGCAGTGCCGAGACCGCCTGTGATGGCGGGATTGGCTGGACCGTGAAGAAGTCTGAGACCGAGACCGAGAACCTCGGCTTTTCCAAGGACGGTGCGGAGAGGGGACGGGTGGAACCGGCTCCTCCATCGGCTCGGAGGGAACACCCAAGGGCTCCAGAACCGGAGGCACTGGCAAGCCCATGGGATCCTCAACTCCCACCGGGGGAACCGGGGAGAGAGGATTTTCGGCTTCGCCAGTCGACAACCCGTCCAACGGGTCGAGAAAGATCTCGACTGCATCGATGGGAGTCTCGGTCAACTGACCTGATGGGGACACCATGAGACCAGTGGCGGAAGTCGAATGATCGACCGAAGTCGATGGCCGACAACTCGGGGAGAGGGACCTTTCCCACTCCCAAGAGTGTCGACAAAGAGACTTACACTTGTCTTTCTTCTTGGACCGAGAAGAAGAAGGTCCAGCAGACGTTGGTCCCTCTCCCCTAGTGGAGAGGGACAGACAAAGCTCCTTAAAAGAAGCTGTGTAAGAGGAACCCAGGGAAAGCGGAATAAAAGCCACGGTTGAGGAAGATGCAGCCCACGCCGCCTCCTCTTCGAGGGCGATCATCTGCTCTAGCTGATCCGCCGAGCCCGCCGGCTCGCGGGAAACCACCGACCGGCCTCTTTGACTTAACCGTGGAAAGCGCTTCGGGCGCCTAGTTGTAAACGGGCGGCACGGGTCTCTGAGGACGAGGCTGAGAAGGAAGAGCACAGGTCGCAAGCCTGCGGTCATGCTCGAGGCCTAAACAGTACACACATGTGGAGTGCGGATCCGTCCGAGACATCTTCTGCCCACAAGGGCATCGCCGAAAACCGGGAGTCGATTTGTCCATTGCAGCCACGAGGATAGAAGACCAAGTCTTTAAGCAAAAACTTTAAATTCGAAAAGCGAAGAATTAGGAACTAGTCTTATACGCAGAGCGCTATGAGGGAACCTGAGCTCTGCGTAAGGAAGATCTGGCGTCATGGGGCGGAGCTGAGAGTTTTACCACCCGGGTGGGTGGGAGGAGCCAGCTTGAAGACCTCCCAGCAAGATTTAAAGCAGCAAGGATACCTGCCAGACAGTGTGGATGAACAACATATCCATGTCCCTAGAAATATATATTATAGTCACTATTGTTAAGGTTGACTAAGCAGTTCAACATTAAACCCCAAGTTTTGCACTGTAATAACTTTGTAACCATTCTATGGATTTGCACAAAATTTTGTATGTGCTGTTCCATGGGGTAGATCTCTTGATGTGCCAAGTTTTATTTTACTCGGATGTGTTGTTTTCGTGCAGCACATAGTGAAATAAGTGTGTTTTTTGCCTTTTTTTGCCAGTTTTTGCTGATTTTTGCCCATTGAGCCACACCATTTGGAATTTTGGTCTGACATTTTCTGGGTAGAAAGAGGTTGTCTCAAAGAACAAGCCAGAATAAGTTTGGTGAAAAAATGTTAATCTGTTCCAAAGTTATTAAATTTAGAAATCTTGGGTTCTGAGCATGCTCAGTTCAGTCTTTTGGATAGGTGTATAAATTGCAAACAGGGATTTGTCTCATGAACAGGGATTTTGACAGCCCTGTTCATGAGAAAAATTCCCTGTTCGCGAGCCAACATCTTGTTTTCACTTTTCCTCATCAAACAAAATGTTATAAGTTGACTCAGGGAAGTGTTGTGATGTAAACCAAGCATGGTTTTCTTTCAGAACAACGTCATCTACAAACCCATGCCTTTAGTTTACTATAATTTATCCCCAAAATGTGATTTTGAAATTTTAAAATTCCTTGTTCGCAACTCCTTCCGATCCTTGTTCATGATGTGTCAAAATCCTTGTTTGCGAGCCGATCCTTGTTTATGAGCTGTCAAAATCCCTGTTCATTTGATGACAACCAGATTGCCCTATCTCATGAACAGGGATTTCTTATGAACAAGAATTGTGACACCTCATGAACAGGGATTTGGCTGACGAACAGGGATTTTGACAGCTGATGAACAGGGATTCTAAAATAGAAGCTGTCAAAATCCCTGTTTGTGAAATGACAACCAGATGGCTCTAAAATCCCTGCTCATGAGCTGTCAAAATGTGCAAACAGGTTGACATGCTACAGCAAAGGAGAATGGGGTGAGAGATAGGCCTCGCAACTCCATGGCACACCTGGCGTCTGTCGGTCTGTGGAGGATGAGGTGGTGGGGTGGGTGGGTGGGTTAGGTGCTCAACCCTAACATCTCATTTCCCCAATTTTGTTGCTTTAACACTAACTGATGCATTAAAATAATTTTTTTACAATGAATTTCCTTACTTTTTGAAAAAGTGTAATATAGCTACTAAATAGCATGTGTTGGTGCCTATCTGTGCAAAACAATATGCTTCTGTGGGAGCATGGACTCTCCAGACCCTGCGCTCCTACTTACACATAGGTACAGAGCCATACAGCAGCTCTATAGGGCAGTGCACCCCTGTAACACTAATTTGTCAATATCTCGGGAACTGTAGCAGCTAGGAGAAAAATTCAAGTTTTTGGTGTAATGGTTACAGCGAGATGTCCATGCAACATAAATTGACTAAATCTGTATTGTGCATCATTTATGAGACATGGCAACCAAAAAACATTGAAAAGGCACCCTTGGAATCCTTGTGACACTAATGTGCCAATATCTCATTAACCATGCAATCTACAAAAAACATTCCACTGCAGGTGTAGTCTATGGTATCCAATTTTGTCCCTGCAGTTTAGATCACCTAAAGGTGATTCAAGCTACCAGTATGAAAAAAGTCTGTATCTCACTTAGTTTCCGAGATATTGGTGGCGAAAAGCACAATGGGAGCCACAATGTTATCTATGGGAAACATCTCAACTTCACGATGGCATATCTACAGAACCACTTAATTTCCCAACACCTAAGAAGCATAAATCACACCTGTAGGGCATCCCTTCAATACCCTTAAAATTGCAAGCAAAAAGACCAAACCATTAATTAACAATGCAATGGCAGAGTTTTTACATGTTAAAAAATTCCAAGTCCGTGAGGTAGCAAATTCCCTGACTGTCAGATAAATCCACATTTGTGAGGCAGCAAAATCGCCATCTGTGAGAAATCCTCTAACATCAGATTTTGGTCATCTGGTCCCTAAGTGACGGTCAAGGATTTTGCTGCCTCGTGAAAGAGGATTGGATGTCGGATTAGGATTTTGACAGCTTGTGGACTGTGATTTTGTTAACTGATGAAAGAGGATTCAAAAAACCAATCCTGGTCCACTAGCTGACAAAATCCTAGTCCGCCAGCTGATCCTCTTTCATGAGGTAGCAAAATTCTTGACTGTCAGCTTAATCCTGGTCCACGAGAAGGGCCATCTGGTCACAAAGTGACAGACAATGATTTTGTAGGCTTGCGGACTAGGACTTTGACAGCTCGTGGAATGGGATCGCTAGCGAGTCATGGTCAATGAGTTTTTTAATTTTAAAAAGCTATTTTTTGGACAAAATGAAGTAAACCAAAGGTATGACTTTGTAGAGGGCGTCAACCTGAACAAAACCCATGCCGCATTAGGCCAAAAGTCACCCGTGGAGAAAGCTACAACATTTTGTTTGAGGAAAAAACTGAAAACAAGATGGCAGCTCGAGGACAAGGAATTATTCTGATGGACTAAGATATTTTAAAATCCTAGTCCCTCAGCTGACAAAATCCTTGACTGTGAGATCAATCCTAGTCTGTCAAATATACATATAAATCTTGGAGTGAACTGAGCATGCTCAGAACTCGGAAATTGAAATGAAAAAACTTTGGAATGGATTATTTTTTTAACAAACCAATGCTGGATTGTTCCTTAACCAAAACTCTTTCTACATTTTAAATTTCAGAACAAAAAAAACCACACAGTGTGGTCGTAGCACCATGGCAAAAAATATGTGAAAAGTGGTGAAAAAAGCATTTTTTAGCGTTTTGCTGAACATAAACCGTAAGTCCAACCAAAATGCAACTTGGTAAATCAAGAGATCTACAATACGATATCGTCCATTCAAAATGTTCTGCAAATTTCATTGAACAGTTGCAAAGTTATTAACACACAAAAACTGAGGTTTAACATTAACGTGCCTACTCAACCCAAACTAAAGGGGTGTGACCATGCTCCTATTTTATATATATATATATATATATATATATATATATATATATATATATATTCACTGCAATAAATACTTTAGTTAGGGTGAGTACTAAAGAGACAGCAGGAGGGAAATGATGCATTAGGGTTTCAAACCCTAACACCCCACCCCCACCCCCAGCCTGCAAAGATTGACAGTCATGGGAGGGTGCCTTGAAGTCATCGGCCATAACACTCATGCCACTCCACCATCACCCCCACCTTGCATACACTGACAGGTGTCAGATTGTGCCTCGGGGCTGTCAATCCTAACGCTGACTCCATTCTCCTATACTGTACTGATCTCAGCCTATTTACTTATGGAATGGGATGAGCATTTGGGTTGATGACTCCAAGGCACAACTCGACACCTATCAGTGTCTGCAAGGTGGGGTTAGTGGTGGAATGGCATGAGCGTTATGGCTGATGAAACCAAGGCACCCCCCCTACATCTGTCAGTCTCTGCAGGCTGGGGGTGGAGGCAGGGCATTAGGGTTGGAAAAAACAATGCCTCATTTCCCTCCATTTGTCACTATAGTAGTCACCCTAACTGATGCAGAAACAAAATTTTTTGCAATGAATTTCCTTACTTTTTGAGATAGTATAATTGTATCTTTATTTTACTGTGAGAGCACAGGGCCCTTTGAACCCTGCATTCCCATCCCTCTACAGTCGCACATATGTACTGTATGTAGCTGTGGAAGCATCTTTAGGGGTGGAAGTGCAGAGTCCAAATTATGTGATGCACCAGCACATTGGCCCACATACCTTGCATTACAATGCCTTTAGGGGTGAGAGTACAGGGTCCTTTGGACCCTCCATTCCCACAGCATCACAGGCAGCAGCACACTACCCCACAGACTTTGTGCTACACCATCTTTAGGTGTGGGAGCACAGGATCCTTTGTACAAAATGCACATCTGTAAGGCAAAGGCTTTTTTCCACAACCTAAAGCCCTTTCTGAGATCCAGGTGGACAAAGAAATGGCAAAATAATCACAGATTTGTATTTGTTTTCAACACTCTGTATCTCAGGAACTAATCAGCTTATTTGCATGGAAGTTGGCATGTCAAGAGACCCACACCAAGAGATTATGTGTGTCACATTTCATGCAAATCTGTTAAACAGTTACAAAATTATTAAGATTCAAAATGCAGGTTTAACATAAAAGTTACATTTCACCCTTGCTATAATGGAGCTATCATGCCAGTATTACATATATATATATTATTTGCAAAAACTGCATTAATGCAACAGTTAAGGTTTTTTACAGCGACAAAAGTGAGGAAATTCGGCGTTAGTGTTTTCAAACCTGAATCCGACTTTTCCCCCTACTGCCACACATACGCACAGACAGACACAGACACACACACAACACACACAACTGGGGGCGGTAAAAGGCAAGGCAACCAATCACAGACACACACCATAACACAACAGAAATAACATACACCTTCTTAAACATACCACAACAGGCATCCATCATCATGTTTCGCCAACTGTATCACTTCGGCTGCCAACGACTTACCCTTTTCTGCATAACAGCATAGCTGCATGCTTTATTTTTTTATTTGTTTATTTGTTTAAGTCTAGGATTACAAATACCTTTGAGCCAAGGCTCTTTTACAAAGGTTCCACATCAGAAATGGTATATACATAAAAATAAGCAGAACTGCACCAATTTACATAAATCAAATACATAAGTCAGCGATCACAAAGATGCAACAACTAGGAAAATAAAAGGGGGTTGCCCAGAGAGTGCAGCTAGGGGAAAGGAGGGTGAGCGAGAGAAATGACAGGGACACACACACAGGAAGAGACTAGTGCAGCACAATGGCATTGTCAAGATGACTGCAGGGAGAGGTGCTAGTGGATTGGACCAGTTAGGGGTGGCAGTCACAGGAGCTGGAGGCAGTTAGAAAGAGGCGTAGTCTGGTTTTGAACATACCCAGGGTGGTGGTAGGGGGGATGTCAGAACTAATGGCATTCATCCAGCTAGGAGCATGTTGAGCAAAAGAATGTTGGCCCTGTGTGATGCAATAATGGGGAACCTGAATTAGCTGATGTTCAGCCCCTCTGGTGTTGTATGGATTTAAACTGGGGTGCTGGAGAGCTTGGACACCAGGGGGAGCAAGGCCAAAGGTTATTTTTTCCATCATTGGGCAGGTCTGGTACTTTATGCAGTTGGCAAGTTGTAGCCACCCCATTTGGGCATATTGGTCACAAGTATGCATGAGTCGATGGGCCCCAGTGATGAGTCGACAAGCCTTGTTTAAGGAGGTCACAATATGTTTGAGAGCAGTAGCAGGTGCAGAACCATAAATAATGAGGTTGTAGTCAATGACGGAGACAACTGAGCTAAGAACAGCCTCCTTAAGGGCATCCGGGGTGAGGTGTTGTCTATTGCTACCACCACCTTGACCATTTCTGCATAACAGCATAGTCCCATGCCTCCACCCACTGACCCGTTTCTGCATAACACCATAATATAACTAGCAAAACACATGTATTAGTGAGAGCATGGGACCTAGCCCCCAGCAACTTGCTCATTTGTGCATAACAGCATAGCCCCATGTTCTCACCAAGTTGCCCCTTCGTGCATAACACCATAATAAAAGTAGCAAAATACATATATTGGTGAGAGCACAAAGCTCTTTGGTCTCCCGCACTACTACCAACTTGCCCAAAAGTAGCCATTTCTGCATAACAGCATAATATAAGTAGCAAAACACATGTATTCCCATCAACTTGCCCATTTCAGCATAACAACATAGCCCCATGTTCCTACCAACTTGCATGTTTCTGTATAATACCATTACATAAGTAGTAAAACACATGTATTGGTAGGAGCTAGTGCTGTGCAGAATTTTATTTTTTGCCAATAACATTATTTTATTACAAAGGAAA
Source organism: Neoceratodus forsteri (assembly GCA_016271365.2). Classification (NCBI taxonomy): domain Eukaryota; kingdom Metazoa; phylum Chordata; order Ceratodontiformes; family Ceratodontidae; genus Neoceratodus; species Neoceratodus forsteri. The sequence goes on along the minus strand of CM057459.1, from coordinate 236,923,656 downwards.
ACATCAACTGTACAAGGTGTGCTGTGCAGAATTTTTAAATCCCGGCGGAATTAAATTCTGCAGAATAGTCAAAATCCTGCTGAAATTCTGCCAAATTCCACTGGAAACGCAATGTCAAAATTCCACAGCATAAAATAGATGCTGAATGACTTTCTGCAGAAAAATCTCTGTTCTGTGAAATTTTATTCTGTGGATCACAGTAGGTGAAATTCTGAAGGTGCACAAGTGAAATTGCAGAGGAAATTCCACCCATGGAATGATCATTCTGCTCTAATTCTGCTGGTGTGGAATTCATCTTCAATGTATAGTATGTCTGTGTATGCACTTAAGAGACTGGGATGGCAGCAGAAGTGATACAGTTGGTGAAACATGATGATGGATGCCTGTTGTGGTATGTATAAGAAGTTGTATGTTATTTCTGTTGCGTTATGGTGTGTCTGAGATTGGTTGTCTTGCCTTGTACCTCCCCTTCAGTTGTGTGTTTTGTGTGTGTGTGTGTGTGTGTGTGTGTGTGTGTGTGTGGCAGTGGGGGGAAAGTCTGAGTTAGGGTTGAAAACCCTAATGCTGAATTTCCTCCATTTTGTTACTGTAAAAAACCCTAACTGTTGCAATAAAGAAGTAGTCCACCCATAATTTGCAAAACACATGTGTTATGCAGAGTGTTTTGATATATATGTTAAATCCTCGTGTGCCCTTCCCTCTGTCTGCTATTAGGAGTTTTTTCTAAATTAGCCTGTTAGCTGTACGGTAGTTTTATGACCCCTGGGGATCTCCCTCACAAATAGGTTTATTGGCTTTCTTTCTCCTATGATGCACCCTGTCTCTTGGGACAGTGATGTAACCATGCCCTTAGATTTAGCATGTGTACTGCTTTAAAATAATTTCACAATAGCAGAGCTTTGTAACTGTTCTTATCCAGGGAGCACAAATGGCAACAATTGCAGTTTAGCAGATACCTGAGAGCTTGCTAACTGGGGTTCTGTAAGAAAACAGCTGCTAAATAGCTCTAATTCATAATTTTTTGTTTCAGTGTGTGTCAGGTGTAGCTAGCAGTAGTAAGTGTTTTCATTTTAAAATGTTATTTCAGCAAACTACACATGATAAAAAGCACAGAAATTGCCCCAGATCAATGCTATAATTAGTAAAGATTGCAGCTGTTTTCTTACAGAACACCTACTCGGCTCTCAAGTATTTGCTAAACCATAAATGTAGGTACCATCATTCTACTAGAAGGAACGGGGAGTTAGGGCTGATTTTGCTTTGTGAAATCACTTTCTTTTATTTATTTTTTTGTTTGTTTTTTGTTACAAACGTGAAGTGTCTTTTAAATAAAGTATAAACATATATATGCATGAGTTATTTAGTCTGGATAATATTTGTTTTATTATTTGAAAAAGTGTGATACACTAAATGTGTAGTGCAGGGAACCATTGTAAAATGGAATCAAATGTGTAGCTGGAATAGTCACTGTCATCCTCTTCCTTTCATGCCATACCACAGGCAGGAGAAAAGCTGACTTCAAAGTATTTTGCAGTTTCTAGGCTGCAGCTTCATACCACAGACTTCATTTGTAAATAAATAAATAAATAAATATGAAAATCTTGTCACAGAGCAAAATCAGCACTAACTGATATATATATAGATTATACTGTATAGCAGGTAATATTAGCGCTCCTTTTATTTTAGCGATATTAGCTGAAACGGAAATACGCTAATATATTCAGATCGCTAATATTATCTACTATATTTGTCATTACTGTATGGTGTAGCAACATTGTACTAAGCAGCTGTTCATACGCCATTCTCTCCTTGAGCAAACAGATCCTGGACTGGAATACCTATAACATTTAAAGCAGATTGTGAAGAATAAATTTCCTGTCAAGAAACAGTTTTGCAGTTTTGCAGTACAAGTGTACGTGAGTCTCACCGCATTTCGGCGCTGAGCAGGTTCACTTACTGTTTAAACAAGTCAGCCTTATGAAACATTCTGTCTGGCGGTTCAGTTTTTTCTAAGCGCTTAGTCACCACATCATCATTTGTACCCCTAGTGGATGGTTGCCAAATAGCAGCCTACAAAGTTTCAGTAGAACCTGATTCAGAAGAAGGCAGTGCAGAAACAGAAAGCTTCTTTGTTTTAATGTCACATGAGTTTATATTTGAGCTCTTACTTGGATGGCCACCCTGTGTAGTGTGGGTAATGTTTTTACAACGCAAGTTGGAGCCAGTCATAAAGTCATGATTGTTGGTGCAAACAAAATTGTCCAGTATGAAACTGATTAGGCCAAGTAGCAGTACAATACTCAGGAGTCAGGACATGGGACATGCATAAGATAACAGTAATATTTTGGAGCCATGATGAAATGACTAATGTACCATCCGCTAATATAAACAGATGCTAATAAGTACTACATATCAGACGCACTAAATTAAACGGGCGCCAATATAACCTGCTATACAGTATATACTGTATATATTTATTTATTTATATATATGTAACTGGAAGCACAGTGCTGTCTGGGTACTGCGCTTCCATTCTTAGGACAACAGTGACCAAATTGTCAGCATAGCCACCTTAATATCCCACCTCATGTACATGGTACAGAACATTTTTGAATCTATACCAAAACGTAACTCTTCGCATCTGCAATGTCATTCCGCACCACAGGTGTGAAAACACATTTTGGGCAGGATCTGAAAATTGACAGCTGTGACATACATGAAGTGGGTGTAATAAGAAGGCTATGTTGAACACCTGGGGTTAAAATATTTAACATTTTCAAAGTTACAAGTGGGTGTAGCAAAATTCCAATGAATGCTCATAGCTTTGGCATTTTTTTCATATTCTGCCCCAAAACTTTCAACATAGTCTTCATATGATCTCATATGCCACATAGGAAAAATTCTCAAATCTGTGACAAAACACTATTCCACTCTACAGGTATGAAAACACATTTCTGAACAGATGTGAAAACTGATACCTATACTGTTCATGAGGTGGTGTGAAAAAATGGCTATGTTGAAAATATGGAGTCAAAATATTGAAAAGTACCATAGTTATGTGCATGCATAGAAAACTTTCAACAAATGCTCATAACTGCCATTTTAGAATTTTTCACAACATTTTAAACCTGGCCTGTTTGGGATAACACCTCATGAACACAAGTGTTGAAATTTCATTATTCAGTCCAGAAAGGTGATTTTGTGCAGTGATTGCAAAATCACTTTCCAGGCCCAGTTAATGAAATGGCAGTGGCAGTGTTCATGAGATGGGGTCCCAAAAAGCCAACGTTGAAAATTTGGTGTACAAATATCTAAAAATGGCAAAGTTATGAACATAAGTTTGAAACACCATTGAAATACATTATACATCACTTACCTTGATTCCTCAGTTCACAGGTCAGCTTTGAAGAGTACAGACTTTTCTGGGTCCTCAGAAGACAGCCTATGACCTGTGGTGGTAAGTATATGGTAAATGGGGGGGTGGGTGCTCAGTGGGAGGGTCAGGATGGGGAGGCGGATGATGGAGATGACGAGGGACCATTTCCTTTTTTTCAGGTTAAAAGAAAAGACATTGGGGAATTGTTTTCTTTTTGCAGATAAAAGGTAATAAAATGGACAGCACACAGAGAAATCAATATAGACGTTGACCCTTCTGTCCTGTCTTAGTCCCTGTCCTCTTGTTACCAGATACACGGTGGGGGGATACAGTCTGGCATAGGAGGACAGTTACTTGCTGCAGATAGTCCATCTGGTTTAGCTACTCACATTGTGAAGTTCATTGCTGTTATGTAATACATTTCAATTTTCAGATAAATAATACTCGGGACAGGGGCAGTGTAAATATGCATAGCGCAGCAGCACTACTGCCAACCTTTCTTAAGTTGACATTGCCCCTCCAAGCCATCAATTTTTCCTGCCATGCTGACTCAAGGAAATACACTAAAGCAAACCCCACACGAACTGGACACGCTTCAGAGGTTGGTAACATCCACAACTTTTTCATGCAGTTCTGACAAACGCTGACCGTTGTTTGTGCTAACCTACTTTGCCTGACAGTTTTCAACTTGACAGATTCCTTGAAGTTCCTGATCTCTGAAAATAGAGAGATGTGGAAACAGGGAGTCTCTCCAGCTCCAGCTGAAATTCGCCTTCAGGTAATTTTCCAGAACTGTAAAGCACCTTCTTTTCATCCACTTCCACAGCATAAATGAACTATCTATTCTCAGCTTCTACTAATAGAGTCAGGTTGAGCCCCCCAAAAGAGACCTTGCAGAGACAGCACTCTTGCACTTACATGGTCCAATGTTTTTTCTTCAGTATTACTTGCACCATGGTGTTTTAAAACATGAGCATAAACAGGTGGCTTCAGCAACAGCATTAATAGTGGAAGCAATTAGCTGTGCACAGAACAAAATAAAAATCCTCCCAACACCAAACTTTTCTCCTTCAGAATCCCTATTCAAGCCATCATTAAACCATCTTTTTCGGACTGATCCCTATAGTGTAATCACACATTGTTCTTCATTTTCCCTGAAAACATTCCTGCTGTTTGATCCTCTGGTTCTTCACTCTAGTGTCACTAATGCCCCAGGTTTACTCTTGCTCCTAAGGTAAGGGGTGTTTAGTTTCTTCTTCCTCACTGTCTGTACTCAGATTTTTCACAGGTTTCCATTGAGTGCAGTGGTCTGTAACTGATTGATTACTTTTTTTACTGGAACAAAAGTTCCTAAAGGATCGCTTCTCCTCTAAGTAAATAACTTACTTAAAGGAGAAGCGATCATTTAAAAACAACATTAGCTCTCTGATGCATGCACTCTGCCATTCCTTTACAGCTGTTGTGCCAATGTCAGCATGTAAATAGTTTCAGATGTCACTTTGCTGCAGTCTTCTGCTGTACTACAACAGCAGCAGACTGCAGCAGAGTGACAGCTGAAACTCTTTCTTCACATGTCAACTTTGGATCAGATTGAAAGGAAGCTTTTTTGCATGAAATTGGCTTTGACTAGGCAAATATACGTGATGGACCCTACGAATGAAATGTTAAGAAGCTCTACAAAACTGGAATTCTATACATTATGTTGTTTATTCATCAGTTGTCATGTATCTCCCATTCTTAAAAAAAAAATGTAAAAGTGATCCCCACTTATGGCTTCATTGTATTAACATGCAGATATCAAAAGAAAATGCTAAACTTCTTACGATGACGGTGATGAGCCGAGTCTGAGTGGACATGTTCCATGTTGCTCCTAGGCCCCGAAGCAAATTTAAGCTACAAAAGTCTCCGGTACAGAACTTCCGGTGACGTCACCATAATGGCGAGAGTTTGAAGAACTGAGCTCCCCGGAGGACACCCCCTAAAAATCGTCAGACTCCCCTAATTGAACAAAATATAAAATAAATAAAGGCATTTTCAGTAAGCGCAGGATGGCAGGAAAACCCCCGAAAGCAAAGGGTTCCAGACAATTGCAATCAGGAAGCAAAATGAGACAAAACGCTGTTGAGCAGATCACAAGAAGGCCTCACGGCCCTGCCTGCACACAGGTGATATGCTTCTGATTCCTCGGTAGAGCTAGAGCAGGAGGAAATGGACTCCAACAATGGCACAAAACATACTTTACAAAAGATTTTGCCACAGTAAACAAAATTGACAGTGATCTGGCAGATTTAAGGCAAGATATGCGCCTCCTGGATAAAAAAAGTTTCTAAAAATGATGCTCGCCTGGAAGAACTGACTGAAACACAGGAAAGTAATGATCACCTACTATTATACTTAATGCAAAGAGACCGAGAAGTGAGTGTGAAGCTAGAAGACCTGGAAAATAGGTCTCAACGTAATAATTTTCGAATACATGGGCTGTTGGAAGGAGTGGAAGAAGGGTCTGCTACAGTGGCTGACTTTATTCAACAAGTATTGAGATCCACGTTGGAAATCCCTTCAGACCTAGACCTAACAATTGACAGGGCCCACCGATCACTTGTGCCTAAGCCAACAGATGCTACAGTGAGACCGAGGTCATTTGTGATAAGAATGCTGCATTTTCAAACAAAGGAGTGGATACTACGGGAAGCCTGGCGTCATAGGGACTTAAAGTACAAAGACATGGTAATTTACTTTGATCAAGACTTCTTGACGGTACTGCAGGTGGAAAGACAGAGAACCAGAGGAGTAATCAGAGAACTGAGAGAGAAAAAGGGAATCAAAGCACAATTATTATATCCAGTGAGACTGAAAATATTAGAGGAAAATGGTACAAGGATCTTTCCCTCATTGCTCGAAGCGGTTCCATATTTAAAGAACTTGGAGATTATAACACCATACTTAGTATGTGAAATGTTGGAAAAACAGTTGAGAGCAAGTGTGTGGAGCGTCGCGACCAGAGGCAAGAACAAGAACAGAGGGGCTCCTTTCTCTTATCCGAAATCTACAATGGGGGACATTGCAAGATTACTACAGAGAGTTGAAAAAAGAAGCAAACTGGCTGACTTGAGCAGGGAAGACGTGTCGCCATCGAAGAATTGAGGATAACGACGGTTTGAATTGTAGTATGACTTTTTTCATCGGAAGCACCAGAGAGAGATGTGGAGAACTGTTTGAGACTAAATATAACTTTTGAAATCAAACTGTAATTGGAGGTGGGGGTTGGACAGAGCCACATCAACTCATGGAAAGGTGTGGGGGGAGCTGAAATGGAACGGTCTGTGGGGAGGCCTAGGGTTTAAGCCTTAGACAGTAAGCAAGCAAAAGGTTACTGCAGGTGAATGTTAACTTTCTGATGTTTGCCCATCTTTATATGGAGGAAAGGGAGGAAAGGATGGAAAACAAGAAAAGAAGGGGATTTCTGATTCCTAAGCTGACGAGGGGGGGAAGAGACTGTCATTCCTGGGTGAAGCACATGGAACTGGAACATAAGGTGAAGTGTGGGAGGAAGGGGAATAAAAGAGCATGTAAGACTAGAACATAGGGGGAACCTCACGGGGGGGGACAGTTTTTTCTTTCTCTTCCTCTTCTTTGAGCCAAGGGGCATCTACACATAAGAGAAAGTTGTAAGCAAACCATTTTTGCAAGGGGACTTGCTACAACACCCCATAAACATCGGAGGGGCATAATAAGTGGTCATAGAGTTGACTAACAATTTCCTTGGAAGTCAAAGGTGGGAAATTTGGAGCTAGTTACACAATTAAAACAGTTTAGTAAGATATACAAATGTTGGATTTAATAATGTACAAGTTATATTTGTCCTTTCGACGTGGTTTCTTTCTGCTTTACACAAAGAAGCAAAATCAGACCTTGAGGGTGGCAGAAGAGGGAGGGGGAGGTACGTGGCAGCCTATCTATAACTATGTATCTTTGTCGAAACCTAGCACTTGAATACGGCTTCTTTAAATATAATTTCATATAATGTCAATGGTATTAATTCACCAGTGAAAAGAACCAGATTACTGGGACAATTGAAAAGATTGGACTGCGATGTAGCTCTCCTGCAAGAGACTCATCTCTCGGACTCTGAGCACTTGAAACTCAGGAGAGCTTGGGTAGGGAGAGTGGAAGCTGCGGCATGTGGGGGGATTAAAACAGCTGGAGTGGCTATCCTGGTGAAAAGGAATTGCCCCCTAAACATACAGGAAGTGGACAAGGCATTTGAGGGAAGATATATCAGGGTCATGGGAATGGTTCAGGATCAAGTGATACACATAGTTAATATATATGCACCTAATACAGGAACAGATAAGTTCCATTTGGAAGTCTTTCAGAAAATTGAGGACCTTTCCATGGGAATTTTGATATCAGGGGAGATTTTAATGCTGTACCATGCCCAACAATGGACCGATCAGGAGGGCAAGCTTGCTTTCCAAAACTGGTAGATAAAAAACTCAAAGCCAGGTTGGAGGAATGTGGACTGGTAGATGTATGGAGACATCAGCATGTAGGGGAAAGGGATTACACCTGTTTTTCTGCAGCTAATAAATCGTATTCGAGGATAGACTTCATCTTGACACATAAGGTCAACACTAATTACTTTATATAATCTAAAATAGGGTCTTTTACCTTATCAGACCACGCCCCTGTTGTGGTCAAAGTGGGGTGGGCGACAGGTTCCAGACGTACTAGCTGGAGACTAAATGTCTCACTACTCAATGACAAATCGAACAATAAAGCAAATAGAGCAGACTATTGCTAATTTAACCATTGATTCTCCAATGTCAGACTGCTCTCCCCTGCTTTGGTGGGATACTATGAAGGCGGTAGTAAGAGGGCAGTTAATTAGCTTGGCTTCTGCAAAAAAAAAAAGCTTAGGGAAAAAAAGAGGGAGGGGTTATTAAAAGCCATTGAAGAATTGGAAAAAGAACATAAGAGTCACCCCAGAGGGAAAGGAGAAAGAACTCCAAAAGAACTACTCAAAAAAAGGGAGGAATTACGGATGTTGGACAATGAAAAGGCAGAAGGCATTCTAATATTTGCAAACCAAAAGTATTATGAGGGAGGAGGAGGGCAATCAGGTTACTGGCCTTCCGGTTGAGGAAAGAACAAGCAAGTACATATGTTCCATTTATTTTAGACAACACTAAAGATAAAAGAAAATGGGTGAAACCAAATGATATCGCTGCAGTATTTAAAGAATATTATAAATTACTGTATACAGAAAATAGAAACCCGAAGGAAGTTAAAAGGGACACAGGGGATTTCTTAAAGGCTATGGATTTTCCTAAACTGACCCCAGAAGTAAAGAAAGAGTTGTCAGCCCCCATTACAGAGAAGGAGGTTTGAGGGGTTATCATGAACCTTCCAAGCAGTAAGTTGCCGGGACCTGATGGGTTTCCAGCTGAATTTTATGAAAAACTAAAGAATTCCTTAACCTCAAAACTGACCGCTGTCATGAATGCTATCTTGGAGGAGAATAAAATTACCTCGTCCTGGCAGGATGCAATCATCACAGTACTCCCTAAACCAGGAAAACCCCTTGAATGTTGTGAGTCGTTCTGACCAATATCTTTGTTGAATCAGGATTTAAAATATGGACTAAGATCTTGGCCAATCGAATTCAGAAGCATATTGGAAACTTAATCCATCCAGACCAATGAGGATTTATTCCTTGTAGACACTTATCTGATAATATCAGAAGACTTCTTAATATAATTAGTAAGGAAAGTAAATCAAATGCACCCCAAGTAGTGATTTTTTAGACGCAGAAAAAGCCTTTGATTGGCTAAACTGGGCTTATTTATGGGAAGTACTTCTTTGCTTGGGTTTTGAAGGTTCTTTTATGCAGTGGATTATGGCAGCATATCAACAACCTAAAGCCAGGGTATGGGTAAATGGGACATTATCAGAGGGATTCACAATTGAAAGGGGCACCAGACAAGGCTGCCCATTATCCCCATTATTGTTCACCATTGCTATGGAACCTCTAGCCCAAGCAATCAGGATGAGAACAGATATTAAAGGGATCCAGGTCTGGGGAACGGTGAATAAGATATCTTTGTATGCTGATGATACTTAGATTTATTTATCAGACCCAGATACATCGATTCCCCTGGTGATGGATTTGCTTACATTTTTTGGCAAAATATCGGGTTTCTAAATAAATAAAGATAAATCTGAAATCATGTTAATAGGGGGAGCCCCATCCTCAACACTCCAAGGAAGGACTCCATTTAAATGGGTGAAAGAGAAAATTAGGTATCTGGGAATACAAATTCCAACCAGGATCTCGAGATTATATCAGCTGAATTATGGGCTACTTCAAAGGAAGGTCTTTGAAGATATAAACAGATGGCAAACACTTCCTTTGACTTTTATGAACAGGATTGACACTGTCAAGGTCAATGTATTACAGAGGTATCTGTTTTTATTCACAAAATTTGCCTATCCCTTTTCCACATAAAGATTGGAAGGAGCTTAGACACAAACTTTCTAGATTCATCTGGGCAGGGAGAAGGCCAAGAAAGAGGTGGGAGCTTCTTGTGGATGACAAGAGCCATGGGGGGAGGGGGATACCTAATTTTTATAACTATTATAGAGCAGCACAAGTTCTTCCAATTCTCAAAATACTGAACACAGATCGAAGCCGAGGTTGGTATTCAATGGATGCAGAAGCACACCCCTTGGTACCCTTGAGATTTTAAGCATGGATAGCCACTCAACCAGATATCAAACTAATCCAGAATAGATGGTCCAAACATACATTGAAGCTTTGGTTAGATACAAGGCAATGGTGGGAGATTCCGAGCCCGGTTTGGGAGTATATTCCCCTAGATCATCTCCCTGGATTCCCTGTCAATCAAGGAGACAATTGTTTCTCCAGGTGGAGAAGGGCCGGGTTGAATAGACTTACCCAATTTATAGAGAGAGAAGAGGTCAAATCTTTGCTGACCTGCAGAGAGAATACAATCTCGTAAAAACAGATTTTTTTAAATACTTGCAATGCAGGCATTATATCTCCACTATGGTAGGGGTGGAAGCCCTAAAAACTCACCCTCCCCCCCTCCTTAATAGCCACTCATCAAAAAGTCTTTTAGCTGATCAGAAAGGTTATATCTCACTCATTTACAAGGCTCTACAAGAAGATGTAGGGAAAGTTCTAGTGGCCAAGATGGAGAATGAATGGAAAAGGAACTGAACACCAGAATAACTGAAGTGGAATGAGGTAAAATATGGGGAGGAATCTCCAAAACCACAAGCTCTCCTGGATGGAAAGAATTTAAGTGGAAGGTCACAGCCAGGTTTTTTATTACTCCGGTGATCTCTGCACATTATGCTACTTCTTCTACAGACTTATGTTGGAGGGGGTGTGGGAAAAGGGGAACATTTATGTATATTTTCTGGGACTGCCCCCAGTTTAGAAATTTTTGGCAGGAAATTATGCGGGCAGTACACAATACTTTTCATCTTCAGGAAAATCTCTCAGTTGTTAATGTGATATTAACTCTGACCCCAATAGAAATTAGAACAAAGAACCAAAAATATTTATTTTATATACTGGTAACTGCAGCCCTTAAGGTTATTACCCAGCAATGGCTTAAAAAAAAAATCTGTTGACTAAAGGTATGTGGATGAGTACCATTAAGAAAATTAAAATCATGGAGGCGGTCACCGCACAGTTAAATCTTAAAGTGGATCAACATAATGCGAGGTGGTTACCATTGTATTTTATACTGAAGAGACCGAGGGTGTTTCAGTGTTAGAACAACTGCTTCAGAAATAAGGGGCATAATCCTAGAGATGGGTCATTAAATACTAGTAAGGACTCAGGGGTGGTGAAAATCAAAGGTAATATAAGGTCTGAACAAGGTAGTTCTGGGGAAGAGGGGGATAAGCGGTAAAGAATTAAATCCACGTCGAATAAAAAAGTGTATGTAGTTGAAGGACAGTGAGGTAGTTATCTACCTTTCAGAAATATGTTACACTGCTGTTGTAGTTTGCTGTATTGTAAATGAAAATAATAACTAAAGGCAGGACATTGGAAAGCAATTATTGTGAGGCAAGGGGGGGAAACGAAAAACCAAAAAATCTGTAATGGATATATAAGCCGATTAATTGCTACAATGTGGTGATGTAATAAGAATGGAATTTTGCCTAAGATATATCAGCATGATCAACTATAAATAAAAAATCTATACAAGTTCAAAAAAAAAGTCTCCGGTACCAGCAAGCGGCGATTTAAAACACCAGATACTAGTTGTGGTGGTGTAACGGGACTAAGCAGGAGTTAAACCACGAAGAAGAAAGCTGCAAGGAAGTGGCAGCGAGCACTCAGACAGCGCGGTTGCTATAGATGCAAAGCACCTTCCTGCAGCACCAGCATGGAAGTGGAGGCTACGGAGCCCCTTGCGGTGAGATCACCGGCAGCCAAAAGGCCGAAGCCCCTATTGCCTGATTGAAATGAGCAAGAGGGGGACTTGAACAAAGAAGGGGGTGTTGTGAAGACCTTTGATGATATCCAGGAAATTAAAAAGCTTTTACAAGGGCTGGTGTTGGATTTTGAAGAGGTGAAGCCTGCATTACATTCACTAGCACAACGGATGGGGGATGCACAAGTAAGGATCTCCTCCCAGGAAAAGAAGGTTGCCACAATGGATCAGGAGCTAGTGGCTGTGAGAAAGCAAGTTAAAAAATTAGAAGAAAGGATGGATGACCAAGAGTCCAGAAGCCGGAGGAATAACTTAATACTTGCAGGGCTCCCAGAGAGGGCTGAAGGGTCAGACTGCATTAATTTTTTGCAAGATCTACTGTTCAAGCTACTGGGCCCTACTCCTTTCAGGGAAGCTTATAACCTGGAGAGAGCCCATAGGGCTCTAAGAGAGATCCCTCCTCTGGGCGCAAGGCCATGGGTGATAATTATGTGATTCCTGAATTATAAAGAAAAGACCCATATACTGGCTACTGCAAGACAGAAGAAAACATTGTATTGGAATGGTGCATCATTGTGGATGTTCCAGGATCAGACACCAATGGTTAGGGAGAAGCAGAAGGAGTACATCTGAGATCAAAAAGAAGCTCTATATTGCAGGAATTAAATTCCATTTACAATACCCTGCAATCTTGAATGTGCGGCTCCAGTCTGGGGATAAGAGATACCTGACTGCGAGAGATGCCCTGGAGGGCCTGCAGATGGAACTCCTGGAGTTATTCAAAGCACCAACCTGAATTTCGGGCTGAAAGGGGAGAGACAAGATAGAAAGAAAGACTGGGACTGTGGACAATGAAAAGATATAACAAATTTATCTTGACGTTTGGGGTTTGCATTATGAAGGATTTATAAAATAGGTTGAATTTCTTTAAGTTTTATTGGTTTTGGTATTGTGGGTCAATCTCGGGGGAGGTAAGAGGGGATGGCTCCGAAGTTAAAGTTGTAGGGTTTGAGGCAGATGGGAATGTGTTAGTTCTGAGGTGGGCCTAAAAGATAGGGTAATGTGGGGTGAGAACTCGAGGGGTCTTGTTGGGTTCAAAATATAGTTTTAAATGTTAAGTGGACCCCCTGTTGGGAAATTAAGCTAAGCCGGGAAGAGTGAGATCAGTGGAGTGGTGGACAACCAGCCATAGAAGAGGGATGGGGCTCTTACCCTATGAATGGTGCGGGAGAAAGTATAGGGGTAGGGGAAGTGGGGGGCTTGACGGGAGATGGTAGTGGGTAGAAGAGATACCCCATTTAGTTGAGAAGCAGGGATTGAGGAGATAGCTAGAGGGGTTTATTTATAGTATCAGTTGAAACCCCAAGGTGGAAGGTTAAATATTTTAGCTTAGGAGACATAGGGGCAGATTTGGTACCAGGAGGGAGAAATATAGATAAGGAGGGGAAGATTAGAGTTAGAAGGAAAGTGGGATATAGGAGGAAATGTAAATATGTTCTAGTTATTTTTGGATAGGAGATGGGTACTAGGAGATGCTTTGATAAAAGAAGGGGCGGAGGAGGGGCGCGGAAAGAGGTTCATCCATGAATCGAGATTTGAAAGGAGGGTGATCGCAGGATTGGGAGCAAGAGGGTAGGGGGGTTGGGGATAGGAAGGGGACAGAGTCCATTAGAGAGAAAAAGGGAGCAGCAGACCAAGAGTATGTGCATAAAGAAGGCTTGATTATAATAAGATTTAGATTTCGGAATGGCAGGGGTTAAAATTCTGTCACGGAACACCAAGGGACTTAGGAGTAAATGGAAAAGAATGGTAGTCCTTAGACATATTGAACAGCTGGGAGCCCACATTGTTGCCCTGCAAGAAACCCAATTATTAATGGAGGAGGTGAGTTGCCTCAAGCGATTGTGGGTGGGTCAGGTTTTTGGGGTGGGTAAGGAAAAGGCGCCGGGGGTGTGTGGTGATTTTAATAAAGAAAACTTGTCTGTACAAGGTGGAACAAGTAACTGTTAGGGATGATGGCAGAGGAATATATCTCTCTGGTACCCTATGTGGTAAAGCATTAACAGTGGCCTCTATTTATGGCCACCCCCCCCCAATCCTGGATTCTTTGCTTCCCTAGAAAGGGATATGGCTGGGTTATCTCAGCATTCCCTTATCTTGGCAGGGGACTGGAATATCTGTTTAAATAATTCAGAGGACAGAATTCCACCATCTAGAGGCCCTCTGTCTAGGGCTCAGATTGCCCTGAATAGACTAATGGAGGCTATGGCTTTAGTAGACCCGCTTAGGACCTGTTCTGTGTGGGGAAGGGGGGCAACAATATGACATACTACTTTTTTGGCTCACAAAAGTCAATCTCGTATTGACTTCTTTTTGGTGAATGGGGAGGCACTTAAGGAGTTTAAGGAATTGGCTACTGAGGGTAGACTCTTGTCAGATCACTCCCCTATTCATTTAAGATGGGAGCCAGTCCCTACCCCTCCTAGACCACATAGATGGAGATTAAATGATTCCCTATTAGTGGTAGCTTCAACTCAAGGGAAATTAGAGGAAGCCCTCAGGGAGATTATCCAGCAAAAGTTACCTACACTACAGAATAAAAAGCTTAAATGGCCAATATGTAAGGTGCTGTATGCATGGATAGTCCAGGGCCTTGCAGCGCAAAGAAATAGACTGAGAAGGGCAAAGGAGGAATTTATTATGGGGGCTATTGAGTCATTGTCTCCACTGGAAGGGTCCTCTGAGGAAATTGATGCAGAACTTAAAAGCTTGAGAGGGGAAATGGAGGATATCCTGAATGAGAAAGTAGAATTTTGGTTGGAAAAGATTAAGGCCAAGTATTTAATGCAGGGAGATGTATCTGGGCGATTTCTAGTGGCTAGGGTTAAGAAATGGGAAGCTAGTAGGAAGATTACTTATACACAATATTCGGGACAACAGTTAACAGACCCCCAAGAAATGGTGAATGCCTTTGCAGATTATTTTAAAGAAATCTATCAAGCAAAAGGTGGAGCTAGTGAGGAGAAAATTAGAACATTTCTAGAGGGAGTGCCGCTCCCAGTCTTGGATGCTATACAAGCTAGTAAATTAGTGGCCCCTATAATGACATCGGAGATACTGGAGGTGGTCAAATCTTTGTCCCATGGTAAAACTCCGGGGCCAGATGGGCTTACGGCCAAGTTTTACCAAGTGCACATACAGACGATACTTCCTATACTCCAAGAATTCTTTAATACTATAATGTGAGAAGAGGTGTGCCATGCTCCACTGTACCAGTCATATATCACACTTGTTCCTAAACCAGATAAACCTAGGGATATACCAGGCCATTATAGACCTATAGCTCTGATGAATCAAGATATTAAAATTCTTACCAGAATTTTAGCTAATAGACTATTGAGCATCCCTCCAGCTTTAATTAGCCAGGAACAAGTAGGCTTTATGTCAGGGAGGGGCCCACATGATGCCCTTAGGAAGCTACATCATATACTTAGCTATGCACCAGACTATCAATTACCCATAAGTCTGATATCCTTAGACGCATAAAAAGCCTTTGATAGGGTCTCCTATCCCCTTCTCCTTGCTACAATGGAAAAGATGGGTTTTCCAGAGGGCTTGATCAGAGGTATCAAAAATTTATATGCAACACCAACAGCCAGGGTATTGTGCAATGGTTATGTTTCTCGGGAGATACATTTAGAAAATGGGACCCGTCAAAGATGCCCTCTCTCGCTGATTTTATTTAATACATATTTGGAACCTTTGCTGAGAGCTATCAGTATTGATGCACAAATAAAGGGGATTAACATTGTGGAGTGGGAGCTAAAATTTTCAGTTTTTGCTGTCGACATACTCCTACACCTATAGGACCAGGCAATAAGTTTTAAAAGAACAATAGATTTAACAGAGAAATATTCTAAAGTTGCGAATTATAAACTAAACTTTGCTAAGACCCAGATTATGCCTTTGACACACTATATATGTAGGGTAGATTTTGCACCATTACAGGTACAGTGGAAGGTGGATAAGCTGAAATATATGGGTGTCTGGATTACACCTGCTGCTGAAGAGGGTGCTGCATTAAATATGGAGTGGGTACTATCAGCGATTAGGGGGGGTATGATAAGATGGAACAAGTGCCCTTTGAATTTTATGGCTAGACTGGGTCTTATCAAGATGAACTTACTACACAGGTTACTGTATCTGGTATATCTAGCCCCATATTGCATACCTGTAATATGGTTTAATAGAAATAAGAAGCTCTTATCGGAATTTCTATGGCACGGTAAACCTCCTAGGAAAAAGTATAGCACTTTGTGTATGCCATATGAAAAAGGAGGGATTAAACTGCCTGATCTTCACTTATATTATGTGGCAGGGCAGATGGGGCTTATAATATGGTGGAGTAGAAGTTTAGGAGGGGAGTCCTATGTTCCAACTTGGATACAAATTGAGAGGCAAATATTAAGGGACTCAGGACTCTCACCAGAGGCAATTCTATTTGCTAACATAGAAAGGGGCCCTAAAAAGTTATCTTGGAATCCAATTGTGAAGTCAGCAAGAGCTTGGTGGTCCTTCCTATCCCCGGCCCAGAGGAGGAACCAAATGAAGGCTAGGGAATAGCCAGTGGTGGGCAAATCCAATTTATTAATTGGGGATCAAGTTGTCACCAAAAAGTAGGTACTGCAGTTAATGGGTTTGAAGATAAGGGATGTGATTCAGGTAACAGAGTGGTCCTCCCAGCTAGTTCTGAAGGAATACCATTTTTTAGAAGACTGCAAATCACATGTATGTTGGACAGGATGGGGAAAAGGGTAGAGGATTTTACGGATAGTTTCTTTACTTGGGATAATTTGAAGGATGTTGATCCATTGTCTAAAGTTTTGTCACAAGTATATAAAGTGCTTCTGGATTATTATAGCCCAAATTCTCCCATACAAGTGGCATATTGGGTCAAGAAGATGGCCCCTGGGACTCTAAACTGGGACAACATATGGAAGAGTAATAAGTACATTCCTATACCTAAGTACAAGAGTATGCAATATTTAATTGTCTCTAATATGTATTTTACCCCTTTAAATTATATGATAGACACCTCAGACAGACAGACCTGTGCTTTAGATGTGAAACCGAAGTAGGGGATCTCTTACATGTGCTGTGGGAGTGTAGTGAAATCACACTCCTCTGGGCTGAAATTAAATGGCATATGGATCCATTGATGGATTACTCAGAATTTATAACTCCAGAGATTTGCATCTTAGGTGATTTTTCTCAGGTCTCAGGCAGTGCACCTAAATATCACCTTTCTTTAATGTCAGCGATAGTTAAATCATTTGTATTGCAACACTGGAAAGGTGATCAGGTGTATACATATGATCAGTGGATGAGAGATCTTAATGGGGCTTTGGGTAAAATACAGCGATATCATGCCTGGGAAGGTAAGAAAGGGTTATACGCAAAAAGATGGTCAAAAGTAGATGCTATATTCTCATTGCAGACCAAAATGGCTTAGCTTCAGGCCTGTCTGTCGAGAGGTGATTAGCTGGAGAAAGTTATGCTGGATCTTGCTGCAGAGATGTTTAGAATGACTCTGGTTTGAATGGTTAGATAAACAGCTACTGGGAAAGGGTTACAGTATATGCATAAGTAATTAGCTGGATGCTCTTGGTCTGCAAGGATAGATGATAGGATGGGGACTCTCTCTCTCTCTCTCTCCTGGGGACACAGCAAGGAGATACCACCTTGAAGGGTTATTACTAAAGATGTGTCCAGGATCTGATGCTCTTATGGGAGAAACAGGGGATGGACTACAAGGGTTGTTTCTTTCTCCTTTTTGATTAAATTTACTTATGGACCCTGTTACTCTGAGGCAAAAATGTGGTATATGTATAAGAAAAAGGTGAAGGGTGGTTCTCTGCACTGTGAATGTATATATGGGGTTGTATATAGTTCTCACATCCAGTTTGGGGCTGTGTACCCTGGCTATGCCAGGTAAGTGTGTGTCTGTTTGAATTCTCTTTTCTTGGAAAATAATAAAGAGGATCTTAAAAAAAAAATAAACTTCTTACGATGACAAGTCCTGACCAACACTACTAAACTTCTCATGTCTAGATTTTCTAGTGAAGTCTATCTGTATATGACTTGAACATGTCCTTCATTTTATTTGGTCTTTACAGTCCACTTTTTGAATACCTTGAAACACACTACGGGAAATCATATATCAATAGCAGTAAGTTTAAAAGTCTATCATTTAGAAAGGGCATTAGTGTTCTGATGCCTGCACTCTGCCATGACTTTAAAGATGTTGTACTGAAGTTGGCATGTAAATAAAGAGTTTCAGCTGTCACTCTGCTACTGTCTGCTGCAGTACTACAACTGTTGAAGTACAGCAGCAGAGTGACAGCTGAAACTTTTTCTTTACATGCCAGCTTCTGGTCAGATTGTGAGGAAGTTTTTGTTTCCAAAACAAGGTAGGGGAATAAAATAATACTTAGCGGATGGTGATCATAGGGGTGAGATGCCACTAGACACCAGAGACAGCGATCAGTGGGTGAGGAGTGTTACTAGACACCAAAAACAGTGTTCAGAGGGTGGGGGAGTGCCACTAGACACCAGGGGCAGTGATCAGATGGTGGGGGCTGCCACTAGATGCCAGGGACAGTGATCTGTGGGTAGGGGGTGCCACTAGACACCAGGGACAGCAATCAGTGTGTGGGAGGTTCCACTAGACACCAGTGAAAAGGACGTCTCACAGCAAACACTGCAGCCAGCAGCAATACTTCATCTGTGGCTGCAGAAGTCAAGAAATTCCCTGTGTTCTTATACAAAGAACTCTGGGAGTGCTCCTCTCACTAAGCAGGGCATCTGGGATTTTGGATGCCCAGAAAATGCATTTATGGGCACAATTTTCAAAAACATACATCAGAATCTAGTTAAACAGGTCTTGTTTAGTGTTTGTTTTTTAAAATCTCAGCAGGTTTATTGGTATGTATTTTCTATGTTTTGTAGTTGGTGGAAGGAAAAAAACAGATGGAGGCTCACAAAAAATAAATTTTCTCTCATGAAAAAAGATTTTATTCATGCAAAAAAGAAACAGATCTTGTGAGAGTGAATCCTTTTTTGAGAGATCAATTCTTGGTTCAACTTTATCTCTATAATTTTGACAGGAGAATTCCCATTGAAAACAAAGGGAAACATAAAAATGTAATAACTTTGCAACAGATAAATATTTCTTCACCAAACTAAGCATGAGAGTTCTGTTACCAAAGCTGGTTGTACCATAAAAATTACACCAAAATTCCATACCTTGTAGACACAAGGCGATAAGGAAAAACTACAAAACAAAGGTGACTTTTAATGATTTAGCTCTATCCAACCAGAAAGATACTTCCCACATCAAGAGATCTACCCCCAAGGAACAGTGCATACCAAATTTTATGCTAATCTATTGATCGGTTGCAAAGTTATTAAAGTGAAAAATTTGAGGTTCACCATTAAACACTACTCAACCCTAGCGTAGGGGCACAACCATGCCCCTATGACATATATATATATATATATATATAGGAGCCATTTACATGTTAAACCCAACATTTTGCACCTTAATAACTTTGCAACCATTAGATGGATTTGCCTGAACTTTAGAATACACAGTCAAGACCTATACGCCTTGGGACCTGCCAAGTTTTGTACTGGTCGGATACATGGCTGTGGAGTTATTAAGTGTGATCTGCGCATGCATTTATGCTTTTTCTGGAATTCTACGGTCACGCCTACAGGTCGCACAGTTTGTGTGACCGGCCGGAAATCTTCAGGGAACGTGCGGCCGGAGTCCCCGATGTGCCTTTCGAAGATTTCGTGAAAAAATATTAAACTGTTCAAAAGTTATGGCAGTCCAAACTTCTGTTTTTTTTCTCATAGGATAACATAACGTATGCTCGTCAAGGCTTTTGAGGGCCCGTATCTCAAAACGGTGCATGAGATAATGGAGTTTTTGTCAAAAATTATATCCCTTACATATAAAACTAGCCAGGAAAGTGATAATACATATGACTTTTAATTTTTTTTTATGTTGTACAGGTTACTGAGATATAAGCAATTTACTATTACAACTACTGATTTTTGTGTTCCGAGAGTCATTATTTTGCATACATTCTTTCTACTCACTGTCTTTCTCTATACAGCTTTTGGGGAAAACCAGCCCATAACTTACATTACTCTTACCATTACCATTTCTGCTTGCAGTTCCGTACCTGTTTCACTTACCGTTCACGTTTACACCACCATGTGCGTTATCCTTTGCGTTTTCATTTGCGGTTGCGTTTCCGTTGTTTTTAGCATTTCTGTCTACAGTACTGTTCCTCTTTCTGTTTCGCTTTGCGTCACCATGCGCATTACGATTTGCGTTTACGGGCACAATGTTACAATGCGACAAGACATCACCCCTGCTCTCCCACCGCTGCATTACATTCACTATTTCTCATTATCACTCTCAAAAAGAAGGGAAATTAGAGGCAAAAAAACTCCATTTAATGCATCAATTAGGGTTGTTCCACAGTGACAAAAGCGAGGAAATTCGATGTTAGGGTTGAAACCCCCTTTGCATCCCTCCAGCCCACCCCCCCAACTGGAATCAGGGTGCATTGGGGTCATCGGTCCTAACTGTCACCCCATTCTCCTATTCCTCAGCTTCTTTCCACATGTGATGGGGTGACACTTAGGGTCGATGACCCCAATGCGCACCCTGATTCCAGTTGGGGTGGGCTGGAGGGGTGCAAAAGGGGTTTCAACCCTAACATCGAACTTCCTCACTTTGTCACTGTGGAACAACCCTAACTGATGCATTAAATGGAGTTTTTGCCTCTAATATATATATATATATATATATATATATATATACACACACACAGAGAGAGAGAGAGAATACATGATGGGCAGGAGTGTGATATGAAAATATTCTCACTTCTGCAGAGTAAGCTCTGGATACTCATGAGTGAAAGTATACAGAGCTCACTCTGCAGGTGTGAAAATATTTTCCATAGCACATGATTGGCACATCATGTGTGCTATTTATACAATGGAGTGGGAGTTATTGAAATATTTTTTCTGTGTGCTTTCTTCTCTTTCTGTGTGTAGTGTGAGTGTTTGTGAGTTTTTCTGAATGGGCTGGGAGTCTTAGAAACACCATGGCAGACAGGTGAGTTTCCTTTGCAATGGTAATTGAGTAACTTGCAGTTCAGTGAAAAAGAGAATCTGAAACAGTTTCATTTATATTGTAAGCTGTAGTGAAGCTGATATTAGCACATTAATGGGATGGGGAGTTAGGAACGACAACCCCAACACACACCCCGATGCCTGTTGGTGGGGATGGGGTGGGCTTGGGCTGCAAGGGGTGGCAACCCTAACACTGAATTTCCTCACTTCTCTCACTATGTAACAACCCTAACTGATGCATTAAATGTAGTTTTTTGCCCTGAATTTCCCTTCTTTTTGAGAATGAGCACTATAAATAGTGAATGGAATGTGATGGGATTTTTTGTCACATATTAATGCTAACAGTAATGCAAGCACAAGCGCAAATGGTAACGCACATGGTGACGCAAATGTAAATGATAATGCAAATGGTAAGAGAAACGCAAGCACAAACGTTAATGAAAACAGAAATGGTAACATAAATGGTAATGCAAACACTAACGGCAACAGAAAAGCAAATGGTAACAAAAACAGTAACGTAAATGCCAATGCCAATGGAAATGCAAATGGTTCAAGTTCAAGTTCAAATTTATTGATCGGCAAATTAGCCATTACAATATAAAAACAAAACAGGTGAAAAAAATATTAAATATTCCATACAATTATAAAACCCTATTCAAAAATACCTAAATCATACTTAAAAGAAGATTAAAATACACACACAGAACTTGAAATTATAAAAGCAGCAAATACTTATTATATTCAAATTACTGCACAGCTTTTTACTCTTTTATATTTAGTAGACCCCTTGCAATAAATATTTTCCCATAGTTAATTCAATAAACATTGTTGAGTAATAGATTACAATGCATAACCAGCATGGAAATATTAATCTGTCATATGGATGCAGAATTCATATCCAGATTCTTACTTTGTACCTGGTTAAAGCAATTTCATAATAATTTCAATGTCTGCATGGTCAGGCCAGTTTTCTCTCTAAGTCTTTTACTATCTTGTTATATGCAACCTTCTTTGCTCAATTATTTTCAATAGGAAAACAACATATGTTAGTATTATAGGATCAGTACTCATAAATAAATAAATCAGCAACTGGGCAGGTTGATAATTTTGGTATCTCAGTATGTTCCCCAACAAGATAGTCTATATGTTTCATATAAAGGGCAAAGGAGGACTACATGCAGCACGTTATCTTCCCCCAGGCCACATCTGCACATATAAATCTTATTTTTTTCTCCTGAAAATAATCCTATCTTCTTATTGCTTTTGAAAACCTCAAAGCAGAAACTAGTAAGTAATATCCTCTGTCCTGGATTAGGAAGAATGGAGAAATATTGTTCATATCTATACGCTCTTTTGTTTTTAGCAAGCCACCTACAGGCTTTGGATACTCTACAGGCCTCTAGATCTTTTTGAATGAAGTTATCCCTTATTTTATTTTTTATTATAAGTTTAATATAATCCATAGGCAACCTTAGAGAATCTGTGACTATTGAAAATGTTTCACCAGGAGAGGCACACTGTGCAACAAGATACTTGTCTCATGGTATGACCTGGGGGAGGGGGGTACAAGGGAGGAGGATATACATAAAACAATCAGTAGGTTGTACATAGGAGACAAGCAATTTGAAACAAGTGTTACATAGTTGAGTGGCTTTACAAACTTGCTACATGAGGAGACACTACATACATGTGCCACAATGATGGTGACATTACATACTTGATTACACATCTAGAACCATTCGTACTTGCATAGATGCCTACTATCTAGAGATTTATTTTGGAATACTTTACTCTGAGTTGGCTGATAAAATTGGAAACCTGGGCTAGGGACCAGGCAGAGATGACAGGTCTGGGTAGTAAACAATCAGGAAAGATGAGTGGGTAGTCTTAGGGATGACATTGACGGGGTAATAAGAAGGGGGATAGCAGAAGTGCCATGAGAGAGTGAGTGCATGGGTTGTTTAGGGCAGTTTATAAGCCAGTCATTGGGTGAAGGCCAAGCCACTGGTCAGGCCATGTAAGGTGAGGAGGGAGATCGAGGGGGGGAGAATCAGGAAAGGGGAAGGGGAGGAGGTCAGTGGCATGTACAATTAGGCACATAGAAGTTAGTGAGGGCAAAGGATAGAGAGAGTTTGGAGGAAGAATGGCAGATTTGGGCCAGCAGTCATTCTAGAGCTTAGGGAGGAGGTAAGAGAAAGCCGATTGGCCTGCAGAGGTCTTTCGGTGGGGGATTACTAATATTTTGGAGTCAGTGGACCTGGGGACATGGGCTGGGGTTGGTGGGGAAGATAGGGAGGAGACGAGATAGGGTGGAAGGGAACAGAGCCAGAAATTAGATACAAATTTAGCACTGTGAAGTAGGCACCAGTTGCTCAGGGATGGATGGGCCAGCAAATGGAAGAGCTTGCAGTGATGGGTATGGGGGGCATTGAGGATGAAGCAACAGAAAACATTGAAGAAGGGGGTCCAGTCTGGATAGGGTGGACTGGGGGCAGAGCTGTAGACAACATCACAGTAGTCAAAGGATGGTAGAGTCATTTTCAGGACTATTTCATGTCTCACAGGAAGCAGGAGACTAGTGTGGTTTCTATAGAGGTTGCCAAGCTTAGGGCACAGTTTTGACAGGATGGCATCCACGTGTGTAGAATATGTGAGGTGGCAGTCAAGCCAAACTGCCAGGTACCTAAAGGAAGGCAAGTCTTCAAGGACAGTTCTGTCCAAAGTACAGAAGATCAGAGGGGATGTAAGTCTGGATAGTCTCTGTCTAATGCCAAAAGTCATAAAGACTGTTTTCTTGGCATTTAGGGAGAGCTGGTTGGAGTTAAACTAGTGTTGCACTTTGTTGAAATTGGTCTGGAGATTAGAGGTGACTTCTTCATAGGTCTGGTCAGATGTAAAAAGGACCGTGTCATCAGCGCACATGTGAATTGAGGTAGTAGAGCAAGCCTTTGGCAGATCATTTAGTAGGATGGAGAAGAGAATGGGGCCAAGGACTGAGCCCTGGGGAATGCCAGTGGTAATGGGGAGCAGAGGGGAGGTGTAGTCAGCTATTTTTACAGATTGGGTTCTATTTTATAGATAGGCTCTGAACCAGTTTGTAGCAGTCACTGATAACCCAGCACCTGATAGGCAGGATAATAGGAGGGGGTGGGATACCATATTAAAGGCTTTGGCTAGGTCGATAAATATTGTGGATGTAATTTGTCCTTTGTCCATCCCAGAGAGGATGGACTCCATGAGTCTTAGTAGGGAGGTGGTGGTGGAGTGGCTTTTTCTAAAACTGGACTGGAATGGAGTGAAGAAGTTAGTTTCAGAGAGAAAGTGGGAGAGTTGAGATAGTACAAGGTGTTCCTAAAGTTTGACGAGAGTGGGGAGGAGGGAGATGGGACAGTAGTTTGCAGCGGAGGTAGGGTCACCTCCTTTAGGTAGTGGTAGGACAGTGGCATGTTTCCATTCCATAGGGAGTGATTCAATGGTTTCAATGATGAATGAGAGATTTAGCAGGGCAGCAAGGGGAGTAACTATGGCAGAGGCAGATAGAAAGAGGAGTTTGTTGTTGAGTCCGTCACGGAGGTTTTCCTTGGCGGGATTCAGGGAGCTAAGGGTTTCTAAGATTTCGATGGGGAGATGTGTCTGAAGGAGAAAGGGTTCTGGCCAGGTGGTTGGGGGGTAGCTGTCTAGAGATTGGGTGAGGTTACTGAGGGTAGGGAGTCCAGGAGGGTCATTGCACATGTAGTGAAGTAGAAATTGAACTCAGAGGCAACCATCAGGGGATCGGAGTGGAGAGTCCCTTGGGAGAGAAGGAGAAAAGGGGATTTGATGTTGGGGGGAGAAAAGTGAGTTGATGACTTTCCAGAATTTAAATGGCATCCCAAGATTGGCTTTTAGGGTGTTGTTAAAATATTCGGCCTTTGCTAAGCGGATGGCCTTTGTGCACTTATTTCAGAGCATGTGGTAGGTGATATTGTTAACTGGGAGGAGTGTAGATTTGTAATTTCACCACTCTCTGTCACAGGCTTGTTGGCATGCTATCAGCTCAGATGAAATCCAGGGAAGGTGAGACCCTTGGACCCTAGCACGGCACAGGGGGGCATGTTTATCCCAGGTGCTTATGAAGGTGTTCTGGAAGTGCGTAGGGCCACATCCATGCTAGAGCATCTAAGGTTGAGGTCCCAGTAAGAGTGAGCTAGTTCTTCCGGGGGCGGTTTAAAGTTTTATATGACCATTGGAATATAAATTTGGGAGGGGATTTAACCTGGTGGATTTTGCGGACCAAGTAGGTTAAATGATGGTCGATAATGGAGTCAGGAAGGAGAGCAGAGCTGACAACATGGTGTGGATGGGAGGTAAGCACCCAGTCAAGTAGGGAGTGGTTGCAGTCTTATGGTTTGAAAGTGTAGGTTCCAAGATAGTTTGGGTAAGGTTGAGAGCAGATATCTTGGTACAGGTTTTGTTAAAAGTGGGGGCTGGCCAGTTGTGGTTAAAGTCACCCATAACATAAAGTTCACCTGACTGGGCAAGAGACGTTAGTTGGCTTAGGGGGTCGGTGACTGTTGTGGCTGGGGTACCAGGGCAGCAATAAAGACTATCCACGAAGATGGGGAGTGAGGAAGGAGGGGTCAATTTTAGCATAAGCAGCTCATAGGCTTTGGGTACAGCTTTTGTGAGGGTGACAGAAAAATGTAGGGCTGAGCTGGTGTAGATAGCCACTTCTTTGCCTCTGGTGGGTCAGTCTTGCCGAGTGATAGTAAACCCTGGAATAGTGATGGCTGGATCCAGGAGGTTTGGGTTTAGCCAGGTCTCAGATATGATGATTATATCACAGGCATGGTGAGCGGCTAGAACCTGGAACTGATCAAGCTTGGGAGCTAGGCTTTGAATGTTTAGGTGGATTAAACATAGCCCCCGGGGGAGGGAGCCAGACAGAGTTTCAATGGTGGCCTTGGCTGAGGGGTTAATCATGGGGTAGCTGTGACTGGGGGTTGGTGTTTGGCCAGTGTTAGGGTGTATAACCCCTGCTGCCAGAAGTAGTAGGGCAAGGGTTAGGTGGTGATGAAGTATGTAAAGGCACCAAGATTTGGACAAGCGCCACTTAGGGGTGGTATTAGGGAAGGCAGTGTAGAGAAATGAAAGCTGCTTTAGTGGAGGGAAACCAGGAGGCAGCCATAGGAACAGAGTGAGGTGATGGGGCTCATAGGTAAACAGGACCAGGTAGTAGCTGGGAGAGATGCTTGTGGACATTTGGGGGCATTTGTAGAATGAGTCAGTTCAGCAGAGGGTGGGGGTGCAGGGTAACAACTTATAGGAGGTGTTAAAGGGGGAAGGAAAAATAGGAAGGAGTAGGAGATCAAAAATAAGTTCCTTACTGGTTGTGCCATAGTTGACAAGTGTACAGGAGGCACAGATAGGTGGTGGAGAGTGAGGGAGAAAAGGAGTGGTCACGAGGAATGCTAGGAAGATAGCTGGAGGAGAAGAGGGAAGGGGGTGATACTTCTCGGTAAAGGGATTGGAACAGGTAGAAAGGGATGGGGCTAGTAGAGTATTTAACAGGTGGCCTGGGAGGGGGGGGTGGGGCTGGACAAATAATCTATACTCTGAGAGTTTGTCCCCGAGCTATCTGCTACACCTGGCAATCCAGCTGGAGGGCTCCAAGCAGCGGGTAGCATCTTGGCTGGCTTGGGCAGAAAGGCGCCCCAATCGGATGCTGAGGGATGCTCTCTGGTCCAATCAGAGGCCACCAAATCAGTAGGTGCACCAATCAGGGAGACACTGGAAGCTAGGTGGCTATGGGAGTTTAGCGGTAATTACCTGACAGTTAGTCCGGGAGGCAGGACCAGGGGGGCGGGAGGAAAAAGTCGATGTTCTCGGTGGTGGCCATATGGCCATAAGAGTCCATACAGTTTAATAAGTTTTTCTAGGACCATCATACTAGGGAAAATAATATTAGATTGGGAATATATCATTGCTTCTTCCAGACATAAATGCGGAAGTCTGTTTGGGTTCATCACATAAACCCCAACCCAATAATTAATCTGTCTTTGGACACATGTGCATTCAATTGGTAGTTCACCAATTTCTGCCCTAACCATAACTGAGGGGGCGCTATTAGGGAGACCCATGATCTTTTTATGATATTTGTTTAAACTATGTTCTAAGTATCCCTTTAACTCCCCACCCCATACTCCAACTCCATAAAGGATCTGGCTTTTAATTTTTGCTCTAATAACTCGCAGATTTCCTTCAACTGATCTCCCTCCAAATTTATAGGGAAAATGGCTGTATAACTGAAAGAAAAGCATCCAGCTTATGCTTAATGCTTTTCAAATGGCTTGTCCAAATCCTTATTTGGTTCAAATTGATTCCTAAATAACAGAATTCTCTGACCTCCTCAAGTCTATGGCTGTCCATGTAGAAATTATGACCCCTCTTATTTCCTCTTAAGACCGGAAACTTAGTTTTGCCATAATTAACCATCAGGTCAGCATTTTTACATTCATGGTGAAATCTCTCAATACTTCTAATCATTCCCAAATGACTGAGGGAGAGTAAAACAACGTCATCAGCATAAGCTAAAAACGGGATCACTCTAAACCCTACTCTTGGGAGATGGAACTCAGATTTATACGTTTCTTAAAACAGTACCAAAATAGAGATTAAATAATAGAGGTGCCAAAGTACAGCCTTGTTTGACCCAAACATTATTGTTGAACCATGTGCTTATTTCACCAGAATCACTGTATCTGATACTAGTATAATTTTCTTGGTGTAAGAGTCTAATCATTTCCAACAAAGAGGGGTCTACTCCTATTTCTCTAAGTCTATCCCATGATAATTTTCTGTTTACCCGATCAAAGGCTGCTTTAAGGTTAATAAAGGTACAGAATATTTTTTGGTTTTTTACTTTTCTATATTTCTGGATCAAATGATATAGGACAAAAATGTGATCAGTAGTGGAGTGATTTTTTCGGAATCCTGCCTGTGCTTCATCAATTTTACCATTAGTCTCTGCCCATTTCATCAGCCTTTTGTTCAATATTCAGGTAAAAACTTTTCCCACTGTGTCCAAAAGGCTAATGAGTGTATAACAGCTGGGATCTTTTTTGTCTCCTTTGTTATGAACTGGGACAATGATATTTAATCCCCAACTTTTAGAAATATCCCTCGACTTCCGTATATAATTAAACAGATTGAACAAAAAATGAATCCAGAATGTTCTGGTTTCAATTATTACGTCTAAAGGAACTCCATCAGGTCCTGGAGCTTTCCTTTTGCTGAAAGAGTCTAAAGCATCCTTTGTCTCGAATGATGTTATCTCCACATCACGGCTATATTGTCTTCCCAACTGATTATATCTTACCATTCCAGATAGGTAATCTGGGTCTTCCCTATAAAATAGGTGTTTATAAAGCTTTACCCAAGTGTCTTGTTCAATATGTGTATTAATTTTAGCATGGTAGCCATTCCAGTACTAAAAATCCTCTAGAATAATTTATTATCTTTACTAATAATTGAGTTATGCAATTTTAGTCAAAGTTGTTTGGTGTATTTGCTTTTTTTCCTGGCTAATATCTCCCTATATTCTTTCCTAGCTTTATTCATTATTTTATTATTACCCTTATTTGGGCATTGTTTTAAAATTCTAAATTTTTTATTTAAAGTTTTCCTTGCATCATGGCAGTCCTTGTTATACCAAGGATGACCCTTACGTTCTTTGATTTTTCACCTCTTTCGTTATTTCATAAGCAATCATATTTATAATTGTATTGTAATCATGTATTATATATTGACTTATAGGACTGCTAGCCACAGAGATCAGTTTGGATAAAATACCCCTACTTTCCAACAGATTGATCAGTTTATCACTATTAATTATTTCCCATTCAATGCCTTTTTTATTTGATATAATCTTTGAGGCCTTAATATCATTATCAGGAGTAAAGTCACCATAACTAATCACTAACTCCAAAACCTTGTGCTGGCTTTCCGCTCTGAATATTAATTTAAGAGAGCTGATCCTATTGAAAAGATTTGAATTTATCCAAATATAGTCAATTGTGGAAATATCGTTGCCACCTATATGTGAGTATTCACCTTCAAGGTCCATGAATGTCCGACCATTCAGAAGTAACATATTGTTCCTAGACATTGTCTTATGTAATTCAGCTCACCTTTTGTTGATACAGTGATCTTTGGCAGTCCTTTTCATTTCCAAGGTAGTGGACAGAATGGCTGAGAGAGCTTCTATTGTCTCCTCCGAGCATCCTTGCAAGGACCCCATTCTAGTGTTGAAGTCTCTAATATTACTAGATTAACAGTTGGATAGTCAAATGTTAGACTCCTAATTAAGTCTCCTAGCAGATTTAGATAATTGAGATCCCCATAATGGCTTCCTGTAGGGTGAGCATAAATATTTATGAAAAACCATATTTGTTTGGTAATTTTCCCAGTTAACTTTACTGCTAATATACTACCACTAGGCAAAGGAATTTCTTCGGTTATAATATTTTTATTCAGCTTTATTAATGTAGCTAGCCCTCCTATCCCTCTTCCAAAGTTTTTATTTTTTATTGCTTTCTTGCAATATGTTGCATATCCACTTAGATGGAGATCACATAACGTCCATGTTTCTTGAATACAAATTATATGAAAGCAGTTCAAGTATTCACTGATTTCTGGGTCGCCAATTTTAATACTCAGACCTGAAGAATTCCAAGATTAAATTTTAAAGATTTTATCCTGGGATTTTATATCAATAAACCGTTCTTTACCATGGTCTTCCCTTTCATTCACCGTTTCCCAATTATGAGTACACTGTCTCCCCGTGTGATTGTCATGTTTGATTTGTCATTGTTCCAAGTTAGTTAAAATCTCAAACTTATTTGCAGTTTCAACCAAAAATTCCCATTTCTTTGAATTAATCAAAATTGAAGCATGGTCATTCTGTACAAGAGCCTCCTCATTGTCGACATATAAATGAATCCCAAGTTGGTCCAAAATGTTTTGTTTCATTATCAAGTCCTTAATTATATTTACTTGGTTTACAACAAACCAGATTTGACCATCTTTCTCCATCCTTATGGTTTTCCCAATGTTATAATTACTTATACGGATGTTTAAGCAAATGTTCAGGAAGTCAATAAGCTTGCCTCTTAAGTTATATTTGGATTAATTTGAAAACTGTTTTAACCCAAATATCGAAACCGTACCCTTCCTCTTATTAAAAGCTTGATAATATTGGTTCATATAGAATTCTGGGAACAGATCCTTTAATGCAGTTACCTCCCCTACCATTATGCCCATGGCATCTAATTTTTGTGCCCCCAAAACAATTCCTTTCAAAATGTGAAATTGTTCAGTTACCACCAGGACCAACTCAGATTCCTTTAATGGTCTGACAATGCTGATTAAATCTTTTAAAATGACACAACCATTCAATATTGTAGACATTAATGCAGATAATGGAGTTTGCCCTTTAATGGGCAGACCAGGTTGTCCTTGTGCACCCCTTCCCTCCTGCATAGAATGGTTGTGCTCAGAAGGAGGGGGGAAGAAAGGGGATGGGCTAAGAGCCAGGACAATGGACAGGTAGCAGGAAGGGGATGGGCAAAGGGAGGTACATAAGGGACAGCACAAGGGGGCCTCAGCCACTTTTTGCTGGAGTTTTGATCTACATCAACTGCAGCACATCGGATTGGCAAGAAAACTTTTGGAGATTTTTTCACCAAAAGGGAGAGGTAAGAAACAAATATTACAGGAAGGAGATGTGAAGTAAAAAATATATATATATAAAAGTAGAGAAGAAGAAGAATATATACAAAAAAAATGGTCACAGTAGACTCGTGGGTGATTGGTTAGAAGGACTTTTTGATGGGTTTTTGTTGAGTTTGATGGGAATTATAGACTTTTTTGGGGGAAGGGGAAGAGTGTTTGGTAATAATTAAGTGGAAGAAGAAAGACCCCTTTTAATGTTGGCATTGGTTTTGCTGCTTTCTGCCCAATTGGGCTGGTTTGCATGATTATGTGGGCTGGAAAGAGCCGGTGGTATGGTAGGAGTGAGTGGAAGCGGGACCACGTGGCGTGTTGAACTGTTGGTTGTTTTGCTGCATTTTCCCAAAATTGGGCTGTTGGGTATGTTTATGTGGGCCTGAGAGAGCCCGTAGCAAAAGTGGGAGTGAGAGGAAGCAGGACTGCATGGCGTTTTGAACTGTTGGTGTTGTTTTTGCTGCATTTCCCAAATTGAGCTGTTTGGTAAGTTCATGTGGGCCTGAAAGAGCCTGTAGCAATAGTAGGAGCAAGTAGAATCAGGACCGCATGGCTTGACATCACACGCCACACGGAGGGTGAAAAAAAACCCTTTGCAGGGTGCTGGTGGTTTTTAGTGGCTGTGAGGGCTATAGAAAGCCAGGGAAGTGATGGCAAAGGCCTTGGAGAGGCACTGAGGCATAGGCCGTGTGACGGGCTTTACACGCCACTTGTGTATAAAAAAAAAAGAAGCAAAAGCCTTCTCTGCTGGTAGTGGGGTTTTTTGGCTGCAATCTTCCCAGTTTGTGGGGCTGGTGAGACAAATAGTGGGTCTAGGAGAGCCTGTAGAGATGGGGGGAGTGAGCAGAAGCCAGGACCAAGTGGCGCGACGCCACATGCCGCAGGGGGTGAGAAAACCCCATTGTGGCATCCAATGAAGGCGCTGGTGGTTTTTGGAGCCATGGGCAATGAAGAAAGCCTGGAAAGAAGGCAAGGCCTCGAGGAGGCACCGAAGCATGGATCGCATGGCGGGTGTTTTACGCCGCATGAAGGGGTCTGCTGGAAAGGCAATGGCTTGAGCTCAGGCTAGGGGAGCATGGTGTGGTAGTTGCTCAATTTCAGAACTCACAGGCAAGCTTGGCAGCTGGGAGGAGCGAGGGGGGGTCCGCGATCCAGGACAGGGGAGGGGGAGGCTAGAATTTAGGGGACTAGCTAATATGCCCTGGTGGCATTACTTGAGTTTTTCAGTGCCCTGGAAGGAGATAGGACTGTATGAGGCCCCAAGGGAGTTACCGTGTGGCGTGACATCGCACGCAAAGGGAGGGGGTTGAGATAGCATTGTTTGGGCTTGGTTGGGTACTGGATCGGGGGAAGCATGGGTTATGGGCTCGGAAGGGGAATAAGCCTGGAGAAGGGGCCAGCAGAAAAGAGAGAGGACACACAACAGGTGACCCTGCGATGTGATGTCACATGCTGCCGGGAAGGGTGTTAAAAGAGTGCCATGTATCGGGATGTCTGCATGTGTAAGGGGCCTTTCAAAAAAAAAAAAAAAGAATCAAGGGCATGGGAGAGGCCAGGGGAGGAAGGGGAGAGATCGCAACCCGGGTCCTCGAGAGCAAGGTCCCACGCTGTGAGGGGGTCACATGGGAAGATTTGGCAATCACTCATGAGGGGTCGCTGGCAGTTGGGCCTCCCCCTTCCTTTTTTCAGGCACCACAAGGTAGCAAGGTTTGAGCAGAGGTCTGAATATCGGCGAAGGTACCCAATTATCAGCCCACGCCGTGTCCATTTTCTTGGGGGCTGATTGCGGAGGTGCCTTAGTCCATTTGATGTGGGCGTGTGGTTTAAGGGACAGGATGAAGGCGTTGCAAACAGGTACAGATATACAAATTAACCCATGTTTTATCTTCCTGTAGTTGTCTTCACAGAACAAAGAAAGAACAAAATGGCACCCAAGAAGAGCAGGCCATCAAAGGAGGATGCTTACAAAGCTATAATTGAATTGGCAGAAAATTTCCTTACTTTTTGAGATAGTATAACAGAATCTTTATTTTACTGTGGGAGCACAGGACCCTTTGAACCCTGCACTCCCATTCCTCTACAGATGCTCAAATGTACTGTATATAGCTATGGAAGTATCTTTAGGGGTGGGAGTGCAGGGTATGAATTATGTGATGCACCAGCACACTATCCAACAGACCTTGCATTACAATGCCTTTAGGGGTGAGCACAGGGTCCTTTGGACCCTCCATTCCCAAAGTATCACAGGCAGTAGTACAGGACCCCACAGACATTGTGCTACAATATCTTTAGGGGTGGGAGTGCAGGGTCCTTGGTACAAAATGCACATCTGTGAGGCAAAGGCTTTTTTCCACAACCTAAAGCCCTTTCTGAGATCCAGGTGGACAAAGAAATGACAAAAAAACACAGATTTGTATGTTTTCCTCAACACTCTGTATCTCAGAAACTATGCAACATATTTGCATGAAATTTGGCATGTCAAGAGACATGCTCCCGGAGATTATGCTCACCACATTTCAAGTAACTCCGTTGAACAGTTACAAAGTTATTAAGGTTCAAAATTCAGGTTTAACATAGAAGTTACATTTCACCCTTGCTATAATGGAGCTACCATGCTAGTATTTTTATATATATATATATATATATATATATATATATATATATATATATATATATATATATATATATATATATATATATATATATATATATATATATATATGTGTGTATATATATATATATATATATATATATATATATATATATATATATATTTATTTATTTATTTATTTATATTTATATATATATTAGAGGCAAAAATCCATTTAATGCATCAGTTAGGGCTGTTCCACAGTGACAAAAGTAAGGAAATTCGTGTTAGGGTTGAACCCCCGACACTTTCCAGCCCGCCTCTAGCTGGCATCGGGTGCACATTGGGCTCATCGGCCTATAAGGCTATGCAACTCATGACAAAATTTTTTATCTCACATCGCTGAGATACGAGTCTCGAAAGGTGCAGCGTAACCACCATGTTAGTTTATGGAAAAACACCAACTTCTGAGTACTGAACTTGCAGCCATAATATTTTTTCACCAAACTACTAAAAAGGCACATCTGTGAGATGTTGGCTGCGTTTCTCCAAATTTCAGGCCAGAAGACTTTTACCGCTTCTTTGCAGCAAGGTGGCATAGAACTCCTGTCATTTTGGCTATAGAGTTGCAAAAGTACTTTCGTGATTTGGCGAAAAACTTTCGCATAGATTTGCAAAAGTGTCATGAGCACAAAAGTTCTGGAAAGTACTTTTTCCAGAACTTTGAAAAACATATTTCTGGGGTGTTTAACCGCAAAATAAAGATATGGCTAGCATCCTCAGTCTCCAACTAGGTGAACACAAAAAGAATTGTGTCCCTAAATGGTCCCAATTTTAAATGCCAAGCATTTTTCTGATCACCAACTGAAAACAAAATGGCAGATTTGCAAAAGTACTAGGGCCATTTGTGACATTAAAAAGTGCATTTGCGAAAGTGTCTAACTTTTTGTTAACTTTTCCCATTGACTTATAATGGGAACTTGTTTTTTGAATAACTTTTGAACCGTTCACTATTTTTTCACGAAATCTTCAAAAGGCACATCAGAGAGGGGACTGCATGTTCTCTGAAGTTTTTGGACCAGTCACCCAAACCGTGCGACCTGTAGATGACAGCAAAGAAATCGCAAAAAAGGGTAATTGTGCAATTGGTTGTCGCTTAATAACTCCGCAGCCTTATAAATGAGTGGCACGAAACTTGGTAGATCCCAAGACCTACTATGCCCAATTGTGCATACCAAATTTCACAAATCTGTTGAACAGTGGCACGTTATTAAGGTGCAAAATTTGACCCTTTAACCTTAAAAGTGCTACTCAACCCTAACTATGGTAGCACTACAATGCTACTATAACATATTTATATATATATATATATATATCAGAGGCAAGAAACCCATTTAATGCATTCATTAGGGTTCTTCCACAGCAACAAAGTGAGAAATTTGTGTTAGGTTGAAAGTCCCCATGATCCCTGCACCACACTTCCAACTGCATCGCGGCATGTTGGGTTGCTGGCTCAACTCTCACACTATCAGATGTGTGAAGAAGCAGAGGTGGAGTTAGGACTGACAACCTAACGCCAGCACCCCAATGCCGTTGGTTGTGGGTGGTGGGGTCCAAGGGGGCTTTCAACCCTAACACTGAATTCCCTCGCTTTTGTCTCTGTGGAACAACCATAACTAATGCATTAAACAGAGTTTCTTGCCTCTAATTTCCCATCTTTTTGAGAAGTATAATGAGAAATAGTGAATGTAATGTGGCATTGGGGCCCCGTGCTCCTGCCACATGATGTCTTGTCACATAGTAATATGGTGCCCACAAACGCAAATGGTAATGCCATGGTGACGGAAAGCAAAACAGAAAGATAAACAGTACTGTAGACAGAAATGGTTAAAATAATGTAAACGCAAGTGCAAATGGAAACGCAAAGGGTAACACACATGGTGCCGTAGACGGGAACAGTAAGTGAAACGGTTACGGAACCACAAGCAGAAGCGGTAAGGGTAATAGTAATGTAAGCGCACAGGCTAGTTTTCCCCAAAGGCTGCAAAGGGAAAGACAGTGAGTACAAAGAATGTATGCATAATAATGGGTCTGGGAGCAGAAAATGAGGAGTTGGAATAGTAAATTGCTTATACCTCAGGAACCGTAAGACGTATAAAAAAAATGCAAAAGTCATATGATTTATGACTTTCCTGTCTAGTTTTGTACTTAGCTCCTATCAGGGAGCTAAGCATTTTTCTGACAATAAGTCAGTTTTGTACCGCTTCCGACAGGCCCTCAAGCAAGAGTTAATGCCGTAGTTACCCTATGGGAAAAAAGAGAAGTTTGAGTGCCATAACTTTCGCTTCTGTAATATTTTTTCACCAAGCCAGTAAAGGCACATCTGTAGGATGTTGGCTTTCTTTCTCCAAATTACAGCCCAAAAGACCAAACTGTTATTTTGGCAGCAGGGCGGCAAAGAAGTCCTGTAATGCGCAGACACTGTAATGTTATCCTATGGGAAAAGTGTCAACTTTGGAGTGCCATAACTTTGCCACCCTGTAACATTTTTTCACCAAAATACTGAATGGACATCTGTGAGATGTTGGCTGTTTACCTAAATTTCAGCCCAAAAGACCAAACCGCTTCTTTTGCAGCAGGGTGGCAAAGAATTGCTGTCATTTTCACACAGCCTGAAAAGTGTTGTAGAACTTTGCGAAGCTTCAAATTCATTTGACACTGTCGAAATGTGAAAGTACTTTGCGAAAGTACTTTTTCCAGAAATTTGAAAAACATATTCTGGGGTGTTTTACCCCAAAATAAAGACATGCCTAGCATCCTAAGGGTCCGACTAGGAGAATACAAAAAAATTAGGTTGCTAAAGGATCCCAAATTGAAATGCCAAGCATTTTTCTGATGACTAACTGAAAACAAAATGGCAGATTTGTGACAGTAAAAGGGCCATTTGCGAAAGTAAAAACTGCGTTACGACGCTGTTGAACTTTTGTTAACTTTTCCCATTGACATATAATGGGGACATATTTTTGAATAACTTTTGAACCGCTCAATATTTTTCATGAAATCTTCTATAGGCCCATCGGGATCATGGCCGTGATGTTCCTGAGGATTTTGGACCGGTCGCACAAAAAGTGCGCCCTCTAGAGATGACCAAAGAATTCCAAAAAAGCTTAAACGCGTGCATGCAGATCACGCTCTGCAGCCGTATATCCGAACAGTATGAAAGTTGGCAGATCCCAAGATCTATGGTTCTTGATTGTGTATTCCAAAATTTCAGGCAAATCCATTGAACAGTTGCAAACTTATAAAGGTGCAAAATTTTAGGTTTAACATGTAAATGGCTCCTCAACCCTAACTATGGTAGCACTACTGTGCTACCATAACATATACACCTATATATGTATATATATATTTATTTATACAATGGGGGTGAGACATAGTCCAGTCAAATAAACCATGTTATTTTCACTGGAGTGAAATAAATGCTGATGATGTCAGCAGAGTTAAAATAAATACCATTTCTTACACCCCAAACCTGTGCTAAACCCACACAAAGCTGCGCAAACTGAGCAAAGCTGTGCAAAGCCATGCTAAACCCTCACTAATCCTGTGCAAATTGTATGCTTTGCAACAGTGCCCCATTGTATAACTAGGACACATGATGGTCACATTGTGGAATATGGAAAATATTTTCACTCCTGCCTCGTGAAAACTGTACATTCTACTCGTGCCTTCGGCACTTGAGAAATATTCAGACTCACTTTGCAGGAGTGAAAATATTTTCAATATTCCACTCGCGCCCATCATGTATTTCATATATATATATATGTATCCTGTATATATTTATTTATTTATATATATGCAACTGTGGAGGCACAGGGCCATCTGGGTACTGCGCTTCCATTCTTAGGACAACAGTGACCAAATTGTCAGCATAGCCACCTAATTACCCCACCTCTTGTACTCGGTACAGAAAATTGATTAAGCAATAAGCCACGAGGGGGTGTGGGTTATCAGAGGATTTACCACGGCTGGTGTGGTTTGCCCCCGAGGTGCAGCTGAGTGGGTAAATCCTCGCCGCCATGGTAAATCCCCCGATAACCCACACCCCCTGAGTGGCTTATTGCGATTATACCATTGGAAGGAAGTAAAGGATTAGAAAAATATTACAAAAGTTAAAAAAAATTTTTTATTGATTTTAATGTGAGGTATTCTTCCTCTATAGTAAATAGTGCCCTGTTGCTAGGCAGAAGATGTGCTGTGCTGCTTCACCCCCCATTCCCCTTTCAGCTGCTGCACAGTTTCTAACACAGGCTCTCCCTCCTGTGTACACACAAAGCCACGTAGTGTGCTGTTTGGGTTTTTGCCTACAGTTTGTGATGGAGATGGCATGATATTATGTAGGAGCAGGCAGTTTGTGTGGTGAGCACGGGAGCACTACGCTAAGAGCTGCCACCTCGGGGTACAAGCTTCTGGCAAGAAAAAAAAACAAACCCTTGAGACACGTGGAATTTTTTGTGGGAACGGGGAGTTTTGTCGGTAACATTGTGAAGGTGGTGTGGACGTGGTGCTACAGCGGGTAGCTAATATTGGGAATGGAGCATGGTTTCTGACATGAGTCAGGTAACAGTTTTTGTGTTATTATTTATTGCTGTGACTGGAAACAAACCGCTACTTGGTGTGTCGCTGCTACAGTCCATGTGTTCTCTGTGAGTTGAGCGTTGCTTGACTTCGATGTGTGGAGGTGTAGTTTTGTGACACTCGCTTTGCTTAACAGGCACTCTGAAATTATTTCTGAGTGCCTAATTGAATTAGTGCTGGTAATACACACAGTTGGCGGCTGGCCACGGAGGTGAGAGGTGGGCTGTGCCAGTCGCCAGCTGGGGAAGGGTGGGGAGTGCTGGGTGGACTGGCATGGCTGGTGGGAGGTGGGGGCCACTAGACTACCAGGAAATGACAAATGCATATTTATTTCATTATGATGGGGGGGGGACCGTAGACTACCAAGGATATGAATAATAATTAAATACAGATGGGGGGCCACTAGACTACCAGGGATATGAACAAGAAATATTAATAAATACACATGGGGGCACTAAACTACCAGGGATAAAAAAAGAGATATTAATTAAATACTCATTGGGGGGACCACTAGACTACCAAGGATACAGGGATAGTTATGTATATTATCATGATGGGGGCCGCTAGACTACCAGGGATATTGAAAAGTTATGTTTTTTTATTCAGATGAGGCAGAACAAAGCCCTCTAAGCAAAACCCACCCTTATTTAACTTTCTAGGGCACTCCTGCACAACAAAAATCTATTTTAACATCTGGCCATCTCGTCCCTCACTCTTTGCTCACGAGCGAGCAATTTCTTTGATCGCGAGCCTGCAAATTCTTTGATCACGAGATTCTTTGATTGCAATCATGCATCACAAGAGAGGGACAAGATGGCCAGATTAAAAGTCAATTTTCTCAGCTCAGGGGTGTCCTAGGAAGGCAAATGAGGGTGGGTTTTACTCAGGAGGCTTCGTTCTGATGAACCATGGTGGTGGTTTACCGCAATTCTTTGAATTTTTTAAATTAGAATTGTTTTAATTCTTTGTTTGTGAGCCTGCAAATTCTTTGATCGTGAGCCTGCAAATTCTTTGACAGTGAGATTCTTTGATTGCCATCTTTGATAGCGAGATAGGGACAAAATGGCCAGATATTTTATAATGTAATAGATAGGGAACTTTTACCAATGTTTTTTTTTTGAAATTCAACATCTTTATTGTTTTCATCATAACACAAAACTAATAAACAATTAAGAAGTTAACCAAACATAAATAATAACTAATATGAACAAGGGATGACATAACACCAGACTGCCTCTGGGTCAAATAAAACAAAAATAACAATACCAATACACCTATAAAACCCCTCCCTTCCCCGTCCACCCCTCACCCACCCCTCCCCTGGAGTGTGCCTGATATACACAACAAAACAAAGAGATGTCAAGAATTATAAACCAGCAGTTAACAAATACCAAAAGAGATAAACCAAAATAAGCAGAGACATGCATTATCTATATCTCAATTCAAGTATAAGGCATATAATTTACCCCATTTGCAATTGAATGCATCCATACAGTTCTGGGAGCTGGCTATCAGCCTCTTGGTATTGAAATAAAGTGACATTTCTTTCAACCATTCCGTGTATGTTATAACCAATTGGTCCACCCAATGTTTAAGGACCAATCTTTTAACTACAATAGAAATTAAGGCCATGTGAAATCTATGTTCCTTAATCTTAATAGTCAAAAACATCCCAAGAATACATATCTCTATGGTAAACAATTCCCCCAGTCCTAATAGAGGATCCAGATTGGATTGAATTGTATTCCAAAGTGGTGCCACCTTGTTACAATGCCAGAAAATATGAGTCAGATTCCCTTCAGATGTACCACATCTGGTACAGATTGCCGCAGGAAACCTACCCAATCTGGCTAGTTTGACAGGTGTATAGTACATATTGTTTAGGATATGATACTGAATGAGTCTATGACTGTCTTGGGTAAGGTGTCTGTGCAATTCTTTCCATATCTGACTCCACATAGGAATGGTATCCTACAGGAGGGAAGTCCAAATTTTAGATCCTGGGAGGGCATTTAAGAATTTAATTCCCAAGAGGAAAGAGTAAATCGCTGATATTCTATGGGATTTATTGGCGTATGCCTGTATCTGTTCCAAGAAAGACCTGACCTGAGACTGTTTAAATGTAGTTCCAAAGTTGGACACCATAAGGTGTCTCAACTGGAAAACTTTGAATATTTATTTCTGAGGAATATTAAATTTAGCCATTATATCAGGGGAAGAAAGGAGAATGGTCTGAGAAAACAGATCTTCCACTAGGACACTCTGTAGCTGAGGAAGCCAATCAGGGGAAAGCAAGGATCCCCCTATTTTAATATTCAGGTTCCAAATAAGGGGTTGAGCCATATCCCTGTTGGATGAAATGTTAAAAAAATTCCAACGTTGGGCTAAACCTTTAATAGAGACTCCCACCACCGAGTTTTGTATGGAATGTGGCAGTGCAGAACTGGTGGAGAAAAATAGTCTGGGGGAATTGAGATCATGCAGACCAAGAAGCTTCCTCTCCAATTGTAGCCAGATAGGGAGGTATCCGTCGGCTATATCTGAGAACCATCTCCCCTCTTTAGACAGGTGACTCGCCCAATAGTAGAAAATGAAGTTGGGGAGTTGAAGTCCATCCAGCTCCTTAGGAAGGCTAAGTTTTAAGGGAGAGTGTCT
Source organism: Neoceratodus forsteri (assembly GCA_016271365.2). Classification (NCBI taxonomy): domain Eukaryota; kingdom Metazoa; phylum Chordata; order Ceratodontiformes; family Ceratodontidae; genus Neoceratodus; species Neoceratodus forsteri. The sequence goes on along the minus strand of CM057459.1, from coordinate 236,882,948 downwards.
AGGATGTTTGCCCTGCCAAATAAATTTGGAGAGGGAGGAATGAAATTGTCAGAAATAGGACATTGGTAGCCAGAGATTCATTAAGTTTATGGGGTAGAAAAGAAGGGGCAACACATTCATTTTAATAATGTTGATACGACCCCATATAGAAAGAGGGAGGTTTATCCATCTTTGAAAGTCCTGCTGAATGTTCATTAATAAATCATCTAGATTAAGTTTCCTGAAGGTCTCTGGATCATTAGTAAGATGTATACCTAAATATTTAATTGAATGAGGGGACCATTTCATGCCCAAATGAGTGAAATTAAATTGGTGGGTAAGGGCATTTAAAGGAAAAATCACAGTTTTTAATAGGTTTAGTTTATAATTGGCTACGAGTCCGAACTGTCTGATGATTTGTAAAGCATGTGATAACAATACTTCCAGATAGGCCAAATGAAGGAGAATATCATCAGCATACACTGAAAGGATTAAAGACTGTTGATACACTGAACAGCCCATAACCTGGGGCGAGCACTTAATACTAAGTAAAAGTGGTTCCAGATATAAATTAAATAAAAAGGGAGATAAGGGTCAACCTTTCCTGGTGCCAGTAAATAAAGAGAACCTTGAAGAAAATACTCCATTACAGTAATTTTTTGTGGCGGAGGCTCGGTATACTGTCTGTATCCATCTAATGAAAACTGTTGGGAAGCCCATTTTCTTAAGAGTTGCCCAGAGGAACTCCCAGTTTACTCTGTCAAAGGCTTTTTCTACGTCTAATGAGATTAAAGCCATGGGAATCTGGGAGCCCTGAGCAACCTGAAAAATATGTGAAAGGGTTCACAGATGATCCACTGAGGCTCAGCCATGCACAAATCCCACCTGCTCAGGACTCAACAAATGGGACCAAACCCTTTTGATTCTGAGATAAGATTTTTGTTAAAATTTTGATATCATAATTTAATAGCGAAATTGGATGATAACTGGCTGGATCATTATGTGGTTTGTCAGGTTTCGGGATGAGAACTATTGTAGCTTCCAGCAGGGTGGCATCTAGGGTATCCGAAGTGAACCTGTATTCAAATAAATTTAAAAGAAGGGGGGGCTAATTCTTTACAAAAGATTTTGTAGAAGTTGGAGGGAAAGCCGTCAGGTCCTGGCGATTTATCCAATGCAAGCCCCTTGATTGCCTCCTCTATCTCTCCCAAGGTAATTGGAGAAGACAGAGTCAGACAATGACGTGCCTGGAGAGATGGGAGATTAAGGCTGTCCACATATTGTTCAATACATGAGAGCAAGACCTGTGAGGGACTTTTACTGTATAAGTCCTTATAGAAGTTCTTGAAAACCTGGGAAATATCACAAGGGGAAGTTTTAATAGAGCCATCTGGAGCTTGTAAGGAAGGGATTAACCTCAAGCTCTCTAATTCCCATAGACAGAGGCTAGCATTCTACCCAGCCTCTTGCCTTGGTCAAAATAGCGGGCCTTAGTTTTTAGGATGGTGTATTCCGCCTTTTCTTTTAACAAATCTGCACATTCATTTCTAAGCTTCAGTAGGGTTTCCGAGAGACCTGAAGGGGAGGATGTGGATAGAGTATTTTCAGCCACCCTGATTTGATTTGACAAGGAGATAACTCTTGCCTCCCTTTGCTTTTTCTGTTTGGAAGCTAACTTAATGAATTCCCCCCTGATGTAGCATTTAAAGGAGCACCATATTTGATCCTCCCTTTTAATGGAGCCCTTATTAATATCCATATAAGAGGAGATTAAGTCCCTAATGTGAGAGATTATACGTTCCTCTTTTAGGAGTTGTGTGTTTAATTTCCAGGTAGTATCCCTTTGGGTGTTCGGGTCAGGGGAGATCACTAGCCATGCCATTGAATGGTCCGATATAACAATTGGTTCGTTTCCTGTCTGGTGAAGGCCAGCTAAGAGCGAGGTACTGGTTAGAATGTAGTCTAACCTAGACCAGGACTGGTGAACCTGGGAATAGAAGGAGAAAAGCTGACTGAAGGGATTAAGTAGGCACCATGGATCGCTCAATCCCAATAACTCCATGAAGTCCCTCATGGCTTGCTGTGGAGTGGATAGGGGCTTTAATGGCCTGTAAGTTCTATCTAGATCTTGTGTTGGGGGGATATTCCAATCCCCCCTAGAATTAACATGGAGGGCAGAAATCTGCTCAGCTTGTTGGGCAAGCACATAAGGAACTCGTCATCGCCACCAACTGGGCCGTAGACTGTGCCCAATACCACCGTGGTGTTGCTAAACATGCCCTTAACTATGATAAATCTGCCTTCTGGATCCGATAAACTTTCTTCTGCTACAAACGAAATATGCCTCTTGACCAGAATTGCCACCCCCCTACTCGATGACGACCCACAGGCAGTAAAAATTTGGGAAAATCCCTGTCTGCATAACCCATTTGTTTCAGTAGCTAGAAGGTGGGTTTCCTGCATCAAAAGAATATCAATACTTAAAAGAGCACAGTTTTTGAGAACCTGATATCTTTTAGTCATGTCTCTGACTCCTCTGACATTCCATGTGGCAATTTTAATTGGTACTAAAGTCATTAACAATCTTATTGAAAAAAAATAATCATATGTCAGTAATTGAGAAGAGAACTCCAAAAGGCACACTCCAGTCCCTTCCCCTACCCTCATCACCCTTTGAACAAAGGTAATATTAAAGCAAGAAAGCCCCTGCCAGTAAATTTCCTTATATGTCTGGAATACTGAAAATATGCGTAGGGATAACCACTCCATTTTAATCTCCGATGTTTCAGTCAACGAGAAAGGCATCTGGATCATAAAACCCCCCTCCCCCCATAATCCCCTCAAACTATATACAAAAGGTCCCCATTTGAAAGTAGTTTTGGACATGTAGATATCGGGACCCAGATATTCAAACTGCGCCAGTTTGTGGCACAAGCCTGTGCACCGCTCAAAATAGTTGTGCAGGGGTGTGGCCAGGGCGATATTCAATGGAGTTGTGCTATGGTGCAACTGCTTGAATATCACCCTAACTACCCCACTGTGCATGGCGAGTGGAACTGTGCCAGCAAGTGGTCAGAATGAAGTATTGAGATGCAGTGCGCCCAAGTTCCATTGCGCCATGCACAGCACCTGCGAGATCCAGAGATATGCAAATGGAGCCATAATTTATGCAAGGCACACGGGTGCCATTTGCATCTGATTATGGCCCCATTTGCAAGCCATTAGCATGCAGGTGCACGATCCCCAATGACTTGTGCCTGGCCCCTGCCAGGCAGCAGCCGCTGGGGACTCGACGCTTTCGCAGCCCGATCGCGGCATAACAGTGTTCTCTCCATTAGCCCGATCGCAGACATAATTTGTAACACTCCTGTGTGCCCGATCGCAGGCATAACTTTTACCTCCCCATTAGCCGATCATGGGCATCAGTATCCTCCCAAAGCCCAGCCTCCTGGTGGTCCAGTGGACCGAGCGGAGCAATGGTGAGCATTCCTCCCAGTCTGAAATCCCTGGTGATCTAGTGGACCCTCACCTCCCGCCCACTGAGCCTCACCACCACCTCCTGCCCGCTGACAGCAGCATCACCCTGCCACCCCTGCCACTGCTGACCGACAGTTAGTGTGCTGCACGTCATGAGCTCAGAGCATGAGCCACGGGCATGCAGCCTCATACTTGTCAGTCCAGATATGTGAATGAATTTTCATTCACATATCTGGACTGACTAGTGACTGTATGGGGCTGCATGCCCATTGGCTCATGCTCTGAAACCAATGGGCATGCAGCCTACTGAGCTGTCAGTCAGTGGGCGGGGAGCGGCATGGTGGGTGCTGCTGCCCACCAGCTGACAGGGGGGAACGGAGGGTGGGGCTCAGTGGGCGGTGGGGTGGGGGTCCACTATATCACCAGGATTTGGACTTGGGGGTGAGGAATGCCGCCAGCAATAGGCTACTTGCGTCCACTGGACCACCAGGGATATTGGACTTTGGGAGGTCTGATGCCCACGAGCCGGCTACTCAGGGGTGGGGTTACTGTTATGCCCGCGATGGGGCTACCTGGGGGCTGGAGGTTACTGTTATGCCCACGATCGGGCTACTGGGGGTTACTGTTATGCTCATGATCGGGCTACTAGGGGTGGGGGAACAGTTATGCCCACGATCAGGACATGGGGGCACTGCCAGGTGTGGTAGGAACAGCCGATGGCCACCCACAGGTGGCAGCTGCTGTGTTGCGCCCTGCAATGCAGCAGCTCACTTGTGGGTGGCCATCGACTTGTTCCTTTTTTTTGGCTTAACTTTGAGCAGGTGCAGTAGGGGTTGCAACTGCATAACTCTGCATGGCCAGGGCTGAATATCTGGCTGTGCAGTTTATGCATGGGCACGCCACCCCCCACCTCTGCCTGCATACATTACTGATGCACCCCGATGCATTGGGATTTGTGCGGCGCACTTTTCCCTTTTCAATATCACACCGGGGTGCATTAGTGGGTTGTGCATGGTGCAACACCATTGCACCATGTGCAACCCTTTTGAATATCTGGGTCCCAGTATAAAGGACCAAACCCAATAGGCGTCCTTCCCATAAGAAGCTAAAATTCCATTTAAATGCCAGGTCTGAGCATTGGTGTCAGAAACTACTTCGAAGGGGTATACCAGAATTATTCAAGACTTGCTATGTTCTCCAAGCTTCCCTGGGAATACACCTTTCACCCCTTTCTGGCGCTTATATGCAGTTCTCCTAAGCTTGCTCCATCCCAAGCCCCACCCACCCACCAACCCATTTGAGGGATCGCAAATGTATGCCCTAAACAACTTAACCAGGCTCAGCAAAATTTCTAGTAAGGTCATAAATCCCGATCTAATGAAAGTGAAAGTAGGTCTATCTTAGGCTTAGTTCATCCGACCTACTTTAAATCGAGGGTGCTGCTCCAGGAGATGCCAATTGAGTCCCATGTGACCTTATAAAACAAACTTCAGGGGGATAGAAGTCTCAAATATCCCCTTTACCTCACGGCATTATTGCTATCTGTGGGACTTCTCCCACCTCGAAGGGTGAGGAAGTGACCAGGGGACCTAAAAGTTGATGGGAAAAAAACAACCATCCCCATTAGCATCATAGGGAAACGCTCTCTAAACAAAGGTTCCTACCCTCCCTCAGGAACACACTGGCATTCCTACCTCTGGATTAGGCCTACTAGGCCTCAGAGCATCCTACCGACCCCCCGCAACCAGCCAGAAAGAAGCAAAAGAAAGAAGGAAGAAAGAGAAGGGAAAAAGGATCTCCTAACAGGTATACAATTTTACTCCCACAAGATTAAAGACTTATAGCCTCTGGTAAATGTGATAACAGTTCAGCCAGTCTTAAATTGGTTAGGTAGCTTGTCTGCGAGATCCGTGGCTGCCTGCTCCGGGGATTGGTAGGAAAGCCATGCTCCATCGATTGCCACCTGTAAATTAGCTGGGTAGACCATATTAAAGTGAATTCCTGCACTGGAACTGGAACTGAAAGGGGACAGGATCAGTTGTGTTCCAGGACAGTAGCTGCTGCTTGTTGTTTTCACAGGGTTCTTGTGGATTTTACTTGGTAGAAGGTTAGTTCTTTTCTTTCTTACTTCTAAGGGGCTAGCAGGGTATTGTTTTGGGGGCTGCTGGAAGTTTGAAAAATGGTTTGGTGGCTGTATGTGGGCTTATTTTGTGGATGTTTCACTGTGTAACAGGTTGCGCTGGTGGAGGCCTATTTCTTCTGATTTAAAACCTATTTGGTGGATTTGCTTGGGGATGGTTATTTGAATTGAGACCTATATCTGTTAATTTCAAGTCTATTTTGATGTGTTATTAGTGAAGCTGATTAAATTGGAGACCTGTTTCCTTTGGCAGCAAACATATTTTGGGGGCTTTGAGTTGAATTTTGATTCATTTTTGCTGACTCCACTAGCTGCAAAGGTTAGTGCACAGTGGGGAAGGGTGTTAATGGTCTGGCCAGGTCTCACTCAGCCAATTGACTGGAGGCAGAGCTGAATCAGGTTTGAGGTGTTAGCTGCTTTGTCTTCTCACAAAGAACTGGAAGGGGACAGGATCAGTTGTGTTCCAGGACAGTAGCTGCTGCTTGTTGTTTTCATAGGGTTCTTGTGGATTTTACTTGGTAGATGGTTAGTTCTTTTCTTTCTTACTTCTAAGGGGCTAGCAGGGTATTGTTTTTGGGGCTGCTGGAAGTTTGAAAAATGGTTTGGTGGCTGTAAGTGGGCTCATTTTGTGGATGTTTCACTGTGTAACAGGCTGCGCAGGTGGAGGCCTATTTCTTCTGATTTAAAACCTATTTGGTGGATTTTCTTGGCCTGGTTCTTTGGCTGCTGGGCTTGAGGGAGACACAGGCTGATACACTCTCCTCGAGTCAGGTGTCTGCCCAAGACCCTCCCTCCCAGAATTCTGCTAATTTATAGGGGAACCCTGCTCTGCAATTGAGAGAGGCGCTGCAGGTAGCCTGTAGTCTCAGCCATTGGGGTTGGATTTAAAGGCTGGGAGAGAGCTTAGGGAGTTGTTTATTTCCCTATAAGTTTAATGTGTTGTACTGCACCTAGTAACAGGGTTACTGGTGTACAGTGGACTGTCTCTAAGATTAGTGGGTGACCTGATTAGGCAGTAGGGTGTATCTTGGACTAGGGGGAACCTGGTGGCTCACCCAAGGAAACCTATTTGGAAGGGGATGGAACCACACGTCCATTAGGGCCGCATCTTTGGGAGGGTGGTGGGTGCACAGGGTGGGAGCAGCCATGATACTGGACTGGGCTTGGAAGTTTGGTGGTTGCCCAGTGTGCTACTAGCTAGCACAGCTTAGGGAGGAGGTTGCAGGATTAGGAGACAGCTGGGGAAGGGAGGGCTGTATGGTTGGGGAAGGGGCTGGGGATCTCCACGGGTTGCACCAAGCACTGGGGCAGGGCATAGGAAAGGAGTACAGGAGAATACTCAGGGGTCACAAAGGGACCCTGGCAGAGGGGGTCCAAAAGGACACTACCAAGGAAGCAGGCAGGTAACTAAGGACCCTCACAAAGGAGGGATAGAGGGACAACATTCTCAGGGAAGTAGGCAGATGGCCAGGGCTGGACAGAAGGAAGCAAGGCGGGGAGGTGGATCAGACCTTACACTCAGTAACTGCTTCAAATCTCTTCTTCTGCTCGAGGATGAGGGGGGTGATGTAGCCATGACAGGGGTGGTTAGAGATGGAAATGGAGTGGGGGGCAGGAGGCAGGGGCCAGATAGCAGGAAGAACAGGGGAACCTGGAATGCAGGAAAATGGGGGGAGCAGTGAATCAGAGCAGGAGGGGGGGGAAGAGGGAGGAAAGCGCAAGGAGAAGGACCAGTTGGGAGGAAAGGTAAAGGAGAAGGACCAGAAGTACAAGGAGGATTCAGTAAAGGGAGCTGAGGGTTTAGGCCAGGGGAGCACGACAAGCAAGGATGAACTAAATGGAGACAGGAAGGAAGGGAGGATGAGCCAGGCTAGTTTAGCAGTTGGGGGAGAAGGACCAGTTGCGAGCAGTGAGGGGGGAATTAGCAAGGTACAGAAGGATACTCAGGAGGAGGAGAGGCATAGGATTGGAGGGGAGGGGGTGGCCATGGTAAATAAGGAGGGGGTGGCATGTGGCACCCAGATAGGGGGAGGAACAAGGAGCCGGCTGGGTGGAGGGGCCAGTGGAAAGGATGAGGGACATGGAAGGGGAGAATGGGAAAAGGAGCCGTCAGAGTGCTCCTGTTGGGGGATTCTATGATCAGGGGTATCAAATTGGATAGGGAGGGAGAAGCCTGGCCAGTTAGAACAAGATGCTTCCTGGACTAACTGCACAGGGCTAAGCACGAGGTATATTAGCTGGCAAAGGATTGTGGGGTTCCCAGACATACTGGTCCACCTGGGTACAAATGACATTGGAGGGAAATAGGAGCTAGAGATACAGGCAAGATTCAGGAGCTTGCCAGGGTCTGTCATGACATAGAATGCACAGGTTTCTTCTCAGAAATCCTGCCGGTGCCAAGGGCTAGTGGAGAACACAAAAGAAAGATTAGGGAGATAAACCAGTGACTCAGGGAGTGGTGTGAGGCCAGAGGGTATGGGTTGATGGGGGATTGGGGGGAGACCTGGGAGGATAAGGAGCTGTATGTTAGAGATAGACTCCATCTCAATTTGGAGGAGGGAAACCTAAGTTGAAAATAGAGGGGTTCATTGGTGAAAAGTGGGGTTTAAACTTGTGAAGGGGGAGGGATGGGAGAAAAGGCTGTCAAGGGGGTGCCGATAAAGGAGGGACTCTGTCTCCACCCCCCTGGGGAGCTGGAGGATTGTGGGAAAAGGCCGACTGGCAAAGTGCAGACCAGGGGAAAACAGAATCCCCATGGGAACACGAGCAGGGGAAATGGAACTATGGGGAAAGGGTGGAAAGTAGTCCTGCTAAATGCCAGGAGCTTGGACAATAAAATGCCTGAGCTCCAGGCGATGATAACTGAGGGAGCAGTGTATGTGGCAGCGGTCACTGAGACCTGGGCCACTGCAGGACATGACTGGGACCTGAACCTGGAGGGTTACACTATGTTCAGGAAGGACAGGGGGGAGGGAAGGGGAGGAGGGGTAGCAATGATAGTCAAAAACTGCATTGGCATAGGGGGAGTAGAGGAGGCAGAGGGAACTGTGGAGGCGATTTGGGTCACCTTGATAACAAGGGGGGGCAAGAGAGTAAAAATAGGAGTGGTGTATAGACCCCCTGCCCTGGCGGAGGAGCTGGAGGACAGTCTGGTGGCAGATGTTGGGAGACACTGCAGACTGGGCAGAGGAACAGTGGTGGTGTTGGTGGACTTAAACATGCCAGGAACAGACTGGGAGACTATGACATCCTCTGTGACCAGGGAACAGAGGTTGTTGGATGTCTTTCAAGATGCGTTCCTAACTCAGTAGGTGAGGGAACCGACCAGGAAGGCGCGGGTACTGGATGTGGTCCTGGCAGACAGTGACCAGATTGGGGGCCTGGAGGTAAGGGACCCATTGGCGGGGAGTGACCATGCCACAGTCTGGTTCTGTCTTGACCTAGACGGGTAGAAGGCTGCACAAAGACGGAAGTAACCGACTTCAGGGGGGCAGATTTTAAGGAAATGGGAAGGATCCTTAAGGAGCATTTGGATGGGATTGGGTCAGACATGGACGCTGATAGTATTTGAGAAATCATCAGGAGAGGGGCGAGGATGCTACCAGCACCTGTGCAAGAGTAAGACAAAATGCGGTAGGGCCCAAAACCCTGCTGGTGGACCAGGGAGGTCCAGGAGGTGGTGCGGGAAAGAAGGCAGCCTATAAGCAATTCAAGTGCTCAAGGAGGAAAGGATCGAGGGAGTATGAGCTGATGGCTAGAAGGGCCACCTAGGGTGGTGAGGGCTGCTAAGGCAAGGAAGGAGCAGAACCTGGCCAGGGAAATTAGGAGGGAACAAGGGTTCTTTAGATACACAACAGGCAGAGATGGGCACAAGACCGGGGAGCAGGCTGAGGTACTAAATGAGTACTTCACCTCAGTTTTCACCAAGGAAAATGGGGTGCTGCATCATACATGGGAGGAGACAGAGATACTGAGGAGGGGGACCCCACCGATCGGGCGGTCTGGGGAGGGGAGGCATCACTGGCAGGAGGGGAGGGCAAGCAGGGAGAAGAGGTACCAGAAGTGGAAATCACAGCAGAGAGAGCGAGGGAAGCCCTCAGCTCCCTTAAGATGGAGAAAGCACCGGGGCTGGATAAATTACATCCCAGAGTGCTGAAGGAACTTGCGGAGGTCCTGGCAAAAACCCTGGTGGAGCTTTTCACCATCTCTCTTAGGACATGATGGGTGCCCCAGGACTGGAAGGTGGTGCATATTGTGCCTATCCACAAGGGGGATCAAGGGAGGTGGCAGGGAACTACAGGCCTGTCAGCCTGACATCAGTGGTGGGCAAGGTGATGGAGGGCATTGTCAAGGAGAGGCTAGGGGGGGACCTGGATAAGTCAGGGTGCCTGGATGATAGACAGCATGGATTCATCCTGGGGAAATCATGTCAGACAAACCTGGTGGAGTTCTATGACTGGGTGACGAGTGCCTTGGACCTGGTCAACCAGTGGACGTCCTCTTTCTAGACTTCAGCAAGGCATTTGACTCTGTTCCTCACGCGGGCCTGTTGGATAAGCTGGGAGAAATGGGGGTGGGGAACCAGATGATCAGATGGATAGGCAATTGGCTCCAGGACTGGACCCATAGGGTCAGAGTTAGTGGGATAGTCTCGCCCCCAAGGAGGGTCATTAGTGGGTCCCACAGGGATCAGTCCTTGGGCCCTTCTGTTCAACGCCGACCCCTGACATAAGGACAGGAATCAGAGCAAGATGAGTCTCTTTGTGTATGACTCAAACTGGGGGGGTGGTGGATGGGGAGAGGGGAGGTGGCCCTACAGGGGACCTGGAGGCTCTGGAAAGGTGGTCTAGAAAGTGGAAGCTGAGGTCCAATGCAGGAAATGCAAGGTACTCCACCAGGGGCCAGAAACCGGCCAAGTGTACACCCTGGGGAAATGCTGCAGTCTCAATGGCTGAGAGGGACCTGGGGTGGTGGTGGATGTCAAGATGAACAACTCTGAGACTTGTAGGAGGGCGGCAGCCAAGGCCAACAGGATGCTGGGATGCATCGCTAGGGGGATCACCTCCAGAAGGAGGGAAGTGATACTCTCTCTGTATAACTGCTGGTGAGGCCGCACCTTGAGTACTGCATGCAGTTTTGGAGGCCACACTTAAAGAGGGACATTAACCTCCTGGAGAGGGTCCAGAGGAGGGCAACCAAAATGATTTGGGGCTTGGGGGACATGACCTACGAGGAGAGGCTCGAAGAGCTAAATATGTACACATTGGAACAGAGAAGGGACCAGGGAGACATGATAGAGGTCTTCAGGTACATGAAGAGGGTAAATAGGGGAGGAACAGTCAGGGTGCTTTGAAGGAAGGAGGGGGGGCCACTAGAGGGCATGGGTGGAAGCTGGAGGGGGGAAGATTCAGGGGAGAAAGAAGGAGGTGCTACTTCACTGGGAGGGTGGTGGAGCCATGGAATGCGCTGCCTAGGGGTCTGGTGGAGGCAGAGACAATGGAGGGGTTCAAGAGGGAGTGGGACAGGTTCAGGGGAAGAGTTCTGGAAGCAAAATCCAATGCAGCAAGAATATCCGGAACTGGGAAGGGAAAAGCCAGAGAAGGTGAGGGGGGAAGCAAGGTCAGCACCCAGGGTGAGGGCTGACCAAATGAGCTGACGCGAAAGACCGTTAGGCCTATTCTGCTGGCATTTTAGTATGTTAGTATGTTAGTAGTAACTTGCTGACCGTAGGGTGGAATGCCGATCGCTTTTGACGAGTTTCAAAGAGGAGATCCTGAGTTATACTCAATTTGGCATTGCCCCACAGAATGGCTTGAAGCTCTTTTGATTTGGATATAACGGTTGTTTCTCAAGTAGCTAGAAATCTCACCTATTGGCCGTGGTGGTGCCCTGGTGGAGGTTTCGGCCTGAGAGAACGATGGGCCCACTCTATGTGGTACTGTGGGTTTAGGGGGGACGGGCCGACGATCTTAGTGAGAAACTTCTGGAGAAAAATTATAGCATCAGCACCGTCCTCTGCTTCAGGTAGGCCTAATATCAGGACATTATTCCTTCTACTTCTCCCCTCCAAGTCTTCGGTTTCCAATTGAAGCTTATAGAGCTGTTGCCAAAGATGGGCAATTTCAGGATCCATTTTCTCTTTCTACCTTTCCAGAGAGGTGGTTCTCACTTCAGAGTTTCCCATTCTTAGTGACAGAGAGCTTAGGTCTCCTCGAAGTGATTTCAATTCAGCAGAAATGTCTTCCAGGGTTTCTTTAAAAGGCAACAGTTCTTGAAGGAAACAATCCCGTTAGGGGAATCGCTGAGGAGCTGGAGGAGCCTGACTTAGAAATACTCCCAGAGCTTTGATGCTTAGATTTCTTAGCTGTTTTTTCTGGGGTAGCCGGAGGAGTGTGTCTGAATCTGGTCTGTTTCATCTCGGCCTCCATCTTGGTTGCAAAGCCAAAAACGATGAAGAAAACAGACACAATAAATAATTGCTAATGCCCTGAATACTGAAACAATGTAGAATCAGAGTCTGGAGTTCACACTGTGATATTAGTAGGGCAAAATAAGATTTTTTAAGAGGTCGATAGGCGGGAGCTTCAGAGTAGTGCTGCTTCTAGGTGCCCTGCATTACATGACCCAAATTTTACCAATCTTTAAGATTGAATATCTCAGAAATGGTTTGGTCTGTTTACTTGAAATTTGGAGGGTGTTTATGGCATGTCCTGTAGATGTGAATTATGGTGTTTACGTGTCAGAGAATTTTTTTTTTGTGGAGATATTATGTGACACACTTTCCGTGTTGCGGACAGTGTTTTGAATTCTGCTGGTGGCTTGAAATTGATAGGGTGCCTAGCCTTAGTGTCATGGATGTAATTTTCAGTTGTGTGTGTTAAATGTCAACAGGTGTGGAACTGTGCCACTTTGAAAATGAAAATTTCAAATTTTTACATGTTATATCTCGGAGACGGCTTGGTCATTTTATTTGACATTTGGAGGCTGTTGACGGCATGTTCTGTAGATGTCAATAGTGGTGTTTATATGTTGGATAATATATTTTTTTCGGAGATATTGTGTGGCGCATTTTACATTTTGTGGACAGCGTTTTCTATTGCTCTACTAGATTAACATTTGTTGGGTGGGTGGTCTTGCTGTTGTCAATGTACTTTTTAATCATTGGGTGTGTAATGTGGCCCGACACTTACAAGTTGGTGGGAGCATGGGACCCGAAGGGCCCCATGCTTCCACCAATGTGCTCACATTCTATTTTTCTATTCTTTCTTAAAAAGTAAGGAGATTTATGTAAAACTTCATTAATGCATTGTTAGGTTCTTTCAGAAAGAGAGAATTCAATCTTAGGTTTCCCACCACTTGCACCCCCACCCCAGCCCGCCCCCACCAACAGGCATCGGGGTGTGCGGTTGGGTCATCGGCCCTAACTTCACCCCATTTCTCCACACTGCACCACCTCAGCTTGTTTACACATGGGATGGGTGACAGTTAGGTCGATGACCCCAATGCACACCCTGATGCCTGTTGGTGGGGGTGTGCTGGGGTGGGTGTAAGGGTAGGAACCTAAAATTGAATTTCCTTGCTTTTTTTCACTGTAGAAGAACCGTAACTGATGCATTAATGAAGTTTTTGCATATAATAGACATATACATATATATATATATATATATATATATATATATATGTATATATACATGTATTCATGGCAAAACTCCATTAATGCATTAATTGTTCCTTAGCATTAAAGGACAAAAGCATGGAACTTAAAGAGGGTTACTACCTTACCACATTTCATACTCCTCCACACTCCAACAGTATGAGGGTATGCATGGGGTTATTGGCTTAACTCTCACCCCATTCCATTGTAATCAAGTTGAGCTGATGCAGTATAGAGAATGGGGTGAAAGTTAGGCATGACGACCCCAATGCATACCCCGATGCCTGTTGCTGTGTGGAGGGTGGGGTGGGGTTGTAGGGGTGTTAACTCTAACACCACATGTCCATGCTTTTGTTGCTGTGCTAGGAACCCTAACGGATGCATTAACAAAGTTTCTTGCCATGAATTTCCCTTCTTTTTGAGAAAGCGTAATATAACTGATTAGTGGTATGCGTTAGTGGGAGTGTGGGCCCTCCAGGCACTGCGCTTCCTTCATATTGCCCATTTTTTTGCATAATGGTATGTGTCTATGGGAGTGCAGGCCCTCTGGGCCCTGTGATCCCACTTACATATAACTACAGAGCCATACAGCAGTCCTACAGGGCAAAGAACCCTTGTAGCACTAATTTGCTAATATCTCAATGACCATAGCAGCTAGGAAAAAAAATTCCAGTGCCGTTGCAGTCATGATAGTGAGTACATCATGCAAGATAAATCAACCAAATCCATATCTCTCTGTGCTGTTTTTGGGCAAAGTTCTTTTGCAAATTGTGAAAGTGTTACAAAAACAGCACAAAACTTTCACATTTGTAAAAGTGTCATGGACATTTTTCCCATGATTTATGAAAGTACTGGGGATCTGAGTTTTAAAAATTGCATTTCTGGGTGGTTTTACCCCCAAAAAATATAGGGTTGGATCCTCGACCACAAAGTAAACCCAACAGTCAGTGTTTACCTAGAGGGTCCCATATTTAAATGCCAGGAATGTTTCTCTCTCACTAACTGAAAACAAGATGGCAGCAGCACAAAAGTAAAAGGCTATTTCATGAAAAGAAAATTGTACTTGTGACACTTTTGTGACACACATATATTTTCCCTTGACTATAAAGGGAAATTTGTTTTTTGGATAACTTTTGAACGGTTTAATATTTTTACACCAAATCTTCAAAAGGCACATCATTGACACAGACTGCATCTTCCCTGAAGATTTCAGACAAAACAGACAAATTGTGCAGGCTGTGGGTGCGAGCAACGAAATGCACAAAAAGTCAATTTTTTGCATTTTTTTGCAATCTGCAGCTCTACAACCGTACATCTGACCATAACACAACTTCTCAGATCCAGAGATATGTGGTACCAGACTGCACTTGCAAAATGTCAGGCAAATCCATTTTATGGTGGCAAAGTTATTTAGGTGCAAAATTTGAGGTTTAACATTAAAGTGATTACTCAATCTCTAACTATAGTGCCAATACCATGGCACTATAATATATATCTATATATAAAATCATATTTTCAGGATGACTGAGCAGAGTTTGTTCATGAAGGAAGGCTTTTTTGATCCACATGATGCTTTTGCTTGCATCATTGCATCATGCTTTAGCGTGTGTGATTGGTGCACATTGTGTGTGTGAGTGGTTGGGTAGAAGGCAACTGCAACCTTCAGAGAAATGGACCTTCAGAGAGCCATCACTATGAAGAAGAGAATGAGATTGCCAGTTACAGTCATAAGAGAGTGCTGGTCACAGTCCCAGAGAGGTTGTTCAGGGCTATGGAATGGATGGAAGGTATGGTGTAGGGAGAGGAAAGAAGTATTTCTCATTACTGAATGCAGGCTGGGGAAAAGATTACTTTCTTTTGTGGCATAGAACATTTTTCAGTGTTGTTCATGAATGCTGAAGAGAGTGTTGTTGTCAGGATAAAGGGATTTATAAGACTGGAACTACTTAGCTGGAGCACACTACATGTTAGCAGCTGAGTTCTATAAAATAAACCTTGCTGCTGGCCCTGCCAGCTCTGGCTGATAAAACCCTACCATATTGATAAATTCAGAATGGAACCTAGAGTAAGAATAAACATGATATTCTTACTCTAGGTTTCAGGAGGCTCAGGATATTGAAAATATTTGTCGATTTTATACTTACAAGCATTGCATAAATAAATATATACAATAGACATATAGCTGTAGATGTAGATATACATTATTTGCAAAACAAAATGTGTTAATACAACCCAGTTATTCAAGTTAACTTTACAAAAGTAAGAAAATGTGGTCCTGAGATTTCCAATCCTAACTTCCTACCCTCCCAAGCAGCAAAAGGACAAGACCACACAAGCAACTACTGACAGCCATAGTTTGATAAGACAAACACCATGGAACTGCTTCCAGATGACACAAATGCAGTAGCATTGATGTGCTACTTTATAGGTTTGTACCTGTGGCATGCACACTGCAAGACATACACACTCACTTGTCGCTGCAGATAGAAATCCACAAAATTCAATTCACAACATTGCTTCTGTTTACAGAAGCACGGGTCCCTTCAGCAGAATACAAATCCATGATATCTAAATTACAAGAGTCCTTTTGTCTTCAGTACCACATGCCCTTATGGAGCCAGTGCTTCTGTAGCAACAGCTACTCATGGACAGTGTAAGACATACAGTACACACACTTGATGGGCATGCTCTTCTGCAGCTGTGGGTGTAAGATATACTCACAGATCTCTGGTTGTAGAAGCACAGATGCCAAAACATCCATGATACAAAACTTGTAACAGTACTTCTGTGTACAGAAATGCTGGTCCCTGAGGGGCCAGTTCCTTTTCACCCTAAGGTGTAAGACATATACACTGACTTCTGGCTCTAGAAAGGCAAGCACCTGTGGTACCTGCACTTACATAGACGGAAGTACTGTTGCAGTGTGGTTGTCATGGTTTCAGCAGCAGATGTAAAAATCTTTCAAGAAGGTAGTAGTTAGTTACACAGCTGCATATAAAAAACCATGCATTAGCAGCTCATGCTATCTAGCAAGGTAATTTGTACAGCGAGTATGAGTACATCAGGCTGCAGAGGTGCAGACCCCATGTGGCATTCAGTCTTCAGAAGGGAAGGCCCTCATGGGACCTGTGATTCTGCAACCACATGTACTCTTGCACACTGTAAAACATATACAACAGGTGTGGCTGATAAACACAGGCCCCTATGGGGCCTGTGCTATGTAGCTGCAGGTACAAATTCATGAAGGTAGGACATCAGTGCTACTGCATATGTGTCATCTGAAAACAGTTGCATCTTGTTTGTCTTACCTGGGATGGCTGTCTGTGGTTGCTTGTGTGGTCTTGTCCTTTGCTGCTTGGGGTGTTGGGGTGGGGAGTTAGGGTTAGAAACTCCAGTGCTACATTATCTTACTTTTGTGGCATTGAGTTGAACTTTAACTGGTACATTAATACAGTTTTTTTTTTTTTTAAAGAATTTCCTCTCTTTTTAAGATACTGGAATTATATCCTTATTCATTCATTTCACTTCAGGACCTGCAAGAACAGATGTAGGCTTGCAGGCCTTCTGGGCCCTGCATCAAGGAAAAACTGCATCCACCAATTGAAAAGCAGGGCCTTGTGGGCCCTGCATCTCTATGCAGCAATGAATGTCAAGACTTCATGGGGCTGTCTGATGGACTGCCTGCACTTCCATTTGGCTGCAGATACAGACGCACAGGACAAATAGTCCATCTGTCAGCCAAAGCAGAATGCCCTCTGGCACCCACACATGTAGAGGTACAGGGTCCTATGCCAAGAGAAGAGTTATCTTCACTATATAGTATTTGGGTCCCATGTGGGCAACCCTGTACCTTCCTTCCCAGGCTGGAGGGTGGTTTGATGAGAGTGCCTTCCCCTAGACTTGGCCCATCCAGCTGGCTCACAGATTTGCCACTAAACTCAGCTCATGACATGGTATTGCAAAACACTACCTGCTGGGGGTAAAGTTTGCACCACAGACAAAGGTTTTTAATAATTATTAGTTTTTTTAGATTTTGACACCAATTTTTCAAGATAGATGTTTTATGGCCCCTTGTAACCATGATATGCAGCATTTACAGAATACTAGCTAAAATGTCATTTCACAGCACAAATGTGAAACCACATGTTGTCTAGAATTTGATAAATGACACCTGTCACACTTATGAGGTGGTGTGAAAAAATGGCTAGCTGGAATGTTTGTAGTCAGGATTAGCAAAGTTAAGAGTGAATATTGAAATATTTCAATGTTCAGTTATAACCTGGTCATTTTACCATATTTTTACACCAAATGTTCTATATAATCTTCTTATGACTGTACCTCATGAACTCGGTAGGTGAAAATTTTCAAATATTGCATGAAACATGATTTTGCGCAGCAACTGCAAAATCACTTTTCAGTACATTTTTTAAACACTTTTTATTGAGGAATTTCGAGGTACAACAAGGTCATTCAGTACAAATGAAATGTGTCAGGGACTCCAATTTTCAACTTTATTCAGTACAAACAGCAAATAAAAATATGTAAAATGTAACCATGGAACAGGAAGAATCGGTGTCAGAACTGCTAAACATACACAAAACCAGAAATAAAAATGGCATATGTTAAGTTTAGTGTGAAAGTGCAAAATCAATTGTATAAAGAAAACAATCAATGTATATCATATTTTAAGAAGTAGGTTGTGAAGAAATTGGTGTTACTTGAAGAAAGGAAGACCATATGCTATAGAAGTGCTCTAATTTGTGAGTAGCAAGATGGGACAATTGCTAGTATTCTTCCAGTTTGTAGAGTGTGGCAATCCATCCAGTTAATAGTAGAAGTAGTAGCAGTAAAACATTTTATCCATATAATATGAATCAGAAACACAATTGAGCAAACTCATTTCCAATGAGATCCTTATAGCACAAGTTTAGGTTATGTAAACGTTTTGCATGATTCACATGTAAGTATCCCTGTAAAACTTGTAGTAAATACAACACATTATTTATAAGGACTTACTAAACTTAAAGTCAGACACTGCAGTTATATAAAACATATGTAATGGTATTTGAGATGCCAAAAAAGAGCTATATTTATCTGGTAATAATAATCAGAGTCAAAAAGATAAATATAAGTACAAAACACAGATATTTAAGACTTAATGCATTGAATGCTGTGACTATTCAAATCTGATCTATATAAGAGATCTACATCAGTGCTAATAAATAAAATAAGATCTCTGCAAGAAATTATGTATATCTCAGGTACAATAGTAAGCAGAAAAAGTATACCTCTAATACTGAACAGCATACAGACTGCCCATCTCTGTTCACAGTGCCATTTTTGTATTTTGTACATACTGGTTTTACTTTATAATGGTCTTAAATGTATAGGAATATCATTCCAGAATTTTGGCCATACCAGGTGCCATGGTTCTGTAACATTTATACATAAAAGTAAGACAATGAACTCTCCTGCAGTCCTCCAATTTTGTCCAACCAAATTCATTGTAAAGTACACATTTATGGGTCCTTGGTTGGGTGTTGAGAATGAAGCAAGCAAACCTGCTGTACATAACATCCAGCTTTGCTAGCTCCATCCTTGATGCCCAAGCAAACATTATGCCCCATGGTCAAAATGGGCAAAATCAAAGTGTCTACCCCCTGTATTCTGCATTCCCTGGACCTCCCCACCTTGGTACATGCATTGTATCACCAGGCTGGACTACTGTAATGTGACCTACCTCAGGGTTTCTGGGGGATGCCTTCATTGGCTGCAGCTAGTGCAGAACGCAGCAGCCAGGTTGTTGATGGGGCAGTCCAAATTCTGCCACATCACCCCAGTGCTGTGTGAGCTGCACTGGCTGCTGGTCAGATGGAGGATCCTGTTTAAGGTGGGTTACTCACCTTAAGTCCCTACACTGGTTGGGCCCTTGTTATCTGTCTGAACTCCTGTCGCCTGCTACATTGACCTGCTCCTCCGAACCTCCTTGAAGGCATCCTAGCGATTCCCAGGATGAGGTTGAAAATGGCCAGCAACAGGGCATTTAATGACACTGGCCCTGTCCTGTGGAATTCACTCCCACCAATTATATGGGAGGCCCCTTCTGTGGAGGTTTTTAAGATCCACCTCAAGGCTCACCTTTTCATCAAGCTTTTCCCAATCCCCAGACTGAGTTGGGCAGAATCTTTCTCTTCCCTTTTATCCTTTTTGGTTTTACTGATTTTAATATATATAAGTGATAATTTGTAGATTGGAAATGTTTATGTTTTTGTAATTTTATGATGGATTTGCTGTTGTTGTACAGTGCCCAGAGCCTCTGGGATTGGGTGCCTGAAAAAAATTGCCTTGCCTTGCCATTCTGATCTTTTTACACCAGTAATGCTTGAATCCATGCAATGCTCCTAGACATCTACCCACATTTTCACTAGACTGTTTATGTGAATATTCCATTTAACCCATGTGATCTGTCCAGGTTCCCAAATATCTATAAATTTGTACTTGTAATGTAATATGATCAAGAGCTTTGACTTGTAACACAGTGATGAAGGAAACACATTTTCAGCTCTACTGCATATAATTACTTGTTTTTTTTTGTTAGTTTTTTGTTAGTTTTTTGTTACATTAAGTACATGTTTAGAATACAGAAAGAAGACCTGCAAATTGTTGAAAGCCTCCTGCAACTTACACTTGGATTTGATTTTGGATTGACCTTCCATATGTATTACAGTATCACCCATATATGGTACTATGGTACTTTTATGTACAGATTGCTTACAGTGAATGTATTCATATAGATATTAAAGATGATTGGCCCTAAAAGTGAGTCCTGAGGTATGTCAGACATTATAGGAGCTAATTTTGATTTTAATTCATCTATTACTGGTAGCTGTTGTAGTCTCCTCAGGTAGGACCCAAACCAGTCCACAGCACCACCTTTACACCTATACTTTTTAGTAAGTGATGGAGGGATATCAGATCTCCACTTTAGCTGGATCTGCCTTTTGGATTCCAGGGCTGCAGAACTGAGACAGGACCTAACCAGATACAGGGCACTAATTTGCTGGAGGGGAGCTTCTACCAACCAGAAGCGTGGGTCAGCAGGGATTCTGACCCCCATAATGGCAATACAAGTGTTCAAAATGTGTGTCCAGAATGTTACAGGAGAGGGACATGACCACAGGATGTGTATCAGTGTTCCTGTACTCTAACACCTCCAGTAGATATCCAGAAGCATGAGACCCATATTCTTGAGTGCCTCTAGTGTACAAATACCATTGATGCAAATTTTTTCTGGGGTAAATTGGTAACTTAGTGTCTTAGGCTCCATGTGGCTTTTCTAAGTAGATTAGCCCAAAGGTCTTCCAGGATGGAGGTACGACGCTCCACTTCCCATGACTGTCATTGCTTTTGAAAGCTTAGGGCAGTGAGGTTCCAATAAGTAACTCTAGATTGTCCACTTAAACCTGATTGGATTTTTGGCCCATTGCAAATGAATGTTAGGTAGATGTACTTCACAGTTTGTGGGGCCACTAGTGATCCTGGAGGCAAGAGCTTGTCAGCCCATGGCAAATTGAATCTAGAAATAATATTTTGAAAGGTGTCCAATACACCATAGCTTAGGTCACACAGGAGCCCCACAACTGAAATGCCCTTCTGAGGCCAAAGATGTCCTACATAATGATTTGTTTTGAATGGTGAGGTGTGGAATGTTCAAGAGCAGCTCCAATCTACCCAGGTGAGACTTAGCTCAGTTATGGTCCTTAACCAGTGTGGCCCAGGCCTGCTCATAAACCACTGTACTGAGGAAAGAGAACTGAGTAAGGGTGAATGTCTTTTGAGAGGCTCCTGTGAGCTAAAGGGGGTGGTAAGGAGCTCCTCCAAGGCACCCTATATAGGGATTTGGGAGTCAACAGTGAGCATCCAAAAGAGGTTCTGCCAAATTAGAGCCACTTGATGCTAGTCCCATAGATAGTAGAGGAGTCAGCTCCTCTGCCTTCCCTGGGATTTTAGCTTTTGAAGGCTAAACTGGGCTTTCTTCCTCTCCCCTAAAATGGAGAGGAACAGTTTTTCAAACTACTGATGTTTTGCTTGGTGTTTTGCGATGGGCAGGCTGTTAAGACAACAAAGGATTTTGGAGAACACTATCATCATATAGGTGATGAGTTTCCCACTAAAGGTGAGTGGAGCTTTTTCCATCAGTAGAGATCTGTCTCAAGGGCCAAAAGGATCTGACTTACATTGAGGTCCACTATCCTGCTCAGATATACTGATAGGGTGATCCCTAAATAAGATATCTGTTTAGGTGCCCATTTCAGGACCAGCTGGTGAAATTGTTCTTCTTGGGTGTGCTGATTCAGTGGCAATATCTCTGACTTATCTTAATTGACTTTTAGCCCAGATGTTATGCGAATGTCACGTAGGGCATTTAAGACTATGGGGATGGAAGCAACTGGATTTAAGACCATTATCAGCAGATCATTGGCATAACTAAGGGGCTCAATCTGGAACCACCACACTGTATGACAGTGATGACCAATGTTTCCTGTATCTTACAAAGTAGTGGTTCCACTGTTAAGATGAACAGCATGGGGTAAAGGAGGCACCCCTTCCTCATCTATTTATATACTGTAAATTGATCTTGAGTGACACTTGCTTATTGGTCATGAGTCTTACAGATGGAGATGTGTATAAGAGATGCACCCAGGTGGTGAATTAGGGGGGGCCAAATGCACATTAGCTGCATTGCCTGATGGAGGTACTTCCACTCCACCAAATCAAATGCTTTATTGGTGTCTACAATAATTTGGAAGACAGGGGAGTCCTGGTAGGAGGATTGCCAGATAATATATATAGCTGATCGAATATTAACCACAGCCATCCTGTCCTTCATGAACCCAGTTTATTGGCTGGCTATTAGGTGGGAGATGAATTTTTCCAACCTGTGGGATAAGATCTTAACAAGAATCTTACATCCACATTAAGGAGAGACATGGGTCAATAGCTGGAATCCATCTGCAGGTCCTTGCCCACCTTAGAGACGAGGGTTATCAGAGCTTCACTTATGCAGGGTGAAAGTGTCTTACTACAGCAGGCCTCCAAGAGTGTAGACAGGACTTGGGTGCCCAGAGCAGATAGAAAGGTCTGGCAGAACTCAGCAGGGAAACCATCCGGGTGTCTGGCTAGATTCATAAAAAAATCATGAAGAACAGCACAAAAGTTTGTACTGCACTTTGTGGTTGTGCAGATGTGAAACTGTGCTATTCACAGTCAGATAGCACACTGAGTTATCTGACTGTGAATAGGGCCAGAACAGGGCATTGCTAACCCAGTACAGCCACCGCTAACCCCACTAGCAATGCCCTGACATGTAGGCAGAAGAATGGCCCACAATGAATAGTACAGGTGCAGTATTTCCTATTCACTAAAGCAGCCATGTAAATGAGCCCATTGGGCATGCAAGATGCTATGTGGCTATTTGCATGGCCATTATGGACCCATTTACATAGGGCTGGAGTTTATTGAGCCTCCCATATACTAATCACTGGAATGATAGGCAAACAATAATTTCATTCCTTGGTGTTATTGGTTCCTTCCTCATGACAACTGATGGCTGTCCCTAGTATAACAAAGTCAGTCCCTCCCTCTCCCCCCCACTGATCACAATCCTGGACACAGTAATAAAACTAGTTAAATCTTCCCTGGTGACTAGCAGTTCCTCCCCCCCTTCCAATCACCCACCAGCTATATATCAAAGTTTTCCCTGGTGTCTAGTGTCCCTCTCCACCTGATCACCCACCCACTGTGTATCAATGGTGTCCTGGTGTCAAGTGGTCCCTCCACCCACCCAATCACCTATCTGACATTGGCATCATATGCCATGGTGTCAATGTAACCCCCAACCCCAATCCCCTGTATAGTCAATATAAACATTTCTTGGTGATCTAGTAAACCCCTCCTATCCATAATCCCCAGTATGTGAAGTAACATTTATTCCTGGTGGTCTAGGTGAACTCCCCCACCCTCCCACCCAGGCAGGTAGTGTTTCTCCATCCCACTCCCCCAATCCCAAACCACTGTGTGCAAATAGAAACATTTCCCTGGTAGTCTAGAGGAAGACTAGACTTGTTGAAAGAGTGGAATGACAGCACCTAGCTTTACCTTAAATGTATATTAATATTGATTTATACTTCTCTTCCTTTGAAAGTAGCAGGGTAAGTGGAGAGAAAAGATCTGTAAACAGTGGTTGGGGCACTTTGAAACTTGGTAGGCAGTGACTGGGTTACCTTGAAACTTGGGTTTTAAATTGTAACAGATGGTGTGGAGAAAACTAATTCAGGAAATTAATCTTGGGGTGAGTAGATTCAGGAAGCCAAGTGAATCAGGTATTTAATTGGGGGGTGAGGAAGATGAGAGAGGCGTAGTGCCTTCTAACAGAAGCAAGATTTAAAAGGTCAAGTTTGTTGGGGTCCTGAGGTGAAAGACTACAGTTGCTGAAAGAGTGGAGTGACAGCATCTAGCTTTCCCTTAAAGGTATTTAAATATTTATTTATCCTTCTCTTCCCTTTGAAAGTAGCAGGGTAGGTGGGGAGAGAAAATTTGTAAGCAGTGTTTGGGGCACTTTGAAACTTGGTAGGCGTAACTGGGTTACCTTGAAACTTTGGATTTAAATTGTAACAGGTGGTGTGGGGAAAACTAGGTCAGGAACTTAATCTTGGGGTGAGTAGATTCAGGAAGTCCTGTGACTCCGGTGTTTAATGGGAGGGGGTGGAGCTGAGAGAGGCTTAGTGCCTTCTAACAGAAGGGAGATTTAAAAGGTCAAGTTAGTTGGGGTCCAGAGGTGGAAGACTACAGTTGCTGAAAGAGTGGAGTGATAGCACCTAGCTTTCCATTAAAGGTATATTAATACTGATTTTACATCTCTTCCTTTTGAAAGTAACAGGGAAAATGGGGAGAAAAGATCTGTAAGCAGTGGTTGGGGCACTTTGCGTGGTGTGTGTTCTTCCCAAAAGGGGCTGGATCAAAACAAGAATTCCTGTTCACAAAATAAAATATATTTTTCATGAGGTGGGATTCCTATTTTATGAGAAAAAATTTGTTTCATGTGGCAACCATCTTGTTTGCATTTTGTTAAACACATTTATTTTTTGACAAACCATAAAGATGATGCCTTGGAGAGACACAACATATGACTCTAGGTAAATGGTACCTGTGTAGCTCAGTTCTGTACGTAGTATTTTGAAAAACGGCCACAAAATATCTTTTTTGGCTATCTCTAAAATTCTTCTTAAGGCTTGTTTTGTAAGCCAATTTTTTTATTTCATGAGGTTCATGAAACAGAAATAGGGTCTCATGAAATAAGAATTTCAGGACATGAAACAAGGTTTTGGACTTAGTTATTTCCAGAACCTTCTTATGTAAGCAGACACCTTGTTTTGCAAGCTCACGACAATCTCACAAAAATGAGGGTGGCAACACTAGGGGAAATGCCCCCTTTCAGGGCTCTCAGAAAAGGTTCCAACCCAGTTAAGGTGCCAACCTTCCTCCCGTGATGAGACAAATATGCTAATGGATTTCTGGCTGTTGAACTGCATGAAGGCTTTCTAAATGGTTTTAGGATCCCCTATACAGGCCCTTGGATGGCCTGTGATCTGAGCAACCTGAAGTCTGCTTTGGCCAGGCCTTCAGTATTGATGGAGAAGGCCTAGAAAGAAGTGGGCCTAGGGTGGATAGTGATGTCATTCCCTATACCATGTATGGGCAATCTGCAGGTCTCCTCACTGGGTTTGCTGCCTAAAAATACCCTGGGTGTATTTCGTTGCATTCATTATCACCTTTGCTTCCCACAAGGGGAGTCAGTCAGTGACCACACAGACCCTGATCTCACTGAATTATCGTACACATCATTTGATGTGGCAGTGTGGCAGGTACAAGAATGTGGGAAGGAATGGGGCACTGATGGTTAAGGCTGATACTGAGTCAGCATTCTGCCTCATTCCCGTACATCCAGATGACTTCTGCTTGCTGGGCATGAAAATGCAGGATGAATATTTTGTGCACAGGTGCATGCCAATGGGCTGTTAAATAACATGTTCCATTTTTGAAAAGTTCACCACATTCCTGAAGTGGGTAATATGTTCCAAGATTGGTATGGAGTCAATCATTCACTGCTTGGATGACTTCCTTTTCATCAGGCCAACTTGAGAGGCCCTATGTGAAAGGGTGCTAGAAGCAATCCTGGACACTGCCCAGGAATTTGGTGTTCTGCTCACCATGGACAAAATAGAGTGCCCACACACTACAATCGCATTCAGGACATCAAGCTGGACTTCATGGCTGGGATCTCCAGTTTGCCATGGGACAAGGTGCAGAAGCTCACTCAGCAGATGAAAGAAGTGGGGGATGATAGAAAGGACACATTGTGGCAGTTACAGGCACTGTATGGGCACCTTATTTTGCAAGCAAGGTCATCTCTATTGGTCACACTTCTGCAGAAGTTTGTCCAGGGCCATGGCTGGGTCTTACACCCCACACCACTTCATCATTAGCAGTGTCAGTGGCTCAGTAGGTAGCACACTCGCCTCTGAGGCCGGGAGATCAGAGGGCTGTGGGTTCAGTTCCCACATCTGGCACTTGGGTTAATATCCTAGTACTGACACTGTAGTGCAGCATGAGAAGGGTGCTGCACTTCTGAGGTGCCATCTTTCAGATGAGACATTAAACTGAGGTCCCATCTGCCTGGATTGGTGGTAGTTCAGGTGGATGTTAAAGATCCCATGGCACTTATCGAAAAGAGTAGGGAATTTCCCGTGTCCTGGCCAAATTTCCCCATTCACTAAAAATACCACCAACAGCTTAATCTGGTCAAGGTCAGTTGGCATTCATCTGTATCCCCCTCCCCCGGGTCATGCCTGAAAATAGGCAGGATTTGTCTAGTGCACTTACCCGGTCAACAAAAGCTAAATAAATAAATAAATAAATCCTGTTCAACAGGGGCATGACAGCCAATTTGCAGATCTGGGGGGAGTTTTTGAGTAACTTTAATGGGGTGACCCTGTGGCAGGCTTCAGCAGCCTCTAACTGAGAGCTTAAGTTCTTTACGGATGCCTCTGGTGGCCTTTGGTTTGGCATATATTGCCAAGGTGAGAAGTGCACTGCTACATGGCCCCAGAAGTGGCACAACACATAAAAGAGCAGGGATTTCATCTTCCTGGAAATCTTCCCTGCTCTGGCTGCCCTAGAGGAATAGGGTGTCGGGCAGAAGATACAACTGGTGTTTTTTTTGATCAGACAACATGGGGGGTACAGGTGATAAATAATCTGAGCACTGTAAAAGGTATGTGATTTGTTGCAGGAGATTGCGCTACATTGCTTGCAGCACAACATCACCTTTAAGGGTAGGCATGTACCAAGTGTGGATAACCAGATTGCTGACTCGCTTCCTATTTTCAGTGGAGCAGATTCAAGATGCTGGTACCGAGGCCAGGTTGGACCCTCTGACTCTCCCCTTGTGGCTGCTGGACTGCAGCTGGGTGAGGTTTGCAGGTAATATCGAAGCTGTCCCCCGACTTGGAGCACATATAGTGGACAGGCTGCTCAGTTCATGGACTTGCAGAAAACAAAGGGGAGAAGGATCTCAGATGGTGTCAGATGGGAATGTCCTGTATTTTTTGTGTGTTGATGGGTAATGGGATATCTTGGTCAACAGCCAGGTCCAATATGGAAGGGATTACATTCTTTAGCAGTAGAGCACAGTGGGTTAAGGCTCTGAGCTGCAGGTCTGGAGACCTGGTTTTGAATCCCACAGCCACCTAGGTACATACTGTATGATCCTGAGCAAGTCACTTAACTTCCTTGTGCTCCCAGGTCGCATCTGGAAACAAGCTTCGGCTTAGTGTGCTACTCCTGCTTAAACAATGTTCCCTTTCCTTCAGCAAATTGCTGGAGCATGGAGATGTGGCCCAGCATTTTGCTATGAAGAAATTTATAGAGGGATGGGCTCATCAGGCACTGGCTGCAAGGGATGCGCAAAGTCCCATTGCACTGAAGAGACTTCAACATTAGTGTAGGCCTTGGACAGCCTCATATGCAGTGAATATGAAGGCAAGCTTTTTTGTGCAGCATTCTGCCTGGCTTTCTTTGAGTTCTCAAAATGAGGGCTGGTGGCTGCCAACAAAACAGACTGGATAGTGTCTCATCAGAAAGGATTTGTCAGTGCAGAATTACAGGGTGGTCATACTGCTTCACAGGTCGAATGCAGATTAGTGGGGCAGGGTATGAAAGTTATCCTCTGGAGGTATGCACAATCACACATCTGCCACATTCTGGCAAAAGTCAGACTTCTTCACCATCTGGCTAGCTAGGGATGGGCAACTGCTGACCCATGCTGACAGGGTGCCACTGTCCCACTATCAGTTCAGCAGGGTGATGAAGACTGGGTCGGGTGCTTTTGGACTCGACCCAGGACAGTTTGGGACACATTCACTAAGGACTGGGGCTGACAGCATGGCCGTCAGCTTGGGTTTGCCCAAGGGGGATATGAAAAGAATTGGCTGATTTAGGGGCTATGTCAGGCCATTTCAAGAGCAAAATTAACCTTTATTTTCTTCCTCTGCTCATATGCTCATAAGATCTAGGTGCCAGACAAGGGTATAGATAGAGGGTCATCTGACATATTTTGGGCCTGGAAGAGAACAGAAGTGAGACCATACAAGATAAACTTGGGGATACCTAAGGAGGAGGAGGCCACTGTCCAGTGGATTGGAGTGTGGGGGATGAGATGGGGAAAAACTCACACCATGCATCCAACTACAGAAAAATAAATTTGGGGTTCCAGACATACTAGTGGTGCATTTGTGGGTAACAACAGGTGTGGTTGGATATGCTGCCAGGTATTGTGCCATGCCTGGGATCCCAAGGCCATTGACCATGGGATGGTAAAATTAAATAGGGACATGGGCAAATGTGTTGACTAGACTGGTGGCATGACAATTGCCCTTGATGAGATAGTAAATATCTTGCCTGGGACTCTTCCATTCTGATGAGGTGCACCTGTGAGACACTGGGTCTGACATATTCTATTTATCGATACAAAATACTTTGGAAACCATAATTTATCTGAGTGACCACCACCGATCTTGAAAGGTCAGAGCATGTGTGTGGTGAAGCAGCAGTACCAGGCAAGGTTTTGCTGTGGTACCCCTGTGGAATGCATGAGTGCTTGAGGGAGGCTTATTGAAGAGGTACCCCCTTTCCCTGCTGGTCCAAAGCTGTGCAGAAGAGGGCTGAAGAGGCGGGGCTGAGAGGGTAAGTTCTCCACCTTGTCAGGAGCAGCATAGTGGGTGTTACTGGAGGGAAGATCGTCCACCTCTTGTGGGTGATTGAGGTGGAAGGGTCCCACTGGTAGTCCTGGATGCCCCTGTGCTGTGGGGAGGATGACTTTGGGTGGGTATCCAAGAACCCATTGTCATGATATCATTTTGGGATAGATTAGGTTTCCACAATAAAATAGATGTACAAAATGTAAAATATAGAATATAAATGAAATAATTATGATTCTGTACCTGTACATTTAAGTTTTAATTGTGAGTAAAGTTGTGTTGTGGCCCCTTGAACCCAAGCAGATGGATTGTGTGTGTGTGTGTGTGTGTGTGTGTGTGTGTGTGCACATGCTTCCCAAAAAAGGGGTCAGGATCAAGGGGGCGGAGAATGGCAATGGCAATGGAGACCTCCATTACCAACTTTTAATATTTTTCCACAAATCCTTTAATAGGTAGTACCTCAGCACATGCTGCTTCTAACTTGAAAGTTTCAGGAAAAAAATTCCATACTGACTAGGCTGGAAATGAGAGAGAAAAAACATGTATTAAGTATAGGAAACAAATCTTCGCTTTTCCAGAAATTCACATTCCATATCTCAGAAATCACACAAGATGCTGCCACAAAACTTTTCTGGTCTTAAGATTCTGCCTGCCAGACCTCATGTGCAAAATGTTGTGCTATTCCATTAAATGCCTCCAATGCTATTAAGGTGCAAAAATTGGGGTTAACATTGAGAACTCCACTCAGCCCTAACCATGCTGGCACTTCAGCACCAGTATAATACATAATATAAGGACACGGTTTCTCCCGTATAGTTAGTGTTGAGTTAGGTGTTTAATGTTAAATCCTTAACTTTGTGGATTTGGCAAGTTTCATTCCAGTCAGACGTGCAAATTCCGAGAACCAGAAAAAGAGGATGAAACAGGGCTTTTTACAGTGCTTTTGCTCTCACCTACAGCCCAGATACATAGAAATATAGAAATTGTCAGCAGATAAGGACCGCTAGGCCCATCCAGTCTGCCCATAAGCCCTATACTTGTTTGCAGCCTCTGACCCTATCTGGTCAGTGGCTTTTCATCACTCCCTCCCTCCCTCTCTCCTCAATGTTTCCTTGTGCCAGTCCCAGTCATGTTTAAAACCCCCTCTGTGCTTGCTCCCACCACCTCTTGTGGAAGACTATTCCATGTGTTCACCACCCTCTCTGTGAAGAAAAATCTTCTCACATGTCCTTTTAATCTACCCCCCTCTGATTTCATGTCATGCCCCCTCATTCCAGTACTCCTTCTACATTGGAAGAGGTCTCTCCCCCCTGCACCTTGTTCATGTCCTTGAGGTACTTGAAAGTTTCTATTATGTCCCACTGTTTCCTCCTTTTTTCCAGTGAGTACATATTTAGCACAGTGTCAGTGGCTCAGTAGGTTTCACACTCGCCTCTGAGGCCAGGAGATCAGAGGGCTGTGGGTTGAGTTCCCACATCTGGCACTTGGGTTAATATCCCATTACTGACACTGTAGTGCAGCATGAGAGGGGTGTTGCACTTCTGAGGTGCCATCTTTCGGATGAGATGTTAAACCGAGGTCCCATCTGCCTGGACTGGTGGTAGTTCATGTGGATGCTAAAGATGCCATGGTACTTATCGAAAAGAGTAGGGGAAATTTTTATTGAAAAACAAACTTTCACAAAGAGAAGAAACAAAACAATGCCATCAACAATAAACCATAAAAGGAAAGATACAGAATCATAAACAAGCACATGAGCATAATTTTTTGAAAACAATCGTATCTATTCCATAATCACTGGATTTGTGAAAAAAAGAAAGACAAAAAAACTCTAACCCACCCAGTCAATATTCCTCCATAAATTTTCAAACATTCCTTTACTCAATAAATGTTTTTCATAAGCATAAATACCATCTAATTCATGTTGTACATGAAAGAAAACATCCTGCTGCTGTACTGTTTTACCTTGCAAAGATCGAGAGCATCGTGCCTGCCAAATGAACCATTTAATACATACCAAAACAACGTGTATTGTACTGGTTGCCCACTTTGCCCATGAAGCTGGGATTTGCCCTAAAACCAAAATATCATAATCAATTAGTAAAAAAGACTTTTCACCCCAGAGAACTGATAGTAGTTTCCAAAAACCTTGTACTTGAAGACAATCAAAAAAAAGATGCTGCATTGTCTCCACAACCCCAGCAAATTTATGTTCTCCACATTCTCTTTCTGAGAGTTGCTTGTGTTTCTGATTGCCTTTCACCTGTAGTTTTTGGTGCCCACAAAGCCAGGCAAAATGCTACATTTTCCAAGGAATCCTTTTCTCTAATATATTTTCTAACAATGAAGTAATTTTAATATGAGGAGATACTTGAAATATCAGATCTTCCCAATACCAAGAGTCAAGTATTGCTTGATAAAAACTTTTTTCTTCTTCCCCTGACACCAAGTCAGATCAATCTTCCAAGTACGTATGTATTGAACTGCTGTTTGTGCGTAACTAGGAAGTAGGCGGGTCAGTAAGGTGCCATTTACCCTACCCCATGCTTTTGAAAGGAATTACCCCAAATCTGGAAACAAACTTGCCCTTGAAATAGATGTCTGTACCAACAAAGGGAGAATGGAGCTATAAAAAAAATTCCCAAAAAGGTATATAATAGGATGTATCATGTTTAAACCTCCTTCTTTCTGCGCTCTATAGGTATGATTCCTTTTAACTGGGTTTAATCTACTACTCCATAACAGGTGAAAAAATAAGCCTAAAACTTTTGTGTGCATGCTGTACGGTAAGGGAAAAATATGAGATAAATATAGAAAAACAGGGGCTAAATATGCCCGTAAAAGATACACTTTTTTCTTTCTTGACATTTTCCAATTCAACCAGGCCTGCACCTTCAGAAGCGCTTTATCATAGGCCAGATTCCAATTATAGGATTCTGATTCCCTAGTACCAAAATAAACACCTAGAATTTGTACCTGTTCTATTGTCATTGCAATGGGAAAATCCGATACAATATTGTTCTCTCCGAGGACCAGAATAGTACTTTTCGTCATATTAATCTTAATACCTGTTATTGCAGAAGATTCTTGGAAAGTGGCTATTATAATGAGGCCTGAGACGCTATCTGCCACAGTGAAAATGTAATCATCTGCATAAGCCGATACTTTGGAAAATTCATACCCATCATTGTTTTTTAATTGCCACAATTCTCGGTTCTGACTTAATCTTCCTCAATACATAGTCTAGACCGAAAACATACAGTAAGGGGCTCATTGGGCAACCCTGTTTCACTCCATTCTTCAAAAAAATTGGGACTCCAAAAAAACCATTTACTAAAGGTAACGCTTGGGCTTCTTTATATAAAACCTTTACTAAGTTTATGAACCCTGACAGGATCCCATACTGATTTAAAGTCTGCCAAAGATAGTCCTGACTAACGGCATCAAAGGCAGTTTCTTGATCTAGTGCCATTAGGTATCCTGACAAGTTCTGCCTCAGGCCTTGTTCTACAATTTCGCTAATGTTTACCAAGTTCTGCACAATATTCCTGCCTGGGATGGCACACGTCTGTTCTGGTAAAATCACTGTCTGTGCTGCCTGTGCTAATCATGGTGTTAAGTATCTTTGCCAGTATCTTGTAATTGGAATTCAATAATGTTAACAGCCTCCAATGATGTATGTCTGTGGGTTCCCCTTCTTAAAAAGGAAAAACATTATCCCAAGCTGCATAGAGGGTGCAAGCCTTTCCTCTTCCCAAATAGCCTGAAAGAGTATTTCCAGGCAGGGAGCTAAAATATCTCTATATTTCTTATAAAAATCATTGGGTAACCCATCTTTACCTGGAACCGTTTTATTGGACAATTGTGAAATAGCTCCCAAAATTTCAGCTTGAGTAATAGGAGTAAGTAGAGCATCTTGCTCAGACTTGCTTATAGCCGGGGTAGAAATGTCATGGAAAAAATGAAAGGGTTCTTTCTTTTTACTTTGAAAAGTGGCTGCCATGTGTTGTTGTACAATAAGCATGATATCCTGATTATTTTCCTTTAAATTAGCCTGTGTATCCCTAAGGCTTGTCAAAATTCTATTATGTGATGCACCAACCCTGACTTCAAAAGGGTTAACCTCGTCCTTTGTCCCTCGCGTATTATATGTCTGCTGTGTCGCTTTTCTCCGGACTACGCTGTCTAAATACTTTAACATTTGATTTTTGGTAAACAGAAGTTTTGTCCGACATTTCTCACTATCTCCTCCCTGAGACACAAGTCGGAGATACAAGGATCTGAGTTTGAGATATTCAATATAGTCTTTGTTAGCATGCTGTTTCGT
The DNA here is from genome assembly GCA_016271365.2 of Neoceratodus forsteri. Classification (NCBI taxonomy): domain Eukaryota; kingdom Metazoa; phylum Chordata; order Ceratodontiformes; family Ceratodontidae; genus Neoceratodus; species Neoceratodus forsteri. The sequence goes on along the minus strand of CM057459.1, from coordinate 236,850,054 downwards.
AACTACGCCATACCAATCCTGCAGGTCTCTTTTGAAATCTTCCCACCACTCTATGGGGCTATCATATAAAAATCTTAGATATTTTCTGGCCTGCAACAAAGTCCTAACACCAGTGTCGACCAAGTCATCTTGAAGTTTGGAAATATTCATCTTCCAGTACCCTCTCCCAATTTGTATCTTCTGCACGGCCCCTAAATGCAAGACTACCATAAAATGATCAGAAGTTTCCAATGGTCGCACATTTACTGTTTGGCAAGATAAACATGTGGATACCAGCCAGAAATCAATACGAGTAGATAATCTACCTTTAAAAAAAGTATGACTTGGTTCCAAATGTAAGACATCATACACATGACATATGTGATGGTGGTTCAGAAGCGCATTTAAAGAATTTGTATCACAAAATACTTTTTTCGTATTTCTTCCCCAGTCCCTAGCAGTAAGTCCACAATTAAAATCTCCATCCCATAAAACTAATTTAGAGGTGTGCAAAAAAGGCCATATGCATTTGAACAGAGCAGATCTTTCTGCCTTACTTTGTGGTGCATATATATTAATCACCCGATATCCCACTTTCAGCAAAACTACATCCATAAACAAAGCCCATCCAGGTATTAAATCATACACATGCAGCACTTTTACCTCACCTTTAAAAAGTACCCCAATCCTGGAACAAGCTTCCTCACCTACAGACCAAAAAGAAACACCCCATCTCCAATCTTTTTGAGCTTGTTGTACTTCAGCCAGAGAATGTAATCTAGTGTCTTGTAATAAAAAGACATCACCATCCCCAATACTAAGACTTAAAAAAGTGCTCTGCCTTCTCCCATAAGCCTTGATGCTGTTAACTTTAATTGTACAAAAAGCCAGAGGCATCAATACCCCCAAAAAAAAGGAATAGAGAGGAAGCAAAAATAGCTAAACCCATTTATTGTTTCTTTTTCCTTTTCCTAGTCTTTAGCTTCTCCGAGGGCCTACCTCTAAAATTCCATCTGTGTGAGAGGAGGCTACTGAGGAGAGATCTGACTCACAGCCTTCCTCATCCACCTCATCTTCAAACAGTAAAGCATATGAATTTTGCACTGCAACCTCCTCAACGTCTTTGGTGTGTTTCAAAGCAGCTGTCCCTATTTTCCTTGCTTTGGATCTAGTGACCCTTTTGAAATCTGCATCTGTGTGTATTAAGGAAGGGGGCATAGAAACTTGAATTTCCCCATCTGTACTATGGGTTCCGAATCCTGAACTTTGTCACATTCTAAAGGTTTCTCCACCGACACCACCTCTTTTTCCTCTGTCAGATTACACTGAGAGGTGATGCCCTGAAGGCATGTCTCATCCGTCTCTACCCTCATCTCCTCCCCTCGCCCCTAGGAATTTTTTGGGGTACAGGGAACCAATAGGCCCTTTGTTAATAACTCAATCATCGTAGATTTTCTTTTGGGCTGTGGTACATACACGCCCTGCTCTGCCTGAACTAAAGCATCTACACTATTATGTGAGGCCCAAGAGCAGGTATGAAAGGAGGACCCTGTTCATCACAAAGATTGCATTTCAAGGGATGCCTAATGAGCCCCAACATGCCCAAAATCACCACATAAGCCACACTTTTGCTTGTCACAGACATTGCTCAGGTGTCCCACCACCCCGCACTTAAAACAAGCCCGTGGCTGTCCGGGATAGAAAATCACCCCTCTGTCTCTGCCCAAAAAGAAACAATTTGGTAAATGACGCGTTAGCCCCTTTTCCAATCTCAAAACTATCTAGTAGTTCCACCCCTGTCCATAATTGTTCATCATCCAAAATGGGCTTCTGGGTTCCCTGCACTGTGTAATGCTGCTGCAGCCAATACGTAATGTCAGCTACATTTACCCCTTCATTTCTAAAAAGAACTGTAATTTTTTTAGTTAAGGGTTTGGTCAAAGAGATAGCCAAAAATTGTTTCCACAAAGGGGAAAGCTTTAATAAACGATATTGTTTCCAAAATCTCTCCAGGCCAGCTGGATGCTTAAAACTGATGTCAAACATTACATCTCCCAGCACATGTATCAAGGCGTAAATTTCGTAAGCAAAGAACTTCATGCTATCCTTCAGTAATGCTCTACCTACAAATTTCCTGTCTTGTACCAAATCAGAATCACCCCTAAATTTCAAACGGACAGCATTACGCCTTTCTGCAGGTTCCAACAAGGGATCCGTACTAGCTGGGAATAAATGTTCTGCAACCTTCCCATACCAGACTCTCTCAGGTCCCGTTTCTGCAAAAACCGTGTCAGGTCTTTCTTCAGGAACAGAACTGGGGGGTAATACCTCTGGTTCAAGACAAACTGCCTGAACCGGGTCCTTTGAATCTACTACTTCTTGTGCATTAATAATCAACATTAAAGGATGAATGTCACTTGTCTGCTGTGATATCTCAAAGTCTGTAGGAAAGCATTGTCCTGGAGGCAAACTAGAGGAAGGCAGCTCTTCAGGCATGGGGGGGTGTAGAAGGCAAAGAAAGTACAGTGGGTAATTCGGTGTCAGGAGCTGCATCCCAACCATGTCCAGATGGGCTTTTTACCCATCCTGCAGCCTGCAAGGCTGTGTCCACCCAGTCCTCTGAATCCTGCCTCTCCAGTAAAAAATGATCAGAGGGCTTTCTGGAATCCCTCTACTAAAGGATTTTTATTTCTATTCTTGTCAGGAGAAGGATGTCTTGGGCCTCCTACAGAGGCTCTAGGGAAAAGTTAGCCATTTGTGGATCACCATTGATAGGAATTACCCTACCTGCCACCTGTTGTGGTCCAGAAAACAAATGCTGTGCCTGATTCTGTTCCCCCACATATTTTGCCTTTTCCGCCATCATCATGCTTTCTCTGCACTCCGGATGCACTCCCAAGCCATGCGGAGGGGCTTCAGGTAAAACACTGACGTTCTGCACCCCAAGCTCCCCACTTGCAGCGCCTTCCATTTTGACAACCACACCATCCTTGCGCACAACCGTTTCCTGTTCCAGCTTGTTCATCTTCCGACACTCCAGCGCCCATGAAACTCTTCCCAGGTCACGGAGTACTGTTCTGCCTCCAGTTGTCAGAATCGCAAAATGTTTTCAGGTTGTAAATTCAGAAATGAGTACAATTTCCAAATCACCGCAAAGAACCTGCTCCTACTGCTGTATCCATTGCCATTTGTTCCTCCAAAGATAAGGAATCGCTGAAACTAAGTATAGGTTCTTCGTAGTCTCCATGAGGAAATAAGTTAGATGGCTTAAGGAGGAGACACACTCCTTAGCTCTCCGCACATCTGTTGCAGTCCAGAGCTCAGTCACTACTGAGCAAACACCACTACAGAGCCTACAGCACCCTCTGCCTTCAAGAGAGTAGGGTAAATTGCTTCTTTATTGAAATAAAGCATGGAAAAACACATCAAGAAAACAGTGGCAAAAAAGCACAAAAGCTTATACAAATCAACAAAGGTACTGAACAAAAAGCAAGTGATACACAGTTATCTTTTAACAAAAAGCATAAAAGAAAAGAAAGTAATCCGTCATTTAAATTTTATCATATGCTGAAACCCCTTCCACCAGATTTGAACTTTTCTAGTCCCATAAATCTGAGCATCTTTTAGATATACTTTATTTAATTCACAACAATATAGTGGCTGAAGCCTAAAAAGTTGGCTTTTTTGATACAAAACCCACTGGCATCTAACTTGCCATAAACAAAATCTAAGACATGCTAAGAAAATGTGTACAGTTGAAGTATGAAATGTAGCAAGACATGGGGTAAAGATCCCAATACTAACAATTCATAAGAAATATGTTTCAACCATAGGAAAGTGCCAGATAGTTGCCAAATACACCCATAGTTTAGAGCAAAAGAACAATGAATAAAAATGTTCCATTGTTTCTTCTTGTGCCGTACACTCTAAATAAGGACAAAACCTTTCTTCTTTCATTTTATACTTAGCTGTCCTCTAACTTGTAACCGACCATACATTATCAACCATTGCATCTCTCCTATGTGTGGGTAAACCGGGGTTATTTAATTGTGCTAATAATTAGATGGAATATAGTACCTGGAAGCAGTTTTAAATGAGGGAATGAGGATAGATTTGAGAAATAATAGTGGAATATAGTTTTGTTGGAGAATTAATAATTTGTGATTTGGACAATTGCCACATATATAATTTCCGAACAATCGGTTTAAAGAAAAGGGGAGTAGAAAAGGAAATATTAGGTTTTGGAGCCAATCCAATCCATTTCGATGAATACTTGATAGTAAGAATTTCAACCAGCTAAATTCTGGAATATTGGGGTTAAAGTACAGTTCCAAAAGAAAAAGCAAGAAAAGGGAAGAACAGAAAACCACAGGATCTACCATCCCTAATTCTCCCTTGACTTTATCCAGGTAAGTATAATACCTTTTAATGGATTTAACCTATTTCAAAAACTGAAAACTAATACTGTACAGTTTCACTTCCAGGTTAGTTGGGACAGGGTACAGAAATGCCAAATATTGTAGGCAAGGTAACAGGAATTGTTTAAAATCTGAACTCTCTTCAGTTTCGAGAATTTATAATGTTTCCACCTCTGAACTTTATTATCCATTTTATTTAAAACTGCAAGCCAATTCTGCTCAGGTAAATTTTGGGAACCGAACAGAACCCCTAAAATGGAAATAGGTGTTGTAGTGAATGAAATAGTTCTGTGCACAAAGGGGTTAATGTATTGGCTCCTATTAACAACCCGCTTTAGATTTTGAAAATTAATTTTGGCGTTTGACAAGGTCGCATACCTGTGCAATAACTTAAAGAAAACTTCCAGCTGGCCTTGTTGTTTAAAAATAAACAGATGTCATCCGCAAAAAACTTGTACATTTCTAAAGGAGTCAGAAAAGGGAATGTTTGGACCCTCCAACCAGAAACCAACTGTAAATGTCTAATAAGGGGTTCTAAGGAGCAAATATATAATAAAGGGCTCAGTGGACAGCCCTGCCTGACACCAGCTTTTAGCGTCCAACCTTTCCCAATTTTCCTTTAATAACTGGACAGATTATTGAATTAGAATATAAATTTTGTAAAATTGTAAGAATCTCAGGGCATTCCTAAAAAGGCCAAGGTTTGGAAAAGGAATGAATGACTAACCCTATCAAAGGCTTTTCTAAGTCTAATGATAGTAGAATACCAGTTTGTTTGCTGTGATGTAATATTTCAATAAAATTCTATATAGCAAAGTACCGAATGTATTCGTCTTGAGAAACACACAGAACTGAACTGGAGAAATCACTAGAGTAGCCCAAGATTGAAGTCTGTTATTAAGCAGCATCGCAAAGATTTTATAGTCAGAATTTAACAATGTGATAGGTCTCCAGTTTTTGATCTCACTTCTATCTCCTGTTTTTTTAAATATATAAACTTGTAACCCTTTTGTGAATGCAGGATAGATCTGTCCTCCAGAAAGAAAGGAATTAAAAACATCAACTAAACAGGGAACCAGCTCATTTGCAAAAGTTTTATAAAAGGCATTAGATAACCCATCTACCCCAGGAGACACATTAAGCTTAAGTTTAGAAATAACATCCACAATTTCTTGTAAAGAAAAGGGTTCAGAAAGAACAGCTGCCATTGAGGCATCAATGACAGGGTTTTGTAACACCTTTCAGAAAATCCTGAAAGATCCAGTTTGTAAGTCTATATGAGGACCTAAACTTTGGAAATGTCGAATATAATATGACTTATATCTGAAGGGTCAGTATAATACTGTGAATTACTGACTAAACAATCTAGTGTAGAATTATCTCGACGGTTTTACACAAACTATAGGGGTCCCAATCACTGTTTTGGACGGTAGTTGTTAATTAAGGCTTGCAGGATCTGGGTCTCTATCATATTGAAACTTCCTCATCTGTAATTTAACATGCTTAATTAAAGGAGATAAATCTTCTGAAGAAGTGTTAGCTCTAGTTAATAGAGACTGTAATTTTGAACGAATGTGAGGTAATGAAGAAAATTATCGTTCTGGTTTTTTGTCCATAAGTTCTAAAACCAATCCATGCAGTCTAGTTTAGTTTCTTCCCACCAGATCCCTAAGTCCTAATATAAACATTGCAACGATAGGCAAAGGAATTTGAACTATAGAATGTTTGACAAAGTCATTTTGTAATGATGAGGTATTTAGTCGCCATCTACTTTTTGTACTTATAATTTACTGGGATTTCTATTGCAATTTTAAGTAGGAGATGGTCTGAAATTCTAAAAGGCTGTCTAGAAAACTGTGAAATATATATATTTTTGAGGTGAAAAGGTAATCAATACAGGTACCAGTCTTCCCTTTACAAAATGTATTTTAGGGGGTTGGATTCTAAGTATTGCAGACTCTGAGGTCTGCTCTCTAATAACAGATTGTAAAAATTAGCATCACAATACATTTTTTTCCACTAGATCTCCTGTCAGTAAGAGAACAGTTGAAATCCCCACCCTACAGTACTGGCCTGGTAGTGAGCAGAAAAGGTTGTATAGTTTTCATACACTTTATTCTGGCTATGTTTACCTGTGGATTATAAATATTAATAAGTCTATATAGGACAGATTCAAGAAAATAGTCCACAATCAAAACCCTCCCTGGAATGCAGTCTATTAATTTATGAAGTTTAAACTGGAAGGTGGAAAAAGAATACCAATGCTCGTCAGCTTTATCCTGACCAAATGACTAATATGAAGGGCCCCAAGCACAACTTTTTTAAAGGCAGTAACATGTTCTTTAGAGAACATCCAAGTTTCTTGTAAAAAGCAAACAGTAATTCTAGAATTATGCAACATATGAAAATAGCCTTCGTTTAGCTCCATTTAAAATGCTATGAACATTCAAAGAAGCCTACAGAAAACTCATATGAGTACCAAAAAAGAAGGAATTTATTTTATTTTTTCTTCTTTTCTTTTCTTTTCTTATAAGAACCTTGGGAGGGTTCATGGGGTCTTGGGTAGAGATTTGGGAATCCGAATCCACAACATCCATTGCTGTATCCCCAAGAAGAAAGAAGAGAGAAAGGATTAGAAGTTTCACTGAATCTGTAACTGCATCAGGTACTGATTTCACATTCCTCATGGACCTTCTAGGAGGCTGAGAGAGGGGTTAATTTTTGGGGTTCTACGCTCTGATCTAAAGTCTTGCAATACCACCATTTTACACTTGGGACAAGCAGAGGGTCCTGCAAAGCAGAACTATTAGGCTGTACAGGCCTTGACAATGATGAAGAGGGAGGGAGAACTAAATTCATTGTCACAGGAGTTACAGGTTTTCTTACATCAAGAGGGGTTCCCCAGAAAAGTGGGAGGCGAATGAGAGAGTAGGTCTTCCTGTGCTTCTGTAAAACTGTTCAGTACAATTCCCTGATACTTTGTTTTTGCAGCCCACGGACAGGTGTTAAATGTGTGAGAACTACCTCTGATAAATCATATTTGCTGTTAGAACATTGAATCAGTGAATGCCCAATTTCGCCACAATTGTCACATCTAGGACTATCACAAACACTAGACAAATGCGTCTGCTGAGCCTCATTTATAGCAGGCCCTTGGCTGACTATATAAAAACAAACACTTCTATCACGGCCTAGTAAGAAGGAGTTTGGATATGCATAAAACCATGTTCATTGTGTCGTAATTTGACCTTATATTTCCATCCGCCTGTCCAAAAGCCCTCTGAGTCTAAAATAGGCTCTGATCCCCTGTACATCACATTTATTGGACAACCAATATGTAATATCATCCACTGACACCCCTTCATTGTGGAACATTACTGTAACAAACTTGATGGCTGGTTGAGAGAGGGAATAATCACAAACGGGACCAAAGGGAGAGAACTTTACCTGAGAATACCTAATCCAAAATAATTCTAACAAGGCAGCTGATCTAAAACTGACATCATAATTATCCTCTCCTGAAATATTGATGATGGCAAACACATCTCTAGGAGAAAAATGCAAGGATTCCTTAATTAAATGTCTCCCAACATAGTTTCTATTAGGCCTTTCAGCCATGCCTCTATATCTATCATAAGACTGCATTCCGCTGTGGAGCGGATTCACGCTTGTTTTTGCAAATAAGTCAGATAATAAAGGTCTTTATCAGATACAGCATTATGAGACTCTACAGAAACAGGACTAACAGTATCATTAGAGACATTAAGAACCAAATCCCTAGAGTCTGAGCCCCTTTTCTAGCAGATTGAACAGGCTTTTCTGGGTTCCACTTGAGGGAATGAGAGTTTATGTCAAATGAAGAATCCCAGGTTAAGTCAGCCCATTCTCCTGAAGGAGTTTGTTTCCACCCTGCTGCCATTAAAGCTGAAGCAGGAGTCCAGTCACTCTCATGTGTAGAAGAAGTCAAAATATCAGAGTGAAGGCATAATGGGCTGAGAGACAGAACTTTTAACCTGCTGCAAAAGATATAGAAGCATTCCCCATATTTCGGTCACCAAAAGAAAAACTGTTGCTTCCTCCTGTTCATTTGGCTGTCTTTGATAAATAATCTGAGCAGTGGAAGAAGAAAACAAACCCTGCTTGTTTAGTCAGTGTTGGAGCAGTTCCCACCACATACTTTTCCCTGGTTTCAGTTTCTTTGTTTATCTTGCTGCAGTCCATTTTCCCACTTCCAACAAATCCCCAAACTATTGGAAACAAGTGGCGCTTCAGTTCTAGGCAGGGAGACCCCCAACTGACCTGTTTTTGTGCTGGAGCAGAAAGATTTCGATCTTTGAACTGCCATTGCTCCTGCAAACAGCAGAAACACCATTCTCCAGCTGAATCCCTTCCGTGTTCAGTAGCATGACATCATCCACAGGCAGTGCAGGTCTTAAAGGGCAACACCATCTATAGGTTTTGTACAAGAAAGTAGCTGAACAGACTTTAAAGGCAGCATTTTACTTTTCAGGCTCTGTAGGGCTTACAGGAACTTTTGAATCCTCAGAAGATAAGGCATCCAGAAATAATTCTGCATCTTCTAGCTCTGCTGAAGGAAAATTAACCTTTGTAGAATCCTTGTCTATGGTCTCCTTCACATCTGCAGACTGAACTGCTGTAGCTCCTCTACAGCTCCATCTTGAAAGCTGACCAGCACTCCTGCTGGCGGCCATGCACCATCAGAGTAGGGAATTTCCGGTGTCCTGGCCAAATTTCCTCATTCACTAAAATACCACCAACAGCTTAATCTGGTTCAAGGTCAGTTGGCATTCATCTGTATCCCCTCCCTGGGTCATGCCTGAAAATAGGCAGGGTTTGTCTAGTGCACTTAACTGGTCAACAAAAACTAAATAAATCAAAAATAAAAATATTGAGGTCCTTCAGTCTCTCCTCATATGTTTTGTGGTGCAAGCCATGTACCATCTTGGTCACCCTTCTCTGGACCACCCCCACCCTCTCAATGTCCTTGCACAGGTGTGGCCTCCAGAATCGCATGCAGTACTCTAGGTGAGGCCTTACCAGTGTTTTATACAAAGGCATCACCACCTCCCTCCATCTGCTAGTGATGCCTCTGCCTATGCACCCCAGCATGCCACTGGCCCCTCCCTGCAGCCTTTGTGCTCTGCTTTGACACCATTTGGTTATTAGAAATGATAACCCCTAGGTCTGTTTCCTCCTTGGTGATTGTCAGCACATCCCTCCCCCATCCTATAGCTCTCCTCTGGGTTCCCTCTTCCCAGGTGCATTATTTTGCACTTCTTTGCATTGAACCTCAGTTGCCACACCTTCAAGCATTTTTCAAGCTTCCACAGGTCCCTCCTCATTTTTTCTACCCGTTCTGGAGTATCTACCTGTTGCAGATCTTGGTATCATCTGCAAATAGGCAGACCTTTCCTTCTAGCCCTTCTGCAATGTCACTAATGAAGACATTGAACAGGACTAGTCCCAGGACTGATCCCTGAGGGACCCTGCTGGTCACCCCCCTTCCCCTGATTGGATTCCATTTACCACCACCCTTTACCTCCTGTCCATCAGCCAGTTACTAACCCAGTGTATTACCTTTTGTCCCATGCTGAGACTACCCAGCTAGTTAATCTGCCTTCTGTGTGGGATGATGTCGAAGGCTTTGCTGAAATTGAGGTAGGTGATGTCCACTTCCCCTCCCTGATTTACTTCCTTTGTCACCCAATCAAAAAACTCTATAAGATTCATTTGACATGATCTTCCTGCTGTGAATCCATGTTGCCTCAGATCCTGGGCTCTGTTGGATTCCAGGTGTGCTACTGTCCTTTCTTTCAGCAGTGTTGTCATGATCTCCCCCACCACTGAGGTGAGACTGACTGGTCTGTAGTTCCCCGTCTCCTCCCTACTGCCACTATTGTGCAGAGGGATTACATCTGCCCTCCTCCAGTCCCCTGGAACCACTCCTGTGTTGAGTGACTTGGAGAACAAGGCTGCTAGAAGCGCTGCTAGTTCCATTTGCAGCTCCTGCAGATGGTTTGGAATTTTGTTGATATTTTTAGGTTAGAACAGGCTTGCCCTATAATGGTGGTTTTCATTGGTTTGGTGAAAAAAATATTAATTAATTCCCAAGTTACAAGGATTGAAATTTCATTTCTGTGCATAAGTGTGGTGAGGGGGCAGTCCCAGGCAAGGTGACCTGGTGACCCTTATCCTCAATCCACAATCAGTCTTGGGTCTTCCTTTGGGTTGTCAACCCTAATGCCCACCCCCTCCCCCAAGCCCATAGCCTCCTGTCCAAAGAACAAGGTACAGATCCAAGCCAGTGCCTCACAGTGACACAGTATGGCTAACATTATTTGTCATAGCTTTCTTCACACAGGGCCCATAACTTATGAGCTGGTTTGATCGGGGAGTGGGTGGGCATTAGGGTTGACAACCCAAAGGAAGACCCCACCGCTGATTCACCAATACTCCAGAGACCCCAAACCCTACTGGTTTCATTTCCCGACTTTGTGCACTTTGCATTCTTGGACCCTAATGTCTGCATTAACACAGTTTTTTGCAATTTATTTCTTCTCTTTTTCTGATAGTGGAATTGTATCATTATTTCAGTATACCTTACTAGTGAAGTGGAGAATTATAAACCAGCTACCTCCATCAGGTTGGACATTCCATGTTGGAACATAAGGATCTAGCGGGGGGTGTCTTAGAGACTTCATCAGAGGTCCTAGGTAATAGGGATGTGGGTATAGTTGGCATGAATGAAACACAGCTGGCCAAAAGACACAAAGCAAAAAGACTTACCCATGTGGAGACACAGAAGCACATAGGTCAGCCCAACAGAAAATAATCAATAGGTAGTACTTAGAGGTGACCAACCTGATTAGGAGAGTGATGACTTCTCTGGACACTTCAGCGCCCCCTCAGGAAGTAGTCACACAAAAAAAGGTAAAATTTAAGTTAAAAAAGTGAAACTCTGGGCTTAAATGTGTATGTGGGGGGATAAATAAGGTTTCCCACATCTTTAAGATCTTTAAGACCTGTTTTGTTATAAATTAGTGAGCCTGAATGGTAGAGCTTCTTGGAGCGAGAGGAACAAAGCACTTTAGGCAAAATGGGGAGGTGGGAGTGTTTATAAATGGGGACCTGGGCAAAACAGGTACAGTGCTGCTCATTAAAAAGGCATAAGGTATCTTCTGCAACCATGACAGCAAAGCCTCATATAAATAAGGAGGCACTATGTCAAATAACAAACAAACAAAAAATACTCAACTGCAGGACACCTGTAACCCCAGCTGCCTAGGAATTCAGGAGTACATGCAGCATATTGTACTTAGGCTCATGTTTTCAAAGGGATGCACAGCGCCAAAGTGGAATGCACCGCATCCCAGAAAAATTAGCAGAACTGCAATATTAAAAGGAGAATCGTTGCACATCTCCGGATGCACCAGCATGCATCTATAATGTATGCAGAGCATGTAGAAGGGCTTTCCATGAGTGTGCCACGATCCCTATTTTCAGCAAAAATTGTGGCACATCTACTGCACATCTCAGAGATGAGCCTCCCAAAGTTAGGTATGGAAAAAGCATGCCTAAATGGCAAGCCATCCACAGGCAGGCCACAGAACTGCAGGCAAGCCATCCAAATACAGTCTTTGGAGGTGCACCAGGGCATGCTCCAGGCTCCCACACACAGCATTCATGCCAGGATGGATGAACCCTGAGCCACAGGTGCCATGTCACCACTGGCACCATTCAGAGAACAACACACCACACCGCACCCTGGATGTAGACACCCAGCATCCACATGCCAGTGCTGTCATGTGACCCCAGGTGCACCAGAGGGGTGAACAGCCACACTGCAGCACATGTACCAGGGGCCATGGTCAGCACCCATGGAGCCTGCAGGGTGCCACCCGGTGGTGGCATGCACCCAGGGTGGCATCTGTGACAACGATGCCCATGTTATCTGGTGGTACTAGTGGCCACATGGCATGGGCCAGGGACCATCCAATGGCACACATCCACGATGGTACCCCATGGGTGCACACAGGAGGGACCCACCCAACCGGGTACCAGGTCACTGTCTGCACACTGCCATCCCTTGCAGTTCCCACCAGGTACCTCTCATACAGAGGTGTGTGGAGCACTGCAGGTGATTGTATGCAGCATATGGAGCTGGTGTATTACATACATGTGGTGGCCTGAGCAGCCAGTGTCATCCTGTGCCCATCCCTGTTGCATGTCCAGGTGGCCCCTGTGGCCACTGTCCAGGTGGGCCCCCTGTTACCCTGTCCAACCCTCTACAATAAACAACCATTCCATTACACCTGAATGCTAGGCTGCAGTTATCCCTGTTCACCTTTGTGGAGTGGTGGGGCAGCACTGCAAAGCTGGAACTGAACATGCCTAGGGTATGCAAATGGCCTGAATACATTCCAGTAATGGGATGCAAATGTGGGAGATGGGCTTGGAATGTGCAGTGAGGTCATTTGTGTATACCGGCTTTATATTGCAACTTTGTGCATCATGCAAGTGGCTTTGCATTGCGCATTTCCCCATGCTCCACATACAGCTCAGGTCACCTGCTGTGCTGCACATCTCCCACTGTGTGATCTCACATCTTCAAGATATTCAGCCAGATATATGAGAGCGCATCTCATGGCACATCTTCTGAATATCTCATTTGTTTTGGCCAGCACATCTCAGATGCATGGTGCAGGTACTTGCATGATTTTGCAGGGGACCTTTGAATATGGGGACCTAAAAGTCTTGAAAATGCAATATATGAAATAGGGACTGATGTGGCAATTTCTTATGGGAGGAGGTGTATAAAAACCTTTAAAAGGTAGAGATCCTGGTCATGCAGGAGGTAGCAACATCAATCTAACCTCATAAAGATAATTTATTTATTTATTTATTTTATTTATTTATTTAAAATTTGCCAACCAAGAAAGGCACACTGAGCTAAAACTCATATACAGGTGCAACCCGGGGTAAAAGGATACAATACAGACGGTGGGAAAGGGTGGATAAGAGCTTCCAGATGGTGCCCCTATGCGTCCAGCTGCATATTTTCATTTGTTTACTTTATTTTGGCAGTCCGAGGTATTGGCTCTCTACTGACAGACTCCTCTGCTATTGATGTAGGCATCAACAGTGGAGAATACTAAGTAGCACTGCCACTGAGACAGAGAATCAAAACTAGGAATAAGACAACACCTAAACCCCCTTGTGAACAGTCAGCTGGTGGCATGTCTATGCCACTAAGGGGGGGGGAGATACATTGGGAACATCCAGTTATTTCTAATAGAAGGGTTATGGTCCCACATGGTCTTATTATATGAAAACTAACAAGTAAAAAGTGGTGGAACCAATCATTCAGTCAGAAGGGCATTGGCAGATATTATGTCACATAATTGAGAGGTAGACCCCTCTGGAATGTTATAGCAGTGGGCATCAACAGCAGCAGGGAGCAATGTCATGTGATGCTGTCAGTAGATGGCCAATATCTCTGACTGCTGAAATAAAGTAAACAAATGGAAAGATGCAGTGGGACCCATAAGGGCACAGTGTGTAGGCTCTTATCCACCCTTAGTCCACCCTAGAGGTGGATTACAAGCTCCGTACCCCAACCAGCAGAAACAAACCCATAAGCTGAGCAGACGGAAAACTTGCCTGCCTTGTGCCTACACCCAGCTCACCTTCACCTATCTCAGTGATCTGTGTACATATAGAGTAAAAGACAGGGAATGGGATATGACCAGAAAAGATGCAAATAAATAAATGTTAAAATATACTGTACACAGTATGGCCACCCTCAAACCACCAGCAGTACCCCAGCAAAATGTTTGGCCATCAGGTAGGGAAAGGCAGTGTAGAATGGTTTATTACCGGCCCCCCTTCAGACTTGTTAGAAAATAAATAAGCATACTAACATCCCCATACTGCAGAAGAAATGTATAAGGCATGCAACCCCTGTCCTGAAAAATGATAATACAGCAACCCGAAAGGGAGTGGAGGGAAAAGCTACAGTCAGACCTGATAAAATATAAAGTCAGGAGACATTCCGGTACTAGTGCTGTGAGGAATGCAGAATTCCACCAGCAGAATTAGCACAGAATGGCCATTGCACCAGTGGAATGACCATCTGAATTTTGCTGGTTCTTCAGCAGAGTTCCACCTACTGTGATCTGCGGAATAATATTCCACAGAAAAGTAATTTTTCCACAGAAAATAATTCTGCAACAATTTCTGTAGAAAACATTGAGATCCCCGGAACAGCATTTTTTTGTGCGGAAAATCATTCTGCAACTATTTTCTATCAAGGAATTTCACCATTCTGTTTGTGGTGAAATTCGGCGGAATTTTGAAAATTCTGTGGAATTTCATTCCACGGGAATTTGAAAATTCCACACAGAACTAACCCTTGTAAAAAGCATAACTCACATTCTGCTGACTTAACAATCAGAGTTCATATTGACAGCACGACAATTGTCTGAAAGTATGTTGCACGATCAAGAGGGACAGCCCTCTCAAATGTTCGAGCAGCAGGCATTGACAGCAACAGGGTGCAATGCTGCATGAGGCTGTCAGTGGAGAGTCCGTACCTCAGACTGCCAAAATAAAGAAAACGAATGAAAAGATGCAGTGGGACCCATACTGGCACAGTCTGTAGGCTTGTATATGCCTTTAGTCCATCCCAGCTGTGGATTACAAGCCCCATACTCCAACCAGCAACAACACACCCATAAACCAAGCAGAAGATAAACCTGTCCCTGTCCCTGTCTAATCCCAACACAGCCAGCTCGCCTAACCCAATCTCAATATTCTGCATACCCATAAGGTAAAGGACAGGGAATGAGGGTGATCAGAATAAATACAGAAATAAATGTTCAAATACTCACAGTCTGGCCACCCCTCAAACTGCCTCTGGTTACATATGAAAACGTCTGGTTGCCAGGCAAGGAAAGCCAATGCGAGACAGTTTTATCACCCCCCCCCAGCTTTTTAGAAATTAAGTAAGCATACTAACATCTGAATATTGCAGATGCAACCCCCCTCCCTCAACAATGATAATATAGTGACCAGAAAGGGAGCACAGGGAAAAGCTATACAGTCAGACCTGATAAAAAGTAAAGTCAGGAGATCTGCTGACTTAGTATAAGAATTAGAGTTCACAATGACAGCATCACTGTTCATGTTTTCAACTTATGGACCAATTGTTGAACTTAACATCTACATTCTTTTTAGTCCCTGAGGCTGCTTCATGGGTTCTGGAGAAGCTGCCTGTCAGTAGAAGGGGGGTGAATGCTTCTATTTCGGCACAGAAGACAGCTAGAGAGATTAACACTGGTTGATAGACAGTTGCAGGAGATAGTGGAGGGAAATCAGCCAGCAAAGAAGGTAATTGAAACCTAAGCACCACAAACCAATTTGCCTCAGGAATGCATGGGGACTCATCAGATGAAGGGCGGTTTCTATAGTTTCTAGCAGGTTTCCACAGTACACACACACTCGCTGTCATTCAAACTTAAACCGGCCTAAGTGGTGAAAGCAAGGTCCTTACAAGTGTCGTATCATATATATGGTGTTCTGCTATACCTAACACCACAGTATATGATATGACACATACAATGAAATATGACAACAAGACATATTGGGGGGTGATTGGGTGAGGGGAGGAACACTAGACACCAGGGAAACATATATATATATTGGAGGGGTGATTGGATGGAGGAAGGGACAACTGGACAACAGGGAAAACGTTATTCTTTATGGGGCGGCTGATCGGGTGGGAGGAGGTACCACTAGACACCAGGAATGTGTTATTTTTTTTAATAAAAAGGGGCTGGGGCTGGGGGCTGGTGCTTGACCACCAGGGAGGTGGTTGATTACAAAATCCACCTTATCTCTTTTAAAGAGAGAAACAATTTTTCTTTTTCTTATGTTTGTCATATCATATACTGTGGTGTTCTGCTGCATGAAACACCACAGTATATGATATGAACACCTATAACTAAATATGACAACAGGACATCATGCTTTTACAAAAAACAGCTATATCTAGAATGTTTAATTTTACACTGCACATGCCTAATGACGAAAAATTTCTATAAATTAATTAAAATCTGCTTGACAGCGATTCATAAAAAACACAAAAACACATATCTTGGGCAAAACTCTACCAAACCTGAAAGTTTCAGCTTTCAAATCATCATATTTCTTCAGTTATCAGGGGCAAAAAAGTCTTAACATTTTAAAAATGATGATTTTTACATTTTTGCACCTCTGTAACTTCCCCCACTTTACCGATCTACATGAAATTTACAGAATCAAGAGATCCTGGTAAAAGGTTGAGCTTTCCACATTTCATGTAAATCGGTTGAATAGGAAAATGTATCAAGGTGCGAACACTGGGTTAACATTAAAGTGCTTCCTCAATCTAATATACAGGCACTACTATATTTAGAATTGAGTATGCACTTTAATGCTAAACCTCAAATTTTGAACTTTAATATCCTGGCAACCACTCAACAGATTTTCATGAAAGTTTGCATATGCGTCTCGTGGGCATATCTTATAATACACCAAGTCTTGTTCCAGTCAGGTGTGTGGATTCTGAAATATGGATGAGAAAAACACAGAACCCTATAATTTTTTGCTGTTTTTTTTTTTTTTTTGTCATCGCATAGCACTCAGATGGTGTGAAATAGTGTGGAAGTTTCAGGGTAGAAAGAGCTTGTCACGCAGAAGTGCCATTTGTTGGTTTGGTGAAAAAAATATTAATCCGTTTCAAAGTTATTACATTTTTAAAATTTGGGTTCTGAATATGCTCATTAAGCGCTTCAAAATGGCTGCAAAATGGGTTTGGCTTGGACACATAGAGTCACCCCATAGCTCGTGAATAATCATGAACCTATTTGCATACCTTTTTTAAAAAAATTGAGGGAATTAGAAAAATCAGATGGAAACTACAAGCTATCCCTCTTTGGGTAACTTGGTCTGTTCAAAATCAATGTGTACAAGAATTTCTTTTTGGTTTCACCTGTTCACATTGCAAGAAGAACAGTTTCTCATGTACCCCATGTATTCAAAAATGTCAATGTAAGCATAGCTCATGAATAATCATGAGGGTTGAGCAATGGTTTCCATGTTAAACCTCAAATTTTGCACTTTAATATTTTTGCAACCGCTCAACGAATTTGCATGAAATTTTTGCATGCATGGTCTTGTGGGGGTAGAGCTCTTGATGTGCCAAGCTTCGTTCTGGTCAGATGTGCAGATTCTGAGATGCAGATATTGAAAAAAGATTACAAAAATTGATGTTTTTTTGCTGTTTTTGTGTTATTGCCTTGTGCCCAGATGGCTTGGAATTTTAGTCTGAAATTTTCAGGGTAGAAAGGGATTAGCCCTCAGATGTGCCTTTGACTGATTTGATGAAAAAAATACAAATTGATTTTAAAGTTATTAAATTTTAAAAATTTGGCTTCTGAGCATGCTCAGTAAGCAATTGCCATATGAATTGTTGTTTGCTGCTTATACATTTCCCATGAACCAGAAAAAGTGGTTCTCTGTGGGTAATCTGGTTCACAACCCTGAAACTGTAGTTCCAACTAGTGCCTTACTAGTGAGTAAGGCATGAGGCACAGCAGAGTACTTTACTACACCCCTAGACATAGTAAGGCATGAGAAACAGCTGAGTGCCTTCAGCCTCTGGGTGTCTTGATGAGCACGAGGCAAAGCCTCAAATAATCATGGTTGGAGGTGACAATCCCAGGGTACAACTTGTTTAGGGAAAGATATGACTGGGAAAAAGGGAGGGGGTAGCTATTTATGTTAAGGATACCATCAATGCTACAGAAATGCAGCAGGAACTAGGGGAAACAGAGGCTTTATGGATCACAATAGGGGCCAGAAGCCAGAAACCCATTCAGGTAGGAATAATCTACAGACCACCAAACCAGGAGGAAGCCAGAGATAAGGAAATCCTGGAAGCCATCCTCCAGGTGTCAGGCAAAGGGGACATGGTGCATATGGGGGATTTCAATCTGCTGGACATAGATTGGAATACCCACACAGTGGCATCACAGAAGAGCAGGGAATTTCTAGTCACACTACAGGAAGCAGGCCTAAGTCAACTAGTGACATCGCCTACAAGGGGTAACACAGTTCTAGATCTGATATTCACAAATAGTAATAGGGTTATGGGTGTTGAAATAGGGAACCATCTGGGCAACAGTGATCATAACACGGTATGGTTCAGGGTAAAAAGGACTGTAGACTCCACACATTCCAAATTGAATATCTTTGACTTCAGGAGGGCAGACTTCACAAACACGAAGGCCTGCCTAAGAAACAACCTCAGTAGCTCAACAGAAGGGAGTGTTGAGGAATATTGGACAAGATTGAAGGATGCAATAACCATGGTCATATCACAGTGTGCCTGTCAGGTTAGTAAGAACAAAAGGAGGAAAAACTCACTTTGGTTTTCCAAGGAGGTGGCAACCATGATGAGAAAAAAGCTCATAGCCTTCAGAAAGAAAGTACAAGGAGTCAGGGACTGAGGCAGACAAAACAGAATATAAACAGAAACTAAAAGAGACAGGAAAGTGATAAGAAATGCAAATGTTCAAACAGAGGTTAGGATAGCTCAGGAAGTAAAAAGGTAATAAAACCTTCTACAGGTACATACATGAAAAAAGGAAGACCAAAGGGGGCATTGTTAGAATCACAAAAAAAGATGAACAAACCACAGAGCAAGATGGGGAGAAGGCTGAGGCACTCAATGAGTACTTCTGCTCAGTCTTCACACAGGAAGCAGATGGTAATGGACCAACAATAGGTATAAAGAAGTGTCTGATTGAAGGAATAGACACGGGTCCCTTCACAGAGGAAAGGGTCTTGGAGGAAATAGACAAGTTAAAGGTAGATAAAGCTATGGGGCCAGATGGGATACACCCAAGAATACTGAAAGAACTAGGGAGGGAACTGGCAGCCCCCTTAGCAGTGCTCTTCAACAAATCATTAAGGAGTGGGGAGGTGCCGGAGGATTGGAAGAGTGCAATAGTAGTACCACTGCACAAGTGTGGAAGCAAGTAACAGCCAGGTAACTACCGTACAGTTAGTCTAACGTCAGTCATGGGAAAACTGATGGAGTCCCTGCTGAAGGAAAGAATCATAGCTTTTTTGGAGCAAACTGGTCAGCTCAACAAAAACAACATGGTTTCACTGCAGGGTGGTCCTGCGAGACAAACCTGGTTGATTTTTTCAATTGGGTCATCAAAACAGTGGATCAGGGTGGGGCAGTAGATGTGGTTTACCTGGACTTCAGCAAAGCTTCTGACTCTGTTCCACACAGGAGACTAGTCATAAAACTGGAGAACATGGGAACTGGGTCCGAGGTTACAAAATGGGTCAGAAACTGGTTACATGGGAGAACTCAGAGGGTATCAGTAAATGGCACTCTGTCTGTGGAGGGGAGGGTGACTAGTGGGGTTCCGTAGAGCTCAGTTCTGGGGCCGATCCTCTTCAACATATTCATCAGCATCTTTGTGAATGAATTGGAGGGAAAGGTGTGCCTATTTACAGATGACACCAAAATCAGCTACAGGGTACACAGAACAGAGGGACAGCAAAGCATGGAAGCTGATCTCTGAAAACTGGAGGAGTGGTCCAAGACCTGGCAATTGAAATTCAATGCCAAAAATGCAAGTCATGCACCTGGGAAAGCATAACCCAGGGAAACTGTACTCAATGGGAGGGGAGCAGCTGGTGGCTACCAGGCAGAAGTGAGACCTAGGGGTGATCATGTCAGATGACCTCAAGTTCAGTAGACAATGTGAAAAGCAGCACTAAAGGCTAGTCGTATCCTGGGATGCATAGGGAGGGGCATCACAAGCAGAAGGCATGAAGTAATCATGCCTCTGTCCCTGTCAGGCCTCACCTGGAGTACTGTGTCCAATTCCGGAGGCCACACCTAAGGAAGGACATAGATAGGCTGGAGACAGTACAGAGAAGAGCAACAAAGATGGTGCAGGGCTTGCATCAGAAACCATATGAGGCAAGACTGGATGACCTCAAATTATACTCCCTAGAACAACACGGGAATCATGGGGACATGATAGAAACATTCAAATACCTTAAAGGCAACAGCAGGGTGCACATAAAGAACCTCTTTCAAGTAAAAAACTATAGCAGGACTAAAGGGCACAACCTTCAACCTAAGAGAGGAAAGTTCAGAAGCAATATGAGGAAATTCTTTACAGACCGTGTTGTGTAACCATGGAATAGCCTGTCAGAGGGGGTGGTGGGAGCCAAGATAGTGGGGGAATTCAAGCGGGCATTGGACAGACACTGTGGGATACACAAGCAGGCAGCTAAGTAAGGGGGTAGGGAGTAGGAAGCCAAGGGCAGACTTGATGGATCGTACAGTCCCCATCTGCTGACAACTTCTATATTTCTATGTTTCTATGTTCCTGCATCCCTGGGACATAGTAGGAAATGAGATGTAGCTGAGTGCTTTTGACCACTGGATATGGGTAAGGCAAGAGTCACAGCTGAGTGCCTTACTACAATGGAGCATAGCAAGGCATGAGACCTAGCAAGTGTTTTCAATCCCTGTATGCCATTGTGCTGTCTCAAACAGCAAGGAAATTCTTTGCAAAAACTGCATTAATGCAACATTTAGAGTTAAGCCTAAACTGGCAAATTTAGGGAACTCTGGTTTTAGGGTTTTAGGGAAGTAAATCAGAGTGGAGTCTTCCTTGGGGTTGTCAACCTTAAAGCTCACCCTATTGCAGTAGCAAGAAAGCTCCTTCAGACCCTGCACTTCCATCCCTTTGTAGATGCGTATATATAAGTAACTGTGGAAGCACAGGGCCGTCCGGGCCCTGCACTTCCATTTATAGGACAACAGTGACCAAATTGTCAGCATAGCCACCTTATTACCCCACCTCATGTACCCGGTACAGAAAATTTTTGAATCCCCACCAAAATGTAATTCTGTGTCACTGCAAGGTCATTCCGCACCACAGGTGGGAAAACACATTTTGGGCAGGACTTGAAAAGTAACAGCTGTGGCCTACATGAGATGGGGTAATAAAAAGGCTATGTTGAAAACCTGGGGTCAAAATATTTAAAATTTCCAGAGTTACAAGTGTGCATAGTGAAACTGCAAGGAATTGTCATAACTTTGTCATTTTTTCATATTTTGACCCCAAATTTTCAGCCTATTCTTCTCCACCTCATAAACCTAGTAAGTGAAAATTTCGAAATCCATGCCAAAATGCCATTCCACGCCACAGGTGCAAAAATACGTTTCAGACAGGATGTGCAGAATGACAGCTGTACTGTTCATGAGGTGGTGTGAACAAATGGCTATGTTGAAAATTTGGAATCAAAATATTGAAAATTGCCAGATCTGCACATGCATAGAAAAATTTCAATGAACGCTCATAACTCAGTCATTTTAAGGAACCTGTTTCCACCAGATTTTCAACATGACCTTTTTAGGACCCCACCTCATAAACACTGGTGGTGAAATTTCATTATTCAGTCCCGAAAGGTGACTTTGCAGAGTGACCACATGAAATGGCACTGCCAGTGTTCATGAGGTTCAGTCCCAAAAAGGCCATGCTGAAAATGGTGAAAAAATACCTAAAACTGGCAATGTTATGAACATAAGTTCAAAACACCATTGAAATACATCATATGGTACTTACCTTTATTCCTCAGTTCACCGCTCTGCTTTGAAGAGTGCAAACATGTCTCAGTCCACAGAAGATGACAGATTTTGACATCAACTGCCAAGTATAGGATAAGGGGGTGGGTGCTCAGTGGGAGGGCTGGGATGGGGAGAGGATGAGAGGCAATGATGAGGGAACATTTTCTTTGTTTCAGGTTAAAAAAACAAGATGTTGGGGGATGGTTTCCTTATTACAGGTACTATTGCATTAATAAACCATCTCAGGACACTGGGTGGTGGGCTCCTCTGTGTCCCACACTGCTGGGGGAGCTTCTAAATGCTGATACAGGGATTGGGTCCCTCAATGTCGGCTACAATTAATTAAACAACAGGCTGTGAGGGGATGGGGCATCTGACATCAGGGGTAGGCATCCCAATGTCAAATGGTATAAATATAAATAAAAAAACAGGGGATGGTGATCGGAGGGTGGAGGTTGCCACTTAACAGGAAAATGAGGAAAACAGGATTGGTGGCTGGGGGGGTGCCACTAAACTTCAGGGAAGATATTAGTTATTAGGGGAACAGTGTGTGTGGGGAGATCATGCCACAAACACAGGGAAATGGCGGGGTGGCTCACAGCACACATTGCAGTCAGGAGCAGGAGTTTGGCTGCGGCTGCAGGACTAAAGAAAATCCACTGTTCTAATACAAGGAATGTGAGGAAAGCTCCTCTTACTAAACTGGGCACCAGGATTTTGGTTCCCAGAAATGTATTTCTGGCTCTGATTGTGAAAACAAACACCAGAATCCAGTTAAATAGGGTTAGGTTCTGGTGTTTGATTTTTAAAATGACAACATTTTTATGTATTTTCCACGTTTTTTAGTTTGTGGAAAAAAAAAACAAGATGGTGGCTCATGAAAAAGGATTTTCAGTCAAAAAAATGGAATGGATCACATGAAAAAGAATCCTTTTTCATGAGATCAACCCTTTGTCAAACTTTCTCTCTCTATCCTGGAAAGTGATCTTCTCATTGAAAACAACTGAAACTTAAAAATGTAATAACTTTGCAAAAGATTAATATTTGTTCACTAAACAAATGCATGGCAGTTTTGTTACCCAAGCTGTATCTACCTTAAAAATCACACCAAATTTCATACCATCTGGATGTAAGGCAATGAGGAGAAAACTGCACAAAATTGTGACTTTTAAGGTTTTGTACTATCCAGATCTCTAAATCCATACATCTGACTGTGAGAGACTCCTGGCTCCTTTGTAAAGAGCCAAGGCTCAAAAGATATTTGCAATCCTAGACTTGATAAATAAATAAAAATAAATAGTGAACTTTACCACTTCAAGAGACCTGCCTACAGGACAGTGCATACCAAATTTTTGGCAAATCCATTGAACAGTTGCAAAGTTATTAAAGTGCAAAATATGAGGTTTAACATTAAACATGCTACTCAACCCTAACTATAGGGGCTCAACTGTGCCTCTATGATATATATACAGAGTATATGTATATATATATTTGCATAGAACTGCATTAATTCACCAGTTATGGTAGCTTAACACCACAAAAGTAGGAAAATGTGGTGTTAGGGTTTTCCACCCTAATGCTCCCCCAACCCCACCCATGCAGGAAAAAGAAAAAATATTAGGGCTTTGGGTCTCCGGAGTCCTGGAAAATCAGTGGTGGGGTCTTCCGTGGGGCTTATCAACCCTATCACCCATCCCATTCCATGAGCAAACAACATCATACATGATCTCCTTTCTTCATGCTGGGGTGATGGGAGGAGCACTAGGGATGACAACCCACAAGGAAGACCTCACCACTGATTTGCCATGACTCTGGAGACTCCAAAACCTAATTTTTGTTGTTTCCTTTTTCTGCATGGGGTGGGGTGTTGGTGGAAACCCCAATGCCACATTTCTCTATTTTGTGGTGTTAAGTTACCCTAACTGATGAATTAATGCAGTTTTTTACAAATTGTTTCCTTACTTTTAGATAGTGTAATTGAGTCCTTATTTGCCCTCCATAGATGCATAAATATAAATTGCCATGTAAGCACAAGGGGCCCTCTGTGCCCTGAACTTTTATTCCAGCTAAAACTGCAACCAAATTGTCAATATAGCCTTGTCATAACCACCTCTTACATGCCATACTGAGAATTTTCAAATACCTGCCCAAACGTAATTCCATGCCACCACATCATTCCATGCCACAAGTGAGAAAACACATTTTGTTTAGGATTAGAAAAATGACAGCTGTCATGTTCATGAGGTGATGTGAAAAATGGCTATTTTGAAAATTTGGGGTGAAAATATTTAAAATTACCAAACTTGCGAGCAAGCGTATTAACATTTCAATGCATGTGCATGATTTTGCAATTTTTACATATTGTGACTCCAAATTTTCAACATATCCTTCTTATCAATCAATTAATCAATCAATCAATCTTTATTTATCCAGGCAAAACACCATTGAGACAACTCATTTACAAGGTGGACCTGGATCAGGTACTGGTGCACATACAAGGCAAGAATAGGAAATATGATACAAGGCACACAAGGCAATAGATACAGTGCTGCAATTAGGTTACTGACTACACATGCTATACATTAGAACACAAGAGAATATGTATGTACAATACATAAATAATACACAATAAAAATATACAATTTCTACGGTGGATAAGATTATTAGGAAATGGTAGTTTAATTGATGGAAGGAGTACCATAAGTGATTAATTAGTGAAAACTGTTGCAAGATTCCTTAAAGACCCTTGCAAAAATGATTTTAAAAGAGGTTATTTTCACTGGTAGCATCATGACCAAGGGTAGTGAATATGTTCAAATCCTGCCTGAAAGGTGATTTCACTGAACAACTGCAAAATCACATTTTGGGCCAGATTTGCAGAATTCCAGTTACATTGTGCATGACGTGGGTCCCCAAAGGTCATGTTGCAGATCTGGTGTCAAAATATGCAAAAATTACCAAGTTATGAATCAAAGTTGAAAACCCCATTGAAATACATTGAAAGCATTTACCTTAGTTTCTCATATAGCAGTTGCCAGTTCCAGCAGTAAGACGTGTCTTTGATCGGAGAGTAGGTGTTAGTCAGGCAACCTGTTCAGGTGAGTGGTGTGTGTGTGTGTGTGTGTGTGTGGGTGGGGGTATGGGGGTAATGACTGCTGAGTGGGAGGGGGTGGGTCAGATGGGGGAGAGACCATTTCTTTACAGGTCTAAAAAAGATATTGATGGACAGTTTTCGTTATTTCAGGTATAATGAATAAGATAAAGGTGGTGACAGTGATTGGAGGGTTTGGGTTGTCACTTGACACCAGGGCAGCATAAGGGACAGGGATCGGGAGAGGGTGCCGCTAGACACCAGGGAAACATTACAGGAGATGGGATTGGAGGGAGGTGGTGCATTGCAGAAGCTGTACATTTGGGTTGGAGGAGTATCTCTGCACCACAGTCATTGTAAATGCATCTGGAGTCCCTGACTAGGATCGACTATTCAACTGATAAGCACCACAATGGCCACATCACCGCTCTCCTGTTGTGTTTTAGTTTCCCAAAAATGCCCTCAAATGCCTGTTGTAAGTATTGTAGTACATAATTACATGCCACTGTACCTAGTTTAGGAATTCTGGTTTTCCACTTCGCGGACTGACCGAATGAAGTGACTTCCAAGTTGTTTGAAGACTGGTTTCTCTGTAAGTTGAAAGACTGAAAAAGTAAAAAACTAAATAAATAAATTGCTATCAGAGTAAAGAAGAAAAAAAATAAATAAATACGCTCTACATCAATAGCATAAGAGCAGTTGTAGGGAAATGTATTTGAGTTGCCATCATGTGAGCCACAGTCAGGGAAGTGGGTGGGAGCATTCAAGAGAATGAAACTCAGGAAATAAGTAAGGAAAAACAAATAAACTAGAAACTAACTAAATAAACAAATTACATAGCATGCATTATGGAAACAGTACACAGTTGGGGGTGGGGTGCAACTAATTTCTCTGAACTGCAGTCAGTGGAGCAGGCAGGAGAATACAACACACGACTGCTAATTTTAGTGCTTTCTTTATTGCTGTTTTCATTCAGCTCCCTATCTGGTTGGTTCTGCGTTAGTGCTTACGGATATAATTAATTCCATAATTTGCACATCCATAATAGGGGTGTATAGAGTTCACGGGGTGGGTGGGGGCTACTGAAGTTTGTGGATGAGGGGTACTGTCAGGATCTGTGGGGGGGAGTGGTCATGGTTACCTAATGTTCACTTTGATTCATCTTTACAGTTGAATTGATATTTTCCAGTCTGAGTGCTAGTGGTGCGTGTGTGGGGGGGGAGGGGCGCATTTCTGTTCCCCGAGTGCCAGCTCCACTTTAACTGACTCGGCATCTATAAGGCCTTATGAGGTGAGCTGTCATTAGCATAAGAGTAATTGGGGGAGGTGTCTCTGAGCTGCCTTGCTGGAGCTGCAGTTGGGGAAGTGGGTGAGAGGGGGCAAGAGAATGAAAAGAAATAAATAAGAAAAAAGAAAGCAGAAACTAGCTAAATAAATAAATAAATAACATACTTTAGAGAAACACTATGCAGTTGGGGTAGGGGGAATATCTGTATGCTGCAGTCAGTGAAGCTGGCACCCGAGCCCAACTGCAATTAGCTCTTGAACTGATAAACACCATTTCTTTTTTTCTTCACTTAATCATTTATTTATTTAGTCTGGCTTTTAAAAAGGGATGACAGCAGGGGAATGTAAAGTAAGGATCTATCTGTTCATAGGGCCAGTAAATTAGGAAATCTTAATAGAATCAAATGGTTGTTTTATCCATTACACTTTTTTTTGTTTTTTTCCGATCGAACGTCCATATTAACAGTTTTTGGTATCATTCAAACTGTTTGTTTTTTTCAGTCGCACTTCAATGTTATCCCCAAAAATGTAATAATTCAAAAACTGTGCAATATTTTTAAACCAAGCCATCCAAAAGCACACCCTTAGAAAAGGCCCCATCATCCCTGAAAATTTCATTAAGAAATTTCATACTGTCTAGGCTGTACGTTACAGCAAAAATCCCCTATGTTAAGTATAGGAAAAAAAGTGTTTTTTTTTTCATTTTTTTGACCCTCTGTATCTTGAAACCCATACAAGATGCTGTCAGGAAACTTTTCACGGCTTGATACTCTGACAGCTATATTATGCATGCCAAATTTTGTACTAATTCATTAAATGATGGCAAAGTTATTAAGGTGAAAAAATGGGTTTAACATTGAACTGCTAGCTCAACCCTAACTATAGTGTTGCTACTGCACAATAATAATTATATATAGATATATATATATATATATATATATATACATATACATATATACATATACATATATATATATACATATATATATATATATATACTATATATATATATATGGGATACATGATGGGCACAAGTGTGATATGGAAATATTTTCACTCCTCTAGAGTGACCTCTGAATACTCACGAGAGGTCACTGTACAGGATTGAACATATTTCCCATATCACACGAGTGCACATCATGGGTGGGATATTCAGAAATGCACCAGAGGCAGGCGCAACAGCTGCGCAGTGCAAGTAAACTGCGCCAGTGTGCCCCCAACGTGATATTCAAAGGTTGAGCACAATGGCAAGTGACAGCGCAAGATGGCTGAATGTGACAGGAATGTGCCATAGCGCAACAAGGGCTGCTCCAGGGAGCAAATCAGCAGGCACCATCACGCAACCTGGGCTGCACAAGGGAGCAAGTCAGCAAGTGCAAGAGCACAACATGGGTTGCGCAGGGGTCAGAGGCACATGGGCCAAGACAGAGGGCAACAGACACAGTGGGGGTGCATGCCACAAGAGCAGGACAGACCACCACCAGGATGCAGGGGATGACAGGAGGGAGGCATGGCAGGTGCACGCCTGCAGGCCCCGACCACGCACACCACAGCAGTGCATGGAGGTGGTGTGGCACCAATGACCACTGCAAATCAGCCACGGGCAACACCCACAGGACAGCACGGGACACGCCACCTGGACCAAGTTGACAACATACATGCCACTGCACACAACACACAGGCCACACAACCCTAGCAGGGTGCACACATATGCCCCAGGACACACACACTGGCCACTGGGCACAGATCATCAGGCACATACCCCAGTCGACCCCAGACATACCACACGGCCACCATGCACACCACTGCAGCATGACTTCATACATCAGCTGCAAAAGCAGACACAGACATGGATGGCTAACAAAATAAATGTGTATTAAAATAAACCAACAACTATTTACAGATTAACAGGGATAGGAGCAGAGGAATGGGAGGCCACAAATAAGACGGTAGGCTGGGGAAGGGAGGCAGAGGGACAGGGGACATGGCTGGGTTAGGGTTCAAGGGAGGAAGGGAGGAGGTCAGGGAAGGAAAGGTGATGCAGGCCACGGGCCCCCATGGCCCACGTCCTACTGGCGCCTGGTCCTCTGTCCTCTGCGGCCTGCACAGGGCCTGCCTGATGATGCACGCCACCTGAAGTGTGGCCATGGTGACCCTCAGAATATGCTCCAGGAGCCTGGTGTTCACATCCATTCGCTGGATGCCTAGGACAAACGAGGGGACATGGATGAGTGCATGCCCATATGACCGTAGCCCATCCACTGTGCGCAGCGGACAGTGGTGACATGTGCCCTGTAGAAGGTACACAGTCAGCCGCAGCATGCGTGCCCACATGAGCCACCACCTCACCCATCCACAGCCATGCACAGCACTACACACCAACACCACCCATGCGTGGGACACCACAACCATGGTGGCCAGGCAACAGGGCTATTTTGGTTGAATGGCAGTGGCATGGCTGGAACCCGGGTGCACCCACAGCCCACCCGCAGCAGCCACACACACATGCAAAGGGAAAGGCATGGTGCAATGGACCCTGCCGGTGATGCACGGCTGTAATGGCCATATGCACGTGGGGCTGTGGCCCACCCCAACCCCGCACAACAACAATCACTGACAGAGTGCCTACCTGCATGTTGCAGTACAACTGGTGTCTGACTGGCAGCACCTCCCACAGCCAGCATCCCATGCCCATGCACCATCGTTGGCCTGCCCGTCCGGCAGTGGCACCACCATCCTGGCTCTTCATCGATCCTCAGGGCCTAGTAGGGAGACAGTGAGAGGCAGACATCAGCACCTGGCAACAACCCACATGACCCACCCCTCCAGCACAATACCCCATGGCCCTGACGGTGGCACTGCCATGGCACAACACACCCATGGTGTGCTGCCATAGCTGGCAGAGTGCACACCACAGCCCCTCTGCAGCATGGTGAGCACCCCACTGGCCCGCACAGAACACCGACATGGCACAGACATTTAAAAGTGCACTCACCTGGCCGTGGAACAGCGCCCTCTGGATGCATGCCAGCAGTGACCTCATCTGGTGGGATCCCTCAGCCACAGGTCCCATATCTGTGGCAGAACTGCTTCCCACTTCGCTGGGCCCCTGTGGCCTCCTCCAACCCATCGGCCACCTCCTGCCACACCTCAGTGCGAAGCTGGTCCAGGGGCACCTGCCCATACAGGGAGCCAACATGTGGCTCTACCAGTGCCATCTGGTTCACCAGATCCACCTGGCTCCAATTAGGTGCCCTCGCTGCGCTCCTGCATGGCATGCTCCTATCTGCACTGGTAATCCAAAATAGCTACCGGTACCATACGAGCCGCACGTGCTGTGGGTGCGCTACTCGCTCGGTGATGCACTGCCATCCCCAATCATGCATGCCTCAGTGCTGCGCGATACAGCTGGGGTGGCACAGGCATGTGCCGCATGCACCTGGAGGGTCAAAGGAGACTCGTAAGGTCAAAGGTCGGCACGCGCACCATGCGCGACAGCGCAATAGGGCACGACATGCATGGTGCGCAATAGGGTCTTGTGTGCCCCATGGTCCATGTGCCAATGGAGCACGGGCACCATAGCGCATACAGCACACAAGTGCCACATGCCCAATAGTGGCAGATCACTGTACCGCGTATGGCGCACTGTGATTCAAATGCGCCACCGACGTACGTGACGTCAGTGCGTGAATGCACACCATCAGGTCTACTGCGCACATCATACAGTTGCGCCATGGCTTGTGCATGCACATCCCCTATGCGCCATGAACAATTCCGTGATATTCAGCAGGAATATGCAGATGGGCTGATCAGCATAGCCGTGGCGCATTGGAGGCATTTGCATCTCATTACAGTTGCGCATTCCCTAATTTGCATGTGATGCACTATAAAGGTGCCATGGGACTGCACAAGCACCAGACCACCCCAGCATTGCATCTTTCAGAGGTAAGACACCAGGTGGTGGGCATGTCAGGACAGTGGATTGGAGGGGCCTTGTGTGTGGCAGCAGTCACTAACCACATGTCCATACCCACAGGACTGAGCACTGAATCCTTGCTGGGGCTAGGAGCCTTGGGATTGCTGAGATGGTGGCCCACTGCCAAGGGTCTCCTCCTCCTCCCACGGACCAACTTCAAGTTCTTGTCCTCAGGGTAGAGGTGCTAGCTCTGGTGGACTTCTCCTGAAGCCTGCACACACGGAATGAGTCTACGCCACGGTTACTGAAACCGATCGCAATCACCGGAGCCTCTTACCAACTGGAGGGTCTTTTCTTGGGCCTCTGCATCTGGACTGTTTTTTTCAGCCCTGACTACCGGAGACCACTGGGGCGTTTTCTTTCAATTACTGGAGCACTCGTCGCCTACCTCTGAGTGCCAAATTTAAAAAAGGCACTCCGAGACCATTGGCCCTGCTACTTGTGACACTCCAAGCTGCTGGATTTAAAGCCCACACTGAATCCTTGCTGGGGCTAGAAGCTTCGGGATTGTTGAGACGGTGGCCCACTGCCAAGGATCTCCTCCCCCTCCCACGGACCAACTTCAAGTTCTTCTCCTCGGGGTAAAGGCGCTAGCTGTGGCGGACTTCCCCCAAAGCCTGCACACATGGAATGAGTCTACACCGCGGCTACTGAAACCAGTCATGATCACCGGAGCCTCTTACTGGCTGGACGGTCTTTTCTAGGGCCTCTGCATCTGGACTGTTGAAATTTCCCACCCACCCGCCTCGTTCCCTCCTCCCGTTAAATGGTCCTAAACCCTCCCACTAACTCTAACAGTCAAATCCTGCCTACAACAGCCCCTGAACCTGAAATGATCAGCCTGTCATAACTTTTAACCCATTATATTTCCTCATCTCTTAAAGCCTGATGTGCTAAATACTTCACCTGTTGTACAATTGACCAGGCTAACTTCAAGGGTATTTATAACCTGTTGACTTGCTAGCACCTTGATCATAGCCTGGAATACTTGCTACAGTGTAATCTAACTTGCTATCCACCAGATCTATTTATCCCTCTGGTGGTAGAAGCACTGCTGATATCCTCTTGTCATATTGTTGACTGGTCTTAATCTGTATTGATATCCTGGTGCTCACTGTTTTGAAAGATTCCACTTTATAGCTCAACTCTAAACCACTATAGCCTTTAGCACTACATGGACAGTCTTGGCTGCTTCTATTCTCCTGCCCTACAGCTGACTCTCCCAACATATGGGTTTTAGTAACTGCCTATTAGCATTACTCTGATACTGTGTTAATTTACCCCGCAACCCTACTACTCCTATTTCTGTAATTGAGCTATTACAAGTTATCCGCTGTACTGTACCTGTTGAAGTTTCTTGTCCCAGCTTGCCTCTGGCCACCTGAGTGAAGCGGGACACTTTCCTACTATTTAAAACAGGACTCACTGTAACCCCCCTTCCTCTAAGCCTTCAAGTAAGAGGGGACTTAGCCTGCCCTACTCTCCTTAGAACTGAACCCCTACTGAGGGCTACCAAACTGACCCGGTCCTTCCCTAAGTCAGGTGTCCTCTCCCTGACTGGCAAATATGCGGAGCCTGATACTCATGGCAGCTCCTGCATACATAGCTCTGGTACTGGGGATTAACCAACTCTACCTCTGGGGCAGTTTCTACCCAGAACTGGGCTGGAACATTGGCCACCACCTCGACCCCTTGAACCTTGGGAGGAGGGGTCAAACATGCTATGCCTATTCGTGTATGGACTAACTCGAATGGGTAGCTGTTATAACCTATTTTTCTACCTTAGCATGCATCGACCATGGAGGCCCTCTACATCCCTCCAAAATATTGGCTACCTTGCCAGGTTTAAGCTGGCACTGGGGCATTGAATTAAACCCTGGTCCCCACTTCCTAATCTCACTCTCAGTGACCCTACCAACCCTCTCTGGGCAAATACCAGGGGTCTCAAGCTGGTTGCATAAACATCAGCAGCCTAAGCCACGAAGTCCAAGACCTTGAGGCATGGACAGCACTGTACAAACCCGATGTACTAGCTGTGACTGAAAACTGGCTCAAGCCACAGATCCTCCCTCATGAAGTGGACTTAGTTGGCTATCATGTTTTTAGAAAGGATAGAGTTGGGAAAAAAGGTGGTGGGGTTCTCATCTACGTCAGCACAATCTTACATGCTTCGCAGCTTGATCACCCTCCCCTTTGTGGCTCGGTAAGTGAGATCCTATTTGTTAAAGTGCTCCTCGGAGACACTAAACCCTTGTATATAGGGTGTGCCTACCTCCAGCCCAAATCAGCTGCCTCCTCCCTTGAATCTCTAACCCATGCCCTGGTAGAGCACCCCAAGGGGGAGACAATTCTCCTTGGGGATTTGAATCTGAACTGGCTTGCCTCGGGGACTTCCATCAACAAGAATCCTATGCTGGACTCCTCCCTAACCCAAGTCATTGATCTGCCTACTAGGCATAACGATAAGTCTGGCAATCATTCCTTACTCGACTGGGCACTAGTCTCCTGCCAAGACTGGTTATTGACAGCTTTGATCATGGCAAACTCTCTGAGTGATCACTCACCAATTTTCTGTACCTGGTCTAAGAAGCCCCCTAAACTTGCTGCTAGGGTAATAGAAGCCAGGAACTTTAGCAGGCTCGTACCAGCAAACCTCTGCTCAGACTTGTGAGCCATGGATTGGGATCCTATAGTCTCCCTCCCCACACTGGATGAGGTGCTTGACTACTTCACCAATTCACTTCTGTCTGTGGCCAATCTGCATGCCCCATGTAAGAAGCTAAGGGTACAGAGCAAGTGCCACAAATGGCTCAGCCTGGGCCTTAAGCGAAGTATGCTACTCCGTGACAGGGCCTGGGGACTCTACAAATCCTCAGGCAGTAGTTCTGACTGGGAGAAGTACAGGGAGCTGAGAAACCAATGCAAAAAAGCTTCCAAACATGCTAAGTCCAAGTACCTGCGAGATCTCCAAACTAGTCACCTACGTGACCCTAAGAAATTGTGGGGTCACATTAACACTCTTCTTAAGGGTGCCTCTAATGCACAAGAAGGTGCACTTCTGGTTGGGAATACCTTGACCAATGACCCCTCTGCAGTAGCAGAGGCCTTCTGTGCTTATTTCTCCAGTCCAGGTGGACTCTCTTCCCCCCGTCCTCTCTAGGATTCCCTACAACAGCAATGTGGACTGGGCACTTCCTCGGCCTCAGTTACACCTGAAACTGGTCAAACTGACAGATGTACTTCCCCTTTTACTCAAAATTAACCCTAACTGCTCTCCGGAACATGACCTGCTTGAACCTCGGCTGCTGAAGGCCACTGCCCCTGTAATCGCCTACCCTGTCACCTTGCTCATCAACAGGTCCCTCCTCGAAGGAACAGTCCTAAGTAAATGGAAGGTATCAACTATTGTCCCTGTCCATAAAAAAGGACCTAGGGACAAAGTGGGGAACTATAGGCCTATCTCCTTACTCTGCCCTCTCGAGAAAGTGCAGGAGATACTGGTATACAATCAACTGCAGGATTATCTCAATCAGCACCTACTCCTAGCCGATGTACAACATGGCTTCAGAAAAGGTCGTGGCACCGACACTGCACTTAATGGCTCACATCTGACATCCTCAAGGCCATGGACCAGGGCTCCCCGACAGGGGCTCTATTCATTTACCTGTCCAAGGCCTTTAACTTGGTCAGCCACAAACTTCTCCTTTCCAAACTCCACCGACTAGGACTGGATGTGCTCTCACTCTCCTGGTTCGAGAGCTATCTGATCAATAGAACCCAAAACGTCCATTGGAGAGGAACACAATCTAGCAACAGACCTGTGGTCTCGGGGTACCCCAGGTCTTGATTGTGGGTCCCCTGCTATTCACCCTTTTTCTCAATGACATTGAGGGGGTCTGTGAGCTGAGCAACCTCATCCTTTATGCGGATGACACTGTTGTCTACTGCAGTGACGCGCTACCCAGTGTCATCTCTGCCAAACTGCAGTCCAGTCTCTCTGCTCTTGAGGCCTGGTTCACCTCCAATTCTCTTGTGCTGAACAAAGAAAAAAACAAGGCTGTTCTGTTTGGGATCAGACACCTGGGCACTGACAGATGCGAACTACTCCAGCTCAACACAGCCCCAGGGAAGAGAGTAGAGGTCATAGACAGGATCAAGTACCTTGGGATCCTCCTTGACAAGGAGCTGTCCTACAAACCCCACATCGACTCCTTAACTAGATCCATCCACCAGCGGCTTGGACTCCTCTACCGGCTGAGTAACTCTCTTTCTGGTGAGGCATGACACACCATAGCCAATTGCACCCTTCTCCCTTCCATCCTATATGGGGCCCCCCTGCTACAGTTCCTCCGGGAGAAGGAGCTTGGCAAACTTTCCATGCTCTACCACAGGGTGGCATGCTTTGCAACTAACTGCTCCCCCAGGAGGCATCACTGTGAGATTCTCACGGACCTAAACTGGCCCACCTTATGGCACAAGTTGGCTATTCCTCTGTTTGTTTGGCCTTTAAATTCACCTCCTTTGGCCCTCCTCCCCATCTGAGTGGGCTGCTCACTCCAAAGTACAGTGCCATACCATGTGATCCTCTGCAATGTCCCCTTGACATCCCTCAGTGTTCGCACTAACCAAGGTAAGCGCTTCTTTCAGTATGCTGCTCCGTAGTTATGGAGCATACCTCCCAGGAAGTCTGGTTGACAAGCCTACTCTCCAAGAGTTTAAATCAGGCCTCAAAGTGTACCTTCTGGAACTCAGTCTCTGTGGTTGTAATCACTAGGCCTCTGCCTTGGCCTGTTGTCATGCTGTTACTAATTTTGCCATTTCTATTTCTCCCATGAAACTCTTATGCAAAATTGTTAAATGTACTGTGCACCTGTCTAACACTTTGTGAGCCTTGTGAGCCTGCTGTCTCCATGTTAAGTGCTTGATACAAATTCCTTGTACTTATCAGCTGTAAATACTATATATTGATACCAGTGTATGTAATCTATTGTAACTGATTCCTGGACACCGAAAAGGGACCTCTGGTCTCAGTGGGCTACCTGGTTATCAAAATCTAAATAAATAAATAAATGTCTGAACATGAGGAGATTGAGGAGCAGGGGCCTGCATGGAGGCAGGCCTAACTTTATGAGGGCAGAGAACAGATGCCCTTTGATGCATACCTGGACCAGGAGCCCTCCCTGAGTGGTTCAACAGGCACCCTGCAGGCCATGGTGGCTGCATGGGAGGGAGTGACCAGGGCTGTGAACCAGTGGTACAGCCATCAGAGGTCAGCACAGGAGTGCAAAAGAAGGTGGGCACGGACCAGAGGAGGATAAAGATAAGGTAGCTGCCATCTGGGCCACACATGCCACCACTGGCGGTGGATAGCCTAAAGTGCCACAGCTGACACCACAGGAGGAGCTGGTGGCGGCGTCCATGCAGCCCAGCACCATTGAGGGTGTTCCTGGTGGTGGATTCCAGACAGGGGGCAGCCCATCACTACATGGTAGGTACAACAGCATATGGGGAAGGTGGGCAGGGGGCAGGGGTGCTGGGGACAGGGGTGTGTGGCAGCAGCACTAACATGTATGTGTTCCTTTACAGATCCGGAGCACCTGCATGCAGCAGCAGGGGTGGGGATGACCACCATGGGGGCGGTCTTGGACCTGGAGGACCATCCATCCACCTCCACCAGTCTCTGGGGTCCGGACCGCTGCCAGCCCATCACCACTGTCCAACCAGATGCCTGTGGCATGGTTGCGGACGAGGACCTGTCAGTGTTTCAGCAGGATGCCAGCCACGTCATCCAGTATGCTGAGACACAGGTCGGGGTGGGGTCCAGGACCAATGACAACATGACTGTTATCCTGGACAGTGGTGAGGCCGATCAGGGAGAGGCACCCATACCATGCACCCATCACGGCGGTGCAGATGGTACCCTGGTGGCGGTTGTCCACCCACCGGCTGCAACGCCCAGTGAGGTGGTGTGCGACACCGGTGTGGTGCAGTCCATAATGTGTGGCAATGGTAGTGGTGGTGCAGCCACCCTGGCGCTGTTATGCACACAGTGGCTGGAGGGGCTGCAGTGGCAGCAGGACGGGGTCGAGGGGGGGCCGGGTGCAGTGGCCACTGCCGTTGCACCGCACACAGTACAGGCCCAAGGGGGCCCTGCTGTGCAGTCCCCACCTGCACTGGGGCTGTGCTGCAGGGTCACACAACTCCTGTAGGTCAGCACAATGCCCGTGCCCACAGGGTGCTGACCCACTGACCAGCACACCCAGCTGCTCCAGGCATCAGTGGAGCAACAGATGCTGGTCGTGGCATGGTGGTGCACACTACAGAGCTGCACCAGTCCACAGGGAGGCATGACTGGAACTATGAGCAGCTCCTGACCAAGGCCACACACATGTGAGAGGACACGGCCACAGCCCTGGATCGGCTTACCGTTGCGGTCATGGCTGGCCCAGCACCAATGGCCACCCTGGTGCATGGCCGTCTGCAGCAGTCACTGTGAGTGCATTCTCCTCCACTCGGTCCCAGCGTCATGCGACCCCATCACTGTCGACACCAGGATCCGCTGTGGGCATTCTGGGCACACCTGAGCGGGCATGTTCTAGGGCCTGCAGACACCTGAGAGGGACCGGTCGCATTCCAGCTTTGACACACCTGGAGAACATCTGAGATGCCTCCTGTGGCCATTGCACAGCCTGTGTCTGCTGGGTTGTCTTGGCGGGCTGTCCACATGTCCGCAGTGGCCATGTGACTGTGTGACAGTCATGATCCGCCACCCTCCCTGTCCGCTGCCTGCTGCAGCCCTGTGAGCACATTGGTGTGGTGTGTGCGTGTGTGTACCAGGGTCATTCTGTCCATGGTCCACTCAACATGCACACCTCATGCACACCCACCTGGCCGCTGGCCACTGTGGCATGTGCATGATGATGCCCACACAACACTGTCTGCCACTGTTCACTGGTGTTCAGCATCTGACACATGCCCGTTGGTGGCATCTGGGTGTGCACGTGTGGGTGCCTGTGTGCATGTGCATATATGTGTGTGTGTGTGGGGGGGTCCACAGTGCTGTACAGGGTGCTTCCATGGAGTCCTGTCCCATGCCCATCCACACTGCCTCCGGCCGTGTCTGTTGTGGGGCCCAGCCATGCATGCCTGTATACTGTGCCCTGGTCCCTGCATGTGGTCATGTTCACCTACCTGCATGCACTGTAGTGCTCCTTTGCAATCGTGTCCTGGTGCTGCTAGGCCAACCTGTGCAGCCGGGCTCCATCGCCTGGGGGCTGCCCACCACCACCTGGCTCGGCATCCAGCGTCCTCCCATTGCTGTTCCCTCTTCCAGCCTCAACAGCCTATCCCATGGTCATGGCCATGTTGTGCCAACACAACAGACCGGGAATAGGCACTTGGCCGCTTCAAGGGAAACGTGCTGTGCGACACTACCAGACCTGTGCAGACAAGGGAACCGTGCCTTCAGCAGTCCAAACACACACTCGATGATGTTCGTGTGCTGGCGTGTGCCTTGTTGTAACTCTCCTGTGCTGGGGTTGATGGGTGCTGGTATGGGGAGAGCAGCCAGGGCCTGAGTGTGTATTCACTGTCACCTGTGTGGGGACATGTTGGGTTAGCATGGTGGTCTGTGTGGCTGCCCCTGCCTACCCAGCCAGACCCTCTGATACCCCCAGCATAGCATCCCCCCACACCCTGCCCTGTGGTGCCAGGCTGCCCATTCCAGCTGCATACTCACCTACTAGGTGGCTGGTGGGGATGTCCCCATTCTCGAATCTGTGGCACAGTGTTGACTGGTGCCAGATGAAGGCATCATGTGCTCCACCAGGGTGTGTGGCACAGATGTTGATTATGTGCCCCTTGACATTGCACACCACCTGGCAAGTGACACTGGGGTAGCCCTTCCTGTTGATGTAGGCCACCCCCTCCAGCCCCGGTGGTGTGCAGATGCCTATGTGGGTGCAGTCAATGGCCCCTAGCACACTAGGCATACATGCAACCCTGTGGAACTCCTGCATGCTTGTTGTACGCTCTGCCTGTGTGCTGGGGAAATGGATGTATTCAGTAGCATGTGGCAGCAGTGCATTGAGGAATTGTGTCAGTTTCCATGACACAGCTGACTGGGTTATGCTTGTGGTGTCCCCTGTTGGTCTCTGGAAGGTACCTGTGGTGAGCAGGCACATAACAGCTGTGACCTTGGTCTCCACCGACAGGGCGTGGCTCCGTCTTGTGGGTGCCTGCATCTCATCACTGCACAGCTCACAGAGCTGCCTCAGAATAGCCCGATTCAGGCAGTACCGGCCCACAATCTTGGTGCCACCGTACTGTTCGAAGGTGGTGTGGGCTCGGTACTACCTGCTCTGGGCATACCACCACAGGGCCCTTCCACGGCCTCACTGCTCTGACTCCTGTCTCCTCACACCCCTCATTACTGCCTCCATCTGGAAGATTGCACTGGCCATGGCCTGGCCTGTCCTGCCCCCCCATTCAGATGACTCCCTGGGCTACCGTAGCTGTGTGCTGCTGCTTGTGCCCCTGCACTGGGCACACTCCTGTGATGGGGACCCTGCCGGCGGTGGACATTGCCTCCAACCCGTCCGGGTTCTCCCACGGCCACTCCTCTGTCCGGGCTCGCAGGCTCACATTGCAACTACTGCCCCATGGATATCTCACACACACACACTGGACTGCTCATGCACACAGGCACAGTCAGGGTCACCTCCCTGTCTCACTGCTTGTTGCACCTTCTGCCTCTGTACCTTTCTTGCACCCTGCTGCTGTCCTGCCTGTCCACTGTCCTCTGTCTCTCTAATCTCTCTCTCTCTCTCTCTCTCTCTATCTCTCACCCCTGCTCCCCAACGCGCAAGCCACCATCCCGTACTTGCTCCATCTTTTTATGGGCTCAACTTTGCTCCGCACATGTCCCTGTTGCTCCGCACTTGCACCATTAGCTTGCTGTTGAATATTACACTGTGTAGCTTATTCATGGCTATGCCCCCTGCACTTGTGCATGCATTCATTAGGGTTGCGCATTGGTGCACTGCAATTTGCGCTGCGCAAGGTCTCCTGCTGAATATCATTCTTTGGCGGCATTCCGCTATTGCGCTGGTGAGCACAGCAGTTGCGCCATGTGCAACTGCTTTGAATATCCCACCCCATGTATCCTATTTATACAATGGGGCCTCATTTTGAAAAAAGGTTTCAGGGTGTAATAACGGCATTTATTTTAACTCTGCTGATGTCATCAGGATTTATTTCACTGCAGTGAAAACAACTTGTTTTATCTCACTGGAAGATGCTCATCCCCATTGTATAAACATATATATATATATATATATATACACATATATATATATATATATATATATATATATATATATATATATATATATATATAAAATACAATAAAATATGGGGTGGTGTGTGTAACGAGAAGTTTGTACACACCCGAGGGGTTAGATGCTACATAAATCCCAACAGCTGAAACTCAACGGGGTTTATAAAAAGCATCTATCCCTGAGGGTGTGTGTAAACTTCAAGTTTGCACACAACACCCTATATTTTATTTTATATAATTGCTAGGTCTTCCTTTTTGGCCACAGCAGTTATATAAAATAAACATAGAAACAACATCCCTGACTCCTGTGCGGCCATGGTCAGCTTTGTGTCGAGCATGAGGTCTACGGCTGTTTTTATTTATTTCTTTAAATCTGTTCTGTGATTCTTTCCTGCTGGCAGGCAAATTAATTTTTTATTTTGTTTGTGGTGACTTACCACTGAGTCTCTAGTGGCTATTCCGTCTCTTGTGGAACAGGAGGTGATCAGTGGTCTGGGCAGGACAGCTGCAGTGGGCACATGGACAGACTGAGGGAACACCATGTGCATGCTTGCCGTAATAAACACTCCTTTATTTTGACAAATTGTAGCATGGTTTTCCTTCAGTAAAAGAACCTATCAGTTAGGGTTGATACAAACTGAAAAGAGAATACAACATTAGGTTAAATCCTAATACACCACCCCTCCTGCAAACACCAACAGGTGTCGGGGGTGTGCCTTGGGGTTGTCAGCCATAATGCTTACCCCATTCTGTAAGTACATAAGCTAAGATGGATACAGTTTCTGGATGATGGGTACTGTTAGGACCGTGGGGGGCAGCAGCCATGATGAACTAATGTTCCCTTTGACTCAACTTTACAGTTGAATTGATATTTTCCAGTCTGAGTGTCAGTTGTGTGTGTGTGTGTTTGTGTGGGGGGGTGCTTTTCTGTTCCCCAAGTGCCAGCTTCACTTTATCTGACTCTGCATATATAGGGCCTTACGAGATGGGCTGTTATTAGCATAAAAGTAATTGGGGGAAGTATCTCTGAGCTGTCCTTGGTGGAGCTGCAGTTGGGGAAGTGGGTGAGAGTGAGCAAGAGAATGAAAAGAAATAAATAAGAAAAAAGAAAGCAGAAACTAGCTAAATAAATTAATAACATACTTTAGAGAAACAGTATGCAGTTGGGGTAGGGGGAATATCTGTATGCTGCAGTCAGTGAAGCTGGCAGCCGAGCTCAACTGCAATTAGCTCTTGAACTGATAAACACCATTTCTTTTTTTCTTCATTTAATCATTTATTTATTTAGTTTGGCTTCTAAAGAGGGATGACAGCAGGGGAATGTAAAGTAAGGATCTATCTGTTCATGGGGCCAATAAATTAGGACATCTTAATAGGATCAAATGGTTATTTTATCCATTACACTTTTTTTGTTTTTTCCAATTGAACTTCCATACTGTGAATGTGTTTGGTATCAGTCAAACTGTTTTTTTCAGTTGCACTTTGATGTTAACCCAAAAAAATTATAATTCAAAAACTGTGCAATATTTTCAAACCAAACAATCCAAAGGCACACCCTTGGCATATGCCCCATCTTCCCTGAAAATTTCATGAAGAAATTCTATACTGTCTAGGCTGTGGGTTAGAGCAAATGTCCCCACTGTTAAGTATAGTGAAAAAAAGTGGGATTTGCCACTATTTTGACCCTCCATACCTTGAAAACTGTACAAGATGCTATCTGGAAACTTTTCACAGCTTGAAACTCTGACACCCTGCCTGAGCGTGCCAATTTTTGTACTAATTCATTAAACGATGGAAAAGTTATTAAGGTGCAAAAAAATGGGTTTAACATTGAACTGCCAGCTCCACCTAAATATAGTGGTGCTACCACACCACTATAATATATATATATATATATATATATATATATATATATATACACATATATATACACACACTTACTCACACACACACACATACACACACACACACATATATATATACACACACACACACATGTATACATATATACTTTGCAAAAAACTATGTTACTGCATCAGTTAGGGTTGATACAAACTGTAAAAAAAGAGAGAAATACAACATTAGGGTTTCAACCCAAACACACCACCCCCTCCCTGCACATATCAACAAGTGTCGGAGGTGTGCCTTGGGGTCATCAGCCATAATGCTTACCTTATTCTGTAAGTACATAAGCTAATATGAGTGCAGTATAGGAGAATGGGGTGAGCATTAGGGTTGATGACCCGAAGGCACCCCAACATGGTGTGTGCAGGGAGGATGGGGTGTTAGGGTTGAAGCCCAAACATTGTATTTCCCTCCTTTTTACAGTTTGATATCAACCCTATCTGATTCATTAACGTAGTTTTTTTGCAAAGAATGTACTTAATTTTTGAGATAGTGTAATCATAGCCTTATTTGCCTGTGGGAGCACAGAGCCTGACCCTCCATAGATGCATATATGTATGTCACTGTGGAAGGGCCCTTCATCAAATTTATAGGACAACAGTGACCAAATTGCCAGCATAGCCATCTTATTATCCCACCTCATGTACCTGGTACAGAAAATTTTCAAAACCTAGTCAAATTGTAATTCCACACAACTACAATGCCATTCTGTGCCACAGGTTCAAAAACACATTTTGACTAGGATTTGAAAAATGAGAGCTGTGACATGCATGAGGTGGGGAAATAACAAGCCTGTGTTGAAAATTTGGGGTCAAAGTCATTAAAATGTCCAAAGTTATTGAGTGTGTGTGTGAGAATTGCAATGAAAGGTCATAACTTTGCCATGTTTGCATATTTTGATGCCAAGTTTTCAACATAGTCTTCATATGACCCCACCTCATGAAGAATGTGGCTGTCATTATCAAATCCCACTCAAGGTGAATTCACCAGTGACCATGAAATCACCTTTCAGGCAGGATTTGCATAGCGACAGTCCTATCATTCATGATGTGGGGTCCCCAAAAGGCTATGTTGAAAAAGTGGTCTGAAAATATGTAAACATGGCAAAGTTATGCACCAAAGTTGAAAATCCCATTGAAATACACTGATTTCCCATATGAAAAAATATATTTTTTCATGAGTCATCATGCAAAATGAGATAACTTTTTGTATGATGCCAATACAAAAAAAGAATTTCAGTGTTAAATAAAACACATTTTAAGGGCATTTCTCAAGCAGTAAAGAGCAGAATGCACCTAAGGGGGTCCCAATAAGCAAGCTACATGTGTTGATTCCTCCCCATAATATCATTTTTGGGGTTTCTAAATTTGAATTTCTCAGGCAAAACTGAAAACAAGATGGCAGCCATATTGCCCATATGACACAGGATTCCTTTTTCGTTTCATATAGCTATCTTTTAGTGCATACTGAGCATGCTCAGAAATGTTTTTTTTCAAATTTTTAAAATGCAATAACTTACAAACAGCTTATTATTTTTTTCACCAGACTAGCAAAAGGCACATCTGTGGTCTAGTCCCTTTCTGCCCTGAAAAATTCAGACCAAAATTCCAAACAATCTGCGCTGCAGGCAAGTTCAAAGAAAAATCCAAAGTGAATGAGTGACAAAATGCTATTTCACCTATCTGTAACTTGGAAACTGCACATCTGACCTGAATGTAACTTTCCATATCCGGAGATCTATCATAGCTGACAGCACATGTCAATATTTATGCAAACCTGTTGAATGGTTGCAAAGTTATTAAAGTGCACATTTTTGAGTTTAACATTGAAGTGCCTGTTTACCCTTAACTATAGGGGTGCAGCACCCCTATAATATACATATATTAAGAAAGAAAGAGCCACAAATACTGCTCTTGGACTGGACAAACCAGTGCACCTATCATACATATAAGAATTGGGTGGGCTGAGGGTGGGAGGTTAGCAGCCAAATTTCAGCACCATTGGCAGTCCCAGTGGAACACATAACTATAACCAGCTAATAGGGTGGTTGTAGACCATCCGTAGCACCCACAGGTCCAAATGGCCCAAAAGCATGAGTTCCACAAAGTAGGAGTGTGGCATCTGACTCAGTGGTGTCTGGGGGCATTGATAGGGCATCAGTAGATTCAGTCAGTTGACGCAGTTAAGGCACCTGCACACTCCTGTTGTTGCACTCGCTGCTGGGATCAGTGGAAAGTACAAGATAGGAGCAAACAGGGAATAAGAATAACAGGAAATAGGAATAACACCCTATTTAGGGTAGGGTTACAAAAAAAAGCAAACTAAAAGGGAGTTTGTAGTTTAACCACCATCAGAGATAAGTTGTTCAAAAGGGATGAGGGAAAGAATAGGAATACGCAAAACTATGGACAGGAGCAACATTCTGTCTAGGGTAAGGTGTGCAGGAGTATAACAAACAACATAAGGAAAGGATTCCCAAATAGCACAGGAGATCAGGACTAGGAATGTGGGGAGTGGTGCAGTGCAGTGGTCATGGGGCAGCAGTTTTAGATGAACCTTCTGGAGACAGCTGCTGCCCCATCTCACAGGCACCTCTCTGGGTTGATGGAGAGAGTCACTTGAGTGGAGGCTGAGTTAGCTAGGGTTCAGGGGTTCACCCATGTCACAGTGACAAGACAAAACCACGACCATAATTTGGGCACCAGCACAAT
Organism: Neoceratodus forsteri; assembly: GCA_016271365.2. Classification (NCBI taxonomy): domain Eukaryota; kingdom Metazoa; phylum Chordata; order Ceratodontiformes; family Ceratodontidae; genus Neoceratodus; species Neoceratodus forsteri. The sequence goes on along the minus strand of CM057459.1, from coordinate 236,805,622 downwards.
GCTGATAGTGAACATCACACCAGGTGGTGTGCATACGACCCCCATTGTGCCCATTGCCCGGGGCACATTCTGGCTGTTTGCAGGGGGATGTGCCCCCACCCCCAGTACTTAATACAATTACCTCCAGGTCAGAGGTGTATTGGTCAAGTTGCACATCACCTGGATTGTGCCTCCTGCTGAGTGCCACAAAATCCAGTGCACCAGGGATGACAGACAAACTGGTTACGGTGCCCTAAATGTGGTGCCCCAGTTGTATTGCACACATAACAGTATATCATTCAGAGGACCGTCTCCCTCACCTAGAGGCCATAGAACATAGAAACATAAATATTGATGGTAGATAAGTATTGCTTGGCTCACCTAGTCTGTCCATTTTCCCTACCTACTGTAACACTGCAGACCCTACTTGATCTCTGGCTTTACCACCCCTTTCCCTAACTCTAAGGTTCCCCTATGGCTATCCCATGCGTTCTTGAAACCCGTTATCATTTTGGCCCCCACAGCCTCCACTGGGAGGCTATTCCAGGCATCCACCACTCTTTCTGTAAAGAAGTACTTCCTCACATCTCCCCTGAATCTCCCCCATCCAGCTTCATAGCATGTCCCCCTTGTCTTGAGCATCTTTTTTCTGAAAATGCTTCCTTCTTAGATCATATTTATACCCATTAGGTATTTCCATGTTTCTATCATAGCCCCTCTCTCCCTTCTTTCCTCTAGGATGTAAATATTGAGGTCCCTTAGTCTCTCCTCATGGGGCTTGTGATGCAGACCCTGCATCATTTTAGTTGCCCTTCTCTGAACTGCCTCTACCCTAAATTTGTTCTTCATACCCCTCCCTATGCACCCTAGCATCTCACTAGCTCTCCCTACCGCCTTGTAACACTGCCCAGCCACCTTAAGGCTAACAGATATGATTACCTGCAGGTTTCTTTCCTGTTTGCTGGTGGTTAATACCACTTCCCCCATTTTGTATTCTGCCCCGTGTTTCTGTGACCCAAGTGCATGATTTTGCACTTCTTCACACTGAAACTTAGCTGCCACACCACTCCTCTAGCTTTCTTAGATCTCTAGACATTCCCCGCCAAGTGTCTACCCTATTGCAGATTTTAGTGTCATCTGCAAAGAGGCATAGCTTCCCTTCTAGCCCCTCTGCAAAGCCCCAAATAAAGACATTACAGAGGACCAGTCCCAGTACTGAGCTCTATTGCACCCTGCTGGTCACCCTCCCTTTCTTGGAGTGAACTCTATTTACTAGGGCTGTACGAATACTTTTTTTTGAATATTAGGCCGAATATTCATTATTCAGTGTCGGAATATTCGGTATTCGGTATTTGTTACTCGGGTGGCTGGGAGGGAGGTATTAAAAAAATAAACAAACACCCCAGCCAGTAAACAAATATTTTATCCCTGATATCTAGTGGTCCTCCCAGCTAATCACCTCTTAAAAAAAATCCCCTGCCCAGACTATCAGCAGTACCCGTCCCCTGTCCCAAAATGTATAAAAATAAAAAAATCCTCATTTCCTGGTGTCTTAGCGGTCCCAGCCCCCGGCTGATTGCAGGTCAGAAATGAAGAATCCCACCCCAAGACACTCCAGCAATACCCTGGTCCCCCATTCCCAAATGTATAAAATAAAAAAAAATTCCTCATTTCCCTGGTGTCTAGTGGTCCATCCCCAGGCCAACCGTCGGTTCAGAATGAAGTATTCCCCCCAGACCCTCAGCAATACCCCCATTCCCTTGTTGCCAAATGTATAAAATAAAAACAAATCCCTCATGTCCCTGGTGTCTAGTGGACCCCCCGTCAGGTAGTGCCCCCACCCATGACCACAGCAGGCCACTGGCACAGCCCTCCACAGCCGGCAGTCCAACTGAGTCTTCAATGAATGAGCGAGTGCTTGTACAAGCATGCACTCATTCATTGACACTCAGATTCAGCCACTAGTAGCTAGCACTACCAGGGACTTGGGGAATGGGGAACTGCTCCCCTCCTCTCTAGCCCTGGTGAGTGTTCGTCATGGCTGGTGGCTGAATCGAGTGTCAATGAATGAGCATGTGCTTGTCCAAGAACTCACTCATTCATTGAAAACTAAACCAGGTTGCTGGCATGGAGGTGAAGTGGAGGGCTGTGTCAGTGGCCTGCTGGGGTCGTGGGTAGGAGCAATACCTGATGGGTGGTGGGGGTCCACTTGACACCAGGGAAATAATGAATTTGTTTTTATTTTATACATTTGGCAATGAGGGAATGGGGGTATTGCTAAGGATCTGTGGGGGGAATACTTCATTCTGAACTGGCGATCAGCTTGGGGGTGAGACCACTAGACACCAGGGAAATGAGGGATTTGTTTTTATTTTATACATTTGGGAGTGGGGGACTGTGGGTATTGCTGAGGGTCTGGGGGGATTCTTCATTTTGGACCGGCAATCAGCCAGGGGGGTGGGACCACTAGACACCAGGGAAATCAGGGATTTTTTTTATTTTATACATTTGGGAATGGGGGACCATAGATATTGCTGAGGGCCTGGGGGGATTCTTCATTTTGGACCAGCAATCAGCCGTTGGGGGTGGGACCACTAGACACCAGGGAAATTAGGGATTTTTATATTTTTTTATTTTATACATTTGGGAACAGGGGTGTTGCTAAGGGTCTGGGGAGGTGGGATTCTTCATTTTAGACCAGCGATTGGCCAGGAGGGGGGGGACAACTAGACACCAGGGCTAAAATATGTACTTAATGCTTGTCAGGAGGGTGGGAAAGGTTTTTTTTTCCTTGTGCACCGCCGAATGCCGAATACCAGCTGAATAGTGGAATATTCGGTATTTGGTTCCGAATATTCAGATAGTCCATTATTCATGGTATTCAGAAAATACTATTTAGTATTTGCACAGCCCTACCATTTACCACCACTCTTTGTCTCCTGTCCCCCCCCAACATTTTCTCACCCAGTTTACCACCTTTGGACCCCCTGCTAGGCTTCACAGATTATTTACAAGTCTCCTATGTGGAATGGTGTTGAAGACCTTACTGAAATCTAGGTAGCTCACATCCACCGCTCCACCCTGATCTAATTCCCTGGCCATCCAGTCAAAGAAGTCTATCAGATTTGTTTGACAAGATTTCAACCCAGTGAATCCATGCTGCCTTGATCTTAAAGGCAACTGGATTCAAGATATTCCACAATCCTCTCCTTCAGTTGTGATTCCATTAATTTTTCCACCACCAAAGTCAGGCTGACTGGCCTATAATTTCTAGCTTCCTCTTTGCTCCCACTTTTCTGAAGTGGGACTACATCTGCCCTCCTCCAGTCCTCCAGTACCACTCTCATCTCTAGTGAGTGGCTGAATAGGGCTTTCAGAGGTGCAGCCATCTCCTCCCTGAGCTCCCTCAATATCCTAGGATTTACCCCGTCTAGCCACATTGCCTTATCCTCTTTCAGATTTGAGAGTTCCTTCAGGACTCTCTCCTCTGTAAATGGACTAGTGTCTATCTCCCTTCCTTTGATGCTCATGGTCCTTATCTGGGCTGGCAGTATAGCCTAGAGGTTAAAGTAACAAGGTGTGAATGAGCTTGGTATATTCAGCAGACCAGACCTGGGTTTGATTCTCAACCTCCACTTGCATACTGTGTGACTCTGGAGTAAATCACTTAACTGCCTCAGTGCTCCCAGGTTGCCTGAAAACAGGCACTTGTGCCTAGTGGGCCTTACCTGGTTACCAAAGACTTAAATAAAAATAAAAAAATAAATCTGTGGCCCCTCACCTTCCCTTTCTTCAGTGAACACTGAACAAAATTATTTGTTCAAAATGTCTGCTTTTTTCTTGACCCCCTCCATGCACTCCACTCCTTCCCTTCTAAGCCTTACTATCCCTCTTCTGGTCTTTCTGTTTTCACTTACATACCTGAAAAATACCTTGTCCCTTTTCTGTACTGACTGGGCTATTTTCTACTCCATTTGTGCCTTTGCACTCCCAACTGCTTTCCCTGCCTCCCTCTGTTTATCCTGATACACCTCTCTCTCCTCCTCTCTCTGTGTCTCCTTATACCTCCTGAATGCTAACTTTTTTTACCTTACCTTATCGGCCACCTCTTTTGAGAACCATAGTGGTCTCTTTTTCCTCCTGTTTTGTTTACTTGCCTGACGCAGATGTTTGTTACCTCTCTATTCCTCCTTTTATATTCACCCACTGTTCCTCCACTCCCCAAGTCCCCACCCTCCCACCAAGGCATCCCTGAGGCATTCCTCCATCTTTTTAAAATCGGCCCTCCTGAAATCCAGGACCCTTACCTTTGTGTGATTCAGTTCTGCCATTGTGCTTATATTGAATCACACCATATGGTGATCACTGGTCCCCAGGTGGCTACCCACTGTGACATCTGCAACATTGTCCCCATTGGTGAGTACAAGGATCAATACTGCCCCATCATGAGTGGGCTCTTTTACTAGTTACCTGAGGAATTCTGCCCACAGGGAGTCCAGGACCTCAATGCTCCAACTGTAGCTGAAGCTGCAGCTGGGATACTTCAATCTACATCTAGCAGATTGATGTCCCCCACCAGCAGCAGCACCTCTCCCTTGTTCCCTTGTTTGCCATCTTTTGGATGTCTTCCACCAGACCTTATCCAACCCCCAGTGCTGGAGGTCTGTAGATCACACCAGTGCAGATAATGACTCCCTTCCCTATTTCTAGGTGGCCTACAGTACCTCTTCTCATCCATGATTCCCTGTATCTCAGTAACTTTTATGCTATCTCTCACATAAAGAGCCACTACTCCCACCTTTTCCCACCCTGAGCTTTCTGAACAGAGTGTAGCCTGGTATAGCTATATGCCAGTGATGGTTCTCAGTGTACCATGACTTGGTAATGGTGACAAAGTCCAGGTCAGCCTCTGCAATGATAATCTCTAGGTCCATGATTTTGTTTCCCAGACTACGGACATTTGCACACATGACCTTCCAGAATTTGCTACCACCCAGTTTGTCAGCCTCCTCTGTCCCCTTTTTCCTTCTCACCTTACATCCCTCTGCTCTCATTCCCATCCCTTTTCATTTCTACCAGTTTGTTCCTTTTCTTGTTGGGTACCCTTGGGGATTTCTCTCCCTTAGGATTCCCCTTATTACTTACTTCAGTTTGAGGGGGGAAGTTTATGTCTCCCTGTTTCCTTCTGTCACCCTGAGGATAAGGGCCTATACAGGGGTGATGGCCTACATCCATCCAAGAGGGGAACTGCTGTCCACAGTGGATGGTTTAAATGTTACTTCGATGGTGGTAGTAGAAGAAATTCAGAAGGCAGAAACTGCCCTCCCACAGCCTGCTGTAGAAGGGAGATCCTTAAGGGAAGGGCCCCCAGCATGCATGTTAATCAAAGAAGCAGGCTGATAGTTAAGTGGAGGGAGGAGAAGAAGTTTTCAAGAGAGTAGGTGAAAGTAGGGGGAACAAAAAGAAAAAAAGAGGGCCAACAAGCAATGTGCTAACAAAACATGGAAGGCCATGTGTGCTAATGCTAGAATTCAAGGAAATAAGATCCCAGACCTAGATGCCATTATGGTAGATGCCAGCCTGGATATTGTGGCCATTACTAAGTTATGGTGCACTGAAAACTATGACTGGGACATGGATATACTAGGTTATACTGTTCAGAAAGGACAGGGTGTGAAGGAAAGGTGGTGGTATGGGGCTTTATGTCAAGGAAAGGATAAAAGCAACACAGATACAGGGAATTCAGTGGGGCAGAAGTACTGTGGGTTGACTTCGAGTCAGAAACTGGAGACACTATTAGCACAGGTATAATCAACAGACCTCCAGCACAGGGGAGGGATAGATAATGTACTATTGGAAACAATTGGCAAAATCGCTAAAAAGGGGAGGTGCTGCTGCTGGAGACTTCAATCTGCTAGATGTAGACTACAGCCTCCTTACTCGACAATAACTACAAACAGACATCCTAGACTTCCTGCAAGGGGTATTCCTTAGGCAACTAGACAGTGAGCATACTCACGATGGGGCAATACTGGACCTGGTCCTCATTAACAGGGACAGTGTTGTGGATATCAAGGTGGGAAGCCATTTTAGAACCAGTGATCAGCATACAGTGCAGTTTAAAATAAGGATGGCTGTGGAATAAAATCACACAAGGTTGAGGGTCCCTGACTTCAGAAGGGCAGATGTTATGAATATGGGTTAATGCCTCAGGAATGATTTGGCAAGGGGGATGACCTTGGCTGGTGGAGAAACAGTGGGCCAATCTAAAAGAGGGCATAATGAAGGCAACAGACCATTGCATCAAGTGAGTGAGCAAAAGCAAGAAGAAGAGACCACTATTCTTCTCAAAAGAGGTGGTGGAAAAGGTAAAGGCTAAAAGGGTTGCATGAGATACAAGAAGACACAGGAGGAAATTGAGATATATCAGGAGAAACAGAGGGAAGCTGGGGAAGCAGTAAGGAGTACAAAAGCATAAACTGAAGAGTAGCTCAGGAAGTATCAAAAGGGAATAAAACATTTTTTTAGGTAGGTAAGCAAAAGAAGGAAGACAAAGGGAGGAGATGTAAGGTTAAGGTGGGACTGTACAAAAGGTAACCAGGAAAAGGCAGACATCTTCAAAAAAATGCTACTGCTCAGTTTTCACAGTGGAAGAGGAAGGAAAGGGACCACAGAACAGCAGCAGGAGCTTTGACAAGAGGGAAGTGGACACTAGTCCTTTTTCTGAGGAAAGAATCCTGAAAGCACCCACTAACCTGAAAGTGGGCAAAGCCTAGGGCCAGATGGTGCATCCAAGGGTGCTGAGGAAACTCAGGGAGGTACTGGCTGTACCTCCTGACAATCCTATGTAACAGTTTACTGAAGACCTGAGAGGTTCTGCAAGACTTGAGGAGGGCAGATGTAGTCCCAAGTAAGTAAATGAAAACATTAGGGTTTGGAGTCTCTGGAGTATTAGCAAGTCAGTGTTAGGGTCTTTCATAGAGTTGTCAGCCCTAATGCCAACCCCATCACCCTAGCCTATAGTCTCCTGTTTGAAGCACAAGGTACAGCTCCAAGCCAGTGCCTCATAGTGATGTACTCTTTGGAGGTAGAAAAGTATGGCTTCTCCCTAGGTTGCCAACAAAATCAGTACCAGCTTTCTTCATGCAGGGCCCTGTGGGCCCTGCACAAAGAAAATATATGATGTCTGGACCTTGGCTGCTCAGGGAAGGGTGTGGACAACCCCAAGTAAGACCCCACTTCTGATTTGCCAATACTTCAGAGATCAAAAATCCCTAATTTTTTTCATTTCCCTACTTAGAGCATTTTGCATTCTTCAACCCTAACGTCTGCATTAATGTCAGTTTTTTGCAATGAATTTCCTGTCTTTTCTGATGTTGGAATCATTTAGTCATTTATGCAAACCTGTGCAAAAGTAATCCTGATCCACTGCATGGGCCCTTCAGGCCTTGGCATGTATGTCAACACCTTGTGCAGGAAGGCCCCCTAGCCCATCACAAGGTGCTGTATATGCCAGAACAGTGCTCTATCCCTCCTTAGGCTGAGGAATGCTACATGCTGCACCCCCAGCCTTGGTCCATTAAGCAGCTCATTGAATATGCACTCAAACTCAAGTCACTGGTATTGGAAAGCAATGTGGTCCCCACTGGGCCAACAGACATCCTGCAAACAATGTTACTTCATAATATTTTTTTTTGACATTTTGACTCCAAATTTCAACAGTCTTTTGATGACTCCCCCTTCTGAACATGGCACGTGCCATTAAATAACATACTGGACAAAACATTATTTCATACCACAAAGTACAAAATCACATGTTGGCCAGGATTTGAAAAAGAACAGCTGTCATGTTCATAAGGTAGTGTGATAAAATGGCTATGTTAAAAATTTGGGGTTTAAATATTTAAAATTACCAACGTTATGAATGTGTGCAGAAAAATGACAACATACCATCATAACCTAGTTGTTTTTTAATGTTTTGATCCCATTTTTTTCAACACAGTCATCTTATGACCCCAACAGGTGCGAAAACACAGTTCAGTCATGACGTGAAGAATGACAGCTGTAATGTTCATTAGGTGGTGTAAAAAAATGGTTATGTTGAAAATTTGGGGTTAAAATATTGGAAATTACCATAGTTATAAGCAAGTGTAGAAACATTTTAAATATTCTCATAACTTGATCATTTTTACATACTATGTTGTCCAATTTTTCAACATGGCCTTTTTGGGACCCCACCTGACAAACAAGGGTGGTAATTGAAATTATGTAAATCTGACCTGAAAGGTGATTTCATGCAGGGATTACAAAATCACTTTCAGGGCCAGACCAACATAATTTCACCACCAGTGCTCATGAGGTGGGATCCTAACAAGACCATGTTAAAAATGTATGGAAAATATGTAAAAATGAACAAGTTATGATGAAAAGTTCAAAATGCTTTGAAATACATTATAAAGCACTGAGCTGCTATGTTCAGTTCCTGGTTCAGCACTGAAAATGAAGATATGTCTCCAGTCCAGAGAAGATTATGTCATTGACCCTCAGCTACAAAATTATGGGCTAAAGGGGGTGTAGGGTGCTAGATACTGATTGGGGGGATTGGAGTGGGAGTGTGGGGTGGGGATGGTGGCAGACAACTAGGGACTGTTTTCTTGATTTTAGGAAAAAAGAACAAAAAAATATTTTGTGGGATGATTTTCTTTTTTTACAGTCACCTCTGATATTGGGTACTCCGGTGTTGGCAAGACACTTGAGGGTGTCCAAGACTGCTGAGTCAGGGGGAAGAGAAGGTTTCCAATTCATCATTGGGGATTGGGCACCCCGGTGTTAGTATAAACGTGGTCTTTGGGGTGGACATAATGGAGACGAAGAAGACGGTACCTCGAACACTGGGGATTGGGCACCCCAGTATCAGCATAACACTACTCTGACACTGGTGATTGGGCCCCACAGTGTCAACAAGTATAAATAATGGCATTGAGGGGACATTAGGGACGGGAGAAGGAATAGACTGCCAGGGCAGGTGGGCAACCTGGTGTCAGACTACATTATTAATTAAACTGGCACCAGGGGGTTGGGTACCCCAGTATCCAGTTCAGATAAATAAAGCAGCTTATATGGCTAATGGCTGACACAGCCACACAGAGCCCCCCCCACACACACACCACACACACACACACACACACACACACACACACACACACACACCATGCTCTCACACACACACACACACACACACACACACCACACTCAGCAGGAGTGTGGCTATACACTTACACATAGCCCTGTCCATGCTGAATGAAAACAGTGGGGGATAGCATTCACAAACAGGGGGCTGGCCCTGCTAGCTGATAAATGACAGCATCTCTGTAACAGGACAACATGACTTCATGTTATTGCAAAATTCAGTTATCTTTTGAATGCTATTTTTAAAAGTACTCATGATCACAAATGGAACAGTTTTTTTATATTTGAAAAAGTACTTAACTTTAGGAGCTATGAAACACAAGAGCACACACCTTGTGCCAAACTCTCTCAAACCTGTAATTTTCAGGATTCAAATCTTACTAGTTTTTCAGTTATAGTTGAACAAAACAAGGTGTTGATTTTGGTGATTTCTGGGGATTTTGCCCCTCTGTAACTTTGCCCCAGTGAACCAATTGGCAAGACATTTACAGGATCCAGAGATCCTGGCATCATCTCTAGGAAATCCAAATGTCATGTAAATTAGTTGAAGGGGGGCAAAGTTATTAAGGTGCAAAATCTGAGGTTTTATATTAAGATAAATATAAAATCACACATGCCCACACAATGCAAAGCATCATGGGCTGCATATGCAAATCACCACAGAATGTTATGCTGGTTCAACTTTAAGCAGAATTGCATGGTGCCGAAAGGCCTCTCACACAGTTTGCAAAGGGTGCTAACAGATGACATAGACACATGTTTCATCCTACCAGGACTCATCAGTATGCCTCGTCTGTTTGACACCCCAGTGGAATGAACCAGCTACCCTAAGACGGTCTGTCTGGGTTATGTTGTGGTGAACCCATTAAAATAAAAAAACTATTTAAAAGACAATATTAAGGTGTTTACTCAACCCTAATATACAGATGCTAGTGTGCCTGTATAACTGTTTGCAAGCATCTTAATGCACCAATTATGGTTCAACATAACACCACAAAAGTAGGAAAATGTGGTGTTAGGGTTTACAACCCTAACTCCCCACCCCACATGCAGCAAAAGGAAAAAAACATTATGGTTTGGGGTCTCTAGAGATATGGCAAATCAGTGGTGGGGTTTTCCTTGGTGTTGACACTCCCAATGCTCACTCCTCTCCCCAGCCCATAGCTTCCTATTTGAAGCAAAAGGTACAGCTTTAAGCCAGTGCCTCATAGTGTTACACTCTTCAAAGGTAGAGATCTAATCCAAAGTGGCACTTTGCTTGGTTCTTTACCAGATGGAGTGATCACTTTACCAGATGAAGACTACATGTATTGGTACTTCACTGGTGAAGGCCTCTATTCATAGTTGTTTCCTGTCTTCACCTGGTAAAGTGGGCAATAAATAATAAAGCTCTGACAACTTGCAGCAGACAGATTTTGCAGGTGTTGTTATCCCTTCATATATTAATATAATTTCTGGTGACCATAAATATCAACCGGATTACTCTTTTGTTAAAAATGCATATCAACCGGATTTTGGCTTATTATGCTCCAAAGGCAATAATAACCTGAAATCCAGTTGATATGACACTTCATAATAACTCAAAATCCAGCTGATATGTTACTTCATAATAGCCCAAAATCCAGTTGATATGACACTTCATAATAACCCAAAATCCAGATGATATGACATTCTGTAAAGAAAAGACTTTAAAACTGCTGCATTCCATTGTTTCACAAAAAAATATTTCAATTGCAGTATTTTCAACTGTGTTTTATTCATGTACAGCTCAATTTCTTCAAAAATAAAACTGCACTCTACCCAAAAAATGTCTTTTTCTTTCAAACTGCAAGAAATACAGTCTAAACTTCCATACCAGCAATTATGAAAAATAAAGGTTAGGAAAGTTTGATGTTATGGATTTTTCACACCCTCGTGTGTGATGACCACATAAACCTCTCGGGCTTCTCTCGGGGTTAATGGGTCATCACACACCTCGGTGTGTGAAAAAAATCACACACTTACCTATCCATTATTCTCTATATAAGAGTGCAATGCAAGTATATTAACACTATGCTTGAATTGTTAAATGTATCTATGATGTGTTCTTATTGGCTCTTTGCATCAAGGTGTTACATAAGCACACTACACAGTAAATTGAACACTGATTTTAGTGGTCTCTAACTCTGAGGAAAGCAAGAGTTTTCAATGAAAACATCAGTTTTAGGTGACTGTTCACAGTGTTTCAACATCTCTGGTCCAATGTTTTTAGCCATCTCTAGTGTTGTCCTGGTTTTTATCTGCACTTCAGTTAAATAAATGGTTTTTGGACTATACTGTTTGGAGTGAGTACTCTTTTGCTATGGGTGCTGTTTATTCTCATACTATTTTCACTTCTCCAGGTGAAGACTGGAAAGAACTACACATAGTGGCACCTTTATCACCAAAATGCCACAACATATTGTGCTTGCCAAACCTCTCAACTACTATGAATTTCATATAGTGCTATGACTTTTATACTCACATTTACCCTTGCTCTACGATGGATGTTCCTCATAATACTAGAGCTATTTCTGGATACACAAACTATTAAATAATTGAACTAACTTGATAGAAACATTCCTTAACACTAAATATGTGAGGTACACTATTATTAGATACATTTATTCACTGAAATAAGAAAGTGCTACACATTCCAGCCATTTGCTCTAAATGTCGAAGGCCAGGGTTATGCATTTTAATGCTGGAAAGTTGAGAGGTATGGTGTTTTCTTCTTTCTTTATTAAATTTTAGAACAAAAAGAACTACTCCCACTTATGTAGAACATTTGTTCCACCACCCTCCCACCACACCTGTGTATATTTAGCACCCCATACTACCCTCACAATCATAGCACCCACCTCCATCCTCCCAACCAGTGCCAGTGAAGTAGTTAATTTATTGACTTCTCCCTGTTTCATATCCCTGCTACCCCGATCCTTCCTACCCAGTGTAATAAAAATTGAAAATGCCCACCCACCACCCACAGGTATCCCATCACCCCCACCCCAAAGGATACACACCTGTGAGTCACAAGTAATATGCTGACATTGATCTTAATATTTTAATACTTTATTCTGGCTGCATTTTTCATCAGTCTTGATGGGTGGGTTCTTACTGAAGTTTGTGTTCCTTATGTATATTGAGTGTCAGACTGAATGCATTTTGTTTCATTACAATATGGCTGAGCTTGGCAGTGGCTAAATTGAAGCTCAGTTAAGTCCCATATGACTGTGTGTTGTATATAACACTGTTACATTTGCTATTTAATTTCTAACTTTGAATTCATAGCATCCCATAGCTGTGCCATAGGCACAGTGCATGGTTGCTGCTAGCAGTGTCAGTGACCCTACTTCAAGATCAAGCTTGGGTTGTCAGGGGCCAGTCAGGGAAAGGAGGCTGGAGAGTCCCATAGGATGCTAACCTCCTCTGGGAGGGAAGGGGACCAAAGCCCACTGTGCTAGCACCACCTATGGTCACACAAGTGGCTATGTAACTTGGACTTGGCAGTGTGAGGGAAAATGTGTGGTGCCCTCCTATACATGTCCATTTTGTGTGCCTGTAGAGTAAATTGCATTGCCTTCCTGGAAAGAAGGAGAGAACAAGAGAAAATAATGGTCTGCTGCAGGATAATTTAGATCCCCCACAGGCCCTGTACCACAGTTTGGGACTCTCTCCTTCTCAACATGATTAGGTCTCCAGAGTTAAGTGGTCCAGCTTGGTGGCCCCACCATGGGTGTAAGCCACAGAAGCATATGAAGTTATATAGTAAATTCAAGAGAAGGCCAGTGCTAGGGCTGCTGTGATCAGTTGAAGGAGTCAGCAGTCTAAAGAGGCAGTGTGAAGAATAATGAAAAACAGCACAATGATAGCACCCCATAACCTAATAATGTGCAAATACTTTGTTAGGAGGGTAACTGTGTTTATCCTTTTAAAGACACTTGTGCTGTTCTTCTCTTTGTGATTTGTTGAGATGCCTAGCTATTCTCAGAAATAATTTTGTTACTCCAATAAAAGGTACTACCTGCAACATATTTGTTTTTTTTATCTATATTGAGATGTATAGAGAAACCCATTAATTATTAACACATTGATAGCACCCCTTAACCTAACAATGTGCAAGTACTTTGTTAGGAAGGTAACTGTGTTTATCCTTTTATAGACACTTATGCTGTTCTTCTCTATGTGATTTGTTGAGATGCATAGCTACTCTCAGAAATAATTTTGTTAGTCCAATAAAAGGTACTACCTGCAACATATTTGTTTTTTTCCATCAATATTAAGATGTATAGAGAAACCCATTTATTATTAAAAAAAGTCTGATCCAATGTATGTTCATTTGAACTGGGTCAGTGAGCCATTATTTATACTACATGGTCCCAAGTGCAGAGGTGTCATGATCTAACTGCAGCAAGTGTCATAGGCATTTTCTTTTGTGTAAATTCTGAATATGTTTGCTAGCTAAGAAATACCAAAGCATTATTGAGATGCTGCAATAGTACATGATTTGCTTTTTTAGCTACCTATCAGATAGTGGACAGAATAACCAAAACAGTCAGATTATCTATCTTATCCTACAGTGCCTTTCTATTTTGCTATTTATTGAGTTGAAATTGTTGACTCACAAGACGCATTGAGCAGAAACATGTTTCCAGGTGTGACTTGGGGTAGAGATTGTTGAACTTATTGTAATTCACTTCACTGAGTAATTCACAAACTGCACAAAATTCACAAAGTGTGAATTCTCAAAGTTTGCACTTTGCAAAGTGTAGCTTATAGGTGAAGGGGAAGAAATTCACCTAGCACTGGCTTTATGCACCACAAAGCAGTCACTTTGCGGGAAAAATGGTCACTTCACAGTGAAAAAAATCATGAATTTCAGCAAAGTCAAAGTTGTTGAGGCCAATGAAAACTTTGCAAAGCTTCATGAAAGTGAATTTTGGCCACTTTATGGCAAGTTGGCCAGCAAAGTTTAATGTCACTACTTCTCGGCTTAGAGGGATAAAACTGGGAGAAATATTGAACTAAAAGAAAGTACAAATCCAAGAGTACACACATATACTGTAGTATCTAGCCAGCTAGCTAGCTAGCTATATAATCTAGATAGATAGATAGACAGACAGACAGACAGATAGAGTATATAAAATGTATTAATGTAATCCACAAAGATACACTGAGCAGAAACATGTTTCTAGGTGTGATTTGGGGTACAGATGGGCAAAACTGCTGAAATTCACTTTGCAAAGTAATTTGCAAAGTTTACATTAGTGAAGTACAGATTGTCGACAAAGTGGGTGTAATTCACCCAAAAGTGACTGATTTCACCACTTCTGTGGGTGAAATGGTCACTTCACAATGCAAAAAATGTGAATTTCAGTGATGTTGAAGTTTGTAAGTGCAACAGAAACCTTGCAAAGCTTCATGAACGTGAATTTTGTCAACTTTATGGCAACTTCATCACCAAAGTTTAACTTTGCTGCATCTCTACTTGGGGGATGAAATTGGTAGACATACTGAATTAAAAGAAAGTGCAAGTCCAGTAGTACACACCTACAATATATCCCTACCTATGTCTGTCTATCTGTCTGTCTTTACTCTTCTCCCATCTCAGCAATCAGGCCTACTGCGGAACATGGTTCAATTCAGTTAGGTCACCTTATTTGTTTCTCATTACAAGTTTTGTTTCATCATTTGCTTAGTAGAAGCTAATACTACACCAGCTATTCCTTACCACAAAACATAGATTAAAAACATTAACCGACTATCTTCAGAAGATCTATTCATATTTTTTTTTATAACCAGACTCTGTATACACATACAGTATGCAACAAAAAGAAGGTATCAGAGAAGTACAATATCTATGCTAATAACACCCAATTATTAATGATATTGTAGACATCCTCAAAATGGTAATGATTCAAAACAGCTTCTATTCTGATAGGTAAAATGACCAGCAAATGCCAAATGCACGAAATGAGCTCCAAACCTTGCAAACCTCTTTTAGTCCAAACTTGAACAAGATGACTCAAGTATTCAAAAACATTACCATGATTTTACTAGATACATATATGGATGATGTCTATGTGGTTTTTATTTATTTTTCAGTACTTAAAAAATGTTGACCTCAAAAGTACACTTAGTTGTAGTGGTACTAGTATAGTGGTAATATCAAAAGTAGTATGTGCAAATTCTGATGCAAAAGTGGGTGCAAATTTGGTAGGGAAATTCAAAAATGCATGAGATAGGCATAGGGGAACCCTAGTGATAAGAAAGAGAACAAAACTCAAGATCAGGTAGGGTCTGAGAATTTTGCAGCAGGTAGAGAAAATGGGCTTAAGAGTGGGCTGAGTGGTCCTTATCTGCCTTCAATTTCTATGTTTCTTTGTAGTAGTAGCAATAGTAGATTTCAGTTATACATCACCCTATCTCTAGGTCTCAGGACAACTTGCATTTAAAATCATTAGGCAAATTTAAGTAAAACAGTATGCTATTACAAATACACCCAGCTTCAGTAGTCAGATCACAACACAAGCCACATATACTGTACATGAAATGGACAGCTCCACCTCTCAATTAAAGATGGAATAGAGACTGTTTTCTGAATAGGCCAGTTGGACAGATAGAACTTTTATTACCTCTTAAAGGACTTTACCAAGGATATTGTCTCAAAGCTTGAGGCAAGGAATTCCATAAATTGGATCCACCACCACAAGTGTCCAAGCTTCATACTGCTTAAAGAAAAAGCATGGTATGATCAGAAGCCCAGCCTCAGCAGAATGGAGAGGGCAAATAGCTGTATATGAAATAAGCAGTTCAATCAGTTAGCCCAGGCCCAACCTATATGAAGCCTTGATAGGTGAGAAAATCCAACTTTAAGCTGATGTATCAATGCATTGACAGCTGGCACAGTTCCAATAGCACTGGAGTGATAGCCTCAGAGTGTACAGCTCAATAAACAGTCAAGCTCTGCATTCTGCATTGGCTGAAATCAGCACAGTAGCCTCACTGATAGAGTGAGGTAGGGAGCAATATAGTACTTGAGCCTCAATGTGACAAGCGTATTCAGCAGTGCAATCAAGTTTGCCCTGGCAAACCAGGGATTCATCTGAGGTAATGTTTCATTTTATGGAGAAAGCCATTCTGTAACATGGCTGATACCTCATATATAAGTTATAGTTGCCTTGTTCATCAAGGACTTCCATCCTTACTGAAATGTTGTTGTACCACAGTTCAAAGGTCATGGAATGTTGTGCTACCTTCTGTTGTAAAACAACATGTCAGCTGATCGGAAAATACATGGGCCACCTGGTCTGAGAACCATGACACGAGTACAAATCATTTGAAAAAAAAGTGATGCTGTAAAGCCATGGGGGAAGGGAGGGCATGGGCAACTGGTTTCAAAACTGAACATTAAATGGACCAGCACAACAAATGGAAGATGGCACAGATAAGTCCACTCTATTTTTTTATTCATTTTTTTTTCCTCAACTTGCCTTTCTGTAATTTCAACACAGTTCTGATTTGTTCTCCTGCTTCATACTGACACATGTGTGGTCACAATAATTTTTCTCCCTTACTTTAAGAAATGAAAAACAAACAAAAAAACCCAACCATTTCACTGGAAAAAAATACTGGATGTGCAACCTTATGCCGAACCAGCCTGTTCAGCCACCTTGGGGTTCAGAGTACATCAGACCTCTTGAGCTTCATTCTCAGTGACTGATGTCATCAGAACCACGCTGTGTCAGAACAGGCTTGTTGTGTATGGTTGCCCATCCAGTGTTCTCTATTTAATGTAATCTTGTAGTCCAAAACAATCCCTAAATCCTTCACCGTATCAATGGCTGAGATCATAAAGCCAATGAGTTTTACCCTAAGTTGTAGCTTACATCACTTATCTTAACCTCACACTTAATATCACTTATACTGTTAGTGCTATAGTCCATTCAGCAGCAGGAATGGGTGGAAGCAGGACTCCACTGATAACAAGATGCTGAATCTCAGTTGGGCTATTCTAGGGGTACCCAGCCTCTCCCTTCCCTCTGGTAAATGTCAGCTACTATTGCCCTTGGGGGATTTGTCTCAGGTACTGCCTATTGAACTAAAGGGCACCAGGACAATGAACAGGTCACAGAACCAAGTAAAAATAAACTTTTTACTAGTTGTAGCAAACCTCTGTTGTGTCCCTAGTATGTACAATTTAAATTATATGCAACTGTACAGATAAGAAATTTAGGCATAGTAGGGAGTGGGAACCAATGTATCAAAAACAAAATAGGACTGGATACAGGAATGGCATAGTGGTTGCATCACCAACAGATTAGAGTCCTCTTCATGTGACGGGAGGGTAAGGCCTTAAAAGATTTCTATAAAGCCAGGCCACAGGTAGTAGCTAACAAACATGACACTCTCAAAGTACTGTGTCTGCTGCTTTTGAGCATGCAAGTAAAGTATGGACAATCAAAGTCAGTGAAGTGTGTTGTGATTATGCCATTTTTGGACCAGAAGTAGTGACTGCACCTTGCTCACCTAGAGGAACACCTGAACAATGAGTTCTTGAACAATGTGCCCAAAGTACTATAACCACACCTGCCTAGTCAGTAGCTGAACAGTCACCAGAAGATACCAAAACCCTAGCACAGGACTGCAAAGAAGCAGAAGAGTCCTTAGCTGAAGTATAGCACTGTGGCAGTGTGCCCATCCGGTGGAAATTCCCAGGTTCCAACAGTTGACCACCAGGATGCAGGGGGTGTGGTACATCCCATCCACTGGAGACCAGATGCAATCACAAAGATGGTCTGGGGCTTCTTCCTTGCTAACTCCTTGGGGGTGGGGGTCTGGTGTACCAGTTAATGAGAATGGGTGTCAGTCAGAGGTGAGTCTGACTGGCAGTCTGGAGTGGTTCAGTCACTCACCAGTCTTGATGACCTCTTATGATTCCAAGATGCCTCTCAGGAGTGTGGTTACCACTCTGTAGCCTGTCCAGATGTCAATCTCCATCGGCCTTGCCTGGCCGGCAGAAGAAGAAGAGACAGCAGCCATGCTTTTAAGCCAGATGTGATGAAAGAACCAGAATCAACAGACATGGAAATAGATGAAATCTTTCAAGAAGAAGCCAAAGTCACCTCTGCAGAGTTTTCATTCACAGTACCTCAGTCCCTCTCATGCCAAGTGCTGCTGCAACAGAGATCCCAAAGCAATTGCCCCTGGATGCATCACAGTGACCCAATCAGAGCTCCGTGGAAGAAAGCAAGACATAAAAACAACTGACTACACAGGAGGCTGTGAAGAAGAGGAGGTGAGGACCATAGCTGCCACCTAACCAGGAAGCCATTGCCTGACTGAGAAAATGGTGTCAAGCAGACAGTGTCATTAAAAGATGGGCTGGTATGAAATATGTGTACTGTTATCCAAATATGCCAGGATGGATGTGGGAGATAGTAGAAAACCAGAGGGATAAAATTTTAATGACTATAGCCAACAAGCATTTGTCAATGCTGAACGTTCGCTTGCTGGTATTTGGATTGGTGTTTGGCATTTGTGCAGGCCCCCTCAAGTTGTATCCATGTATCTTCAGCATCCATAACCCAAAAGAGTACGTCTCTGAAACTCCTCTTGCATCTGAGTAACATTTCACCCTCCTACTTCTTAAGTGTCTGTCTTAGGAACCCCAATGCCCTGGTTGTGCTCAACGGTATGAGCCTGTGTGGAAACTGTGCAACCCGCACTTTTAACACAGTCATTCAGTGGAATTATTTCACCAAATTTTCAACATAGGCATTTTGTCACCTCTGGTCATGAACAGTGCCACTAAGATTTTCTTACTGTGTACCGAACCCTGATTTCCCACAGCGACCGCGCTATTCTGCAATGGAAGTGTGAAAATAGATTTTGGCCATAGTGTGAAAAATGACAGCTATACTGTTCATAAGAAGGTGTGAGAAAATGTAAATGTTGAAAATTTGGAGTGAAAATATGACAAATCTGTGGGTTACTTAATGCAATGGAACTGCTTAATGCATGCTCAGAAACAGTCATTTTTGAATTTTAACCAAATTTTCAACATAGGCATTTTAGGATGTCTGCTCATGAAAAGCTTCACTGTGATTTTCTTACTCTGTACTGAACCTGATTTCCACAGCTGCCACGCTATTGCACGTAGGAAGTGCAAAAACACATTTCGGCCAGGATGTGAAAAATGACAGCTGTACTGGTCATAAAGGGATGTGGGAAAATGGCAATGTTGAAAATCTGGAGTGGAAATATTGCAAATTTATGAACTAACGAGTGTACGTAGGAACTGCACCAATGCACACTCGTAACACAGCCATTTTTGGACTTTTGCCACCAAATTTTCAACATAGGCATTTTAGGACCTCTGCTTATGAACAGTGTCACTGTGATTATCTTACTCTGTAGCAAACGTTGATTTCCAGCAGTGACTGTGCTATTTTGTGTCAGAAGCGCAAAAACACATTTTGGCCAGGATGTGAAAGTTGACAGCTGCACTGTTCATAAGGAGGTGTGGAAATATGCCTATGTTGAAAATATGCAATGAAAATATTACAAATTCGCAGATTTATGAGTGTGCATGGAAACTGTGCAATGCACGCTGGTAAAACAGTCATTTTTTGGAATTTTTTCACCAAATTTGCAACATAGGCTTTTTGAGAGCCCACATCATGAACACAAACGCTGTTGTTTCATTACTCTGTCCCGAAAGGTGATTCCACGCAGTGACCAAGAAAATACCTTTTGGGATCAAATAATGCCATGACAGTGACTAAATTCATGAGAAGGGATGTCAAGAACCCTATGTTGAAAATTTGGTGTTAAAAGTCAAAAAAATGGCCGAGATATCCACCTAAGTTTGAAAAAACTTATTTATGCCATTATACAGCTTACGGCATTTCCTCAGTTTGTGGTCAGCTTTGAAGAGTGCAGACATGTTCCTGGTCCACGAATCGATCGCCCTGGGCTCCAGAGGTAAGTATGGGGTGGGGGGTTGTGGGAGGTGGGTGCGCAGAGAGGGTGGTGCAGGTTGGCGAGGGGCAGGGACTCACCGAGGGACCATTTCTTCTTTCATAGGATTAAAAAACAGAAAAAAGGACTCTTTTGGCATGCTGGGGTGGGCTCCCAGCATGCCACCTACCTATTTGTTGGGGGGAGACTGGAGGCAGTGGGGATTGGGCATCCCTGCCGGCCATACAGTGTGCATGGGTGGGAGGCATGAGCATGCTGGCATGGGCTTCCAGCGTGCCAACTGGGTGTTTGTTTGAGGGCAGGCTGCAGCTGACAGGGGATGGGGCACCCCCATTGGCTACACTGTGCTGGGGGGTGCATGAGCCGAGGGGAATTAGGCACCCCCTTTGGCACACAACATCAAAGTAGGGAGCACACTAACAAAGGAGGGGGAGGATATTAGCAGCAGGAGGGTTTTTTAATGCCAAGCTGTGCAATTACCATCACTGATTGCAGTGGACCTTTTCTTTGAAGTGAAGAAAAACACAGCCAAACTGCTGTCATACACAGCTCAGCATGTATTGGTCCGGTAGGGTCGCACCTGCTACACTGAGCACTGGATTCTGGAGAAGGGTCACACACCTCCAAATGTACTGGTGCAAGATGTTCCTTACACATGCATGCACGCTAACGTAAAAAAGATATGTCCGGAGGTGACCATGAATACTTTTTGCAGCATAAGAATTAGAGCGATCTCATTGCTCAACATATAATAGTCACCTGGGAAACAGGGAGGAGCTCCAGATTCATGAAGTATTGTATACAGATAGGAATCACCAGCAACAAGTTTTTTCATGAGGACTATTAGGTCTGATGCTGAGTGAGTCTGGAAGCCCATTTCATTTTATCATGCTTATAGTCCTTGAACTTCTGGAAAAAAAATTAAAGCTAGTATGGACTTCAATTAATACAGTTACAAAGGATTAGAGGGGCAGCAGTCTTTGCACCAAGGATAACCACAGTTACTGCAACATTCCCAAGAAGCAGCTAGTGTGGGGGAGAAAGTAACTTAGCTACATGATAAAGGGATTGGCTTTTGACTGCAGTTCCAGGGGCCCATGGTTTACCTAGTGCAGAACATTGCAGCAAAAGCCACAGAACTACCTTGTGTTGAAGTTTGAAGCATGTCAGGATCTCCTCAGGGACACCCAAAAGGAAGAATGTTGCTGCTCAACAAAACACTGTGAAAAAGTAATGGACTTCCTCTTATTTATTTAAAAAACAGTTTTGCATCTAAAAATAAAGTTGGGGGGAGTGGATCCTGTGTGATGTATTTGTTTTCTTCTGCTTTCCTGCAGGTGGAACTTGGCCTCACTATCATGTCCTTTGAGGAAGTGGAAGAAGACATGGCAAAGAAAAGAAGCTGAAACCTACAAGAAAGTGAAGGTTGCTGTAGGCCACCTGGGTTCATTCTCTCCCTTAGGCACCAAATTGCTGCTTATTAAGCATGCTAGTACTTGGGATTATTGTGATTAAAATGTTTGGTAATGATATTGGTAGAGGAACTGTGCAGTTAGTATGTGCCCCATCACTCCTGCAGAGTAGGACTTATTGTATGTAGGCCCACATGGGTACATTGCTGAGACCTCTTGCATGTTCTGGCCCATGATGGTCTCAAGAGTGAGAGAAGGTATCACTTCCTTGACAAGGTGTCAGAATGGCAGCACCACATAAGAAAAGGAAGGAGTTGGCACTTGGTCAGGTTTTTCCTTGCAGGGAACCACAAGGTTTTGGGAGAAAAGAGTTTAACAAGCCTTGTCCTTCAATGAGCTTGGTACCAGTTATTACAGAGAACTCAAGGAGTTCAGCTTAACCCTTATAGTTGTAATCTAGTGGTATATTACTTGCAGACAGGGGCCTCAATTCTCAAAGGTTGACACAGGGCTTGCAAAAGCCCTATGTCAAACTCTGTTCTGCCACAAACACATTGCCACACCTTACACCGATTCACAAAGGTCACATACATTTGCGACACTTTACCCCCACTACGATGACTAGCACCAGATATGTGGTCAAAGTCTATAACAAGGTCTGCAAAGTTAGATCAGCAAAAGTTGGTCTAAATCGTGGCATGTTGCACAAAGGATCTAGAATCCCGATAGCCTGCCAGGGAATGCCACAAGACCCATGTGCTGTTTGCTCAGCGCTCCTGGGGCTTGTGGAATTCCAACACTTTAGAGAATCGGGCCCAGGATGTCTAGATGTTTGTTTCAAAGTGCTTGGGCTCAGCTAGAAGCTGGAAACTCTGCCAAGAAGATGCATGGTCCTGTTCTTCTCCAAACTGAGTATAATAATGGAAGACAAGCAGAGAGCAGAAAGTCTTGCAGCAGAGAAAGAACAGCAGAGGAAGCCTTGCTTTCCAGCTGTGAACAAGCTGGGGGTGTGGATGCTGCAGGCCGAGAGATGGTGGCAGGGTCCCTCGATCCAGGTGGCACTGGTCCTATCTTCTGAAGTTTCCAGAGCAGATGGAGGAACATCACACAGGAAGGTGGAGTGTATAAAACCCATTTGTACTGCCAGCATCAATACTGTACTTATGCTTTGGTTCTATTGTATGTTGCGCCCGTGTGCTTTGTCTGTCTGGAATGGACCATGGCCTCATCACATTTTTGTGACCTTGTTCCATTATTGTTAATCTATCTAAAGCTTTCTATGTGGTCTCCTTCCCCTCCTTCTGGATAGGCAAACAAATGCAGGGCTCTCTGAACAGTCAACCAACTGGTTTACCTACTCTCTGTTAACTCTCTTTGTGCACAATCTGAACTTTAGATTAACACCGTGGTTTCTCAAGTCTAAGTTCTTAACCCCATACTATTTCCAACCTTTCTAAACTACCTTACATTCATCTGTAGTTCCTCCCATAGGATTGTGGACAATGCAGTGCTTTCTGCAAGACTCCTGATGTCACAACAATGGAGTCCCAAATTCAGCACGATTATTACACCATTCAGAGGTGGTTCCACTCAAACCAACTGATTCTGGAAGCCAAAAAAAAAAAAAACAATGTGCGTGAAATTTTACTATAAGCCTTAACTTTCAAAACTCACCTTTGACTCGCTCTTGAGACCCTAGATTGATCCCTCTGCAACACATCTTTAAAATATCTTGGTGTCTGCCTTGACCAATAACTCAGCTTTTCCATCTACACTGACTTGAGTTTCTCAAATCTACTTCCTAGTCTAGGAACTCTCATAGCTATTCCTGCTATACACCTGCTACTGGACTGAAGAATTTTCACAAAAGAATCCTTTCAGTCATTATGGAGATTGTCCATGTCCTGACCAAGCCACCAACTTCCAAGAGGATGGCACAGCTTGCTTCACACTCCTCAGTTCCTTTCCTGAATCCCTGCCCGGCTCATATTGTCCAGGCCTTGACCAAGACACCAACCTCCAAGAGGATGGTGAAGCTTGTTTCACACTCCCTGTCTCCTCTCTCAGACTCCTGCCTGGCTAAGGTAATTTCCTCAAGCGCCTTCTCTATGGCATCACTTGCAGGACTCTGATTGGATGGCGCTTGTTACCCTGGCCAATCCTTTTATCCCCAAGGCTCCTTTGAAAATCAGAGTGCTTTTTTTTCCAGCACAGCTACTTGGGACCTTCTGCCAGAGAACTGTACTGGTTTTGGACTTGACTTTTTGGGCTTCTACTGCAGCTAGTCCTGGGAAATTATTTGTTGATACCACTAGCTTTAACTCTGCTGAAATTTTCAACTGCTAGCTTTAAAGTTAAACTGCTGCAACTGTAAAGTTTTTATGCTCAACTGTTGGCTTTAAAATTAATTGTATTTTTTCACTGTGTGATTTTTCTGCACTGTTTTCTCTCCCCTTTCTCTTGCTAATCCCCCCTCCCTGCTCCTCTCATCCCTTGTGAACTCCATGCCCTCTTATGTTCAGTCATTTAGGCAGGTAATTGTCCTCTGGCTCCCCCCCCACTGGTTTCTCTCTCCCTGGCCTCCCTCTGCCTATTGTT
Source organism: Neoceratodus forsteri (assembly GCA_016271365.2). Lineage (NCBI taxonomy): Eukaryota > Metazoa > Chordata > Ceratodontiformes > Ceratodontidae > Neoceratodus > Neoceratodus forsteri. The sequence continues at coordinate 236,781,443 of CM057459.1, read as the reverse complement.
CCTTCAGTAATCCAATCTCTGCCTCTTCCCTGTCTCACCTCAAATCGCCTGGGCCCTGACCAAGCCACCAACCTCCAAGAGGACGATGCGGTTTGCTTCATGCTCTCTGGCTCCTTTCTCAGACCCCTGCCCAGCTAAGATAACTTCCTCAAGCACCTTCTCTTCAGCTTCACTTGCAGGGCTCTGATTGGAAGGCACCTGTTACCCCGGCCAATCCACTTATCCCCAAGGCTCCTTTGAAAATCGGAGTGCTTTTCTTTCCAGCACGGCTACTCAGGACTCTTTGCTAGGGAACTATACTGGATTTGGAATTTTTTTTTGACCCTCACACCCACCCTGCCACTCTTTAAATGCTCTCCCACCATCTCCCAGTCATCATTTTTCCTCCCAGTACAAATTTCTAAAGCAGCAAGCACCTATTCTGGTACTTGAAGTTTTTTTTCTCTCTCCACTAGAGGGTAACTTATTATTTGTACCTTGTTCTTTGCCCACATCTAAGTATTCACTTGGAGAATGTATAATCACTTAATTCACCTTACACTCATCTTCTTGATTGGGCTACTAATGATGACTGACTTCTCAGCTACCATCCTGGCCGCTTATCAAATCAGCCTACAATTCTTTACTGAATCATTTAAACCAACCAACCCCCTTGCCAGCACAACTTGGCATGAGTTGTCCCTTATGGGCTCTGTCATGCTGTCCTTACTATCAAACCTTGAACATCAGTTGCTTGGACTTGTCCACTCCCTTAGATTTCAGTCCCCCCTGCTGGCTTCCCCCCTTCCTGACCCCTTCTCTCACTTCTTCTCCTAGCTGGTGATGTGAAAAGAAACCCAGGACCCCCTAACACACACACATTGACCAAAAAAAACTTTATCTGGGCAGATTACTCAGGCCTCAGGATTGCACACCTGAATATAAGTAGTCTACCATCTAAGTTCTCTGAACTCAAGGCATGGGTGTCCCTACATAAGACACACATCCTGGACCTCTCAGAGACTGGGCTGAAGCCGCACCTCATTGATACCTTATATCAACTCCCTGGTTACTACATACTATGATTAGACAGGCCAGGAAGAAAGAAGGATGGAGGCGTAGCACTGTATGTGCTAAACCACATCTCAGCCACCACAATTGGGTACTCTTTCCCCACTTTTGCCTGTGAATGGCTTATTGCTGAGATTGTCCTGGGGCAACAAAAAAACTTCACCTAGGCTGCTGCTACAACCCCCCCCCCCCCAATGTGGGCATCCAGAGCCTATCCAGTTTTCTGGATGGCCTTGTGCACACCTTCTCCTCCAGACATACAATCCTACTAGGGCGTTTCAACCTCAACTGGACTGACACCCCAATACCTGAGTAAACACATCTCCTAAAAACACATCAGTTAGAACAAGTCATCTCTTTCCCCACAAGATATAACATGCACTCAGACAACCATACCACCTTAGACTGGATTATCACAAATCGAGTGGACCTGGTCCTAAAGACAGGCACAATGTCTGACTCCATCAGCGACCACACCCCTACTTACGTTGTCCTAACCACTAAATCAGTCTGGCCTTCCTCAAAACTTCTGTCTCTCAGGAAGTTTCACCACCAGGACCATGACTCCTTCCTAACTAATTCCAGGACTATAAAATGGTTCATACTCTACTCATGCAGGGATATCTCAACTGCAGTCACATACTTTACTGACGTCCTACGGAAACTTCAGGATAAACATTTACCAATCACTACCAGAAGGATCAGAGGTGGCAGCACCTGCTGGCTATCCAAGGAACTACTGGCCCAGATGCAATCAGTGAAAAAACTCGGAAAGCCTGTAAGTCATCTCCAACCCCCAGCTCTGGAATGCATACAGACAACTGCGCAATTCCTGCAAGCAGGCTGTTAAGTTACTAAAATGCAAATACTATACCAACTTGCAAAAAGACACACTTGGTAACCCGCGCAGTTTCTGTGGCTCAATAGGGTCCCTCCTAAATCCTAAATCTAAAAAGCAGACTACATAGCTAAACTTACTCTCAGGTCTCATCACTGACCCGGGTGCAATTGCGGACACTTTCAACAGAATGTTTACGGACCTCTCTCCCTATCTTAACATGCTCACCACTCAGTGTCCCTCTAATCTACATGGCAAACCTCAATGCTTTCAGCATTCCCCTAGTACTGCACATGCTCCTCCATTTTACTTTAGGGTCACTGGCGTAAAAAACTGCCAAACTCTTAAAGACACTTCCTACCCGAGGTAGCCCAGGTAGTGATGGGCTGTACCCTGCCTTCCTGAAATTGCTCTCCCCAGTTATTGTAAAGCCCCTAACCTACATTTATAACCTCACTCTGTAGTCTGCAACAGTTCCTGACTCTTGGAAGCACACTCATGTCATTCCCATATTTAAGGCTCGAGCCAAACCTCCGAAAATAATAGGCCTATCTCCCTCCTTCCTCACCTGAGTAAATTACTTGGGAAAATCATTCACCACCAACTATCTGATCATCTAGAAAAATACTACCTTCTGTATCCTCTCCAGCACAGCTTCTGCAAACACCATAGTACATCCTCCGCCTTGGCACGTTTCTTAAACCATATCCTTAGAAATATGGACAAGGGCAGGGCCACAGGCTCAGTGTTTGTGGATGTGTCGAAGCCTTTCAACCTCGTAGACCACCATCTCCACTACTCCACCCTATTAAACTTTGGCTGCTCACCAGACATGGTCACATGGTTCCATAGTTACCTCTCAGGCAGGTCCCAGTCCATCTTGATTGGTAAAAATTCCTCTGCTCCGCTACTTATCTACACCGGTGTACCTCAGGGCTCAATACTGGGGCCTCTGCTTTTTTCTATGTTTATTAACAACCTCCCTGCCGAAAGCATTAATTGCAAGGCTCTCCTCTATGGAGATGTCCTAGTCATAAACCACAGCGATAATTCCACAGAGTCCTTGTCCATCACCCTCACAGCAAACTTTGGGGCATGTACAGAGCTGGTACCTCTCCAGAAAACTTCTCATTAATGAGAAAAAGACAAAGGCCATGCTCTTTGGCTCTAAGCCATTCCTAGCAAAGGTAGCCAGGTCAAATACTCCGCTCTAGATTGCTACCCCTGCCGGCCCTCCACTCAAAACTGTCCCTACCTATAAATATCTAAGTGTCATCCTAGACCCCTCCCTTACTTTCAACGAACACATCAGCAACACTGTGGTGAAAATCCATCAAAAATTAGGCAATGCTTACTGCCAAAATCCCCAATTTCTGTCCCCTGAAGCTTGCCTAGCCATTGCTCAAGGAAACCTCTTGCCCCTCCTTGACTATTGCTCCCCTGTATACTCTACTATGTCCTCCTCCCTATGGACCTGCTTACATATCACATACAACTCCATCTGCCACTTTGTCCTTCAAGTCCCATTTACCACCCACCACTGCTAGCTATATCAGTCCCTAGGGTGGCTCTTTCTGTAGGGCCATTTTGACTTTGCTATGGGCAGTCTCATTGACAGTGCACTCACTGAACCATCAGCTGTCCCCCTACACCTCCCTACTCACTAACAGAGTGGTCTCTTGGAGTCTCCCAGCCTCCTTTGTTCCTCCAACTGAAGTCCCTCACACTACTACTACCATGGGTAGTAAAGCCTTCCCTGTCTCTACCCTTCCCTCTGGAATAGACTTGTTTTGTCCATCCAATCATCCCCCTTCCATCAGTCTTTCAAGACAAACTTAAGGGTGTGGCTCTTGACTGAGGCCACTTGTACCTGCAGCTGTTTCCCAGGTGGTACCAGGGCCTATATCCTGGCATAGCACCTTTTTCTGCCCTCACCCTTCCTCCAGTGCACCTATCCTCTTGCACTGTTCTGCTCCTCTGTTCAATCTGGATATGACTACCTGTTTTATTCTGAACTGTTTGCAGGTTCTACAACTTAATTTAAGTTGCATTTCTGCCTATGACTTGTGCCTATACCACTCCTGGTGATAGACTGAACCTTCGTTTTAACTGTATTTATTTTCTTGGCTTCCCGGTGACTGTATGTACATTGCATGTAATACTTTACCATAATCCCCATGTTAAGCCCTTTATTTTGCATAGTCACTTAATGTATGCCACTACATCAGTATGTACTGATTTGCCTGAAATATTTGTACTATGTAATGTGACCTCATACCAAGTGTTTTTGGCAGTCCTGTTTTGTTCTAATTGTATCTCTGTATTGTATCGATGTGTGTTGTGTTTGCCACCCTAGTGGCCCAGGTTGCAACTGAAAATGGTCCTCTGGATTAGTTTGCTCACCCGGTTATCAAAGAAATAAATAAATAACACTTTCTATGGGAAAGCACCCAAATGCTCCCTAGGCAGACTGGATACTATATTAAATAACTTTTGCTATTTCACCTTCATCTGAACCCACCTTGTACCCACCATTAGATATAAATTCCAACATAGGATGGCTTTCCCTGGATGGGTGGTGGCTCACACATGGTATCCTACTTGGAAATACTGGCCTAACATCCTGACTATCAATATTGCCTCTTCATGCTCACCTCTCCCTCTGCCTACTCCCTCCATCATATCAATCCTCTCATTTTAAACTCCTAGGTCACTGTCCTGCTTGGCAGGCTGCATTCTCTTGGTGAACTTACTCCCTCTGTGAACCTCCTTTCATAGAAACATAGAATTTGACAACAGACAAGGCCCACTAGGCCCATCCAGTCTGCCTTTTTTTTTCCTAACTACTAACAAAAGATGCATTTGCTACGTAATTTATTTATTTATTTATTTATTTATTTAAGAGATTTACCAGATAAGCATACTGAGTGGGAACTGCTCATTTCCAGATGCGACCTGGGGGTTACATAGGTTGAGATAGGTACAGAATGCACAGTACAACAGTGATTAGACAGTAGGTTCAGTAGATAACTCAATAACAGAGGTATATAAATCAGCTGAGAGTGGATACAAACAGGGAGAGATTGCCAGTGGTATTGCAACAGATGAGAGTGGATACATACAGGGTGAGATTTGTAGGTAAGTAGGTGCAGCTAGGTTGACAGTAAAATGTACATTTACGAGGTTTGGTCCACAGGACAGAGTGCATAGTTTGTTGTGGCATGGTTAGGCATAGACTACCGGGTGAAACAGTAGAGCAGTATAAATATATTGGCACAGTAGGAATACTAAGCTTGTTGCTTTAGTTATTATTTATGAGCCATTTGGATGCCCCTGGTGATAGGACTAGGCTGTAGGTAGCAATTACATACATCTGATAAGTGGGCAAGTAGAAGTGGTTTGAGAAGCCAGTAGGAGGTGGAGAGCCTGATATCTGCAGGTAAATCATTCCAGAGTTTGGGCAAACAATGTTTGAAGGCCAATTGGCCCTTTGAAGTGCTCATAAAAGGGACTTGGAGTTGTTTTGAATCTGAGCCTCTGAGGGGTATGCGGGGGTTGAGCTGCTAGTACACAGCTGAGATGGGGGAGGGCATTGGACCAGTATTTGGCTATGAGATTAGTGCAATGCAGTTTACGCCGAGACTCCAACAATGGGAAGGCAAGGGCGCTGTACAAGTCGCAGTGATGGGTGGAAGGTGGGCAGTCAAGGATGAACCAGCAGAAAGAATGAAAGAGGGAGTCCAGGCTGGCCAAGGTGGATGGGGGACTGCACTGTAGACCATGTCGCCATAGTCAAAAATGTGGAGGATCATTTTGAGGACTAATTCTGTCTTGACTGAGGTTGGAAGGTTGCCTTTATTGTGGTAAAGTGTGCCTAATTTAGGGTGTAGTTTTTTCTGTAGTGAGTCAATGTGGGCATAGAAATCAAGGTGTTGATTGAGCCAAACCCCCAGGTACCTGAAGGAGGTGCAGGATTCCAGGATGGATCCATCCAGAGTGTGGAAGATGGGGGGGGGCTTCTAGACGGGATAGTTTAGGATGGGTGCCGAAAGTTATGGAGACAGTTTTCTTTGCATTTAGGACAAGTTGGTTGGACCTAAGCCAAGCTTGAACAACATCAAAATCCCGTTGAAGAGAAAAGTTTGTGTCCCTGATGGAGGGGCCAGAGGTGTACAGTATGGTATCATCTGCATACATTTGTATGGCTGAGTTGGAACAGACTTGAGATAGATCATTTAAAAAATATGGAGAAAAGCAGGGGGCCCAGGACCGAACCCTGGGGGACCCCCATGTTAACTGGGAGTGAGGTGGAGACATGAGGGCCAGTTTTACTGCCTGCTTCCTGCCTGTCAGGTAGGCTTGGAACCAGCTGGTGACGAGATGAGAGGCCTGCATGTTGCAATTTTGTGAAAGCTTTGGGTGGGATACAGTATCAAAAGCTTTGGCCAAGTCAATGAATATAGCGGAGGTGATATGGCCTTGTCCATTCCCGAGGAAATGTCATTTGTGAGCCTTAGCAGTGCTGTGATGGTGGAGTGTGTTTTATGAAATCCCGACTGAAATGGGGAAAAGAAAAAGGTGGAGTCGAGGAACTGTGTGAGTTGGGAGAGAGCTAGGTGTTCTTGAAGCTTGGCCAGAACCGGTAGGAGAGAGATCGGGTGGTAGTTGCCAGGCTCAGATGGATCACCTCCTTTTGGTAGCGGGATGATTACTGCTTCTTTCCAGGCTGCTGGAATTTTAGCCGTGGAAAAAGAGTGGTTCAAGAGGTCAGCTGGGGGGGGTGTCTATTGCAGGGGCTGATAAGAAGAGGAGTTTGGCGTCCAGTCCTAGAGGGCACTTGCCTTTGTTTGGGTCTAGGGAGCGTAGGGTGGCTAGAACTTCAGCTGAGGAGATAGGTCAAAAAGAGAATGAGGACACGTGTGGGGTCGGCGGGGGTATTGCGAGAGGGTTGTATGTGGGTGTGTGGAGTTGTTGGCTGTCTAGAAGAGATATGGCGCTAGTGGAAAAGAAGGAGTTGAAAGCTGAGGCAACTACGCTGGGGGCTGATATATTGTTGCTTTGTATGTTTAGGGTAGGGGTGGGTGGCTGGGCAGGGGGAGAGAACAGAGTTTTAACAGTTTTCCCGAATTTGGAGGGGTGGCTTAGATTAGTGGTGAGAGCCTCCTGGAAATAGTTGTTTTTTGCCTGTCTTATGGCTTTAGTTCAGTTATTTCGGAGGGTACGGTAATGCAGGGAAGTCTAACAGCCTGTGTTTTTTCCAGGCCTGGTCTCTAGCCAGACATCTGCCGATAATGTCAGCACAGACCCAAGGAATATGGTATTCCCTGACTCTTTTCTTTCTTAGCGGGGCGTGATAGTCCCATAAGGCAAGGAACTGCTTTCTAAACAATTTGAAAGCGTGGTCAATAGTGGGCACCAGCTTAATAAAAGACCAGTCAGTGAGGGAGAGGTCATTTAAAAGGGAGTGGAGACAGAGAGATTTGTATGCTCTCGTAAGGGATTATCCTTGGTGGGTGGTGGTTTGTAGGTCTGTGCACCTTCCTGGTCATGTAGACCATATGGTGATCACTCAAGAAATCAGGTAGGATGCCAGACTTAATTATTCTGTGTGGGTGTGTAGTGAGAGTCCATTCCAGGAGGGAGTGGTTACGTGTTGTAGGGTTTAGGCGTGTGGGTTGTTCTATTAGTTGGGAGAGGTTTAGGGATTTGACACTGCTACGTAGTTTTGAGCAGTCAGGTGCTAGCCAGTTATAGTTTAGGTCACCGAGGATGTATAGTTCACTGGTGGCAGCCGTAGCTTTCAGGGAGGCTAGATGGTTGATGATGGAATTCCCAGGTGTAGCCGGGGTGCAATAAATCCCGGCCACATATACCAGGGAGGTGTGTGGCAGAAGAAGTTTAATCAGCTTAGTTTCTATCTGGGGAGTCTGACCTGTGATTTGGACAGGGGTGAAGTGAAGCTTATTTGATATATACATGGCTATGCCGCCACTTTTCTTAGTTCCTTGGCAGTCCTGCCTAATTGTAGTGTACCCAGGGATGGCTATTTCTGCATCCGCATGGTGAGGTTTGAGCCATGTCTCGGATATGATGCAAATGTCAGGTTGGAGGGTATGGGTAGTGACTTGCAACTCCGGGATTTTATTTAGTAAGCTGCGGATGTTCAGGTGGAGTAGGCTTAGTCCATTTAGAAGAGTTTGGAAGTTGGGGTCAGATGTCGGGCCCGGGTTTGTTTCGATATCACCTGCCAAGAGAAGCAGCAAGGTGAGATACCGTATAGCATTTTGCCAAGTATTTCTTGGCTTAGGTCTGGAACGGGAGAATTGTGGGTTGTGGGGAGGAGCAACAGCCCCTAGATTACTTAGGACAGATAGGCGCACGGGGAAAGAGAAGGGTATGACTGAGGGGCTTATGAACCAAGATCGGGTGGTTGTGTGAAACTGCCATGCCTTGGGAGTAGGTAGGGGGGGTGAGGGCGAGATATTATGGAGGAGGTCTGGGTTGTTTATGGGCTTATTTGATGGAGGTAGAGAAGTGAGAGGCATGGCAGTGGTAAGCACTGCTATTAGGTAAGGATCATGTTTGTGTAAGTGGTGAATACAAGAACAAGCTGTAATTGGTAGTAGCGGCCTCTACTGGTGGGAATTGATAACCTGCAAACCTGAAAGTGGGCTGATAGGTTTTGGCAGAGTCACCTGACCTTTTAGCTGCCTATAAGTTTGAGTGCCGACCAAGGGTGGTGTTGGGGGCAGTGGGAAGCCAGCGAGCAGCACTGGCAGGGCCAGAATCACAGCAGAGCAGTGCAGCGCGATGTGCAAGCTGGAGATTCAAGCTTGTGGAAAGGCGCCAAAATTTCAACAAAGGAGCCCTGTCCTGGCTCACAGCGATCGTTCATCGTACCTTTGTGGCTTCGGGGGGGTTCCGGCAGTTGGTATCCCAGGGAGAGTGCAGCAGGGCCCTCATGACCTCGTGGGGGTTTCAGGGGGAGGGTATCAGTCCCATACCCTTGCGACCCACTGTGGAGAAGAGAAGAGCACAGGATTAATTTATACACTTGCAGGAGGGGCAGAGCAGCGAAACAGGTATGACTTTATGCTGTAATTACAAATGCCTGACTATATTGAGCTGAATATTTGAAATTGGCTTTCTGGTTCAAATTTACTGTAGTTCCGTGATTCAGCAAGTGCACTCCACTCTGCCCACAAAATGCTGCAGCAGCCCTTGGTGAAAATGTTGCAGTAACGGTGTCTAAAAGCTGAAAACCCACAGTTACGGTGCCTAAAAGCTGAAAACCCCCCGCCGATGCAACTTGCAGGGGCAGGCTCTTAGGGCTTGGCACGCAGGCTGTAGCCCTTTTGTAACAAATGCCAGAAATCAAAAGTTTTGGTTCCTGAAATCAGAAAGCCCACAGCCATGTAAATTTACAGGGAGCAGGCTCTCAGTGCTTGGCGCTCAGTCTGTAGCCCTTTTGTATCAACGCCAGAAGCAGAATCACAGAGCAACAAGCGTTATAACTAAACTTTTAAAGACACCTAATTTCCCTTATTTTTTTTTTTCTTAGAGTAACAGCTTAATTTCCGTGTGCCTAGGTAGATAGTGACAAGCTAAAGGGCAGCCTGTGCAGTACAATCAATACGAGGAGACTTAATTCATGGTCACTCTTAAAGTACATTGCATACATACATAAATTCAAATAATTGCAGGGGAGAAACAGTAAAAAGCCAGCTAAAAACAGTCTATAGATGTCGTCAACTACTGCCTTTAAGAGAATCATGGCAGAGCAGTGCAAGCCGCGATATGCAAAGCCATGAATTCAAGCTTGTGAAAGGCACCAAAATTTAAACAAAGGAGCCCTGTTCTGGCTCACAACAATCGTTATCGTACCTTTGTGGCTTCGAGGGGGATCCAGCAGTCAGTATCCCAGGGAGAGTGCAGCAGGGGCCCTCACGACCTGGTGGGGGTTCAGGGGGTATCAGTCCCATACCCTTGCGACCCACTTTGTGGCTTCGGGGGGGGGGTTCTGGCAGTTGGTATCCCAGGGAGAGTGCAGCAGGGCCCTCACGACCTGGTGGGGGGTTCAGGGGAAGGGTATCAATCTTCAGTTTTACCTCCTTTTATGTATCAATATGGTTCCTCTTTGACTATCCCATGCAGTTTTGAACTCCCCCACTGACTTTCCCCTCCACCTCTGTTGGGAGGCTGTTCCATGCCTTTCCACCCTTATTGTGAAGTAGTGCTTTCTTGCATTGCCCCTAGATCCTACACTCTTGTACCCTATTTATTTCCTTTAGGTATTTGAAGGTCTCTATCATGTCTCCCCTCTCTCTCTGCTCTTCCAGGGTATACATATTGACTGCATCCAGTCTCTAATAATATGACCTCTGGTGCAGGCCCTGCTCCATTTTTGTTGCCGTTCTTTGAACTTCCTCTACCCTGTCTATGTCCTTTCAGAGATGTGGTCTCCAGAACTGGACACAGTATTCTAAATGAGGTCATACCAGTGTCTTGTACAGTGGCAGCAGCACCTCTTTTCTTCTGCTAATGATACCTCTCCCTATGCACCCCAGCATCCCACTGGCTTTTCCCCCTGTCTTGGCACATTATTTGGCCACCTTAAGGTCATCAGACATGATCACCCCCAAATCTCTTTCCTGGTTGATGGCTGATTACAACTCCCCATCCAACATGTAATCCTCCCTGGTTCCTGTGCCCCCAGTGCATGATTTTGCACTTCTTTGCATTGAATATCAGCTGCTAGACTCTGGACCAATGCTCCAGTTTTGCTAGGTCCTTCCTGATTACTTCCACCCCTTCTGGAGTATCCACCCTATTGCAGATCTTAAGGTCATCTGCAAAGAGGCATACCTTCCCCATCAGCCCCTCAGTAATGTCACTAATGAAGATATTAAATAAGACTGACCCAAGAACTGATCCCTGTGGCACTGCACTGGTCACCGGCCCCTCCTCAGATCTAGCTCCATTTACCACCATGCTCTGTGTTCTATTTCTCAACCAGTTTCCAACCCAGTTCACCATCTTGTGCCCCAATCCTAGATGACCCAGCTTGTTCACAAGCCTCGCATGTGGTACGGTGTTGAACACCTTACTGAAGTCCAGGTAGGCCACATCTACCACTTCCCCAATCTACTTCCCTAGTCACCCAGTCAAAGAAATCTATCAGATTCATTTGATACGACCTTCCTAACATGAATCCATACTGCCTCAGATCTTGTGTTCCACTCAATTCAAGGTGCTCAACTATTCTTTCTTATAGTAGTGATTCCATAGTTTTCCCCACCACTGAGATCAGGCTGACAGGTCTATAGTTTCCAGCTTCCTCCTTGCTCCCAGTTTTGTGGAGAGGGACTATATGTGCCCTCCTTCATTCTTCTGGGACCATATCCAGTGACTTGTTGAACAGGGCTGCCAGTGGTGCTGCAAGCACCTCCCTTAACTCCATTAATATTCTAGGGTGTACCCCATCTGGTCCCATTGCTTCATCTAACTTCAGTTTTGTGAGTTCCTATTGGACTCTTTCCTCTGTAAATGGACTTGTGTCCACGTCCCTTTTAATCCTGTTTCTTAGTTGTGATCCCTCCCCTTCCCCTTCTGTTGTGAAAACTGAACAGAAGTAACTGTTCAGGATTGATGCTTTTTCCTGTTCTCCTTCAACTCTGACACATTCCTCCCCCTTTATCCTTATAATCCCCCTTGTCCTTCTTCTCTCACTGACATATCTGTAGAAAGTCTTGTTCCCCTTTTTCACCTTTTTTGCTATTTTTTTCTCTGCCTGCACCATTGCGCTCCTGTTTTTCCTGCCTCTCTCTGCTTCTCTAGATACACTGCCCTGTCTTCCTCCCTCTGTGTTTCCCTATATTTCCTGAAAGCCTTTTTTGTACTTACTTTTCCAGCCATTTCCATTGTGAACCACATTGGTTTCCTTTTTCTCTTGCCTTTGCTTATTTGCTGAACGTAAAGGTTTGTCATCCCTGCTACGGCCCCTTTTAGATGGTCCCACTATTCCTTTACTCCCCTGTATTTCTCTCCTACTGCAAGGGCTTTCCTAAGACTTTCTCCCATCCTGGTGAATCCTGCCTTCTAATTTCCAAGCTAACCACCATCAAATGTACACTTATCAAATCAAAACACTATACAGGCATGACTGTGCAGGGATATTATAGTATCACTATGATTACTACTCATATCATACTGTATCACTCCTTCCTGATAGTTTATTATTCACCTTTTTCTCCAGTGCATGTGCATGGATGATACTCTCATTACCCCATCCATTCCCTTTTATTGTTGATAGGACATAGCTTCCATACACAGTAGTTTGTATATTTGCCTTGCCATAGTATTATTTTTGCAAGAAAGTGTTCCAGTTAAGTTGTGAATATTTTCAGTATGCTTGTCTACCATTTGCAATCCAAATTTTACTTGAACATATTATCCCTGATTACCTGATTCTCCCATGTGCAGTACCTTTCCCGAGAATGACCAGATTGCAGCTCACCTATCATGTTCTCTCCTGGTCAAGAACTAAACATCAGTCAATCAATCAATCAATCAATCAATCAGAAATGCTTCTGTCTGTCAAACTGTCCTTTCTTCCATCCATCCATCCATCCATCCATTTATCTATCTATCTATCTATCTATCTATCTATCTATCTATCTATCTATCTATCTATCTATCTATCTGTCTATCTACTGTATTTACCTACCTACTGTACCTACCTATCTATCCTTTATTTACCTAGGTTATCCCAATGAGATTAAAATCTGTTGTGAAAAAAAAAACTGGATAAGAAGTAGCACACCATGTGTCATACATTAAGTATCAGATATATGTATTCCATAATAAACACAAAATTAATTACTAACACTGCTTACAATTCATTAAAGCAAGTACCAGCTGCTGATGCAATATGACATTTGTAAGCACATTTCCATATATTGCAAGCGATCTCCATTTGTTTCCCAGGCTCAGAGCTCCCAGTTCAGGCTGGCTGAAACTGGAGAAGCACCCAAACAAACAAACAAAACAAACACTTGTGCTTATATAATGCCTTTCGTACCTGCATCTCAAAGCACTTTACAACGAACAGACACAACTCCATGCCAAATGATCACTGAAGTGCAATCACCTTGCAGTGGAATGTGGCAGCCATTCTGTGCCAGCACACTACAGAACAGCTCTCCATGCCCAGCTGCAAACTGATTGATATGGAGCTAGGTTAATCTGTTGGTGGATTAGCAAATTGAGGGAATGTTGGCAAGAACACTGGGAATATTTCCTTACTCTTTTCAAGAAGTGACGTGGAATCTTTAACATCCACCTGAACTACCACCAGAACAGGCAGATAGGACTTGGTTATGTTTCTTTATTTAAATATTTGTGGAATGGGTAAGATCAGTGGAGATTACAATCTCCCTTTACAGGAAAAATCCAGGTAATATGAAGGTATACAGACACAGAATAAATATATCATATAAACCATACATAAGACACACTAATGGTTAATGTGTACAGTTGCAACAATTGACATGATCAGATATTTCATGAAATTCCAGAGGTATCTCTTGAGAAATCTCCTTCCTGCCTACAGTACCACTATAGTGACACCAGAGAGAATCTCTTTAGAAACATCTGGGAATGGGATGGCCTGGTGGAACTGAGGGCTGATGCGCTGAATGCCCTACCACATGCTATGCCAGTTATCCTTGTTCGGGATCAAGCATGGGCAGCTGGGGGTCGACAGGGGAGGAGAAGGACTGAGCATTCGATTGACTGCTCTCCTTCTCCGGGGGGGTCACCAGTAGTCAGTGTCTGACTGGCCTCTAGTGACAGCTGGGGGGCAGTGCACCAATGCTGTAAAAAGGGGAAGAGATGGGGCAGTCACTTGGATGAGCATATACAGAAGCGTGTGTGCTCTCTCCACCAGCATCATTGCATGCCCCACTTCTGCAAGGGAAAAAAAGGAAAAAGTCCTAGCCATGCAGTAGAAGTTGTCCTGTGGCACCAGCCCCAAGAAGGTACCTCTCTGGATGAATCTATTTTGAGTGGGTTGAGATGCTCCCCACCACCCTGTCATGAAGGATAAGTCAAGGGAGCTCAAGGGAGAGGGTCTCATCCTTGGGGAATGGCGCTGGGGGTGACAGCTGAAGGTAGTAGGTGGTCCGGCCAGGGCACAGAAGAAATACCATAAAAAAAATCTGGGAATATCTGACCATGGGCCCAATTTTAGAAGCAGATGCGGTGGTACAGGTGACTTGTGGCAAAGATGTTTGGTGCCAGTTGCAATTTGCGGCACAACTTGCACCAAACAAGATTTTCAAACACAGCCTGCATCTGTGCCAGATGCACAGAAATACAGAAACATAAACTTTGACAGCAGATAAGGACCGCTTGGCCCACCTAGTCTGTCCATTTCCCTACCTGATGGATAAGCTGCAGATTCTAGTTAATCAACAGCTTACTTCCTCCTAACCTCCACTAGAATTGCCTTATGCCTGTCCCATGCATTCTTGAATTCTCCCACTGTTCCTGACTCCACAACCTCCTCAGTAAGGCTGTTCCATGCATCCACAACCCTCTCTGTGAAAAAAATACTTCCTCACATTACCTCTGAGCCATCCCCCATCTTCAAATTGTGCCCCCTTGTTCTTGCACATCTCTTCTTCTGAAAGATACTACCCTCTTGTACTTTGTTAATTCCCTTGAGATACTTGAAAGTTTCTATCATGTCCCCCTCCTTCCTTTCCTCAAGGGTATACACATTAAGCTGCTTTAGTCTCTCCTCGTATGTCTTGTGGTGCAGACCCTGCACCATTTTGGTTGCCCTCCTCTGAACAGCCTCCACTCTGTCTATGTCTTTGCCGAGATGGGGTCTCCAGAACTGCACGCAGTACTCCAGATGGGGTCTCACTAACTGTCTGTACAGAAGGATAACAACTTCCTGTTTTCTACTATTGATGCCTCTACCTATGCATCCCAGTATCCCCCAGCCCTCCTTACTGCCTTCTCACATTGCTTCCCCACCTTTAGGTAATCTGATATAATTACTCCTAGGTCTCTTTCGATTTTTGTGGTTGTTATTAACAAACCCTACATTGTGTACTCTTCCGCTTTGTTTTTGTTTCCTAGATGCATTACCTTGCATTTCTTTGCATTGATTCTGAGCTGCTACATATTTGGCCATTCCTCCAACCTTGCCAAGTCCCTTTTCATTCTTTCCACCCCTCCGTGTGTATCAACCCTGTTACAGATCTTTGTGTCATCTGCAAAGAGACATATCTTTCCTTCCAGGTGCTCTCCGATGTCACTTATAAAGACATTAGAGAGGACTGGTCCCAGAACCAAACCCTGCAGTGCACCACTAGTTACCCTCCTTTCTTCACTGTGGACTCTGCTTACTATTACCCTTTGCGTCCTGTTGTCTAGCCAGTTTTTATCCAGGCTACCACCTTGGGACCCACTCCAAGACTGGCTAACTTGTATATTAATCTTTTGCGTGAGACTGTGTCAAATGCCTTGCTAAAATCTAAGTAGTCCATATCCACAGCCCCTCCCTAGTCTACTACTTTAGTCACCCAGTCAAAGAAATCTATTAGGTTCATCTGAAATGACACTCCTGCTGTGAAACCATGCTTCCTTGGGTCATGTGCACCACTAGCCTCTAGGTACTCAACAATTCTTTCCTTCAGAAGTAATTCCATCATTTTCACTACCACTGAAGTCAAACTAACTGGTCTATAGTGTTACATGAAGTCTCTGCACCCTAATTGGTACCCTCAGAGGTACACCGTAGACAGCTAGCATTTAGGTATATGTTATACTAACATATAGGCCAAAGGACATCTACCGTACAAGAGTAGATGTCAGGATATGAATGCATATTGTTGTAATACGCTTTGCTTTCTAATACATATATTCTGCTATGTATTTTCTGTGTATTTCTTACTTGTAAGATGCCAGGATATCTGTGTCCTTGGAGTAATTATAATATGTAAGATGGCATTGCCACCTTTTGGTGATTTGTACCACTATACTGAGTTATGTAAGACTCTGTATAAGAACTCTTTTGTTCTCAAACTGATGACTTTACAGAATTATATAATGTTATCTTGGACCGTGGAGCCACCTCTAATTTAGCCAATAGGGCTCATCTCTGTAACTAGAAATGTTTCTATCTTTTGGTAACCATAGTAATTATCATAGGTATATAATGTAAGGCTCAAGCCTTATACCTCGGAGACCTGAGAGACCCCAAGAGACACAGAGAAACCTCGAGGTGTAGGAAATGCTTAGCACTGGCTCCCTGTTCGTATTGGTAAGAACTGCTAAGGGCAACTGTGATTTATCCCTTTTGTAGTAATAAACTTGTTAATTACTCTAATGCAACGTGTCTGTGGTTACTTGCATTCCCAATATCGTCAAGAATCTGAAAGTGAGGTTTAGACCTCCCAAAAAATTGGTGACCGTGTGCAGGCGATATCTGGTGTTTGTAAGTTTTCACTTGTTACTTAAACTTTTCCTTTTCCCACGGGGACAGTAGGTGTACATTCCCGTATCACCTCTCCCATTTTCAAACAAGTTTGTAGTAACTTGCAAAGTCTGGCTGACTTTTCAGGTGTGGTCAATGCTGTCTCGACCCACTCCATAGCAGTTTTGAATTGCAAGTCTACAACTAATACAGTAGCCCGGCTGTGTATAAAGTGCTCGTGCTGTGGATCGATACGCAGCACGGTGCCTTTTTCACAGTTTGAATTTTCATTCCCTCCCACACAATGGCCACAGTATCAGATATCAGTGCAGAACTGAGACTCGATGTCTCAAACTTCCTTGCCTCCCATGGAGGATGGGCTGACTTCGTGCAGGATGCAAGTCAATCTGAAAACCCTATACTGGGGATTTCAACCAGTATACAGAGACGAGACAATCAGCCAATAAGCGTCATGCTAAAGGGTTGATGGTCGCGGCTCTCTATGCTGCTTTTGAAGCCTCCGAAGCAAGGTTTCGAACCCTTGATCTGCAGATTTCATCTCTTAAACAACAGATGGGCTTGCAGGAAACAGAGTGCATAAGACTGCAGCAGGACTTGGAATCTGAACTCCAAACTCTGCAAAATGAATAGGATTCACTATTGCATCATTCAGCTCAAGCTGGAGCACAGGAATTATGTATGTTGAAGCAGGAGTGTGAAAATTTGAGACAGGATAAGAGTCAGGCAGTGCAAATGAATGATTTGCTGAGTGCTGCAAATGCTCAGTTGAATGACGAAATGGGTGAGCTGCAAGATGAGATAAACCAGGTATGTAATGACTTAGAAGTGGCTTACAGGGACAATCGCGAATTGAGCACCGCTTATAGAGTGTTGTAAAAGCAAGATGAGGTTGATATGCATGTTGCAAGTGTGAGTCATGATGAATGTAGAACTAAGATGGTGACACTGCGCCATCAGCGAGAGGTTCTGGCTGGACATGTTAAGGCGATGGGAGGCATAGCCCCTGCCTTTCATTTGTCATCAGATGGGGAGTTATCTGATGATGACATTTCACAATACAATGCCCAGTCATGCCCTTACTATGATCCAGAGACCACACCCAGCCATCCAGAGCATGGAGGGTCCCCGCCCCCAACTCCCCATGTCCCACATTGGAAATGTTGTGATGCTCATCATGGGAGACGCCAACATGGCAGCCCCCATGATGGGGGGGAGCAGGCCCAAGCCTGGTCCCCACGGCACCTCTGGTAGCCATTGTTAATGTGGAAGACAGGCAGGAGATAGAGACCATGATTGAAACTGCAATAGGCAATGTATCTCTTCCTGAGAGGAGTAAGTGGGCTATTTAAACCCAGATTAGGCAGCTTCTGCAAAAGGTTGGCACTCAGGAAAGGATTGTCCACACTGCGGCTGAAGTTGCAGCTTGGGCTACCCTGGACGGTGCTCAAGACGATATACCTTTGCCTGATCGACCCACTAATCCCCTACAAATGGCTTACTCTGTTCAGCAAATTGCTGACAGCATTGGTTGGATGAATCCATCTGACAACCTCAGCTGTCACTTGGAGAAGGTGCATTCTAAATGCGAGATGCTTAGCCTCGCTGCAGAATATCAGGTTCAAATACTACGCCTGAACATCGATCCTGGTTTGTGGGTCAAACTCCCCAATGCTGCTCGCCAGGATGGGAACGCTACCTTTGACAAGGTTGCAGCTGAGCTCATTTCTGCTCACAGCCCAGGTGTAGTAGAAGTGATGCTTGCAAACCCTGTGAAGCAGAATGCAAAAGAAAGTCCAGTGACTTATCACCAGAGACTCTGGATGGCCTACTGAGCAAGAAAGCACCTGGCACAAGAAACTGTGGCTGTAGATCTGATTGAATATAAGACCCTGTTCCTTAGGAACATGATTCCAGCAGTAAGAGAAAAGGTAGAGCCAATGACCTACCCCAATACAGATAGGTTTGCTGACATTCTTGGGAAAACCGAGAGAGTGTATCAACTCTATATCCATGATCTGGGCTCCAGTTCCAAAAAGGTAGCTGCCGTGGAGTCTGCTCTGGAGGCCACAATGCACTACACAGTGGAAGGGCAGGCCCAACGCCAACAGGCCCAACATCAGCAAGCCCCTCCAGCTGATAATCAACACCCCCATCAGGCCCATCAACAATAACTCAACAACAACAACAGTGGGGTGGGAACTGGAATTGGCATAAGAACAGGAAGCATAAGGGCAGAGGTAAACCACAACAACAGAGAACGGGTCCTTCATATAGGGAGATAGCTGAAGAGAATCAGAAATTCCGAGAGTTCCTGGGACAAATATGCTCTGTGGCAGATGCTGTTCCTGCACAGGCCCTTGCGGCAGTACAACTGGTGACTCAGGCCCCAACTGGCCATGGGGACACCGGTGGTACAGGCTCTCAGGCCCATTCAGGCCTGAACCCAGAAGCTCCTCCCTACATAGCATCAATGCAACATGGTGAAGAGAATCACATGAGCCAGGCCCAAGCTCTGCATGCTTCTGGCAGTACAGATTGACAATTACAGGCCCCAGTCTGGATTGTAAACAAACTAGTCTTGGATACAAACGGAAGGCCCTGCACAGAGGCTGAGGTTGGGGGCCACCTACTAGTAGTTTTGTTAGATACAGGTGCAGCTGTATCTGTGCTACATGATGAACACCTGGACACATCCCCTTGGTCTACCAGATGGAGGACCAACATGTCAGGAGTTGATGGTACTAGGCTACCTGCATACTGTTCCCTACCCTTACAGGTAGAGCTAGGCCATCTAAAGGCCTCACACACTTTCCAACTAAGGATACTGCATGATCATCCTAGTATCATAGGGATTGACTTCCTTGCACTGCACGGCTGTGTGGTGGACCTAGCTAACATGCTATTGATACAGATTCAGGGCCAATATCGTACCATTTTGATTCCTGATTCACATGTTGTGGCAACAATATCTGCCAATGACAAAGAGTATGATGTCATAGATTTGCTCAAGAATCATGAAATCTTCCCAAAGCTCCTACCTATTTTGCAATGACATTTGGAAGCATTTGAAATCAACAAGCATGACGGTGGTAGAATGCACACCATCATTGAAGTGCCAGGCCCAGCACATGAGAGGCAAAGATAATACAATTTCCCAACTGAGGCCTTGCCTTCCCTCAGAGAGACAATTAAGTCACTCCTCAAGCAAGGAGTAGTCAGAACTTGTGTTTCCACCGCCAATTCCCCAGTATGGTCCGTAAAGAAACCCACAGGTGCCTGGAGACTTACTATTGACTACAGGAAACTGAATCAGGTCACTCCTTGTTGTTCTCCAACTGTAGCATCAGCACCAGATGTGCTACAACTTCTGACTCCTGATTTGAAATGGTTCAGTGCCCTGGACATCTCCAATGGTTTTTGGTCATTACCATTGGCCCTTAAGAGTCAATATAAGTTTGCCTTCACCTTTGAAGGAAGACAGTACACATGGACTTGCTTGCCACAAGGATTCCATAACAGTTCATCCCTGTTCCATCTCCACATTATGGATACCCTCGAGAGTTTCTCTACTCCCCAATGTCTCTTACAAAATGTGGACGACCTGTTGCTGGCAACAGCCACACAGGAACAACATTTGGATCTCTTGGATGAACTACTGACTCTCATTCAGAGAGCAGGCTTGAAATGTAATCCAGCATAGGCACAGTTGTGTCAGAAAGAAGTACTCTTTCTGGGTCTAAAAATAACTGACCAAGTTCGAAGCCCTACCTGGAAGAAGGTACAGGGATTGCAAGACTTGCCATTACCCACCGGTGTGGCAACTCTTCAAAGGTTTCTAGGTATGGTGAACTATTCGAGAGATATTATTTGTGATTTTGCTCAGAAAGCTGCTCCTCTATATGAGTTGCTCAAAAAGGATGTACCATGGACTTGGAACCCTATACACACCCAGGCTGTGACGTCACTGAAGCAGGCCTTGGCCTCCACCCCAGCACTGGTCAACCCCAATCCAGCACTGCTATTTCATTTGGAATGTGCCACCTCTGACATTGCCATGTCAGCAGTGTTGGCTCAAAAGGTGCATGGCACCCTGAGACCCATCGCATATGCCTCAGAGCTCTTGACCCCAGTGAAACAGAAGTATGGCCTTTGTGAAAGGAACCTTCTGGCCACCTACTGGGCTGTCAAGCACTTCCTGTATATCATTGGGTACTCACCACTGATCATTAACACCAACCATACCCCAACCACCTTTCTGCTCTCAGATACAGTGAAGGATGGATCAGTCTCTAACACCAGATTGACACACTGGTCACTTCTTCTCCAGGACAGAGACATAAAGGTACAACCGACTAAAGTTCCATCTATGCTAGCTCATGGCCTCCTTTTTCAGGGAGAACCCCATGACTGTACACTACAGTCACCTGATCTTCCTGATCCAGGTCCATTCCTCCCTGCCATGCCACAAATACTTGATAACACTTCTTTGTGCCGTGTCTTTACTGATGGTTCAGCATCCTACTATCAGGGAGAACAAATTGCAGGGATGGGCATTTTAGATATTTACCCATATGGGAACACTGTCAAAAAAAACAAGCACTGTAGTATAGCATGATCACAATATGCAGAGATGGCAGCGGTGGCCTGTGCCCTCGAGTTCATCCAGCATGGAACAGAGTATACCATCATCTTTACAGACTCTAACTGGGTTTGTTGTTCTCTTACAGAATTTCTTCCCTTCTGGCAGAAGAACTCCTTCCTCTCCTCTGATGGCAGCCCAGTGAAGTACAAGGAATTGGTAATATATATACATTCACTGGCACAAATTTTGCACACAAACTCTATGTACACAAAGTCAAAGCCCACTCTCTCCATGATCCCTATCATGCCTTCAGTGATGCAGCAGACACCCTTGCTAAGGAAGGGGCCTGAGGGGGGGGCATCTGGATGATGGACCATCCAGAGGCTAATGCCGCTGTACACATTGCAGCACTCAGGAAGAAGCCTGAACCTTTTTCCCCCTTGGACCTCTCCACAGTCCAGAAGCTTGACATGGAACTTAAAGAGGTGTTCAGATTCCTTGACAAAGGTACTGAAGAGAAACTTCCCACACATGACCCCTATCGGAGGTATGAAAGTAAGTTGCGTTTGTCACCAGATGACAAGTTCATCTGGCTCTAACCAGATGACTCCATCACTAAGTTGTGGGTGGTCCCCAGACATTTAAGATCTGAATTTTTGCACCAAGTGCATAACACCCATACTGGTGGACACCAGGGAGCAGAAAATACCCTCCAACAACTCAAGACCACTGCCTGGTGGCCTGGTATCACCAAAGATGTTAAACAATAAATAGACAACTGTCTCGTTTGTGCACAAAATAACCCTATTCCTACCAAATGAAATGCCAAACTCTTATCACAATGACATTCTGGCCCTTTGCATGCCATGCAAATTCAATTCATTGGCCCTCTGACCAATATCAGCAGAAATAATAAGCATGCTCTTGTGGTAACTGACCTCTTCTCTAAGTGGGTAGAAGCTTTCCCCACTAAGACATGTACAGCAAAAACTACTGCCAAAATCCTGGTGGAACAGATTTTCTCCAGGTGGGGCCTACCTCTCAAGGTAGACTCTGATAAAGGAACCAGTTTTACAGGTGAGTTGATGAAAGAATCCCTTGAACTCCTTGGAGTTCAGCAGAAGTTCCACATGCCCTACCACCTTCAATCCTCAGGTCAAGTAGAGACAGCCAACAGACGGATTAAACAAATGCTTTCCAAATTCATTGAGGACAATCCCAAAACTTGGGATTCCCTGTTGCTATTATTCCTTATAGCAATTAGGGGCACACCCTCAGCCACCACCCAGCTCACACCCTTTGAGGTGATGACTGGTAGACAGATGAGATTACCTGAACACCTGTTGTTTGACCTGGACACCCCCACTGCAGACCGTGTGTCTGTGGACCAATATGTGGAAAAACTCAGAAAAGACCTCATACACACACACTTGTATGCTGCCAACTGCATGGGCAAGGGTCAGCAACAATCCAAAATACAGTTTGACAAACATGCACAAGAAGTGGATTGGCAAGTTGGAGATCAGGTAATGGTACTTCGATTTGCACATCCCACCCGCTCCTTCTCCAACAAGTGGGAAGGCCCATACCCCATTGTCAACAAGCTCAGTCCGGCAGTCTATCAAGTTAGACTCCTCCACAACATCCATGACAACAAGTTGACTGACAAATGGTTACATGCAAACCAGCTGAAACTGTATAAAGGAGCTTAAATTACTTTTCCTCACCCCATTGGGCGGAATAGTACTAACATACTAATCTTTGATTTTACTCTTCAGATTCACTGACAAGATGGCTATCTTGTTCCATTATCTCCTTATCTCAGCAGTTATCCCCTGCATCCAAGGCACGGTACCAGACCTCCTATGACACCTCGATCCTCCAGCACCTCCTCTAGAGAGAGTATCCATCAATATACCAGATAGTATGATCACTGTCCAGGAAGGTTCTGATGCTAACCTCACTGCCTCGGTTGTTGCTCCTGACAAATCTACCCTTCAAATTGAGTGACAAACCACATCACAAGGACAAATTCTCCCTGTGGCCAAACTCTCCAAAGGAACTTTCCAAGGTTGGCCCGATGCTAAATTATCCGCAAATGGTTCGCTGTCTTGTTACAAACTGCATTAAGACATTCTGGCTTGTACAACATAACTGCCTTAATTGATCCTTCGCCCTGTAATTCTTTGTCCAGAGATTCTGCTCGAAAATTCTATGTTATACACCACATGGCTTTTGCAGCCATGTACCTGTCTGCATTACCACCCACTGATAAACAGCTTTTGGAATGTCCAAAGCATACCCCTGGTCCCCGTAGTGGTCTAACAGCCACTGCCTCCCAGGTTCTTTGATTAATAACTTACAGTTTATACATATACCTGCTTTGTTTAATCTTACCTACTGGAATGTGAAAGAGTTTAGTATGTGTCACAATATTAATACATCAGCATTTTATAGTACATTACTGCTTGATAGTTTAGCTGCATTTTAGATTCGTACGAAAGGCCCTATTGCCGGGATCCACTCTACTGAACATAGAAGCAACTTCAGGAGGAAGCCCTCTCCTGATAATTTATCTCATAAATGTAAAACACGTGAAGTTGACAATTCTGATGTCACAGATGCAACAGGTACTGTCACAGGCCTTTTTGGTACAGCTATGTATATCTGGAACAAAGCAGACATTGCTGCTATCAAAAGTAATTCTGCCAAATTCTCCACTGGTTTGGTCAACAACATACTACCCCATTATTGCATGGTGTGGATGGCCTTAGTCAGGAGGAAAGATACACTGTATACAACATGCACGACATTGCTAAGGCATCCACTGATTCTAAAGATAAGATCAATGCACTCATACAACAGAACAATAGAGAAGCAGATAAACAATACATTGCTAGAGAGATACTCTGCACTGCTTATGGCTCCTACATTATCACTACCATCAATAACCTCCTCTGTGATCTAGAACCTGGAAGAATACCTGACATTATACAAGATAGATGCATCTCCAAATGGGATTGTCCAAGATGTAAAACAACTAGCTGTGTTTCCATGTGTATGCAACAGACTTTCACCATTTCTCTTTCTACAGCTAAGAATTTGGGGTTTGTGACCAGACACCCTAATACTGGTCCTTCTTTTACTGCTAAAAAGTGTTCCATAACAGATACCATGTTTGTTTCTTTTACTGTCTCCTTACGACGCTTTGATCCCACAACAGCTTTGTTCGACAAGTTTGCACTGGTACATTCCATTGGGCATTTGGATGAAGACATCTACAGAGAATACCTGGATCTACCGCCTCTAGTGGTTTATCATTCTTTCCTGGATGCCTGGGTGGCTCCGCACATGGACTGCTGTGTGAAAAAGCAATATATTTACTTGTGCCGATGTGATCTGTTTGATGTTATTCAACCTGTTTGTGGTTACTCTCCAGACAGCACTGATTGGACTTCCACTATGGATGATAACATCACTGCAAATGGCACCGACTCCTTTAACGCGACTCTGTCTCCGGATAAGCTCTACCAATCCTATCGTGAGGAGGTTCATCGACTGTCAACACAGATTTTGAAGACGACCTACACCTGCCCTGTCCAGTTGCAAAAGTGGAGACAGCCTACTGTGTGCTCACAGTATAATTCCAATAGCGAGTACTGCGTGGTCATGAATTACAAATCTTACACATATGGATCTGTTACATGTACTATTGATTACCCCAACTTCTGTTTTGTCCCCCACCAGAAGACTGTTATTGGACATACTGTTATAACCCCCATTCCCCTTCTGGATGCAAACATTATTGATGGCAACCCCGATTATCTGCTCACACTGTCAGAATACTTACCATACTTTAATGTACACATAGACCCACTCACACTTACATTGAAATCACTTTTAGACAGGAAAGACACACACCTCATCCACATCAGCAATAATATGACCAAAGCCAATGAAGCTGTTCTCGCCTTGATCAATGATGGAGATATGAATAACACATTAACTAACACCTGGTTAGAGATTACTTTTAAAGGTTTTGTTATTATACAAGCATTATTAATTTTCATTTTGATTATTATGCTCTGCTGCTTATGGTGCACACTGCGCCAACACCGTGAGCAGCTCAAGTTCCTTTACACAGCTCATGCGTCAGGTGTGTAAATGACCACTGCTCCTGTCCTTTCCCTAGACATCTTCCTGCATTGCCCTTGGAGGCAACAAGGGGGGGAATGTTACACGAGGTCCCTGCACCCTAATTGGTACCCTCAGAGGTACACCGTAGAGAGCTAGCATTTGGGTATGTGTTATACTAACATATAGGGCTAAGGATATCTACCGTACAAAAGTAGATGTCAGAATATGAATGCATATTGTTGTAATACACTTTGCTTGCTAATACATGTATTCTGATATGTATTTTCTGTGTATTTCTTACTTGTGAGGTGCCAGGACATCTGTGTCCTTGGAGTAATTATTATATGTAAGATGGCATTGCCACCTTTTGGTGATTTGTACCACTACGCTAAGTTATGTAAGACTCTGTATAAGAACTCTTTTGTTCTCAAACTGATGACTTTACAGAAATATATAATGTTATCTTAGACTGTGGAGCCACCTCTAATTTAGCCAATAGGGCTCATCTCTGTAACTAGAAATGTTTATATCTTTTGGTAACCATAGTAATTATCATAGGTATATAATGTAATGCATAAGCCTTATACCTTGGAGACCTGAGAGACCCCAAGAGACACAGAGAAAGCTCGAGGTGTAGAGAATGCTTAGCTCTGGCTCCCAGTTCGTATTGGTAAGAACTGCTTAGGGCAACTGTGATTTATCCCTTTTGTAGTAATAAACTTGTTAATACTCTAATGCAATGTGTCTGTGATTACTTGCATTCCCAATATCGTCAAGAATCTCAAAGTGAGGTTTAGACCTCCCAACAGTTGTTTCTTGCCTCTGCTCTGCTCCCACTTTTGTGAAATGAAATCACATTTGCCCTTCTCCAGTCCTCAGGTACCACCCCATCCTCCCATAATTTGTTAAAAAGAGTAGTCAGTGGTGTGACTAGTTATACCCTTAGTTCTTTTAGAATTCTTGGGTGAATCCCATCAGGCCCCATTGCTTTGCCAACCTCAGTTTCAAGAGTTATTTCAAAACCCTTTCTTCTGTGAATGGACTGGTATTGACCCCCCATTCAGAGTTTCTCCCTTGTTTGGTTTAGGTACCTCTCTCTCCTCTTCTGTTGTGTATACTGAGCAGAAATATTCATTCAGTATCCCTGTTTTTTCACTGTCACCCTCTACCCACATTCCCTCCCCTTAATGAAGTCTCTGTATCCTTCCCTTGGTCTTTCTTCACTCCTGAATGTACCTATAAAAGATTTTATCCCCTTCTTAACAGAGTTGGCTATCTTTTCCTCTGTTTGTACCTTTGCTATTCTGACTGCCTTCCCTGCCTCCTTCTGCTTTAACTGTTAAAGTTCTCTGTCCTGCTCCTTCTGTGTTTCCTTATATTTCCTGAATGTGGTCCTTTTCTCCTTAATCATCCCTGCCTCCTCTTCTGAGAATCAAAGTGTTTTTTTTTCATTTTGTTTTGTTGATTTGCTTCACACAAAAGGTTTATTGTGTCTCCGCGATGGCTGTTTTGATTGTTCCCATTGTTCCTCCACCCCTCCTTCTTGCCTGTTTGCTAGTGATTTTCTGAGAACTTTTCATTTTCTCAAAGTCAGCCTTCCTAAAGTCCAATACTCTTGTTTTTGTATGGCTTGACTCTATGGCTGTGTTTATTGTGAACCACACTGTTTGGTGGTCACTTGTTCCCAGATGGCTCCCACTTCTAAATCTGAGATTCTTTCTCCTTCTCCATTTGAGAGTACCAGGTCTAAGATTGCTCCCTCCTGAGTGGGTTCCAATACTTGCTGTCTGAGGCATGCCCCCTGTAGGGCATCAAGAATTACTCTGCTCTTGGATGTGTCTGCAACAAAGGTACTTAAGTTAACATCTGGCATATTTAGGTTCCCTATTAACAATATCTCCCCTTTTTCTGCCATTTTAAGGATGCCTTCTATTATTTCCTTGTCCATTTCTTCCCTCTGAGATGGGGGTCTGTACACAATCCTCATGCAGATTGTGGTGCCATTTCCTGTCTCCAAGGTGACCCATAGTGACTCATCAACTTCCTGTTTACTCTTTAGTTCTGTTGCTTTAATCCCTTGCCATATATAGAGAGCTACTCCTCCTCCTCCTCTTTTACCTACCCTGTCCCTCCTCTAGACTGTGTATCCTGGTATGTTGACATCCCAGTCATGGTTCACTGTGTACCATGTTTCAGAGACTACCACAATATCCAGGCATCCCTCTTCCATCGGGGCCACTAGTTCAGAGAGCTTGTTGCACAGACTGCAGGCATTGGTACTCATCACCTTCCATTTATATTTTATGGCCTTACCCCTTTTAGCCCCATCCCTGTCCTTACTGTCTTTTTGCTGCATTTATCCCTGTCCTGCTCCCTACTGTCTTCTCTGCCTTGGTGTTTACCTCTCTAACTACTATGTTTTGTTGAGTGAAGGCTGGGATTTCTCTGCTCCTTTTCAGTGCCTCCTCCCTTGGCTAGTTTAAATCTTGCCAATGAAGCATTTAATTCTGTCACCTAGGATCCTGGTTCCCCTTCCCCTCCTGGACAGATGCAGACCATCACGCCAGTATAAGTCTGCATCCCTCCAGGTGGCTCCCCTGTCTCTAATGAAGCCAAATCCCTGAGTTTCACACCAGTTTTTCAACCATTCACTGAATCCCATGGTGCAGAATACCCTAGCATCATCCTTGCCATAGACAGACAGCACCTCCAAGAAGGTTACTGTACATGATACTTGTCTAAGGCCCCTCCCCAACTCCACAAACTTGTCTTGCACTGCTCTGATCCCATTCACAGCAAGGTCATTTGTCCATAGGTGGACAATGACATCCAGCTCCCTCCCTTGTGCAGCTGCTCCTGCAATCCTGAGGATTTGCTTCCTGTCCCTCCATGCCATGGCGCCAGGCAGGCACCTTGCATCCCTATCCTCTTCCTCCCCCACTTCTACCCCCTAATGACAGAGTCCCCCACCAGGAGTTGTTTCCTTCCCCTGTAGGGTCTTGTGCCACCCTCCTGTGGGTCTCCTTTGTGGAGGTTCTCAGCATTCTCCTTGGTCTCCTCTGCAGGTGCCTCCATAGAGGAACCACACTTTGCCAGAACAGCATAAGAATGGTGGAGAGGTACAGCTGGAGGAATGCACCTCTGTTCCACCACCATCTTCCTCCCTGAGCCCACCTTGGTCCAACTACTCCTCTTTCTTGGCAACCTCTGAGGTAATGGTGGTGGCCCTGGTGATCCCTGGGTGGGGGAGGAGGTTTCATGAATCATAGCCAGGTCAGCCTGGAGACAGGCAACCTCCTCCCTCAGGTCAGAGAGGTGCTTGCAAACAGGGCAGCATCACAGCCTCCAAAATGTCTCCTGGAATACTGCTGCCCCACAGCCATTGCACTGCACCACTCCCATCTTGACTTATTTTGTGTCCCTCAGCCTGTTGCTTTGTATGCTCACTGTCTCCTCTCTCTCTATGTATTTTTGCACTTACTTTCCTACTGCCTATGTGCCTTTCAACTCTCTCCCTTCCTGTTCTGGGACGGGAACTTCCTGTAGTCTGCAGTAGTCTCCTTCTTCCGTGCTTGGATTCAGACCTCCAGCAGCCGGGGGAGGGTAGAAAGAGTTATTTTATTTTTTTAGGTTCCTTCAAGGTTGATGAAACTAATGTGTCTCAGTGATCCTTCCTTCCTACTGCCAAACAGGAAGTTCCTGTTGTCAGTCAAATCCAGTGGCTATAAAAGTACAATTGGCTTTGGGTGGGAGGGTGGAGGGGTGGGAAGGAGGGCAATTAGTAAAAGATCCGTAGTTCTAGACTTCTGTTTCTTGCTCTGAAACCAAAGTTCTCTTCTGTCAGAAACAGCAGGAAGCTGTCACAGCTGCTTTCAAGCACACTTGCAACAGGGTTGTATCCAACAACCCTGGGCACCAGGTAACAAATGTGCTTGCATCCTGGTGGGGCTGCCACATTCCCTTACATGGGATTTTGGAAGCCTCACCATGGACACTAGAGGGGTCACCAGTTAGACCAGCCAGGAGGTGGTCTAACTGACTTGTGGCAATAGGCTGAGGCAGGATTTGGCCTTGCAGGGTCACATCAGGGGCACACCAGGTGCTGGCATAGGGTGGCATCTCAGCCAATGGGCACCTCATGCCCAGCCAGTACAGCATTGAAGACACTGTCCCCTCCCATCCCCATTTGATGCCCCACTCATTGGTGGTGTCAGGCCCCCCTCCCACTGTCTACCAGCCCCCCAATACTCCTGCCCAATAGTAGCCAACACCCCCAGTCCCTTTCCTCCCTCCACTCT
The DNA here is from genome assembly GCA_016271365.2 of Neoceratodus forsteri. Lineage (NCBI taxonomy): Eukaryota > Metazoa > Chordata > Ceratodontiformes > Ceratodontidae > Neoceratodus > Neoceratodus forsteri. The sequence goes on along the minus strand of CM057459.1, from coordinate 236,752,029 downwards.
TCTGCTATGCACAGGCACAAGTCGATGCCCCACACCTAGTGGTCTAGTGTCCCCACCCTCCACTACACCAGTTGTCACCACCATAAGAGCACACTGCCTCCTCCCCATGATTATCGCTTAGTATGTAAGTCTCCCTGGTGGTCCAGTGGACCTTTCACCCCATCAGGTATTGTCTGACCACTCCTCATCCCCCTAATCCCAAACAGCAGCCAGTGGCCAGCACAGCCCTCCTCTCACCACCATGTCTGGCCACCAACTGAATTCATAATGATCTCAAACTGTATACAGTATGCTCAGTGAATGGAAACTGCTGTCATTCACTGAGCATAATGTTCAACAGTTTGCAATCATTGTGAGTTCAGTCGGGGCCAGCTGTGGTGGTGAATAGAGGGGCTATGCTGGCTGCCAGCTGCTATTTGGGATTGGTGAGGGGTAGGGGTGGTCAGACAATACCTGACAGGGTGGAAGGTTGGGAGGGCACCGGATCACCAGGGTGAACTATACACAGTTATGGTGATGTGGGAAGAAGGCAGATGCTGTTACTTGGGGGTTGCAACCGCTTTGGGGTTTGTGATCGGGTCTGAGAGACCTTCAGTTAAAGGGGTCAAGAAATGGATGTCTTCTGGGCTTTGGGGGTATGTGCGGCTCATTTTACTGTACAACAGTATATGGCACAAGCACCCCATGGGTAATCTGTTGGATTGCCTCATCTCCCTGATGCCCTCACTGCCACCACTCTGGCCCCTTGTAGGACCCTGGCACTTTCTGGCCTACTGTATCTCCCCCCTCCCCCACTATCCCATATCCTCTAGTGTTGTGCTGAGCGGGGCAGGGGGCACTGGACACCTGCAGATGTGGCCAGGACTTTGGAGCATCTTGTGGTCTGTGGCAAACATGGGTAAAATCTGGTGCAGTGTCCCTGCTGCAACAAAGGTTTGCCTCAATCCTTATAGTGATGCAAGTTGTGTCGTTCTATGTCTTTTTTTAAAATTAGGCCCCATGTCTTTTGCTGCAACTTTAATATGTCATCTGGAAGATGACACCTCATGACAGCACAGTGTCCCCCAACACCACTTCATGCAGTATCTGGTGTTCATTGTGGGAAGGGGGGCATCCAATTATTGGCCAGGCCTGACCTTGCTTGGCTTCCTAGGTATGATGGGGTCCAGCTCCAAGGTGGTAAGACTACAGGCACCCCAGTCTGATGCTCTCCATAAAGACAAGAATGGGTGGTTCGTGAAAGTGCACATCTGCCTGATAATGATCCGCAGGGAAGAACACATGTGGCTAATAATACATACAGTACTGCAGTCCCATAACACCTCCTGCCTTCAAAGGTAAGTCTGCTATTGATCCAGAGTTTAAGGCTACTCTACATCCAGACAGATGGTAGCCCTTATTTCTATAGGACAAAAATAATACACCTGTGACAGGCTACATCCATACTGCAAGGGCAAGAATCAAGGGGGGAAAAAATGGAAAATAGGTAGACCATAATAAATGTTTCCACCATAATCTCAATTACACAGCTGCAGATTACAGAACTCTGGGTTCCCTAACCTTGGTTCACCTAGATTATTCCACAGGTATGTCATAAATTCTGATCTGATAAGATGTGCCAAAAAGCAGAGTAACACAGTAATGTCATGACAGGAGGTATTTATAGTAGGTGCATCTTGTTTACCTCTTCTATCACACTGCAGCGACTATACCCAATGTTAATATGAGCACACTACCAAGTTTATCATCCAGAATGCTATCACTACTCATGCTGTGTAACCCTCACTGTCATTCTCTGTCAAGAATTTTATTGATTGCACTCATTCTAATCATAAATAAAAATAAATGGTGTGTAACCCTTTGTGCTATTCTCTGTGCAGGAATGTTACTGACTGTATTTTTCTAATCAAGTAAATGAATAAATAAAATTGTGTATAACCCTCAGTATCCTTCTCCCATATGAATTTTATAGACTGTGTTTATCCTAATCATCTAAAACATTAATAAAATAATGTGTAGCTCATAATGCCATTTTCCTGTAGGAAATGTATTGATTATATATATTCTAATCTTTAAATAAATAAAATGTTTTGGAACCATCAGTGTCATTCTCCTGCAGGAATTTTATTGATTGTATTTATTCTAATCATGTAAATAAAATAAAATGTTGTGTAATCCATAATCCCATGCTCCCACAGGAATCTGAACTAGTCCTGCTTTGAAAATCTGAACAAAGCTGCCTTCCATAACCTCAGCAAGCATGCTATGCCTCATTTAGTGGACCTTTTGTGGGAAGTAACAGTTTCTAATGTGCCCTTTGTCCTGCCCCCACCCAATTTGATTTTGTGTCTTCTGATTCTGTTTGCACTCATCGCTCAAATATCTGTACATACTGTACAATACAGTTCCCACTAAAGTTATTGTGCAGGCAGCTTACAGCCCATTCTTTTTATATGACTGTAATGAGCTGCCAATTACTCAAATTTGTTTTTGTCACTTTTAGCTGTGGAATGTGGATTTCAACTGAAAGCATATAGAGGCAACTCATTTAGAGCTCAGCAGAGACCAGCAAGCAACCAGATATCAGTGATTAAGAGATTTCCTTTGCAGAGACTTTGCAGATCAAATGCTAACTGCCTAATAACTGGTTTCACTATAAGTTTAATGTGAACTGTACTGTACTGTACTCCACCCTGTCCATCCTTTTAAGTATTCAGAACACCATGATCAGGCCTTCTGTTCTCAAAGACAGAACAATCTGAGTATGTCCAATTTGTCATCATAGAGCAAGAACTTACTGTAGGCTACAAATCAATGTTTTAGGAAACAAAACAATGGAGGCATATTAATTGACTGATTGATTGATTTCAGAAGTTTCACCAGGAAAGTCATACTAAACTGGTAGTAGATAATTTTCAGATGTGTCCTGGGAGAGGTGAAGAGAGAAGAGAACATATACAAGAACAATGCATTAAACAGTGCAATAAAAATTGGGATAACAAATCAAGGCATAAAATCTAAGGACACTTAAAATAAATGATCAGACAGTAAAACTACTGTTAAGTAAATTGTGGAATGATCAAAAGAATATTAAGCAATAAGCAGTAACTAAAAGAACAGGGATAAACAGCTGAAACTAGGGGAAGGCAATGCTAGTGTCAGTGTTGGTGGAAGGCAGAAGAAAAGGAACCCACCCCAATATCAGAGACAACTACAGGAGCAAACAGAGCACTCACGTAGGAGAGATTTTAGAGCAGGAGAGGAAGGAGCAGAGTGAATGGAAGCATAAGCACTTGAAAATCATTTAGGGCCCACTCACAACAGTCCATCCCACAAGGCAAATTAGCAGAATGCAACCACGGCTATAATGTTTAAACATTTTGTCACAGCCACCGCCAGCATAAGGTGCATTATGCAACAGGATTCAATAAATACACTAAATTGTGGCGCTCCTTGATGAAGTTGTACCAAGCAAAGTGCTGGGGTAGTAGGCCAAACATCTCTGTCACTAAGTCATTCATATACCAGCAGTCCAGCTACATTTTGCACAATTGAGTGTGTTGTAAATGTGCCTTGCATGCATAAGTCTTCATTCTTTTGCATTTTGTAAGGCTGGGCACCCTGGTATACATCTTGTTTTAGCACTACATGGGCAGAGATGCTTACTTTTTTTTGGTTTAGACAGCATTTAAGTCCATTTCAGGATATTCTCAATCTCTTCTATGTCCTTTATGTACTGTAGCAGCCACAACTGGTTGCAGTACTCCTGTTGTTGTCTAACTAGTGCCTTCCATGGGGAAAGGATAACCTCTCTTGTTTATCTCTATGCTCTCCTAATGCATCCCAACACTTTGTTGCTCTATTGACTGGCAGAATGTTCCCTTCCTGGTTTTAGATTATTGGTCAGAATTACTACTAGTTCCAATTCCTCACTTATGCTGTCCACTGTTGCACCACACAGGATGTATGGTGCAGCCAGCCAGGATGCAATGTAGTAACTTGCACTAAACAGAATAGCTGCTTGCTACAATGAGGTTTAGACTACTTAAGTATTATCTAGTGAGAGTCACCCCTGTCCTTAAAAAGGGGCACTCCAGTGAACACGTGTAAGTCTGTGAACTCCAAGCTAGGTGTAGTCTACCACACTAGCTATGCTTTAACCCCCTCAGCAAGACTAGATATTGCCCAAGGCATACTCCTACTGACCCTAACCTATGAAGTATCTGCTTACGCCGCCATACCTAAAACAAATCTCCATAGGTGGGATGTTGCCTATAATAATATATGTTGGTATGCCACCTTGTCCCAAAGGTGGAAACACCACTGCCTCCTCTACTTTGATATAAACTGGCTATCTTCAAATGCCACCAGGCTCTACTCCTTTGGCTCTACTATAGACAGTATTATGAGGTCTCAAACCCCTAAATCACTGGCAGAACTGCTCAGCCCACATACCTCAAACTATGGACTGTGCTCAACTGACAAATCCCGCTTGTGTGTGCCAAAATACACAACCATCAAAGGTTCCAGTGCTTTTTCCCACCACGCATCTCAGCTGTGGAACTCCTTCCCCTGAGATGTCCGCCAAACACTCACTCATGACACCTTTAAAAAAGCACTCCTTCACTACCTCATCTCATCTGACCAGTGCTCCTGCTTTAAATCTCCTTAGCTCCCTGTCCTCCCCCATGGACACAGCTCTTAATCCCACTTCTACTTAACTCCATCTCAGTGTTTTTTCTCTTATGCCTCCCTACAGATGCACCCCCTACTTGGCAGGCCTGCATCTCATATACTAACCCTTCTCTAGTCTATCACAGCTTGCCTACCCCCTGCATTTCACTCCCACTCCCACTTATTTAGTTCTGTTTCTCATATTCTTTATATCAGTAGATACTTGCCTACCCACCCCTGTGTAGTCTATCTCACCTGTACCCTTCCACATCCTCTACTTGCCTTGGCTGATATATCTCTGAAGCTTGTCCTACCACTCTCTTAAATAACTTGTTTGCCATCCCCTGCATCTAACCCTCCCCCTTGTACTTACCAATGATATTTCTCATATCTTCCTTGTCTGTTTATAAATTTGTCTTCCTCCAGGGTCATATCTTCTGCATGACTACTTTCTTCTTTTGTGTTATATCCATATATCTCTTATTTATCCCTCGTACTCTGTAACTACTGTACACTGTTTTGCTCTACTGCCAAAACTGTATCATCCAAATTTATTTATTTAAGAGTTTTACCAGGATGGCATACTGAGCAGGTTACCACTCAATTCCAGATAAATCCTGGGGGAAAGGAACAAGTGGAACATACAAATATAAACACAAGTAGAGTGTACATGAATGTGATTACATTTGCAATACAGTAGAGGAAGATTGTACATGTTACAGTTACACTATACAGAGTGTTGTTGTGAGACCACAAGGGGAGAAACTGGAGCATGCAAGTAATTAACATGAAGTAGAATCACATGAAAGCAGATACATATTACAAACATTAGAAGAAATAGTGCATGTGACTATTAACAATATGCAGAATTAGTTATGATGCTATAATTATAATACTTGCTCTGCACTCTACTCTCAAAAACCTTGCATATTATTTGTACTGCATAACCCATTGCATAACACCATTGTTTATACCTTGCTGAAACCACCTTTTGTTGTATCTCTGTACTGTTTTACCCTGTAACCTCCTGGGTCATGCCTGAAAATAGTCATCTCTATGGCTAACGCACCTACCCGGTAAACAAAAACTAGATAAATAATATTGATGTAACTTTACAGCTTACCGTACTGAATGCTGTTGAATTCCCTGTAACTCTCTGTGACAAGGCTTCATTGGATCTGCTCTCTGTACTCTACCTGTATATAGCTATGTAACTACCTTTCTGAATGACAAACCTTTGTAAATGAGCTAGAGCTCAAAGGTGTATTTCCAATTGAATACATACATTACATACATATAAATAAATAAATGATTTGTCACAAAATACTGCAGTAAAAAGGGGCTTACTTGCCATTGAATAACACTGTTCTCTGCAGCATTTTACAGTAATACTGCAAGGTACTGTGATGCATCTTAACTTAGTATGTGTGCACCTAATTTCTCATTCCTTGGTATAGTACTTTGACTTCCTCACAGTAAATCTAAGCTCCTATTTCCTTTAGTGCTCCCTGCTGTATCCACGCTTCTTCCAAAGTTAATGTCGTGAGTAACATCAGCAGCCTGCTGCTGACCACATCCTCCAGGTCACAAATAAACATATTAAAGAAACACAGCAATGAACCAATGACTCCTGTGGCTCTCCAATCAGAACATCACTCTACTCAGAAAGGTGCCCATCCATTACCACTCTGTGGTTCCAATATGGCAACCAATTTGCTATCCACTTCTAGTGCAGTTTCTGGACTTCATATTGTGTTACTTTCTAAGTGAGTTTTCCATGAGGTACACTGTTAAAGGTCTTGCTGCAGTCTGTTTAGATTACACCTTTGCCCAACCCCTATCTCCTTCCCTAGTTACTCACTCAAATATGGCAATCAGTTTAGTTTGGCAGAATTTATCTTTTGTGTAAGCATGTTGTGTGCTAGAGTACAGTCTTTTCTCTTCTGTGTCCAGAACCACCACATGTTTTACAATTGTTTCAAACATGTTGCCAAGCACTGAGGTAAGGTTGACAAGTCTGCAGTTATTTGGGTCTTACCTAGCCCATTCTTGAAGGAGATTATCAGTTTTCTGGTCAATCCCTGTTTGTGAGGAGTCCAGAAAGACACAAACAAGGAGTCCAGTCAATATCCCTTTTCAATGAAGTGATATAAAAAAGAAGTTAAGTCTCCATCATGCAGTCATGTAAAATAACTTAAGAGTTCCATACATCCTTAAAAAGATTATTCAGGAGTGCAGTGTAGAGTAATTTAAAGCATTTCTATCAATTTCTAGTAAAACTATATCTGTGGCACACTACTTTGTCAAATGCCATTGTACACAACTGATAGTGGGGCAGGGGGTTCCCTAACTGAAGCAGGAAACCCTCACCACACATGGAAACAAGCTTGACAGGCACTGGAGCTTGCATTGAGCTGCAAGCTCCTATGGGGAGCCAATCACATTCCTGACTGCACCTCCCAGACCATGGTGGACCAATCAATCAGGGGCTCTGCTTTGGAGTCTCATTTGTATGTAGAATTTTTAAATCCCTGCCAGTGCTGACTGCTCCTCTTAATAATCATCATCGGATGCCGCTAACAGCTGGGCAGGGGCTCCTAACTGAAGAAGGAACCCTCCCCTGCACACAAACAAGTTCCACGGCACTGGAGCTTTGATTGATCTGCTAGCTCCTGGGGAGTCAATCACATTCCTGAGCACGCCTCCCAGACCCCAGGACCAATCAGGGACTCTACCTTGCTTTCGATTGTGTGAGATTTTAACCTCCACAGGTACTGACTGATCCTCTCAATGATCACTGTTGGACATCACTAATGGCAGGGCAGGGAGTTTCCTAACTAAAGTGGAAAACCTTCCCTCACACAACAACAAGCTCCACAGGCACTGGAGCTTGGACTAAGCTCAGGCTCATACAGGAGCCAATAACATTCCACTACCTCCCAGACCCCAGTGGACCAATCAGGGCTCTACCTTGGGTCTCTTTTGTGGAATTTTAAATCCCTGCTGGTGCTGACTGTTCCTTCCTTAACTATCACCATCAGATGCCACTGATAGGCCAGGGGTTCCCTGTCTGAAGCAGAAAACCTCCCCACATGGAAACAAACTCTGTAGGCACTAGATCATGAATTGAGCTGCAGTCTCCTACAGGGAGCCAATCACATTCCTAACCATGCCTCCCAGACACTGGTGGACCAATCAGGAGCTTTGCCTTGGGTCTCCTTTGTGTGTGGGGATTTTTAAATCCCCATCTGTGCTGGCTGTTCCTCTGAATGATTGCCTTTGGATGCCACCAATGGCATGGCAGGGGGTTTTCTAACTGAAGCAGAAAACCCTCCCCCAGCATGGGACAAGCTCCACAGGCACTGGAGCTTGTACTGAGCTGCAGGGTCTTATGAGGAGCTAATCACATTCCTGACTATGCCTCTCAGATCCTGCCGGACCAGTCAGGGGATCTGTCCTATGTGTCCATCAGCTTTCTGTTGCTTCATAAGGAACATACCACCAAGTAACCCCGAGTGCTGCAGACTCCCTGTGTGAAGGACCCACACAAAACTGACGTTGTAGTCTGCCCACTGGAGTCAGACCAATGAGGCATCCAGCAGCCAGCAACTCTGTTCCTCTACAGAACCAAGCAGAATAGACCATTCCAGCTGAATAAGCAAGGTACTGTAAAACATAAACTGTCTTAACATGACTTTTTGCTAAGACAGCTAGACGCTTTGACTTCAGGCTAAATCAAATTGATATAACTGGGTGTGGTTCCTGTAAGGCTACACCATTGCATATCTAGACTTTCTTAAAGGCGCTTTACTACCTAAAGTGTTGTGGTTTGTAGACATTGTTCTATTTCCTTTTTTTCTCTGTTTCACTCGGCTTGAATCATTAGTTGCTAAGTGTAACAAACTTGTCATGTTTGATATGGTGATTGTGAACTGTAAAGAGTGTGGGGCATTCATCTCCAAGGGGTTGTTCTGGGACATTGCCCAATTTGATAAACTCTTTCTGAGCTCAGGGTTTGGATAGAGGCAGCAAGTGTGAAAATATCTATCCTGCATCATCAGCTCAACTGGAGCTCACTCCCTCATTCCTGCTCCCACAGTTGCCCACTGGCTCATGGGGTGGAGAGTGGTGGGGGGGTGGAAAGGCCTGGCAACCAGGAGATGGTTTGGGTCAATGCCACTTTGACTGCAAATCATTTTCACTCCTTGTGGAGGTGCAGGAACCTAACTCTGCTGGGGGGGGGGGTTCATGTCAGTCAGTGGGCCAAGACAGAACATTAAAACGGCACCCAATGTTGGAATAGGAACAGAAGCAAGAAAATCAAGCAAATCCTAGGGCATTAGGTCAGAACAGTGCCTGTATTGACAGTGCTGTCAAAAACAGCACCCTCCATACAGCGCAGACAAGAAAAGCAGCAGGAGACATTGCTGCCAACAGAATAAGCACCAGTGGTAGCGATCACAAGTGCAGTTTGTGATCACTACCACTGTAAAACATTATTTTTGTGAAGGGCTCTGCCCCCACAGCCCCCAACTTGGGGGTCTTGGCCCCCTGCTCCACCCGTAACTAAAATAATCAACTCTGAGTCAGAGGTAAAATCTGGAGACTGGGATTCAAACTCTGGTCTCTACTACCTCCTGCTGAGCTGCTCCTGCATTATCACTCCACACCATGGAAATAAAAAAAAACTTCTGATCATAGGAGACTCCATGATTCGGGAAGTTGATACCTATCTCCAGCCAGGGGTAATGGTCAGATGTCTCCCAGGTACATCAGCATGGACAGACACTGACCACATTGCTAAAATTGTTCAGGAAGCAGGAGAAAACATTGATGTCTTGGTACACATAGGGACTAATGATCTCGCCAGCCAGTCAGTTGTGGAGACCAAGGAGCACCTGACCAGGTTGGGTAACATACTATCATCCATTTCATCCGGCATCTCCTTCTCTGAGATCCTGCCAGTCTGGTTGAGGGGGGCAGATGAACAAAAAATTAGAGAAGGGGAGTTAGGGGAGCTAAGCATGTGGCTCAAGGGCTGGTGCCAGGAAAAAGGACACAAATTTGCAGGGAACTGGCAACAGTTTTGGGAGCGAAAGTTCTTTAAATATTGATGGACTGCATCAGACTAAGGAGGGAGTCAGTGCATTGGGGCAGACATTTGATGTCTTTGCAGAATAAACTAGCAAATGGGGAGAGGGGTGCAGCACTCCATACGTCGAATGGGAAGAACACCCCTCTCCCCTCAGCTAGTGGTCAAACAGGAGTTCAGCATGTTTGTAGTTCATTTGCATCACCAGGTAAGAAAAAAGGTCCGGCTCCCCATATGACGCACAGGGGAAACACCAGACCTCGCCCAACAAGTAACACACCGAAATCTGGCCAATGGAAAATCATGTACACAAATGCTCACAGTCTGCGAAACAAGATCCCAGACCTGCAGCAATAATGACAGAGGCTAAACTGGACATAGTAGCCATTAGCGAGACATGGTTTACCAGTAACCACACTTGAGAGACTTCAGTACCTGGCTATATACTGTTCAGAAGAGACCAAGGTTTAAAAATGGGGGTGGAGTGGCCCTCTATGTCAATGAAAATATCAAAACTACAGAAATTCAGAATACGCGTAAGGAGTCAGAAGAACTGTGGGTCACCCTGGAAACAGGAAATGGGACAGCCATATGAACTGGTGTTGTGTACAGGCTTCCAGACTGGGGGGGACATAGACACATTACTGTTAGGAGATATACAAAACATGACAGCTAAAGGGGAGGTTCTGATAATGGGAGACTTCAACATGCCAAATACAGATTGGTCAATACCAGCTGGAACGTCTGCTAGAACTTAACACATGGTGGATTCCCTGTAGGGAGAGGGCCTCAAACAACTGGTACAACAACCCACAAAAGACAGGGCTATCCTAGATCTAGAACTGACTAACAGGGAAAGGATCACAGATCTCCAGGTAGAAGGTTACCTGGGTGCCAGTGACCGTCACATGGTATGGTTCAGTCTGGCCACTAGAACTAAATCATCCCATTCCAAGGCAAAAATATGGGACTTCAGAGGAGCTGACTTTGATAAGATGGCCAACAGAGTTAAGCTAGCCCTGGCAAATAGACATACAGGTGAGGGGGTACAGGCAAAGTGGGCAAGCAGTAAGAATACAATATTTGAAGTAACGTCCCATTGTGTTAGAGAGAAAGGGATATGCAAAAGAAGAAGGAAACCACTTTGGTTCTCAAAAACATAAGCAGAAAAGGTCAGAGCCAAAAGGCTAGCCTTCAGGAAATATAAGGGAACACACCAAGATGAAGATAGGGAGGCATACCAAACTTCCCTAAGGGAAGTAGGGAAGGCAGCAAGGCAGACAAAGGCCCAAACTGAGGAAGCACTAGCACAAACAGTAAAAGAAGGTGACAAGACTTTCTATAGATATGTTAGTGAAAGGAGAAAGTCCAGAGGGGGTAGTGCTAAGATCAAAGGGGATAAGGGGGCTTGTGAGGAGGAGGAGGACCATGTAAAAGCATCTATAGTAAATAGATACTTCTGCTCAGTATTTATTGAGGAGAAGGTGGGGCAGGACCCTCAGCTCAGCACCATGGACGCAGGGGGGAGAGGGAGGTGTGCACTAGTCCCCTCACAAAAGAAAGGGTCCTACAAGAGCTCGATAAGCTCAGGGTGGACAAGGCAATGGGAACTGATGGCACACATCCTAGGGTACTAAAAGAGCTTAGGGTGGAACTAGCACAGCCATTATCAAAACTGTTTAGTGAGTCTCTGAGCAAAGGAGAGTTCCCAGAAGACTGGAGAAGGGCTCATGTGATTCCACTCCACAAGAGTGGTAGCAGGGAGGAGGAAGGAAACTACAGACCAGTCAGTCTTACCTCAGTAGTGGGCAAGATTATGGAGGCACTCCTTTAGGAAAGGATAGCGCAACACCTGGAATCCATAGGAGCACAGGATCCAAGACAGCATGGGTTTACAAAAGGAAGGTTCTGTCAAATGAATCTCATATATTTCTTTGACTGGGTAACCAGAGTGGTGGACCAAGGGGATGCAGTTGATGTTGTCTACCTTGACTTCAGCAAAGCTTTCGATGCTGTTCCACATAGAAGATTGATTAATAAGTTGAGTAGGCTCAGGGTGGGTCAGAAGTTGGTCAACTGGGTGGTGAACTGGTTGACAGGCAGAAATCAGAGAGTTGTGATCAACAGTATACAGTCAGGAGAGATGCAAGTCAGAAGTGGAGTACCTCAGGGATCAGTCCTGGGGCCAGTCCTTTTCAATATCTTCATCAGCGACATTGCAGATGGACTGGAGGATAAAGTTTGTCTGTTTGCAGATAACACCAAGACCAGCAACAGAGTAGATGATCCAGATGGGGTGGGCAGAATGAGAAGAGATCTGGATAAACTAGCAAAATGGTTGTAAGAGTGGCAACTGGTGTTTAACTCTGATCAGGGAAACATCTGAGTGGCCGGGGCTACCTGGGTCAGCCATCCACCCACACCACCACTGCTCACCGCCAAGAAATGCTCCTCTTGCTGATTTCTTAGCCCCTGATCAGGGAAACATCTGAGCGGCCGGTGCTACCAGGGCCAGCAGTCCACACCACCACTGCTCACCGCCAAGGAACCCTCCTCTTGCTGATCTCTCAGCCCCTGATCAGGGAAACACCTGAGCGGCCAGGGCTACCTGGGCCAGCCATCCACACCACCACTGCTCACCACCAAGGAACCCTCCTCTTGCTGATCTCTCAGCCCCTGATCAGGGAAACATCTGAGTGGCCAGGGCTACCTGGGCCAGCCGTCCACACCACCACCACTGCTCACCACCAAGGAACCCTCCTCTTGCTGATCACTCAGCCCCTGATCAGGGAAACATCAAAACGGCTGGGGCTACCTGGGCCATCCGTCCACACCACCACTGCTTACCACCAAGGAACCCTCCTCTTGCTGGTAAGCTCCCAGGCTGAACTTGGAAGTGCTGAAAGGCTCCCATTGGCTGCTGCCTGTTGCTTCCATCTCCTCTTGTGCTCCACACGGCCACTGATTGGCCCTGCAATCTTGACTGATTCAAACTGTTTGCTGGGCTCTGCGCCCATAGACTTCAGTGGGTTTCGGAAGAAAATTTTTGTTAAATTGCTAAACAACTGGCTTATTTTCCTGTTAAAGTCTCAATTAATGTGTAGACCAGTCTTGATGTTCTTAGCACTCGACTTCTAAAAACTCCGGGTCTCAGACGATAATCTATTACTAGGCCACACAGTGGGTTTTGGAAGAAAATTTTCCCCCCCCCCACATCCCACCTTAATTAAATAGTCATTAGCTTCACCCACTTCTGCCTAGGGAACTGCCCTTTCATTTCCTATTGGATACTGTCTCTCCTGTACCTCCTCTCTTTACTGCCCACTCTTACTCCTCCCTGCTCCTCTTCCCCCTCTGCTAATCAACTCAGTCCCCTCACTGCCGCTGCCTCCCTTCTGTGCCTGACACCCCGGCAGCTTGAGAGGATGCTTCCACTGAGAGGTTGTCCTGGGCAGCATGGACTGGCTGGGGCCCCTATTCAAATTATGGGCTCGATGAATGCTAGACCCTCCCCTAAACCACCCTCCTCCTGGCTATCTGCCAAAGGCTTGAGGCTTGTGCACTTAAACATTCGCAGCCTTCTACCAAACCTTACTGAGCTAACAGCTTGGGTGGCCCACTATAATCTGGACATTATGAGGATCACTGAGACATGACTTAAGCAACATGTATCTGACTCAGTTTGTGACCTTCCAGGCTACAACCTCATTAGGTTGGATAGGCTTCAGAAAAAGAGGGGGGGCGGAGTACTCATATACTACAAGATGCACTTAAACGTCTCAGTCATAGGACACTCGCAATCTGCATTGAAGCTCTATGAGTTCCTACATGTCCTCCTCCTGCTAGGAAACACCGAAAAGGTGTATGTGATATGTGCCTACAACCCTCCCAAGGGTGGTGTGTCCGGGCTTTCCTACCTCCTACACAGTCTCAGCCCAAAGGTTGGCTCGAACGAGTTGTTAGTCCTGGGGAACTTCAACCTTAACTGGGCAGGTTGTAGTGCCCAGCAATATGAACCACTGTTGGCCGGACTGGCCCTAAGCCAGCTCATCTCTGAACCCACTAGGCCCTCTCCCAGAGGTGACAAGGGCTCTGTCATTGATTGGGTACTAAGCAACAGAACGGAGAAAATTATCTCCTGTGGCATTCTACCTGATGCTATATCGGATCATTCTCCCACCTTCTGTGTATGGGGCAACGCCCCTCCCAAAATCCTGCACACGGTGATTCAAATGAGGGATTACTCCAAACTCAATACTGGAGACTTCCTTGAAGACCTGAGGCATACTGACTGGTCTCAGGTCATGGCCATCAATGACCCCTCAGTAGCCCTTGACAACTTTCTAAAAACATTCACCCCACTTCAAGACAAGCATGCCCCTCACAAGAAGGAGAGTGAGGGGCACTGCAACTAAATGGCTCCATGGAGGCCTGTATACTCTCATGAGGCAAAGGGATAAATGCTGGGTGAGGTATAAGATCTCACTGTCCAGCACGAATCTCCAGAATTACAGGCAGCTGAGGAACTCATGCAAGAGAGCCATTCGCTCAGCAAAAAGTGTATACTGTCAGTCCATCCTGCTCCCCACAGCCAAAAATCTGAGGACTTTCTGGCAGAGCATTAAGAAAGTGGTGGGTGGGGCCACAAGAGCGCAGGTCACTGACATGCTCATTGATGGGGTTAACTGCAACACCCCTCACTATTGCCAATGCCTTCAACGTTCATTTCACAGACTTGCCTGCTTTACCGAAACTGCCGCACTACCCTGCTGGCTGGGCCTCCTCACCCAGAGGGACAACCTCCCTGATGCCCTTTTACCTCAAGGCAGTAACAGACATGGAGGTCCAGAAGCTCCTTACTGGTCTATCCCCATACACTGGAGCTGGGCATGACTGCTTGGAGCCCAAGCTGCTGAGGCTAGGAGCATCAGTACTAGCCCGGCCCATAGCCCATGTCTTCAACGCATCGCTCACCTCAGGCATAGTCCTGGACATCTGGAAGATGGCCAAGGTGATACCTGTACCCAAGCAAGGGGACACAAAAGACCTCAAGAACTACCATCCCATTGCAATCCTATCAGCGATCAGCAAGCTCCTGGAAAAGGTAGTCGCCTCTCAGGTCACCCACTACCTACAGACCCACAACCTTCTCTTTCCTGCACAACATGGGTTTAGAAAGGTGCATAGCACCTCCACGGCCCTAGCAGTTGTTACCGCAGAGATCAAGTCTGCTGCTGACCGAGGTGAACTGACTGGGGCCATCTTTGTTGATCTCTCAAAAGCCTTTGATCAGGTTGACCACACATTACTGTGCTCCTCTCTCCTGTCACTTGGCTTCTCCTCCCTAGCTCTTGCATGGATCAGTGATTACCTCACGGCAGGCATCAGTACACCAAATTCAACATGGTCCTGTCTGAGCCTGCCCAGGTTAACTTTCTGGAGTCCCCCAGGGCTCTGTCCTGGGAGCCTCTCCTGTTCTCTCTCTTCATAAATGAGCTACCCTTGGGTCCGGCTCTAAGGTTCCTCAGTACTGTACGCAGATGACCTAGTCATCATGGCCAAATCCCGGGACATCGCTACCATTAACACCAAACTAAACTCGGACTTCTACCACATCCAAACTTGGTTGCAGGACCATAAACTTGTTATTAACCTACAGAAGATGCAGGCCATGCTATTTGGCTCAGCAGCTAAGTTAAAAGCCGCCCCAGATTCACTACAGATCTCCGGGGCTGATGGGTCACCACTGACTGTCGCAAGCTCGGTCAAGTACCTGGGGTAACCCTTGACCCGCAGCTGGATATGAACCTGCACATACGAAATACATGCAAGGCCTCAAACTGCAAGCTGGGTTAGGTTTACAGAGCAAAAAGCTGTCTAACTCCAGCTGCCCATCTTGCTCTAGCCAGGGGAGTCCTCCTACCCATGCTTTGCTACGGACTAGTCACCTTTGCCCACGTTGCAAAAATTAGTCTAGTAAAGTGGGACTCAGCGTACAACAATGTATGCCGTTTTGCGCTGTCAGCCCCCACCTCACTCACTGCTGTGAGCTTTACACCTGGCTTGAGTGGATCCCACCAGAAACTCACCTCTCTTATGTCGTAGTCAACTTCATTGACAGTATTGTCAGAACTGCCACCCCTCAAAACCTTGCTGAGACCCTTATTCTTGTTACACCCTCCTACAACCTCTGATCCAGCAGCTCCCATGCCCTCCTGGTACCTAAAACCCACACACAAATAGGTGACCAAGCCTTCGCTGTGTATGCGCCCAGGGTTTGGAACTCTCTTCCAACTAGCACTCGCTCCTCTCCCTCGCACCAGAGCTTTAAAGCCTCCCTCTGGGGTTTTCTCAAAACAGCTGCCACATGTCTCTGCACTAGACAAACCCTCTCAGCCTGAGATGCTCCAACTAACTGAGATGCTACCTAAACATTACGACTTGGGCAGAGCACAACTGTGCTCATACTCCTCCTGTTCTCACAGCTTATATAAAAATGGACCATTTGGGCCCACTGGGAAAACATGGTGAGCACTATAACTGTGCACTCCTTTATCTTGCACTGGGCTCACTCTATTCCAACTGTGACTCCTCCTTATTCTAACTGATAGCCTTACAACTTGCTGCCTGGAGCGATGAATTCACACTGCACTTCTTCCTACTGACTGCAATGTTTAATACTTACTGTAATACCTGTTTTTGGAATTGTTGTCTTACAATGTCCCTGTGTTCTGGTCACTTCATATTAACTCTTCACTACTATTTGCTTGATGAAATCTGATGCTTGTAAAGTCCCTGTTGTGCTAATTCTATGTAATGTAATCCTCCACTTGTATTTGCCTGATGTTCATGTATGTACCTTGTAATGTACCTTGTAATCTCCTGTGTCGCACCTGAAAACAGGCACTTGGCTGTCTAGTGTGCTTACCCGGTTAACAAAAGCAAATAAATAAACTCAAAGAAGTGCAAGATCATGCATATAGGAAAGAGAAACCCTGAAGCCACCTATAGTCTGGGAGGGGAGTTGCTGGCAGTCACAAGGGAAAAAAGAGACTTGGGCATCATCATCAGTGATGACCTGAAGTCATCCAGGCAGACCACTAAAGCAGTGGGTAAGATTAGGGGAATGTTGGTATGTATTAGTAGGGGTGTAACAAGTCATAAGAGGGAGGTAATAACCCTCTTTACAAGACACTGATTAGGCCCCATCTGGAGTACTGTGTGCAGTACTGGAGGTCACACCTTCACAAGGACATTAACCAAATTGCGGCAGTCCAGAGAAGGGCAACCAAAATGGTGCAGGGACTGCATCAAAAAACATATGAGGACAGATTAACGGAGCTCAGTATCTATACCCTAGAGCAAAGGAGGGAGAGAGGTGATATGATCGAAACATTCAAACACCTTAAGGGCATTAACAAGGTGAAAGAGTCTAACATGTTTCAATATAAGAAAAATATCAGTACAAGAGGACACAGCATGAGATTAGAGGGAGGCTGATTAAGAGGTAATGTGAGGAAGTTCTTTTTCACAGAAAGGATGGTGCATGCATGGAATGGCTTACTTCAGGAAGTGGTGGATATGAATACAGTGCAGAGCTTCAAACAGGCATGGGATTGGCATAAGGGAGCAATACAGATAAGTATGAATAGATGGGCCATTGACAGAGCAAAGGCCAATTGCACATTCATAAGGTAGAAAAAAAAATGGGCAGACTAGATGGACCTTGCGGTCCTTATCTGCCATTAACTTCTATGTTTCTAGTGGTAGGAGACTCCGTGGTTAGAGATGTGGAGTCATAAATGTGTGGGGAAATGCAATAAGAGAGGATAGTTACGTGCCTTCTGTCAGTGGCTCAGTAGATAGCACACTTACCTCTGAGGCTGGAAGATCAGAGGGCTGTGGGTTCAGTTCCCACATCTGGCACTTGGGTTAATATCCTAGTACTGACACTGTAGTGCAGCATGAGAGGGGTGCTGCACTTCTGAGGTGCTGTCTTTCAGATGAGGTGCTAAACTGAGTTCCCATCTGCCTGGATTGGTGGTAGTTCAGGTGGATGTTAAAGATCCAATGGCACTTATCGAAAAGAGTAGGGGAATTTCCCCAGTGTCCTGGCCAAATTTCCCTCATTCACTAAAAATACCACCAACAGCTTAATCTGGTTCAAGGTCAGTTGGCATTCATCTGTATCCCCTTCCCCCTGGGTCATGCCTGAAAATAGGCAGGATTTGTCTAGTGCACTTCCCCGGTCAACAAAAACTAATAAATAAATACATTAGCCCAAAGGGACATAGACCACAAAGGAATGATGGTGGACAGGTTGAGTGGAGAGCTGGCAGTGCTGGTTCATCTGGGAACCAATGATCTATCAAACCAGTCAGTATAAGCAGCAAAGCAGAGCTTTGAGAGACTGAGGAAATTGTTGGTAGCACACTCAGTGTCCCTGACGTTTTCTGAGGTCCTCCATGTGTGGGGTATGGAGGGGGCAGAATTAGACAGAAAGAAATAGATGAGTTTAACAGGTGGCTTAAAGGATGGTATCAAGAAAAAGGGTTTCACTTTGTGGGTCACTGGAGAGACTTCTGGAAACAGAGCATATTCTTAGATGATGGACTGCACCACCTGACAAATAGAGAGTAAGAGCACTAGGGCAGAAGTTTGACATCTCTATTGGATGTTTAAACTGACTGAGAGATAGTCTAAGGCTAGGATGACCATCATGGCTAATGGTAGGAGTGTGAGCCTAGCTGGCATTCCCCCACAAATGGGATCTGGAAACAGAACAATTAGACAGGAATGTACGGTTAAGATCAAGGCTGAAGTAGGGTGGGGGATAGCAGGCAGGGGTACAAAAAAGGGTGCTGCAGGTAGCACATGACATAAAGGGTCAAGGGGGTAAGGAAGAACTAACTCACAACAAAATACGTTTAGGTTATATCTGGAAGGTGGTCTGCCTCAATGCTAGGAGCCTGGGCAGCAAAATGTACAAGTTACAGGCAGTGGTAGAAAATACTAAGCAGGCCTTGTAGCCATCACAGAAACCTGGGCCATGGACAACAATGAATGGGACCTCACAATTAAGGGATACTCACTATTCAGGAGAGACAGAAGGGGAGGTAAGGTGGGGTAGCCCATTATATCCATGACGGTATTGAAGTAGTGGAAGATGGGAAAATCAAGAATGGAATGGAGGAAGTTGTGTCGCTGAGGATACAGTACACAGCAGCATTGGACAAAAAACTACTCCTGGGGATGCCGTACAGACCTCCAGAACAAAGAGAGGGGAGAGACAAGGAGCTAGGAGAGGAAATAAAATGAGGGGCAGGAAAGGGTGGTAGTGGTAGTCAGATAGTTTAACCTGCCAGATGTAGAACTGGGGTGCTCCAGTAGCAAAAAGTTCTAGAAGTCAAGCTATTTTGGAAACCCTTCAGGACTGCCTACTGGCCCAACTGGTAAAGGAACCTACCTGATATGGATCCATTCTTGATATAGTTCTCACAAATTCAGAAGCAGTATTGGCAGTAAGAGTAGGGGAATTATTTGCTAACAGTGACCATACTTTTGTCTGGTTTGTGTTGACCCTAGGGGTTGAAAGAACACAATCAAGGTCAGAGGTCCTGGACTTTAAGGGGGCAGAATCTGACAAAATCAGAATGCTGGTGTGGAATACAATAACCAAAGTGAGAGACATAGTAAGTGTGGAAGAAATATGGGGGTTCATAAAAGAGAATCAAACTGAGAGGGTTCTAATTACATGACTTAAAGGCTTATCTGGGACAGAGGCCATCCTCAACGCAACAAAACTGTGTGAAGTCAGTTTTTTTTTTGCCTTTTTTTAAGAGTCTTTTTACTAGCTCCAGAGGTCCTGGGCATCTCTCATAGGTTCCCACTGAGCACTATCTCTACTTCCCACCAAGATCCCCCTCTTCCAGGAGTTCCTAGAGACTGGAGAGTAGCCAACATGGTTCCACTCAATGGGGAGGATAAGAAGGAGGCAGGAAACTACAGGTCATTTAGTCTCACATCTATTGTGGGAAAGATGATTGAGACTCTAATCAAGCAGTACCTCATCGACTACCTAGAAAAAATGGTCTCCAGGATAGTAAATAGCAAGGGTTCATAGCAGGGAGGTCATGCCAAACCAGTCTTATTGTCTTCTTTGACTGGATAACAAGGGAACTGGACAAGGGCCATGCAGTGGATCTTCTTTACTTCAATTTCAGTGAGGCATTTCACTCAGTGCCACATAGGCACCTGCTGAAGAAGTTGGAGTACCTTGGGATAGCAAGAGATATAGCAGATGGGTGGGAAATTGACTCAAAGGTAGGCTACAGAGGGTTGTTGTCAATGGGGTTAAGTCAACGAAGAGGGAAGTCACAAGTGGGGTGCCACAGGGATTGTTCCTGTACCAGTCCTTTTCAAAATGTTCATTAGAGACATTGGTGTAGGAATCCAGAGTAAACTTGCCTTCTTTGTTGATATCAATAAACTTTGTGGAAGAGTGGATAGCATTGAGGGAGTTAGAGAATTGCAGCCCGGCCTCCAAATGCTAGTGAAATGGTCAAATGTGTGGCAACTGAAGTTCAGTGCAAAAAGAAGTGTAAGGTAATGGACCTGGGGAAAAGGAACCACCAGACAGAGTACTGGCTAAATGGGGTTAAACTTAGTACCACTTCAGAAGAGCGAGACCTGGGATTCATTATCTGTGACACCTAAAGCAGTTAAACCAGTGCATCAAAGACTGCAGCAAAGCAAGCAGAATGATGGGGTGTATGGGGAGGGGCATAGATAGTAGAAGGAAGGAGGTGATTGTCTCTCTTTATTGATCCTTGGTGAGGCCACACCTGGAATTCTGTGTCCAGATCTGGAGCTCTCACCTCAGAAAGGATAAGGACAGGCTGGAGACAGTGCAAAGAAGGGTAACAAAGATGATACAGGGCCTGCAGGGGGGCTCCTATGAGAAGCATCTGAGTGTGCTGAATATGAACTTGCTAGAGTCCAGAAGGGAGGGGGGGATAGGATTGAAACTTTTAAGTTCCTGAAGGGCATAAAGTGCACCACACAAAGCTACAGTATTTAATAGGAGCACCAGCTGAACAACACATGTGCATGAATGGAAACTGAAAGGGGGGGAGTTTCAAGAGGGATTTGAGGAAGTACTACTTTATCGAGAGGGTAGTGGAGCCATGGAATAGTCTGCCTGACTAGGTGGTGGATGCCAAGATCATTGAGTGCTTCAAGCATGGGTGGGACAGAGTAAGTGCACAAAAAAAAGAGCTCTACTTCAAGTTTGAGGGTGAGGAACAATGAACTGAAAGGAGGGGGGCCCTGGATTGGTATTAAGTCCCAGTCAACTGTGAGAAGACTCAGTGTGCCCTTGGTCTTTTCCTGTCATTACGGTTTATGCTTCTCTGTTTCTGTGTTACTTAAACAGCTGCTGACAGCTCAGGGAAATCATTTGAATACATATTTAGATACAGTTGAGATTGTATATTACAGTGGTGCGGTTACACCACTCTAGTTAGGGTTGGTACAGTACTTCAATGTTAAACTCAAAATTTTGCACATTAAAAAAAAGGCCCAAGATTTGGCATGGGTAGTCATTCTGCCAGAGTCTCAAGACATGAACATTTTTGTGACGGCACCTTATATGGTTTTTGAGATATAAAGTGGTAACAAAACGCAAAAAAAAACTTTTTCCCCATTGGTTAACATGGGATTTTTTGCCATCATCTACAGACCAGATGGAATTAAATTTTCCTCTGAAATTTTCAGGGATGATGGGATCTGTAACAAGGGTATGTTTTTGGATAGTTTGGTGAAAAAATATTTTACCATGTTTGAATTCTAACGATTTTTGTGATAGCCGCAAGACATGCAGATAAATTAAAATAGTTCAAGCTGTAAATTTACTGTTCGAACTGTAAAGAGTTGGTAAAGCACTTCAATGTTAAATTCAAAATGTTGCACCTTAAAGAGCTAGTTGTTAGGCATTGGTGAATTTTGTTTGTATTTTTGGTATAGAGTGCTATAATGGGTCTGTGTTCCATGGATAGAACTGCCTTTCAGTGCTAATGTTCATTTTATATTTATTGTTCAGATTTCCATTTGATGCGGAGCTCACCTGATGTGAAGTACCATTCATGGAAGAATCAACAAGAAGTGACCTTTGGGGGGCAGCCTGGAGGCTTTGTTTACAGAGCTCATTGTATTTCAGTTGCCCGTTCAGTAATTAAAGTAAGTTTAGTTGTTAGTTCCATAACAGGCTTTTCGTGACTGACTGTTGTTTTGCAAGCATGTTGACTGCTATTAAAATGAATTTTCCACTTGTGAAAAATGCAAAGTGAAGTGTCCCTGTGGCATTTTGTTTTATTCTGCTTGCCATTGTTTGATACACTCTGCCTGGTTTGTTGGTGGTGGAAACATCTGGGGTATCATTTTGTTCTTAAATTTTCTATGGAAAGTCTGAGTTTGTTTAATTAATAAAAGTCATGTTTCTATTGATGAGTTTTCTTTTTTAACAAGTAAATTTCCCATGGGTTATGTTGAATATCTCCATAATGTGGCATTCTGTGTTAGTGGCATCGTGGCATAGCCAGGAGACGAGTGCTGATGTTTTCCTCATGTAGCTATGGTTGACAGTTTGTCATCGATAGCATTGTCTCTACCCATATTCTTTTAGTGTGTTCCTCTAGCTATGGTCATCTTTATGATTCATCCTCATATGGTCAATTCAGTGGTGGCATTTGCTAGGGGGCATGCAAAGCTCAATGCCTGAGCACCTCTCTGTCAGACAGTGTTGACAGCGGGGGGGGGGAACTGTAGTTCCTGGAATTCACTGACCCCTGATGGGTTTTCAAAACATTTCAGGTGTTTGTTTGACTGTGCCGTATTTGCTTCTCTCCTGTCCCGCTCTGGGGTGCCTCGTCCTTTCTGTTTGAATACTGGACTCATTGGTGATCGCTCTCTGATGGCAGCTGCTGTGTGACAGGCAGTACAGTCTGTGCTACTATGGGTTAGAAATGTGATTATTGATGGGAGGAATACTTCTTCATGGGATACAAACAAAGCTGGTAGTCTGCCGGTAATAGCGTATCAGTTTACAATCATAAGGGTATGTTTACAATGCTTGATTACAAGTAAACATTATTCTTGCTGAGCAAATAAAGTACCTAGACATGCAGTCTAGCAAACAGTAAAACGGTTTGTCCAAAGACTGCTATGTGCCATTTTTGTGATATCTAGTGGTCCCTCCCCCCTGCCCATTCTCTGATTGCCGTCCTGTGCATTTATCTTTATTCCCTGGTAGTCCAGTGGTCACTACCCTCTCCCCAATCCCCCATTGCCATCCCATGCATTTTCCTTTATTCCCTGGTAGTCTAGTGATCACTACCTCCAGCCCCATTCTTTGATCGCTGTCCAATGTATTATCCTTTATTCCCTGGTAATCTAGTAGTCTCCCTTCCCCCATTCTCCCATCGCAATCTCATTGGTAGTCCAGTGGTCCCTCTCCCCACCCCCATTTTGTGATCACCGTTCCCATGTCCCTGGTATCTAGTGGCACCCCCACCCATTACTGCCCATACCTGAAATGAAGAAAACCGTCCCTTGATGTTTTTTTTCCTGAAAAAAAAGGTCCCTCACCGATCAGCCCCACCCACCCCTACCTCTCACTCAGCATGCACCACTCCACACACCCCTTGACACTCCCACACACCCTCACTCACCTGAACAGGTCCCAGGTTCAAGATCCACTCTCCAATTGAAGACACATCTTGCTGCTGGAACCAAGACTGCAATATGAGAAACTAAGGTAAATGCTGTTTAATGTATTTCAATGGAGTTTCGACTTTGGTGCATGACTCAGCTATGTTTTGACATTTTGACCCCAAATTTTCAACATTGCCATTTGAGGATCCCACCTTATGATTAGTATGACTGTCAGTATGCATCCCCTGCCCAAAATATGATTTTGTGGTTGTTTGGTGAATTCTCCTTTTGAACAGAATTTGACAATTTTTCCTGAACTTGTTCATGAGGTGGCATCATAAGAAGTCTATGTTGAAAATGTGGGGATAAAATATGTAAAAGTAGCAGAGTTAAGACCATGTGTTGTAATTTCACTATGCAACTTTGGAAATGTAAAATATTTTGACCTCAGATTTTCAACATAGATTTCTTATTACCCCACCAAATATATGTCACAGCTGGCATTTTTCAAATCCTGGTCAAAATGACTTTTCACACCTGTGGCATGGAATGGTGTTGCAGTTGCACAGAATTAAGTTATGGTGGGGATTCAAAAATGTTCAGCACCTGGTACATGAGGTGGGTTAGTAAGACATCTATGCTGACAATTTGGTTACTGTCATCCTATAAATGGACGTGCAAGTCCCTTCCACAGCTATATACTGTACATATATGCATCTATGGATGGATGGGAGAGCAAGGCCCAAAGGGCCCTGGACTTCCTCAGGCAAATAAGGATACGATTACTCTATCTCAAAAACTATACTTGAGTGGGAGCACAGGGCCCAAAGTGTCTTGCACTCCCACAGGCAAATACAGCTACAATTACACTATCTCAAAAAGTAGGAAATTCATTGCAAAAGACTATGTTAATGCATCAGTTATGGTTGAAAATAAAGTGAAAAATGTAGGGAAATATGATATTAGGGTTTACAACCCTAAAACACTTACCCCACCCCTGAAGCAAATGATGGGTGGAGTCTTCCTTGTGGTTTTTAACCCTAAAGCTCACCCCATTTTATGAACCCATGAAACATACAAAATCTGTCTCCATCATATCTTAGCTTTTCTGTTACTGCAATAGGGGTGAGTGTTATAGTTGACAACTGCAAATAAGACTCCATTGCTCATTTGCTTCTGGGATGGGGCAGGCATTTTAGGGTTGGAAACCATGACATCATATTTCCCTATGTTTGTTGCTTTATCTTCATCCCTGATGCATTAATGTAGTTGTTTTTTTATATATATATATATATATATATATATATATATATATATATATATATATATATATCTTCTAAGGTGCCAGCATGGTTCAGATGGTAGCATATCCACCTCTGGGCCAGAAGGTCAAGGGATTCTAGCCCCACACCATGACTTGGGTGCATACCATAAATACTAACTTTGGAGAGTAGTCCTAGGGGGATGCCTTGCTCTTGTAGTGTGCCATACTTCAGATAAGCTGTTAAACTGAAATTCCTTCTGTCCATTTCTGAGCTGCCCTGGAAGATGTCTAAATGGATGTAGAAAACCCCAAGGCACTTTCTAAACAGTAGCAGATTTTTATAATGAGAATATATATATATATAATGTATCAGTTAGGGTTTAAGTGCCAAAAGTAGGAAAATGTGGCATTAGGGTTTCCAACTCTAACACCCCACCCTCACTCTGCATAGACTAAAAGGTGTCAGTGGCTGCATGGGGGTTGTTTCAGTCCTATCATCCCATTTTCCTGTGCTGTACTCTCCCAGCTTATTTTCTAATGGAATGGGGTGAGCATTGGGGTGGCCAGCCCCAATGCCACCCCCGACACCTCTTGGTCTGTGCAGGGTGGGGGTGGGGTGTTAGGATTGGAAACCCTAACTCCACATTTCTCTACTTTTATCACTGTAGCCCTAACTGATGCACTAAAGAAGTTTGTTGCAATTTATTTCCTTACTTTCTGAGATAGTAAAATTGTATTGTTACTTTACTGTGGGAGCACAGGGCCCTTCAAACCCTGCACTCCCATTCCTCCATAGATGCGTATTTGTCTAGCTGTGGAAGCACAGGGGACTCTGGCCCCTGTGCTTCCAGTCATAGCACAACAGTCACCAAATTGTCACCATAGCCATGTTATTACCCTACCTCATGTTCCCAGTAACAAAAATTTTGCAATCTCCACCAAAACGTAACTCCACACAAGATCAATGCCAATCCACAGTGCAGGTGTTAAAAAAGCACATTTTGGACAGAATTTGAAAAAAATGACAGCTGTGACATATATGAGGTGGAGTAATAAGAAGGTTATGTTGAAAATGTGGGCTCAAATTATGTAAAATTACCAACGTTATGAGCAGGCAGAGTGAAATTGTGCCAAATAGTCATAACTGTGCCATCTTACATAATTCTGACCCCAAATTTTCAGCATATCCTTCTTATGACCACACATCATGTACCTAGTACAAATCTTTTCAAATCTCTGCCAAAACATAATTCTGTGCAACCACAAAGCCATTCTACATCACAGGTGTGAAAAATACATTTTGGCTAGGATCTGAAAAATGACAACTGTGACATACATGAGGTAGGGTAATAAGAAGACCATGTTGAAAATATGGGGTGAAAAAATTGAAAATTTGCAAAGTTACATGCGTGTTTAGCAAGATTGCAACAAAAGCCCATAATGCAGCCATTTTTTGAAATTTGGATCCCAAATTTTCAACAAGGCCTTTTGAGGACCCCACCTCATGAACAGTATGACTGTCATTACACAAATCTCACCGAAAAGGTGATTTTGCCAACTGACTGCAAAATAACCTTTCTGGAGAGAGTTGCCTAATGACACTGATATTGTTCATGAGGTGGGGTCCCCAAAAGGCCATGTCGAAAATATGGTGTCAAAATCTCAAAAAAAAAAGCTGAGTTATGCATCAAAGTAGCCTGTAAAATCCTTTTCATGAGCTCATGAAAAAGGAATTGGCGATATGTTAGTCACAAAAAAGGATTTTAAATGTTAAAAAAAAGGCATTGCAAGGTTGCTCTCCCACCAAATAGCTTCACATTCCACCTAATGGAGTCCCAATGAACAAGATGCATGTGTTGGTGTCTCTAGATACCTTAATTTTGGTTGCTTTTCACATATTTTTTTTGAAAAAACAGAAAACAAGATGGCGGCTCAAGAAAAATAAATTTTTTCTCACGAAAAAGGAATGCTTTTGTGATACTCAATATCAAAATAATGGAATGAGAAATGTTTTAACCATAAACACCCATTTTTTCTTTGTCATGGGCCAATGGTTCCATTCCTTTAACTTTATGGTCAGCAAAATCAATTCTTGTATTCCTGTTTGATCTAGCCATGTTCCCAACCACAAATTCAATCCCAAGGATGTTTATCAGGCCTTTTTTACTGCAGTCCCTGAAATCCAAGTCAAGCAGTAACTTTGCAAGGGAACCATAAGCATCCCTTTACTTCTCAGCCAGTCTGACTATGCCATGGCCACAACTGAGATGGCTGTAAGAGTGTCATAGCAGCATGCACAGTCTCAAATACTGTGACCCAACAAACAACATCAGCATAAGCCAAACATTCATTGATCTAAAGCCTTCCAGAGTCAGGATGACATGTATGTTTATAATACTCCTTAGTGTGCCTAATAAGGTGTCTAAGTTAAAGATATACAATAATGGGTTTAAAGGTCACCCTTGACATGCCC
This sequence comes from Neoceratodus forsteri, assembly GCA_016271365.2. Lineage (NCBI taxonomy): Eukaryota > Metazoa > Chordata > Ceratodontiformes > Ceratodontidae > Neoceratodus > Neoceratodus forsteri. Next base: position 236,724,816 of record CM057459.1, on the reverse strand, counting down.
CCAATTTAACTGGCTCCATAATTCCCAACCACCCATTCATTAGTGGTGTTACCAGAGCAGTAGAAGAAAGTAGCTAAACCCCATGAAACAAAAATCTCCAGAAACCTATAAAACTTTTATACAGAAAATAAATGATCATGTGAATAGTGGTCAAAACTCTTCTTGTGGCCTTATGGTCTAATGCCATTAGAAGGCCCAAGACCAGGCTTTGGTTACCTGTCTACCACTTGTGTTGTATTCTTCTTTCCAGGATCTGGAAAATTGGTGGGTAGCTTTAAGAGGGGATGGGGCAAGGTCAGGGGGATGATTACCAAGGGTATAGCGGGAAGAGGGGTCAGCAAGCATGGGGAAAATGTGGATTTAATGGTAAGGGTAGGAGGAGCAGATGCAGAGTAAAGACTGTTAGCTGCACATTCTAGCAGACTTGATAGACCATCTGGCTTTTATCTGCTGGCAGATTTGTATGTTTGTATACCACATGTCCTTCCCTAACACTAAAATAGATAGATAGATAGAGATAGATAGATAGATAGATAGATAGATAGATAGATAGAGGCATATATAGATATAGATACAGATATAGGTATATCTCCTGATAGACCATTGGAACCAGGGGCAGATCCTATTTTAAAAGATACTACTGCCAATTTTTCTTTTTCAGAAAAGATGGCAGCCTCCAAAAGGTCACTTTTATCCCTAGGGAGTTCTGGAATCTAGAACCCTGCTTGGAAATCTTACCTGGATTCTTCAACACATGCCTCAGTGCCAAACACATTGCAGGTATTTCTCCACAAAAATTCCAGATGTTCTGTCATGTCAGAAAACATATTTCCATCATCTCAACAAATGGATAACTGTTTTGGTGTCTACCCTTAATTTGTTGTGTTCAATTGGCTTCGTCCAAAATGTTTTACCTTTAATGTTTTATTTTTTGCTGCATTAAAAGGGAAGATATTTGTGATATTGCATGTACCTTTTTAGGCTGTAAAGAGAAGTTATTACTTATACTGGCAGACAATGAAAGCAGCCTTAGAAACTGTTGGCATGAATCTAAGTATTTTAACCCTTAGGCTGCTGACAGAATTAGAATGTATAGGAATTTTGGACTGATATATCAGTCCACGGCACAGCAAAATGGCTGCTGCAACACAATTACTGTCATTTCACTACCAGTTTCACATTACATGTAAAACAATTTGGGATACAATGCATATGAAAAGCACTATATAAATGCAATTTCTTCTTATTCCTCCTCCTCTTCTTCACCTTCCCCTACTTCTACATATTCTTCTTCTTCCTCCTCTTCCTCTTCTTCTTTTTATAGATTTCTCCACCCCATTATTTATTACTCTGGGAATTTTCATGCACACAAGGGCCCCCATATTTAAACTTTTGTGACCAGTGCAAATGAACTGTGTTAGTGTGCCCCTTGTTTTGCATTCATTTGCCATATTCAGCCAGTAGTGCTGTACCTGTTATTAACACTAGTGCCCAAGTACAAATTGAACTTATGCAGCACCAAAACAAGGAGGCAGTGTTGTACATATTCGGCATAGCCTATATGCAAAGCATTAGCGCTGCACTAATGGACTAGCACAGTGGCATAGAACAGCAAAAATAAGGACTATATAAAGTAGTCTTAACCTGGGGCAAACCCCAGAGGGAAAGGCACTGCAGCACATACACACACCAACCCATCAGAAACAAAATGACACACATTGTGTACCTGATGCAGGCAGTCATGCAGGATAAGGAGCAGGCCAATGCTCCCCTGGTACCAGCACATGACCTGGAGGTGCTATACTGCGAAGAGACAGTATCATCATGAGTCACATTTGCAGTCCTCAGTGACAAACAAATCATGGGCTGGTACAGGATCAACAAGGCCATGCTCATGCAGATGTGTGAAATACTGCATGACAAGCTCCGGACAGACACCCACTGCTAGAGCTCAGCTTGACAGCAGCACTGTGCTTCATGGCCACTGTAACATTCCAGGCATTGGTTGGGGATACCACCATATATCACACAGACTGCCACCTTGCCCTTGTTGGGCCAGTTCCTAGATGCCCTGCTGTCCCATGCCAGGGATTTCTTTGTATTCTTCACCACACAAGCAGAGTAAACAGCAACCATGCAGCAATTCTATTGAGTTATGCACCTACCAGCTGCACTAGGTGCCATTGACTACATTCATGTTGCCATCCAGGCACCCACAGTCAATATGGTGGACGCTTATGTGAATAGAAAGGACTTCTATTCCATCAAGTGCCAGGTGGTGTGCAATGCAGCAGGGTATATTATCAGTGTCCTGGCATGGTATCCGGCAGTACCTATGATGCCTTTATATGGCAAAACTCCATCCTGTGCCAGAGATACGAAGGCAGTGATATACCTCACGGACACCTCCTCAGTGAGTATACACAAGGCCTCTAACCTCCCTTCATGCCAATCATGTCACTAACCACTGCCCTTAAACTTCACAGGGGACAGTGCATAGTCTCTGCATCCCTGCCTCCTAACTCCTGTCCTATGACCCACTTCTGTTGCAGAGGACAGGTACAATGTGGCACACATTGCTACATGCAATGCCATTGAGCAGGTCTTTGGCATGCTCAAGATGTGGTTCAAGTGCCTTACCTAATGCAGTAGTGCCTACAATACTCCCCTTGGAAGACCTGTACAATATTCCTTGCCTGCTGCATATTACACAGCAAGGTACTGAACCATGGGATATGTTTACCTGCCCATGAGGGAAACACTGGAGTGGATGCAGAGCCAGTAGACCAGGGGATGCATGAATGGCTCAACAAGTGTGACCTCAGGGTGGCCAGAAGGTTACTGGAATATCAAGACAGCCTCATCACAGAACTGTTTGGACCAAAATGGTAAGTACAAACCACACAGAAGTTTGTAATGTGTTAAAAAAATGTATTAGGGAAATAATAATGATGCTATGATGGTTTTGATGAAAAAAGACAAACAAATAAACCATCCAGGAAGTGGGAAGTTGTTTAAAGGGGGCTGAAACAAAATAATATGCCATCCAGTGGGGTGGCAAGGTTAAAGGGGACTGAGCAAAAATATCAGGCCATCCAGGTGTGGTTGCTTTACAGAAGTATCAGGCCATTCAGATGGGGGAGACTGAACACAAATGTCATGCCATCCAGCTTGGGGTATGACAGGGTTGAATAAGGCCTTGTTCCGGTTGTTATGCAAAAAGACTTGAAAGCTAGGATCTGTTCTGTTCTCTTGTGTTCTCTGCTTCTCTGTCTCTTGTCTAGCTGACTGTGCAGTCAGATTTTCTCGTGAAACAATTCTCTGCCTCCTGCTATCTCTCTGCCTTCACTTGTTGTTTCTGTCTTTTCTTCCTCCTTGCTTTTCTGCAGATGTAAAATTGTATGTGTAACTGTGTGAACCTGAGATTCTTTGGTTTGAAAATGTATATAGTTATACTGTTGAAATGAATGCAAAAAGTTATTTGGAACTTAGGGGGTTAACACAGAAATGCAGTTTGACCTCTACAAACTCTTTTGCAGAGATGTCAACAAGAGATCAGTTCTGGATCACCATGTACTATTTTGTTGCACCTGCAAGGCAGGAAACTGACAAAGTTCTATGGCACTTTGAGAAAAACAGGATGTCTTTCCATTAGCTCAGGATGTATCAGTTAATTGCCAAGCAAATTCTTATTACAAAAAGAGCAGCAATCCTTTGTTAGAGGGAGATTGAAACTTAGAATTAGAGATTCCTCCAGAAGAATGACTTTTTTTTTGTTTGTTTGTTCTGCCCTTGTAAAAATCTATCCTAAACAATTTTATTTATTTATTTTACTGTTATTGGAAATAATAAAATGCTACTTGGGAATTTTATAACTGCTCTGGTTTTCCAATGCTTCCTGACTTTTGCCTCAATGACAGGAGGTTTAGATGGGGTTAAAGCCCTTCCAGCCAACTGTGTGCCGGTCTGAGTGTCCCCATCAGCAGGGTGCCAAAATCCTAAATTTGCCACTCCTTCCCTGAGGTCCACCCCGGAGTTAGAATATTTAGTTAGGGGGCAGCCCCCTGCATAAACACTGGGTGGAAAATTGAACACCTGGTGCCCTAATGACAGGCTCACTCCAAAGGCCCATTCTGATGGTGGAACTAGGTTAAAGGCATTGATCACTGTTGCTTGACAGGCCCTGTCTTCACAGGCAACAGAAGTCATTGACTTTGAGAATGTGTTTGAGTCTGTGGAGTGGGGTTGCTTACAGGAGACACTCACCTTCATGGGGGGGCACTTCCTGTCATAAATTTGCACTATGTACATCAACCCTTGTGCAGAGGTTCTCACTAAAGGCACCCTTTTGCCTCTCTTCAGCCCAGCATGGGGTACAAGGCAAGACTGTCCCTTCCCCCTTCCTTTTTGTATTGGCCATAGAGCTCCTTGCAGAGGCCATACGCCAACATCCCAACACAGTGGCAGTCACAGTGGGACAGAAGCATTATAAATCATTGCTATATAAAGATAATTTAATGGTCATACTGGGCAATGCTCTTGATAGTATCTACCCCCAATGGACCTGTTAAACACATTCTCCATGATCTCTGGTCTCCGAATAAACCAAGGGAAAACTGAAGTCCTAACCTTTAACAAGAAGTGCCTACCACACATATCCCAGTTTCTGGGGTTGGGGTTGTGGTGGGCTCCAGATTATATTTCATACCTTGGCCTTAAGATTATACCAGGTGGATCAAATTAATGAGATTTATACTACCCCACTCCTGAACAAGCTCAAAATGGAGCTGGAACATTGGAAGACTCTTCAATTATCCATGATGGGCAAAACAGAGGCGTTATAAGAGATCTCTGCACCAAACTGTTTCACCTCATCTCCCACATAGCTGCACATATTCCTGTCTGCTAGTTTGACAGGCTAACAAACTTGTAGGGTTTTTTTTTTCTGAGAAGGCAAACAACTGCACTACAGCCACCAAAACCTTAGTTTAATGGGTACTATTGAGCTTTCTGGGCAGTGCAGACCTGCCTTTGGTTTTGAGATCCAGTTCTATCCCTCCTTTCTGGTTGGGCATTGAAACTCAGTTGCTGGAGGGGAGCACACCTTCCACCTGTCTGTTTACTCTGTACCTCAAATGTATCAATCTATACCCCACTGGTCTTAAGTTGGTGCTCATCTGGCAGCAGTTGAGAAAACTGTTTAGTATGGACTTGACTAACACAAGGCTTACCTCTCTGGAACAATGTCTCCATGCAAGCTGGGAGTAAAGCTATTACCTGAACTCCCTGCCACAAATAGGAATAGCCATTCTGTCTGATGTGCTTCTCTCACATCTTGAAATGCTGGAGTCCTTCAATGTCTGCAAATTTGGTTTGGTTTCTCCCAGTCTAAATTCTGGACATTTCTGCAATAATAGAGTTCCCTTGTCCCTGTAATAAACTCCCTTAAGGAGGATGCAGCCAAATTGGGAGACCACTTCCTTTCTGACTAGATGTCCTGGTGCAGAGGTAGAAAACGTGCTATCTACTTTACTATTAGACACTGCATCCTGGGTCATTCATCATCAGCTAGAAATGCTTGGGCTGTAACCCTGGGGCACACTATTCTGGACAATAAATGGAGCATATGCTGAAAGGAGGCTCATATACCACAAAAGGAACCTCACACTGGACTTCTGCAAAATATGATACTCTCTGCTGGTATTGAATCTCCACAGTGCTGCACACTGCACATCTATGAAACAATAACTGCTGGAGGTGTGAACAAGGTGGAGGTGTCATCTTCCATATACTCTGGTCCTCCCAGGGATAAAATGGTACTGGGACCAAGTCAGGGGCCTTTTCAGTAGTGTCCTGCATTCCCCCAATCCTGGACTCACCAGCTCTTCCCTTCCTTGGCTCCAGAATAGAGACCCCTGTATCACTGAAACCCCATCTGAATTTATTCATCAGATCGAACACTGAAGCCATACTCCTCTTTCTGTGCTAATAAAGTTCCATTGAAACCTCTTCTATAAAAGCTGCTGGTGACCCTGGCCTAGATTGCTCACTATGAATATTTGGATCACTTTATGGGAGGGTTTTGCCTGAGATTCAATGTGAGAGAATAAACTCCTTCCACAATACAAATGAAAGACAGCCAATCCCAGCAACCAACACTCAGAGTGTTTCTAGTGCCTGGGCAGCTGCATGGTACATGTGGCTGAGCTACCATATCCTTCCTCTTCCCCTTTCTGTTTTTGCTTTTATCTCTTTGTTCTTACATTGCTGTGCTTCTTCTGCCACTGCAGCTCACCTCTGATGACTTTGCCACCCACCCCCATCATTGCTGCTTCTCCATCTGCCTCATTGTTCCCCCCTTTCTGTTCTGCCTGCCTCCCCCTCACTCTCCAGTGCTGTCTTCTTTTCCTTTGCCATACCTGTGATGTCTTGCTCGATGTCTCTCTGTCCCCCCCCCACCACACTGTTGCCTTCTCTGGCTTGCTCCTGTCTGCTTCCCTTCCTCATCCGAACATACAAAAAATCCAGCAGAAGCAGGCCATACGGTCTATTGAGTTTGCTCGATTGTGCAGCTAGCACCTCAACTTGCAGCTGCCACTTGCCTCCCCACCCTGCTTATCCTGCAACCACTGTGGTGTTTTCCATCTGTGGTTCTCAACCCCTCCCTGTATCTCCTTCCTCCTCAGCTTCCGGTGTTGGCTCTCATTAGTGCTCTGTTTGGTACTGGCTTTCATTTTTCTATTTGGGGGTCCTCTATATTTTTGCTCCATCCTTGGCACTATCCACACCATTCTGGGTTTGCAACCCTGCTGACATTACCTCCTGGATTCATGCTCCAACATCCACCTATGCATACACTGGTCACTCCAATACTAAGCTAGCATAACACCATTTCACCTTTTCTCCATGAACTGGATCTTGACACAAATCCTATAGCTAGAATTGTATCAGAGAAAGGACATAACTAAAAATAACAGACAATCGTGTCCATTGCAGATCTTTTACCTTCATTTTTTAAATCCCTCCTGGCATTCAGTAACACCATCAAACCTGCACAGCTGCAGGAAGAATCGATCAGCACCAGTATTTCATGTCATAACTACAGCATCCAAGGCTTCTTTTAATTCCCTGCCTGCCCTATTAATAATCAGAAACAACAGTCAGCTTCATAAATCTCCCTTTCAGGAGTCTCTATTATGCAGGGCTCTAGTTTTCTACTAATAGCTAATGAGGCACATCACTGTCATTGTATAAGCTGTGACATCAAAACAAGCAGGTTGATCTATTAGTAAACTAATTTTACTACCAGTTCTCATTTCTCAAAGCTGCCCTCCAGTGAGTTTTATGCCAATGTTTTAACGTTATTCAGCTGACTCAAGTAGCATGATATCTATTAATGTTTATTTAATTTTAGCATGTTTTTTAGCCAACACTTAGCACATGTAAGTGTTCCACGTAATATGCCCTCAGCGTTTCCCCTTTTTCTGCTACCTTCTCCCTCAGTTCCATACTTTTCTTCCATTTCTGTTGTTTTTCATCCTGCGACTCATTACTTCTGCTCCAGCTTCATAACTTAAAACATCTCATTCCTCCATATTCCTACTCTTCCACTTCCATTTCAACTCCTAAGCAGCCAGTCTGCTACCTCTCTGTCCTTCAGCAACTTTCAACAGCAGCTCTACTGGACTCAATCTTCCTAGCGTGTACCACCAGAATGGCTACGAACATAGATAGGGTTTGACCTCATCCACCAGAGATGGGAGTTTGCAACCTTCATTTCATCAGCTACATCTCAATACCCACATCTCATTCTCATTCAACAGAGTTGGGATCTCATCCTGCAAAACTTGAAGTGATTGCAGCCCCACAGGAGCTGTTCCATCCATGACAGTGTCCAGTAGATGGCCCTAGCAGCCTAGGGTTCATTCTTCTTCTTGGCACTACCAATGGTAATACTTCCACATGAACTTGTAAGAGAGTACAGTGTCCACAATTCTTCCAAAGTTCATAAAAAGCTTGAGCTCAGGGTTTGCCTGAAGTACAATATGAAGCAGCAAATTGGCACTATATCCTCTTCCACTTCTACTCATTCTACATTTTCTAATTCCAAAGAAGGTCCTCAGCATCCCCCTCGGACTTCTTCAGGCACACACCCACCTTGCAAAACCCTCACATCCATAGTCCATGAAGGTTCTACCACTCCTACAGTTCTACATTTTCAGATTTTGAAGATGGTCCTCAGAGTGGGGACACCTCAATTTGTCCTGGACTCTTTGTTGTGTGACAAACGCTCCATCACATTACCTCCTGCGTCACTTGGTCCTTAATACAATTCATCCTTGGACAATTTGCTCCCACTAGATGTCCTATTATACTGCAAATAAAATTACAGTATGACCTCCCCTTCTGCTACCCTTGAGTGTATTGTGTCATGTGGTGGGTGAATTACACCCACCTGGCATTTGTTTTATATGATTTGTATGTAGTGCAAATTTTCCAGGGATGAATTGTCTTAGGGACTGATTGATGCCAGAGCTAATGTGACAAAGTGCATTTTCACGTGACAAAATGCCTGGGACAAATTAACATGTAGCCCCTCAGAGTTACCCTTGGACTTCTTCAGATGCATATTTGTCTGGAAAAAGACCTTTGCATCCATACTCCAAGAAGAATTTGCCACTTCTACTGGTTCTACATATTCAGATTATGAAGAAAGTCCTCAGGGTTCCCCTCAAACTTCTTCTAACATGCATCTGTCTTGAACAGACCTTCAAATCCATACTCCATATAAGACTGGACTGTTCCTCACCTTTACTGCATTAAAACCTTGCATGCTACCTCCAGCTTCATCCTGGAAGCAGGAACTGTTCCATTTATTTATATCTGCTAAACCTCAGGCTGCCAGAAATCCCACACTTGGCCTCCTCGTTTCCCAGCCATGTCTTGCTGCCTCAGCTAAAATTTATGGATTCATGGCTCAGCTTGTGACATGTGTATCAGTGCTACAATCTTGTACAGTACCTCTTCTCTCAAAGTATGCCATCCTCATAATCTACTCCATGCTCCAGCTTTGCAGTACCTGCTGTCCTTCTATTCACCAGCCATTATGCTCTACTAGTGCTTGCCAGCCATAAGCACTCCATCCATTTCAGAGCTGCCAACTCAACAGTACTTAGTCTAGACTTGAGGAACCAGATTCATATCTCTGGGTCAATTCAGTCATCGATATAGAAGGACACATTTCTATGATTATCATCTGTGCATCATCGCATAGCTGCAGCTGCCTGAGCTTCTTTTACTACAAGTCAAACTGGGCCATCATCAATGATGAGCAGTTTTGTCATCATTGTACTGGGTAGCAAGCATACTCCTGCTCATTGTGTGGCTTCCTTGCCTACTTTGCTTTCATTCATTCTTTATCGCTGTCAGATATCTCACCATCTACCATTCATCTGGAGTGATAGATCAGCCAGAATAACTCTGCACTGTTTCTCTCTTGAGGCTATCTGCATATTTCTCTTCCTAACACCTCATTCCACCCCAACTAGGATACATGAGAAAGACTCATTAAATTGTGGAAAACAAACTGATTTGCAATAACTTTAATGAGGAAGGCTGCTTGGGCTCTGGCTTCTGTTTCTTCCTATCAGAAATCTGTGATGGTGCCCACGGTCAATTCATATATCTGAAAGAGTTATGCCCTAGACCATGGCAATCACAAAGTCTCAGCATCCTGCCTCCAAATGGATGTTTTATATTTTGCAAGAACCATCTCCCATCTTATGTTCTGGAATACATACTAACTCATTTCTAACTCACAGATGTACTTCTATTTTGACTATTCTAGAATCACCACTTCCTGGCCTCATGATATATCCACTCTTTGAGACATTCAACAACATCTTCTCTCTGTGAACCCTTCCATATGAAAGGCACTGCAGTGTATGATGACATCTCCAGTCTTTGACCATCTCAGTCTTTCAAACAATTAACCAACAGTGTACATAATCCATAACGGCAAGTCTTTGTTGCATTCCATCATGCTGTTATGCAGAGGTGGACTTTGTTCTCTCTATAACATCTTTACTCTGAACCGCCTTATATTCCTGTTTACATAGAAGAAGCAGATGAGTCTTTTAGCAACATCAATTCCAGATCTTTTATCTCATCCATACCTCAAGAGACTCAATCATAAATTTTCCTCCTTGAGTCACCAATCTTATCATGATGTAGCATATGACTGTAAGCAAGCTGAAGCATTCACATGGTCTCCTTAGTGCCTGCTCCTAATCAACTAATATCATTACTTCAAAGAAGTCTTCCTCATTTGGTACCATTCAATCAAACCATAGGAGTCCCTCTTCTATCATGTATTGGCATTTATAACCATTGCCATCAATTGCTGAAGCAAGCTGAAGTTTTCATGTGGTCTGCCTTAACACCTGCTTCTAAAGCCACTCATATCACTGCTTGGATGGAATCTTCCTCATTTTGTGCCATCCAATCAATCCATAAAGAGTTCCACCTCTATCGACCATGTCCTGCATTCCTAACCTACTGCCATCAAACCTTGAAATGATCACATAGGACCATAAAATGTGTATCCAGACTTTCTCTTCTTATTGTAGTCAAATACATCCCTGTCTTTACTTTTATCTCATGACTCAGCTAAGCTCCTCCTGCTTGGAATCCATAGAACATCATCTGCAAAAGCTCTTAAATGATGCCCTATCGATTGACTTAGATTCTAAAACTTGTTGGACTTATTGCAGTGTGTTCTAATTGTCCCTACTTGAACATTTGGTCTCCTCTGCCATGTATCTAGTTTCCTACATCCTGGGGAATTGACTACTTCATTGGCCTCTTCTGCTGCAGTCCTCACAATCATCATTTTAAGAAAACAAACAGATGTTTACATCTTGCTACTGCTAGCTTCAAAGACCAACTTATTTCACAAAGGAGATCAGATCTCATGTTCCCAATCCATAAGAACTGGTGCCTCAGCCTTCTAAACCTCTTTTGACTATCAACAGTCATGCAGCAGTGACTTCCACCTGGTTTGTGGAACATGAAAATCTCCTACAGAAGCTCTAACTGAGATCCTGTTCTTTCTCAGGACATTTCTTCAGATCGATGCAGTATAAGCAGCAGCCAAAAACAATATTCCTGCTCCTGTCATCAAGACATTTGGAAGATGAACATCTTCATGCCTAGAAATGTACATCTCCAAGCATTTAGGATCATCTCCTCTTACTAGCCCAGAGGACGGGCAGTTCAGTAGCCAAGGATCCACATTGGGTTCAACCACAGAGTTTTTTTTCCTCTTTAAGATGCTATTGTTCACACTCTCTGTGAGTTGGAAGAGGTAATCTTTCTTTTTTGGGCCTTCTGTTCCTTAATGCTGCCTGGCTCCAATACTGAGGGAGGGAGGGAATAGTGGAAGACCAAAGTTAAGTATACACAAGCATTATACAATATTCACTAAACATTGAAACTCAAATACCCTGACCTGGTAGTGGGATTCATGGGTTCCTTTTTTGTCCTACCTGAAAGCTCCAGAATGAGGCACATCTGCTCCTGATTGTGACATGCCTTAGCCCGCTAGGACAGGGGTTGGGTGGAGTGAGAAATATCCCCCTACATGGGGCCGTTCTGACCCATCATTTAGGTCTCCCCCAGGTACCCATACCATAACCCATATGTTTTAGTTTCCCGGTGAAAAGAAAAGGCTACCTAATTTTATGACACCACTGTAATTATGAGCTCTGTAAATAGCTCTTATGCTCTGTGTGTTGTGTGGAGGACTTTAGTCTCCTCCCCACTAGCATACATGCACCAAAATCTGGCTATCACCTAGATTGTCATGGCTGACTTATATACTACCAGCTAATGTGGAGGAAGGGTCTGAAGCAATGGTGTAAATGCAGATCACAAGTTTTTAAACACTATCTTTGAATTTTTGCTTACTTTTTGAGGTCCTTCAGCTCTAAGGTTAAACTTGTTAAATAGGATAGCTAGATACTGTAGATAGCTATATGACTAAATTTATAAAGAGATAGAGCGATAGATACACAGACATGTGTGGTATAGCCAAAACACTGGCTGGAGTATTTGTGTACCTCAGGTGAGAGGTGCTTTATGTTTTAATATAAATATACCTTTATTTGTGTGTTACAATGTCATTCTGTAATGACAAGGGTTTTGGAGCCCTATCTGTCTATGATTAGTGACTCACTGTAGTCAGTAGGGCTTTCTGGGACATTGGTGGTCTGTCTGGCCATCAAATATTTTAAACCGTAAATGAGCAATTTATGTCCCTGGACACATGCTGTAGTGTCCTAGGCAATATTGCAGGCTACAGTTGTGCACAAAACCAGTGTTTTTAAACACTAATTTAACTTCATTTTGGAATGCTGAAACCGGACGTCTAAGTCTGCTTGCTTCCAGTTCCGATCACTCTAAAAGGCTTGCACTTGCGAGCGGGCATCAGTGGTTTAGCCACAACACTGGCTGGAGTATTTTGTGTACCTCTGGTGAGAGGTGGTTTGTGTTTTAACATAAATATATCTTTATTTGTGTGTTACAATTTCATTCTGTAATGACAAGAGTTTTGGAGCCCTGTCTGTCTATGATAAGTGACTCACAGTAGTCAACAGGGCTTTCCGGGACATTGGTGGTCTGTTTGGCCATCAAATATTTTAAACTGTAAATGAGCAATATATGTGCCTGGACACACACTGTAGTGTCCCAGACAATATTGCAGGCTACATTTGTGCACAAAACAGTGTTTTTAAACACTAATTTAACCTTGTTTAGGAGTGCCGAAACCGGACGTCTAAGTCTACTTACTTCCGATCCTCGCCACTCTAAAAGGCTTACACTTGCCAGTGGGCATCAGTTGTTTAGCCAAGTCACTGGCTGGAGTATTTGCGTACCTCTGGTGAGAGGTGGTTTGTATTTTAACATAAATATACCTTTATTTGTGTGTTACAATTTCATTTTGTAATGACAAGGGTTTTGGAGCCCTGTCTGTCTATGATTAGTGACTCACTGTAGTCAGTAGAGCTTTCTGGGAAATTGGTAGTCTGTCTGGCCATCGAATATTTTAAACTGTAAATGAACAATATATGTGCCTAGATACATGCTGTACTGTCCCTGGCAATGGCTACATTTGTGCAAAAAACAGTATTTTTAAACACTAATTTAACTTAGTCTTAGAATGTCGAAACTGGACGTCTAAGTCTGCTTAGTTCTGGTCAGGGGTGTAGCCAGGAATTTCTGAGCTGCACAACAAGTAGACTTGTCACTGCTAGCCACCGCCCCCCCTTTAAGGTGAGCTACCCCTCCCCCACCGTCCATGACCCTTTCAGAGGGGGTGTCATTTACTGTGTTGTATGCCAGCACACCACCACCAACAGGTGTCAGACTAACAGACTGGCTTTTGGTTGCAATACTGCATTGTGACAAGCCTCTGTACCAGATTGGCCAAGTTACAATGTTGCATTGCGATAAGCCTCTGTACCAGATTGGCCAAGTTACAATGTTGCATTTCGACAAGCCTCTGTACCACATCAAGGTAGCCAGACCCACAGAGGTCCATTCACACTAGCCAGCCACCAGACTAGCTTTTAGTTACAATGTTGCATTGTGACAAGCCTCTGAACCAGATTGGCCAAGTTACAATGTTGCATTGTGACAAGCCTCTGCCATATCAAGGTAGCCAGTCCAACAGAGGTCCATTCACACTAGTATCTCAATTTTACACTATCCACTCACTATCCACCAACACAGAAGGCCCACATCCAAGCTCCCCACACCCAGCCACTCAAAAGCCCCAAGTCAGAGAACCCAAAAGGTTCATTAAAAGGTTCATTACATTACCAGTTTAGATGTAAGCAAGATCCAAATACTCACACAGTCCACACAACATGCATACCAAAATCAACCGCTGAAAAACACACAAGTAGCACACGTAACAGCTGAGCCCTCAGCCAGACATTCATACCCATCTGCCCACTCACAGCCAAAGTAGCCCAAACCCACCACTGCAAGTGGCCACATACTCATAGCAGTGTTACAATGAGTGCAAGTAGCAGCTGAGCCCTCAGCCACACATTCATGCCCATCTTCCCACTCACAGCCAAAGTAGCCCAAACCCACCACTGCAAGTGGCCACATACCCACAGCAGTGTTACAAGTCAGTAAGTAACAGCTGAGCCCTCAGCACACATTAATGCCCATCTTCCCACTCACAGCCAAAGTAGTTCGAACTCACCACTGCAAGTGGCCACATACCCACAGCAGTGTTACAAGTCATGCAAGTAACAGCTGAGCCTCAGCTAACATTCATGCCCATCTTCCCACTCACAGCCAGAGTAACTCTGAACCCACCACTGCAAGTGGCCACACCCACAGCAGTGTTACATAAGTCGCAAGTAACAGCTGGAGCCCTCAGCCACATTCATGCCCATCTTCCCACTCACAGCCAAAGTAGCCTAACTCACCACTGCAAGTGGCCACATACCCACAGCAGTGTTACAAGGTCATGCAAGTAACAGCTGAGCCCTCAGCCACACATTCATGCCCATCTTCCCACTCAGCCAAAGTAGCTCAACCCACCACTGCAAGTGGCCACATACCCACAGCAGTGTTACAAGTCGTGGTAAGTAACAGCTGAGCCCCTCAGCCACACATTAATGCCCATCTTCCCACTAACAGCCAAAGTAGACCGAACCCACCACTGCAAGTGGCCACATACCCACAGCAGTGTTACAAGTCCTGCAAGTAACAGCTGAGCCCTCAGCTATACATTCATGCCCATCTTCCCAATCACAGCCAAAGTAGGCCGAACCCACCACTGCAAGTGGCCACATACCCACAGCAGTGTTACAATGAGTACAAGTAGCAGCTGAGCCCTCAGCCACACATTCATGCCCAACTGCCCACTCACAGCCAAAGTAGCCCAAACCCACCACTGCAAGTGGCCACATACCCACAGCAGTGTTACAAGTCATGCAAGTAAGGGCTGAGCCCTCAGCTATACATTCATGCCCATCTTCCAACTCACAGCCAAAGCAGCCCGAACCCACCACTGCAAGTGGCCACATACCCACAGCAGTGTTACAATGAGTACAAGTAGCAGCTGAGCCCTCAGCCACACATTCATGCCCATCTGCCCACTCACAGCCAAAGTAGCCCAAACCCACCACTGCAAGTGGCCACATACCCACAGCAGTGTTACAAGTTGTGCAAGTAACAGTTGAGCCCTCAGCCACACATTCATGCCCATCTTCCCACTCACAGCCAAAGTAGCCTGAACCCACCACTGCAAGTGGCCACATACCCACAGCAGTGTTACAAGTCATGCAAGTAACAGCTGAGCCCTCAGCTATACATTCATGCCCATCTTCCAACTCACAGCCAAAGTAGCCCAAACCCACCACTGCAAGTGGCCACATACCCACAGCAGTGTTACAATGAGTACAAGTAGCAGCTGAGCCCTCAGCCACACATTCATGCCAATCTGCCCACTCAAAGCCAAAGTAGCCCAAAACCCACCACTGCAAGTGGCCACATACCCACAGCAGTGTTACAAGTCATGCAAGTAACAGCTGAGCCCTCAGCTATACATTCATGCCCATCTTCCAACTCACAGCCAAAGTAGCTCAAACCACCACTGTAAGTGGCCATACCCACAGCAGTGTTACAATGAGTACAAGTAGCAGCTGAGCCTCAGCCACATTCATGCCAATCTGCCCACCAAAGCCAAAGTAGCCTGAAACCCACTACTGCAAGTGGCCACATACCACAGCAGTGTTACAAGTCGTGCAAGTAACAGTTCAGCCCTCAGCCACACATTCATGCCCATCTTCCCACTCACAGCCAAAGTAGCCTGAACCCACCACTGCAAGTGGCCACATACCCACAGCAGTGTTACAAGTCGTGCAAGTAACAGCTGAGCCCTCAGCTGTACATTCATGCCCATCCTCCAACTCACAGCCAAAGTAGCCCAAACCCACCACTGCAAGTGGCCACATAACTACAGCAGTGTTACAAGTCGTACAAATAGCAGCTGAGCCCTCAGCCACACATTCATGCCTATCTGCCCACTCACAGCCAAAGTAGCCCGAACCCACCACTGCAAGTGGCCACATACCCACAGCAGTGTTACAAGTCATGAAAGTAACAGCTGAGCCTCAGCCACACATTCATGCCCATCTTCCCACTCACAGCCAAAGTAGCCGAACCCACCACTGCAAGTGGCCACATACCCACAGCAGTGTTACAAGTCGTGTGAGTAACAGCTGAGCCCCTGCTATACATTCATGCCCATCTTCCAACTCAAGCAAAAGTAGCTGAACCCACCACTGCAAGTGGCCACATACCCACAGCAGTGTTACAAGTCATGTAAGTAACAGCTGAGCCTCAGCCACACATTCATGCCCATCTTCCCACTCACAGCCAAAGTAGCCTGAACCCACCACTGCAAGTGGCCACATACCCACAGCAGTGTTACAAGTCAGTAAGTAACAGCTGAGCCTCAGCCACATTCATGCCCATCTGCCCTCTCACAGCCAAAGTAGTCTAAACTCACCACTGCAAGTGGCCACATACCCACAGCAGTGTTACAAGTCATGCAAGTAACAGCTGAGCCCTCAGCTATACATTCATGCCCATCTTCCACTCACAGCCGTGTAGCTCGAACCCACCACTGCAAGTGGCCACATACCCACAGCAGTGTTACAAGTCTGCAGGTACAACAGCTGAGCCCTCAGCTATACATTCATGCCCATCTTCCAACTCACAGCCAAAGTAGCCCGAACCAACCACTGTAAGTGGCCACATACCCACAGCAGTGTTACAATGAGTACAAGTAGCAGCTGAGCCCTCAGCCACACATTCATGCCCATCTGTCCACTCACAGCCAAAGTAGCCCGAACCCACAACTGCAAGTGGCCACATACCCACAGCAGTGTTACAAGTCGTGCAAGTAACAGCTGAGCCCTCAGCCATACATTCATGCCCATCTTCCCACTCACAGCCAAAGTAACTCGAACCCACCACTGCAAGTGGCCACATACCCACAGCAGTGTTACAATGAGTACAAGTAGCAGCTGAGCCCTCAGCCACACATTCATGCACATCTGCCCACTCACAGCCAAAGTAGCCCAAACCACCACTGCAAGTGGCCACATACCCACAGCAGTGTTACAATGAGTGCAAGTAGCAGCTGAGCCTCAGCCACATTCATGCCCATCTTCCCACTCACAGCCAACGTAGCCTGAACCTATCACCGTAAGTGGCCACATACCCACAGCAGTGTTACAAGTCATGCAAGTAACAGCTGAGCCTCAGCCACACAATCATGCCCATCTTCCCACCACAGCCAAAGTAACCAAAACATTTGCACCAAATAGCCCAATAGCCCCATACCATGCAGTAAGTGTTCAAAATCATCCTGTTGGCTTATTTGAGAAGCGTCTGTCCTGGCATGGGTCAAAGTCTTGAGCACCTGTTCCACATCAATTTCCATGTCTCTGTGTATGTGTAGAGCGGAGTCCTGTCAGGCGTTGTTCCCCATGCTGTTTCTGAGCCAGGTCTCAGCCTTCTCAAGGCACTGAAGGATCTCTGCACTTGCCACGCTGACTGCATCATGCCAAGACTGGATAATACTGCATTAACATTTGGGGAGATCTGCATTCACATCCTGTAATGTCACGAGAATGGTCTCTGGAAGGTCTGCCACAGGAACGTCGGCCCACTTTTATTTCCATCTTTCCAGCTCCACCTTAAGCTCCTCCAGGCTGCCCAGGTCAGTCTTGTAGGCACTGTACACTGCTGCTATTTTGTCCTCCTGTAGCAAATGCAGTTTGTGTGGTAGAAAATACTGCCCAAGGAACCATGGCCGGCACTCTATAAGTTTATCCTGCAATTCTGAAATGACATGGTCTAGGAAAGGAATGAAAATGTTGACTCTGAAGTAGTCTTGTGGGTTTGCAGCACTGATGTTGCTTCTCTGTGTTTGCCTACCACATATGCAGGTACCTCCTCCTGAATGAATGCAGCCTCCGCTAGAGTCAGGATACTCTGATACAGTTCTGCAAAGTGGCTTCTGACCTGTCCTTATTTTCTTCAGTACTTGCACAAAGTTGGAGGCCTCATGTTGTTTGTAGGAGGTCAGTAAGGACACGCTTGCAGATACAGATAAAGAGGTTTCTGCTGGGACAAAATATAATCAACGGAATGAAGAGTCACAAGGAAGTCTAATCGCTGGATGCAGAGCAGCAATCTGCTTGCTTCATTGTCAAACTCCTGCAATTTCTCAAGCCGCATTTGCTACTACCAAAATTTCACTTTTAACCTTGATAGAGAATCTGCTTGACTCTATCCACCTCGTGTTTCCAGCTGCAGGAATAGTATATGTCCTATCTTCTGGCTCATCATCATAGTCGGATGGCAAGTTGTTGAATTCTTTGAGTTCTGCCTGAAAGATATTACTGCACTTGTAGGATGACTTTAGTGTAGAGATGACCTTTTTCATGGTATCAAACATATTGGAAACTTGTCGCAAGGAACACGAATGCACTATAGCTGTGTTGAGGCCATGAGCCTTGCAAACTGTATACACTGCTTCAGGGACAACCGCTGTGATGTGTGCTTGCACCCCATTAAATTTTCCACTCATGTTACTCCCCTTGTCATACCCTTGGCCACGCATTAGTTTTGTGTCGATGCCCCAAGCCTTTAAACGCCTCAAGAATAGTTCTGCTAAACCATGGCCAGTTGTATCCATGCCTTCAGTGAACTCGACGAAATCTTCACGAAGTTCAATTGTGCCTAAAAGGTCCCAATGTATGTAGCGAACCGATAAAGAAATCTGCTCCTTGGTTGACACATCTGTTGTTCCATCCGCTATCAAGCTGAACCATTTTGCCTTCTTTACATTGCTTAGCATTTTTCTCTGTATTTGCCGACCCATCAATTGAATTAGTTCATTCTGAATCTGTGGGGATGTGTACAGTGCATTCCTTGGAGCTGCTAGTAGGTGTTCTTGCAGACTGGAATCCACTTCAGCGGTGTATTGCAACAAGCCATGGAAATTTCCGGTATCATCATACTTACCCAGAAGAGCAACGTTGTGTCTCCCACAATAGAGAATGATCTTGATGATTCTGCTTAGAAAATGAAGTGTATTCTCTGTCACCTTGTTGCTGAGCTCCAGCAGACAGTGGCTTGCTGTTTTCATCTTCCCAGCACAAACAGAGAGAAAACCATCTGACCTCACTACAGCATCTCCATGGTCCTTAGACTTGCTATGCCTCTCTAGAGTCTTCTTCGTATTGGACCAGTCCTCATTGGTGCCGATACCAGAAGGGTGCTAGTACAGGAACTGTTGAACACAAAGCATGGACCACAGAACACGCCATCCAGTACCTTCAAATACCGAGTAAATTTGAAGTCGTGCAACACATGAGCATTGAAACGCCTGTAACGCTGGCTCGGACCATCTGGACCCATGAGAAGACCAGGAAACTGAAATCCTGGAGGTGGTGGCCGCTGATTTTCAAGAATTTCCTTTCTCTGAGCATCCATGAGATGGGAGCAATTCATACAGCCAATGTCCTCAGTATTTTGCAGATGCACATCTGGTTCCTGGGAAATGCTTGGAATCTGGACTGCTTCAAAAGTAGTTGCTTCTTCCACTGTCTCCATTAACTGGGAGTTGACACCAGCTTCCGGCAGATCTTCCATAGTCTCCACTAACTGGGAGTTGATGTTGGCTTCCTGGAGAACACCCTGTGTGGCTGAGTCTTCGCAAATTTCACCAGCAACCTGTTCTTGTACAATCACCCATGCATGGTTATTGGATGGGCAAGTCTCCTCACACCACTTCCAGGCTGCGTCTCTGTGTTGCAGACCTTGTACACACAAAGGTCTGCAGTTAGCTAAACTGTTTACCTATCAAAATTATGTTTACTCTATTTTATGGCATGATTTCTTACCCAGAGCTAGCTGAAGGCCGAGTGAGGAAGGACTGCATCAGCCTGACATTTGTGCCGCTTCCTCTATTCTGGCCTTTTTAGTTTTTCGCACCTGTGCTCCAGAAGGTTGTTTTGTTTTGCCTGCCTCCATTCTGGAAACAGAACACAGTTTAACCCCTGCACTCTAAGTGGAAGAGGGACAGTATGAAGTAGGATAAAGGAATAAAGGAATGGAGCGGCATGATGAGGCAAGTGAAATATGGGCAGATACCTTACCTTAATGCAGCAAATGGTGCAGTCAAGAAATCTTAGTAAGTCTCAATATGTAGCAGTTGCCTGAAAACCACTGAAGCTTCTGCCTCTGCCCGCAAATCAAACGCTCTGACTGTTGATCTCAGTAACTTGCAGGGTTAATGCTGCTGCCACCTGTCCGAGTAACCATGCTGCTTACCTGGTATGGCTGCCACCCCTCAATTGAAACACAAAACCAAAAAACACCTCATTTGACAGCCTGTGGGATTGCATGCAACAAAATTCACATCACAAATTATGCTGTTTCAGTGTATGCAATACATAACTGTCTATGGACAGGGTAAAGCACAAAATCCCAGTATCCACCATCATGATCACAAGCAAGACTGCTCCAGTTGGCAAACTGAGGAACCAGGTAACATTCAGAGGAAATGTTCAGACAAAGAACTGGTCCTAATACAACATCCTCGAATTATTTATGACTGAAATGCCGAACAAGAACAGCGCTTTCAGTCATGGCGTCTGATGATTCGCTAACACAAATATGCCATCACGTCCAAAGGTACCGCACTACGCAAAACTAAGGCTTGGTGAAACAGACCCCCACAACGTGGTAGAGATTTTTGGAAGTGGCACTTTACCAGACAGTGTAGGTTAGCTTATAGGATGTATACGGAGACAAAGTTTTAACTGACAGTCATGTTCGTGGAAATAATGCAAGATCAGTTGCCTCACAACAGCAGTTAAATGCATACTGCAACAGCATTTGGACATGTTTTGTTTGGATCGATGACATACAGCTGTAGAGGCCTGTCTCAGAGCCTTTGTGAGGTGAATTGTGAAAACAGTATTTATAATCTGTGCTGCAGGCCAAGTGACCATACCATTTTACCCATGTACTGTACATTGGTATGAAGTATATACTCTGGTTGCCCAGCATCAGATTCCGTTTGCTTGCCAAGTTACATTTATCTACAGTATTGTTCTTTTAATATCCAGCAGAACAGAACAGAGCCTAGGAAATGGGGCAGAATCAGGGCACACGCTCAACAACAAAAAAAAGCTTTTAGTAAAACACAAATCCTTGACTACACAGTGGGCTATAGACTTAAATCAGATGCTAGGCAACCAATTGCTAATGCAGTTTTACACCAAGCAGAGAACAGAAATAGCTCCGCTCTTCACTCAGTTGCTGGGCAAGTGACCGAACCATTTTATAGTTTCACTGCTGCAGTCTGATAGAAAATGAGATAGTAACAGTATAAAAGTCATTTGTCACTACTCCATTAATAGCCATGCAGAAATTAACTTAGGTTGCCCGATTCTGGTATCAATACTACCTAAATACTAGTCGTAACCTGGTAAGACTGAGCTGTCAATGGATACATACAACTGTGCAAGACCTTGGTGAGCTTCACATCTCTGAATGAACCTGCAGCACACAGTCATTTCGTTTTTATAATTTTCCAACATACACCAACCAAATACTGGCCAAGTAAAGGTGTAGAACCCAGTGTATTCACCCAGAGGTTCATATTCCTCAAGTCTCTCTAGTTTAGTTCATGCAGTCTTTGTGCATCAGAACCCCTGTTGGTGAGCAAACTGGCTCTGCACATTTGCTCAGCCAGATTCTCTATATACGCAATTTGTACCTGGTGGTGTACCAATCAAAACTATCATTGGTCTCTACAATCTCTTATAGGTCTGCCCAGAAGAGAAGATTAGTTTGTGGTCTGCGAGATCAACATTCAAGAAAGAGAACTCCTACCATAAAGAAGTTGCTACAGTTACCCACCCCCATTATCATAAACAGCAAGTTATGCATTTTGTGAAACAGCAATAATAAAATTTTATTAAATGCAATGGTGTCTCCTTTCTGTCTCCTTATAGTCCATATGTTCATGTTACACCAAATTATGCCACCGATTGCAGCTCTCATTCCAGAATGAACAGTTGGTAGTGGAAATGTAAGTATTATGATAACAATCACAGCGGTAAACAACTCCAGTACTGTAATAGAACCAGTGACGTACTGTTGATTAATGCATTAAGGTACACAGCGGAACACAGAAATACAATTCTCTCCTGTTGTCGGAAATATACATATAATGATAACTACAGTCTTTATTCTGTGGGGTCGCTCCACCACACACACACACACACACACACACACACACCCACGTACACAGAAACTGCAACTGAAGTTGTTTAATAGCAGTCGTACTTCTGCAGACCAAGTACCCCAAACAGACCTGGTCTGCAGCAGTGCATTTGCTATTATTCCTAAATCACAGCAATACTTGTTCTGAAACCATAACACTTCATTTTAGAGTAATGTTGAACCAGTGACATACAATTGACTACAATGCGCATGTGGCCTTATTTCTCCCTCGGCGCACTCAAATCCCCATTGTGTCCCCTAAAGTAAATAAATGCCGGCTCCAGCAACCAACTGCTTAGGTTATCTGATATGAATACCCCCAGGTCCCTTTCCATTTTTGTTGTTAATCCCTCCCAACATTGTGTGCTCTTCCCTGGGGTTTTATTTCCCCAGGTGCAGTACTTTGCATTTATTTGCATTGAATCTAAGCTGCCATACTTTTGATCTTTCCTCCAATCTTGCCATGTTCCTTCTCATCCTTTCCATCCCCTTGTGAATCAACCCTGTTACAGATCTTTGTGTGATCTACAAACAAGCCTACTTTCCCTTCCAGTCCTTCTGCAATGTCACCTATAAAGATATTAAAGAAGACCAGTCCCAGTACTGAATGCTGTAGTACCCCACTAGTAAGCACCCCCCCCACTTTCTTTGCAGTGGATGTCATTTACTAATACCCTCTGCATCCTGTTGGATCCAGTGACACAAACAGGGGCATTCTTTGTCATTACTAACATTACACAGAACATTACACTATTGAAACATAATCCATAAGTGGGCTGGGAGACATACAAAACATTGCGAATGACAAACATCTCCAGGTTCGTGAATTTATAATCAGGGGACAAATAAGAGCTAAAGTACAAGAGCTAGTGAAATTGGAACATTATGGTTTATGCAAATTTCAGGCCAGACTCCCTCATTATTATTTTATTTATATCTCTACAATCTACCAACAACTATAAGTGTTTCCTGATAACTGGCACACCCGTTATAGATTGGGGGGGGATTAACCCTGTGAGGGGAGAGGATGGGAGGGAAAGGGAACATGAGAAGGAGTGCATGAAGGTGGGCAGAAGGGACAGCACGAGTAGTGGAAAATTTATTAATACTAGTGCAGTGCAGCAGAGGAGAACATCAGTATTGGTGGCAGAGGGAATGACTGTCCAATCTGCACTGTGATCCCGAACCTCCCCAAAAGGATTACTTTAAAGCTCACATTAGACTTTTCAGACCGTATTTCTTTTGTTTGCAAATCTGTTAACTACGTATTGGGCTTTGCATACAGAATTCAATATACTCTTACAAGTAATGTTCACTTCACAAGCCACACCCTGTGCATCCCAACAGACTCACCCTGCACTGCTGAATCTGCTGCCCCCAAGTCTTCCATCAGCTGACCATTCAAACGTATCTCTGTTGAGGGAGCCCTCCTGCTAGCATCACAATGGTAGGCTTACCAGGCCAGCTCACTTGGGCGTTGTTGGAAGGGGAAAGGTTGACATTTATTTATTGGAACATCAGTTTAACAACCTTTGAGCCAGAGGTCATTTACAAAGGTACCTGTGAGTACAAACAGTGCAGGAAAACAAACAACCAAGCAGACAAAAACATCTGAGAACAATTAGGAAGCAGCCAGAAAATGCAGGCATTTGTCAAACACAGTATTCAAACAGGCTTACATGTGCACTTTACA
This sequence comes from Neoceratodus forsteri, assembly GCA_016271365.2. Taxonomy (NCBI): domain Eukaryota; kingdom Metazoa; phylum Chordata; order Ceratodontiformes; family Ceratodontidae; genus Neoceratodus; species Neoceratodus forsteri. The sequence continues at coordinate 236,700,728 of CM057459.1, read as the reverse complement.
GAGTAGACAATATACAGTAGTTACATAGAGATTGATTCAGTGGGAAGAATAAAGTGTAAGGTGGTGGAGGTATCAGAAGAGGAGTGTGGGGACGATAGTAGCAAGTAAAGGTAGAGCTGGACAGAAGGTCAGAGCGTCTCAGTGAGCCTTGACTGGGAGGATAGGAGTAGGCTTAGAGGCAGGTTCAGCTGCGTGTTGAGAGCAGGTAATTTCTAAGACTAGTTTTGAAGTACGATAATGAGGCGGCATCAGTGACTCCAGCAGGGAGGACGTTATACCAACAGGGGGCTCTGTCGGGGTAAGCCCTTTGACCTTGCAAGGTTCTCCGCCTCGGAATAACCAGTGCAGTTTTGCGGGATATACGGGTATGCACTGTAGGGTTAGCACGGTGGATGGTGGGTGACAGACCCGGTGGAGATAGCCCAAGGAGAGATTTTTTTTGTTAGGAGGCAGGTTTGGTATTTGAGGCGCTCATCTAGGTTGAGTAGATTAGCCATGGTGTAAAGATGGCAAGTGTGGGTTAGACTAGGAGCCCCAGTTATGAGCCTGCAGGCCTTGTTTAAGGTGAGGTGGAACTTGTTCAGGGCAGTCTGGTCTGCTGCACCATACACAGGTAGGCCATAGTCTACCAGAGATAGAACATAGGATGTGACTGCAAGTCAGAGGGCATCCGTCTGTTGTCCTAGGAATGACTAGGTGATATCACAAGCACAGTATTTAACTCAGTTTGGAAACAGCAACTACAGCATAAATTAAAGGATATAGGTGTTGTCAGCTAGCATGTGAAGCACCATTCCTTTTCAGGCCCCCACCCATCACCAGCATACCCACTGTATGGTGTCCTAGGTGGGATGCTAAGCAGTGCATGATCTCCACCACACACACACACACACACACACACACACACACACACCCTGAATCCCTCCCTGCTGGCATCTGCTCCTGACAGCCCAGGCTTGGCCCACAAACCTGGGTACACAGGGTGTCAGAGTAATGTCCCAAGACTATGCAACCAGCTGTACCGATAACCTTTAATCTATGCTGTAGTTGCGGTTTCCAAACTGAGTTAAATACTGTGCTTGTGACATCACCTAGTCATCCCCAGGACAACAGACTAATGTCTCAAACCACAGCTGGTAACTCAATTTCTGTGTCTGCAAAGCACACAACAATTGTCGAGTCTATAACAGCATATTAGTGAAGACCTTCCCCCTCCCCCTAATCTATGGCAATGTCATGTTGTAAATCACTAAATCACCGAGCCATACATTCTAAACTCTGGCTTACAACACAGTAAAAAGGAAACAAGAAGACACTCCAAGAGCGGCGGAGATCATTCTCCCCCTATATATGCCATTAGCAATGCATAAAATCAAAGTCCATGCACACCCCTCCACTGGCAATGCAGTAATTTCACAAGGGTGGGGACTTGGCATTCACCTCAGGCCTCTGGAGCGAACTCACCCAACTTGCTACCACCCATCAGCTGTGCCCTACTCTAAACAGCATCCACCTCAAATGGTTTGCATAAAAATATAAATGGAATTGTAAAGAGGGTGCTGCATATTACATACATAACCCCCAAACACCACAAGTCAATGCACACTCCCCCCCTGCCCCCAGGGTAAATGTAACAATGAAAGGCATAGCATTTAATTAAATGGATGCAATTGTAATCATTGATCATTTAAACAGTTATGTTAAATATAAGTTACATGCATGACTTCACTCCAACAGCAATTTCTATTCCCCATCCAGCACCATTTCTATGGATTTCATCAGCCTAATTAATGCTCTAGTGTGGTCCATGGCTCTCAGTCTGTCTGAATGGCCTCTTTTCTATCTTTCTTGTTAGAGACAGTGTTCTAATGTAGAGGGGAATAGACTCTTTCAGATACAGTACTAACGGGAGAGCAGTTGGGGTAAGCAAGGCATCTCAAAACACTACCAGCAACTGCTGACCACAGTAACAGTTTACCCCCAAATAAATAAATAAATAAATAAATAAATAAATAAATAAATAAATAAGGCAAGCAATCGTGAATTGAGCTCAGTGGTGACTCACATACAACTAACTGGTGTAACCTGCCTGAAGATTGGGGACACGCCAAGTTAACAACTGCCACCAGGTCCCTGAATCTCGCTCTCTAAAATCTACCTATTTTCCAGCCACAGACCCATGAGACAAGAAGTGATTATTTTGAATTTTGCCACTCTCCTCCCCGACTCACCTAAAACGTACTACGTGACTCAAGCAGGCAGCAGCCACAGACTCAGTCAGTAGTAATCGACCTACCTTAGTTAGTGTAGCTAGCTTTAGAAGCAAGGCAGCAGTTCACTTAGTTCAAGTACTTGTCTTGAATTGTAGGTTAGGATAGGAATTCGGGGTGTTGGCAATGGTGGCAGCTCCCGTCCCGTATTACAAGCAACTAGTACACGGTCGACTGGCCGAGAAACTAAAGCAACAAGGTCAGCTGTCCTTTATTTAGATTTTTTTTTTACAGCCTCTTATGATGCACTGTAAACCCTGTAAAGGAATCCTGAACATATAACATTTACTGTGCACTAAGCTGTCATGGCTGAAGTCTATATCTTGAAGTGCATGAGTGCAGAGTTGCTTTTTAACCAGCTGGGGCACTACGGGGTTAACTACTTTTTTTTTCTTACCTCCTACCTTCAGCCAGCTCTTTTCTCCCCTCACTCCACTCTCTCTCTGTCTCTCCATTGCCCCCTTTTTTTGTTGTTGTTTGTGGCCAGTCATTTGCTACCTATGGACATGCTGGTTCCAAAATTAACCAGTAGGGGGGGATTCAAACTCACACCCATCAGCATCAGGAGTACCCATGTAACCAGCCAAGCAACACACTATGCACGTACATCTGACTGTTGCCACTATTCTTTACTTTATTCTTTGATAACCAGGAAAAACCAAATCCAGGTCTTCTGGATGTACCAAGATCATTCACTGCTCAATTACTTACTTCAACCTCTAGACCTTCCTGCCAGCCACAATTGCCTCTGTGGGATCTCTCATTTTTTTGTTATTGTTGTGTTTTCTTTTTTATTCTGCCAGTGATTCCATTCAGCTTGTTGGCCTACGCCCACATGGAGCTATAGCCCTTCGCCTTGCCGGAAATTGCTTCTATGGGAACCTCAAGGCTCCAGGAGAGGAAGGGGGGAGGGCGAGTGGGGCGACCCCTTGGTCTCAGCGACCGACCGACGATCTTGGTGTTCTATTCAGTCACCCCATGGCCCTTGCCTTCACCCATTCAGTCTGCTTCCCCTGCAGTAACCACACATCTCCCCCTATATACGTTGTGTCGGGCGTATCGGTAGCTACGCCCTTGCTTCTGGTCCCTCCACTCTAAACAACTCGCACTTGCGAGCTGGGTGAGGGTGCATGGGGCTGTGACAGAGACATGTGTAGAGACAATCATATATAGTGCCAAGCGCGTAGCTACCGATACGCCCGACACGCCATGGCGTGTTGCACAGTCAGCAGGGGTAGCAGGAGAGCGAGCCTGTCTCTTTGTCTCTCTGCAGCACTCCTGTGTTAAATTTTTTTCTCGTGGGCTTTCCGGGGGGGGGCGCTTTCAATCAGGTCCGCTGAGAAAGGAGGCGTGGTATGGTACAAGTGGCGTGTCAGTGGGCTCTTTAAATGCCCTTGTAGAAAAAAGCAGTTTTACTTCTTGGCGGTCGCGGACCCGGTTGCATTTCAGCATTATTGCACCACGTTGCTTGCTTAGCCTTCGGGAGTCGGGACTTTGTTGGAGGAGCGAGAAGCAAGAGAGAGAGAGAGAGAGAGAAAGCATGAGCGAGGAGCGAGACCGTGACGGTGAGATTAAGAAGAAGAGAAACTGCCGAGTTTGCTGTAACCACGACGGCGCGACCGAAGAGTTGCTGATGCTGACCCTGTTCATGCTTTAGTTTCCCGGCCAGTCATCCTATCCTAACCTACGATTCAAGACAAGAACTGCTGCCTTGCTTCTAAAGCTAGCTACACTAACTAAGGTAGGTCGTTTAGGCCCCATATACAGAGTTAGAGTAAAACATTGTCCCCTGCAGCTTAGATGTGTGGTTACTGCAGGGGAAGCAGGCTGAATGGGTGAAGGCACGGGCCATGGGGCGACCGAATAGAACACCAAGATCGTCGGTCGGTCGCTGAGACCAAGGGATCGCTCCACTCGCCCTCCCCTCCCCCTTCCTCTCCTGGAGCCTTGAGGTTCCCATAGAAGCAATTTCCGGCAAGGCGAAGGGCTGTAGCTCCATGTGGGCGTAGGCCATCAAGCTGAATGGAATCACTGGCAGAATAAAAAAGAAAACACAAATAACAATAAAAATGAGAGGTCCCAGAGGCAATTGTGGCTGGCAGGAAGGTCTAGAGGTTGAAGTAAGTAATTGAGCAGTGAATGATCTTGGTACATCCAGAAGACCTGGATTTGGTTTTTCCTGGTTATCAAAGAATAAAGTAAAGAATAGTGGCAACAGTCAGATGTACGTGCATAGTGTGTTTGCTTGGCTGGTTACATGGGTACTCTGATGCTGATGGGTGTGAGTGTGAGTCCCCCCTACTGGTTAATTTTGGAACCAGCATGTCCATAGGCAAATGACTGGCTACAAACAACAACAAAAAAGGGGCAATGGAAGACAGAGAAGAGTGGGGTGAGGGAGGAAAGAGCTGGCTGAAGGTAGGAGGTAAGAAAAAGTAGTTAACCCCGTAGTGCCCCAGCTGGTTAAAATGCAACTCTGCACTCATGCACTTCAAGATATAGACTTCAGCCATGACAGCTTAGTGCACAGTAAATGTTATATGTTCAGGATTCCTTTACAGGGTTTGCAATGCATCATAAGAGGCTGTAAAAAAAAAATCTAAATAAGGACAATGACCCTGTTGCTTTAGTTTCCAGCCAGTCGACGTGTACTAGTTGCTTGTAATACGGGACAGGAGCTGCCACCATTGCCAACACCCCGAATTCCTATCCTAACCTACAATTCAAGACAAGTACTTGGAACTAAGTGAACTGCTGCCTTGCTTCTAAAGCTAGCTACACTAACTAAGGTAGGTCGTTTACTACTGACTGAGTCTGTGGCTGCTGGCCTGCTTCGAGTGCGTAGTACGTTTTTTGGGTGAGTCGGGCGGGAGAGTGGCGAAATTCAAAATAATCACTTCTTGTCTGTGGGTCTGTGGCTGGCAAAATAGGTAGATTTTGGAGAGCGAGATTCAGGGACCTGGTGGCAGTTGTTAACTTGGCGTGTCCCCAATCTTCAGGCAGGTTACACCAGTTAGTTGTATGTGAGTCACCACTGAGCGAATTCATGATTGCTTGCCTTATTTATTTATTTATTTATTTGGGGGTAAACTGTTACTGTGGTGCAGGGCGGTTGCTGCAGTGTTTTGAGATGCCTTGCTTCACCCCAACTGCTCTCCCGTTAGTACTGTATCTGAAAGAGTCTATTCCCCTCTACATTCCAACACTGTCTCTAACAAGAAAGATAGAAAAGAGGCCATTCAGACAGACTGAGAGCCATGGACCACACTAGAGCATTAATTAGGCTGATGAAATCCATAGAAATGGTGCTGGCTGGGGAATAGAAATTGCTGTTGGAGTGAAGTCATGCATGTAACTTATATTTAACATAACTGTTTAAATGATCAATGATTACAATTGCATCCATTTAATTAAATGCTATACCTTTCATTGTTACATTTACCCTGGGGCGGGGGTGTGTGCATTGACTTGTGGTGTTTTGGGGGTTATGAATGTAATATGCAGCACCCTCTTTACAATTCCATTATATTTTTATGCAAACCATTTGAGGTGGATGCTGTTTAGAGTAGGAGCACAGTTGATGGGTGGTAGCAAGTTGGGTGAGTTCGCTCCAGAGGCCTGAGGTGAATGCTAAGTCCCACTCCTTGTGAAATTACTGCATTGCCAGTGGCGGGGGGTGTGCATGGACTTTGATTTTATGCATTGGCTAATGGCATATATAGGGGGAGAATGATCTCCGCCTCTCTTGGTGTGTCTTCTTGTTTCCTTTTTACTGTGTTGTAAGCCAGAGTTTAGAATGTATGGCTCGGTGATTTAGCGATTTACAACATGACATTGCCATAGATTGGGGGGAGGGGGGAGGTCTTCACTAATATGCTGTTAAAGACTCGACGATTGTTGTGTGCTTTGCAGACACAGAAATTGAGTTACCAGCTGTGTTTGAGACATTAGTCTGTTGTCCTGGGGATGACTAGGTGATGTCACAAGCACAGTATTTAACTCAGTTTGGAAACCTAACTACAGCATAGATTAAAGGATATCGTACAGCTGGTTGCATAGTCTTGGGACATTACTCTGACACCCTGTGTACCCAGGTTTGTGGGCCAAGCCTGGGCGTCAGGAGCAGATGCCAGCAGGGAGGGATTCAGGGTGTGTGTGTGTGTGTGTGTGTGTGTGTGTGTGTGTGTGTGAGATCATGCACTGCTTAGCATCCCTACCCCTAGGACACCATACAGTGGGTATGCTGGTGATGGTTGGGGCCTGAAAAAGGAATGGTGCTTCACATGCTAGCTGACAACACCTATATCCTTTAATGTATGCTGTAGTTGCTGTTCCAAACTGAGTTAAATACTGTGCTTGTGATATCACCTAGTCATTCCCAGGACAACAGACGGATGCCCTCTGACTTGCAGTCACATCCTATGTTCTATCTCTGGTAGACTATGCCTCGCCTGTGTATGGTGCAGCAGACCAGACTGCCCTGAACAAGATCCCCTCACCTTAAACAAGGCCTGCAGGCTCATAATGGGGCTCCTAGTTCTAACCCACACTTGCCATCTTTACACCATGGCTAATCTACTCAACCTAGATGACGCCTCAAATACCAAACCTGCCTCTAACAAAAAAAATCTCTCCTTGGGCTATCTCCACGGGTCTGTCACCCACCATCCACCGTGCTATCCCCTACAGTGCATACCCGTATATCCCGCAGAAACTGCACTGGTTATTCCGAGGCGAGAACCTCGCAGGTCAAAGGGCTCCCGTACAGAGCCCCTGTTGGTATAACGTCCTCCCTGCTGGAGTCACTGATGCCGCCTCATTATCGTATTCAAAACTAGTCTTAGAAATTACCTGTTTCAACACGCAGCTGAACCTCGCCTCTAAGCCTACTCCTATCCTCCCAGTCAAGGCTCACTGAGCCGCCTGCACCTTCTGTCCAGCTCACCTTTACTTGCTACCATCGTCTCCCCACACTCCTCTTCTGATACCTCTCACCCAGCCTTACCTTTATTCTTCCCACTGAATCAATCTCTTATGTAACTACTGTATATTGTCTACTCTGTAAAGTGCACATGTAAGCCTGTTTGTATACTGTGTTTGACAAATGCCTGCATTTTCTGGCTGCTTCCTAATTGTTCTCAGATGTTTTTTGTCTGCTTGGTTGTTTGTTTTCCTGCAATTGTTTGTACTACAGGTACTCTTTGTAAATGAGCCTCTGGCTCAAAGGTTGTTAAACTGATGTTCCAATAAATAAATGACAACCTTTCCTCTGCCAACAAAACCCAAGTGAGTTGGCCTGGTAAGCCTACCATTAGATGCTAGTAGAGGGCCCTCAACAGAGATACGTTTGAATGGTCAGCTGATGGAAGACTTGGGGGGAGCAGATTCAGCAGTGCAGGGTGAGTCTGTTGGGATGCACAGGGTGTATTGTAAGGAACATTACTTGTAAGAGACACAATTCTGTATGCAAAGCCCAATATGTAGTTAATAGATTTGCAAACAGAAGAAATATGGTCTGAAAAGTTTAATGTGAGCTTTAAAGTAATCCTTTGGGTAGGTCTGGGATCACAGTGCAGATTGGACAGTCATTCCTCTGCCACCAATACTGGATGTTCTCCTGCTGCACTGCACTAGTATTAATAAATTTTCCACTACTGTTGTCCCTTCTGCCCACCTTCATGCACCCTTCTCATGTTCCTTTCCTCCCATCCCTCCCCTCACAGGGTTAATCCCCAATCGATAACGGGTGTGCCAGTTATCAGGAAACACATAGTTGTTGGTAGATTTAGTGAGATATATAAATAAAATAATAATGAGGAGTCTGGTTTGAAATTTGCATAAACCATAATGTTCCAATTTCACCAGCTCTTGTACATTAGCTATTATTTGTCCCCTGATTATAAAGTTACGAACCTGGAGATGTTTGTCATTCGCAATGTTTTATGTTCTCCCCAGCCCACTTATGGATTATGTTTCAATAGTGTAATGTTCTGTGTAATGTTAGCAATGACAAAGAATGCCCCTGTTTGTGTCACGTGGATCCAACAGGATGCAGAGGGTATTAGTAAATGACGTCCACTGCAAAGAAAGTGGGGGGGTGCTTACTAGTGGGGTACTACAGCATTCAGTACTGGGACTGGTCCTCTTTAATATCTTTATAGGTGACATTGCAGAAGGACTGGAAGGGAAAGTAGGCTTCTTTGTAGATCACACAAAGATCTGTAACGGTTGATTCACAAGGGGATGGAAAGGATGAGAAGGAACATGGCAAGATTGGAGGAAAGATCAAAAGTATGGCAGCTTAGATTCAATGCAAATAAGTGCAAAGTACTGCACCTGGGGAAATAAAACCCCAGGGAAAAGCACACAATGTTGGGAGGGATTAACAACAAAAATGGAAAGGGTCCTGGGGGTATTCATATCAGATAACCTAAGCAGTTGGTTGCTGGAGCCGGCATTTATTTACTTTAGGGGACACAATGGGGATGTGAGTGCGCCGAGGGAGAAATAAGGCCACATGCGCATTGTAGTCATTGTATGTCACTGGTTCAACAGTACTCTGAAACGAAGTGTTATGGTTTCAGAACAAGTATTGCTGTGATTTAGGAATAATAGCAATGCACCACTGCAGACCAGGTCTGTTTGGGATACTTGGTCTGCAGAAGAACGATCTGCTATTAAACAACTTCAAGTTGCAGTTTTTGTGTACGGGTGTGTGTGTGTGTGTGTGTGTGTGTGTGTGTGTGTGTGTGTGGGAGCCGCACCCCACAGAATAAAGACTGTAGTTAACATTATATGTATATTTCCGACAACAGGAGAGAATTGTATTTCTGTGTTCCGCTGTGTACCTTAATGCATTAATCAACAGTATCACTGGTTCTATTACAAGTACTTGAGTTGTTTACCACTGTGATTGTTATCATAATACTTACATTTCCACTGCAACTGTTCATTCTGGAATGAGAGCTGCAATCGGTGGCATAATTTGGTAACATGAACATATGGACTATAAGGAGACAGAAAGGAGACCATTGCATTTAATAAAATTTTATTATTGCTGTGTCACAAAATGCATAACTTGCTGTTTATGATAATGGGGGTGGGTAACTGTAGCAACTTTTATGGTAGGAGTTCTTTCTTGAATGTTGATCTCGTGAGACCACAAACTAATCTTCTCTTCTGGGCAGACCTATAAGAGATGTAGAGACCAATGATAGTTTTGATTTGGTACACCACCAGGTACAAATTATGATATAGAGAATCTGGCTGAGCAAATGCAGAGCCAGTTTGCTCACCAACAGGAGTTCTGATGCACAAAGACTGCATGAACTAAACTAGAGAGACTTGAGGAATATGAACCTCTGGGTGAATACACTGGGTTCTACACCTTACTTGACCAGTATTTGGTTGGTGTATGTTGGAAAATTGTAAAATGAAATGACTGTGTCTGCAGGTTCATTCAGAGATGTGAAGCTCACCTAAGGTCTTGCACAGTTGTATGTGCCCATTGACAGCTCAGTCTTACCAGGTTACGACTAGTATTTAGGTAGTATTGATACCAGAATCAGGCAACCTAAGTTAATTTCTGCATGGCTAATAATGGAGTAGTGACAATTGACTTTTATACTGTTACTATCTCATTTTCTATCAGACTGCAGCAGTGAAACTATAAAATGGTACGGTCACTTGCCCAGCAACTGAGTGAAGAGCGGAGCTATTTCTATTCTCTGCTTGGTGTAAAACCGCATTGCTAGCAATTGCTGCCTAGCATCTGATTTAAGTCTATAGCCCATTGTGTAGTCAAGGATTTGTGTTTTACTAAAGCTTTTTTTTTTTGTTGAGCGTTGCCCTGATTCTCGCCCATTTCCTAGGCTCTGTTCTGTTCTGCTGGATATTAAAAGAACAATACTGTAGATAAATGTAACTTGCAAGCAAACTGAATCTGATGCTGGGCAACCAGAGTATACTTCATACCAATGTACAGTACATGGGTACAATGGTATATTACTTGGCCTGCAGCACAGATTATAAACACTGTTTTCACAATTCACCTCACAAGGGCTCTGAGACAGGCCTCTATAGCTGTATGTCATCGGGTCCAACAAAACATGTCCAAATGCTGTTGCAGTATGCATTTAACTGTTGTCGGAGGCAACTGATCTTGCATTATTTCCACGAACATGACTGCAGTTAAAACTTTGTCTCGGTATACATCCTATAAGCTAACCTACACTGTCTGGTAAAGTGCCACTTCAAAATCTCTACCACGTTGTGGGGGTCTGATTCACCAAGCCTTAGTTTTTACGTAGTACGGTACCTTTGGACATGATGGCCATTTGTGTTAAGCGAATCATCAGATACCATGACTGAAAGCGCTGTTCTTGTTCGGCATTTTGCTATAAATAATTCGAGGATGTTGTATTAGGACCAGTTCTTTGTCTGAACATTTCCTCTGAATGCTACCTGGTTCCACAGTTTGCCAACTGGAGCAGTCTTGCTTGTGATACGATGGTGGATACTGGGATTTTGTGCTTTACCCTTGTCCATAGACAGTTATGTATTGCATACACTGAAACAGCATAATTTGTGACGTGAATTTTGTTGCATGCAATCCCACAGGCTGTCAAATTAGGTGTTTTTGGTTTTTGTGTTTCAATTGAGGGGTGGCAGCCATACCAGGTAAGCAGCATGGTTACTTGGACAGGTGGCAGCAGCATTAACCCTGCAAGTTACTGAGATCAACAGTCAGAGCATTTGATTTGCGGGCAGCGGCAGAAGCATCAGTGGTTTTCAGGCAACTGCTACATATTGAGACTTACTAAGATTTCTTGACTGCACTATTTGCTGCATTAAGGTAAGGTATCTGCCCATATTTCACTTGCCTCATCATGCCGTTCCATTCCCTTATTCCATTATCCTACTTCCATACTGTCCCCTCTTCCACTTAGAATGCAGGGGTTAAACAGTGTTCTGTTTCCAGAATGGAGGCAGGCAAAACAAAACAACCTTCTGGAGCACAGGTGCGAAAAACTAAAAGGGCCAGAATAGAGGAAACGGCACAAATGTCCAGGCTGATGCAATCCTTCCTCACTCGGCCTTCAGCTAGCTCTGGGTAAGAAATCGTGCCATAAAATAGAGTAAACATAATTTTTGATAGGTAAAAAGTTTAGTTAACTGCAGACCTTTGTGTGTACAGGGTCTGCAACACAGAGACGCAGCCTGGAAGTGGTGGGGGAGACTTGCCCATCCAATAACCATGCATGGGCGATTGTACAAGAACAGGTTGCTGGTGAAATTTGCGAAGACTCAGCCACACAGGGTGTTCTCCAGGAAGTCAACGTCAACTCCCAGTTAGTGGAGACTATGGAAGATCTGCCGGAAGCTGGTGTCAACTCCCAGTTAATGGAGACAGTGGAAGAAGCAACTACTTTTGAAGCAGTCCAGATTCCAAGCATTTCCCAGGAACCAGATGTGCATCTGCAAAATACTTAGGACATTGGCTGTATGAATCACTCCCATCTCACGGATGCTCAGAGAAAGGAAATTCTTGAAAATCAGTGGCAACCACCTCCAGGATTTCAGTTTCCTGGTCGTCTCATGGGTCCAGATGGTCTGAGCCAGCATTACAGGTGTTTCAATGCTCATGTGTTGCACGACTTCAAATTTACTCGGTATTCGAAGGTACTGGATGTCGGGTTCTGTTTTCCGTGCTTCGTGTTCAACAGTTCCTGTACTAGCACCCTTCTGGTATCGGCACCAATGAGGGACTGGTCCAATATGAAGAAGACTCTAGAGAGGCATAGCAAGTCTAAGGACCATGGAGATGCTGTAGTGAGAGCAGATGGTTTTCTCTCTGTTTGTGCTGGGAAGATGAAAACAGCAAGCCACTGTCTGCTGGAGCTCAACAACAAGGTGACAGAGAATACACTTCATTTTCTACGCAGAATCATCAAGATCATTCTCTATTGTGGGAGACACAACGTTGCTCTTCGGGTTAAGTATGATGATACCGGAAATTTCCATGGCTTGTTGCAATACACCGCTGAAGTGGATTCCAGTCTGCAAGAACACCTACTAGCAGCTCTAAGGAATGCACTATACACATCCCCACAGATTCAGAATGAACTAATTCAATTGATGGGTCGGCAAATTCAGCGAAAAATACTAAGCAATGTTAAGGAGGCAAAATTGTTCAGCTTGATAGCGATGGAACAACAGATGTGTCAACCAAAGGAGCAGATTTCTTTATCGGTTCGCTATACATCGGGACCTTTTAGGCACAATTGAACTTCATTGAAGATTCGTGAGTTCACTGAAGGCATGGATACAACTGGCCATGGTTTATGCAGGACTATTCTTTTGGCATTAAAGGCTTTGAGGCATCGACACAAAACTAATGCATGGCCAAAAGGGTACGACAAGGGAGTAACATGAGTGGAAAATTTAATGGGGTGCAACACACATCACGCGGTTGTCCCTGAAGCAGTGTATACAGTTTGTAAGGATCATGGCCTCAACACAGCTATAGTGCATTCGTGTTCCTTGCGACAAGTTTTCCAATATGTTTGATACCCACGAAAAGATCATCGCTACATAAAGTCATCCTACAAAGCAGTAATATCTTTCAGGCAGAACTCAAAGAATTCCAACAACTTGCCATCCGACTATGATGATGAGCCAGAATATAGGAAATATACTATTCCTGCAGCTGGAAACACGAGGTGGATGAGTCAGGCAGATTCTCTATCAATGTTAAAAAGTGAAATTTTGGTAGTAGCAAGTAAGCTTCAGAAAGTTGCAGAGTTTGACAATAAAGCAAGCAGATTGTTGCTCTGCATCCAGCGATTCGACTTCCTTGTGACTCTTCTCCCTGATTATTATTTTTCTCCCGAATGAAACATCTTCATCTGTATCTGCAGCGTGTCAACACTGACCTCCTACAAGCAACGCAAGAGGCCTCCAACGTTGTGCAAGTACTGAAGAAAATGCGGACAGGTCAGAAAGCCACTTTGCAGAACTGTATCAGAGTATCCTGACTCTAGCGGAGGCTGCATTCATTCGGAGGAGGTACCTCATATGTGGTAGGCAACACAGAAGAAGCAACATCAGTGCTGCAAGCCCTCAAGAACTACTTCAGAGTCAACATTTTCATTCCTTTTCCCTAGACCATGTCATTTCGGAATTGCAGGATAAACTATAGAGTGCCGCCACGTTCCTGGGCAGTATTTTCTACCACGCAATCTGCATTTGCTACAGGAGGACAAAATAGCAGCAGTGTACAGTGCCTACAAGACTGACCTGGGCAGCCTGGAGGAGCTTAAGGTGGAGCTGGAAAGATGTAAAGAAAAATGGGCCGACGCTCCTGTGGCAGACCTTCCAGAGACCATTCTGTGACATTACAGGATGAATGGTGATCTCTACCCAAATGTTATTTGCAGTATTATCAGTCTTGAATGATGCCAGTCAAGCGTGGCAAGTGCAGAGATCAGCATCTCAGTGCCTTGAGAAGGCTGAAGACCTGGTCTAGAAACAGCATGGGGACAACGCCTGACAGGACTCGCTCTCTTACAACATACACAGAGACATGGAAATTGATGTGGACAGGTGCTCAAGACTTTGACCCATGCCAGGACAGATGTTCTCCTCAAATAAGCCAGTAGGATGACTTTGAACACTTACTGCATGGTATGGGGCTATTGGGCTATTTGGTTACAAATGCTTTTGTTTACTTTGGCTGTGTGGGAAGATGGGCATGATTGTGTGGCTGAGGGCTCAGCTGTTACTTGCATGACTTGTAACACTGCTGTGGGTATGTGGCCACTTGCAGTGATGGGTTCGGGCTACTTTGGCTGTGAGTGGGAAGATGGGCATGAATGTATGGCTGAGGGCTCAGCTGTTACTTGCATGACTTGTAACACTGCTGTGGGTATGTGGCCACTTGCAGTGGTGGGTTCGGGCTACTTTGGCTGTGAGTGGAAAGATGGGCATGAATGTATAGCTGAGGGCTCAGCTGTTACTTGCACGACTTATAACACTGCTGTGGGTATGTGGCCACTTGCAGTGGTGGGTTCGGGCTACTTTGGCTGTGAGTGGGAAGATGGGCATGAATGTATAGCTGAGGGCTCATCTGTTACTTGCATGACTTGTAACACTGCTATGAGTATGTGGCCACTTGCAGAGGTGGGTTCAGGCTACTTTGGCTGTGAGTGGGCAGATGGGCATGAATGTGTAGCTGAGGGCTCAGCTGTTACTTGCACGACTTGTAACACTGCTGTGGGTATGTGGCCACTTGCAGTGGTGGGTTCAGGCTACTTTGGCTGTGAGTGGGAAGATGGGCATGAATGTGTGGCTGAGGGCTCAGCTGTTACTTGCACGACTTGTAACACTGCTGTGGGTATGTGGCCACTTGCAGTGGTGGGTTCGCGCTACTTTGGCTGTGAGTGGGAAGATGGGCATGAATGTGTGGCTGAGGGCTCATCTTCTACTTGCATGACTTGTAACACTGCTGTGGGTATGTGGCCACTTGCAGTGGTGGGTTCGGGCTACTTTGGCTGTGAGTGGGAAGATGGGCATGAATGTATAGCTGAGGGCTCAGCTGTTACTTGCACGACTTGTAACACTGCTGTGGGTATGTGGCCACTTGCAGTGGTTGTTTTGGGCTACTTTGGCTGTGAGTGGGCAGATGGGCATGAATGTATGGCTGAGGGCTCAGCTGCTACTTGCACACTTGTAACACTGCTGTGGGTATGTGGCCACTTGCAGTGGTGGGTTTGGGCTACTTTGGCTGTGAGTGGGCAGATGGGCATGAATGTCTGGCTGAGGGCTCAACTGTTACTTGTGCTACTTGTGTGTTTTTCAGCGGTTGATTTTGGTATGCATGTTGTGTGGACTGGGTGAGTATTTGGATCTTGCTTACATCTAAACTGGTAATGTAATGAACCTTTTAATGAACCTTTTGGGTTCTCTGACTTGGGGCTTTTGAGTGGCTGGTGTGGGGAGCTTGGATGTGGGCCTTCTGTGTTGGTGGATAGTGAGTGGATAGTGTAAAATTAAGATACTAGTGTGAATGGACCTCTGTTGGACTGGCTACCTTGATATGGCAGAGGCTTGTCACAATGCAACATTGTAACTAAGCCAATCTGGTTCAGAGGCTTGTCACAATGCAACATTGTAACTAAAAGCTAGTCTGGTGGCTGGCTAGTGTGAATGGACCTCTGTGGGACTGGCTACCTTGATGTGGTACAGAGGCTTGTCGCAATGCAACATTATAACTTGGCCAATCTGGTACAGAGGCTTGTCACAATGCAGTATTGCAACCAAAATCCAGTCTGTTAGTCTGACACCTGTTGGTGGTGGTGTGCTGGCATACAACACAGTAAATGACACCCCCCGAAAGGGGCATGGACGGTGTTGGAGGTGTAGCTCACCGGAAGGGGGGGCGGCGGCTAGCAGTGACGAGTCTACTTGGTGTGCAGCTCAGAAATTCCTGGCTACACCCCTGGTCAGTGCATGTGTCTTGTATGTCTGGTGGAGAAGGTGGGTAGGAGGACTATCCTATGCAATACATCCTCCCTTTTTACAACCGTCTGGAGAGGTCAGCACTCAGCTGTTTAAGGTAATACATTAGATCAACTGTCTGTCTACTCTGTGTTGTACTGTGTTGTCATCTATTCTTTCCATTTTTAGTAAAACACAGAAAATGACTGACCCTATTACAATGCCTGATGGCCAGGTAGCATATAAATGCTGTGGTTGTTTGATGTACTGCATGTCCCTGGTTACACTGGATCCAACTACAAATAAATGTTTAAAATGCCATGTTACTGGAATTCCAGGCCTTTAGCACCAGACTATCTATGATAGAAAAGAAACCAAATGGATATGGCAACTATACTTAAAGAGCAAAGCCCAATTAATCTGGGTATAACCCCCTCTTATTCTGAACCTCCCACTTCACCTAGCAAAGAATGTACACTACCCTCCCTTTCTCAGTTACCAGTATCTCCCATAGTCACACTCTTGCACATATCAAGTCAAAATACAATTAAAAAAAGGACAAGAGAAGAGGTCATAGTAGCCAACTCTGATTAGGAATCGTATCAGGTGCAAAGTTCATGAGTTGCTAAGCAAGGCTGCAAGGTGAAGCAGTTTTCACTTCACATTACAGAATAGTCTTTCTGTTCTAGACAATATTAATAATGTAGAATCTGGATCAGCTTGTTTGACAGCAAATACAGAGGCTATGTTCTCTGTTGGTCCCCCGATAGAGATCTCTAATCAGGGCACTAACTATGATGATCCCACTCCCTCCATATCTAGCTGTAGTATTAACTCAGTTATTAACCCCAAAACCACCTGTGCACCTATCGTTCCAGCAACGACAGGTAGAAAATATTAGAGAAAGGCAAATAATGCTACAAATTTAAACCAAGGCATCCCGATTATTAATAGTGATCCAATATCTGCTATGATTATTGAGAACACCCATCCTGGGGGGCGTGGTCTTGTCACCGAGAAAATGGTAACTTAAATCTTGTGCTCTTTCAAGTCTGGTGGCAATTCATGGTCGGCTAGCCTAATCCCAAGGTGTAATCCCCCTCCTGATAGCTACTTCTGCTCAGGTAAACATCCCCAATTGTCTGGTGTGACTTTTGTGTCATTCCACGGTGTATAAGTTACTCTCCCAATGCCAGTTACTTGCAAGTCGTCCTGAACAGCTGGGCCATGTAGGCCACGGTTCTCTATTACCGGACTTTCATCTGGGCCCAACCTTTGCTGTACCCTGCCAAGCCACTTGCTCTTACCTTGCGACTAAAGCACTACTCAAGCTGGGATGGCCACCAGAGGTTTCTCTTTCAACCCATCTCTTCAATTAGCCGTTGCTCACCAGCCTTCATCTGTGAGGGACTCTTTAAGCTACGTTACCGCATGCTTGAAGCATTGCTGTTGCGGGTGGATGACATTAATTCTATCCTTATGGGAACCACCTCAGAAGTGCAACAGTTACAAGACCATATGAGCATTGCAGAGCAATGGGTAGAAACATTGGAGCAGCAACAAGCCAAGCTATGGCAAAAAGTGCAGATGCAAGACGACAAGCTAGAGATATTAACAGCTAGGGTGGAGGATCAAGAGAACAAGGGATGCCACAACAACCTCCGTATCATTGGCATCCCCGAAGGCTCAGAAGGCAGGCCATGGAACAGTTTCTTAATGATACCCTCCCCACTATGCTAGGGGATTACTGGAGGCACCCCATTGAAGTCGAGATGGCTCATTGCATTACTGGGAGAAAGGAGAAGTCAGGTCAGTCTACAAGACCTATAGTGGCATACCTGCTCAGATACTCCACTAAATAACATATGCTGAGAGTGGCTTGGGACCTGGGAGAAATTCAACTGCAGGGGCCACAGATCTCATTTTAAAGAGACTTTGCACAAGAAACATCAGTTAAGCACCGTGCCTTTGGTCCCCTGAAAAAATTTCTTGCTGCAAACAGTTTCCATTATAGATTTAAAGGACTTACCAGACTTCTTATATCTAAAGAGGGGAGAGAGATACTAGTGGACAATCCTGTTAAGGTGGAATGAAGGATTTCTAAACTCTGGCCTACCTTGCCACTTCAGCCTACATATCCCAGAAGGCTGTGGGATCCTAATGCTCTAACAACAATAGCCAGGAACCTTGGAGCTGGTAGGCAGTCTTCTGAGGACCGCTATCCAGGTGGACTAGGTCCCTCTGTTAATGATTTCCCCAGACTGAGGAATCTGTCCTGCACGGTGCCTTTTGCTGCATCTAGCCCCTCTGCTCTCTCTGAACAAATGTCACTACCACCCAGAAACACTGGATCTGTTTTATGCCAATGACAATGGTCGAGAAGTGGCCAGCATCTGTCCCCAGAACAACAAGGGGCAGCTCCTCCTGCGAAGATCCCTAGGGATGACTCTCCTCCAACCTCAGTAAACCACTGTTATTTAAATGTGGACCTCTCCTCCATGGACAATGAACATTCTATGGATTGGGCAGACATACCAGAATCTTCACTTGTGGAGGCAGTGGACTTGTCTGGGAAAATTAAACCTGGGACTAAAACTTATGATGCTGCTGTTCTAATACCACCATCAGATCCCACAACTGACTCCCTGGAACCCCAGAATGGCTGTAAGATGACCCTAATACTGGGTGAAGACTCTATTGGCTGACCCTTGGACTACCTACCATATTGCCCACTTTACATATGCTACTTCAATAGCCTGTTTATCTTTTTTCTTTTTTTCAGGCTGTGTACATGCCCCAGAGAGCCCCATGAGGCGAGCACTGGCTCAGGCCAGTATGACTGGTCTCCTCCTCTGGGCCCAATGTGCAGATTTCTTTGACTTAACACCCATCAGTTTTTTTGGGGGGCCACTCTCCTTTGAACAGGCACATCGTTTTTGCAGGGGTAATGTAACCCCCCCACCCCTCACTCTTTTTCCAGGGCCCAGATTTAGTCTGTTTTCTCCCTCGCTCTGGAACCCCTGGGATCCCCTATGGGGCCTACTATCCACTCATAATCAGGGTACCTTTTCTATATTTAATGGCCCCTGTGGTTCCATTTCAGCTGGGTCTCTTAGCTAGATTATGTGTACTGGCTCCCTATCAAAAATGTCTTTAAGCAGGCCATGTTGGGTATGAACGTAAACCAGCCCTAATGTTTTTCGATTGGGGTGTTACCCAATCTCCCCTTGCCACTCCTTCTGTACCTTCCCCTGCTACCTCTCCCCGGGGTTGTGCTATCTGTCTGGGGATTGCCCACTGAATGAGGAGAAGCTAGTTTTTCTAGGTTGTCTTCTTCCTCTCCAGTCCCTGAGCGTTGAAGCTTGTGTAGCTGAGGGTACCCTCTGTTTAGTACCCTCTTTCGCCCAAAGACTCCTTCGCTCTTAGCATTTACACACTTAACAGAGTTATTGTTATTGTCCCTACTTAATCAGGTAGTCTGATCTAAGTGGGGCTATATTAGCCTTGTTGTTGTAAGGTTATTCGGTGTTACTATTCCTTTGCATTTACAGTTATTCTCTATTTTTACAGGTTTGTGCAACAATTGTTCCTATTGTTGACTTTGTAGTTATACTTTCTTCTGTTTGGTACACCCTCTGAACATTTCCTTCACCGCAGTACGCTTATATCTTCCTGTTACCAAGCAGCAGTCCACAGCTGGAGAAAGTTGGGTTTGTGATCCCCAATTGCTCTCCCCGTGTTTATGTACATTTATTTTTATTTAGTTTGTGTTGACCGGGTAAGTGCACTAGACAAATCCTGCCTATTTTCAGGCATGACCGGGGGGGGGGATACAGATGAATGCCAACTGACCTTGAATCAGATTAAGCTGTTGGTGATATTTTTAGTAAATGAGGGAAATTTGGCCAGGACACAGGGGAAATTCCCCTACTCTGCTGGCACTCTGTGGCCAGTAGGGGAGCTTGCCTTTGATAGCAAGATGGCCACTGTGGCTAGGAGTACGGAGGAGGATGTTGTGTCGGCTACTGACATGGATTCAAAGCAGGAACGGCACACAGCGGTGAGTATGGTCGCTGGTGTGGTTTTAGATTCCAATGATTTGTTTCATGATGCAGTTTCTACTGCGGAAGAGTTTGAGATGGAGTATGAGATGAGGTGGCGCAGGGAGTTCCTTGAGGGCTGGAAAAGTGGAGGCTCCATTTGCGAGGTTGGATTCTTTGGATGGTACTGTACCTTTAAAACCGGCTTGTGAAGGAACGCTGGGTACAGTGAACGCGGAAGTGTGTTCGGACTGGAAAGATGTTGCCCGTTTAGCGGATCTATCTCTGGCTATTTTGAAGTTTAAAAATGAAAACCGAGCAGGGAAATTATTTCCGTGGCTTAACAGAATTGCTGTGGAGGCAGTGGAAAGAGGACGATTGTCGATCCAACGGCATACACTGCTAAAAGGAACTGAGACTGTTTCAGCTAAGGGCTTGTTGCACAGCCAAGAGGTCATGAGTACTGTGTTACCAAAAACGGTTTTCCCCACATTTCAAATTAATAAAGAGACTGGGTTTGTGTTTCAACCCTCTAAGGTGGGAGTTGTGGGGTCAAAAGAAAAGCTCCCTGTGACTTATCAAACTGAGGTTGACGTTCAACATGGAGTAACTGAATTTAGTTTTAAAAATCCTGAACAGCAAGGACAAAGATCCTCAAAATTGTCTAAGGAGGTACATACAGTTTCCCCTGTAAATCCTAAGGGATATCCTGTTTCTCCTCTTCTCCCTTCAGTTCACGATGAAAATTGGTCTCCACAAGAGGCTTTAGTGGCAGCAGGGTGGAAAAAATTAGGGCAGGGGATTTGGACTCCGGACTTATCATGGGAATCTTCTCCAGTATGGCAGCCTGGTGTTGAGATGGTAACAGGGAAAAATATGGAAAGCAGAGAAGAGATGGGAAAGAAAGGTGGGGAAAAGGTGGACAGATTATTTAAACAGGCTGAACTTCCAGCATCACAAAAACTGGGTACTGAGAACAGTAAAGCTGAGATAGGTCCTACTTCTGGGAAACCCCTTATGTCTAGTTTATTTGCTCAGAGCTAAAGGGAAGCTGCACCCCGGCGAAATGCAGTTCGTATTAGATATAAAGGAGGGTTAAAGGAAAGACCTAACAGGTATTTTGTGGGTAAATCTTGATGAAAGAGTCTTTGCTTTTTTCCCCACGAGATGTTTTTGCTTTTATAAACATCTCGGGGGAGGATAACTTCAATATCAGTTTTCGTTCCCCTGCATTACTTGAACTATTTTGGGAAAGGTATAATCAGGTGAAATTCTCTCCCTTATGGTCCCCCTTTCTGGTTATCCCTCTCTCAAAGCCTTTAATCAAATACATTACGGTGATGTTCAGAAATGAGGGGGTACATGTTGAAGACATTTCATACTGGTTCTCCCACAGATGCGAGGTTCAGAGTGACCCAGAGCCTATTTTGGATTCCGAGCAGTTTTGGATGGGAGGTTGGAAATTTAAAGTCAAATTACGACAATCTACCTTAGGTGTGGAACATATCCCTAATTCCTTTTTGCTGGGAAGGGATAGGGGGGTCTGTTTTTACAGTGGGCAGCCCAGAGCATGTTATAAATGTGGATCAAAGACACACTTATCCAGTACATGTGACCAGCCCCGTTGTGAGAATTGTGGGGAAGTTGGTCATGTCACCATGTTTTGTGTAAATTCAATAAAATGTGATCTTTGTGAGGAACAGAACCATGCTTTTCGGGATTGTACATGGGCAGCACAGAATAAGGCCAGCTGTGGGAATTTGGATTTAATCATCCAAAAGGCACAAGATGCCAGAGAAAATCAGCAGAGGGAGGGTGATATCTCAAAGCCTCCTTCTGTACCTCAGAGCACTGTAGAAACTCAGGCAAAGGTAGTTGACCTCAGGACTACAGCTCCTCACCCTAAAGAGCTGAAAACAGAACTGGTAGAGGAAGTTTCTGACCTTTTGCAGCCGGTATGTTATGTAGCTCCAAATGAGGATTCAGTGGCTGATTTGGTTCTACCTTTTCAACCGCCTTTGCCCCCTAGAAGGTCTAGCAGAAATTCTAGGTCTAATTTGCCTCCAGAACCAGAGTCCATTGAATCTAAAAACTCCTATGCGGCATTATTTTGGGGAGATTCAGAGATGGATGTTGGGGATACAGATTCCCAACTGTCACTATAGGATTCCTTGGCACCCCCTAGGGAGGAGTATAAGGAAAAAAGAAGAAAAGAAGAAAAAAATAAACAGAAGTCTGTGGTTTTGTGTCTCCTGGTTAATTATAATGTTTTTTTTTATGGGCTACATTAAACACCCATAGTCTCTTAAATGTGCAGAAGAGACGTACGGTGTTTCAGTTGATTTATGATCTGCGAGTCTTTGTTTGTTTTTTACAGGAAACTTGGATGTTTTCCAAAGACCAAGTAGTTTCTTTTACAAAGGATTGGCCATGGGGTCCGTCCTTTTGGTCATTCGGGAAGACAGAGCTGATGGGGTGGGGATCCTTTTAATTTTATAGTTTTGTTTTGTATAAATTAATTGATTTAGTTCCAGGCAGGGTGCTGATTCTGGAGGGTAAATGGTATACTGATACCTTACGGTTGATCAATATTTATAACCCCCAAACAAGGTCAGGAAGGGTAAATTGTTTGAAAGGGATCCAACCCTTTTTGGTGATGACCATTCCCATTCTTTAGGGTGGGGATTTCAACTGCAGCATGGGTGGGCCAGGGAGAGGAGCCGGAAGTAAAAAAATCTATTGTGATTCAAACTGCTTGAGGGATATTATTAAAACGGCAGATTTAGTGTCCTGTAATGATTGCAGGGCTACTGGTCCTAGGGGTACCTTTTTCAAAGGTGGGAAAGGCTTTACAATTGACTACCTATTAATTTCTAAAACAATTCCGACATCTAGTCTGCTGTCAATTCCTGTCGAATTCTCGGATCATGTTCTATTGCAGGTAAAGGTAGGAGAATTGGTTGGACATGGTAGACAGCGGACTAGATGGAAGTTGAACACTTCCATCCTACAAGAAAAGCTAGTATTGAATTCTATTAGACTGATTCTACAAGCTAGATTATGTGTGGGTTTTTTGTATTTAGACTTGGGGAAATGGTGGCAAGAAACTAAAGATGACTGCATCTCATGGTTTAAAAAATATGGGAAACGGCGTCAGAACACTGTGTTTTTCACCTACTTAAAATTAAGGGCTCAATTACAACAGGTGCTTACATTGGCAAATTCCACGAGAGGATTTTTCTATACAAATTGAAACTATTAAAGCACAAATGAGGGTGTTACAATATGACCGAACAAAACCTCACAAGCGGTGATTTCAAATCATATGACAAAATCTGTGGTTGGGGATCCTTTCGAGTTGTGTAAATCCCTAAAAGATCATTCCTCTTTAGAATTTTTGAATCCCGGGAATGGTAGAGTGGTTACAGTACAATCTATAGGGGATAAGATCACTGAGCATTTTCGGGAGCTTGGTTCCCATCATGCTCCTACCTCACAACAGGTTAATCAGTTTTTAGGCCCCCCTTTGGATATAGAATTGGAACCTGAGATTTTTACAATCATTAATCAACCCTTTTCTCATTCTGAGATCGCTAAGGTAATAAAAACTCTGAAATCCAATGTATCCCCAGGTTTAGATGGGTTATCTAATTTATTTTATAAAACTTTTCAGTCGGAATTGATTTGTTGTTTGGCTTTGGTCTTTAATAATTTTTTAGAGGGTGCTTTGATCCCAAGGTTTTTTTCTGATGGGTTACAGATATATATTTTCAAATCAGGGGATGATGGGGGTTTTCGGAACTGGAGGCCAATTACATTGCTGAATTCAGACTATAAAATTCTTACTACTTTGGTCAACAATAGATTGAAAGTCATGTCTGACATTATGTTTACTCCTGCTCAGCATTGTGGATTACCCAATAGAATAATTCAGTCAGTTCTGTGTATTATACGGGATGTAACTGAGCATTTGAATGACTTAGGGGAGGCAGGGTATGTACTGTCTTTGGATCTAGAGAGGCTTTGATAGAGTTAGTCATTTTTTTGTTCTCTACTTTAGAATTTTTAAGGTCCGGTGGGGTTGCTGAATCTAATTAAAGGATTATATGCCTCTGCTCAGGTGTACCCACTTATTAAAGGAGAATTGGTGACATGGTTCACTATGACATGTGGAGTATGACAGGGTTGCCCCTTAAGCCCCCTTCTTTACATTTTTTCTTTGGAGCCCCTACTTAGAGCAGTGAGTATGCCCCCTTTGTGGTCAGGTGTGCGCATCCCTAGTATGAATTCATTTATTACCATTCAGGCGTATGCTGATGATGTTTGCCTCTTTTCCAAAGAATACTCACAAATAGGGGTTTTCTTTTCAGTATTTGACTTATATGCAAGTTTATCAAATGCAAAGATTAATTTATCTAAGTCCAAAGGTTTGTTACTGGGTAGCCCCTATCAGAATCCAGTGCATTTCAATTCTATATTGATTACTACAGATCCCTTGATGATTTTAGGGTAATTTTTTGACCCCAAAATCTCCCAGAGGATAATTGGGCTTTGGTTTTGGATAAAATAGAATTAAAAGTGAATACTTGGAACAGGTTTAAATTTTCTAAAATAAAACAGATTCAAGTTCTAAAACAAGTCATTTTGCCATGTCTACAATACTTGGCAGTTATTTACCCCCTGCCTGCCCAGTATGAAACTAGACTCTATAGCATTTGTTTCCAGTTGTTATGGGGCAATAGATTAAACCCCGTCAAAAGAGGGTTCACTTATCTGGATAGGAAACGAGGAGGTTTAGGAATGGTGGACCCAGTATTTTTTTTGTTTTTCATTATTCTTTTCCTTTTCATTAAAATTTTGTTTAGGTCTCACAGGGGTTCAGGAGATTTCTTTTTTTAAAACTTTGATGAATCGTTATTTAACAGCTTGGTTGCGTTGTGCACCTAAATTGTCCCAGCACTTATCCTTGCCGAATATTTTAAGCTCGATGCATGGAAATTATATAAGTGGAAAGCAACCAAAATCAAATAATAAGGGATTCTCCGAGGAAATTATATAATGAATTTATGACCTTGATTTATCCTTTAGAGCCAAGCTTCAAAAATTGCCCTACAGGGTGGAATTCTGAAGTTTTGGAACAACTAAATAATCCCAGGTTGCCAGTACATATGTGGGAGGTTCAATGGCTCATGATGTATGGGAGATTAAATGTTCTGTGAAATATAAAGCAAAGGAAGAGCGGTCTTGTCCATATCTGGAATGTATAAATCAGGAGGAAACCATGGATCATTTTTTTCTACAGTGCTCTTTCCCAATAAAATTGTGGGAATATTTGGCAAAAATATGGGAACTACCTTGGTTGGACAAGCTAAATTATGATATTTTGGTAATTGGGATTTTTCCCCCATCCTTGAAATGGTATGAGAAGGGTACTTTGTGAATATTTTTGGCATGTTTAAGGTATTGTCTTTGGCAAGTAAGATGCCAATGGGTCTTATATCAAAGGAAAACCTCTTTAGAAGGATTCAGATGGCATGTGACGAATGTATTGAACAAAATCTTTTTGACAGATATGCAATTGTACAATGTTGATAAAGTTAGGACATGGTAGAAGGGTTTTTCACATATTATTAAATATAAATAGCAGGTAGTTATACCTCCCCCCCGCTTTCCTTATATTTAAATTTGGGTTTTACGGGATTAATGTTGGTAATTTTACGGAGACTGGTGGGGAGAGGAGTTTATTTATTAATTATTTTGTAAGTGTTCCTTTGAGTTTCCTTTTTTCCCCTTGGGGTTTTTGCTTCAACCATGTTTAAGGGACAATATTATGGGGCCTTTGTGGTACTATTTGATGAATATATGTACAGTGATTGTTTGTTTCTGAAGGTTTGTTTTTTCTTTTTGTATTCTGTTTGAACCAATGTTATTCTGTGGAAATGTACTTATGTTTCTATTACAATAAAATTACCCCTACTCTTTTTGATAAGTGCCGTGGGATCTTTAACATCCACCTGAACTACCACCAATCCAGGCAGATGGGACCTTGGTTTATCGTCTCATCCGAAAGACGGCACCTCAGAAGTGCAGCACCCCTCTCATGTTGCACTACAGTGTCAGTACTGGGATATTAACCCAAGTGCCAGATGTGGGAACTGAACCTACAGCCCTCTGATCTCCCAACCTCAGAGGCGAGTGTGCTACCCACTGAGCCACTGATACTCACTGACATCCACATCTGGGTGGGTAAATACCTTGTCCTCCTCTGCTTACCTGTTAACATGACTACCCCAGCTGTTCAAGGGCTACATCACATCTGGTGTTGTGGAATGTTAAGGGTCTTAATCATCCCATAAAGCATACCAAGGTCATCTAGTACCTTCATTCTCTTTACACAGACATAGCTCTTTAGCAAGAAATGCATCTCCTCAGTAGATCCAATCCCTGGCTTAAGAAATCCTGGGTGGGGGACATTCATGCTAGCTCTGCCTCATCCAAATTCAAGGGGGTTGCCATACTTATTCATCACTCTAGCTTATGGGTATCAGAAGAGTCCTGGATTGACTCACAGGATCACTGGGTTACTATTCGGTTGGCCTCCCCAACTGGTAAATTGATTGTGGGCAATGTATATGCTCCTAACATGGATCAAGTCATTTTTTTTCCCTAAGTCAGGCTATCTCCTCCCTAGAGCAGCCCAACTCACACACTCCTCTTTTATTAGGAGGGGATTTCAATCTGGTACAGGACATTTTTTTAGATACGTCCAAACCCACCCCACAAACACACTCCAAAGTGCATGCAGCCTTGCAGGAGTTGGAAGAGGAGTGGGGCCTGATTGACATTTGGAGACGTGACTCTCCCTCTGCATGGGACTACTCCTACTACTCTCCTTCACATGGTGTGCTTCATCATATTGACTACTGGCTGGCTAACAATGCAGCATCAGGTGGGGTATCTGGCAACTCATTAGGTAATATTATTATTTCAGACCATGCACCAGTGATGACTACCTACATCCCCTCTTGGCAATGACCCACAGGTATGTGGTGGAGATGTAATCCCCCGCTTGTCAAAGACCCTGAATTCTGACAAATAATGTTGAAAGCAACCTAGGAATATTTTGCTATTAATTCTGAATGTGGTGTCCCTGCAAGCACAGTGTGGGAAGTTTTCAAAGCCAACCTCAGAGGCCACATTATTGCCTTTGCAGTAAAATGGAACTAGACCCGGAAGAAACTCCGGACCCATTACAATTAGAACTCACAGGGCTGGAATCACACTTCAAAGCCTTACCTGCTGCTTCCAGGGATGCATCCCTGTTTCATAGAATTGTAGGGCTCAAGTATCAGATCAATGATCTGCTCCACCACAAGACAGAATGGCTTATGCTAAGGTCGTAGCATACTTATTGGGCGGGTGGGGAAAAGGGCAGTAAGCTTCCTTCTTATCAACTGCAGAAGCAGCAAGCATCCTCTAGAATTCATGCCCTCGGTACTTCTTCAGGCTCGATCACTACAGATCCTGCTGGTATGAATGAGGCTATGAGGCTGTATTACCAGTCCTTGTATCATTCCCAATCTTCCCAGTCACAAATCCAGTTGTCTCAAGCCCTGATTCAGTTTTGTCAGTGCTCCACTATACCAACTCTCTCACCGGACCAAGCTGACCTCTTAGATGCCCCAATTATCATCCCTGAAATATGCCAGGCTTTATCCCAGATGGCCAAGGGGAAAGCTCTGAGACCTGACAGGATGACTGTGGAATTGTGTCAAGTGTTAGGGCAGGAGATTGCTTACCTGCTGTTGTTAGCATTGCAGGATGCCCAATCCTCAGGTTCCCTCTCTACCACAATGAAGGAGGCCCTCATTACTCTTCTCCCCAAAAAGTCCAACAATCCCCTCAATTGTGCCAATTTTCAACCTATATCCCTATTACCAGTGGATACCAAGATTCTGGCTAAAATTCTGGCAGCTAGGATGCTTAATGTTCTCACTTCTTTAATACATCCATCCCAGGTAGGTTTCATGCCAGAGAAAGCTGGCTCAGATAATACCAGGCTACTACTCAACCTGAAGTGGCTAGCAAGTCGGTCTAAGCTATGGCTGCTCTAGTCATTGACTTTGCTAAAGCGTTCAACTTGGTTGAGTGGAATTATTTGCATGAGGTCATCCACCTATATTGTTTTGGTCCTCAATTCCGTCTGTGGGTCTCAATACTCTACAGCTCCCAAATGGCCAGAATTTTAACTAACTCTGATATTTACTCCTCTTTTCCCTTGTATAGAGGTACCCGTCAGGGATGTCCCTTATCCCCACTCCTGTTCCTGCCACACTGGACCCGCTGATTCAAGCACTCACCAATGCTGATGGTCTCATGGGTGTCTTGGCCTCTGGTAGTTCATATGTGGTGGCTGCGTATGCCGACGACCTTCTCCTTACCTTGTCTCACCCTCAACAGTCTCTCCCTGTAGCTCTCTCTGTCCTACATGAATTTGCATCACTATTGGGGTTGCAGGTAAACCAGTGGAAGACTATCCTTGCTCCACTCAACCTGCTATGTACACAAGATTGTCTCCGAGGTACTGAATTGAGCTGGGCCACTCAAGGATTCACTTACCTTGGGGTCTAACTATCCACAAATTGGACTGACCTTGAATCCTCCGATTTTGCCCACCTCCTAAAGCAGTTAGCAAAGTGGAGCACTGGCATAAACTACACTTATCCCTGCTGGGCAAAGTAGCCACCATTCATATGCTCCTCCTCCCCAGAGTCACATATTTGTTCAATAATCTCCCAGTCCATCTCTCACCAAAGTTATTCTCTTCCCTTGAGAAGCTCGTAGCCTTTTCTTTATGGGAAGGGCAGACACACAGGTGGGGAAAACACAAGCTGAGAGCTCACTGGTCTAGTGTGGGCCTTGGCATCCCCTGGTTCCAGGGTTACCATCTTGCAAGTGTTGCTGCCAAAGCCACAAAATGGTTCACACCTACAGCTGCCCCCACTCTGATGTGGGTCTGTCTCAAGGCCAGTATGATGAGACCTACTCCACTTAGGTCATTGTTAGGGTTGGGAGGCCCAGCAGACAAAGTTCTATCCCCTGTCATGTGTGAATCCCACCTTGCTTGGCATCACTGCATTATCCTATCTCACACTCCCAAAGGAGCCTGGGCTCCCCCATTGTAATATGCCAAACTATGGAAAAACAACTTCATTACTATAGGAGGGGAGCCACTCTGGTGGCCCTCTTGGGAGGACAAAGGCATTAGGCATGTGCAGGACCTTTTGTTGCCCAACTCAGGCACCCTGCTATGCTTTGATCAGTTAAAGAACAAATTTAATCTTCCCAGCAGGGATTTCTGGTGGTTTCTCCAGATACGTAGCATTATCAATGACCTCTCACCTCAACATGGTCTAGACAGTAAATGAAAATGGCTGGCTCCCCTACACAAGTCTGCCTCCTCCTCCCAGGGGCTCATAGGCAGCTTTTATACCCCATGGCAGGATTCTCAACCTGACCCCACTAAACGCTGCAGGTCTAAATGGGAGACTGACTTGGGAATGGATATTTCTGAAGCCTCTTGGTCCCACTGCCTTAAAGACTCACACACAGGGTATAGAGACACTAACAGACATTTTCTACAGCTCAAAATTCTCTTGCAGTGGTACAGAACTCTCGTCGGGAGTCCTGCCACAATCAAATTGTTGGAGATGTCAGCAACCAGATGCCCACTTGTTCCATATACTGTGGTTCTACTCTCAAATCTCAACATTCTGGTCTACCATTGCATCAGAGTGCTCCAAAGTCTTGGGCACCTTGGCTATACCCCTAAGCTGCTCCTGGGTGACTCCTCTGAGCTATTGTTTTTGCCTAAGGCACACTGGGAATGGCTTATGCTGGCATTATTGGAAGCTAAGAGGCTGCTATTAATGCACTGGAGGCTGATTAGTTGTCCAGCTACAAACACGTGGCATGCTGCCTTGGCTCAGCTGGCTCTTTTGGAGCAACTTTCTTATTCCCATCAAGGTCAGATGGATTACTTTCTTAAAAATTGGGGAGCCTACCTTCATTCGGCCCTCTGTAAAATCCCCTTTTCCCAGGAACCCCCCTTGTAAGGCGTGCATAGTTTGGATGATTGCTCTACCCATGACTGCTGCTAACCAGGAAGTAGTAACCTGTGCTGCTCATGTTACTGTCCTTATTTCATTTTTTTGTTTCTTATTAATTTGTTTCTTCTGTTCTGTATATGAGGACATACCCCTGAGATGTATGGATTTTACTTGGTCTGTGTAACTTGTATTTACTTTGGTTGTAAACATATGTGTTATATGATGATGTACCACCTTATAAAAATTGAAAATCTTTAATAAAATCTTCTATGATAAAAAAAGAATACCCAACCTGAACAGGAACAAGATATATATGTGTTGGGTGACTCAATAGTTAAACATTTGGACAAAGCTATATGTAATGACAATAAAGCAAGCAGGACACATTCTCCTTCAGAGGTGCCAAACTCCATAATATTACAAATATGGTTAGTAATATTATTGCACAAAAGGATGAAATCCACTTATTGTTATACAAGCAGGGGCTAATGAGATCACTTCAAGATCTCCTATGAGATTATGCAAGACCTCATAGGGCTATATAATACATTCAAATCAAATCAAATCAACTTTTTTTTATAAAAGGCACCTTTCCAAACCAAGGCACCTGTACAATAAAAACAAACACATTTTTATAAATGTCCAAATAAAAATGAAAACTAATAAATACAATAACAGCTTTAGTAGTTAAAAAAATGCCAGGCTAAAAAGATGCATCTTCAAAGCAACTTTAAAGTTCTGGATGGTCAGGCAATCTCATACTCAATGAGGTACAGAATTCCATAGTGTCGGGGCCACAATGCTAAATGCCCTTGCCCCAGATGTTTGTAAATGAACCCTGGAAATCTCTAGCAATCCCTCATTGGTGGATCAGAGAGGGCAGATGGGACAGTAGGGATGAAGGAGATCTTTCAGGTAACTGGGTCACTGATCAAATAAGGCCTTATAGGTTAACAACAGAACCTTGAACGTGATACGCCACTGTATCAGCAACCAGTGCAGTCCACGGGGCACAGGCTCCTAGAGGTACCAGTCAAAAGCCTGCCTGCCGCATTCTGCACCAGCTGCAAGTGGTGAATATCAACCCAAGGAAGCCCTAGGTAAAGGGTTGAACTCAACTGTAGGGTCACCTTTTCTGAGATTCTACCTATACCAAGATTGTCTGAGTACCACAACAACATCAAAATAATTAATAAATGGTTGAGGAAGTGGTGCCTCAAGCATTGGGAACAGTTTTGTGGGTGGGATGAACTTTACTGCTGGGATGGCCTGCACTTGAGTCATAGAGGGAATTCATTACTTGCTAAGCACATCACAGATTACCTAAACAACCTGTGATTTGGGGGGAGAAAGGGTCTGATCCACCTTCTCTAAATTAAGGGACTCATCAGATCAAAGAAACTCAGCACATAAATAATATTGTAAAGTATCATCATAAACAACTAAATCCTATGTATTGTATGCAGGAAGTTTGAATCATAAACTTGATGAGCTCAAATTAAGAGCAATGGAGAATGACAGTGATATTATTTTGGTCACCGAAACATGGGGAGATGATAAAGCATCCTGGGGTTTGTTCTTACCAGGTTATGATGTTTTCTGTTTAAATAGACAAGATAGAACAGGTGGCGGCACTGCATTATTTATAAAGAATCATCTGCATAGTGTTGACATTTCCAATAAAATCAAGTTGCATAACTCCAATATAGAATCTATCTGGGTAAAATTTTTTTCTAGATTCTACCAAAGTCACCTTCATTATTGTAGGTGTATACTACCACCCCCAACTCCACAGAAGAAGTGTTAGAAGCTTTTCTAAAAGAAATGGAGCAGGCTACCTCATTAGAGGAGATTGCCATCATGGTAGACTTTAATTTGGGAGATATAAACTGGGTTAATCTCAGTTCAAACACATCAAAAGATTCAAAATTAATCTCAGCTTGTACTCAGTTACACTTAAAACAATATATTTTGGCCCCTACTAGAGAGGAGAACATTTTGGATCTAGTATTTGGAACTGATCAATCTGAATTTAAACACTTCCAAATGATGGCTCCGTTAGGTAACAGTGATCACTATGTCATCTTTTTCTCGATTGTCAAGGATTGTTTATTTACCTATGGATCGACTTCAATTTACTTATATCATAAAGCAAAATGCCATAAATATGAAAAATGCATTAAATAGTATAAACTGGGATCATATCCATGACTCATCTAGTATTGAATATTTTTATAACCTTTTGATTAACACAGTTTCTGAGCTGAAAAATGATTATATTACAACTAACTCAAATATGGAAATAATAAGCATTCTCCAAAATGGTTTGACAAATCTATCAAAAAATTAATTAAACAGAAAAACAGAAAGCATATTATCTATTTAAAAAATAAAACTAATGAGAATTGGGCTAACTATGTAAAAATGCAGACAAAATGTAAACAGAGTATTCACAAAGCTAAAACCAAATGGGAATGTAAATTGGCACACAATGTGAACAAGACCAACAGTAAACAGTTTTATGCCTATATTAATTCACTTAAAGAAAACATTAGTCAGGTGGGCCCACTTCTGGAGAACAATAATTTATTACATGATAGTAAAGACATTGATAATTTGTTAAATAAAAAAATCTGTGAGGTCTTTACTACTGATGACAAACCAGTTGGTCTAGCATCTAGTAACAATATTTGCAATTTCTATATCCTCTGATATGATTTACAACAAACTAATGACAAAAAAAAAAACTAGTCAGGGTCCTGATGAGATATCAGGTCATTTTTATATCTACTAGCTGACTCCCTTGCATATCCACTTAAATTCCATTTTGAGAGTTGTTTATATCACAGCTTCGTACCTGGCTCATAGGAGTTTATGAGTTCGAGGTCGGAACCCGTAGTGAACTTGCTATCACCAACACCTAATGGCAGAATAGGAATTTTCTATTACCCATATATTGATCTAGGTTTTTCTTAAACTGCTCAATATTGGCACTGGTCACCACAGACTCAAGTAATGTGTTCCAAATTGGAGGAATTCTTTGTGTTATGAAATTATTTCTTTTTGTAGTATGATTAATATTTATTTGTAGTGTTAATTTATGAGATCTTGTGTTTTTGTGAGTTGGTTTTCTTTGAAAGCATAATGTTTCAAATAGAGCCGTGTCTCTAAATGCCCTATAGGTTAAGCAAAAGTCTCCCCTCAAGGACCTATATTCAAGGGAAAAGATCCCCAGGGTAGTCAATCTTTCTTCATATGTATGATTTCTTAAATTATAAATGTTTTTAGTCATTCTTCTCTGAACTCTTTTCACCATTGGGCCATAAAAGGCGGCAAAAAAATCAAGTTGTGATCTTACCATACTGGAGAATAGAGGAACAATAACATCAGCTGTATGACTTTTAATATGTTTCAATATACAGGCTATTATTCCAAAACACTTTTTAATTGTTTTATTTATGTGAGTATTAAATTTCATATAATTGGTGATAGTGATGCCCAAGTCAAGTTCTGTTGTAACTGCTTGTAGCTGGGTATTATTCAGTGTGTATTGGGCTAGCTTATTGTTATTTCCAAAATGCATTACCTTACATTTAGCAGTATTGAAAACCATTTTATTCTGTTTTGCCCATGATGCCAGTTGATCAAGATTATTTTATAAAACCTGGATTGATTGTATATCATTCGTGATGCAGCCAATTTTACTGTCGTCCGTGTACTTATTTATCCAGACCCCATTTGTAGTTTGCATAGTAGAGATTATGATGTTGAATAATACAGTCCCGATGACTGATTCCTGGGGTACTCCACTGGTAACTTTTGTTAAGTTGGATGTTTGTCCTTTGATATTAACACACCATTCTCTGTCCCTTAACCATGAATTTGACGATATTTGGATGTAATTTGATCCTAACTAGTTGTTCTAACAGTATTCCATGTGAAACGGTATCAGAACCCTTTTCATAGGCCAAAAATATCACATCCACTGGTAAACTGTTGTCCAGAGCACTGCTGGCTGGCTCAAAAAAAATTATCAGATTATTTTGGCAAGATCTGCCTTGAGTAAAACCATATTATGTTATGTCCATGTTATTTGTATTCTGAATGTGTATAATAATTTTCTGGAGAAGTAACCTTTCCATTAGTTCCCCAATACAGGAAGTAAGGCTAATGGGTCTATAATTGGCAGGATTTTGCTTATTACCCTTTTTGTGTGTGGGAATCACAGTAGCTCTCTTCCAATCTTTTGGAACAGTACCTTCACTGATAGCGGTATTAAACAGCAAAGTTGACATCCCAGATAATTAATTTATTAATTTTTTTAGAAATGTAGGAGAAATATTGTCAGGTCCTGCAGATGAGTTATTTTTTATTGATTTTATGGTAGTCATGATACCCAATAAAGTAAATAACTCAGAAATACTGGTGGTTAGGAGATTATCTAAATGTATTTCCTCTTTAATTTTATAAGCACTACTAATGTAATTTTTAATTCTTCTGCTATTTTCTGCTCATCAGTAATTAATTCTTGATTCATTAGGAGAGGGTCTATTTTTGAAGAGTTACCTTTAATGGTGCCAATGTAATTATGGAACTTTTTTTTTGTTGTCTTTGGTTAATGTTGCCAGATTTCATTCTAGGTTCTTTTTTGCATTTTTTGTAGCCATTTTAGTTGATTTGGCCTTTGTTTTAAACTTTTGCCACCTATCAGTTGTAGGGTGTTTTTTTATATTTATTATAAGCCCTTTTTCTAGTTTTTGAGTTGTCTTTTTATATCTGTATTTAGCCACATCTGTATTCTTTTTTTATTATTGCTGTATTTTTTATATTCCGGTACCCATTGCTGGACACAGTATTCTATTTTATCCCTGATAAGTGCCCACATACTTTCAGTGTCTTGATTTATTAAAGCTGTTTCCCAGTTCCAAGATGATATTCTTTTTATTTTGCTGTAATCTGCTTTATTTAAATTTTATATTTTTGTAATTCCTTTTGTGATGTTAGAATATCTTTTCAGAGACCATAAGATCATATTATGGTCACTATCCCCTAGTGAGAGTAAAACTTTAGGTGGATCCCCAAGGTCTTTAATATTTGCTAATATCATGTCGAGAGTGGATTTGTTTCTGGTAGGCTCCAGAATTTATTGCTCTAAAACAAGTTGGTTACAGTATTTATAAATCTGGTTTCAAGAAAACTTTTCACTTGCAATGAATGCCAGCAGATATTTGGTAAATTAAACTCTCCCATTATAATTAGATCATCTCTGGTGGTGATATTCTCAATGGTTTTCATAAATACTTCATTTGCCATAGCTTCTAGATTGAGCAGGCGATAACATAATCCTATGGTTAGCCACTTGTTGGTAGTTTGAATTTTGGCCCAAATAGTCTCAGTATCTGCCTCAGGGGTTACTGTATTATTAATCACATGACACTTTAAAGTATTGCTAATATACAAGGTGACTCCGCCTTCCTTACTGTGTATACGATTTTTAAGTAAGGATGTATAACTCTGAATGTCCTGGCTCCAGTCAGAGTTTTGAAATCAGGTCTCAGTAACCCCGCAAATATCATTTTTTTCTTTGATTAATAAGCTATGACGTTCTCCCATTTTGTTTCTTAAGCTCCTAGCATTAAGGAGTAAAGTTTTGAGCTTGGGAAAGTGCCAGCATTGTCCCAATTCATAAAAGAGGGCCCTAAAACCTAATGGGAAAATTACAGGCACATCAATTTGACCCTGCCCCTTAGTAAAATCTTGGAAGTTGTCCTCAAAGATATGATCACCCCTATACTTGACCTATAAGATAAGGAATAGCATGGTTTCAAAAAATGCCAGGGTTGTCTATCAAACTTAAGTTTCTATGAATCAATTAGCTACACCTTAGATAAATGTAGCTCATGTGACATCATTTATATAGGTTTCAAATAAGGCATTTGATGTAATGCCACACTGGGCATGTAACAACAAAATGCATAAGTTCAGTATGAACATATATATAATAAACTGGATCTGCAACTGGTTAAAGAATAGAACCCAGAGAGTACTGATTCATGGACATCTGTCTGAACAGGGACTTGTGACCAGTGGAGTGCCACAGGGCTCGGTGCTCAGCCCATGTCTGTTTCAACATTTTATTGCAGACTTGGCAGTGCAGTGTGTGTCCACATCAGTTAAATATGCAGATGATGTTAAGATTGATGGACCATGTAATAACACTCTAGATATTGACATCATTCAACATGACCTCAATATAATCACCTCGTGGGTGGATACTTGGGGAATGAAATTAAATTCAGGAAAATGCAAGGTTATGCATCTAGGCCCAAAAAACTCTAAAGCAATCTACACCTTCTGTGGTAATATACTATTAGTAACAACTAATGAAAAGGATCTGGTAGTCACTATTTCTAATGATCTATCCCCATCTAAGCATATTAATGATGTAATATCAAGGACTAATAAGGAGATATGGCCTATTAGAAGGAACATCAAATCTAGAAATGAAAACGTGCTAATGCCTTCATTTAGGTCGTATGTCAGACCACACTTGGAGTATGCTGCTCAGCTGTGGAATCCATATTAAAAAAATTGACTGCTTATCACTAGAAAAGGTACAGAGAAAATTCACTAAATGTATACATAATGTAGAACAAATTTCATATGATTCTAGTCTGATTCACCTAAACATAGAAACATAGAATTTGACAGCAGATAAGGACTGCTTGGCCCACCTAGTCTGCCCATTTCCCTACCTAATGGATAAGTTGCAGATCCTAGCTAATCAACAGCCTACTTCCTCCTACCCACCACTAGAATTGCCTTACATCTGTCCCATGCATTTTTGAATTCTCCTGTTTTTGACTCCACCACCTCCTCAGGAAAGCTGTTCCATGTATCCACAACCCTCTCTGTGAAAAAATACTTCCTCACATTACCTCTGAGCCATTCCCCCTCTATCTTCAAATTGTGCACCCTTGTTCTTGCACATGCTACCCTCCTGGACTTTGTTGATTCCCTTGAGGTACTTGTTCGGAGGCAGTATAGCGCAGTGGTCTAAGGCTCTGAGCTGCAAATCTGGTGACATCCAGCAGACCAGACCTGGGTTTGAATCCCACAACTTCCCCTTGCATACTGTGTGACTCTGAGCAAGTCACTTAACCTCCTTGTGCTCCCAGGTTGCTCCTGTAAAAAAGCTTTCAGCTTAGTGTGCTATACCTGGTTAAACAACTAAATAAAAAAAAAAACGTGAAAGTTTCTATTACATCCCCCTTCTCCCTCCTGTCCTTGAGGGTATACATATTAAGCTTCTTTACTTTCTCTCTCTTTTTATGTCTTTTGGTGCAGACCCTGCACCATTTTAATTGCCCTCTTCTGGACAGCCTCCTTCCTGTCTGTGTCCTTGTGGAGATGGGGTCTCCAGAACTGCACACAGTACTCCAGATGGGACCTCACCAATTGTCTGTACAGAGGGATAACAACTTCCTGTTTTCCACTGGTGATGCCTCTCCCTATGCATCCCAGTATCCTGCCAGCCCTCCTTACTGCGTTCTAACATTGCTTGTCTACCTTTAGGTCATTTGATATGATTACCCCCAGGTCCCTTTCCATTTTTGTTGTTGTTAGTATCTCACCCCCTACTGTGTACTCCTTCCCCTTGGGTTTTGTTTCCCAGGTGCATTACTTTACACTTCTTTGTATTGAATCTAAGCTGCCATACATTTGACCATTCCTCCAACCTTGCCAAGTGCCTTGTCTTCATTTCCACCCCACCTTCTGTATCGACCCTCTTGCAGATCTTTGTGTCATCTGCAAAGAGACATGCTTTTCCTTCCAGTCCCTCTGCAATGTCATTTATAAAGACATTAAAGAGGGCCGGTCCCAGTACTGAAACCTGTGGTACCCTGCTAGTAACCCCCCTTTCTTCAGAGAGGACTCCTTTTACTATTACCCTCTATGTCCTGTTGTCCAGCCATTTTTTTACCCAGGCTGCCACCTTGAGACACACTCCAAGGCTGGCTAACTTGTATATTAATCTTTTGTCTGGGACTGTATAAAATGCCTTGCTAAAGTCTAGGTAGGCCATGTCTATAGCTCCTCCCTGGTCTACTACTTTGGTCACCCAGTCAAAGAAATCTATTAGATTCATCTGACATGACCTTCCTGCTGTGAATCCATGCTGGTTTGGGTCCTATGCCCCACTGGCCTCTAGGAACTCAATAATTATTTCCTTCAGAAGTGATTCCATCATTTTCCCTACCACTTAGGTCAAACTAACAGGTCTGTAGTTTCCTGCCTCTGTCTTGCTCCCACTTTTGTGAAGGGGAATCACATCCACCCTCCTTCAGTCCTTGGGTACAAGACCATCCTCCCATGACTTGTTAAAAAGGGTAGTCAGTGGTGTCACTACTTCTACCCTTAGTTCTTTTAGCATTCTTGGGTGAATCCCATCAGGCCCCATTGCTTTGTCCACCTTCAGTTTTAAGAGTTATTTTAGAACCCTTTCTTCTGTGACTGGACTTGTATTGACTTACCTATCCAGAGGACTTCTATTCTTTGATTTAGGTACCTCTCCCTTCTCTTCTTTTGTGAATACTGAGCAGAAGTATTCATTCAGTATCCCTGCTTTTTCATTGACACCCTCTGCCCACCCTCCCTTCCCTTTATTACGCCTCATTATCCCTCCCTTGGTCTTTCTTCACTCTCCGTCTTTATTCACTTTAGAGGAAAGACATTTGAGAGGTAACTTATTGCTACTGTACGATATTCAATTAAACCCACATCTATTGGTGGATTTAGGCCTCGAATTCAAGGATACTAACTATGATACTAGGGATACCAATACCAACTACAGGGAAGAAAGTTTAATTATGTTAAATGAAAATTCTTTTATTCAGTAAGAGTGATTAACTCCTGGAATAGACTACCTTTAGAAGTAGTCAAAACTAAAACTACAGCTGAATTTAAATCCAAATTGGACATGTTTCTGCTGTCAGGCTTTAATTTGAAATACTATTTTTATTGATGGCTAGCATAAGAGCTGATATGGGTCTCATCAATCCCCTTGCTCTTTTTGACCTTAGTATGGACCTTAGTATGAACATAGAGAGAGTACTAGATAGATAGATAGATAGATAGATAGATAGATAGATAGATAGATAGATAGATAGATATAGACAAGCAGGGAGATTGACAGAGATACAGAGTGGATTCAACCAGGATGCAGTACTCTTACCACACTTTCTGCCAGTGATGTGATACTGAATTCTGCAGGAAAACAATGTAAATAATATGATAGCAATTGCACCAACTTGTCATGCAAGAAAGTGTAACCTGGTTATCATAGTGCTGCATCCTCATTCACTCTGCTGTCGATTAGATATAGATAGATAGATAGATAGATAGAAGATAGATAGACAGACAGAAAAACATGTTCAATATGAAAGGAAAATTGTTTAACCAGGAAAGGCACACTAAGCCAGAGCTTGTTTCCAGGTGCGACCTGGGAGCACAAGGAAGTTAAGTGACTTGGTCAGGGTCACATGGTATGCAAGTAGAAGCTGTGGGATTCAAACCCAGGACTGGTCTGCTGGATGTCTCCAGATTTGCAGCTCAGAGCCTTAGACCACTGCGCTATACTGCCTCCAATGAACATAAATCTATGTAGAATCAAATAATTTGATTTAACTTAAGATAACATGAATATAACACTGATTCATGTTTCTGCATATAATATACTGTATGTCTTAACCTCTTTAATTTAACCAGTAGGAGAGCAGTTTACACAAGGTTTGAAGTCATCACAATGCCCCTGTACCACATTCAGAGTTCAGCAGTTGAATTCCGAGGAACAGTTAAATCTACATAAAAAAACTAATTAAAAAAAGTGTCCTTTTAAAAGGATGCAAAATATTTCGCGTGTGCGAAGTGCAGGATTTTGATGGTGGAGTGTAAAATTTTGCAGGTGAAATGCGAAATTTTGCCTGTGAATGGAGGAATTTTGCCCACGAATGGCAAAATTCTGCCATTCGCTGGTGAAATTCTGCATTTTGTGGGCAAAATTCTGCATTTCATTGGCAAAATTTTGCATTTCACCAGCAGAATTTCACATTTTGCACCCACAAAATATTTGATGAAATGTTCAGATTTCCTAAATATTTTGAAGAATGAAATTTGTGGATTTTGCCCATCTCTAGTAGAGACATAAAATATTGCTTTTCACTTGGTTACAAAAGACTTAACCTAAACATATATAAACTATATGGGATGTAGTGTTCTTCATGACACTCCACTAGGTGCTTTGCCAGTGAAGTCATTATTACTGCGTGAAGGGTGAATAGCTGGCTAGGTCACATGGCTTGTAGAAGGCTGATCACATGGTGGCATTCCTACAGTAAGAACAGGAATGCAATCAGGTAACACTGTGCACCCCTAGCCTTTTAGGAGAAAAAGAATATATCTCTATTGTTCTGTTGAGAATAAAATCAGACAAAAACAGAAACACTGTATGAGTAAGAGGAGCTATTTTTTGATAGTTTGTGTTCAGGATGCGTGAACAGTTCATTAAGAACCCCTTCCAACCTGGGGGTGGGGTTGTTTTCCTAAAACCAAACTGAATGATAGGGCATAGTAGTGACTCAGCAGTTCCTTTTTATTTAAAATAATGAAAGAAACAAAACAGCAAACAAACCGAGACATGAACTGCAGAACGGTGCAACAGGAAGTAAGCATCCCACTTGTGCATTTTGATACCTAAAGTAGGATATCCTCTGGGACAAGGGGTTAGGAGTTCATTTTGTGAGCTACTAATGTAGTGAATTCTTAGGGTGTATCTTTTTCTTCAGCAGTACTGGCTCACTCAAGCAGTAGCTGTTAAGAGAGAGGACAGGTTGAGAATGCAAGAGAAGGAGGAGAAGGAGAAGGAGAAGGGAAAATAAACTGTGCAAAATGAAACTGGAAAAAAAACACCTGAAAAGCAAAAGCTCTTCAAGCACTGCTAGTCTGATGTAGTATTAGACATTGATTATCGTGAGAGATTTTGTGAGAGGCTAAGCTAGTTGCTGCAGGAACAGAAAGTAATCTCTGGTAGGACCAAGGCCGGAGTGGTGGAGGGTAGAAAAGCAGCAGTGCACTAACTGAAGTGGTGTAC
Source organism: Neoceratodus forsteri (assembly GCA_016271365.2). Lineage (NCBI taxonomy): Eukaryota > Metazoa > Chordata > Ceratodontiformes > Ceratodontidae > Neoceratodus > Neoceratodus forsteri. The sequence goes on along the minus strand of CM057459.1, from coordinate 236,659,663 downwards.
CCATTATAGGTTTCTAATTTTAGCAAACAGAACTAAACAGGGATTGCTCTGAAGTGGATGGTGTTCACAGTAAAAGAGTTCAAAGTCCACAAAGTAAAGAACTGGGCACAACAACACAAGCAGCCTTACCAGGCTTACACATTATATGGTGACATAAAGACCCTGTAAAGAGCAAATTTTATTTGTGCTTCTTCAAAAAGTGCATTTCTAATAGCAGAGCAACGAGTAACACTGATCAAGGGGCTACAAACTCAATGTTTTGCACAGGTGTATGCACTTTGTCGAAAGTTACTGCCACCTGCTGATAGCTGATATTTATACAAAATAAGTTAAAGTGACAGTGACAGTGTGATCAAAAGCAAACCAATTTTGCAGCCATGGGCTACTTGATACATAGGGCTCAATATTCAAATTGAAATCTATGACGCAAGCTGCCTGCACCAAATGGCTGTGATGCAAGTGACACCTTGCATCACAGTTTGCAGCAATCCCAATTTTCAAATGCAAGCTGCATCAAAATCAGGATATCATGTGCACAAACTGCCCTGCACCACCCATGTGGCATAAGCACCTTTGTGCCTGGTCACAAGGGGGCTTGTGCCATGATGAGGCTGCACTATCCCCTTATTCAGCATTCCAGAAGACCAGTTGTCTTTAATGTCTTCTTATGGGACATTGCAGAGGTGCTGGAAGGGAAGGTGTGTCACTTTGCAGACAACACAAAGATCTGAAACAGGTTTGACACTCCGGGAGTGGTAAGAAAATAAGAAGGGACCTATGCAAGCTTAAGGAGTGGTCAAGGTTGTGGCTGCTAAGATCCAATGCAAAGAAGTGCAAGATCATGCACTTGGGACACAGAAATGTTGGGGGCAGAGTACATGATGGGGGGATGTACTGATGGCCACCAAACAGGAAAGGGACCTGGGAGTAATCATATTTGATGAACTAAAGGTTACCAAACAATGAGAAGGCTGTGAGGAGATCCAATGGAATGATGGAGTGCATAAGGAGAGGTATCTCCAGCAGAAGCAAGGAGGTGGTGATGCCACTGTATAGAACATTGCTGAGACCTCATCTAGAGTACTGTGTCCAGTTCTGGAGGCTGCATCTCTGGAAGGATGTAGACAGAGTAGAAGAAGTTCAGAGAAGGGTGATAAATATGGTGAAGGCTCTGCACCAAAAGTCATATGAGGGGACACTGGAGGATCTCCATATATATTCCCTGGAGGAGAGAAGAGGCAGGGGGAATATGATAGAGACTTTCAAATACCTTAGGAGTGCAAACAAGGTACAAAAAGGTAGCATCTCTAAAAGAAAAAGATGTTCAAGAAGAAAGGGCCATGATATGAAAATAGAGGGGGAGGTAGACTTCAGGATAATGTGAGAAAGAATTTTTTCACTGAAATGGTGGTGGATCCATGGAACAGCCTCCTGGCAAAGGTTTTAGGGGCAAAATGGTATGGGAATTCAGAAATGCATGGACATAAATGAACTCTAGCGATAGGAAGGAGCTGCAGATCATTTAGGGTCTGCAGTATGTGAAACAGGTAGGGAAATGGTCAGACTAGGTGGGCCAAGCGGTCCTTATCTGCCAACAAATTCTATGTTTCTATGTGGTTGCAGGTGGGGCTCACTGAAGACCAGCAAGGAGGTAGTCTAAGGGCTCTGCACCACTGTCTGGGCATTGCTACCCCACAACCTCCATGTGTCATCTATGGTTGCACCAGGCGGGGGAGGGGTGATGGCTTCCTCTTTCAAACCCTGCAGGTGCACCCCATGTGTGGTGAAACCCTGTGGCTGCAGCAGCTCCCAGGTGTTTGGTACAGAGGCACTCTGTTTCTAAAATAGGGCACAGGGTCCCTGATGCACCTGGAGTTTGCCACAGCCATAGATCACCCCAAATTACGACACTCTACACGCTGTCTGAAAATCAAGCCCATAGAGAACACAATTCCACACAATTCTTGCATTTATGTGTGCCCTGGAGGAGGGGGCAGTAGCCACCTTAGTTCTCTCTGCAGAGATTGGAGACTCCTCACAACTGTATCCCTAATGTTGCAGCCAGTGTAGTTATGTAATACTGGGTCTGACTGTAAGACATGCCAGTTCTTTTTGATGATCTTCATTACTTTTCCAGACTGAATGCTATATGTTCTAACAAAGTTTAGTCTGTTGTGCAAGATTCTTGTTGTCTCTGCAGTAAACTTTTTGCGGGTCTGCTGGCTGCCTTTTGTTTTGTACCCCTAATGACTTCCGTAGAGTAACCCCTATTTTTAAACCTGGTTTCTAGCTCCCCCACTCTTTCTGTGTAATCCTCTGCCTCATGCAGTTACTATAAAACTGTGACAGTGGGATGTCATTAATCATGTGTCTAGGGTGACACCTGCTACAAAGGAGGAGGGAATTGCAGTCAGTGAGCTTTCCAAACAAGTCAGTTTTTAGTTTTCCACCACCACCCTTGCTAATTCTGAGGTCTAAATAGTGTCAGTTGCACTGCATTTTGGCAAGAACCTCAGATGTTCACTGGTGGATTCAGTAGCTTTTAAAATCAGCAGGCTCAGCCTCTGTGCCATCCCAGTTTTAAAAAATAAAGCATCTATGTATCTATGATATGTGATAATATGTTTATGAAAAGGGTTTGTTATAGGGTCATATATGATGTGTCACTCACACAAGCCAGGGTAGGTATTGGCAACATTTGGGGCCAAGGCTGCCCCCATAACAGTGCTCCTTACCTGCAGAAAGTATTCCCCCAGAAATGAAAAAGCACTGTGTGTTAAAACCAACTGTTAACTGCAGAATGAAATTGCATAGTGGTTCAGAGTATAGATCCCGATCCCTCAGTGCAATTGCCAGAGCATGGATTCTTCCCTCATGGATAATGTTAGTATACAAGGACTTCACATCCATGGTCACTAACAAAAATCATGGCTGCACAGTCACTTCACTCATAGTCTGGATGTACTCAGTTGTATCCGTGGTGAATGGTAGTAACCTTTCACTGTACCATTGATATGGGAATCTACAAATTTGGCTAAGGGTTCAGTAAGGCTCCCAATCCCAGGTACTATGGGGCAGCTTAGTGGGTTCTCCAGGCTGTTGTGAATCTTCAACAAAATATATGTTACAGTGCTGCGGTCGTGCCACTATAGTTAGGGTTGTATGAGCCACTTCAATGTTAAACCCCAATTTTTACATTTTAATAACTTTGCAACAGTTTAATGGATTTGAATGAAAGTTTGCATGTGTGGTTTTGCATGGTAGATCTCTGGATGTACCAAGTTTTGTTCTGGCAGATGTACAGATTCTGAGACACAGACAGTGCAAAAGTGAATTTTTCGGGATCTTTTCCCATTGGTTTGAATGGGTTTTCTATCAACTTGGCTAGTTCCCAAACAGTTTGGAATTTTGGTCTGAAATTTTCTGGGCAGAAAGGTGCTGTCCCACAGATGTGCCTTTTGCTTGTTTGGAGAAAAAATATGAATCCAATTTCAAAGTTATTTAACTTTGAAATTTTGAATACTTGGTTTTGAGCATGCTCAGTAAGCACCAAAAAAATAGTTGTATGAAACAAAAAAAAAAATTTCATATTGACATTATACTTTTTGTGATGGAAAATGCTCTTTCATTTGGCCACCATCTTGTTTTCTGTTTTTCCTTAACATTTAAATTTCAAAAACCACAAAAATGAAATTCTGGGGACTGACTAACACATGTAGCTTGCTTATCAGGGCCCCTTTAGCTGGATTCTGCACTTCACTGCTCGAGAAATGCCCTTAAAATATGTTTTTTTAAGATTAAAATTTTTTTTTTATATCACGTGATATGAAAAAAGGTTATTTTTTCAAATCGCATCACAAAAAAGATTATTTTTCATCAGGAAAATCTCCTTTTTTCATTGCCAGCATCTTTTCCCCTGGTGTTAAGTGGCACCCGTCTGCCTTCCTATAGTCCTCTCTGTAATTCTTTGTTATTTCCCTGGTGTCTAGTGGCACCCCTCACCCTCCGATTCCTGTCCCATAACTATTTATTAGATTTTGCTGGTGTCTAGTGGTACCCCCACCCTCCGTTCACAACCCCCATAATTGTAGCATGTATCTCTGGTGTCTAGTGGCACCCCCACACTCTGTTGTCTGTCCCCATCATTGTAATAGTTATCTCTGGTGTCTAGTGGTGCCTACCACCCTCTGGTAGCTAATCCATAAAAATGATATTATTTTCCCTGGTGTCTAGTGGTGCCCCCCACCCTCTGATTGCACTCTGCATAATGGTATACTTTTCTCTGGTGTTTAGTGGCACCTCCCATCCTCCAAGGCCATCTCTGCTTAACTTTCTTCTTTTTCTGGTGTATTGTTGCACTCCCCACCCCCCTGTTGCCAACACCATAAAAATTACATTATTTTCCCTGGTGTATAGTGGCACCCCCTCTCCTATTGCTCTCCACATAATGATATCATTTTCCCTAGTGTCTAGTGGCACCCTCCACCAGCCAATGGCCATCCCTGCTTAACTTTTTTCTTTCCATGGTGTCTAGTGGTACCCCCCACCCTCTATTTGCCATCCCTAAAATGATATCATTTTCTTTGGTGTTTAGTGGCACCCTCCACCCTCCAATGGCCACCCCGCTTAATATTTTTCCTTCCCTGGTGTCTAGTGGAACCCCACATCCTCTGGTTGCTGTCCAGACCTGAAATTAAGAAAACCATCCCTCAATCTTTTTTTTCTGTAAAAAAGAAAATAGTCCTTCATTGATCTGACCACTCAACCCCACTTTACACTCAGCACCCACCATCCCACACCCCGAGAGTCTCCACACATCCTAAGTCACGTGAAGAGGTGCCAGGCTGAAGATCCACTGTCCTATGGAAGAAATGCCTGGTGCTGGAACAGCTAACTGTGATATGAGAAAGCAAGATAAGTACAGTTCAATGTATTTCAATGGGGTTTCAACATTGATGCATAACTTAGGCTTTTTTTTCATATTTTGACCCCAAATTTTCAACATGGCTTTTTGGGACCCCACCTCACGAACAATACGAGTGGAATTACACAAATCCACTGGAAAGGCAGTTTTTTCAGTTGTGGGATTTAAACATTTTTACTGTCCTTGTTAATGAGGTGGGGTCAAAAGAAAGGTATGTTTAAAATTGTGGATGAGAATATGTAAAAAATGCTGAAGTTATGCACATCCATTGAAATTTTGCTATGCGCACTTGTAACTCTGGTAATTTTAAATATTTTGATCCCAAATTTTTAGAATATCCATATTTGTACACCACCTCATGATCATCAGAGCTGTCATTTTTCAAATCCTTGCCAAACTATGTTTTCACACCTGTGGCATGGAATGATGTTGGGGTGGCACAGAGTCAAGTTTTTGCAAGGATCTGGGCCTTTTCAGTACTGGGTTCATGAGATAGGGTAATAAGAAGGCTATTGTGACAATTTGGTTGTGGTTTTCCTAAAATTGTAAGCACAGGGCCCTCTACAGCAACATACATATGCGCATCTATGGAGAGGTGGAAGTGCAGGGCCCAGAGGTCCCCACCATCACACAGGCACATAAGGATATGATTACTCTATCTAAAAAAATATGGATTGATGGCAGTATAGGGTCCAGAGGGCCCTGTGATCTCACAGGCAACTAATAATACAATTATGCTATCTCAAAAAGTAAAGACATTTGGTGCAAAAACTTCATTAATGCACTGGTTAGGGTTGAAGCAACAAAAGTGGGGAAATGTGGCATTAGGATTTCCAACCCTAACACGCCATCCTCACCCTGCAGGTAGCAACTGATATGGGACATGTGCCTTGGGGTTGTCAACCCTAACGCTCATCCCATTCCCAAATGTTGCAGCCATCTCAGCTTATTTACTCATGGAATAGAGTGAGCATTAGGGTTGACAACCACAAGGCACATCCCACACCAGTTGCTGCCTGCAGGGTGAAGGTGGAGTAACCCTAATGCCACATTCCCTACTTTGTCACTTCAGCTCTAACTAGAGCCGTAACAAAGTTTTTTGCAAAAAAAATACATATATCTATATAGTATATATATATATATATATATATATATATATATATATATATATATATATATATATATATATATATATATATATATATATATATATATATATATAAATACATACATCATACACATATATATATATATATATATATATATATATATATATATACCTGTATATATTATGGTAGCACAGTAGTGCTACCATAGTTAGGGTTGAGTAGCACTTTTAAGGTTAAATGGTCAATTTTGCACCTTAATAACTTTGCCACCATGAAATGGATTTGCCTGAAATTTGTAATGCATGATCAAGAGCTGTACATCTTGGGATCTGCCAACTTTTGTACCAGTCAGATATACAGCTGCGGAGTTATTAAGTGTGATCTGCATGCACGTGTACGGTTTCTGGTGAATTCTTTGCTCACGTCTACAGGTCACACAGTTTGTGTGACGGGTCCAAAAACTTCAGGGAACGTGCAGCCCTGGTCCCCGATGTGCCTTTCAAAGATTTCATGAAAAAGTATTAAACGGTTCAAAAGTTATTCAAAAAGCAAATTCCCATTATATGTCAATGGGAAAAGTTAACAAAAAGTTCAACAGTGTCGCAAATGTACTTTTTAGTGTCACAAATGGCCCTAGTAGTGCCACAAATCTGCCATTTTGTTTTCAGTTGGTGATCAGAAAAATGCTTAGCATTTAAAATTAGGACCATCTAGGGACACAATACTTTTCGTGTTTACCTAGTCGAGCCCTGAGGATCCTAGGCATGTCTTTATTTTGGGGTTAAACACCCTAGAAATATGTTTTTCAAATTTCTTGAAAAAGTAGTGTCACACTACTTTTTCAGACTATGGCCAAAATGACAGCAGTTCTTTGCCACCCTGCTGCAAATAACGGTTTGGTCTTTTGAGCTGAAATTTGGAGGGAATGCAGCCAACATCTCACAGATGTGCCTTTTGGTGGTTTGGTGAGAAAATATTGCATCGCTGCAAAGTTACGATACTCGAGTTGGTGTTTTTCCCCTTAGACTAACATGGTGGTGTCCTTCGCACCTTTTTGGGCTCAGATGTCTAAAAATGATGCGTAGATACTGATTTTTTGTATGAGTTAAAGGGCTATGTAATGCTAAAAACCTAGCCAGGAAAATCATGATTTCTGTGACATTTAATTTTTTTTCTCTACGTTGTGCAGTTGCTGAGATATTAGCAATTAAGTACTTCCAATGCTCATTTTAAGCTTTGATGCCCATTACAATGCATACATTATTTGTACACACTGTGTTTCTCTATGCACCTGCTTGGCAAAAACAGGGTATGTGCTTCCGTTACTGTTACAGTTACTGTTTCTGCTTGCGTTTATGTCCCCATTTGCGTTACCATTTCCGTGTACGCCACCGTGTGCATTACCCTTTGCATTGTCATGTGTGCTTGTGTTTTCATTACTGTTACTATTTGCATTTCCACTACTGTTTCTGTTTGCATCACCGTGCGCATTGCCTTCGCGTTTCTTGCAGCCCTTTCGTTTGCGTTTCCGTTTCTCTTTCGTTTTGCGTCTTCATTGCTGTTACTGTTAACATTTGCATTTGCAATTGCATTACTGTGCCCGTGCGCATTACGGTTTGCATTTCCATATGCGCTTGCATTTCCTTTTGCGTTTCTGTTTCCTTTGCTTTTATTGTTGCTGTTACCGTTACCATTTGCGTTTACAATTGTGGTACTGTGCCTGTGCGCGTTTCGGTTTGCGTTTCCATACGCACTTCTGCTCCCGTTTCTGTTTCTGTTTCCTTTGGCATTATTCATCATGTTAACTTTACCATTTGCATTTACAATTGTGGTACCGTGCCTGTGCGCGTTACAGTTTGTGTTTTCGTGTGCACTTGCATTCATGTTTCTGTTTCTCTTCCCTCTTGCGTTCTTTTTGCTGTGACACTTAACATTTCCATTTAAAATACCACTGCCATCACTGTTCGTATTACCAGTTGCATTTTTGTATGTGCTTCAATGTCCGTTTGCATCACTGTTCGCCTCGGTGTCACTTTGCGCTTGAGTTTCTATTAACATTTCCTTTACCATTTACGTTTGCTTTACTATGTGTGCCACTGTTGGCACTTCTGTTTGCTTTGCTGTTCCTGTTAATATGTCACAAGACATCACATGGGGGGAGCGCAGGACCCAAAGGGCCCCGTGCTGCAGCTGCCACATTACATTCCCTATTTGTCATCATTATCCTCAAAAAGAAGGGAAATTAGAGGGAAAAACTCTGTTTAATGCATCAGTTAGGGTTGTTTCACAGTGACAAAAGTGAGGAAATTTGGTGTTAGGGTTGAACGCCCCCCTTGGACCCTCTGCCAACCCCAACCAGCATCGAGGTGCGCATTGGGTTAGTCATTCTAACTCTCACCCCAGTCTTCTATTGCTCAGCTCTTTACACATGTGATGGGGTGAGAGTTAGCCACGACTCCAATGCACACCCGATGCCAGTTGGGAGGTGTGCTGAGGGGTCCAAGGGGCTTTCAACTCTAACACTCGAATTTCCCAGCTTTTGTCGCTGTGGAACAACCCTAACTGATGCATTAAACTGAGTTTTTTTGCTTCTAATATATATATATATATATATATATATATATATATTATATATATATATATATATATATATATATATATATATATATTTATGCAACAGGGGTCAGGATAAAAACTGTAGAATAAAAACATTTATCTTCACTACTATGGTAATAAATTTATTTATCCACATAGTAACTACATCATCACCCATTTATCCACACAGTAACTACATCAGTAGCTCATTTATCTATGCAGTTCTCTTCAGAATTCATTTAGAATGTTCGGCCTCAGAAGCAGCACTAACCATATTTAAATGGCAATAACTTAAAAACGAAAAAAGATAACATGGTACTGTGAGCACGGAAATTGTTCAGCACAAAATTATCTACAAAATGAATAATGTTTCATTTATATAAACCCTGTATATTGTATATGGTTAGCAAGAAAACAGAAGAAAATGTAATTTTTTGTTCACTTTTTTGACCAACAAATATAAATAACTTTAAAACAAAAAATGATAGCATGAGCACTGTGTGCACGAAAAATGTTCAGCTCAGAAATATCTACAAAATGAGTGGTGTTTCATTTATAGATACCATTTGGTTTTTTTATAATTAGCAAAAAAACAGTATAAAATTAAATTTTCTTTTCCCTTTTTTGACAAATTATTTACACCTACCAAAATCAAAATGTTCACACAACATCTAAACCTGTTGCATAAATGGAATATAGTGAGCTCAGGATAATGATTGATGGTAGAGTTTCAGTGACCAGACTTCACCCAGGCTTCAGCACTCGTGGAGTTACTTGAGGTCACTGGAAACTGTACAAGATAAATGCATTATCACACACTGAACTGCTGTATATCCCTTTATATATATAAATATATATATATAATTATATATATAGAGAGAGAGAGAGGGCAGTAGAGCCACTATAGTTAGAGTTGAGTAGGCAGTTTAATGTTAAACCCCAAATTGTGCAGCTTAATAACGTTGCAATTGTTCAAAGGATTTGCAGAAAATCTAGTATGTGCTGTCTCATGGTGTAGGTCTCTTGATGTGCCAAGTTTTGAGTCAATTAGATGTGTGGGTTTTGTGCAGCGTATAGTGAAAAAAGTGTGTATTTCAAATTTTTTTCACCCATTTTTCCTGATTGTGTTGCATGCACACCATTTGGAATTTTGGCCTGAAATTTTCAGGGTACTGTAGAAGTGTGTGTGGTTTTAAGTACAGAAACAGTCAGACAATAACATCAGGTGCATAAAAAACTCTTAAAATGCATTTATCATTTTATTTTATCATAAAATGTCCAGAGTAAAAATAGACTAAAATAATAAAAGGTTAATTCTTACAAATGCAGTACTATAACTTCTAGTACTGCACACAGAGTGGATCACTAGCAAGGTTTCTAGGTCCACCTTCCTCTGTGCTCTCCTCAGATCATATACTGTAACAGGTCCTCCAGCTTCCTCTCACAAGGCTGAACTAGCTCCCTGTTCACAGTGATGAGGTTTTTATATTCGTTGGTGGGGGTCACCTGACTAAAGCCCTTAACTAACAAACAGAAGAAAAACTAGATCTCATTAGGTCATTTAACACATGGTTCCCTAACACACATTATGGACAAGACTCCACATTGTTTTCAATATAAGAAATATAAAAATGTATTTTATAATGGCTATGATAACCTGAGACATGCATAACTGCATATTAATGAACACCAGTTCCCTGCTTTATTACTTTGAGTGACAAGTTAGTGGGTATATATATATATATATATATATATATATATATATATATATATATATATATATATATATATATATATATATATATATATATATATATATATATATATATATATATATATATATATTGGTCACCAGGGCTGCTGCTGGCCTAAAGGGCACCTGGACTAGTATTTCCTTTTACTCTCTGCTCAGGTAGAACAGACTTATTTTATTTAGCTACTCCTGAATAGTATTTATGCCCCTTTTTATTTGTCAGGGTAGCCTTACGAATTTAGCTTGATGCTTTAAAATACACTACTATGGCTTCCTAACTATAACAGCGGCACAGTACTGTTATTAAAACATTTTGCCTGCTGTTACTCTGGGGTTTAGTTCTTTATTATTATAACCATTAAGTTATATACTTTCTACCAGGGTTGGTTAATTGTTAATTATTAATTTAATTGAGCCATTTTTCCATTAATGTTAATTTAATAATGGCCTCCATTAATTGCGAGTTAATTATTAGTTGAACCCCGATTAATTGAGTTTCTTTGTGTGGATTAATGCATTAATTTTAATACATTAATAATTGAATTACTATAATTTTTTTTTTTATATTGACTACACTCTGTATTCTCCAGTTTCCCCCACTCTCTATTCTATATTGTAAACATGTTGCAGAGGCACAACAGTACTTGGATACAGCATAGCATGTGCATGAGCTCTCCCCCATAATAGTTCATTTTTCTAATATGTCACCCTGCTGAACCAGTATTCCACAACCGATCCACAACCTGCAATCTGCAAAAGTTAACCCACAAAAGAAAGGAATGGCTCACTACTCCTGTTCACTTCCCGTGGGACGGTTGTCCATTTATACTAATTTGTTATATTTATGCTACCAGGAGAATTACTATCGGGAGGCATGATCGTGGTTCTCAGTAGCGTGGTTCAGGGAGGAGGAGTAACAGTGGTTTCAGCATGGTTCAATTAGAGAAGGAATGGCATCGTACCACAGTTATGTTACTAAATGGAGCCACAGCAGATTACAGCTGAGCAAACAAGTGTTCTACAACCTGATCCCCAGGTTTGTGTCTTTTTTCAAATTAAGTAAAACTACTTAATATCTCAATATAGTAATTCAAAATGCTGCCAGACTAACATAACAAGTGCTCAAATATACATTTTCTATTTATAAATAACACCCTGTATTCATCTTTATACCTGACAACATTGTGGAGACAATTGCTTCATATATGAGTAGGGTTTGAAATCCTTTTTGCTTTCCTGCAAACAGCTGCAGGGGATGCATAAAGCTGATAACATAGCACACCACTTTGATGAAGCTGTCATGGTTTTTGGTCTTTCTGGTAATGTGAAATATGTGGTTACTGAAAATGCAGTCAATATGGTCAAAGCTTTTGAAGTTTCACTACCTGAATCTTGAATAGCCTCAAGAGATGGTTCTGCATCAGGCATTCTGAATGAGAAGATTGAAACTGATGATGGAGTTGCTGATTCTAATGTTACTGCAGTCGCAGGTGATGACTTAGACAACCTTATTGGACTGCTGCTTATGTGACTACCCTGTTTTGCTCACACCCTTTAGCTTGTAACTAAGGATGATCTTACACAGACAACCTTGCTAAATAATACTCTGGCCAAAGCTTACTCTTGTGAGTGGTGTAAGATATATGACAATCAAGTCAGATGCTCTTTATGAAATAAAAAAACATTAGTGTGCTCAAATGCCACATGCTGGAACTCTCAGGTCAAGATGATTCATCCCATTTTAGCACTCAGTGAAGATCAGCAAGACAGTGTATCAAATGTTAAGCTGTCATCATACAAAACAGCTATGCTCAAGGAAATGTTAGAAATACTAGAGCCATGTGAAGATGCTGCTGACATGACATAAAGGCAAAACATTCCAACAGCTCTGTATGTAATACCATGCATAAGAGGATTATGGCACCATTTCCAGTACTACACTTCACATCACTGTTCTCGGTTGTTAAATGGACTAAAACAGTCACTGGAAAAGCGTTTGATTAAATATGAGAGAAGTAAGATTTTTTGGCATGTTTGATACTTAACTCATTGTTTAAGTTGAACTGGGTCAGTGATGAGATGGAATCAGCTGGAAAAAAATTGTGTTTGTTAAATTCATTTGTCAATACTGTATTCAGTCATCTGACACTTTGGCAGAGGAAATTGTGGATTCTCAGAAGGATGCCACATCCACCAAAGTGTTAGAGCCTCAAAAAAAAACCTCTTTTCTTTCATGAGAAGTGGCACAGCAGCAAATAATGAAGAATCTTCCACTTGATAACTTTTCCAACATCTGCATGGAGCTTGAGTGATACCAGAGTGATGATATCGCTCCAGAAAACTGTGCCTCATCAAGTTTCTTGAAGGAGCAAACAAGCACATGCCCTTTGCTGTCTACCATAGCAATGAATGTACTTTGCCTGACCACTTCCTCAGCTCCGGCTGAATGAGTTTTCAGTGTTGGAGGTAACATTTTGTCACCAGAGTGAAACAGAATGCTAGATGAGACATTTGAATGCCTCATCTTTGTGAAATGCAACAAAGCCTACTGTTACTAAAAAAAAAGCCAATTCAATAGAATGGATGTGTAGTTGATGTGTGATTCTTGGTGAGATGAATAAAAATTAAATATGTATTTTTTGCAAAATAAATTTGTTGATAGCAGTTACCCAAAGACTTGGTGTTTTTCTTTTAAATAGCTCAGTTACTGAAAGACTTGGTGTATAATTTATTAAATCCTATGTATAAGTATTAAAATACTGAACAAATTATTTTAGTATATGTGTGTGTGTATATATATATATATATATATATATATATCTATATATATACACATACATGTATATAAATATACAAATATAGGTTGTAAACAATATAATATGCAATGTATAGTAAAGTGTATGAAGAAATAGCTATTAATTGTTAATTTAATTACTAATTGAGGTAGCATTAATTTAATTTCATTAATTAACAGGCTAACAATGATTATTAATTTATTTTATTTGACCTAGATGCTGAATTAATTTAATTTAATGCATTAATAGCATATATTAATTGGTACAACCCTGCTTTCAACTCAGAACCCCCAAAGTCTAAGAGGCAAAGAAAGCAGCCACCAGCTACTTTATGCAGAATTTTAAAAGACATGGAACTTCAGGTACAGCTCTTGCAGTTGCCGACAGCTGAAAAGTGAAGCCATCAGCTCTACATTTCATTTTGGCCCTCTGCCAAAGAGACAACTTGGAATCTATACAGGCAATCCTCTGTAGGGCTTCTGCAGTGGGAGTCTGCACAAGTACACTTCTCATGCTCTCATTTTGTGCAGGGCAGACTGACTTATTTTATCTTTATTCTAGGATGCCAGACTGCATAGAAGCAAGAAGTGTACAGCTCATGGGCAGTGAAACAGGAGAGGAGGGAGCAAAGATCTAGCTTTGTCGGCTCCTCTTCCCCTTCATTACACCTAATCAGAATCTACCCCTTTAGTTTAGTTTTGGTTTCTTAAATATTTTATGCATCAAAAGCTGCCAATATCAGTTCCGTAGAGCCGTACTAGAGGGGGCAAGCCACAAGCAGCATTTGCACAAAGCCGCATCTTGCATTTACTAGTAGCCTAGCGGTTCAGGCCCAGTGTGGCGGCTCTTCTGTCTACCCCAGCTATGCATGGTGTGCTTCTCAATGGCCAGTATAGGGGAGAGAGAAAATGGAGCTGAATCACTCCTTTTACATTATTCTGACTGCTCTTTCCCTTTTTATTCTTTAGACCCCGCAGGGGCACCAGTACAATAATCTGGGCATGGAGCAACTGCAAATAAAGCAAACATAACCACAATGCCACTCAGTGACACTGTTCTGATCCAATTCATGATTTGCTCCATCTAACATGTGAGCAGCTTTTACTTTTAAAAGAAGCAGCTTTTCTCAGCTGCATTCATATATTCTCCATGGCTTGACTGCCATAATTCTTAATTTCTTAAGAGCCAGCAAGCCAGGAGCCTTCCTTGTAATTATTTATTAGGGGTTTTCAGGGGGGAATCACTGAGTGGCAGCAAAGAAAACAAAATATTGCCTTTCAGTGACTATAAATCCCATTTCCCTTCCCTTCCCTTGGCTACAGAGTGCTTCAGGCAGAAAAGAGAAAGTTTCTACTGCTCTGTTTGACTCCCTGGCTGACTGGCATTACTTCTCAATCTGTACATAAGCCAGTCAGTCAGGACTCTATTTGCTTTTAAGCTATTTACAGCGTTGCTGTCTTACAAAGCTTACTTTCAGCAGCACTGTACACTACAAAGACCTTCTAGCCATCTAAAAGGTCAAAAGGTTATTATGCAGAGAATATAACTGCCCCAAGCATTTTACCCTTAATTATACACAGCTAAGGTTTGCACATCAATTAAGCACTTGTCACTTTATACATAATATTCTGCCTACTCAGGCACTTTCTGCGCTTTCTGCATTAACATACGAGCACTTTATGGGGGGCAAGGGATCCTCGTCTTTCTACTGGGGTACCCACCCATGACAGAGGTCACCCTGTCACAGGTAAAAAGAGCTTGTCCCAAAGAACAAGCCAGCATTGGTTTGGTGAACAATTATTAATCCATTCCAAAGTTATTCAATTTTGAATTTTCGGGTTCTGAGCATGCTCAGTTCAGTCTTTTGGATAGCTGCACAATTGTGAACAAGAATTTGGCCTTACAAGTGGGGATTTTGACAGCTCGTGAATGGGGATCCCTGTTCGTATGAAAAATCCCTGTCCATGAGCTACCACCTTGTTTTCAATTTTCTTCAAAAACAAAATGTTATAACTTGCCACAGAGGTGTGTTCTGTAGAGATTAAAGTATGGGTTTTGTTCAGGGTGACACCCTGTACAAACCCATGACTTTGGTTCTGTTTAGTTTACTCAAAAAAATGGCCATTTGAATATCTCTGTTCATGACTCACTCCTGATCCCCGTTCATAAGGTGTCAAAATCCTCGTTAGCAAGCTGATCCCCATTTGTTAGCTGTCAAAATCCCTGTTTATGAGATGATGCCCAGATATCCCTATCTCATGAACAGGGATTGGCTTGTGAATGGAGATTGTGACACCTCATGAATGGGGATTCAGCTCATGAACAGGGATTTTCACAGTTCACGAACAAGGATTATAAAAAAATCCTTGTTTGTGAGCTGTCAAAATCCCCATTCATGAGGTGTAAAAATCCTTGTTCATGAGAAATCCTTGTTTGTGAGATGACGACCATATGGCCAAATCTCACGAATGCAGATTTCTCAAAAGTGAGGATTCTGACACCTCATGAATGGGGATTCGGCTCACGAACAGGGATTTTGACAGCTAATGAACAATGATTATAAAAGAAAATCCTTGTTCGTGAGCTGTCAAAATCCCTGTTTGAGCCAGCCCACCAGCACAGTGGTTGGATTTCCACTTGCGAGGCCAGTGACCCGGGTTCGGGAACGGACCCAGGATAGCCGGAGGGCCTGCCAGGGGAGAAGGATAGAGCATCCTATGGACTGCTGTCCTTCTCTGGGGGAGGGTGGGGACAGTGTCCAGAGCAAGATGGACCCCTGGTGGAGGCCAGGGGCCTCACAGCTACTGGTGCTCATATCTAATGGAGGTGGGGTTAATACCAGACGTCATTGCACATCCCCGCCTCCCGGAGGAAAATCAAAGAAAATGGAGGGGAGAGCCTCTGTCTCCATGAATCCCTCCCCCGGGCTTCAATTAGCCACTGTCGCTGCACTCCCAACCAGATACTATGGCCATGGCCCAGAATTGGGGTAACCAGAGATGCAGCCCCGCCCTTCTGGGGGTAAGCTGGGGGTAACAGGGAGATTGCAGGCATAGGCAGTTGGTGGAAGCTACGGAGTCCGTGACCAAGGCAGAAATTGATGGAGGACCTCCTGAATAAAGGAAAAATAGAAAATAAAAAAAAATCACTGTTTGTAAAGGGTCAAAATCCCCATTCATGAGAAATCCTTGTTTGTGAATTGTCAAAATCCTTGTTCATGAGGGGATGACCAGATGGCCAAAAGAATTCCTGTTCATGAGCTGTCAAAATCCCTGTTCGTGAGCTGTCAAAATCCCCGTCCTTGAGCCAATCCCCATTCGTGAGCTGTCAAAATCCCTGTTTGTGAGATGATAACCTGATGACCCTATCTCATGAACAGGGATTTGGGCACCTAATGAATGGGGATTTGGCTCGCGAACAGGGATTTTTACAGCTCACGAACAAGGATTTTAAAACCTTTGCCAGTTCACTGCTAAGAAATGGTTAGTACTTTTGGCTTGAAATTTGTAGGATACAAAGGGGGTGTCCCACAGATGTGACATATGCTGATGTGGTGTAGCAATTTGCATCGGTTCCATAGTTATGCCATTCCAAAGTTGAGAAATTTCCCATAGGATAATATTGTGGTGAACACGGTGCCTTTCAGAGACTATATCTCAAAAATGCTTTGAGACACAGATTTTTCACTAAACACAGCTTAGTACAACTTTAGGTGTACTAAGCATGTGTGCAGGCTACCAGTCCATGACTACAACTGCAGTGGAACTTTTTCAAAGCTTGCTATGGTTACTGAGATATTGCACCATTTGCAGCACAGGGGTTACTTGGAATGTGTCTAGGCATGCACTGCATCTGTATAATTTTAGGTAGGTGGGCTCTGTGCTCTCACATATGAATAACATTATGCAATAATGGGCCTGTTGAGCTATCCCTTATGCAATATTGGGAGCCCCACAAAGAGATCACAGCTCATTACAATGTCTGTGCACTTATGGATAGATGAGTGCGCAGGGCTCTAAATGCTGATACTATGGGAGTGCAGGGCACTTGTAACACAGCTGGAGTAATTTTTTGTGGAGTGCATAAGGCATTCTTTTTTTTATTCAATATGCTTTATTGTGTTTTAGAACAAAACAAGCAGCATACATGACTAGAATGGATACAGGAGATGGAAGCTGCATAAACAAGTAACAAAAAAGAAAAGGCAAAATAACAATAGGACTTACAACAATTATTCATTAACAACCTATATCCCCCAAAACTACCCCCCACCCACACCCCAAGCTGTGCATACATATGATTAGGACAGAGTAGCTTATAAAGAGTCCGACTTTACCTAAGGTTTCCATAGGGAGAGTAGGACCAATAAGGGCTCCCAAACTCATTGATATATGTGAAGTCTATGGCGCATAGATGCAATATGCTTCTCCAACTTGTTGGCAAATAGAATTTCCTGATACTATTCCATAACCAAAGGAAGAGATTCTTCCATCCAGTGTCTAAGCATAACCAGTTTGGCTACCAATGCCACTAGGGTTAAATGAGCTTTTCTTCTCTTGGGAGTCCCGAGGGGGTATATTGCTAATACACAACATTCTGTGGTAAACAGCAGATTCAGGCCAAGAAGTGGGTCCAGGACCTGCTGGATGGAATTCCAAAAAACCTGAGTGCTGTGACAATCTCAAAGCAAGTGGTGTAGTGAGTCAAGGGCTTGTTTGCAGTGGGTGCATTCAGGGGAAGGGATCTGACCTATTTTATAATGCTTTATTGGGGTGTAATATAAGTTATGCATGATATTGAATTGGGTCAGAAGTAGACTATCTTGTTTGATGTGTTCATAGATCGATCTCCACACTTTCTGCCAGAACTCTGGTTCCGCTGGGAGAGAGAGTTCTTGGACCCAGTAATAACACACCCCCGATGGAAGACTGGAGTCTGCTTCCAGGAACTGTTTATATGTTTTGGATATTGCATGTGGTTGGTCTGCTGCTTGAAAGATCTGTGTTGACTTTTCTAAGGATTCCACAGTCAGAAGTTTGGGGCACAGAAAGGTGATGATTGCTTTTCTAAGTTGCCAGTGCTTAAAAGTTTCTCTGACACCCAACTGAAATCAATTTTATAGAGTAGAAAAGAGGGTGAGTTTGTTTCCTGAAAGGAAATCAGCTAGGGTGGTATCTTTTAATTTGGGAAAAAAGATGGAGAGATAGGACAGTGCCCAATCTGAAAATGTAAATTATTAAATACAAGTTGAGAGGGGAAGCAGCACCAGCTCTCAGACAAGAGCCTTTGAATCTGCTACAAGGACTTTAGGGACCACCCCACCGATGAGACTCAAAGTGAAGATGGGAGGTAGGAGGGGGTCAGATAGGCTAAGGTGGGGAGTGAAATGGCAAACCTATGTGCCAGGTCTCTTTCTATGTCTACCCAAATGGGGAGGTAGCTGTCTCCAGCCCCTTGGGAGCCCTCTGAGGACAAAAGATCTACTTTGCTAATATGTTGAGCACCATAGTAGGCAAAAAGAGAAGGTAATGCAAGGCCACCCTGCAATTTTGGAGCCATTAGTTTGGGATAGGCTCTCTGTACCTTCTTGCCTTTCCAGAGGAAGGAGTTGAACAATTTCTGCAGTCTTGTAAACCAAACTTTGGGAAAAAAGAACCCTAACATACCTAGAGGATATAGTAGCCTCGGTAAGACGTTCATTTTAAGCACATTAATGCGGCCCCAGATAGATGGAGGCAATATTCCCCATTGATCCAAGTCTTCTTGTATTGTCTGCATTAGGTTGAGACGTTTTTCTTGAC
The DNA here is from genome assembly GCA_016271365.2 of Neoceratodus forsteri. Taxonomy (NCBI): domain Eukaryota; kingdom Metazoa; phylum Chordata; order Ceratodontiformes; family Ceratodontidae; genus Neoceratodus; species Neoceratodus forsteri. The sequence continues at coordinate 236,640,686 of CM057459.1, read as the reverse complement.
CATAGAGGGAATATCTCTAGTGACATGTATCCCTAGGTAAGTGAGAGTTTTAGATTCCCAAGATAGGCCAAATCTGTTACAAATGGATTTCATGACATATATATTAAGGGGAAAAATTGTCATTTTGGACTGGTTCAATTTATAATACGAGACTGCAGAGAAGGCATCCAACTCCAACATCAGGGCAAGAATGGACTCCACAAGGTCCTCAACAAGAAAAAGTAAATCATCTGCATAGGCCGAAAAGGCATATCTCTTCCCCTCTATCTGGATGCCTTTAATTACAGGGGAGGTGATAACTTTTCTAATTATGGGCTCCAAATAGAAGTTGAAGAGTAGGGGGAGAGGGGACATCCCTGCTGTGTACCTCTTTGCAAGGGAAAGAAGTCTGACAAGCAGCCATTACACAACACTCAAGATGTGGGGAGAGTATATAGAGCCTTGATCCATTTGATAAAATCCTCAGGGATTCCAAATTGCTGCAGGGAGGTGAACAGGAATTGCCAAGATACAAGGTTGAAGGCTTTCTCGGCGTCCAGAGAGACCAAGACCACTGGGACATCAGACTCTCTGGACGCTACTAGAAGATGTAAAAGCTTCCTCATATGGTCCCCAGATATTCTCCCAGTCATGAATCCCACCTGTTCCCTGCCAATAACCCCCCTCCATAATCAGGGAGAGGCGATTAGCCAGGATTTTGGCTAGAATCTTGATGCTGGAGTTCAGAATGGAAATTGGTTGATAGCTCCTCTGATATAATGGGTCATTACCCAGTTTGGGGATCAAGGTGATCAAAGCTGTTTGGAAATTGGGATCTTGGAGTGCCTGAGTGAACAATAACTAAAAACTTCTGTGAGTAAAGGGGAGAGTTGTGAAAGACAAGCTTTATATAAGTTGTTTGGTAGACCATCTGGCTGGGGGCTTTATCCAGAGGTAACTGTTTGATGGTGTGTTGGACCTCTGTGAGGGAAATCAGGGCACCAAGTCATCCTGTAAGATGCAGAAGCAATTCAGGGAGGGCTACTGATTGCAGGTAGTCCCTGATGTCTTGATCTGACATGGTGGATGAGTCCTCCAAAGAGTAAAGCCTATTATAGTAATCCCCAAAAAATTGCAACAATATCGCTAGGATGGGAAATGATGGGGTCATTAGGGAATGCTCTTAGACTCGATATAAAGTCTACTGAGTCAGCCTGCCTCAATTTGAGTGCTAAGAGCTTCCTGAATTTCTCTCCAGACTCCAGGTATTGTAGTTTTGTGCAGTGAATGGCCAACTCTGTTTTCTGAGCCATCAAGTCTGAAAACTGTGACTGTAGTCGGTGGAGCTCAGCCAAGTCCACCGTGGGTGAAGAACACTGGTGGGAGGATTCCTGGTGGTGGATTTCATCTAAAAGGGTACTCAGAAGGCACCTACTCTTCTGAACTCTGGTGGATGAGATGCGGGTAAATTCTCCACAAAGGGCATTTGAGTACAGCCCATATTGTGTCCACTCTTCCCACCGAGCCCCTGTTAATCTCTAAAAAGATGGAAATAAGGTCCTGAATATGAGTCAGAATGTCAGGGATCTGAAGCAGCTCAGTCTTCAGGCACCATAGAGAATCTCTTTGAATGCCTGGACCTAATAAGTAGAGAACACTGACTGGGCTGTGATCTGAGAGTCCTATGGGGTGGATGGACACCTCTAGGATGCCTGGAAGGCTGAAAGCACTCACTGGCCAGTAATCTATTCAGGAGAGTGTACCGCGTGGTGAGGAATAATAGGAATATTGCCTATCTGAGGTATGCAACATCTGCCAAACATCAATAAGACTCGCACCAGACATGAGGGTCATGCAATGCTCATTGGGCCAGGGATAACCCCAATCATTTTTTGTCTGAGCTATCTAGATCTGTTTGGGGAACCAGATTCCAATCCCACCTAGGAAAGTCAACACTGAGTGATCGAGGGACACTAGAGAAAGTGGCTGGGAAAAGAACAGAGGGGAATCTACCTTTAGGCCATAGATGGAATCTATTAATACTGGCAAAGATTCCAGAGTGCCCCTGATTATGATTTACCACCCTGATGGGTCCCACCATTCCTTGGTCATGCTGACGGGACAGACTTTGCAATTCAGGATCACAGTATCCCCCGGCCGCCTTAGAGGAAACACCAGAGCCGAAGACTTGTCCCACACAGTTTCTCTTAAAGAAGGATATATCCTCCTTCTGCAAGTGGGTTTCTTGTAGGCAGGTGATTCCTACTTTTAGATGAGTGAGGTGCTTTTAAATCATTAGTTGTTTCTTTCTGTCCTGGCCTCCTTTGATGTTCCAACTTACAAACATATGTAGTCCTCCCATGGGGACTCAAGGAGCAGGATTCTTTATTGGGAAATACAGTGATTGGCATATATAAAGCTGGCTCTTAGCCCTATAGAAGATGGGCCCAAAACAAGAGGGAGATTCTGCGCAGAATTGCCCACCCCATATACCCTCAACATATAGCACATTTTTCTGAGAACTTGACCTGACCAATTCCAGACCAGAACTCACCCCCACAAGCACCCAACAGACACTAAAACATTAAATCCCAACAATATTAACCCTCAGTTTCTAATCAAACTGAACCACCTAATACACTCTGTCAGGTGATGTTAACAAAACTGCATTAAGAGGGATCCCACATCGCACCTTCCCCCCACCCCAACTCCCTCAAAAAACGTTATATATAGCACAGTATATAGCACAAACAGCATAAATCCTATTGCATAAATAACATTTGAACATTGTGGAACTGCATTGAAGAGCATTATAAGTCCTAGTGGAAGGCAAATGCCTGCAAACAGTGAATATTTACAGCCCACTTATTGCCAAAAGAAGGGTCCCCTCGAAGTCTCAACAATGCCGTTCAAACACTTAAAGCACTGGTTATTCTTTCACCAGTGTTAGAAGAAGGGAGTCCAAGTAACAAATACACTGACTGAGACCTTATCATTACCCCTGTATGAGACATTATAAAACAAGCCTGTGCAAAAGGGAAAAACAGTTTCCAAAACGATGGGAGGGAGTTACTCGCGACTCCCCATCTATCTCCTCTTCTAACATAGGAGAGCGGGCCTGTGGCAATAAAATCCAGACAGTTCCATGCTCCCAAACAGGAGAGAGAACAGGCAAGACTCTTATGCACATGATCTTTGAATGAATCACTGGAGCAAGAGTCAGGCGAGTCCTAGAAGCAGGGCTTGCAAACGTGAAACCAAAAAGAGCATCGCACAACCGGCGGCTTGAACCAGTGCAGAAACCTTTGGCGCCCAGTGTATAATAATGGCCCTGAAACATGGAGAAAGGACCAAATATCAGCTGTGGGTACAAATCAATCTTCGTAGATAGACATAGGAAATGTAAGTCAGGTTACCTTATTAGAAATCCTAAATGAGAGAAGGTGTCAGCAGGAATACTTTAGGAGTCATTTAAACAGATCAGGAAATAGGGCTTTTAACTCTGTGGTAGCCTGCTCTGGAGTGTCATATGAGGCCCACTTCTCTCCATGTTTAACTTGCAACATGGCAGGGTACTGCATCTTGAAGTGCTTACCAGCGGCTATCAATTTAGAAAAGATCGGGTGGAAGTCTCGCCTTTTCACTCGGACCAATTGGGGCAAATCTTGGGTGACTCTGATTCTGTGACTTCCCACTGCAACTCATGGATCTCCTTAATCTTGGTGAGAATGTGCTGCTTATCTTGAAAATTAAGCATTTTGAAAATCAGAAGTCTCGGGTGCACCTGATGGTGGGGGAGGGTGCAGAGATCGATGAGCCCACTTGATAATGTAGGAGGCAGCATTAGGCAACAGCCCCGCTATTTTGTCACAGAACTTTTGGACAAACATAATCAGGTTGTTGCCCTCCTCTGCTTCAGGCAAACCAATGATCAATAGATTGTTGCACTGACTGCGCCTTTCTAAGTCCTCAGGTTTATCTTCTAATTTTTCATCCGATGCCTGATGTTGGTATTATCTTTTTCAACTCTACCCTGACAATTTTAAACTGAAGCAAGCCTTATTTCGGAGTCCCTGACCCTAACTGTTAGGGAATCCACTGCAGAATGTATTTGTTGGAGATCAGCTGATATGGTGGAAATCATCTCTAGAATTTGGCTGATGATGTCCATGAATCATTCCTCAGTCAATGCCGTACTGCTGGTTGGATTTTTACTGGAGCTGAAGACTTGCTGTTTGGGCCTTTCGTGGCCTTGCCTTTTTCTGGGGTGAGTGGCAGAGAGTGCCGTGGTGGGACTTTTTTCATATAAACTTCCATCTCCAGCTCTCCAATTAGATTGCCACACTGTTCTGACTTCTTGCCCAGTAGTTTCCACTCGAGTTAAGGGTGTCAGGTAGGCAGTAGATGGGTTTATTTATGGGTGGGTTGAGGAGCGAGGAAGAAGGTGCTGTTCACACCTAGGCAGCCATCATGTAACCTGCATAAGGCATTCTATGTGGGCAAACCTACCCACCCTTTTAAACAAATGGCTTGGTGAACACTAGAGAGCAATAGCTAGAAAAGACCCCCTGTACACTACTGCAATGCATATTGCAGAATCACTCCAAGGCTCTGACTACAAGTTTAAATTCATTATTATTGACAAGGTTTGCTGTAAACCTAGAACAGGTAATTTTAATAACCTCCTCTTGAAAAGAGAGACCTTCTGGATTCTGACAATACAGGCACTCAGAAAACCAAGTTTAAATACTGGGTTTGATCTTAAACCATACCTGAATGATAGATAAACTGATCTCAAGCTCCTTAGTTGATGATTTTTTTTGATATTCTGATTTATTACACTATTTTGCATTTTATCACCACTTAAGGGTGTGTATATTTTAACTTTTGTGAGCAAATATTTGATGATCCATTCTCACACCCCCCCCCTTTTAAAAGTTCTTAGTATGCACTGTCTGAGTGTTTTTATTGTTGCTACAAAGGTGTTAACAAAGAATTAATTTGATGACTGGTCCAGTCTGATCACTTTAGGCTAAACCAATGAGTTCAAAGTATTGATGATGATGTCATAATGATGGTGGCAGTTAAAAAATGTGTGTTAGTTTTTGATAAAGGATCAACCGAATCCGAAGTGCATCAAGTACGCATGTTAGTATGCTGTGGCTTATCATTTTATACTAAATAAAGTATTTTAAATGACATAAGCCATAAAGTCTTTTCTGAGGAGAATGCTGATGCAAAGGCCAGTCTTCTAAATGTGTCTATTCTGTAAATATATATTGAATGCACTATTTCTACATATATTCTTATTGGAAAATATGTACACAAGCAAAGAAGGCAGCTCCAAAATGTAGCAATGATCACAACTTAAGTATAAGCAGCACTCACAGAAAAGTTAGTTACACACACACACACACACCAGATCCGGAACTCCAGAAGCCAATTCTTAGATTTTTCACCTCAAAGTTTATTTGTACATAAAATAAAATGTAAAACCAAAGCCAAAAATAGCAACCGTAAAAATCAGACCTCGCCACAGGATTGACATTTTGGCCCAGATATTGAAAAGGGTTGCTCATGGAGCAATGGTGTTGCACCATGCTCAATCCACTGATGCATCCCTGTGCAATATTTAAAAGGGAAAAGTGCACCACACAAATCCTGATGCACCGGGGTGCATCAGTAATGTATGCTGAGCACAGGTGGAGGCATGCCCAGCACGCAAACTGCACAGCCCGATATTCAGCCCAGGCCATGCAGAGTTATGCAGACACAACCCCTACCTGCGCCTGCACAAAGTTACACCAAAAAAAAAAGGAACAAGTCGAGGGCCACCCACAGGTGAGCTGCTGCATTGCAGGGAGCAACACAGCCGCTGCCACCTATGGGTGGCCCTCAACTTGTTCCCGCTGCACCTGGCGGCGCCCCCATGCCCTGATCATGGGCATCAGTATCCCCAAGTCCAATATCCCTGGTGGTCCAGTGGACTGCGGTAGCCCGATCACGGGCATAACAGAATTTCCCCAATTAGCCCGATCGTGGGCATAACCACCACCACCCCCATTAGCCCAATCAGGCATCTGTAGCCCCCAAAGTCCAATATCTCTGGTGGTCCAGTGGACTGAATGGAGCCTGATCTCCAGCTGCATTCCTCACCCCCCCAAGTCTGAAATCCCTGGTGATCTAGTGGACTCCCCACCCCACCTGCCCATGGAGCCCCACCACCCCACTCCCCCTGGCAGCTGGAAGTCGGCAGCACCCCACCCGCCTGCCGCCCCGCCACCCACCGACTGACAGCTCAGTATGGCTGCACACCCATTGGTTCAGCACATGAGCTCGGTCCCACACAATGGGGGGGAGGTAGTAACAACAACAAAAATGGAAATGGACCTGGGGGTAATCATATCAGATGACCTTAATGTTAGCAGGCAATGTGAGAAGGCAGTAGGGAGGGCTGGGGGGATACTGTAATGTATAGGGAGAGGCATCACCAGCAGAAAACAAGAAGTTGTTATCGCTCTGTACAGACAATTGGTGAGACCCCATCTGGAGCACTGCATCCAGTTACCGAGACCCCATCTCTGCAAGGACATAGACAGGATGGAGGCAGTCCAGAGGAGGGCAAATAAAATGGTGCAGGATCTGCAAGAGAAGCCATATGAGGAGAGACTAAAGGTGCTTAATATGTATACCCTGAAGGAAAGGAGGGAGAGGGGGGACATGATAGAAATGTTTAAGTACCTCAGTGGAATCAACAAAGTCCAAGAGGGTAGCATCTTTCAGAAAAAGAGATGTGCAAGTACAAGGGGACACAATTTGAAGATAGAGGGGGGATGGCTCAGGGGCAATATGTGGAAGTATGTTTTCTCAGAGAGGGTGGTGGACACAAGGAACACTCTTCCTGAGGAGGTTGTGGAGTCTAAAACTGTGGGAGAACTCAAGAATGCATGGGACAGACATAAGGCAATTCTTGTGGGGGGTAGGAAGAAATAGGTTGTTGGTTAACTAGGATCTGCAGCTTATCCTGTAGGTATGGAAATGGGCAGACTAGGTGGGCCAAGCGGTCCTTATCTGCCATCAAAGTCCATGTTTCTATGTTTCTGATTACTGCACACAGAAAAGTTAAGTGAGTTCCTCAGGATCACACTACATACAAGTGGGGGTTGAAGAGATTCAAACCCAGGTGTTAAAGTCTTCAAGTCTCCTGGTTTGCAGTTCAGTGCCTTTAACCACTAAGCTGTACTGCCTGCACACATATGGCTCACTTGTACTTCAATACAAATCTGCGTACCTCCACACACATGCAGCATGCTTGTAGCCGCTTTATACCTTTTAGTTTTCTTTTCCTCTCTCATCTCAGCTGTACAACTGAACTGTAGCACACATACCAATGGAAACACATGTGGTTCTTCCCAACCCCAATACACAGTTACCCACAAAACTGTTTAATTGCTTCTGTCTGGCCTTCTATTTTCTCTCCATGGTTTTGAAATGACTTTAAGTAGCAAACAGCAAAGTAGCAATAACTCGACACCCACCCACATAGCCAGTACCCACCCCCTGTGCACACACACTGCAGCAGGTATGGCCATGCTGCTACAGACAGCCCATCAATTACAGATATAAGTTGAGAGTCTCTTACTTGTTTACTAGGAAGTCAGAGGCAGGAGTCTTCAAGAGGTGATGTCCCTGGGTCAGAGTGCTGGGGCGTACCCCTAGAAATGAATGGAGCTTTTTTATTACTATTTGGTTGTAGAATAATGAAGGCCACTGTTGTACTAACTAGGCTATTGTTAGTCAAGCTGTGGCCTTCATTAATCTCCAACTCTCCTTCAATAATGTATAAAATAGTAATCAAAAGTACCCCCTTTCATTTCAATGGTGCACGCCCCTGCAGTCTCCCTTGCCCTATATCATAATGTGCTTGAGAGTGGGGATTTGGAGGTCAGCTTCACTGGGGGGGAGCATAAGCCTGACTATAGTGGGACTCCAATAGTCTGTGCATTCTATACCTCCCAACTGTCCCTGAATGCAAGGTATGGTCCTCATTCTACCCATGAAAACTGCTCTGCTCCTCATCCATCCCTCATGGGAAATTTGCTGCTCACACCGAGGATATCCTGTAAATTTAGACTTTTTGGCAAGGGCACCATTTCATATTTCAACAGGGGGGAGCCAACAACCAGTGGAGGCCATGTGTTAGTTGGCCTCTTGGTGGCAAGTTTAAGAACATCTGGAATGTCTCTAAAAGGTAACATTTATTTGTTGTGACTGAAAAGTGATATGCAAATCAGAAAGCATTCAAATGTATAAGATTCATCTGTCTATATCCTGGAGCACTGCATCATATGTGGGGTTCCCCACCCAGTCACTAACAAGTTTTTTTCCTAGCAGAAGTTCTGATCCCCCCCCAAAAAAAAGTTCTGATTTGTCTCCCTGACTCCATTGCATTCAATACCCATCTAATATTTGTCATGAAGCTACCCAAAGGCACAGAAATGTGAATAAAACATCAATATTTCAATCATTCCTTCTTTCCCAATCCCCCTTTAATAAAAAAAAATTACTTTTACTTGTCTGGCCATCTGGCCAGAACCTGCAGCCTGGCCCAGTGTGCCACCAATCCAGTTTTCAGTCTTCTCCTCCTCCTCTGTCCTTCTGCCAGAGGCTGGATGCTAGATCCAACCATCCCAGGTACCCAACGTGGTCCAATACCAAGTCACCTCACCGGCCGAACCCACCAACTAGTGTTGCTTGCTTCTTGCTTGGCTGCTGCCATGGCTGCTACTGCACTGCACAAATCAAGGCCTATGAAGGCCATCCACACCACTATCACCACTGCTGCTAGGCCTTGCTTTCTGCCTGCTGGGGCCTGTGCTGTTTCTTTGTGAGGTGAGCCAAGTTGAGTAAGTAGGTAGCCTAGTCTCGAGTTAGCTTCTAGCTCACTCTCCATCCTTACAGCCACCAATGGAGATGAAGACTCCCTAGGAGTAGACCAACAAAAATATGCCACCACAACACTGCTGTTTAGAGTTCAGTGCTCACCGACTCCTCCAAGCTGTAGTGTGCAGCTTGTCTACTGTCTGGTGGGAAGACAGTGTTACACTCACTGGACTCATGTGCTCTTGCTTGGTTGGAGCTCCTCCATGTCATGTGTAATGGTGCCACCACTAATAGGTGGAGAGAGTGAACAACACAATACAGATACAGTCGAGTCAGGAGTGCATCTGCAGTGTGAGCGCATACAGGCCGGGGGGCACATGTTGTACAAAAGATTAAATCCAAATTTAATGCCATTATTGCCACACCATAAGAGCAACCTAGGCACAACTGTGGGTGGGGGGGTGGCAACCCTGCTTTATGGTAGAAATTCATTCTCAGGTGCTAATAGTGGTACACATAAATACAGGGGTTTGCTTTGTGTTCTGATGAACTGTATCTCCATATTTCAGAATATGTCCTGATCATTGTGAGGGTTAGTGTCCTCATTGTTCCCTATTCTGAGTGTTCATGTACCTAATTTCAGTGACAAAATGTGAGGTATGGTGTATGGTTCCAAGACCCTACTCAGCATAAAGAGTGCAGTGCATGGCCATAGTGCATATGCTCCATACAGAACGACAAAGGGAAAGTAAGTGAGCCCAATCTCTCATGGAGAAATACATTTGTAGTACTAAATATGCATAACGGGATTTGCATGGCCCAAAACAAAAAAGTCAGGCTTCACAACACAGAGACCCCTCTTCACACATCTGGGATGGGGATGTTGCCTAGCTATTTCCTAGGCATTTAATGCATTAAGCAAACAATGCTTTACAAATTAATGTAAGTTTAATGACAAAAATCAAAAGCCATTAAACAACTTGTAAAAGGATCAGAATTAATGAGTTTGCCTAATTTGAATGTGAAATCAATGAAAAATGTATTTAAATTGCTCTAACAGCTAGCAGTAGTATGGGAAATAGAAACTGATGTGTTTTTAGATGTGATTTGCACTAGGTTAGTTGTTGCACACATGGCAAACATGCAGCATGTGAACCTGATGTGATTTTTAAGTGATATTTACACCAGCTTAACTACTGCACTCATGTCAAGTGTGCAACACACAATCCTGATGTGATTTTTAGAACTGGATGCCTGCAAGTGTGGAGGTGCTGATGGGAGAACCTTGTCTGATTAAAAAGGTAGCTAAACAACTACTGTCTCCAGTCACAACCTTTTTTTTAGCTTTATTTTTAACTTTACTGAATACAGTTCAGTATACATCTGTTAAGTAGACACATCTCACTTACAATATACACATATGCAATACAGTTAGGTATTTGAGGTGCCCTTACATTAAATACTTCCACGGGGTAATCCCAGTAACCATAGAACATTTTTTTTAAGACAGACGTTATTGTAAGAAATATCATATTCTGCCAAGAGCAAGGACTACTACACACCTTAATACAACATCAACTTGCACCCTGATTTAGAACAGTAGGGTAAAATGTCCCTATGACTTGGAAATGGATTCAATTATATTAGTTGCGATGAGTTCTCCACTGTAAAAACAGTCAATTATTACTAAATTGTGACATATTTAAAACTTTCTTCAAGAGTCTAAAAATAATAAATGCATCTACTATGCTTATTCAATTTTCATTTCAAAGAACAAGTTGAAACAAAAAAGCATACTAGAAAATCATAGGAATTGCTGATTCTCTGTCATGATGTTACTTGATAACAGTAAATATTTTCTGAGTAAGTGCATCAGAACAGTTAACTTGAGATACAATGTGTCAGTGAACCTGAAAAGAAAAGAAATGCAAAAACACTGCTATGATGTAAGTCAGATGTGTACATACTAAACAAAGTTAGAAGCTCACACCTCACGACAGTTGGCAACAGGGAGGGAAGAGTTCCATTTCTATCCCCACAGTTGCATTGTACAGATTCTACTCCCGTGGTGCCAATCACCTCCTGAAGGGATGGAGAGTGTCTGCTACTTGATGTCTCTACTGCACCATGAGGTACCACCATTTTGCTTCACCTGTATGTGGGAGTGGAGTTCCCCAATAGAATGAGGCAGGATATTGCCCACCTAGTCTACAAGCCACATATTTAAATCACCCTTCGCCACCAAGCAAAGTAGTCATTCAGGTGAAATATGTCCTGTACCTTCTAAACAGATCCTTCCTCTTACTGAAAGACCTTTTCAGCATGGGGTCATGCACAATAACAGTGCAGCACATAACCTCACAGGCAAAATGCTGCCTGCACAAAAAATGTCATCCAAAACACCAACTATCACAGAAATACCATCTGCCCATTCAAACAATAGGGGTGATGAAACAGCTTTCTTGTTTCATGGGGGACTGTGCCCCCACACCCCGTGAAATGATTATAATCAACTCTGAGAGGTGTGGACCTCTGAGGCATGTTGCAACTTGGGAGGGAGAAAACTTTGTTTCTTGGCAAAAGAGAAAGAAAAGAAAATGTCGAGAGACGGAATCAAATCCGGATCTCCTGGTCATCCGCCCTTTACAGTCTACTGCTTTAGCCACTGAGCCATGGGAGCAGCTCAACCAGGCCCCAGACCTGCAGCCTCTTCATCCATTCCCCATTCCTCCATACAGTGACAGAGGTAGCAGTTATTTTTTAACCCTATTATACCTCGTCAGTCTGAAAGGATTTGCGATTTACACAGCTTGGTTGTTCTTGTGCTGTTCTTGTTGCACTATACTCACCCGGTACCACCCTTTTCCACCTTTGGATGCCACTCAGGTTTTCTCTGATTCAGGTGCACTTACTCTAAATTCTTTCTCCTTTTTTCCAGTAGTTTTATGGTGTCTTTTTGTTCCAAAAATTGATACACTTTGTCTCCATACATGACCTTTAAATTAGCAGGTATCAGTAAGATATGTTACTCACCCAGTTGCCTTAGTAGGACTCAAACCCCATCAAAACTTTTCCTTCACTAACTTAGGTCAGGAAAGATGTGAATTTTACTATCTCTCCATTCCACAGTTCCCTTTTTTCCTTTGCTTTGAATAAAATGTCATCTCTTTCCATTACTGATCCTAGAATGAGGAAGACTGTTCTTTGTGGGGTGAAGCTCATAAGAGGCAAGTTCATCCACCTCTCAGAGAAAGCCTGTACACTTTTAAAAATATTGGAGGGCAGATACTGCTCAACGATCCATTGCAGAAAGAAGTCTTTTGGAATATTGCCCTCTACACCCTTTGAGATACCTAGGACCCTCAAATGTGTTGCCCATACAGCATTCTTTACAGTTTCCAGTATTTTACAGAGCAAGAAATGTTCTTTGGTAAGATCCAAGGATACAGTGAGAGCCCTCTCGGCAGTGAAATTTGCTGTTTGTGTCTCTGTGGTGGGTCCTCCAATTTTGCCATCCATCATTTTTAGCTATGTTTGGAAATCTTCATTTCTTTTATCTAAGGCTTGTATAGCCTTCAATAAGGCAGTATTGATGGGCTGGGTGGAACTAATCTCTATCAAAGGCTGTTGCAGGTCTTTACTCTATCCCGGGCGTTGCCCCTTTGGCCAGGCTCCCTCTCCAGCTCCACCTGCCTGCTTGGTGGAGCTCTCCATTGCATTTTCTGCTTGTTTTCCTGCCCAAAAAGGTATCTCATGATTTCTTCTGGGGGGCTCTTACAGGTTCCAGCACACTTAAATTTAAATTCTACACTTAACTTATAAGAAACTAGAAAATATACTCTCTGTATAGTGGAGTACTACAAGGCTGCTGCACCATACTCAGCTATTGGCTATGATCCCCCATCACAACCCTTTTCAATCACTCCCTCAGCACAAGGCAAGTTCCAAAAATCTGAAATTTATTTATTTATTGAAAGTATCAGAACTACAATCCTTTGCATCATAGACTTCTTTTCAAAGGCTCCATGTCAAGTAAACAACATTCATACATACATGTAGTTGGAATACAATGGTGGACAAAATATTTTGACAGAACATACTGTTGGTGGTTGCAACTGTGGATAAAGCAGGTATATTTACAATTTACATACTATCATACAGAAATTTGGGTAAATGCATTAAACAGTAAGAATATAGGTGGCAAGGAGACAGGTGACAAAGGAACACTGGTGTTATTGTGCTGATAGGGTTAAAGAGTCACATAGGATAGAAGGCAGGATAAAGGTCCTTTGTCAGACATGAGTAGAAATAAGGTGGAGGTCAGTATCAGACAGATGATGGAGAGTGAGCCAGACAAAGTCCATTGTTGAGGGGGTTAAAGGCAGTTACATGAGTGGGAGGATAGCAGCTGGGCATGGAGCAGGGATTTAAAACTACTGAGCTTGGTTTTGAGGGTTATGCAGGGAGGAGGGAGTTGAACCAGGAAGGGCCTCTATAGTGGAAAGAGCATTGGCCAAGGGAGGTTTTGAGCTGCGGAACTAGGAAGGTAGGTTTGAGTGAACTCTGGGTAGCCTTGGAAGAAGGTGCAGGAGGTGTGAGGGGGAGGCTGGGTGTGGTAAGGCCAGCTAGTATTTTCCTGGCTAGGAGGCAGGTTTGGTATTTTAGTCTGCCTTCAAAGTCTAGCCAGTTAGTTTGGCTGTAGAGAGTGCAGGTGTGGGTGGATAACGGGCAGCCTAGGGCAAGGTGACAGGCCTTGTTCAGGGCAGTTTTTACTCTCAGTAGGGTGGCATTATCAGCAGCCCATATGTCAGGATGCCATAGTCTATGATAGATAATACCAAGGATGAGATGGTGAGCTGGAGGGCTTCGGAGGGGGGGAGACAGTTCCGATGATGGTATAGTAGGCCTATTCAGGAGTTAACAGAAGTACAAAGAAAGTGAATATAGTTGTGGAAGCCAAGGGCAGGGTCGAAGGTGACACCAAGGTACTTAAAGATGTTCACCTTTTCAAGACAAAGTGAGAGGGAGGTACTGATGTGAAGGGGGAAGTGTTTGAGTCTGCTTTGATGGTGTACAAAGAGCATGAGTTTGGACTTTTATTTTTCAGTACAAGTTTATACTTGGAGAACCAGGACTCAACCTCGGTAAAGGCATTCTGTAGGGAGAGTTCTAAGGTGGCTGAGTTGGGCTGAGAGGTAAAGAGGATGGCATCATCTGCATAGAGAAGGATATTTCTGGAGCATGCCTTAGGTAGGGAATTTAAGTAAAGGCTGAACAGGAGGGTCCCAAGGATGGACTCCTGCGGGACTCCAGAGAGAGCAGGTAGGGGTTCAGAGAGGGTGTAACAAATTTTAACCTTCTACAAACAGTCCGATAGATAGTCAGCAAACCAGGCCATGGCCTCTTGAGCCAGGCCAAGGTGGGAGAGTGTAGAAAGGAGAAGGGTGTGATTGATGATGTCGAATGCCTTAGATAAATCAAGGAAGACCACACCTACCAGCCAACCATTGTCTAGGGCACAGTGGATGTAATTGGAGAATTCCAAGAGGGCAGTGATGGTGCTGTGGCCTTGTCTGAAACCATGTTGTTCAGTGGATAGGAGGTCATATTTAAAGAGGTACTCAGTGAGTTGATCCATGGCTATGCATTTGAAGGCCTTAAAGAGAGGGCGAAGGATGGATATTGGATGGAAGTTGCAGGGTGAGAGGTGGTCTCCAGATCTGTGGATTAGGGTAATGACGGCCATCTTCCAGGCAGTGTGCCCAGGCAGAGCAAGAGGTTTAGGAGCTGGGAGAGGGGGGAGAGAACCTCGTCTAAAGCCAGGCCAAGGATCCGGAGGTCAAGAGAATCACTGCTATGTCTAGTGCCACTCAGGGTTTTGATAAGGTAGAGTTTGGTCTCCATAGGGGTAAGGACATGAAAGTGAAAAGGGGGGTGAGATGTTGGGGATAGGGAAGGGGGTGGGAGTATTGAAGAAGTCAGGAGGGAGAATAGTGTTGAGGTCAGAGAAAGCGGTACTAAGAGTGTCTGCGACCAGATGAGTGTCACTGGTGATGGACCCGTATACTCTGAGTTGGGCTGGAGGGGGTATCTTTGCATTTGAAGGATTTCATGTTTTCCCAAAATTTGCATCCTGAGCCCCAGGAAGAGGTTAGAGCAACTTTATAGTGTTCGGCTTTAGATTTGCGGATGTCCCAAGTACATCTGTTACATGCAGCCTGGTAGTGTTGTCTGTCAGTTAGGCTGCCAGAATCAAGGGCTTTTTTCCATAGTTCATCACAACATTGCATTAGGTCAAGGAGGGACGAAGAGATCCAGGGGATGTCATGCCCTTTGACAATCCTTTCAGTGAAAGGGGCAAATTTATTACAGTTTTCATTAAAGGTATTAATGAAGTAGCTGAGAGTGGTATCAAGGTCCTGGGAGCAGTACAGAGGGGACTGGTCACATAGAGCAAGATAGGAGTTCAGGTGTCTTAGCTTACCCAGTCTGAGCAGTCTTGTAAGGACAGTTTTAGGTGGTGGTTTCTTAATCAGACAGGACCAAGTGCAGAGAATAGGGGAGTGATCACTGAGGGTTTTGGGGAGAACAGTGACATCAATGATTTTGTGGGGGTGGTTGGACTTAACTAAATCAAGAAGGGTGGCAGCCCCAGTTTTGTGATTGAGGCATGTGGGACAAGTAACTAGTTGGGTGATGACAAGAGCTGCTAATGCATCTTTGTAGTGAGATGCAAAGGGGGAGAACCAGTTAATGTTAAGTTCTCCCACTGTAATTTAGCTCGGTGTTGGGGGGGAGCTGGAAGAGGTAGTAAGAGATTGGAAGGCTGATTTCTGCATTCTGGGGATATGTAAACTGCTTTGATAATCAGGGTGCCCTAGAGGAGCTAAAAGAGATATTGAAGGATAGGGCTTGGGCATCACTTTCCAGCAGGGAGGGGGGTTTTGAGCATGGTAGGAATCCCGTAGGTAGATAGTGTAGTCACCCCCTCATTTGCCAATTCTGTCATTGCAGTGGAGCGAGTATCCAGCAATTGATATGGAGGAGCTGGGAGTGGATTTGGATAGCCAGGTTTCCACAATGGTGAGGATACTGGGCTAGTGTTGGGCTATCCAGACCTGGAGGTCATTGAATTTTTAAGGGAGACTGCAGATATTAATTCAAGCAATGTACAATCCTTGGGCAGGGGTGTGTGATTGGGAGGGACCAAGGGGGGGGGTTGGGGTGGACATTCCCCGATATTAGGAGGAGCAAGAAGAGAGATCTGAAAAACAGCCAGCGTAGGGCTTTGATATGAGCAGACGAGGTAGTCCACATTTTGGTGGGTCTGAAGAGGTAGATAGGGATGGTCAGGGAGTGTAGACTAGGGGAGGCAAGGATGAGAGACAGCCAGGTGGAGTCACTGAGAGGGGGGAAATGGGTCTTGAAGTGGTAGGGGGAGGGTATGGAGGAGGATAACAGGCAAGTGTAGAGTGGAGGTGATTGTGAAATGGGGGTGCTTGGTGGAATGACATGGGAGGAGGCATGGGGAAGTAGTGTAACAAGGAGGAGGAGGGAGATCAGCACTAGTAGGGTGAGGAGGGGGGCCACAGTGGGTATGAGGAGTAGAAAAGAGACAAAGGTTATCGATGAACACAGGTAGGTAGGGCAGCCTGGATAGTGCAGTTGTAGAGTGTCGGACTACCATGCAGAGGGTACAAGGTTCAAGACCCAGGTTGGGGGAGAGAGAGGGTTAGTAGAAATGTGGAAAATGTGGAGAGAAAAGTAGGGGAGAGATGGGTAGAGGGCAAATAGGGGGTGTAAAAACAAGGGGAGAGAAGGCTGAAAGGTCGGTGAAATACCACCTCCTAGAGGCCAGGTAGCACAATAACAGGAGGAGTGAGGGAGGAGGACAGAGAGGTAGGAGGATAGAAAGGAGTGGTTGAAAGGGAGGAGAAAGGTGCAGTGATTGTACAAGTGTCCTCTAGTGGTGAGAGAGGATATCTTGCTAGGAGGAGTTTAGACACTTAGTCATGTGATTGGGGGGGGACTATAAATTAAGGGATGCCCTTGGATGGGAGGGTGGTTGGGGTCGAAGTGCAGCATTGATTGGCTAATATCACCACACAAGAAGCTGTGCCTAGTAGGGAGCCAGATTACCTTTAAGGGCTCCACAGTCCTGTGCTGTCCCCAGGTAGTGAAGTCTCAGGCTGTGTGCCACTATTACCATCTGGTTAAAATCTCCAAACTCAACTACTGATCAATCTCACATTTATCCACCTTAAACGAAGTACTTGAGAAACCAGTTCACAGATATCGTGTGGACTATATATTGGGTTATAACCTCATATACAAATTACAGTCTGGTTTCTGACCAAATCATTCAACTATAACAGCTCTACTTGAAGATAACCAATGACCTAGGAACCATACTGGATGACAGGTACCATACAGGAACAATCTTCATTGATCTAACTAATGCCTCTGATACAGTTAACTATGACCTACATAGAAACATAGATTTTGACAGCAGATAAGGACCGCTTGGCCCACCCAGTCTGCCCATTTCCCTACCTATTGGATAAGCTGCAGATCCTAGTTAACCAGCAGCCTACTTCTTCCTACCCCAACCCCCTAGAATTGCCTTATGACTGTCCCATGCATGCTTGAATTCCACCACTGTTTTTGATTCCACAACCTCCTCCGGAAGGCCATTCCATGGATCCACAACCCTCTCTGTGAAAAAATACTTCCTTAAATTAACATAGAAACATAGAAACATAGAATTTGACGGCAGATAAGGACCGCTTGGCCCACCCAGTCTGCCCATTTCCCTACCCTACTGGGATAAGCTGCAGATCCCAGCTAACCAGCAGCTCACTTTTCTACCCCCACCCCCAGAATTGCCTTTATGACTATCCCAGTGCATGCTTGAATTCCACCACTGATTTTGACTCCTCAACCTTCCTCCGGAAGGCCATTCCATGCATCCACAACCCTCTCTGTGAAAAATTCCTATAATTACCTTTGAGCCGCCTCTATCTTCAAATTGTCTTGTTCTTGCACTCTCTTTTGAAAGATGCTACCCTTGTTCTTTGTTGATTCCCTGAGGTACTTGGAAAGTTTTATCACTGTCCCCTCTCCTCCTTTCCGCGAGGCTATACATATTGCTCCTCAAGTCTCTCTCTCTTCATATGTCCTCCGTGCAGACCCTGCACCATTTTAGTTGCCTCCTCTGGACAGCTTCCATATCCTGTCTATGTCTTTGTGAGATTGGGTTCCAGAACTGCACACAGTACTCCAGATGGGGTCTCACCAGCTGTCTGTACAGAGGATAATAACTCCTGTTTTCACTGGTGATGCCTCTCATGCATCCCAGTATCTCCCAGCCCTCCTTGCTGCCTTCTCACATTGCTTGCCCACCTTAGGTCATCTGATATGACTACCCCAGGTCCCTTTCATTTTTGTTGTTGTTAGTATCTCACCCATCATTGTGTACTTTCCCTGGGTTTTTGTTTCCAGGTCATTACCTTGCACTTAGCATTGAACTTAAGCTGCCATACATTTGACCATTCCTCTAACTTGCCAAGTCCCTTCTCATCCTTTCCACCCCAATTCTCCTGTGCATCAACTCCTGTTGCAGGATCTTAGTGTCATCTGCAAAGAGACATATTTTTCCTTCCAGTCCTTCTGCAATGTCGCTTATAAAGACATTGAAGAGGACTGGTCCTAATACTGAACCCTGCGGTACCCCGCTAGTAACCTCCTTTCTTCTGAGTGACCCATTTACTATTACTTCCTGTGTCCTATTCTCCAGCCAATTCTTTACCCAGGCTGTCATCTTGGGACCCACTCCAGGCTGGCTAACTTATATATTAATCTTTGTGTGGGACTGTGTCAAATGCCTTTCAAAGTCTAGGTAGGCCATGTCCACAGCCCTCCTGATCTACTACTTGGTCACCCAGTCAAAGAAATCTATCAGATCGCCTGTGCTGACCTTCCCGCTTGAATCCATGCTGCCTAGGGTCTTGTGCCTCTGGCCTCTAGATACTGACAATTCTTTCCTTTAGAAGTGATTCCATCATTTTCCTATCACTGAGGTTAAACTAACAGGTCTATAGTTTCCTGCTTCTGCCTTGTTCCCCTACCTCTTGTGAAGGGAACTCACATCTGCCCTCCTCCAGTCCTCGGTACCACCTCATCCTCCCATGATTTGTTAAAGAGGGTAGTCAGTGGTGTCACTAGTTCTACCCTTTAGTTTTTTAGAATTCTGGGATGAACTCATCAGGCCCCATTGCTTTGTCCAACTTCAGTTTTAAGAGTTCTTTGAACCCTTTTCTTCTGTAAATGGGCTGGTATCAACTTCTTATCCAGAGTGTTACTACTGTTTGTTTTATGTACCTCCCTCTTCCTTTGTAAATACTGAGCAAAATATTTGTTTAGTATCTCTGCCTTTCACATTCTCCTCTGCCCACCCTCCCTCCCCTTTATTGCCTCACTATCCTCCCTTGGTCTTCCTTTGCTCCTGATGTACCTATAAAGGTTTTATTCCCCTTCTTACTGAGTTGGCTATCTTTTCCTCAGTTTGGGCCTTTGCTGTTCTGACTGCCTTCCCAGCCTCCTTTTGCTTTTAACTGATACAGTTCTCTGTCCTGCCCTGCTGCGATCCTTGTACTTCCTGAATGCTTTTTCCTTTGAACCTTCACTGCCACCTCCTTGAGAACCATAGTGGTTTCTTACATCGTCTTGTTTTGTTTATTTGCTTCATACAAAGGCTCGTTACCTCTGTGATGGCAGTTTTTATTATTCCCCATTGTTCTTCCACCCCTCCTTCCCACCCATTTGCTAGTGCATTCTGAGCCTCCCCCCTTCTATCTTCAAATTGTGCCCCCTTGTTCTTGCACACCTCTTTTTTTGAAAGATGCTACCCTCTTGGACTTTGTTGATTCCCTTGAGATACTTGAAAGTTTCTATCATGTCCCCCCTCTCCTTTCCTCGAGGCTACATGTTCAGCTCCTTAAGTCTCTCTTCATATGCCTTCCGTGCAGACCCTAGCACCATTTAGTGCTCCTCCTCAGGACAGCCTCCATCCTGTCTATGTCCGTAGGAGATTAGGTCTCCAGAACTGCACGCAGTACTCCAAATGGGGTCTCACCAACTGTCTGCACAGAGGGATAATAACTTCTGTTTTCTGCTGGTGATGCCCTCCTATGCATCCCAGTATCCCCCAGCCCTCCTTGCTGCCTCTCACATTGCTTGCCCACCTTTAGGTTATCTGATATGACTACCCCAGGTCCCTTTCCCTTTTGTTGTTGTTAGTATCTCACCCACCATTGTGTACTCTTCCCTGGGTTTTGTTTCCAGGTGCATTACCTTGACTTCTTAGCATTGAATCTAAGCGATACATTTGACCATTCCTCTAACCTTGCAAGTCCCTTCATCCTTTCCACCCCACTCTTGTGTATCAACTCTGTTGCAGATCTTTGTGTCATCTGCAAAGAGGATACTTTTCTTCCACCCCTCTGCAATATCATTTATAAAGACATTGAAGAGGACCGTCCTAATACTGAACCCTGTACCCCACTAGTAGCCCCTTTCTTCAGAGTGGACTCCATTTACTATTACTCTCTGTGTCCTATTCTCCAGCCATTCTTTACCCAGGCTGTCATCTTGGGATCCACTCCCAGGCTGGCTAACTTGTATATTAATCTTTTGTGTGGGACCTTGTCAAATGCCTTGCTAAAGTTCAGGTAGGCCATGTCCATAGCCACTCCCTGATCTACTACTTTGGTCACCCAGTCAAAGAAATCTATCAGATTTGTCTGGCATGACCTTCCCACTGTGAATCCATGCTGCCTTGGGTCCTGAGCCCCTCTGGCCTATTGATACTCAACAATTATTTCCTTCAGAAGTGATTCCATCATTTTCCCTATCACTGAGGTTAAACTAACAGGTCTGTAGTTATCTGCTTCTGCCTCGCTCCCACTTTTGTGAAGGGAATCACATCTGCCCTTCTCCAGTCCTCGGGTACCACCCCATCCTCCCATGATTTGTTAAAGAGGGTAGTCAGTGGTGTCACTAGTTCTACCCTTAGTCTTTTTAGAATTCTGGGATGAATCTCATCAGGTCCCATTGCTTTGTCCACCTTCAGTTTTAAGAGTTCTTTCAGAACCCTTTTCTTCTGTAAATGGCTGGTATCAACTTCTGTATCCAGAGTGTTTCTACTGTTTGTTTTAGGTACCTCCCACTTCCTTTGTAAATACTGAGCAAAAATATTTGTTTAGTATCTCTGCCTTTTCACAGACACCTCTGCCCACCCTCCTCCTCTTTATTAACCTCACTAGCCTCCCTTGGTCTTCCTTCCTCCTGATGTACCTATAAAAGGTTTTATCCCTCTTAACAAAGTTGGCTATCTTTTCCTCGGTTTGGGCCTTTGGTGTTCTGACTGCCTTCCCAGCTTCTTTTGCTTTAACTGATACAGTTCCCTATCCTGCTCCTTCTGTGATTCCTTGTACTTCCTGAATGCTTTCTTTTTCTCTTGAACCTTCACTGCCACTTCCTTTGAGAACCATAGTGGTTTCTTACATCGTTTCATTTTGTTAATTTGTTTCACACAAAGGCTTGTTACCTCTGTGATGGCAGTTTTTATTATTCCCCATTGTTCTTCCACCCCTCCTTCCTGCCCATTTGCTAGTGCATTCCTTAGGCACTCACCCATTTTGGCAAAGTCAGCCTCCTAAAGTCCAGTACTTTTGCCTTTGTATGGCTTGGACTCTATTGCTGTGTTTATTGTGAACCATACTATTCGATGGTCGCTAGTCCTAGATGGCTACCCACTTCTACATCTGTGATCCTCTCTTCATCTCCATTTGAGAAAACCAGGTCTAAGATTGCTCCTCTTGAGTGGGCTCTCAATACTAGTTGTCTCAAGGATGCCCTTGTAGGGCATCTAGAATAACCCCACTTTTGAAGTGGCTGCTGCAGCTGCATTCCAGTTAACATCTGGCATATTCAGATCACCCATCAGCAATATCTCCCCTTTTTCTGCCATTCTAAGTATTCTTTCTATCATTTCCTTGTCCATTTCCTCCCCCTGAGAAGGGGGTCTGTATACAACCCCTGTGCGGATTGTGGTGCCATTGCCGGTCTCCAAATTTTCCCACAGTGCTTCTTCTCCTCCCTGTTTTCCCTTTTGTTCTGTTGCCTTGATTCCTTCCCTTGTGTAAAGAGCTACTCCTCCTCCTCTTTTACCCTCCCTGTCCCTCCTGTAGATAGTGTATCCTGGTATATTTATGTCCCAGTCATGGTTTTGTGTGTACCATGTTTCTGTGACTGCCACGATATCCAGATGTTCCTCCTCCATCAAGGCCACTAATTCAGGAAGCTTGTTACTCAGACTACGGGCATTGGTACTAACATACTAACATACTAAAATGCCAGCAGAATAGGCCTAACGGCCTTTCGTGTCTGCTCGTTTGGTCAGCCCCCACCCTGGGTGCTGACCTTGCTGTCACTGATTGCCTTGGTACTCATTGCTCTCCATTTTTTGATGGCTTTACCTTCTTTTGCAGCATCCCCCACTGACCTGTCTACCTCAGTCTTTTTCTCATTTAGTACCCTGTTTTGTAGGGAGAGGCTGGGATTTTTCTGCTGCTTATCAGTGCCTCCCTTGACTAGTTTAAAAGCTTGCCAATGAGCATTTAAACGGATTGCTCAAAAGACTTGTTCTTCCTGGACAGATGGACCATCCTGCCAGTATAGGCTGGTGTCCTCCAGGTGCAACCCCAGTCCCCAATGAAGCCACACCCTGTGCTCCACCATTTTTCAACCATTCATTAAACTGCATGGTGCAAAGTACCCTCGCCTCACTCATGCCATTGACAGGGAGCACCTCAGAGAAGGATATTGTGTGTGCTACTTGTCTTAGGCCCCTCCCCAATTCTACAAAGTCCTTCTGCACTGCTCTAATCACATGATTAGCCAAGTCATTTGTCCCTAGGTGGACAATGAATTCCAGCTCAGATTCCCATGCAGCTGTTCTTGTGATCCTGAGGATTCACTTCCTGTCTCTCCAAGCCATGGCACCAGGCAGGCACCTTACTTCAGTTTTCCCTGCTCCCCCCAGTTCTATCCCCCTAATAATTGAGTCCCCCACCAGGAGCTGCTTCCTTTCCTTGTTGTGTCGTCTGCCTCCTTCCTGTGGGCCTCCCTTGTGACAGTTGTCCTCAGCCTCCTTATCTCCTCTGTGGGTGCATCCATAGGGGAACCATGCTCCCCAGAATGGTGTATGGATTGTGGTGTGGAACAACTGACTGGGTGTGCCTCTGTTCCACCATCCTCACCCTCCCTGAGCCCACTGTGGTCCAACTGCTGTGCTTTCTTCGCAACCTCTGAGGTAGTGGTGGTGGCTCTGGTGCTCCCTGGATGGGGGAAGGTTCCCTTCCTACCGTCCAGTGTGGCCTGGGGAAGGTCCCCTTACTACTGTCCTGTGTGGCCTGAAGACGGGCAACTTCCTCCATCAGGGCAGAGAGTTGTCTGCAAATAGGGCAGCATCTCAGCCTCCAGAAAGACTCCTGGAAGACTGCTGCCCCACAGCCATTACATTGCACTACTCCCCACATTTTTGTTTTGTTTGTGTGTTATTGGTTTGTAATATAGAATATATATATATATATATATATATATATATATATATATATACATATTTATATTATACAATGTGTATTTATATTGTCAGTGCAGTGTGCTAGAGAGGATATGACAGTGATATGCCTTGCACTCTTGAGGAAATGATGTCAGAACCCCAGGAATAAAGGAACTATTTCCAGGGGTGGATGGGGTTGAGGGGTGGGAAGGGGTTGGGCCTAAACTGTGCCCTCACAAAACAATCAGCTAAACGCTCTGACCCACTGCTGCAATGAGTGCCTTCCTGTCAGCAAGATGTCCTACACAACAATTTGACAGAGAAAATACCCTGCTAATCAAACAGAGACAAATCCACACATCCAAGTTGGACACAGGTAAACCTCCCCAGCCCCAAAACAGGCCTGGTGGTTTGTGCTCTGAAAGCTGTCAGCCCCAAAATAAGCCAGCTGTGCTTTAAACTCTTCCTGCACTGAAAATGTTAAGAATTGTAACAAACAAACATAAACCTAGATCCACCTCCCTCTGTTGCTTGAAAGACTGTCTTTTCCTGTTTCACACTGCAGGTTTTTCTATGACCACTTCTTAACCACAGTAACTTTGTTAAACATAGTTTAAGTATCACAAACTCCTACGCACCAGTAAATTATTTAAAAATAGTTTCTGTCCCAAAATCCTAGTAGTCAATCCAGCTACCCCAAGGGACAACCAAAATGCAGTATTCAAACACTTATGAAGTTACTTATAAGATAAGCAGAGTTTGCAAGTTTCTTTTTCAACTCCTCAGCCACCTGTAATTCATTTAAAAATAGTTTAACTGTCAGAAAATCCTAGTAGACAATCTAGCTACCTCCAAGGACCTACTTGACAACAAGTTCTGCAGTATAGGACTATTGAACACACCATTGCTTGAAACAAGAAATACTAGCACAATAGATCACAAGTTGTTAGACTTAGTAGCACAACCCCCATTACCCAGCCCTCTCAATCTTGAAGCACCTTTTTGTTTATCAAATATTTGCCAAGAACTTGGTGACACTAATTGGGATAAGCTGTCTCTTATTCCTGACATCAATGCCGCATGGTCCTATTTTGCTGCAGAAATCCAAAGGGTCTGCAATATGTTGCTCCCTGCAAAGCTCACCAGGTTTGGGGGAAGGGGTAAGATAACTGGGTGTTTCTATGTTTCAATGGATCACACAGAACTTTTAAGGGGATTTCCAGGTTTCTGAAATAAAATTTAGCATTGTTAGCACTGGAAAAATCTCATCAGATTCCCAAATACTCCGAATTTCTGAACATTCCATTCTTTATTACTTAACATGTTACCACATAAACAAAACATTTGCCCATTAGTCTTTATTGGTTCCTGAGGCCCTACCTGCCCTTAAATCATAATCCTCTCCTTGTGACATCAGAATCATTTCCACGACAACAGGTTTGATATCACAAGCAGAGGATTATGATTTCATGGCAGGGATAAGCTCCTGGAAAAGATAAAGGGCCCAACATTGAAAGGTTAGCATAACCACTAACAGGGTTAGAGGGTGCCCTAACTTGGGTTTGCATGAGCACTCCCAACTGACCTATATTCAGAAGTCCTGGTAGCGCCATGCAAAACTGGCAGTGCAAAACCACTAACATACCACTGCACCTATGCAAATAAGGGTGTCTCCTCTGTTATCTAGAAAACTTAGATTTGTTATCTAGAGTCCAGCTCTAGGTCTATCAGGCTCTTATTTGTCTGTAACGTTAGCCAAAGAACACACACAAGCAGTAGAAGTAATAAAGGAAAGTTTATTACAATACTCATGCTAAACATGTGACAGAGAAAATCACAAGAGAGTCGGTTTCTCACTGGTCTTCGAGGAAGGAATAATTTTCTCCGAGGAACAGGCTTACAGAAGGTTATATAGTAGTGATAACAATAACAACATAGTTACAGATATGATAAACATACAGCATTGGATGAGGGATGTAAATAAGGTGGCTCCCTTGGGCAGTTACTTAGGAAACAGAATTACTAGTGAGTAAGAAGTTAGACAAAGGAAATATCTCTGTCAGCAGTAATCACAGACAAAGGAAATGCTTAGTATACAAAAATACATGTGGTGTGATACCTAAGTATAAGACATAAACTACATATTATTATATGAGAATATAAGAATATGTAACAATCACTTGAAGATCCGAAAAGGCCCTCTTATCAGAGAAATGGGCCAGAATATATGTGTATAAAATACATAAAGACAAACATAACCTAGGTAAATGCATTATAGTGAGGTATAATGTATCATGCATGACATGTGTAAAACAATCATATAAAAGGATGTAAACATAATATACAGTAGCATATATTAGCAGCAAAGCAGATTCCTAGTACCCATGCTTGTATCATGGGTACCTACATCTACATATTAGTGCAAATAGCAGTATCACAGTATAAGTGACCAGAGATACATTGTAATGTGTATTAGAAATAGTAGTGGGGCATAACCCATCACGTAACATTCCCCTCCTTGTTGCCTTGTAGAAGAGGCAACACAACAAAAAGAAGATGGTTTCACACCATTCATTTACATGCTCATGCCATGAACCTGGTAAAGGAATTTTAACTGGTCACGATGGTGTTTTAGGGTTTTCCTCAGACAGCAAACCGTAATTATATGGCAAACAATTAGTAAACCTTGAATAACTACAAAAATGTGAAATGTAAATTTGACAATGGGGTTTCCAAAATCATTGTAATATCACCATGATTAGATAATCAAGTGCAGCCTGACCCTTGATAGCATCGTTACTGATGTAAATGAGGTGTGTGTCTGTCCTATTGAGAAGAGATTGGAGAGACAAACTCAAGTTGTCCATATGAATGTTTAATATAGGTAAAAACTAAGGTTGAGCATCAAGACAGTCAGGGCTAGGTTCGATGGTATCAGGTTCCGGGATAGGAACAGGGGTAATGACAGTATGTCCTATAACAACACGCTGTTTAGGGAAAAAACAGAAGTTAAAAAAGTTCACATTTCACAACTTAGAAAAATACCAAAATTGCTTATAGATAGTCACCACACAGTATTCTCCATCAGTAGAGTAAACCACCTTGGAAGATGACATTTTCCATTTGTGTAGTTGAACAGGGCATGAAATATCAGTGTCCACAATCCATAAACCATGATTAGTTGCAGGGACAAATCCAAGGTTTATTTCATTGTTACATGAAGTTCTGTTCATTTCAGATCCATTTAAATTGCTTATGGACAGATCAAAAGCTGAAGCCCAGTTCCAGTTGCTCGGTGAGTAGCCACAGATTGGCTTGACAAGTTCAAAGATGTCACATCCGCACAGGAAATGGCAACCTTTCCATGTTCAACAATTCACATAAGGCGCTAACCAAGCACCCAAGTCCTCATGGTAAACCAACAAAGGAGGTAGTTCCACTCTCTCACAATAGATGTCCCCATCAAGATGATCAATAGAATGGATTGTAGCCAAATGGTGAAAGATGGAAGCTGTAGGATCAAATTGCGGCAATGAGACTATGAATGTCATGAACATTGTGTCCTTGATTGTGCAGGAATATGTTTCGAAACATGAAGCAATGCTGGTATGTGTGGTGATATACCCAAGGTTCCTTGCCGTAGACAAGGGAATAGAAATAGTGCTAGACAAGCAGTTGTTAATGCAAGCAGAAGTACATTTGGGGCAGTACCACTGTCCCGTATGTCTATCATGTATGAGATCAGGAATATATCCTAATTCCAAATCCCAGAAGAGATTACTAATGGATGTAAGAACATAAGAGCCATGGGCAGTGCAAAGGACTTCCCTGGCTATGTGATGCTCTGCTGCTTCCTTATTGTTAGCAGAAATTAATTTGTTAATCTTATTCTTCATCAGATCAAATCCCTTCACAATATCTTTCATACTGTAAATTGTAAATTGCTCTTCTTGAGCGAGACCATCTACACCATGCAAAAGAGGAGGTATAATATTATATTTCATACTATCATGAACCTTTGACATTTGTGCTTGAATACTGGCTATATCATCCATATTCCAGATAGGCATACCAGAACCAAATAAGCCAGAGGCTAAACCTGTTTCTGCAGTAAAATGCTTAGTGCATTTGGGTTGCTTACTATTTTTAGATGTACCACTAGGTTTAGGTTTTGAAAATCCTCTATCTGTGGTGCCATCAGCCACTGTATAGGGATCATTATTGCATACCTGATAAGCTACCAGACTATCTAATAATATAATTTGGACAAATCCAAAAAAGTTTGTAGTGGAACATAAACCAAATTCCTCCAAATTCCAATGAGTAAGATTTAAAACCATTGGGATGTGCATGAACTGCACATTACTGAATATGGCACCTGGTAGGGAAGTGGTGACTAGACCACTGGGTTGTACCTGGGTCCTATTTTGGGCACTCAGTATCCGGTGTTACAGATTCTGGTGTATTATATGGTAGAACTTTTAGGACAATGGCAGTGGTTGCCATACGATTCTGTATGCAAAATTCCTGGTTATCAACAAATTTTGAAAAAGAATTCAGATCAGTCCTAGCTGTTAGGTTGTACACTCCAGAATTTGTGAGGTGTACCTGCTGGATGGATAGGGTACCATCAGGGAAAGTCCTGGTATTAGGCCAGCCTTGGAGGGTGCCTTTGTAAAGATGGGCTACTGGTATTGGATATTTATTATGAAATGCATACCACTCAATTTCAAGACTGGATTGATCCAAAGAGATGATCAAAACATTCAGTAGGGCATCACCACCCTCCTGAATGGTGACCGTATCTTCTAGGACATTAATGTGGACTCCATGGGTTGCTTTTGTATCCCATGGGCTTGCAAGGTACTCTGCCTCAACAAGCTTGCTGGATTTGGGGGTCACTGGTATCTTGTCTGCATTGCGATGTATCAGTTGAGCTTGTAAGAAGACCACTATTTCTAAAAAGAAAAATAAGCATTAAGCAGCCATCTCTCTCTGAAACCTAAAGGAAAAGAGAAAATAAAAACATAGTTCAGTACTTTTCCACCCAATGGGGTAAGGAAAAGTAGATTCAATTTCCTTTATACAGTTTCATCTGATTGGCATGTAGCCATTTGTCAGTGAGTTTCTTGTTCTGGGGTAGTCTGACTTGGTAGACTGATGGACTGAGTTTGTTTACAGTAGGGTAGGGCCCCTCCCATTTGTTTTCAAATGCATGAGTAGGTTGTGCAAATCTGAGAACCATTGCCTGATCCACAATCTGCCAATCCACATCATGTACAGTTTTGTCAAGTTGTATTTTGGCCAGTTGGTGGTCCTAGCCCATATGTTGTACAGCAAACAGGTGTACCTTTTAGATATCCTGTTTGAGTTACTGGACATATTTATCTACTGATACTCTATCAGCAGTGGAAGCACACAGATTCAGAAGTAGGTGTTCTGGTAGTCTCATGGACAGTTCAGTCATGACTTTAAACGGAGTACACTGTGTACTTGTGGAGGGTGTCCTCCTTATTGCCATAAGGAGTAAAGGCAATAATGAATCCGAGTCCTTGGGTTGTCCTGAATGAATTTTGATAACATGAGCTTGATCTGCCAGTCAGCCCTTTCCACCTGTCCTGATGACTGAGGGTGGTAAGGGATGTGAAACTTTTGATTTACCCTTAACAAATCTAGAGCTTCCTGCATTAGTTCAGCTGAGAAGCTGGATCCCTGATCAGAATGCACCTTTGGGGTAGACCCCACCTGGTAAATAGTTGGTTTACCAAAACTTTTGCGGTCACTTTTGCAGTGTTGCTCTGTGTTAGAAATGCCTCTACTTATTTAGAAAACAGGTCAGTGGTCACTAGAGCAAATTTGTTGTTGTTGTTTTTAGTGTCTGGCAAATGACCAATGTAATCAATCTGGATGTTGTTCCAGGAGTCTGAGTGCCTCTGGGGTAACAATTTGTTATTTTTCCTAGCTGGTGTAGGATTGTTCTGTGCACAGATCAAACAGTTACTGATGTAGTGCTCTTCATCGTTTCTCATGTGGGGCCACCAGACAGAGAGTTTTAATCTGTCTAGGGTCTTTTCCACTCCCTGGGTCCACCAGTTGGAGTGTCATGTACTTGATAGATAAAATTCACCCTCAGTTGTTCAGGTACTACCCACATTTTTTTTTAAATGTTGGGGCAGTGATACCATGTGAGTAGGTTATCAATGAATAGGTGAAGGCCATATTTCACCTTTTTGTAAGGGATGTTTGGTGGGAGTTTCTCCTCAGTCCCTTTGTCAAGGAATCTGAACACTGACCTCAAATGATGGCCCATCTTTTGTGCAAATGCTAGATCTACTATATGGGCACAAAAGGAGTTGCTTTTTTTTATTCACAGCAGCAATGCATGCTGTATCTGAGATGAGGAGTTTTCATTTCCCATCTGTCCCCTCCTTGAGCACCTTCTTTCACCAGACAGTCTACGTGGTTGTTAAAATGGAAATAAGTTTCACTCTCACAGTGTGCTGGAACATTATGAAAGCACAGTTTATATTTAAACTGTCTGGTTAACTTTGTGATGTACACAAACAAGTCTCTGTATTTTACAGGAGTACCATCAGAGGACTGAAAGTTTGTTTTCTCCCAAAAGGGTAGAAATTCAGTCAGAGAGGAACAAACCCAATCAGTCTATAAGAGTGACAATGTCTGCAGTGGCTTGCTTTAGCACTTCCAGAGTACAGGCCACAGCAGCTAGCTCAGCATACTTTTCAGAAATGATGGTACTCCTCCTGTAAATGCGTGCTCTGTCATCACTAGGATGTACAATGAGAGTGTCAAACTCTGCTGCCTGACCCTCTTTGGTATGCGAGGCTGAGCCATCAGTAAAAAAATGGCACACAGTAGGGTCAGTTAACACTTCCTAAGGTGCTGGCAGGATGGGCCCCATGTCAGGTAGATCAGGGGATTGGAGTGAACAATCATGGGTCACTCCTGTAAATTGTAGCCCATGGGCCAACAAGGATGGAGTCTTGGTAGAAAGGACAATAATGTCATGAACCTGTAGAAGAAGAGACCAGTGTGTAAGTCTAGCATTGGAGACAGAGTCATCTTTCACTCTGTCTGACAACAGAAAGTTTGTGGGCATGTGATTGGAATGCAGCACAATGGGGGCATATCCAATAATGTACATAAAAGTACAATAAAATGTGCAATATCTTGCACCTTCTTGCCAAAAGTGCCTGTTATTGTCTGTGCTGGGAATAACCCAGACTGTTCCTGTCTTCTGCCTGCTACTGCAGCCACAGTATGGGATGATCAAGGTGGCACTGGTGGATGGGGCCCTGTAGTAGGTGCAGGTGGTGCTGGTACTGTTGGGAGTGCCTGCACGGTGGAGAAAAGTGATGTGCAGACTGCACGTAGAGCTCCAGCTATGGTTTATGGTTCAGTAGCCCAGGGGGTAAAGGAGGTGGTACTGGAACAGCTGGCAGCACAGGTTAATATACTAAACCTGTATCCCCCCCAACATGGCCTGTGATGATGAAAATATCACAGCCACGGGCCTTTTAAATTCAGGGTTAGCAGTAGCTCTAGCCTGTTGTAGGCCTAGACTGAGGGCTTTGTTACCTTGTGCCCGCCGCCTGCACAGTGGGTTGCCCCACCAGAAGGCTGCATGATGGCAGCAACCTTGTTTTTGTTGCTGGAGTTGAGAGAGTGCATGTACACATGGTATGCTCTT
This sequence comes from Neoceratodus forsteri, assembly GCA_016271365.2. Lineage (NCBI taxonomy): Eukaryota > Metazoa > Chordata > Ceratodontiformes > Ceratodontidae > Neoceratodus > Neoceratodus forsteri. Next base: position 236,609,490 of record CM057459.1, on the reverse strand, counting down.
TCAACCACTCTCAGTATCTTATCAAAACTGTCATCTTTAGGAAAAACAGCACACTCAACCCTCTCATGGAGGGCTGCTGTCATGTTACAAAAGAAACGATTTTTGTATTCCACATTATCAACAGCAAATTGTTCCTCTGCCAATGACTTGCCAGCACTGTAAGCCATCCACAAACGTTTGTGGTAATTAACAGGAAACTCCTTGGCTCCCTGCTTCATATTGTTTGCCAATGTGGTCTCTTTAACTGTTGCTTCTGCTGCAACATCTGCCACTGACTTCACAACATTAGGCTGTGTACCAGCCTTTCTCAAACTTACATTGACCTCCTGTTTAAGGAGATCCTTCTGTTCCTCAGAAATACCAGACTCACTAATAATATTATTAATCATGCCTAAAACCTCCAGTTTGTTTTGTCTGGATAAGGCAGCCATCACAGATCTCTGTGTTTGAATAAACACAGCTCCGTGATGTGATGGTCAGCCATTTTGAAAGCTGCACTGGGCTCCTCCATCTTGGTGTATGGCAACATGGCCACCATTACATGGGTATGAACGGCCATCTTGGGGATGGCATGGTGACACAACGTGATGATGTGTGTATCTACCATTTTGAGACATTAACAATCCAACATTTTGTGAATCAAAAGAACAGTGGTCAGCCATTGGGCTGCCCCACTCCACAGCATGCTGTGAGTCCTCATAATCAGACTCCTCATCATCAGAAGAGGCAAGATCAATGGGCATAAATTGAAAGCCCTCCATGGCTTTAATATGCCCAACCAGTACCTCTCACTGATGGTGCAATCTCGCCATCTTCGATCTGCATTTAATGTGATTAATCTTGCAATTGGTAACGCACAAAACCACTCACAACATACTTCTGCAAGACTCTGTACATAGTGCTTATTTCAGCATAGTCCCTAACCATACTCTTGAGCTTACCACTTACCTGGTTCAGCTCCCACCTCAGCTCCTTATTTTCCTTATGTAAGGTATTATTAGTCTAGGACAACAAGTCATTCATGTGTATAACCTGCTTTTTATCAAGCATTGCTCTTTCACAATTATCTCTCAAAGCTTGTAATTCCTGAACACTACAGTTAGGTGATTCATATAACAGGGATTCATTCTGCTGACTCAGTGTCTCAACTTGTGATTCCAGCATGAGTGCACATTCTGCAAGGTTAGAATTCAACACTCCCATCTCTTGCCTGAAGTCAGTGTAATCCAACTCCACAGCATACAGCTGGTTTAATGATGCTTCTAAGCTGGCAGACAGCATTGCAACTAACAGGGCTATGGAAGAATTATTTTTGGTACCATTCTTTAAATCAATATAATGATCAAAGATAGCCTGTACAGGATCAACTGTATTCTTAGCTACTGTAGCAAAATCTTCAAAACCACCATGGCTAGTGAGGTACTGTAAGGTTTCTAACCTCAACTCTGCACATATTTTTTTAGACATGTCTACATAAACAGAGAAACATTTACAAATAGAGAAACAAAAACAATGCAAAGCATCAGCATGTGGTCTAAAAGCAAAACAAAATGGTTATATTAAATGCATGCTGAAAATAGAAAACCAAGTTAAAAATCTACATTGTGACCTTAGGCCTTCTTCAGGAAATATCTAAAAGAGAAAGAGAAAAAAAAAACAAAGTTAGTGTAGAGGGGAGGTAAAATGAGGGATATAATTGTATATATTGTATATATATATATATATATATATATATATATAGAAAAGAGGAGGCTCAGGGAGAAGAAGTGATAAATGGCAAGATTAAGAGAGAATCTGTGAAACAAAAAGGTGATAATGGGAAAGATAAAGAATAATAGGAGTGAAAGAGCAAGAGAAGTCACTAGGTGGGGACTAATTGACAGGGCCTAGTAAGAAGGCTGAAAGGTGATAAATGTGTGGGAAGGAGACAGAGATGGAGACTTATGGTGAAAATGAAAAAGAAATTAAATGTGTACAGATACAAACAGACTTTAGGGAAAATAAGGGGGTGGCTGAAAGATGTTAGTGGAAAATAAGTCTAATATTTAAACCAGAGGGCTGCTGGGAGCCAAAGCAGATGATCAGCTTGGCTTCCATGTTTTTTCTATGGTCAGAATCCCAGAAGCCCTGCTGAAGGACACAAACAGAAAGGTCATTGACACTGTGGTCCCTGGAGATAAAGTGGGATACAATGGGTTTAGCAGTGTCACCATTCCTGAACTGCTCTGTAATGTTCTCTGCAATTGTCAGCAAGGTGCCTACCAGTCTCTCCGATGTAAATAGCTGTACACTTCCTGCAAAGAATACAATATATCACATTAGTAGAGGTGCATGAGAACTCCTTGGTGAGGCCTACAGGTGTTTTTCACATCACCAAGGAGTTCTCAGATTTTTACTAAAAGTGTTGGAATTTGTACTCACACAGAATGCTTTTTTGTTTGACAATGAGATGTACCTACAAATTAAAGGGGCAACCGTGAGGGCGTCTTGTGTGCCCTCAGTGGCAAATTTATTTTTAGGATTGTGAGAAGAATGGATGATACTGAATGAGCAGGTGAATCCCTTTAAAAAACAACTATGTGTTTGGAAACGTTATATAGATGATTTATTTATTGCATGGAAAGGTGACCTAAGTGATTTTGAAAAATGTGTTGAATTTATGCATGAATCAAGTCCACACTTATGATTCACATACTGCAGCAGTAGAATCAGTGTTACATATCTAGATTTATTAATCATGTTAGATGAAACAGGGAAATTGCAGAGCAATATTTACAGGAAACCCACTGATGGTAACACCCTGCTCCTTGCTAGTAGCTGCCATCCATTACATATAGCTAACAACATTCCAATTGGACAAGTCCTGAGAACTAAAAGGAATTGTTCTACAGAACAGTTCTAAAAAAACAGGGCAGATTAATTAACAGCAAGGTTAATACAAAGGGGTTACAATAAGCATAAAATAGAACAGGCTAGACATATAGCAGAAGTGACAGAGAGGACAGAGTTATTACAAGAAAAAAACTTTCCCATTTACACAAATTCTAGGTTTAATTATACTACAACTTTTTCAGCACATGCTAGAAAATTGGAAAATATCATTAAGAAGACACTGGCACATCTTAACAGCTGAACCTAATTTAAGAGTTTTGTATGGGGATCCACTATGAATGTGTTTTAGGAAAGCACCTTTTCTTAGAGAACTTTTAGTGCAGAGCTACTTTGTGGATAGAAAGGAAAGTACATGGCTACAAAAGCCCAGTGGTCGCTCTAAGTGTAAAAGATGAGTAATGTGCCCGCATGTGGAACAGAAAAATATTTTTTCCACAGCAGGCATGAATTGCACTTATGAAATTAAACAATGCATTACATGCGACACAGAGGGCATCGTTTATGTAGCCATTTGCACATGTGGCTCTTTTTATGTTGGGAAGACTAAACAAAAATTCAAGGATAGAGTGGGGGAACATGTGAGAGCAATAGAAAAAAAGATCCTACCTATGCTATGGCTCTCCATGTTTTGGGACTACAGATCTGCAGCAGCATATTTTTAAATTCATGGCTGTATACAAAGTTAATCAAAATCCCAGAGGGAGAAATTTTGAAAATTTATTGTTAATTAGGGAGAATTTCTGGATTATTACACTTAAGGCTAACAGGTTACCAGGACTAAATACACATTTAGACATACGTCCATATTTGAGAAAAGGTAGATTATTTAACTGGGTTTTTTCCTGATCTTATGTGATTTGAGCAGAAATTATAGAGTCTTTTCTTTATCCCTCCATTCTCCTCCCCATTCCTATTATTTGTATTTAGGGATTTTGGAAAGAATGTACCCTTTATCTTCCCCATTTTGTTCTGTGTCAGAGAAGAAGCAGTAAATAATAGTAATAATGGGTAAAGGCCCCTTCAGTGATCATATGATTATGGTGATATGTGATCTAGTGAAATATATAGGTGAGAGTACAACTTTATTTTTTCACCCTCCCCCCCTTCCTTTCTTTTTCATCCATCACTCCATGGCTAACATAGGAGCTTGGAATTTACTTGTGTTAGATATGTCCCCCTACCCGGCAGCCCACGTCTCTGAAATAAGATGAAATCATAAAAAGTGAAGGAAATATTTGATGTTTTTCCTATATAAAAATATGAAAGCTTTATGAGTATCGATAGCTCAATTTTAGATTGATTTGTATTACTAGCAAAAGTTTTTCTATGCTTTTGCTGTCTTACATGTTTTTGGCATTTTTTGTTTTTGTATATTAAATAGAGAAAGATTTTTAACTCTTTTGTACCTGAATAGTTGCACTAGTTGGCTTCTTTGTAATGCACTGGTAATCATGGTAACACACAGGTGTGACAAGTTAAACTATTAGAACAGTCTTTTAGTTTGACCATGTAGATAAGTATCACATAATGCATGCCACACTATTTAATGAGTGTCTATTATGTTTCACATTATCATTTGAGAAAGGAGTTTTTTGCTCTGAAGCACGTCAGGCATGGTGTTTTTACCACAGTAAAATGTAAGCTATAAGTATACTTTTTCGTTTGTGGTGTCTTTCTTACAGGCTTGGTGTGTGCTAGGAACTTAATTTTACATAAACAGAGAAATCTTTAACTGTTTGTGGTCCAAGAACTGTGTTTCAAAACACAGCAAATGAAAGCACACAGACGGCTCTTGGCATATGTGGGGGCCTATATAGCGTGTCCCCACAAATTGAAAGCATTCTAGCTGTCTTCAAGGAATCTATTACAGTTTGATGTTCCCACAGGGGAGAGGCAGCTCACAGCACAGATTTAAGAGTCTGGCAGAGAGGTCCCTGGTGTCTATCTCCATACACTGGGGAATGGCAGACCATGAAGATTTATACAGTTGATGCTAACAGCTGCTTGTCACTGGAGGATTGCTCTCTCCAATGTCTAAATCCATAAGGGAAATAAGTGTAACTTTGACCAATACTCAAACATTACTGCACAGGGTCACCATTTTGTTATCTAGAAAATCTAGATTCGTTATCTAGAGTCCAACTCTAAGTCTATCAGGTTCTTGTATACCTGCAGTGTTAGCCAAAGAACACACACAAGCAGTAGACGTAATAAAGGAAAGTTTATTACAATACTCAAGCCAAACATGTGACAGAGAAAATCACAAGGGAGTCAGTTTCTCACCAGTCCTCTAGGAAGGTATAATTCTCTCCAAGGAACAGTCTTACAGAATGTTATATAGTAGTGATAACAACATGATTACAGATATGATAAACATACAACATTGGATAAGGCATGTAAATAAGGTGGCTCCCTTGGGCAGTTATTTAGGAAACAGAATTATTAATGAATAAGAAGTTAGACAAAGGAAATACCTCTGTCAGCAGCAATCACAGACAAAGGAACTGCTGAGTATACAGAAATACATGTGGCATGATACCCAAGTATAAGACACAAACTACATATGAATATATGAGAATATAAGAATATATAACAATCACTGAAGATTCGAAAAGGCTCTCTTATCAGTGATATGGGTCAGAATATATGTGTATAAAATACATAAAGATAAACATAACCTAGGTAAATGCATTATAGTGAGGTATAATGTATCATGCATGATATGTGTAAAACAATCATATAAAAGGAAGTAAACATAATATACAGTAGCATATATTAGCAGTAAAGCACATTCCTAGTACCTATGCTTGTATGATGGGTACCTACATCTACATATCAGTGCAAATAGCAGTATCACAGTATAAGTGACCAGAGATACATTGTAATGTGTATGTGGGATAGTAGTGTGGCATAACCCATTGCATAATACCTCATGCATACCAGCTCAGCAGTATATTCAAAGGTTTACGGTGGTGGTAACCAGCCCCAAAGCAGTGCTGTTTACTACAGTACCACTGTAATCCACCTCTTAACTGTGCACTAAGCCCATGCCCCCACCCCACTGAAAGCAGGGCAGCTGTGCTTCAGCCACCCACCTCATCCTCCAGTACTATGTCTAAAGTAAAGCCGTGGGGCCAGATTTTCAAAGCTCTTGAAAATCCCACAGCTGCAGACAAAACTCAATGCAAGTGGGCTGCCATTTGTGCCTCAGTTTTTCCCACAGCTATGGTACTCTCAAACAAGGAGCCCATTTACAACTGTTTATGGCAGCTTGTGAATTTTGTTTCCCCCATAGCTATGGAAGAATGTTAGGGCCAGTGGGACCAGGTGTAACATCTCCTTCAGCTGTGGGGGACTGAAAATACAAACCTCCACAGCTGTGGAGATTTCTTTTCTTTTTTTTTTATTTATTTTTTTATTTTAGTCTTTGGTAACCAGATAAGGCCCACTAGGCAAAAGTGTCTATTTTCAGAGGTGACCTGGAAGTGCTGGGCAGTATGCAAGTGGAGGTTGTGACAATCAAACCCAGGTCTTGTCTGCTAGATGTACCAAGCTCATTCACAGCTCATTACTCTAACCTCTAGGCTATACTGCCAGCCCAGTATTTCAGTCAGCAAATGGAGTTGTGGAGTGGGTCTTGGCCCCTGTCCATTTTTTAAATACAGCTCCTGGTGTCCAGTGGTTGACCCCACCCCCCTGATCACCCCATCATGCTTCTTCCAAGTCAGCCCAGGTGTCTAGTGGTACCTCCCACCCCCAATCACCCATTTTCATTAATGTTGACATTCCCTGGTGGCCCAGCAGTCCCCCCACCCCCAATCATTCATTTTATTAAATATGACATGGTGTCCAGTGGGTCCCCCGGATCACCCATATCACTAAAGTAAAAGTATCCTGGTGTCCAGTGGTTCCCCCTGCCCACTCAAATTCCCATTTCAGTAAAGTAAATATGTCCTGGTGTCCAGTGGTTCCCCCTGCCCACTCAAATTCCCATTTCAGTAAAGTAAATATGTCCTGGTGTCCAGTGGTTCCCCCTGCCCACTCAAATTCCCATTTCAGTAAAGTAAATATGTCCTGGTGTCCAGTGGTTCCCCCTGCCCACTCAAATTCCCATTTCAGTAAAGTAATATGTCCTGGTGTCCAGTGGTTCCCCTGCCCACTCAAATTCCCATTTCAGTAAAGTAATATGTCCTGGTGTCCAGTGGTTCCCCTGCCCACTCAAATTCCCATTTCAGTAAAGTAATATGTCCTGGTGTCCAGTGGTTCCCCTGCCCACTCAAATTCCATTTCAGTAAAGTAAATATGTCCTGGTGTCCAGTGGTTCCCCCTGCCCACTCAAATTACCATTTCAGTAAAGCAAATATGTCCTGGTGTATAATGCTTCCTCCCACCCTGATCACCTGTTTCATTAAAGTAACTATGCTCTGGTGTCCAGTTGTTTCCCTAACCCACTCATCACCCGTTTACATATTTGCAATGAAGAAGTAGTGATCCAGTGTCTTCCCACCTGACCCACCACTCATATCCCACCTCTTCACATCCCCCTTACATGGGTAGTTGGTGATCCTACAAGCTCAAAACAGTGAGCAGAACATCCCTCCTCTCACCTTCTCAGCTGACAGCCATATAAGCTGTCAGTGAGTGCATGTACTGTACTATAGACACCCTCACTGATAGCTCATATGGCAGCCAAACAAGGAGGTGAATGTACATCTGTGCTGGTTGCTGTATGGAGTTCACAGGATTGCCAGCCACCTGAGTAAGGTGTAGTGTGAGGAGATGAGATGTGAGTAGGCAAGTTGGGTGGGGTGAACACTGGATCAACACTGCTTCAATGTAAATCTATAAACAGGAGATCAGGGGTGGGGGAAGCGGCGGGCATTAGGGTATATTTACTTAAATGAAACAAGCAATCAGGGGGTGGAAGGAACTGCTGAACCACCAGAGAATGTCATCATTACTGAAAATGGTTGATTGGAGGAATGAGGTGGTTGATTGGTGGAATAATGTACCACTAGACACCAGGGCTGACTGGAAGAAGCATGAACAGATGATTGGAGGAGTGGGTGGTGCCACTAAAGGCCACATCTGTCTTGGAAGAAACATGAATGAAAGGTCAGGGGTGGGGGTAACTAGGCTCCATGGTGGACAGTTTGTATGTGGTAATGGAGTTAAGGGGCTGCTGTGCCTCATGCAAATGAGCCCATAATGGTCATTCAAATGCCCCTTTATTGCCATGTATGCCCAATGGGCTCATTTGTATGTCGTGGCTGAATATAGCTCACAGGGGTCTTGGCACTATCTTGCTTTGGGAAGCACTATTCTCTGTGGGCTATATACAGCCCAGGTCTGCATTAAGGCAGTGGAGTTGCAGTTAGTGCTGAACCATCATGGCCTGATATTCAGGTGGAAAGTGCCTCTTGCTATCTGACTGAACATGGCAGTACCCAGGTTGGGCGCAACTGCAGAGCACATATTTGCACTGCACTTGTGCATCTATTTGAATATCTGTTCCAAAGCCTGTAAGTGAAGGATATTTTTTCATGAAAATAACTAGTATTAAAAAACAGAAGGTTCTGAAATTCAAATTGTGGGTACATTTTCTGTAACTGGGTTCTGATGATGCCAACTGTAAATGTGTTGCTGGAAATCATTAAATCTTTTTAAATAGCTACAAACTATAGAATAAAGTCTGGTCTGCACTCAAAGCAACCAGTAATGACTGTAATAGGTAAATCTATGGGTGCCTCAGAAATGAGGCCATCATCATCATCATCATTATGGTGAGCAAAGTAAAGGCAGCCTTGCACATAAGTTGTAAACACATACCAAATCACCAAAACAATTGTCATCTAGTATTATTCCTAGGGAAAGGTCAGGCACAGTCAATGACTCGCCTGCTCTATGAGGGAAAATGTCAGTGACAATACCGGGATAGCAAATAACCTAAACAGGCATTTTAAAAACATCAACCATTCCACACCTCCTGCCCCACTGCTGATTATTCTAGATCTCTTCATTGGTTCACACAGTGCTATCCACACTTACCCAACTTTCACCTTTTTTTTCAGAGATACCTCAATCTGAGGTACTTAAACTTCCAACAGGTCTGGATACCTGCACATGTGCAGGTGCTGATGGGAGAACTTCATCTGATTAAGAAGCTAACTGAACAGCTACTATCTCCAGTCACAACCCTTTTCATACACTCCCTTAGCACAATGCATTGTTCCCAAAATCTGAGAGAATGTCATGGTAACCTCTTTTCCACAACCTTAGAACCCAACATCTACAGATAAATCTCGGTCTTATCACCTTAAACCAAGTACTCAAGAAACAGGTTCACAGATATTTTATGGATTATCAGAGAAACACATTTCATAGTGGTTCAACAATAGGAATGCACATTACTCAGGGCCATCTGTAAAACAAAACTTCAACTGCACAGTGGCAGTTTCAAATAAGTCAGCACTCCACAATTTTCATTACCCTTTTGTTAGACTTTCATAAAATAGCACAATAACTTTGTATGTGATACATATCTTGCAGTGTTTTTATTCACAAAGTTAAAAGGCATACCACAACCATGATTTTTTTATTTAGTGTGTAGCAGCATATGATGGCAGGAGCTACTAACTGGCCTCTACAATGTATAATTCCACACAAAAGCCATCAGTCTAAAACTTATTATTTGTGCTCTCTGGCTAGAACTGCAAAAATGTTATTTACACAAACAGATCAAACTCTCTGACACAGAGACACCAAGGTCATTAACATTTTAGCATCACATATGACATCTTCCTCAGAGTGGCTGATGCACACAAAGAAGGTAAATTGCCCAACATTTAAAGGAACAGTACAGGCAGTGTAGAAGAAACTTCTTTAAAGTGCACAGAGAATCCTAGTGGTGCAGCAACAATACAGTGTAGAAAGGTACTTCAAATGTACAATAAACACTGAAGAATGTGCAAAGAGCAACAGATAGACACTAAACAGACATCCATCAAAGTATATAATAAATCCTATAACCTACTATAGACTTAAATGGTTCATAATAAAATTCATAAATATGAAGGCAATAAATAGCACATAATAAACTAATCAAAGAATCTAGCAGCCTGGAAAACCTGAAAAGAAAAAAATATTACTGGTTAGATTTTAAGAACCAGTTAACTATCCATAACAATATCAAAGAAGCAAACATCCAGGAAAACCTGAAAGGAAAAGTAATGTTAGTTAGATCTTAAGCAACAAATAATTATTCAAAACCACAGTATTGGAAAAAATGGGAATATATATATATATATATATATATATATATATATATATATATATATATATGTCATAAAACTGCATGCTTAAGTAGTTCCTCATTTAACCCTTCTGGATGCAAGGTACAAACAGCTATAAACCAATATGCCTCCCATTGGAACAGTTTGCATACCAAGTCTACTCCTCTTATTCCCAGTTCCACTTTGTTGATACTCACAAATTTTAAACAAGCTGTAGAGTCATGATCTCATCTTTTGTGCTCAGTGACCAGGATGTTTGCCTTCTGCTTCATTTGTTCGACATACAGAAGACCACATGGGAAAATTAGAATGTACAGTATATCACCCCTAAAGAGCTGCAGGTAATAAACATGTAATCTGAAATATTTTGCTATTACAGGGGTATACAAAGAATGTAATGTCATAAGTGTTTGAACATTGGCTGCAGTGCCCACATCTACAGTTGCCCAAAGGCGGAGATGGGGTAGGGGGTGGCCAGGTTTTTAGTACTTATTTCAGTAGTGTTGAGGTGAGTGTACCAACATATCCTGTAAATTGTGTTGCCTGCCAAAGGTAACGGTTGGCATATTGTCAGCTAGAGATTTCAATTTAGGATCCACATTCAACATAGGCCAATACTTTTTTTTATTAGTTCTCTTATTCTATTTACCTCTGGGATGTATTGTGTCACAAATGTCAGTTTCCAGTTAGAATTCTGATTTCCTGTACCTTTATTCCCTTGTAATATTAGATATATATCAATGTTTTTGCATGTTAAGCCACTATAATAACATCTCTTATGTTGTCTCTATGTGAACCTAGACACCATTTCTCAGCTTCCACTTTCAAAGTCTGACTCATTTAAAAGTACTTTTTAATGAGAGGAACTGGTCTTTTGGTACAGTTCTAATGAAGGAGTTTGGATGACTGCTATCCATACACAAAAAACAATATCTAGGGCCGACCCACTGATGCCACAGTAGCACTACTGCTTGTGAAGCCAATGACCCTGGCTCAGAAATGAGCCTGAGTCATCAGAGGGCTAGCTGCGAAAGAAGGCTTGAGCATCCCACAGGATGGTCTCCACCTCATTGGTGGAGGATCTCTCTGCCTTGCAACTGCCACCTTTGTGACCATTGGTGGCAGTGCAGACTGGAGCACAGTCAGCACTGGGAAGGGACTTGATTGGGAAGGCTTGATGTTACATAGAAACATAGAAACATAGACTTTGATGGCAGATAAGGACCGCTAGGCCCATCTAGTCTGCCCATTTCCCTACCTACAGGATAGGCCGCAGATCCTAGTTAACCAACAGCTTATATCTTCCTGCCCCCCACAAGAATTGCCTTATGTCTGTCCATGCATTCTTGAATTCTCCCACAGTTTTAGACCCCACAACTTCCTCAGGAAGGCTGTTCCATGCATCCACTACCCTCTCTGTGAAATAATACTTCCTCACATTGCCCCTGAACCACCCTCCTTCTTTCTTTAAATTGTGTCCCCTTGTTCTTGCAAGTCTCTTTTTCTGAAAGATCCTACCCTCTTGGACTTTGTTGATTCCCTTGAGGTACTTGAAAGTTTCTATCATGTCCCCCCTCTCCCTTCTTTCCTCAAGGGTACACATATTAAGCTCCTTTAGTCTCTCCTCATACGGCTTCTTTTGCAGGCCCTGCACCATTTTAGTTGCCCTCCTCTGACTGCCTCTATCCTGTCTATGTCCTTGCGGAGATGGGGTCTCCAGAACTGGACACAGTATTCCAGATGGGGTCTCACCAACTGTCTGTACAGAGGGATAACAACTTCCTGTTTTCTGCTGCTGATGCCTCTCCCTATACATCACCAGTATACCCCGGCCTCCTACTGCCTTCTCACATTGCTTGCTAACCTAAGGTCATCTGATATGATTACCCATAGGTCCCTTTCCTGTTTTGTTGTTGTTACTACCTCCCACCATTGTATTCTTCCCTGGGTTCTTGTTTCCCAGGTGCATTAGTTTGCATTTTTTGCATTGAATCCTAGCTGCCATATGTCTGACCATTCCTCCAACCTTGCCAAGTCCCTTTTCATCCTTTTCCTTACGCCTCCTTGTGTATCAACCCTGTTGCAGATCTTTGTGTCATCTGCAAAAAGGCATACTTTTCCTTCCAGTCCCTCTGCAATGTCACTGATGAAGACATTAAAAAGGACTGGACCCAATACTGAACCCTGCAGTACCCCACTAGTAACCGCCCTTTCTTCAGAGTGGACTCCATTTACAATTACCTTCTGTGTCCTGTTGTCCAGCCAATGTTTTACCCAGGCTACCACCCTGGGACCCACTCCCAGGCTGGTTAATTTGACTATCAATCTTTTGTGTGAGGCTGTGTCAAATGCATTGCTAAAGTCTAGGTAGGCCATGTCCACAGCCCCTCCCTGGTCTACTACTTTGGTCACCCAGTCAAAGAAATCTATTAGATTCGTCTGACATGACCTTCCCGCTGTGAACCCATGCTGCCTTGGATCCTGTGCTCCACTGACCTCTAGGTACTCAACTATTCTTTCCTTCAGAAGTGACTCCATCACTTTCCCTACACAGAGGTCAGACTGACAGGTCTGTAGTTTCCTGCCTCTGTCTTGGTCCCACTTTTGTGAAGGGGAATCACATCTGCCTTCCTCCAGTCCTCGGGTACCACACCATCCTCCCATGATTTATTAAAAAGAGTAGCCAGTGGTTTCACTAGTTCCTTCCTTAATTCTTTTAGAATTCTGGGGTGAATTCCATCAGGACCCATTGCTTTGTCCACCTTCAGTTTTAGGAGTTCTTGCAGAACCCTTTCTTCTGTGAAAGGACTGGGATCGACCCCCCTATCAAGAGTGCTTCTGTTAATTGGATTAGGCACTTCCCCCTCCTCTTTTGTGAATACTGAGCAGAAATATTTGTTCAGTATTCCTGCTTTTTCACTGTCCCCTCTGCCCACCCACTGTTCATTCTATTCAGCCTCACTATCCCTCCTTTGTCTTTCTCACGCTTGCTTATGTATCTATAAAGGTTTTATCCCCTTCTTAACTGAGTTGGCTATCTTTTCCTCAGTTTGGGCCTTTGCTATTCTGACTTCCCTCCTGCTTCTTTCTGCCTTAACTGGTACAGCTCTCTGTCCTGCTCCTTCTGTGTTTCCTTATACTTCGGAATGCCATCTTTTCTTCCTGACTTTCACAGCCACCTCTCTTGAGAACCATAGTGGCTTTTTTTTCATTTTGATTTGTTTATTTGCTTCACACAAAGGCTTGTTGCCTCTGTGATGGCAGTTTTGATAATTCCCATTGTTGCTCCACACCTCCTTCTAGCCTGTTTGCTGAGTGCTTTTCTGAGGTACTCCATCTTGCCAAAGTCAGCCCTCCCTAAGTCCAGTACCCTCACTTTTTATGGCTTGCGACTCTATAGCTGAGTTTAACGTGAACCACACTGTTTGATGATCACTTGTCCCCAGATGGCAACCACTTCTAGATCTGAGATCCTCTCACTTCCCCGTTTGAGAGTATGAGGTCTAAGATTGCTACCTCACGAAAGTGGGTTCGAAACTAGCTGTCTAATGCCTGCCACCTGTAGGGGCATCAAGAATGGCCCTGCTCTTGGATGTGGCTGCAGCAAATGTGCTCCAGTTAACATCTGGCATATTCAGGTCTCCCATCAACAGTATCTCCCTTTCTCTGCCATTCTAAGAATGCCTTCCATCATATCCTTGTCCATTCCTTCCCCTGACATGGGGGTCTGTACCTAACCCCTGTGCAGATTGTGGTGCCCTTTCCAGTCTCCAAGGTGATCCACAGTGCCTCCTCTCCTCCTGTTTACTCTTTTGTTCAGTTGCTTTTATCCCTTCCTTTACATAGAGAGCTACTCCTCCCCTCTTCTCCCCTGCCTGTCTCTCCTGTGGGTTATGTGCCCTGGTATGTGCTTGTCAGTCATGGTTCTCTGTGTACCATGTTTCTGTGACTGCTATGATATCCAGGCATCCCTCTTCCATTAAGGCCACCAGCTCAGGGAGCTTGTTGCCCAGACTATGGGCATTGGTACTCATTACCCTCCATTTCCTGATGGCCTTACTCCCTTTTGTCCCATCCCTGTCCTTCTTGCCTTTGTCACTTTCTCCATTTACCCCTGCCCTTCTCCCTATCGACACCTCCATGTTGGTGTTTGCCATACTTACTACCGTGATTGTTTGGGGGGCTAGGATTTTCCTGCTCCTTTCCAGTGCCTCCCCCCTTGGCTAGTTTAAAAGCTTTCCAATGAATCATTTAAACCTATCACCTAGGATCCTGGTTCCCCTCCTGGACAGATGCAGCCCATCATGCCAGTATAGGCTTGCATAACTCCAGGTGGACCCCCAGTCCCCAATGAAGCCAAATCCCTGAGCTCCACACCAGTTTTTCAAACACTTATTGAATCCCATGGTACAGAACACCCTAGCCTCTCCTATGCCATAGATGGGTAGCACCTCCGAGAAGGTTACCGTGCGTGCTACTTGACTAAGACCCCTCCCCAATTCCACAAACTCTTCCTGCACTTCTCTAATCCCTTTCTTAGCCAGGTCATTTGTCCCTAGGTGGACAATGACATCCAGCTCTCTCCCCTGTGCAGCTGCTCCAGCAATCCTGAGGATTCGCTTCCTGTCCTTCCAAGCCATGGTGCCAGGCAGGCACCTTACCTCCCTCTCCCCTTCCTTGCCCAGTTCTACCTTCCTAACAATGGAGATGTGTAAATGTCTTCCTTGGTCTGCACCTTGGTGAGTGGGAGGAGAGGGAGAGAGAGAGGGAGAGAGAGGAAGGGAGGGGAGAAGGCCAGAAAAGAACCTCAAGCTGTAATGTAATGATGGCCCCTGATGGCTTGTTGATCTTTTACCCCCTGATCCAGCTCTCTCCCAGCTATGCAATCTGCCTGTTTCCAAAGGTATGGGTCTGGCCTGAAGACCTCCATCATGGGGAAGAGATACCATGAATGGACAGGCTGGGAGTAAGTTAAATCATGGAAAAGGAGGGGTGACAGGGTTGGGTCCAGATGATGGTGTCTGAAGAAGGCTCCTAACACAGGCTGAGGAGAAGGGGAAAATCAGAAAGTGAAATAAAAGCAAATAGCCAGATGGGTACTCCACAAACGTTTAAATTTTAAATATTTTTACCTTGGGGACTAGTCAGCATCAGTGACCAAAATGTTCCAAAGAAAAACTATCCAATCCAAAACACATTCAATATTCAGTCTTCTCAGTATTTTATTTTCATTAACATTGGCCTCGGATACTAGTCTAACATTTCACCTGATTGGGTTTCTTCTGGGTTTGAGGGCCTATATAAAATTAAAATGGCATATATCAATACATTTGCATACACATTATTTACATAGAATAATTTTTGAGATCTCTCAAATAAAAATTTAGTCAAACCAAGTCTTACCCATTCCAAGCATACCTCCAATCTCCTTGATGGGTCTGTTTCATCTTATTTCTCATAATCAATTTGACCAACAGATCAGGCATTTTCTTTCACATTTTTATTAACTAAATAAATTCATTATTACCTTATTTATAAATTCTGTTCACTTTTTGTTGGTCATATTTAATGTTGTATTAGACCTGTTTAGGTAAAGTTTCAGTTGCTTGTTAATTCTTTTTGAAATGATTGACAGTAAATTTATTTGCATAGTTAAGGTGATAACTTTACAGGCATTCCATTTGCACTTACCATTCCGTTAGTAGAGTGTCCCCAGTGGCTGGTTGATCCCTTTGTGTATTGTCTTGAATTGCTGCCCTTTTTGATGTGGTTGGGGAGATCCAAAGCATGAAGATCACCAATCCTGAAGTTTTGAAGTACAGGGCAATTGAGATTACAATAAAATATGACACAATGAATGGAGCATATAAGAAACAATGATGCCACTAAATATGTAACTCCCCAATGAACAAAATATTCACCTGGCTCTTGCCATTACTTAGAATAATTGGAGGATGGTGAATGAGTAGCATAACTCCCAAGTAGAGATGCAGCAAACTAAAATTCTGTCCGTGAAGTGGATGCGAAGTGGCCACTTCATGTTAGTATTCCGCTATATAAAGTGCCCATTTTAAACCCTCACTTCACCACTTCACGTTGTAATTATGACTTTGTGTTGTGCACTCCACCTTATTTCACTTTAAGATGGAGTGAAAATTCACAGGCAGCCCACACGCATCACATGGCTAAAACAGTGTAGGTCACACGCTTCAGGAAAGCAGTCAGGAGGTTACGGGCAAAAACACTCTCCCAACTTGGGCTGACTTACACGTTTTGCATTGGATGTGACAAATATCTCTGCTCTGCGAATGGCTGGAGGTGGGGTGTGGACATGTGATGAAGAGGGGTACACAGGTGACAAGTCCACAAATTAAGATATTTTCCCTGTTTTACATACAGGGGTTGATGTACCACTTGCACTAGACATACTGTATTGACCACCACCACCACTGCTACCCTGACCACCACTTGACCACCACTTTACAATATTTATAAACCATAATCCTCTCCCCTCATCATGCCTGTAATAATCCTCTGGTGTTATTTCATCACTATTGCAGACATTCCTACTTGGTCTTACACTCATGGAAGGGGGATAACATGCTTAGTAAGGTTGATGATGAGGGTGAATGCCCCACTATGGCATTAGCTGACATCTGGTGCCATGTCCACAGTGCCATGTGCCTGCTCTTAAGATGTTTATGCTGCCCCCCTGCCCAGATGACTCCCCTTTTTACCTCGACTCACAAGCACATGGCAAAGCTGGCAGATTGCAACTGACTCATCATTTGCATCTTGGACAAAAAAATCTCAGAAAAGAGATTGTGTTACCCTACTTTTAACATGTCCCTGATGCTGCTTATTGGACTCCTGTTTTTTTAACCCTTGAAATGCGGGTGTGCTACTTGATTTTTCAGGCTGGACACACTTGGACTCCAACTGACCACCACAACTACCTATGATTATCACTGGGTCATCATCATCATTATCATCAACAGGAACTGCTAAATCACAACTTTTTTGAGGAGGTGGGGATTTAATGCCAACAGACCCAGATACTGCCACCTTGACTTTTTTCCTCCAGTTCCCAACAGGGGTCACTGACATCATTATCATATTCATCAACATCATCTGCATACACATTTTCATCTTGGATGCTATCATGTGGAGAACATGTTCCAACTACATCAACATCATCATCACCCGATATTTTTGCGCCACACTTTGAATCACTGCATGACAAAGGCATGACCTCAACAGCAATGGAAGAAATGTGACATTGTGAATTATCGTCTCCAGGATCAGAATCATGTTCAACTACCATGGGGATGTTAATGGGGAGTATGACATCATCTACACTGTCAGAAGACACAACTATATTTTTTGAAATGGTTAACTGGTCAGAAGTGGAACTTGAGGCAGCAATATTCATGCCAGCAGAAACTGCACTAACACCACCAGCTGGGACAGCATCTCCTTCAACTATGAGTGAAGCTATAGATTGCACAGTAAAAAACATTGATGGAGAAATCCCTTTACTGACATCAGCTATGCATTTCTGTGTACTACCACGCCCATGGACAATCTTGCCACTGGCAGCAGTGCCATGGCCAGAAACAGCTTTGCTTGCATGTCTGTTTGCAGGCATTTTGGGGGATCACCAAGAAAATTCTAAATAAATTTAGATGTCTGAACTTTCAATCTGAGCTGGTGGATGTGAAGCCAAAAAACCAACAACTGTGGCTTGCAGATGGAGACTGGGCACTAAACAGATGCAAAAGCGCAGACAGATTAAGATTGCACTGCATAATCAAGAAGAGATGCAGACGTAAAGTCACAACAACACCCTAACCAGTGCTCACAAGTCACAATCCAATCTGAAAAAGAATACCTTTTGCCGGTTGGGGGGGCTGCAATGCACTGCAGTAATAGTCCAAAACCAAGATACCACAAAGCAGTACAAAATCACGCTGGTGCAGTGGATAGCAGGTTCACACTTCTGCAATTACTCTGTGGCACAATAAAATGTGTTTGATTTGATAGCATGCATCACACCCATACTACAAGTAATGCATAGCAAATTGAAACTTCAGTAATATAATAAAATCTTTTAAACAAACTGAAATTATGCACTGCTGTACCACAGCAATCAGCAAAAAAAGTCAAGAATTACTGAAAATATTACTGTGTATACATTAACAGTCATACAAGAAAAATATAGCCAAAACAGAAAGCACTGTCTTTTCTCCCAGTTAATCTACCTCCACCACAGATACACCCCTCCCCAAAACACACTTCAAGTGTCTGTCAGTAAACACACTGAATGTTCTAAATTAACATTCAAAATCCACACACAGACAATAAACACTTGATGATATGAGCACAGGAGGATTTCCTACAATAAATGTACTAAATGTTGAGCAAAAAATGGCTCAAAAAGACTTTTTTAACAGATTTTAGAGGGTATGAATCACAGAGCTCTGAGAACAAACTATCTTCAGCTACCAGTATACACATAGTGCACAGAACTGAGGCTGTGCAGAACAATCTAGAGCCCATGTGACCTGCAATTCCATGAATCACTGCAAAATTCACCTTGGAGCTCAATGACAAGGTGAAGAGATGCGAAGTACATTGATTTCTATGTACTTCACATTAAAATTGGTGCAGAAGTGGTTGGGGAAGGTGGAGTAATGTGAAGTCATTGTTATCAATGGACTTCATATTCCTCATTATGATGCAAAATACTCCATTACACGTTGCAGATTACTTTACAGATTCCGCATTACTCCACAAATTGCTTCATGGAGTGAATTTTGGCCACTTTGCCCACCTTTACTCTCAAGTTGTGGCCAGGTTTTTGCCTCGTTGGCTACTTTGGGAACTAGCACTCTGCAGTTTCTTAGCAATGACAGGAGAGTGAGCCAGGGCATGGAGTACACCTCTAGACACATTCATAATTGACAGCCTGGAGTTGAACTTCGGGACTGGTGTGCCTCCCACACCAGATAAAAAGAAGTCAGCAAACAGAGGTGGCATGCATAGCAATCACCCTGCTGCCAGGAGACACTCTGCCAGTCAGAATGATAAGTCCAAATGGAAATTCCATAAATTTGTCACCTTAACTCTTCAAATAAATTTAATAGTTATACTCTGAAAAAGCAGTAACAAACATTTTAAAATGGGTAAGAGAAATACTGTACTGTGATTGCTGGAATCCAGTCATGTGACTGTATTGATATCCCAGCACAACATCACAGGTCCGAAATGCTGAACTTTCTGAACCTCATTATTTGGTCCTAAAATAAAAAAAAAATCAAGGAAGCCATTTTAAAACTGCAGTAAGGCATTCCAGGGTGTGCATAATTGAGGGATAGTGGCATTTCTCAGGTGCATAAAGCCCTCAGCAAACTGAGATGTGCCACTATCTCACAATCACACACACTGTGTCATTCCTTATTGCTTAAAAAAATACTTTACAGAAACAGGACTAATGCAAAATTAAATACAGTATGAGTAGCATAAAGTGAACAGAGTTTATAAATAAAGTAACAATGAATTTATTTAGTTAATGAAAATGTGGAAATGCAAAGGACGTAGTGTTGCAAATAGCTTTCATTGTTCCATATTTAGATAGATACTGAAGTGACTTATAAGCTGAGAAGAAACATGGCAAAGAGAAATTGCGCTATATGATAAAAAGAATAAATAATAGCTTTACTTTGTTTAAAAACTGAAACAACAATAAACATAGTTTATCTGAGGAAGTCTAATAAATAGTAGCAATATAAATGTATTTGCTTAATATATCTAGTGTTTAACTCATGAAATATTGGAGTAATTAAGAGTGCATTAGTATAAGTATTAGTCAACACTGCCCTGGACTTCTTTATCAAACATTTCATACTCATACTTGATAAACATTCTCCATGCACACACGTAAAGTTAAAACCTAAGAAATCTCACTGGCTCATGAGCGACATCTTTGCTTTAATGTTTACAAGGGATGAATCCTAAGCCAAGTTCAAGCAACACTACCGCAGCTATGACTGGAGTGTTTACAGGTCTCAAAGAAATGAATGCATGCAAGAAATATTCAGGGTCAAAAGTCAGTACCTAAAATCCCACTAGTCACAGAACCTAAACAACCCTAAAATCTTTTGGCAGTCTGTAAACTCTTTATTAAATGCACAGTCCAACCCCTTCACTCTCAATGGATCTCGATGGCACTAGATCAACTGACCCTCACAAAATTGCAAGTCTCTTCAAAAATTTCTTCTGTGACCTGTCCAAATACAAATTTCAAGACTACCCTGCTCACGGGCCCAGTAAAAATGGACAGTGAAGGTCTCTTTTCTACATAAAAAGGGTCACATGTCATGGAGTGCATAAACTTCTTGTCACCCTGAGAAATGATAACTGTGCTGGCCCTGATGGACTCTTCCTCAAATTCCATAGACTAGCCTCCCCAAATTGTACTTCCAATCACCAAAATCCTCATCCTAGCCTTCTCATCTGGCATAGTGCCTGACCTCTGGAAATCATCTATGGTCATCCCACTCCACAAAAAGGGCAAAAAGACATCCCTTGAATATTACCACCCGATCTCATTTCTTTCAGCTCTGGCCAAGCTGCAGGAAAAAATTGCACATAACCGACATGTCGATGATTTGTAGTGGCATGACCTCATCTGTCCTGAGCAACATGGTTTCTGCAAAGGGCACAGTGCTGTTACAGTCCTGATCAAGTTCACTGATGCAATTTATCAGGCAATGTACAAGGACCTGGAAACTGGAACTGTGTTTGTGGATCTGACCAAGGCCTTTGACCTGGCTGACCACAAAGTATTAATTTCTAGGTTATGCATCCTCTGTCTCGGCCCTTCTACTACCTAGATTCAGAGCATGAGCCAATGGGCGTGCAGCCCATACCGTACTAGTCAGTCCAGATATGTGAATGAATTCCATCAGTGACCACTTTCTTTTTGCATGTATGCCACATGCATACAGACTGTTCCAATGTTAACATAAAAAACACACTTACCACCCTTGCTTGCTGCATGCATGCCACATGTTTGCAATTGGTTCCAATTTAACATCTAAATCATGCTTTCAGCAGCATATCACAATGGTAGTTTTGTGTGGGCAGCATGAAAACATTACATATAATTATTTCTGGCTGCTTTTGCTTTTCTAGCCAAAATGGTTGCCTCATTTAGGAGACACTCATAGAGTTCACTATCACAGTCATTATGTGGTCATTAAGAGTGCAGACCAGGCTTTTTCCTTGTAGTTTGCAGCAGTTTAAAAGCTCAGTTGTGGTCCACTTATATTTATGCCCTATGATACTAGTGAGCTTTGTAGGGTGCAGCTTACTATAGGGCCTCTGGATTTCTGTATTAAAATAGGACCATGCAGCAGTGATGTCAGAAATAAAAGACAGTCTATCACAATTTGCGTCACCAAGTTACTGGCAGAACATTTTTGTTTTTTTAAATTAATTTGTCAGCCTCACTTTAAACTGGCCTATGGCCACCTTGATTTTCTTCAAGTTGTGTAAAGTACTTCACTGCATATAGAGTCTAACCTATGTTTTGGATAAAGTATAAGAGGACAGCTTCATATAATACCACACAAAAGTTACAGGTCTTTTCATTTCATATGAGGATAAATATGTTATCCCACTAAAACATGTTACATACTGCATCATATATCTATAAATCTACATCTATCTTATCTTGTTCTATATGTTCATTCCCTCCTGATGTTTTGACTCATGGAGTTGCGTCTTTGCAGCTTGTAGTGAAAAATGATTTCCCCTATAGATAGAAAATTCCTTACATCAATAAAATCCTTTACACAGAAACATAGAAATTGTGAACAGAAAAGAACTAATTGGTCCACCCACTTTACCCAGAATGCCCCTGCCTACTCTGTCTTCACAGACTCTAATTGATCTCTGGCAAGACTTAGTGGTGTGCAAAAATAAAATTCTGCTGGTGAAATTTTCGTAGGAGGCGTAATTTCAGTTCCACGGAAGTTTGGAAAACATTTTCCCAACTTCTGCAGAATTTCTGCCCGACAAGCATTTTTTGTATTAGATGTAGCTTTTTTTAATTTACTTGCAGGAAAAAAGTTCCTAAGTCCAAAGTGTTTGGTTTCTTTAGAGATGTGGAATAATTAGCACTTTATGCGTAATTATTTTCCCAGAATTCCACTGGTGTGTGCACTTCCTCCGCATGTTACAGGTAACTCGTGAAGTGGGTGCATGAGGAAGGGCACTGTCCATTACAGCAACTCCTTCCCAGCACAATCCATTCATGGCAATGGAAAGGTAGGGCAACCGGATGAGGGGGTGGAAGAATTAAGTGACAGGATGTCACTATACATACTCCAAGCACGGGGTGGGAGCGAGCAAAGAGAGCGTGGCTGGGAGGGGTGGAGACACTGTAGGGGGTGGCACTGTGGTTGCTGGTCGAGCTGCGTTGTGGTGTCGGGGATTGGCTAGTGGCTGGGGTGGCTGAGGTACAGGGTTCAGGTCTGGGCGCTGGTGCGATTTTTATTGCGCCCGCCCAAACCTTTTGTTGCTTTCACCACCCGGCATGCACCACCGGTTGAGAATCCTAAGTAGGGGAGGCTGAAGCCCCTGTGGGGAGTGTGGGGGTGCATCCCCACACAGAAAGCAGTAAAAACCTGTCCTGGCACCATTGTTCTGGTGCGCTGGGGTTGTCAGAGTGCCACAAATGCGTTCGGCACTCTGACTGAGTGATAACAGTGATTGCCTTTAGGCGTTCACCATTATCACATAGACCCCATGTTACATATTTCCTTTTTATGCGGTCTCAAGGAAAAATAAATCCACATCTGTTAAACAGCAGTCAGTGTGAGTTGCTTAATTTCAGAAGCATATATTTTTTTTAAATCCACATGTCAGCCTGTAGAAATCGGATATTTCACTGTTATAGGCTTATTAAAATCCAAAGAAAATAGATAGTGTAGTGGAGTATAGGGGACAGAGTAAGAAAAAGTGTTTTAACTTTGTGTATGTATAATAAAATGGCAGCAAGTGGCAGTAGTGGGGATGATTTTAATTTTGGGCAGCATCAGCCAGGCCCAGGAGGAACCACAGCAGCAGGATCATGAAGTCTAGAGTGGGGACCAGGGTGGGCAGCCAGTCCAGCCACAGCAGGGCCCGGGCAATACAGAGCCAGTGGTCACCAAAAGAAATATGGCACCTACATTCGGTTACTAGGAGGTTGCAGTTCTAGTGAAGGAGGTCACCAGCAATGTTGACAAGCTGTTTGGCCCAAACAGAGTACCTCTGAAAGAGAGAAACAAAGTGTGGTCATCCATTAAACCCACCCTGGCACAGATGGTGAGAGGCCTGTGCCACGCTCCTTCCATCAAATCAAGCATAAGTGAGATGACCTACAATGTAGGGACACTGAGGTGCTGGAGGCATTTGGTGGTGTGGTGGCCATCACTACAAATGAGAGTGTTCACCAACAAAAGGAAAGCTGAGAAGACCAGCACCAACACCACTGGATCCCCTGCATGGAAGAGAAAGAGGATACATAATGAAGATGATAGCAGCACTAGTAAGTATTCTTTTTTCTTTATTTACTCTTTTTCAGACCCATTTTTCCTGCTGCAGCAGCTACTCTTCAGTGATCCCTCCTTAGGCTCTTTGACCCCCACTCTTGCTCCTGTTAACTCCCAACAGAGGCACTGGACCTTCCCCCATCTTGATTTGACCCACCACCCCTGGCAGTGAGTTCAGGTCATACCACTTCCAGCACATTAGAGTGTTTGACTCTGACTGTGTCAGGTCCAGTGGTCACTCCTACATGGTTTCTGTTGAGACATCTGGGGTGACCTGGGTCCCGTCTTCCAGCCACCACAATGAAAATGTGGTTTTCCTTTGTTCCCACTGCATCCCTGAGAAGACCAGCATACTAGGGGATTGGGAGTCAAGGAGTCAGGGTACATCTAGATATGCCTCTGCTCCTGCTCCTGACAGATGTCCTCTCCTTCCCATAGCTCTGTGGCCCTGCTGCACCACTACTTGTTGTCACCTGGCTGAGGTGGCAGAAACTTGGTGTGGCCTGCAGCCAACCCTGGCCAGTGGATGAGCTCGCCCACTTTAAGGTATTCAATCCTCCTCCCTGGCCACACCTCCAGCAACCTGAACTTGTTTATGACCCTGTTATTGTTGTATTCCCCTGGTTAAAAACTTCTTGTTCTTTCATACTGTTAATTGTCTTCATTGTTGTTAGTTTTGTTTTCTATTTTTTTTGACAATATTAATGTTTAACTGTTTTGACATAACACTTTCTTGAGTCAACTCAATTATCTTGTTTTCAAGGTTCAGTTACTTCTTTTTGGGCATGTGGGTGGGGGCTGGGTTGACACAGGGCCATGATAATCAGCCAAATCTGGGAAACTTGTAAACACTTAACACGTGAGGACAAGAACAATGTCCACCTTCATTTTTTTTGTTCTCATTTTATGTTGGGGGGGTGCCAGAACAGTGGTCAGTGGCAAACTGGGGAAACTGGCAAACGCTTAACCTTTGAGGACAAGAACAATGTCCACCTAAATTTTTTTGGTTTCTCTTATTTTATGTGTGGGGGGCAGAACAGTGGCAACTTTGGACAGTTGAAAGTAACACTGTTTTATAAGTGGAAGTGCTGGTTGCTGATGTCACTGTGAATTATCAGCTTAAATCTGGATGTAGTAAGCCTCTGTTTCATTATCACCAACTTTTTTGGTATCACAGCAGGTTTGGACTCATGCATTGCTGACTGACTCCGGCTGCAAGGCTCTTTACTTTTCTGGTAATGTAATTGAAGACACAAGTTGTTATTATGCCTTGCAACACTGTCCATGATACTACTAACAGGGAGTTATAATGCAATACAAAGCAAAGGTAAGGGGAGTCGGTAAAAAGATTAAAAAAAATTTGGTATGCCTTGCCAAAAGCAGTAAATGTTTTTTTGCTTAAGGCTGACTGAGAAACACAATGGGGTTCATACGATCGGATCGACCACTGGTGTTGCCATTTGATTCCTGCTCTGTTCATACAATCACAGGCTTGGCAGAGTGGATTCTGGACAGCAGGAGCATCATCATTAGTGGTGGGTGAAGTGGCCCCAATTCACTCCGTGGAGTGATTAGCGGAGTGAAGGTGAATTTGTGGAGTGCTCCACAACACAAAGTGGAGTACTTTACATTATAATTGGGTAACATGAAGTCCATTGAAAACAGTGACTTTGCATTACTCCGTCTTCCCAAACCACTACTCCACCAATTCTTAAGGCAAAGTACATTGAAAATAATGTACTCACCTCACTTCGCCTTGAATTTAAGCTCCAAAGGTGAATTTTGCAGTGATTCATGGGATTTCAGATCACATGGGCTCTAGATTGTTCTGCACAGCCTCAGTTTGGGGTAGTGTGTGTAGGAAGCTGTAGGAGACAATCTACTCTGAGAGCTCTCTGTGATTCAAACCTTCTAAAAGCTGTTAAAAAAGCCTTTTTGGGTCATTTGTTTTGCTGAAACTTAAGTTCATCGATTATAGGAAACCCTTCTGAGCTCATATCATCGAGCGTTTATTGTTTGTGTGTGGATTTTGAATGTTAATGTACAACATTCAGTCTGTGTACTGAGAGACAGTAGAAGTGTGCTTTGGGGGAGGGGCGTATCTGTGATGTAGGTAGATTAACTTGGAGAAAAAGACAGTGCTTTCTGTTTTGGTGATATTTTTCTTGTATAACTGTGTTAATGTAAACATAGTAATATTTTCAATAATTCTTGCCATTTTTTTGCTGATTGTTGTAGTGCAGAAGTGCATAATTTTCATTTGTTTAAAATATGTGGTTATATTACCGAAGTTTTCAATTTGCTACGCATTACTTAGTGTGTATGTGAGTATGTGTGTGACGCGTGTCATCAAATCAGACACCTTTTATTGTGCCACATAAGTTCAGTAATGTATACCTGCTATCCACTACAGCTGTGTAATTTTTGTACTTCTTTGTGGTATCTTTGCTGGTACTAGTACTAGTGACTGTTACTGCAGCAGTGCAGTACAGTGCCCCCCCCCGTGTCCTACCCCAACCGGCAAAGGAATTATTTTCCAGATTTGAATTTCTGATGGCGAACACTGGTTAGGTGTTGTGCCTTTGCATCTGCATCTCTTCAGTGCGCAGAGCAATCTTAATCTGTCTGTGCATTTGCATCTCTTTAGGGCCCAATCTCCATCTCTAACCTAAGTTACAGTTGTTTCTTTGGCTTCCCTTCAGAGTACTGGACAGGTGTGGTCCATAATTCTGCATGAACATTGTACTCATTAATATGTGTTTTTAAGTCAGGGCCATCATCACGAGTCACTCGTGATACAAATCACATTCTTCACCATCACGGTCACAAATGCAGTCACAAACATTTATGATCACGTCACGAATCACAACATACATTTTTTACTAGTTACTTGGATGTATTATAAGCCTGTTTTGTAGTATCTCTCCATGCTTCACCACCCCACCATTGTACTCATTAATGAGTGTTTTTAAGTCGGGGAGTTTTTTGTGCCAAACCTCATCGGGGCCCATTGAAGTACAGCCATAGACATTCACGTTTCTTCATCATCACAGTCACAAATGAAGTCACAAATCATGATTTACGATCACGTCATGATTCACGAATCACAACATTCATTTTTTTAATAGTTACTTTATGTATTGTAAGCCTGTTTTGTAGTACCTCTCCATGCTTCACCACCCCACCATTGTACTCATTAATGAGTGTTTTTAAGCTGAGGAGTTTTGTGCCACACCTCATCGGGGCCCAGGGAAGTACAGCCATAGGCATTCGCATTTCTTCATCATCATGGTCACAAATGCAGTCACAAATTATGATTTACAATTATGTCACGAATCACAACATTAATTTTTTTACTAGTTTATTGGATGTATTGTAAGCCTTTTTTGTGGTATCTCTCCAGGCTTCACTATCCCACCATTGTACTCATTAATAAGTGTTTTTAAGTCAGGGATTTGGACAGTTTCTGCAGTACATACACAGACTGGAAAGAAGACTAACTGCACACATGCAGTTTAGCACAGTATACTTGCACTGCTCAGAATGCAAAGTGTCACACATATGGAAGACAACAAAAAAGGGCATAACTACATACAAGGGTCGGGGATGGTGGAGGAATACATTTTATAACACAGCAAGGAAGGTGTGGGGGGGCACATGGTGTGAGGAAAATAAAATTAATGTGGGATCCCATGGTGATCCAGCAGCAGTTCCAGCATGGACATAATTTGCAACTGATGTCCCTCTATGCGATCCAGCTGCTGCTCCTCAGCACTCACCCTCTCATTGTTCTCCTCGACAGCACTCCAGAGAACTGCCAAGTCAGCCTGTGTTACATGCAGTTCTCTGGGGTCCACACGTTCTACAGGCTGACCTGCTGGTGGTGGTGGTGGTGGTGGTGGGGGTGCTGGTGGAGCAGCAGGTGGTGCTGTGGCCCTCCTCTTCTTAGGGATGCTGCCATGCACAGCTACACCCTCTACCACAGAAAGGCCAGCAGGTGCAGGCATGGTCCATTCTGTGGCAGCCTGCCACTCCAACTGGTGGTGATTGAGCATATAGGTGTGCTGGCCCCCAGGTGAGTCCCCTGGTGGCCACGGTGCACCTCCACCTCACATAGGTGGGACTTGACCACACTGCTGTCTCCCATGACACAGTCAAAAAAACTGCCAAACAATGGAGGTGCGGGGAGGACCAGGCACAGGCAGGGGAGTGTCAGATGAACTGGCAGCTGACTGATCACAGTGCTAAACAGGGATGGGATCCACATCTGAGCCCGGGTGAACAGGCACATCCTGCTCCAGAGGACCTGGTGCAGGACTTGGTGGTGGTGGTTCAACTGCCTCAGAGTCAGGACAGGAGGTGGTGCTGGTCCTGCTTGGGGCGGGGCACACTCACAAATTTTGAGCAGTCCAACAGGAATGGCTGCCCATGCCCCCCACACATGCACACGGTATGATGCTTACCCCTACCACGCTCTACCAGAGCTGCCCCCACTCCAGAAATTCCCTCATCCTGGTCCATCTCTCCTACTGAGCTCCCTCAGTCTGAGCAATCACTACTCACACTGTAATACAACACACACAGTCACACAGACACAGACAAACAACTAACTACTTATAAAGGTAAGAAAAATAAAATTTACAGAAAGAACAAATTAAGTAAAAAAAGTACAAAAAAGACAAAACAATTTAGGTTTTAAAAAAGCTGTTGGATCTAAATCAAAGTTTAAATATCCTCCTCGTTCTGATCTCAAAGTATCAGCAGCCACAAAACATACTCCTCTCTCTCCATCTGCATAGGAGAAAGTAAAAGTGTCTGCTTGTATGACTCACTTCCTTCCTGCCTAGCTAAAGAGCGTGTGACTTACAGTACTGTAAGTGATGTGTGGGGGGCTGCCAAATCTGAAACACCAAGTGGATCACTTAGAAATCATAATGAGGAATGCGAAGTCCATTAAAAACAATGACTTCACCTTACTTCGCATTGCCATTCTGCCTTAACGTGAAGTGGTAATGACAAGGCGGAGTGAGCACTTTGCATTGCCCACTCCGCAATGTGAAGTGCCCACTTCGAGTTCACTTCGCCAGCAGAATTCAAATTTGCTGCATCTCTAATCAGCATCATCAGCTTCCATCCAGCAACCTTTATTGAGGCACACCTAGTAGGAAGAAAAAAATTGTGGAGGTAGTTTCAGAAACACCTAAGAAACATGACATTTGCTAAAACAGTGGAGAACAGTCTGTGTGCTGTATGACTACACCAAAAATTCTGATCATATCAATTCACTATCTCTACCCAGTACCTATTCGCCCACCTGTCACTACTTAATGTGCAACAAAGTATTTATTTCTACCACTTTCTTAGTGCCCCGTCCCTCCTTGTCCACTCCACCCCCATACCGGCCTTATTTCTCTAATTACAAATAAATGCATCCAACTCCAATATAGTTTGACCTGTTTGGGGAAACAGAAGGTCAAAGTAAGGCAACAACCAAAGATACTTACCCGTGCACTTGTGATTGAGAAACCATGATGCCGCAGGCCTGGCTGTCATGGTACATTCAGGTCAGCTGTAGCTGAATCTGCATCCATAAAGCATACAGTGGAAAACCTGAAAAAGCAATCACACCCTGAGTTACAGTACAGAGACACAAGGGAAGGGATTACAATCAGTTTAGTATGTTAAAAACACCTTGCTGACCTGAAAACCCACTCAGAACATAGTCTCACTTTTCATGACCCACATGCATCAGAATGAAAGCAGCTACTCCTCCACCGTTACTACTACCACTGTCCACACCCCCCCAAGCATCTTTCCCACCAGCTGTCTGTCTCAAAGACCATCGGCGCCTACATCTATTTCATTTTCATACAAATATAATTTTGTTTTAATTATTAAGGACTTACCTAGGCAGTTGGATGATGAACACATCAGGAAGTCACAGGCTTGGCAGAGTAAGGGAGGATCACAGCAGCAACAGAAGGAGCAGCAGCGGCAGCAGCACTCAGAAAACCGTAGTGAGGCAAACCTGAAAGGGAAGCACACTGACAGTTGTAGAAACACAAGACAAGCATGGATTGACATTATTTTGCTAATGAACAACACCTGTTGGTGATGAAAAACAACCAAGAACCTACTTTATCTTGAGCAAATAAACCTTCTGCCCCAGCACAAATGGTCTGCTGTGCCTAGAGTACCTACCACAGTACCACCACTACCACTATACTGTCTACCCCCCACTGGAAACTGAACTCAAATCGCCTGTCTCAAAGATGGTCAGAATCAACACTAAATAGAACAAATAAACCAATTGTAAGGTTTCACTAAAAATGAAAATAAATATTTTATGTACTTACCTGGGAAGTTGGCATGGCCACACCATGAAGCCACGGCATAGGGTCAGTAATGAAGTACTGTTGCAGCAGCAAGATCAGCAGACAGAAAGCCTTAGGGAATCCTGAGGCAGGCCTGAAAGGGAAAGCACAAAACAGTTGCACAAACACATCAGAGAAGCATGATTGTGAGTTTTTTGCTGATGCACAACAGCAGCAGTTAGGCCAGACAACCTACTCAGAAGATACTGTCACTTTGCCTAATGTAAATTAAGGACAGGTGGTCTGAGCCTGCAGTAGGTAATCCACCACTACCACTCCACCAGATGCCCACCCACCTTCTTTGATTGAACTCAGTCATAATGTATCTTCAAGTGTACCACCACACAACCATGGAATAAACATTCTGGAAATGCCAATAAGACACAGGTTTCTCCAGGATCAATGTTTGTGTGAAGCACTTACCTGTGCACTTGCCATTGACAATACAGCCACTGGCATGGCTGTAGCATGGCAGGGTACATTCAAACAGCAGGAGCAGAAGTATCACCAGCACACATTCCAGACACAGACCTGAAAAATAAAAAAATATATACATATAGTTGATGAATTGCAAGGAAAACAAAACATTAGAAATAATGATGGGTGTGGCACACATGTGCAGCTGGACCAACAATTTTGTGCATCCTCACAAACTAGTCTGCCAGCACTCACTACCTAATGTGCAACCAACATGCTTACAACTTAGGTAACATTCAGTCTGTTTGTACACATGCCCTGCTCCCAAACATCTAATTTGCCAAATGATAAAAAGACTTCTCTCCCCCTCCCACTTGAACCTTAGCAGTAACGTAGCAGGAGTCACTTCTGGACAGATTGTGTGCTTTAAAAAAGGCATATGATTAAAAAAGTGTAAATAATAGCAATACACCTGCATTACTGAAACACAAAATGTCCACACATTAGATGCGGAACTTAAAATATGCAGAATCACTTTAAATCACAAATTATTTTTTAGTACTGCAATAAGTAACATTGCTGAAATGTTTTTCCGCAATTCCAGAAGACAATACCGCTAGTAACATTACTTAATCTGCGTGTACATATTCATGCGGTTAAAAAAATCTGCATATCTTAAACAATATTCCAATTATAACTGCGGAATTTTCTTTAAATCACAAAATAAAAATCCACGTTTAGAAAGGTAGAACTGGAAATTGCACATTTTGCTGTTTCCTGTTTCTGTGATTACGAGGAGAGGGAAGGAAAGCAGCGGATTTAGCCTGAAGAGTGAGATTTAATCAACTCAATACAGTTACATTGTGCATTCAAACAATGGCATCTGTTGAAGAAGTAGATTTGGGGGAGGGCAGCAGGAGCATGGAGGATGAAGGTGAGAGACAGAATGTGGTGGTGGAGGTACAACAGAGGGGTCAGGAGGAGGAGAAGGTTCAAGGACAGCAGCAAGAGGCCTAGCAGGCTGGTCCTTCCACCAGTGCGAGTACTGGGAAAAAAATGAGCTCCTGCATTCAGCCACAAGAGGGAGGCACACCTCATAAAGGAGGTCACCACCCATGTGGGTGAACTTTATGGGCCTGAGAAGTTCCCTCTTAAAGAGATGCATGAAGTGTGGACTGCCATAAAGGACACACTGTACAGAAAGGGTGAGGGTGCTGTGTCCCACACTATTTCCCAGGTCAAACACAAATGGCATGACATACAGAGGCATGACAGGGAGGTGTTGGAGGCCTGTGGGGGAGCAGTCACCATAAAAGGCATCCAAGGCAGAGCAGAAGGTGGGAGACATCAACACCAGATCCAGTCAGGGGAAGAGGGCGAGAGTGGAGGATAACAGCACTACTGATAGTGAGTTAGCATGACTTTTACTATTCTAATAAAATGGCAACAGATATTCTTGCAATGACACTGCACTGCATGATTGTGTTACTAGCCTGTGTTTGATTTCTTGTTTGCTGTGCTGCTTTAATTGTAGTATATATATTATACCGTATATACAGAAATATCTTTATTTTTTATTGATTAATTGAATTTTTGGAATAAACACATTTGAGGTGTAAGCTCCTTACATAGCTTCAGTCTCAGTGTCAGAGGATTAGATAAACTGATAAAATATGTGTTTTTTTTATTGTACCCCAGAGATCTCTGCAAGCACTGCCATACCATTCCCCCATGTTCTGACTTACCCCCCCCCAAATGGGACCACTGGGTGGGCACCCCCTCCCAACAGACAATGGTGGCAAGATCAACTTCCCCGGTAGAAGTGTCCCCAGGAAACAGGACCTTCTGTGGACAATGGTGGCCTAGTTGGGCATGGTGGCGGCTGCACAATATACAGGGCTGGATTTTTGCCTATTAAGGAAGCCCCTGGGGTGGGATGTGCAGTGACCAGCAGCCACCCAAATATAATGGGGCTGGCTGCTGTAGAACCCCTGGCCTCTGCCAGGATCCCTAGTGCACCGGATACTCAAGCCCCCTCCACCCCAGAGAAGGATAGCAGTCCGTAGGATGCTCAAGCCTTCTCCTCCGGGCCAGGCCCCTGACTCCTAGGTCCATTCTCAAACTCAGAACATTGGCGACGCAGATGGATGCCTTGCCTCTGTGCTGATGGGCTTGCCCCAAACTGATAAAATATGTTTTACAGCAGGTAATAAGCTAGCAGCAATTATGAAATGTTACAGTGTAATGGAGTCAATACAGGACAAATCAAGTTTAATATTAAGTTGTGAAGACACTGAATTGACAAGTTTTAGTTGTGGCACTGTGCAGTTTATAGACAGAGCATAATGTTTATACCTAATTAGTTCTGACACAGTATTGCAAATGAGAATCAGCCCGTAATTCATATTAAAATAGCCACAACTGCTGTGAAATACAGTATTCCTCTCTTCATTTTGAACAGGTGCTGCCCCTACTGTACCTGAACATGCTGAGGAGTCCAGCACCACAGTGGCCGCAGGAGAGGGTGATGAGGGAGCAGGCAGCAGTGCTGTAGAGACCCGGTCTGGTGGTAAGATATCTATATGGTTTTTTGTTAACATACATAATGAGTAAATAGGCTAAGCAAGTACGGTGTGCATAAATAGTGTCCTAACATACGTGTGGTTAGTATCTGGGTGGTGTAATGTTAATGTTTAGTGGTTCACTTGGGCTGTGGCTGTGACATCGGGATCCAGTACCTGGAGTTTGGGGGGGGGGGGCATTCCCTGGCTGAGACTGTGCAAGGTCCCTGAGGTCTAACATAGGTGTGGTTAGTATCTGGATGGTGTAATGTTAATGTTTAGTGGTTCACTTAAGCTGTGGCTGTGACCTCGAGATGCAGGACCTGGGGTTTGGTGGGGCATTTCCTGGCTGAACCGTCCAATGTCCCTGAGGTCTAACAAATGTGTGGTTAGTATCTGGGTGGTGTAATGTTAATGTTTATCAGTTCACTTGGGACACATTAACAGTAACACACATTGAGACACAAACTCAGAACACTTGAAGCTAATGATTTAAGAACATTCCACCCCTGATCACATCATGAACACTAGTTGGAAACATTAACAATGGGGTGACAATGATTCACATTGACTTTTCTTTTCCGATTGCCACCTTGCACTGCTAGATGTCATGTTATTATAGCTCTTAAAAAGCTGCTAATCATACCTAGCCATCTGAAACAATGAAGTAGATCAGTACGTGGACTACAGCCTGATAAAGTAGTAGAGACTTTTTTAACTTCAATGGGAACCTTGGAAGATGCATGAGTTGAGCTAGACTGTGGACAATTAGAAGGTTAGCTCCATTACTCCAGGACCCAGACAAGCAAAACAATTTTAAAATCCACCATTGCCTGTAATATGAAATCTTCATTTTCTCCACCCTTGATAGCTTCACTATTCCATTTGTAAATGATGTTATTTAAAACTTCAACTCTATTCACAAATGTTACACAGCCCTCAGCTGTGCACTTTAAAATATGTCTTATTAAAGACATTTAAAACAATAGCATTAGGACAATAATAATGCACTGCATCTGTACCACTGACAAGGAGGATAACAGAGGGAGAATAACATTATTAAGATACAACCTGTACATCAGAAAGTGTTTGCAGATGGCAGATAGAGAGGGTGGCGGCTAATAGAGGGAAGTTCCATACAGAAAGAATGGTACAAGAGGTCAGGCTAGCAGATAAAGAAGATAGCAGGTAATAGAGGGGCAGATAATAGAGGAAGCACTGTACCTGTTGTTTTGTGGGAGGGGTGCAACACTGAATTCCCTGGGCACTGGCTAAACCTGAGACTGTGCAAAGTCCTACTGATAAAAAATATATGGCTAAAGTATCATTGGCGTATAACAATCATTCACAACACTATCATATATTCATAACTGTAGGTAGGATATTGTAATGAACTCTTCATTTCCCTCACCATCCTTTATTTCTGTCCTATAGCACCACTGGAGACTACTAGTGCATCCCAGTCTGAAATACAAGCTGAGGATGATCTGCAAACATGCAGTCAAAATACACAACACAAAAACTGTGTCATGAAAATCTTGAAGGAGCTCAAAAGGCTGGCAGAGAGGGATTTCCAGCAACAGCAGGCCGAGAGTGGTCAAAAAGCCAGCATGACAGTGCAAGGTAGTGGTACTGTGCATGAATCTGGTGTCAACCAGCAATATCTTCCCCAAGCATCACCACAGGAGGAGGAAAACAGGAGGAGGGACAGGGACATCAGAATTGTAAAGAAAAGGGTCAAGGCAGACAAGGGTGAGGTAGTACTGGTTGGAGACTTCAATATTCCAGACGTGGACTGGAAGCATCAACTAGGAGCAGATTTATCCTGGACTCCCTTCAGGGTGCCTTCCTCAAGCAACTGGTCATGGAACCAACTCGGCAGAAGGCAATACTGGACCTTGTGCTCACAAACAGGGACAGTGTGATGGGGGTAACAGTGGGGAGCACCTGGGTAACAGTGACCACCAGTCATTGTGGTTTGAAATCACAGAAGAGCAGAACCAAACCACACAAAAACACGTATCCTGATTTTAGGGGCAGACTTTGGGAAAATGGGGAGATACTTGAAAGAGGCATTAAGGGAAAGGGACAGGAATCAGGGGTTGAGGAACAGTGGGCAGTATTTAAAATGGGGATTACAAGAACAACAGAATTATGCATTAAGCAGGTTAACAAGAGGAAAAGGAAGAGGAGACCATTATGGTTTTCCAAAGAGGTAGCAAAGAAAGTGAAAGCCAAAAAGATTGCATTCAGGCAATACAAAAAGACACAGGCAGAAGGGGATAGGGAGAAGTACCAGGAGAAGCAAAGGGAGGTAGGGAGGTCAGTAAGGGAAGCCAAAGCTCAGACAGAAGAACACATTGCAAAATCAGTGGGCAAAGGGGACAAAACCTTTTACAGGTACATAAGTGAAAAAAGAAAGACAAAGGGAGGGATAGTGAGACTGAAGGAGGATGGGGAGCGCAGGGATGACAACAGTAAAGCTGACATATTGAACAGGTATTTCTGCTCAGTCTTTACTGAGGAAGAGGGGTAATGGGTCTGAAGGGAGTACAAGGGTGAGAATGGTGCAGAAATGGACACAAGTCCCTTCACGAGAAAGGGTCCTGAAGGAACTGGAAGTAATAAGAGTTGATAAAGCAATGGGGCCAGACGGGTGCACCCAGGGTCCTTAAAGAACTAAGAGAGGTGGTGGCTGAACCTCTGGCTATCCTGTTTAGCCGATCACTGGAAACAGGGAGGTACCCAAAGACTGAGGACAGCAGATGTAGTCCCTTATACAAAAGTGGGAACAAAGAGGAAGCAGGGAACTACAGACCAAGTCAGCCTCACCTCAGTAGTGGGGAAGATCATGGAAGCACTACTGAAGGAGAGATTGGTGGAACATCTGGTTGTCAATGGACTACAGGACCCAAGGCAGCATGGTTTCTCAGGGAGGTCATGTCAGTCCAACCTCGTTGAATTTTTGACTGGGTGATCTAGGGAGGTGGATCAGGGGAGGCAGTGGACATGGCCTATCTGGACTTCAAGCAAGGCCTTTGACACTGTGCCACATAGAAGACTATTACACAAACTGGGGAATATGGGTGTGGGCAGGACAGTAGTGTGGTGGGTAGGTAACTGGCTAGGTGGCAGGACACAGGTGGTGGTAAATGGCTGTCACTCCACAGAGGGAAGAGTGACCAGTGGGTACCACAGGGATCAGTGCTGGGACCGGTCCTATTCAACATCTTCATCAGTGAC
Source organism: Neoceratodus forsteri (assembly GCA_016271365.2). Lineage (NCBI taxonomy): Eukaryota > Metazoa > Chordata > Ceratodontiformes > Ceratodontidae > Neoceratodus > Neoceratodus forsteri. The sequence continues at coordinate 236,573,110 of CM057459.1, read as the reverse complement.
ATTCGCAGGATCTGGAAGGCAAGAATATCACTGTTCGCTGATGACACAAAGCTCTGTAACAGAGTAGACACACCAGAGGTGTAGACAGAATGAGAAGCGACCTGCAGAAACTTGAAGAATGGTCAGGGGTTTGGCAGTTGAAATTCAATGCAAAGAAGTGCAAGATAATGCATATGGGCACAAAAACCCTGGCACAATATATATCAGTTGGGGGTGAGGATATAGCATGCACCAAGCAGGAAAGGGATCTTGGGGTTGTCATCTCTGATGACCTCAGGTAGGGAAACAGTGTGACAAGGCAGCAGGTAAAGCAAATAGGATGCTGGGATGTATAGGCAGGACATCACCAGCAGGAAAAGGAGGTCATAATTCGCTATACAAGACACTAGTGAGGCCCCACCTGGAGTACAGTGTACAGTTCTGGAGACCATACCTACGTAAGGACATAGACAGGGTAGAGAAGGTTCAGAGGAGGGCAGCAAAGATGGTGCATGGATTGCATCACAAGTCCTATGAAGACAGGTTGAAGGAACTGAACATGTACTCCCTGGAGGAGAGAAGGGAGAGAGGGGATATGATAGAGACATACAAGTATCTTACAGGGAGGAACAGGGTGCAGGAAAACACTATTTTTAAGCGAAAAAGATGTTCCAGGACTAGAGGGCATGGGATGAAGTTGGAGGAGGACGATTCAGAGGAAACATGAGAAAGAATTTCTTCACAGAACGGGTGGTGGATAAGTGGAACACCCTGCCAGAGGAAGTGGTGGGGGCTGAAACAATCACGGGATTTAAGAATGCATGAGATAGACATAAAGGAATTCTAGAGGTCAGGGGTAAGGGGAAACAGACTTCTAGGAAAACAAACTGAACTTACAAGCTCAAATGGGCAGACTGGGTGGGCCATAGGCCCTTATCTGCCGACACTGTCTATGTATCTATGGCACTAGAGGCACACATCTTGAATATGAGGGTGATGTCAAAAAAACTTGTAAAACTTTTTTGGAAGCTTGTTGGAGCATGTAGATGGCAAACTCCTCATGCCACAGTTCGCCATCACCATTAAATTGTGAGGATATTACTCTGGGTATGGTTACATTGAATTGTAAAATGCTTTAAGTCTGTTGTCTTGTTACATTGCTGTTGTCATTGTTGTTTCTTGTTACTGTAGTTTTAGCTACTGTTGATATCATTCCCCTTGTAAATAGCTAATCGCTGTTCAAAGTAAGGGAGGGGAGAGACACCAGGGGCCATGATGCAAGACTGGAGGGAGGAAGGTTCAGGAGGGAGATGAGGAGACACTTTTTTACAAAGAGGGTGGTGGCTGGGTGGAATTCGTTACCTGCAGAAGTGGTATCCAGTAGAACATTGGACTGCTTCAAAAGGGGATGGGACAGTACAAGGGGGAGGGTTAATGAAGTGGAAGGGAGGGGCAGCTGCAGAATAAGGGGTGCTAGCTGCACATTTGAGCAGACTTGATAGACCTCTAGGCCTTTATCTGCTGACAAATTTCATATGTTCATATGTTCATAACCCCTAGGTGGTGCTATCCAAAGGGCTACTGCCCCTGCCTGATTGGCTAGTAGCAGATTAAGGGGCCTAGGTTCTGTAATGGGTGCCTCCACCCGGAGGTCAGGGTTGGTAATGGTCAAGCTAACCAGGGCACAGCCTTCCGGGACACTGTAACCCCCCTCTTTCCTTACTAGTGGCCAGAACAATACACAATAATCACTTTCACAATACCACTGATACACCACACAAGTACCCACACTGTTTGCACTTACCACCAGGGCTTTCCTCTGGCTCGGCCTTGGGGACCCCGTGTAAAACAAGGCTATACACAGCAAATAACAGCAGTACAGTACTCTTGCACAAACTGGAACCAGTCAGGGAAATGCAAAAGGAAAAAATAGATCTGATTTATTTAACGGCCTTGAACAAGGGAGGGGCTTAATCAGGTTACTTTTCTTAAAGACTGTATCAATCAAACAGTTATGCATGCACTTCAGGGTCCATAAACAGTCACACACCCTGTGTACCCAGATAGAGAATGGTGGGCTAGCCAGGAACGTTGCAGCTGGTTGGGACCCTGTGATGGAAGAAAACAACATGCACCACACACACTAATTGTAATATGGAGCCAGAGGGCTCTTTTTGTGAAAAGAAAACAACAAGACGATCGGATGACACACTTTTAGATTAGGCTGTTGTTGCAGGGAGCTACCCTGATGATTACTCACGATACCCAAGACTGGACACAGGCTGGACAAAAATTGAGGCTGCAGGTGGTTGATCTGGAGTGCCAGGAGAAGCAGGGCCCACACGATTTGCCGAGGTGTCAGTCCTGTTCAAGCGTGAAGCAGGGGGGGCTGATCCCCAGGCAGGTCTCTGTGCAGTGGGTAGTCTGGCTGGGCCAGTGTGGCAAAGCCCAGGCCAACTGGAGACAAATTCGAATACAGTCCGTTTTGGGCTGGATGCAGCTTCCAGCAAGCAGAACACAGTTCACACAGTGGGGAACCAAATCATGACCCACTTTCAATACACAGCACATTTACATGTAAGGAAATTCTATTGTACCAGGCAAACCATTCACTGATCATGATCACAAAGGCTCTGCACAAACCGGGGATTCAAAAGCAGCTGGAAATCCTGGCAGGCCTATCACATTCAGCAAAATCTTCAGTCTTCTTCAGGTTGATCCTGGTCACAACTCAGTGGCTTACTTCGTTCTTACAAACTCAGATCAGTCCGAACTGATTCTCTTCTCCCTCTCAAGGGCAACAGGCAGGCATACAGGCCAAAAACTGTGGCCTTTCCACAGAGACTGTCTCAATCTCTTGCTTCTTCAGCTCCCAAATGAGATCTGACTCAAACTGCAGCAAGCCTGGGAATTTCCCCAGAATCCAAAAGGTTTGGTTGGCTGATCTGTCTGTCAATCACAAGAAAGGCTGCCCCTTCAGGTGTAAAAAGGCGGCAACATTTCCCAAACTACAATTCCTACAGATTTTGACTCCAGACAGCTCCTGTAGTCTGGCTCCATTTTAGGTCCCACCAGAACTGATTAGTCCAATTCGCAGTCCAGGACCAATATAGTGGAGATAAACAAAACAGTCCTTGCTGAAAAGAAGGCAGGTTAGACAACTACATTATCATTATCACTCTAAATGATTTCCAGCAAATAGTTACATCTTTCAACAGAGTTCTGTCTCAGATTACTTATGACTGCAATTCAGGTAGCTCCTAAAGAGACAGTACACAGAGGCTATACAGGCACTCTCTGGCAATCACATTTAAACTGCTAAAAGATAGGACACCAGCCTGGCAGTAAGCATTTAGGCAAGCTTAAAGAAGACTTTTTGGGAATGCCATTTGTTGGGGGGTTACATGTTCTTGTTTTTTGGGGCTTATTTAAACAGTGTTCTGCATTTTTTGAAATTTTAGCTTGTTCTAGTTTTGTTCTAAAAATATAAAAATCTTTCTTTTCATATCACCATTGTCATCTTGTCTTGGGTTCAGATTATTGACTGACTGTATGTCAAAGTTAAGAAAAGCTTAGGTCACTTGGTTGCTATGTTGCTGGGGTGCCACACAGGCACTTTTGCTGGCCAAGACTGTAACCTCAGTTATCAGGCTTTATAAACAGTTTCTTAGATACAATGCCATCTTTGACTGCCAACTGTGACTGACTGACTGCCTAATCCACCTTCTATCCTAAAAATTAGTCAAACCACCACCTTGTGTGTGATTCTCCCCAAAAAACAACCACTCACGTGCTAGTACTACCCATAAAACACACTCAACTACATCTTCAGGAATGACAATAGGAATACCACTACAATACTTACCTGTTTCCCTGGCATTGAAAGAGAAAGATCAAGGGTATAAAATAGAAAGGTTTCAAAAAAATATCTTATCTGATCAGTTGTGATGGACCCATCATGAAGAAACAGTGATAACGTGATTGGGAAGAGTGATCCTGGCAGCAGCAATGTGTGACAGGCCTGGAAAGGAATTAAGTCAGGGTGAGATAGTTATAGAAACAAAGGACATTTGGCTAAGCCAAGACAGTTTCTTAGATACAGTACCATCTTTGACTGTCAACTGTGTCTGCCTACCCCACTGACTATCATAGTATGACCTCAATGTTGTGTATTCCCACCCTCCTTCACTACCCATTATAACACATTCCTGTAGTATGACAGTAAGGATAATAATCTGATACCTACCTGATTACCTGTTTTTCAGTTTTTTAAAAAGCATTACTGAGAAACCACGTTGGTGAGACTTACCTGGCAATGGTTAGTTCCACAGAACACATTCAAGGGCCAAAAAATGTCTGAAACTGAATGTTGGTCCAATCATCACATGAAATGTGAACAGTGTGGCAGAAGCAGCGTCATATCATGACCTATGATATAAGTAAGGAAAAATCAGGTTATGGAAGCACTAAGCAGCAATATTATTGAATATAGCTTTGGTTAGCAGTGTTTAAAAAGTATGTAAGTACTACAGTACTCACATTTCTCTACAAAGAGAGTTTTATGGCCTACTATGCATTACAGAAATAAAGTACCCTAGTACAGCCACCCCGTGCACACACACACCACACAGTATACAAACAATGCTATTTTCTTTATGATAACCTCTAAGATGACTAACATTAAGAAAATAGTATTTACCGTTATTAAAAAAATTACTTAACAACTACATAACATGCTGTGAGAAGAATGAAATAAATGTCAAAGCTATACCAACCTGTGGTATGGTTGTGAATTCAGAATCAGTAGTAGCATCTGGATTCAGCAGCTTCACTGGGCCATGGCACTTCCTCGTTCTGTTTTCCTTTGTTATGACAAGAACGAGATGCACGCTGGTGGTAGATTTGATGAATGTGTTGGTAGAAGCTGAAGTATTTTGGGGGCCTATTATTTGCTCTTTCTATTGTTCAGTGCAGCACCATAATACACAGACATCATGGTGGTATTGTGATGGGTTCAGGAAATTGGTCATCGTCAGCTGGATTACTAGGGTGAGCATGTATCCTTTGGCTGCTATTATCTGGTATGAGTCATGTGACATAATCCAACAGGATGTATCTTCAGGGAATGGGTCATCTATCAGCAGAATTTATGTAGTATAGTACTTCCTGTGGCTGTTGTTATTTGGTATGGCTGGATTTGCAGTGGTTGCAGATTTGGTTAATGTATCAGTAGTAGCAGCCAGCTGCAGTAACATTTATTGTGGAAGACCAGTAGTTACTCAGTTTGTTTTCATGCAGTATGCATGTATAACAGTGTCACTCACATAAAGTTTGTAGTATTCATGTTTTGCTTGTATTCTGACCGTAGGTATTGGAGCAGGGGCAGAAAAGTATAAATAATTGGAAATGTGTTTTCACAGTGTTTTCAGCAGGAATAACAGATATGCAGTAACATCACTGGTATGCAGCTAAGCACTTCAAACACTGTTGAAAACATTGTTTTCTGATAATTATATTTGTTTTGGTTTGGGAGGGAGCAGTGACATGAACATTGGAAAACTTGGAAAGGTGCTGGAGGTGCACCAGTACACTAAACAGTATGCGTAGTTGTAAATAAACAGTAAAGGACAAACCAACATGTGTCTTGTCAATTTTATTGGTATTTCTATTTTATGGCTGTGGGTGGAGCCTACAACCATTTTGCTATCTGTAGCTTGAAAATGGAGTTTCATAGAACATATTTTTTGGACTTTTCAATGTATCCTTCCACATCTACAAATCACTATGACAACTAAAATAAAATAACCCCTTCTTTCTGTTTAGAATGTTGGAGACATAACTCCAAGCTGCTTATCTGATGGCCATTAGGAAACTAAAACAGCTTGTTAAATATTGGTTTCCTATTAAACTGGAGATTTGGTACCCCTTTCGAAGTGCAACTGCTTGCACATTTAAATGATTAGCATTTAAACATTTTTCTACTAACTTCAGTTGGGGATGAATATCTTTCGAGAAAGATTCATACCTTATAAATGTTACCCTTTCCCTGCAAATTTTGTAAAGACTTACACTGTTTTTAACCTCCCAAGACCTATCTGATAAAATGCCAGGTCTTCGGTGAACTACCCAGACTAAATACTTACATTTCTTTTTGACAGCAAGGGCTGTGGCCTGCTTCCCCAACATAACAGAAAAGAGCTACTAATATCTCTTATAGTAAGAGTGTGTGTGTGTGTGTGTGTTTGAGGGAGGGGTGGAGAAACAGTCAAACTCTGGCAAGGGAGACCTCATCTAATGAATTAACTGCTGACAAACCATGAGTGATACAGAAGCAAATGATTTCATACCTTTTATTGGACCAACATAGATGTAACAAAAATAACTTATACCATTTAGAAAATTCCTGATCAAACAACTGCAAACAGAAAACTGTTTTTTGTCATTTTATAATATGATATACTGAGTGTGTATTTAATGAGTTGTTGGATCATTCAAGATTCCATCAGGTGGACAGAAAAAAGTCTATAAGAATTTGTCTGAAACCTAACAACTATAAGATGTAAAATAGCATTTGTGTATATATATATATATATATATATATATATATATATATATATATATATATATGTCTCTATTTGCAATAACTTTTTTTACAGGCATTACTAGTATCTTTTGAAAGATTGTCTGACTTATGATTACTAATTTTGAGTATAGTTCATGAAATAATGAGCTTGATGTTTGTTATTTCATATGGTGCCCCATTATGCCTTATGCATACCATATAAATCCAAATCATTTGATTGGCAGGTCTGGAGAGGGGGCCATCACTGGCAGGTGGGGGAAGGCAAAGCAGGGGGATGAGGTACTGGAGGTGGAAATCATGGCAGAGAGAGTGAGAGAAGCCCTCAGGTTCCTCAAAGGGGAAGTCTCCCATAATTAGACACCAATATTTTCCCAACACCTTATGTGTAACTGTTATGTGCCTCCTCCAGTTGCCAGCAGTCCTATTGCTGTCCAGATCTAGATTATAAATAAAAATATACAGCCCCCAAAAGTTATCAATGTGTTTGTCCTCCATTTTACCATCAATGTTGCTGGAGGATGATGTCATCAGAGCAACAGATAATGGTGCTGCACTAAATGCTGTTCCACCAGTAGACCAAACCCACAACGTTTGGTTCCCCACTTGAGTAATGGAGGAACCCTTTAAGTGTTGTGCACATCCTGAAGTGCAGGTTTAATAGGGACTAGGACCATGTGAGTGTGATGCAGCACTGATTTGAGGTATATACAGTATTCATATAAGGAAGTGGCCTGTATGTGTTGTGTTACTGTTTCTGTTAGCAAAAACAGTTTACCCAATGAATGACTCTGGGTACAACAAGAGTTTTAAGTGGTATTATGCAGCTGTTGTATTGTGGTGTGTGTGTGTGTGTGTGAACATTCTCTGTTTTGATTGACACCAGCAGTGAGAAACAATCTTGCAAATAAGCCCCTCTCCCTTTTTAACTAGGCAGTCAGTGATTGGATGGCTGTTGTAAGGCACTAAAGAATTTAGCTATGACAAGAATTAGGTTACCAGGAAAGCACAGGCACAAGCACTGGGGGATTCTGGTTCAAATCCTACTAGAGTCCCTTACTCTCTAACCCTTAAGAAGTTCCCCTAACCTCCTTAGAAACTGTGACGTCCCCACAGGTCCATGACTTTAAAAGTGCCCCAATTCCCATTATAAATCGTTAGCAGTGATGTGAGAGCTACAGCATTTCACTTTCAAGGTACTAAGGATAAGCTGTGGCAGCCTCCCCTCCCCGACTTTGTAATGCCAGCATTTGAAGTAGGATGTCCCTCACAAAACAGATGCTACACGTCAGCTGTTGTAGGTAAAGAAACTAATCAGTCTCTGTTTGTAGTGCTCTGTATTTGCTTAGCTCACTCCTCCTATGTCATATACATTCTGTGTTTTGGTATTTCCATTCAGAAACTCAGATTTAAGGAGCATTTGAAATGTAAAACAATACACTTTATAAAGTAAATGATCTAGCTCTCCACTTTCAGGCTGCTGAAAGGGAATGTGTATAAGTCAGTCTTGTGTGATCCTTTGGTAAACTGCCCAGGCTCATCTTGCAACAAATCCTCTTAAGAGTGCTCACCTGGTTCAATACAGAGTGACTGATTGACTGCTCAATTGATTGGTTGATTGGTTGATTGACTGATTCAGTCTACTGCTTTCCACAACATGTTACAACTGTCTCACAGAGAGAAATGAGCAGTACAGAGAAACAGCTTTTGATTCCTGTGAATGAAATACTGCTGGATGTATTATTTGCTCTACACATACAGTATTAAGGCTAAAAGTACTACTCCTTGTGTGCGTTGCATGACAGAACTGCCTTAAGCCATTGCAAACTTAAACTAAAATCAGGCTAGACAGCATTGATACCCTTATGTTTTGTTCTGCACTGTTGCTGCAGTGACATCAAGGAATGGGAGGGGCTGTATTATAAGTGACTCATTTGCATGTAAAAGGAGGATTGCTTTACATTTTACTACCTTGTGTCAGAGCCTCAAACTCTAGATATGTGTTGCAACAGAAGAAATGGCTGATCTCTTATTGACATATATACAGTACTTGATATAATGTATAATAAATACATCAGATATATCCAAATCAAACATGTAACAGTAGTCTTCTCCTTTAAGACGTAGCAAGCACCAGGACCGGATAAATTACATCCCAGAGTGCTGAAGGAACTGGTGGATGTCCTGGCAAAACCCCTGGTGGAGCACTTCAGCATCTTTCTGAGGACAGGGTGGGTGCCCCAGGACTGGAAGGTGGCACATATAGTGCCTATCCACAAGGGGGGATCAAGGGAGGTGGCAAGGAACTACAGGTCTATCAGCCTGATATAGTGGTGGGCAAGGTGATGGAGGGCATTGTCAAGGAGAGTCTAGGGGGGACCTGGAAAAGTTGGGATGCCTGCACGATTGACAACATGGATTCATCCTGGGGAAATCAGTGTCAGACAAACCTTGTGGAGTTCTATGACTGGGTGAAGAGTGCCTTGGACCTGGGTAGACCAGTGGACGTCCTTTTTATTGACTTCAGCACGGTGTTTGACTCTGTTCCTCATGAGAGCCTGTTGGATAATCTTGGAGAAATGGGGGTGGGGAATCAGATGATCAGATGGATAGGAAATTGGCTCCAGAACCAGACCCAGAGGGTCGTGGTTGGCGGGATAGTCTCATCCCCGAGGAGGGTCATTAGTGAAGTCCCTCAGATATCAGTCCTTGGGCCCCTCCTGTTCAACGCCTACATCTCTGACATAAGGAAGGATATCAGGAGTGAGATGAGTCTCTTTGCAGATGACTCAAAACTGGGGGCGGTGGTGGATAGGGTGGAGGGGAGGGTGGCCTTACAGGGGGACTTGGAGGCTCTGGAAAGGTGGTCTAGAAAGTGGAAGCTGAAATTCAATGCAGGGAAATGCAAGATACTACACCTGGGAGCCAGACATCTGGGCCAAGTGTACACTCTGGGGGGGGATGCAACAAGTCTCGATGGCAGAGAGGGACCTGGGGATGGTGGTGGATGTCAAGATAAACAACTCAGAGACTTGTAGGAGAGCAGTGGCAAAGGCCAACAGGATGCTTGGATGCATTGCTAGGGGGCTCACCTCCAGAAGGAGAGAAGTGATACTCCCACTGTATAACTGCTTGGTGAGGCTGCACCTCGAGTATTGCATGCAGTTTTGGAGGCCACATTTAAAGAGGGATATTAAACTCCTGGAGAGGGTCCAGAGGAGGGCAACCAAAATGATTTGGGACTTAAGGGGATAGGACCTATGGGGAGAGTCTCGAAGAGCTCAATATCTACACATTGGAAGAGAGAAGGAACCGGGGGGACATGATAGAGGTCTTCAAGTACTTGAAGGGGATAAATAGGGGAGGAGCAGACAGGATGCTCTGAAGGAAGGAGGGGGCAACTAGAGGGCATGGGTGAAAGCTGGGGTGGGAGATTCAGGGGAGAAAGGAGGAGGTGCTACTTCACTGAGAGGGTGATGGAGCCATGGAATGCATTGCCCAGGAGGCTGGTGGAGGCAAAAATGGTGAAGGGGTTCAAGAAGGGGTGGGACAGGTACGGGGGAAGGGTTCTGGAAGCAAAAACCAGTGCAGCAAGAATATGTGGGACTGGGAAGGGAGAAGCCAGAGAGGGAGAAGGGGCAGCAAGGTCAGCTCCCAGGGTGGGGGCTGACCAAATGAGCAGAGATGAAAGACCATTAGGCCTATTCTGCTGGCATTTTAGTATGTTAGTATTCCAAGGCCATCGTGATATGTAATATTAATACTGAACAGCAAATCATAGCTGTTTTCCTAATAAAAGGCTGCTGGTATAATAAATAAAGAGCAAACTCATAAATAAGGAACCAGTGGCTTATGGAAAAATCTACAGAGATTTATACAGGGATCTGATTCTGCCATTGTGGAGAAAACACAGGGAAAATGAGGGTTCTTGCAGAGGGTTCTATGTGATAATGGCGAGTGCCGAACGGCAACCAGCATTATCGTGAAGTCAGGGTGGCAAAAACAATTTTGTCACCCTGACAACCTCGTGCACAGAGGAATGGCTCCAGAGACTCAATAGATTTTGCGTTTGTCCCTGCACCCCTACTTAAGGATTCTCAACTCCAGGTGCCGGTGGGGTGGGGGGGGCTTAAAAAAAAAACACAGGTTTTGGGCTCGAGCACAACAAAAAACATAGTAGTGCCCTGATCCAGACCTGAACACAGAACCCACGCACTGCAAGCAGAGGCCAACTCCCGACACTAGAGCGCAGCTCAGCAGCAGACTGCAGCTCTACCCCCTACATCCCCTCCACCCCTCCCAGGCCACATTCACCATCCTCGCTCCCCACATGCGTGTACATATAGTGACATCCTGGCACTTGGTTGCCCACCCCACCACATCTGGTCACCCTGCCTGCCCCCTTGCCTTTTGGGCTTTCACCCACATTGCGTCGCAGTTTCAGACAGCGCCTTAATTCAGGCACCCACGTCACAGGCTACCCTTACAGAGTAATGGTTATTTGGATCTGGGAGCACTGAATATTTCTTTTCCTTTATTTTGTATCCTGGATAGAGCAGGGGAGATGCTACATCTCTTTGTTACAGGGATGTTCATTTACACATTGTTGCACTGTATTTACTCAAGCTGTCCCAGATTAGATGTAATATCTTGTTTTCAGTGGGGTCATGATTTTTCCATTTTAATAATGTATTTATTTATGCTACCTAGTCCAGGTCCCCATATTCAAAGGAGATATGCAGCACATACCAATGGAAAAGGGAGATGTGCCGCACAACTCCAACAATGAGCAGCAGCGGGATATTCAAATGTGCGGGATGCACTGGCAGCAAGGAAATGGGCTAGGGCATACACAAATGGTATGCCATTTAAGTCAAGGGGCAATCCCATGCATATTCTGTGCTGCATCATATTCAGTAGGAATGTGCCCCTCACATGCCAGAGCACTGCTGCCTACAGTTAGGCCATGAATAGCTGGCATAACCTGGCCAGCCACCCACAGGCAGGCTGCAGATGTGCACCCAGGTGCACAGCAGCCTGGCAGCCCTGGTGGACTAGAGGTACCCCCTTTCCATCCCCAATCTAGTGAACTCTATCCCTGAAGAGCTCCATAGTGTAAGGCCCCCCCAGAACCGATTGCAGCAGAGGAAACCATGGTCCATATCCATAGTCTAGAGGACTCACATCCACTGCTCCTGTACACAGACACCTTCATTCCCCCCATACCCAACCTGTTGCAAATACTGGCACTGCCTCCACACCCTGCCATGGCCAGCCATTGACTGCACTGAACCAGGGTTGGGGACCTGCACTGTGGAATGAACCTAACTGGCTGTGTCATGCATCGGGGCATGAGTCTAGCTGTGGATCCACCAGTATATGCAGCCATGTGTACGTCCCTGGCAAACTGAAAAGAGAATTTGCATACCTCCAATGCATGCCTTGCCAATACTGTATCTTCCTGCTATCATACACTGCTGCAAGTCCACACTCTGCCCTGTTTCCCTGTATAATATGCCACCCTTCAGACCGCTGAAGTATCCCAGGTGTCATGGGGTGTGGTATCCTGTAATGCCATTTGCAGTGTAGACTTCAGGCTACAGATAGTTCAACCGCAGTTCCCACATTGTACAAACAAATGGGAGGTCAGCTGTAACATGCCTGTTTTGGGACCTGTGTGAGTGGGTACAGCAATGGCCATCACCCACACTGAGCAGTACAATGGCACTGGGATGATGGATCTGCATGCCAGTGCCTGAGGAGTATGGCCACTGGGTATTATCACCCACACACAGCTCATGCCTACATATAACACATTCCAGCATCCTACCGTGAGTGCTCTGCCACCCGCTGATAGAGTGGTATGATCTCATTACAGAGCTGGTCGTCACAATGGGATGGGCTGGGGGACAGGGAGGGGGGTGTCTGTGCACTGTTGAGAGGGAGTGGGGAACACTACACTATGGACATGGAGTGTAGGTATTTTCAGGTACAATTAAGGATGTCACTGGGGTCCCTACAATATGGAACTGATAGAGCCTGGACTCTGGTACAATTGGGGCTGGTGAAACAGGTGGGGGATGCCACTATACCACCAGAGACTTCAGGGTCTGTCCCACATGGGAGCGATCGGGGTCGGGGCTTGAGGGTGAGAGCTGCTCTGGTGCATTCATCCTCATGCCAACATGCAAATGGGCTGGAAATGAGCATGCATAAGACCTCTTTGTACCCGGCATGTTCAATTAGTTAATTTGCATTCCTGGGCTGAATATCACCCATGGGGGCTGCAGTTCATACCGGATGTGCCACGCATTCCCTCAGAAGGTATTCAGTCAGGGTCACCCTAGATGCACCTGATCTGGTGGCTGCCTGCACTGCAACTCCCATCCAGGGTCACATTTTCAATAGGAATGATGAAGCTGGCCAGGATGAAGCACAGTGTCACAGGTTTACTGCATGACAAAAGAGACTAACTCCCTTTGAAACTGCATTGTTTGCTGCAGTAACTCTACTGCAGAATTTTGCAGTGCTGCGCTTCATCCTGGTGGGCTTCACTGTATGCACACCTTGTTCTGGTGGCACATTCTCTTTGAATGTTGTATCAGTGCCGACTGGTGCACCATCTTTGTGCAATGCATCTTTCTGCTCATGCATCGATCCGGCACTTAATATATACCACCAGATGTAAAATATTGTTTTTAGTGCATTCTGATTTTACACAGTGCAGCATAATATTGTGTAGATGTAGAGCCCCACTGAAAATAGGATGCCATTTCTTCTATGAACTACTAAATATATAGCAATCAGCAGCCATATTCCAGGAAAACACATTGTAAAAATGTGTAAAAGGAAGACCACATTGAAACTGCCTCTCCACAGATCTGCAATGTGCAATTCATTAGAAGTAATGGGTAAAAGCATTCCAAAAGCTCTTCACAGCCATATTGGCTCTGACCAGAGTTTGTTTTATTTAGGGAGGGTGACGGCCCTGAACAATGGGCAACTTGGGCACATTAAGTAACAACAAGTAGCTGAGTGTTTCCCCCAGCAAGTGACGTACACCACAACGTGATCTGCATCATAAACAGTCAGTAACAGACAAGTCAACATGTGTCCGGAAAATATTTTCTTTCTTATTTTCTTTAGGGAGGGTGGGGGCCATGAACATTGGCCAACTTGGACAGTAACAAGTGCCATTAGCAACAATCGTATGCATTTTCAATATTTATTTATTTCCTACACATGAATCCTCAATATTATGCTCTGAGATATGTATCATGGGGTGATGACTACCTCAGTGCACATGCATGGTTTTGTGTTACAAGTTATGAAAACTCAAATCCCTCGGATGTGTCCTCCCCTCAGATGTGTCCTCCCCCTCAGATGGGAGAACCACACTCTCTTCTTCAACTTCATTTTCCAGCTCAACATCACTTTCTTCACCTGCATAATAGCTTGAAACTGATAACAGTTTATACTGCGATGGAAGGAAATGTGAGTTCATTTTAATAAATGTCAAGTACTCTATGTTTTGCTCAGACAAGCAGCTGCGCTGGTCACTGACTATTGCATTGGTGGCACGGAAAACCCTTTCTGAGCTAACACATGCACAGGGACAAGTCAGATACTCGATAGCCAGAGATGCCAGGGCTGGCCACACTTCTATCTTACTTTGCCAGTATAACAATGGCTCTTCATCAATGTTGAGCTGCTGTGGGTCATCCAAGTAGGACTGCGCCATATGCCTGACAGACAACTGCAGTTATGTTCTACCATGACTTGGTTGCTGTACAGAAATGCCAAGCTGCTGTAGCATGGCCCACAGAGGGTTTGTGGAACTGCTTGGTGAAGAGGAGGGCACTACACAAGGCACAGTACATGAGGAGGAGGAGGAGGAGGAGGATATTGTTGCACTATCCTTTACACTGTCAGGCTTGTCCAGGGGCCTGGATCCAAATGGTGACCTTTTCTTTGCATGGTCCCTCACCATCCAATTTTCTACCTTCCCACAAAGGATTGTAACATGGCAAATCAACCTCAGTCTTACCACCAGGAAGTAGAGCAGTAATGCCCTGTTTGTACTGTGGATCCAGCAATGTTGCAAGGATGTATGCCTCCGAGGTGTTCATGTAAATCAGTCTCAGATCATTGTCAAACAACTGCAGAACCATATTAGTCAGTTATACCCCTACTGACTCTGCAGCCACTTGAAACTGCTCCATGATATTTACCAGTGCCTGCCGCGGTACTCTCATCAGTGGTATTACCTGGTTCAGGCAGGCATTGTCAGAGCTGACCACATGTGAGGCATTTTTAAAAGGACAGAGTATTTTAGTGACACTGTCCATTAACATCCACTGAGCTGGACTAAATGACATGGCTGCCTGTGTATCACAGTAACACAGCTGCATGACATAATCATTTATTGGCTTATACTGTTCTAACAGTTGCTCAAGCATGTACAGGGTTGAATTCTAGCATGTGACCACATCCAGTTTTAATCGATGTTGTGGCACTCCATTTGCCTTCTGTAGAGTGGTCAGCTCTGACCTGGCAAGTGTGGAGCGAGTAAAATGATTGCAAATTTTATGGCTCATATTCAACATACTGGTTACTGATTCATGCTCTAGAAATGCCTTAACAATCAAATTCAGAACATGGGCAAAACATGGGATATGGAAAAATTAGACATCATGGATTGCTTTAACAGTATTACGAGCATTATCGCTAGTGATGAAGCCCACAGAGAAGCTATGCAGCTTAAGCCATCTTGTGATGGACTCTAATTTGTGCCAATATCCTTTTAGCTATGTGAGAGCCATGCATGTTCTGCATACTTAGGGTGGCATGCTTACGAGGACCAACAGTACTACTACCTCTTGATAGTTAGCAAGCTGAAGATGGACATGGGTGCAAGGCATAAACTGGGGAAAATAGGCCCAGTATGCAGTAATGCACATAAAACTTATCCCAGAGGATGGCCTACTCATCCATATATCAGTGGTAAGGTGGATGGTGGGTACCGCTGAGTGAGACACTGCGTGGGAAACAATTTAGTTAAGGTCTTTATATAGAGTAAGGACAGCCTTTGTGGAAAATAATGTGTGGCTGGGAACTTTATATTTTGGTGCTGCTTTCTCCATCAAGTGAAGAAAGCCAGGTTTCTCCACAAAAGAGTATGGCAGCAGGTCTGTGGCAAGCATACGAGCAATGGCTGTATTTAGCTCTTTTGCAACTGGGTGGTCATAGTGGTACTTAATGTGTTTTGTTAGTACCGATTTAATATCTGGTTGCTTCAACTTTTGTGTGACTGGGGGAAGGCAAATGTACTGCGTTTACAAGATTGCCTACTGATTTGATTGCCCTGGGCAACAGTATGGCCATGATACTTACTTTCAACAGAGGTAGGAGATGAGGCATGAAGTTCGCACTGAGTAGTGCTACCACTGGTATCTGCAGAATCAATAAGGGTTGAACTGAGTATGGGGTCAATTGTAGAAACTACTGTTTCAGATTGTTCATCACAAGCAGACTCTGAAGCTGACATTGTTGCCATTCGCTTCTGCTGTGACCAATGAATAGGATGTTTTGTTTGCAAATGGCTATGCATTCCAGTGGTTCCATAATGTGATCCCAGCTTACCACTACTAATTTTTGATTTACATGTGTTACATATGGCTGTGCTATCATCATTCTCACACACAGAAAAAAATCCCACACCAGTGACTTGCTGCCACACACACATCAAATTTTACGTGCTGCAGGTGCAGGCGCTGTGGATGGGGCTGGGAGGTTTGGGGTGGACAACACTATTGCCTGCTGCTGCTGTTCCTGCTGTTTCTCCATAACGGTTATTGCTACCCTACTTCTCACATCCACTTGGTCCCTATGCTGCAATGGTTCAGCAGATGTTCATTTGCCTTTCCTATCTTTGCCCATCCCTACACCTTTTTTCATTTGTTTTTGGGGAGGTGTCCAAATAGGGTCAGTTACTGAATTATCATCCTGCCCCTCATCAGTAATGATTGACTTGGGCATTTCCTGCACTAATTCGGATATTTCCACCAGGTCATCTTCATCTGCACCCTGCACATCACCCTCCACATTAGCCCAAGAAAGTTGGTCAGGCTCACGCTGAGAAAATTCTTCCTCCTCTGCCTCTCTCTCTCTCCCTACACTTGCTCAAGCTCCCTCTCCTCAGCAAGGAAACTTACTGGTTGGGGACTACGCCTAACATCTGGCCTAATGGTGCTATCAGCCACTGCCGGTGTACTACTTCCTATCAGCTCCTGAGAAAGATCCTCGGAATCATCATGTGTCTGTTCCTCCTCCTCCTCCTCCTCCTCCTCCTCCTCCTGAGACTCCAGTTGCTGGCACAGGAAGGTTGCAACATCTGCAGCAGTTTTTCTTCTCATTCTTGTATGAGATACAGACACAGCTGCTGCTGAGCTTTGACCACTATGCCTACTCAATCCAAAAAAACTAGAAGCTGCAATGCCAACTCCTGCTGCTGATGTCAGGACATCATGGCCCACTCCTGTATTTCCACTACCAGTAACTGTGCTGCTGCTAAGACCTCTACCACACTACCCTATACCCTCTGCACCTCCAGGAGACACAGGTTTACTTGTAGAAACAACAACTGTTTTCTTCCCAGAGACGCTTTGACTTTCGAGAAGACATGTTCTGCTGCTTTTAGTTATTACCCCACCACAAAAAATCAAAAAGTAACACAATGAAAAAAATTAGATGTGCAACTCAATCTATGACTAAATATAACTACAGAACTAATTACTGTCAACAGAACTTCACAGATTGCTACACTAATCTGAGTCTACCCTCTCAAAACATACCAGTTCAACAAACAGAAAACTGAATTTTCCATCAAAAATCTCACAGAAAAATGACAAACTGAAAGAAGCACAGCCTCTCAGAAGTATCACTAAACAAAACTCGAAAACACTGGTTATCTCAGTAGGAAAAGTTCTACTCATCTATAGTACTTTTGCCAACAAAAATGATGATTTTTTTCAGTGTAAACACTCAAAATAGCGTCATCAGACTGAAGATAGCTCTTTCTGTGTCAGAAATCACTTCAGAAATGAAGTGGACGGAGAGAGACTCACAAGCTGAAGTCCTGTGCACACCATGTGATCACTGCAGAGCTGCAACCAATCAACATGCAGTTAGTAATAACTGTGGTGTGATTTGAGAATTTTGCAGATTTTCTATGCATAACTGTGGAAAATTAACACTGTTGAGGAACTTAAATAATACAGTATTCTGCAATATTTGGGATTATGCGGAATTAATTGAAAACTGCTGATAAATCAAATCTACCCACGTGACTGCAGAATTGAAAAACATGTGATTTGAGCCAACTGCAGGTTAATGAGATCTTGTGGTGGAGTTACTATACTAAACTGAGGAATTCGACATACAATGCCATGGAAACAAAAACTCGCAAATCCACAGGTTCTGTGGAATTCAAATAAGAAACCCACAATAAAGCAAGGAAAGAAGGAAAAAAATACATTATATAAAAAAAAAATTATGGGAGGGCTTTGCCCATGGTTCAATGTAGGGAATAGCTCCTCCCACAACACAGCATAAGTCCTCTTCGAAACACACCTCCCTTGATTAGGGAGTGTTTTTCTTGTGCTCCCTGCATGGCTCCTGTGGCTGTGCTTTCTGTGCTTCTGCTGCCTGGTTCCTCTTTTCTGTGCTCATACTCGTCTTCCTCCCTGTGTCTCCCTTTTGTGTGTGTGTATTTGTTTGTCTTCTCAGCTGCTCCATCTGCCTCCCTACTCCTTTTTTTTTTCCCCATTCCTGTCTTACCTCGTTTTCTTTTGGGCATTCTTTTTCCTCCCAGACGGCGCTCACAGGTGTCCCCTCTGCTCCATATTTTCATCCATTTTTAGTTCAGTGCTTGCTTCCCCTTTCTACTCCCAGTATGCCTTGAGCGCATGTTGCCGACTGTATATGACATCACTAACCAGGTAAATCTACAGTTCTCTGGAAATGCACACTCGCACTATCTCTTCTGAACCCCCCAGAAGTTACTCCACTTCTTCAATGCATTCTTCACGTTCCATTTCTTTGGCCATTTGGAACCCTGCCTTCTCCATCCCCGCAACACCTGCAGCACCCACTCCTGTTCTGCACTTCTGGCTACTCCTGCCTCACATCTTGCCCATTACCTGTCTAATCCTCAGAGACTACATGCCTCTTCTCTTGCATCCCATACCGTTCCACCAGTAAATACTCCACAGTTCACTTTTCCCTCTCAATGTTAATTCGATTCCCTTGCTCCTTTTTCCCTACTGACTCTCTCACCTTGCCACAGATTAGTTTCACAGCGGCAATTCTCACTCTGGGGTAGTCCCTCTAGTTGCTACTTCCTATGATTACCTAACAGCCTTGCATACTATTACCCCGTAGAGCTACTCACTTCTCCAAAGCACACATTATCAGCTGTCTGTCTTACCTACTACAGTGTCCCTTCCTATCGTTCAGGGTACATCGGTGTTAGGCCTACTTTCTTTCTTTGCTAAAGTATACCACATTTCTTAGCTGTCCCCATTACAGAAACTTAGAACAGCTCTGGCAACAGCTTATCGCATCAGCAGGATAAGCAATGCTGTCTCCACAGCCCTTCCTGTACTCTTCAGTAAACTACCTGCTTCTATCTGTGGGTCACTGGGAAAATGCAGCTCAAAACTTCAGCTCTGATAGAATGAAAAAAGCATCTATATTACAGTCGCTTCTCCAGTTTCACTCTACCTCTGGGAGCATAGGAACTCACCATGGCTGCATTCTCCATGGCAGACCTTCATATTACGTATCACCACTACCCTATGGTACAGAAATTCTTTCCTGATTTCGCTACCTCAACCCTTCAATATTCTCCAGTTTTCTTCTCTATACATGCTCCAATTCACTTACCCTACCTACTGCTGTTATTTTCATTTCCCATTCCTATCATGATTTGTGTATCTCATTCCCACTACTTTGTGCTTAATTTACCTACAGTTTCAACTGCAATCCACTCATTCATTGTCCTGTTCCTGTTTCAAGTCCTACATCTCCTCTCTCTCTGCAGCAAAGTCAGGATTTAGCCAGCCCATAGCAGCAGTATTCTGGACTCCATCCCCAACTTGCTCCTTCTGAGGTGCTGAGTGAAGGTATACTTCCCCTGCTTATCGGGGATGGGATTCTGTTACTATCATTGCCTCCTGCTACTTGCTACCATGACATCCTCCATCCCTAACTCTGCTTGGCAGCATCAAGTGAAGGTTGAAGTTGCCTCGCCCCAACTATCAGGGATGACAGCCATGTCTGCATTCTACTGCCATTACCATACCTTCTCTTCCATTTGCCTTTGGGAATGGAACTCATACACCCCATGTGACCTCATCATTCTTCCTCTACCTGGATGCCTCAAGTCACCATCATCCACCTCAGCCATCCCTAACAGGTACCTGGGTCTCCAGTCTACTGCTTCAACTTATGTGTTTCACCTGATACCCAGTTGCTGCTTCCCTTCAGGAACATGACTTTGCCCGACTTGCCTTCTCCATCTTACTTTGTTGGCTCCAGTCCTCCTCTTTGATTCAGTTTCTGCAGATGTAGTACCTAGAGTGTCAGCTTCCCAACTGAATGCAACAAGCTCATGACATTGAGCAGTCCTGCCAATCCTACCTCTCAATGCTCCTTCATATCCAATCAAATCACTCCCTTCTTCAAATATGTCTACCCATCGTCCTAGCTAAGCTTGCTGCATCCAGTCAGGATCATCTTGACCACCATGGATAGCTGCCTGAGTTTATATTCCACGCTTCATATGCATCCATTTTCGACCTGCTATCAGATGCCTCATCTCTTCTGGATCTCAGCCTTATCCCGGTTATATTCTCCACTCTTCCTTGCCTGCAGGCTTCACTCTGGTTTCATCAAACTGACTTCCCTGGTTTAGAGCCTGAGCTCACATTGCTAATTCCATTTCTACATCTACCTGACATGGGTCACCTCTCTCCCTAGGAAATGGTACCATCACACTTCAGCTACCTAAAACCCCAGCTCTGCCTGTCAACATCGACCGTACATTATCTCATCGACATTAGGGTATGGTAGCCTGTTCCCAGATACAAGGGGGCCTTAATTCCTCTGTCTCATGCCCGCCTCCCATCTGAAGAAGGACCTCAAGAACTTGTTGACCTCCATCCTCCTACCTCTGCAGAGTGGTATCGAAGACTAGGTCTCTCCTTGTTTCCATGCTGGGAAGCCTGTTTCTTCAATCAACTGTTTCAATCTTATTTGCTCTCCACTGGGCTGTCACTTGCTGCTCCCTCCTGGTCCTGTGCACATCCCAAATGAGCCTTCACCCTCAACTATCTTCTGGAGCTTCATGCCTGTCATCCCTCCTCACTTACCTCAATTTGGAACCCATGTCCACATTTGTAGGTCACTCCTTCTTTGATTTCCTTATCCTACCTGATTAGCACTTCCCATCTGATGTAAGATCCCTTACTCTGACTACCTTACTTCCTTCCTCATCACTCAACATCCTGTTCATCAATGGACCATCATGTTTGAACCCCTTAGCCTCCTTTCCCCCATGACTTGGAACTTGCCAGCTGGCCTGGATATTTATCTCAATCCTGTTTACCTGCCTCTAGGACTTCCCTGATGCAGCTCACCTCTCCAGTTGATGTCCAAGTTTGATTCTCCTTTGGATGTGGGAACTTTATCCTTCTTTGCTGTAGCATATTCTGTCCCTTTGCTAGTTGGTTGGCACCTTCATCTAATGTGGGACCACTGTACTGCTACATTGTTGCTGTTAGTACTTTGCTTGGCTCCTCAGCCCTCCATGGATCATCGTCTCGTGACTGATACAATCTTCCTGTATTCAGCTGCCATTTGCTGAGAAGCCGACCTAGTCCTGTCCCTTCCTGAACAGCTTGTCATTCAACTTTGCCTAGCTCATCACCTTCCTTGGATAGTTCCTTCAGTTCCTCAGGACTCAACCTGGTCTTCCTTCTCAATTGACTGGCTGCATCTCCACTCCACCTTGCAGTCTTGGGGCTTGTGCTGTTTGCTATGGCTCTTTAGACCTAGTGCCTTATCTCTGAACATACTCCTACCAGGTCAATTGCTCTTCCATATTACCCATTTCATACTCCTACTCTTGCCATTCTAACAGTACCCTTCCACCTCTCATTAGATTACTTGTTCATTACTGTAGAGAAATACTACTGACAGCAAATATCCCTTGGCTAACCTGCCTCATAGACTCTTCCGTCATCATGGAGTTTTACATGATGTCCAATCAGCTCTTCAGGATCATTCATGAAATCCCATTCGGCTGGACAGAGGAAGATCTTCTCAGTCTCTAATGGATATATTCACGGTTTCTGCCCTAGCCAAAGTGTCTATGGACTGGCAAAACACCCTGTATGTAAAACAACATGTGTATGCACTCTTTCTAGACCTTAGCAAAGCCTTTGATACTGTGGACCATAGCCATTTACTGGATGCCTTGTATAACCTTGGCTTAGATAGCAATGCCATTGGGTGGTTCAGATGCTCTCTTACCAATAGAAAACAGCAAATTAAAGTTCTTGGAGACCTGTCTCCACTAAAAGTCTTGCCTTATGGTGTCCCACAAGGCTCCATTCTGGGTCCTATACTCTTTGTAGTATACATCAACAACACTGACACACACATACGCACAGCTAACGTACATCTGTTCGTAAATAATATGGTCCTTTACACTTCTAATTCCTCACTGGAATTAGCACACAAGGACCTTTAGCATGACCTTGTCATCCTCCAGCATAATTTAGTAAAACCTAAACTTTCCCTTAATGCTAAAAAGATGAAAGCTATGATTGCTTCACCTCATTCCTGCCCTGCCCAACTTTCACCTAGTAGTATCCAGTTATACACTTTGCTCGGTGAATCACTGGAAATTGTGGATAAATTCAAATACCCGGTATTCTGGCTGGACAACAGGCTCAACTTCTTGGCTCATCTGAATGAATTGTCAAAAAAATTAAGACAACACATAGGGGTTTTCTTCCAAATTAGGTGTCTCCTTATCTATGAAACCAAGAAAAGACTAGTCCAAACAACCTTTTTACCACTGCTTGACTATGCCGACATTCTCTACAGACTCTGTCTGATCACAGCTCTAAGTAAACTAGACACCCTATAGTATCATGCATCAGATTTATCCTGAACTCACCTACTCGTACCCACCACTACCTTCTCTATGAGGCAATGGGCTGGTTTTCCCTTACTACAAGAAGGCAAAAAAATGCTCTTCTCTGGTTCAACAGAGCACTAACTGATAAATTGCCAGACTACATCTCTAGACTATTTGAGCATGCAAAGGGGGCTTATGGGCTTAGATGCTTCACATTAATCAATTTTACTATACCTATGATAAAGATGCAACATGGATTGGCTTCAATGAACCATTCTCTCCCCTTCCTCCAGAATACTATGCAAAAAACATTAAGGATAACCTCTGTTCTGGGACCCTTCACTTTCAAAGCTTTGATCGTGACTTACCTGAGGGAATATTGTAACTGCACTAGGTGACAATATGTTGCTCACTAGTTGCTTTTGGCCCCACAACTTTTAACCATGACTATGACTCTGAAACACCTCCCTCTAATTATATCTCCCTATGGTTTAATCCCCCTTTACCTTTGTTCCCTTTAGGCCTTGGGAACCTATCTCCTATACTCCTCCTACTTCCTTCCTCCAATTACTTCTGTAGGAGGTATCTGATTATTCTGGGTTGTGGCTGTTGTATGTTTTCAATAGGGGGAACACGACAAGATATGTGAAATTACTCAATCTGGTTGTAATGTACTTGGATTTATTATATGTTCTCTATCTCGACATTCTTGTTATACAACTATTGTCATATGTATTTTGCCGTTGTTCATTACCTTTTTATTTATCATGTACTTTTTCCACCCAGGACCACTTTGAAAATGAGGTTGCTCAATGGTGATATGCCTGGTTAAATACAGTTTTGATTGACTGAGTGATTGATTGATATCCTCCAACTCCTGTCCATCCCGTTACTGTGATTTCCCTGTCTACTTTTTCTCATTGGCTATCCTTCTACATGGAAAGGATGTAAATCCCTCTGCTATGCACTGACTTTGTAATTAGTAACCCTTCCATGGATACTGGGAATCACCTGATAAAGCCATTCAGCTACAAACATCATCTGTCTTACTTTCTACAGCTCCTACTACTACCACCATTTCTGTTGACCATGTTACTCGACTCCTACTCCTCAACAGTCATGCCTTGTTTCAAGAATTTCACAGATGTCTTCCAGAATATTCGTCATGGGATCTCTACCACCTAGCTGATAACTTACTCCACACCATCCAAAATACCTGCACTTACTTCAGACAGCATCCCAGCAGAGTATTTGCATACAAAGTTATGAACTTCATGACCAAAGAAGCCATCTATCCCTTATACCAAATTTCCAATCATTCCCCATATACATTAGGCTACCATCTGGATCTCTCCACAAATCGTCTATTTGTTTATTAATAACTTATAGCATTACTCTCATCAGTCATTCAAACTCTCCTCTACTCATTTTACTCTGGGATGCTTACTTAGCTGACTTATCACTCACTAATCAATTCTTTACCTCCAGACTACCCTGAACACCAAACCTTACACAACTGGATCAGTCACCCATAACTTTCCAAATCATTGCAAATCCCTCAGTGCACTATCTGGCTTTACATCCATCAAGTTATGCTCTCCTGACTCATTACACCCTTATAATCCCTTTGGACGTGCATCTTTCATCACCCTGGAAATATGGACTACATTATTCTTCAACTGGATCTGCTTTACACATAGGATTCTACCATCCCTGCAGAAAAGATGTACTCTTTATCCTCAAGATCATCATTTAGTCTGCATTGTCCTTGGATCAGGAATGAATAATTGTCTCCAGAGCACTCAAATATTCTCTTTTACTCATTTCTACTTCTTGGATGCTTCCTTAGTGACTCCTCATTCATTAATGAATTCCTTGCCTCCAGACCATACTTTTAACAGTCAAACCTTTCACAAGTTGGATCATTCACCAATGACTTCTTATATCATAGCATTTCCACCATTCCCCATCTAGTAACTTATCAATCAAGTCCTGCTCCCTCTGCTCATTACACCCTTGCAAGTCCTTGGGACAAGCATTATTCATCATCTTGGAAACTTGGACTTCAGTCGCCCTTCTTAACCTGGATCTATTTCACACTTCACTCCTTCAGAAAAGACCTACTCTTCAACCTCAGAATCTTCCTTCAATCTGCATCATCCATGAATCGAGGACGGATCATCATCTCTCCAAGAAACTCACCACCCTGAAATTAGCTATGATTACTAGTACCTAGGCCCTTCTCCTTTTCGTATGCCTAGAAGATAGGCAGACCTCCGGTCATGGGTCCTCAAAGGTTTCCTCCACTTGGGGGGTTTTCCTCTCCAGAGTGTCAGGGGGTCATACTCTCCATGAGTTGGAGGAGGTATCTTTTTGGGCCTTCTATTCCCTACAGATTACTACCTACATATCTACTACTCAAGGGTGGGAACAGAGTTAAGCCACAAAAATTACTACAAGTTACACAAGCACTATGTACCCCATTGCTATTCTCCAAACATTGAAATGTTAATTTCTGGCACCACAGTTAAGGTGGTCTACAGTTTGGGTGTTTACATTCAGTTTTGTAGCTTAAGAGTGACAATACAAAATTTACAGAATCAAATATTGCAATACACTGATGGCGGAAAAAGAAATCCACAGTAATGCCTTGAAAAATGCAGAAAATTACACTACATTGTGGAAAAACTCACAGGGCAATTTATTTCTGCATCTAGTAACTAAATTTTCACACTTTGTCACTAAATACCGCAGTATGAGGCGAAAATCCGTAGATAATTGGTGGAAATTTGGAATTTCGCCCAAGACAAAAGAGCAAAATTTCCACAGAAGTTTTGAACTTTCACAGAACTTCCACAAAGGGGGAATTTCCAACTTTTGCCCAGTACTAGCAATACTCCCTCCTTCCTTACTATTTACTAATATTCCCCTATGTCTATCCCACACATGCTTGAAGCCCTCTACTGTCGTCACTTCCACCAGTTCTACTGGCAGTCCATTCCAGGCATCTACCACTCTTTCAATGAAATAATACTGCCTCAAATCCCTCTTAACACCCCCCTCCCAGATTCATCACATGCCCTTTGATCCTGGTGCTTGTCTTCATTTTTAAAAACATTGTCAATCTCTTCTACTTCTAATAGGGTTGATATTCCAAATTTTGATAAATCTTTCACTGAAAAAATACTTCTGTAAATCCAGTCTGTTTGCAGATGACACCAAGATCTGCAACAGAGTAGATGATCCAAATGGGGTGGGCATAATGAGAAAAGATCTGGATAAACTGGCAAAATGGTTGGAAGAGTGGCAACTGGGGTTTAATGCAAAGAAGTACAAGATCATGCACATAGGAAGAGAAACCCTGAAGCCACCTATAGGTTGGGAGTGGAGTTGCTGGCAATCACAAGGGAAGAAAGAGTTTTGGGCATCATCATCACTGATGACCTGAAATCATCCAAGCAGACCACTAAAGCAGTAGGTAAGGCTAGAGGGATGTTGGGATGTATTAGTAGGAGAATCACAAGTCATAAGAGGGAGGTAATAATCCCTCTTTACAAGACGCTGGTTAGGCCCCATCTGGAGTACTGTGTGCAGTATTGGAGACTATACCTACACAAGGACATTAACAAAATGGAGGAAGTCCAGAGAAGGGCAACCAAAATGGTGCAGGGACTGCATCAGAAAACATATAAGAACAGATTAAAGGAGCTCAATATGTATACCCTAGATTGTGGAGGGAGAGAGATGATATGGTCAAAACATTTAAACATCTTAAGGGCATTAATAAGGTGAAAGAGTCTAACATGTTTCGATATAAGAAAAATAGCAGGACAAAAGGACACAGCATGAGATTAGAGGGAGGCCAATTAAGGGGTAATGTGAGGAAGTTCTTTTTCACAGAAAGGGTGGTGGATGCATGGAATGGCCTACCTCAGGAAGTGGTGGATATGAATACAGTGCAGGGCTTCAAACAGGCATGGGATAGGCATAAGGGAGCAATACAGATGAGTTTGAATAGCTAGGCCATTGACAGAGTAAATGCCTATGGCACATTCAAAAGGTAGAAAAAATGGGCAGACTGGATGGGCCTTGTGGTCTTTATCTGCCATCAATTTCTACGTTTCTATGTTTCTACGTAAATCCTAACCCATTAATTTTATATCTGGGGTCTGTCATGCATCCACCATCTGTTTTCACACCAGATTCCTCAGGGTAGACATCAATTATACTTTTCATAATTTTAAAGACAGTTGTATGATTCCATCTCATTTTTCAAAACTCAGGGCTGAATAAATCTAGAGAATTCAATCTTTCCTCATTTGATTTTTTATTCACTTCATCTACCAATTTTGAAAATCTTTGTTGGCCCCTTTCCAAATCATTCCCTTCCCTCTCAGAATGTGGTTACCATACCTTAACACAATATTGCTAATGTGGTCTCACATATGACCAGAACAATGGAATGATTATCTCCCTAGTACTACTCTCAACCCCCCTCCCAATATTCCAAGCAACTGCAATGTCAGAAGTTATGACTAATCCTACATCATTTTTCTCCTTAGTGACATTTATTTCAATTCCATTTAGATAATATTTATATTCCGTATTTCCATGGCAAAGATGAATCACCTTTCACAGTTACACATTGCTGCATTATACTGTAACTCATTCCCATCTTCTTGCTCAGTTGCTTACAATGTCCATATCTTTCTAATCAACATCTTGCAGATATTAATTAAGAGATGTCAGTGGAATGTTGCCAAGTGGAGATTTTGTTGCAATGCTTTAGCCAGGAATGAAAACATGTCCAACAAGAAGGTAACTGAATTTTGAGAAGAGATTGTGGTCACCAGCAAAACATTCACTGCTAGAATCCACAAAACTCAGTGAAACAACATTCCAAACAAATTTTATTTTCAAGGTGTTTCACTCAGTGTTTTTCTCCCACTTTCTTTATCTAGTTAGTTGCCTACAAAGATTTACTCCATATCTTCTCAAGGTGTACCCTCACCCACCCCTACCCAGCATCTTCTGGATTTTACCTGACAGAGTAATGGCCTGTGGCTTAACTCCCATAGTGGTGCTATTCCTTGGAGGCATAGTGGGAGAGATCGAGATCAACCTTGGTCTCTGGTGGCTTACCTGGCATCATTCAGCCTGCTCCAGTGAAGGTTTCCTGGTGCCATGGTTCAAGGTACTGGAGGGGTATTCCCTTGTTGTTAGTTACCCCTGCTTGAGCAGACATGTAATAACATCAACACATGTCAGGTACACTCCTGCTCCTGGTGTGTAAACATCCACTACTCCACCAATCCCTGCATTCATGCTGGTCTCAGAAGTACCCACCCTAGCTGTCACTAGGAGTCGAAGTATTGCCAAGTGTCAGATCTCTCCCTCACTGGAGGAGGAGAATAGTCCATTGGATGCTCATCCTCCTCCACCATGTCAGTCCTCTGATGCCTGGAGCTGGCCCCTGAACCTGGGTCACCAGCATTGCAAGCAGTTGTGCTACTGCTGTGCCAGCAGGCTGGGCAAAGTTTCATTCAGCGTTAAAAAGGAAATTAGTGAGAAAACAGGATTCAATTGCACTTTTTTGAGGATAATGATGATTGAGTGGAAAAGTTTATTTACAGTGGTGCCCTGTTCATTGTCAAATTCAGACCAAGCTTCACACATCGAGGAAAAATAAAATACAGTGAAAGGACATGCGAACAGTAAGAAGTATGGTATATGTAAAAATTATTTACTTAATATATACAAAGTCTTAAAACAACGACTTCAGTACAGACCTACACTGATCCTATAGGTTCTTGGCCTCCCCAGATCTCATTTGCTCTTGATGCCTATTACATAATAAAGTGTTGCTTGTGACATCAGTACCTGTCATTGTGAAGTTGATAATGAAGTTATAAACTGATAATTCTGACCTGAGCTGGGGAAGAGACACTGGGAACCGTGGAATGTTAAGATTCAGCATCCTGATTTTATGCTAAGTTTAGTTAGATATACAACATTGAATGACATGAAATTCAGACTGAGCTTTGTAACATTGTGTACTTCAGGGCTACTGATGTGTACTAATTGGCATTTTTGCCTGGTAGGTTGAGCCCTCATTTTAAACTATTTAATCTTTTATTGTAAAAATTACGTATTTTTAATTTTCCAGGAGCCGTCTCATCACATGATGTATATGTATGTTGTTTTTCCTGTTTAATGCACTATTCGACTGTTTAAAAGATTACAGTTATTAGACCTGGCTAACTCACATCTATCATTTGCAGTCATAATTAAATAATGCTTAGAACCTAAAGGTGAAAATGAGCTTCCAAGATTGCCTGAGGGTGCTAAATGTAATTTGCATCCTGTTTTATATCTTGTGGACTTCTACAGACTTTAGTATCTAGCTCATTATTTCCTGTGTTCTTCAGCTTATTTGCTGAAAATTCAGTCTTATGTTTTTAGGTTTGGGGACACTTTTCATGTTAATCTAGTTGCCTTTGCTTGTCTTCACACCTTAGGGAGGTTGACCAGTTATTTTGCTGGTGCTCATTCAGTGGGAAATGTAATGCTGGTCTTAGATAATTGTTTAATTTGCAGACTGCAATCTGACAGGTCAAAATTGGATTTTATCTGTATATTTATTTATCTGTCTATTTATTTATTTGAAATTTATTGTGTAAGAAAGGCACACTGAGCTAAATCTTATTTTCAGGACCCACCCTGGGTGTAAGGGTGGTGGGGGTAGGGGGAATTTGGATATGTGATGGAGGAGAAACAGTAACACAAATCAATGCAGCACAAAGGAACACCAAATGCAAAAGGTAAACACCACCAACAAAATGTATATAGCAATAAACAGAAATACAAATAATAATAAAGTAAGCTGTGGAAACATGCGATGCAATGCTGTGTAGGTTAAAGGGGCCACACATGTGATGTCACCATGCCTTGCATGCTGCCTGTTTTAACTGACAAAGTTAGTCTTTAAAGCCATACCAGGTAGAATATTTATTTTAAAACACACTTTGAGAAAACATATGAACTCAGTAAGATACTTGGGGCTTTCATGTTATTGTGAGATGCTGTATGACTACACTGTAGCGGGGTTGGGATAGTCAGGATAACAAATCATGCAGACCCACAAACTTAGTGCATAAAAAGTGCTGGAAAGGCACTTATCATTTTATTTCTGTCAGGAAACGCTGACTTCAGGATTCACAGAAATCAGGAAAATAAAGTTAGTTCAGTCATTTTCAAAGTCTCAACGAAATAATGAACAGATGAGCTACACTCAGGATGAGCCACTGCTCTGCCCAGCAGTGCCACCAGGCTATCTCCTTGCAAACATATATACTTCAGAGGTCCAGCACCTCTGGCAGTCAGCTCCAACTGACATCCTCTCTCTTAACTCCCTAGTGGTAATCTTTTATACATTTGAGGAGTGACATCATAATCAGATGATCCACCTCCTTTTTGAAAAATCAAAATAACATACTACAGGTTCTTTTTTTACTTTACATTTTCATTCCTAAACATCAGGTATATAAGTGTATAACAGTATTTGTTCTAAATAATCCCACAACCTTCTTTTGATGTCCTAAAACAATGTTCAAGAGTTAATTAGATTCAATAAGGCTAAGCCCCTCCTTAATAGTGACCTCACTCACTGCAACTTCTATAAAGCAGACAGACTGTGGGCTGCCAGCCCTATAGAACACCATGCAGCTCAACAGGTAAGACAAACGAATATATTGCTCACTTTAAATTTACTTCTTTGTCAAAGGGCACACCATGCAATATTTAGGGACTCCCTGGTCTCATTTCCTACATGGGTTTTGTTAGTGCAACTTCTTTATTCATTTAGAAGCTAGCATACTTCCACACTTTGAAAAAAACACTGTTTTAGTTTATTTAAATGCTCAATACAGAGAGCTCTGTTTCAGAGGGGTTGCTAACAACAAAGGTCATCTTTAGTTTTTATTTTATTCAGGTTCTCCCTTCTCTGCAATTATTAATCTGAAAAGTAAACCTCTTTTCTTTCGGCTCATTAGAGGCATGAACCGAGCTGCAAATGAAATTATTTTCTTAAGGTTTTCTATGTCCCGGGGGGTTAAAAAACTGCAGAACTCCTGCCTGACCCAAACAAGAGTTTCCCCCTTCTACTAAAATATCCATGTGTATATATTATATGTTTCTACATTTCACATAAATGCCTTCACTATTCAGCATCTGGTACTTTATACCTAAGCATGATATGTCTTGGGGTACTTAGAGGAATTTTAGGGCCTGTACTCATCACAGGGAGCACCCTGTGACATACACCTTAGTTGATCATAACACTTTTGCCTTGTTCCTCTATCCCTTTGTTTTGGTAACATCTCAAAATGCCACAAGCTGTCATGACTCCTTGCCTAATCCTTGGTTAAACTGGGAGAAGACAGTGGGTAGCGACTGGCTACTGTTGTAGTCTTATGTTATGCATGCCCCATCATCTAAAATTCAGATTTCTATAGCTTCTATTTCTATTAAATAAGTTTGTAAAATTTGTATCTCAAAAATATTATTTTCTCCTGCTATTGGTTTGGCAGTTGCTGTGTCAATTCTTTTGTTTGCAGTGACCTACAGTAACTGTAAGTTTCTCATGTCTCATATTTCATCCCCTTCACCTGTTGCTCTGTCATGATATACTGTATAGGTTCTTTATAATTTTCTCCACATACTACAGTTGGCATCATAGTCCCAACTGGAAAATGAGCAGATACAGTGGTCTGTACCCTGTAGTGAGTGTTGCCCAAGGCTTTGCAAAGAATGTTACATATATTCTGTTTCATTGATTTATTTATAAATGGGAGGCTAAGAAGGCACACTGACTTACAGCTCATTGTCAGGTGTAACCCAGGAAGGGGTGGCAGTGTTATCATAGAGGAGGAAGGAAGGTGGATTACAGTCCAAAATTATAAATCAATAACAATTGCAGTGAAAAATAAACAGAAAAAAAGATATATGCATAGTAAAAAATAGAGCAATAGGAATATAATAACAACATATAAAACAGATAATCAGTAAATAAAAACAAGGTAATTTATTTAAAACAGGGTAGTGCAATTGCAACGGTGAACATGATGCAGCTGCAATGAAGTTGTGGAGGATGAACACTAAAGAACTGGAAGTGTCCAAAACTACTGTAGTTAGGGAGAGGGCAAGGTAATGACAGTAAGTGGCAAAGGGGAAAGGGAAAGTTTTGCCAGAAAGAGCATGGGGCAGGTAGGGAATTCCAACAAGTGCAATAGGGGAAGAGGTAAGGGTGGGAAAAGGAAGCTGGAAGTAGTAGAGTATAGAGAAAGGTAGAGGAAGGGAGGTGGATTAGTTGCAGTAGCAAGTGTGGGTAGAGAAATTGCAGAGTAGGAGCTTGAGCTATAGGAAGAGAGTGGGAGAAGGAGGTTGTTTTAGAGAAGGAGAGGAGGATGGAGAAGGTAGATTGCTCGGCAGAGGCTTTAGGCCATGGAACAGAAAGGAACTAGAGCCATTGGACTACAAGGAGTGAAAAGAGGGATAGGTAAGAGAGAAGAGGGAGGAGCAATAGCAACAAAGGGAGTTGATCCAGAATTTGGATAGAAAGGAGATGCAGTGAGACAGGCATTTAGAATCAAAGGAGGGGAGGAGAGATCAGCAAAGAGAGAGAGAGAGAGCAGTGGTGTGTGTTGGGAGGATAGTTGAGGGTAAAATGGCAGAAGATGTGCAAAACCGATCCAGCCTTGCCAAGGAAGATTTGTAGGCAGGACTGCACACCACATATGTGTAATGAAACAGTGAAAAGGTCATCATGAGGATGATCTCCCACTGAACAGGGAGTTGAAGCATGGCTCAATTGGTAGTGTGTTCATTTCTGGGCCAGAAGCTTGTGAATTCTAGTGCCACACTGGGACTGGGCTCGTACTAGAAAATCTGGTATCTGAGTGCAGTACTAGGGAGATGCTGTACTGTCAGGGTGTGTAGTCCTTTGAATAAGACATTCAACTGATGTCCCTTCTCCCCAGCTCTGTAGCTGTCATGGTGGATGTCCAGGTGAAAGTAAAAGAACCCATCACACTTGTAAGAGTAAGGGTATTTTTATTGAGATGATCAGGAAACTGAAACAAACAATACAAAATGAAAAGGCATACGTAGTGCAGAAGTTACACATGAAAACTAGCATGAAAACGTAAATAAATGCATCACATTCTGCTGTAGGGTACTATCTGAAACAAACAGACAAAAAAAGGAAAGCAAAACAACACAGTAATCAATGTGTTACTTTCCAAGCAGGGATGGGCAGCAATGATCTGTGATAATAAATATAATAATAATAATAATCTTTATTTATATTGCGCCTTTCGAATATCAAGGCACATTCCAGAAAGATAAAATACAGATAAAGTATACAAACAGTAATGCAAGAACTGTTAAAAACAAATAAGGTCATCAATCAGAGACACCGTAGGCCCTTTCCCATAAAAAGGATTTGAGTGCCTGATTAAAACTCCCCATGGTCATACACTCCTTTATCCGACGGGGTAGAGAATTCCAAAGGGATGGGGCCACAAACATAAAAGCCCGGGCCCCAGCTGATTTTAATATAACCCTAGGAATCTCTAGCAACCCCTCGTCAGCTGAGTGGAGCGACCTCATAGGGCGGTAAGGAATCAGGAGATCTTTCAGGTGGTCGGGGCCCAGATCATGCAGGGCTTTTAAAGTCAGTAGTCTGACTCTGAAGGTGATCCGCCACTGAACTGGCAGCCAGTGCAGTCCCCGCAGCACCGGAGAAATATGAGAAGATCTAGGAGTACCTGCAAGTACTCAGGCTGTGGAATTCTGCACCAGCTGGAGGCAGTGGATATCAACCCCCGGAAGCCCAAGGTAAAGTGAGTTGCAGTAGTCCAGGCATGAGGTCACAAAGGCATGGATCAGAGTTGGCAGATAGCCGGACAGAACGAGGTGCTTGATTCTGGTGATGTTTCTCAGATGATAAAAAGAAGATTTTACCACTGCTGACACTTGAGATGGTAGAGTCAGCCCCTCGTCTAAGATCACCCCCAGATCTCGCACCCATTCAGAGACCGGTAACTCGACATCCCCACAGAACACCCCAGAAAGAGAGCCAGCCACAGGTCCCCCATCTGGCAATCCAGATCCAGAACCAGCACCTCGGTCTTCCCAGAATTCAACCTCAACCAACTGGACCTCATCCAATCCTGGATTTCATCTAGGCAGCTATTGAATACCGAGATAGCTCCTTCCTGGCCGGGTGCAAAAAACAGGTACAGTTGGGTGTCATCTGCATAACAGTGAAATCCCAATCCATACCATCTCACAATGTCTCAGAGGGGAAGCATATACACTGCAAACAACATGGGGACAATATAGAGCCCTGAGGAACCCCACAAAATAGAGAGATGGGATCAGAGGAAAAAAACCCTGACACCACCTCTGAGTTCTTCCGGTGAGGTATGATGTGAACCATCTGAGCACAACCCCAGAGAGTCCACAAATACATCTCAGGCACTCCAAGAGAACCCCATGGTCGATGGTGTCAAATGCTGATGACAAATCCAATAGAACCAAAATGGACCGTTTTCTCTGGTCTCTCGCCATCAGGAGATCATTGAGCACCCGAACCAGCGCAGTCTCGGTACTATGTCTCTTATGGAAACCTGATTGGAGAGGTTCATAGATGCTATGGATGGTCAAGTGGTTCTGTAGCTGGGCTGCTACCACCTTCTTGATCAGCTTCCCTGCAAAGGGAAGGTTCGAGATAGGTCTGTAGTTAGCAAGACAGTCTGGGTCCAAAGATGGTTTCTTCAACAAGAGTGTCACCACCGCCTCTTTCAAGGAATGGGGATATTCACCTAAGTCAAGGGAAGACCAGACTATCTGTGCTAAAGCCAGTAGAATGGACTCTCCACACCCTAAAATTAGGGGAGTGGGACCTGCATCTAAACTACAGGAGGTAGGACGCAGCCCCTGGACAATCCGCATAACATCCATGATTTCCGGGCAGTCTAAGGTGCTCCAGGAAAACAAAGGGATAGTGACCCGATCCTGGCCACTTGCAACTAGCATAGAACATGTCAAACAGATGTCTGACCTAATGTCAGCCACCTTATCAGCAAAGAACCGAGCAATCTCATCACACTGTAATTGTGAAAATGCTCTATGGAGCTGTAGACAGGTTGGGTTGCACAATCTGTCCACAGTTCTGAATAGCTGAGCAGGTCGGTTCTGAGCGGCAGAAATTTCCCCGGTCAGGAACTCTGCCTCCTTATGGGAGATTTCTGACTGATAGAATTGATAATGTTCTAACAGTCTAAGGTGGTCGGCATCCAGGCCAGACTTCCGCCAACAGCATTCTAACCTGCGTCCAAGTCGCCGCAACTCCCTCAAGAGCCCCATAAAACCATGGGGTCTGCTGGTCCATCGGTGCAGCGGTTGGATTTCTACATGCGACGCCGGCGACCTGGGTTCAGGAACGGACCAGGGTCGCTGGAGGGCCGGCCAGGGGAGAAGGATAGAGCATCCGAAGGACTGCTCTCCTTCTCCGGGGGGAGGGTGAGGAAGTGCCCAGAGGGTCAATGACCCCTGGCGGAGGCCAGGAGTCACACAGCCACCGGCACTAGCATGTACAGGAGGTGGGTGGTGCCAGGTATCATTGCAGCCATCCCGCCTCCCCAGAAAATGGAAAACAGACAGCTGCCAGCCGCCTTCAATGAAGCCCACCACGGCTTCAATTAGCTCCTCAGGCCAGCCCTCCGACCTATCCGGAAGACTGCGGCATGCAGGGGGAGTGCCGCAGCCCCGCCGTGGGGGCTAAGCCACGGGGTATCGGAGGGCCCACGACCGATTTGGGGAGTGGAAGTCCGTGGCCCGTGACCGGGCTGAAAAGTACCGGGTGGCAGGCAGCTCGGGTGGAAAAAATAATAAAATAGGAAAAAAAAAAAAACATGGGGTCTGAGGTCGGAGGGAGAGAGGACGCACACGAACTGGAGCAATAAAATCCAGGGCAGAAGTAATGGCAGTGTTATAAGCCACAATCAGCACCTCTGGATCATTGCAATGCACTGGAAGTTCTGATAGGTCAAGAACCGCCGCAAGGCCATTAGAAGAAATATTCCGCAAGGGGTGGTACTTGACCATCTCCACAGGGGTCGGCCTACAAGGAGGGGCACCAAAATTGAATCTCACAGTGTAATGATCTGACCAACTGACTGGTTCCACCCCCACATCAGAGGCCTCGATCCCCAGGAGAAGACCAAGTCAAGAGAATGTCCAGCTTTATGTGTAGCAGTGGTAACCACCTGTGTTAGGCCCAGTGAATCCATTAACTGAAGGAAGTGTTGTCCAAATTGCGAGAGTTCATCGCCGACCCATGCATTAAAGTTGCCTAGGATCATCAGCCTCAGCGTTTCAAATGCCAGGTTGACAATGAAGTTGGCTACTTCTTTAAGGAATTGCTTCTCATCTCCTGGTGGACGGTAGGATGAGAGCAATTCAATAGCCCACACCTGCTACAACAGCACATTCAAAGGAAAAGGTCTCCTCAACTGGAACACTAGTGAGAGCCAATTCAGTCTTAAAACAGACTGCAACCCCCCCCCCCTCCACAGTCCAACCTCGGGCAATGTATCACTGTATACCCGGCTGGAATTGCGGCCTCCAAAACCAGTCCCGCATTATTATCCAGCCAGGTCTCAGTGATGTAAGCCAGGTCTGTCACGGCAACAAGATCTGAAATTACAGCAGTCTTGTTCCAGACAGACCTAGCATTGTACAACATTGCCCAGGTTGGACAAAACTCCTGGACTGCCCCAACTACCTGCCCATCACTAAAGATGGTGCCCTTGGGTATGGGGACCAAACAAGGTGGCCCAAGCTCTAAGCTCCACTTTGCCCCAGGGCATCTCCTGGGCTTAATCACCCTAATGGGAGAGCTCCTCTTGACTCGCCTCTACTGTTCACCCCCCCGCCCCCCTCCTGCAGGTAATACCTAAAGCCCGACAACGTTGGTAAATGGAAAAAACAGAGGGGGTATAAAAGGGGCGGAGGGAGTGGAGTGATGGAAACCCCTACAAAGTTAAAGAAAGAATATATGGCAATGGTCCCTCAGACATGTGGTGTGACAGCAGGAGAAAGCTTTTGCAATCGCCTCAAATAACTTGAAGAGAGGTGGCTACATTTTTAACAATATCCTGGGGGGTGCACAGCTTCTGCTGCAGGATCTAAGCACATTGTGCTTGCCAAATATAATACACTACAATATAATACATCACATCACATCACATCACATCACATCACATCACATCACATCACATCACATCACATCACATAATATATAAGCAGTGCCAGTATGTTATGCAGGGTGTTGGCATGGAAATGCTTCCAAGTGGGAGGGATGGTACCCAGGACCAATAGTTTGGAGGACATCACCGAAAAAGGAGGGCAATGCCAGTATCAGACTAGGAAAGACCAGAAAGCAACATCATAATCACATTCCAGGTATAGATGCTCCTGGGTATCTAGAAGACTGGTACAACACTGCCTGAGACTGACCCTGTCCGGTAATGAATCATGTATATGATTGCTACATATGCCTAGTTTCCCATGGATGCATAACCAGACTACATCCCAAGTGTAAACAGGAATTCTATCATTTGTGAGTTGGTAAGGAGCCAGTTGATGGTCAGGGGGTTACAGCGAGGTAGGATGAGGGCAGATGGAAAGGCTGCTGCCATAAAAGCATTATACAAACCCTTTCTCATTAGGGTTAGTAGGGGGAACACAAGGTATCCTCCATTTTATCAATTTCTAAAACATTGGTTTGACCAATGGTGGTATCTGGTGATTGACAGAGATAATTTTAGACTTAAATTGCAGCCACACCATTCTGCACAGTTTCATCCAGTTGGTCAGTGCATTAGCCCAGTCCTGATGGCCAGGTCAGAATACAGCACAAAAGTTAACATGATTGTATGTGCTATAATAAAAAAATGAGAGGATTAATCATATTCAGGCCACTGTGTGTAATGGATGTGGTTTCAAGTTTAAGTGGACTTAGGTGGCAGCCCCTAAAGGGCTTGAAAAAATATGTTGTATATCCTAGTTTCCAGGGTTGAGGGCTTGATTTCCATCTGCTCAATACCATTGATGCTGTATTAAGGTGGGCTTCCCAGTTAAGGATTGCCAAGTCCCCAGCACCAAAGAGGATGCTAAGGATATAGACTGGGGCTACCAAGATCCTAATTGATGCAAAGGTGAGTGGTGGAGATTGGGGGGGTGGTGGGGGCAATAAAGAGACTGGAGCATCTAGAAAAACTGATTCTAGATACAGAGTTTGTGGAAAAGGATGCAGAGTGGTTCGCAATTGCAGACACAATAGTGGAGCTGTCAAGTTCCAATACCACATCATCTGCATATGCCACAATCTTTACAGGGGGTGAAGAAGGGATGAGCATAAGTCCAGATATGGCAGGGTCCATTAGAAGACATCTAGGAGAGGGATCAATACTAAACATGTATAGCAAAGCACTAAGTGGACAGTCTTGCGCAGGATTGCGCAGGATTGTGCAGGATCTAGAAGGCAGAATTTCACTGTTCGCTGATGACACAAAGCTCTGTAACAGAGTAGACACACCAGAGGGTGTAGACAGTATGAGAAGGGACCTGCAGAAACTTGAAGAATGGTCAGGGGGTTTGGCAGTTGAAATTCAATGCAAAGAAGTGCAAGATAATGCATATGGTGTACAAAAACCCTGGCACAATATATCAGTTGGGGGTGAGGATATAGCATGCACCAAGCAGGAAAGGGATCTTGGGGTTGTCATCTCCTGATGACCTCAAGGTAGGGAAACAGTGTGACAAGGCATCAGGTAAAGCAAATAGGATGCTGGGATGTCTAGGCAGGGCATCACCAGCAGGAAAAGGGAGGTCATAATTCCGCTATACAAGACACTAGTGAGGCCCCACCTGAGTACAGTGTACAGTTCTGGAGACCATACCCATGAAGGACATAGACAGGGTAGAGAAGGTTCAGAGGAGGGCAACAAAGATGGTGCATGGATTGCATAACAAGTCCTATGAAGACAGGTTGAAGGAACTGAACATGTACTCCTGGAGGAGAGGAGGAGAGAGGGATATGATAGAGACATACAAGTATCTTACAGGGAGGAACAGGGTGCAGGAAAACACTATTTTTAAGTGAAAAGATGTTCCAGGACTAGAGGGCATGGGATGAAGTTGGAGGGAGGACGATTCAGAGGAAACATGAGAAAGAATTTATTCACAGAACGGTGGTGGACAAGTGAACACCCTGCCAGAGGAAGTGGTGGGGGCTGAAACAATCACGGGATTTAAGAATGCATGGGATAGACATAAAGGAATTCTAGAGGTCAGGGGTAAGGGGAAACAGACTTCTAGGAAAACAAACTGAACTTACAAGCTCAAATGGGCAGACTGGGTGGGCCATAGGCCCTTATCTGCCGACACTGTCTATGTATCTATGTATCTATGTCTTGTGAACACCACTGTGAATCGAAATAAGGTGGCCAGCCCAGCCATTGACCAGTGGGTGAACCATGACCGAAGCATAAAATGTCTGAAGCCAGGATATATAGGTCTTGGGAATGCCATAATGGCATAAAGTTCAAAGGAGATAATCATGAGAGAGGAGGTCAAATGCCTTTTCCTGGTCAAGATTCAGGAGAAGGCTCCAGACACGACCTTGGCTTCCAGAAAAAAAACAGTTCACGTAACAAAATTAAATTATACTGAATACGTCTTAACAGTTTGTCTGACATGCAAGCTAGGCGATACACCACAGTTTTACTCAGCATCTTAAAATTAGTGTTTAATGGGCAGAGTGGCCTACAGTTAGTAAGCTGCAGTCTATCACCTTTCTTGTATAGAACGATCAAGTGAGCAATGGTCATGGAGTGGGCATGTATGATTGTCCAGGATAGAATTATACAAAGAGACCAATGTCAGTGATAACTTTTCAAGAAAGGTTATACAAAATTCTGAGCTGAGACCATCCTGTCCAGGTAAGGAATTAGTATACAAGGTCTGAACAGCTGACACAATTTCTTCAGGCAAGACTGCTTGGGTAAGCATGGAAGTCTCTTGAGGTGTTAGACAGGGGACGTTCAGAGAGGAAAAAAGTTGGACAAGAGCAGGTTGGTATCTGAGATCCAAAGGATGAGCTGATGAAGTCATGCACCACTGAGGACAAGTCTTCAGGTGTGAATGTAACCATTCCATACACTCGTCTGAGCACAGTAAATATGCGGTTATCGATCCAAGTCTTACAGTTCTT
Source organism: Neoceratodus forsteri (assembly GCA_016271365.2). Lineage (NCBI taxonomy): Eukaryota > Metazoa > Chordata > Ceratodontiformes > Ceratodontidae > Neoceratodus > Neoceratodus forsteri. The sequence continues at coordinate 236,533,003 of CM057459.1, read as the reverse complement.
AAATGGGTCAAAAGCATGAAGCCTGCTGTGGGTGCCAAACTTCATCTCATGGTGAAGGGAGGCAGTCCTGCCGTATAACAGATTAAACATTTCCTGTTTCAGGAAGGCAATTTGGGGACCACAGTTATGAGTCAAGGTGTCAGCTTTCAAAAGCACAAAATGCAATTGCCACCAGAGCTGCAGATAGTGAAGGTATGGGGAAGTATGAGCATGTTCCGAATGAGTCGGAAAAAACTTTCTGATGTCTGACATTGTGTCATCCCAACAGTCCAGAACAGAGTCATACATACAGAGGACAGAGAGTCAGGCATTCCATAAGGTGCACAGTTTAGTCTGAATATCCAGTATATGCAATAAGGTTGTGTTAATATGCCAAGGGCCTTTCTCGCTTGTAGGGGAGAGACTCTAATGTACTGTAAGTAGTATGGCACAATGGTTTGAAAAAGGATACCGGCACAATGTGGGCATCTTGTACAGTCAAAGTATGGGTAATGAAGAAAAAAAACTATCTGAGTAGCAATGGGCCCATGGAAGTATGTATTCCTACCCCTGAGGTGACATGCCCAATAAGCATCTAGTAGGTGTGCCATACGAATAATGGCATTCAAAGCATTAGTGTCACAAAAAAGTTTCTGTGTTTTCAAGCCCGTCAGTCAGGTGAAGACCACAGTTAATGTCCCCTTCTCAGCAGCTGGGAGGTGTATAGAATGGGTTGTACCAACTGAAATAAAGCAATCCGCTAAGATTTCATCTAGGGGGCATAGATGGGAATAAGATGGAGCCTAATGACATTGTATTGCATATCCAACAGCAGAGTTCTCCCTGGTTCAATTTCCAGAAGCCTGGAGACTTCAAAGAGGACAGGAAATGATTTCTAATCTGCAGCTGTTTATGACGTTCCTAGTTGTAGAAATTATATCCACAAGCCTAAATCATCTATATGTAACTGTACCAACATAAAAAGTGATGCGAAAAACTACATTTTGCATTGTTTTGTTTCTGTGGGTAGCATTCTGTTACAATTCTCTTCACGGAACCAGTGATCTGGAATATTAACTATGTCATGGTTTGAGCTCAGAACTCTAAACATGGTTCTGATAGGACAATAGCTCATGTTTAGCATTCTGTACTCAAACCATGACATAGTAAAAACTCATAATTATTGGTTCCATGAAGGGAACCATGCAGAATGTTGTCCATAAAAAGGAAACAACTGAAAACACAATTCTTCACATAAGTGTTTATTCAGATACAGTTCAATATTGCTCATTTGGAGGCAAGTCTTTCATTTCTGTTATTAGTAACATTACTAACAGCTGCTAATTAGCACAGATTTCCCTGTCCCCTTTAAGTTGAGGATTATTAAATAAAATGCAAATGCCATCACAAGGGGAGTCCCTGATAGACCAGAATAAAGGGCTGTTGCTCCACAGCTTAGAGGACTGAGAGATCTCAAATTGGTGTTTCAACTGAATATTCTGCAAGCAAAGGATGTAAGCAGGAAATGTGCGAAGGGCTGAAAGAGCAATTTTTTTTTTATGGTAGCATTTGATGCTGTTTATATTCAGCGTGAGCAAAGACAAGGTGGACTGCATGGGGAATAGTAAGTTGGAGAAGGATAAGATCAGGTTACCTGAAAATGGGTTTTCCATTTTTTATGTGTGAAAACTATAGGGTGAAGGCCTTCCTGGTCAGAGGAGAGATCTTTAAGGGAACAGGCAATTGAAGAACTATACAAGGCATCATCCTCATGATCAGTGTCACCCCAGTTTGGGGGGGGGACAAGAAGTTGAAAGGAATTAGATAGAGGGAAAGAAGCTGATGAAAGGGAGCAATATTGTGTTTTTTAAGGGGGGGATCTGTGCTCCCTATGGGTCCTCGAGGTTGCTTTTTGGGTTGGACCAAGTAGAAGTTTTAGTCTCTGGGGAGGGAGGGGAGGGAGGAGGTGGCATGATGTCAGCTGTTGGGGGAGTAGTGGCAGGGGGTACATGCAGCATGAGTTGAACAGGGATGGTGTGTGATGGGGAAGGCACAGAGTGGTCTGCCACCATTGGGGGCAGATGATGAACAATCGCATGTGGTAGGGGTAGGGTGGGAAGCTGAGGCAAGCTGACAGCAGTGCATGTAATGTCTGGGCCAGCAGATTTTGGGTCAACATGGAGCTGGGCTTGTATAATGAGAGTTTCATGTGAGACGCTATCCTCAGCATTGCAGAACTTCCAGGGGCAGTGTACATATAAGTGGCCCTTTGTCTCACAGAGGTTGCAGTGAGAAAGGTTGACACAGGAGGGAGCAAGATGGCCAAACACATGGCAGTTGGTGCAGCATGTGTGTCACAGGCATTACTAAGATGAAGAAGAAAACCACTTTTGTGGCAGGGCTTAGGTTGTCCAGGATGGCATAGGACACCCCTACCCCGCCCTAAGTAGTAACTACTCTGCAGATGAATAGTGCCTTTATTGGACATGGTTAGCTTCACCTTAACCTTTCAACTCCCCCATCCAAGTTTGTTCTGAGTCAATAATGGGGGTGGAGTGTTCAAGCACCTTGCAATGTTTTTTTCAGCCAGAACAAAACATCAGACACATTGATATTCTCATTTCTAAATGAGATCATGAGGATATGCACATCTGGTTTGGTAATGAGGATGGCCAAAACTGGCATCCATAGGGGTCATGCATGTTGTAGTGGCCCCAGAACCTATACAAACATTCTATGGTTTTAAAGCTGATATCAAAATTGTGCTTTAAGGTAAGTATCAAGGCACATACCTCAGCAGCATAAAACTTGCAAGAGTCCTTTAAGACAGCCTGTGTAATATAAACTCGATCTAGTGGCAGATCCAGTCCGCCCTTGTACATGAGGCAGATAATGTTTCTTTGTGGGGGCAGGTCCACCCCGATTCTGAAGCAAGTCCAACAGTCAAAAAAGTGGTTTTAGGAAAGCTCTGTGTGCAGGGTCCTGCAGGACATTTGGATCAATTCCCACTGGGAGAGGAGCAGAGTCTGTTTCTTGAGGTGGTGGAGTCGGGAGGTGTACGGGGCATGGAGGTTTGGGAAGGTCATCCAGCGGAGCAGCCAATGAAATGTCAGAGGTACAAGTCCTGGTCAGGCTGGAGTGCAGCCATGACTGACCATTCAGCAGTGTGGCAGGGTCACAACGAACTGGTGCTGGGCATTCATTAGGAGGATCTGAAAAAGGTATAGCAGCAGACTGATCCCATTCAGGAGCAGGGGTCCAATGTTCAGGAGAAGAGATGGGAGAGCCTTCGCTGAATCACTGTACTGCCAGGTCTGATGGGTCTAGCATCCACATTACAAGTTCAGTGCAAATCCAGTCAACCTCCTGAAATGCAATGACCACTGTGTGAGGTGGGGCAACAGTGTTTATCTGAGGGGCAGAAGGGGTTTCAGGGCAGGGGACCCTCATAACGTCTTACAGCTCAAGAGCCACCTGAGCAGGTTGGGAGGCAATTGGCATTGACTGCTGTGTGGAAGACATCTGTTGAGTTGAGCAGGAAGCAGGACTAGCAGTAGCTGCAGGGGTGCTGTCACCAGGAACAGGAGAACCATGTCTGAGCTTTGCCTTCACAGATTGAAAGCAGAATTTCTCATCCGCTATCAGGCAGAGTAGTCATCTTTTCTTTTCCTTTAGGACTCGCTCCAAAGCTAGCTCTTCACGGCAAGGTGGAGTCGAGTGAGGAGTAGAAGATTCCAGTTGGTTTGTGGCTGCAGCAAAGCCTGGGCTAGCCACCTGCAAAACCTGGAGAATCACAACAGGTAACAGATGAGTCAAGTGACTCACTCATAAATGGCACTTCCTTAGAAGTTGAGGGTTCCATAACAGCAGAAACATCCATAGTTTCCATCGGTGCTCATGATGCAGAAGAGAGTGCATAGTCAGAGGACAGGTGGGCTACACCTCCATCCTCCTCCATCTCTGCATCGGCCATCTTTGGCAGTCTATTAGGAAAGTGAGCTACAGCTCCCCCTACCCAAACAGCAGGGAATTTTCCCAAGTGTCCTGGTCAACATTCCCCTTCCCATAAGACCAGTTCATGAAACCATGGTGTGGCCACACCCAGAGTACAGGGTCCAGTCTGGAGACCACACTTATGCACGAACATAGATGGGATGGAGAGGGTGCAGAGAAGGCAACCAAGATGGTGCATGGTATGCAAGGGAAGCCATTTGAGGACAGGTTGAGGTAATTAGATCTGTATCCACTGGAGACTAGAAGGGAGAAGGAGGACATAAAAGAGACATTTAAATACATGAAGTAGATCAATAAGGTAAGGGAGAGGAGCTTATTTAAAAGGAAGGTGGGGGTTACAACTAGAGGGCATAGTCTAAAATTAGAAGGAGAAAGATTTAGAGGCAATGTGAGGGGACATTACTTCATTGAGAGGGTGGTGAATGCCTGGAATAGACTACCGAAGGAAGTGGTGGGGGCTGAAATGATGGAGGGATTCAAGAGGGCATGGGACAAATATAAGGGGCTGGCTAGTGGGTGGAAGAGGAAGTCCCATGACATAGTTGAAGAGTGGGGGGGGGCAGACTTGATGCGCCAGAGGGTCCTTTTCTGCCGTCAGATTTCTATAATCCTATAATTCTATGAAACTGTTCAAGGCTGTGTGTGGGCATTGTGTGCATTGGCTGCCACTATATGTTTACATTCACTTCACTTCCAGTCACCCACTGCTTGTAAATTGCTTTGGGATACCATGTGTATGAAAAGTACTGTATACATGCTAATTCTTCTTCTTGAAGCTGGATTTGTTGCAGTACAGCATCTCAGGTTTGGAGAAAAGCTTTTTAGGGATGGCATCAATGTGAGTGGAGAAGCTGAGGCTTTGATCTAGCCACATACTAAGGTACTCGTCATAGGGAACTTCATCAACTGATGCCAATGTGTCCTCAAGATAGGGACAGTGTGTAGCCGAGAACATATTAGAGACCATTCATCAACATTGGGCGAGAGTTTATTTGATCAAAACAAGCATTAAACAATGTACAAATTACAAAGAAAGGTGAATTCCAGATCAGGGACTGAGGATCTGGAAGTAAAATGTGTACTACCTTGCATGCATGTGGATATAAATGGAGACAAATACTGAGGAAGATCATAAGGAAATTGAGTGAACGGATAGGGCCTATGATAAAGTCCTGGGGATCTTCTCAGGAAATTGGAAGTGGAGGGCATTTCCTACATGGACAAATATTTTCTGTCAAACAGGTTGGCGAAGAACCAGTTGATTGGTCATATACACCAGTCTCATGGGTTTGCCAAGTAGTAGAGGATGGGAGACAGCATAGAAAACCTTTGCAAAGTCAAAGAAGATTGCAGCAGTGAAAAGCTTCTGACCCATTCCCACAAGCATAGACTTAGTAAGCTGCAAGAAGGATGAGACTGTGGAAGCCTGATAGGAAAAGACAGGAGAAGAATGAGAAGTAGGAATCAAGAAAGGAAAAGAACTGAGCCAGGAAAGTTTATCCTACAATTTTTCAATTAGAGATATTGCAAAGTTTTAATTTGTCGATGGAGTTAAGGTGAAGTCATCAAATTTGCCTCCCTGGATCATTTTGAGAAGTTTTTCTGTTTAATAGGAAATCTGGTATTGGAAACTTCACCTTGCAACTTCACCTGTAACTTCTCCTTGGGATACACAAAGGTAATGCTGGATCAAAATGACTTCCACCAACTACTCCTTTTGAGTTTTGTATGCATAACTGGGACAGTTTTTGGCGAATGTGTTTGAAACTTGGTATGGTTATAGTCCAGGAAGAATTGCATATTTGGTGCATTTTTGATGATTATCAGACTTAAATTGTGGACTGGGCTCCATGGTCAATTTGGGAGGTAATTTGGGGGTATTGTGCACACCCCATGAATTATTCAAGGGGTATTATGGGTTACTATTGTAGTGCACATTGAGACCCTTGTTTGGATGTATAGAGTGTCCCTTAAATCCAAAGACTGGTTAGGTTATGACTTGTTAAAGTTGCAGTGTTACCCTATGGGACATTAGGGAGGTAGGGTGCCACATCTCAGACTCTGTGTTCCACATTTCTGAGTCTGAACTACTACCTAGGTCATAGTGCCTCACTTATTTTGAGAGGGTGGTGTCACATGACACATCTCAGACAACAATTAAAAACCCTTTACACGGTCAGTAGAAGAACAACAGAAAGTTATTTTCCCTTTTTGGGGGGGAGGGGGTTAACAAGTCAATACATAAGAGGGATTTAAGGGTGGACTGGGGGGGAGCACCCATGCAAGACCACACAAGATTCTACAGGACTTTACACTGAAACAAATATGCTAGGATTTTTTTTTTTACTTTTTTTCTTATGTTGTTTTCAACACCGTGCTCAAGTGGGACTATTGGGATTAGTGACACACACACACACACAAGTGATGACTACACAACAGTTTAGTCAAACAACACCAGGTATATATCTGTTATATCTGATTTGTAGTAGTTGGACTCAGACACACGCAAGACACTACATGTACACAAAATGAAGCTACCTTCTAGGCAACAGAAACATGAATGGAAGTAAGTATACTCAGAAACAATTCAGTAAAACAAACCTCACTGTTCTAAGCAACTAAACTAGCAATGCACAAAAAACAGGAAAAAAATACAAAACACTAAGTAAAAAAACAGCACTACACAATTAGAGACACTTATAAGGTAAGCCTGCCCTTTACTCCTTCAGCACTGGAGCTACAGAAACTTCCTTCCCCCAAAACACACTACAGCACAGTCTACAATACAGAAACTGAAAGTACTAATTAAAGCAGGAAAATGACCAAACACCAGTAAATGGTCAATGATCCATAAGCATTTTTGATTTTGGACTACAAACTCTGCAGTTTGAGGGGGTTTTATAAGGTTTTTCTGAACACAGCTCTGAGAACACAACTGACTCCAGCTGTCTCCTACACACACACTGCACTAAAGTTAGCCTCTGCATCGAAAAGAGCCCATGTGACCTCCTATCCCATGAATCCTTGCTAACTTCTCCTTAAGACCATTATTCCTAGGTGAAGTTAGAGTTGCCATTTTATGCATTCGCTAATTCCACCTTTCAGGTGAAGTGCACCTTTGCCTTGTGGATTAATTTCATGAATTCCACAAAATTGACTAAATATTCCAGGAAGCAAAGTTTTCCAACTTCGCCCACCACTATTTGCAAGAGCAGGTAGCAGAAAGCTAAGAAAGTAATTGCATGGGAATAATTGGCCACCCTTTTGTGGATGGGAAGACTTTTGCATGCGTTTAGTCCCCAGTAACTTTGCCAGGGCTGAAAGCTGTGAAGCCAAAACTGTTGCACTGGACATGAGGGCTTCTGTAGCTATTCTCAAACACACATCAATCGATCTTTAACTGGAAGCATTCGAAAACTGATACAGGTATAGAAATCTAAGAATCCAAGGAATATCAAAAACTTTTGATTTAACACATGCCACAATGAGATACTTTGTCACAATAATTCTAAAAGAATAATTTTAATTGCCAGAGGATAATCCCGTGATTAACCTTAATGCTTATAGTGTATAGAATAGTGATTAAGAACAAGTAGAATGATATCAACCTAACAAGATTGGTACAATTCATGTTTGAAACAGAGACCTTATTTTTGGTCTTGCCGGGATTTGGAAGGAACTTCTCTTTCAAGGTTTAAGTTCTTGTATCTTTCTAGACTTTGCAGTGGACACCCATCAAAGACATCAGGAGGATTTTTATATTTTATAGAGGATGTTTTGGAATTGGGAGCGACTTTTGTTCTTCAGACACCATCCAAAGTGAACATAACCTATAACGACATTACTTATATATGTTTTGCCCTAGATCAACTTGTTGCATCCATACAAGTCTGACATGCTGAATGGAAAGTAAGTAAGACCTCCACAGAGACTTCTGAGTCTGAGCTTTTAGCAGTCATCTTGTCTACCGAATAAAGTTTGGCAGCACAATAATGTGTACTGAGGTAAAAGCTACATCATAAAAATGAGACTGAATAGAAAATGTTCAAGAACACTATAAAGAATTAGTAACCTTTTCACCTGCTTATTTCATCTTTTCCTTTTTTTTTGTCTTTTCATGTAGTTGATACAATGTCTCCATTGTGTTTTTTTTTCTTCCTCTTAGATTCAAAATGCCATCTTTCTTTAAAGCTTATTACTTCTGGTAGCAACTTTTCTATTTTTTTTGGAAATAAATAGCATTATTATTAAAGACCAATCAACAAGGAATTCATAACTGTGGTGATATAAAGTAGTTAGGATGCATATTTGAAGTGTGACAATATTTTTGTTATACAATTGTGCCCAGTGTCATGTTGTTTTCTGCCACATAAGAGTGTAGTGCCACATTTTTCTTGTGCTGTGTCTGTTTGCTTTGGAGCATGTCACCTCCATGGCACTGACTTTATTTTTTCATAATTGAACTTGTGTATTTCAGTGTAACTGCACCTTACTTCTACAGTGTGTTATTTTCAACTGTCAATTTATTGTGCCAGTTCAAAGTGATTCACCCGCTTTCCCTCATGGGTATCATATCATGCCAGGAAAAGCAGATTGGAAATAATGGGCCCATCTCATGCCAAAATATGCATTTGTTATTGTTTACCAAGATAATAGATGACCAGTTTAGCAGTCACTTCCATGACATGACTTTATACCAACATTTCTGAATAATCCTTCATCAGGATTACACTGGTTTGGGTATTGGTACTCAAAGAAATGTTCCTTTAAAGAAACTTACCAACCTTGGCCCCTGCACCTGATATATAGGTGCTGTACCTCATGTGACTGCTTGTAATTTGGAGCTTGCTGAAAATAATCAATGTATTAAAAACTGGTAACACTTTTAAAATTAGAAATACTGGGTCCCAAGGACTTCCCAGTTTCTGGTGCCACCCACGCTCTGCACTCATGCTCTGCAAAGTTATGTTGTGATGCTAGGGAGAGCACACGGATGCACTCCATTTTAGTCTATGGGCAGCACCTTTTTGATCATTTTTTTATATTGTAATGTCTATTTGGTGTTAAAATGTGGGCACTGATTTACTAACAAGGGCAGGAGGGGGATACACTACACTATGGAAATGGGGGGGGGTTCTCTATTACATTATGGTGATAGGCCCTGGGCAGGAAGGGGGGTTCCCTACACTATAGAAAAGGGAGATTTGTATCCATACATGGGCATTGGGGAATGGAGCTGAGGAGGGGTTTACACTGGACTACCAGGGATGGCAAGCTGCCGTGCTGCTGTCTGTAGTACCACAGCCTGCCTGTGGGTGACCTGCCAAGTTAGGCATGCTTTTTTCATGCCTAACTTTGCACAGTTGATCTCCTGCACTTGGGTGGCCCATCTTTCTGAATATCCAATTGGATGGAATATTCATTGGCTCACCGCCTCTGCTTGGGCCGCATACATTAATTTTGGTCCATGGCCCATCTTAATTTGGGCAGCCTATCTGCCCCCTTTGAATATGGCAGATTGGAACAACTTTTTTTTTTTTGAGATGCACCATCCATCTCTTTTGAAAATGTGGGCCAATGATCCTAAATATACTGCATCAGGTATTACTGCTGTTGGAATTAATTGGATCAGAACACCACTGGAATAAATACTGCACAACAGCTACATAAAAATTCCCATTACGGTGTGTTTTATTGTTTATTTTTTGTACTATCATATCTCCAGATATAATTCTAATTGAGATGGTATGGCATGCCATGAAAACGTTTATCAAGAGAAAACAAAAATATGGACAAAGCAGGAACTGGTTGATGCCATAAAGCAATGTTTCAGAACTTAAAAAGACTCTGCAAATGACACATTTCACACTTGCAGAAAGTGTTGCCAGTTGTGGTTGCCAAACATGGTCATGCATCTAGAATGTGAGTTGCATTGGTGCTGTGGTATATAGAATTTGTTGTGTGAAAATGTGCTCAAGTCTGTCTGTACCAGGTACTGTAACACTTCAAATGGACATTTCACATCATCAGATAACAGTCAAGCCAGCAAGGTAACTTCTCTAGACATGTCCAAACCATCTATGTCCCCAAGAAATTGGGCCAACTGTCTACATGCTACTTCTAGGTTTTCGTCATGTCCAAATGTTTTTATGATGAAAAGAAAACCAAAAAGTGACTGAAAGTCATGGAGAAATTTGAATCGTTCATCAATTTCCATCAGTACTTTATCCAATAGGCAATTGAAAAAATTTACTTCAAAGCTTTCTTGGCCAGTTAAGGGTTCATCTGCGGCAAGTTCTCCTTGCATGCATTTTCGCCGTCTGGGGCGTTTTTCTGGAAAAGTTGGTTTGATGCCCATGGTTTGGGCTAGCAGCTTTGCTTCCTCTAACACTTTGCTGAATCCCTGTCTTCGATGGAGGAAACCACATCTATGGCATTTGAAAGATTTAAAGCAGACGACTGTAAAATCACTGTCACCCGATTGATGGCTCTAAGCACTTCATTCCACACAAGTAAAGATACAATAAATAGAAATGATTCCAATGCTTTCACATGGTCTGTGATGTCAGGCAGTTTTTCTCTGTCACAGTTTGCAGTTTCTGATACTTTCAGCAATGAATCCAACAATTCAGGCAGACGTTCACAGACTGCCTTTGCAGCGTCGGCTCAGGCACTCCATCGAGTCTGTGAAAGTGGCTTGAGGGTATATCGTTTCATGTGCTTAATGAGGATGTCCCAATGTTTGGTGGACCCAGAGAAAATTCTGTAAACCCGCTGTAGTACTCCAAAGAAATTCTTTGCTTCCAAGGATGATTCAGCTGCATGTTCTAACACAAGGTTCCAATTAAGAGGACAGCAAGGAACGTACAGTGCACCTTCATTCACCTGTTGTATTCTCGCTTGAACTCCTCGATGGATACCTCTCATGTTAGCCCCATTATCATAACACTGGCCTTGCAGTCTTCAATTTTAATGTCATGTTCAGTAAGTTGATTTAGCAATAATTCAGCCAAAGCCTTTCCTGTTGTGTTTTCAACATGGAGAAACTCCAGGAAGCTCCCGCATTTCAACTTGATTATCATTGATTTCAACATAACCAATCATTAGTGATAACTGCTCCTTGTGAGAAATATCTGGAGTGCAATCCATCAGCACACTTTAGTAGTGAGCATTGTGTATCTTGTCCCTAATCTTACTAGTCACAGCCTTAGCTAACATCTGCATAAATTTATTCTGGCTATCTTTGCTTAAATAATGAACATTTGTTCCTCGCTGAACACGTTGCAAGTGATCAGCCATAACAGGATTATACCTGGACAACAGTTCCAAAAATTTCAAAAAATTACCATCGTTGTCCACATACAGATGGCCTACTGAACCCCTAAAGGCTAAGTTTTGGCCTGCTAAACATAAAACACAGTCCAAAATTCAACAAAGCACTGAATGCCATTGTTTCTTTTCTTTAGCAGCTTTTTTTGCAAACTTCTGTCTATTGTATCCCGTTTCTCTAACCCTAATTCTAAATGTTTCCATTTGTAGTAATTCTCCGTATATGATGGGCATGCTTCATGCTGACTCAGCCTTTGTGATAATTTTTGCCAGTTGGAGAAACCTTGTGTAAACACGCCCCTATCCTCAACAAAAAGCTTACAGCAGAAACAAAATACAGCTTCAGCAGACTTGGAGTAAACTAACGAAGGCCTTTGAATCTTTGAGGATCCCACTTTATGCTCATAGTTTGCGGAAGTAAACTGGCGACCGGCTATTTTAGGGAACACAGTGTCAGTTTCCTTTAGCTGCAGGGGTTTATGCTGCACAATTTCAACCCTGAGGCACTCTGGCTCTGCAGTAAAACTTTCAGGCCAGGTAGCTGGGTCTTAAAAATTATACATGAAAGGTGGTTGAATGGGTTCAGGGTTTATGTCACAACCTGATTCCAGTTCAATATGTTGTTGTATTTCTTCTTGCTGTGCATTTCTTTCATCATCATATATTTCTTCTAGGTCTAGCTGTACATTTCTTTCAGAGTCAGACTTGGAGTCTGATTCATCATGGTTCCCCCACTCCAACCCAGTTGTCTCTCCCTCTACTACTGCCTCTACAGCTGTTTCATGTGATGAGGTTGATGGTTGCGGACACTGTGGCCACAGTTGCCGGTGGACAACTTAACCATTTTCAAAATATTTTGTTAGCATTTTCTGCTTCTTTCTGAGTCAACTCTAGCTGTCTTTTTTGCTCTTTATGTTTTGCAGAACCTGACATGTACTTGGGGAGTGCTACAGAATTCGACATCTTGTCAGTTTTTTTCTTTACTTTTGTTTCTCTTATATAAGGTTTGCCTTGCTAGCTGAGCTATGTTAATTTATTTTTTTTTATGAATAGAAAATGTACTTTTGACTAGATTAGTTAAAGTTCAGTAATATCTATGAGCTGCAGTTGGCTCACTTAGCACCAGAAGACAGTTGCAAGAGCAGGTTCATTTGTGTACAAAAATATATAGATGCGGTGCCCTGAGACCTATGCTTGCAGTCTCTGCCTAAGTCTAACTTTGAAGCAGCAAGCATGAAAACAGTGCCAGTCAAGAATGTATCCCTGTTCTTTACTGATTCCACAAAATAAAGTATTTTTTGCAGTAATAATCTGGATGTGTTGCCTTTCTTTCTTGTCAGAAAATAAAGGTTAATTTCTCTCTCCTGACCAAAAAAAGTTATTTCCAGTACAAGTAAAGTTCACACACAGCGCAGAGATAGTCACAGAAAGAAGACTTTTGTTGAATTAATATGAGAGCTCTACAATAATGCTAAAATTAATGGCACAGTACCAGGCTGGCTAGAATGCTTGCTGCTAGCTTACTTTGAAGAAGACTAGGCAGGCCGCAGCAGCAAAGCCAGAGAATATCTTATTTTAATGTCAAACAGTGACTCCACACAGTCAGAATAGGCTGGCCACAATGCTTGCTGCTAGCTTACTCTGAAGAAGAAGACTAGGCAGGCCACAGCAGCAGAGCCAGAGAATATCTTATTTTAATGTCAAACAGTGAATCCACACAGTCAAAATAGGCTGGCTAAAGTGCTTGCTGCTCACTTACTCTGAACAAGACTAGGCAGGCCGCAGCAGCAGAGCCAGAGAATATCTTATTTTAATGCCAAACAGTGACTCCACATGGTCAGAATAGGCTGGCTACAATGCTTGCTGCTAGCTTACTCTGGAGAAGAAGTCCAGGCAGGCTGCAGCAGCAGAGCCAGAGAATATCTTACTTTAATGCCAAACAGTGACTTCGTCAGTGCTAGGCTGGACCATCAGGATTTAGATTGTTGCACAGTGACTACAACCTACACTCACTCAGAAGAGATGAAAAAAAACTTATTGGCCAGACACCAGACTGAGTGACTCTGTGACTAACTTATTCACTCACTCACTCACTCACTCACTCACTCCTCACTCACTGTCATCACTAGTGTTATCATTTTGTTCCTCCTCTCTGAAGCACGCATTATGCATATGATGATGAGAAGGAATCTTAGGACAAGAGGAAAGAGAAAAGTCAAGAGATTTCTGTCCTTCCAAGCAATCTCCCCATCCCCAAGACTGAGTTCTAACTTCTCTCCATAGCCTCTCAGTCTCAGCAGTCAGTGTCAAGTAATCTTGGGACAAGAGGAAAGAGGAACGATTGATTATCTTATCTTTTACTTCTTTCTTCTCCCACTCTCGACTCCTTCTCCCTTGACTCCCTACCCTGACTCCTAACCTGCCTTAGACACTACAGTACAGTACAAAGTAAATAGTAGCCTGACCTCTCAGCAGTCAGTCACAAACTGTCTCAAGAAACAAAAGTATATAACTCTCAGGCAGAGGCAGCACCACTCAGGGAGAGTGGGATGGATTTATAAGATTTTGATTTGTTTCAATTCTCTTCTACTAGTTTTTCTTCCCCAGCTGCCACCACCGGCAAGGTGCCACGGGGGCCTAGGCAGCCACAGTACTCACTCCTTCCTGTGGCTGCTCACCACTGCCTAGCCAGCTGTTCAGTTTTTATTATAGACTTTATTTGCCTTTCAGGGTTCAGGCTTTCATCATGTGTGTTTTTTGTGTGTGTGTCTAGTTTACAGAACAAGAAGAACTTCGGAAGTTGTTCAGTTCTCTATCATGACCTGTCCACTAGCTCCCAGTCTGCCACTCGCCAGTCGCCAACAACTCCAACTGCCACTACAACAAACTAGGGGACTTCTCGCGAGATGCTCGCCCCTGCTCCTCCCTGGCCTCCCTGCCCACAAAAGAATATTAATATTAAACAGTGGTCTAGTGATTGATGTGATGGGTGCTCAGAGTGTCCCAGCAAATCGGGGTTGGACAAACTAGTAGCTGGTGCTGCCCACTATGGCATCAGACAGCAGCACAAGGAGCCATGAGGGAGGGAATTGGAGACGGAGGCACTGTAGGCAGGAGCAGGGGAGGAGCTGACAGTGTCTGTGTGCCTGATGAGCAGTGGAACAACACCGGGAGGGGTGTTGGGAGGGAGCAAATTAAAGAACAGACTAAAAAGACCTGAGACCAATGAACAGGTCACTTGTGGTTGCTGGGTGGTGCTGTGCCAAAAGGATCACATTTTGATTTATTTCATTGGACCACACTGCCAGCAATGATGGATTGTAGGGGGAGCTGACTCAGCCAAGGTTTAGGTCGGAGAGGAGGACACCTAGCATAGGATGCCCTGCGGTCGGATGAAGGATGGAGATTGGTGACTGGGGAGATGGAGGAGTAGTTGAGGAAGTGGAGTTGTGACAGCGCAGCTCACACAGTCCACACACAGTGACTTGACACAGCGCCACCATCACCAGCCGGGTATGTGCCATGCGCAGCAGCGGGGAGGCAGGAGGGGATTTAATATTGAAATGCCACTCCAGCTCCACACATCAGGGATGGCTCATCTCAGGCAGGAGGCAGCCAGGCAGTGCAGCGCTGATCGTTCTGCTCCTCTGAGCAGTTTTTAAACTATGAAAAAAAAGAGTATGCTGACTGAAGGGGCCATGGGCCCTGCCGGCACTCTGGGCCCTGGTGCAGTTGCACCCTTTGCACCCCCCGACGTTGGCCCTGAATTTTAACCCTCCACTTCCTATTGTGTAACTAGTTACTAGTCCATCTTATATAAATATATGTTATACTGATTTTTTTTCATTTTGTCTTTTAGTAGGTTGTGAGGCGCTGTGTCAAAAGGTTTACTTAGATCTAAACACACTACATCTACAGATTTTCCATTGCCTAGTCAAATCAAAAAACACGTCCTGCACTGTGCAAGTAAGGATAAGCAGCAACTACACATATACTAAACAGATGTTCAAACTGGTTGGTAGCTAGAGATGCAGCAAAGTTTTTAATTCACTAGCGATGTGGGTGTAAATTAGTGGAAATTTGCACTTTGTGAATTTTGCAAATTTCCCAGCAACCACAATGACTTTGCTGCATGAATGCCTTAAAAACAGCTAAAACTGTAACAACAAACTTCCACTCACCGACTGTACTGTACTTCCACCCTCCCACCTCCCAAACACTTTCTAGTCATATAGCCCCTCTTATCTCCCACTTGCACCCTCCTTCTTCCTCCCATCTGCCCAGGTGAATTTTAAAGTATTCTTCTCCTGTAGTAACATATAAATTCAAGATACCCTTCCTGCACCTGTGTGCTAAATACACTCCCCCACCTCCTTCCAAGCAAGTCCCACCACCAGGTCAAGTCATAAGACCCCTGCACAAAACTGATGGGAATTGAACAATAAATAACTAATTACAGGGACACAATATCCCATAACAAAAACAGGGGTAAACTGAATCTATTAATATTAATAGTACTGTAGAGGGGGTGTGACTTGCCAGCAGCCAATATTGCATGCTGATTCTTTATCTCTACATCAACCCTACTAAAATCATTGCTCACCCACCCTTACTGAGACATTTTGGCTAAGATTAACACAATGACAAGATCACTAACATTTTCTGCAGCCCAAGGTGTTTATTATTTTTGTAGATGAAGTCTGCTGTGCCGAGTATTGCATGGTGCTCTTGAGTCCTTGTGGTGATGACATGCCTCTGCACGCTCCCTTCCAATACAGCGCTACCTGCTACAACCATGATACTTTCAGCTGTTCCAGCAACCACCCTGCAGAAAATAACAGTTGTCCTCACCATGGTGTTTCATGATTTCACTGACTTAAAAATTGGATGAGTAACTGGGTGGAACTGGCAGAGTCCCAACTGCTCATAGTGGAGCACTAGACAGATGACACCCAAGGGGGTCCTGAGAGTGCAGACCTCCACCATTAGATACTGCATGCAAAAAAGTGGATGACCTTGAGCACTGGACCTGATGGAACAATACATATTTTATTGGGTGGAAGAAACAGATGTGACCCGCATTTTGCATGCTGCCATCCCAGAGTTATTAAATGCCTCACCTTACCACCTGTCGAAACTGAGTGGGCCCACTGCTCCTTAGTCCCGAAGTCTGTACCTGGTACTAGGCCTTGCTCAATCCTGGCAAAATGATTAAGGTATCCAGTGAAGGAGAATATTGTATGGCTGGCCCGCATAAGTGGCCCTCTCAGTTGGCAGATCTGCAACATTATCCTGTTTTAGGACTTATCAGTGGAGCTCACTTAATGTCAAAGAGTCATCACTTCTGCCCTTAAGCAGCTTGCCCAGTGTGGGATAATTTCTCCCTGCATTACTCAGCTACATTCCAGATTCAAATAAGTAGGGTTCCCATGGGCTATAATTCCCTGGAATTAGTGGAGGCCTTAATCTCCAGTCTGCACTGTCTTCAAGGGCCTACCCACCCTGCTGAACATTCAGACTGTCAGAACCCCATCCAGAGACCACCATGGGTACAACAGATCCTTGTAGAGAGTCCATAATGACAGGCCTACATGGGGAACAGGGACCAGTAGTAGTAGAAGAGTGTTCTCTTCCACATTAATCGAGGAGGAGGCAGCAACATCAGACCCACCACAAGAAGTCATCCACTTACCCCCCACTCCCACATCAGAAGATGTAGCTCCCGTTTCCTGCCTCTTCAGCCAGGGGTATAAGAATTTCCACAACTCCCAATAAATTTCAGGCCCTGCATGCTTTACCCATGAAACTAGCAACCTTATCCGTTACACCTGAAAAGCTGCCCTGATGTCTCCCCTAGTCCCATCATCATGGAATTCCTGGCCTGTGGCAGTGGCCTCAAACCCATTTTCCCATGGGCATGTTGTCTGGTCTGGATGAAGGACTGTTGTCCCAACAAAAACTCAAAATGAGATGGTTGCAGTTGGGACTGGGTTGAGGACATCTTCTTGTATAAAGTTCTGTGTATTCTAATATCAAAGGGTGGATGGAAGACCATTATGGTACCCCCCAACCTTATAACAAAGTTGGGAGAGTTGATGCATTCTGTTGAGGCAATTTTCAGCAGGGGCTCCAGAGGGACTCATGCCAGTGATCCTGTGCTCAAGACAAACTTTGGTACATTTGGTATGGGTTTGGGAGATAAGTCCTGCTGCCCCCATGCCACAGTGTTTGTTCAGTCCATTTTCCTTGGCAGGTGGCTTCACAAGTTTAAAAGATGACCTGCTACTGCTTCATAACTGTTAATATCTGTGTTTCCTTTATGGTTGTAGTACCTTTCACTGCCTCTCTCATTGTTACCTTTTTTACCATGTGTTGGAGAAACTTATAGGTTGGTGCACAAGTGCTGGGTCCTGGACTTTTCATTTCCTGTGGAGGGCACTGTCGGATTGAGCCAGAGCTGGCTCTAGTACAGAGCCAACTGCCCAGCCACTTTCACTTGGCTATGCTCCTTCACCCATCTCACCGTGCTCTAAAGCAGGTGGATGCATATCAATGCTTATCACTTACTTAAGAGGACAATGGCCAACATCCCTTCTGTTTGGGCATCCACTCAGAGGACCTCCACCAAGACTTTATCGGGGACTGTTGGGAGGGTCAGAGCAAAAATTGTACATATCAGCACTAGGGGGTGCCATGTTTCTTCTGCACTCCCGGGGATGAGGCAGTCGGAGTACCTCAGCTCATCCCTCTGACTGTCCAACTGCCACCCCAGCAACAGAAACCTGTTCTTTTTGAACTGCCAAGAGGAAAGAAAATAACAGTTCAGTCTGTCAAGCATCGTCATCTAGAAGCTGGTTTCCTGACAGTCCAGTTCAGCTCAGCTTAGCACATAACATAGGGTACATCTCCGTCTGCATTAGCTGAAGCTCCTGTTGCAGCCTTCCTCTCTTTAAGGCTGTGGTTGGGCATGGCAGGAGGGGCACTGGATAATGGAGTTTAGGCTGAACCACCTCCTCCCCATAACCTTCTCCTTTGGGGAGTCACCAAGTCATTAAAGCATCTTACTTAGCTCCATGGAGTTGGTCATGAACATGACATCATGTAGTTTTTCTCCCTGATCCATAGGTACCATTTTCCTCTGAATGAACATCTGTTTCACAACCACTGCTGTCTTAGCAGACAAAGTTCTCCTATTAGTTGCCCGCCACTAATGCCAATGTTGGTTCTGTTTTGGTTGATGGTACTATGGTGGTGTGGTGTGGTGTAGTAGTCCAATTAGAGTAAAGGGTGACTAGGACAAAAGTGTTATGATGACCCATGTAAGTTGCACACTATTTACCAACACCAATGTCACTCCCAGCAGGTGGAATCACGGGAGAACACTTGTGGTTCTGTAAAGGTGGATGGTATCACCTGACAAAGAGAGGTGGGAGTGAGAATGAGGTTCAGATGCCACACCGTGTTTATTAATAACAAGGGAGGAAGGAAGACACAGTCACAAGGGCATGGGGAAAACTTAGCACTCTAAGATTCCTATAAGAGAAAAACTCTAAAACTGCAGATTCTGGTACTGCAACTCTACAGCTGTATGAGCCTCTAAAAACTGTAAAGGTACTCTAGATACTGTTCAGGTAACTTTACCCCGACCATGAGGTGCACCTCTATCCATGTGGGACTACTACTGGAGTACTCCAGACACAAGAACTATTACAGTAAGCAAGACTCTAAAATGGTGTAATTTGCAATCTGTGCACGACTTTCAAAGTCTTTGTTCATTTGATGGTTGATCGGTGCAGTAAGAAAGAGGAAACAAAGGAGAATCCTGAAAGAAGGAGCAAGCAGGCTCACTGGCGGGTGTTGCTACTGAAATTTCTGTGGGACTATAGGGATGTAGAGAGGCTTTTTGAACAGGCCATTGGTCCATCGGCTACACCCCCTCTCCTGCTTTGCCGGAAACAAGGAATAAGCACAAGAACTCCTCAGCAGTTGGGCTGCTGGAATGCAGCAATCAGGAACAAGCACAGATTATCTGGCCACAGTCCTCTGGTGACCTGCCTGGATGAGATGACAGATGAAGGAACAATCTCGCCACAGTCCTTCTGTGGACTGCTGGGACGAGACGACAGATGCAGGAACAACCCAGCCACAGCTTCTCCATGGACTGCCAGGATGGGATACCAAATGCAGGAACCATCCAGCTGCAGCCCCTCTGTGGACTGCCAGGATGAGATACCAGATGCAGGAATGGATGGGAAGAACCCACAGAAACTGAGAACCAGGATGAAGATATTTTTGAGAGCCAGACAGATGGTGGATTCCTGAATGCCAAGATCGGATGAGCCAAGGATAAGCGTAAAATGCACAAACACAGTGTTGATTTGGAAAAAGGAACAGAAGATCTTGAAGAAGCTGGGATGAGGAAAGAAAACACAAACCGGATGACCAGATCTGCACAGGGGCTGAACCTAGACTGCTACCAATGGAAAACAACAATGTGACATTGCAAGGGGTGTGAGAAATGAATGATGATCTTCCAGAGGATCCTCACTGCAGGACCACACTGCAGGAGCACACTAATTAGGTTGGATACTTAAGGTGTGGGATATGCCAGCTCAGCACCTTTCTGGAGCTGCTGATGACTGATTCTGGAAACCACCACCTGAACATCTTTCTGGAGCTGCTGAAGACTGATTCTGGAAATCACTGTTACAAGGTGGTAGCACACTATGGTGCAACTGCAGGTTGAGGTGACTGCAGGCAAATAAACAGTCTAGGGACAATAGACTGGTAGCAAGACAAATAAACAGTTTTGGGGGAAATTAACCAGTTCCAGGAGCAATTGACTAATTCCAGGGGTAATTAACCAGTTCCACAGCAACAGATCAGTTGCAAGGGCAAATAAACAGTTGTGGCACAATTGACCAGTTTCAAGGGCAAATAAGGAACTGTGGGGCAATTGACCAGTTGTAAGAGCAAATAAACAGTTTGGGGGCACTAGACCAGTTCCAGGGGCAATTGACCAGTTCCAGGGGCAGTTGACCAGTTGCAAGGGCAAATAAACAGTTGTGGGGCAATTGGTTAGTTCCAGGGACAATTAAACCATTTTAAGGCAATTGATCAGTTCCTGGGGCAATTGACCAGTTCCTTGGGCAATTAAACAGCTTTAAGGCAATTGACCAATTCAGGGGCAATTGACCGGTTGCAACGCAAATTAACAGTTTCAGGGCAATTGAAAAGTTCCAGGGGCAATTGACCAGTCAATTGACCAGTTCCAGAGGCAAAAAAAAAAACAGTTTGGGGCAAGTGACCAATTCAAGGTGGGCAATAACAGGCAGTAAACAAAATGAAGGTAGTTGTAGACAATAAAACACAGTGCAGGTAGTTGCAGACAATAAAACACAGTTCAGGTAGTTACAAACTTATTGCCACACTAAGTATCCCACATGCCCTGTTGCCCCACACTAGCCTAATTAAGGAGCTGCTAGCCAACTCCTTCCTCGGCCGCCTCTATGGGTGGCCTGAAGGTAGAAAATATTTAAACCCCCCTTCCTCTCCAATGCAACCTCAGTTGCTGTCTTGAAGCTCCCAAAATCCATCGGGGTAACATAAACCAGCCTCCCACTTCCTGGGATGCTGAACCCTCCCCCTTTCTTGTAGGAGGCAGTATTGCGCAGTGGTTTAGGGTTCTGAGCTGCAAACCTGGAGACCTGGGTTTGAATCCCACAGCTACCACTTGCATACTGCGTGATCCTGAGTGAGTCACTTAACTTCCTTGTGCTCCCAGGTCATACCTGGAAACAAGCTTTAGCTTGTGTGCCTCTCCTGGTTAAACAATGTCCCCTTTCCCTTTGTAATTCGGGAACTAGGGTATGCTGTGTAAGGTGCAGGGCACGTGGGCTTGCTAGTCCTACTTCTGTTTTGCCTTTGATGGGCCCCTCTGAATTATAGGGATTGCCTTGCCTTTTTTAACTCCTTCCCAAGGAATTTCCCCTTTAAACAATTATTTACTTCAGTGAGGGCCTTTTTGCCCATAACCTCACCTTAACTCTGCCTCTGGGGCTCTCATTGGTGCTGCAGGAGATGGCAGAGGTTCTAGCAGAACCACTGGCGGACCTGTTCAGCACCTCACTGGAAAAGGAGAGAGGTGCCTCAGGACTGGAGGATGGCGTTTGTGGTACTGTTACATAAAAGTGGTCCAAGGGATGAGCCAGGGGACTATAGGCCAGTCAGTCTGATATCCATAGTGGGAAAGCTCATTGAGACAATAATAAAAGAAAGACTAGTGGCATTTCTGGAGGGCAATGACCTGCAGAACGGGGTTCATTTCAGGGAGATACTGCCAAACCACAAGGGGGCACAATCTGAAGATAGAGATGGGACAGCTCAGAGGTAATGTGAGGAAGTATTTCTTCATGAAGAGGGTCGTAGATGCATGGAGGAGGTTGTGGAGTCAAAAACAGTGGGGAAGGTCAAGAATGCATGGGACAGACATAAAGCAATTCTACTGGGGGTAGAAGGAAGTAGGCAGTTGGTTAACTAGGATCTGCAGCTTATCCGTAAAGTAGGGAAATGGGCAGACTAGCTGGGCCAAGTGGTCCTTATCTGCCATCAAATTCTATGTTTCTATGTAAACCAGTCTTATACAGTACTATGACTGGGTGATGAGGAGTTGGATGGGGCCATGGTGTGGATATGCTGTACTTGGAATTCAGCAAGGCTTTTGATTCAGTGCTCCATGGGCAACTAGGGGTGAAGTTGTCCAGGGTGGGAGTGGGGACAAAGATGGCATGTTGGATCTCAAACTGGCTATAGGGTAGGCTACAAAGGGTGGTGGTGGGGGGAGTCTCAGAGCCTAGATCTATGATGAGTGGGGTGCCACTGGGCTCGGTACTGGGTCTGGTGCTGTTTGGGCTATTCATCTCATACATTGCACAGGAGGTGGTGAGCAGAATCTGCCTGTTCGCCAACAACACCAAAATGGGTGCAGTGTTAGACAATGAAGAGGGATGGTTGCAGCTATCGAAGGACTTGACCATGCTGGAGGAATGGTCAGGGAAGTGGCAGCTGGGGTTCAAGGCGAAAAAATGCATGGTGTTGCATTTTGGGGCTAGGAACCCAAGGAGAGAATAATGGCTAGGGATGATCAAGCTGGGAATCACTGAGGAGGAAAAGGACCTGGTGGTATTGATAACAGCGAGCATGAACAATACTGCCCAATGCAGGAGAGCGGCAGTGAAGGCAAACAAGATGCTGGGGTGCACAGCACAGGGATTCACGTCCAGGTGCAGGGAGGTGATCTTGCCCCTCTACAGGTCACTGGTCAGGCCACACTTGGAGTATTATGTGCAGCTCTGGAGGCTGTACCTGAGGAGGGATGTCAATCTGCTGGAGGGAGTGCAGTGGAGGACAACGAGGATGATTCAGAGGATGGAGGGAATGGACTATGAGATGAGGCTGAAGGAACTGAATATGTACACATTGGAAGAGAGGCGGGATAAGGAGGACATGATTGAGACCTTCAAGTACCTGAAGGGTATCAACAAGGTGGGGTGGAGGGGGTGTTTAAACTAAGGAGTGGGAGAGAAACTAGGGGGCATGGGCTAAGAATAGAGTGGGGGGGAGATTCGGGAGGGAGATGAGGAGGCATTACTTCACAGAGAGAGTTGTTGCAAGGTGGAACACACTACCAGAAGGGGTGATATCAAGCAATAATGTGGCTGGCTTTAAGAACACTTGGGACAGAGTACGGGTGGGTGAAGGTGGGCGAGGAGGACAACAGTGGGAGGTCAAGGGGAATGGGGAGTGGTAGCTGTCTGCTAGGGAGCTAGCTGCACAATCGAGCAGACTTTGATAGACCAGTAGGTCTGTTCTGCTGGAACTTTCTTATGTTCATATGTTATATATATTTATAAGCTTCCACTAAGGGCTTCTATGCCCTAGCCCCGCCCCTGGGCATCACTATGCCCCAACTCCTTTAAATATTTAAATTCTGGGTCTTACTTCTACCCACCCCTTGACTCTTGGCTGACCTTCCTAGGCACTCTAGATACTTTTTAACAATTCATTTTCTTTTCAAAACAGTTTAAATTTAGGCAGACAGCACACTGGCTCAGACGCTGCCGCTGACTCACCGCCCCAGCCCAGGGTGAAGAGATCTGTTGCAAGAGGTGCTAGTGGCAGAGCGAGGGCTCATAGGAGGGAGTTGTGCACTGTGGCAGATGACCAGGGGCCTCAAGAGGGTCAACACTCTTCAGGCTCACCAATGCAGCTCTTCACTTGCCGCAGATGAGGGACTGGATTAAACTTTTTAAAATAAGGGAATAAAAATAACAAAAGGGACTATACAGAACCCACACCATGTGACGGAGATGCCATTCCTCTTCTTTCTTTAGCTGACTGCTGCACACTTAAATCGCCACACTGATGGACCAGACCACAACCAAAGATTGCTGCAACTGGAGCAGAAACCGGATCTGCAGGTTGGAGGAGCACCAGCACATAGCATCGCCCTCAGGATGGCTTACTCCTGTCCACTTAAGTTCAAGATGTCCCCACTCACTGTCTGGGTCCTCTCACTCTCTCTGCTTCAAACTGCCGCAAAACAAATCAGAATTCAAACAGCAGGCTCGGGGTTCCAGTTCCATAACCCTGAGTCCGCGCCAAAACTACTGGCTATTTTTCTCAAATACAAATACCATGTGCTTGACAGGGACAGCAGTCCCAGCATGTGTGTACCCACTGCTCATGCTGCCTGCTCAGGGTGGGGGGGTCTGTGAACAGGCTAAGCAGCAGAGAGAGAGAAAAACCTTTTCTTTCTTTTTAATGGTGGCATCTCTGCTCTGCTGCCATGCTGGGAAGATGCAACACTCTAACAGGTGTTCCTACACACTACCCCTGTACAGGGGTCTACAGGACAGCTACATTATTTTATTTTACTCTCTGTTGTGCCCCCAACTCTGGGGCACTACAGTTCTATCAGAGAGTCATAGTTTGGCCTGCATTTTACTCTGTATACAATGTTATGTCATATCTGTTTATGTCAGTTTGATTGTTCTTTTTATATGTTCCCACCCCGCTGCTAATTGGACAGGGGACCATAATTCTGGGTATCCCACATTATACTCCTGGCATTTATATTAATTTGGCACTCCCAGATAGTTGACATATGTTATACTTGAAATGTCCATGGGCTGAACTCTCCTATTAAGCAAAAGGCAGTGTTGGCACACTTACATAATTTTAAATGTCAGCTAGCCTTGATACAGGAGATGAAACTGATGGAGGGAGAAGTGAAGAGATTTTGCATGGAATGAGTTGGGATGAAAGCCCACTGCTTTGTTCTTTCTACAAGAAGGGTGTCTATACTAATTCACTAATCCCTGAAGTGTCCCATACAATATCAACTCTCAGATAGCCTCAGAGGGTGGCTATTGGTTAATATTTCAACCCTGGAGGGCCTACCAATGATGGGTTCGATATATGGCCCTAATATAGTTGACTCAGAATTGTTTACTGCACTGACACAGGCCAATGTGGATCCCCCTGTCTTCTAGGGCAATTTTAATCTCACATGGACCACCTGCTAGATCAGTTTATGTCCTCCCTTCAGGTTGTACATGCTGTCATTAAATCTGTATTTGAACCAACAGTGATCTTGGACCATGCCCCTGTATCCCTCCTTCGGATTTGGGGTTCAGGTAAACCATGACTTGACATCTTGGAGACTAGATCCCCTACTTCTCAAGGATCTTGGAGACCAGATCCCCTACTTCTTAAGGATAAAGACTTCCAGTACTGGATTAGGAAAACTATGAAGGAATATTTTCAAATTTAAAACTTGATTGGAATAACATGGCTCACTCACCATATATCAGTTACAGAACAACATTTAAGGGTTGGAAATACCCCTTCCTCAGGGAATCTGGAATGTGATAAATAGTCGTATGTAAAATATTAAAATATATACATTTATACAAAATGAAATTGTCATGCTTAGCTCCTATGTGTGATGCACACTTATGTTTTCTAGTTACAGACACCCTGTTCAGTTCAAACACATCCTATATACTGTATATCTGTATATCTTGTTAAGAAATAAAACAGATGATAATACTTCATTGCATATATTGGGAACACACCACCCACATTGAATTCACCAAATCCTATATAATTCAAAAATCACTTCACCTTCTAATCTGAGCTTCTTTCATTATTTAGAAGTAAAAGATTTTTTTAATAAGTCAATGAAAAATCATAAAATAAAAATATTTCACTCTACACAGGATGAGTTTTTCACTCTAAGAGCCTGCCTTTGTTTGGCCAATACCACACACAATCATTAATAACTTTGCCATTTAAGGTTAGAGTTACCTGACATTCCAGGTAAGTGTTCCCCAAAGTCTTCCCAGAAGTCTTGCAAACGCCTGAGTCACAATTTAAAGGGTAAGGGGCTTATCAGTGGGAGGTAGCTATATGATGTCTTTTAAACCCGAGGCTGCCATTTCACTGTGTAATAGTGCCTAACTTTTAAAGAGATGACACAAAATTACTAATAAGTTTAGCATTTCTTGTTATATTAACCTGAAAATCTGGATACATTTATTTATTTCGCTTTTGTTTACTGGGTAAGTGCACTAGGCAAAAACCTGCCTATTTTCAGGCATGACCCGGTAGACTACATGACAGGTAACAAAACAGTAGCTCAAAGAACTGGATACAGATATTTTGAGCAACAGTATTACTATGACACTGAGGAAAAATACAAACTTCATATTAAAATCTTGTGCTTGCAGTAGTACAATGATAAGTATTAGAGTGGTTCTGAGCAGGTGGCAATTGCCTAGAATAGCATTACAACAATGGAGGGTAAGAAGAAAGAAGTGGAGGGTGTGTACAATATCAGGTTTATACAGCGGGTCAAATACTAATAAACATATTGTTTCCCAAGGTGGTCCCCAAATATCACTGGAAACACATGTTGCTACAAATAGAGTAAAGTGGTTTTCAGGGGGTGGTATTTTGCAATGACGGCCGAGATCCTGGGTGACTTTACAGACATTGAAACTAACACACCCCTTTGAAAATGTGAATCTACTGCTAGGACCACCTACCAGTGTACATCATTGAAACATAGAAGACAGCACTGAAGTATCAGCATCTCCACAGCTGGCTGCAAAATGCTGCAATAGCATGTGATACATGAGATGGCAGAATTCATGGTGCTAGGTTCAACTGCATGTAGAAAAACTACAGTTGGGGTCAGCGGAACAATATTTATTACTTTTGGGACTTTGTGGGACATGTAATAAACTCTGGGCTGGATTTTCAAAATCGGCGCAGGACTTGCATCCAGTTCTGTGCCACCACACTTAGGTTTTGGCAGTGTACCAAACTCTGTTGCTGCAACTGAGCCTGATTTTACAAGCTCGGGTGCAGTTGTGATAGTTTCCACAATTTATGGCAGCTTACGGCAAATATCTGGCGCAAGCTCTGTAAAAAAAGGTCCACGGGATTGCGGCAAATAGACCACAAAAAGTTGGTCTAACTTGTGGCAATTGCTGCATGGGATTGAAAATCCCATTAGAATGCTGCAAGCCCAGTGCACCATATCGTTGGCGCACCCGGGGCTTGGGGCAGTCTAAACCTTTTGAAAACCCGGCCCTCTATTTCCATTTTTTGTTATAATTATCTTTTGTTTTTTATTATTATTAGTGCTAAGGGATCATTACTGAATACTTAGCTACCAGATTACATATTGGCACCTATTAATGTGTATAAGATTAAAAGTCATAATGTCATCATAATGTATTTGACTCGATTCTGCCATATGGAAGCTGTAACACATAAATTTAACTTGAATTGAATATCCTAGAGTTAAGGGGTTAATGTGTTCTTTTTCATTAATAGAGACCAATTCATAATTCAAATTTATGATTATACAAATGACAGGGTACATTTTCTTTGAAGTAAAATGGAAATTAATTAAAAATATAGTATAAAAAATGAAGATCATTAAGGAAACTGGGAGAATGGATGGGGTTTATGATAGAGTCCTGGGGGTCTTCTCTGGTAATGGGAAGGGGAGGGGATCTCCTACATGGACAAACTGGTTTCTGTCAAACAGGGTGGAGCAAAACCAACTATCTGATTGGTCATGGAGACCTGTCCCATAAGTTTGTCAGGTATGAGGGGGTGGGAGACAGTTTTGAAAGCCTTTGCAAGGTCAACAAAGCTTGCAGCAGTGAACAGCCCTTGGTCCATTCCCTCAAGGATAAACATACTGAGCTTCAGGAGGGACAAAACAGTGGACACCAGATTGGAAAAGATAGATGAAGGAGCAAAGGAAAGAGTCAAGAAAGGTGAAGATCGGAGAAAGGAAAATTTGTCCTACGGTTTTGCAAGAACAATGTGGGGAAAGATGGGAAAGTAATTACCTGGGGAGGATGGGCCACTCCTTTGTGAATGGAAGGAATTTTACATGCTTCTAGGCACCAGTAACTTCATTAAGACAGAGGGAAAGTTTTAGTGGGAAGTGAACTGGTAAGAAGAGGGAAAGAGTAAACAGGAGGAGGAGAATAGGTCTGAGACCATCTGGGCTGCAGAGACATGAGTCTTTAATGATGTGATGAGCTCTGTGGAGATCTGGCTAGGTCAGTGCCACATACACAGGCTCCAGGGAAGGGGGTTGTCCCAAACAGTGAAAAAGTTAGAATTTAATCTGCCAGTGGACGTAGAGATATTTGACAACTTAGTGGCATTAGCGTCATCATGAAGGGCAGGCAGGTTTAGTTTAGTTTAGTTTAGTTTATTGTTCTATGAATTATTACCTTTGAGCCAATGGCTCTTTTACAAAGGTTCCACTTCATCAATGTGCAAACAAACAAGACATGTTACATAGAATGGTCAGCAAATTATAAATGTTTCAATAAGCCAGTATAATACAGTACATCACAGGAAAAAAACTAAAACATTGGAGGAATGGTCAAGGTGGGAAGGGTAGGAGGAAATATGGGAAGGGGAGCAGACTTAGAGTAGTTAGAGATACTCAGATGCCTTTGTCAAGAAAGGAGCAGAGGAGGAGGATGAAAAACAGTAAAAACAGCCATGAGTGAAGAATCATCAGTCAAGGCAGTCACAGGAGCTAGAGGCTGAGAGGTGAGAGTAAAGCATAGATTTGAAAGCTCCTAGTGATGTGGAGGATGTAATGAGCGAGCTCAGGGCATTGTACCAGCTGGGGGCACGATAGGCAAAAGATCTTCAGCCCTGTGTGGTCCGGCATCTGGGAACCTGGAGAGGCTGGTGTTCCGATCTTCTGGTGGGACGGATACTGGTATTCGGACAAAGTAGGTCTTGGATACACGGCGGAGTGCGGCCCAAGATGGTTTTTTTGCCATCAAGCATGTGAGGTACCTTATGCAATCTGAGAGTTGCAACCATCCTGTTTCAGTGTAGAGCTCACATGTATGAATACGTCTTTGCACTTCAGTGAGCAGCCGACAGGCCTTGTTTAGGGTGGTTGTGATGCGCCCTAGTGCGGTGGTAGTGTCAGAGCCATAGATAATTAAGCCATAGTCTATGTTTGAGATGACAGAGCTTTGGATAGCAATCCTCAGCGCAGCTTGGGTAAGGAATTGCTAGTTTCAGAACAGGATACCAGTGCGCTGGTTCACCGTTTTCGCTGTGTTATCAATGTGGGTCACAAAGGTAAGACCTTGATCAAAGGTGATTCCAAGGTATTTAAATGTTGACACTTCTTCAAGGGTATTTCCTGGGTATGTTTTGATAGTAAGTGGAATTTGTCTTTTTCTGTTTTGTGGACTGGGGAAAAGCATGGATTTTGTTTTTTTGTGATTTAGGACCAGCTTGCGATCTAGGAACCACTTTTCAACATTGGAGAAAGCAAGTTGCAGGCTCTGGAGTAAGGGTTTCAGGTCCTTATGAGAGGAGAGAATCACGGCATCGTCAGCATAAAGGATTATTTTTTCTGGGCAGGATTTGGGGGGAGAGTTTAGGAAAAGGCTGAAAAGGAGGGGGCCTAGGATTGACCCCCTTTGGACACCTGAGGGGACCGGTTTTGAGTCTGAGAGAACTTCTGAGACTTTTACTGATTGAGAGCATTGGGACAGGTAACTTTTAACCCAGGCACCTGGTCCTTCTGAGAGCTCAAGACTGTGTAGTTGTGTGATAAGTAAGCCATGGTGAACAGTAACAAACGCCTTTCTTAGGTCAATGAAAACAGCTCCGGTTTGATATCCTTTGTCCAAGGCAGTGTGAATTTCTCCTGAGAACTCCAGTAGAGCGGTCAACATACTGTGTCCTTTCCTAAATCCATGCTGCTGCAAGCAGAGTATGTTATACTTATGCAGGTAGTCTGAGAGTTGGTCAGCCACAATGCATTCGAGGGCCTTAGAGAGGGGTGGAAGTATAGATATAGGCCGATAGTTTCCTGGTAGGGACTTGTCACCACTTTTGAACACTGGTGTGACTGTAGCAGACTTCCATTTGCTGGGAAATTGACTAAGGCAGAGGGAGAGTTTGAAAATTTTGTTGAGTGGGTGCACCACCTCTTCCAGGGTAAGGGACAGAATTTTAAGATCAGTAGTATCACTGCTTGCTCTGGATTTAGAGATAGCCTTTTTTACATATTTCTAGACTTCATGTGTCTTATCTATTTTGAAGTGGAAAAGCGGTTGGTCAGGTGAGGCAGTAGGAGATGTTGATTTTGGCGAGTCCGTGTCAGAGAAGAAGTCTGGCGGGATGACCCCACCGAGGTCAGTGAAAGTTTTATTTAAGGCCTTTGCTATGACCATTGGGTCTAGGGTATTGGTTCCATCGACAGTCATTATAGTGGGAGAGGATTTGGACTGCTTACCCGTGATATGTCTGATGTTGTCCCAGAATGATCTCCCATCACCCCAGGAGTTTGCGAGGGCATTTTTGAAATAGGAGCTCTTCATTAGTCGGATTTGTTTGGTACATTGGTTTCATGCCTGTTTATACTTCTGGATATCCGTCAAGGAGCCTGTGGCTCTGGCTATGGCCCAGAGGTGGTCCCGACCTTTGAGTTGGACCAGTAGTTTGGCTGTGAACCAGGGATTTGAGAGCGCTTTGATTTTACGCTTTTTTACTGGTGCATAGGTGTCACAGGCAGTGTTGAAAGTTGTGATAAAATAATCTAGGGCTGCGTCAACATCTAGAGTATTGTATATTGGGGACCAGTCTTGCTGTAAAAGACAGGTCTTGAGCTTAGTAAGGTCTCCATGAGGTAGCACTGTGCTTGAGATGGTTTTTGGAGGTGGTTTTTGGAACTTATTTGTCCAGGTACAGATCACAGGGGAGTGGTCACTGAGAGAGTCCGGGAGAACAACTGTGTTTTTTATGCAGGCTGGATGGCTAGCAAGGATCCAGTCAATGAGAGTGCAAGTTCCAGTTTTGTAGTTTTTTTTCTAGGTTGAGTAACTGTGAAAAAAAAAACAAGCAAACCCCACTCCACAAGTAGACCACCATTGATTGAAGTCACTGAGGTTTAGTGTCCTCCATTGCTGAATAAAGTTTTTCTCTGTGACAATTTGGTCACTATAGCCTTCTAATTTTCCAACTTGTGCAGTGGAGTTTGCTTGTTTTCCTACATTGTCTTTGAAGTTAGCAACCTCGGGGAAAGAGAGCTTATACAGTGGAAATTCATGTGCATTGGGAATTGCAGGACTATAGGACTATGTATGATATCACAGTTGGGGCTAAGACAAACAAACAAAGCAACCTATAGTTATCTAGCACTCAGTATGAGATGTTCTATATGGGTGAGCACTAGGAGGTAGTTTTAACTCCTGTTAGTATGTGCTATAACCAAGGCTGAAGCTACACCCTACCTGGGTGAGCACTACAAGGTATTTTTTCCATGTGTTTATGTGCTGCAGCTGAGCCTTACAGCTAAATCCCTTCTGGGTGTATGCTGACTTAGACATCTGCTTAGTATAGGTCTTTATGGGGATGGGGTTTAAAGACAAGGCAGTCTGTTATGCCTGCTGTGGGGTGCTCTTCTCTAGGGATATGCTATGAAGGAGAGGCAATGCCCCATCTTCAGGATATTGGTGGAGCAGCAGGCTCAGCTCATGTCAGCAATGGTAGAACTAGCTCAGCTGTGTCATCAGCTCAGCAGAGACCACCCTCCAAACCGCCACTCCCCCAGAGATGCACTGGTGCAGGGGGGTGGAATGTGGTAGGGAAAAGGACAGGGAGTGAAAGCAGGGTTAGCCACATGAAGGTTGTCCAGCCCCTCATCATTCAGATGGTAATTATCTTTGCACTCCTAGAGAAGGTTCAGGCACCTGAATCTGCTGGTGGGGTCTTCAAGACAGTCGATGGGAAAGGGCAAAGCAAGATTTTGGCACCCAACGGGAGCATGTCTGCCAGGAGAATCTTAGCTGTGGGGTACCAAATGATTAGGGGGTAGAGAGGGCAGTGGAGGAGAGGCTGGATGGGAGGGGGTGGTTCAGTGCCTTTCTAGGGCATTTGCCATCCAGTATTTAGACAGGATAGGGAGGATGGTAGAGAAGGAGCAGGAACACTTGGGTACCAATGATCCAATGAATCAGTCTGGTGAGATGGTGAATTGGAATTTTCATAGACTAGGGACAGATTGGTTGCACACTCAGCCTCCCTGGGCTTTTCTGAAGCCCTACCTGTGTGGGGCAGGCAGGGAAGTAGGATAGGATAAGGAGGGAGGCAACAGAGGAATTTAATGGATGACTTAAGGGATGATGTAAAGTTAAAGGTGTGCCACTTTGTCAGTGACTGGGGGATGTCTGGAACAGGAGGTCTTCAAGGGTGATGGACCTCACCTGACGAGAGAGTGGGCCTACATGCTGGGCCTAAAGTTTGACATTTACACTGACTGCAGGGGAGACTGAGTCAAGTGCAACCTCAATGGCAGGAGTAAAGGAGGGGGATCCTAGCTAGTGCTCTCCCACATCTGGGAGCTTGTAGCAGCATAACAGGTACAAAGAAAATTGTGGCCCACACTGGACTAGGTGAATGGACTTTGGTGAGTGGGAACTGCAAAGGGTGCAAGCACCAAGAAAAACAAGGGGAAGAGAGGGCATGTGAAGCACAAGGGTAGTATCAAAGCAGGATTAGGGATCAGATGGAAGGGGGTATGCCTTAATACCAGAAGCTTATGTAATAAAATTAGTGACTCCAGATGCTGACAGTAGACACTGAGGTGGACATTGCTGCTGTAACAGAGACATGGTCTTTGAAAAATAATGACTAAGGACTGATGCTCTGGGTACTCAATGCTCTGGAGGGATAGAGGGACATGTAGTGGAGAAGGAGTAACCCTTTATATAAAGAAAAGCATACAGGAGATAGAAGATGGGTGTATCGGGACAGTAATGGGGAGACTTAGTCTTTTCACCCAACTCACAGCAGCCTCAGGCAAGAAACTGCACTCAGGGGTGATCTATAGAACACCAGAGCAAGGGGAAGAGAGGGACAGACAGCTCAGGGAAGAACTGCAAAAAAGGGATCACTAAGGGGGAGGTAGTGGTAGTGGGTGATCTGAACCTGCTGGACACTGATGGGGATGGTCCAGTGGCCAGGAGCACCAGTAACCGGATCTTGCTGGATGTGTTTCAGAACTGTCTGTTGGTATAGTTAATTATGGAGCTCACCATCTGGTGCACACTGACTTGGAGGTGATAGGAGCTATGGGAGTTGGGAAGCCATTAGGGAAGCATGACCATAACGCCATTTGGTTTAAATTGGTCTTCGGGTCTGGTAAACTGCAACTGAGAGCTGTAGTCCTTGATTTTAGAAGAGCAGACTTCAATAGGCAGAAGGAGCTGTTCAGGGATAAGTTAGTAGGGGTGGACAACATAGATGGGGTGGAAGAGAGATGGAGGCAATTAAGGGGTTCATTCTCGGGGCATCCATGATATGCATGAGAATGGTAACCAAAAAGAACAGGTTCAAGAGACCACTGTGGTTCTCGGCATACCTCTCAACATTTTGTCCCCCAAATGTGGAACATTGCCTCACAAAATGTGGAATAAATGAGCAAAATGTGGAACACTCAATCAAATCTTTACCTAAGAAGCTCAGAACACTGTTAAAATGTTTGCATTTGTGTTCAGAAAGTCTGTTATTAATTGAATAATATATTTTTTTCATAATTTACTAGAGGTTTTTTCCTTTAAAATGTTAACACTGAATGTGGGACAAGTCCTCACAATGTGGAACGAGGAGATTTTGTGAAGTAAAATGAGGAACGTTCCTCCTAATGTGGTACAGTTGAGAGGTATGGTTCTCAGCAAGGGTCAGGGAAGTGGTGAGGGCCATGTAAAAAAGACTTCTACAAATTTAAAGAAAAGTAAGAGGAGGAAGAATGGGAGGATATTTGCTTAAAAACAGGGAGGCAAAGAGGTCGCTAGGGAGGCAAAAGCAGATACAGAGCTGCATATTTCTGAAGGGGGTCAAAAGGGGATAAAAACAGTTTTTTGGGAATATTAGTGAAAAAAGGAAGAAAGAAGGGAGGGTTGTGAGGCTGTGGGGGATAGCATGACTGGAGGAGGACAGGTGAAGGGCCGCCATCCTTAATGGTTACTTTTGCTCAGTTTTCACCAGGGAGGATAGTGGGCCCTTGTCAGACAGTGGCATCCAAGTGGCTGTTAAAGGGGTTGCGGAGATTAGGCAACCAACATTTACTAGCAAAATGGTCCTGAAAGGACTGGCAGCCCTGTAGACTGAAAAGGCCCCAGGACCAGATGGGTTGTATCCAAGGATACTAAGGGAATTGTCAGTGGAACCAGCTGATCCCCTGGTAGGTCCATTCAACAGCTCTGTAAGGACAGGAGTGGCTCCAAAGAATTGGAGGGTCATAGATGTAGTTCCACTCCATGGGGGAGAAGAAGGAACAAGCAAGGAACTACAGACCCATCAATCTTACCTCAACTGTTGAAAATCCGATGGAGTCACAGGTCAAAGAGGATCTTGTAAATTACTTGAAGAGCAATGGTCTTCAGAATAGTAAACAGCATGGATTCTTGACAGGGAAGTCCTGGCAGACTAACCTGATAGGTTGTTTTGACTGAGAGATTATGCAATTGTATAGAAGTCACACTGTGACTTTTCTCTACTTTGATTGCAGCAGGGATTTCAACTTGGTACCCCACAGATGGCTTCTAAAGAAGATCGAGGATCTGGGCATGGCTAAGGTCATAGTAAACTTGTTAGGTAACTGGCTAAAGGGGAGACAACAGAGGGTAGTGGTCAATGGGGTTAAATAAGAACAGAAGGAGGTCATGAGCAGGGTCCCGCAGGGATCTGTGCTTGGTCCAGTCCCCTTCAACACGTTCATCAGCAACATTGGTGAGGGGATCCAGGACAGACTGTGGCTTTTTGCAGATGACACTAAGCTCTGTGGGAGGGTGGATAGCAATGAGGGAATAAATGAAATGCAGAGAGACTTCCAAAAGCTGGAGGGGTGGTCGGGGCTTTGGCAGTTGAAACTGAATGACAAAAAGTGCTACGTGATGCACCTAGAAAACAAGAATGCCACGACAGAGTACTGGATGGGTGGGTGAGACTCAGTACAATGGCTGAGGAATGAAACCTTTGACTTATCATCAGCCTCCTAAATCAATCAAGTCAATGCAGCAAGGCTTATAGCAAGGTATATAGGATGCTTGGCTGCATCAGGAGGGGTATTGATAGCAGAAAATGGGAGGTAATACTGTACTTCCCCAGTACATATCCTTGGTGAGGCTACACCTGGAGTATTGAGCCTAGTTCTGTGGACCTCACCTCAGGAAGGATATGGGTAGGCTTGAGATGGTGCAGCACAATATAACAAAAATGGTTCAGGGCCAGCAGGGCATGTCCTATGAGGAGAACCTCAAGGCACTGAACATGTACTCACTGAAGACCAGGTGGGAGTGGGGAGATATGATACAGACCTTCAAATTCCTAAAAGGAATTAACAAGGGGAACTGTTTAACTTGAATACCAGCTAGTGGTCACGTGATCATGTGTGGAAGCTAACAGGAGAGAGGTCCAGGAGGGATGTGAGAAAATACTATTTTACAGAAAGGGTGGTGGAGCCATGGAACAGGCTGCCAGCTGAGATGGTGGGTGTAAAACTGTTTGTGGTTTTAAGCATGGCTTGGACATAATGAAAGGTATAGTGGTTGCTCAGGGCATCAAAATCTGGGAGGAGAATGGGGGCTTGGACCCTGGAGGAACAGCAGGCCCCAGGGCTAAATAAGGAACTTGGGTAGACGGTATAGACCTTTAGTCTTTTTCTGCCATCATTGTACATATTTTTATATCACACTTTGCCACATGAGAAACTGGAGTAAATTGACGTAGGATTATATTTACTGTAGTTTCTACAGTGTTCTGCAAAATACCACAGTTGACACTGATAAGAGCCCTTGATTCTGACAGGTAGCACTGTACATGACCACACTGCCCCCTCACTTACTATGATCCTGTCAATGCAGAGGTAGGATTCAGATATGGCTAGAACATCAGGCTAATGCTGCTGGGTTACATGCAGAAGCTGACCTGTTTTAGGGAGAGAGCTCAAAGCATTGAAATTAACAATGCTTAGTCCCTTGGGGAAGGAGAAGGGATGAGAGGAAAGTGAGAGAGGTAGAGATTAAATGTATCATCTCTATTCTTTGCTGTCAATTGCTTTTCATACGATATGTTACTTACCTAAGATTGCTAAATTAAAATACATCTCTTAGAAAGCAGTATAGCGCAGTGGATTAAAGCTCTGAGTTGCAGATTTGGAGACCTGGGTTTGAATCCCACAGCCATCTAGGTGCATACTGTGTAATCCTGAGCAAGTCACTTAACGTCCTTGTGCTCTCAGGTCACATTTGGAAACAAGCTTTGGCTGAGTGTGCTATTCCTGGTTAAACAAGGTTCCCTGCCCTTTTTCAGCGAGGTGCTGCTGCTGCCTTATAACTTTAATTGCTGGGGCTAAAGCACAGATAGGGTACATGATTTGCTGAAGGTCACATGGAATGTAAATGATTGGGCTAAGATAGGAACCTGTGATATTCTGTTTCACAGTTTTGTTCCGTGACTAATAGTCCATATCGCCTTTGTGCAAAAAAGATATTTTTATTGATTTTTTTATTAATATACACTATATTTTTATTGATTTTTATGTTTGCTTGCATGCATGCGCAAGAAACATTATGCGGCAGCTTAGGAGAGAAGCAGGTTGTGAAGGTGCAGTACTGTGGCAGCCAGTGGAGGCACTGCATTTGGGTGCCTTGGCACTGGTGGACCAATGGAGGCACAGTGTACCGATGACAGTGGTCTCTAAAAGTGCCACCAAGTAAAAATGTTTTCGCTGCTGCAATGAGGGCCACCTCATCATTGCAGCATCAGTCATTCTGCTGCAATGAGGGAGTGACCCGTCATTGCAGGGCAGTACCTTCCAAAGTCTAACAGTTAAGTAAACATGGCGGTGGATTGTCGCCACCTCTCGGCCCCATGAAAGCTGAATGGGGGTGGCCAATTCCCCTATTGGCAGCCCCGACCCAGTTAATTTTGCTGACGGTGGAGCCCACTCCCTGTCGGCATGATGTAATCCCTCCCCAATTTGTTGTGTGCTGAGGGGGTGCCCAATCCCCTTCGGCATCATGCCCCCCCAAACAGTCATTCTTTGCCGATGGGGGGCCCAATCCCCATCAGCTTCAGTACCCCCACCCCAAAAAAGGCAGGTGGCACCCTGGGATCCCACCCCAGTGTGCTGGAAACAAGCTTGGAAAAAAAAAACCTTCCCTCAACGTCTTTTTCTTTTTTTTTATTTCCCTTAGACAAAGGAAACGGTCCCAGGCCAGTTGCTGTCCTCTCCCCCCAACCCGCATTCACCCACTGCGCAGCTGATCTCCCCACACCCCCCGTCACCCCATACTTACCTCTGGACCCTGGCGCAATGATCTTTGGTAGTCTGGGAGCACGTCTGCACTCTTCAAAGCTGACCGTGAATTGAAGAAATGCCGGTAAACTGTATAAAGGCATAAATAGGGTTTTTTAAACTTTGGTGCATATCTCAGGCATTTTTGGGAATTTTGGCACCAAATTTTCAACATTAAGTTATTGGGACCCCTCCTCATGAATTCATGCACTGCCATGGCATTATTCAGTCCCGAAAGGTGATTTTGTGGTCACTGCATGGAATCACCTTCTGGGACTGATTAATGAAACGACAGTGCCAGCATTCTTGAGGTGGGCTCTCAAAAAACCTACATTTTAAATTTAGTGAAAAAAATACAAAAAATGACTGTTTCTGAGCGTGCGTTGAGAAGTTTCCATGCCCGTGTGTAACTTCGCAAATTTGTAATATTTTCATTCCAGATTTTCAACATTGGCATTTTTCCACACCTCCTGATGAACAGTACCTCTGTCATTTTTCACATCCTGACCAAAATGTGTTTTCGCGCTTCTGGCGCAGAATAGCGTGGTCACTGTGGGAAGTCAGTGTTCGGGACAGATTAAAAACAAATCACAGTGACACTGTTCATGAGCAGGGTGCTAAAATGCCTATGTTGAAAATTTAGTGACAAAAGTCCATGAAATGACTGTGTTACGAGTGTACGTTGTGCAGTTTCCATGCACCCTCGTAAATATGCGCATTTGTAATATTTTCACTCCAGATTTTCAACATTGGTGTTTTTTTCACACCTCCTTATGAACAGTACAGCTATCATTTTTCATATCCTGCCCAAAATATGCATTTACACATCTGGCGCAGAATAGCGTGGTAGTTGTGGGAAATCAATGTTCGGGACTGGGAAAATCATAGTGACACTGTTCATGAGCAGAGGTCACAAAATACCTATGTTGAAATTTGATGAAAAAATTCCACTAAATGACTGTGTTACATACATGCATTGTGCAATTTCCACATAAGCCCGGAAATTCGAGTATTTTTAATGTTTTCACTACAGATTTTCAACATTGCCTTCTCTTCGCAGCTCCCTATGAATGTTACAGCTGACATTCTTCACATTCTGCCTGATCTGTGTTTTCATACATCTGGCGCAGAATGGCATGGTCACTGTGGGAACTCAAAGTTCAGGACACATTAACAAAATCACAGTGCCACTGTTCATGAGAAGAGGTCCCAAATGCTTTCATGAGGTGGGGGTCACAAAATGGCCATTTTGAACATTTGTAGTGTAAATACCAACAAATGCCTGGGGTGTTAGGGTGTCTAACCATAACGTCCCACCCTGTACAGACTGACAGGCATCAGGGGTGTGCCTTTGGACTGCCAACTGTAATGCTTATGTCATTCAACCCCCACCCCACCACCGTGCAGTCAGTGACAGACATCAAGGTGTGCCTTGAACTCTTCCGCCCCACAGTTCACCCCATTCTCCTATACTGCACCCATTTCAGCATATGTCCTTATGGAATGGGGTGACTGTACAGCCGAACACCCCAAGGTACACCTCAACATGTGTCAGTGTCTGCAGGATAGGGTGAAGTGAAATGGCATGAACATTATGGGTGACGACCCAAATGCATACCCCAATGCCTGTCCGTCTCTGTAGGGTGGAGGTGGGGTTGGCGTGAAATTCAGTACTTCACTACCATTCCTATTCTGCATTTCTCTAACTACTGCATTTCCAGTGCTAAAACCAGCAAGCAAACATTCAGCATTGACAAATGCTTGTTTATTACTATACACTACTGGGTAGGTTCTCCACAGACAACCTAATTTCCAGGAGAAACCTGGGCAAAAGATTGCCAAAAAGTTACATTCTAAGACATCACAAATGAAGCACATTAGTATAAAAAATCATTATTATACAAAATATGAGATTTCACTGCTCTGGTATCTCATCTATATTAGTTGCAGCTGTGTTTACTTAGCAGATTCAATTTTAGTTCCTTCTTATAAGTAAGATGTCTGTCAATACATTCCCACCTGTTGGGGAATTCTTTCCATCATTTTGGTGTATTATAGCAAATGTTTATATGCCACATACTGGAGTGTGTATGTACTCCCTTCAGCAGCCAGTGACAAGATGGACTACAGTACATATTTGATTGCTTAGCTGCTATCACAGAAATCCAACTGAACTGATTGGGGATTTCCTGTGCTATATCATGATACACAGTAGCTGGATATTCTGCATAATGTTGCTGGCGACCAGTGTAGTAATAGTGCTAGGAACTGGAGATTGGTAGGGCCCCTGCACAACCAGTTTCTAATATCTTATGTAAGTATTCTCCCCACTGGTAAAACTGTCTGGCTCTAAGGTGAAGTTAATTCAATATAATGTATAAAGATCAATAGTGTTAGGTAAAATTTGAAGATAGTTCAAAATTACCTATTCTGTTACACAGCATTCTGATTGCTTAAAGCTCAGTTTTAGATATGAAATCATAAATTACAAGGCATTATAAACCTGAAGCTGAGTTCTTTGTGCTATAGTATGCCTAGACTCTCCTGTGAGACAGTTCCTAATCCGTTATAATGATCTCGTTTTTTTTTTATTTAGATTTCTTCTAACCTTTGTTATGTGTTCCACAATAAGGCAATCCCAGGTCCAGCCATACAACAAGATACTTAAATACATCATAGTATCCAGCATTGATGCCATTAATGGTTGTTACAGTACATATGTTCAGCCTTCTCTGTTTTTAGGTGGCAAAGTAAGTGTAGCCTGCAATGCGCCTCTGGAGGTCATGCATGTTCTACAACCAAGAAAATCAAGCACACACCAACCTCAACGATATCAAGGGCACAGGTCTCAATGAAAAAGGATAACTTTATTCTTTATTAATAGTCTGGTGGTTAGGTCACGCATGTTCTTTTCTGCTTTTAGTCATGTTTAAGGATACATTCTCTCTGAGCAATTCCACTGCATGATTCATTGATGATGATGATGATATTTAGGGCTTTTTGTTTTGCTGCACACATACCCAGTCCTAGGTTCAATCCCCAGAATGGCACATTTTTCATTCTCAATACAATTTATGTATTGTGAGAGACATTGTTAGATGCCATTGTTGATGTAAGTAAGATGGTTTGATCAACATGACTACTTTAGCTTTTCTATAGTTTGTAATTTATAGGCACATTTACACAAACCTAAATAGTGCACTTCACTCTGCACCTCATGGTCATTCCTCCATGTGCACCACTGCCACAGCACATTTACACAGCAGTGGTGTGCATCATTGCTGGGGCAGTTCAGGAGTTTAACTGTACATAATAATAATAATAATAATAATTTTATTTATATAGCACCTTTCAACATATCAAGGTGCTGAACAATTTAACAATTCAATCATTACATACACAAACATATACATAAAATCAGCATACCACAAGATAAAATATGTAATAATAAAATCCAAAGCGTTAATAAATAATTAATTATCTAGAAAGCCATGCTCCACAGATAAGTTTTCAGCTCTTTTTTAAAGAGTTCCACGGAGGTGCACTGCCATAGCCGACATGGTAGAGAGTTCCAAAGAGTGGGTGCAGCAAATGAAAATGCTCTGCTGCCAGAGGATTTCAAACTCACTCTCGGGATCTCTAACAACCCCATGTCGGCTGAGCGGAGTGATCGGTCAGGCAGTAAGGTACAAGGAGATCTTTCAGGTAGGCTGGACCCTGGTCATGAAGGGCTTTAAAGTCAACAAAATGACTTTAAGGTGATCCCACCGCACAGGCAGCAGTGCAGTTCGCGCAGCAGGGAGTGATGTGACAAAACGACTTGTCCCAGTCAAAACCGGGCTGCAGCGTTCTGCACCAGCTGCAGGCGATGGATTTCAACCCGGAAAGCCCAAAGTACAGGGCATTGCAATAGTCTAAGCGTGAGGATACAAAGGCATGAACCAAAGTAGGCAGGAGTCAGGCGGAACAAGATGCTTCACCCTGGCAATGTTCCTAAGATGATAAAGGAAGTCTTGACAACAGCACACCTGAACTTTTAGAGTCAGCTTATCGTCAAGAATAAATCCAAGGTTATGCACCTGTTCTGAGGACGGCAAAGGTACTCCACCAAGAATAATTCCAGATGGAGCACCGATATCCGGCCTCACCACCCGACCACCAGGATCCACCACCAGCACCTCTATTTTCTCAGAGTTCAACTTTAGCCAACTAGAATCCATCCAGTCTTGGATCTCCCTCAGACAGCTGTTAAATACCGAGAGAGCTCCATCCTGGTCGGGTGCAAAGGACAGATAGAGCTGGGTGTCATCCGCATAGCAGTGAATCCTCAGCCCATATCGTCTAATGATACCTCCGAGGGGCAGCATGTACACTGCAAACAACATGGGCGACAGCACGGATCCCTGGGGCACTCCACACAACAGAGAGATTGGATCAGAGGAAAAATTCCCCGATACAACTCTCTGTGATCTCCTGGTAAGGAATGACGTGAACCATTGCAAAACGGTTCCAGACATTCCACAAATATGCCCCAGACGAGCTAACAGCACCATGTGGTCCACTGTGTCAAAGGCTGCAGAGAGATCAAGAAGAACAAGAATGGAGCGTCTCTTCTGATCCCTCGCCATCAGAAGATCATTTAACACCAGAGCAGTCTCGGTGCTATGTCTTTTACGGAAGCCCGACTGGAAGGATTCGTAGACATTATGGATGGTTAAATGGTCATCCAATTGACTCGCTACGACCTTCTCAATAACCTTCCCAATAAAGGGAAGGTTAGAGATAGGTCAATAGCTAGAATAAGAGTCCGGGTCCAAGGAAGCTTTTTTCAAAAGAGGAGTTACCACAGCCTCTTTCAAGGAGCAGGGAAACTCACCCGATTCCAAGGAGCACCAGACTATTTGCGCCAGGACCGGACCAATGGTATCCAAACAACCCAAAATAAGGGGAGTCGGACCAGGATCCAAACCAAAACTTGTGGGGTGCATAGAATGGATGATCCTCATAATGTCCACGAGCTCAGGTCGTCGAAAGGAACTCCAGGAGAAATGAGGCACTGTCATCTCATGCTGACCAGAAGCTTCACCCATAGAGCTTGCCGGACCCAGGTTCTTCCTGATGTCGGCCACTTTAGCTGCAAAGAATCAAGCGAGCTTGTCGCACTCTACTTGCGAAAAAGCTTTCCGAACATGCAGGCAGGCTGGGTTGCACAGCCTGTCAACAGTTCGGAACAGCTGAGCCGGTCGATTCTGAGCAACTGCAATCTCCCTGGACAGGAATTCTGCCTTCTTATGGGTGATTGCAGATTGATAGTTAACATAATGTTCTATCAACCTAGAGTGGTCGGCATCAAGGGCGGACCTGCGCCAGCGATGCTCTAACCTTCGCCCCTGTCTCCGCATCTCCCTCAGGGTCCCATCAAACCATGGGGCTAAGGGGCGAAGGGATCTGGGGCACTCACAAACAGGAGCAATAGAATCCAGTGCCATCGTGACAGCCTTATTATAGGCCGACACTAGTGCTTCTGGACTACTGCTCACCGAACTGAAGGATGAGAGGTCAAGGACCGCCGCTAGACCTTGTGGAGTAACATTCCATAATGGGCGGTACCTGACCATCTCCACAGGGGCTGGTCTTCTCAGGGGGGTGCAAAAATTGAACCTCACGATGTGGTGATCAGACCACAACGCTGTTCCACCCCATGTCGAATCGTTGATCCCTAGAGGAAGACTAGATCTAAGAGTGTCCAGATTTGTGCGCTGCAGTGGAAACCACCTGTGTGAGGCCCATAGAAGACATCAATTGGAGGAAGTCGTTACCCAAATTTGAGAGTTCATCGTCGACCCAGGCGTTGAAGTCACCCAGGACCATCAACCTGGGCGACTCAGACGACATGTCGGCAGAAGTCTACTACTTCCTGTAAGAAGCGTCTCCCATCACCGGGTGGACGGTAGATGAGGATGATTGGAACGCCTACACCTGCTACGACTGTACACTCGAAAGACCCAGTCTCACCGACTGCCACATTCGTGAGACCCAATTCCATCTTGAAACAGACTGCAACCCCCCCGCCCCTGCGGTCCAATCTCGGGCGGTGAATCACCGAGTACCCAGCCGGAATCATGGCCTCTAAAGTGGGGCCAGAGTTTTCATCCAGCCAGGTCTCGGTGATGCAAGCCAGATCAGCCAAACCAACAAGATCGGCAATAATAGCGGTCTTATTCCTAACAGACCTGGCGTTGCATAACACCACCCGAGTTGGACAAACTTCAGGGGGTTGTCAAGCCTATCTGCCCACTAGTTTCTGTGGGGCCCTTGGGTATGGCTACCAGACAAGGACATCCTCCTCCTCTTATGGATTGGAGTGGGAGGGGGTCTCTCTAGCCCTGAAGTGTGCTTGTCACAAATTGTCCATTGTCTAGCCCTGATGGACACTTATTATCAATTGCCCACCAAGGTGGGTAGGACTAGGGCAGCATTAAAAAAAAATCCACAGCCCAAACACTGGTTCCCTCTACTATGGGCGCTAGGGGCTCTGGAACAATCCCTGAAGGGAAGGACTGTGAGCCAGGAAACAAATGAGAGGATAGAAGCAGGCTGACAGATTGCAAAGCATGACAAGAGGAATGCTGGGGATGTGCCCTATGCCTGCCAAGTACTTGGTGTTGGGTGCCATGGGGCTGCATTACTGCAAGTGGAGCAGCATGTTTACACATTAGCAAAAAATGCCTACACTGGTACACAATGCACCAAAACAGCAGTCACCATTTACCACAATTGAACAACCTACAGCATACCACAGATCATTTACTTGACTTCATCTGCATCAGTGCAAATCATCTGCCCCACTCCTAATGGTGCAGATCTGGTCATATAAATGGACTTTATAGTACCCTGCTGGGATCAAAATCCATCACCTGCTTTGCAGGTTGCAATGTAACCTCTACACTACAAGAACTGCGTTCCACTCCCTGCAGCTCACTGGCAAGAGACACCTATTTTAAACAAAAGTTGCCTCCAAGGTAGACCTGTCTCTGAGGTAGGTCTGTCTCTGAAGCAGGCATAATGGATAGGGATGCCTCCCAGGAAGGCCTTTAACCTCTACAGCTAAAGAGCTGAGCTGCACTGCTGTGTCAGCTTCGTGCTGTACTGGCACACTTAATGTGTGGTTGCTTAGCAGATAAATTGTCAGTGAATCCAAATCCAGGTAAGCATACAGTATATTGTATTTTCTGTAAGAAACATGGTTCAAATCCTGGCAGTGACTTAACATATTTTTTTAGTTTTTTTAAGATGGAAAATCACTTGTCAATCCATGGTGGTGTGGAATTGGAAGAGTAAATTACATGAAAAGCAAATTTAGCCAAGAACAACAGTTTGTGCAGGTAGAAAGTTGTCCTGTCAGGACAGGAATTTCTGACAGGAACATATCATGTCACATTGACTAAGCTTGAAGTGCTCTAATAAAGGTGACATTAAATTTTCCTGTCTGAATTACTTCAGCTTTTCCGTATTTTGTAGTTTGTAAACCACTGGTTGGATTAGAATCACAATTGCCAGTTTTTCAGGTTCTGACCTAACCTCCACACAACATGAACTGCAATGCCTATTCCTGTAGCTCAGTGGCACACTGGATGTGATTTTGATTAGTAGGCAAAGGATCAGGTGTTCTAATCCT
This sequence comes from Neoceratodus forsteri, assembly GCA_016271365.2. Taxonomy (NCBI): domain Eukaryota; kingdom Metazoa; phylum Chordata; order Ceratodontiformes; family Ceratodontidae; genus Neoceratodus; species Neoceratodus forsteri. The sequence continues at coordinate 236,488,067 of CM057459.1, read as the reverse complement.
GGTAGACACAAAGTATATTTTATTTTCCTTAAGAGGCATGGCTTGAATCCAGGCTGGGATTTAAAAAATTACATAGTTTATTTATTTATGTCCCCTTCCTTCTGCACACAAACACCATAAGGAGACACCAAGTCATGCATTCTGCTGTTGTTCCCCCATGCCTGTGATCTGGTACTCAGACCTTCCTTGATGGAGCCATGTCTATTCCCCTCAATCAGGAATGAGACGGAGGGTGGACCCCCTTGAACTTCTGCACTTCATTGGGAAGCCCTGGCCATGGGACAGGCAAGGGAGAGCTGGGACAATGCCAGGCACTCCATCATTCTTGTGTGCAGATGCCATTGTCCTGTTTTTTCCCATACCACAGACATTGGCATGCAGAGGAGACCTAAGGGATTGTGCACATGCAGAGGTGTGGGGCTGATCCTGGATTTAGCTGACACCTTCCCTTCCCCTGGCATCCCCTATCTGCACTACCACCTGTGGTCACCCAGCTGGCAGCATAGCAGTGGGGATGGCAACTGTCCCTCCCTAGAAAAGCAGGGCGATGCTCCATCCCCCCCCGGCTGGCCCCTGATGACCCATAGCTCACTTCTAAACTTGGGTCGCCAGCGTCACAAGCAGTAGCACTACTGCTGGCCGATGGGCCAGGCCCCCCCAAAAAATGAGTATTTTTTAAGATGGAAACTCACTTAAGTGGTACTCCTTGATGCTGTGGAGCTGCATTAGTAAATACTGTATATTAGAAGTAAACTTAGCTAAGAACAACAATTTGTGCAAGTAGAAAGTTGTCCTGCCAGGACAGGAAGTTCTGCCAGGACAATTTCTTGTCACCTTTACTAACCTTGTGAAGTTTTAAGCAGACATTGAGAACATTGAATTGATGTGAACAGTTTTTCCTTTCTTAATACAGTTTATGTTTAAACCATCTGTCTTACCATGTGGAATGATAGCACAGTGACTCAGAACAAAGGCAGTAGTAGGAAGGGGGTCTAGGTTCCATTCAAGTTGTGAATTTTTTTTTTCTCTCCACAATTTTTCTTCTTAGCAGGCATAACTCTTTAGAAACTTTCTTCCTTTCTTTCTTAATGTACCATGTGAAACAATAGCACAGTTCAAAAGCACCAGGATAGTACTAGGGAGATGGCCCAGGCTTAATTTCCAAGTGTGAACATTTTCCTTTTTCACTATGATTTATTTTGTTAACATGCATCTAACTGTAGAAACTTTCTGATTCACCATGTGGAGTGATAGCACAGTGGCAGAGCAACAGGATAGTGCTTTGCATGAGGCCAGGATTTGATTCCCAGTTGTGAATTTTTTTCTTTCTCACTACAGTTTCTGTCATTAGCATGCATCTCTTTCTAGATCATTTTAGCCATGTGTAACAATAGCAGAGTGGCAGATCATCAGGGCAGTAGTTTTTTTTTGGGGGGGGTCTAGGTTTGATTCCCAGTTGTGAACATATTTTTTCTCACTACAGTTTCTGTTGTTAGCATTTATCTAGTTCTAGGAAACTACCATGTGAAATGATAGCAAAGTGGCAGAGCACCAAGACAGTAGAAGGGAGGTGGCCTGGGTTCGATTCCCCATTGTGAAAATGTTTTTCTTTCTCACAATAATTTATTTTGGCAGCATTATCTCTCTTTCTTCCTCTCTCTCTCTCTCTCTCTCTCTCTCTCTCTCTCAAAACTTCTCTCACCATGTGGAATCATACCATAGTGGTAGAGCACCAGGACAGAAGTTGGCAGGTAGTCTATGTTTGATTCCCAGTTGTGAACTTTTTTTCTTTCTCATTACACTTTACCTTGTTATCATACACCCCTACCTAGAAGCCTTCTTTCTTACCATGTGGAATAATAGCACAGTAGCAGGGACTGTAGTGGGGAGGGGACCTGTGTATGTTTCCCTGTTGAAACATGCATATCCCTCAGTAGATACTGGGGGGTCTGCAATCTCAAGTACACTAGATAGACTGTATAACATTTTCCTGCTGGCTATGTTCACATGTTTGTATGTTTGTATTTTTCTTTTTTGATACAATTTACTTTGTTAGCCTTCATCTCCTTCTTGAAATCTCCTGTCTCTCCATGTGGAAAAATAGCACAGTGGTAGAGCATCAGGTTATTAGTTGAGAGGGAGCATGGCTCCATTTTCAGTGAGGATTTATTTTCTTTCTCACTACAACTTATGTTGTCAGCATGCATCTCTCTCTATAAACCTTCTTTCTCACCATGTGGAATGATGACATTGTGGTAGAGCACTTGAACGGTAGATGGGAGATGGCCTGGGTTTGATTCTCTGCTGTGAACAGTTTTTCTTTCTCACTACAATTTATATTGTTAGCCTTCATCTATAGTATTTCTAATAACTGTCTGTTACTCTATGTTACCATCATGCATCTCTGTCTAGAAACCTTCTTTTTTGCCATATTTAATGATACCACAGTGGCTATAAAAAAGTAGTTGGGAGGACCTGTGTTTTAGCATACATCTCCTTCTAGAAATCTTTTGTCTCACCATGTGGAATAATAACAGCGACTAAGTTCCAGGTCACTAATTGGGAGAGGGTCTGCATTGGTTTCCTAGAGGGGAATATTTTTTCTTTGGCATTACTATTTATGTTGTTAGCATACATCTCTCTGTGTAAGCCTTTTGGCTTGCCAGGTGGAAAGAGTGCAATGGCAGAGAAACAGGGCAATACTATGGAGGGGGCCTAAATTTGATTCCCAGTGAGGAACATTTTTTATTTCTCACTACAATGTATGTGGTTAGCATGCATCTCTCTCTCTCTCTCTCTCTAGAAAGCTTCTGTCCCACCATGTGGAAAAATATCACAGTGGCAGAGAACCATGACGATACTTAGGAGAGGACCTGGGTTTCATTTCCACTTGTGAATATGTTTTTCTTTCTCACTACAATTTAGGTTGTTAGTGTGCATCTCTTGCATTAGAGAAAGTGTTAGCCGTCATTGCTGATTTCAATGATGGTGCTTTCAAGGCTTAAAGTAGACTTTCAGACCATGGAACCATTTGTGATGCTGGAATGAAGAATATGTAAAACACAACTGTCTCTCTCTATCAAGATTAATCAATCACAGAAGTGGTAATGAGAGCTTATCAATCATAGTTCGTGAGGCTTTTTTTTTTTAACAATAGATTATGTTGACTCCGGATGCCCAAGTACGGGAGCTGATCCGAGTTTACATACTGTGTGTGATGTGCTTGTTTATTCTCTGATATATACATGCATGCTTACAGGCATGTATGTGTCTGTATTAGTGCTGTGTAGAATGTGGAATTCCACCAGCAGAATTAGCACAGAATGAACCTTCTGCCAGTGGACTTTCCATCAGAATTTTACTGGTCATTCTTTAGAATCTCACCTTCTGTGATCTGCAGAATTATACCCTATGGAACAACATTTTCCCATGGAAAATCATTCAATGATGATTTCCATTGAATATATCGAGATCCATGGAATTAGTGGAAAACCTGTTCTGCATTATTCTTCCACTCTGCTTTTGATGAAAAAGAGTGTAATTTTAGCAGAATGTTGTGAAATTCTGCAAAATTCCATTCTGCTGGAATTTGAAAATTCTTCACAACAGTAGTCTGTGTTGTACAGCATCTGCAAGTATTTAAAAGACAAAGAACCTCTGTGCGCAAACACTGAGGCAAGGGTTACCCCAAAGGGCATTTGGCTGGGAAGCCAAGTTTCAAGAAAATACAAAATCACACATGCCCCCACCATGCAAAGCATCATGGGCTGCATATGCAAATCACCACAGAATGTTATGCTGGTCCAACTTTAAGCAGAATTGCATGGTGCCAAGGCCTCTCATACAGTTTGCAAAGGGTGCTAACAGAAGACATAGACACGTGTTTCGTCCTACCAGGACTCATCAGTATGCCTCGTCTGTTTGACACCCCAGTGGAATGGACCAGCTACCCTTAAGGCAGTGTGCCTTGGATATATTGTGGTGAACCCATTAAAATAAAAAACTATTTAAAAGACAAAGAACCTCTGTGCGCAAACACTGAGGCAAGGGTTACCCCAAAGGGCATTTGGCTGGGAAGCCAAGTTTCAAGAAAATACAAAATCACACATGCCCCCACCATGCAAAGCATCATGGGCTGCATATGCAAATCACCACAGAATGTTATGCTGGTCCAACTTTAAGCAGAATTGCATGGTGCCGAAGGCCCTCTCACACAGTTTACAAGGTCCTACCAGGACTCATCAGTATGCCTCGTCTGTTTGACACCCCAGTGGAATGGACCAGCTACCCTAGAGGCAGTGTGCCTTGGATATATTGTGGTGAACCCATTAAAATAAAAAACCATTTAAAAGACAAAGAACCTCTGTGCGCAAACACTGAGGCAAGGGTTACCCCAAAGGGCATTTGGCTGGGAAGCCAAGTTTCAAGAAAATACAAAATCACACATACCCCCACCATGCAAAGCATCATGGGCTGCATATGCAAATCACCACAGAATGTTATGCTGGTCCAACTTTAAGCAGAATTGCATGGTGCAGAAGGCCTCTCACACAGTTTGCAAAGTGCTAACAGAAGACATGAACCGTGTTTACCGTCCTACCAGGACTCTTCAGTATGCCTTGTCTGTTTGACACCCCAGTGGAATGGACCAGCTACCCTAAGGCAGTGTGCCTTGGATATATTGTGGTGAACCCATTAAAATAAAAAACTATTTAAAAGACAAAGAACCTCTGTGCGCAAACACTGAGGCAAGGGTTACCCCAAAGGGCATTTGGCTGGGAAGCCAAGTTTCAAGAAAATACAAAATCACACATGCCCCCACCATGCAAAGCATCATGGGCTGCATATGCAAATCACCACAGAATGTTATGCTGGTCCAACTTTAAGCAGAATTGCATGGTGCCGAAAGGCCTCTCACACAGTTTGCAAAGGGTGCTAACAGAAGACATAGACACGTGTTTCGTCCTACCAGGACTCTTCAGTATGCCTCGTCTGTTTGACACCCCAGTGGAATGGACCAGCTACCCTTAAGGCAGTGTGCCTTGGATATATTGTGGTGAACACATTAAAATAAAAAACTATTTAAAAGACAAAGAACCTCTGTGTGCAAACACTGAGGCAAGGGTTACCCCAAAGGGCATTTGGCTGGGAAGCCAAGTTTCAAGAAAATACAAAATCACACAGGCCCCCACCATGCAAAGCATCTGCAAGTATGTTGTTTAGCATGTATATACAGTATATCTTTCACTATACAAAGATGATACATCCATACCCTGACCCCAGTCAGTAGCATTGGTACTATTTTTTAATTGTACTTTATTCAAGTAAAAGCTTAAACAAAATGTACACAATACAGTAAAGATCCTATGAACGTTAAAATGACAGCATGGTTACAAACACAGTAATTGCTCAATAAATTATGCAACATGAACAGATAGCTGCTTGTCTTATAACTAGTAATGGTGTACACAGAATGACAAGCATAGACTGTTTTTACAATAGAAATTATATCATCACCATGCATCTGGACACTTGAATTCTGATTAAACTTAAATGGAAATTTTGCAGTATGTAAGTTGATAAAGTAAATAAAAAAATCAATAAGATTAAAATCAAACAGATGTTCACTTTCTTTGTGTCTTTAATACTTCTTATTTATTTCTACTTATGAATAATCTTTTGGGGTGAGTTGGTAGAGAGGGGGAAACATACTATAGCTCCCATGGATTTGCTTGAAATTGTTGGTGTCTGAGAGTGATACTCATCTGGTGAGATAATGCTTGCCATTTGGACCCAGTATCCCATTGGAGCCTGGGTTAGCCACCTGTTGTGGTGATTATCTTCTCTCAGATACAGTTTGGCTGTCATTAACTCCTTGTTATGCATCTGGCATACCCTTTTGTGCCAGTCCTCCGTTGTGGGTGTCTTAGCCTGTAGCCAATGGGCTGTGATGCATTTGAGAGCTGCAAATAAGAGGACGAGAGTAGTTTTATGCTGGTTCTCCCTCACATATACTATTGATGGGAATCCCAGAACCCAATCTAAGAAAGTGTCTGGGATTTATTTTCTTCTTTTTGTTGCACTCTAGCCTGGATATCTTTCCAGAGCATTGCAAGCTTGGGCCAGCAAGATAAATGTGCCAGTGGGAGCCCTCCCCTCCACACTGTCTTCAACTGTTGGCAGTGTTTGTGGTGTTAAAGTGTTTTGTAATGGTTGAGGTCTGAAAGAATCTGACCAAGTGGGGGATGAAGCCACTTTCCAGCCCTTTTGCAGCTGAAGTATCCAATCTTCCTCCATTATAGTACAGTTTGCCTCTGTGTACCATTTGTACTTTCATTAGTTTTGGTTTAGAACCCCAAGACAGATTTTGGTTTTGTTCTCATTTAACCAGTTGTTTTAAAATCCAGTTCTATAGTTCTTGAGACTTTTTCTCTAGAGTTAACATTATCAGCTGGAGTTTGAACTATTACAAGTTACAGCATCATGAGCATAAAATAAACTTTCCAGTTTGAGGCAGGGGTTGATGAATACTGAAAGCAACAGTGGAGTAAGGATTAACTTCTGAAGAAAACTATAAATCATATACGGATAACTGATCACACATCTTTGATCTTTACTTTGTGTCTACATCTTCATACAAATTTTGGGTGCCATCCAAATAACAAAAGGCAATGCCTAGTTCACTGAGACTGGAAAATAAACTGATTTTACAACAGCATATGAATTGATAAAATTTATGAACACCAGTCTAATGATCTGTTCTAATTCCATGGTAAAACAAGCATTTGTCAATGCCGAATGTTTTCTTGCTGGTATTAGCATTGGGCATGCAGGAGGTAGACATATGCAGAATAGGAATGGTAGTGAAGTATTGAAGTTCATGCCAATCCCAGCTCCATCCTGTAGAGACAGATAGGCATTGGGGTAAGTGTTTGGGCCATTGGCCATGACGGGCGTGCCATGTGCCATTCTGTGTCACATGAACAAAATCACAGATCGGGAAGGATGTGAAGAATGACAGCTGTACCATCCAGAGGGAGGTGTGAAGAGATGGCAATGTTAAACAGCTGTACTGGGAATATAAAAAGTGCTCACACGTGCAAGCATACAGTATGTGGAAACTGCGCAATGCATGCACATTACACAGTCATTTTATGGATGTTTGCCACAAAAGATTCAAAATAGGCACTGTAGGACCTCTGCTCATGAACAGTGTCACTGTGATTTTCTTGATGTGTCCTGAACACTGATTTCCCACAGCAAGCACACTATTTGCGTCAGAAGTGCAAAAACACATTTCGGCCAGGATGTGAAAAATGACAGCTGTACTGTTCATAAGGTGGTGCAGAAAAATGGCAATGTTGAAAAGCTGGAGTGAACATAAAATAAATGTACAAAGTTATGAGCATGACTGGAAACAGTGCAATGCACGCTTGTAGCACAGTCATTTTATGGAGTTTGATCACCAAATTTTCAACATAGGCATTTTACGGGCTGTGCTAATGAACAGTGTCACTGTGATTTTGTTAATGTGGCCCCAACACTGATTTCCTATAGTGGCCGTGCTGGAAACTGTGCAATGCATGCTCGTAACACAGTCATTTGATGGACTTTCATGACCAAATTTTCAACATAGGCATTTTAGGGCCTTTGCTAATGAACAGTGTCACTGTGAGTTTCGTAATGTGTCCCAAACACTGACTACCCACAGCGACCACGCTATTCTGCGCCAGAAGTGCAAACACACATTTCAGGCAGGTTGTGAAAAATGACAGCTGTACTGTTCATAAGGAGGTGTGAAAATGGCAAAGCTGAAAATCTGGACTGAAAATATTGCAAATTCATGAAGTTACGAGCGTGCATAGCAACTGCGCAATGCACACTCTTAAAACAGTCATTTCTTGGATTTTTTCCATCAAATTTGCAACATACACTTTTTGAGAGACCACCTCATGAGCACTGGCACTGTCTGTTTTGTTAATCATTCCTGAAAGGTGATTCCCTGCAGTGACCGCAAAATCACCTTTCAGGACTGATTAACGCCATGACAGTGACTGAATTCATGAAGAGGGGTCCCAAAAACCCCATGTTGAAAATGTGGTGCCAAAATTCAAAAAAATGCCTGAGATATACTAAAAAGTTGAAAAAACCCTATCTATCCCATTATACAGCTTACCGGCATTTCCTCAGTTTACGGTTGGCTTTGAAAAGTGCAGACGTGTTCCCAGTCCACCAAAGATCATCGCACTGGACTCCGGAGGTAAGTATGAGGTGAGGGGGGGTGTGGGGAGGCATGGTGCACAGTGGGTGGGTGCGGGTTGTGGGGGGAGGGGCCAGTGAGACCGAGAGGGACTGTTTTTGTTTTATAGGTTGGAAAAAAGCAAAAATCATCGTGGGACAGTTTTTCCTTTGTAGGGGCATTGGGCATGCTGAGGTGGGCTCCCAGCGTGCCACCTGAACATTGTTGTTTTTGGGGGGTGTCACCGACGGGGGATTGGGCACCCCCATTGGTACAGAAGCGGGGGGCGCAAGAACCGAGGGGGATTGGGCACCCCCTCAGTCTCTCACATTACTCTTTAGGGGGGCGCTGATGCTGACATGGAGTGGGCTTCCCTGTCAGCACATCACACAGGGAGTGGGACACTACTGCTGATGGGGAGTGGGCTCCCCTGCCGGCAAGTCAACACCGGGGATGGATGCCGATGAGGATTGGGGACCCTATTGGCAAAAATACACATCTGTGGGAGGGGCATATGCTGCCGAGGGGTATTGGTCACCCCCTTGGCACTATAGCTCTTTGATATTGTTTGTGAACATGGCAACAATGCACCACCATGTTCACAAACAATATCACACCAGCAATGTTCCGCCCAGCAATGACAGGTTATTCCCTCATTGCAGCAAATGCTGAGGCTGCAATGACGAGGCAGCCCGTGATTGCTGTGGTGAAAACATTAGAGCTTGGTGCACCTTCTGGAAGCCAGTGTCATCAACACACTGTACCTTCATTGGTGCACCAAGGCCAGGCACCCAAATGCAATGCTGCTGTTGGATGCCATACTGCCGCACTTCCCCAACCCGCTTCTCTCCTAAGCTGTCACATAATGTTTCTTGCGCATGCGCAAGCAAACATACAAATGTATTCATGAAATTGACCAATGCTATCAACGTCCCTTGATCTTGTCAAAATTCATGCTGCTGAGATGAGAGACTAGAAATTAATTAAAGTAGGAAAGCTGATTAAAGACCAAGTTTCCCTGAATCTTAGCAAGGCAGATAATACAGATAGAGGCTAATGTTTTTTTAGCAGCATACAATTACTAGCCATAAAGACTGGTGAAGTGTATCAATTACAAAGAATCAGGCATGGCCTGAGTAAAAGGATGAATTAAAGACCTTAGCCAGTGGACAAAAAAAATGACAGGTGGTGCCAGTTTCAGCAGCCTTGATTGGCAACCATCATTGCCTGCACTGTTATAGAGATGTACCACTTTCATTAGGGAATGGACTTCAGAAATGTTCAGAATTCTAAATTTGAACTGTGGTTTTGTATAATTGGTGCCTCTACTGGAATTATTAGTAAGTGACATGACCACTGTATGGACTAAAGTTACATTACTACTGTTAATAGGGTGATCAGGCTCGGTTTAGCATTCAAAACGTAATAATCCTATACAATTCCAGGTCTATGCATTTTATTCTCAATGCTTTTACATTGGTTGAAGGTAATAGGGTGGAGATTGGAGCATTCTTCAAAAATATTTGGCTTTGTGGATGACAAGCTGTCTGCAGCTTCTATGGATCCATTATAGGGAATATAAGAGGACAATTATACTGACATAGTCAAAGTTCCTGTCAAGAGTGATTGGCACAAGTAAGTACTGACCAGTTCAGCTCTTCCACACTGTAGACAGATTATTGCATCTGAGATGTGGGCATATTATTGCATCCACCCTGTCTACACTTTGAAGGTGAGTTATCCACAGCAAAGTGCAAGGAGTTTGTTTGATCCTACTTCTTTGACAGTGTCATCCCTTAGAGCAGGGATGTCTGCTAGTGGTCTTTTAGGGCCAAAAGCAATAATCCTCTGGTGTCAGGAGCCCCTGGTGGCCTTGAAGTAAGATTTCAATTAGTTAAAAATAATGATCTGCTCTTGGTGAAAGCTGAGCTGCACCTGCCTTCTGCTTTTTTCTACTTTGGTTCACCCCAACAGTTGGTGGACTGTCAGGAAACCCTGTGTTTGAGTTTAGTCAGGACTGTTTCTCAGAGCATGGGTATTTCCCATGACCCCTGAAGAAAGCAGTGATGAGAACCCCTTTTAAAGAAGCAATCTTTTGAATCATACATTTTGGCAAATCAGAGAGGCAGGATGTGATAAAGACCTTTAAATACCTCACGGGGAAAACTGGATACAAGATGGAAGCATTTTTCAGAAAAAAAGGTGCTCAGGGGCAAGGGGACATATGAGAAGCTGGAAGGGTAAATTCTGGAAAAATGTGAGGAAATATTTTTTCACAGACGAGTGGAGGATTCCTACAACAGTTTTCCAGTGGATGTGGTAGGAGTGAAAACAGTGGTAGAGTTCAAGAATGCATGGGATAGACATAAGGGAATCTTAATAAAAGGGGGGCGGTGAATTGACCGGAGATCAAGTAGGATCTGCACTGATACTATAGGCAGGGAAAAATGAAAAGACTAAGTGGGCCAAGCGGTCCTTATCTGCTGTCAAATTCTGTTTCTAAGTTTAGGTGGTATAAGCTGAAGTTTCATTGATATACAACTGATATCCAACAATACCTGTCTTTTACACCCAAAAGACATGGGGCTCAATTTTCAAAGGGTGATGCAGGACTTGTGTCAAGCCCTGTATCCACTCCATTGCTTAGTGCAGCTGCTGCAATCTTCTTTGCTGCAACTACACCCAATTTTAGTATATCAGGTGCAGTTGCGACACTTTCCACACTTTACGGCAGCTCGTGCCAAATATTTGGTGCATGCCCCATAAAAAGGGTTTCCCAAATGGCACAAGTTAGACCAGGGAAAAGCTTGTCTAACTTTTAGCATTTGGCCTTTGGGATTGAAAATCCTGATCACTGGCTGGGAGAATGCGGCAGCCCCATGCGCCAAATGATTGGCACACCACGGGCTTGCAGCATTCTCAGGGATCTGAAAATCGAGCCCATGGTCTGACCTCTGTGCTAGAATGGCATACAGATGGTTGATCTTAAATCTAGGAAAGTCAGAGGTTTTGTTGGTGGGACCAGGTCCCCATGGATCAAAAAAGACGTCAATTGCCAACACCTACCTTTTTGAATAGTGTATCATTATGAGCTGTGGATAGGGTTAATAATCTGGGGATCATTGTGGACTATAAGCTTTCACTCGAACATCACATGGCAGCAGAGATCTGCAGTGGGTTTCTTCAGTTAAGGACTATCACCCGGATTAGGCCCTATTTAGTGCGTGAGGACTTTGTGACCCTAGTACATATCTTCATGAAATCAAGGCTCAACAACTGCTATACTCTGCACCTAGGGCTATCTGTGAAGTTGATATGTTGCCTGCAGCTGGTGCAGAAAATGGCATCCTGTCTGATTGCTGGAGTTTAAACCTTTGAGCATACCATGCCTGTGCTATGGGAACAGCACTAGCTGCCAGTGTGGTGGTGTACCACTTTCAAGATGACTTTCCTAACATACAAAGCCCTACACGGACTTGACTGCTTGACAATCTCTTGGTCTTTTGTGCTCTGGCCCACCCCTCTACCCTGTCAAGGTAAATCTGCTAACAATCCTAAGGTCTTGATTACAAAAGACAAGGGATAGTGCAGTTGCTGTTGTGGCACCTGTGATCTGGAATGCACTTCCTGCTAGCTTACCACATGCTCCTACAGTGGAGGCATTTAAAAAGGATCTAAAATATCATCTATTTTACCAGACATTTAGTGACATTCAGTGCTGACAGCCCTATGGATTCAGTTTTTTTAGTTAGTGGTTTTATAATTTTAAGCCATCTCTGCTGTATTATAACTGGTGAGCATTTTTCCCTAAGGGAAACCAGGTTTGTAATATGCCATTATAAAGGAGTGCTTATAATTGCAAACAAGCACCGTGTTTCCCTTGCTCTGCACATGTGCTAGCAGCCGCTCTTCCCTCTCTCACTGCCAGACACCTTACTGCCTCTAGCACTCAGTGGTAAGTAAATTCTAAAATCAAAACAAACTCTCCTCTCCATAGAGGACTATTTGAATCCTGGACTTGCTTATCTAAACCTTTTTTTTTTTTAAAGAAGAAAACATTCTGAAAGGTTTCTGCAGCTGCTCCACAGTGGCCCACGTTTTATCCCGATCAGACCATGGCTGATGTTTTTAATATTTTTTATAAGTGCTGTGGCAAAAAAATGCTCCCCAGCATTTATATAAAATAAAACATGGGGTAGTGTGCAAACACAAATTTGACACACACCCTTGGTGCTGAATGCTTAAACAAACCCCTCGAGCTTCACTCTCAAGGTTTATGTAGGATCCATAGAAACATAGACTTTGATGGCAGATAAGGACTGTTTGGCCCATCTAGTCTGCTCATTTCCCTACCTATAGGATAGGCCGCAGATCCAAGTTAACCAACAGCCTATTTCTTCCTACCCCCCACAAGAATTGCCTTATGTCTGTCCCATGCATTCTTGAATTTTCCCACAGTTTTAGACCCCACAACCTCCTCAGGAAGGCTGTTCCATGCATCCACTACCCTCTCTCTGTGATATAATACTTCCTCACATTACTCCTGAACCACCCCTTCTATCTTTAAATTGTGTCCCCTTGTTCTTGCACGTCTCTTTTTCTGAAAGATGCTACTCTCTTGGACTTTGTTGATTCCACTGAGGTACTTAAAATTTTCTATCATGTCCCTCCTTTCCCTTCTTTCCTCAAGGGTATACATATTAAGCTCCTTTAGTCTCTCCTCATACGGCTTCTCTTGCAGGCCTTGCACCATTTTAGTTGCCCTCCTCTGGACTGCCTCTATCCTGTCTATGTCCTTGTGGAGATGGGGTCTCCAGAACTGGACGCAGTACTCCAGATGGGGTCTCACCAACTGTCTGTACAGAGGGATAACAACTTCCTGTTTTCTGCTGCTGATGCCTCTCCCTATGCATCCCAGTATACCCCCAGCCCTCCCTACTGCCTTCTCACATTGCTTGCTAACCTTAAGGTCATCTGATATGATTACCCCAGGTCCCTTTCCTTTTTTGTTGTTGTTACTACCCCTCCCCATTGTGTATTCTTCCCCTGGGTTCTTGTTTCCCAGGTGCATTATTTTGCACTTCTTTGCATTGAATCCTAGCTGCCATACTTCTGACCATTCCTCCAACCTTGCCAAGTCCCTTCTCATCCTTTCCATGCCTCCTTGTGTATCAACCCTGTTGCAGATCTTTGTGTCATCTGCAAAGAGGCATACTTTTCCTTCCAGTCCCTCTGCAATGTCACTTATGAAGACATTAAAAAGGACTGGACCCAATACTGAACCCTCGGTACCCACTAGTAACCCCTCTTTCTTCAGAGTGGACTCATTTACAATTACCTTCTGTGTTCTGTTGTGCAGCCAATGTTTTACCCAGGCTACCACCCTGGGACCCACTCCCAGGCTGGTTAATTTGACTACTAATCTTTTGTGTGGGACTGTGTCAAATGCCTTGCTAAAGTCTAGGTAGGCCATGTCCACAGCCCCTCCCTGGTCTACTACTTTGGTCACCCAGTCAAAGAAATCTATTAGATTCATCTGACATGACCTTCCCGCTGTGAACCCATGCTGCCTTGGCTCCTGTGCCCCACTGGCCTCTAGGTACTCAACTATTCTTTCCTTCAGAAGTGACTCCATCACTTTCCCTACCACAGAGGTCAGACTGACAGGTCTGTAATTTCCTGCCTCTGTCTTTGTCCCACTTTTGAGAAGGGGAATCACATCTGCCTTCCTCCAGTCCTCGGGTACCACACCATCCTCCCATGATTTATTAAAAAGAGTAGCCAGTGGTTTCACTAGTTCCTCCCTTAATTCTTTTAGAATTCTGGGGTGAATTCCATCAGGACCCATTGCTTTGTCCACCTTCAGTTTTAGGAGTTCTTGCAGAACCCTTTCTTCTGTGAAAGGACTGGGATCGACCCCACTATCAAGAGTGCTTCTGTTAATTGGATTAGGCACTTCCCCCTCCTGTTTTGTGAATACTGAGCAGAAATATTTATCCAGTATCCCTGCTTTTTCACTTTCCCCTCTGCCCACCCACCGTTCATTCTATTCAGCCTCACTATCCCTCCCTTTGTCTTTCTAGGCTCACTGATGTACCTATAAAAGGTTTTATCCCCCTTCTTAACTGAGTTGGCTATCTTTTCCTCAGTTTGGGCCTTTGCTCTTCTGACTTCCCTCCCTGCTTCCTTCTGCCTTAACTGGTACAGCTCTCTGTCCTGCTCCTCCTGTGTTTCCTTATACTTCCAGAATGCTATCTTTTTCTTCCTGACTTTCACAGCCACCTCTTTGGAGAACCATAGTGGCTTTTTCTTTCATTTTGATTTGTTTATTTGCTTCACACAAAGGCTTGTTGCCTCTGTGATGGCAGTTTTGATGATTCCCCATTGTTGCTCCACACCTCCTTCTAGCCTGTTTGCTAGTGCTTTTCTGAGGCACTCTCCCACCTTGCCAAAGTCAGCCATCCTAAAGTCCAGTACCCTCACTTTTTTATGGTTTGACTCTGTAGATGAGCTTAACGTGAACCACACTGTTTGATGGTCACTTGTTCCCAGATGGCAACCCACTTCTAGATCTGAGATCCTCTCACTGCCCCTGTTTGAGAGTACAAGGCCTAAGATTGCTCCCTCACTGAGTGGGTTCCAAAACTAGCTGTCTGAGGCCTGCCACTTATTGGGCATCAAGAATGGCCCTGCTCTTGGATGTGGCTGCAGCAAATGTGCTCCAGTTAACATCTGGCATATTCAGGTCTCCCATCAAGAGTATCTCCCCTTTCTCTGCCATTCTAAGCATGCCTTCTATCATATCCTTGTCCATTCCCTCCCCGTGACATGGGGATCTGTACAGAACCCCTGTGCAGATTGTGGTGCCCTTTCCAGTCTCCAAAGGTGACCCACAGTGCTTCCTCTCCTCCCTGTTTACTCTTTTGTTCAGTTGCTTTTATTCCTTCCTTTACATAGAGAGCTACTCCTCCCCTCTTCTCCCATGCCTGTCTCTCCTGCAGGTTATGTACCCTGATATGTTAACATCCCAGTCATGGTTCTCTGTGTACCATGTTTCTGTGACTGCTATGACATCCAGGCATCCCTCTTCTATCAAGGCCACCAGCTCAGGGAGCTTGTTGCCCAGACTATGGCATTGGTACTCTTTACCCTCCATTTCCTGATGGCCTTACTCCTTTTTGCCCCATCCCTGTCCTTCTTGCCTTTGTCACTTTCTCCATTTACCCCTGCCCTTCTCCCTTTCGACACCTCTATGTTGGTGTTTGCTGCACTTACTACCGTGATTTTTTCCAACACCTTAGATGTGTGTAACATTCTCATTAAACACACCAATCCATGTATTAGTCTATATATATATATATATATATATATATATATATATATATGAGCTTGTTTATTTTGTGTTGTATTTAGTTTTCCTTCATGTTTTGTGATCTGCACAGTACCATGAGTCCTTGGGATAGGGCACAATAAAAATAAATTCACCTTGCCTTTTCAATGGTTGCGGGTTCATCAGTTTCATCATTATTAATAGAAACCTTATCAGTTTTCTTGTTTAATATTTTAATTTGTAGGTTCTTAATGCTGACCATGCTAATTTCTGCAATGGGGTGGGTGGAGGTAATGTACTGGGACAGAACTTTGACATCTTCACTGGACAGGTAAACTGACTGCAGGAGATACTGAGGCTAGGGAATTCATGATAAGAAAGAGGAAAATTAGTCTAGCTAGTACTCCCCATAATGTGGGGTCTCGAAGCAGCACAGTGGGCAAAAATATGGCTGAGATTCAAACTGAGCATGGGGAAGGGACCAAGGACAGATGCCTTGCAAAGCCTACAATTAACATGAAAGACAAGAAGTTAAGGAGACTAGGGAAGAATAATAGAGAAAGACAAGTAAAAGCAAAAGGGGATCAGGTGTTAGATCTAAGAGGGTCTGCCTAAATGTCAGAAGTCAGGGTAATAAAATCAGTGAGCTCCAGAAAGTGGTAGCAGAAACTGAGCTGGACCTCATAGCCATCATAGAAACGTGGGCCTCAGAAAATAATGACTGGGACTCTGCTGCTGCTCTGCTTTAAATCACTATAAAACCCACCCATAGCTGCTAATGATCCTATTCACTTTGATTGCCTATTACTTCCACTGATCATTGCTGTCATCTTATCTAGCTCTGAATGCACGGTCTCTCAATATTATTTTATGTACTTGATTAATTCCCCAGTCTCACTGCTGCTTTTACAGTATTGTGTTCCTGCTCTAAAGTAATCTTGGTCCCCCTAACCTTAGTATTATGGCATTGCTGTATTGGATATTAGCCTACCATGGTGCCTTTACCAGTTCTCTCCTTATCTCCAACACAATACCAGTCTCATATCATGTAGCCAGTAATTTCTTAGTCCACACCAACTTTGTAATGTCAAATGCCTTAGTTTGTTCACATAGGAACTGGGATAGTCTCAGCCTACTTGTCACTAGAGTTTTGTACCTCATTGTCCTGGTATATTAACAAGTTTTGTTGGGAAAGATCGCATGATGACTGCACCATAGTTGTCACAACTGGATCAGTTCTGATTGGGATGTGTATACATGTGTTTTTTTATTGGTTCCAACTGCTTTTTTGGAGCTCATTTCAATAATATTAAGTACAGAAATATTATTGTTATTCCTTTTTAGTGTGAAATGGAAACTGACTCAGTTATTCTTATGCTGGTGAAGACGGGCATGGAGGAAGTCTCATTGTTGCCACCTAGGCCACCTCAGACAAAACAGAGAATGCTCCCTGCCTCTCCAGAGACACCAGAGCTAGAAGGGTTTCACAATCACCTAGATAAATTCTTCACAGAGCTGGTCACTATTAAGGTGACCCTTCTGGATGTGGCTGAAGATATTAAACTGATAAAACTAACTACAGAGCATCGTACTCAGCATATCACTGATTTACCAATACTTTGGAGACCCAAATCCACAATGTTTTTTTTCATTTCCCTTCTTTGTATGCTTTGCAGTCTTGAAACTTAATGTCTGCATTAATGTAGGTTTTTACAATGAATGTTCTTCTTTTTCTGATAGTGAAATTGTATCCTCATTTGTGCAGGTCCTAAAGGGACCTGCACAAAATGAAATAAATTAGATAAATACCATTCTTCAGACAGTCTTAACCCAGTACATGGGCCCAGCAGGCTTCAGGATAAATGGCAATACCTTGTGGGGAAAGCTTTCTGTGGATACCCCAATGGGGTACCTGCCAAGGATGTCCCCTGTCCCCTTCTCCCTGACCCAACACAGGGTGTCTTATCTGTGTCAGAATACTGCTATGTCCCTACCCAGGCAGGGGCTTCTACTGTATGCTACAGCATCTTCCCCATCTGTCTTGTCCTATTAAACCAGCTCACTGAGTTCACACCTGAACTCAGATCACTGGTACAGTATGGCAATGTGCTTGCCAAGTGGTGCAATGGACAGCTCTGCAAACAGTGTTACTTGATAAATTGTCTGTGTTTTAATATTTTGACCCCAAACTATCAACATAGTCTACTTATGACTGCACCTCATGAACCCGGGAGGTGAAAAATTTCAAATCCTTTCCAAAAAGCCATTCCGCACCACAGGTGTGAAAACATGTTTTGTCCAGGATATGTAAAATGACAGCTGTAATGTTCATGAGGTGGTGTGAAAAAATGGCTATGTTGAAAATTTGGAGTAAAATATTGAAAATTACCAAAGTTACTAGCATGCATAGAAGAATTTCAACGACACTCGTAACTTGGCTATTTTTAGGAATTTTATTTTCAACATGGCCTTTTGTGACTGCACCTCATTAACACTGGCAGTGAAATTTTGTTATTTGGTCCTGAATGGTGATTTCTCACAGTGACCGTGAAATCACGTTCTGGGCATAATTAATAAAATCTCACTAACAGTGTCAATGAGGTGGGGTCCCAAAAAGTCCATATTGAAAATTTGGTGAAAAAATTCTAAAAAATTACCAAGTTATGAACATAAGTTCAAAACACCATTGAAATACATTATACAACACTTTCCTGTATTCCTTAGTTCATGGTTCAGCTTTGAGGAGTGCAGTCGTGTCTCAGTCCACTGAGGATGACAGCATTCGGCCTCTTGACTGGTTAGTATAGGGTAATGAGGGTATGTGTTGTCATGGGTGCTCAGTTAAAAAAATACATTGTGGGATAGAAATAAAAAGACCTCATGGGATAGTTTTCTTCTTTCCAGGTGTACATATGCCCATCAGAGGGTAGGAGGTGCCACTGGACACCAGGGAAAGGAAGAAAACAATGGAAACAGCAATCATAAGGTGGGGTTAACAGTAGACACCAGGGAAATGGCAAACACAATGAGACAGGAGTTGGTGGGTGGGGGATGCCACTAGACACCAGGGAAATGGGGAAAGCAATGGGAACATCAATCAGAGGGTGGGGGTGACACTAGACATGAGGGAAATAGGGAAGGCAATGGGGACAGCAATCGGAGGGTAGAGGTGACACTAAGCACCAGGGAAACTGGAAAAAACATGGACAGCAATCTGAGGATGGGGTGCCACTAGACACCAAGGAATATTTATTATATGTCAGGCAGGGTGATTGGATAGGGGTAGGGACAGCTAGCCACCAGGGAAAACATTATTAGGTATTGGGCTTGCATTTTGGCTATGTGTGTCGTATAGTATACTATGGTGTTCTGCTATGCAAAACACCACAGTATATGACATGACATGCTTAACCAGAATATGACAACAGAACATATTGGGAGTGTGATTGGGTGGGGATGAGGGACTGCTAGCCACCAGGAAAAATGTTATTATAAATTGGGCAGGTGATTGTGTGAGGGCGGGATGACTGGACACCTGGGAAAGCATTAATATATGTATATATGTGGGGTATTAGGTGGGGGGAGGGACCACTAGCCACCACAGAAAAGGTTCTTACATCTCAGGGTTGTTTTTCTGTTATGTGTGTTGTATTATATATTGCGATGTTCTGCTATGGACACATCACATTATATGATATGACACACGTAATGAAACACGACAACAGGACATCACGCTTTCGAAAAAAATTCAGCTATCCTTAGGACATTGATTTTTAAAACTGCACATGCTCACAAACTGAACTTTTTCTTAAATAATTTAAAAACTGCTTAACACTTGGACCTAAAAACCACAAAAGCATGTACATTGGGCCAAACTATCAAACCAGAAAGTTTCAGGTTTCAAATCCACATACTTTTTAAGTTATTAGGGCATAAAAAAAGTCTTACAAAATGTAAAAAGTGTGATTTTTACATTTTTTACACTTATGTAACATTACCCCCACTGAACTGATCTACATGAAATTTTCAAGATCAAATGCCCCAGGCAAAAAGGCTGTGCTTTCCAAATTTCATGTAAATTGGTTTAATGGTGACGAAGTTAAGGTGCGAAAAGTAGGGGTTTAACATTAAAGTGCTTCCTTAACCCTAATACACAGGCACTACTATGACTATATAATATAATTTGCCCAGTATGTAGCACAGTGCAGTAAATGCTATTCATGCATGCATGGTGGGGAAAAACACTGAGTGGCATTTTTTCATTATTAATGTGACTTTAAACTTTATGCTGTCAGGCCTGTGTGGCCCGACACTTGTTAAGGTCCATATGGCAACTGAAAATATGCTGACTGACCTCCTGTACCAATAAATACAAGATGTACAGTACAGCACTGTACTGGTGGCTGTTGTATCTGTCTGTCTTACAGGTTTGTATTACTATAATATCTGGTGCCATAGCTCATTCAAACTACCTTGAGAACAAGGAGACAGCAATCAATGGAACCAAAAAATGTGTTAAACAGCCACTGACACCTTGACTAGAACTTTGAAATACGTAATATTTGGATACAAGACAGCTTGTGTTTCTTATAAGCTCTGTATTTCACATCCCCATTATTTATTATTGAGGTAAAAAGCATGAAAACAGGATAGCTGTTCCCTGAGGGTTTGTCAGCTCCTATTATTTCTTCCCAACCTTATATCATAATACTCTGCTTGTGACATCATAGGTATATGCATGACAATAGACTGTGAAGTCACAACAGAGCATTATGATTTCAAGTAGGGAATAAGCTATAGAGGCAGATGAACTCTGAGGAATAAAGATATTGTTTTTGTGGGTATTTCTTCAGTAATAAGTAACTGAGAGGTGAAATCTAAAGAAGATACATGAAATACAAGCTAAACTGTGCCTAAATATGTTTTTCAAAGTTTTCTCAAAGGTGTCAGCTGCTTTTATTATTTATTTATTTAAAAGTTTCACCAGGAAAGCACACCGAGCAGAATTGCTCATTTCCAGGTGTGTCCTGAGGGAGGGGGAATGGAATTACAACACATTTACAGCAAAGTGGGCAATAGAGATTGCAATATATACAATGAAAGAAATAATCAAAAATAGACAAACATTTAGCTCATAGCAGGCAAAAATACAATTGAAGTGCAACATGTGGGTTTGCCAAATATCCTGAAAGGGAGAAAAATTGGGGGAAGCTTAGAGGCAGTTACAGGTAGAGGAGATAAAGTTGAATAGGAGAGAGGAGAGGGCAGGAGGGGAGCTGGCAAGGCAGACTGATAGTAGAAGAGAGTTCCACAGTTTAGGGAAATGGTAGTAAAATGCAGACTGGGCCAGTGGTGGAGAACCTGGGAGGGACAGACAAGGTGTGAGAGTCATAGCTATGAAGTGAGCAGAGGGGGGGTTGGGGTGATAAGGAGCAGAAAAGGTAGGAAGGGAGTGAACCAAACCAAAATTTAAAAATGAAGGACAAACAGTGTGATCAATGCCTGTCATCAAGGGAGAGGAAGGAGAGAGACTGGTAGAGATCACATTGATGAGTATGAGGAAGACAGGTTGAGGACAAAGTGTCAGAAGGAGCGATACAGGGTGTCCAGTCTGGCAGGGAAAGTTTTGGAGGTGCCACTGTAGACTACATCTTCATAGTCAAAAACTGGATGGATCATTTTCTGGACTAAGGTCCGGCAGGCAGACAATGGAATATAGTCTTGACAGGATTCAGTTTTTTGATGGTAGCATCAATGTGTCCAGAAAAGTCAAGGTGCCATGCAAGCCAGACACAAAGATACCTGAAGGATGAAGTATCCTCCAGATTTTCCCCATTAAGAGTGAGGAAAGTGGGGAGGTAAGGGAGCCATAAAAGCCTCTGCCTTGTGCCAAAGGTCATGGAGATGGTCTTCTTGGCATTCAGGAAAAGTTGGTGTGAGTGTAACCAGCACTGAACATTATCAAAGTCGAGCTGAAGGCAGGTAGTCACATCATAGGAGGAGGGTCCAGAGGTATACAGGATGGAGTCATCTACATATATGTGGATACTGGTGGAGGAGCTGGCAGCAGGGAGGTCATTAAGGAAAATGAAGAAAAGAAGGGGACCAAGTACAGATCCCTGGGGAACACCTGTCTTGAGAGTGAGGGGGGAACAGGGAGTTAGTGATAAGAACAGACTGGGTCCAACCAACCAGAAAGGCATGGAACCAATCTGTGGTGGAGTCTGAAAGACCAGCTGAGGAGAGCTTGGCAAGGAGAAGGAGGAGGAGGAGGAGGAGGAGGTGGGAGACAGTGTTGAAAGCTTTAGCAAGGTCAACAAAGATAGCAGAGGTGATGAGGCCGCTGTCCATCCCAGTAAGGATAGAGTCAGCGATCCTGAGGAGAGAGGTAGTAGTGAGGTGTTGCTTCTGGAAGTCAGACTGGAAAGGTATGAAGAAGCTAGAGGAGTTAAGGTAGGAGGAGAGCTGGGAGAGGACCACCTGTTCCTGGAGTTTTCTAGAAGAGGGAGAAGAGAAATGGGCTGGTAATTACCTGGCAGAGGAGCTGCCACCTTTGGGGAGCAGAAGGACTTATTTCTGTCTACTGAGACATATCATTTCAAAAATGTATCTAGGGTTGTATATGTTATGCAAGATGCCTTTGCTGCAAGAAACTAGCAAAATGTATTGATACTTAATAACTTTCATGTGGATTTAAGAATTTAATGTTTAATTATGCATTATATTTACAGAAATCATCATTTTTACTGTTCTGTTTTTTTTTCTTTAGACACCTGAATTATTCCTGTCTCTGGTTCAGTTACTTTTTTACAAAGATTTGGTTGGTGGTTATTCTAAAAGTGGGTCAGACACCATAATAAAAAAAAACGCTTTGTAAAATCTTTTTTTACATATAATTTCCTCAGGCATGGTACTAGTTCATTATTGTTTTTTTATTAGTAATTTAGAACAAACCTTACTATTCCACAATAGAAAGAATGTAAACACCAGGACAAGAAGTAAAAGACTTCGAAAGACATTCTTAAAACTGCAATACTTAACAAAAAATACCAATCATTTCAATTATAACAATTAATTATAGTGAGATAAGATCTCTACCACATTCAGCCCTTCCTTTTCGGCAAGGAAACTGAAAAAAGGTAGCCATCTACTATGAAAATGCTCTTTCTGCAACTTGAGTAAAGCTGTCACACACTCCATAATTAGAATTCCCTGACAACTGCAAAGTCACATATCCTCCGAAGGTATTGTTGGAGCAAGCCATAATTGTGTAAGAGTCTTTAGGGCTGCAGCCACCAAAATGTAAAGTAAATATTTAACCCCTTTCCCCTCAAAACCTGTGGGGGCAGTCCAAAAACCCAAACCTGAAAATTAAATGGTATATCTGAACCAAACATTTGGCCTACTATTGCAGCAACCTTTCTCCAATATGTCTGAATCTGAGGACAGTCCCAAAATACATGTGTGTGATTTTCAATCATTCCACACCCCCTCCAACATAAATTGGAGCAGAAACACCCATAGTGTTTAACTATAACCAGTGTGTGGAAAAGCCTAACAACTACATGCCAGTGAAATTTCCTCCAGGAGGGTGAGGCCATGGTACTATGAACACCTTGTCAAATCTGAACCCAGTCTTTCCCCATTAGAGAAACCCCAGCTTCCTCCTCCCAGTTATGTTTAACTGAAATAAGACAGTCTGGCTTCAAATCCCTAAGCGGTTCATACAGCTTAGAAAAAAGGCCCTTTATTTTCAACTGCGTGCTCCATGTAGATAGAAAAATGTGTAGGGGGTTAACCTCCAATCTTAAAACTTTTATTCTTGAAGGTTCTGTTAAGTAATTGCAAATTTGTAAGTAATGGAAAAAGTCTGATGGAGGTAAGCCAAATTTCTCCTTAAGCTGAACAAAAGATTTAAAGACCTCCCCATCAAAAAACAGTTACACTCCGTTAAGACCTAGACTGGCCCAATGTTGAAAGTCAGTGTCAGAGTGGATAGGGGAAAAGTCCAAACAGAAACAAAGTGTGGTCTTGCCACAAATACCTAAATTTAATTGGAAGACTTTACAGACTTCCCACCAGGTCTTAATCATAAGAGCCACCCAAGGGTTTGTAACCTTTAAAGAATTAAGACTGACCGTATCCATAACAGAATAGTAGACAGGTTTAGAAGGAGTAAGGAAGCTGATTCTATAACCATCCATCTGGGAGGGTCCAGATTGGACATATAAGTCATGAAATGCTGAAGTTGTGCAGCCCAATAATATTTTCTAACATCAGGAACTGCTAGACCTCCTTTAAACTTCGGCATCATCAAAACAGAACACCTGACCCTGGACATTTCCCCTTCCATACAAATTTGGACAATGTTCGTTTTAAAGAATGCCAAAAAGCAACCAGAACTAGTAAGGGATGAGTTGAAAAAAGAAACAAAAAGTGGGGAAGAATATTCATTTGAATAGTTTCCACTGTACCTGCCACAGACAACAGATGTTCCTTCCATTGGAGACAATCTGTTTGAACATCTTTCAAAAGCTTACTGTAGTTAGTGGCAAAAAGAGAGGAAAGCTCCCGAGGTACCCAGGTACCCAAATACCTGAATTCCTGGGACACATGTTTAAAACCACAACTATTATAAAGAGTACCTACTATCGGGGACCCCAAAAACAAAATTTCAGTCTTTGTCTCATTAACTTTAAACACCAAAACTCAACCATATTGAGCCAGCATAGTCTTTACCACTGGAAGGGTACAAAAGGGATTCTCTAAGCATAACAAAAGTATCATCAGTATATAAAGAAATTTGCAAATCTTCACCCGCTAATGAAATACCCTGGAATTCCTCTGACTGTCTAATCCACGCGCCAATGGCTCTAAACTCTATGCAAATAAAAGTGGGGAAAGCGGGCATCCTTACCTGGAACCACATTCTATTCAAAACCCAGAGAATAGCAAACCATTTACCCAGACTCGTGCCCAAGTTTGTGTGTATAAATTCAGATCCAATTACAAAATTTCTGCCCAAAATTGAATTTGGACAGCGTAGCCATTAAAAAATGTCGATCCAAAATGGCTGAACACCTTCTCGGCATCAAACAACACAACCGCTCATACACGATCTTGAGGCCATGCCTGAGATGCCGAGAGGACATTCAACAACTTCCTAATATTATCCTGTAAATGTCTACCAGGAATGTAACCCATCTGATCAGAATGAACAAGTGAAGGTATTATTTTCTGTAAACATAGCCCAATACTTATTTATTTATTTAAGAGTTTCACCAGGAATGGCACACTGAACAACAAGTTGCTCATCTCACAGTGCATCTTGGGGGGTAGGGGAGTTGGGAGGCATACAATAAAATGTAATCAACACAACAGTATACATTGCCAATAAATGGGAATTGGAAGGTATACAAATAAGTCATAGGAAAACAACAAAACAGTATATAGTGCCAATTATGCATAGGGTGTGCTACCAAGCACAGAACAATTAACAATCAGTAACAGGCATCAAGAAATTGCAGTTGGTATGTATATTCCATTATATCATAGTGAACAGAAGGTCCACAAGTGTGGTAATAGGATAACTATTACAGCCCATTTGGATGCAAAATTGTCTGCTCTGTTGCAGTTGCAGTTCACAGATAGGTAATTGTGTAAGGCTGAGGAGATAGAGAGAGGGGAAGAAGAAAGGTGAATCAGGGGGATTTCAACATTTTAGGGAAGCGGTATGAGAAGGCTGCCTGGTCGATAGTAGTCATATGGCATAGGACTCCTAAAGTACAGGAAACTGAGGACCTAAGTGAATGAGTGAACGGTGGAGGGATTGTTAGGGAAGAGTTGAGATAAGTAGAGAGGGAACCAAACCAGAATTTGGAGATGAATTTAGCACAGTGGAGGAGACATCTGTTATAAAGAGATGGTAATGCCAAAGCGTGGTAAAGTTGACAGTGATGAGGGTAGGAGCGTCCAGTGTGAAGTGGCAGAAGGAGTTAAAGAGGGTGTCCAGTCTGGCTAGGGAGGTCTTAGGCACAGCACTGTATACTATGTTGCAGTAGTCAAAGATGGGGATGATCATCTTCTGGACAAGTTCATGCCTAGCCGGGAGAGGGAGGTAGTTCCAGTTCCTAAATAGTGCCCCTTACTTGGGGTGCAGCTTTTTAAGGATGGTGTCCATATGACCAGAGAAGGTGAGGTGTTGGTCAAACCAAACCCCCAGATATCTGAATGAGGAGGTGTTCTGGATGACCGCCCCATTGAGGATGTAGAAGGTGGGTATGGAGGGGATCCTTGAAAGTCTCTGCCTAGTGCTGAAGTTCATGGAGACAATCTTCTTGGCATTTAGGAAAAGCTGAGGTGAGCAAAACCAGTGTTGAACATTGTTGAAATCATTCTGAAGTCTGGTTGCAACATCAGTGTAGGAGTGGCCAGAGGTATAAAGGACCATGCTGTCTGCATACATATGAATAGAGGTAGATGTGCAGACAGACGACACGTCATTGAGAAAGATGGAGAAGAGTATGGGGCCAACACTGATTCTTGTGGGTCCCCTGTGTCGACAGGGAGGGTGAGAATATGGAATCCACTATTCTGACTGGGTCTGACCTGCCAGGTAGGTACAGAACCAGTTTGTGGCAGCAGCCGACAAGTCTGCAGCGGAGAGAGAGTGTAACAGGATAGAGTGGGAGACAGTGTTGAAAGCCTTGGCTAGGTCGACAGAGATGGTGGATGTGATTTGATCACTGTCCATCCCAGTGGGGATGGAGTCAGTGAGACTAATCAGGGAGGTGGTGGTGGAGTGATTTTTATGAAAGTCAGGTTAGAAGGGGGTGAAAAAGTTAGAGTGAGAGAGATAGGCAGAGAGTTGGGTAAGAACTAGGTGTTCTTGCAGCTTATCAAAGGTGGGAAATAGGGATATGGGGCGATAGTTCCCAGTGAAGGATGGGTCACCACCCTTGAGGAGGGGAAGAACAATGGCATGTTTCCAGACAGAGGGGGTATCTTCCAACGTGAATGAGATGTTGTGTAGCTCCATCAGTGGGGCAGAAATAGCCATAGCAGAAAGGTAAAGCAGCTTGGGGTCCAGCCCATCAGGTGAACTGCCTTTTGAATGGTTTAGGGTAAGCAGGGCATCCAGAGTGTCAGATGGTATTATGTTAGTGAATGAACTTTGGTAAAATTCTTCAGATCATAATTCAACAAGGAAATTGGGTGAAAATGAACACAACTTACCGGGTCCTTTCCGGGATTAGGTAGAACAGAAATAATCTCTTCATTCCACGTATCTGGCAAAGCTCTGGGTTTGTGCACCGAGTTGCAAAACTGAGTTAACAAAGAGGTCAATTCCAAAGCAAAAACCTTATAAAATTCCTGAATAAAACTGTCTGAGCCTGGGGCCTTGCCAGATTTCAGAGAATGAATAACTTCCTGTAATTCAGCCTCCGAGAAAGGGGCCTTCAGATTCTCCCACTGAAGCTGGGTAAGGGAAGGGAGTGGAAATTTCACTCAAAAAGCTGGTCACTTGGGCTTCATGATTGGGGTCCTGTTCTTGAGCATATAAGCTTGAGCTAGGTACTTTAAGGCTGTTTTCTCTGTTGTGCTGCTTAGTCCCATTGCATGGTTAGTAGTGTTAGCTCTGCCATTTTGTACTGTTGTTATTTCTGGTATTTTTGTTACATCTGCTATATCTGTTTACCGTGTTGTGCTGGGTGTGGAGGGGTATCCTTGCTTGTTCCCCTGGTTCTTGTTACAGAAGCCACTGCTGGTGAACCACACTGCACATGCTCAGCTTCTCCAAGGTCAGGTCAGGAGCAGGATCCCCTTCCCTCCCCACTCCAGGTCAGGAGCAGGACCCCAACCCTCCCTCCCTTCCCCACCCTTCCCAACCCCTCCTTATCCCTCCCTTCTCCTCCCTCTCCCTCCCTCCTCCTCCTCCCACTCCACCCTTCTCCTCCCTCCCCACCCCTCCCTTCCATACTAGGTATAAGAGCTCTAAACTGCACTTCCTCATCTTACTGCTCCTACGCCTTGCATCTGGAAACATTCACCCCAACCCTGGGCCTTTCCCCAACACTACCCCTGGCTGTACAGCTACGATTACTTCTGGACCCTCCTCAAAATTACCAGACTTTCACCGAGGTCTAGAATTTCTCCATGTAAACATATGCAGCCTCCTACTAAAATTGATCTGCTGCAACCCCTTGCTGTGTCACTTGCCCCTGACATTTTCATACTCATAGAATCATGGCTCACTCATAAAATATCTGATAACTCCATCACTATCCCTGGTTACTCTGTCATAAGACAAGACCATGCAAGTAGGGAGGTGGAATGGAAATATACATCTCCTCTTCTATCCAATATAATACCATCCTGTCCTCCTCCATCCCAACGGCCTACAAAGCACTCATTATCAGGTTATCCCTGCCATTCTCTGCCCCTTCTTTTGTTGCCGGGGTATGCTGTCACCCTGGACTTCTTCCCAATACCGCTGCTGACCTCATTTCTACCATAGTATCCCTCATGTCCTCAGGTTAGCTGTATATCTTGGAGGATTCCAGCCTCAATTGGTTGCCACCCTCCCAAAGCAAAATACGTACTGACTTAGCTGCACATAACCTAACACAACTAATCAATGAACCAACCCAGTTAAATCATAAAATGCATAATCATTCCCTGATCGACTGGGCCTTCACTTCCCAGCCCATAGGGTCATACAGTCTGGCCTATTTCCTGACACTCTAAGTGATCACCATGTGATTTATATGATATGAAAAATCCACAGTCCTAAGACACCCCATAAATTCCTGCACACATGATTATACAAATCCTTGGACATTGCTCCTCTTTTCCTTGACATAGCCCAAACTGACTGGACTCCAATTTCCACAACTGACTCAGTGGATGCTGCTCTGGAATATTTCAGACTTAAATTTCTCAATGCTTGGAACCTCCATGCCACTTTCAGGTGGTCTAGAGTTCAGGCTAATCACCTCCCCAGGGTCTCCCCCGAACTGCTTGCCTGACAATGAACTCGGAACCAAGCATGGAAAACCCACAAAGCTTCTAAGCTGGAAAGGGACTTAATTGCATACTGTTCACTATGGAATGCCTGCACCAATGCCATCAGGTCTGCCAAAGCAGAGTATTTTGCTCAACCTTCCATGCTAATATAAACTCTGCTTCATAATTTTGGAAGGTAATACATGCACTGTCCCCCCCCCTCCTTCCAAACCACCTGCCTCGCTCCTCAAAATAAATGATTCACTGGTATCTAACCACCCTACTGTTGCTGCTGAATTCAACTCCTATTTCACCTCCTGTGCGTCTACTGTTCTATCCCTCCTCCCCCTTACATTTCACCACCTACTCCCAGTGCATACACAATACCTGAGTGCTTTTCTTTCTCCAAAGTCTGTCTGGCTGACACAATGAATGCCCTTCTGGCACTCAACCCCTCTAACGGCAGCTCACCTGATGGTCTGGACCCTAAGTTACTATACCTATCTGCTTCTGCTATCTCATTTCCACTGTCTATAATTCTAAATCTCTCTTTCTATTCTGTGTCAGTCCCAGTGGCCTGGAAACATGCTATCGTCCTACGCCCACCAAAGGGTGGTGATCCTTCCTCACCTGGAAATTACTGTCCTATATTCCTTATCCCCAGCCTTGCCAAGCTCCAAGAACAACTCTCCTCCTCCTTTCACTCAGACAACAACTTCTTCACACCTTTCCAATTTGGTTTCCTGAAGTATCACTTTACCACAACTTCCCTACTTAAGCTTACTGATTCTATCTTCTCAGGGATAGACAGTGACCTAATTACCTCTGCCATTTTTGTTGACCTTGTTGCTAAGGCTTTTGACACAGTCTCCCACTCCCTTCTTCTGAATAACCTTGCTTCAGTGTGGTTGTCTGACTTCTCTACTAACTGGTCCAGGGCCTACCTTGTAGGACGGATGCAATCTGTTACAATATCAGATTCCAGATCCCCTCCTCTCCCTATTAACACTGGTGTTCCACAGGGCTCAGTGTTAGGCCCTCTGCTGTTCTCCATTTTCTCAAATGACCTCCCCTCAGTCTGCGCTTCATCCTCCATTCAGATGTATGTGTACAATACTGTCCTGTGCACCACAGGACAGTCCCCCTCTTATGTAGCAGCCAGACTCCAGCATGACTTCTGTGAGGTTCAGAAATGGCTTAGCTGTCATCAACTCTTTTTAAATGCCAAGAAGACTGTCTCCATGACCTTCAACACTAGGCAGGGACTCTCTAGACTTCCCTCCATGCCCTCTTTCCACACACTTGATGGGACCATACTTGAAGATACATCAACCTTCAGATACCTTGGGGTTTGGTTGACCAATGCCTCAACTTCACTGGGCATGTTGACGCTATCCTAAAAAAAACTGCGCCCCAAGTTAGGTGCCTTATACAGGAACTGCAGCTGCCTACCACTAACGGCAAGGCATAAACTAGTGCAGATGATGATCCTCCCTATTTTTGACTACCGTGATGTAGTCTACTGTGCTGCTCCCAAGACTTCTCTAACCAGGTTGGACACCCTCTGTAACTCCTTCTGCCATTTCACACTGGACCCCCCACTCACTCACGCATCACTGCAAACTTTACCACTCTCTTGCTTTCCCTTCACTTACTGACAGATGTCTCCTCCACAGAGCTAAATTAATCTCCAAGTTCTGGTTTGGGTCCCTCACTTCCTATCTCTCCAGCTCACTATCTACCCCTTCCCCTCCTTCTCATTCCCTTAGAGCATATGACACTTGCACTTTGGTAGTCCCTCATTGATGCTTAAAATTAATACAACGAACTGTGACCATTTGGAATCAGACTGTTTCGGTAATATAGTGACATAGAGCAATTCCCCCACCAGCAAAGCTCCCTTTCTGTACCTTCCCCTCTTCCACTCACTACATCTTCCTGCACCCACTTTCAGCTCTCCAGTTTTCCCTACCTTGCACCACTTTCTCAGCATCCCACAACTAACCTACCTTACTGTCGCCACGCCTCCTTGTAACCTTACTTAACCACAGATTTTTCTTCTCCTCCACAGCCAGTAGCCGTGAGGGCTACAAAGCTGCCAGCCCTCCCAGCAAGCCGGAAAGCTGAACCCGGGGTCGGCGGACCAGTGCTGACCCCAGGACAGCCGGGAAGCAAAGACAAGAATGCGCGTGGAAGAGCTTACGGTTTCGACCGAGTGCTCGTTTCTGCCTGTGCTCCGGTTGCAGCGTGGTGTTGGCCCGCTGGCGCACCAGCTCCCACCCGCCCCCACCACCACTCTTGGTCAGCTCAGAAATTTATAGGGAGTGTCACGTGATCGTGAGGGCGCAAAAAATAATCAGCCCGCTTTTCCATTTGCAGATTATCTCCTTGCACCACTAGTGGCCACTACAACGAACTGATCTCCCTGTTGCAGCCTAACAATGGCACTGTTAGCTCTCTCTCTACTCCTGCTGGGACTGCCAGTAGCCTCTCTCCCCCCAATCTCTCACCCCCTTAGGCAACCACTTTCTCATCTCCACCTAGCTTTTTCAATCCTAGAGCAAACGTGCTCACCCACACTTCCACAATCAGCACCTACTAGCCCCCCCCAACTGGCCAATAGGAGCAACCATTCTCCCTCCTTCTCTCTCACCAAGACTGCATGTGCTACGCTGTCTCAATGTGGATCACCTCCCAACAGTACCTCACTCATATAAAAGCCATCGCACATACAGGACCTATTGGTTCAGGTGCTTACAGCTTGCCTCGCTGCTCCTACTTTTAGCAGGGGATATTGAAACCAACCCAGTTCCTACCCCCTCAACAGCCCCAATCCCCCTGGCCCTACCAAAGGGTCTAAAAATAATGCACCTAAACATATGCAGTGTCCTCAACAAAATCCCGGAACTCCAACAATCCACCTTATCACTTCGCCCAGACATCCTCATACTCTCCGAGACTTGGCTCAAACCCCAACACCCTGATTCCTCTGTTGCCATTCCAGGCTACTCCCTAATTAGGCAGGACTGAACAGGTAAAAAAGGGGTGGCCTAGCCATGTTTATTTCAGTCAAACATCAGTTCACCCTGATACCCACCCCTGCTCCCTCACCACTAATTGAGTCTCTAACCATCAAAATTGCTCTGCCCTTCTCCACTCCAGTGTATGTAGCAGGATTCTATTGTGCCCCGAACACCCCAATACCGAGCATTTTGGATCACCTGACCCACTTAAAGTCCACTGCCGCAACAGGAGAACTATATGTCCTAGGTGACTTCAATTACAATTGGCTAGCAAATGACTGTGCCAAACTACGCTCCAAAGTAAATGTCCTAAACCTAATACAACAAATTTCCCAACCAACCAGACTCAACCTAAAAACACTCAACCACTCCCTTCTTGACTGTGCACTGACCACTCACCCACACAGGACCATAGGTGCAGGCTTACTCCCTGACTCCCTAAGTGATCACCATATGGTATACTTAGTCAGAAAAGTACATAAACCCCCTCAAACCTCCCTCCCGGACCATTCTAGCCAGATCCTTCAAATCACTCTCTCTAACAACACTCCTGTCAGATCTGTCCTTGGTGGACTGGTCCTTCATCTCTAGGGCCCCTTCAATTGACCTTGCACTTGATTACTTCCAAAATACCTTCCTGCATGTCTGGAACCAACATGCTCTGCATAAAAAAACTAGAGTAAGGGGCTCCCACCTCCCATGGATCTCCACTGATCTCATCAGCAAATGCCGCACCAGGGATCAGGCTTGGAAAAAATACAAATCGACCAACTCCCTTCAAGCCTTCCTATCTTATCAAGCCCTTTGGAACTCTTGCACAAAATCGATCAGACATGCTTAACAGAACTACTTTTCGCTGGCCCTCAGCTCAAATCTTAATCACCCGACCAAATTCTGGAAAACTATTAAATCCCTCCTATCCATGCCTGCTTAACCACCTACCCCGGCCCTATCCATCCTAGGCACAACCATCTCCAACACCCTTGACGTTGCCTCGGCTTTCAACACGTTCTTCACCAGCAGTGCCTCCTCCTTGGTACAGAGCCTACCTCTGTCCCCTCTCAAGGTGACTACTGCTTCCAATTCCCAGCACACACCCCCACCTCCTTCTCCTTCTGACCTGTCTCCCCGACCGAAGTCTACCATGCACTGCAAAACCTAAAGCCCAGCAAGGGTAAATGTCCCTCAGGCATGGACTCCAAACTACTTCAGCTCTCGGCCCCTGCTATTGCCACACCGATAGCTGACCTGCTCAACCGCTTCTTCACTACGTCAACAATTCCTTCAGCATGGAAGATGGCAACTGTCATCCCTCTACCAAAAGGGGGGGACCCCTCCTCCCCAGGGAACTACCGCCCCATCTCCCTCCTCCCTACTCTGGCAAAAATACAAGAACAATTTGTCCTTGCTCAGTTCTCCCAGTTCTTAATCGAGTCCCCTTTTTTTACCCCTTACCAATCAGGCTTCAGAAAATCTCATTCCACTGTCACCTCCCTATTAAGAGTCACAAATGACATACTCTCAGGTATGGATAAAGGCCATATCACATCGGCCATTTTCATTGATCTAGCCAAAGCCTTTGAGACTGTCTCCCATATACTACTACTGGGCAAACTCAAGGCTGCTGGTCTATCTGACCATGCCACTAACTGGTTTCTGGTGTACCTGCAGGGCAGACAGCAATCCGTGAAAGTCAGCCACAGCACATCATCCCCCCTCCCAATCACCATGGGCGTTCCTCAAGGCTCAGTCCTGGGCCCTATCCTTTTCTCAAATTTCCTGAATGAACTGCCACAGGTATGCTCCCATTCTGCCATTCACATGTATGCAGATGATACTGTGATTTACAACACTGGCCCATCTGCAGATACTGTGCATGACCAACTGCAGCAGGATTTCAATGCTGTTCAACTCTGGCTCAAATTGAATCAGCTTTTCTTAAATGCTAAAAAAACAATCTCCCTAACTTTTGGCTCGCAACCTCGCCTCTCCTGACTCACCATCCGCCCCCCTTTCCTAACCTTGGATCTTACCCACCTAGATTCCTGCACCTCGTTCTGCTACCTCGGCGTCTGGCTCAACCAATATCTTGACTACTCAATTCACATAGACTCTCTTCATAAAAAATTGCTTCCTAAACTGGGGGCACTCTATCATAACAAAGGCTGCCTGCCTACCCCGGTCAGGCACGAACTAGTGCAAAAAATGATTCTTCCAATCTTTGATTACGGGGACGTAGTCTATGGCACCGCCTCACCCTCCACTCTGTCCAGCCTGGACACACTCTTTCATTCCTTCTACCGCTTCATACTGGAATGTCCTAAACTCACACACCACTGTGACCTCTATAGTTCTCTTGCCTTTCCCTCACTCTCAGCCCGCAGGCAAATTCATTGCTCACGAGTCGCTGCTAAATTCTGGTCCCATACCCTCCCATGCTATCTGTTTTCCACCTTAACTGCTCAACCCAGGGCAGCCTACTCGTTGCGACACTCAGATAATAGGCGCTTCCATATCCCATGCATGCATACCACTATGGGTCAGGCTGCGCTTAGTTACCATTTGCCTAAATTCTGGAATGACCTACCAACAGATATCCGCCATATCACTAACTACAGTCACCTCAACTCCCGCCTCCATGAACACTTTCTCACTGTCTGCGCCTGCAACGGACCTACACCTTAGAGGCCCTCAAGGTCTCCTGGGCCTCAAACACCTCACCTAGTGGGATATGTACCCCTTCCTATTTAGAGTCTACAAATCATCACTTTCTTTTAAACTTAAGTCTACTTGTACAATGAAATGTCTTCTGTACAGTGTCTCCATGCCTGCATATTTTCTTTAAAGCTGTATAGTTACCTTAGCTACCACCATGTATAGTCCTTCTTATTTGTGCCTCTCAATCTGTACATTAATATGTGTGTCTGTTTGCCAATATGTTCCCCATTGTTTTCCCCCAGGTCGCATCTGGAAACGAGCGGCTAGTCACTCAGTATGCCTGCCTGGTTAAACTCTTTAATAAATAAATAAATCCACCTCAGCAGGACAGGCAGCATTCTTGTACCACTTCCCTAAACTTTGAAACTCACTACCACAGCAAACAAGACACTCCTCATCCTGTCACTCTATCTCCTCATCCCTGAACAACTTCTTCACTCCTAATTGTAAATGCTCTTAAATATTTTTGGTTTTTGCCCTCAAAATTAATATTCTCCTTCTACCTATCCCCTTTACGTGGTACAGGGACACCTATATGTGCCCACATGCCTCTCCCCAAAGGGGTGATTACACTTGTACCTAGGGGCTTACCTCCTAGTTTTCTCTTTCTCACATCTCTACTACACTGATATTGAAGTTTGCACCTATTATGCTTTGTAAATCATTATCTCTGTAACCATTAATTGCCAAGTAGTCACTGTCTGTCTACAAATCACTAATGTATACTACTCACTGTATGCACTTTACCTTGTTGTAATGCACTTATATGACTTGCACTTATGTCTATGTGCTATATTTGAGTTGATTTATCATTGTCATTATCTGTTGTATCTTGTCTATGTAACTCCCTTACCTTCTCACCAGGACGCACTGGGAGATGAGCAACCTGATTGTTCAGTGTGCTTTTCCTTGTGAAACTCTTCAATAAATAAATAAATAAAATAAAAATATAAGCAAGTGTAATTACCCTGAAAATCCTGTATAATTAACTGTGGGCCAATATGGGTTTCATGAGGGGGATTATCTGAAATAACGTGGGGAACATACTTATATGTCTTTTATTTTCTTAAGCACATAGCTAAAAGTCTGCCCACCTTGTCCACCCCCCATAATATTTCTGATCAGTGAATTGAAGGGGATTGTCTACCCTACAGAGAGCCAGTTTATTAAGCCCCTCCTTAATCACCTGCAACCGTTGTACTAACTGGGGATCCTGTGTCTGCGGGTGTGTTTTTTTCTAACTTAGATAATTGAGTCTCTAAATTATTATTCAACTTCCAATACTCCTTATTTGTTAAAGAAGCATAAGAAATCATATGCCCACGAATCATCCCAAACATACTTCAAAGGGACACCCTTCCAACATTTTCATTCAAATAATGTTGAATCACCTCTCTAATTTGAGAAATAAATGTCTGGTCATGAAGCAATCTTACATTAAGATGCCAAAGTCCAACTTTCTTTATGGGACCCACTGCTAATTTACCAACTAACAAGGCATTGTCCGAAATAGAAATCAGGTGAATATTAATCGACTTAATCATTGACATCCATTTTTGTTGTACACAAAATCGACCCAGATGGGCTTATGAATTCAGGCTGGAGAATAAAAGATGTAATCCCTGGAGGTTGGAACCTGCTGCCACTAGTCCACCTTCAGAGATCAAGGTTTGAAGCAGTCTAGAGTGGGCTCCTTCTTTTCGGGGGGTTTGGAGCTCAATCTAATTGAGGAAACTTAACACAACTCCAGTCCCCAGCACATATCATGGAAGTTTAGCTAGGAAGGCACGTAAAAAGCACAAGTGTCTAATTTTGCTGATGGTGTAGCTGTGCTGGAGTAAGAAGAGGCAGGAGACAAACTCGGGAATAAAAGTAGGTTTACTGAGTGTGAGGCACCAAGGAGATCAAGCAGTATACAACCAATATACACTATCACTTGATATGCTGTGACTCTAATGTATCTTAGCTTTGTTTTTTCCTACTATATCTCTATAATGATACTTACACTATATGGAAGCCTTATGATCTACACTCTATAATAACGCTTATACTATATGGAAGCCTTACGTTCTACACTCTATAGTAATGCTTATACTATTTTTGATTACATACAGCCTGCGAGCAGTAAACCAACAGAACATAAAGTCCTTCCTAAGTCTGGCCACTGATGTGTTCCGTTGGATGGCTTTTGGTTGGATTGGAAAAAAATGAAGGGTGAAAGGACTGAAACAATCAAGAACCCCAAGCTATGCAAGCCTTCTGGCTAACTAGGGATCTAGGGAATTCAGACTGAGAGGAAGCTGAAGCACTCAATGTGATGAAGGTGAGGGAGCTCCTGGTCAGTGGAAGACTCCAAGGAAATGAGAAAAAATAAACTACTGTAGGCAAACTCCTAAGCTGGGACTGGGCTTCAGGGACATTCAGGATGCAGACAACTGGGCCAGAGCTGGACTCCAGGGAACAAGACAGGATGCAGACCCTGGGCTGAAGTTGGACTCCAGGGCACAAAACAGGATGCAGACACTGGGCTAAAGTTGGACTCCAGGGCACAAAACAGGATGCAGACACTGGGCTAAAGTTGGACTCCAGGGCACAAAACAGGATGCAGACACTGGGCTGAAGTTAGACTCCAGGGCACCAGACAGGATGCAGACACTGGGTCAAAGTTGGACTCCAGAGCACAAGACAGGATGCAGGCACTGGGCTGAATGTCTCTGGATTCTTGCATCTGAAGCCCCACCTTTACTTTTATGATGGATCCCTACCTGTGAACAGGGGTGGTTCCCTGTGCTACCTAAACACTGTTAGGAAGGGGAGTGGCTGGACGTTCTGGATGTGAAGCGGTTGGCCCGGAGCTAACTATGCTAGACCTATACTGGTGACCGGCCCCAACTGGTAGAATAAGGAAGGTGATTTCAGTCTCTGATTGGTCACTATGAACAACAGTACTTGAGGAGAATGAAAATCAGGTGAAGATGATTAGCATCAGGCTAGAAAGTTCAATTCTTGGACAAGTGGGCAGTTCGGTAACATGCAAGTCAATTCCTGGGCATAGACACTAGTGCAGGATTGATTCCATAGTCTCTGAGCATAATCAAGTGGAAGAAAACCAGCAGAACATTTTGATATAAGCACAGCATATGCAGGGTTAATCCAATAGTTCCTTGCAACACAACAGTTTAAGCAGGAAAAGGCAGCTGTATCATAGGATTCGGATACAGTCTCTGTAAAACACAGTCTCAATGTCTCTACAGTGCTTCACTTTTCTTAATAATCCCAGTATCACACAGCAGCAATCCAGGCAGCAATTTTAGAAAGGGAATACACTGGGGAAAGACCTACCAAATGCTAAGGGCTAGCTATGTGGGACCCTGGGGTATCCATTCTGTATGCTTCCCACTGGTAATAAGCTCCGAAGGCACCTAATCTGAACATTACACTAAGGCAAAAGTAATTCTGATTAGTTCAGGCATGAAGAGTCCCTCCCTAATTGTCCCTCCCCAAATTAGAGGTGACAAGGAAGTTACAGGGGTTACTAGCCCTTGGGCACAGATGTGGCTACTGAACTGGAGGGGATGGCAAACTGCCTGACTCACTCCCCTTTACTCTGTGCTTGCTTATCACTAAAATCAGGGTGCATTTCCAAACTACAGGAGAGCAGTAATGAATATTTGCTTAGCGTATCTGTTGGTGGCCACTTGGCTACTGGCCAATGGACTCTGATCTGGGACACTATACCTTATTTGAGGCTGATGTCCCCTCGCTGGCCCACCCTTAACTGGAAAAAACTGCATAGAATGTAAAGAACATCAAGAAAACACATTGGCTACCTGGCCTGTAACTCACTGGCCCACTTGGCTACTGTGACTACTAAAACAACTGGAGCCCTCCTTGCCTTAACTGGCTCATATATGTGCTAGATAAAAATAACCAGTAGCTTATGGGTTAACTAGCCCTTTCTGGTAGCCCACTTACCTAGCTGGCCTAAGGCGCTGGGACTTTCTGCACTCCGAGCTGGTCCCCTTGACTTGCTGTGGTCTGTGTGGTCTCTTAAAACAGCTGTGCCCAGTATTTCCCCTTTAAATAGCTGGGCCTGATGTTTCCCCTTTAAATCTGTGAGGCCTGGCAGGGACCTCTGTCTATCAGCAGGATAGCCCCACCTTAACTCTGCCCCCTGCCTGTTGCTCCAAGCTGGAGTAAATTTAAATAAATTAAAGTATCCCCACCCACTGGTGCTCCCTTCTCCAAGGGGTCTTGCCTTGTCCCTCTAGGCTGCCCCTCAGGCTGTCACTCCAAGCACCCGATGGCGTGAACAAATTTTTTATTTATTTAAATTCAAATTTTGGCAGACAGCACCTGCTCTGTGGTGCTGCTGCCAACTCACCACCCTGACCCCTGGGAGAATCTGCTGGCTGGGAAGAGGAGAAGGCTCTGCTGCTGCTGGCTAGGGGAAAGAAATGGGCAGGCTGTCAGGAGAACAGCATAGGGGGCATTGCTGCTTGGCCTGGCACTGCTCTTCAGGATGTGGCCCTACTTGTCAGCACCACCACCGAGGGAATGAAATAACTTTTCATTTTAAAATTAAATACTTCAGGCCAACTAGCCTGTGATTCAGTCGATTGCCATCGAGGACCCGCTGCTGCTGGAGGACTGCCGCACTGGGGGAACCACCAGAACTCGGGAGCTGCTACAGAGACAAGAGGAGGACTGCAGGTACTTTTTACCAATATACTTTTACCTCCCTGCATCCTCTCTCTCCCCGCTTTGGGCTGCAAACTTTTATTTTCTTCTGTCAGGGTGCCTGATAGCGCTCACCTGACCAGCACGACTTCTGGCTCCTGAACCTATTTCAAAACAGCCATTACTGGCCACAGAAGCCCTCCCTGGAATTTGGGATGCCGAGTCCCTAGCTACTAGGGAGGCAGGCAGCTGCCCAGTGTGAGGATGGCATTCTCTCACGCTAGGACTGGGCAGGCTGCAAAAGCAAGAAAAAAAATTTAAACTGCAGATGCAGTACCTGTAGAGACCTGGGCATACAGGGGACTGGGAACAACAGGGAAACTGACTGGCTATGGGGGGAGGTACTTGGTATTGGGGCATTACAAATTTGGCCCCGCTTAAACATACATGTCCCCATGTATGGCCCAAAACCTTTTTCTTAAGTTACTATTTACCTTTTACTACATCTATTTTTCTTTACTTTATGTGTTTAAGAAATCAATCCTATATAACTGTACATATTTGCATTTATTTCTGAAATGCATTACTAACTATTGTTTAGATATTTCTCTTTTAGTCAGACTTTTCTAGCAAGCGCCTGAGAGGTCGACCCTTATTACTTTAATTAGACCTTCTATTTGCTACACCATAAGGTTCAGAACAGTTGATAGATGCATTAGGTGCAGAATAAGTAAAGGAAGTGCTGTATATACTAATGCCAGGCATGCCAGGCCATTCTAGAAAGGAGTTATCTTTAGGGGTACCAAAGAAAGTGATCTCCTGCCTCTCACTTACGGAGTCTTCTCATCCTCTGACTTATCCAGGTCTGCAGTCTGGAATGTACATAGCTTGATCTGATTACGATGCACTGCCTTAGTGAAGTGTCTATCGGTTTCTGACTGGATTCAATACACAGGCAGATCATCATAAGGAATGTCTATTACCACAAGTGGTTCTGGTTTCCACCTGGTTGCTAACTTGTGCCCATAGACATCTTGATTCTTTAACAAGACATGGTCCCCAATTGACAATGGTCCAGCTTGAGCTCTGTGGTCATATTGCTCCTTATGTTGAGCATGGGCTTGTTCCATTCTTGATTGCACTATGTTGGCTGCTTTTCTAAGGAGCCGATGATGCTCTTCTGGCCACTGGTTTGAGTCCAGAATGTCTCTGTGAATTTCAACTTTGACATCCATCACCAGGTCCATGGGTAATTGTCCATGTCGACCAAACATCAGAAAAAAAGGTATAAAACCTGTGGAGCAATGCACTGTGTTATTATATACATAGCATAGTTCTAATAACAAGTCAGGCCATAGAGGTTTTTGATGTGTAGACAGTGCTCGCAACATGTCAATTAAAGAATGATTGGTGCATTCTCACAATCCATTTGTTTGAGGAAGGTATGGGGCTGTTCACATTTTGCGGCTTCCATACAGTGAGCACAGTTCTTTGAACAACTGGGATTCAAATGCCCCTCCTTGATCAATTAGAATTTTAGTGGGGTATCCATATGGCTTGACAAAATATTTCCAGAAGGCTTCAGCAGTGCATCTTACCGATAATTCTTTCACTGGCACGGCAACCACAAATTTGGAATAATGGTCTACTATAGTAAGAATTTTGTTGAGTCCACTGCGACTATTCTCAACTTTCAAGTGATCCATTGCTACAATTTCTAATGGAGATTTGGTGGAAATAGGTTGCAGATGTGCTCACTGAACACTTCCATCAACTTTCTTTAGGTTACATGCCATACAATCTGTGCACCAACGCTCAATGCCCTCTCTCGTGCCCACCCAGTAGAACCGCTGTCGAATGGTGCCCTCTGTCTTTCTAGTCCCAAAGTGTCCAGATGCATTGTGGTAGGCTTCCAACACTGGACCAGCTTCCTGATGAGGAATTAGAATTTGTCTACATTCTTTATGGCTGGCAGGATCTCAGATCACTCGGACTAGACAGCCATCCTCAATTTTAAAATACCCTCGATATCGTAGCAATTTAACCAGCTCTGGGGACATGCCCATTCTATCCTGTTTACTTATCTTTTTTTCAGTCCAAAGAATCTCTTTTAGTTCGAAGAAGCCAGAAGGGGCAGGAAACAGATTCATTTCAGTGCTTTACAGTAACTTTTCATTGCTATTTTTGTTTTTAAACTTAGATTGTAGGCTTTTAGTGACACTGTAATTTATTTGCTGTCTTTACTTAGAATTGTTTTTGGGCTGTTGAAAATTTAAAATCCAGTTTGGTGTGCATGTAGTGGTGGTCTATTCCTTTGCTGTCTTTAATTTCTGCAAATTTAGTCTTGGCTTGTCTGACTTGCCCTGTAGTTTGGTTGAGGGGTGTTAATTCTCTGGCCTCTGATCTCAACTACATGATAACTGGAGGTGGGGCTTAGTCAGAGTTGAGGTAGCAAGTGATTTTTGTTTTCTCAGAAGAAAGCAGAAGCCAGAAGGGCAAGGAAACAGATTCATCTCAGTGCTTTACAGTAACTGTTCATTGCTATTTTTGTTTTAAACTTAGATTGTGGGGTTTTAGTGACACTGTAATTTCTTTGCTATCTTTACTTAGAATTGTTTTTGGGCTTTAATTTCTGCACATTTGTGCCCCCCTCCCCTGCCCCAACTCTTAATTATATGCCCTGTTAAATCTGATTGACAGGAGCTAAGCACAGGGGATAGTAGGGGTTGTGGAGTAGAAGAGGCATAAGGGTAAGGAAGCCTGCCCTCAGCACAAGTGTTTTGACTCATTTTTTTCCTTTTTTTTTAAAGAAAAGTATCTGAGGATCAGTGGCAGGAGTTTTAGGACAGTAAATTAATAAAAAGGGAACTAGGAGAGCTTCAGTAACAGACAAGTACTGGAACAGCAGTATAAGTGCAGTGTAATGTGGGGAGTGGTGCAATGCAGTGGCTGCAGGACAGCCATATTCAGGAAGACCTTCTGGATGCTGAGGTGCTGCCCTATCTGCATGCATCTCTCTGGACTGCAGGATGAGATAGCCAGACTTAGAGCAGAAGTAAACTGGGTCAGGAGTACCATCACCCCTATCCAGAGACCACCCAGTCCAACACCACTGCCTCAAAGGATGCCAAGAATGAGGAGCACTTGGATGACATTGGGCTCAGGGAGGGTTAGGGTGGTCAGGCAGAAGCACATCCCAGATCCTATTCTACTCAAGAACTCATATGTCACACTGGCAAATGGGTACAACCAAATAGAGGTACCCAGAGAAGTGGAAGGAAAAGATGTGGAGGTTAGCCAAGTAGGTGACCTCAGTGGAGAGAGCAGTGGACCCCAGAGGAGGAGGAGGAGAAAGCAATCCTGGTGGGGGACTCCATCATAAGAGGGATCCAGCTAGGAACACAGGAGGGGAGGACAGGGAGGTGAGGTGCCTACCAGGTGCCATGGCATGGAGAGATGGGAGGAAGATCCTGGAGATCACTGGGAAGGCAAGATGGGAGGGTGAGCTGGATACCATTATCCACCTAAGTACTAATGACCTGCCAAATGGGGAGCCAAAGGAAGTTCAGAAGAGTTTAAGAAATTGGGAAGGGGTCTCAAGCAAGTAGCTACGTCTTTCACCTTCTTAGAAGTACTACCAGCGAGAGGCATGGGAGAGCATAGGGTTGATGCACCAGGAACTTTAACTCATGGTTGAAGAACTGGAGCTGTGAGGAAGGGTTTGGATTCATTGGTAACTGGGGGCCCACCTGGATGAATGGAGGCTTGTTGAAGCCTGATGGCCTGCATCCATCCTGGAGGAGAATCCAAGCAATCAATGATAAGTTTAAATGCTACATTGACAAGCATTTAAACTAGCCAAGGGGGTGGCAGGCCAACAAGGAGGGTACATAATTGCCCACCACCCACAGCTAGCAGTGTAACCAGTGAACTGGAGGAGTGGATATCTCTATAAAGCAGTGTGCAAAAGATGGAGATAAGCACCCAAGAGGTGGATAGGCAGAAAAGGGTAAAATTCAACAGAAGGGCAGACAGCAAGGACAACCAGGGATAAAGGACAACCAGGGAAAGGGTTGGAGTAGAACAGCTAAACAGGCTAGGGAGGTGAAATCATGGAAAGCCATGTGTGCCAATGCCAGGAGCCTTAGCAACAAGATGGAGGATCTGGAGGCTGTCATGGAGCAGTCAGACCTGGACATTGTGGCTATCACAGAAACCTGGTGCAATGATAACCATGACTGGGAGATGGCCATACCTGGCTACAACATATTCAGAAGAGACAGGGCAGGTAGGAAGGGAGGAGGAGTGGCACTGTATGTGAAAAATGACATAAGGGCCACAGAGATCCAGGAGGAACAAAATGGGGGAGAGATACTGTGGGTTAAGCTGGAAAGGAAAATGGGGCCAGCCATCCACACAAGTGTGGTCTATAGACCACCATCCCAGGAGGAAGAAACAGATAGGGAGCTGATGCTAGTCTTTCAAAGGATCGCAGACAAGGGTGAGGTAGTGCTGGTTGGAGACCTCAATAATCCAGATGTGGACTGGAGCATCCCAGCAGCAGCATCAACTAGGAGCAGATTTATCCTGGACTCCCTTCAGGATGCCTTCCTCAAGAAACTGGTCATGGAACCAACTCGGCAGAAGGCAATACTGGACCTTGTGTTCACAAACAGGGACAGTGTGATAGGAGTAACAGTGGGGGAGCACCTAGGGAACAGTGATCACCAGACATTGTGGTTTGATATCACAGAAGGAGCAGAACCAAACCACACAAAAACACGTATCCTGGATTTTAGGAGGGTAGACTTTGGGAAAATGGGGAGATGTTGAAAGAGACATTAAGGGAAATGGGACAGGAATTAGGGGTTGAGGAACAGTGGGCAGTATTTAAAATGGGGATTACAAGAGCAACAGAATTATGCATTAAGCAGGTTAGTAAGGGGAAAAGGAAGAGGATGCCATTATGGTTTTCCAAGGAGGTAGCAGAGAAAGTGAAAGGCAAAAAGACTGCATTCAGGCAATACAAAAAGACACAGGCAGAAGGGGATAGGGAGAAGTAGCAGGAGAAGTAAAGGGAGGCAGGAAGGTCAGTAAGGGAAGCCAAAGCTCAGACAGAAGAGCACATTGCAAAATCAGTGGATAGAGGGGACAAAACCTTTTACAGGTACATAAGTGAAAAAAGAAAGGCAAAGGGAGGGATAATGAGACCGAAGGGGGAGGATAGGGGTGCATGGAGGATGACAACAGTAAAGCTGACATATTGAACAGGTATTTCTGCTCAGTCTTTACTGAGGAAGAGGAGAGTAATGGGTCTGAAGGGAGTACAAGGGTTGGGAATGGTGCAGAAATGGACACAAGTCCCTTTACACGAGAAAGGGTCCTGAAGAAACTG
Organism: Neoceratodus forsteri; assembly: GCA_016271365.2. Classification (NCBI taxonomy): domain Eukaryota; kingdom Metazoa; phylum Chordata; order Ceratodontiformes; family Ceratodontidae; genus Neoceratodus; species Neoceratodus forsteri. The sequence continues at coordinate 236,443,677 of CM057459.1, read as the reverse complement.
GAAGTAATAAGAGTTGATTAAGCAATGGGGCCAGATGGGATGCACCCCAGGATTCTTAAAGAACTAAAAGAGGTGGTGGCTAAATCACTGGCAATCCTGTTTAGCAGATCCCTGGAAACAGGGGAGGTACCCAAAGACTGGAGGACAGCAGATGTAGTCCCCTTGTACAAAAGTGAGAACAAAGAGGAAGTGGGGAACTACAGACCAGTCAGCCTCACCTCAGTAGTGGGGAAGATCATGGAAGCACTACTGAAGGAGAGATTGCGGGACATCTGGTTGTCAATGGACTACAGGACCCAAGGCAGCATAGTTTCACCAGGTGAGGTCATGTCAGGCCAACCTCATTGAAATTTTTTGACTATGTGATTAGGGAGGTGGATCAGGGGAGGGCAGTGGACATGGCCTATCTGGACTTCAGCAAGGCCTTTGATACGGTGCCACATAGAAGACTATTACACAAACTGGGGAATATGGGTGTGGGCAGAACAGTAGTGTGGTGGGTAGCTAACTGGCTGGACGGCAGGACACAGAGGGTGGTGGTAAATGGCTGTTACTCCACAGAGGGAAGAGTGACCAGTGGGGTACCACAAAGATCAGTGCTGGGACTGGTCCTATTCAACATCTTCATCAGTGACATTGTGCAAGACCTAGAAGGTAGAATTTCCCTGTTCACTGATGACACAAAGCTCTGTAACAGAGTAGACACTCCAGAGGGTATAGACAGAATGAGAAGGGACCTGCAGAAACTTAAAGAATTGTCAGGGGTTTGGCAGTTGAAATTCAATGCAAAGAAGTGCAAGATAATGCATATGGGGCACAAAAACCCTGGCACAATATATCAACTGGGGATAAAGGATATTGCATGCATCAAGCAGGAAAGGGATCTTGGGGTTATCATCTCTGATGACCTCAAGGTAGGGAAACAGTGTGACAAGGCAGCAGGTAAAGCAAATAGGATGCTGGAATGCATAGGCAGGGGCATCACCTGCAGGAAAAGGGAGGTCATAATTCCACTATACAAGACACTAGTGAGGCTCCACCTGGAGTACAGTGTACACTTCTGGAGACCTTACTTAAATAATGAAAGACAGGGTAGAGAAGGTTCAGAGGTGGGCAACAAAGATGGTACATGGATTGCATCACAAGTCCTATGAGGACAGGTTGAAGGAACTGAATATGTGCTCCCTGGAGGAGAGGAGGGAGAGAGGGGATATGATAGAGACATTCAAGTATCTTACAAGGAGGAACAGGGTGCAGGAATACACTATTTTTAAGTGAAAAAGATGTTGCAGGACTAGAGGGCATGGGATGAAGCTGGAGGGAGGACGATTCAGAGGAAACGTGAGGAACAATTTCTTCACAGAACAGGTGGTGGACAAGTGGAACACCCTGCCAGAGGAAGTGGTGGGGGCAGAAACAATCACAGGATTTAAGAATGCATGGGATAGACATAAAGGAATTCTGGAGGTCAGAGTTAAGGGTAACAAACTTCTAGGAAAACATAAAGTGAACTTACGAGCTCAAATGGGCAGAGTGGGTAGGCTGTAGACCCTTATCTGCTGACACTGTCTATGTATCTATGTATCTATGTATAATTGGACTTTGGTTCTGGAGTTGCCCCCACATATCTTCTGGCCCATCAGACATAGGACTTACTGGGAGATCTGTATTTGACAATCTCAAAGTCAGACAGCGCAATACCTCGAGTGGGTGCTCACAGCGTGAGGTGCAATCCTCAATTTGAATACATAAAACAAAAGAAGTGAGCACTCAGGAACATGGAATGTTTAAATGCAAGTGCCTTTAATCCACGAAAAATCCAGGACCCTGCACGGGGCTGCATAACTAGTTAGCATGGCGGAGCCTTGTTCGTTATTGGAATTAACCAGACAAGTCACTCCACTAACTAAGAACTGCCATGCACCACCACCCACAGAATCGAGAAAGAGCTATCAATCTGTCATTCCTTTCCATGTCCAGGCCAGGTGAGGTTTCCCTTGTATTTAGTTTGGGAATTACTTGGCGTTGACAGCAAACTCTGACTATTCCAGCAGGTACTCACACAAAAGGTGGCATTTCAAGATTTTCCTGTTCTGTCTCGCTTCTTTCTGTCTCGTCTGTGTCTGGCAGTCAGGATAGTACGTCAGTGTTCCCATTTGACCTTCCCAATCAGTACTTTATCGAGAAGTTGAAACTGGTGAGGCAAGAGGCCCATCACTGTTCTAATGCTGCAAGCTTGGCCGACCCAAGATGAGCAAGGGGATTATTTTCTGCATAAACCGTGAACTGAGCAGCTGCCAGATAGTGCCTGAACTTTTCTGTTACCACCCATACTAAGGCCAGGAACTCCAATTTGAATGAGCTGTAGTTCTCCTCATTCCTCTGTGATCCTCTCAGGCCTTGACTGGCTTAGGCAATTACCCTCTCGACTCCATTTTATTCCTGAGCCAGGGCTGCCCCAAGACCACAATTACTGGCATCTGTGTAGAGATGAAATGGATGCTTATAGTCAGGATAGGCCAAGATGTGCACCATCTTCAATACCTTCTTTAACAGGTTGAAAACTTCTTTACAGTGGGGGGACCACCTCAATATACTTGTCTTGGGTAGCTTCCTGCCTTTAGGAAATCACAATAGTTCATGCAGAGGTGAAGCAATCTTTGCAAAGTCTTTCACGAATCTTCAGTAGTACCCTACGAACCCCAGAAAATGTCTCACATCTTGTATGGTTATGGGTCTAAGTCAATCCCTCACTGCCTCCACCTTACTGGGGTCAGGTGATATTCCTTTTGATGACAATACATGCCCCAGGTAATTTACTCGTTCTTTTAAGAAGTGGTATTTTGATGGCTTGATTTTGAGTCCATACTGTGTCAGGCACCCGAAAACCATATCTAGATGCTTGAGGTGTGCCTCGAATGTCTTGAAGTACACGATTATGTCAACAAGGTAGAGTAGCATCGTATGGAAGTTTTCACTCCTCAGACAGTGCTCAATGAGTCTCTGAAAGGTCCCAGGTGCATTGCAGAGGCCAAGTGGCATTCTCATGAACTCATACAGGCCCGTCGGGGTAATGAACTCAGTTTTCTGTTGATCCTCCTGAGCCATGGGGACCTGCCAGTAGTCACTCGCCAAGTCAATGGTGAAAAAAAAGGTGGAAGACTTTAGAGCAGTCAATGCATCTTTGATTCTGGGCAGAGGGTAGGCATCCTTGTGGGTGATCTGATTTAGCTTGCGGTAGTCCAGACAGAATCTGATTTTACCGTCTTTCTTTTTTACAAGCACAATTGGTGCAGCCCAGGGACTATGACTTTCTTTGATGACATCGCATCCAGCATCTCTTTAATTAGTTGCTTGGTCAGTTGGTATAATGCTGGTGGAATGGGACAGAATCTTTCTCTGATCAGAGGGTGGTTCTCTGTGCTGATGTGGTGTCTGACATGAGTGGCGCAACCAAAATCTAAGGAGTAGTAAGAAAACGCTTGCTGATGGCGTTGGATTAGTGCCATGAGTTGGGCCCTCTGGTCTGTAGTGTTGTTTTGCTGTCCCATATCGATTTCTTGTACCCACACTTCCTCTTGGTCATCGATGTTATTTTCACTGATGCTGGCTTGCAGGTAGGAGGGGTGGTTTGTTTCTTCTTTAGTCGGGGTGACAATTTCATTCCAGTCTGTTTTGACTAGTCATCTCACTACCTGTCATTTGTACAACCTCACAGGTTGGGAACCATAATTTAAAAGGCGGACCAGAATTCTCCCCTCCTTGACAGTCACAAGACTCCTGGCTGCCATCACTGGATCTCCCTCTCGAGTCCAAAATGGTTCCACCACAGCCACATAGTCTTTTCTTCTGAGGCCCACTTTTGCCTTACACATTACCAGCGTCTCTGTACCAGGTACTAGTTGAATGCTACAGCGATCCATCACTCATTCCTTTCCTACCTCACCTTGATCACAGGTGAATTTTTGATACTTTTGGAGGTATTAGAGCATAGTCTGCCAGACTTTCCTTTCTTGGACCTGCATAGATTGGGTCTGCTCCTTCATCACATTCATCAGTGCATTCTGGCAATGTTGTATAATGTTCATCCCCACAATGACAGGTGGTACAGAAGGGTCATGGGTGTAGCTTACCAGTATACCCTGGTGGCTGTGCTCACTGTCCCCAATCTTCTCAGAGACATCTGCATATTCGATTATCGGAATTCTTGTCCCATTGCTGGTGACTAGATTGATCCAGCTTTCAGGGGGTTGCAGTAGCTGATCCCTGGACCAATGCTCAAAGAATTTCCCACTCTGGATGGTGGTCACCTGGGATCCAGTGTCAAGAAGGGTAGGCAGGGTTACTCCATTTATCTGTATTGAAACGGTCGGGCAGTAATCCACAAATCTCAGTCGTTCTGGATATTTTTGTGGACCTACTGTCTGATGTCCCAGAACTCGATCCTCTGTTCTGGAGACTCCCTGTTTAAAACCATCTCTCTATTGTTGACTGACTGGGAGCATCTCCATTCCACATGGCCATTGATGCCACACCTTTGACAGATCAACCACCCTTGTGAATCAAATTGGTCAGTAGGCCTCCACCCCATATTAGTTCTCTAACTAGGGGTTCTAGATTGATGCCAATCCAAATTACCAGAACAAGCTTGTCCCTGGAATTCATGACAGAGATCATCTTTCAAGTTTTGGATTTCCCGCCTCATCTCGCTCATAATGTAAGCTGTCAAGTCTGATTTGGGATTTTTCAGGTCTCTACAGGTTGGTTCAGCTTCCAGCATCTCTCTCGATTGGCACCAGGGGTCCTTCTCATTCTTCTTGTTGCAATGCTGGGAATTCACCATGCCATGGTGGGTTCGTTCAGACAACAGCTCAATTGCCTCTTCTTTTAAGTTCATAAAGATTGAATCTGGTTCTTGTCTAGATAATAGTCACAGTTCTCTGTGGTGCACATCACTTCGGATGCCCTCAATAATTTGTTTTATTTATTCATTGAAGCTGTTTCACCAGGAAAAGCACACTGAGCAAGAACTGCTTGGCTCCCTGTGTGACCTGGGGGGAGGGGTACAGTGGGAAAGAGGACAAGGGTAGTCCAGGTCCTGATATATATTGATGAAGACTTGTTAAAGTCGAAGCGCTGGGTGTTTAGTCAATGTTTGGGCTACCGCTGTCTGTGATTTCTATTTACACAGTAAATTTATTTTATATGCAGCCTGTGGTGCTGCTTCGTTTGTGTTTTGATTTATGTATGGTTGGCCACCTATTTTGAAGTTCAGCACTACACCCGATTTTGCTGTTTCGCTTGAATTTGTCTTTGAAAGTCCATATATACATACAATTACAATACAGTTGAAAACCATTGAGAGAACTAGTTGGGCATGAATGACAATTTACCCTTACTTATAGTATAGTAGCAATTACATAGGGAAGTCATGCTTTATACCTTGAAAACATATAATTAGATAATACAGCTGCATGTGTTTGACAGGGATAGGTGAGTGTGGATTAATACACATACCCTAATAGTCAAGAGTAACAGTAACAATGAGGAAATCCTGCTAAGGTATTGGGTTGTGGTATATAATGAGATAGGGGTAAAGCAAGCTAGCTAACTCAAAAGTTGGGATCAAGTGCAGTAGTTGGGTGTGGTTAGCAAAGTAGCACCATTGGGAGAATAGATTGGAGAGTTAGCTGCAGGAGCAGTTTACTGAGCAGTGGTTGGCAAGGGCTTAGGATAGTGAGCAGATAGAGGAACAGTGGCAAACTTCAGAGGGGAAAGAGTTTCAAAGTTGAGGGAAGTGGTGAGAGAAGGTGGCCTGGCCAGCTTGTGTCCTACATCAAGGGACTAACAAAAACTGGGAGTCTAGGGACCTCAGAGCATAGGTGGGTGCCAGAGGGGGCAATAGTACAGAGGTCGGATACACTGGGAGGGTACCAAACCAGTTCTTCGAGATAAACTTGGCACAGTGTATTAGGTGGTGGTTCTCAAGGGAGGGGAGAACAAGGGAGCAATATAGCTCACAGTAGTGGGTGTGAGAAGGAGCGTCAAGAGTGGACCAGCAGAAAGCATTAAAAAGGGTATCCAGTTTGGATAAAACTGACTTGTGGGTGGCACTGTAAACAATATCACAATAATCAAAGGAGGGAAGTATCATCTTCTGGATAAGCTCACGATGGACCGGATAGGGGAGGCTAGAATGGTTCCGATATAAAGCACAGAGCTTGGGGTGGAGTTTTGTTAGTATAGAGTGAGCATGGACTGCAAAAATGAGGCAGCGGTCAAGCCAAACTCCAAGATACTGGAAGGAGGTGATGTCCTCCAGCTCTGACCCATCAAGGGTGTGGAAAAGTGGGAGGGAGGGAAGCCTGGCTAGTCACTGGGATGTACCAAAAGTCATAGTTACAGTTTTATTTAACATTTAGAGAGAGCTGGTGAGAGTCGAACCACAGTTGGACTTTGGTAAAATCTGCCTGGAGGGTAGAGGCAACTGAGGCTTGGGAGGAGCCAGAAGAAAACAGGACAGAATCATCAGCATACATGTGGGTCAAGGAGGCAGAACAAGTTTGGGGCAGGTTGTTTAGAAAAATAGAGAATAGGATAGGTCCAAGCACCGTTCCTTGGGGGGACACCAGTGGACATGGGGAGGGAAGGGGATGTGGCATCCGCAATCCTGACAGATTAAGTGCAGTCTGTAAGATAGGTACTGAACCAGGCAGTAGCAGATGTGGAGAGGCCAGAGTCAGAGATGCTAGATAGTAACAGAGTTTGGGAGACTGTATCGAAGGCCTTGGCCAGATCAATGAAAATGGCAGAGGTGATGAGACCTCTATCCATTCCAGATTGGATGGTGTCAGTGAGCCTTAGTAAAGAGGAGGCAGTGGAGTGATCTTTCCTGAATCCAGACTGGTAGTGTGTGAAGAAATTTGAGTCGGTGAGATAGGAGGTTAGCTGGCTAAGCACTAAGTGTTCTTGCAGCTTCACCAGAGCAGGGAGGAGGGAGATTGGCCAATAGTTTGAGGTGGAGGAGGAGGTGCCCCCTTTGTGGAGAGGGATGACAATGGTGTGCTTCCAGGACAGAGGGACAGATGCAGTGGCAAAGGATAGATTTAGGAGGTAGGCAATAGGGGTGGCTATGGAAGAGGATGAGAGGAACAGAAGTTTGGGGTCTAATCCATCCAGGGAATTCCCATTTGAGGGGCTTAATGTTAGCAGGGCTTCTAGAGCTTCATCAGGAGAGATTTCCCTGAAGGAGAAAATACCTGTATTTTGAGGTAGTTTTTGCCCTGTAGGTGGTGGAGATGGTGACATGGGGGGCAAGGAGGAAAGGAGTGAGGAAGCGCAAGTGGAGAAATATAAGTTAAACTCAGCAGTGACTGAGATAGGATCCGAGAGTGTGGAGTTGTTTACACTAAGGAGAGGCGAGGACTTGGCCACTGGGGGTGAGAAGAGGGAGTGTATGACCTTCCAGAATTTGGAGGGGCTATTAAGGTTAGATTGGAGGGAGGATCTAAAGTACTCTGCTTTAGCTAGCTGAACTGCTCTAGTGCACATGTTGCACAGATATCAGTAGTGGTAGAGGTCCTGAGATAGGGCTGAGGCTTTGAAGGCTCACCATGCTGAGTCACGGGTGTTCATACAAGCTGTGAGCTCTTGGGAGATCCAAGGCACGTGGGTACTGCATACCCTAGTACATTGTAGTGGGGCATGGAAATCCCATATCTTAAGGAACGTGTTTTTGAAGTGAAGTAGGGTGTCATCTATCAGGTTGGGGGGGGAGCCAGTTAGTTAGGATAAGGTCATTTAGGAAAGGAGCGAGGTTTAGGGATTTGAATGACCATTGGACTATGAACTTGGGGGGGATTTGAGATGGTGGATTTTGTGAACAAGGTAGATGACATGGCGATCACTAATAGAGTCAGGGAGTAGGCCTGTTTGGATGACTCTGTGAGAATGGGAGGTCAGAGCCCAGTCGATAAGGGAGTGGTTACCTGATTTAAGGTTTAGGTGGGAGGGCTCAGTGATGAGTTGGGTTAAATTGAGGGCAGCGACATCCATCCGAGGTTTTGTTGAGGGCTGGGGCTAACCAGTTTAGGTTAAGGTCACCCATAGCATATAATTCCCCAGTGGGTGCTCATGAACTGATTTGTGTAAGAAGGTCAGTAACAGTTGTGGCAGGCGTGCCTGGTTGGCAGTAGATTCCAGCAATGAATATGGGCAGCGAGAAAGGTAGTGTGAGCTGGAGCATCAAGATTTTGTACTCTTTAGGTTCAGTTTTAGATAAGATTATTTTCGTAGCGTGTGTCTGAACTTATGAAGATGGCTACACCACCACCTCTCGTGGCCCTGTCCTGGTGGGCCATCTTGTAACCAGGGATTGCAACTGAGGAGTATGGAATGTTTTTGTTAAGCCAAGTTTCAGAGAGGATGAGGACATCAGGGGCATGTAGGGCAGCGAGAACTTGTAGCTGGTCGATTTTAAGTGGTAGGCTATGAATTTTTAGGTGAAGGAGATGGAGGCCCCCACCCCATTGCAGAAATTAGCATGATCAGCATTAAGAACCTACAAATTAAAATATCAAACAAGAAAACTGATAAGGTTTCTATTAATAATGATGAAACTGATGAACCCGCAACCATTGAAAAGGCAAGGTGAATTTATTTTTATTGTGCCCTATCCCAAGGGCTCATGGTACTGTGCAGATCACAAAACATGAAGGAAAACTAAATACAACACAAAATAAACAAGCTCATATATATATATATATATATATATATATAGACTAATACATGGGTTGGTGTGTTTAATGAGAATGTTACACACATCTAAGGTGTTGGAAAAAATCACGGTAGTAAGTGCAGCAAACACCAACATAGAGGTGTCGAAAGGGAGAAGGGAGCTACTACTTGACTCTCTGGCTTCCATTCTGAATGAGCCACTGCCTGCTGTGGACTCCTTTCGAATCCTGTCCGTGACACCAAAAATTTGTAAAGAGCACAAGTGTCTAACTTTGCTGATGGTGTAGATGTGCTGGAGTAAGAAGAGGCAGGAGACAAACTCGGGAATAAAAGCAGGTTTACTGGGTGTGAGGCACCAAGGAGATCAAGCAGCATACAACCAATATACACTATCACTTGGTATGCTGTGACTCTAATGTATCTTAACTTTGGTTTATCCTACTATATCTCTATAATGATACTTTTACTATATGGAAGCCTTACGTTCTACACTCTATAATAATGCTTATACTATATGGAAGCCTTACGTTCTACACTCTATAATAATGCTTATACTATATTTGATTACATACAACCAGAGAGCAGTAACCCAAAAGAACATAAAGTCCTTCCTAAGTCCAGAGCAGTGGCCACCGATGTGTTCCTTTGGCCAGCTTTTGGTTGGATTGGAAAAAATGAAAGGTGAAAAGACTGAAATGATCAAGAACCCCAAGCTATGCAAGTCTCCTGGCTAACTAGGGCTCCAGGGAATTCAGACTGAGAGGAAGCTGAAGCACTCAATGTGATGAAGGTGAGGGAGCTCCTGGTCAGTGGAAGACCTCAAGGAAACAAGAAAAACCAAACTGCTGTAGGTGAACTTTTAAGCTGGGACTGGGCTTCAGGGACATTCAGGATGCAGACAACTGGGCCAGAGCTGGACTCCAGGGAACAAGACAGGATGCAGACACTGGGCCGAAGTTGGACTCCAGGGCACCAGACAGGATGCAGACACTGGGTCGAAGTTGGACTCCAGAGCACAAGACAGGATGCAGACACTGGGCTGAAGGTGTCAGGATTCTTGCATCTGAAGCCCCACCTTTACTTTTATGATGGATCCCTACCTGTGAACAGGGGTGGTTCCCTGTGCTACCTAAACACTGTTAGGAAGGGGAGTGGCTGGACGTTCTGGATGTGAAGCGGTTGGCCCGGAGCTAACTATGCTAGACTTATACTGGTGACCGCCCCAACTGGTAGAATAAGGAAGGTGATTTCAGTCTCTGATTGGTCACTATGAACAACAGTACTTGAGGAGAATGAGAATCAGGTAAAGATGATTAGCATCAGACTAGAAAGTTCAATTCTTGGATGAGCGGGCAGTTCGGTAACATGCAAGGCAGTTCCTGGGCATAGACACTAGTGCAGAATTGATCCCATAGTCTCTAAGCATAATCAAGTGGAAGAAAACCAGCAGAACATTTCAATATAAGCACAGCATATGCAGGGTTAATCCAATAGTACCTTGCAACACAACAGTTTAAGCAGGAAAAGGCAGCTATATCATAGGATTTGGATACAGTCTCTGTAAAACACAGTCTCAATGTCTCTACAGTGCTTCACTTTTCTTAATTATCCCAGTATCACACAGAAGCAATCTGGGCAGGAATTTTAGAAAAGGAAGACACTGGGGAAAGACCTACCAAAAGCTAAGGGCTAGCTATGTGGGGACCCTGGGGTATACATTCTGTACCCTTCCCACTGGCAATAAGCTCCAAAGGCACCTAATGGGAACATTACCCTAAGACAAAGGTAATTCTGATTAGTTGAGGCATGAAGAGTCCCTCCCTAATTGTCCCTCCCCAGATTAGAGGCGACGGGGAAGTTACAGGGGTTACTAGGCCTTGGGCAAAGACATGGCTACTGAACTGGAGGGGATGGCAAGCTGCCTGACTCACTCCCCTTTACTCCCTGCTGGCTTATCACTAAAATCAGGGTGTGTTTCCAAACTACAGGAGAGCAGTAATGAATATTTGCTTAGCTTATCTGTTGGTGGCCACTTGGCTACTGGCCAATGGACTCTGATCTGGGGCACTATACCTTATCTGAGGCTGATGTCCCCTCACTGGCCCACCCTTAACTGGAAAAAACTTCATAGAATGTAAAGAACATCAAGAAAACACATTGGCTACCTGGCCTGTAACTCACTGGCACACCTGGCTATTGTGGCTACTAAAACAACTGGAGCCCTCCTTGCCTTAACTGGCTCTTATATGAGCTAGATAAAAAATAACCAGTAGCTTATGGGTTAAATAGCCCTTTCTGGTAGCCCACTTGGCTAGCTGGCATAAGGCGCTGGGACTTTCTGCACTCCAAGCTGCCCCCCTTGACTTGCTGGGGTCTCTGTGGTATCTTAAAACAGCTGTGCAGAGTATTTCCCCTTTAAATAGCTGGGCCTGACATTGTCCCTTTAAATCTGTGACACCTGGCAGGGACTTCTGTCTAAAAGCAGGATAGCCCTGCCTTAGCTCTGCCCACTGCCTGTTGCTCCAAGCTGGAGTAAATTTAAATAAATTAAAATATCCCCACCCACTGGTGCTCCCTTCTCCAAGGGGTCTTGCCTTGCCTCTCTAGGTTGCCCTCAGGCTGTCCCTCCAAGCATCCAATGGCGCCAAACAAATTTTTGATTTATTTAAATAAAAATTTTGGCAGACAGCACCTACTCTGTGGTGCTGCTGCCGACTCACCACCCTGACCAGGGGAGAAGCTGCTGGCTGGGAAGAAGAGAAGACTCTGCTGCTGCTGGCACATGGGAAAGAAATGGGCAGACAGTCAGGAGAACGGCTATGGGGGCTTTGTTGCTTGACCTGGTGTTGCTCTTCAGGATGCAGTCTTGCTTGTGGGTGCTGCCGCCAAGGGACCAAAATAACTTTTAATTTTAAAATTAAATACTTCGAGCCAACTAGCATGCGATGCGGTCAATTGCCATTGGGGACCCGCGAGGACTGCCGCCACTGGGGGTACCACCAGAACTCGGGAGCTGCTGCAGGGATGAGAGGAGGACTGCAGATACTTTTTACCAATATACTTTTACCTCCCTGCGTCCTCTCTCTCCCTGCTTTGGGCTGCAAACTTTTCTTTTCTTCCGTTGGGGTGCCTGATAGCGCTCACCTGACCATCATGACTGCTGGCTCCTGAACCTATTTCAAAACAGCTGTTACTGGCCACAGAAGCCCTCCCTGGAATTCGGGATGCCATGTCCCTAGTGACCAGGGAGGCAGGCATCTGCCCAGTGTGAGGATGGCATTCTCTCACGCTAGGGCTGGGCAGGCTGCAGAAGCAAGAAAAAAAATTTAAACTGCAGATGCAGTACCTCTAGGTGCCTGGGCATACAGGGACTGGGGACAAGAGGGGAACTGACTGGCTACAGGGCAGGGTACTTGGTATTATGGCATTACAGGCACATAATTGTTAAAATAAATCTTTAGTAGGAGGTGTCGGGCATAGACTGAAACTAAATGAACAGGAGTACCCTGCAAGAATCCTGTGGCCACCACATATCTTCCCCCTGCATCTGTTTGCAGCTGAGCCAAATGAAATGGAATTCCCTTACTTAGCAATATGGCCATCTCTGCCTTTTTAGCGAGAGGTGTGCGGCTGAAAAATCTTTCCCTCCCACCACTTCAGGAGCTAAATATGCTCCTCCTTGGACAGTCGAGTTTCCTGCAAAAAGGTTAGACCACATCACACTTGTGATGGCTAAGTTCTTGTCGGATCCTGGCTCACTTTACAACATTATGAATCCCCTTTACGCTTAAAGAACAGACAGTTAAACCTCGCATAATATCTGTAGGAAAGCAACTGAATAAGAAAAGAAAAAAAAAATGACTACCCAGGCTAACAAGTGATTCTTAATAGTTCCTTATTTTTAAGCAGTATCATTTTGCTTACACCCTTGGTTTTGTTTAAACTTAAAGCAATCAGCAGTATGGAATTCAAACGTATGTTAATAGGTAAAAATGTTGCATAAGGGTTAAGTTCAGTACTTAACTTTTCTGTCAGAATAATCTGAAACACATCACAAAAAGTAATATTTCATTGGAATTCCATTAGATATATTTGTATTCCTTGCTTGGTCTCAGTATCCCCTCTCCTTAAGCACTTTAATCTTACTAGCGCTCCTAGCTTGTTCGCATTTTAAAGCTACTAGGCTGAATGACATTTGAAAACAGGTAATAGCAGCTGGTAAGAATGGCGCAGAAGGGATAATAGAAAATACCAGTGCTTTGCCAGGGTGATCTGTACTGCACAGATAATAACAAGGAATAATTAGATATTAAAGTGATTTTGTTTTCATTTAAAGAGCTACAGTAGTGTACTGCTAAAATTAATATTAGTTTTTAAAAGCCGTCAGCTGTACCTTTTATATCTGAGGTGTTTTTTTCTTTTCCCTTTGGTAATTAGAAGATTTTTTACCTCATGTTAGTAGGTGTGATCTCTGGAGCAGCACACTGCCTGACAGCTGACATATCTAGTTCTATTCCACCCACTACATCATCAGTATTGTGACCTCCCTCACTGTGACCTCACAACTGTTCAGGAAGAGTGACTCAGTATCTGTCAGGTCAGTCACCTGTGATGTCACAGTGAGTGAGGTCACAATGCTGATGATGTAGTGGGGGGAAATAGAACTAGATAAGTCAGCTGCCAGTCAAAGTGCTATTCCACATATGCAGCATAATACTATCACATAGAAAATGTTCTAATCAGCAAACAGCAAGAAACATACCTCAGAAATAAAAAGTTACAACTGAGTACTTCTTAATATTTGTAACATTTTCCTGTCTGCTATTTTTGGTTCTACTAACTCTTTAATAATTGGATTATTTAATCACTTGATTAAGTACAGGTATTTAATCACCATCACCATTAACACAATCCACACACCCTGAGGAAGAGGAGTAATCTTCGAAGTTTGCACTAGATGTGATATGGAAAGGCTAGGAGCTGCAGCAAAAAGGTACTGTACCTTTTGTTGAACATTGAATTGAAGAAGCTAGTTTGGTTATGTTTTAAGAACACATAGTGTTACAAGAGCAGGTCCACTCTGAAGCTTTCTTTTTGTTGTTTTTTTGTTGCTGTATGAAACACATATGTTGAGAACATAAACCAAATTATAGCACAGCCATTTAAGCCAAACCTAGTCTGGTGTGGAGTGCTTTTGTGTCAGCAGGTGAAGTACCTGTACTGAACTCAGAAGTAGTAGATGTAGCAGTGCATTAAAGTATGCAATGATATAAGCAGTATGGGTGATAATAGAAAAGAATGCTATGTGGTTTTCTCTGCGGTGGTTGGCACAGGAGTGCCAAGTTGAACATGGGCATGTGGGGGGCGTGGTTTAGCTGCCAACAAACATGGTGGCCTAATCTTGTTACTCCATCGCACCCCTTCAGTTTGACATACATTTTGCACTGCTTAAGTCCATTTTGGGGGCGATTCTTAATTTTTGACAGCAGCACTGTACACAGACACCTGAACAGGGCTGCTTTCGGCTTTGTAACAGCGGTCATTTTACTGTACTGTCCAGCTGAAAGAACACAGTGAGTTGACCTGACTGCTTCTTTTCCCACCTCTGTACTAACTAATGGAATGCCTACAGAAATGTCTTGGAGAAACAATGGGGTGCATACTACCCCTAACACAATATCCCTAGGCTATATTACTCGCCTGCTGGAAACCTTGGTGGCCGATATGGTAGACCTGAAAGCCTCCTCGTCAACCACATTGGAGAAGCTGAAGGTTCTTGCAGACAGACTGTATGTTGTGGACCAGCAAATGAGGGACCTCGAAGACATGCAGCATAGAAGTTTACAATGACTGGATGAGCACGAGCGGCATCTGGAGAGAGTCATGGATCAAAGTAATCTGGGTGTGCCACAATAACATTCGAATCTGGGGTGCTCCTGAGTGAGTAGAAGGGTCTAATATGGAACAATTTTTGAGGTTTTGTTTTGCCACAGTTCATGGAGCAGAGGTGGCAGGATGACACTGAGGTGGAAACAGCCCACCGCACAAGGGGTCCCTTGATGCCTGCAGGTTAAAATCCCTGACCCATCATTGTATAGCTGTTGCATTACTCAGTTAAAGAGTGGCTCCTCTGAGCTGCCCAGGAGAAAGGGGGTCTTTATTGGAATGGAGACAGGATTTCCATCTACCAGGATTACTCTTATGAAGTGGTACAGAAGAGGAAATCCTACTACTAGCTTAAACTATCCCTAAGGGATGCCTGAATATATTACAAATTCTGTGGACTTACCAATTTCTGTATCAGTAGAAATTTGCAAGTTGGCAAGACTTTGAAGATTGTTCCCCTCATGAAGTAGCTGCTTGAATTTAGTGCCACTGGCCAGACATCTGATTGGGAACTTCAACTCTCAGAAGGCTGTGGGAGGACCAGTACTGCTCCCCCAGGGACAACCGGAAAAATACTGCCAGTAGTGGTAGAGACGGGGAACCAACTCAGTCACACACACCCAGGCGCAAGATGGCAGTGCCCACCAAGTCAGCACCAGTGACTGCACAACCCCCTCAAGAAGACTCTAACCATGGGTAACAGAGGGACCAAGGAGACCACAGAACACATGGCCAACACCGCAATCGTTAATGGTCTAGGAGCAGGTCCCCAAGAGTGACCAGAAACCCTGCTGCGCCTTTGCCCCTCCTGCCAAATCTGCCAGAGATTCCTCCAAGGACTCCTGCACTTCCAAGGTCTCTTCATCCTACAGACAAGCTGATCTGCAGGGCCCCCAACTACACAGTCTTCCTGGGCCAATGCTGTTGCGGACATTCTCGACATGGACACCTATGAGGAACCTGAGCCAGCAATACATCCCGGATCCCGCTCCTTTGCTGAAGTTGCTGCTGCTACCCTGACCTGATCTCCAGCCCAAACACTGCTGCCTACTCTGTTAATTCACTGTGTTTCTGGGGTATGTGACATTATCACTCACACTGCTGGATTTCAGGGTAATACATTGTCATGACAGATCTGGGGAAGAGGGAGGTTTTTTTTACTTTTATCTTCTTGCCTGCCTTATGCGCTGCTGTACCTTTGACAAATGAGGGTTACAGCTGATCTGATTATGGGCTGCCTATCATGGAACTTAATTCATTTATTTATTTTTTGTTAACTGGGTAGGTGCACTAGGCAAAGGCATTGCCTATTTTCAGCCATGACCCGGGAGCGTTACAGAAAGCAAAGGTGATACAATATGTGGTGACACAGTTACAGGTAAACACAACTCCACACAGCATTGCTGGTGGAGCACCTACAGTTTGGAGTTACAGACAGTGTACGCAGTAGATAACAGGTATTGCAACACACCAGAGGTTGGAGGATGCAACACAACAAGGTATTAACATTGGTCAGATCCAGAAAGCTAACCTTTGACATAGTAACGTACTAGCAGGTGGGATACAAAAGTGGATTAAGTGCACATAAACTTGTTGGCAAGTAGGTAAGGCCTGGCTAAGTAGTATTATGCAGGAATGTGCTGCACACACAAACATCAGTGCTCATGAGGTGTTTGTGAAGGTCACTCTTGAAGACCTGGTGAGACTGAACGAGACTTACTACTATGGGGATAGAGTTCCATAGTTTGGGGGCAAATGCCAAGAACACCTGCTCACCCATCTTTGGCATACATTTAGGGATGTCTAAGAGTGACCTGTCTGCAGACCTTAAAAGGTATACCTGTGAGGTGCATCTTAACAAATTGGCAAGTGCAGGTGGCATGGCAGATATTATAATACTGTCAACTGTGCAGCCTGCCATGTAGGTTCTAAAGGATTATGGGAACATAGGAACATAGGAATCATGTCAGCAGATGGGGACCACATGATCCATCTAGTCTGACCATGTTTCTGCCCACCTCCCTATTTAGAATGTACCCTTATGTGTCCACAATGTCTGCTCCATGCAAATTTCAACTCACGTACTGTCTTGGATTCCACCACCTCCTGAAGTAGACTGTTCCAACGGTCTATGACCCTTTCAGTAAAGAAGTACTTCCTGAAGTTGCTTTTGAATCTGCCTCCCACCAGATAAAAGTTGTGCCCCCTTGTATGTACATCCCTGTTTTGCTGGAAGAGGTTTCCTGCTTGTGTTGTGTTGATTCCCTTACTTAAAAGTTTCGATCATGTTCGCTCTGTTTCTTCTTTGCTCAGGGGTGTACAGATTTAGTTCCCTGAGTCTTTCCTCATATGGCTCACAATGCAGTCCATGCACCATGTTTGTAGCCCTTCTCTGTACCATCTCCAGGCTGTCTATGTCTTTGTTGAGGTAGGGCCTCCAATACTGACCACAGTACTCTAAATGTGGCCTCACCAAGGACTTGTAGAGAGGAATGATAACATCACTTTTTCTACTTGTAATTCCCCAACCAATGCAGCCAATTGCCACTTGCCCTCTGTGCTGCCTTTTCACACTGTTTTCCAACCTTGAAGTCATCCATGATGATTACTCTGAGGTCTCTTTCTGTCTTTGTCTCTTTTAACTGATGCTCTCCCAGTGTGTACTTTATCCCTGGGTTTCTTTTTCCTATGTTCATAACCTTGCACATCTTGGCATTAAACTTCAATTGCCAATCCCTGGACCATTCCTTGAGTTTTTTCAGGTCTGCTTCCATACCTTTCACTCCCTCCTTCATGTCTACTCTATTCCAGAGTTTTGTGTCATCTGCAAATATGCAAACTTTCCCCTTCAAGTCATTTGCTATATCCCTGATAAATATGTTAAAGAGGATAGGTCCCAGCATAGACTCCTGTGGAACGCCACTGATCACTTTGTCTTCCCTTGATAATGATCCATTGGCAAGCATTGTCTGTGTCCTATCTTGCAGCCAGTAGGTGATCCAGTTCACTATCTTATGACCGTCTCCTGTATGCTCTAATTTGTTAGGTAGCCTTCTGAGGGGGGATGGTATTGAAGGCTTTGCTGAAGTCCAGGTACAAAATGTCCACTGCTCCTCCCTGGTCGACTGCTCTGGTGATCCAGTCAAAAAGTCAATCATATTGCTTTGAAAAAAGCATCCTGCTGTGAAGCCATGTTGCCTGGGGCCAGTATTTCTTCTATCCTCCGGGTACTTCACTATCCTATCCTTTAGCAATAACTCCATAATTTTTCCTACCACTGAGGTCAAACTGACCATTCAGTAGTTTCCTGCCTCCTCTCTGCTTCTGCCCTTGTGTAAAGGTACTACTGTTGCCCTTTTCCAGCCCTGAGGTATTATTCCCCTTTCCAGTGACTTGCTGGAAAGCTCAACCAGTGGTGTGGCGAGTTCTTCCCGAAGCTCCTTCAGTACCCTAGGATGGATGCCATCTGGCCCCATTGCTTTATCTATCTTGAGCCTATTCAGCTCTTTTAGGACCCATTCCCTTGTGAAGGATCTTGTGTCTGCTTCTGTGGTGTTGTGTACTGACCTACTTAGTGTAAGACCCTTCCCGCTATCTTCTATGGTGAAGACAGAGAAAAATAAATAATTTAGTAACTCTGCTTTGTCTTCGTCTGTCTCTGCCATCTTGCCTTCCTTTGTTGCTAACCTGACTATTCTCCCTTACTTTTTCTTTTGTCCCTTACATATCTGAAAATGGTTTTGTTTCCCTTCTCCCCTGTGCTATTTTCTCTGTCGCCTGTGCTTTTGATCTCCTAACTGCCTTTCCTGCCTCACT
This sequence comes from Neoceratodus forsteri, assembly GCA_016271365.2. NCBI lineage: Eukaryota > Metazoa > Chordata > Ceratodontiformes > Ceratodontidae > Neoceratodus > Neoceratodus forsteri. The sequence goes on along the minus strand of CM057459.1, from coordinate 236,425,239 downwards.
CAGCTTGTTTTTGTATGCTTCTCTGTCTAATTCACTTTTAGTTTGTTTATATTTAGCAAAAGCCCTCCTTTATTATTGATTTTGGTTGTAACTTCCTTGGTGAACCAGAGTGGATTTTTCTTTCTTTCTTTTGGATTTGGTGATCTGCCTGGCGCATGTAGCTGTAGCTGTATTTAAAGCATTTTTTTAAGTTCTCCCTACAGTCTTCTACATCTTCCAAGTTTCTGCCATCTAGCATGGATGTGACTATATGTTTCCTTTCAGGAAAGTTAGCTCTCCTGAAATCTAGAACCTTGGTTTTAATGTGACTGGTATCTTCTACCTTGTTCACAGTTAGCTGGATTGTCTTGTGGTCACTGGTCCCCAGATTGACCTCTACTTGCAAATATGAGACTTTTGTACTGTTTGTGAGCACCAAGTCCAGTATTACTTTGTCTCTGATGAGGGAATTCACCAGCTGTTGCAAACCTGCTCCTTGCAGTGCAAACAGGAAATCTTTGCTTTGTTCGGAGGATGCTGTGTATGAGGACCAGACTCACATCTGGCAGAGTGAAGTCCTTTACCAGCAGCAACTCTCCCATCTGCCATCATCAAGATGGTCTCCATGAGCTCTTTATCTATATCAGCTTCCTGGGATGGGGGTCTGTAGATATCTCCGATCCAGGTTGGGGCCTTCTTTCCAGTTTCAAGCTTTGCTTCCTTTGGATTTCTGTTGCATTGATGTCCTCTTTTATGTACAATGCTACCCCCTCCCTTTTTACCTTCTTGATCTTTCCAGAATAGCATGTACCCTAGGATGGTGACATCCCATGTGTGGTTCCCAGTGGATCTTGTTTCCATAATGGTGACCAAGTCTAACTGTGCTTCTGACATCATGGCCGTGAGAATGGGAATTTTTTTCATCAGGCTATGAGCATTGATGCACAGTGCCTTTCAACACTGTTTATTTTGGTTAATTGAAAGCTTATCCTGGCTCTGTTGCTTATGTGTTTTGTGTTGTTTGTTGTGCATATGATAGGGCATAACCATGCTGAACTAGTTGATGATGGGGGAGGGGCACACAGTGACCCTTGTGGTGTAAGGGTTGATTGTGCCACCCCCTGCCCACTAGTTTAGCTAACCAATATGGATGACAACCTTTTGACCAAGCACTCATGTACCTTCTTTAGAGAGGTGCAGGCCATTGAATAAAAAAACCTCCCGTTCCCAGAAGTCCTGCCAATTATTGATATACTGGTGACCTTTTTCTTGACACCTGCTCTTCAGCCAGGTGTTAAATTCAGTGATGTCCTTTCCCTGATTTTCAGCCTGCTGTCTCCCTTATTCCAGACAGGAAAAATCTCCAAGAAGTTGAGACTGGGTCAAAAGAGAAGAAAGTTTGTTACCCAGCCTGGAGATATTTTGTTTAGTTTCCTCCACTGACTTACTGGCTAGGTCATTTGTACCTATGTGGAGAATGACATGAGTGTTGTTTTCCACTGCATGGATGATCCCCTCGATGTGGCTTGTGTCCCTCCATGCTGATGTCCCTGGGATGCACCTGACTGCAATTGAAGAATGGTCCTGCTGGAGGTGAGGTTCTATACCCCTGGTCATTGAGTCGCCTATTATTAGAACAGGTTTCTTTTTTTCTGATTTGGCATGTTTAGTGGTGGGGTGCACCTCCTCATGCTGGTTTGGATGTGGAGAATGTTTGATGCCCATTATGCAAGTTCGAGAATCATTGACGCTGTCTACGCAAGTCACCCTGGGAGATAGTGGTGCATATCCATTCAATGTCAAAATAGGACTGGAACCCCCCTTAACAGAGGAAATTTTGGTAATTCTATGGTTCCTGACTATCTGCCAGCCCCCTGGCTTGTTTGTCCTTTGAGGAAGGGGTGCTTCTGCAGCATGTCTAAGGCCAGTAGGTTCTCTGATGTTGCCCAGCTGGTCAGATGTATGATAGCACAGAGGTATTGTATCTCAGCCAAGAATTTATGCAGTTGAGATTTAAAGTGATTTTGTGAGCTTTACCATAATAAATGGGTTTAGTAATCTGTAGTAACATCTGAGAGTTGTGAATCAATCTCCTACCATTCAAACTGCCAAAAAGTGCTGTTTTCCATGAAATAAATGCTTTTATTTCTGTGCTGTGCTTTATTTGTATAACCTACCCCTTTTTATTCTCAGTGCTGCAATTCCCATGCATGACATTATGAAAGAGAAACAACATTTTTGAAATGATTTATGGAAGGCTGCCATAGCAAATGGGCATAGTAACCTGTAGGAGTTGTGAATCAGTCTCCTACCATTCAAACTTTCCATGAAATAAATGCTTTTATTTCTGTGCTGTACTTCATTTGCATAACCCACCCCTTTTTTCTCAGTGCTGCAAACCCCAAGTGTGACATCATGCAAGGGAAACAAAGTTTATAAGCACTGTTTTGAAACAGAGACCTCTGTTGGTCAGTCTTGGTATTGTAGACATCTACACCACTGACATAGGAGACTACATCTCTCAGTAAAGAAATTTTGTCAGCTAGATACATTATGCACAATGCCTTGTTTGGAAAATAAACATATGAGAGCTTTTATTGTTGAAGCCACTACATAAATATGAGACTGTACATCAAAGTAAAGGAATTGGAAAACAACTTCTTATTGTACCTACAATGCCTTGCTATGCACATGTATACATTAGGTGCAGTCACCAATCCACAAATAAGGAACTGCTCCTCTTGGTAACAAACATGTACAGCACCCTTATAATTTACCCATAATTCCTTGTATGTAAAACATTGACAGTTCCCTTGCATGACATCATTCTGGGGGTGTGGCTGCACACAGAAAACTGGAGAACACAGTACTGACAAAAAGTAAATAAAAATGACTATGACAAATTTTTTTACAAAACAAATTGCAGCTTCAACATCTGAAGCATGGGTGGCAATTGTGTACTATGTAAAAAAGGCTTCTGCAAAAGCTCACAAAATCACTTTAAGGTCCCTGAATGTGAAGCATGTTGGACAATGCTCCCCTCTGAGGATAAAAGCTTTGCTAAACAGTGTGCCACAACAATTGCAGTTAACAAGATCCCTAGTGGCTATATTACTCTGTATAGGCTTTTAGATGAGAATAGTTGGTTGCTTTATAGCAATACTTGGATGAAAGAGAAGTAGATATGATTTCTGGCTAAGAGCTTTCTGTTAGCTGACCACTGTTTTAGTAATGGATATCTCAGTCAGTGAAGATCAGTGAAGCTCAGCGGACAGTAAAACTAGGACCTCAAATGCTCTTGGCGTATGTCTCTGAGGAGTGCCCTTTATATCTCAGCTGTTGCTTCCAGCTGACAGCTTTCTATTAGTGGGTATAGCAGTACAAATGTTGATTTACATACAGCCACCAGGAATTCTGGGTAAGTGTTCCAACAACTCATGCTGAGATAGCAGCTGTTGGCTGGGACTGAGTACAACATGCAAGGAGAGAAGCTGTCTCAGCAGAGAAAGTAGCCTGGATTGTGCACTCCAAGGGGGAATTCAGGTAGAACTTATGTCAATGAATCTCTGCTTTTGCACCTCTCAGAGTCTGCCTTCCCTCCAATTTGTTGAAAATTAGTGAAGCTCAGCAGACAGTAAAGCTATGGGCTGGCCCACACTTGGCATATGCCTCTTAGGATTGCACTTTGTGTCTGAGCTTCTGCTTGTTTCTGACTGAGAGCTTTCTAGTAGCTGACCACTATTTCAGTAGTGGGTACAACAGTTGGTGAAGACCAGTAGACAGTAAGGCTAGGTGCTGGACTGCTCTTGGTGTATGCCTCCTAGGGGTGCCCTCTGTGTCTGAGGTGTTGCTTCCAGCTGAGAGCTTTCTGTTAGCTGACCACAATTCAGTAGTGGGTACAGCAGTACAATGATGATTTACATACAGCAGCCAGGAATTCTAGGTAAGTGTTCCAACAGCTCGTTCTGCTGAGAGGGCAGCATGCTGGCTGGGTCTGAGCAGAATGAGTGAGGAGAGAAGCTGGCTCAGTGGAGAAAGGAGCCCAGACTGTGCACTCCAAGGGAGATTCAGGTAGAACTGCTGTCAAGGAATCCCTGCTGGACCTGTTGGAGTCTGCCTTCCCTCCACGATTGGTCTCTCTCCCAGTTGGTGAAGATCAGTGAAGCTCAGTAGACAGTAAAGCTAGGGGTTGGACCTCACTTGGTGTATGCCTGCAAGGGCTGCCCTTTGTGCCTGAGCTGTATCCATCCTAGAGTAGAATAAAGGAGGCAGTGATGTGTCCTCTGGGGCACACACAGGGCAGAGTGGCAAATACTGTTATAACACATCTTCCATTTGCTAAGGACCTTCTTGCTGGCTTCCAGGTAGGTGATGAGACTGTATGTGAGGCTTGGACACAGAACACCCTGTGCAATGGCTATGCTAGCTGATGTGATGAGGGTGTGTCTAATGTTATAGGCTAGTCCCAATTTTATATTTACTGACTTGCAAAAATGGACAGATGGAGGTTGAAGTCCAGGGATTGACCCAGGGTGATTCCCAGGTATTTAAAGAGCTATACAACATACTGCAGAATGGTATTCTGTGTGGACCAAGGATGGTAAGTGTGGAAGAACAGGCTTTGAGTCAAGACACAGAGCTGAAGATCATGGTGACTGTCTTCTTTGAGTTTAGCAGTAGCCTGTTTTCCCTAAACCAAGACTGTGTGCCATCAAAAGCCTTGGTCAGGCTTGTGTTAATGATTGATAGGTCCTTGTCACAGCTATCCAGCACCATGTCATCCTCATATAGTAATGCTGAGCATGGGCTGGCTAGGATGGACAACTTTTTGATGAAAAAGGAAAACAGTAAGGGACCTAGTATTGATCCCTGAGTGACCCCCACATTGGTGGGGGTAAGTTCCAATTTGGCTTTATTAATTTAGATGAATTGCTGATGTCCAGATAAGTGGCTAGCCATCCAGGAGGTAGTTGTAGGTCAGAAATCCAATGAGATGAGTTTTTCTAACAGCAGAGGGTGATTCACAAGGTTGAATGCCTTTTTGAGGTCTATGAAGACTGTTTCTGTTAGCATGCCCTTGTCCATGGCTATCTCTATGTCATTCATGAACTGAATAAGGGCAGTTGATGTGCTATGCGCCTTATTAAAAGAATGTTGAGCCTATGATAGAAGGTTGTTAGGTTGCAGATGTTCTGCTACCTGGGTGGCTACAACCTTCTCCAGCAGTTTGTTCAGGACCAATAAGATGGCGATGGGGCAGTAATTCTCAATGTTTTTGGTGTCTCCTTTTTTGTGAATTGAAACCACCCTGGCAGTTTTCTAGAGCTTTGGGCCTGTCCCCATGGTCAGGGACAGGTTGAAAAGTCTGGTAACTGGAGCAGGCAGCTAGTTGCGGGGCAGCCATCTTTATCAATCTCAGTAATAGCCCATCTGAGCCTGCAGATCTGTAGGCTGGGACTGATTTTATAAGACATAGAACTACGGCTATGGAGACATTCCTGAGATTGAAAGGAAGGGGGCTGACTCATCTGTGCATTCCTTAGTAGTGGATGACTGTGCTGTCAGCTGTGTATACTCCTTGATGTCAGAGAAATGTGTGTTTAGTGCATTTGGAATCCGGCCTGTGTTGTTGCAATTTACCCCATCCAGTCTCATGTAGGTTATACTTGGGCACTTTTTATGAGGAGCTACAAAAGTAGTAGAGAATCAATGTATGTACTTTGGTATGGAACCTGTCTTTTTCCTTTTTGAAATGTGGAACTGGTGCTAGGGGTACGAGAGGCATATTTCTTGCTACTGTATGTTGATTACAGAGCAACAATAGTCTGCCTTAGAGCCCTTATATATGTATGCCCAGCACTGAGGTATAGATACCTACCATTTGTTGAGGGCTCCTCCTTCAGTTCCCCCCAGGTCAGGCCCCCCAAAAAAACTACATTGTACCCACCACTAGGGGATCTTACACAAGCTGGAACCAGGGAGTGAGTCCCCCACCCAGCACTAATTACTCACTCACTGAAAGCCAGTGTAGAAGGGGTGATTAGGTGGCAAGATATGGCACCATGGTTCATCGTGACCGCTACTCATTTCCTGGTCATGTAGAACATATTGGAAACCATAACAGATTTACTCACTTACACAGCTGCTGACTGACTATTTGTTGCTGTATGTATAGTCCCAGGACAGACTTACATAATTTTTGACTACTAAGTTAAGGAGGTGTTGAGATGGGTCTTGGTGAGGCTTGGAGAGCATAGTTCACCTCCTTCCCACATACATCTCAGGTACTTTCCTTACTGACACTATCACAGTTGGCTTTATCCTGTTACAGTATTGATTGCTTAGACCTCTTTTATCATAGTTCACTGTTTAACTATTTAAATTTGTTGCTTTACTGTTAGAGCCCTGATCTTGGGCAGTTGAATTGTTATCTGGTGTTTGACACACTACGTTACTGAAAGGGCGTTCCAATTTTTTTCAGGTATTGCTCACACATTGCACTACCCACCCCAACCCCCACTCCAAAAGATCAAGTGAGGGCAACTTCTGTCCTTCTCTTACCTTGGTAAGGAGTTTGCACAGGGCATATTCCACCCCCCCCCCAATTGTTTGGACTTAGCAATACACTGTCTATTAGCAAGCACAGAGGGTAACCACCATATGTTAGGATACATTAAGATGTTTCTTAACATGGGGATAGTGCAGACAATTTCCTAATATGAGTACTGCTGGAAAGGGGGAAATCAGATACATTTCCTGGAATGTCAAGGGGTCAATCATCCTGCTAAAGGCATTAATGTTTTACAGCATTTAAAATCCCTTTTGACTGAGATCACCTTAATCCAGGGAATGCATCTCACAGATAGCAATATTTACTGGGTTAAAAAAGCCTGGGTGGACCAAGTGTTCCATAGTTCAGTCTCTTCCAAGTCAAAGGGAGTAGCTATTTTACTCCACCAAGCACTACCCTGGAAGCTGGACATGATTAAAACTGACTCCCTAGGTAGATGGATCATTCCTCTTTTCTTATGCGTGGGAGGGAGGGTCATTCTTGCCAACATCTATACCCCAACAGTATTGATGTGAGATTTTTCCCTCAGGTTAGTCAAGCTGTTGCAGATATCAAGGATAGAAGACTCCTCCATCCTGCTACTAGTAGACTTCAGTCTGGTCATAGATCTCTTCCTTGAGAGATCTCAAGTAATGCCTGAAGCCCATGCCAAGGCAAGGGTAGCTGTAAAAGCCCTAACGGCAGAATGAGGATTGACAGATGTGTGTCTGCAGGATCACCCTTACAGGAGGGACTACTCCTTCTTTTCCTCCCTACACGGCACTCATAGCTGTATAGATTTTTGGTTTACAGATGGTGGGGCATCCCTGGGTGTGTATGACCCCTCGATAGAATCAATACTAATCTCTGACCATGCCTCAATAAGGATTCCTTATTCCCCTCAGGGGAACAAAACAAATCACCACACTGGAGATGCAACCCCCTTCTCTTTAGGGATCCTAAGTTTTGTGCCTGGATTACCTCTGAAGCTACCTCATATTTTAAGATGAACAGGCAGATGAGGTACCACCAGGGATGGTATGGAAGACCTTCAAGGCCTTTCTTAAAGATTGAGTTATCTCATACACAGCTGTGCAAAACAAAAAGAGAGCCAAAGAGCTCATCCAATTACAGAATGACCTTAAGGAAGCACAGTTCAAATAGTCTAGTCCTCCCTTGCCGGAACTCTTATCCTCTAAAGCGGGGTTCAAATATGAGATTAATGTAATTCTACATCATAAAGCTGAGTGGTAAATGTTGCATGCTAATAACAGATACTGAGAATCTGGTGACAAAAGTGGTAGGCTGCTAGCTAATGAATTGCAGAAACAGAAGTTAAGTTCACAAATACAAGCCCTACAGAATAATGTTGGGGAGATTTTCACAGCTCCGGGAGGCCTCAATGCTGTCATGCATCAATACTATACACAGCTATATTCCTCACAGTCACCTGATTCTGTGGACCTCTCCCAAGTGAAATCCTTCCTTGGGAACACAAGAATATCTTAGGTAACCCCAACCTCTGCCATGAATTAGATTTTCCACTCATGGATGATGAGCATAAAACAGCCCTGAACCAGCTCTTCAAAGGGAAGGTCCCAGGAGATGATGTCATGGTAGTTGAACTCTATCAACTTATGCCACATATTGTAGTTCAACCCCTCCTAGAGGCTCTGCAGGAGACTAGAACCCTTGGTGCTCTCCCACCCACTATGAAGGAAGTTATGATTACCTTGTTACCGAAGAAGTATGGGCCCTGGGGGGTTTTTCTTATCTGGGGATACTACCCACAACTAAATGGGATAACATTGTGGCAGCCAACTTTAACCAACTCCTTAATGCCCTGGAACCCAAAATACACCGCTGGCTCAAACTCCACCTGTCTCTCAAAGGAAAGGTAGAGGCTAGTCACATGTTTGTGATCCCCAGATTTGCCTACATCTTTAATAACCTCCTGTTAGTGGTACCCAACAAAATCTTTAACAGGACTGACAAACTTTTGGCTTTGCTACTCTGGGAAGGGAAGGCAACCAGACTCAGCAAAGTTTAACTCAGAGCACACTGGAAACAAGGGGGAGTGCTAAGTCTCCCATGATCTCAGGTTTATTGCTGGGCTTACAAGATGGAACAGGCCATGAAGTGGTTCCTTCCATATGGAGACAACACACCTCAGTGGGTCATCTTAGAGCAGGATCTGGCCAACACCAAATGGATAGATCTGCTACGGGAGACCAAAAGGACTCAACAGGAACCCTATAATCCTTCAGACCCAGAGAGCCTGGCTTAGATGCATGAAGGCAACCGGATGCCCCAAACCTGCATGGCTATCCCAATACAATACACCCGTAAGTAGGGTAACCCAAATATTCAGGTGGGAGGAGCTACAGTTACATGGAAGGATTGTGAAAAAGTGAGGATCTGGACAATAGCTGACATCTCCACTCCCTACTCAGGCAATTTGCTTTCTTTTCAACAAATCCAGGCCAAATATGGGATTCCAAGAGTTGATGTTTGGAAATATTTACAGATTAGAAGTGCTATCAACTCATTCAAAAAGAGCTGTCAAGTACAAAATGAGTGGGACTGGCTACAACTCCTGCACAAACGGTACAACTCCAAAGGAGTAGCAGGAAGGGTTTATTGTTTGGTCAGGGATGCTCAACCTAGGGTCCTAGACAAGTGTAAGGTGGGGTGGGGGCAAGAGTTACAGGTGAATTTCTCACCGGAGAACTGGGAGCACTGCCTCAGAGATGATCATAGGGCTTACTGAGCTGCTAGAGGGCAGCTAATACAGAGAAAACCTATTCATTGGTGGTATCACACCCCCGACTACCTATATCACAGCGGCCTACTACCCCACTCGAAATGCTGCAGGTGTTATGCCCTGCTGGCAACTTGTTACATGTACTTTTGCAATGCCCATATCTGAAATACTTCTGCACAGGAGTCTTGGAGGACTGCTCTAGAACACTGGACCTTTACATCCCACACCAGCCTGCATTGATCCTCTTAGGTAACACCTCACAGCTAATGAGGGCTTGAGCCAATAAGCTAATTGGTTGTTAGTTGCACTCATGGTGCAAAGAGTGTAATCCTAATGAAATGAAGGCAACCCACTCCTCCTTCAATCCTGACCTGGCATGCTGCTGTGGCTATATTAGCCGCCTTTAAAGACTTTCCAACATCACATACAACAAACTCCCTGCCTACTTTAAGAAATGGGGTAAATACCTGATTTCACACCTATGTTTTGTACCCCTTCCACCTCCAGAGAACCCACCACTACAAACCTGACCCAGCCAACTACCACCCATACTGATCACACATGGCAATCCTGAATAATCTACTTGATCGTATAACTTCAATTATTACTTGTACATAACTTCATAAGTTCTTAATGGTTGTGTTTAATGGCATACCCTTATGTTTTTCTGTATGCATCAATGACATGACTACCTGTTTTGTTTGGTATTATAATGTTTGAAAAAATAAAATCTTTCATGTCAAAAAAAAGGACATGGGCATCTGGCATGTCACTGTCTGGTGGGCACACACTGAATCCTTACCATCTGAGAACAGCTGCTGTATGTATGAGGAGGATAAAGAAGTCATTGTTTCTAGTCCTTTTCAAGTGCTGAACAGCTATAGCAACATATCTAGCTTCATAGCCACGTTTTGCTCATAATGTATGTTCGGCATAAGGATTTCCTTGACTTCCTGCCATAGTTGCTGTATGTCTTCACAGAGTGTGTTGACTGTCCTCCATAGAGAGCACACCAGGATTTCACTCCTTATGGTATTCACGTGCTTAGCTGCTGGTGGTTGTGGTTTGGGTGGCCTGTGGTTGCCAATTGCCACACTTCTTGGGGAGTAGCTGTTAGGTGAACTTGAGCTGGCAGGCTCTGTTTTTGGCTCATCTGTCTCACTATCTCTATCATGTACCTGTGTTTACTGTAGCTAACTGGGGTATGACTCATCAGTCTTGACCAGATTGCACTGAGAAAAAAATTACACCGGTTAGTTTTTAGTGATGCTTTTTTGACCCTGCCCCTGACCAGGCCATTTGAATTATTCAGTTTGGTGCCATATTAGAGTGCTATAGTAGTGCACACTGTGAATAAAACAATCCCACTACAATTATACCATATGCAGTTCTGTAGCCATTTAAATGTAACACACATTCCCAATAATAATAATAATGTATTATAGTGCATGTTTCTGCTAGGACCAAGCCAACTCATTTGGACTATTGGATTTGGCACTAGACCTATTCTCTCCTCCATAGTGCACTGTAGTAATGTACAAATATAACACACCTACAGAAAGTTCTGCCAACCATTATATGGTGCCAGAACATTGTAAGTGTCCTTTCGAGCTTAACCCCTCACCTGTATTACAGTATACCATACAACAAATATTTACCTTTGGTTTGTGTCTGCTAGAAGCTTTGGGAATGCTGGTTGTGGTGATACAAGCCATAATCTTACTGCTGGACCTTTAGACTCCTTCCAAGCCCTTCATGCATATGCTGTCCATATGGTGTTTCCTCATGCAGTTGACAATGGTTCTCTTCTACTGCAAAGAGAGTACTGAGAGCTTCTTTAGTCCCTTAGACAGATGCATTTTCCATCATGACCAGATACTTTGTCATGAGTGAATAAATGAAAAAGAATTGATTTTAACAGACAATGTGGATATATAAGACATGAAATGTTTGTGAATGATGTGCATCTGAAGTGATGGTTGCACATATAACTGGAGAGGTATGGTAATGACATTTTATGCTTTGAAGTTCACTACTAAATATTTTAATCATTGTTGCCACCCCCCCCCTTAGGTAGATCTCAGGTTGAAGTATTTGCCAGAGCAGAGGGACACAGGTTACATATTCTGAAGTCCTCGTACCTTAATATTACATTGGTAGATTTTTCACAGTTAACTGTAAAGTAGTACGTTTTAACTGTGTTTCTAAAATTCACCTGTAAGAACAATTGTGAGATGAGCCTGGTGGAATGGAAAATGCCTGATGCTGGTAATCTGTGTTTCTGTAGAGCTGTGGTATTAGCATTAGAGACAGCAGGCTGTAGGCAGAACTTAAACATGCTACCTTGACCCAGTTATGGATATGAACAACTATGTTCACCTGCTGCAGTACTGCACGTTAGTGTACTCATCTAGTTGATCTTTGATTTGGCATTCAAATCTCTTTATTTTATTATTTATGTTTTTAATTTATTAAGATCTCAGATTACATGTACCTTTGAGCTAAGAGCTCTTTTACAAAAGTTCCACGTCTGTGGGTAACAGGTACATACTGTGCATACGTAAATTGAGGATGGACATTGGTATTATACATTTAAAATGGAAACAATGCAATTTATGGTCAGTCAAGTATACAATATACAAAGTGGTATTCATGCTAGTTCAGGATGGTTTCCAGATAATACAGCTGATGCAAAATAGCAATCTGTGCACAGCAGGACAAATGAGCAGACATTGGTATTAAGTATTGTTGATGGAGTGGATCAGCCAAGAAGGCATTATTGAGAGTTGGGGTGGGTTGGAGGAGGGTGGACAGAGAGACTAAGGGGAAAGGTGAGGAATGATTAAAGAGGAGGGTAGGGAAAATAGATTGTAGGGGAGAGTGCTCTGGGGCAGGCAGTCTAGTTGCTAAGTGCAACAAGTTAGGCAGCATGAATGGTTCCACCATCTCTTACTTAGGTAGGGCAGTCACAGCCACAAAGTGCGGAGAGGTGCATCCAAAGCTTCCATTTAAAAGGGTCAAGCTTCATTTTGTACAGGATGTTACAGCAGAGGGAGGTGAACCAGTTGGGCCATGGTACTCAAATGATGTTTGACCTTTCGAAGTGTGGCAGAAAGGGACCTTGAAAGGCTGACTGTTTGATCCCATGATGTGGCAAGGATTTGTTGTTAGGCATAGGAGGTTCTGCATGCCCGGGGAGGTTAGGCCCAAGGATGTTGTTTTTTAGCAAGCAGGCAGGTCTGGTACTGCATCCTGCCTTTCAGACAGAGCCACCAAGTTTGCTCATCTAAATCACACATGTGCTTGAGCCAGTGGGCCCCTGTAATTAGCCTACAGGCTTTAGTTAAGGCTGTTGAGGCCCTTTTAAGGGTGGAGTCTGATGCTGCTCCATATACTACCAGGCCATAGTTGATTATGGAGATCACAGAGCTATTTACTGCAAGCCTGAGTTCCTCCACCATCATGCAGTGTTTGTGCCTGTGAAGTATACCTATTTTTGCATTGACAGCTTTGGCAATATGATCAACATGGTTTGCAAAGGATAAGGTGCTATCTAGCTTAACCTCTAAGTATTTGAATGAGTGTGCCAGGTCTAGGGGGTGTTCACGTTATTTCATATTGTGAGCTGATGAGATTTGTGTTTGCTGTGAGGGGTTGCAAATGTCATATATATATATATATATATATATATATATGTATACACAGTATATATATTTTTATAGTTCATGAGTAGCTTGTGCTTCAGGAACCAAGACTTTACGTTGGTGAAATTCTGCTGCAAGCTGCTTCTCTGGAAGTACAGGGTCCTGGTTGTTTGTAAAGAGTACCACATCATCCACATAAAGTAGAAATCTGTCTTGGCAAATGAGGGAGAGGCGGTTTAAGAAGAGGCTGAAAAGCAGGGGATCTAAGATGGATCCTTGGGGAACCCCCATGTGCACTTGCTGGCTATCTGACAGGACTACATTTATCTTTACCTACTGGGCCCTGTCGATAAGGTAGCTGCTAAACCAACCCACTGCATCTGTGGAGAGCCCAGTGCCAGAATGTTGTTCAAGCAGTGAAACATGGTTGACCATATCAAAAGCTTTGGTGAGGTAAATGAAGGGCGCCCCCACCAACTGCCTACAGTCTAGAGCCTTGTGTATGTACTGGGTGAACTCCATTAATGCTGTGATGGTACTATGTGACTTTCAAAAGCCATGTTAATGGGGGCATTGGATCTGGTCTTTATTGAGGTATTAAACTAGCTGATCTGATACGATGCACTCCAATGCTTTGGAAAGAGGTGGGAGAATAGATATAGGGCAGTAGTTAGTATGTGTTTGGCATTTAAATTTGTATTGTTTGTTCAATGTGCAAATAGAGCTCTTGTGGATCACATAATCCATGAGAATGATGAGTGTAAAGCCACATAAGTCATGAATTTCCTGAACATGTAGCATGGGCTCTCAGCTTCCATAACTTCAGTGAAGAAAAAAGCACTGTAATCTGGGTTGGACATATGGAGGAGCACAGTAAATTTACTGCAGTTCTGCATAGTATTTTGCTGGTTTCTTGATATTGTTTCATCATGGCTTAATTATTTTCATGGTTCACAGATATTGCCCAGTGATACATGATGCGAATAAAACAATGTGACTGCAGCAAACTAGGTACTGGATAGTTTCAAGGGTGATGATTCATGACATCAGTATTATGGATAAGAAGATGGTTTCCCTGGAACAATTTGTTCCATGGCTTTCTGGAAGAAGGGATAGATTTTAATAAAACTAAAGCCAATGTAATCTCTGAAGATTCATGTCTGGGGATATGATTTTTAATTAGATTCCTGGTCCAGCCTGCAATTTTGAGGGTGAATGTATGCTGCTACAATACTGTACTGTATCTGTAATCCAGAAAGTTATAATGTCACAAATAATCATCTACTTAATGCTGCCTTTTTCTTAAACTGTAACTACCATGGTTAGTCTCTTAGACAGGAGATGGAAAGGAAGGTTTCAGTAAAGTTAATCCAAATAGTATTTCCCTATGACTACCACTTTTATCAGGAAAATGATCTGACACATATTGCTTCAACACAGCATATTGCTGAGCAGGGGATAAAGTGTGCCAAACTACCACCAGATTACAATAGTTTATAAATGTTTGTATTCAAACAAATAATCATTTAGTGACAGTACATTGCATGGCACGTATGAAAGGTATTTTCTTCTACAAGTTGGTGTTGCTGTATCTGGTCTTAAAATAGGTATTCAGATCTGAACCAGATAGAAATGTATTGGCACACAATGAAAACACAGATAAGAAGAATGACTATGCCCAGAATGAAAAGGAACTGATTAAAAAAAATAAATGACCTTTTGAGGTCTACAATGTAACAGCAATGCTGAGGCAGGAGATATATTGCATACTTGGAAAAGTTGTTACCAATTATGATTGACAAGGGTAAACATGCAACTAGAATGTGATGGATGCTGCTAAAGGAACATAGATCAAAGGTCCAAATGAGAGGAGAAACCCAGTCTCAGCAGAAAAGGCTGGAAGTTGAACATGTACTAAAACTAGAGTGGTAAATGCTGAGTAGACTGACAGAGTAAACTTAACCAAAATGACAGAATAGAAATGAGAGTGCCTGCCTTGCTAGGAAGTCAGGCGAAAGCAATTGAGAAGTAATGCAGTGGAACTGAATGATTGCAAGTGGCCTGGTATGAACAGCAACATGGAAAAGCTTGAAATAGCATGATACAAAATAGCAGAATTACATGGCTAGGATATACTGTAGAAACTAAGAATCATGCTAAGAACCTAAACAGTAAGAAACACAGGAGTTACATGAGGACATGAGTGCAGCAGGAATAGCTGATTGAGAAAAAAGAAGGATGCACAAGCTGCAGGCAGGAAAGGTAGAAAAAAGAAAATTCTGACATAGAAAGCTGTAAAAGGCACAAACTGAACAGGAAGACCAAAAGCACAAATGGAAAGTGGCAGACAGACATGGAGGGGCAGAGCCCCAGCCAAACCTCCAGTTACAGCAAAGAAACAGTGTCTCTGAATTAGGATGAAGGAAACTGGCTTAAACAGTGCAGGAAGGAAGGTATGGCTGTTTGCTCCCTCCCATTGTACTGCTGACATGCCTTTGTATTCAGTGACCATATGCAACTTAGTGAGGAGTTATGCTTATGAAACATGTTGATAGTCTGAAAGAGGCTGAATGAATGTGTTGTTTGACTGTTAAGCTTGGATATTAGGGCCATTGGAACTCTCTGTCCCATGCAGGACTACAGCCCTCTTGGGTACCATAAAGGCAAGTAACCCTCTTGAGGATGATTCCACCCATAGAGGTGCCACAAGAACATAATTCCTGTAGGCTGAAGGTACCATGGGAAGGAGCTCAAGGAGAGAAGCACACCACTGGAGGAGTAGGGGAGGTTGGTGTGGCAAAGAAACAGTGCTTCCAAATGAGGCTAGAGGAACCTGGCTTAAAAAGCTTAGGAAGTGGGGTGTGGCTGATAGCTCCCACCCATTGAACTGCATGCATAGCCTTTGTGTTTAATAGGCATACACAACTTAGTGAGGAGTTAGGATTGTGCAACTTGTTGATAGTCTAAAGGAAGTTGAATGACTGTGTTGCTTGAATGTTACAGGTTGTTACTTTAGCCATTTTCATTCTTTGTCCTGTGATGGACTACCAAACTCTCTGGGTACCATGAAGACAAAGGAACCATCTTGAGTAAGGTTCCATCCCTAGAGGTGCAATGGGAACATAATTCCTTTCGCTAAAGGTACCTTAGGAAGGAGCCCGGAAGTATTGTGCAGCAAGTAGTGAACACAGAGACTGAGTGAAGTGCTGACTGACAACAGCTGGTAAAGGTGGATACCAGAGACTGATTGGAACAATGACTGAAAACAATTGGTAACTGATAACATACAGATATATGTCTTCTGTAAGGAGAGAGGGAATGGCAGGATTGAAAGATTAGCTAGTTGCCATCCATACACATCTCTCAGTGGAAATCTATTTAAAGGGTAAACACTATACATAAATACGTATGTTACCTTATGGCTTTTGACACACAAGAGAGTAACAGACCCTTGTGTATTAAATCTCTGAAGATTCATTGTCTTGGCTGCCATATCTTTTGATGTGGGAACTTATTATTGTGATGGCTCAGAATGCTACTTTGGAAGTTCAAAATTAAGGTGGAGTTTCTACAGTGATAATGCTTTATCTCTCTAATGGGACAGCACTGTGGATGCTATGAGTTAAGGTCTGCAGCTAAAGCAAGTTCCTTAGAAAGGAAGCCCACCCATCAAAGTGTGGAATGAGGAGAGTAGGGACTGCTGAAAGGCTATCACCCAGCCCTGTACCATGAAGAGGCCTATCATTGAATGGAAACTAAATGAAGGGGATCCAGAATGACTAGACTACATGGCCCTTAGCAGACACAAGAAGAATAGCTTTCAGAGATGCCAGCATTGTCTGCATAGCTCATAGTACCCCTATGGGCTAAGGACCACACCTCTGGCAGCTGAAGTCTTAAATACTACATCTTGAGGTACCACCAACTGAAGGTCTGTATGGTTAAAGCTTCCCCCAGACCATTAGACCTTACACCGACTGGGACTGCTGTGAGGCTCCACAGCAGACAGGTGGCCTACAGAGAAGGATCACTACCCGAGATGTGAGACTCACCCTCAAGATGTGGACTTCAGGGTGAGTAAGCAGTCTACCCACAAGGAGAACCCTGAAGGCAAGATTCTGACTGAATAATGACTGCTGATTGGAATGACTGATATTGATAGAACATACAACTGTAAAGGTACTTAAATTTGAATGTACACCACAGATCAAAATGAGAGTTAAAACCCAGCCTAAGAAAGAAAGACTGGAAGCTGAATACACATTAAGACTAGGGTGCTTAATGTGGAGCAAACTGACTAAGTAAACGTTAACTAAAATGACAGCAGAAATGGGAGCTGCTACCTTGCTAGGAAGCCAGGTTAAATCAATTGAGAAGGAATGCAGTGGAACTGATAGGATGGAAGTGACCTGGACTGAATAGCAAAATGAAAAAGCTGAAAATAGCACAATCCAAAACAAGAAAGACATGGGTAGGACAAACTGTGGAAACTAGAAAGCACACCAAGAACCAAAACAGAAAGAAACACAGGAGTTATATGTGAACATGAGTGCAACAGGAGTAGCTGAGTGAGAGAAAGGCCCTGTCCACACTCACAATCGCAGGAGCATAATGGTTTCAGAACCGGTTCAGCACTTACCATTACAGCCAGTCCACACTACCCCGAAACTGTGTTCCCCCAAGGTATGCTCCCGCTTGTCTCGCATCTCCATTCCACCACTCCAGTGTGTTTGGTGATGGCTGCCTTGATCTGAATCCAGCAAAGTGACACATATAATCCCAGAATGATGTGAGTCACTTCCCAATGTATCCCAGTATGCCATTTTCCTGGGCACAGTAAATGGAAATGAGTATGGCAGAGGATTTTAAATTTCCACATACAGTCACTGATGTTTTTTAAGTAGCCATTACTGGCTTGCTGGCAGCTACATTTTTTTTTTACAGCCCTTCCAGATTCACGATGCGCTTTTGCCGTTCTCTCTCGTGGGATACCTGGTGGGGCCAAGGAGGACCCGCAGTTACTGAATGGAATGCTCTCCCATCTGCACTGATGAGTTAACAGCTTTGGCCACAGTTTTACATCTAACTATTTCTGCTACCTATCTCGAGACTACTTTCCAACAGGTCTCGAGATTGGTAGCAAAAATGCATCGGGTACCATTACTCATGCAGAAGCTAACCGTTTTTAGCATGTCCCATAATGGTTGTGACCCACAATAACAGTACTCATAGGCGAGTGTGGACAGGGCCAAAGAAGGAAGCACAAGCTGCAGGGTGGAAAGGTAGAAAAAACAAAATACTGACCATAAAAGCCATAAAAGGCATAAGCCAAACAGAAATTCCAAAAGCACAAAGGGAAAGTGGCAGACAAACACAGGGAGAAAACGGGGCTAGAGCCTCAGAAGAAACTCTGCTGCAGCAAAGAAACAATATTTCTGAATGAGGCTGGAGGAAGCTGGCTTAAATAGCTAAGGAAGGAGGTTTTAGCTGATAGTTGCCACCCACTGAATTGCAGGCATAGCCTTTGTGTTAATATTCAAAGGTAAAGCAGAGATAATGAACAAATATTTTTGTTCTGTATTTACTGAAAAATAGGAGGGTCTGCTGTTGAAATGCAGGGAGAGGAGAAAGGTGAGGGGTGGACACACAAACAGCATGGGTAGTACTGTAAAAGGAGTGAAAGGATGATGGACAAGCTTAAAAAGTTGAAGGTAAATAAATCAATGGGACCTGATGGCTTATACCACTTGCAGATATATTCAACTGATTGCTGGCCATGTACATGGTTCCCAGGGACTGGAGGACTACAGATATTGTTTGTCTACACAAGAGTGGAAGAAAAGATGAGCCAGGAAAATATTGACCAGTCAGCCTGACATCTATGGTGGGAAAGGTAATGGAGTCCATAGTGAGAGAGAAAACAGTGGACATCTAAGAAGGGAATTGGCTACTGAACTACAGACAGCTCAGGTTCATGAGGGGATAGTCTTACCAGACAAATCTAGTTGGCCTTCATTGGATAAGTTTTCAAGGACTAACTTCAAATAGACATTGCCTATATTCCAGAAGGCACAGCAAAATATTCTATACTAAACAAGAAACATTACTATAAAGACTTAAGGAGTTAAATAAATCACCAGGACTGGACGGTCTGCACTGATTCATGCTAAGGGAATTGGTTAACAAAATAGAAGAAGAATGAGCACTTATAAAATGCTTTTTATACGCATTGTATTACAAAGTGCATTACAAGCAATGAGAGACTGGTAGGGAAGTGATTGCATGTAAAGTAGCATCCATTTCACGCATTACCACCCATTCACCCACACACAGTCTTGGACAATTGCATGAACCAGTTTTATGGAAAAGGGAATGTTGGCCTCCTGTGGTGTTTAAGATTTTGCTAATACACCAATAGTCATCTTATCCTGCTCCTGTATCTGTGTAACTGTTATGCTAATAACTACTTCTAATGTTTGGGTACTGTAAATTATGTAAGCAATAAGCCATGACGGGGTGTGCGTTAGGCAGTTTAACACATGGCTAGGAGGCGTAGTGAGGCACGAGGCCAATGGCCGAGTGTGTCCAGCCTCCTAGCCGTGTGCTAAACTGTCTAACGCACACCCTGGAGTGGTTTATTGCGCTTATGAAATGGTGAATAAAAATGAGATAAATTAATAAAGACATTACAAGTTTTAAGATTAAAGATTTTGCAGTTTATTAAAGGCAATAACATTATGCCAGTTAAAGTAGTCCCTTATGAATGGGTATTTGGCAACTTTTTTCAACATGTAAACATTTCATTTTTCAAACAACTGCAAACAAAATTCATTTTTACTTCTATAAAGTACTATCAATTTGTAAATATAACATTTATTTTTGTTTTAACAGACTTCATATGTAATTTATGAAATGGGCATCACAAAATGAGACCTATATTACTTTATTTGCCAAAATAGACTGTGCCATTAAAAGTCAGGTTGCAGTTTTGCATCGTGACTCCTGTGAATTGTGGACTTTGGGGCTGGTTCTTTTGTATTTCTCCAGTGTACTGCCCTGCTGTCTTGCCATCGGGTGTCACTGTGGTGCAAAATCGTTTGGCTTGTTGCATTGTGGATTCTGTTGATTCTTTTTCCGGTGTGACGTTTTCTGGTTTCGGTGCAAGGATAGTGCACCATCTCCTGTGGTCATCTGGCTTGGCATGCCAGTAGCTTTGAAGGCTGGCTTCGTTTTTGTGGCCCGTTATCGATATTATTTCTCTGCTTTGCAAGTCTGCATCTGACAGCAGTTGCACCACGGTTGCTCGCAGACAGTGGTTGGTATACCGCTGCGAGAGACCGGCTTCTTCACTTAAGTGGGACATGAAGGTTGACAAGTAGTTTAATCCCATTGGCTCTGAAGAATACCACACCAGGAGGGAGTCCAGCTGGATTTGTGGAAGTCTGCGGGGGTGCAAATAGAGGGCCTTTGGATCTGGAGGCAGCTTACTCAGGTACAGTTTGAAACTTTCAACCGGGCAAAGGGGATTGCCCAGTTGTGAATACATAAAGCCACGGTGTCCTGATTTTTTTGTTTCGAGGAGGTTGTTATGATTTTTTGTATGTTCATTAAAGTTTAGGATGACAAATTCAGCACCATTTTCATCAGTTTTTATTGAGAAATTGTCAGATTTCAATTGGCGCAGTCCTTCCAGACTGCGCCTGGCCATATATAGCTGGATGTCGAGCCAGACTTTTCTGACTAAGCTAGGCTCAGTTTGGGGAGAACAAGTTGGAGAATGTCTCAGTTTGTGTAAATCTGCTGTTGTTGGTGCCTCATGATGACTTGATTTGTCTTGCTGGGCTCTTCTGTACGTTTTAAGTTTAGCTGTGAACACAGCATTGCTGGAACGGAATTTGGGATCTTTCATTAGGTTGATAGGCCATGCTATGCCCAGCAAACCCAGGTGGTGGTTCAGTGCAGCTCAGAGACCGCAGAAGCTTGAGATAGTGTACTCAAGTCCTGCGGTCGTCTGAGCCTCAGCATAGAATCTCCTTAGCATGGTGTTTAGCTCTTCTTTTGAAATAGACCGCCAATCAATGTGTGTTTTTGTGCATGTTGCCTATTCATTAAATACCCTTAATGCCCATGCTGTCGATCGCTGAGTGTTCCGCTCATTTTTCCTTTTTCAAGAATATCCAGCTGGTTGTCAGTGTAGATGCAGAAATGGTTACTCACTGCGGAACACTTGGGAGGGTTGACAGCTCAGTTCGCTTGGCTCGCTAGTACAGTTGCTCATTGCTGAGGCTCTGGGCATCTCAGCTGTTGGCTCATTTTCAAATTTCATTAATTTTTCTAGCTTTTCCTCCATTAAGCTAATGTTAAAGTTTGTTTCTGGTAAAAGTGCCATGTTGATGAATTGAAAATGCAGTCACTCGCATTTGGTGATAAGCAAGATGGCTGCTTTTCAATTTGCCAACATTCTAATTGGCATCTTTGCCAGGATCAATGCCCACAGGGTAGTGCTGGTCCTTTTTCCTGTGCATGAGAATGAATAGCACATGCCTAGCAGCCAATCACAGCTCTCATTTTGTGATGCCCATTTCATAAATGTATTTCTCATATATTACAGCTTCACACAACCCCTCCCTCGAGATTTACAATGTTCAGTGCTAACTGGTGTAAACTTATACAGCTCCTGTTTAAATCTGTATGTAACTGTTCTGTATTATAATGTATGTTAAAATATGCATATATTGCCTTGTATGCTTTATGCTCTGTTTATCCCTGTACCCTTTCCCCCAGGGTGCACATGAGATGAGTAAGTTGTTGTTCAGTGTGCCTTTCCTGGTGAAACTTTTCAATAAATAAATAACTATAAATAATAGACACCAAGAAAATTCCCCATCTCTCGCAAAAATGTCCTTGGATTCTTTTACTTCCCCCTGAACACCCGGCACTCCCATAGTACCATACTCAGGTGCCAGCATTTAAGGTCTGAGACTAAGACTAGAACCCATGACCTGGTTTAGTGGAGGATGTGCTACCAATTGAGTCATGCTGACATGATATCTTGTTGAGTCATATTTCTGGAAACCATATCTGACCAGGGACAAGAACAGACTTGAGGGTGTGCAATACAGATCTACAAAAATAAGAGGATTAGAAAACCAAACATATGAGAAAATCTGTATTCTCTCCTTTTCCAAGCATGGTAATATTAGAAGAAAGACATCTAGGGGAGATATATTAATGCTCAATAAATTACTAAAATCTAAATATAATTTTGGTAATATGGGAATATACTTGCTACAGGAACAGAATAATACAAGCGGCCATATTAAGAAAGTTAAGGAGGCAACTGTTTAAAACTAAGAAAATGACATTTTATTATAGCCAACAAACTGTGAGTCTCTGGAACAATTTACCAATGTGTGTAGTAGGGCAGGAAACCCTTTCTGGTTTTAAAACTGAGATTGATAGACAGTACAAGGGAAACTAAAATCTTTATCACTAAAATAGTGAGGGATTGGCTCAGGCCTACTTCTCTTGATTGCTAGTATGAGTGCTAGCAGTATTACTCCTTTAAGGGACAAGCAGTTGATAAAGTATACTTGGGTTTTAGTAAGGCCTTCAGCTCAGCCCCCATAGGTGACTGCTCAAGAAACTAAGGGACTTGGAGGTGAAGGAAAAATTGGCATCTTGGGTGGAAGGCTGGCTGAGGGGAAGGACACGAAGTGTAGCAGTAAATGGGAAGTTCTCCAAGGTAAGGGAGATTATGAGCAAAGTGCCACAGGGATCAACACTATGACATTTCCTTTTGGATGTGTTCGTTTGTGACATAAGTGAGTGGATAAGGAGAAATGTCTGCCTTTTCATGGATGACACAATGATCTGCACAAGGGTAGACATGGAAGAATGGATATGGGAACTGAGATAGGATCTGGGCAGGCTGGAGAACTGATCAAAGATCTGACTACTGTGCTTCAATACAAAAACATATAAGATGAAGCTCACTGGAAAAAGAAACCCAAGATGTAGGCATTGGTGTTGAAAAGGAACCCAACAGCCCAGTGGCGCTGAGGGCTGAGGAGCTAGTTGCCTTACCTCGCACCACACCGCCGACCAGTGTTTGGGAACGGGCACGGGTCACCAGGGGTTGGCAGGGGAGGAGAGGGATTGAGCATCTGATGGACTGCTCTTCTTCTCCATGGTGGGGGGGTCCATGACAGTCAGTACTTGATTGCCTCCTGGCGGAGGCTGGGTGACAAGATGCTATACTGTGCTTCAGGGAGGAGTTGCAGGCAGACTCCAGGAGGAAGCACATGCAGACGCATGCGCTCTCTCCTCCGCCGGTGTCATTGCATGCCTTTAACTTGGGGAGAAAGAAAAAAGAGGAAAATGTCTTCCTGGTTGGGCGGCTTGATGGCCATTCAATGGTGCACTGGCTTGGAGGAGTTGCTGATCTGGATCCGGACAGGGTGGGTGAGTTGGGGGCTCCCCACCACCCCACTGTGGGGGGGTAAGCCACAGGGGATACAGGCAATATTCCTTAGGAGCACGGGGTAGTCGGATGGTGGCTGGAGTCCCAGGGGTTGCCTGGATGGGAGAAGACCAGGTAAGAGAGAAGAAAGAGATAGCCATGAAAAGGAACCCAACATGTGGGCAGTAGTGTTGAAAAGCATCAAGGAAGAGAAGGACCTAGGGTTACTAATATCAGAGAGCCTGAAATCCACAACATATTGTAGAAGAGCTTTAGAAAGGTAAACAGGATGTTGGAATGCATAGGGAGGTGATAAACAGTAGAAATAGTGAGGTAATCGGCCCATTCTAGAGGTGACTAGTGAGACCACATATGGAGTACTGCACAAGATACTGGCATCCACAACTGACAAGAGAGGAGAAGAGAGGAGAGGACAGGACAGGAGAGGAGAGGAGAGGAGAGGAGTGGAGAGGAGAGGAGAGGTGAGGGAGGGAGAGGAGGGGGAGAGGAGAAAAAGGAGAGGAGAGGAGAGAAGATAAAGAGGTGACATGATAAAAACATTGAAGTACATACAGTGGCATCCCCAGGATAAAACCCAATTCTTCAGCATTTTGCAGCACTCTGCAGAATGCTTCAGCAGACCTATTGAATAAAGCAATGTAATTTAAATGGCAGTTAGTCCCTTTTGTCATTCAGGAAAATGCAACACTGCCAGGATGAAGTGAATGCCACAGTTTCCTCCATGACAAAAGGGACTAATTGCCATTAAAATTACATTGCTTTAGTCAGTGGTTCTGCTGTAGCATACTGCAGAATGCTTTAAAAGTGGGTTTCAACCTGTGGGATGCCACTGTACATAGGATAAACAGGGTGGATGCAAAATACTATTTTCCTTGTGCTCAAATACTGGGATGGGGACTCACTTCAATTAGAAGTAGAGAGATTCAGTAGATTTGTCCATAAACATTTTTTTTGTTGTTGTTTGTTATAGAAGAAATGGTAGACAAGTGAAACAAGCTACCAGAAGATGTGGTAAAGGCCAAATTGGTAATCACTTTCAAACAGGAATAGGACAGGCATATGGGCTTTGTCTGATATGTGGGGGGGGGGGCAGAATCTAAGAAGTTGGGTGTCCACTGGGGTCAGAGCAAATGGGCAGACTTGATGTGCTGGTAGGCACTTTCTGCCAACAATGGCTATGTCTATGTATAGGTCTAGTTAACTGATAATGACTCTGTGTGAGTGACAGTCACACATGAACATAATGAGATTTTTTTTTATTACACTCTAGGATTACAAATACCTTTGAGCAGGAATTGCTCATTTACAAGGTTCCACATCAAAGGATGTAACGTAACATGCATACAAAGGTCAACAATGGTTACAGTCTTAAAAACACAAAGATGTCTAAGCATTTATTATACAGCCAAAAATAGAGAGAGACAACATAAGCCAGTTTCAGACAAGTTCAGGGTGAACAGTATATAATTAGTATAGGATAGGAGGGACTTAAGAAGAAGTAGGCAGGCTAAAGGGCCATTGTCGGTGGGTAGAGGTGGGTGGCAAAAGTGCGAGATGGTTGGGCTGGAGGACCCCATATCTGAAAGTGCCATTAGAGAGGGGATGGGGTGGGTAAGGTAGTGTGGTGTGGGGGGGGTAAGGGGTGAGAGTGGGGGGAAATAGTGCCAAAAAAGTGGAACTCTAGGGGAGGTTACAGGTCATCTTCAACTAGGATAAAATGAGGAGGCAGTTACTTAGTCACATTGTGTGGTAGAGGTTATGAATAGTTGGAGTTGCCTTTTAAAGAGACCAAGCATTGCAGTTGTAAGTGTTTCTTTGTTAAGGGTATTGTCCCACTGAGGAGCCCTGTGCATGAACGACCTCTAACCCATTGTGGTCCGGCATCTGGGGACCAGGAAGGTTTGATATAGAGCACTGCATGTAAGCTGGGTACTGCTGTTGGGAGTAAGAAGCTTTGCCTCTCCTGATAGCATGAGCTCGAGGGGAACTTTTTTGGTTAACAAGCAGGTCTGGTATTATATTCTACTAAGGAGTGGTAGCCATCTGGCCTGGGCGTACCGGTCACAGGTGTGTGTTAGGCAGGCGTCACCCGTTAGAAGCCTACAGGCCTTGTTGAGTGTCACCGATATTCTCCAGAGGGCAGTAAGGGAAGCAGAGCCATAGATGACTAGACCGTAGTCGATGATGGAGGTGATGGAGCTGTAGATGGCCAGTCTAAGGGCATCAGTGGTCATGCAGTGTTTGTGCTTGTGGAGCAGGCCAATACATATGTTGGCAGCCTTAGCTACATTGCCAATGTGCCGCGTGTAAGAAAGGGAAGATTGGTGATTGGAATGTGTAAGTTGTAGTGTCATCAAGAAGAGGAGGATCAGTGCTGCTGGTATATGTCAGAGTAATCCTTGTACTACCACTGCTTCTGGGAGTGTTGAGCCAGCCTGTGATGCCAGTGCCATTGGGAGTCTGTGGAGACTTAAAACAAGGAGGTCTAAGGGTATGAAAAGAAGTAGATGCCACTTGAAATTCCAATTGCATGGATCCAGTATGTAAAGCTGATCCTTGGTATGTTCAGTTTGACTAAGGTTATTAATTCAAGTTTCTCTGGATCTAGCCTTAAGTGATGTGTTGTGGCAATATCACCACTGGTATTAAAACATCTTTCTGAAGCAATAGTGTTCAAGGGCATTTCAGACAGTACAGGTCAAATTACTTGCCTGCAGGGATTGATTGGATCATTGTTTTTGCTATACAGTGGCTCTATTAGATATCCCCCTGATGGTGCACTAAATGCAAAAGCATTCAGGCAAGTGGCAGCCTAACGTTCTGTTTGGTGATATGTTCTAAAGTTGCAATTAATAAATGTTGCATTTTCTAGTAGCACAGTGTGGTGTGGGTTTTTGTGGTTCACTCTGTTAGATAAGCCTGCATTATGTACGCTGGCAGAAATTAAAAAAAAAATGTCTGAGTTGTGCCAATATTCAGTACCCAAAAGCTCCCAGAGGTCCTTGATTATCTCAGGATCATCATTATCTAGTTCTTCAATGTCATCTTGTTCATTCCTGGCACTGACCCTGTCAGAAGACAGAGGAAGAGAGGAGCAGTACAACCAAAATGTTGTGTATGCACATTCTTTAAGCTACCTTTGTTGCTCCATTATAAGTCTATACAACAATTTCTATTTGATATACTCTATAAGGCTGATTCTCAAAGCTTGGCACAAGCCATGCCAAAGGTGACTTGCGCTGATTGCCAGTGTGCCAGAGACTCTGCGCCTGATTATCTATCAGGTAGGGTTCCTGTGGCAAAGTCCCACAACTTGCAGCAACTGTGGCCATGCACTAAATAGACAGAGCATATTGATGGGTTGCTGCAAGCTGTGGGGTGGCTGTGTGCCATTCTAGGACATCCCTGTTGGCTAGTGGTCTCCCCCAGTCCCAATCCCCCATCATGTAATCTAAACTCATCCCTGGTGGTCCAGCAGATGCCCCCAGTCCCGATCCCCCTTCATGTAATGTAAACATGTCCCTGGTGGTCAAGTGGACCCCCAGCCCTGATCCCATGTATTGAATAGAAACATGTCTCTGGTGATCTAGCAGACCCTTCTAGTATCAATCCCCATGTATTAAATAGAAACATGTCCCTGGTGGTCTAGTGGACCCCCCCAGCCCTGATGCCCATTTAATGAATAGAAACATGTCCCTGATGGTCTAGCAGACCCCCCCAATCTGCCCATAGAGGAGTAGATAGCATTCTGTGTGGTCTAGTGGACCCGCACCTCCCGGCCCCGGCAGGCAGCACCCTACCACTCTGCTCTCCTGTTCTGAACCTGAGTCAGTGACTGGCACAGCCCTCTATTCACCACCACAGCCAGCTGCTGACTGATCGGCCACTGAGCGCATACTGTATACAGTACATGCTCATTTGTTGGCAGCTCAGTGGGCTGTAGATCACTGAGCGCGTACTGAATTTAATATGCACTCAGTGACAGCTCTTTCAGTGAAAGCCCTCCACTCACCACCGTGGCATGCCACTGAATGAGCTGTCACTGACTCCATATTATATTCAGTACACACTCACTGATCTACAGCCCACTGAGCTGTCAACAAATGAGCATGTACTGTATACAGTACGCGCTCAGTGACAGATCAGTTGGCAGCTGGCCATGGTGGTGAGCAGAGGGCTGTGCCAGTCCCTAGCTTGGATTCAGGATGGGGGGTTGCAAGGTGGTGGGGAACTGCCTGCCAGGGTGTGGGGTTTGGGTATAGTAGACCACCATAGAATACTATCTATTCCTCTATGAGCAGATCAGGGTGGGGGGGGTCCGCTAGACCACCAGGGACATGGTTAAATTACATGAAAGGGGATCAGAGCTGAAGGGGTCTGCTAGACCACTAGGGTCAGGATTAATATTAATGCAAGTGGATTGGGGATGGGTGATCATGGCACATGTTCCCTCCTGCCCAGGGAGGGCTCTGAGAGTGGCATAAGTGTACTAAACCTCCCATTGGGTGAATGCCTAAGTACTCTTAGACCAGTCTTGGCTGGTATAAGGTTATGTACACTTTCACGCTCTGAAAAGGTTTACAGAATCCTGAATTAGTGGTTTTGGCAGCTTGCATCAGCTGCTTCCCCTTAATGTCATGCCACAGCCCACTTTGTGCTACAAGGACAGTGCAATCCCCCCTTGGTGCACGCAGCCTGCAACTGATGCAGGCTGTGTTTGTGAATCACTCACGGCGCATCTTTTGGCATGAGCAACACTTCACATCATTCTTTGTGGCACAAGCTCCTCACACCATTCTGGGAGCTTTAAGAATCGGGCCCTATGTGTTTAGGAGTATAGAAAACATCTTGAATAACCATAAACTGCTTGCTCATTTCCTGTTTTTAAAAATAATTTTAAGTCTTTTCTGCATAATCAATGTAGTTGTTTTTGATTGTATGGTGTTATATTTATTGTTTTATGAGACCTGTTTTATTATTGTATTGTATTTTCCCAGGTCAAGCCTGAAAAAGGACCCTTGGTCCAGTGCTCTAACCCGTTTAAATAAATACGTATACACATATAACTGAAATATACTATAATAGTGTTGCCATGCCAAATTGAGTGACTGAGCTAGATCATCTAATGCTGCCAAATATGTCTGCAAGTTATGTAAGAAACATCTCAGAAACATCTCAGCCACATCTTTAATGAGTATTATATCCTGGTGCTGCTGCAGAGATGACTCAGGATCTAGCAGTTTGTCATCTCCTCCTCTTCCACTACCATCATCACAGTCATGATCTACACTGCTACCAGTGCAGCCACCACTGCGATCTCCAACAAAAGTCTTGATTCATTGTTTTAAAGAAGGAAACCCATGATCCTACCCAGGTAAGACATTTTCCCACCCATCTGTCCTCAGCACTAGTCATTTTAAAGAATTCCATTTCCCCACCTTTGAAGTATCAAGCTACCTTCCCCCAGTCAAGCAGACTTTCAACATATTAGTAGTCAAATTTTCACCCAGTCATAGTTGCCCTTTCCCCCACCCTCATAGCCATACAATCCTCCCATCATCTCCAGCTATTTCCCAGTAAATTAACCGTAACCCCTGCCACTCCATCCTCAAGGTAACCAATATCATAGTCTTCCCACATGCTACCCCTGTGCAGGAAAAAAAGAATACTAAAAATCTAGCCTAAATCCATCCAGCACTTGGTGAATGGCACAGACTCACCCTCCCTGCAACTGTATTCACTCATAATAATAAACTGGTTGGTAAGAGAGCAGTAGTGGTACTCAACCCCATGATGTGCTTGGAATAGAGCGAAGAGAGAGAATAGCTGGGCAACAGGGTGTGATTAGTACAGAATGGGAGATAGGGTTGCCTCGAGACATAACAAACATATAAATTACAAAATATTTAAAATAATATATATACAAACATTTAACTATTCCAATAAAAAGGAAATTCTATCAGCATACTACTTTAATGTAAAATAAGGGTTTATGAACAATATACACAAAGAAATGACATTCAGCACTGATGATTTAATCCATGTTCACAACACAGAAATGTAAAAATGTTGTTATGGTATGATGGAAATTATTATAGTGTATAGTGGACTGTTGTTCATATATAGAATGCCATCTCTTTCAAAATGCTGTTCTATCTCAGTTCCAAGGTCATGGAATGTGATTCTACCCTACTGTGATAGAACAGCATTCTAGAACCTCTAGAGACTGCATGAGTCAGTTTCATTTTGAAAGCAAAAGAACTCACAAAACACATATTTCACACAGTACTACACACTATAAAAAGTACAGGATGAGCAACTGTATGCACAACTAGTGTGTTTTGCCACCTCAGGGTTCTGATTCCCATGGACCTCACGAGCTTCGCTCTTGAGGTCAGGGGGAATCAGAACCCCTCTGTGGCAGAACACACTGGTTCTGCACAGCTGCCCATCCAGTATTCTCTATAACATATAGGGGTAGCTTCATAAGCAGTGTTATGAAAGCATATTAAAATGTTTAAAACCTGAATGCTGAATTTTTTTTTCTGTTTTGATATTTACAAACTCCAATGTTGCTTTAACATATATATATATATTTTTCATAGAATAATACATACTGTCTATCGTTGCTTTCTTCATATCCTCTTTAAGGACTGAGCTTACCTTTCATATACTGTAATACAGCATTGCTGAAGAAGACATAATGGTTGAAACATTGATTCTGAGTTTTTTCTATTTTCATTTGCATTCATTAAAATACTTTTCTGTCTTTTGTAGTCCACACACTGCTGCTAAACATTTTTGTCTATACAGCGAGAGTACACTTGTAAAGTGCTCAAGGTCATACTTCTGTTTTTTTTTTTCCTCTATTGAAGTGTAACTTGCTTTGTGATTATTATTTAATAAAAATCAATGATAATTGAATTCTGTTTCCGCATGCAAAGAAATGGAACAAATATAGCATTTATTATTGAAGCTTGGACCACACTAATAGCCTATGCTTCTGTGATAGTGCACTGATCTTCCATATATAGAAATAACATTTAAATAAAAATTGATGTAAGCAACAGTGATTCTGAACTGAAAAGTCTTATGTGGCATTTGCCAGATCTGAACTGTATCAAGCTGAGAATCATGACTCAACTTTATAGTTACTTAACAACAAACAGTAAGTGTCTACATCAGTGTTTGCCAAGGGCAGTCATCTGAATTCTGAACAATCATTAAATAGGAGGCATTTAGAAGCCATCCTGGAGACATGACTCATCAGTTTATGGGTTGGGGATGAAATTTAGGATGGAGTATTTCCTTCTTCAGACCCATTCCTTGGAATTAATACTTGTGATCTACATAGGGAATCATTTTTTTCCCAAATCTGGTTAAACTTCTGGTTAATTTGACAAATTAAATTAATAATTTGTACAGTTATTAACCACCTCTCATACAAACAGGTTTTGCTTCAAACCATTATTTCTTTAGGCTGCCAAAGTCACCATCTGCTCACTCTGTTAATTACTAACTACTCCATTTTATGGCTGCTCTCCACCTTCCCTTTCTCTAAAGATGTGATATTTATGTTGTTGCAAGTGACAAGTGAACATCCACTGAAGTCACCTACAGTATGCTCAGTGTACATGACTTGTCATTTAATTCTGCTTCAGGATGTTTTCATTCTCAGCTACTGTTCTTTAAGGTCCTCAGGGTTACCTGAAATCCATAAAATGTAATGCATTTTTACAGGGAAATAAAGTCATCAGAGATCATGCACACTGAAATAAGTAGGATTACCCTTCAAACTATATAGACAAAAATCATTGAGTCATTGTTCTTCACCCAGGGGGTGACAACCCTATGCAACAGCCCTCCAGCACAGACAGTGGGTATGAAGACAATAGAGTCATTCAAGGTAAGTCTGGACAAATGTATGATTATTAAGGAACCACAGAGTAGAGATGGGCAAAGTTGATTAAATTCACGTCACAAATTAATCTGCAAAGTTAACAAAATCCACGCAGTGAGGATCGATCTGCAAAGTGTAGAATTTCACTGTGAATGGTGGAATTTTGTCTGCGAAGTGCTGAATTTTGCCACAAATGGAGGAATTGTGCACTTTCGCATTGAAAACTTCGCAATTTTGGGTGTAGTTAAAATTGCTGAGCACAGGGAAAACTTCACCTAAGCCTGCTGATGCTATTTCGCCACTTGGGCGGCAGTCTCACAGGTGAAGTAAAAGTTCACTGCAACCCTACTACAGGGTACCCGCAGTACAGTAGGTATGGAATCCCAACGAATGAGTACATGTTTGCAGAGCATACTTATGGTGGGGGTAGACATGATGGTTACTATGTTACTATGATAGAAATATGAAATGCAGTAGGTAATGGGCTATAAGATTTAGAAATTTAATTTCAAACATAGTGTTATACTTTAAAGTGATTTCTCCCCCTTTTCAAAACTGTTTAAACACTAGGAATAGGTTTCCAAAAGTCATAAAAAGGGAATAACTCCTAGTTATATTGGAAGGTGTTTTCCAAAGTCATAAAATTAATGCAACTCCAAGTTATGTCAGGTTGAATTAGGGCCATTTTTTTAAAGTTGGGCTTACCTGCAGAATTTCTTGCTGTTCTGTTGCACTTTGCATACTGATTTGCATAAAACATTGCTTGACTGTGTTGTAAATGATAGATGAGGTCACACTCAGTGTGTAAGTTATGTACAGGCACATTTATATCTGAACTTTGCAAACTAGACATTAACTAAGTCAATGGTTTAAACATGGGACTTAGATATGTCTTAACATTGAAAATTGGATATAGCAGCAGTTTGACTTATGTCCAAAGCTGTATAACAGAAAATTGCATCTGGACATAAGCTTTGAACCCCCCCCCCCCCCATAATATTTAGACACAATTCAACTTCTTTAAAATGTCAGCATTTATTTTCCATTTGTTCTTCATTACTAGGTTTATTTGCTTAGAAACTGTATCCTTGTCTCTTAGAGTTCATCTGCTTTTGCTGTGTACCCCTTGCTGAAGTCATAATTTGTCTGTGACATTGTTTGCTGCTGTGGAAAAGATTACATTGTCACATACAGAGGACTGTAACTTCAGAGTAGAAGTAATGTGGCAAACTGTTTGTGAGCTTTCTTTCATGGGCTTTTTATTGGACTCTCTTGAATCCACCATTGCTGTTGCATATGAAGCCATAATAAGGGGGTATTTCTATACTTGCAGGCACAGTTTTGTAATAATCTTTCCCAACTAGCAGAAATCTGCACACAGGCAGGGCCAGTGGCATGTTGGTTGTGCTAACACCCACCATGCTGATGACCTGGGATCGAGATCGATCTTGGGTTGGTAGGGGTCAGCCAGTGCAGACAGGATAGATTGCCCACTGGACTGCTATCTTCACCCTGGGAGGGGAGTTGTTGGCTCTACCACATGGTTGCCACCAGGTGGAGGCCTGGTGATAGGATAGGTCTGAGAGGAGCAGTGAAGAGAAGGAGCTGCAGGACTTCTGTGGAGTGTGAATGCCTCCACATGCAAGTGCTGATGTACATGCCTCAGCTATGGGGAGGAAGGGACCAGAAAATAGAAAAGTGGCTGGGATAGGCTTCATGAAGCCAGGCACACTTCTCTCTGATCTGCACCGCCACCTGATCACTGAATCTGGATTTGATTTCAGCGGGGGTAAGGATGGCCCTCTTCTTTCTGACCCTGCCACAGGGGACAATCCATGGGGGACTCTCACTTGTTGGGGAAGGTAGGTGGTGGAGGGAAAGGGTTGCAAACTGGGTAATAGTTGCCCATCCACCCCATGGCAGGAAAAACTTTATGGCAAAAAGTAAATCTGCATAGAAATGTAATGCGATGCAACATTCTGTTTGCTGTTGCATGCATTGCTACTAAAATTCTGCTGTTGCCAGCTACATAAACAGCCCTTTCAATGTAGTGGAAGTCTGCACACATAAGTGAGAACATGATAAGGAGATTACAAGCCTGAGTCTAGCAAATATAGCCCCATCCTCTTTTGTTTTAAAACGAGGATAGACATGTTGGGCTTGCAGATTTCTCTTCTCATTGACTAAAGTTTCCCTAATAAAAAAGGAATAAGGGACACTTTATTTTAGATAACAGCAGTATTTTGTTTATAAAGATATTTTTTTCTAAACCTATAGTTGCAGAGCATAACAGGCTGCAGAAGGCTACAAGTTATTGAAAAACGTCTTACAATAAAAAAAATGGCAATTGACAATCCAAAATAAAATGGTATGAGTCATAGTAAAGAGCTCCTTAGGGGCCTTGCTTGACAAGTGATGTGATGCAATAGAGCCATGAAAATAACATTTTTCCACACTATCTAGAGACTTGCACCACAGCCAACACTGTTTTTTCCATACCACCATCACCTACCCTGCCATCACTGTTGCTGTCCTAGGCTCTTGCCCCTGTGTTTCTGCAACTTGTAAGGCATCTCTTTTTCCCCATGCATTATCAGCTTTCTTTTCTGAAGACCCCCTCTGCTTAAACCCCCCAAAAAATCACAGATAGGGAGATGCAGCTCATCAAAGTTTATTTTATTTTTTTATTTATTTATTGAACTTTCAGAATTACAGCCTTTGAGTCAACAACTCATTTGTGAAGGCTCCATGTCAGAGTCACAAAACAAACAGAAATACAAAATAATTCAAGTTACATGAGGAATAATACAAGGGATACATGATTCAAGAAGAGGCACGAGAATGCTGGGTGTAGAATGAATGGAGAATACAGTTCCATAAAACAAAGTACAATGGCAGACACTAGAAAACAATTGGTTACAATAGAGTTGGAGGAGGCAGTAGGAGGGGTGGGGAGTGGAAATATAGAGGGAGGATTAGTAGTTGTGTGAACACAGTCCAACAGACCTTGTCAGGTTTTGGGGGGGATCCAATGGAGATGGAGGGACAAGCGAGGAACAGTCAGTAATGACCTTGTCGATAGCAAGGGTGAGCACTAATGTGAGGAAAAAGCAGGCAATAGCAAGGGGATGGAGGAAGCTAGGTACAGTCACAGCAGCCACAGGCCAGGAGATGTTGCCGAAGTGTGAGCTTGAAAGGGCCGAGTTTTTGTATGGAGGAGACTTCAAGGGGTAAGCTATTTAGCCAGTGAGGGGCCCTGTACATGAAGGCCCACAGCCTCATGGCAGTCCTGCAGAAAAGGACCTGGAGAGCAGTGTTTGCAGAGATTCTGGTAGCCCAGGGGTGGGAGAAGGCTTCAGTAGATAGAAGGTGGTGGGAGGGGAGAGTCCAGAGGCTATCTTTTTGGCTAGGAGGCATGTTTGGTAGGTGAGCCTGCCTGTAAAGTTTAACCAGTTAGCTTGTTGGTATAAATCACATGTATGAGTGAGCCTGTTACCACTAAGCAGAAGGTGACAGGCTTTGTTCAAGGCAATTTTAATGTGAGCTAATGCAATATCAACTGCCGAGCCACAGATTACTATGCCATAATCAACTATGGACAGGACAGAGCTGGTAACAGCGAGGCAGAGGTTGTTGGGAGTTAGGCAATTCCGATGGTGATAGAGAAGGCCAATCCTGGTATTTGCTACCTTGCAGACCAGATTGATATGTTCATGATAAGAGAGGGTGGAATCAGGGTGATGCCAAGATATTTGAAGCTCTGAACTTGTTATAGGTGTTGCTGCTGATTATTCAGAATATGTAGGGTCTGGTCTTTGCGTTTATTATGAGTGTTAGCAAATAACATGACTTTAGTTTTTTTATAGCTTAGTATGAGTTTGTATTGAGAGAACCATGATTCAGTCTCAGAGAAGAACCATTGGAGACTGTGTTCAAGGGTGGAGGGGTCAGGGTGACTATGAAAGATAACCGCATTGTCCGCATAGAGTAATAACTGCACAGAGCAGGCAAGGGGAGGGTATTAAGGAAGAGGCTAAAAAAGAGGGGGCCCAGGATAGAACCTTGGTAGACACCTGATCGAACTGGGAGGGTGAAGGCTAGGGTGTCTTGAATCTTTACCCGCTGGGATCTACCACAAAGGTAGTTGGCAAACCAGGAGGTGGCTTCAGGGACAGACCTAAAGATGAGAGGGAGTCTATGAGGATAGAGTGGTTTACAGTGTCAAAAGCTTTTGTTAGGTCTATGTACACAGACCCAACAAGATGGCCACGGTCGAGGGCTTTATGTATATAATCTGTGGTGGGCTGTGGTGGTACTGTGGCCCTTCTGGAATCTGTGCTGCTGTTGACACAGTAAGTTGTGTTTAGAAAGGTAGTCAGAGAGTTGGTCATAGACTATCCTCTCAAGGGCTTTAGAGACGGGAGGGAGGATAGAAATGGGACGGTAATTACTAGTTGGGGTTCTGTCTCCAGCCTTGAGAATGGGGGTAACCACAGCCATCTTCCACTGTGATAGGAACTGGCCTAAACAGAGGGTGAGGTTAATGAGTTTAATGATGGGTAGGACTGCATCAAGGGCTAGATGCAGTAGCTTTAGGTCGAGGGAGTCTCCACTGAATCTGGATTTACCCAGGACCTGGGTTAGGTATCTTTTAGCTTCACGTGGAGAGACAATCCAGAAGCGGAAAGGAGGAATGACTGGGGGGGATTGGGGGGCTAGAGGACTTATTGAAAAAATCTGAGGGGAGGACACCACTGAGGTCAGAGAATGCAGAATTAAAGGTGTCAGCAATCAGCTGGGGATCCTGCGACATGACACCATTGATGTTAAGTAGAGAAAGGGGGAGGAATTGGGTTTACCCATGAGATCCTTAATGTTGTCCAAACATTTTCTCCCTTATCCCCAGGTGGAGGAGAGATGGTCTTGGAAATGGGCAGCTTTTGCATGGCAGATTTCCCGGATACAAATGTTTCTGGCCACCCCATACTTCTGCCTGTCAGTAGGGAGGCCAGATGGCAGTGTCTTATGCCACAAGATGTCACGATGAGACATACGTTCCAGGATGGTAGGGGAAATCCAGGGAGTGATCAGGCCTTTGATAGTGTGCTTGGTATAAGGAGCAAAGAGGTCACATGCTGAGCTAAATGTTGATATGAAAAATGTAAGGGCACTGTCAATGCTGGTCGCTGCATCTAAATGGGACCAGTCA
Source organism: Neoceratodus forsteri (assembly GCA_016271365.2). NCBI lineage: Eukaryota > Metazoa > Chordata > Ceratodontiformes > Ceratodontidae > Neoceratodus > Neoceratodus forsteri. The sequence goes on along the minus strand of CM057459.1, from coordinate 236,388,710 downwards.
CAATTTTGGAGGAAATCCATGAAATGACTCAGGTAGTCGTTTTTGGGAATTTGATGGCACAATATCTTGGAACAAGGTCTGGAAAAATGGTTAGACTATCAGCAGAGGAGTGGGGAGTGGTCACTTAGATCATCAGGTAAAACCATGACATTCGTGAGTCTATCTGGTAGGTTAGAGAAAATTAGGTCAACCATGGTACTGGTGCCAGACTGATATAGTCCTGGTGGGAGAAGAAATGACCTGGAATAGGTTTAGGGTGGCTACAACGTCTCTGTAAGTGGCAGCAGAGGGAGCAGACCAATTGATATTGAAGTCGCCCAGGATGATGACCTCTGCATTGTTGGGCAGCTGAGATACATATTTAAGGATGGATTGAAAGCCAAGTTTAGGGTTGCAGGGTGGTAAGTGGACAGGACTGTGAGATACTTACCCTAGTTACCTAGATATATTTTGATACCTAAGACCTGTGCATCATTACCTGTGATAGTGGTAGCAAGGGAGTACCCTTGGAGGGAATCACGAAGGTAGATGGCACAGCCACCACCCCTCTTTCCCAACCTATCATGTCTAAGCAGCACATAACCATTTAGGATGACAGCGGAATCAGGGATTTTGGGTGTGAGCCAGGTTTCAACCACTACAAGGAGGTTAGGTTTGTGCTGGATAGTTCAAACTTGGAGGAGCTCAAGTTTCGGTAGTAGACTGCAGATGTTTACCAAAGCTAGTAATAGCCCACCAACATGGTGACTTGATGGGTTTGGCAGTTGGAGAGGCCCAGGGTTAAGGTGAAAGTTGCCAGAGAAGAGGAGGAGAAGGAGCAACAGCCTGTAGAGAACACGTCTTAGCAGTTTTGAGGTAGTCACGGATTGAACGTATGAGGACTTGGTTGCTTGGCAGGGTATTGGTAGGGATAAGATATCTGATAGTAAGAAGTAAGAGAGGAGGGATGTAGTGGAAGCAGGACCAGGCAGCAGGCTGTGGAGTAAGAGCACGTGTTGGGATGACATGCTAGAAGTGGCACCAGACAGTTCATGGGTGATGTTACTAGGCTGGTACACAAGGTGTGGTGAGGTAGAGGGGGGTGGAAGGAAGGAGTGGTTAATATAAGGAACAGAGCGAGGGAGAGTAACCTGGCAGGGACTCCATAACAACTGTTTGTGCATTGGGGTGGTGGTGTGGCATGGGGTTTGGCTTAGACGAGATTGAGGGGTTATAAATGAGCCAAAGGGACTTACTAAAGGGAATTAGGCATGATGGCACAAAGGTAGGGATGCTGCCTCCAATGTAGAAGGTTGACGGTTTGAATCCCAGAGCAGGAAAAAGAATGGGAGAGTAGAGAACGTGGCAAAAAAGGGGGCTGCTGAGTTGGGAGAGGTAGGGGGATAGGCAGACCTAGACAGGAGTAGTACAGAGAAGACAGTGTGAGAGGGAGAATGAGTGGGTTGTGGACTGACCCCTAGTGGCCAAATGGTATAACCTGCAAATGGGGAAATGCAGATTTAGTTTATTAAACAGGGTGGTCACATGACGTATCATGTAACATGTGCTCACCTATAAAGTTAGGGACATCTCTGGGTGGAAGGGTGACTGGGGAGGGTGGGACAGTTGACACATAGTGTCGAAGGACTAACACCCCTCCACCACAAACAACATGAAGATGCTGATTGTTGGTCTGGTTGTCTGACTTCTGTACCTGTTGCGAGGGCTCCGATGGCTTGGCTCTGCTCCAAATGCAGTGAGGAGCAGGAGCGGTGGTGGGTTACTGGAGCCTGGTGGGGGACAACAAAGAGAAGATAAAAATGGTTTAAACAATGGACAGGGGCTAGGATCATACTGTGCATGCACGACTAGCCCAGACACTGGAAGGAGTAAGGTAGGACTGCCTACAATACTTGAAATCTGAATTAAACTAACCTAAAGCACTGTATATTCACACAAAACAACACAGGCAGTTGCTAGCAGAATTAAGAGCACAGTAAACTATCACTTGCACTCTGCCAATAAGAAATCACTTGGAGCACATTCGCAGGCTGTAGTTAGCATCGGCAAACTGCGAATGTCTAAATAATGTTATTTTAACCCGAACCCCCCTCCCCCCCAAACAACAGGAAGATGCTGGTTGTAGGTCTGGCTGTCTGACAGCCATACCTGTTGAGAGGGCTCTGATGGCTTGGCTCTGCTCCAAATGCAACGAGGAGCAGGAGTGGGGGTGGGTTACTGGAGCTTGTTGCGAGGGCTCTGATGGCCTGGCTCTGCTCCAAATATAGTGAGGAGCAGGAGTGGGGGTTGGTTACTGGAGCCTGTTACAAGGGCTCCGATGGCTTGACTGTGCTCCAAAGTTGTTGTGGTTTTGGAAACAATTGGTATGGATGGCCACGCCAATGTGTCCGGTGTGATGTATTAGACACAGCTGACAGATTTAAGAGCAGGTACTGTAGCAAACATGAAAGACGTCAATCATTAAAATCAATATGCTGACATTTACTGCAGTCTATTTTTTTTGCTTTCTCCTGTTATAGTTCTACTAAATATTTCAGTTAACGTAGTGGTTATGTTGCTGTCATTATAAAAAAGTATCTGACTACCCCAATTGACCTCATAATTGTTGTTTTTGATATCACAGTTAGTTGCTATGCTGAGAACAATGGTATCATGACAAGCCTACTATGACATCAGTTTGGGACCATCAAATGCTTTTTTGTAAGGATTCTTTGGAGAGACTACAAGGATGTAATATAAACAATGTAAATGAACATTGATGACTCCAGTAGCTAATAAAAGCTAAAGCATTACATTTATGAACTTATATACTGGAGTGGATGTCTGGTCTTTAACATACTAGTAAACGTAACTTGCAGTTCACAATATCTGTTAGTGGCATCTAACCCATGATGCTGCTGGTTCTGCTAATGAGGATGTCACTGTCATAACCAAATAAGAGACTTGCAGCACCACAGACAATCATAACTTAGGCTAAAGAGTCTTAAAGCCCTAGCAATCATAAATCTGTAACTCTTTTCCCCAACATTCACACTTTTTAGAGCTGCATCTTGTTGCTATACACCTGTAAAACTATCAGTAAAGGAGAATCCAGAACTGTTACATACTATTTTTTTTCACTGAGTATACTCACATTACCAAAGCAGAGTAGTAGATCACTTCACTAGGTGTACCTCCGAATCTAGTGCTGGTCTTCAAACAATCTGAGCAAGTGGTGCCAAGTCGAGTGCAGAGTGATGGCAACAGTGAATAGCAATGAGATGGGCAGTGGCAGATTTTACCCTTTTGTGGTATATTCTTAATTTAATGGTAGTGATGGACTGTTGGTGCACCATACTTCTGTTGACAAGACTGTGAGCAAAGAAGGAGGTGGCTGACCAAGGCCTGCTCCACATTTTCCTTTCATTCCCACTTTTAATTGCTTATCATCACTGCCACGTCCTTGTTTAAAGCCCCTTATTTGTTTTCTCTGGGTTTAGTCGTGTCTCTTATTTGCTATTAGAGATGCAACAAAGTTAAAGTTTGCCTGCAAAGTTGCTGCAAAGTGATGGAAATTTGCCTTTGTGAAGCTTCACAAAGTTTCTGTTTCTCTCAGCTGCTATGACTTTACCAAAATTTGTAAGGTTTAACCTTTTAGTGGACAAATTGACCATTTTATCGGTAAATTTCAGCCACTTTGCTGACAAATGTTGGCCACTTCATCTATAATCTGTACTTCTTGAAGTGTGGATGTTGCAAATTACTTCTTGAAATGAATTTTGGCAGTATCACAGATCTTTTCTTAGTATTGCCAGGGTCTGTTGCCAGTGGTAGTCTGCATCTTACTCAAGGAGTGTGGGTGTCAGGCCCAGTCTTCCACCTAGTACTCTCTGAGCAAGAGGGCATGTTCACTCCTCCCAGCTGCCAGGATACGGGCTGCATGCTAAGCACTGAGGATAAGGTGGTCATAGAACACAGCAAGATTATCAGCTGCAGCTTGTGCGAAGATAATGAGAAGGCAGACCAGAAGGTGAATCTGCTGCTTCTTAGTGAGTACAGGGTCTGTGGTGTTAATGGGATGTCAAGTGTCTGATGGAGATCTGCTGACAGGGGTGTCATGGAAGGGGAAGTGGGGATGGTGATGGGGTGGGGGTGTCAGGGGATGTCCAGATGACACCCACCCAGAAACCTTCTTGCACATTCCAGTAATCCAACAATGACCTCACTTGGAAGTTACAAGGGGATAACCTCCCTTCCTTTCTAATGTCATTTCTTACAGAACAAATAGAACTTGGAGGACACAATGTCCACATGATGGGTTAGATCAGAGTATGCAGTTCATGGAGAGGGAGAAACAAGGGCCACTTTTTGAGTAGGGTGACAAACTGTCTGAAATGTATTTGGGAGGGGAGGGGAAATAACATTTGGAATTATTTTGGGGGAGGAGAGGCATGTTATAATGACATTTTCTGCATATGTCTAGGACCCTCTTTCATTTAGTTTTTATTTTGTTTGAAACAGAAACACAGAATGTGATGGCAGATAAGGGCTGCTGGGCCCACCCACACTGCTCATTTTTTTCTAACATCCTTTTTTTTGCTGCAGACCCTACTTGATCTGAGGCACAGTCTCTCATCACCCCTTACCTCTATGATACCCCTGTGCCTGTCCCAGGCCTTTTTGAACTCCACCACTGTTTTAGCCCCCACTACCTTCACTGGAAGACTGTTACAGGCATCATCCTCCCTTTCTGTGAAGAAGTACTTCCTCACATCCATCCTGAATTTGCTTCCCTAGGTTCATATCATGCCCCCTTATTCTAGAGCACCTTTTCTCAAAAGATACTTCCCTCCTGTACCTTGTTAACCCCAATGAGGTATTGGAAGGTTTCTGTCATATACCCCTTCCCTCATTTCCTCCAAGGGGTACATGTTTAACTCCTTTAATCTTTCCCCATGGGGCTTTCAATGTGGCCATGCACCATTTTGGTGGCTGTCCTTTGGACCTCCTTTACTCTGTCTATGTCCTTCCTGAGATGTGGTCTCCAGAACTGGACACAGTGCTTAAGGTGGGATCATACCATTGATATATATAGGGGCAGCATCACCACGCTTTTCCTGCTGGTGATACCCCATCCTTTGCATCCCAGCACTCCACTAACCCTTCTGATTGCCTTGTCATACTGTCTTGCCACCTTTAGATTATCTGATATGATTAGCCCTATGTCTCTTTTCTGCTTTGTCTTTGTCAGTATCACACCACCCATTTTGTACTCTGCTCATGCTTATTTGTTGTTTTACAGGTATTGAGAATAAACCCACATTTACAGCAAATAAGCTAATGTAAACCGGTGTAATAAGTACAGAAATAAGATATCAATAAAACATTAACTGCATTAGTCATACCTGTAACAACCATTGCATAATAGAAGGTTTAGTACAAGGAGATATTTTGCAGAGGGGGGGATGATAGAAATAGGGTGAACCCTATCAGGTGCGTTTATATAATGCTAGCAAACATGACTTTGCACCAGACGTCAGAGGGTGAAGCTATTCTCTTCACCATTTGTCTGGAGTGGACTTTTTTAAACATAGTTCAGAAAGATTATTTGGGCCCCCAAGGAGTAAGAACATAGGTGAGGATGAGGTTTGGCTACCCTTCTCATCAGATATTGGTGTTGCTAGACTGAGATTGTTCTCTGGTAAATGTACTCCTGCAGCCCTTTACTTTCATTACTGTTTTCTGTACCAATGTGTCCGGTCTCAATACTCATGGCTAAATGAATGGTAAGGTCTCCCTGTTTCACTAAAGGTGACTTACCCTGTGTCAGTAAGGAGGCTGGATGAAATCAGACTATTGATGTTGATTGTGAGTAATGTTGCAACAGCACCTGTGCTAAGGGCTGCCAGTAATACTTGTTTGCTTTAAACATGGGTTGGGGGGTTAATTGTGTAACTTCAATACAGTAATTATTTTGAGAGGGTACAGCTTGGCAACAGCAGATGGTGTTCTGTTTTTTCATTCATGAGATGTTTTTTGTGGCTATGAGGAACCCACAAAAGTGATTTTGCCAACAAATTTTGGATTTGGCTAATGGGCTATAAGTTAAGTGACTGCCATTGCCCTTTTACCCCCTGTCTTACCCCATATTTGCTCTGACTTATGTTTATATCACAGAGTTCCTGCTGCTTGGATTTAATTCAGGATTCTCTTTAGAGAGTGTGGCCTTCTCCTCTGACTTTGTGTTCTTTTTTTTTATTTCTTTTTATTATAGGAGACAAAATGTGACATGTTATACATATATTCCATCACAATATCATGTAAATCAAGCATTCTATACAAATAAATATTGTCATAGTTGTGATTGCATTCTTATAAACTATTAATTGCACTTTACAGAAGTAGTAGCAGTATCTTTTTGGTTTTTGTAGTTTAGTCCAATCCTTGTGTAATCTTTATCCATTCTAGGCAGGCGGACGAACACTCCCCCCCCCATCCAGCCCCCATGTCACCCCACTGCTTCTCATGGAACAAATTCTGGGACTCTAGAAGACATATGCATTACCCATCTACACCATTTAAGTTCAAAGCAGGGCAGTTCATTGAGTAGTTTGGCAATTAATTGCTCTGATCTGTAAATCTCATCCATAATCCCCCTCCAATCCCCAGAGAGGGAGCCAAAGGTGTCATTCATCTGTGGGTAATCACCTTTTTAGCCACAAGTATATACACTGGAAGTAAAGTGCAGTCCCATCTTGGTCTGTGAGGTGGGGGGTAGACCGAAAAAATCACTATTTCTGGAATCAGTTCAATACTGTCTCCCAAGCAGTCTCCCCACTCTAGTTGTAGTGAACACCAAAATGGGGTCAGTCTGGGACAGTACCAGAAGATATGCCCCAGGTCAGCCAAGGAGCAATTACATCTCAGCCAACAGATACCATAGGACTCCGGAAGGTACCTTATCAATATTGCCGGAGATCTAAAGTAATGTGATCAGGCTTTCCAAGCAAACTCCCTCCAGATATTGGAAGAAGTTATCTTAATGGCTTTCAAAGTTGCCTGTTGCCACTCTTCGAAGGGAGTTTGAGTCTCCAAGTCTCTATTCCAAGATTCTAAAATCAACAACGAGGAGTCTCCCCATGTAGCCCAAAGTATTTTATAGAGATGGCCAATTAATTACCCCCATAAGTCACTCTCCAGGATATCTTTGAGTATCATCCAAAAGGATGAGGAAGAAAATGAAGGAGGAGGAGGAGGATGACTTAATGAGATATCGCTCTGTCTTAAAATATAGTTTCTCACCTGCTTATATCTAAATAGATCTTTATCAGGTAGAGAAAAGATCTTTTGGAGATCAGGAAATGAGCATATACCATTGGTATCTAGGAATTGGTAGAGATAGTTGAGACCCACTCTACACCAAGACTAAAAGGTAGTGTCAAGGCTGGCAGGGAGAAAGTTCTCATTGGCCGAAATTTAAGTATAGAAGAAAGAGATTTGTTTTAATGTTTTATGTTGTCTGGCCTTATACCATACCTTTCAAACCTGGGTCGTAAATACTGCATAGTCTCTCAAGGGAGAGGAATAACCCCTTGTAGCAAAGACTACCATCTCAATATCATGTAAATCATTAATAACAAATTCAATGTCTTTCCAAATACGAGAAGTAGTGGGCGAAAGCCAGATAAGTATTGTTTGAAGAAAAGCTGCTGTTGCATATAGCCTTAAATTTGGAAGATTGACTCCTTCCTGGTCCATCGAGGAACAAAGCAAAGAAAACCTTATCCTTGGTTTCTGACCCTCCCATATAAAGTCAGAAATAATGTTGTTCCAAGATTTAAAGTAGTAGTTAGCTGGAAAAATTGGCACATTCTGAAAAAAATATAGTAACCTAGGAAGGACATTAAGGTGGATCATTTCTATCTGCTGAAAGAAAGTTAACCGGAGTCATCCCCACATCCTCAAGTCCTCTTGTATCTGGACTGAGATTGGCTCATAGTTTACTAATTCTAAGTGGAGAAAGTTGATCGGGATGTGGATACCCAGATACTTAATTTTGGTACCTTTCCACTTCATAGGGAGGATTGGAAATTAAACATCAGGGCCTCCATTCTGGAGATATTTAACTTGAAGTTAGCCCATCTTTCGTATCTCTGAAGTAGATCCCATGCTGCAGGTATCAAGGTCTCCCTGGAAAGTAAGATAAGAAGAACATCATCCCCAACAGTGCCACCTTATAGCTGGTTTGACCAAAAGGGATCCCTTCAATCCTTGAATCAGCACGTAGGGCTATTTCTAAGGGCTCGCTGTAAAGGGCAAAAAGAATGGGAGAAAGAGGACAACCCTGCCTGGTGCCCTGTCATAAGGAGATGGGGAAGAAGGGGCTCCATTAATTCTAATATATGCTTTTGAATGAGCATAAAGGTGCTGGAGTAGAAGAATAAAAGAAGAAGGGAATGACAGGGCCGCAAGGACATCCCAAAGGAAACTTCACAAGATCCTGTCGAATGCCTTTTCTGCATCCAGAGTAAGTAGAGATTGGGGTATCTGTCTGCTCCGGACATGTTCAAGTAGCAACATAATGCATCTAATATTATCTGATGTTCTTCTAGCTTTTATGAAGCCAGACTGATCAGGGTGGATGAGGTCAGGGAGAAAAGTTACCAATTGCACAGCCCATATGGCCATAAAAATGTTATAGTCAACATTCAAAACAGAGGTCAGGCAGTATGAGGAGATATTAGTCGGGTCTTTATCTGGTTTAAGAATTGGGGTTATAGTTGCATATTTCCATGAAGGAGGAGGGGGCTCTCCCTCCTGAACTGCCCTGTAAGTTAGAAGAAGAGGAGGTAGCAGAAGCCCAGAAAATGTCTGGTACCATTCTACAGCAAAGCCATCCACCCTGGACATTTATTGGTCTTGAGAGCTTTATATGAGTAAGGACATTAGTCGGATCTATAGAAGCTTCTAAAATAGATCTTTGGGATTCTGAAAGTTGGGGTGAGAAAGGCCTAAAAGAAAGGCCTCTTTATTTTCTGTAGATGTGAAGCCCAAAGGAGTGTCATAAAGAGACTGATAATAGGAAGAGAAAGACAAGTGAATATGCTCATCTGAGTGTGAGATTATCTGGGTTAAAGGGTGTTTGACTTTCAAAATAGTAGCTGCCCATCTCCGAACATGGAGCTTGAGAGCCAGCATACGAGACCCTGACTTACCCCTTCATAATTGGTTTGTCTTAAATAATTAAGAGCTTGTAACACTCTAGCATCCATTATTTTTTGGATTTCTTGCTTAATTTGTCTTATCTTCTTTTGTAGGACCCTGCCCCCCTCTCAATATAAGAGCTGATATGTTTGTAACTGTTCTATCAAAAAATTGTAGGATGCCTCCAGTTTCCTTCTCTTCCTGGTAGCATATTCTACGGTTTCACCTCTAATTACTGCTTTGAGGGTATCCCATATAATCGGATCCATAGACTCTCCTGTATCATTTTCTTGTAATAGCTGGGGTATTCTATTATTTATGTACTCTATGTATTCTGGGTCTTTTAATAAAGATGTATTTAGGTGCCACGCTTTTGTTCATGGAGCCTTACCCAATACAATTTTTATAATCAAGGGGTGGTGGTCAGAAAGGATTCGAGGACCTAGGATCAAGTCATGAATAAAAGAAAATTGTTCACAGGTAACAAAAAAGTAATCTAAACAGGAGTATGTATGATATCAAGGAGAAAAGAAAGTGAAGCGAGGGTTATATTTGAAAAGTTTCCACCATATATCCTTTATCTCTAAATGTATAAAAATTGCCTTACGGTACCTAAGTGTGTTAGAGAATTTATATTCCCTTGGGGAGGAAGAATCAACTTGGGGGGGACATTGCCATGTTAAAATAGCCTTCCATAATTAAGATACCTTGGAGAGCATCCATTACCTCGTTTATAAAAGTTCAAATCACAGGGAGAGAAGTCTGAGGGAGCAAATATACATTTACAATCATCACCCTTTGAGAAAAAAAGAGTCCCTGTAAGGATGACATATCTACCATGTGAATCAATGTATTTTTCCTGGAGCTCAAAAGGAATAGAGGCAGGGATCAAAGTCGCCACTCCCCTCTGCCTACCACTCGAATGTGACGAGGCAAAAACCTTGTAGAGGTTTCCCCATTTTAATTTCTGGCATTCCAGATCAGACAAATGTGTTTCTCGGAGGATGTATAAATCGTCCACCTGCCTTTTCAGACATTGTATCACACGTGATCGCTTAATTGGACTGTGAAGTCCATTTATATTTACTGAGTAAATCTTAACAGGATTTACTGCCATTTGTGAAACCACAAAAAAAAAAGGAAGGTAAAATGAAAGGAGAGGGTCCAGGGAAAACCAGCCTTATAGCCCTGTCAAATGGGCAGTTCTGAGTTCCCTGTCTCCCTCTGTGCTGTTTGCTACTAATGCATAGAAATAATGTGTCAGGTGCAATATTTGCTTGTCTCCCATTTTTGATCACAAAATAAAACAAGAATACTAGTCAGTAAAACCTAAACTGGGCTATTAATACAGTATTAATCATAATATTTATTACCCCAACTTTAAAATCCCATCCTCCCTCTTCCCTCCCTTCTGGTAATATAAATCTAGTAAGCTCCCTACCCAAATTAGGTAGAGCAAGCACAACCTGGACTTAAAACTGCCCATTTTTCCTCTCTCTTTGTTACCCTCTAAACCCCCTATAGCTGTGGAGTCCAAACTATTTACAATGAGTTGTACTTCCACCTTGGAGAGGATATCCTTGGATCCTCTCTGTGTGCTCTCCTGAGGTCCTAAGTTACAGATCCCAGGAGAGCGGGGCTTTTCCTCTCCATTTCCCATGAGGAGGTAGTTCCCCAGGAGATCAAGGTCCCCGATTAATGTGGTGACCATACTATACAGCTGTGTTACAACTAGATGTGATGTTCAGCTGAAGGAAAAGGAAAAAAGAAAGCAAAAAGCAGGTCCCCCCAAAAGAGGAGGGTAGAAAAGGAGGGAAGAACTCTCCCCTTTTAAAACATGTCTTATGTCATGCTAGATCACCTTATACATATTTTTCCCTCTTATCTCTATGCTTCTTTTATATGTTCAGTTGGTAGTCCAACCTGTATTTACCCTCTCCCCAATCCAACCTTCCCACTCTCTGTTGTGTATCTCAAGTTTCCAGAAGTTCTTATATTTCTTCCCCACAGAGCAACAAAGCATGTCTCTTTTCTCCTGTCTTTGTGCGTTCCTTCATATGGAGGGTGTGGGTCCAATCTGGTAAGAAAGTATGTTTGGACTGGAAAGCCATCTTCTCCACTTCCATTTTGTAAACTACTACATTTGGGGAGAAAGGGTATAGGGGTTTAATGCAGCACCTTAGGGGAGCACTGGAGGAGGCATTAAGGGAAGAGGCAGCAGAGGTTCAGGGGCCGGGACCTTGTACACATCAGCCCACAATCCCGCAAGGGGTATCAAATAATTTAGCCCAAGGCTCTCGGCCTGATCTAATTGGCCCCACCATTAAAAGTCCTTAGAGAAGCCAATTCTAACGGGAGAGATTATAAGCTTGTAAAATACCAAGTTATGTTTATCTTATTATGTTCAAGCTCTCTCCCTGGTTCTTCTTTTTGTATATATGCTGGGGGTGTGGGCTTCCATCATGCTAGTCCCCATAAGCCTCTCTATGACCATGGCAGCACCCCCTTCCCTGTAGGCACTTACCCCAGGTCTGCCCCCGAAATTCCCTCATCAACGATCATGCCCTGGTTTCAGTTCATGTCTCATTTCAGTCCAGGCTGCAGGCTAAGTTGCTGAATCTCTTTCAAAATCTCCCCTAAGGATGGAATGGTCAAGGGAGAAGTGGGATTGTCTGCTATTGCTGTGAACTGGCCAAAATTTCTCTGAGAGGGTCTGGTTCTTCCTGTCGTCTGTTGTGCGTCTCGATCATTAAGAATACCTCTCGAGTGTAGCTCTTTTCTGGCTTCTTCTGCTGATGGAAATGCTCAGGTCCCTGAGGGAAAACCACCACTAATTTAAGTGGGATGGGAGTTTTAAATTTTAATTTATTTGAGCGTAGGCATGAAAACAATGGGATATATTCCCTCCTTAGTCTCTGGGTGGTGGGAACAGAGCCATTATTGAAGAAAATGCATTTGTTATTAAAGGTTACAGATTTGTGGGCCCATGCTTTCTGAAGTAAAGTCTTCTTAATTGAAAAGTGTAAAAACCAAGCTATGATTGAGTGGGGGTGAGCCTCGGGATGTGGTTTTGGTCCAAGAGCACGATGGGCCAGCTCTCTGTCAATAGGAAAGTCTGGGCCTAAATCCAGGGTTGTGTGAAGAAAGTGGTCCAAGAAAGCGTGCATATCAGGGCCCTCTTCATCTTCTGGAATCCCATATATACGTAGGTTTTTCCTCCTACCTCTGTTTTCAGTTTCTTCCTGTCATTTAATTATTTCTAATTGGTTTAGTGCCACTTCTTGTATAGCTGTCTCCAGGGTGTCCAGACGACTGGTGTTATTTGAAATTTGTGTGTCTGCAACATCGAGGCAAGTCTGCAGTGTTCCTACAGTAAGTCAGGGCGAAGGTCTGATACGGCCTTCTTAACTTCTGATCTGAACTCCTGAATTGCTAGTAGAATCTGCTCGTTGGAGGTATTAGTTTTTCTGTTGGCATTTTTATGTTGTTGCTGAGTCCTGCATCTTTTGTTTTCCTCTCAGGAGCCCATCTGTACTGTTTCCCCAGGATTAGCTCTCTTGTCTGGGCCACTGGTAGGCGTCAGAGCTGCAAAGCGATTAAATGTCTCGAGCAACATACAAAACGGTCAATTCTTTTAGTAAGTAGTTTCAATTCAGGTTTTTTATTTGAGTAGTGATATTTATTGTTGTTCTTTAAGGTGATTCAGGCAGTAAAGTTCCAAGTCTGGGGAGAGTTTGTTCTCATGCTGCTCACAGCTCCATAACACCACCAGAAGTCTGAGTACTTTGTGTTCTGATTGTTTTTCAGAGCACAGGAACAGTTGGTTTGCCCTACCCTACCCACACCCAGCTCTGCTAGTTTTATTGGTTTACACAGGAAGCTGTGACAACTTCCTATTCTGAATCAGAACAGGGTGGGGTTAATCACAGACGGCAGCCATGCAGTGCTGCATAATCTAGGAGGATATTTTCTTGAGACTGCTATTGTATCAAAGTAAAAACAAGCACTTGTCAATGCCAAGGTTCGTCGTTGAAACTGATGTTGGTACGCACAGATTGGCAGGACTACAGTTCCCAGCAGAAAGAACAAGTTATGACACCAAGTTCATATTCCCATTGAAATACAGTGAAGTGCAAACCTGTTTCCTCAATTTGTGATCTGGCTTTGAAGAGTGAAGATGTGTCTGTGGTTCAGAGAAGATGAGGGCACTGGAGCCCCACCATGGGTTGGTGGGGAACACTATGGTTCGAAACCCTAATGCCCTGGGCATTTGTTGGAATTTGCACTACAAACTTTCAACATGGCCTTTTGTGATCCCAACCTCATGAAAGCATTTGGGACCTCTGCTCATGAACAGTGGCACTGTGATTTTGTTAATGTGTCCTAAACGTTGATTTCTCACAGCAACCACGCCATTCTGCATGATGTGTGAAAACACAGTTCGGGCAGGATGTGAAAAATTACAGCTTACCATTCATAGGGAGGTGTGAAGAGATGTCAACGCAGAATATCTGGAGTGAAAATATTAAAAATGCTCGAACACACGAGCGTACATGGAAACTGCAAAATGCACGCTCGTAACAGTCATTTAGTGGAATAATTTCACCAAAATTTAAACATAGGCATTTTGTGACATCTGCTTATGAACACTGTCACTATGATTTTCTTAATCTGTCCCAAACATTGATTTCCCACAGTGACTGCACCATTGTACGCCAGATGTGCAAAAACACATTTTAGGCAGGATGTGAAAAATGACAGCTTACTGTTCATAAGGAGGTGTGCAAAGCTGACAATGTTGAAAATCTTGAGTGAAAATATTACAAATTCTCAAAGTTACGAGTGTGCATGGAAACTGCCCAACGCACGCTTGTAAAATAGTCATTTTATAGACTTTTGTCACCAAATTTTCAACATAGACATTTTGAGATCTCCACTCATGAACTGTTTCACTGTGATTACCTTAATCTGTCCCGAACACTGGTTTCCCACAGTGACTTCTCTATTGTGCGCCGGAAGTGCAAAAACACATTTAGGCCCAGGATGTGAAAAATGACAGCTGTACTGTTCATGAGGAGGTATAAACAAATACCAATGTTGATAATCTGCAGTGAACATATTACATATTCGTGACATTACAAGTGTGCATTGAAACTGCGCAACACATGCTTGTAACACAGTCATTTTTTGGAATTTTTTCACCAGATTTTCAACAAAGGCTTTTTTGGGAGCCCACCTCATGAATAGTGACACTGTTGCTTCATTAATCGGTCCAGAAAGGTGATTCCATGCAGTGAATGCAAAATCAACTTTCGTGACTGAATAACCCGATGACAGTCACTGAATTCATGAGATGGGATCCCAAGAACCCCATATTGAAAGTCTGGTGCCAAAATTCACACAAATGGCCAAGATATGCACCAAAGTTGAAAAAAAAACACATTTATGCCATTATACAGCTTACCAGAATTTCTTTAGTTCGTGGTCATCTTTGAAGAGTGCAGCCATTTTCCCGCTCCACCGCAGATCGTCATGCAAGTCTCCAGAGGTAAGTACTGTATGGGGTGAGGGGGGGTGTAGGGAGGTGGGGAGCACAGAGGTTGGGTACAGGTTGGGTGAGGAGGCACCAGACTCAACGAGGGACCTTTTTCTTGTTTGCAGGTTTTACAAAAATTTAAAAACATTGTGGGAAGGCTTTCTTTCTTACAGGAACATTTTGCACCCTGGGGTGGGCTCCCAGTGTGCCACCTGAGTGTTTTTTGGGTGGGGGCTGTAGCCAACAGGGAACCTCCATCAGCAAAAACTGAGTTTTGGGGGGGACAAGAGCCAAGAGGGATTGGGCACCCCCCTCAGCACACAAAAATATGGGGGGACATTATGTTGATAAGGAGTGGGCTTCCCCATCGGCAAATGAACTGGGAGGGGGCATGCCGACAAGGGGGATTGGACACCCCTGTTGGTTTGTTTATTTTTTTAATGGTGAGAGGGTATGCAACAGTCTGGGCTCAATGCATTCACACTGCTGTAAGCTACAGCAGTGTGAATGTGCAACCAGGGATGCAATGCAGGAATGCAACATCAAAGGACCAAGCCGAGCCACTATTGGTGTGGCTCTGTCCTTTGAAAAGTTGTCCAACTCTGCCCCAACAGCTGAACAGGAGTCATTGCCAGCCTGCCGACAGATTCACCTGCTGCTGACCTGCCCCAGAAATGGAGCTCTCCATTGGGCACACCCCTGTATAGCACCTCTTATAGCAATGATTTCATCTGCACCTGCGTGCCAGGACAAACTCAGCAAGAAGGTATTTTGTGCACTTGAGGACTGAGGGTCCATTGTATGGATCTACTTGTTGTTTTATTTGAATTTACATTGCTAGGAAATGCTGGGGGGACTGTGAATTGTGTGGTGACTGCGACTGTTTGTGGGGATTGGGTGGTGGGTGGAAACTGAGCAAGGGAGGTTGAGGGAGGGACTAACAATTGGGCTCAGGATACCACATTGGTGTTAGCAAGGTTGGGATAGGCCACATACAGAAAATGTGGGGGGCTATGAATTGGTGCAGACAGCAAAACAGATGGGAAGAGGAGAGGTAAAGGGAAGCAGGGAAGCAAAATAGTCAGGTCAGTAGAGGAAGGCTTGTAAGCTGTAATGGATATGGGGCTGCAGGCTTCATGGAGGTACTGTGGAAAACAGAGGGGTACCCGGTGTGCAGGAGAATAGAGCAATTAAGTAGAATAGTACAGTGGCTTAGCTTGGAGTTGGAATGCAGGAGAGGGGGAAACAGAGAGGATCAGCAGGGGCTGATAGGGCAGGTAATAGCTACTTTGGGACACAGTGATAGTGGGCATAGAACAGAAAATAAAGGCATTACACAGTGTCTGAGGGCATAGGGAACATACAGAACTGGCAGAACCAAAGAGGAGGAATGGCGGGTGGTAAGGAACAGGAGGGTGAGAGGATCTACTCTAAGAACGGCAAAGGGAAAAGAGGATAGTTCTCCGGTTGAGATTTCTATATCTAATAGATATACAGTACTGGCAGAAATAGGGAAACAAGGGACTACAGGAAGGGGAAAGGGCCGTAAAAACCACAAGAACATAGGTTGGAGGCTGGGGGAGTGGAGAGGGGAGTATCTGAGAAGGTCAAACAAGGAACGGAAGCCAAGGTGAGGGGGAGAGGAAAGTAGTTCAAGAGGGCAAATAGTTGGGTGAAGCCAGAAGGGAGAGGAGAACAATGAGGGAGGTAGAGTTAGAGGATTAGAGGAGGGACTGAAGATGGCATAATGGGAGCAAGGATGGGGAATGAGAGAGAGGATCAAATGATAGTGAGGAAGTAAGAAGAGGGGAAGTTGCTGGTACACATGGGATGACTCCAGCAAAGGAAAAGGAGGGACTGAGGAAGGGGGGGCAATAGCTTACAAGGAGATGAAGCAGGGTTGGCGTCCAGACACACAAGCAGCAGAAAGGTAATGGTCTTCGGGGATTCAATAATAAAGGGTATGCAGTGGGGGGCATGGAATAATACACTGGCTGCTTGCATGGCAGGAAAGGAGGCAGGGAGAGTAACACTTAAGATCAAGGAGGTGGTAAGGGACACAGGAGGGAGCCTGACTTGATCATGCACCTTGGAATCAACAATCTAGCAGGTGAGGAGGAGGGGGTGATGCAGAACAGATTCAAGGAAATAGCAAGATCATGTAGGAATTCTATGAATTCACTAGCCTTTTTGGAAGTAATCCTAGTCCCCAGGGACAGCACAGCTAGGAAAGGAGAAGGGAAGAATTTAATGAGTGACTGGATGTTTGAGATAAAGAGGAGGGGTACAGTCTTATAGAGGGGTGGGGGGACACGTGGTCAAATAAGAGGCTTTATTGCCCAGACAGACTGCACCTTAGTTGGGACTGGAGGAAAATACTAAAGGACAGGCTGGGAGAATATGTGGGAAAGTAACTTGTTTTTAATTGCTTAGGGAGGGAGGAAGGGCTGGAAAACCCACACAATTCAAAAAGTGGAGGTCGGTAGACCCCCCCCACAAGGGCAGCAACAACAAAAGGAGAGGGGGGACAGCTAAGTTGTGGGGGAGAGGATGAGGAAAGGAGGGCAAGCCAGGACAAAGTTATAGAACCAAAGAGCCAAGGTATTACAGGAGCAAAGTGGAGGGTGGTGTCGCTAAATGCCCACAGTCTCAGGAACAAGATGGCAGAAATGCATGCCCTCTTAGTGGTGGGTAAGTTGGATATAGTGGTAGTTACTGAGACCTGGCTACAGCACACCATGACTGGGATCTCTCAGTCCCAGGGTACAATCTATACAGAAGTGACAGAGAGCTAGACAAAGGGGGGGGTGGCAGCATACATCAGGGAGGGAATAATTTGCATGAGGGTGGAAGAAAAAGAAAAGTGGGACTTAGAAACCTTGTGGCTCCAGTTGTAGGCTAGCAGAGGAAGGAAGATCAGGATGGGGGTTGTATACAGACCACCCAGCCATAGTTAGGACAAGAACAGAGAGCTGTGTTCCCAGTTGAGGATCACAGTCGGAAAAGGGGAGGTGGTAGTGGTGGGGAATTTTAACCTGCCTAAAGTGGACTGGGCTTCTCCCGCCACATCCTGTGCCAGAAGTCAGGAAATCCCAAGTGCAAACCAGGACATCTTCATGACTCAGTGTCTGATGCCACCAGGGAGGGGGCAATCCTGGACCTAGTGCTTAGCAATGGGGAGCACGTACAGGAGATCAAAGTTAGGGAACCCCTGGGTGGAAGCGACCACAATACAGTGTAATTCAGTTTGGACACGGGCAAGGATGACATCGCTACTAAGACCAGAACATTGGATTTTAGTAGGGAACATTTTAAAAAGATGAGAGAAGTGATGAGGGAAGACCAGGAGAGCATAGAAGAGGGAGTGGGGGTGGCCCAATTATGGGCCACCATGGGGGGGGGACATTCATAAGGCCACAAGCAGTTGTATTAAAATGAGGGGGAAGAAATCAAAAGCCAGACCACCAAGCTGGTTTAATGGGGAGGTGGCCAGAGTGATAAGGGGAAAAGAGGGCAGCCTATAGAAGATTCAAAAGAACAGCAAATGAAGAGGATGAGGAAGAATACTGGAGGCTAGCTAAGGTGGCAAGAAGGGAGGTGCAGCAAGCAAAGGCATGGAAAGAGATGCAAATAGCTGAAGGAATAAAGAATGGGGAAAAGGCCTTTTTTCGGTACATAAGCAAAAGGAGGGATAAGAAGGACAGCATTGTTAGGATGAGGAAGGAGGATGGTTGGGTTAATGAAGACAGGAGCAAAGCAGAGGTATTAAACAAATACTTCTGCTCCATCTTTACAAAGGAAAAGGATGGACCAGGCCATGGGCAGGGAGAAGGAGGGAGGGAATGGGGGGATGCCATGGGATAATCGGGATTGAAAGAGTGAGGGAGGGGCTGATGGCCCTGAAGGTGGACAAATCCCGAAGGCCAGACAAAATACATCCCAGGGTGCTGAAAGAGTTACTGGAGGATCTGGTGGGCCTGCTTGCTGTTCTCTTCAATAGATCTCTGGAGTCAGGAGTGGTGCCACTGGAGCAGAGAACAGCACATACTAACATACTAATTGCCAGCAGATTAGACCTTACGGTCTATCAAGTCTGCTTGAACCTCAGACCCCTAGTTGGGTGCCGAGGCCCTCCCCCCCTTGTGTTCCAGAAACCCCTATCATTCATCCCCACCCCTCTGGGCCAGGGCATCATCTGATACTTCCACTTTCTGTGTCTGTCCCACCCTCTCTTGAAGCCCCCCACTGTGGATCTCTGAACCAGCTCACCAGGCAGTGCATTCCAAGGGTTCACCACCCTCTCAGTGAAAAACCTCCTCCTCTCCCCCCCCACCCTTCCACCTTCCAACTTCAAACCATGCCCTCTGGTGATACCTCTCTGCTTTAGTCTAAAGATCCCCTCCATGTTTACTCTATTTATTCCCTTGAGGTACTTGAAGACCTCAATCATGTCCCCCGATCTCTCCTCTCCTCCAATGAAAACAGGCAGAGCTCCTCAAGTCTGCCCTCATACGTCAAATCCCCTAGTCCTCATATCATCTTAGTTGCCCTCCTCTGTATCCTCCACATGTAGTGCCACTCCACAAGAGCAGACCCAAGGATGACCCAAATAACTATAAACCAGTTAGCCTGACCTCAATAGCATTTATTTATTTATGTAAACTTTGGTAACCAGGAAAGGCACACTAAACCAAGGCTCATTTCCAGGTGTGACCTGGGGGACAACTGGGTTACATAGGCAGAAATATATATATATATATATATATATACAGATACACAAACTTTTTGATGATATATACAGATAAACAAGTATGACATGAGGGTAGGTACATCCAGCTATACAACTATACAAGCAGTTTTTAGAACAACGGTGTAAAATTATATCAGACTTGAGTTTGATCATTACACTAATACAATAGATACAAAATATCCAAAGCAGAGCTGGAGATTGGCATAATCTATAGATTCGCATAAGAGTGAGTGCATCCACATCCAACCAATTCTCTCTAGGAATGGGACAGAAACATGTGTATTAGCACTTCTTCTTGCAGTAAAAGCTATTTGTATTGGGAGTAATTATAAAGAGTAGAGAGTCTGAGGGCAGGACTAGGTCATAAGGTAGAGATGCATTAGGAGCAGTTTCAAGGAGCAATAGGAGTTAGCCTGAGAAGGCGTTTGAGCACTGGGAGTGAGGAGGCATGCTGGAGGAGGTAGGGATTTGGTTCCAGAAGGATAGTAGGTGGAAGGAGAAGGCAGACTTGCCTGAGTTCTTGTGGGGGTGAGGTATGGTAAAGGATCAGGACCCTCTGGACCAGAGTGGGTAGGAGGAGGGACTAGCAGGGGATAGGAGGGAGGAGATATAGGAGGGGAGAGGTCTGAACCAGTATTTACCTATGAAGATGAGGGAGTGGACTTCATGTCAGTGGGGGGGATGGAAAGGGTGGATCTAGAAAGGGGAGTTTGTAGCAAAGCAGCAAAAGGCATTTAGGAGGGTATCTAGTTTCGCAAAGGAGGAGGCGAAAGCAGTGCCGTAAATAATATCCACCTAGTCGATAACAGAAGGATTGTTTTTGTAACCAACTCTCGGTGTACAGACAGAAAGGCATTTCTTCTTTCAGTACATGATACCGAGTTTTAGATGGAGTTTTGCATGCAAAGTTACAATAGGGAGTGAAAAATCAAGCTTATTGTCGAGTCATACCCCGAGGTATTTGAAGGCAGAAACTGCCTCTAAGGGGGAAGCCATCAGAGGTAGTGATGACATGGGTGGTAGTGAGTGTTGTGAGTTTTTGTCTTGACCCAAAGGTTATAGAGACTGTCTTTTTTGTGTTTACCCTCAGATGGTTTGCTGGGAACCATTCTAGGACATTATTAAAGTCATGCTCAAGGGGTCCTCTACGTCGAGGACTGAGGGACTTGTGGTAAAGATGACCCTATCATTGGCATACATATGGATTTTAGAATGCACGCAGACTGAGGGGAGGCCATTGATGAAGACAGAGAATAAGATGGGTCCCAGTATTAAACCTTGGGGGACCCCAACAGGATTGGGAGGGGAGGTGATAAGGTGGGGCCCACCTGGACTGACTGGCTCCTGTCTACTAGGTAAGAACTGAACCAGTTTACTGTAGGTGCTGCAAGGCTGATTGATTGCAGCTTACTGAGCAGGAGTGGGTGGGACACCGAGTTGAATAACTTTGCCAGGTCGATGAAGATGGCAGCTGTGATGTGAACCAGGTCCATACCTGAGAGTATGGAGTTTGTGACCCTTAGAAGGGGAGAGGTGGTAGAGTGGTTCTTCTTAAATCCAGCCTGGACAGGGGATAGAGTGTTTGTAGAAGAAAGGAAATCGTCTACACTAGAATTGAATAGAGACTCCTGAAGTTTTGCAAGGGCAATGAGGAGGGACCTCCCTTGTGGAGGGGTAGAACATTTGCCATTTTCCAAGCCATGGGGACCATGCCAGAAGAGAGAGAAAGAGGTTTAGCAGATGTGTGAGGAGCAGAACAATGGCTGGTGTGGAGATGTGAAGGAGCATGGGGTCAATGCCATCAGGAATGTGCTTAGCTGAGTTTAGTGACAAGAGAGAATGGTAGGCCTCCTGCTGGGTGATTGTGGGAAGTGGTAGTCACTGGAGGAGTGTGGGTCAGAGTGTGGGATCAGAGGATTGGGATAGACCATGGTGGGGGGGTCAGGAACAGCGCAAGATATAAAGTATTTGTTTAGGGATTTGGCTAGAAAGGAGGGGTCTGAGATTTGGGATCCATGAACTGAGAGGACAGGAATGGAAGACTTTGTTGGGGGGTCAGTGAGGGAGTGGATCGTTTTCCAAAAATTTGCAGGAGAGTCTCGGTTAGATTGGAGGAGGTCCTTGAAATAGTCCACCTTGGCTGTCCAGGTTGCCTTTGTACATGCATTTCATAGTGTTCAGTAGGACTGGAGGGTGACCTTGGTCAGGGAGGATTTATAAATAGCCCATGCATGATCATGCAGCTTACACTGGGCAATTAAGCTTGTGCTGATCCAGGGATGGTAGGTGTATTTTACCCTTGCCTTTTTTAGGGGTGCATGGATGTTCCAGACTCTGGAGAGGATGCTGGTGAAGGAGCTAAGGGCTGAGTCATCGCATGTAGTGGAGAACACCGGGAAACAGTTGGCTTGGTGGAGATCATGTAGTAGGGAGTTTGAATCGAGTGACCTCAGGGAGCGGTGTGCATTTGGGGATGAAGTGGGACGGGCGTATCTTTCTAACACTGTCAGTCACACAGTGGTCACTAAAAATATGTGGAAGGGTGCCTTCTGTGATGAGCTGATGGGGGTGTGAGGAGAGCACCCAGTCCAATATGGAGTTGTTGGGGAACTGATGATTTAGGCGAGTGGTTTCTTTTATAAGCTGAGTGAAGTTGTGGAGTTCAGTGTTGTGTAGGGTAGATTTGGAGGTTGGATAGAGCCAGTTTAAATTGAAGTCTCCAAGCAGGATCATCTCCCAGGAGGTTGACTGTGCTGTGATGGAGGAGATACAAGATAGAAGAGAGGTTGGTGAGAATCTGGGGGAGGCATATAAGGCCCCAATGTATAGCGGTAGCATGGCTGGGATACTCAGCCTGCCCACGATTAGTTCAGGAGGGGAGGGATCCTTTAAGGAAAATGGAGCAGGAGAGGGAGTGGTGTACATATATGGCAACACCACCTTTGTGTTTGCCCCTGTCCTGGTGAAAAAGATTATAATCCAGTAGAGCGAGGAGGGAGTCAGGTACCTTGCTGGATAGCCAATTTATGGAAATATAAAGTATGTCTGGGACATCTAGTTTGGGGAGTAGGCTCCTGGCATTAGAATGGAATGTTTTAAGACCTTTTGGCAGGGCAGGGGGAGTGGTGGTGGGGGGACCAGGGTTGGGCTGTATGTTACCTGACAGTAGCAGTAGAAATATAAGTACGGGAAGGAAGAAAGAAAGTTTGTTTTGATGTTTACTGTGCTGAGAGGTTGGATGGCATTGGGGGGGGACACAAGGCATTGAATGCATTTGAGGACATCTAGGGTTGGTGAAGGAGAGCACATTACCCCAGGTGTATGAAATGGTGAAATGATGGGTGGGGCAGGGATGGGAGGATAAAGGTAGGGACAGGTGTGGAGATGGGGAGAGTACGGAAGGTGAGGATGGGGAGGGACTGGAGGGGCAGGAGGAGAGAAATAGTAGATATAGGGAGGAGCAGGGCCAGGCGGGGGGGGGGAGACTAGGAACAACATGTTCAGATTCAGAGGGGGGAGAGAGGAGGATAAGAAGATGTTTAGACAGGGGAAGGAGATGATAAGTTAATTGTGTATACAGCCAGGAGAATTTAGACAGGTACCAGTAACGTAGGTAGATATGCTTTGAGTCAGTTTTCGGAGTATAGTTATTTGGGTTAGGAGTGAGTGAGTGAGTAGGAAATTCTGCTCCAGAGATCTGGGTCCTCCATGATCAGATGAATGCAGCAGGGGAGGAGTCCAAAGCAATGAAATCTATAGGGGGTGTCGGACACTCCAAGTAGGCAAGTAGTATGTAAACTCATGGAGACCATTCTAAAAGAAAGGCTATTGAGGTACATAGAGGAGCATGGTGTACAGGATGAAAGACAGCAGAAGTTTGTGGCAGGCAGATCATGTCATACAAACCTAATTGTGTTCTTCAATTGGGTCATGAGGGCAGTGGACAAAGGCCAGGCGGTGGACATCATATACCTGGACTTTATCATGGCCTTCAATTCTGTACCAAACAAAAGGTTGACAATGAAGCTGAGGGATCTAGGGGTGAGGAAGAATATGGTAAGATGGGCTGAATACTGGTTGAGTGGTAGAACCCAGAGAGTAGTGGTTGGGGATGAGTTCTCCAGAACCAAGGAGGTCACCAGCAGGATGTGTGTTGTTCAATGTCTTCATAAGTGACATCAGGGAAGGCATTAAAGGCAAAATGTACCAGTTTGTGGACAACACCAAACTCTGTGGAAGAGTGGACACCAAGGAGGGGATACACCACCTGAGGGAGGACCTCTTCAGACTAGAGAGATTGTCAGGAATCTCGGGACTTAGTTTCAATGCCAAAAAGTGCAAAGTGCTGCACATAGGGGCCAAGAACCCTAGGATAGAGTATTACATAGGAGGGGTTCAGGTAACTGATTCCAAAGAGGAAAAGGATCTAGGGGTAGTGACTACAAGTGACTTGAAACATATCTCTCTGTGCAAAAAGGTGATAAAGGCTAATAGAATGCTGGGGTGTATTGCATGGGGATTCAGTAGTAGGCAGAGAGAGGTTATTTTACCATTGTTGAGGTCATTGTTCAGATCACATTTAGAATATGGGGTGAGGTACTGGCATCCTTATCTTAAGAAGAACATCTGTATGCTGGAGGTGGTCCAGAGGAGAGCAACCAAGATGATCGAGGTGTTACAGGATAGACCCTATGAGGTGAGGCTGGGAGTCCTGGGAATGTACTCCCTGGAAGAAAGGAGACAGAGGGGTGATATGATAGAGATCTTCAAGTACATGAACAGAATTAGCACAGTAAAAAGGGAATGACTCTTTAAAATGAGTGACCACAGCACCGCTATGGGGCACAGCCTAAAATTGATGGGGGGGGGAGATTCAGATGGGATGTAAGGAAGCATTTCTATATGGAAAGGGTGTTGTCCACCTGTAATGAACTGCCAGAGGAGGTGGTATCAGCAAGAACAGTGGGAGTAATCCAGAGAAAACTGGGACAAGAACAAAGGGTAACCCTTGGGACCAAGGAAGGGGAGAAGGGGGGAGGGAGGGACAGTTGGGGGGGCAGGGTCACTGGTGTAAATTGTAAGGCCAGACCCTGCATCACTTACTGAGCAAATGTGATAGACTGGGTGGTCTTCTTCTGATGGCTCTTTTCGTATGTTCATATGTTTGTATATCTAGTGTTCCAAACATTCCCTGTTTACTGTTCATGTACTTATTAATGTACTCTTGACCATTTCCTTTCCCTGTTGCACCTTAGATTTCCCATTACCCCTGATCTTCCTTAGTTCCCCATATCCACTCTTTTTCTATTATTCTTTCCTTACCCTCTTCACTATGGCCCCTGATTTTCCATTTCACTAGTGCCCTTGTCAATTGTCTTTTCCATTTGCATCCTTCTCTGTCACCCCTGCCCTTCTCTGTTGCTACCTGTCCTGCTCTGTTTTCCCCTGTTCCCACCCTCCCCTGTTTCCAAGTTCATATGCTCTTTCTGGCTATTCTGGCTGTCATACTTCCCTTCTGCCATGAGGCACCAGAAGGGGAGAAGACTGCTCACAGAAACTCTGCTCCCTCACATGGATCAAGCTTGTCCAAGGCAAAGTGAAATAAAAGCTAACTCAACTATAGAGATTGGCTGTAGTGGACTGCATACATGAAATGGCTTTGAAACACAGCAAATTCACTAAACAGAGGAAGATGAGCTTCAGTTAAAAGCACTGTCAAATGACCTGGTGAAAACCAAGAATCTAGCAAATTAAATGTTATTTGTGCCTGTGACTGGGATTTGTGATTGCTTTGGCTATTTTTTTTTGTAAATGTTTACAATGTAAAGGGATGAGGTTGGGTATTGGGGAAAACCTCTCGTTTAATTTAAGTCATATTTACTTACTTATGTGCTTATGTTAAATTATTATGACTGCAGTGGGCAGAGCCCTGCAGTCATTTTTTTATTACAGTAGATAAAGGGAGCTCCCAAGATTCCTAATGGACTAGATAAAATTGTTGATTTTTGTGTTATCACTCCACTCTGCTGTGTTCATTGAGCTGAGCAGTGTTGCAATGCACTATTTTTGTGTGCTAAGCTTCAATGTTGGTAGAATTCTCTTTCAAGAAAGTGTCATAGCTCATAAACATGTCAGCTTAGTCACCCTTTCCCAATGAGTAAAAAGATTTACACTGTTTTTTAACCTCCTAAGACACAATCTGATTAGCACTGTCTCTGGCATAGTTTACTATAGCAGAAAACATCTGTTTCTTTAACCCCTTTAGCACAGTAAATACAACTTTTCTGGTGTCAAATCTAAATACATATTACAACCTCAAGAATTATGACCAGCATAGTTTACTATATCAGAAGACAGCTATTTTGTAACCCCTTTCACTCAAACACACACACACACACACACCATCCGCATGTCCACAAAATTTAAAATAAATGCTGCAGCCTAATGTGTCATAAAACAATAAAGACACTGTTTATATCAGTCTTGGTAATATAGAACACAGTGAAGTACATTTTATAATGCGGAATTCTATACAATGGTAAATGATTATTATATATTTACATTCAGCTGCTTAATGCTTAAAATAACATATTCATCAACTTAGCCTCTTCCCCACTTCAACCACATCTCGATTATATGATTTACATAATGACAGTATAGAAAGATTTATAGATTTCCTTTAAATATTTCCTATCCAATATTTTATATCCCGGATAGCACAGGGTAGTTGCTACATCTCATTCTCATATGGATATTTATTTTACAAATTTTTGCACTGTATTTACTCAGGATATCCCAGATTAGATGCAATGTCTTGTTTTCAGTGGGGTCATGATTTTACCCATTTTTACAATGTATTTATCCAGGGTAGCCTAGTCCAGATATTGTTGTCAGCTTGTTCTGATTTTACACAATGCAGCATAATAATGTGTAGATGTAGAACCCAATAGAAAATAAGATATTGCATCTTCTGTAAACTTTCCAGGCTAAATATATTGCAATCAGCGGGCATATTCTAGGAAAACACATTGTAAAAATGTGCAAAAGGAAGACCACATGGAAACTGCCTCTCAGAAGATCTGCATTGTGCAAATACATCAGGAAAAAATGGGTAAAAGCATGACCACACTGTAAGTGGCATATCAGATCTCATCTGGCATATCCTGCAAAAATTCAATATTTAAAATGGGTTAAATGCTTTACCCAAATGAAAGAATGATTTTGAATATCAGCTTGGCTAGTCTTTCCTCATAAGTTTCATCCTGCAGGCCCTGCACCATTTTATTTGCCCTTCACTGCACCACCTCCAGCTTGTCTATGTTCTTTCTCAGATGGGAGCTCCAGAACTTGACACAGTGTTCCAGGTGTGGTCTTAAGAATGTCTTATACAGGGGAGAGATGACCTCCCTCTTTATACTCCTGATACCCTTCCCTATGCATCCAAGCATCTGGATAGCCTGGCCAGCCACCTTATTGCACTGCCTAATTTCTCTGAGGTCCTCTGAGATGATAACTCCCAGGTCCCCTTCCTGCTTCATGACTGGCAGTACCTCCCCACCTATTTCCTACTTTGCCCCAGGTTCTTGTGCTAAATGTGCATGATCCTACACTTCTTTGCATTGAATCCCAGCTGCCATTCTTCAGATCATTTCTCCAATTTTTAAAGTCTTCCCTCATTCTTTTAGCACCACCTGGCATGTCACCTTATGGCATACCTTTTTATTGTCTGTGAAGAGGCATACCTTCCCCTCCAGTCCCTCTGCAAAGTCCCCAATAAAGACATTGAAGAGGACCTCCCCCAGCACTGACTCCTGCTGCACCCTGCTCATCACCTCTCCCTCTCCAGAGTACTTCCTGTTTACTAAAACCCTCTGACTCCTGCCATTCATCCAGTTCTCCACCCACAGAACTCTTTTAGGATCCCCCAGGTTGTGCAGTTTGTTAATCAGTCTTCTATGGAGGAAGGTATTGAAGCCCTTTCTGAAGTCCAGATAGGCCACATCCACCACACACCCCTTGTCCTCTACCTTAGATGTCCAGTCATGCTGTAGATTATTTATTTATTTAGTTTTTGTTGACCGGGTAAGTGCACTAGACACATTCTGCCTATTTTCAGGCATGACCTGGGAAGGGGGATACAGATGAATGCCAACTGACCTTAAACCAGATCTTTTGGATGAGACATTAAACTGAGGTCCCATCTGCCTGGATTGGTGGTAGTTCAGGTGGATGTTAAAGATCCCATGACACTTATCAAAAAGAGTAGGGGAATTTCCCCGGTGTCCTGGACAAATTTCCCTCATTCACTAAAAATACCACCAACAGCTTAATCTGGTTCAAGGTCAGTTGACATTCATCTGTATCCCCCTCCCCTGGGTCGTGCCTGAAAATAGGCAGGATTTGTCTAGTGCGCTTACCCGGCCAACAAAAAACTAAAAATAAATAAATAAATAAATTACAAAAAAAATCTGTTGGTGGTATTTTTAGTGAATGAGGGGAAATTTGGCCAGGGCACTGGGGAAATTCCCCTACTCTGTGGGGGAGGGCACTGTTGGACATCTGGATCGAGGTGGAAGTTGGCAGTCCCGAGTCGGACCCTGTTGTGGAAGGAGCAGGGGTTAGCTCTGCTACCTGTCTCTGTATCTTCAGGAGCTATTGCAACTGAGCCTCAGGGCACAGTTCATTTAGAAATTGATGGTGTATCCTTTCCAGATATCCCTAAAATGGCAACGGATGCTGCGGATGATTTATTTCTGGCATTAGAATCAAACAAAAGACAACTGATAGACATTATTGCAGCACAGGAGTCTCTCTTATTGTATAAAGGCTTTGCAGCAATGACTGAAACTGCTCCTGTTTCTCAGATTTCATTATTGGAACAAATGGATCTTGGCTCAGTTCTGCCTCTTGGACAGACCTCTGAAGTGACCTTAGACCAACCGATCAATGAGGGTCTTTCTGGTGAGCTCCCCCCAGAGCCTGTCTGCTTCTTTGGCAGAGGCATTGCACATTTCTGGTGATAGTTTACCTCCTTATGGTGGATTGCGGTCTCCTAGCTTGCGATTGTCCACACTTGCAGTAGAAGATGAAAAGAAACAAAAAATGAGAGGTGAGTACATCTCCTGAAGGTTTGGCCCTTTGTCCAAATAAAATTATGTCTGTGATTTGTTCTGAGGATTCTACAGCTCAGACGCCCACATGGGGTTTGATTCCTCCAGATCCTATGGCAGATTTAGTACATGGGGTGAACTGGTCCCCAGAGAGGGTCTTAGAAAGGGCAGGCTGGTGACAGCTGAATGACGGGTCATTGGTCTCTGACCTGACTGTCCCAATCTCGGGCATTACACAGAGCACTGCTCTGTTGGTAGATCCTGCTCTTCCACTGCAAGGTGCTCCAAGTTCTGCTGGTGAACCTGAGAAGGTCGGAGAGGAGCTTCCTGATGTACCTAGTTCTGCTATTGGTGGTATTCCTCCACAATTTCCTCTGGAGATCTTGCTTATGACTGCTGATTCACTTGACTCTGGAGCTATTGAACCTAGTTCTGTTCCTAATTTAGTAACTTCTGGAGCCCCAACCTTTGCCAGTTTGTTTCAAAACCCCACTTGAACTGGCAAAAAGACTGAATGCAGTTCATCTGAATGTGTTATCTATATATATATATATATATATATATATATATATATATATATATATATATATTTTTAAATTAAATTTCTGTGTTTTTGTACGGTGCCCAGAACCTCTGGGATTGAGTGCCAGAAAAATAAAATTTGCCTCACATTGCCTTGCCTTGTCTGCATCTTTTGGGCTGATCTGAGGAACTCCCTGATCATTTTTATATACTGGGAAGGCATTATTGAAACAATCCATGGGTTTCTTTCCAGCCCAGGTGTATGCTTTGATCCACACTCCTGGGGATAATTCATTTGATATTAGCTTCAGATCCCAGGATTTCCTGGATACTTTTTGGATATGCTATGCCCAGCTGAAAACTAACCCCTTCTGGCAGGATTTTCAGGCAATTCCTCTAAATAAACAGACATTCAAAGTTATCACTGTTCTATTTTGGAATGAGGGGGTTAATGTTACAGACATTATCTACTGGTTGGAGAAGAGATGCAAAATACAGGGTGACCCAGAACCTGTAATGGATGATGAGGGTTATTGGAATGGGGGATGGCGTTTCAAGATTAACCTACCCCAAACAGATGCTGGACTCACACACTTACCAAACTGTTTTTTCTTGGGTCGGGATAAGGGGTTTGTCTTTTACCTGGGCCAGCCTCATCATTGTTACAAATGTGGCCCAGCTAGACACATTAGTCGTACCTGTGATGTGGTAAAGTGCTCTCAGTGTGGAGAGACAGATTATTCAGTTGTGCATTGTTATAATCCCCCTACCTGCTCCTCGTGTGAGGGTGACCATTCCTTTTTGGTTTGTCCATGGGCTGCTCATAATACTTCTCATTCTGATTTTGCAGTTCAGGATTATTATCTTACTACTGCCAGTAGACCATTTCGGTCTTAGCCCCCCGCCGGTACGACTCCCCGGGGACCACCTGTAGTTCCTGTTCAGGTTTTGCCTGACTTGATGTCCCCTGTGGGTGTTTCTGAAACCACTGTTTTAGTTTCTCCTGGTTCTACCACTGCTGTAGTTGTTATGGGGCTGGACCTGGTACCAGTTTTACCTCCTGGTGTGCCTGGTGTGATGCTTCCCCTGTTGCCTCCTAGAGATGGCTTTTTACTTCCAAAAAATGGAGGGGGAGTTTACACCATAGACAATCAGTTAAGTCTCCCACCCCTGTGCTGGAGGATGTTGTTCCTTTAAGAAACAAATTTTCAGCCCCATAGTGCAAGAGATCTCGGAAGATCTTAAGAGATGGGGCTCAGTTTCCTTATCATTATGGGGTAGGCTGAATCTTATAAAGATGATGGTTCTCCCAAAGATTCTCTATCCTTTAGACATGCTAGGAACTTACCTACCTAAGAACTGGTTCTTGAAGCTACAGAAGTTATTTAATTCCTTTCTGTGGCAAAAGTAAAGCTACCGTCGATCATATTTTAAACTCACGGCTCCCAGGTCTAAAGGCGGATTAGCTGCCCCTTCCTTTTATGTATTACCTAGCCCAACATGTTAGTAAATTGGCCTTTTGAAGGGGACCAGACAAGAGCAGCTTATACCTCTCTGGTTGGACATTGAACGTGTTCTAGTTAAGAGGGCTAAATGCTCTTTATATGCATTACTGTTCGCCCCTTTGACTTCTTTACCCAAATCCTTTAAAGATAATCCTTTGGGATGGTCCTTTAGAGCCTATCATCAGTTGCAACGTTATTTTGGGGCCCACTGGTGGTCTTGTGGTTCCAGCCCATTTTAGATAACCCTCAAATTAAAATTAACGGATATCCTATTCCTGTAGCTTTCTGGCCTCAGATAAGCAATTGCACGATAGATGATTTTTGGGATCAGGATAGACCTTGCCCTTTTGAGGTCCTAAAAAAAATGGGGTCTTACAGATATTGATTTTTATAAATGGCTACAGGTCAGCAAGGCTTTGACTCAGGTCTTTTCTTCGGTTGGTTTAGCTGATGAGGGAAAGATAAATGTCCACATCCTTTTTATGACAGCTAAGCAACAGCATGCAATAGCCAAGGTTCTCAGACTTCTCCAAGAATGGGATCACAGACTTCCCTCCAGAATATGTTTTTATTGGGTAGAGGCCCTGAATATTAGTGCTTCCTCGAGAGTATGGCAAGCTCTTTGGAGCACAGCGATAGATATATCAAGCAAGACAGGCTAAGATTGGTCCATTTTAACATTATGCACCACCTATACTTAACTCCTACCCATTTATATAGAAGGGTGCTTAGTTCTCCTCTTTGTGGGAAATGTAAAAGAGAAGATGGAACCTTATATCACTTATTATGGCAGTGCCTGGAGATTCAAAGGATTTGGATATCTGTGGGTACCCTGCTGGGCCCTATCCTTGGCTCTCCCAGATTGGACGCCCCAGAGATTTGGTTACTGGCTGCCTTCCCTGCTGCCACTATCAAAGCCTGGAGGGCTTGAGTCTCCCTGGTCTCAGCTGTGATGAAGTTGTGAATTCTGAGACATTGGACCTCGGATAAGGTCCCATCATTGGTTGAGTGGCACAGGGAATGCATGCTGGCTATACAACTTGAAAAACATATAGCAGATATGAGGGTGCTGAGAGTACTTTGCTTCTTTATGGGGTCCGTTTGAGCATTTTCTGTTGACTTGCAGACTGTCTAACTAAAAGATTTGGCTCTTTAAGCAAGCACCTTTAGCTACAGTTATTTTGTACCCTCCCTCCCATATCTTACTGTTGGGGGTGGGGGGGGGGGTTGTGGGTTTGGGGTAGTTATTATTGATTGTTGTTATTCTGTCGGAAAGCATTATGCCCGAAGTTTGTATGTGAGTATTGAGCTTTCATGCTTTCTTTGTAATACTAATATGGCTGTGTGGTCATAATAGTGGTTGCTGAAAGAACAATAAAAATTTTAATTTCAAAACAAAAAAAAAAACAAATTTTCAGCACTACCTACTGATGAGGCTGATGTAGGGTCAGAGTCTGACTCTGTCTCATTACCTTCTTCCTTGGTGACTGAAGGGACTTCAGAGGGTGAGATGGTACAGGGTACTCCGGTTGATACAGTGAAGAAAAAATGCATGGGGACGAGGGCCGGCTCAAGTCTCACCCAGATGCGATACCCCGTGACTGATTCCCTTTTCCCTGGCTCAGTCACTCTATGGTTTTTCTTTTGCTTCTCTCAATGTTAATAGCATAAAGTCTGAGTGGAAGCAGACCATGACATTTGCTTACTTTTCTTCTCATTTGTTTGACATTATTTTTTTTCAGGACACAAGATTGTACACTCTGACAAAGATGGAGGAGGCCAGTGTGGCATGACTGTGGGGGAAGGTGTATTGGTTTCCAGGGCAGGATGTTTGTTCTGGAGTGGGTATTGGTTTTTAACCCAGCAGCTAAATTAATCTATCAGGTTGATGTGGACCAAGGGAGGGCTCTCTTGTTGGACCTTGATATTGGGGTATTGTCCCTGATAAATATATATGCACCCCAAATGAAAGCTTCTAGGGTTTATTTGCTCCAGAAGCTCTGGCCCTACCTTTTTACCACCACATATATTATATTTGAGGAGGATTTCAATTGTAGTCACCATCTTACAGACAAGCAGGTCCATTCCACAAAACCTGTTAGTGATGCCTCTTATTTGGACTGTATGGTTAATCAGGCCTCCCTGGTTGATGCTTTTACTATTGTGGGGAGAGTGCCACAGCGAACATATTTCTGAGGGTCCCTAAGCACCAGGATAGGTTATGTTTTTATTTTGGCTGCCTTAGCTGTTCAACAGCCCCTCACTATCCAGGTGATATCTTCAGACCATGCTTTGCTTAGTTTACAGGTCTCTAATTTTATTCAAATGGGTAGACGATCAGGGTCTTGGAGGATGAATATGACCCTGACACAGAATGCAGACATTTTTCAGGGTTTTCTGGCAGTTTTGGTTGCCAGGAAATCTGTTCTTTTCCTGTATGATTCCCCTTTAGACTGGTGGTTCACCACTAAATCTGATGTACAGGCTGTTTTTCAAAAAATGGGGTGACTATCAGGGAAGTTGAAGTCAGACCAATATGCTTACTATAGGTCCTGTCTTCTTGAACTTTCTTCCCTGCATGAGGCCTCAGTGGGGGATTATTCTGAAGACATACGGATAGTGACAGCCCAGCTTGCCTCCCTAGAATATAATAGATTGAAATCCCTGGAGGCTGAACAATGCTTTGGCACTCAAGGCAAATTGGCTTTTGTGAGCTCATTCGAATTTTGCCAGATGCAGTCCTTTCTGAAACAAATCAGGAGGGTTCGGTTGCAGGATGGTTCTCTGGTTACTAACAAAAAGGATGTTCTTCTGCAATAGATGATTATGTGGCTCCCTCCTTAGGTCCACCTTCTTCTCAGACCTTGGTCTTGGAAGTTTCATTAAGGTAAAAACAAGGTGCCCTCCCACAGCTGTCAGATGTGGATGGATTGTCTCTTGTTGCCCCTATTTCTTAGGGTGAGTTTCTTGCTGTTATTGCACAGCTAAAGTCTGGTTCCTCCCAGGTATTGATAGCTTGCCTTATGAAATATATTAATTCCCTACCCAACTCTTTTACCAGAGTTATTGGTAGTTTTCAGTTGTCTTCTTACTGCCCCCTTTATACCTCCCCATATGTCTACCAGTCTTATGGTTTTGTTATATAAATCTGGTTATAGGGATCTCCTCTCCAATTGGAGACCTATAATTATGCTGAATGCTGATTATAAGATTTTTACTAAACATTTGAGCTTGAGATTGGCTCCAATACTTACCCATATTATACATCCATCACAGACCTGTACTGTCCCAGGGAGGCTCCAATTCTTACCCATATTATACATCCCTCACAGATGTGTACTGTCCCAGGGAGATCCATAATGGATAATTTAATAATGATTTGGGAAGTTCTAGACCATGGTCGAGAGGGTGCCGTTTTGGGATTTTTGATGTCTCTGGATCAGGCCAAGGCCTTTGATAGGGTTTCACATGATTTCCTTTGGCTTTGTTTAGCTGCTTATGGGTTTCTGAGTGTTTTTATCCAGATTTAAACGCCTGTTATGCTCCGGCGGAGGCTGTCCCTTTGGTGAATGGCTGGATGAGGTTCAGGCATTTGGTATCTCGGGGGGTCCAACAAGGGTACCCCCTTAGTCCGGCCTTGTATATTTTGTCCATTGTTCCCCTTTTACACTGGCTTAATAATTCCCAGTCCTTTCTTGGGTTTTCCTTGTCCGGTATGTCCTTTGAATTACGTACATTAGCTTATGCCGATGATTTGGTTTTATTTTTGGTCAATACTGACTCCTGTGCCTTAGCTAGACAGAAATTGTCTTCTTATGCCCTGGTGTCCCATTCCAGTATCAATTTTCAGAAAAGTAAATGTTTGTTAGTTGGGGATATTTCTCCACCAGGTACTGAGATTGTGGGTGTTCCTATAGTTCAGTCCCCTTGTAAAATTTTGGGTTTATTTTAGTCCCGGTGACTTGGCTATGTTTAATTGGGAGTACTGTTTAGCTACTGCACAGGCCAAGGTATCTGCTTGGAATAAATGGAGAATGGCGAAAAGAAAACGCATTTATATGGTTAAGACTTTTTTGTTATCTGTTTTTTTACATCTTAGTATGGTATGTTCTCTCCCGGTTGCATTAGAAACAAAAGTATATAGTTGTTTTTTTTTCTTGTATTTGGGGGAGCCATTTAAACCCTATTAAGAGGATGATTTTATATCTCCCTGTGGCTCAGGGGGTCTAAACATAGCACATTTCATTTTGTTTTTCTTTTCTAGGTTTGTTTCACATAGCCTCAGCCCAGTGCTTTTTCACGCATCTAAGGTGTGTGTGCCCTGGGTTTTGGATCGTTTTGGTCCCTTTTTACAAGCTTGGCAGGCTGCTGGTATTATTCCACGGCAAAAAAGGATATTGGATTTACTCTCTTCTTATAGGCCTTGTTTTAGTAAATTAAAATTGTGGGCACTTTTCAAACATCAGATTTCGACTGTCCCAAAGAGGATGGTGTATGCCCTGCGTTTGTACAAGTTTTTTCTTGATAAACCCCTTGAGATCTGATAAATCTCTACTATGTTATTGTCCCCACGTACTCCGGTTCACATGTGGGATGTGAACTGGTTTGCCCTTCATTATAAACACAATGTGAAAGGCAATCTTAAATACAAGCCTGTTGACGAGAGGTTTTGCCCACTTTCAGACAGTATTGCCCAGATTTCTCATTTATTTTTCGATTGCCCTTATATACGGAGGTTTTGGTAACTACTTCATGTGTTGGCCTAGCATTCTCTTTTTCCCCATGACCCCTGATATTTTGTTATTGGGTATTTTCCCTTACCAGTGGACCAAGCATGATAAGACAATGTCATGTTTGTTTTTGACCTTTTTTAAATATTATATTTGGATCACACGTTGTCGCTTGTCTCTGCAGCAACAACTTATGTCAGAAGTTCAGTTATTTGAGTCGATCTCTTCAAATATATCGAACTTAAAAGCCCAAGCACATTGTATTACGTCAGCCGAGGTCTTCCAGAGATGGTGGCAATCGATATCATGGCTGTGAAACCTGTGACCTATTTTGTTTGCTGGGGGTTTCTATTAATAAGTTGGGGGGTCCTTTTTTTTTGTTTTGTTCCCGGCCTTTTGTATCCGGTATGCATTACTGCTGTTTCAGCTTATGGTTTCTGTTTCTTATGTCTGCTGTGCAACATATTATTGTAATGGTGAGACCACATCTGGAGTATTGCGTGCAGTTCTGGAGACCCAATCTCCATAAAGACATAGACAGGATGGAAGCTGTCCAGAGGAGGGCAACTAAAATGGTACAGGGTCTGCACCGGAAGACATATGAAGTGAGACTTAAGGAGCTTAATATGTATAGCCTCGAGGAAAGGAGGGAGAGGGGGGACATGATAGAAACTTTCAAGTACCTCAAGGGAATCAACAAAGTCCAAGAGGGTAGCATCTTTCAATAAAAGAGGTGTGCAAGAACAAGAGGGCACAATTTGAAGATAGAAGGGGCGGCTCAGAGGTAATTTAAGGAAGTATTTTTTCACAGAGAGGGTTGTGGATGCATGGAACAGCCTTCCAGAGGAGGTTGTGGAGTCAAAAACAGTGGTGGAATTCAAGCATGCACGGGACAGTCATAAGGCAATTCTAGGGGGTGGGGGTAGGAAGAAGTAGGCTGCTGGTTAACTAGGATCTGCAGCTTATCCATCAGGTAGGGAAATGGGCAGACTGGGTGGGCCAAGCGGTCCTTATCTGCCGTCAAATTCTATGTTTCTATGTTTCTATGTTTATTTCCTGTTCCTAGGGTCCAGGTATGAAATCCTATCTTTTGTGTTTCTGTCTGTTTACCTTTTTCTGATTTAGTCTGATGGATTATTGATTTGTTTATATGTTTTTTTGGGATAGGTATATGTACTTCCCCTATTCTTTTGGTAGGGAGGAGGAGAGGGTAAGTTTTTCATTTGATTTGGGGGTTTATGGTATGTTGTACTGATAGTGTATGTTTTTTATTTCCATTTATTATGATTGTGTATGAAATAATACAATTTTGTTTGAATGTTCTTTTGAGTTTTGAATAAATAATTCCCCAACTCTTTTCGAGAAGTGCCATGGGTTCTTTAACATCCATCTGAAGAACTACCAAAACAGGCAGATGGGACCTTGGTTTAATGTCTCATCTGAAAGATGGCACCTCAGGAGTGCAGCACCCCTCTCATGCTGCACTACCATGTCAGTATTGGGATAGTAACCCAAGTGCCTGGTGTGGGGATAGAACCAACAGCCTTCTGATCTCCCAGCCTCAGAGGTGAGTGTGCTACCCGCTGAGCCACTGACACTGCTGATTAGTACAATGAGTTAGTGCAAAACACAGTGCTTATCCTAAATACAGTAAATGGTAGGGTTAGATGTATAAATAAATGCCATATAAGGCAGTGTATGTGTGTTAGTGTGTGTGTGTCAATGTTATCTGTGTGTAGACAGTGCACTGCTATGTTATGCTGGAATACATATGCATATATGTGTATATGTATTAGTCAGTGTGTGTGTATCACAACTATTAGAAAGTGCAGTTAGGTGGCTCAGTTGTTAGTGCAAAAATTGCTAGTCTACATTCCCCCACTATCTAGATCAGTTTCAGCCTTCTCATGTCATTGCTGATTTAAATGGTGTATCTAGTGGCAACCCCCCACCCTCTGATGTTCCTCAGAGCCCTCAATGTCTTATTTTTAATCTGTAAAAACAGCTACATTGCGGATGCAAGACAGCACCCCAGTCTGACCACCCACTGAGCACCAACCATCCCACATTCCCCAGACCCCTCCGAACACCCTTCCTCTCACCTGAACACATCCCAGTGTGAAGATTCACTGTCCATATGGAAGACACATCTTGCTGCTGGAACCAGAGACTGCTATATGAGAAATTAGATAGGTGCAATTGAAAACCCATTGAAATACATTAAACCAAATTTACCTTATTTCTCATATAGCAATCACCAGTTCCAGCAACAAGACATGTCTTCAATGGGAGAGTGGATCTTCACACTGTGATCTATTCAGGTGAGTGAGGGTGTGTTTGTGGGGGGGGTCTGGGGGTGAGGATGATGGGTACCCAGCGGTAGATCAGGCTGTGAGGTGGGAGTTGCATCACCACCTAGTCTGTCCTAGCAGTCCCTAGTTAGTGTGAAGCTCCATGCCCAACCTGAACTCTCGTGCTCTCCCTCGACTCCAGGATACCCTTGGGGCTATCCCACTTCTTAAATTCTGAAACTGTTTCAGCCCCATCACCCCACCTGGTGGGCTATTCCAGGCATCCACCACCTTCTCCATGAAAAAAATATTTTCTCATATTTCCCCTGAGCCTTCCCCCCCCAACTTCATTTTGTGCCAACTTGACTTGGGACATCTCTTACTTTGGAAGATGCTTCCTCCCTGTACTCTGTTTATACTGGTGATGTATTTGTATGTCTCAATCATGTTCCCCCTTCCCTCCATTGAATACATATTTAACTCCTTTAGTCTTTCCTCATAGATCTTATCCCTCCACTCTACCACCTCCACCCTGTCTATGTTCTTTTGCAGATGAGGCCTCCAGAACTGGACGCAGTATTCCAGGGGCAGTCTCTCACGAGTGTCTTACATGCTGGCAAGATGACCTCCCTCTTTTTACTTGTGATACCCCTCCCTATACATCCAAACATCTGACTAGCCTTTCCAGTCACCTTATCATACTGTCTAGTTTCTCTTAGGTCCCCTGAGATGATAACTTCCAGGTCCCTTTCCCTGCTTTACGACTGTCAGTATCTCCCCACCTAATTCGTACTTTACCCCTGGGTTCTTGTGCCCTATGTGCATGATCCTTCACTTCTTTGCATTGAATCCTAGCTGCCGTACTTCAGACCATTTCCCCAGTTTTTTAAGGTCTTCCCTCATTCTTTCAACACCCTCTGGTGTGCCCACCCCATTGCATATGTTTGTATTGTCTATGAAGAGGCATACTTTCCCCTCCAGTCCCTCTGCAATGTCCCCAATAAAGACATTGAAGAGGACCGGCCCCAACAATGTCCCCTGCTGCACCCTGCTTGTCACCTTTCCCTCTCCAGAGTACTCCCCATTTACCACAGCCCTCTGACTCCTGCCACTCATCCAGTTCTCCACCCACAGAACTATTTTAGGATCTACCCCTATGCTGCAGAGTTTGTTAACCAGCCTTCCATAGGGGAAGGTGTCAAAGGCCTTTCTGAAGTCCAGATAGGCCATATCCACCACACCTCCCTGGTCCACTACTTTAGTTACCCAGTCATGCTGCAGATTAGTACAATGTGTTAGCGCAAACACAGTGCTTATCCTATATACAGTGAAAGCTAGGGTTAAATGTATAAGCAAAGAAATGCCATATAAGGCAGTGTATGTGCTTTAGTATGTCTGTGGCTATGCTCTGTGTTTGTAGACAGTGCACCGCTATGTTATACTGGAATATATATGCATATATGTGTATATGTGTTAGTTAGTGGGTGTGTAACACAACAACTAGAAAGTGCAGTTAGGTGGCACAGTGGTTAGTGTAAAAATTGCTATTCTACATTCCCCCACTATCTAGATCAGCTTCAGCTTTTGCATGTCATTGCTGATTTAAATGACATGTCTAGTGGCAACCCCCCACCTTCCAATGCCCCTTAGAGCCTGAAAAGAAGAAAACGGTCCCTCTATGTCTTTTTTTAATCTGTAAAAATTTGTGTATACTGTGCACTGCTATGTTACACTGGAATATATTCTATATGCACATATGTGTATATATATTAGTCAGTGTGTGTGCATATCATAACAATTAGAAAGTGCAGTTAGGTGGCTCAGTGATTAGT
The DNA here is from genome assembly GCA_016271365.2 of Neoceratodus forsteri. Lineage (NCBI taxonomy): Eukaryota > Metazoa > Chordata > Ceratodontiformes > Ceratodontidae > Neoceratodus > Neoceratodus forsteri. The sequence goes on along the minus strand of CM057459.1, from coordinate 236,349,251 downwards.
TAAAAAATTGCTAGTTTATACATTTTTCACTGCCCATAACGCCATTGTTTTGGAGCCATATCGGCTCTTGCTAGAGTTTGTTTTACAGAATGGGAGATATAGAGAACAAATCAGTCTTATTTACAAATGCAACATTGAAGAGGGGGAGCAGGAGGGAGGAACAGGTTTGTGTTTGTGCTGACATATGTTGGTAAGTGTTGGTACAGTATGTGTTTGCATAACAACATACCGTATGAGTTGACTAAGAAGTACTTTGTAGTAGTGTTTCGAAGGGACTTTGTGAACTCAGCTCTGTGACTGGACATGGAGGAAGGGTTAGCGTTTGATCACTGTTACTGTTGTTGACAATCTAGGATGCTGTGTTGGGTTTTTATTTGGAATATATTATTTTGAGAAGAATAAATATGCCTACTTTATTTTCATTAGTCAAACTGTCAGGAAAATCCTGTATTTCTTTCTGGCTAGAATTAGTCACCTGATGGTGCATTAATTAAGCACATTTCAGGGTCATCCGGGTATTCAGGCTGATCATAAATCACTACATATGCATAGATTTTTTTTAATCACTTTTTCCCACCCCCACAAACTCCACTTCATCAGGAGCACTAGTGGAGACTGCCCCCACCTCTGCCACTTACCTGAGACCTTCTTGCTCACTCCATGGAGCTGTGGTTTCCCCCTGGGTGGGGATGAGGTGGGGCAGCTAAACCCCGACAATCCAGGTTGCATCAGGAGCTGGAAGGCTAGGCAGGTGCAAGGCCATGAGGGGTCTGCTCCAGTGCTCCATCTTCCCAGAGTCTGGAGAGCATTTTCCTTGTACTGGGGGAGTGGCACACACCCTGGCATCATGGCATCACCACTGATGTCACGACTCCCCAACCCCTTGCTGGATGCTTGCGCTTGCCATGCCTCTGGCTTACACCAGAGGCCAGTCATGCACCGAGCATGGACCCTCCTCCCTCCTTTTGAAAGCAGAGCTATCATCTGGATGCTCAATCCTCTCCCTCCCCACCTACCCCTAATGGCCCTGGCTCATTTCCGAACCCAGGTCACCGGCATGTTGTGAGGTGTGGTGACCAGCGCCTCAACCCTCAGTGCCACCAGGCTGGCTTGCATTGATTTTTTACAAAATGCTTGTCAGCCATTTTATTTTCACTTGCTAACCTGATCACCAGCCTTGGTTCAGCCAAGTTGCTATGTTAAGCCTCCCACAGTTCATCTCTCTAGCAGTGGGCAAAGTCCACAAAATTTGCTACATGAATCAATCCGTGAATTTTGCACAGTTCACAAAATAATCCGCAGGTGCAAATTGTGAAGTTCAATGTGTAAAGTGCAGAATTGCACCCTCAAAGTGTGAAACTTCCCCCTTGACATGCGAAATTTTAACCATGAAGTGTGGAATTTCGCCACTCACTGCCAAAATTACGCACTTTGCAGACAAAATTCCACACTTCGAAGGTGAAATTCTGCACTTTGCAGTGAAAATTTGCACGTGAAATGGCAAATTTAATTGGACAAATTCATGGAATGCTCTGTGGAGGTGAATTTCCTGACTTCACAGGAACTTCACTGGTGAATAAAAACTTCACTGCATCTCCCCTCCCATCCCCCCACAAACCCCACTCGATGCAAGTTTAGAAAGTGTTTTTCCCCAAATACAGTGTCTAAAAAATGTGAGCAGCAAACAGCCCTCTACAAATGTAGTTGTCAATTATACTGGCACCCAGTTCTGGCCACACTGCTGGTTCAGTCTCTCTCAGCAGTGGCACTCACAGCCATCATCCATAACCCAGACCGCTTACAAAAAACAATATTCAGTTATTGAAAATAAAATCTATTCGCAGACAATTAGGAGGAAATGAGAGCATGAGTGAGAGTGTGTGGGTGTGCTTGCAGGGATGGAGAAGCTATACATCTCACAACAAAATAAAATCCTGGTGTTTAATTAATGAAAAATCTCCTCTCTTGAAAGTGGTCCATGTTATCCATGAGCAGCTGAGATGGGGGGTGGACACTGCAAATCAACACCACAGCATCTTTACTGAAAACCAGCTTTCTCTCTCACTGTCACTCTCAATCTCCCTCTTTCTCTTTATCTCTGTCTCTGTCTGCCTCTCTTGCAGCACTCTGTCTGTCTTTACTGAAAATTAGCATCACAGTGTTCTAAAAACAGCCACAATGAAGTCTTAATATTGAACCAACTCAGTTATCTGTATCTCTGGACTGCTTTCAATTAGAGATGAACTGAATAACTCATTTAAAAAAGCATATCATGGGCTTTCAAATCATGCTGGCCATTGGGCATGAATGTGTCCCTTTAATTTTAGTCCCAGTAGGTGGAAGGACTACTTCATGTAAGAAACACACACTCATTTTAACTTAAACATGTTCTAAAATGTATATTCTTATAAAGAAACATAGTTTAAAAGTAAAAGCCTATTTTTTAAGTCCAGTAATACACTCCAGGGATGTGTATTGTGCTGAGACAACCACTCTTCCAGGAGCTAAAGGCACTCAGACTGTAGCCTCATGCCTCACTATGCCACTGAGCATGCAGTTCTCTCAGCACAGTGCATACCCCATCATGTCTTATGGCTTATGTGCATCATGGAAAATGTTTTCATTTAATAGGTAAGATGCTGCATGCAATATTTAGTTAGGGTGTCTAGGAAGGTTACAAACAGTGGGCCCTATGCAAGATGCCAATATGCTCACGTAAACCGGGCATGGTGGCATCGTGCATGTGAATGCCATGAAGCAGTGACCATACGGCCATCACAACATGGGTGCATAGGGGTAATGCACCTGATCCCTCGGCTGCATGGACAGCAATGAGCAGGGAGCAGGCAGGGGGGCATTCCGGGGGTGTGCCAGCACTATGCAGTATGCACAAACCCACATAGTGCTGGCGGCATAGGTGCGGAGTGGGGAGCAGGTTTAAGAAGGGGGACCCTGTTGTAACTCACTGCATGCCCCCATGGACACAGGCCACCGGTCAAAGGGGGACTGGGACAAGGCTCACTGTGCTGCCCCTGACCACTGGGCAGCTGGAGACAGCAGGGGCAGCTGGACAGGTGAGTACCCAGCAATGGAAGTGAGTGGCGGCACCAGAACAAGATGGTGCCATGTGGGTCCAGGTGCCTGTAAACAGCATGCACAGCCCTGGACCCACACCTCACTACATGAGGGATCCACTAAAGGTCCCAGGGGGGCATCCTATTGGATGCCTACCTAGGATGACTACTCCTCCCCAGCTGCCCTGCAGAGCCCTGTGAGCCAGGGGGATGGAGCTACAGACAGGCGGATGGCTTTTATGCATGTTGGTATGAGCACACCTGTTCACTCATGTGTAGGTGGGGTACAAGACATTTTTGCATACCCGCACATGATTAGTACATAGTGCACTTAGATTGCAGTCAAAAGTCAGCTTCCACTGCCATGATGGTGTGTGTGTTTTTGTGTGTGTTACTGGGTATACATGGTAGCAGTCGATTCAGCAAGTTATCTCCCAAGGTTGTCTGGAGATATAGGGGGATGTGTAATGGTCTGACTCAGTATATGCAATTTATTTTCAAATGAAAGAAAGCAGGACCATAACTCACGAGTGACAGAACCATGAGTGAGTTATAAAAGTCCTATCCACTCACACGTAATGAATAAATTACCTGTTCCGAGTTAGGCAATTGTATATTCAATATATACAAGAGTAGTTTATAAGTTATAGCTTTAAGATTAGCAGCTTGAAGATTTTTCTGTTTTTTTTAAGAGCTGACTTCAGTGCAACACTAGGTGTTGTGATGTCATCAGCACTGTGAAAGTTGCTCTCTTATTTGTTCAGTATTCCACTGTGATGACAGTAACTTAAAAAATATCCATTGTGACAATAGTAATAACAACATATTTGTGATATGTTGCTGTTACTGATGTCACCGGCCAAGGTATCTTTTTTTTACCCCAACTCCTGTTGTATACTCTGTGCCTAGAGAAGAAAAAAAACTATTAAACCACCTGTGTTGCAGGAAATCTTGAGAAAATCACCTTAGAGAGTTCCAAACATTTTGAAAAAAAGAACCTTGAAAAATCAACTGTTACTACTGTATATGTGTATGTAAATTGGCTTAGTTCTTAGATGTGTGCTATTTAATTAAAGAGCTAGTGTCCTGACAACAGCAATTAAGCTGATAGGTACCTTTTATATGCCTATCAATCAAAATAAGAGATATCAAATTTCAAGGTAAAAATTAGTTGGCCATGAGCTTCTGAAGAAGGACTGGTTGGTCCGAAAGCTAGAGCACTTTGTTCTTGTTGTTACATCTATGTTGGTCCATTAAAAGGTATCAAGGTAAAAATTAGTATTATTTGTTCTACGTCTTCTAAAACATACCCATGCCCCAGACATTTCCCCAGAGCTGCAATTTAAAATGGAGCAACAAGCTCCTCCCCCTCTGGTGGTGTTCTTAGGATAAGGAAAAGAAACTGTGGAAATCTAGACTCTGATGGCAGGAAGAGACCTAGTGGTTCATCCAGCCTGCCTGTTTACCTGCCTGAATCAGCCGAAACTAATTCATCAAACCAAATTCATCAAACCAAAACTGTTTGTTCAGTCAGTGACTCTGATGATATCACAGCACCCCATATCTATTTTGCCCACCCCCACCGCACCTATGTTCCACGTCTTTCTCTGGTATCTCTGCTGCCAATGTTTGAACCCAGTTATGGACAATGTCCAGAACACCTCGCTGGGTAATTTACTCCATTCATTCACCACCCATTTCATGAAAAAGAACTTCCCAAAGTCCTTCTTGAATCTCCCACCACCAACTTCCATCAATGCCCTCTAGTCATGATACTCTCATTCAAGTTGGACAGTTCCTTACAGGGTACCCTATTTATTCCTGTTAGGAACTTGTAAACCTCTATCATGTACCCTCTTTCTCTCCTGGTTGCCAGCTTTTACATGTTGAGCTCAGACTCTCCTCGTATGATGTTCTGTTGCCCATAGATCATTTTTGTGGTGCTCCTTCCGACAGTTTCCAATCAGTCAGTGTCCTTCTTTAGGTGAAGACTCTATAACTGCACACATTAATCCAGGTGTGGAACCTGTATGGGGCAGTATCACCCACTTCCTTCTGCAAGAGTACTCTCTTCCTGCACCTCAGCATCCTGTTACCATTCTCAAATTCTTTATTGCATTGGGCAGTAGACTTGAGGCTGTCTTTGATAATAACTCCTAGGTCACTTTCATCAGAGATTTCTGCCATACTCAGCCCCCCCCCAGTTCAATAACCCATGCAAGATTGTTTTTTTCCCCCAAAGTGCATGACCTTGTTCTTCTTAGTTATAAAATTACTTTAAGCTAACATATCTGAACCACCTCTACAATTTTTCCATATCACAGATTTTCTCCTCTCTCATCAACCTCTTCCTCTTCCGATGAGCTCAACCTCCTAGATGATTTCAACATCAGCTGGCTCTCTCCTGCCATGATGCCCCTCCTCCACTCTATTGAGTCCCTGAACCTGGCAAAACTAATCACCAAACCCACCAGGCTCAACCTTTACTCTTTTAACCATTCTGTCCTCTCAGTGACCACTGTTTCATCTACTGTGTAAGAAAAGTTTGATCTCCCCTCTCCACCCTCAAGTACCCCCCAGGACATCTGGCATAGGCCTCTCAGATCCCATGACACTAATCCCCTCATTTAGGACCTGGCCCCATCAGATTGGTCCCATGTCTACTCTGCTCAGTATACTGACTCTGCTCTGTCTCTTTTTACCTCCATCCTATCTCATTCCCACATGGGCCCCCCTCCACAAAGACATGTGTGAAATGTTCCCACCACCCATGGTTACGCCTGACCTAATTGACATGTACAATTCTTGGGCTCTAGCTTGGGACCTTTACAAAGCCACTTACTCCCCTTATGACCACCAGCTCTACAGGTTCCGTTGAACACTTGCACTAAGGCTAGTTGTGCCACCAAGGCCCACTATTTAAAGTCCAACATTCAACAGAACCTTAACTCCCCTTACAAATTCTTAAGTTTGTTCACTTCCTGTTTTATCCTCCTGCCCACTCTGCCCCTCCCTCCCTCCTTCTAGTCAATGGCTCCCTAGTCTCAGACCATTGTGCTGTTGCTATCCTCCTTAACAACGTCTTCACCACCTGTGCTCTACCTTGCCCTTCCTCCTCAGCCCCTCCCTCAACAATGCAACACTGCTAGTGGTTTCAGCTTCACCCAATCTCTGCACTGGAAGTTTATCATGCTCTCCTGTCCCTCAACCCCCCAAAACGTAGCCCTGATGGTCTGGACTCCAAATTTCTCTAAATTTCAACTCTTACCATTGTCCATCCTCTTAGTCACCTCCTAAACCTACCCTTCTTCCTCTGTGCTGTCCCTCATACCTGGAAACTTGCCAACATCCTAGCTCTCCATAAAGGCGGTGATCTCTCATTTCCAGGTAACTACAGGCCGATCTCTCGCCTCCCCTCCCTTGCTAAATTTCAAGAGTCTCTAAAGGACTCAAGACTCGCAAACTTTTTAGACTCTTCATCCTTTCTCTCATCGTTCCAAACTGGCTTTGGAAAAAAAACACTCCACTACATCCTTCCTGCCGCACCTCACTGATTCTATTCTCTCTAGAATGGATCAGGGTCACATCACTGCTGCCATTTTCATTGATGTTGCTAAAGCTTTTGAATCTGTCTCCCATCCCCTCCTTCTGTGGAAACTATCCTCAGTTGGCCTCTCTGCTCCTGCAGTAGCTTGCTTCCACTCCTACCTCTCAGACTGACAGCATTCTGTCCAGTTTGGTGGTGATCTGTTGCCTCCCCTCCCCATCCAAGCTGGTGTCCAACAGGGCTCCATCCTGCTCCCCATACTTTTCTTTATATTTCTCAATCATTTCCCCTCCACCCTTGTCTCCTCCCACATGCATATGTACTGTATGCTCACAATATGGTAATTTACTCCTCGGGCCCCTCCACGTCTGCAGCTGAAGCCTCACTCCAAAGTGACCTCCACAATGTGCTACTCTGGTTATAGGATAACCAACTCAAAGTCAATACAAAAAAGACTGTGACCATGATGACCTTTGGCACACCCCAGAGATTAGCTAAGCTTTCACCTCCCCCAACCTTCTCCACCCTGTACGGCACCCACCTGGAGTTCATGCCCACCTTCAAATATCTTGGTGTCTGGCTGGATCGCAAACTCAGTTTCTCCACCCATATTAATGACATTCACACCACGCTCCAACCTAAGCTTGACATCCTTTACCATAACAAGGACTGTCTTCCCTCCCACATCCATCAAGAACTGTTAATGAAAATAATTCTTCCAATCTTTGATTATGCAGACATGTTATACAGCTCCACCCCTTCATCTTCACTTGCCAGACTGGACACCATCTTCAATGCCTTCTGTCACTTTGCCTCCAACTCTCCTCCCCACACCCACCATTGTACTCTATACTCTTCCCCCTCCATCCCCTCCCTACCCTCTGTCACCATTACCACTGCATCACTTTTACAGCCAAATACTGGTTTGGCTTGCTTCCCTCTTTTTTTATCTTCTCTCCTCACCCCCACACCCCTCCTACTTTCTATGCTCTGGGAACCCTTTCATCATCTTCTTATCTCACCCCTGCTCATGCTCTGGCCAAGCTGACTTCTACCAACTCCCTTCCCTGTGGAACCTACTCCACTCTCCTTTTTGCCTTTCCCCCTACCTCCCCTTTCTAAAATGTCTACACAGGATCTCTCCCCCTTCTCCTTGTCCCTGCCTCCCCCTCCTAATCCCTCATTTCCCCACTCATAGCAGTTTCCCTCCCCCCTTCCATAAGCTACCATAATCTGGAACCTCTTTCACCTCTGCTTGTTCCCCTTATGTGCTACATTATCTCACCCAACTCCCTAGCCCACATCCCTGATCATCTTGCCTTTCCCCCATCCATGCCCACCTATTCTACTACTGTGGCTCTCTCCTCCTCATCCCTGTTCCTGTCATCCCCCTCACAATTTCCTCTCCTCTTTCTCACCACAGCCTTCACTGCATGCACAACCTGGTTTTGTACCTAATCATGTTACTGTATGCCTTTCAGTCTAAAATACACTTGCCCTGTGTTTTGAATTGCTGCCAATTGAATACGGGACTTTTATTTGACAATTTTTGCTTTCTTGTTTTCTACCTGCCTGCTTAGCTATATCTAGCTCACCCCCAGTCACACATGGAAATGAGCCTCAACTGAGTGTGCCTTTCCTGGTTATCAAACTTTTAAATAAATCAATCAATCAATTGAAAAAATCATGTCCCTTGTTCCCTCCTCAGTGTGTGCTGTGCTGCAGATATTGGTGTTATCTGCAATGAAATACCTATCACCTTGCATGCCCTCTCATTTCACAGTTGAAAATATTAAACAGTACTGGTTCCAGGACCAATCCCTCAGTACCCCACTCAAAACTTCCCTAACCTCTGAATATTCTCTACTGACTACAGCACTTGGTGTCTTACCTCCAGCCTGCTTTCTATCCATCTGATCAGCTTGTGCCCCACCTCCAGATATTCCAGCTGTTTTACTATGCTGCTGGTGGGAACAGAATGGAAAGCTTTTTAGAAGTCAAGATTTAACACATCCACCACTCAGCCCATGTCCAATGCCTTTATAATCCAGTGAAAAAACTCAATCAGGTTTATGTGATGTGATCTGTCCACTACAACCCATGCTGACATCTATCCTGTAGTCCACTGACCTCAAAGAATTCCAGTCTATGTTCCTTTGTGATGGTCTCCAGCACTTTCCCAATGATTGAGACCAGTCTGCTGAGGTGATCTTTGTCCCTACTCTTCAGTCAATCAATCACTTTATTTTACCAGGCATAAACACCATTGAGCAAGCTCATTTTCAAAGTGGTCCTGGACATATAACAATACAATAAATACAGTAAGATAAGTACATGGGCACAGATAAATGAATGCAATATTTTACAGGTTATGCACAAATGGCCAACATCTGCTGACCTGCCATGATTACAAACAAATGCAGTTCAAAAATATTAATATTATAGGAAGGTGAGGCGAGTCATCAGTCCTAAACAACCTCCTTCTGATGGCAGTAGGTTGTATTTACTCTAGGAATCTGAAAGCAGTGTACAGAGAAACATCTCAGTCCATAGAAACCCATAGCACTCACAAGTAAGCTACAGATGTATGTTGAGAGCTTGTTGGAAAGTGCTCTATGGGGCCAGAGAAGAGCATTTCTTTTCCTCCTAGTTGAGAGTGAATGCCAACCCAATTCCTGGTATAGTAGGCAATAGTGGGTACGTACGGGTAGGTTGAGAATGAATCTTAGGGCCCGGTGGTATAGAGTGTCAAGTTTGCTGAGCAACATTAGAGGACAATGAGTGTACATAAAGTCAGCATAATCCAGTATGGGTAAGAATGTAGATTGTACTAGCCTCTTTCTAGCATTTAAAGTAAGCAGATGTTTAATGCAATAGAATAAGCCTAACCACTGCCTTAGTTTCTTCGAGATTTCATTCAGATGGCATAGGAAGTTCAGCTTATTGTCCAACCAGACTCCTAGGTATTTAAAGATTTTGACTTTTTCAAGGGGTTCATCAAGAAATGTTAAAATCAGGGGAGTGTGTGTTGGTCCAGGGCCAGCTTTTGGTGAGAGGACCATGACTTTTGTCTTTTTGGCATTGAGGAGGAGTTTATATTTAATGATATTATGCTGGATCTTAATAAAGTCTTGCTGTAAATTCTCATGTTCCACATCTAAGGAGGAGTTTGTGGTAAATAGTACAGTATCATCTGAGAATAAATGAATATTAGCTATTTGTAGATGAGTGTCCAGGTTATTGATGTAAATTGCAAATAGGATTGGGCCTAATATAAAACCTTGGGGAACACCTCATAGAAAGGTTTTTTGTGATGACAGGTCACCTGCAGATTTGCCTTGTTGTAGCCTATTGGTGAGGTAGTTGTAAAACCATTTGATTGCAGGGTTGTCAAGTCCGAGGCTGCTTAGAGTTGTGAGCAATATGTTGTGGTCCACAGTATCAAAGGCTTTGCTAAGATCCAGGAAAAGGACAAACATGTTTCTTATTATCCAGTTCAGTTTGCCAGTCTGAGGTTACTTTCACAAGTGCTGATATCATGCTGTGTTGGGCTCTGAAGCCAGATTGTGCAGGGTTTAGTAAGCCATGCGTATCCAAATGTTCTCTTATTTGGGCATTAACAATATTTTTTGAGTAGCTTTGACAATGCAGGCAGTATAGATATAAGCTGGTAATTATTCAGATCGCATGGATCTCCCAACTTAAATAAAGGTAGAATATGGGCAGTTTTCCATGGCAGGGGAAGTTCTCCTTGCCTTAACAATAAGTTGAATAAGTGTGTAATGGGGGCGGTGAAGTAGGGATAGCCAAGCTTGAGGAAGTATGATTCAATGTTGTCTGCACCTGCAGTCATTTTGGTATCCAGGGAAAGTAATAAGTCCTCGACTTGCTTAAAAGTGACTGTATGGAAACTAAATACAGTAGGTCGAGGTAAATTAGGACTAGGAGTGTTAAAAGGTTGGCAGCAGGGTCACCCAGAAGATTAATTTTACTAATAGGTGAGGTGTCAAAAGCTTGCCCTGCAGTGGCAAAGTGATCATTTAGCTATCCAAGAATATCAGCTCTGTCTGTATAGGTATACCCATTGGACAAAATTTTGGCTGGTAGAGATGATTCTGCAGGGTATCGTTCAACTTCTCTGAGGATGTTCCAGAATTTGCCCGAGTTGTTTTTGTTGGCTTCTAGTTCTGCTTGGAAAAACCTAGTTTTTTTCAGACCTAATTAGTTTAGTGCAGGCATTTCAAGAGGTGCAGAATGCTAACCAGTCTGCCTCCAAATGTGATTTCCTCACTCTTTTCCACCAGTAGTCCCTGTCCCTGAGCACTTTCTTCAAAAGGGGAGAGAACCACCCAGGGGATCTTTTTTAGATCTGATCAGCCTTAGCAGGGCATGTTTATCGATTAGATCCATTAAATGGCTATGAAAGATATTGAATGCCACGGTAAGAGAGGAGGCTAGATAGAAGTTCTGCCATCTGATATTGCTTAGGTCTTTCAGAAATTCATCCTGGAAGAACTTTTTCATGCTTCTTCTCAATATAAATTTAGCAGCCTGATTTAATTGCAGAGGGTGTCTAATATAGGCAGTAGCACAATGGTTGCTTATATCACTGAAAAACACACCTGCATGTAAAATGTTGTGAGGCTTGTTTACTAGTATAAGGTCCAGTAAAGGACTACGCTCCAGGAATTTTCTATTTGGCCTGGCATTTGCAGGTATCATTTGTACCAAGCCAAAAGCATCACAAAGGTCCTTCAGTTTCTTAGAGCTGTCATCATCCCAGTTCAAATTGAGATCCCCTAGGAGGATACACTCTGTATTAGCAGAGGCAGTAATGTTTTGGAGATGCGGAAGGAGAGCCATACCATCAGACAGGAGTTGGTAGCAGGCTGCAATTAGAAGCAATTTCTCCTTGGTAAGGGATAATTTAAGAGCCAGGCATTCAAATTCTTTGGGCTTCGAAGTAACATCAATGACCATAACTGCAAATTTGCTCTTAGCATATATTACAACCCCTCCTCTTCTAGTTGGTCTATCACAATGGTATGTATTGTGTCCCAGAATGTTAGTGGATTTGTCTTGCATTGACGGCTTAAGCCAGGATTCAGATATCATGAAGAAGTCAGGGGCTGCATGTATAGCCCAGGTCTGTATACGGTCCAGCTTTTTCAGCAAAGTGCATGCATTAACGTGTAGAAAGCTAAGACCTTTATATTGGGGAAGGTTTGCAGGGGATTCCAGGAGAGCAAGTGGGCCTGGGTTTAGCTCAACATTTCCCGAGCAGAGTAGGAGAATTAGTAGTAATTTTTTAAGGTACTGTCTTAATCTGTTAAGAAGTCTTTTTTTGTTTCATCTTGTATTTGTGTTTTGTAATTCAGTAGTGGCTTTTGTTGGGGTACTGTCATAGTTAGGTGAGGATAGTGCATAGATAAATGCTAGAGCCGACAAGGACAAAGACATTCGTACAAGGTCTATGGGCACTGTTTGGTGTGAGTGAGGATATGACCAAAAAGGAGACATCCCTGTTCTAGATTGCCTTAAAGTATTGGGAAGAAGTATTTATCAGAAGTCATTTTTCGGCTTTGGAACAGTTTAGGAGCTGGCATTATAAATAGTGCAATAATTAGTACTGTACAGCAGCTACGTTGGACAGTATTGGTATATGGCATTTTTTGTTAGGGTAATGTCACCAAAAGCTAGGATTATGCACCAGGGCGACAAGCCTCTTAAGTACTCTTCTTTAAGACGACCGAGTTCTCTAGAAATTGTAGACAGGACAATAGACGTGGCTGATCATAGGCCATCCAATCAGCTGATATGGGGTTGGCTTAGCTCATTAATAAAAGAGCATTTAATAAGGCCGGGGTCGAGGTAGGTGGTGTGGGAAGAAAATTTAGAGCAGGTAGTAGCAAGTGGCGGGCTGAGTCACCCAGGACAATGAAGCAAGCTGAGTAGAAAAGCCGCTGAAGTGGAGACTCTGTAGATCTAATGGCAGACAGAGCCATAAGGACTGCAGCTAATCTTGTAAAGTGGAAATACATTTGCCAACCTCTAGTCTATGGGATTGGGTACCACCCCTGTTTCTAGTGAAAAGTACAATACTGTACTTCTGCCAATGGTGTCACCAAGGTCTATCCAACCTTCATTAGCACCCCAGGATGTATCCCACCAAGACCTGATGATTTGTCCATCTTCGGGGTCTTGAGTTCCCAAGCACTGTCTCTTCTGAGACTGACACTATTTGCACTACTTGCACACTCACATTCTGGAAGTTGTACTTCCTTCTCTACAGTAAAAAACAAACATATTCATTCAGAATATCAGCCTTCTTTTTTTAACCACTGGTCATGAGAGCAGCCCACCTCAGCAACCACCTATAACTATCTGTTCCATCTTTGGCACTAACCCATCCTCATGGGATCCTATTGGCATTCTTCCCCATGGTGGATTCCCTTGGGAGGCTGACAGGAAAGTACCTCCTCTGCAGAAGTTAAACATAGAAGCCAGTTAGAGTGGTGAGGTCTAATCATGTGAGAGTCATCCTGCTGCTCCACCCTTTTTTCCACTTTGTTTCTCCCCAGCCCCAAGGATGCAGCTGGAAAGGGCTCTGTAGTGTAATGTGCACAAAACTGAGTGGCTGCACTTCAGAGCCTGGCTGTGTCTTCCCTCCCTGCCTTATGCTATACCACCTGCATCATCTGCAACACCATCTGTGTTAATCTAGATGGCAGTACTGGCTAGGCAAGGCATTTATATAATACCCTATCCATTAGGGTTCAGAGTGCTTTACAGACCAAATATAACACTTTAACAGAAAACTCAGTACAAATACATAATTTATTAAATATAATAAATACATTATTAAATGTAATAAATACAGTTGTTTAAAACACTAACAGTGTACTGTATTAAAACAGCAGTTCAATGAAAAAATATTTTTCTCAAAAACCTAGTTTTGGCAGAACTGTCAAATCTAAATTTCTAGGTACCTTTTAGGCTGTGCACCATGAGCCTACTTATCAAAGCTTCCCAGACTGGTGCAAGGGGCTTGCAACACAAGGAATGGTGCAAGGTGTTGCTTTCACCAAAAGATGCAGTGGGAGCAATTCTTAAATGCGGCCTGTCTCAAACACAGGCTGCATACACCAAAGGGGGCTTGCACCATCGTTGCAGCACAAAATGGGTTGTGGCATAGTGCTAGGGGGCTTGTGGCAGATGCAAGCTGCCATATCCCCTAATTTTTTTTTATTTTTTTATTATTTTTTATTTAGTTAAATCTAGGAATACAACATACCTTTGAGCCAAGGCTCTTTTTACAAAGGTTCCACGTCTGTAGTACATACAATTGGCATCAAATTGTTACATGGTTACAGTTTAGTTACACGGTACAAGATAACATATAGTAACTTAGGAAGACATTAGGTATTATAGGTGAGGCATGACAGACACTAGGAAGAAGACAGTTGGGGGGAAGGGCTGAGGAAAGGGATGGTATATGTGGAAGAGGGCAGAGTGTGGCAGCCGATGGGCTTTGTCAGGGCAAACATGGTGTAAGTGCTTTGGAAGTGGCTGAGGACAGGTAAGTGCAAGTAGAGAACAAAACAGACCCAGGGGTGTTTAGGGGCAGTTTAGGGGCCACAGCTTCTTAGGTGGTGCCCCCACAGGTGTTGGTGCCTATAAGGGAGAGTCGGAGCTTAGTTTTGAAGACACCCAGTGTTGCTGCAGAGGAGGTGTCCCCATAGAGACTGTTAAACCAACTTGGGGCCCTGTAAGCAAACGACCTTTGTCCTTGTGATATGTGGCAATGGGGGATTTTCAGGATATGTGGCTTAGTGCTCCTGGTGTTGACGGTGTTAATTTTGGGTTTAATAAGTGTGCTGACTCCAGGAGGTGCTTTACCCAGTAGGATTTTCTTAGCTGTGATGCAGGTTTGGTATTTGATTCGGATGTTAAGTTGCAGCCACCCTGTTTTAGAGCAGAGGTCACAGGTGTGGGTGAGATGGTGGGAACCAGTAACGAGACAGCAGGCTTGATTGAGGGAAGTTGAGACTCATTTGAGAGAGGATTTTGTGGCAGATCCATAGATAACGAGGCCATAGTTGATGATGCTGATGATGGAGCTCTGGACAGCGACAGACAAAGCTTCAGGGGTTAGATGTTTCCTATGTCGGAACAGAAGGCCCAGCCTGGTGTTTGCTACCTTTGCCACATTATTGATGTGTGGAACATAGGTGAGATTCGAGTCTAAGGTGAAACCAAGGTATGGACTTACTCAAGGGTGATTCCTTGTTTGGTTTTAATGGAGAGTTGACTTTGTTTGAGTTTGTTGTGGGTGCTGCAAAAAATCACGGCCTTTGTTTTCTTCTGGTTAAGGATCAGTTTGTGTTTAGCAAACCAATTTTCGACTGCTGTGAAGGCCCACTGGAGGTTTCCTTGAAGATGTACTGGGTCATGGTGGGAGGCCAAGATGACAACATCATCCGCATGGAGTAGAAGTTATTCAGGACAGGAATCTGGCAATGAGTTCAAGAAGAGGCTGAAAAGGAGGGGGCCCAGGATTGAGCCCTGCAGGACACCGGACCAGACTGGTCTTGGGTCTGAGAGTGTGTCCGCAATTTTCAGTCTTTGGTACCGGTCGTTTAAGTAGCTCTTGAGCCAATCCACTGAGTTGGGTGAGAGCCCTGCTACCCGAAGCAGGGCAAGAAGTAGATGATGGTTGACGGTATCAAAGCTTTATTTAAGTCAATGAAAGTGGACCCAGTTATTTGACTGTTATCTAGTGAGTGATGGATTGCACCAGTAAATTTGAGTAAGGCCGTGGAGGTGCTATAACCTTTTCTAAAGCCATGATGCTCCTTGCACATGATGCTGTACTTGTCAAGGTAGTCAGTGAGCTGGTCTTACACAATCCTTTCCAGGGCCTTGGAGAGTGGAGGTAGGATGGAAATTGGACAGTAGTTCTCACGTGCTGTTTTGTCCCCACTTTTGTGTATTGGGGTTACTGAGGTGGATTTCCAAATGTCCGGGAACTGGCTGAGGTTGAGGGAGAGGTCCTGGTCAGTGGCCAGAGAACTTCTTCAAGGGTGACCGATAATAGTTTGAGTTTGAGGGAGTCGTTACTTGCTCTGGAGTTGCTGATGGCTTTGGCAATATAACTGTGGACCTGATGCATTTTTACTGCTTCAAAGTGGAAGGCAGGGTGGCTAGAGGGAGTGGGGGAGGCAGTGGGAACCTCCTCATCAAAAAACACCTTTGGGGAGAACAGAGCTGAGGTCCGTGAAAGTGACAGTGAAAGTATCAGCAATGAGTTTCTTGTCAAGTGTGGTTACACCATTTATGCAGAGTACTGATGGGGGTGATTTAGACTGTTTCTTGGTAACTTCTTTTATGTTATTCCAGAAGTCCCTTCCATTGCCCCATGTGTTAGTGAGGGCGTTATTGCAGTAGGTGGCCTTCGTGTCCCAGATTAGTTTGGTGCAGTCGTTTCATGCGCGTTTGAAGTTAGTGATATCAATTTGTTGCCCAGTGCTTCTGGCAACTTCCAAGAGGTGGTCCTGAGCTTTTAATCACCTTAGTAGGTCACCGGTGAGCCAGGGGCTGCAAAGAGCTTTGGCTTTGTGCTTTTTGAGGGGAACATATAGGTTGCAGGCTTTATTAAAGATTCTGATGAAGTGATCAAGTGCAGTGTTCACATTAATTGCTGTGAGGATTGGGGACCAATCCTGTTGATGAAAGGTCTTAAGATGGGGTAGCTCCTCTGTAGGACTCTGCTTGTAATAGTTTTAAGGGTGGTTTGATGAATTTGTTGGACCAGAAACAATTGACAGGAGTGAGTCACTTAAAGTGTCAGGGAGGTCAGCAGTGTTAGTAATCCTGGTGGGGTGACTGGTTAGGATCCAATCCAGCAGGGTGCTGGGCACCCATTTTGTAATTTGTCCTGGTTGGGGAGTGAACCATCTGGGTAAGGTTTGCTGCCACTATGGAGTCCCTATATGCCCCAGTATCTGCAGCAGTCCAGTTAATATTAAAGTCGCAGAGGAGGTGGATGGTTTCAGAGTCAGGTGAGAGGGATTTGGTAAAGTCCAGGACTGTGTTAAGCCCATTTCCTTGTTCCTTTGGTGGAATGTAGATAGTGACAATTGTGATTGTTTTGTTGTGAGCACCAAGGAGAATCTTGATAGGAAGTATCTGCGCCATGATGTTTTGGGGTGTGTGGCTGATGAGGTGCTCCCAGATAGTGTCCTTGAGGTACACGGTGCAGCTGCCTCCTCTTTTAGTTTTTCGATCAAGCTGGAAAATGTTGTACCCAGGGAGGGTGATAGCATGGTCGGGGATCAAGGGTGACAGCCAGGTTTCAATGACTGCTAGTATGCCCAGGCTATGCTGGCAGGCAAAAGTCTGAAGAGTGTCGAGTTTCCATAGGAGACTACAGATGTTAGTTGAGATGATTGAGAGGGATCCTTCTTGATTGCTCCAGGTAGCTCCTAAGGGGGGTCTGGGCCAGGATTGGGGTGAATGTTACCAGACAGTAGCAGGAGAAGAAGTATGAGTATTAGAATTCCTCTGCAAAGTACCCATGCCTGATGCCTTTTCTTTTGGGTCCAGTGACAGCAAGACTCCCCAGGGTATATAAAAAGGTGAAGGTGGGGGTATAGTGTGGCAGCAGTAGCGATGGATGGGGGAGTTCCCAATGGCCAGTCAGGAAAAAGGGCCAGTTCCTAGTCACTGGTAGTTCCCAAGGCGGGCACATGAGATCGAGAGGAAGGGTGCCTTGGGGTGTGTGTGTGAGTTGGTAGAGAGTCTGGACTGAGGGGAAGCAGGTACTAGTGGGGTGGAGGAGAGGAAATAGGGAAGCTTTGAGGATGAGGAGCAGAAAAGGGGTACAGGATGCCAGTTAAGTACATGTTAAAGTTGAAATGGGGGTAGTAGGAGGAGAGCAGGTACAAGGAGCAGGAGAGGAGGGAGGCGGTGAGTGAGAGAGACAGTTGGTAGCATTGATGTGGAAGCTCAAGAAGTGAGGAGGGACTAGGCATGCTGGAGGCTGCAAAGGAAAAGGGGGGTGGTGGTAAAAATGTTAAGTGACAGAGGGATAGGAGATAATGTCACTGTGTAATTGAGTACAGAAGAGAAAGGGTTGGAGAGAGCAAGGAATGACAAGGAGGAGAGGCCAGACACAGAAATCAATGGGGAGAGTAAAGGGGCATGGGAAACATCTATTTAATTAAGGCCGGGGTGGGGGGGGGGGCAGCATAAAATGTCTGCAGTAGCCACTGGATTTCAATGGCCGCAGCAGCCCCAAGTATGAAGATGGCAGCAGGCCAATCACGAATGTGCGAGAGGGCAGGGTCCAATCAGGGAGCACTGCTGTGAGCAACAGCCAATGGTGGCAGCTCAGAGCAACCCCAGTGAGACAGGCAGCCTTACCCAGCTTAGGATGTTCCTGGGACAGCTTGCTGGAGGGCGGCAGAGCGGCCAGAGGTGCCGTGCTGCAAGTAGGTCTGATTGCCGGCACGTGGGCCTGTGAGCCAAGGGCGATTCTCTAAACCCTTTGGGATTCTCTAAACCCTCCCAGAAGATGAAATTCTATGTACCATTAGACTGCCTAGGACTGGTCTAAGAGTACTTAGAAGTGTGTCTTCTGGGAGGGTTCGAGCACTTGCGCCACCCCGAGAGCCCTTCCTGGGTGGGAGGGAACATGCAGTCCCCCTCCTTATCCCCATTTCCCTTTTATTAAAGTATTCACATCTCTGCTGGTCAAGCAGAGTTCCCTCATTATCCCTGATCTTCCCTTTTTATTAAAATTTCTCAAGTCCCTGGTGGTCTAGCGGACTCCCTCACTATCCCTAATCTCCCTGTTTCACTAAAAGTATTCTCATCCTTGGTGGTCTAGCAGAACCCCCCAGCCCCAATCTGCTTTGTATTAAAATTATTTATTTATTTTTTATTTATTTTATTTAAACAGCAGTTTGGAAAACCTTTGAGCCATAGGCTCATTTACAAAGGTACCTTGTCACAGTAAGACAAACCAAAATACACAGTATAGCAGTACAACACATAAGTATAACAGTAAAATTAAGACATAGATACAAACAAGCTGGTACAGGTAGGATGGATGCAAACAATACCAGAGTTATGTCATCCTTAGCAGCTTAGTAATAAGCTTTGTCATAAGTATTGAGTACGGCTTTGACTAGTGGCAGTTACAGCATCGGTGTTAATAAGGTGGTTACGTGAGGAAGTTTTGAAGCACGATATAGTTGGAGCTTGGAGATGGAGGGGCAGTGTGTTAACCAGGAGGGGGCCCTAAAGCTGAAGGCTCTTTGGCCATGAGAGGTCCTAGCTCTGGGGATAACAAGAGGTTTTCCCAGAGGTCCGAGTATGAACTAGTGGGACAGAGCCGCTGTATGGTGGTGGTCAATCCTGGTGGGGAAAGCCCAAGGAGGGTCTTTTTTGTAAGGGTACAGGTAAGATATTTGAAGCGCCTGAGATCAAGTACCAGCACTTTAGCATACAGTAGACAGGTGTGTGTCATCCTAGGTGCTCCAGTAATTAACCTGCAGGCCTTATTCAGAGTAGTGCGAATTTTATGGAGTGCGGTCTGATCAGCAGCACCATACACCGGCAGTCCATAGTCCACTAGGGACAGGATAAAGGAGGTGACTGCGAGTCGAAGAGCTTCTGGGGGGAGGCAGTGTTTATACCGATGTAAGATGCCCAATCAGATATTAGTGGCAGTGGCTAGGGCAGCGATGTGTCCATGGAAGGAGAGGGAGCGGTCAAAATGGATCCCTAGGTATTTATAGGAGCAAACTTGTTCGAGTGGTAATGAGGACCCAGAGTGAATGAGGAGTTTGAAGTTGCAGGACTTGTTTTGGGGATGAGTGAAGAACATGGTTTTGGTTTTTTTAAGATTTATCACCAATCTATGTTCCTTGAACCAGCCCTCGGCTTCAGTGAAGGACTTCTGCAGCGAGTCCTGGAGGGCAGTAGGGTTACGATTTGAGGCAAAGATGACTGCATCATCAGTGTACAATAGAATGTTTCCCGAGCAAGAGCGTGGAAGGGTGTTAAGGTAAAGGGAGAATAGTAAGGGGCCCAGAATGGAGCCCTGGGGAACCCCAGAAAAGATGGGACAGATGTCTGAGTAGGTCCCATTAATTTTTACACGCTGTGAGCGGTCAGACAGATAACTGGTGCACCAGGAGATAGGCCCAGCAGCAAAACCAGAGAGACTAAGGGCATCAAGAAGGAGGGGGTGGGAGACAGTGTCGAAAGCTTTCGAGAGGTCAATGAAGACAGCACCAGCCAGAGAACCAGTGTCTAAGGAGGAGGGAGAAGTTGGAGAACTCTAGAGGGCTGTGTTGGTACTGTGGCCTCGGGAAGCCATGCTGCTCAGGACAAAGGACATTGTAGGTGGAGAGGTGGTCAGAGATTTGAGAGGCCACCACTTTTCCAAGGCCTTGAGAGAGGAGAGAATGGAGATCGGTCGATAGTTTCCAGCCACAGTCCTATCACCACTTTTAAAGATAGGGGTGACAGTGGCGACTTTCCAGGCAGTTGGAACCTTCCCAGGCAAAGAGAGTGGTTGATGAGGCATGTGATCGGGTAAGGACTGTGTCTAAGACCAGCCATAGGATACACGGATTCAGGGTGTCACTGCCTGTACTATTACTCTTGAGGGCAGTGACAAGGTGCGCCTAAGTTCTTGGGCAGAAACACGGTGGAGGAGAAAAATAAGGGTGAGAAAGATTTATGGCAGGAGCTGGGGAGGAGGGTCAAAAAATTGTAGGGAGGATAGGGCTAAGGTCAGTGAAAGAGGTGTTGAGGTGGTTGGCTATAAGGGCTGGGTCTGAGGAGATCACACCATTAATGTTGATCTGGGTGGGTGGGGGAGTGTGCACTCCCATTTAACTGTTTAGTGTTATCCCAGAAGGTTCTGGGATTCCCCATGAGGTAGTGAGTGAGGACCGATAGTGCTCAGACTTGGCCTTTCTGATGGCGAGTGCACTGCTTTGGGCGGCAGCTATAACTCCGCCTGTCATTTGGGCCGGGCCAGTCTCAATGGCACGGTGCCATAGGTTGTCCCTATGTTTGACCTGGTGGATCAAAGCTGGGGTAACCTAGGGGCATTCTTCCTTTTAGAACAGCGGGTCAACACTGGGGCAAAGATATCACAGGCATTATTAAAAGTTTGGGTAAAGAAGGAGAGAGCTGTGTCGATGTCAGGAGTTGCCTGTATAGGAGACCTAGTCAATTTGGGACAGAAGTTCCTTAGTTTTATCAGTCCACCAGGTATTAGAGCCCGGCATGTGGACTGTGCTATGGGTTTGGGGACTGAGGTTGACCAGTGGAATAGAATGGGGAGTGATTGCTGAGAGAGTCTGGGAGGACTTGTACATTGGGGATCCGATTAGGGGCGGTTGGTGAGTACCACATCAAGCAGGAGTACTGGAGCCTCTCTTGGGGTTAGTCCTGGTAGGGTGGGTAACTGGTTGCGTTAGGTCTATTGCAGAAAGGAGTCTCAGGTAGAAGAGGAGGAGGGCTGAGCCAGTTGACATTTAAGTCACCCACCAGAATTTGATCAGCGGAAGGAGGTAGAGTGGGTATTCTGTAAGAGAGCAATGGCCTGCATTTGGTCCCTGGGGGCACGTATGCAGTAGTCAGATAAAGGGTCCCTTTAAAGGGTCAGGGGTTAGTTTCAGTGTAGTGCCTGGGCCCTGGAGTCAAGGATGGGAGGGGGCAGGGCTAGTACGGGGAGAGATTCCTTGACATACATAGCGCAGCCGCCGCCCCGTCTCCCAACACGGTCGGACCGGAAAAGGGTGAAACCAGGAAGGGAGACTAGGGAGTCAGGGGAGGATTTTGACAGCCAAGTCTCAACCAGGGTGATGACATCAGGGTTAATTGATGTGACCAGGCATTGTAGTGAGTCAAATCCCTGGTGGTCTAATGGACACCACTCCCTATCTTCAATCTCCCTATATAATAAAATATATCTTTCCCTGGTGGTCCAGCGGACACCCCTCCCAGTCTCCAGTCTGCCTACATAATAAAATATATCTTTCCTTGCTGATCTTGTGGACCCCCTTCCTATGTCTGATATGCCCATATAATATAAATATATAATTTCCTGGTGGTCTAGTTGACTCCCACCCTGGCAGGCAATGCCCCCCCACTCCACTCCCTCTGTCCCATCCATGAGCTGGCAACTGGCACAGCCCTCTGCTATCCAGCATGACTGGCTGCCGACTTGAGCTGCCAATCAGCACATACTGTACAATCAGCTGTTACAGTACAAGCTC
Source organism: Neoceratodus forsteri (assembly GCA_016271365.2). NCBI lineage: Eukaryota > Metazoa > Chordata > Ceratodontiformes > Ceratodontidae > Neoceratodus > Neoceratodus forsteri. Next base: position 236,327,328 of record CM057459.1, on the reverse strand, counting down.
ATTGACAGCTCAGTCAGTGGCCAGCCGTGGTGGAGAGCTGAGGGTTGTGCCAGTTGCTGGCTAGGGGAAGGAATGGGGGGAGTGGAGTGGAGGGGCACTGCCTGCTGGGGTGGGGATCCACTAGAGCACCATGGAATTATATAATTATATATTTATATTATATTAGCAGATCATAGATAGGGAGGGGGGTCTGCTAGACCACCAGAGAAAGATGTATTTTATTATATGGGTAGATCACGGAGAGGGAAGGAGGCTCACTTGACTACAGGGAAAGGTATACTGTATTTTATTATATGGGCAGATTTAGGATGGGGGGGGTCCACTACACCACCATGGGCATGATTAATTTTAATATGAAGGGGATCAGAGTTTGGGGGTCTGCTAGACCACCAAGGACATGGTAATACAAAATGGATTAGTGCTGGGGGGGGTCTGCTAGACTACCAGGGAAATATATATTTCCATTATTTGGGCAGTTCAGGGATAGGGAAGGGGTCCACTAGACCACCAGAAATGACATTACTTGCAATACAAAGGGGATTGGGGCAGTGGGGAAACCACTAGCTACGAGGGACATCCTAGAGTGGTGCACGGCCAGCTTTCTGCTTGTGGCAAACCATCCAGATGCACTCTCTGTTCGGTGCACAGCCACAGTTGCTGCAAGCTGTGGGACTTTGCCACTTGGACTCTACCTGATAATCTGGGGAAGAGTTCCTGGCACACTGGCTTGTGCCGAGTTTTGAGAATCAAGGTCTGTGAGTTGTTTTTTTTTTTTTAGTTTCTCAGTCCTATCCTTTACCAGATTTAAAATGCTATTTCTAAGCCGAAATGTGGAGATGATCTTTTATTTATTTATTTTTTTGAAAACAAAAAAAATTAAACACATGTGAAATAACTAACATTTTAGCAGAGCTAGAACATTTTACCTCCAAGTGGAATCTTTTACAGTGAAAAAAACGGTAGGGTCAAATTTTTGCCCATTTTAGTTGTAATGCTGCTTTAAATGTCCAGGTTGTATGCAAAGTTGAATAAATAGCTTTCTAGTTTCTTTTTGAATGCCTGCACAGGGGGAATTCCTGAGATGGCATGGCAAGGAGTTCCAAATAAGTGGGTTCTCCACTGAGAATACCCTATCACTAAACAATTTAAGATGCACCATTGGGATGGCCAAACAGAAGCCCTCAGTGGAGCAGAGTAGTCAAAAAGAAGCATACCTGGCTAAGAGGTCTTAATGGTACACAGACCAAAAAACAAAATGCAGGGCTTTGTAGATTAGCAACACAGTCCAGAAGGTGGTGCCCCACCTAATTGAAAGGCAATGCAGCTGCCGCAGCACAGGCACATAGTGTTCTATGTAAGCTGATCCAGACAGCAACCTGACCACAGCATTCTACACCAGTTGTATGTTACACACCAGCCTCCATGATAGCCCTAGATAAAGAGCACAACAGTTGTCTAGTCTCAATGTAACAAATGCATGCACTATTGTTACCAGGTCCTTTTGCATCAGATGCATATTTATTGGGAGACACTTCTGAATTGCAAAAATCCACTGTGGATCACAGTTGACACATGGCATGGGATTTTCAAAGCGTGGTGCAGGGCTTGCATCCAGCTCTGCACCACAGCACGTAGGTTCTAGTGGTATGTTAAACCCTTCACCACAACTTTGCCCAATTTTACAATCTTGGACACAGCTGCAACAGTTTCCATGAATTATGGTAGCTTGCACTAAATATCTGGTGCAAGCTCCATAAAAAGAAAAAAATAAGGATTGCCACAAGGTAGACCAGAAAAAGTTGATCTACACTTGTCCTGATGAGTCCCCCATATTCTGACAGGCGTTCCATCAACACCTCATGATCCATAGTGACAAACATTGAGCAGTGATCAAGGAAAATAACTATGGACTATTCAGTCCCATCCCTTACCAGGAGAAGATCATTAAACACCATAATGAGTGCGGTCCACATGCTTTGCAAAGCCAGAAACCCAACTGAAATAGCTCATAGATGTCAAATTTCTCAAGGTGTGAGAGAACCTACATTGCCTCATCCTTCGCGTTTACCTTCCCTGGAAAGGGAATGTTCAAAACAGGTCAATAGTTTAATAGCACCTCTGGGTCCTAAGATGGCTTCTTCAAGAGGGGACTTACTTAGGCTTTTTTAAAAGCCTCAGGAAAACAAATATCTAAGAGGAAACACCAGAGAATGCCTACAAACATCAGACCCAGAGTCTCTTGGCAGTCCACCAACAGCTGCATAGCTCCTGGGTACAATTCACAGTATGCATGATGCAGAGTTGAGACCACCATTAGAACATCAATTACAGAAACTGGTTTAAACTCACTCCAGACCCACAGAGTACCCTCATGCCTCTCCTCATTGTCACATGTGGTCCCTAAAAAGCCACGTGGAATGAGGCCATGATGGAGGACACTCAGTACAGAAAAAAACTGGCTAAATTTTTAACATTTTTTTTGTGACACAACTCCATTGGACCACAGACAGGCTGAATGAATCAGTCTGCCTATGGTGTGCAAGAGTTGGGACAGCCTGTTTTTACCTAAGGCACTAACCCATGAAAGACATTCTTCCTTTTCTGAGTTATTGCATGTCACTGTCATGAGATCTCAGAGCCATCCTGTCATCTACAGAACTGCAATTTTACCAAGAATGTGCAAACCTCTGCTGTGATGCCTTCAGCCATCTATTGTTGTTGATGTACCACAGCAAGGTTCAGCAGGTCAGCAAGCAGACATAGATTGGTGCAACTGAGTCCTGCATCACTGAGATGACCAAATTAGTATCCTTTGTCTGCTGCCACTGTACCACCATGGCATGATGCCACCATATGCTAGACATCTAGTATGCCTAGGAGCTTATCTGGCTCTAGATTGTATAAGCAGAAGTACTGGATCATCTCAGGGGGTGTAATTCTTCAGGGGCCCCTGTGACAAATGGAACAGCATTGTGATCCTTCCTCCCCAATAGATCCACATGGATATCCCAAGTGTCAAATCCCAGAGAGAAGACAAGATACAAATTGTGGCTGTGTTCATGAGTAGAAGTAGAAACACCTGAGTAAGGACCAATGAATCCATCAGCTGGAGGAACTGCTGAGCAAATTGTAAAGATTCACTGGTGACCTACAACCTGAAATCCCTCAACATACTGTAATTAGGTTGGGGACACTCAATGAAAAGTTGACGATGCCTGCAAATTCCTGTAGAAATGTCTGGTTCTACCCCAGAGGTCGATAGACCAGAAGTATTCAACACCTCACATATGCACCATCATTCATGGTCACCCATTCAAATGACCCTGCTTCTCTCATAGGGAACACTTCTGTCCCAAGGATAATATAAAACAGATGGCCACACCACCACTCCTATGCTCCCTCCTTGGGTAGTGTATCACTGAGTACCCATCAGGATGGCCATCTATAAGACAGGCCCAGAGTCATCCTCCAACAAGGTCTCTGTGAGTCATACCTGATACCCTCAGGAATCTGTAACCCAATCCAAGATCACAGAAGTCTTATTCCTAAGGGATAAGGTATTATAAGATATATGCAGAAGAGGAAGAACTGGGGAAGTAGAGCTATTGGTTTTCCACCCCCCATTCCTAGGGAGCGCCCTGGGGATGGGGGCATGGCAGGGATGATCCTGCTCTGCAACTCTCCTAAATTCAGAGTGCTTGCTCTGCCTGACACTCCCAGTTTTACCCACCCCATCAGCTGCTGCCTGCTCATTGACCCAGTCTTCGCTCTGCCTCTTCAGGATCTCTCAGTCTTTTGCAGTGGCTATAATTCACCCCTGCGAGAGTGGGGTTCAAAATGGATGGAGATGGCACAGCAGTCCCTGTCATACCTTGCTCATTCCTGAACCTGACTTGCTGGCATTGCGTGTGTAACACTACTGCTGCACAGCCAAGCTTACTAAATATCAGCCTGCTTACCATCCTTGTCTACCCTACCCCCTCTTTTTTTCAATCTGACTTTTACCTCCTTTGGTTTCCTTTTTCCCTGCTGTAGTGAAAGAGGGATTCGTCACCTTCTTTGACCCCCTCTGTAATTTTTAGCTTTGCCTCTGCCTTTGCTTTCTTACCAGTTTACTGGTCTCCTTTAATTTGTCAAGATATATGGTAATACCCATCCTAAACTTCCCTCTTATCTCAGAACTCATGATATCACATTGAGGTACTGCAAAACAGTATGCAGACCTTGCTACCACCCCATCTCAAACATTGAGAAAACCTGCAGTTGCTTCTCTAAACACAAGAAAGTAATGCTTAAACTAAAATGAGATACTGCAGTAAGAGGGAAGCCCTCATTGGCTACCACTGTACTTCCCAGTTTGCTTCATTATGTTCCCCCCTTATACTTTTGGAATACTACCCTTTTTGCCCTTACTGTCTTCACCACCCATCTGGATAACTAAACTGGCTGTTTGATTCTTGCTCTTTCTGACCCATCTTATGCAAGAATTGGTCACCTCTGTTATCCCCTTCCTAATATCCCACTTGGCATCCAACACTTGATCATGCCACACTTACTAACTCATCCTTGAGCACTTCCCCCATTTTCCCCAAATCTGCCTTTTTGAAATCCTGGACCATTGTCCTTCAGGTGGAATAGTGGGCTTCTATGGCTATGTTGCACTACGCTGAGTTGTGGTTACTAGACCCTAGGGTTGCTTCACCCTGACATCTCCAACGATAACACCATTGGAGAGCATCCCCCACCCCGCTCAAGTTGGTACCTTAACCCAGTGCTTTAAAAATAAGTCCTGCAACACATCCACTATCACCTAGCACCTATCACTCTTGTCAATCAATGTATCCCAATCCTTATCAGGCAGACAGCAGTCCCCCATCAGCGCCACCTCACCCTTTGCTGATGCCTTCTAAATGTCTTCCCCACCCTGTCCCTCTCCTCCTTCTGGTATAGAGGTCTACAGTATATACTACACCAACGCTGACATTCTACCCCTCCACTATAGTGACTTGTACCCAGACTGATGTTACCCCAATAGCCTCCCAGTGTTTCTGTATTCTGTGGCCTACATAGTTTCTGTTGCATACAGTGCCACCCACTCTTTCTCCTTTCATCTATCCATTCTCTAAAGGGAATAGCCTGGAACAGCAAGGTCCCAGTCATTGTGATGTATTTTCCATGTTCCATTTATGGCTAGTACAGTGAAGCCCACCAGGATGAAGTGCATCACTGCAGAATTCTGCAGTAGAGTTACTGCAGCAAGCAATGCTATTTCAAGGAAAATTAATAGCTTTTGTCATGCAGTAAACCCGTGACACTGTGCTTCATCCTGGTGGGCTTCACTGTATGTCTAGTGAGGTCACAATCACTACTGCCTGGAGCTTGTCTATTTTGTTGGATAGGCAATTGGCATTCAGGAAGATTGCTTTCCATGCCCTTTGCTTCTTTTTCCAGTGTGTGTCACCAATTCCCTTTCTTACCCTCTCTCCTTGTCTCACTATCACCTTACTAGCATTCTCATTCCTTTCTGTTTGCTCCTCAGATTGTCATCCTACCATATGCCTTCTTGTCACTCAATGGGAAAAGTGGCTGAAATTTGCTTTGTGAATTAATGCTTAAATTCTTTGGAATTCGCAAAGTGCAAGTTTGGCAAATTTTCAAAGTTTTGACCAGGGGAGTTTCTGTTATTTTGGAAAATTGACCAAAATTCACTAATGAAGTGGCCACTTCACCACAACACACCAACTTCATGGTAAAAACGTCACAATTCTGGTGAAGTCAAAGTTCCTAAGGTCCACAGAAACTTCAGGAAGCTTTGCAAAGGCAGACTTCAGCCACTTTGTAGCTGCTTCACCGGCAAAGTTTAAAGTCACAACATCCTGAGCTACTGTACCATACTCCTACTATCTTTGTTCCCTTCCTTTTCTTCCTCAGCCTGTCCTCTTGAATCTTTTCCCCATAATTATTGTTCTTTGCTCTGCTGTTCCTGTATCTTTGCTGTAGCTTGTGTAGTGCCATTTAGGATCACCATACTTGAAACAGTGCTACTAAGTATGTAACACATTGGAGAGGCCCATTAAAATGAACCATCTAACATCTTTTTGACTGAGTAATTGAGGAAAATATATGTACTTTGGAGGTGAAAGAGGAAGTTTGTGAGTGAAATTAGAAAACAAAGTAAAATTCTTGCATTCTGCTTTTCACCTCTAAGTCCACTTGTAGCATGAAAATAATGCAAATTATTGCTGTACTAGGCCCACCCCTTCCCTTACAGAGAAGGAAGATGGAGTGGTCCATCGCCCTTACTGCAGTGAGACTTTGGGGGGAAAAAATCACAAATTAGGTAGGGATGGAGCACAAAACAGCCAAAAAAGTGTTAGTTTACATATGTTTAAAGAGCATGTACTTAGTAAGGAGGGGTGGGACTAGAGCCCTGCATTAGCATGTCCCCTAGTGGTGGCTGAGAGTCATCATGCTGGGTCCATACATGGGTGGCAGAGATGGAGCAGATGCATGGCGTGCTGAGTATGGAAGCATGTGCTGCTCGGCCATTGGCATCATTGCATGCTACTACATCTGTGCTCAGGAAAAGGGAAGGGAGCTGCAACCAAGATCTGAAGCCCCCCCCCACTGCCACGCCCATTGAAGGATCCCCAGATGGGGAACCGAAGCAGCGGGTAAGCCTTCCACTGAGCTGCCAGCAGTGGGTGCAAAAACAAATAAAACAAAAACAAAAAAGAATAATGGTTTGGGGGTCTTTAGATGTCTCAGTAGAAATGTTGTTTGCTTTTATTTTTCTTTCCTTATCTCTTTATCAGATTATTTTTATTTTGCCAGCTCCTAGTAAAAAAGAATCAATAAGAATTCTTGTATTATGAAGTCAGAAAATATTCACTGGCAAGGCTGACAGTGTATTTTTAATGGGAAACTGCAAAATCTGTATTCATTTTTTTTTAAAGGAATAAAGCTTTCCACCACTAAAATATTATAGATGCAATAAAAAATATATGATTTTTTATAACCTGTGATCTTTTGTTATGATTCAGCAGGTGATGTTTTCCTCCAACCCAGATTTTACTTGGGAAGAAGAAACAAGAAGCCACTTACTGGTTTAAAAAAAATTGTGAAATTATTCACATGGACCACAATGCTGCAAAGGTATAAAGACACAGGGCCAGATATTCAAAACTTTGCTCTGGGGCTAAATTAGCACTGCCCGGCATGCTAAATTAGCCCAGAACCAATAGCCAGCTATATTCAAAAGGGATAGTCCCAGTGCTAAACCTGCTGAATATAGCATGCTAAGGAAACTGGACAAACTGGCTTGGGAGTGCAGTGCAAAAATAGCTCGGGAATAAGACAGCTCTGAATATAGCAACCAGGAAGTGTACACCACAACAGCATCCAAGTTCACAGCGATGTGAAGGAAGGTAGACGTGAACTATGCAGCCAATGTGTGTGCTAGCAAAGGCATGGAGTCAGTAAAGCTGCAAGTAGCAGCGTATGTGAAATTACATTGTGCAGAAATGAACAATATTTCTGAAACGTTTGTGTTGCACAAACACATTTGCACAGGTTTAGCATGGACCTAAGCCATTTGCCCAATGCAATCATGTTTTCCTGGGACAAAACTTTGCTATATTCAAAAGTGACATGCAAATGAGCCTACTTAGGTAGTCTGTGGTCAGACATCCAGATTAGCATCTTATTATGACCTGATTTGCATGCAGTTTGCCCAGCACTATTGCAGGGCACCACAGCTCCACCTGTAGGTCAGTCTGGAAGTATAGGGGCTGGCTGGGCCTGCCAACAGCTCCACCTGTACAGTAGGTCAGTCTGGGAGTGCATGGTAGTAGCTGCAGGCTATATTTGTACAGTACAGCATAGCATATTGTGCCCCAGGGGACTACACAGCACAGGCACAGGTGGTGGTGCTGCAAGCAACTGTCAAACTGTAGTTCTTGCTACAGTGCACAGCAGACACTACAGTAGCAAGGGGGCCAGTAGTGTGAGGGACACAGCAATGCCCATGGTGTGTAGGGCAGCAGTGACCACTGTACTGTACACAGTAACAGGCCCAACTTGCAGGTGTTTACTGACAGTGGTCATTACTGTTATGCTGCTGTGTGACCCACAGATGCTGCACCACTGGGATGCTCACAATGACATATACATGGATGGCTGTGTGTGCTGTGGTGTCTGTACAGACGTGTGGTGTGCAGCTGGGGGGGGCATATATGATCAGATAGGCACACTGGTGTTGGGGTATTCCCAACACTGGCCCATGTGCACTGTGTGGCTTGTCCCAGCCTTGTGGCCACACCCAGTCTGTGGTACAGCCTGACCACTTGTACACTCTCCCCTCAACACCCTCCATGCCCACAGTGCTGAATGTGTGTGCCGGCATCTGTTGGTGTCCACAGAAGGGTTGTCTTCAGGTGTGTGCTGTAAGACCACACTGCCATGGTGTCCACTGGGAGCCAGGTCACCACTTACTGCCTGGCATGGCATCATAGTGATGCCATCAGTGAGCAGCATGTTTCCTCTATGTCTGGCTGATTTCTATGTGTCATACTTATTGGTTAGGGGTGCACAAAGCCGAGCAAAATTCACGCAAAGCTATGTAAAGCCACAAAGTCACACAAAGCTGGTTTGCCCAGAGTTAAGACTACCTTTTCCTGGGCAGTAATTTGCATTGCAGAAAGTGTTGTGCTAAGTCACGCAAAACCACTTTGCATGGCGCTATTCACTGAATAAAGCATTGCTCTGACACACACCCTCAGTTTTCCCCTTGCATACATTATAATTTTGCCCGGTGCTAATGCAGTTTGCGTGCGCTATTTGACCTTTTGAATATAGTAGAACTGCGCTAACCTGGTGCTAAACCTGAGCAAATGGTTTGCACCCAGAGCAAAGTTTTTAATATCTGGCCCAAAGTTTGTTGCTGAAAGAAGTATCTATTTATTTTGAAAAAGACAGAAACATGTTTTTAGTTCCTCATTGAAATACATTGAACTCCTAAGTACTTGACAGTTTCTGGCATCACAATAATAACAGAATTCTATTGAATTTATTTTTACGGGGCGTGGCTTGAACGCTGAGGAAGATGGCCGCCTAAGCTAACAGCTTAGTTCCCAGCTAAGTCAATCTTAACTAATATGCATCATCCAAGGAATATTTCCCCACCTGAAGCCACAATATGCCTCCTTAATTGCTGAAAACTCATCCAGTGTGGGTCTTATTGCACTCGGGATCTGGTTAATTGTCATTTGGCGCCAATCCCCCTCTGATCCTCCCTAGACTCGTATAGGCCATAAACTGTGACTCAGCCTGGCGATTGCCCCACCGCACCTCTAAGGTCTCGGCCCGTTGGAAACCGCTCCCCGTACCTACGCGATGGTTGGTTGGCTTGTTCTCTCTAATCTCCCCTGAAACATATCAGAGGCCTGATCCAGCTGCCATATGGCCTCCTTCTTGCCCTCACAGAGTGTGCAGGCCACTGCTGCCTTGGACACTACCTCTCAGCCACCTGATGTAGGCACCTCCCTCCAGCACATAACTACTCTCCTGGAAATGCTGCTTTCAAGGGTGGATTCAATATCAGCAAAGTTAGCAGGCATGGTGGCTGAAGTTCACATCCTTAACGATAAAATGAACGTGGTGGAATAGAGGACGGAGGGCCTAGATGTTAGCCATGTTAAAATCCTACAACACCTTCAGGAACGTAACACTAAACTGGCCACACTTTGGCAGAAGACCAAGAGAATCAAGGGAGGAGAAACAACATCAGAATCCTTGGTATTACCGAAGGGCTGGAAGGCTCCAACACAGAGCAGTTCCTAAATGAGGAAATCCCCAAAATGCCAGGGGAAAGATGGCATGGCCCAACCGACATGGAGAGAGCACATAAGATACCTAGCGGACCCCGCTCTGTGAACTTGCAGCCATGACCCATCATTGCTTACATCCTCAAGTATTCTACTAAAGTGTGTACTGTGGCAGCAAGAGGTAAGGAAGAAATTTCTTTGGTGTGGAGTAAGAATTTCCCTTTTTAGAGACTTCTCTGCCGAGGTGGCGGCCCACAGGAAGCTTTTATTCCACTAAAGCAATTCCTAGCACAGCAAGGCTTTAAATATGGCTTTCGCCACTTGGCTCACCTGCATGTATCCAGGGAAGGGAGGGATATTGTAGCTGAAATGCCCCAGGAGGTCAAAGGTTGGCTTACCAAATATTGGCCTCGGATGACCCTTGGAACTTCAACTCCCAGAAAGCTTTGGAGCCCAGGTCATCGAGAACACACCAGGGGGAACCAATTAACCAGCACCAGCGCTCCTGGAGACCAAATTAGCAGACAGACAACCCCATGCTCAAATGCTTCCCCTAGACCTCCCAGATACACAGCATCACTGGGACTAGTAAATTGAAATGCTAGCATACAGCAACAACCTATGCCCAACTCTCTCCTTCCCAGATCACAGCGGGGACTAAGCCAAACAACAAGGATCCATCACCGCTCAAACAGCGGCCACAGTGCAGTCCCTGAAGAACATGAGACAGCACCAGCAGCCAAACAAACAAAGGATGATACCTCCTCACAAACCACACCTGAGCCTATCGACATTCCTGACGACCTTCTCATGGAAGCTGTAATGACGGGGTCCTGGGCAGACCTTCCATCTGAGATAGAAGACTGCACGGACATTGCTACACTGCCTGTTAACCTGGGGCTGTTAACATTTGCTGAAGCACTCTCCAAGGATCTACTCAGCCCCACTGCATGTTCTGATCCCGCCAGAGGTGGTGCCCCACTGGACTGACTTGCTCCAGCTTTCATAAGTTTTTCCCTTTATTTTAATATGTTGCCTTTAATGATATGAGCAAAGTTTAGTGGGGCTCATGTTAATGTGTATAGTAGGGATACATATCACCCACTGCTACAGTACCGCGTGATCCCTCTGTGATGCCCACCGGTGGATGCGGATGGCTACCTCACATACACCCCTAGACACTGGGGCTCATCCTGGGAGAAAATTGCCTCACTTGCAGACAGGGCCCCATCCTACACCTGCATCCTAGATTCTTTCCCCTGCAGGCAGCCAACCGAAGTGGCAATCTGTCAGATGTCTTGCTCCCTAGTGGCGGGCGTTTCATGTTTTGGGAGGGATGCACCCTCCTTGTCTGCGATACACAGGGCCCGCCCTAGAAATTAGCTTCTCTGCATAATATCAGCAGTTATACTAACCCCTACTCCTGTTTCCTCTACTCCCCCAACCCTGTACTCCCCTTCCCTGTATGTCACACCCAGTAGTCCTTCTGGACAAGGGTGACAATTTAGTACTGTCACATTATAGCTGGGGATGGAGTCTCGGAGCCGATACCGGTTAAACTCCTAAAACCCCCATCTCAGGTACTCGGACAGCACAGCTGTGCACCACCACCCTTCTTGGTGGGAAAGTTGCACCTAAGTGCGTAACTCCAGTTACCCTTACACTGTTGCCTTAATGAATTGTTTTAGGAATTTGTTACTACTGTTTCTGATGGTGTAGTTAATATTAGACTAGACCTATCTTTGATCAGTTGTTCTCCCTGCTCTTTGTGTGTTATAACATATTGGTGTTTGCATTTGTAATTGTTGTTCTCTGGTGCACTGTATTTACCCATATCTATCTGCTTTATTTGAAACCAGGATGTTGCAGCTCTTTTCTCCTACCATCAGCTTATACTGACCTCTATCTTCGGCTGACTTCTCTGGTCACACCTCAGGTATTCTGTCTACCTGCCTCTGCTTTCCTTTGCTGGACTCCTGGGGTGAGTACGTCCACACCTATTCCCCTCTGGTCCAGTTATGCAGAACTCCAGGAAGGGACTCAAACTTATTTCATGGAATGTAAGGGGACTGAACCACCCAACCAAAAGGTCAGTGGTCCTCAAACACTTACGCTCCTTGCAGGCAGATATTGCACTCATACAAGAGATGCACCTCACTGCAAGAAATGTACTGTGGCTCAAAAAATCCTGGGTAGGCTCTGCACTAGCTAGCTCAGCACAAACTAAGTCTAAGGGGGTAGCCATTCTTATCCGGAAAGCATGCCCCTGGGTAACAGACAAGGTGCTCACTGATGCTCGGGATCATTGTATAGTGGCTAGGTTCTCTTACCTAGGAGGCCATGCGATCTTGGCCAACATCTACAGACCAAATGTGGATTCCCCAAATTTCTTCCTAGACATTAACCAAGCCCTTGACTCCTTATCCACAGGGTACTCCAACATCCCCATTATGTTAGGGGGGGACTTTAACTTAACGCTGGATATTTTCTTGGATAAATCCAAGCCAACCCCACAGAGGCACCCCAAGGTGGTGCTTACATCACAGGAGGCAAGAAAAGAATGGGGGCTGATTAATGTATGGTGGAGGGACCACCCCACTGGGCGAGATCATTCCTTTTTCTCATCGGTGCACACCACCTACAGCCGCATAGACTTTTGGCAGGCCAACACGCCCACAGCTCAAGACATTGTCTACTCCAAAATAGACAACATCCTTGTCTCTGATCATGCCCCAGTTTCTTGCATGTATACCCCCTCGGGGCAAACTGGTTCAAGACTCAGGTGGCGATGTAACCCCTTATTGGTTAAGGAGCCTGCATTCCAAGTAATGGTACGGGACATTGCCCAAGATTACTTTGCCCTCAGCAAAGCCACTGACACCTCTGCTGCCATGGTTTGGGAGGCTTTTAAAGCAGTACTATGGGTCACATCATTGCATATGTAGCCCAAAAGAATAAGGCCCGGCGAGCTGACCTGAGCCATCTCCAAGCTGAATTATCAGTATTAGAAGCCCGGTTCAAACTATCTGCAACAGACAAGCCTGACGCAGCAACCCTCAGAACCATAGTCGGGATAAGATACTGCATTAATACAATGCTACACCAAAAGGCTGAATGGCTGATGGCCCGGGCCAAGCATGCGTATTAGGAGGGAGGGAGACGAAGGAGTCAAACTCCTAGCATGTCAGCTAAAGAAACAACAGGCTGCCTCTCGTATCCATGCTGTCAGAAATCATAAAGCAGAGGCGATCACTGACCACAAACAGATCAATACCTGTATGCAACAGTTTTATCAACAACTCTACCAGATGCATACTACCCTGGAGCAGAGTCAGCTAGAGTGCCAGTTGAGGGAATTCTGCTCTGCAGCCCACACTCCACGGTTGGCAGAACACATGAGGGTTGCTTTGGATGAACCCTTCACAGAGTCTGAGCTAAAGGTGGCACTATCCCAACTCGCTAAAGGAAAATCCCCGTGGCCAGATGGCATGACCACTGAGTTATATCAGCTCATGAGTTCAGAAATCAGTGCCCCACTGCTCTCTGCTCTCCAAGAGGCCCATACATCTGGTATCCTCCCATCCACCATGCGAGAGGCACTCATCACTCTTCTCCCAAAAAAATCAGATGACCAACTGGACTGTGCCAATTACAGCCCCATATCCTTAATATCAGTGGACTGTAAAATAGCAGCCAAGATGCTTGCTAGTTGCATGATGGAAGTCCTGCCTTCCATAATTCATCTGTCCCAGGTTGGGTTTACCAAAGGTAGAGCTGCTGTTGACAACATTCATTTGTTCTTTAACCTTATGTGGCTGGCCCTACACTCTTCTACTCCCATGGCTGCAATGGCGGTGGATTTTTTGAAAGCCTTTGACTCAGTCACATGGCCCTACTTGCATGACGTATTCCAGCATAACGGTTTTAGCCCGCACTTTAGGCAGTGGATTCGAGTGCTATGCAATGATACCTTAGCTTGCATCCTCACCAATAGGGGCATATCACCATCCTTCCCGCTACAGCAGGACACCTGGCAAGGCTGCCCACTGTCACCATTGCTGTTTCTGGCTGCATTAGGTCCTCTTACCCGGAAGCTGCAGTCCACTAGTGAGATTAAAGGTATCTTGGCAGGGAAGCATGTATACTTAACGGCCTCCTATGCAGACGACCTGCTCCTCACACTCTCGCACCCACAAGACTCTCTGCACCCAACTCTGGACATCCTACACATGTTCGCTCACCTCTCTGGTTTGAAAATTAACCATTGGAAAACTAGTGTCATCCCTCTCAATACAGCCTGCTCCCAAGACTGTATACAGGACTTGGGACTCACTTGGGCTCATAGCAGTCTCACATAGCTGGGCATCCACATACCATTTGACTGGAAGCTTACTGAATCCAGAAACTTCTCTCCCCTCCTAGAACAGTTAACCACTAAAGTATCTCATTGGCTCTGGCTTAATCTTTCCCTTCAGGGAAGATTGCTGTGATTTGAATGTTTCTCTTGCCTAGGGTTACATCTCCTCAACAACCTCTATATTGCCCTGTCAAAAAAATCTTCCAACAACTGGACAGGCTTATTTCTCAATTCCTGTGGGAGGGTAAGAGATCATGGTGGAGCATGCATAAGCTTCAAGTCCACTGGTCTAGGGGTGACCTTGGACTTCCCTGGTTACAAGGATAACATTAGGGTCTTTCCTCGCAGCTCAGGCCACTAAATGGTTTCTTCACACACTTCCTCCCTCTGTGTTGTGGGCTCAGTTAGAATCTCAAGTTTTACAGGAGACCCCCCTTGGCTCACTTCTGACCAACCTACTGATGCCCCAGAGCTCGCTCATGCCAGTTATGGCTGAAACCAGGAAAGCGTGGTTCTGCCTTATGACTGCAGCTCAGACCAAAAAAATCTGCATATTGGATGCCAATCCGGTACCTTAATCTCTGGCACAACAGGCTCCTAATGTTGGATAATAAACCATACAATTGGGTATTGTGGGCCAAGAATGGAATACATAAAGTTCAGGATCTATACTTACCTGACTCTACTACACTCATGTCCTTTGAACAGCTTAAAACTCACTATTCACTTCCATCCCAAGACTTCTGGAAATTCTTGCAGTTCCGTACGGCAGTTCAGTCCATTAATTGGTCCCAGACTGCAGTCCCAAAATGGCTCTGGATATCCACACTGCACTCAAAACCCTCATCCTGGGGTCTTGCAGTTAAGTTCTACAGCCCCTGGCGGGAGGCACAACCAGACCATACAG
Source organism: Neoceratodus forsteri (assembly GCA_016271365.2). Classification (NCBI taxonomy): domain Eukaryota; kingdom Metazoa; phylum Chordata; order Ceratodontiformes; family Ceratodontidae; genus Neoceratodus; species Neoceratodus forsteri. The sequence continues at coordinate 236,312,240 of CM057459.1, read as the reverse complement.
AAGCTTGTAGAATTGCTTGGAGCAGAGATCTCTACCATCACATTGCACCAGACATATGGGCACACTGCGTGTATTGAGCCCACTCCATTTACAAGGATGTTAAGAGTCAGCTGATCCAGCTTAAGATTCTGCTTCACTGGTACTGTACACCGGAAGCCCTCCACAAATGGGGTATTCTTCCTCATTCTGAATGCTGGAGATGTCACAAGAGCCCAGCCCATATCCTACATATCTTGTGGCAATGCCCCACTCTGGCTCCCTTCTGGGCCTCAGTAGAAATGGACTTCTCAGGGGTTTTAGGGCAGCCTATTGACCTCTCCAACCCCATGCTCTTACTTGGAGATGCCACCCTCTTGGAGCAGCTTATACCACAACAGAGGGAGTGGGTTCTAGCAGCTCTGCTAGAAGTTAAGAGGCTTTTATTGATGTCCTGAAGACAACCTTCCCAGTCTGCTATCTCTCTCTGGCACTCTGCTTTAGCTAGGCTGGCCACCTTTGAGAGGCTTACTTATGCCGACAGAGGACAACTATCCCTATGTCATAACAAATGGGAAGCATACCTCAATTCAACTTTCTGATGTGTGCCCCTTCTATCTCCCCAAATCCTGTCCTGTTAAACAGACTATGCAGCCTAGTTTTCAAGCAATCAGTCCCATAGTGAGGATATGCATGCTGATTATGACAACCTCACTCTGTATGTAGGTAGTCTCTCATGCTAAATCCCACCTGTGTTTCCCTTTCTATCCTCAGCTACTTTCTGATACAATACTTGATCTCATTAGACTCAAAGTATAGAATAAGAAACTTGTTTATACTGGCAATCATTCCTAATGTCTGATATTTTACTTCCTGAATGCAGGTTTATGAAACAGTGTACTGTGGTCTCAAAGGGTATACTACTATCTGTACTAATGATGTGAGAACGTAAGCCTATGAATATTGGTAGTCTTTTGGTTGACATGGTGGCCTGCTGTAAACACTCTCTTAGATGTTCATAGTCAATTATGTTGCACATAGGAATATCCTGTTGTACTCTGTAATGTACATGATCTACTGATTGTTGCATGGACCTACTGAAAATAATAAAAATTACTCTATGATAAAGAATTTGTTTTTACTAGCAGTGTGAAAAGCAAAGGTGAAATCCTATTTGTTTCACTGCACAAATAGTTCATCACCACAGTTGAAAATAATCATTAACACTTCAAAACCAAATAAATAAAATAGTCAGTTGACTATTAGTTGTGAACATGTGCTCTTTAATAGAGGTGTGCAAAAGTTATTATTTCCATCTTAGCAGAACTTCTGTGAAATCTGACAACTTTTGCAGAAGTTTCTGAACTTCTTCGTGCGGCAGATCGGAAAACGTCCAAATGCTTTGGGTGAAATTTCACCCTGTTCAACTCAGATATAGATGGAAGAGAAAAACAAACAAACAAAAAACTTTTCCTGGTGTCCAGTGCCCCCCCCGCTGCCAAATTAAAAATAATAATTCTGTAGTGGCTGTCTGTCTCTACTCCCACCCGATCACCCACCCAATGTTTAGTAAAATAATCCCTGGTGGCTAGTGGTCCTCCCCTACCCAATCAGCTGCCTGACTTTTAGTAAAAATCTCTGGTGGCTAGCAGTCCCACACTCCATAATCCCCCAACATTTAGTAAAAATCCCTAGTGGCAAGCAGTCCCTCCCCCACCTGATCACCTGCCTGACATGTCCAGTGTAACCTCCCCATCCCTATAACTGTATGGTGTAATATAAAAAGTTTCCCTTTTTTCCCTTGGTGGTCTAGTGAACCCCCATTCCCTATCCCTAATTCCCAGTATGTAAACTTATTCCAGGCAATCTAGTGGACCTCTCCCCCCCCCATCTCAGCAGGTAGTGTTCCACCACCCTGCTCTCCCCAACACAAAATGGAGTGGGTGACTGGCACAGCTCTCCCTCTCTACTGCATGGCCAGGCCACCCACTGAGCTGTCAGCATGCACTCATTCATTGACATCTCAGTGAGTGGCTTGGCCATGGAAGAGAGTGATGGGTTGTGCTGGTCATCCACTCAATTTTGGGATGGGGGAGCAGAGTGGTGAATCACTACCTCCCAGGGTGGGGTGTCCAATAGACCACCAGGAATAAGTTCACATATTGGGGATTAGGGATAGGGAGGGGAGGTTCACTAGACTACCAGGAAAAATAAGGAAACATTTTTTATATTACACTATATGGGGATAGGATGGGGGTGTTACAGTTGACATGTCAGTCCGGTGATCAGGTGGGGGGAGGGACCGCTAGCCACCAGGGGAATTTTTAACTAAATGTTGAGAGGGTGACTGGGAGGGGAGGGGAGGGACCACTAGCCACCAGAGATTTTTTTTATCAAACATTGGGCAGGTGATTGGGTGGGGAGAGGGACCACTAGTCAATAGGGAATTACTGGTACTCTTAGGGAGCAGGGCAGGTGGAATTTCCGCAAATGTTCGGCAGTGAGTTTCCAAACATTTGTGGAAGTGAAAGTTTGACTTTCACTAAAATTCTGCCTGCGGAGGTTTTTATTTGCACACCTCTACTCTTTAAGCAACCCAAGAATTTGAATTCAGAATACAGAAAATCAAATCAGGTTATTACATGTATGTAATAATCTGATTTGAGGTATAGAACTTAAAAATCTGATTGCTGGATTGGGTTATTTAGATCAATATAAATTGGTGATGTTCTATTTAACTAGGGTTACTGATTTTTGTTTAAATAATCTGCTCCATTCCCTCCTACTTTTCCTCACTTTCCTGGAATTTCTGTTATTGGCCTTTCAGTATTCTGCTGTCTCGGTGGTATCTGTGAATGATGGGAACCCCCAGCAGCTACATGACTTGCCTGTGGCTCACCAGCACATTAGTAAACATTTTATCGAATTATGGCTGTATAGCATAGCTATGTAAGGCTATAAAGTCATCAGTAGGAGTGGGTAAAGTGGAACCACAACTGCTGCATACTATTTTTGTCCTTTCCTGGTTCACTCATATTATGAAGGTAGTGCAGAATCTCGTTGAAATAGTTCCCTCCACCTGGTTTCTCCACCTGCATCCAAGACCGTCTCTCTAGTAAGATATACTGTGTGACAGAGACAGCCAGGATTAGATGCAGTGCCTTGAAATATTTCTGCAGAGTACTGCAGTATACTGGAAAGAATGGTTCAATTCCGTGGCGGTTAAGTCTCTTTCCTATGAAGGAATTTGTGAGATTTCTTGTACCTTGCTGCATCTCGACTGACTCCACTGTATACTCCACAGGCAGCTGAGACCCTTGTTCCAGTGAAACACATTCAAGCAAAGTAGCTCTGCTGAGGTCTGCAGTTGAATAAGGACAGCATTTTTTTTCTGCTGCCTGTTCAGCTGTTAAAAGGTGAGCAGGCATGGTAAAAATAGAAATGTACCCCATATGGATACTGCAAACTAAGCCTCATAAGGCTAGTCATATCTGTGCTAACTCAAATGCACAAATGCATTGGTTTGCCTTCCACTCAAAGAGTGTTCTTTAATCAGTATGTCAAAGCAGTACAGTATATAGCTTGCAGGAAAATATTTACTTGTTCCTCATCTTAATTGGCTACATTCACATAACAAAGTCAATACACTGTGGCATGAACAATTCAAACATCCCCATGCTGGTAAGTAGGGCAACAAAGTTGTTGATACACATAAACATAATGCATGCCTGAAACAGTTGACATTTCAGTGCAAAGCCTTCCTTAGAGCTGCTGGATGGCATAACCCTGTGCTTTAAATAGGGCCTGGGTAATCATGGTTACTGGGTATGCTGCCATACGAACAATGGTAGCATAAAGCAACATTTTTTTGTGCTATCATAACCAATCTAATAAGATGATACTGACCACCTATATAATAAAGTGCACACACAAAAAAAGTATTAAATATTGAAAACCTAGAGCAAAAAATTTCATGGACAGTACCAAGGAATGATAAACACATAAAACATACATATAAATATACTGTATTGCTTGTATATTTTGTTGTACTACTTCTTGTTACTTCTAAAGTAATTGTCCTAGGTCTAAGAGCTGCCACTGTGACTGTGCTGCATGTCACCTCCTTCTTTTATAAAAACTGTACTCTGTCATTGTATCCCTGTATGCAATGTCCAGCTCTGTATTACTTGTCTGTATTTGCTTAGCTCTATGTAACTAACTCTGGGTCGCCCCTGAAAAAAGGACCTTAGGGGCCCAGTGGGCTTACCCGGTTAACAAACTTTAATATATAAATAAATCATATACATATATATATATATATATATATATATATATATCTCAACAATATTTAATGGAGTTGCACAAAAGATACAATATAATGAAATTTCATTCTACACCTTCTTACATATGGAAAACTAAGTAAAATCTGAAAAATAGGTTTGAGCAGTATTAATACTAATAATAATAATTTTATTTTTAAAGCGTCTTTCAAATTTTCAAAGCGCTGTACAAAACATATAATTAAAAGAAGACCAAACATTATAATACACTCTAAAACATCCATAAAACCACAATTTTAACAACAATTCATATAATACTATAAAAAGCAACTTGTATTCCATATATTACACATCCATATTATACCAGGAAGCTGTAAATACCATTATCATCATTCAGGCCTTTTGGCACCATGGTTTCCAATTCATTGATCCAGAAAGCTTCACTTAGTGGCAAAAGTTTTGCTAGGTTCCCTCTCCTTTTTGGTCTCACAACATGTCCCAAGCCAATGAACAGCAAATTTGGTGCAGACTGTGGTTCATTGCCTTATAATGTTATGCCATTGGATATTGCATATTCCCAATGTTAATTGCCAGTTTATAATTCCCTATGTGATGCTTTAGGGCACATTTGGTTTGTCCAGTGTAAGGGTATTGCTGGGCCAGAAGAGCATATATAAAACAGCTGATGTAGTACATGAAATGAAAAATTTTATAATTTACCTTTTACCAGACCTCAGGTGTTTGAATTCTTTTGTGTCCGTGATGTTACTACAATGTGTACATACCCCACATCTGTAATTCCAACAGGTTTACTCAAAAGCCAAGTAGTGTGACAAAGTCTGTTTATCCTCAAACATGCCATGTACCAACCTGTTCCTGAGGTTAGTATCCCTCCTGTAACTCAGTTGATTCATCTTGGCCACATCTTTTAAAGCCTTATCTGCTACCAACACTTTCCAATGGCTGTTCACAATATCTATAATATTACGCATATTCAGGCTTCATTTTTCACTGTAGAAAATCATTGTATCCAGTGTGCCTTGTTACATGAGTCTTTTAGTGAGCAATTTCCTTCTATCTTTCTCAGAGGCTCTTGCTGTTGCTGCAAGAATGATGTACACTCCATATCCTCTATCTAAAAATATATTTCACATTTGTACAGATTGTTTCTTGAATGCTTCAGCACTGCTACAGTTTTGCTTAACATGCAAGTGCTACCCATATGGGATGTTGTCCTTGAGATGACTGGGATGGCAGCTAGTCTAGTGCAGGAGTGTTTTTCTGTTTGACATTCTCCAGAAATAGTTGTTTTTAGTTTGTCATCGTGTTTCATAATTCTGAGATGTAGGAAATCAATAGTGTCACATTTGACTGTGGCTGTAAATCTCAGCTTAAAATCACACACGTTGATGTACTGTACCTAAGGAAACTCTCAAGTGTTGATTTGCTGCTTTCCCAAATTAGCAGCATGTCATCAATATAACATTTCAACACAGTGATATTACTCAGCCACCAATTTTGTTCTTCTGCAGAAATAAATCTTTATTCCCGAGCACCAACATAAACATTACATTAGTGAGGCTAGAGGCAAATGTAGTTCTCATTGCTGTGCCCATATGCTGTTGAAAGTATTCGTTATTATACACTGGTTTACTGAAATGTACTTTAGGGTTCAGCTGTCTGTACAGATTGTAACAAACTAATTTCAGTCTAAAAATATTAATTCTGTAGTGGGGATAAGTGATAAACCTCTGGTCAGCACTGCTTTTTGTGTTTCTGTTAGTGTTTTGCTATAAGATTTATGACCTTCTATTTCACTTCCTCATTGATCTCATAAGTCCCCCTGCATTTCCCAATAGTTCTGCTAGCACTCTGAATTGCCTCTTTCTTTTCCTCTGCTGTCAGAGCCTTCTGACTGCCCTCCTTGCCCTTCTCTTCTTCCTTGGTGTCTGTTGCTAGGCCCTTCCTCTGGGTCCTCCTGAAAATCCTGTGACTGGTCATGACTTCATCTGGTTGCATGCTCATCAGAGCTGCTTTCATTACATGTAACAAAACCCACCATTCTGAACTTATCTTGGTCCCTCTGACCAACCCTGTCAACATAAAGACAACACCAGTCAGATTTTTGGAAAATCACTTTTTACTTTTCAGAAATGTGCTTTTCAAAAATGTGCCCTCAGATCTGACTGGGATTCAAATATCAGTCCAACTGCTTTGTACCAAAGCTAACCCTGAACAATTCTGGTTTACAGCCACTGTAGCCTGGGCGCACAGTGTGTGGTGACTGACCTCAGTATGAGGAAGGTCTGCAAAGCGGAGTGCTCCTTTAATCTGTACTGATGGGGTTAAAACATGAAGTACTGGAAGTTGCTTCACATCTATATTACTTCATTGGACTAGTCCCTGACTGCCAGACGGTGGTAATAAAGTATATTAGCAAGCTGAAGTAAATAATTAGGTGCTTAGAAATAAAAATGCAGTATGTGTTTGTGTTGGTGAAGCCTGAAGTTTTAAAGTGGGCTTTCCTTTCAGTGTACACAAACTGGAGGTTTCTGAACATTCACCAGCTTGTTAAGTTGCAGATTTATTTCTGCTTTCTTCCGACCATTGTCAGTCACTACAATATATGTGTGCAAGTGAACTGTTGATCAAAACAGAAATTGCAAATACTAGCATGCAGACAAATCCCAGATAAAAGGCAAGTACTTGAATGTGTCAGAGAGGAAATAGGAATGAGAAAAGAGAGAGAGAGAATGCACAAGACAGAAAGAGAAAGTGTGTGCGCATGCATGTGCACATGTACTGTGTGTGTGTGTGTGTGTGTGTGTGTGTGTGTGTGTGTGTGTGTGTGTGTGTGTGTGTGTGTGTGTGTGTGTAAAAGGCATGCAAATATCTATTTGTAGAGAGGTGTATGGTTATCTTTGTCTTGCAGGTTTTAATTTTTGTTTTCTTATCATGAAGTAAGTGCTGGATTATTAAAACAAAATAATATAAGTAAACTGCAATCCATGTCAGACTCATTTTTTTATATCTTTTATCAAATTATTGATTTAGCAGCTGTTTTGCCTCTGACCAGAGTTTGATAAGAGAGGTGAGCAAATCCTGGAGTGGTTTTGGATTTGCCATTCTCCTCAGTATTTGGATTTTGTTTCACAGAGTTTTGAGGCAATGGATTTTAATTAACAATACTAAGTACTCAGCATTTTTTTTTTCTTTTCGAGTTTGCAGAACATGCCATAGGCAAAAAATCACATTTGCTACAATCTTTAGCATGTAGTATTACTGTATGTAATTCAAGTTATTTCAAGTTTATGGCTTTCACTTCAGCACTTAATACGCATATTGAAGTCCAACGCTTACATAGCAATCCTTTCTTCATTCAGAATAAGTTATTACCAGTGCTGTGTACAAAGCTCTGTGGGGCCATATCTGCTCAAAATGTGTCTGGCAGGAGTAAGCCAATGGAGTATTGTACACAGCAGTAGTCAGTGAGTGTACTGATTTTTAATGCAGGAAACATTGTCATATATGTGTTTGACTTCAGTTTGTATATTAAGGGCTGGATAGACTGCCTTAAACTTGAATAACTTAAAACAAATGCTACTACTGTACATGCTGAAAACAAAGAACACCGTTAGAAGCTGCAGTTGTGGACACTGCAGTTTGATTGCTTTGTACCCACAGTTTTGTGCTGCCACTCAAAATGCCATTCGCAGTAACCAACACAAGTTGTGGGGGAGGAATCCCCATGAGTGCTGAGTAACACAGATTACCATTTCATATAGTAGCAGGCACAGTTATGATTGTGTCTGTGACACCAGTCCAGTGGAGCAGATGGCTGGGGCACTGGATGCCTCACCCACCATCACACCGGTGAACTGGGTTTGATGATGGACTGAGGTTGCCAGAGGTCAACTGTGATAGGACAGCATTGAGTGTCTGCAAACTGCTCTCCTTTCCCATGGAGAAGGGATCTGATGCACCACTCCTGCACTTCCACCACATGCAGACATTTTGGTAGGTCAGCAGGAGTGCCACACATGGGGGCAGTGGTCAGCATCTGGCACACTTTATGTATATGCCTCCACGTGCATGTACCATTGCATCATCATGCCAATGGGATAACAGAGGCTGAGCCTTAGAAAGCCACACTTTCCTGTTCTGACCCACAGTAGATCATAGGACCTGCCCACACCTAGATAGTGATCCAGGAAGGGGGAGCATGGTCCTTCCCTTCTTGGGCCTGACTTTGGCATGTGAGTCCAGTGGAGAAGTGGCTACCAGTATGAAAGGTGAACAGGGCCTGCCAGCACCCCGAGGAACAAAAAGCTATATAAAAATAAAAAAAGATTGTGCCTGTGAATATCCCAGCATTCAGCTTTAAGTGTGATGAAAGAAAGCACTGCAACATGTTCAATGCTAGAGATGGTTACACCACATTTGTGGTGCTGGGCACACGTTTAGTTTGCTGAATAATCCACTCTTACCTCAGTTCTTGGTTCCCTTGTGATTCCCCTTCTGTCATCCCGCCATACAAATCATCCTGGGTGGTCAAATGCTCTCCTGCTCGTTTCTGCCATATAGGGAAAATGGCAAACTCAATAGTAATACATTTTAGATTTGGATTCATACCATCATCAATATCAACACAGTATTGCAGAAATAAAAGCAAGCGCTGACATTTCATGATAACAACTGATCACTTATTCAGGGCTATACACCACATTACATGTTTGATAAGGGGATTTACTTCAGTAAATAGTGATCAACCTCTCTTCTGTTCTTAATTTTTTTCATTTCAAATTCATATTGGGAATTTTAAATGTATTTTCTCTTTCTGTGGCCCTATTGTCTTAATATTTTCAGCTTTTTCTATGAAGCAAAGTTACAGTCTGTGTTATCCTCTTATATACAGGCTCTGTTGCCAGGGTAAAATGTGCCAAATCACCATTACTATTTACTTTGTGAGGCAAATTTCCTTACCAACACAGGATGTACAGTATACAGTAGCCCTGATGAAGAAACCAGCTAGTATCACGAAACATCAGTGTTGACTTTTATTTCTACATTCTGTGTTGATAACTGAGCTCTTTGAAACCCACCCTTGAGCAAATTATATTTCATCTTAATCCTTTTTTAGGTGCAGGCTCCAGAACTGGACACAGTGGCTCAGGCGTGGCCTCACCAGTGAACCATAGAAGATGCAACAGTTCCCATTTTTTCCTACTAGAGAACCCACTCTCTATATATCCCAGAATCCTGTTTGCCATCCAGAGCACTCTGGGTCACCTTGTCATTGGCTTGAGGCTGTCACAATTTATTATCCACAGATCCCTTTTCTCAGTGGACAGAACATTTTTTCTACCCCCTGGCCAATAATCAGTCTTTAGGTTACCCTTATCTATGCACATAAGTGTGTATTTCTTTGCATTAAGCTTCAGTTGTTTTGCCATGCTTTGGATTGCATCTCCAACTTTTCTAGATCACTCTTCGTGTCTCTGATCCCCCCCCCCCCGAGTCTACACTGTCACAGAGTTTAGCGTTATTTGCAAGGATGCAAAGGTTTCCCCTTGATACATGTCCCTATCTCACAGATGAACACATTAAACAGTACTGGAGCCAGCACCAACTCTTTTGGTACCCCACTTGTGATTTCCCTAACCAATAGAAACCTAAACCAAATGACTGGTGAGTGGGTCCTTTTCTTCATGTGGACAGTATCTAGTTTGAGGGTAAAGAGTAGATCCCTTCTGGGTTTTCTGAATCTACTGTATATTATGAAAAGTGGGCCATATTGCCCAGGCTGCTGCCCTCTGCCATTCTCCAATGATCTGAATATAAAGCAAGAATGCACCCTTCTTAGCCATTGCATAAAGAGGATGCCAGTCCCATGCATTAGTACACAATCAAAATATTTGTGCACTCATTGGAAACAAAAATAAAGTGCAATGCACAGTTTATAAAGTGCTAGTGTCCATATATAATGAAAGCAGCACGGTGACTAGAGACAGGTGAAGTTGCCAAAATTTGCTTCATGCCAAAATTCATGAATTTCTGCAACTCTTTTCACTGAAGACTGCAATTTTTGTTGTTATTTATCCTGTAAATTGACTAAATATCTGCAGTGACTCTCCGTGGTGCCTTGCCAATTTTTTGGTGAATCAGGCAATTTGAATAGCTCACCATGCACATCAGGCCAATTTGTCAGTGAAAACCAATGCAAATTGTATCTCTCCCAAAAATGTTTTATTCATGATATACTTGTCTCCCATCCCCCACTGCCACCCTCCTCACTCTGCCCTCGTGAATTACAGCAGCAAAGTAATAAAGTGGGACGGAGTGGAAGACCCCAACACAGTCTGAATTAATGTTCAAATACCCTACTTTTCCCTAACCCACATGCCAAACACTTCTGACACTTACCCCTTCTCACCTACCACAGAGTAAGTCATCAGCAACCCATCCACCCAATCCCCTTTGGTTCCTAACCATTCTTATCCCACCACCAGCAACCAGAAAAACACCTGAAATAAAAAAAAACTTCCCTGGTGTAGAGAGTTTGCTCTTTTTACTGTTTGTGTCAGTAATGGTGTGAATGAATGAATGGTGTGATGGCTTTGCTCCTAGTAAAACCTGATTGACTGGATTATATTAACAAAATAACTGATAATAAGATGATAATGAAGAATTATATTGAAGGCTTATCATCAGATTTGCTTAAGTAATTCTTTAAATTTTCTTTCTTGCAGCATCACAGAATTCTTCTCTCTTATATAGTATGATATCAAAATCCACATTAGTAAGGTTTGTACAATTCATTCCTTTGTGGCATAAATAACACACAGCAAAGCAAAACAAAAATAGACAAATCAGTAACTATATTATAACAGGGGCATGATACAAGTTACTATTTCATTTTGCTATAGAAAGATCAACTTATGCAGCTTCATTAAACTGTGCAAGTCTGTGGTTCAGATGCTGAATTATTTGATGTAAATGATAAACATGAAAATCCATCTAAACTACTGTACTGTAACTATAAAAACAGTATACTTACTTAAACGCATACCTAAGGATAGGTGGTCCTGAACTGGACATTATAGCACACCTCCTAGCTACTGTACTTGAATATGCTTCTCAAATTTACATTAAAAAATATACTAAATGAAATAAATGATCTAAAGGTATAATGTTTATATATGAGAACATCCCCATGACAATAGTACCTATTTGTACAGTAGTTTCCCTTTCCTTTAGTTCTGAAGCCTAATATCGCTGTTGATCAAGAGTTACAACTGAATACCCAGATACTTGACTCCTGTGGCAGGCGGCCTTCAGTTGCACCTATCTGCAGAACTGTAACCTGTTAGGCAGGCAATAATTGGCAATGTTTACAATGATGTATGAGCAGGGCTGTGAGGGCTGCTACAGAATGTGAGTACAGTGCATAACCCTGCAGGCCATTTGCCCTCAGAGCACTGGATCCATTCAAATGTACCCATAACATTTTTTTTTGTGGGCACAGGGGAATTACTTGTTACCCTGTTGAACATGGCTAAATGTGGTTACAATGTTTTTATGATGCAAAATTATTTTTATGATTCCTTTGTGTTATAGTGACAGTAAATGGGGCTCCAAGAGTGCTTTCATTTGATGTTCTCCAGTTCACCCCATGTCACTGCAATAATTGTAGTATCGTCTAAAAACTTATCAGTGGCTGAGAGAAAGAGTGAATAGTATATTTATTACTTTATTGAATTTTGGCAACTGAGACAATACAGTCCATTTTTCAGGTGCAACCCAGAGAGAACAGTACAAGAACATACGTACATCATACGTGTGAACAGCAGTAACAACAACAATTTGAATAGTAGTATACAAATACAAACAGCAACAATATAAATAACACTAGTTTGATACAGTAAAATACAAATACATGTGCAATGGCAGTGAGGCCAAGATGCTAGATTTCAGTACAGCATAACAAACATGGAATTAGGCTAAGTAGGCTAATACAGTAAAACACAGATACAGGTACAATTGCAAGAGGGCCACGGTGTAAGACTTGGTTACAGCATAACACATATGGAATAGACTAAGTGCAAACAACATAATCTGAGTTAGTAGTGAGCATCAGGAAGTATTCATAAGGACAAAGGGAGGCACAATAGGAGGGTTACTCTATATGGAGGCATGAGGTTAGTGGAAGCAGGTGCAAGGAGGAGGAAATAGAAGGTAATGGGATAGTAAGTGCTTGAATTGTGTAAGGGAGGTGGAGAAGAGGATCTTATGTGGGAGCGAGTTCCAGCAGATGTTGCTGTGGAGGCAAAGGACCACCTACTGACAACTAATTGGGCGTGGGGTGTGACCAGAAGGGGGAAGGCAGTGGAACATAAGTTGCACTAACAACCTTTACAGTTGATGAGATCACTCAGGCAGGGTGGGGTAAAGCGATGTACCAGATTAAACATAAAGCACATGGTAGTGTACAGGAATTTGCTCTCTAGGGGTGCCCAGCCTAGAGAAAATAGAACTTTACAATGATGATGACAGGGGTTGGAACTGAGTCTCTAGTGCCTGGTCCTCAGATAAAGTTGATTGATGCATGAGAAAATGGAAGCTGTGAGTGGAGGAGCAGTGGAGTGCCATACTCAAGCAGGGGCAGAAGAGTAGTCATGGCTATTTTCAGACATGAAGCCTGGGTCAGGAGGTGACAAAGGCAGAATAATAGACCAAGCCACAGGTTGAATGTTTTGATCAAAATGATGATTTTCAAAAGTGAGTGATGGATCCAGGGTGACCCCCCCCCCAGGTATTTGAATGAAGTTACATGTTCTAGGGTGCTGCCATCCTGTGAGCTGACCTCAAGGGGATGCTGTGTTGGGGGTGCAAACCCTGAGTTATGGAACAGCATGGTCTTGGTCATTTTTGTGTGTTGAGGACCAAGTGGTCCTCAAGGAACCATGCCTGAAGGGCATGGAAATCAGATTCCAGGTTCCGGTTTATCAAGCCCAGCTCAGAGGATGAGCGATAAACAATGGCTTCATCAGCATAAAGATGCACTGTGGCATCTCCACAGTTAAGTGGCAGATCATTTATAAAGAGTGAGAATAATAGCAGCCCCAGTATGGAGCCCTGAGCAACTCCATACTGGATTTGTCTGAGATCTGAGAGGGCCCCTGACCACTTGACCATTTGAGAGCGGAGCGATAGATAGTTACAGAGACAAGCCAGGGCATTAAGATCAAGGCCCATGACATGAAGTTTGCACAGTAGGAGATTATGGTCAACTAGGTCAAAGGCCTTCATTAGGTCAATGAATACTGTGCCCGTGGTGTGTCCTTGATCCAGGGTGGTGGATATGTCTGCCATGACTTTTATTAGAGCTGTCAGAGTGCTGTGGTTCTTTCTGAAACCGTGTTGTTACAGGGAGAGAAGGTGGTGTGTTTCTAGGTAGTCCTGAAGTTGATTATAGAGAATGCACTCTTGTATTTTTGCCAGTGGGCATAGAATTGAAATGGGTTGAAATGTAGTTTTCTACTAATGTAGTTGGGCCCCCTTTGTGACTAGGGATGACCACTGCTACCTTCCATTTGTCAGGTACTGTGCCTGTGAGGAAGGATCTGTTTATTAAGTTCCTCAGTGGTGTGGTAATGCCCTCAGCATCAAGTTTTAGAAACTTAGGTTTTAGGCTATCATACCCAGGGGAGCTGTCTGGTTTTAAGGCAGAAAGCAACCAACGTACTTCCTTTTTGGTAGCTAGTTTTAGATGAAAGCCATTTTGGTGCTTTGTCCCAGATCCATGGGGGGTAGTGTAGGCAAAGTGGGAGGTATATTTGTCAAGATCAGGGAAGAACTCACTGAGATCACTTGCAACTAAAGAGGGGGGTCTGAGAGGACACCTCCTTGGGCACTGAGGGAGCAGGGGTTTACAGTGGTTCTGCCTTTTAGTATTGAGTTGATTTGCTTCCAGAAGTTTTCTGGGTTGCTGAGGTTTTCAGTCTGCAACATTTTGAAGTAGTTCTGCTTTGCCTTGCAAATGGAGTTCTTGTAGGCATTTCTCAGCTGTCTATAGGCAAGCCAATCTTTGCAGAGACCACTTGCTTTAAAGGAAAGCCAGGCCTTGCTTGTGGGAGATCATGAGTTTTCTTTGGCCTGGAGACAGCCAGAGTGCCTTGAGGCCCTTGATTCTTTGTTTCTTCAGTGGGGCGTGAGACTGAGTATAGTAGAAAAAGGCTGAAATTAAGTCATCTAGAGTTTGATTGATAACGGAAAGGAGATTGATCGGACTCCAGTCTGAACTAGTTAAAGCTTCTTGGAAAGCCTGTCCATTGAAGTGTGACATGTTCCTAGCTAGTATTATTTTAGGGGGAGGGTTGGGGAAATTGTTGCATCATATACAGTATATTGGCGAGTCGTCGCTGATACTATCTGTGAGAATGCCAGCTGATCTGACCTTGTGGGCACAGTTTGTGATTATCCAATAAAGCAAGGAATGATTACCTGATCTAGTATTAAGCCTCACGGGGTCCATGATGAGCTGGGTGAGGTTGGCTTTGGCCAGGATTGAGTGAGTTTTGCTCATCATAGGCTTTAACCAGTTAAGACTGAAGTCACCACAAATTACTAGGTCGTGTTGCGGTAGGTCTCCTAGGGATGGAATAATTGAGGGAAGAGCAGTGAATGCATCCTTAGGGGATAGGTAGATGCAACCTATTATGAGTTTCTTTACATTCCCTAGTGTTAGAGTATGGAACAGGGATTCCACTGCGGGGTGGTCTAGGAGTGGAGAAGGTATTTCTATGGCCTCAATACTCAATTAACATAGAGAAGAACACCACCCCCTCACTACCTATCCTGTCTTTTCTGAAACAGGTGTACCCTTGTAGTGTGACCTCATGTTGGTTAATGGAAGGTTTGAGCCATGTTTCAGATATTCCCACAATATCTGGATTATGTTGCAGAACCCATGCCACATGCTCAGCTAGTTTAGGACGCAGGTTCCTGGCATTCATGTAGGCAACCTTCAGGTCTTTACCAATTAGACTGTCTGCATTTGTGGTTAGAGGCACAATGGAGCCACAGGGGGGCCTGGATTAGGCTCAATGTCACCTACACACAGAAGAAGGAGGAGGCAGTGTATAAGGATGAAAACATATGATTGATCTATTATAATGGAAAGGTCACCTGTTGGTCTAGGTAAGTAGAGGTTAAGGAGGAGTCAATGCCCCAGGCAGATAGCATCATATCTGGGAATACAAGGGACTAAAAGACACCACAGTCATGGGTTCTTACTATAGTGTACTAAAATAGTGGCGTCACTGCCTATGGGTGGGTGGTTGAGTGAGTGAGTGAGTGAGTGAGTGATTGAGTGAGTGAGTGAGTGAGGAGGTAGTCAGAGAAGACACAAGAAATAATAAATATACTTGACTAGTGTAATATACTTTGCTTATTTTTTCCTTGTACTCTATATATCCAAGCAACCAGAGTCCTTTTTTGTTTAATCTGGATTATTGTTGACTGGTATGGAAACAAATGCCATTATTGCAAATAGTAGTAGGAGACATCTGTGGCTAGATATTCAAATCTTTGCCCCTGGGCTAAGATAACACTACCTGGTGGGCAAACAGCCCAGATCACAAAGCAAGCTATGTTCAAAAGGAATAGCCTGGGGCAAACAGCCTCTGAATATAGCATGGGAAAGAGGACGTGCAAACTGGGCTGGGAGTGCAGGGCAACCGTAGCCCTGGAATATGACAGCACTGAATATAGCAACCAGGAAGTGCAAATCACAACAACAACACAGTGCACAGCGACGTGAGGGTAAGTAGAGAGGAACTATGTGGCCAATGTGTGTGCCAGCAAATGTGTGGATCCATTACAGCTGCAGGCATCAGCAGATGTGAAAGAACAGTGATCAAAACTATAAAATATTTCCCAAACCGTTAGCGCCGCACTAACATGTTAGCACAGCTTTAACGCAGAGATAAGTGGTTTGTCCGGTGCAAACACGTTAGCCCAGCGCTAAACCTTGCCATATTCAAAAGTGACAGGCAAATGAGCCTACTCAGATAGTCTCTGGGCAAACAGCCACATTAGCATCTCATCATGCCCTGAATTGCATGCAGTTTGCCAAGTGTTACTGCAGGGTCCCACAGCTCCACCTGTAGGTCAGTCTAGAAGTACAGGACTGGCCAGGTCCAACCGCAGCTCCACCTGTAGGTCAGTCAGGCAGTGCATGATGATAGCTGCAGGCTACATGTGAACAGTACAACATACCATAGCATATTGTACCCCAGGGGACAACACAGCATAGGCACAGGTGGTGGAGCTGCATGCAACCGTCACACTGTAGGTCATGTGACAGTGCACAGCAGACACTACAGTAGCAAGGGGGCTGGTAGTGTGAGGGACACAGCAATGCCTATGGTATGTAGGGTGGTGATGACTACTGCACTGTACACAGTGACAGGCCCAACTTGCAGGTAATTACTGACAGTGGACAGTACTATTACACTGCTGTGTGTTCCACAGATGCTGCACCTATGGCATGGGATGCACACAGTGTCATGTATATGGCCGGCTATGTGTGCTGTGGCATCTGTACAGTAGTGTGGTAGGTGGCTGGGGGGCATGTAAGATCCGACAGGCATACAGGTGGTGGCATATACCCACTACTGGCCCATGTGCACTGAGTGATGTGTCCCAGCCTTGTGGCCACACCTGGGCTGTGGTGAGGTCTGGCCACCCGTACACCCTCCGCCACTGGCCACCATGCCCACAGTGCTGCATGTGTGTGCTGACATCTGTTAGGCACCACAGACATATGGTCTGCAGGTGTGTGCTATATGGTGACACTACCATGCTGTCCCCTGTGGGTCGGATCACCCCTTACTGTCTGTGCTTGGCTGTGACTGGTGGCAGATACTGTCATGGTGGTGCCATCAGTGAGCAGCATGTGTGCTCCATGTATGGCATTTTCTAAGTGCCATACTTCTATGTTAGGGTCATGCAAGCCACGCAAATCTGACACAAACACTGCGCAATGCACCAATGACATGAAAAGCTGTTTGCCCAGGGTTAAGACCAGCTTTTCCTGGGCAGTAATTTGTACCACGCTATGGGTTGCGCTAAGTCACACTAAACACCTTAGCACGGCACTAGTCATTGAATATCTCATTGCGCCTGTATTCATGTTCACATTGCCCCTAGCATATCATTATGGGTTTGCCAGGTGCTAATGAGGTTTGTGCGTGCTATTTGCCCTTTTGAATATAGCAAACCCACCCTAAACCTGTGCTAAACCCGAGCAAATGTTTTTTTGCCCAGAGCAAAGTTTTGAATATCTGGCCCCCTAATCTTTAATAGGTTTAAAATTGGACAAGTTTAGTAAGAAGGGTACCTGCCTTCTAGGTAGCGTAAAACACTTGGCACAGAAACTCTTGGATTTAAATATAGTATACATTTGGAAAATGTTACACACAAGGTGAAGAGATTAAATATTTTATTTAGTGCCACATAATGGGTGGTCTCATTTTGATTACTTTTGTGTCTAGTGTCCCAATTAAAGAGTTTGTGAGTTGGACATTCTTTACATTTCTTTTTAGAGCACCAATTATTGTACTTAGATTTTAATTTGCCATATACAGTAATATTCTGCCATAATTTAACTGACAGTTTCTGAAATATTTACTAGCTAGTTTGAACTTTGTGGCATTTATTATTTACAGGGCCAGTAGAACTTTTTCTTTAAAGAACATACAGAATCAGTCATTTGCCCACACGCATTATGGGATAATTTTTAGTCTATAATTAAGGAATGTAGCAGACGCATAGAACTTTTTTCCTAATTAGTTAACAATCAGTTGCTAATGTGCTGAACAATTATTTTCACAATAAGTGGAACTATAAACTGCTTAATTGTTGAAAAGTGTGGGAGCCCTGATAAGTTAAGGAAGTTTTTAATTTACCTATTAATGCTGAGATGACTACATTTAAAAACAAGCATTTGTCAATGTCGAATGTTGATTGCGTTGGTCCGTTGAGCTGGCTCACTGGCCCTGTGTCACTCACTCATTCTGTTTCTCCTAGTGCAGCAGGCTGTTCTTTTGTACTGGGCTCCTGCCTGCATTGGCATGTTTATCTGCCCACAAAGAAATCTGCAGCTGCCCCGACGGAGCTCTGTTGAGGTGGGTCACTCCCCTTCTCTCACTCGCTCATTCTGTTTCTGCTGTTGCTGCAGGTTGCCCTTTTGTATTGGGCTCCCGCCTCTGTTGGCAGCTTCTTCTGCCCACAAAGAAATCTGCAGCAGTCCTGACGCAGGTCCGTTGAGCTAACTCACTCCCTCTCTCTCACTCATTCTGTTTCTGCTGGCACTGCAGGCTGGCCTTTTGTACTGGGCTCCTGCCTGCGTTGCCACCTTTTTCTGCCCACAAAGCAATGTGTAGCAGTCACGATAGAGGTCTGTTGTGCTCGCTCACTCCCCCTCTCTCAGTCACTCATTGTGTTTCTCCTGGCACTGCTGGTTGCCATTTTGTACTGAGCTTCTGCCTGCAGTCACCTTTTTCTGCCCACAAAGAAATCTGCAGCTGTCACAATAGACCTCCGTTGAGCTCGCTCACTCCCCGTGTCTCACTCACTCACTCATTCTGTTTCTCCCAGCACTGCAGGCTGCCCTTTTGTACTGGGCTTCTGCCTGAATTGGCATGTTTTGCTGCCCACAAAGAAATCTGCAGCTGTCCCGACAGAGCTCCGTTGAGGTGGGTCACTCCCCCTCTCTCACTGGCACATTCTGTTTCTGGTGGTGCTGCAGGCTACCCTTTTGTACTGGGCTCCTGCCTCAATTGTGGCTTTTTCTATCCACAAAGAAATCTGCAGCAGTCCTGACACAGGTCTGATGAGGTAGCTCACTCCCCCTCTCTCACTCGCTCGTTCTGTTTCTCCTGGTGCTGCAGGCTGCCCTTTTGTACTAGGCTTCTGCCTGTGTTGGCAACTTTTTCTGCCCACAAAGAAATCCACAGCTATCCCGACAGAGCTCTGGTGAGGTCGCCCACTCCGCCTGTCTCACTTGCTCATTCTGTTTCTCCTGGCACTGCAGGCTGCTGTTTTGTAGTAGCCTCCTGCCTCTGTTGGTGCCTTTTTCTGCCCACAAAGAAATCTGCAGCAGCCTGACAGAGCTCCATTGAGCTCGCTCACTCCCCCTCTCTCACTCGCTCATTCCATTTCTGTCGGTGCTGCAGGCTGCCCTTTTGTCCTGGGTTCCTGCCTGCATTGCCGCCTTTTTCTGGCCACAAAGACATCTGCAGCAGTCACGATAGAGCTCCATTGAGTTTGTTCACTCACTCCCCCTCTCTCACTCATTCATTCTGTTTCTTCTGCCACAGCAAGTTGCACTTTGTACTGGGCCCCTCGCACATTGCTGCGCCTTTTCTGCCCACAAAGAAATCCGCAGCAGTCCCAACAGAGCTCCGTTGAGCTCACTCACTCCCTCTCCCTCACTCACTCGCTTTGTGTTTCCTGCTGCCCTTTTGTACTGGGTTCCTGCTTGCATTGCCAGCTTTGTCTGCCCACAAAGACATGTGCAACAGTCCTGACACAGCTCTGTTGAGGTCGCTCACTCCCCCTCTCTCACTCGCTCATTCCGTTTCTGCCGGGGCTGCAGGCATTACATTTTGTGCCGGGCTCCTGCCTACATTGCTGCCTTTTCCTGCCCACTAAGAAATCCACAGCAATCACGATAGACCTCCGGTGAGCTTGCTCACTCCCCCTCTCTCACTCGCTCATTCTGTTTCTCCCAGAGCTGCAGGCTGCCCTTTTGTACTGGGCTCCTTGCCTGTCTTGGCACATTTTCCTGCCCACAAAGAAATCTGCAGCTGTCCCAACAGAGCACCGTTGAGGTGGGTCACTCCCCCTCTCTCACTGGCACATTCTGTTTCTGGTGGTGCTGCAGGCTACCCTTTTGTACTGGGCTCCTGCCTCTATTGTGGCTTTTTCTATCCACAAAGAAATCTGCAGCAGTCCTGACACAGGTCTGATGAGGTAGCTCACTCCCCCTCTCTCACTCGCTCGTTCTGTTTCTGCCAGCGCTGCAGGCTGCCTTTTGTACTGGGCTTCTGCCTGCGTTGCCGCATTTTTCTGCCCACAAAGAAATCCACAGCAGTCATGATAGAGCTTCGTTGAGCTCGCTCACTCCCCTGCTCTCTCACACGCTCATTGTGTTTCTCCTGGTGCTGCAGGCTGCCCTTTTGTACTAGGCTTCTGCCTGTGTTGGCAACTTTTTC
Organism: Neoceratodus forsteri; assembly: GCA_016271365.2. Classification (NCBI taxonomy): domain Eukaryota; kingdom Metazoa; phylum Chordata; order Ceratodontiformes; family Ceratodontidae; genus Neoceratodus; species Neoceratodus forsteri. The sequence continues at coordinate 236,291,704 of CM057459.1, read as the reverse complement.
TGCCCACAAAGAAATCCACAGCTGTCCCGACAGAGCTCTGGTGAGGTCGCCCACTCCGCCTGTCTCACTTGCTCATTCTGTTTCTCCTGGCATTGCAGGCTGCTGTTTTGTAGTAGCCTCCTGCCTCTGTTGGTGCCTTTTTCTGCCCACAAAGAAATCTGCAGCAGCCTGACAGAGCTCCATTGAGCTCGCTCACTCCCCCTCTCTCACTCGCTCATTCCATTTCTGTCGGTGCTGCAGGCTGCCCTTTTGTCCTGGGTTCCTGCCTGCATTGCCGCCTTTTTCTGGCCACAAAGACATCTGCAGCAGTCACGATAGAGCTCCATTGAGTTTGTTCACTCACTCCCCCTCTCTCACTCATTCATTCTGTTTCTTCTGCCACAGCAAGTTGCACTTTTGTACTGGGCCCCTGCATGCATTGCTGCCTTTTTCTGCCCACAAAGAAATCCGCAGCAGTCCCAACAGAGCTCCGTTGAGCTCACTCACTCCCTCTCCCTCACTCACTCGCTTTGTGTTTCCTGCTGCCCTTTTGTACTGGGTTCCTGCTTGCATTGCCAGCTTTGTCTGCCCACAAAGACATGTGCAACAGTCCTGACACAGCTCTGTTGAGGTCGCTCACTCCCCCTCTCTCACTCGCTCATTCCATTTCTGCCGGGGCTGCAGGCATTACATTTTGTGCCGGGCTCCTGCCTACATTGCTGCCTTTTCCTGCCCACTAAGAAATCCACAGCAATCACGATAGACCTCCGGTGAGCTTGCTCACTCCCCCTCTCTCACTCGCTCATTCTGTTTCTCCCAGAGCTGCAGGCTGCCCTTTTGTACTGGGCTCCTTGCCTGTCTTGGCACATTTTCCTGCCCACAAAGAAATCTGCAGCTGTCCCAACAGAGCACCATTGAGGTCATTCACTCTCCCTGTCTCACTTGCTCATTCTGTTTCTCCTGCACTGCAGGCTGCCATTTTGTACTGGGCTTCTGCCTCTGTTGGCATTTTTTTCTGTCCACAAAGAAATCTGCAGCAGTCCTGACAGAGCTCCATTGGCCTCACTCACTCCGCCCCCCCCCCCCCATCTCACTCGCTCATTCCATTTCTGCCGGGCTGCAGAGCTGCCCTTTATACTGGGCTCCTGCTGCATTGCCGCCTTTCTGCCCACAAAGAAATCTGCAGCAGTCCACGATAGCAACTCGCTGGGAGCTCGCCTCACCACCTCTCTCTCACTCATTCATTCTGTTTCTTCTGCCACTGTAAGCTGCACTTTTTTACTGGGCCCCTTCCATGCATTGCTGCCTTTTTCTGCCCACAAAGAATTCCGTAGCACTCCCAACAGATCTCCGTATAGCTCACTCACTCCCCCTCCCTCACTTGCTCATTCTGGGTCTCCCGCTGCTGCAAGCTGCCCTTTTGTACTGGGTTTCTGTCTGTGTCTGTGGCTTTTTCTGCCCACATACACATCTGCAGCAGTCCTGACACAACTCTGTTGAGCTTGCTCACTCTCCCTCTCTCACTTGCTCGTTCCATTTCTGCCAGCGCTGCAGGCTGCCCTTTTGTACTGGGCTCCTGCCTCTGTCGGCATTTTTTTCTGCCCACAAAGAAATCTACAGTTGTCCTGACAGAGCTCCGTTGGCTTCACTCACTTCCCCTGTCTCACTTGCTCGTTCTGTTTCTGCTGGTGCTGCAGGCTGCCCTTCTGTACTGGGCTCCTGCCTGCATTGCCACCCTTTTCTGCCCACAAAGAAATCTGCAGCAGTCACGATAGACCTCCGTTGAGCTCGCTCACTCCCCCTGTCTCACTCACTCATTCTGTTTCTCCCTGCACTGCAGGCTGCCCTTTTGTACTGGGCTGCTGCCTGCGTTGACACCTTTTCCTGCCCACAAAGAAATCCACAGCTGTCCTGACAGAGCTCCGTTGAGGTCGCTCACTCCCCCATCTCACTCACTCATTCTATTTCTCCTGGCGCTGCAGGCTGCTCTTTTGTATTGGGCTCCTGCCTCTGTCGGCATCTTTTTCTACCCAGAAAAAAATCTACAGCAGTCCTGACAGAGCTCCGTTGGCCTCACTCACTCCCCCTGTCTCACTTGCTCGTTCTCTTCCTGCTGGTGCTGCAGGCTGCCCTTCTGTACTGGGCTCCTGCCTGCATTGCCACCCTTTTCTGCCCACAAAGAAATCTGCAGCAGTCACGATAGAGCCCTGTTGAGCTCGCTCACTCCCACTCTGTCACTCACTCATTCTGTTTCCCCCACCGCTGCAGGCTGCACTTTTGTACTCAGCACTTGCATGCATTGCTGCCTTTTCCTGCCCACAAAGAAATCCACAACAGTCCCAACAGAGCTCCGTTGAGCTCACTCACTTACTCACCCTCCCTCACTCGCTTGTTCTGTGTCTCCCGGCGCTACAGGCTGCCCTTTTGTACTGGGATCCTGTCCACGTTGTCACCGTTTCCTGCCCACAAAGAAATCCACAGCAGTCTTGACAGAGCTCAGTTGAGCTCAGTCAACCCCCCAGTTGCTCAATGCTAATGTGTTCCAAACACTGATTTACGACAGCGACTGTGGTACTCTGCGCCGGAAGCACAGAAACACATTTCGGCCAGGATGTGAAAAATGACAGCTGTACTGTTCATAAAGAGGTGTGAACCAATGCCAGTGTTGAAAATCTGGCATGAAAATATTACTAATTTGCAGACTTACAAGGGTGCATGGAAACTGCACAACACCTGCTCGTAACACAGTCATTTTATGGAGTTTCATCACAAAATTTTCAACATAGGCATTTTAGGACCTCTGCTCATGAACAGTGCCAGTGTGATTTTCTTAATATGTCCCGAACACTGATTTCCCACAGCGACCGCGCTATTGTGCACTGGAAGAGCAAAAACACATTTCAGACAGGATGTGAAAAATGACAGCTGCACTGTTCATAAGGAGGTGTGGCAAAATGGCAATTCTGAAAATCTGGAGTGAAAATATTGCCAGGTTCAGAGCGTGCGTGGAAACTGTGCAATGTACATTCAGAACACACTCATTTTATGGATTTTCATCACCAAATTTTCAACATAGGCATTTTAGGGCCTCTTCTAATGAACAGTGTCACTGTCATTTTCATAATGTGTCCCGAACACGGATTTCCCACAGTGACCACGCTATTCTGCGCCGTAACTGCAACACATTTCAGCCAGGATGTGAAAAATGACAGCTGTACTGTTTGTAAGGAGGTGCAGAACAATGGCAATATTGAAACTCTGGAGTGAAAATATTATAAGTTCGTGAACTTATGAGCATGCATGCAAACTGCGCAACACACGGTCGTAACACAGCCATTTTATGGAGTATCGTCACCAAATTTTCAACTTAGGCATTTTAGGACCTCTGCTCATGAACAGTGTCACGATCATTTTCATAATCTGTCCCGAACACTGATTTCCCACAGTGACCATGCTATTCTGTGCTGGAAGTGCGAAAATGCATTTTGGACAGGGTGTGAAAAATGACAGCTGTACTGTTCACAAGGAGGTGTGAAAAAATGCCAATGTTGAAAATCTGGGGTGAAAATATTGCAAATTAGCGAAGTTACGAGCGTGTTTACCAATTGTGCAATGCACGCTTATAAAATAGTCATTTTTTGGATTTTTTTCCACCACATTTGCAACATAGACTTTTTGAGAGCTCACCTCATGAACACTGGCACTGTTGTTTCATTACTCAGTCCTGAAAGGTGATTCCGCTCAGTGACCATGAAATCACCTTTTGGGGCCGATTAACGCCATGACAGTGATAGAATTCATGAGGAGGGTCCCAAAAACCCTATGTTGAAAATTTGGTGCCAAAATTCCCAAAATGCCTGAGATATGCATCAAAGTTGAAAAAACCCTATTTATTCCATTATACAGCTTACTGGCTTTCCTCAATTCGAGGTCGGCTTTGAAGAGTGCAGATGTGTTCCCGGTCCACTGAAGATCATCGGCAAGCCTCCGCCATGTTCACAAACAACATCATTGCTTCCAAAGTTCCGCCCTGCAATGATGGGTCACTCCCTCATTGCAGAGAATGGCTGACACTGCAATGACAAGGTGGCCCCTGAGTGCAGCGGCTAATTTTTTACAAGTTGGTGGCATGCTGGCTGAACCAGTTTCAGAAGCAGCATGTCATGGCATTGGGGGAAGCGGGCCAAGTCTTTACAGGCTGTGGTGGCATTGGCCACAACAGTGCCATGCCTCCACAACCTGCTTCTGAAGAAAGCTGCCACAATATGTTTCTTGCGCATGCACGCAATCAACATAAAAAAATATGAGTCTAAATGGTCACACATGTAGGGCATGAGATGAGGGTGCACATTTTGCAAACCATCAAGGACCAGATATTCAAAGCATTGCACCTGGCGCAAAGCCATAGCACTGGCATAGTGCTGGCTTTGCGTCAGGTTGCAATATTCAGAAGCCCTAATAGTGCCGGCATTGTGTGATAGTGCCGACGCTAGAAGTAAATATATGCTGGGGTGGGAGTTAGGGGAGTAGCCATGAATGCCAGCTGCACAGCACATTCAAATGTATAGCGCCGTGCTACATGCATTAGCACAACCTGTAGCACGGCGCTAAATACCGCCGACAAAAAGCTGGTTATAATGTGGTGTTGCCCCCCCAACATGATCCCTGAGCTCCAGTAGCCATAAATAAGCACATTAATCCCTGGTGTGCCAGTGGTCCCCCCACCCTCCAAGCACAATCCCTGACCCCATAGCCACGATAATGAAATAATATCCCTGGTTCTCTAGTGGTCCCCCCACCCTCAAGCATGATCCCCGACCCCCGTAGCCACATTAATTTAATAAATTCCCTGGTACTCTAGTGGTCCCCCGCCAGCATGATCCCTGACCCCCGGTAGGCCCAAAATGACAGCAATAACTGGTGGTCTAGTGGTCCTCCCCACCCGGAAGTGTGTCGCTCATCTTCCTGTACACAGACTAGACAAGGCACCGGCGACTGGATCAGCCCTCCTCTCACCACCACAGGTGGCCATTGACTGCGGTATGCATCATGCATACCGCAGTCGGTGGCTGGTTATGGTGGTGAGAGGAGGGCTGAGCCAGTTACCAGTCGCCGGTGCTGTACCTTGTCTGTGTATGGGAGGATGGGCAGTGCACTTCCGGGTGGGATGGGGGGACCACTAGACTGCCAGGTATTGCTGTAATTTCAGGGCTACTGGGGGTCAGGGATCATGCTTGCGGGGGGGGGGGACCACTAGAACACCAGGAAAATTGTTAAATTAACGCATCTACGTTGTTGGGGATCGTGCTTGGGGGTGGGAGAACCAATGGAGCACAATGGATATTATTTAATTACCGTGGCTACGGGGTTGGGGATTGTGCTTGGGGGTGGGGGACCACTAGAACACCAGGGAATTTATTAAATTAACGTGGCTACAGGGGTCGGGGATCATGCTTGGAGGTGAGGGGACCACTAGAACACCAGGTAAATTATATCATTACCACGACTACGGGGGTCGGGGATCATGCTAGAAGGTGGGGTGGGGGGGGCTCTAGACTACCAGGGGAAAGTAATGTTACATGGTAGAACGGGGGTCGGGAGTCACGTTTGGTGGGGGGTCCACTAGACCCACCAGGGTCACTTGTGTGTATAAAGCACACATATGCATGGGTGTGTTGTATGCACTCATACCTCCTGACTGTCCCTACTATTCAGGGTGGTCCCTGATTTTGCCTCCAAATGTTCCTCTGTCCCTCACAGACTATGTGTTACTGTGACAGAACAGTGGGGATTAACCTCACACAGTGATGTCATACATGACTTTTACAGACTGGTGCTGCTTCTGAAACTGCTTCTTAACACAAATCCCCTTATTCTATCAGCATTCTGAGTGCATACCTCTTAAACTATGTCCCTCATTATGGGTCTTCATCCCTGATCCTTTGAGGCATTGTCCCTTCTCTTGAGGCAAGGGGTTGTGAGGTATGTATGCTCCAACTGTGCCTGCCACCACACAGTTCCTGCTGCTTCCAGCCTGTACTTCTGTTCTGACCAACTGGGGATGCTGTGGGCATGTCTTGACCTGCAGCGTCCAGCCTGTACTTCCATTTTGACCAAAAGGGGGAGCTTTGTGCTCCATGCAGTAGCACCGGGCAAACTACATGGTAATGTATGCTAAGCAGCACCTAATGAGATGCAAATATACCTGTTTGCCCACGGATTACCTAAGTAGGCTCATTTGCATGGGAGCTTTGAATATAGCTCCTGTTGGCCCCGGGCTAACCAGTTTGCAGCGGGCTAATGTGTCAGCACTGTGCATCTGGTTAGCCCCGAGGAAACCTTACTTCAGCATAGCACAGTTCTGCAGTGTGTGGCTCACATTGTCGATTGCAGTCATACCTCTCAACTGTCCCTGATTTTACCTCAGAATTTTGCTCTGTCCCTCCTAAATATTGTGTTTCCATGACCAAACAGTGGGGGTTGTAAGCATATAATAATGTTAAACATTAATGTTATAGATGTGTTCTTCCTTAGAAAATGCATTTTACACTAAACCACTTTTTCTACCAGCTTCCTGAGTGGATATCTCCAATTTTTAAGATGAGTCTCTGGTTTTAAACCTTTGTCCCTAATTTTTTTAGGCCTTATCCATTATTTATGAGGCAGGAGGTTGAGAGGTGTGTTTGCAGTAGATGTGAGACATCTCTGTGCAATCACACACAATGTTCTCCACCTGCAACACTGGCTTGCCACAGAGTCTAATGAGCTGCAGTTGCAGTTTGCACTTCCCTGTTGCTATATTCAGTGCTGTCTTATTCCCGGGCTATTTTTGCCCTGCATTCCCAGACCAGTTTGCCCGGCTTCCTTAGACTGCTATATTCAGCAGGATTAGCACCGGGCTATTTCCTTTTCAATATAGCTTGTTTTGTTCTCCGGGCTAAGTTTGCCCACCAGGCAGTGCTAATTTAGCCCTGGGGCAAAGTTTTGAGTATCTGGCCCCAAGGGTCCACATTTGACTTATGGCTGAAAGCTGCACACAAAATCAGGGCAAACGCTTCATGCTGCATCAGTTTGCATCTACAATCTTGTATGACATCAGATATTCATTTTTTTCTTGGTATCAAGGCACAGGGTTTCTGCAGCATTGGAGTGTAAACTTGTGAGGCATTATAGGTGTCAGCCTGGCTCAGCTGGTGGCACATCTGCCTATGAGCCAGAAAGTTTTACGTTCTGGTCCCACACCTGGATTGGGATCATACCCAAACAACACTGGCATACGAGTGCAGTATTAGGGGAGTGTTGTACTGTTAGGGTGTACTGTCTTTCAGATGAGACGTTAAATTGAGGTCCTTTCTACCCATCTCTGGTGCTGTCCTGGTGGGTGTCCAAGTGGAAGAAAAAGAACCCAAGGCACTTTTCACAAGAGTAGAGGACTCTGCCTGGTGTCTTGGCCAACATTCCCCTTCCCATAAAACCAGTTCAGGCAATTGTCAAAGGCTGTGTATGAGTACTGATGTGGGAAATGGCTGCCATTACACGTTCAGTCACTTTCACTATCAATCTTGCATTGTTTGTAAAGCACTTTGGGGTACAATGTGCTCTATAAATGCTACTTTTGCTTTTTCCTCTATTGGCCTAAGCTACAGGCAACAACAGATATGCACTTTTGCTCAGTGTAGTTGAAAATGTTGCCCTACTATGGGGCACAAGTTTGGTATCTAGCTTCCTATGGTTTTAAGGTACAATCTGCATGGGATGCATATAATCTGGGTGAAAGTTTCATGCATCATATAGTCACAGGTACTACACATTGTGTGAAACATATTTTGTGCGTCATTTTGAGTGCACATTTTGAGAAGAGTCACTTTCATGTAATGTAAAAGACATGTTTCATGCATAATCAGAGCTGCAAGTTTTGTGCAGTACCAGGGAGAGTGTTTTAGCCACCAGCAGGTGCAAACATTTTGCATGGGATTGTGGCACAATCAATACATGTTGTAAAAGAAGATCCATGATGCCCTTTTTACATTCGCTTGCAGGCATGCGCAAGGAACGTCTTGCAACAATAGGACTTTTGGAGGTGTGTAACCCTCCTTGCTACTGCAGTGCTCAGTGTAGCAGGCACAACCCTAGGGGACCAATACATGCTGAGCTGTGTATGACAGCAGTTCGGCTGTGTTGGTCTTCACTTCTAAAAAAATTTCCGCTGATATCAGCGGTGGTAACATGTATGGAATTTGCATACCTACATCAGCCGAACTGCTGTCATGCACAGCTTGCCATGAAATCCCTACTGCTTTCCCTCTCTGCTAATCTCCTTCCCCTCCCTCGTTAGTGTTCTCCCTGGCCCAACATTGTGTGCTAAGGGGGGTGCCCAATCCCCTTCGGCTCATGCACCCCTCAAACACACTGTGTGGATGACGGGGGTGCTCAATCCCCGATTGGCTGCAGCTCCCCAAACAAACAACCAGTTAGCATGCGAGAGCCCACCCGACATGCTCATTCCCACACACTGTGGCCAGAGGAGGTGCCCACTGGTTTCCTCCCCCCACACAAACATGTAGGTGGCATGCTGGGAGCCCTCCCAGCATGCTAAAAGCGTCTGTTTCTTTTTTTTTTAAGTCCTGTGAAAGAAGAAAATGGCCCTTTGGTGAGTCCCTGCCCCCTCAACCTTTGCCCACCCTCTGCGCACCCACCTCCCCACAGCCCCTCACCTCATACTTACCTCTGAAGCCCAGTGCGATGATCTTCGGTGGACTGGGAACACTTCTGCACTCCTCACAACTGACTGCAAACAGGAAATACTGGTAAGCCATATAATGGCATAAATAGGGTTTTTCCAACTTAGGTGGCTATCTCAGCCATTTTTTTGACTTTTGGCACCAAATGTTCAGCATGGAATTCTTGACACCCCTTGTCATGAATTCAGTCACTGTCATGGTGTTATTCAGTCCTGAAAGGGGATTTCGTGGTCACTGCGTGGAAATACCTTTCGAGACTGATTAACGAAACAACAGTATTAGTGCTCATGAAGTGGGCTCCTAAAAAGCCTATGTTGCACATTTCGTTAAAAAATTACCAAAAATGGCTGTTTTATGAACTTGCATTGCTTAGTTCCACGCACACTCATAAGTTTATGAATCTGTAATATTATCACTCCAGATTTTCAACATAGGCATATTTCCAGACCTCCTTATGAACAGTGCAGCTGTCATTTTTCACATCCTGGTCGAAATGTCTTTTCACTCTTCAGGCACAAAATAGCATGGTTGCTGCTGGAAATCAATATTCACTACAGAGTAAGACAATCTCAGTGATACTGTTAATAAGCAGAGGTCCTATAATGCCTATGTTGAAAATTTGGTGGCAAAAGTCAATAAAATGGCTGTGCTACGAGCATGCATTGCCCAGTTTCTACGCACATTCCTAAGTTCATGAATTTGTAATATTTTCACTCCAGATTTTCAACACTGGTATTTTTCCACATCTCCTTATGAGCAGTACAGCTGTCATTTTTTACATCCTGGCTGAAATTTGTTTTTGCACTTCCGGCATACAATAGCGCAGTCTCTGTGGGAAATCACTGTTCGTTAAAGAGTAACAAAATCACAGTGACACTGTTCATGAACAGATGTCCTAAAATGCCTACGTTGAAAGTTCAGTGAAAGAATTCCATAAAGTGATTGTTTTATGAGCGTGCGTTGCACAGTTCCAATGCATACTCGTAACTTCATAAATTTGTAATATTTTCACTCCAGATTTTTAACATTTGCATTTTCCCACACCTCCTTATGAACAGTACAGCTGTCATTTTTCACATCCTGGCTGAAATATGTTTTCACACTTCTGACGCAGAATAGAACGGTCCCTGTGGGAAATCAGTGCTCGGTACACAGTAAGAAAATCATAGTGACAGTGTTCATAACCAGAGGTGACAAAATGCCTATGTTGAAACTGTGGTGAAATAATTGAACTGAATGATTGTGTTACAAGTGTGTGTTCTGCAGTTTCCACACAGGCTCATTCCTTTAAGCACAACCGGGGCATTAGGGTTCCTAAGACAGACACTTAAGAAGCACGGGGGTGGAATGTTAATCAAATGCAAGAGGAGTTGCAGAGAGGTATTCTGTTGGGATATGGATGCTGAAGGGACATGGATACAATGGGGGGCTGCATAAATGCCAAACACCAATGCAAATACCAGCAAGCGAATGTTCAGCATTGACAAATGCTTGTTTGCTATAGCACTGGTAAAAATGTAGGATCATATCACAGTTCCATAATTATACAAATAAAAATGGATCAGCTCCTGGTTTATTAGTACATTCTCTTTTACTGTGACATCCACCAATAATATATTGAAGTTTTGTGGCTTTTAAACAATTTCCACAGAACACTGGTGTTTACCGCATGTATTGTACGCCACTTGCCTCAATGTCCGACAGATCTTAGGTTCGTAACCTCTTCATAGTCAAAAACTTACTTGACTGCTCAGTTCCTACAGGAGTGTGGAGGATGGTCACTTTGAGGACTGAAACATAGGACATCATAAAGGAACATATTATTGATATGATCTACAGTTGCCAAGTAAGCTTTTGACTAAGAAGAGGATATGAAACCTAGAGCTGCCAGCCTGTGAGGCAAGCATCATAGATGCGGTAACCACTGATGTACTGAAGATGTGGTATAAATGCCACACGACATCAACATATTATTGGCAGATGTTACAAACTACTGTATACATGACATTGCTGGCATAAACTGCCGGCAGCATGGTTGTTGCAAACAGTGTACCATGCTATTGGTGCAAGTTTGTGCAGCACTGGAGCAGATTTTCTGCAGCATGAAGAATTCAAGTTTCACATGTTGTTAGAGCACATACTTCTTGTGGTTCAGGGTACAAGTTTAGAGTTAAGTCAAATTGCAAGGTTTACTAAATAAGTTGAAGTATATTTGGCATGTTTTCAGGACTCAAAGTTCACACATTATCAGTGGTATAAATTTTGCATAACACCAGGGATAATTATTTTTAGAACATTGAGGGTACAAATGAAATGTGGCACAGGGAGGCAAACTGCATGAAGAATCAGGGGGAACACATTATGTATGTTGGGGTACAGTACAAATTTTATTTGAGTATACCTGTGTGCATGTTTCTTGTAGTCTGCACACATTTCATGGGGACACAGAATTCAAACTGCATAAACTTGCACAATGTGTGCAATGTTAAGGGCACAAGTTTGGCTCAGTTTCAGTGTGCACATTTTGCACACCAGTGGGCAAAAAATATTGTGTTTTGCGTGCTATGTTGGCACATACTTTGTGTGCCATCTTGAGCGCACACTTCACATCAGAAATGTGGCAAAGTAAAACTTTGCCAGTGAAGTTCACACAAAGTCATGAAATGTGTCACTTTGCGGAGCTTTGTAAAGCTTTCTGAGACCTGGGAAACTTCAACTTCACCCCAATAAATTCCGCACTTCACAGCAAAACTACACACTTTACGGCAATGATCCACACTTTGTGGTAAAAAATTCACACTTTGCGATCCACAAATTGCATGAATTTCACAATTTGTGCCTCGAGAATTGTGTGAAATTCATGAATTAATTTGCGGAGCAAAGTTTGCTGACTTCACCCATCTCTACTTCACATGCCACGAAGTGTGCACTTTCCCCAGGCCTGGGGTAGAAACTTCATGCAGCAGTGTGGTTCTTACATTGTATGTGTCACAGGGTATGTACTGTACATGAGGTTAAGAAGAATATTTATTATGCACTTCAGTTATATAATATCAGTTTTCTGAGTTTGTTTAAACAGGATATGGGCTGTATTAAAAAAAATCTTGAGTCTTTGCTGCTAGTGAAAACAGTACAATACACATGTGAGCTATTGAGTAAATTATAACTAACAACATTCAAATTCTGGAACAAAAGTAGTGCCGCACAAAAAGCAATGCACTTATGTATTTTATTTATTTATTTTATGTTTTCTTTGAAAATTGGTAACCAGGAGAGGAACACTGAGCCAAGGCTCATTGCCAGGTGCAACCCAGGGATGGGAAACAGTGGAATAACAGCAGTACAATAAATAAATAGCAAACCTTTGAACAATATTTGGTAAAATGTTAGTACAAAATTAGAATAAATACAAAAAAAATTGCACATGCGGAGAATAAAGCATGATACGGTTCAGCAAGAAGTAAGAAATATCTAACAAGGGCATGTTCAGAAGTGGGAGCGATTACATGGTGAACAACTACAATACTGACACAAGTGATAGACCTGAAGAACAAGTTACTAATTAACCTCATAATGGAGGGAGAAACGATAGCGGTGTGGAAGTGAAACCAAAGCAGGAGTGGGGACCCAGCCAGCTGCTTACCTGATGGTTAAGACACAGCCATAGAGGTGTCAGCAGGAAGGGTAACAGGAGCAGGTGGGAAGGGATTGCAACTTCAAATGGTGGCTGATGGAGCCAGGGGATGGGGAGAAGTGTAAGATGGAGGGGAGTTGGTTTCAAAGTGAGTGACGTGGATAGGAAAAGGCAGATTGCCTAGCAAAGGATTGGGGGTGAGGAGTGGCAAAAATGCGATTGTCCCTGAAGCAGAGGTAACAATGCAGGAGAGAATTGGAAGAAGAATGGTATGAGTGAAGGGAACCAAACTAGTATTTGGATATGCAGGAGGTGCAGTGAGCCTGGCAACAAGAGAGCAGAGGGAGGATGGATATGGATGAATACAGTGAAAAATGGTGGATGCAAGGGGGGAGTTTGTTGCGAAATGGCAAAAAGGGTGACAGAGAGTGTTCAGTCTGGCAAGGGAAGTGGGTGGTGCAGTTCCATAGACCATGTCCACATAGTCAAGACAGGGAGCAACATTTTGGTAACACCTTCCCTGAAGACATGTGGAGATAAGCAATGTTTGTTGCAGTACAGGGCACTGATCTTGGGATGGAATCATGTATGGATGGCATCAATGTGGGCTGAGATGTCAAACCTACTGTCTAGCCACACTCCATGGTACTTGAAGGACTGAAGTGCTTCAAGAGGCATGCCATCCAGAGTGGGGAAAATGGTGCGGGAGTGGCAGTAAGTCCAGACAAATTCTGACTGGTACCTAAGGTCATGGATACTATTTTTTTTAGTGTTGACTCTGAGATGGTTGGATTGGAATCAGAACCGAATATTGTTGTACTCCCTCTGGAACAGGTCTTCCATATCTGCAGTGGAGGGACCAGAGGTGTAGAAGACAATGTCATCTTCATACATATGGATATGTGAGTTGGTACAGGCAGAGAGGAGTTCATTCAGAAAGATGGAGAAATTGATGGGACCCAGGATGAAGCCCTGCTTGAGCCCATCCTGGATATGAAGGGGTGACAGACCACTTCCAACCTGTATGGATTGCTGCCAGCTCATTAGGTAGAAACAGAATCAAGCAGCATTGGGAGTTGAAAGCACAGCATAGCACAGCTTATCCAGGAGGAGTGGATGGGACACAGTATCAAAGGCTTTTGCCAGATCAAGGAACACAGCAGCCGTGATATACCCCTGACCCATCCCAAAGAAGACAGAATCAGTGACATGCTGCAGAGAGGAGACAGTGGAATGGTGCTTCTGGAAACCAGACTGGAAGGGTGAGAGGAAGTTGGAGGGAGAAAGGAAGTTGAGGAGTCAAGAAAGGACCAGTTTCTCTTGAAGCTTAGAGAGGGAGTGAAGGAGGGAGCTAGGATGGAAGCTGGGAGGGGAGGATGGGTCACCCACTTTGTGAAGTGGAATAACTTTGTACAGCTTCCAGGACTGAGGAACAACACTGAAGGAAAAGGAAAGACTGAATAGGTGAGTAATGGAAGCTGCTATGGCAGAAGCTGATAGGTGGAGGAGCTTGGGGTCCAGACCATCAAGGCTGGACTTCGATGGGTTGAGGGAGGAAAGAGCAAGCAGGGTTTCATGGATGGTGACGGGGGAAGTGGAAACCTAGAGACGGGTGGGGAAGGGGAAAAGGAGTAGAAGGAGAGGAGTCAAGAGGGGGAGGGGGAGAAGAAGGGAGGGCACAGGTTGTGAAGAACTGATTGAAGTGAGCAGCAACAGAGCTAGGGTGGGGCACAGGTGAACCATTAACCACATGGATTGGAGAAGCAGACTGTTCAAGGGGACTGAAAAGGGAGTGGATAACCTTCCAGAATTTAGCTGGGGAGTTAAGGTTTTTCTGGAAGTTGGCCTTCAAATAGTGTGATTTTGCAGCCTGGACAGCCATCATACAGTTATTTCTCAGAGTGCTGTAAGAGTTTTTTACTCCAGATTTCCTGAGGGTGCATGCTTGTCCCAGACGGAGGAGAATTTGGAATGGAATAATGTGAGGGCCACATCATTATCTTAGGCAGAGAGGACTGGTGACTGATCTGTTACAGTGAAGTTGCTCGGTAGAGCATTGATGTTTAAAGGGTACCTAAACAAGCAGTTTTTTAAAACTGCAGACTCCAAAATCTGGCTTCATTGAGAGGTAAAATAAAGGCTGCTGTTTACATTTATGCTAAAACTGCATTTATGTAAATAACATAAATGCAGTTTCATACCTTTTTGAAAAGTATAAACATCAGCCTTTCACTTTCAAAAATAGCCTTGGTTGCTCCCTAAGATGTCTGCCAAGTGTGTTAAATGATGAGTCATGAAGACATCATCGGAGCCAGAGACAAATATCCACATATATTTCTATAGTGCTAACTAGTTCTTCTTTCCCCTCTTTATTTTGAATTGTTGTACCAGAATGATAAACACCAAGTATTAACTCGTGGATTATTTCTATCAGTAGACATGTTAGGCTATGATTGTGTTAATTTTGTTAACTTTAACTTTTGGAAAATGTTTTGCAATCCAGCTAACTTTTTCTTTGGCAAACTGCATTACAGTACAACACTTCAAATACCTGATGATCTAGTGGTTATATGATGCACTAAAGTTTGCTTTTTGTTAACCAGGCGAGACACACTAAGCTGAAAGCTTGTTTACAGGTGTGGCCTGGGAGCACACGGAAGCTTAGTGACTTGCTCAAGGTCACACAGCAAAGTACCAGTCTTGTTCAGTTCCAAAGCTCATGCTGTCTTGTTAATCCACAAATAAGGCTTTCTTTTTCCATGTGAAACCCCTGCACCTAGCCTGCCTTCTGTTGAACACCCCACCATCCATACCCTGTCCTTAGTACTACTCGAGGCAGGTTGTGGACTCATGAAGAAAATAATCACACGTTGGATTGTAATCTTGCACCTCAGAGAGTTGTGCACACATATACTGATACACATCATCAGCTAGCACTGTTAAAAATACCTCTCAAATCACTCTCCAGTCCATGTTCTCAATGTCTGACTTCGGTTCCCACAGTAAACATTAAGTGGATCTCCACTCTTGTGCACAGTGAAGGTAGTATGTGCAGGACCCTGTTGCATCTTTTTCCCACCTCATTAACCAACAACTAGGTCTTCCTGGAGGGCCAAGCAATAAACATCATGACCCACCAGAAAAACTGCTGTTCATGCCCTCATAAAGGCTGCACATACAATGGATAACAATATTATTAGCAGGAGAGGCATACTAATACATTGAGTGAATCCACCTGATTTCCAGTGTCAGTCGACTCCTTTACCTGTGATCTGCAGAACCCCACAGGACAGTTCCCAGCAATTCTTCTCCAGTACTTTTCCATGCTGTACTCCACAATGCAAGTTGACTGGCTGCCACCCTTCCAAAACTTGAAAGAGCTATACACAACTCCCTCAATACTGCCCTAACAAACGTCAACCCCCCCCCACCAGAGGGTAATCTCCCTACACTGAATTCAAGTAACAGTTTAGGTGCAGCCCTGCCACTCTGAGTATTTGTCATTACTGCTACTCCCATCCACAGTCAGGTAGTGATCATGATGCTGGCAGCCCCACATTTCAGATCTCACAGTGATCTGCTCAGCGTCCTCCTTCATGTCTTCAACTAACCTGAATATAGCTGTACTCTGCTGGAATGGCCTTTTCAGTCCCTCTCTGGCATTCATTCTTCTCACCTTCTCCCCACACCAAAAACTGATGAGTTCACTACCCTTCTACATCATGAATGTGTTTAGTACAGTCTCCCGTGCTACATTTACATATTAATAATAAAAATGATCTTCTGGTAAGCCAGGCTGACAGCAGCATGGCACAAGTGGAAAAATAAGCTTTCATACCTATATAGGATCTAAGCCACCTATGAATAGGCACTATTAAATGACGTGCATAATGATGTGCACACCCATCATTTAATACTGCCTAATCAAAGGTAGCCTAGATCTTTTAAGGAAAAAGAAAGCCCATCATTCCCCTTGTTCCCTGTTGCTATGAGCTTGACTTACTGGAAATATATGTTTATATTTGATATGTCAAAATAAAATGGGGACTGTACTGCTTGCATTCATGATGCAGAAGAGTGATGATCTCACCAGTTTTCAGTGTGAGGAGGAATAGTGAAGAATGAATACCAGAGGGGGGACTGAGAAGGCCACTTTTGCAAGGTGCTGCTATATTCAGGGAAGGGGGAAGACAGAAGGAGAGAAATATGAGCAGATTACTGTGAGAAATAAGATGCGGGGCTGCCAGCACCTTGATCACTACTGGACCCCATTGTCCTAGCCAATATTCCCCTTTCCATAAAACCAGTTCATACCATTGTCCAAGGCTGTGTTTGAATATTAATGTATGAAATGGCTGCCACTACACATTCAGCCACTTCACTACCAGTCTAGTATTGCTTGTAAAGCACTTTGGGATACAATGTGTATGAAAACCACTATATAGATGCTGATTCTTCTTCTTATTATTATTTCCCATGGAAAAAGAAGGCAAGACAAGCATATATTTGAGTTTTGAGAAAGTATGAACTCTAACATTGGACTGCACGAGAACTTTGCTACAAAAAAAGTGGTGGCTCTAGGGGGTGGTGAAGGGAGTGGCTGCAACCACACACACACACACACACACACACACACAGTAATGTACTTGTTTGCTGCTGTTGCTGCAGTTCACTTTTGTTGAAGAAGTCTGATTTATTGCTTGTACAAATGTCTACATTCAAACTGGTTTACATTTGTAAGTTCTGACAAAAACATACTAGAAAAAAATAATAGCAGAAAATATAAAAGTTTAATAAAAATATTAAAAAGTGCATATTAAGCATGCACACCACCCCAGCACCCCCATTGTTGCATCCTGGATTCACCCTAACCACTAGACCACCAGGTTATTCAAGATTTGTACTGCACTGTGGGTTGCCACAGAGAAAGTCAGTTGGATTAAAACTCATTTTCAGCATGTTAAAGTAAACAAAATTAAAAGAACCATGACCTAACATGTGCATTATACAAAATAATGCACATGGTTTTGACCATTTGGGTGAAACAATTCTATACAAAGGGAAAAAAGAACTAGTTAGCACTATAGAGAGCCATGTATCTCTCTGACTTTGGCTCCAATGATGTCATCACTTAACATATTTGGCAGCCATTTTAGGAAGCAGGTAAGACAGTTTTTATTTGAAATTGGAAGGCTGATTTTACAATTTTCAAATGCTCTGGAACCACATTTAGGTAAATTATATAAATGTAGTTTAAGCATTATGAATACAACAGCCTTTCCTTTAGTCACCTACGGAGTCAGATTTTTGAATAGTTTCTTGTCAAACTGTTGTGTAGGTATTTTTATTTATTTATTGAAATGTTTCACCAGGAAGGGTACACTGAGTAGCCTAATGCTCGTCTCACAGTACGTCCTGGGGAAAGGGTAGTGGGAAGTTACAGCATGTTTAAATGATACAAAAATCAAAGCATAATCCTTTAAAGACCAGAGAGACTTGGACCAGATGTATTTTGGCAAGAAAGGGGATGCCAGATTTTTCTGATGCAGAGCATCATGCAGTGGTCACTAAATGAATGCAGCAAAATACCTGCTGAATAATGTGGTGTAGGTGAGAGGTAGGACCCAGTCCAAACGAGTATGTTTGGTAGAGTGGGGACTGAGCTGGGAGGGTTCTGAAATAGCCTGAGGCAAATTAAGGGACTCAGTCCTGTGAATGGTAGATTTGGAGGATGGGGAAACCCAAAGTACATTGAAATCCCTGAAGAGGATGAGTTCATCTGTGGAGGAATGAAAGGCTATGGAGGAAAGAGAGTCAACCAGGGATGAGTGTGAGATCTTAGGAGAGGCATAAACAACCCCCAATGAATATAGGTACAGAGGAGGGTAATGAGATCCTGACTAAGAGAAATTTGTGGGAGGAGGATATGGCCTCCCTGATGGCCACTGTACATGAAAGGCTCTGGTGGATGTAGATGGAAACTCCTCCTCCTCCATGTTTTCCCCATCCTGCCTGAAGGGACAGGCTAGAGACATGAGTCCTGGAGGATAGCAGGAACTTAAAGATACAGAAGACACAAGGGGAGTGTAGCTGAACCCAGATGGAGAGGAGGTCGACTTTAGGCAGAAGGCTCCTAGCATTTAGATGAACAATACTGAGATATTGGGCAGTAGTGGAGGGAAGGCGGGAGGGGAGGGATCAGGGTTAGGCTCAACATCACCAGGCAGTAGAAGGAGCAGGAGATGGAGAAATATGATGGAGTGTGGCTTCCTAACCATGGAGTGGTTTGGAGAGCAGGAAGAAGAGGGGCAGTGAGGTGATAGGAGGGCACAGTGGAGAAACACCAGGTTGAGGGAGGGGACAAAAGGAGACCAGCATGGATAGGGAGGGAGGAGGGGAGAAGTGTAGGGAGAGAGAGGAGGATGGAAGGAGGGGGAGGGAAGGTAGGGTACAAGAGTTGAATTTGGGAAAGGGAAAAGGGGGTAGAAGGAGGATTGGAAATGGAGCCGGAAGTGGAATGCAAGGATCATTGCAGCTAGAAGGAGCATGGCAAAAGCAAAATGGCAATCAATAACCGCAATAGTTAAACACTGCACAATAGCAGACAAATAACAGGCTGATTAGTAAATAGTTGTGCCAGATAAGTGAACAGCAGCAATAGCTAACAACTGGTTAACAGTAAGTGCAAGTAAGTGGGAAACTAAAATCAGATAAACTATTATCTGGGTTGGGAAGAAGAAGGCATATGGAGCATCAGAGTATGCTTTGTCAATCAGTTTGCTGATGAGTTGAAATGCCAATGCTTTATCTATTGTTTTGCTCATGAGTTAGCAATGGAATACTCATGAGTTGTTTACCAGCTACTAATCATTTGAGAAACAGAAGCTTAATGAAAACTGTACAGAATATCTCTTCTACAACAAGATGGATGGATAGACAGTTAAAGGGGTAACAGTTAATATTAAGGTTCCATAACAATATGTTGTTTTCACCAGCTAGTGCTATTTCAAAAAGAAATAACAGCAAGTAATGTGGTGCTAAAGAATATATTAGAGACTGAGGCTGAGACTGTTTACATTACAGTACCAACCAGTCTTCTTTGGGGATATCTCTTTAATCAGGTCACACTTATGGAACCTGGCCATCAGGCACTAGGATCCCATGGAAGCTTTTCAGCTGCAGTGTAGTAGGGGCTGCCCATGCTGACATCACATGCCGACATCCCTTATCCTACATAAGCATGGGTGGCCCCGCTCCCTCCTCGGTTCTTTCCTGCCATTGATCTACTCGCATGGACTCCGTAGAAGTTTCATCATTCAGTTAACCACCAAAACTTGATTTTTTCTTTTCTCCAAGTGGTAGAATCACTTTCTTTTGAAGTGATTCCTTTTTCCCTTGTATGTCAAGAACCAGTCTCGTTCTCTGTTTTTCATTGCTGCTGCTGCAGAAAGAAGATTTCTTCCACCATCGAGCATGACCTCTGCATTTGTTGCCTTAGGCCTAGCCACAAAACCTTTGCCTGTGAGCTCTGCCTGAAGTTCAGTCTTACCACCCAGCAATGCCGCAAGAAAGCCCTGCAGAAATTCTTTATGGAGCAAACAGCAATTCAGTTGGAACACGGGCCCTCTGGGGCTACCTCTGCCCAGTCATCGGCTTCCTTTTCAAGCTCTCAGGCCACTAAGACCCTGGACAAGTGTTCATGGAAACACTCTCACTAGTACAAGTAGAACTCTAAGGACTGTTCCCCCCAAGGCGCTCCTGTTCCTCGTTGGCTTCTTCTTCTCATTCATGAAGTGCTCCATTGATGGCTTCACCATCAACACCTCCTGCCACTTAAGCCTCTGCTTCTTCCAGGCCTTGCTTGGCAGTGAACTCCACCAGCCTTCCTTGGGCTGGTGAGGAGCCATCGTCCCTTGGTTCATTGACTCCTGCCCCACTACTGTGACCTTCAGAGCCACAAGGTCCTCAGGCAGCAGGCTCCATTGGCTCTGCCACTCTAGGCAGCCTTTCATTGGCACTGGGAACTGTTCTCCCCCAGCAACAGCCAGCTTTGATGGCTTTTCCTTTCCTAACCATCAACCTAAATACCATGCTCACTCCTATTACCATGGCCTTGGTCCAACAGTTGGCTCCACTGCCTGGGCCTTCATCACCTCTGCCATCAGATGCCCCTTTGTTGTCAACACAGGTTCACCCTTCCCATATGGCCCCTCCCCGGGTGTCATCAGCAACATTGTCATCGACATCTGCTTCTGACCAGACTGACGCAGAGGTGGAGTACCACCCTGATCTCATTCTTCCTGAAGAGGTGGATGAGGAGGAAGTTGTGGGGGCAGCTTCCTCAGACAGCTTTACTGTCTCTTCTGGGAGTAAGGACTTGGCTAAGCATACCCCGAGGTCCCCTCCTGAGGACCCCACTTTTTTCAATATCATGAAGCAGCTTCAAGTCACTATGGGGTTCAGGACTGAGGAAGAGGATGTCACCTGAAGGAATCAAATGGATTTCCTGGAGATTCCTGAGTCTCCACCCAAGATCATCTCTCCTTTGCTCCCAGCCTTGGAGGAGGCTTCCAATGCTGTATGGCACAGGCCTAACTCAGTGCCTAACAAGTCCAGAAAGGCTGATAAGCTTTACCAAGCCCCTTTAGGTAAGCCTTTCTATGCCACTCAGCCAGAGATTGACTTGGTGGTTATCAAGGTGGCCCATGACAGGTCCAAGGTGCCCAAGCACCTGAGTTCCCTCCCCCTGACAGAGAATCCAGGAGGCTTGACCATTTGGGTGAGGGAACCTTCGCCTCTGCCACTCTAGGCCTTTGAATTGCCAATTATCTATCCCATTTAGTCAAGTACCAGAATATCCTCTGGAAGAAGGGCACGGCTACAGCACAGGCCCTTCCTGAGGGTCACCAGAGGCAAGAACTCCTTAAGAATCTTCAGGCTACAAAGGATGTTAGTAAGCACCTCCTAAGAGTCATTTATGACATGCCTGATTCCACTGACAGAGCAGCTGCCACTGGCATTTGCCTTAGAAGGCACTCCTGGCTGAGAGTCTCAGGTTTTGCTGCTGATGCCTAGCAGAAAGTCCTAGATACTGCATTAGTGGGCTTCAAGCTTCTTGGCCCTGATGTGCAGTATATTATTAATGGCTTGCAGCCTCTGGTAGGGCTATTCAGTTTGTTCATTCTTTTTATCATACCCAGCCTAGGATTAGGCTAAGACCCTCCTTTTGCAAGGTCTCCAATAAGTCAGGGTCAGGAACCTGACTTCAGGGCTAGAGCAGAGCAGGTGCATCCTTTCCTGCCTCTTCCTCCACCTCTGGCACCCATGCCAAAAGCCCCAGAGGTGATGGTATGGTTACAGCCACCAGCTCAACCTCAGTATGACTCCTTGCTTGACCCCCTCCTCCTCCTGTTCTAAGCCAGGAGGTAGTGGTAGTGGATAATTTCTCCCTCCATCTAGATCAGTGGAGGACCCTTACTACAGACACTTGGATCCTGTAGCTCAATGAACAGGGCCATACTCTAGAACTTCTGGAACAACATCCAGATTGCCCACCTGTTCCTTCCCATTACCCTCCAGATCACATCGCTACAGGAGGAGATGTTCACTCTGCTGCACAAAAGGGCTATACAGCCAGTGCCCAGTCAGTAAAGGAGTTCTATTCCCAGTTCTTCCTTGTTCCCAAGCACTCAGGGGATCTGAGGCCTATTCTAGACCTTCATACTGGAGAGTATAAGGAAGTCAAAAGGCATTAGCCCATAAAGACCTACCTCACCATTCAGTGGCAATGACCTAAGTCACCAACTTCTGTAAGAAATCTATCTAACCTTTTTTTAAAAATTCTTGTACTTTCAGCATCAACCACCTCCTGTGGCAAACCATTCCACCATCTAACTACCCTATTCTTGAATCCATTTCTTCTCCACTCTGTTCTCACCGTTTCCTCCCTCAATTGTTTATTATGACACTGTAAATAATGTTTATCTAGCAACTCCAGCCCTAAGTCGAGCTTTAACACTTCATCTTTCAGAATTTTAAATAATAACAATAAATCACCCCTCTTTCTTCTACTCTCTAATGTCCACAAACTCAGTCCTTCCAACCTCTCATCATAAGATCTATCCCTCCCCCATGTATCATTTTTGTATAGGTTCTCTGTGGCCTCTCCATCACCCTAGTATCTTTTACAAGATAAGGACAGAAAACTGCAGAACAATAATCCAAAATGGGCCTGACCATTGTCTTATACAACAGCAGCAACACCTCCTCACTCCTAGATTGGAAGCCCCGTCTGATGCAATTCACCAACTGCATAACTCTACTTGAAGTTTTTTCACTATGCACACCACTTTTAAGATCATTCTGTACATATACTCCCAAATCTTTCTCCTCCTCTGATATCTTTAATTTTAGTCCATGTATGCTATATGACTGTTGAATGTTATGCCTCCCAAAATACATTATAGTGTATTTTTCCTCATTAAAGGTCATGCCGTTGATCTTTGCCCATTTCAGTATATAAATCAAATCTTGTCCAAAAATCAATCTGTCATTGAAGGTATCCACTGCTCCTCCCATCTTGATATCATCAGCAGATTTAACCAACTTATTTTTACTTGATATCCTTAAATCACCAATAAAAATACTGAACAACATAGTCCAAGCACTGACCCCTGTGGCACACCACTCATCACCCTTTGTGGATCTGATAAGTAACCATATAATCTGACCCTCAGAAACCTATCTGCCAACCACTGTTTCACACATCTCACTATGGTCCCGTCCACTCACAGCCCTATCAGTTTTTCGACAATTTTACAATGTGGGACAGTATCAAAAGCACTACTGAAATCTAGCATTATCACATCCACAT
The DNA here is from genome assembly GCA_016271365.2 of Neoceratodus forsteri. Classification (NCBI taxonomy): domain Eukaryota; kingdom Metazoa; phylum Chordata; order Ceratodontiformes; family Ceratodontidae; genus Neoceratodus; species Neoceratodus forsteri. The sequence continues at coordinate 236,268,477 of CM057459.1, read as the reverse complement.
TTCTGCCATCATCAATGTGTTTACTAACATATTCCTTGAAAACCACCAGGTTTGTCTCACATGACCTATTAGCCACAAACCCATGCTGATCTCTGTCCACCAAGTTCTTACTCCTCATATATTCCAAAATAAATCCATTCAGAATTCCCTCAATGATCTTCCCTATAATGGAGGTCAGACTCACCGGTCTATAATTCCTCACCTCACTTCTACTACCCTTCTTGTATATAGGTACCACATATGCTAGCCTCCACATTTCTGGCACCACCCCATCTGCCAAAGATTTTTGTCCCAGCCAAGTTATAACTGGCACCAGTATATCCACTAACTCCTTCACAAAAAAAGGATGTATCCCATCCGAACTTGCAGCCTTTTCAACCTTCAACTTCATAATCCTACTCCTCACTTTTTCCTCTGTTATAGCTTTTCTGGGATCCATCATACTGTCACCTACGTGTACTGTCTCTATCCCTCCATCATACTTTTTATAGAGTGCTCCAAAGCATCTGCTAAATTCTTAAAGCATCTCCTCACATTTTGAAGTCATAACGCCCTCAATATTTAAGGGCTCAATCATATAATTTCCTCTTCTCCTCCCATTTATATATGCAAAAAAACTTTTATTATTGCTCTTATCCATTGCGAGTTTAAATTCTGTTTCTTTGCATTTTTCATTTCCTTCCTCGATTTAATTAATATCTTCTTATACTTAATGTTTGATTCTAGTGAACCTAACTTTCTCATTTTTTGGAACATCACTTTCTTTCTATTACACAATCTAAATATATTTCTTGTTAACCAAGGTGTTTTTTTACCTTTGTAATTATATACTCTTCTCCTGGGAATAAATTTTACTATTACTTCCTTCACTTTTTGAGAGAAAAACTTCAAACACATTTCCATATTTAGATCCTTCATTTCTGCTTCCCAATCGATGTTACTTAATTTGTCTCTTTTAGCTCCATAGTTCCCTCTCTTATATAGAAGCTGCTCAGTTATACCTTTCACTCTATTTACTTCCCAGGACATTTTAAATTGTATGGAATTGTGGTCGCTCATCCCGACTTGCGGTTGAATCTTAATTTGCTTTATAACGTCAGGGACATTTGTTAGAATAACATCCAATATATTACCTCTAGTGTCTTCCTGTATGCACTGTTTTATACCAACAGCCATAAACTTCTCTTGTAATCTACACTCCAAACTATTTCCTTCCATACAGTCATCCCACCTAATGTTTGGCATATTTAAGTCCCCTACCATTATCAAATCAGTACCTTCAGCAAGTCCAGTTACATATTCATAAAAAACCTCAGTGTTCTCCACTATCGTATCTGGTGGTCTGTAAAAAACAGAAAAGCTACATTTCCTTCCCCTAATACCCAACTAATCAACAACAATAATTTAAATTCCCCCATATCACAATTTACTTCTTTGACCCTAATTTCTAATTCATCCCTAACAAATAGGGCCACTCCCCCACCTCTTTTCTCTACTCTATTTTTATTTATTAATCTATATCCGGGTATCTGTTGACCCCACTGGTTTTCATCTGACCACCATGTCTCCACTACCCCAACCATATCGAGTTTATCCCTCCTTATTATCATTTCCAACTCAGCCATACCAACTTCATTTAAACTTCTTGCATTAAAAAACATTACCTTAGTATCTACCATACTATTAACTATTTTTTTGGGAACTGTACTTGATTGTTGGTTAATTTCCCTGTTTGTCCCCCTCTTTTTCAGTTTAAACAAATCTCAACTTCATTCTTTAACCTCTGTCCTAGTATTCTACTACCCCTGTGGTTGAGATGCAACCCATCCTTACTATAAAGTTTGTCATTATTAACAAATTGCCCCCTAATGTTTTATAAATTTATAACCAGTTTCCATTGCCCATCTCCCCAACCATTCATTTGTCAAGGCAATTCTCTTCATTTTATATGCTGTTGCCCTAGGTTCTAGTAATAGTTTAGAGAGCACTGTCTCACAACCCCTATTTACCAACTTTTGTACCAACTTACTATAGTCTTTCTGCATTTCAGGTAAAGTCTTACATGTAATATCATTTATACCCACATGTATTACTGCTAGTAGGTTCTCCCCTGCGCCCTTAAAAATGTTGTCCACCATATCACACAAATCCATTGCCCCAGCTCCTGCAAATCTACTAACCATTCATTTTTCTTTATCATTCTGACAAATATATTGATCGGTATATTTAATTATAGAATCTCCTAATACTATAACTTGCCTTGGATTTTGTTCCACTTCTTCCATCTCTATGACACCTTCCCCATGTATATCACTCACATTCCTCAAAACCTCATAACAGTTTTCAACTGGAACACAAATTATTTCATTTCCCTCACTATCCTCTACTCTATGACAACGGAACTTCTCTAATTTCCTCATTTCCCTGTGCATTTTGTAAACTACCCCCTCCTAATTGATGCTGGAACTGGATCAAGGGGGCTTAACCCTCTACACTTTTTCTTAACCCTCCCTGACACTTTTCTATGTATTTGTTTGACCTCATCTCCGAGCTCTATTTCTTTTCTTTTACCCAGCCCCTGTAAATCTCCTTCTATCTCCTTTTTATTTAAACTAGTCAAGATCTTCAATCTTTCAGATAACTGCAACTGACTAACTTCTAAAACCTGTAGCCTTTCCATTACTTTAGATATTTCTGAACACAGCTCCCAGTTTGTCACACATTTTCATATTCATAGTCACTATAATCAACCTCTAATTCAGTATCCTTATACATTTTGTACATTTTACAGCTTATCAGCAAATCACCCCCTGATGACAACAATGAAGCAGGCTTACTGCCTTTCACGACAACATTTTCCATTTTCTATTTATTGATTTAATTGCTTGACATACCCCAGTGATATTCCTTTTACTCCCTCTCCCCACTCCCCGCTAACTCTTAAACATGTGTGGAGACGTGCGTATCTCCATGTGTCTCAGCACGCCGACGCACACTGCACATGCTCACGCTGCTCACTGTAGCATTGGCTTTATACGCCAAGAACCCAGAAGTATCTGGGTATCCTGCAGTTTTACTAGCTAACTGTTTAAAAAGCCCCACACAAGGAGCTTAACTTTAAAAAATATGCCCAATTTTCCTTCTAGTCCTGCAGTCCCCTCTGTCCTCAGCACATAAAGGGTCTGGTAAGGTGCAAAAGTAGATGTTAACATGTTTTCTTCCCCCTGATGCTAGTATTTATGCTTCAATGCACAAAACAAAAGTTTAAACAGAAATCTCCTGCTGCAGTCACTCTGTCTCACCACTTTCGGTGGTTCCACAGCACAGACTGTAGCAATAGAATCACCACTCGCTGTAGCATCAGCTTTATACGCTGAGAACCTGGAAGTATCTGGGTATCCTGCAGTTTAACTAGCTAACTGTTTAAAAAGCCCCACACAAGGAGCTTAACTTTAAAAAGTACGCCCAATTTTCCTTCTAGTCCTGCAGTCCCCTCTGCCCTCAGCACATAAAGGGTCTAGTAAGCTGCAAAAGTAGATGTTAACACATTTTCTTCCCCTAGATGCTAGTATTTATGCTTCAATGCACAAAACAAAAATTTATACAGCAATCTCCTGCTGCAGTCACTCTGTATCACCGCTTTCAGTGGTCTCTCAGCACAAGGAATTAAATCTTTACATTCAGTACAAGAGGTTATGAATGGTCACCCTGCATGGCTTGCTGCCTCTGCTCAAGCAGGGGGACTGGTTATGTTCCCTGGATATGAAGGATGCATATCTGCACATCAAGGTGTGCTCCTCTTAAAGGCGGTATCTCAGGTTCCTGTTCCAGGGGAACATTATCAATTCAAAATGTTGCCCTTTGGCTTGTCATCTGTACCATGAGTCTTTGCCAAGTGATTAGCCGCAGTGGTTGTTTTTTACATCAACATGCAAGGGGGACTCACTCCTACCCTCTATGATAGGAGGTGATGAGAGTCTGGTACTGGGCTCTAGAACACGGTCTAGAACTATAAGCCATCCATGTTCCAGGTGACCAAAATGCCCTGGTGGATAGCCTTAGCCAGTCACAGTCCAGATAGCACAAGCTGGAACTGCTGACTTCAGTTTTAGAAGACTTCTTTGACAGGTGGGATCATCCAGAGCTGGACCTTTTTGTGTCCCCATTCAACACAAAACTGCAGCATTTCTGCTCGCTAGATCCAGGGCCTGGAGTTTTCTGACAAGTTGCATTGTCCCTCTCTTTCCGCCTTCTCTCCTTTCCGTCTAGTTCAGAGGGTGCTGATCAAGCTCCAAATGGAGGGAGACACCCTTATTCTGGTGGCCTCATTCTAGCCTCATCAGATTTGGTTTCCATTACTTCAGCAATTGGTTGTGGAACCTCCAGTTTCTCTGCCTCTCTGGTGGGACCTGTTGACTTAGGACAGGGAACTCTGGTTCATCAATCCTCAAGTCCCTCTATTTGCATGCCTGGCTCCTGAAGACACAGCCATTGCCCAGTTTGTGGTGTCTCAGAAAGTGGCTGATGTCCCTTGTGGCTGCCAGGAAACCCTCCACCAGGGCCACTTATTTGATGAAGTGGAAGCTCTTTGCTATATGGGCAGCTTCCCATCACCTGGAACCTTTCTCCTGTCCAATGAACCCAATTCTAAACCATCTCCTGTCCTTATCTGATGGAAGATTCCAATATTCCTACATTACAGTGCACTAGTCTGCTGTATCAGCCTTCCATGTGCCCATCGATGGTCGTACTGTGGCCAAGCTGAATGTGACCCATACATTTCTGAGAGACGTTTTTCAGTTGAAGCCTCCTATCCATTATCCAGTCCTGGCTTGGGACCTGAATTTTGTCCTAGAGAAGCTGACATTGCCTCCTTTTGAGCCAGCTGCATCTTTTGAGCTATACTTTCTGTTTTGGAAAGCATTATTTTGGTTGCTATTATTTCTGCTTGAAGGATTTCAGAGCTACAGGCTCTCATGTGTGAGCAACCTTATTTGATTTTCCAAAAAGACAGGGTGTCTTTGTGCACCAGCTCTAAGTTTCTTCCTAAGGTGGTATCTCAGTTTACTTTAAATTAATCTATTTACCTGTCTGATTATTACCCAGAGCATGCCAATCCAGGGGAAGCATTGCTCGATACTTCAGATGTGCATAGGATTCTCAAGTACTATACACATCACACGAAGGTTTGTAGGTAGTCCTCCCAGTTGTTTGTTTCTTTCACCCCGGGGAAAGAGGGTGTTCCAGTTTTTAAACAGTGCCTATTCATATGGTTGCCCAAGTGTATTATTTTTTGTTATGGGAAGTACGGTAAAGAGCTTCTTGGAGTTGTTCATGGCCACTCAACCAGAGGCATGTCCACTTAAATTGCCTGTTCCAGGAATGTATCAGCCAAAAAAATCTGTGCTGCTGCTACTTGGAGTACTGTCCACACTTTCAAAAAGCACTACAGTCTGGACATTGCCTTCAGATGGTGGGCGGGGTTTGGCCTAGCTGCACTACAAAGCTTTCTTTCTTAGGATATTGGCCTCCTGCAACCCAGACTGTCTCGCTGTCTGAACTGCTTAGGACTCATTCCATAGGTGTGACCTGATGAAAGAGATATCCCCAAAGAAGATAGAACAGTTACTTAAGAACTTACCATAACAGTATGTAGCAGCCCTTGACTCACCTTGGCTGTTTCCGAGGGCCTCAGGTCTCACCTGAACACACATCCTTGGGGGACGGCCTGGGTTCACTAGTGGACAGTAGAAGAAATGGCATGGTGCCTCTCAAGGGGGTAGTCATATGGGATATCTCTTAATAAACTGCAGGTAACCCCCAGAAAATACAGAAACTGTCCCTACAGCACCTTCCTCACACAGTAAATGCACTCACTTTGCAATAAACTTTAATACTGAATTGTAACATGAACCAATTACAATTGTTATTAGAGGGAAGGAAAAGGGGAAGAATAGCATAACACACTTTTGATAACTGACTGTACCCCACACTGTCTCCCACACCTCCTCCCACACTTCCCCCTGTGGGTGCACCTGGCTTCCCCCCAATGGCCATAAAACACAGTCAAGTTGCAGAAGTGGGTACTACACCATGGGTGCTGAGATGCTGGGAAGCTGAGAAAAAACACTCTTTAAATGGGAGGTGAAATACTTTCATTGAGGCCCAGCAACTTTCAAACACAAACAACTTGTACATTTTCTACCTGGGCCTGGCTTGGAAATTGGTGCAGTCTTGCCCAAGACCTAACCCCCTTTCCTGACTAGTTAGCTAAGATAAGAACTCCTCTGAGCCACAGCCCAGAGGTTACAGTTTTGAAGGAGAAGGTTCAGCAGGTTTTGATTCAGTTTCAGAGGGTACATGCTGGATATCAGGAGCAATTGGTGGTGCAACACAATAGCAGATTGCAGAAGGGAAGCCACTGGTTTTCACCTGTCAAGCCTTTTAAATCTTCACCTCTGAGGCCTTTGTATGAGGTGTTCACCTGACAGGCCTCTTGATGTCTTCCTCTCCAAAGGCCTCCTTGGTGGTCTAGAGGACTGGGCAGGCAAGAAGCCCCCTAGACTTTCTGTTTGGCACACAGTCTTTTCTTTCCAGAGCAAACACAGCAGATGGGTTTTGGCACAGTCTCGAGCCCTAGCACACTCAGTTTTCTCCTAGGCTAGATGAAGATTAAGCTGTTCCAAATACTAGTCCTTCTGAGGGGAACACAGTCTGCACAGTCTCTCTACATTTCAGGCTGCTGTTTACAAATTCTCAAACAGCAGGTTTGATTCCAAGCTGGGACAAAATCTGCAGTTCCAGATACAGCAAAGCAGTTCACACAGTCCCTTTCAAAAGCTGGCATATGCCATTTCAAACCTCTTGTTAATCTCCATCCTTCTCCTGGATTTTGGAGCTGGCAGGCTGTTGAGCACAAGATGAGCCTTAGGGCTAAGTAACCCACAATAGTCTTTCCTGCTTGGATCCTCCAGGGAATCTCCCTTTTGGTGGGCAAACAGGCCCTTTTTTGTACCATTTTTCAACTTCCCCTCTGATTGGCTGCTATAGTCCTAGGCTCTTTCTGGTGCCTGTTTCCATTTCCCAGTGGCCCACTTGATGCAGAGAACTTATAGTGTTCGCTATATTTATTTACATTTTGGCCCCTAATTTGCAGCCCCACCAAATAAAAAAAGCCCTTTCAGTGATTAATATCCATTTGTCCTGTCTCCACTTACCCTGTGGAAGTCAAGACGCTCTTTAATTATTTTGTGGGAGTCCCCATTTGCCTATCTGGGCTTTTGGAACATAGCCCCTTTGTGCCTTTCTGTGCCCAAAATACTGGGCGCAGCTCCTTTAGGTTTCTGCTTTTACATGCACAATTGTCCTACATGACCATCTTTTTATTTACATTTTCACCAGTCAGCTTCTCAGCAGCTCCCTGGATTGGTCGGCACCTCCCAAGCACATGGAGGTACAGAACACTTTTTGGATATCTGCCTTCCCCTTTTGCAAAAGGAATCAGAGTTTTGGTGGTCGCAGCCTCAAAGATTAAGTGGGTGCCAATGCTTCAATTCCCTCTCCCCAAAAGCCACTAACAAGAGCCCTCCAGTCCCATTTCAGGAGTATGGGGACTGGAGGCAGAACTTGAACAGTGGGAAACTGCAGGCCATAGCCCCATAATGGTAAGCCTCTGCCCAGAGGGGGGGCTATAAGTAGATCTTCAATGAAATCTCTTTCATCAGGTCATGCCATCTGACTCTCCATCCCCCTGGCTCTCTGTCTCCAGCTGGGCTTTCTGTGTGGTCCAGCTCCTTCTTATAGTGAGGCTCCTTTCTCTATCCTCAGTTCCTTATTAGGGGGTCAAGCTTGTATGGTCTCCAGGAGGGGAAAGAACTGAGGAGGGAACGGAGCCATCCAAACTTACAAAACCATGACTGGGACGTAAACATACCAGGATACACTATCTACAGGAGGGACAGGGAGGGTAAAAGAGGAGGAGGAGGAGTAGCTCTTTACATAAGGGAAGGAATAAAAGCAACAGAACAAAAGGGTAAACAGGGAGGAGAAGAAGCACTGTGGGTAAATTTGGAGATAGGCAATGGCACCACAATCCGCACAGGGGTTGTATACAGACCCCCTTCTCAGGGGGAGGAAATGGACAAGGAAATGATAGAAAGTATACTTAGAATGGCAGAAAAGGGAGATATTGCTGATGGGTGATCTGAATATGCCAGATGTTAACTGGAGTGCAGTTGCAGCTGCCACTTGAAGAGTGGAGTTATTCTAGATGCCCTACAGGGGCATGCCTTAACAACTAGTATTGGAGCCCACTCGAGAGGGAGCAATATTAGACTTGATTTTCTCAAATGGAGATGGAGAGGATCACAGATGTAGAAGTGGGTAGCCATCTGGGAACTAGCAACCATCCGAACAGTATGGTTCACAATAAACACAGCAATGAAGTCAAGCCATACAAAGACAAAATGCGGACTTTAGGAGGGCTGACTTTCAAAATGGGTGAGTGCTAAGGAATGCACTAGCAAATGGGCAGGAAGGAGGGTGGAAGAACAATGGGGAATAATAAAAACTGCCATCATAGAGGTAACAAGCCTTTGTGTGAAGCAAATAAACAAAACAAAACGAAGTAAGAAACCACTATGGTTCTCAAAGGAAGTGACAGTGAAGGTTCAAGAGAAAAAGAAAGCATTCAGGAAGTACAAGGAATTGCAGAAGGAGTAGGACAGAGAATTGTATCAGTTAAAGCAAAAGGAGGCTGGGAAGGCCGTCAGAACAGCAAAGGCCCAAACCGAGAAAAGATAGCCAACTCAGTTAAGAAGGGGATAAAACCTTTACACAGGTACATCAGGGACGAAGGAAGACCAAGGGAGGGATAGTGAGGCTTAATAAAGGGGAGGGAGGGTGGGCAGAGGAGGAGAAAACGCAGAGATACTAAACAAATATTTTGCTCAGTATTTTCAAATGAAGAGGGAGGTACATAAAACAAACAGTAGAAACACTCTGGATACAGAAGTTGATACCAGCCCATTTACAGAAGAAAGGGTTCTGAAAGAACTCTTAAAACTGAAGGTGGACAAAGCAATGGGGCCTGATGAGTTCATCCCAGAATTCTAAAAGAACTAAGGGTAGAACTAGTGACACCACTGACTACCCTTTTAACAAATCATGGGAGGATGGGGTGGTGCCCAAGGACTGGAGGAGGGCAGATGTGATTCCCTTCACAAAAGTGGGAGCAAGGCAGAAGCAGCAAACTACAGACCTGTTAGTTTAACCTCAGTGATAGGGAAAATGATGGAATCACTTCTGAAGGAAAGAGTTGTCAGTATCTAGAGGCCAGAGGGCACAGGACACTAGGCAGCATGGATTCACAGTGGGAAAGTCATGCCAGACAGATCTGATAGATTTCTTTGACTGGGTGATCAAAGTAGTAGATCAGGGAGGGCTGTGGACATGGCCTACCTAGACTTTGCAAGGCATTTGACACAGTCCCACACAAAGATTAATATACAAGTTAGCCAGCCTGGGAGTGGGTCCCAAGATGACAGCCTGGGTAAGAATTGACTGGAGAATAGGACACAGAGGTAATAGTAAATGGGTCAATCAGAAGAAAGGAGGGTTACTAGTGGGGTACCGCAGGGTTCAGTATTAGGACCGGTCCTCTTCAATGTCTTTATAAGCTACATTGCAGAAGGACTGGAAGAAAAAGCATGTCTCTTTGCAGATGACACAAAGATCTGCAACAGAGTTGATGCACAGGGTGGGGTGGAAAGGATGAGAAGGGACTTGGCAAGGTTAGAGGAATGGTCAAATGTATGGCAGCTTAGATTCAATGCTAAGAAGTGCAAGGTAATGCACCTGGGAAACAAAAACCCAGGGGAAGAGTACACAATGGGGGGTGAGATACTAACAACAACAAAAATGGAAAGGGACCTGGGGGTAGTCATATCAGATGACCTAAAGGTGGGCAAGCAATGTGAGAGGGCAGCAAGGAGGACCGGGGGGATACTGGGATGCATAGGGAGAGACATCACCAGTAGAAAACAGGAAGTTATTATCCCTCTGTGCAGACAGCTGGTGAGACCCCATCTGGAGTACTGTGTGCAGTTCTGGAGACCCAATCTCCACAAAGACATAGACAGGATGGAAGCTGTCCAGAGGAGGGCAACTAAAATGGTGCAGGGTCTGCACCGGAAGACATATGAAAGAGAGAGAAAGGAGCTTAATATGTATAGCCTCGAGGAAAGGAGGGAGAGGGGGACATGATAGAAACTTTCAAGAAATTACCTCAAGGAATCAACAAAGTCAAGAAGGGTGCATCTTTCAAAAAGAGGTGTGCAAGAACAAGAGGGCACAATTTGAAGATAGATGAGGCGGCTCAGAGGTAATTTAAGGAAGTATTTTTTCCAGAGAGGTTGTGTATGCATGGAGCGGCCTTCCGGAGGAAGGTTTTGGAGTCAAAATCAGTGGTGGAATTCAAGCATGCATGGGACAGTCATAAGGCAATTCTAGAGGGTGGGGGTAGGAAGAAGTAGGCTGCTGGTTAACTAGGATCTGCAGCTTATCCAGTAGGTAGGGAAATGGGCAGACTGGGTGGGCCAAGCAGTCTTTATCTGCTGTCAAATTCTATGTTTCTATGTAACTTATGTAGGGTAAGGGACATCAGTGTGTAATGTTGGCATGGGTGACCCCTACTAGACTGCTACAGAAAAGTTTCCATGGGATCCTAGTGCCTAACAGCTAAGTTCCATAGGTGTAACCTGATGAGACAGATTCTCTTGAACATCTACTGTTATGGTAAGTTCTTACATAACTGTTCTTTCCCTAGCAGAATGGAAGCATTGTATTTTTTGTAAAGTGTATGGACTGCCATAGGACAGTAGATGCAGCATACTGACACTATTGAGGACCAAACAGTGCTGCTCAGTAAGAGACACTTAAGCATCAGTTGCTGCCTGTTTGCATTGTAATGAATACCCACTTTACCCAACATCAAAGTGGATTAATTGTAAATGCAGAAACATCCACAACTTCTATTGACTGAGTAGTATCATGGCACAATATAGGGAGTGCTGGCTACTGTCCTGCAGACTGTCTGCATTGCTGATATATAGATCCAGAAACAAATGATTTGATACCTTTTATTGGACCAACATGGATGTTACAGAAAAGAACAAAGAACTCTAGCTTTCGAATCTACCCGGTCCTTCTTCAGAAGCTTTAAAGCATAAAGCATAAAGCATAAAGGTTCACAAGGCCCTACATGAAGAAAGGTACTACAAATTGTGTTGGCAACCTGTGGTGAGACATACTTCTCTAGCTTTGAAGAGTGTATCATTATGAGGCAGTGGCTTGGAGCTACACCCTGTGCTTCGGATTGGAGGCTAGGGTCTGAGGGGAGGGGTGAAATGACAGCCCCCAAGGAAGACCCCACCACTGATTCACCAAGACTTGGGAGACCCAAAACCCTAATGTTTTTTTTCTTTTGCTACTTGGGGGTTGGGGGTGGGACATTAGGCTTGGAAATCCTAATGCCACATTTCCCTACTTTAGTGGCATTAAGTTACCCTAGCTGGTGCATTAACAAAGTTTTTTTTAATGAATCTCCTTACTTTTTGAGATAGTATAATTGAATTCTCATTTGCCTATAGGAGCTCAGGGCCCTCCAGGCCCAGCCCTCCCATCCATCCATAGATGCGTACATGTATGTTGTTGTGGAAGAGGGGCCCTCCAGGCCCTGTGCTTGTATTTGTAGCAAAACAGCAATCACATTTTCAGCATAGCCTTCATATTGGTCACCTCATGAACCTGATACTGAAAATGTTCAGATCCCTGCTGAAATATCATTCTGCACCACCAAAACATCATTCTGTGCCACAGGTGAGAAAATACATTTTGGCCAAGATTTGAAAAATGATAGCTGTCACGTTCATGAGGTGGTGTTAAAAAATGTCTAAGTTGAAAATTTGAGGTCAAAATATTTAAAATTCCCAAAGTTACGAGCGAGCATATTAAAATGTCAACATATGCATATAACTTTGTCAATTTTACATATTTAAGCCTAAATTTGCAACATGGCCTTCTTATGACCCCACCTCATGAACAATGGTGGTGAAAATTTTTAAGTCTTGACCAAAAGGTGATTTCACCAAGTGACTGCAAAATCACCTATTGGGCCAGATTCATGTAATTCCACTGCAATTGTTCAAGAGGTGATGTCCCAAAAACCCCATGTTGAAAATTTGGAGTCAAAAGATGCAAAAATAGCAAAGTTATGCATCAAAGTTGAAAACCACACCAAAATACATTGAACCACGCTTACCTTAGTTTCTCATATTGCAGTAGGTGGTTGCAGCAGTAAGATGTGTCTATGATGGGAGAGTCTATCTTCACCCTGTGACCTGTTCAGGTGAGTGAGAGTGTGTACTGGGGAATGTGGGGAGGTGGGTGCTGAGTGGGAGGTGGGGGTAGGGGGTCAGATCAGTGAGGGATTGTTTCCTTTTTTGCAGGTTTAAAAGAAAAAAACATTGAGGGTCTGTTTTCTTTATTTTAGACAGCAACAGTGATCAGAGGGTGGGGGTGCCACTAGGCACAAGGGAAAGTCAAAACCTAATGGGGATGGTGATCAGAGGTTGGGGGGTCATCACCCGACACCAGAGAAAAAGAAAACAATTACAAGGATAGTGAGCAGAGGGTGAGGGGTGCCACTAGACATCAAGGAAATATTGAATCATTACAGAGATGGTGATTGGAGGGTGGGGGTGCCACTAGACACCAAAGAAAGACAAAATTTAACAGGGGACAGTAATTGGAGGGTGGGGGGCACCACTAGACACCAAGGAAAAAGTAAATCAGTGTGGGGATGGCAATCGGAGGGTGGAGGGCACCACTAGAAAACAGGAAAAGATTGGATCATTATGGGGATGGTGATCGTAGGGTGGGGGAATCTACTAGACTCCAGGGAAAGCATAAATCTATTGGGGATAATAACTGGAGGGTGGTAGTGGGGTGCCACTAGACACCAGGGAAAAATAACATAATTACAGGGACAGTGATTGGAGGGTGGGGGGGTGCCACTAGACATCAGGGAAAGTCAAAACTTAAGGAGGTTGGCGATTAGAGGGTGGGGGAACCACTAGACACCAGGGGAAAACTAAAATAATTACTGGAACGGTGATAGGCAGGTGGAGGGTGCCACTAGATATCAGAAAAAATTAAAAAAATACAGGGAAGCCATTCAAAGACACAGATTTGAGTCCCACCACCCCCACTCACAGAATGATTGTGAGCAAGTAAAGTAAACTCAAATGTTTCAATCACTCTCATATTTAATATTATTTGTTTAGTCTCTTTACTTTTTTTTAATTGTCATCCTATGCGGGGTGCATCTAGTACAAGGTATTTGATTACCAATACTAATGTTCATATTAATTTTCATGTGTATGAGCATGAGTCAGCAGGAGAGGGTTTCCTGTTGTTCCTGTTTCCTCACCCTGAAATTGTAAACACAATTACATTGTACTCTATTTTCATTATTTCAAGATCACATCATCAGAATCCCCCACCACAGCCCACTGAACAATGTCAGACCATAATGACTATAACGGGGATGTGCATCCATGTCCTTTACAGCAGTGAGATAACGTCAGAGAGTGACACAGTGACTAACAACCACACACAGAAATGGGGGAGGCAAAATGGCTGCCACTGAAGATCTGGGACTTAACTCAGATAAACATATACTTTTTCTATGTCTAGTAGCAACCATTTACAGCATATAATGGCACTGATACAATGTCAGGAATATTGGTAGTGAACTTTGCCAAAAAATGGGCATCTTGCACGCTTCCAGGATCCACAGTAAATGGGACAACCCATTATGCATAAAAAAAGACAAATGATGATGCCACAAGTGACCAGAAGCTGTCTTTTAAAATAACTATTCTATTTACTCATACTAAGCAGATCAAAGGAAGTGTGCATCACTGAATTCACACACAAAGCACTGAAAATACTGTGCATGATGGATATACAGCTTGATTTTCAAATGACAAAATTTGACGCAAGGTGCTTGCACCTAATGGGTATGATGCAAATGGCACCTTGGGTCAAAGTCTGCGGCAATCTCAATTTTCAAATGCCAGCTGCATTAAAATGAAATGCCATGCATCAAAACCACCCTGTGCCACCCTTGCATCAGAAGGGTAGCAGGTCATTATAGCACTTCGCAAACAATGCAGCAAGAACTACGCTGTGTGAAGCATGAAAGCATTTACAAGAACAGGGGCAGTAGAGAACTACTGCTAACCCTGTAGCTGACTGTGAAGTGGAGGAAGGAGTGAAGAAGCCTATACTGCTGTGCCTGGTTGAGCCACTCCCATGGTAGAGTGGCTAAGGCACCAGAACACAGCAGTGATGGAGACTTGGGACCACAGTTCGGTCCACCCCCCCCAAGGTCTCCTGGTGTTGCAGCTTTTTTTTAAATAAAAATAACAAATTTTCCCCCCTCCCAAGTTTCTCCCCACCCCCAAAGTCCATACATCCCCAAGAGCTGATTATTTAAAGTCCAGGGGGTATGGAGGTAAAGCCCCCCATATCAGGTGGTGCAGGAATGGGGTGTATGAATTTCTTGTGTGGTCGCTGTTGTGCCCAACGTTATGTCAGAGCATGACATTTAGTCTGTGGCATTGTTTGCCGTGCTTTTTTTGGTCCTAACATTAGGACTCCATGCCCACCAGAAGCACCCATATGCCAGGTGGCAAGGGTGATTGCACCGCAGTTTGGCTACACCATCCTCTTTTTGCATTCTAGAAACCCTTCCATGGTTGCAACAGGTGGCTGATTTTAGACTAACCAGAAGGTGGTCTAAGGGCCATACCCCATTGCCTGGTAGAGCAGCAATTGGGGGGACCTGGAAGGTGGAGACAAGGTACCAATGGAGCCCTGGTGGTGCCATGGAGGATGAGGGGGGAATGGCAGCAGTGAGAGGGATGTGTGGAGGTACCCGGGGGGAGATGCCATGCACTTTGCCACACAACCAATCAGGTTGGGTGGGGAGGCATGGCAAGATCAGCATAAAACAGACCCCAATAGACAGCAGCCCTGGCACCAGCCCCACAGGACCCACAGTCCCCAGTATTGTAGTCAGGCATTCTCTGGCTGCCACACAGGGGGCTCTGAATGTGGGTAATGTCCCGGCGCCCAAGGCACATCCCTGGCCACTACATGCACCCCACAACCTGCACACACAGCCATGTGCCACATTTAGGGGACTGTGAGTCCTGTGGAGAAGGTGCCAGGGCTGCTGTCCACTGGGGTCCAGAGCATGCTGGTCTGGCCATGCCACCCCACCTGACCTGACCACCTGTGTAGCAAAGTGCATGGCATCTCCCTCGGGTGCCTACACACATCCCTCTCACTGCTGCTGTGCACCCCTCACCCTCCATGGCACACCAAGCCTCCATCAAGCCCCAGTATCCCCTTCTCGGCATAGCAAACCCCCATCCTCCATGGGTTGGCTAAAGGGTTGTGTTGGGGGGTGATGGATCCCTCCGTCAAACGCTGCAGGTGTGCCCATTGTTTGGCATAACCATGCAGTTGTGGCAATTCCCGGGTGTTTGGCACAGGGACCCCCTGTTTTATAAAATAGGGTGCAGGGTCCCTGATGCACCCAGAGTTTGCTGCAGCTGTAGATTGCTGCAATGTATGGCGATCTAGGATGTCTCTGAAAATCAGACCCATACAGTCTGGATTAATGAGTTGTGTTTCAATGTCTACAGTAAGTTTTTAATATACAGTATGAATTTACTGCTAAAAATATCTATTTAGGAGAAAAAATAAATAAGTTGCACGATTATTGTCTGCTTGGTTATGATGATCAGAACTGTGAGAAGAATATCAACTTTTTCTTTAGTTGTCTGAAAAATCGTATGACACCGACACATAATAACAATATGTGTCAATGATAAAACATATTTTTTCTAATACATTACAAGCTGATTTTTTCAATATATTGAAAATAAAAAATGTACTGAAGCATAATTTATTGTTTGCTAATCATCCTACTAGAAGCAGAGACAACATGCACCTCATGGAACACACAAGTGAAGGAAGCTTATTTTTCAGAATAGTTGGACTTTCTTGACTTCTGCAGCCACAGCTGGAAACTTGTGCTGAGGGCTGCAGTGAGATCAGCAAGACACCATCTCTATGGCGTATAGTGGCACCCCCCATTGCCATCCCCATAAAGGTGAAATGTAAAAACACTTGAGGTTTTGTTATGCTAGCTGTAGTAATTTATAGGTATCATAGGTGTTTACAGAACTTAGCAGTCTGTTGGCTATAATGCTTGCCACAATTTTATTATCTATATCCAGGTTTTAATGTTTGGGGAATAGCAATGAGGTATATATTGCTTGTGTAACATGTAGTACTTTTTGTGGCTTAACTCTATTCCCACCCTTGAGTAGCAGGTATGTAGTTAGTAATATATAGGGAATAGAAGGCTCAGGAACAAGGGTGAGAAGAGCAACAGAGAAGGAGGAAGAAGGGATGGTGGTGGACAAAAACACTCCCTAAGCAAGGGAGGTGTGGTTGGTAGAAGACTTAAGTAGAGGTTGTGGGAGGAGCTATTACACCCGTTGAACCATGGGCAAAGCCCTCCCATTCAATGTTTGGGGAACAGCAAAGGAGAGTATAGTTCTTGTGCAACTTGTAGTACTTTTTGTGGCTTTCTTGTGGCTTAACTCTATTCCCACCCTTGAGTAGTAGGTATGTAGGTAGTAATTTGTAGGGAATAGAAGACCCAAAAAGATACCTCCTCCAACTCATGGAGAGTATGATCCCTGTCACTAAGGAGAGAAAAACCCCACAGGTGAAGGAAACCTCTGAGGACCCATGGCAAGTGGTCTGCCCATCCTCTGGGCATACTAATAGGAGAAGGACCTAGGTTCTAGTAACCATGACTAAATGTTTTGGGATGGTGATCTTCTTGGAGAGATGATGGACCAGCCTTGATCCATTAATGATGTCAATTGAATGATGATCCTGAAGTTGATGAGTCTATCTTTTCTGTAATAGTGGTGGAATCCTAATTTGAAGCAGATCCAGTTGAAGACGGGTGAATGAGGTGATGAAGGATGTTTGTCCATAGGGAGTTGCATGAATGTAATGAGCAGAGATACATGAATTAATTGAAAATTACTAGACAGTGGAGGGTGGACATACTATGATACGAGAAGTCATGGGTGACTGATCAAACTTGAGTAAGGATTGACTTTTAGGAGGGCTGACTTTGGCAAGATGGAACAGTGCCTCAGAAAAGCACTATCAAACAGGCTAGAAGGAGGGATGGAGCAACAATGGGGAATGATCAAAACTGCCATTACAGAGGCAACAAGCCTTTGTGTGAAGCAAATAAACAAATCAAAATGAAAGAAAAAGACACTATGGTTCTCAAAAGAGGTGGCTGGGAAAGTCAGGAAGAAAAAGATAGCATTCAGGAAGTATAAGGAAACACAGAAGGAGCAGGACAGAGAGCTGTACCAGTTAAGACAGAAGGAAGCAGGAAGGGAAATCAGAAAAGCAAAGGCCAAAACTGCGGAAAAGATAGCCAACTCAGTTAAGAAGGGGGCTAAAACCTTTTTTAGGTACATCAGAGAGCATAGAAAGACAAAGGAAGGGATAGTGATGCTGAATAGAATGAACGGTGGGTAGGCAGAGGGGGACAATGAAAAAGCAGGGATACTGGATGAATATTTCTGCTCAGTACTCACAAAAGAGGAAGGGGAAGTGCCTAATCCAATTAACAGAAGCACTCTTGATAGGGGGGTTGATCCCAGTCCTTTCACAGAAGAAAGGGTTCTGCAAGAACTCCTAAAACTGAAGATGGAAAAAGCAATGGAGCATGATGGAATTCACCCCAGAATTCTAAAAGAATTAAGGGATGAACTAGTGAAACTACTGACTATTTTTTTTAATAAATCATGGGAAGATGGTGTGGTACCCGAGGACTGGCAGAAGGCGGATGTGATTCCCCTTCACGAAAGTGGGACCAAGACAGAGGCAGGAATCTACACACCTGTCAGTTTGACCTCTGTGGTAGGGAAAGTGATGGAGTCACTTCTGAAGGAAATAATTGTTGAGTACCTAGAGGCCAGTGGGGCAGAGGACCCAAGGCAGCATGGGTTCACAGCGGGAAGGTCATGTCAGACAAATCTAATAGATTTCTTTGACTGGGTGACCAAAGTAGTAGACCAGAGAGGGCTATGGTCATAGCCTACCTAGACTTTCAAGGCATTGTACACAGTCCCACACAAAAGATTAATAGTCAAATTAACCAGCCTGGGAGTGGGTCCTAGGGTGGTAGCCTGGGTAAAACATTGGCTGGACAACAGGACACAGAAGGTAATTGTAAATGGAGTCCACTCTGAAGAAAGAGGGGTTACTAGTGGGGTACTGCAGGGTTCAGTACTGGGTCCAGTCCTTTTTAATGTCTTTATAAGTGACATTGCAGAGGGACTGGAAGGAAAAGTATGCCTCTTTGCAGATGACACAAAGATCTGCAACAGGGTTGATACGCAAGGAGGCGTGGAAAGGATTAGAAGGGACTTGGCAAGGTTGGAGGAATGGTCAGATGTCTGTCAGCTAGGATTCAATGCAAAGAAGTGCAAAATAATGCAACTGGGAAACAAGAACCCAGGAGAAGATTACACAGTGGGGGGAAGTAGTAATAACAACAAAAAGGGAAAGGGACCTGGGGTAATCATATTAGATGACCTTAAGGTTAGCAAGCAATGTGAGGAGGCAGTAGGGAGGGCTGGGGGTATACTGGAATGCATAGGGAGAGGCATCACCAGCAGAAAACAGGAAGTTGTTATCCCTCTGTACAGACAGTTGGTGAGATCCCATCTGGAGTACTGCGTCTAGTTCCGGAGACCCCATCTCCGCAAGGACATAAACAGGATAGAGGCAGTTCAGAGGAGGGCAACTAAAATGGTTCAGGGTCTGCAAGAGAAGACATACGACAAGAGACTAAAGGAGCTTAATATGTATACTCTTGAGGAAAGAAGGGAGCAGGGGGACATGATAGAAACTTTCAAGTACCTCAGTGGAATCAGCAAAGTTCAAGAGGGTAGCATCTTTCAGAAAAAAAGATGTGCAAGAACAAGGGGACACAATTTAAAGATAGAGGGGAGTGGTTCAGGAGCAATGTGAGGAAGTACTTTTTCACAGAGAGGGTAGTGGATGCATGGAACAGCCTTTCTGAGGAGGTTGTAGAGTCTAAAACTGTGGAAGAATTCAAGAATGCATGGGACAGACATAAGGCAATTCTTGTGGGGGGGTAGGAAGAAATAGGCTGTTGGTTAACTAGGATCTGTGGCCTATCCTGTATGCAGGGAAATGGGCAGAGTTGGTGGGTCAAGTGGTCCTTATCTGCTGTCAAAGTCTATGTTTCTATGTTTCGAGGTAAGGTCTGGAGGCAAAGAATTCAGTAGTAAGCGAGGAGTCGCTAAGATGGCTTCCGTGAAGTGGAAAATGAGTAGAAGAGAGTCTTTGAGTACCTTGGAGATGCTGGTCCATTCTTGATCCATGGGTGATGTGGTTTGGCTGATGATCCTGAGGATGAAGAGTGGGTCTGCCTGAAGGAACAGTAGAATCCTAAGCAAGGGAGCAGATCACGTTGAGGAAGGACAAATGGAGTCTGGATTGCCAAGGGGATGAAGGATGCATGTCCAAAGGGATTGCAGAGGTGTAATAAGCTAGGGGAGAATATTTTGAACTACATGCTACCAGACAGTGAACTGAGGGAATTGGACTGATTTATGCAATCATAGGTGAATCATACGACTTGTGTATGGTTGATTGTCCAGGTAAGTCTGAGGGCAAAGAATGTAACTGATTAGCAATGAGTAGCAAGTAGGCAGTCATACAGTAGAAATGAGTAGAGGAGAGGCTGTGTGTGCCTAATAGGAGGATTGTTTTAAGAGATTAGTAGACACATAGAGGGAGATGTGCAGATGCAGTCCTGATGGCAATTGAATATGTATAGAAGCTGTATACATGCATATGGTTGGTTGGTAAGCTGGCTGAAGTAAATGCAGGCATTTCTGCTACATGATTGTCCATGAGATGCATTGAGGTAGCTTATGTTGGGTTAGATTTACGGTAATTCGATGCCTAAATCCTTGAGAGCAGCTTGGAGGCGGATACATTGAAGGGTCTGCAGACTTAATGGTTACAAATTTGTGGATGGAAATAGGAAGAGCCTAGTCTTGGTGATCATCTTTACTGGAAAGAGTAATGTAGATAGGTCATGAAGCAGAGCCGGAGGGCCTGCTAGAAGGGAGATGAACTCGACTGAAGGTACTAGATGGAGAGTTGCGGATGAATGTATGAGAAACAGTGATGTCCGGGAGCCAAACTTGATGGTTTGGGTGGTGTGGTGTTCGTAAGTAGCTAGGCGGTGGAGATCCAACAATGAATAATCTGAAGTCAGCTGGGAAGGTCTTAGAACAAGCAAAGTCTATTGAGGAAATATGAGTTTAATACCATAGTCAGCAAATTTGATTATGGTGGAAAGCTATGGACTGAAAGTAGGTGATGTCCGAGGTGCCATGCTGTATCTTGCAAGTCCTGGTATCTGGAGGAGCGATGCTGGAGAGTAAGTCAGAGCAGAACAGGAGGTGTTACATCCTTACTATGAGAGAAGATAGCCTGTGATGCATGGTAGATGGGAAAGTCCATGAACACTGAGACATGTAGGTTTCCAGTGTCCAGACAAATGAGAGTCTGGAATGATAAAGGGGAGCTGACTGGGTAGTATGGAAAATGGTAAATTAGCATAAGAGTTCCTAAGGCAGGTTGCCAAGGACTGCATGCTAGAACTGGATTCCTCAAGTGAAATGAACAGTGATCCATCGAGTAGCAGATGGGAGCTGTAAGGATGGCCAGAGTAGGAGTATGCAATGAATAAATGAGGGTAGATGTTGCCGAGTAGGACTACTGGCCAGGGATATGGTAGGATACCCAAAGAAGCCACAGCACACAGAATGAAGCCCCAAGCTGGCAAGGCAGAGATGGAAGGCAGCTATCCAGAGATGGAAGGAAAGTCTGGAGGAAATCTCAAGGGACTGAAGGACCGAACCAGAATGATGTCGAGGTGAATGAAGGTGGATGGCATATTGTGTTGGAAGGAACAGGAGCTGATCAGCTCCACAGCAAAGCAGCAGAAGACAGAAAGGCTGTAGCATTCACTAGATGATGACCCATGGAGGGCTGATGAGCTAATTGAAGTACTAGGAACAACAAGGTAGAGGTACAATGGTCCCACATCAGACAAAGGCTTCGACCAACTAGTGAAGGGACTGGAGCTGCTAGAGCGAGGAAGGAGAATATTTCTACATCAGAAGAAGGAATAAAACATGGACATCAGCTGGACAAGTGACTTGCAGCAAGGAAGTCCCAGAGGCAGTCAAACTGAAGTGAGATGACGGGCATGACACTCCAGATAATGAGTGAAGGTGAAAGCACAATCAGGACATGCTCAAGTCCAGAAGGGAGCAGCAAGTGATGCTCCAGTAGAGAGCAAATAAGATCAAAACAGCTGATTGTAGACACCAGCTTCTAGGCCTGAGAAACGAGGAGAGGGAACTAGTCATCAATACCACTCCACAGGGGTAGGAGGATGGAGACAAACAAGATGCAGAGGTCCTTTCAGATAGGAAGTGGCACCCAGGCAAGAGACAGAGAATACGATGACCCAGTGAATCCAGAGACGGGCTACCACTCCCAGATGTTGATGAGAGGATGTGCAGTCAATGATAACATGCGGAGCTGAGGAAGGAAAGCAGTTGTAGTGGGATGGTTCCGTTATTGAAGGGAAGTGGCAACCTTCATCAGGCAGAGGATGTGGAAGCAAAACAGTGATGCAAGCTCAGGCACTCCACCAGGCAAGGTAGTGTGATGAGACTGGAGGGCAGGCTGCTGGCAATGAAGAACAGTGGCTAGGAGCAAGAAGAGGTCCAGATCCAGATGGGATGCAACATCTGATGACAGACAAGAGTATGGATACAGGAAGCAGTGTAATATAAATTCTAAAGTCAATCTGAGATGGTCAAGGCATGATGATCCTGATTGGATGCAGCGAGGCAAGAAAGGATGATGAGGGTACACATGTGAAGCAGTTCCATACCTGAAAGAAATGACAACCAGCATCTGGAATAGGAGGCAGACAGTGGTAGCAGTCATATACGGACTCAGGCTCCTATCAATAGCAAGTAACAGAGGAGATCGTGAAACGAGGCTGCAGTCAAGGTATGATGGAAGAGGCATGTCAGGAGAATCAAGGTCCTGAAGGGAAGCAGCATCCGGGTATGAAGCTGAGAACGTGTAATTCAAAGTAGCAGACTGTAGACTCAGGTACCAGTTCAGATGGCAGAGACGGGAGGATGATAGCTTGAGGCTAGCCAGGCATATTGAGAATGAGGAGGGCGTGTGGGGCATAGACGTTCCGTTCCAAAAGGGAAGCAGCAACTGAAATGAGATAGAAAAGGTATGGTAAAAGTCAGTAGGTTGTAGACATGGCTCCTATCCCTGGTAGTCGGGGTGAGCTAACCTTCACTCGATGCTGCCAAGCAGAGTTAGGGAAGGAGGGTGTCAGCTTGTAAGTAGCAGGAGGTAGTGATTATAACAGAATCCCATCCCTGATAGATAGGGGAAGCCTACCTTCACTCAGCACCTCAGAAGGAGCGAGTTAGGGACGGAGTCCGGAGTACTGCTCGTATGAGCTGGCAAAGTGCAAAACACTGCTGGAGAAAGACAGTAGATTAAGGAGATGAACTGAAATAAGATGAGGAGTTAGAGCATGACATGGCAGGAGATGGGGGAATGGGAGAAATCAGAAATACTGGAACAAAACATGATGGGAAGGAAAGCCATGAAGCATAGTATGACTAAGGGAAGCAGTATTATGGAACAAGTGAGATTGTAGGCAGTGGAGGAAGAAGAAGTAGGGCGGTAGATTCAGTGGAGTGGTAGCAGTTGGGTATGCCACCCCCCTGTGTCCTAAAAGGGAGAGCACAAGAGATCAGGAGGGAGAATACCTGGAGCATCCAAGAGTAGGACATGTAGAGAAATGAAAGGCGGGGAAGACGGAGACAAGTACCACCTGCCACAATGTAGTGCCAAATGCACATGTAGGGAGTTATCTGGCTGAATGGACCCCCCCCTCCTCCTCCCTGGCCTGCCAGTACAACGAGAAGCCATGGTGGAAACAGGGCAGAGTTCTAGCAGCTAGTAAATCAAAGAAATCTGTAGCAGTACATAGAAGGACGGTCCTGGGAGACAGTACAGGAGAGAGGAACTGCAGTGTGAAAATAAGTGTAGCAGACGAGTGGTTATGATGATTTGCTTATGGGAAGTCACAGTGGTATGGTATGGGCTGTAGAAGCCAAGGTGGCAAAGAATATGGGCAAATGTGGTACAGATTGTAGTCCAGTTAGAGTCTCTGAGAGTGGAAGGCAAATGGTTCCAGTGTGATGAAAACTAGGTAGTGCACTGGGAGGAGGCATGTGATGAACCACTACCCCCCCCCCCCAAAGCAACACAATCCAGCCAAAATTCAATTCAAGCTGGAGTCACTATTCCACAGTAAACGTACTGTGAGAGGGCCTGATTAAGTGACCTGACTTGCATCTGCATCACATCCCCCACAGTTGACCCAAAAGGAATGCAAAAGTACTTACTGTTGTGAGCGAGAGATGGCCAACACCACTGAATGAGTACATGAGGAGCTGAGCCAGGAGATACTGGGTCCTGAGGCTGAGCCTGAAGTGCTGGAGGTTCAAGGAAAAAGGGGGGAGTATGAGGGCAGTCGGACAGAAAGGTCTTCTGGAAAGAACCTGCAGAGGATGGGGATTGCAGGGAATGAGCGTGGATGCCTGGAAACTCCATGCAAAGGGGCAGAGAGAAACCCAAAAGGCAAAACAGGAACGGGGAGAACCCCAGCATTGCAGGGGATGGAGTGGGTGGAGGACTGGAGCAAGCGCTGCAAGCTGCAGAGGAAGAGACAAGGAAACAAGATAGGCACAAATACAGGGGAGAACAAAATGAAGAGAAGAGAGGGTGAGAGTGGGGAACAGCAAAGGGGAAGGCAGGCAAGGAAAAGAAAGAAACACAGCAGCGGGGCACCAGGAGGCACAGCCACATGAGCCATGTAGGGGGCCCAGGAAAGACGCTCCCTAAGCAAGGGAGGTGCGGTTGGTAGAAGGCTTAAATAGAGGTTGTGGGAGGAGCTATTCCCCCCATTGAACCATGGGCAAAGCCCTCACATAATTGTTGTACCCCAGTTTATTATGTAATATGCAATATTTGTCCAGTTTTATTTTGAATTCATATAGGTTCTTACTTCCTACCAACTCCTTTGGAAAGGAATTCCACATTGCTTCAACTCTCTGATTATACCAGTAGGCTCTTTTATTTGTCCTGCCTATTTCTCCCTCCAGCTGTAGAGTGTGTGATCTTGTGCTACATTTTTGATTTTTCACTTTTAGTCCCAAGCATTCCCATAAATCTTTGCTACCAAGGGCCTTAAAAAGGAGGCACATATCACCCCTAAACCTCCAATGTTCTAAAGAGTACATACCCAAGCTTTTCATTTTAGCCTCATAATCCATACCCTTCAAATCACCTGTCATTTGAGTAGCTCTCCTCTGCACCGTCTCCAGGTCGCTGATTTGTGTTTTTTTTCCTGGGGCCCAAAGTTGTGAGCAATATTCAAGGTGCAGCCTCATCTGTGAAGTGTATAATGGGACGAGTACCTCACTCATCCAACTCCTCATGTGTCTTCCAGTGCTATTTAAGACATCAGCCACCACAGCTTAATCCAGCTGCTTCTCCTGAAATCAGAGTCTTCAACACTTCTCTCCCACCAAGATCCAAGAAGCACCGCCCTTCACAAAGACATGCGAGGAGATAGCACCCCTCTGACCTGGTAAGAGCCACCAGCCCGGAACAAGCAGACAACTCCAGCTTGAGACCTTCTTCTCCCCGAACTGCTACATGGCTCTCCAACCGGCCTCCCCTGAAGTGCAGAAACTGATTGAAACGGACCCGGCTCCAGCAGAGGTACAGCAACCAGTCCAACCTGCACAAATAGACAAATCTTGGGTTGACACTGCAGCAGCAAACTCGGTGGCTGAATCCGGGAAGAACATGACTGGCCCTTCACTTAGCCCTAAACAGATCGTGTCAACCCTGGACTCTCAGCATTTGAATACTACCAGCATATCTCTGGAGAATCCACACTGAAACTCAAGCTAAGTACTGTTGTCGATATTGTTGCCAGGGTGAATGGGGGGCTGTATAACTTTAACGCAGGGATAGTAGTCTAACAAACCCTTGGGGACCCCCCACCGGCCTTCTATCACAAGTGGGCATACTACTCTGATTACCTTATTTCTAGGGGTGGTCACTCATCCCACGTGAGCAGGGGCTTGGGACTGTTCTGCTGGACCATAACATCTACCTCGATTGCCGCCTGATCCAGGGCCGAAAGCAATGTTAGACTGTTGTGTTTTACAGAAATCGACTTACTGTGCCTACTTTGAATAAGGCCTTGTTACAAGACTTTTGTGACAACTTCAGGCTATTTGGTACTTAAGGGAGGGGGTTTTTCTCTTGCAGGGTGCCAGGAACATATACCATGGTCGCTGCCTTAAGACCCACAGGTGAACATTTAAGGAGGGATCTCCTCTCCTGGCCCAGAGCTGTACTGTACTGGGGTGTCACAGACGGCCAGCCCAGGTACTCAAATTGCCAGCCTGGGCCCCCAAATATACTCTTAACATATAGTATGGGCAACCACTGGCTATGCCTTATAGTGCAGGGTACTCACTCTATGTGGCTGCTGTACTTTGCCCTGTGCCCCTTAGCAGGGGGGCTCAATTTTCCACCTGTTGCCCCCACATAGCAGACCCCCCCCATTAGGTACCAGCCAGGGATCGATTCTTTCTGCTGTTAGGATCACTCCTGCCACACAGCATTCTGTCACCATAACTGCCCCATCACACCTATCCCCGGCAGTTCATGTGGTGACCAGAGGAAATTATCTGTGCTAGGCAGAGTGGCCAGTATCATCTCCTCCACAGGAGTTAGAGGGAGTCTTGCAGGACTTCCTGCTGACTCTTCACCTCTGTACTTCTCAGTGGCTATGGCCAGACTTGTAAATATATTTGTACTCTGTTTTAATAATTGGAATGGATGTTCAAGGTTATTTTGTATGATAGTTCTTAACCAGATTGCACGGTATAAGGGCATGACTATTACTGGATATATGTTTAATATAGGAACCAAACAGTGCTTTGGCAGGACTATGTTTTGCAAAGCTTTAGACCCCACCTCAGACCTTTCTTCTCTGGCTTCTACATCCCTATCTTGCCCTCGTCCCTTAGCCGATGATCATGGGTGACCTCCACACTCACACCTGGGACGTTCGGGATCTTAATAGCCCGGTAAAACATAAACAGGTATTATCACATTTGAAGAGGCTGAGGTCGGGTCTTGCCTTTCTGCAAGAAACTAAATTAAACTAGCAGAATCATGACAAGCTATGTAGGGACTGGGTAGGACAGGTTTTATCCTCATCTGCCCCCACACGATAACATGGTGTGGCCATATTACTGCACAAGAACCTCAAATGGTCGGTGGCTCAGTCCAAGCATGATACCGATGGGAGGTGGGTGGTCTCTTTGCTGAGCACTCCAGCGGGACCCTTAGTTCTTGGTAAAGTTTATGGCCCTAATGAAGACCATGCTGAGGTCTTTCATGCACTGTCCCAAGCTTTAGGGTCTTTAGCCCAACCTAATGTCTCAATTGTTCTGGGGGGCAACTTTAATCTTGCCCTAGATCTGCACCTTGACAAGGGCTCCACTACTCCAGACCAACATTCCAAATCTCAACTCTCCCTATACTGCCTTATGGATGACCTGGGCCTACAGGATGCTTGGCATATGCACCACCCCCAGGATAGAGATTACACCTTTTTCTCCCCAGTTCATCACTCCCACAGTAGGCTGGACTACTGGCTGGTTTCTACGGCCATCATGCACAGATCCATTGTGGCGGAAATCCTTCCTATGGTTATCTCAGACCATTCCTCAGTGCATTTCCACCTCCTCTATGGACTCCAGACCTCTTCCACCCCAACTGGCATTTAGACCCACTGCTGTTAAGGGACCCCGACTTCCAACCGTGATTAACGGCACAAGTAGAGAACTTCATAAGAGAAAACCCACCCTCAGATATGGCACAGGGTACCACCCGGGAAGCTTTAAAGGCCACCCTTAATGGCTCTATTATGGGTTTTGCAGCCCGCCGTAGGCGACAGAGAGAGACACTCCTTAAAACCTTGGAGGACCAATTGGCTCAGTTGGAATCTGAGCCCAAACAAACCTCCCACTTCAGCACACACTCTTCACTAGGTCGTAATATCAAAATTCACAACTTATTGGCCAGAAAGACTGATATTGCTATACTACAGCTAAAGCACAAGTTCTGGGAGGGTGGAGAGAAAGCTGGGAAGGTCTTAGCCTATAGACTTAGGAAACAAATGGCTGGAAATCATATCTTAGGGCTCAGGGATAAAGGGGGACAGATCCTTATGAAACCGGCACAGATCAATGGAATTATGGGTGGGTTTTACAGAGCGCTGTATGCCTCCACTAGATCTATGGATCTTCAGTGCATTCTCAACTTTTTGTCGTCACTTCCTCTCTCCCAACTCTCCCCCCAAAAGTTTGCTTTGATGGATGCACCTATCACTCCTATGGAGGTGACCACGGCATTACAGGCTCTGAATAGTAGGAAAGCACCCAGGGGAGATGACTTCCCCCCAGAGCTCTGGTGACTTGTCTCACATCAGGTTGCCCCCCTGCTTAGCTTGGTATTCGATGCGGCTTTATCAGCTGGATCCTTCCTACCAATCCTCCAAGAAGCAATCATAACAGTCTTCCCCCAAAAAGGGAAAGATCCTACATCCCCATCCAGCTACCGCCCAATCTTATTGATAAACTCGGACAGCAAGGTGTTTGCTGAAATCCTAGCCATGAGATTGAACCCTTTTCTCCCCTCCCTAATTCACCCCTCACAGGTCAGATTTGTCCCTGGCCATTATATTAGAGACTATATCTGGTCAATGATCAATATGTTATATCATGCTAAGGATAGTCCCATCCCAGCCGCTGCAGTAGCCATCGACTTTGAAAAAGCTTTTGACTCCCTGGAGTGGGTCTATCTACAACAAGTGCTGGTACACATGGGGTTTGGGGAAAGATTCCAAAATTGGATATCTGCTCTCTACCAGGGTCCCACAGCATGGGAGTTAATAAACTCTCTCCTGTCTGAGCCCTTCCTCTTGGGTAGGGGCATCAGGCAAGGGTGTCCCCTATCCCCGCTATTATTTGTCTTGGTGGTGGAGCCCCTGGCACTTGTCATACACCATTGTCCTAGGGTAAGAGGAATAACAATTTGTAACAAGACTTACTCTACATTCATGTACGCTGACAATCTATTAGTTCTGCTGGCAGATGTGCAATCCTCTCTCCCGTTCCTGCTTACCCTGTTGACAGACTTTGCTGCTTTTTCTGGCTTAAGAATGAGCTGCTCTAAAACAGAGGTGCTTCCCTTAAACAAATCATGTACTGAAGTCCACATGGCCCCTTTTGGCCTGCAATGGTCCTCAGACTCTCTGGTCTACCTAGGGATCCACCTGTCTCCAGACTTGACTAGGGTTTGGGACCTAAACTTCAGATCACTAGTTGCAGAAGTCAAGACCGAATGCAATCGCTGGTGATCCCTGCCCCCGACACTTGCAGGTAAAATCTCAGCCCTGAAAATGATCGCAGCCCCAAAGCTCTTATATGTTATCTACCACCTTCCTCTCGATCCTCCCGCTTCATGGGATAAAACCATTGATTCTACCTTTGCTGGTTTTATCTGGGCAGGCTCTATGCTCCTATACAGCAGGAACAAGATGCGGGCACACTGAAAAGTGGGGAGCTGAGGCCTGCCATGGATGGAGGGCTATAAATGTGCATACTGCTTCTCAGACCTTGAAATGATTCATTTCTGCCTCTCCAGATGTGCCACAATGGTTGCATAGGGAGGCAGCCCTAGCCCAGGTCCATTCTCTCCCACTTCTTTTGTATAACCCACTGCCCAAAAGACTATCTCAGTACCCTACCATAGCTCCAGTGGTGCGTATCTGGCATATGGTTCATAAGAAGCTTCAGGCCAACCTCTGCCTTGTGTCTTATACCCCAATATGAGGTAATAATTGTCTTCGAGTTGGTAACAGACCCCTACTTCGGCCTACTTGGATGGGAAAAGGGATTGCCACCATTGCAGACTTTCTGTCTGGAAATGGGGTGGATTTAAAGTCTTTTCAAGAATTAGATCAGGAATATCATTTGGGCAAGTCCTCCTTTTGGCAATTTCTTCAGCTTCGCAGCTCGATAATGGCATACCTCAAAAACCAGGTCCCTGGGTGTCACAGACTGTCACCTCTGCATAAGTGGCTATCTCTCAGCAGGGGGCATGCCAGCACAATTTACTCCAGCATCCATGATTGGCTGCTCTCCCAAACCCTGGATCTCTAAAACAAGATGGGAAAAAACCCTTCAGCAGCCTATTACAAAAGCGCAATGGAGACTCTGTTGTAGACAAGCCCACACTGTGTATCCTGGTACAAGAAATAGACTTATACAGAACAAAATATTACATCACTGGTATCGGACCCCTGCCATTCTTTTTAAACTTAACTTGGTTGAGAACAACCTTTGCTGGAGATGCCAAGCTATTGCAGGAGACCTATAACACATTATGTGGCAATGCCCACTGGTACAGCCCTTCTGAACATCAGTTTGTGGGCTGGCAGCACAACTGATTGGCACAAACATCGATTTAGACTCTACATTCTGGCTGTTGGTTTTGCCACCATTAACAATAAGGCTGAAACCAGAACAATTGCCTTGGCTGTCCCTTCTTGTCCTCCAGGCCAAGTGGCTAATCCTTTGCCGCTGGACAACTCTGGAGGTGCCTACCATGTCTGAGCTACGTGATACACTCTCCAAGATAGCCGCATTAGACTGACTATCTCATGCAGTTGCTAATACCATCTCGCAATACCATATGTGCTGGGACCCCTTCATTGCTTATCTACATCCAAGAACTGGTGTCGGCTGATCCAAGGTCATGCCTTGGATCTATTACACACTGCTCCCCTATACTGGACTACTATTACCTGCAGACTGAAGCCCTCCCTTCCCTGTCTTTGTTCATATAGCCCAGGCCCTTTGCTTATCAGGAAACAGCCTGTTGTGATCTGGTTCTGTTCATCTTCAGTGCTATTTCACAGTTACAGAGAATACAC
This sequence comes from Neoceratodus forsteri, assembly GCA_016271365.2. Classification (NCBI taxonomy): domain Eukaryota; kingdom Metazoa; phylum Chordata; order Ceratodontiformes; family Ceratodontidae; genus Neoceratodus; species Neoceratodus forsteri. The sequence continues at coordinate 236,238,053 of CM057459.1, read as the reverse complement.
CTTTAGCTCTGCCATCTGGGGCCTCATCAGGTATAAGGCCATCTCATTGTTTCTGACAGTCAGATGTAAGGGTGATTGTTCTTACTGTATTTAATTTCTCTTCTGTGCACATGTTGTCAGATCAGATAATATAATCTCTGTATCACTCTATAGACCTGTTTATTGCCTAATGTCAATGTATTTGTTTCATTTTATTTCCTGAATATTAACAACTGTATTGAGTGTACTGTTGAAAAACTCGATAAGCATTATCAAAGTAAAAGAAAAATAAGACACCAGTTGCCTTCTTAATTACTTTGTTACAGGTTCCTTTAAAGCTCAGCTCCCTATCCACTAAAATACCCAAATCCCTTTCCTCAGTTACTGTCTTATGGTAGTATTCATTGGTAGATATTGTTTTCCAGGATTCTGCTTTCCTAAGAGCATGACTGAACATCTGTCTAGATTAAATGCAATTCCATGCATGACTGCCAAATCCCCCATTTTATCCAGGGCCTTTTGCAACCTCTGGTAATCTTCTACATTTTCTAATTTAACTCCAATGTGGGTATCATCAGCAAACATTGCCACCCATATCTCTTCACCACAGCTCATTGATGCTATATAAAAGTTGAAAAGGCATGGCCTCAGGACAGATCCCTGGGGTACTCCACTAGTCACCCAGTCCAGTTTGAGTATGTTCCACTGATGCACACCCTTTGCTTCCTTCCAGTCAATCATGCTGCAATCCATTTGGTGATTTTCCCATGAATATTCATATCAATGAGGGCATCTATTAGTTTCCCATGTGGTACATTGTCAAACGCCTTAGTAAGATCCAAGAATATCACATCTACTGCTGTACCTTCATTAGAGCCTCACTCACCGTTCCATAAAATTCCAACATATTGGTCTGACAGGAACAGCCCTTTATGAAACTGTTGTGTTTTATCAGTCAGCCCAGAGTTATTTATGGTATCAGTTAAAAGTTCCTTTATTATTCTTTTCATGATCTTGCCCAGTACAGAGGTCAAGCTCACAGTCTGATAATTTTGTGTTAACCTTTCTATTTCCTTTCCTTTCCTGTGTATTGGCACCACATTGGCTGATCTCCATCCTTCAACAACCTCACCCACTTCCATGGATATTTTAAATATTTCTGGCAATGGTCCTGCCAACTTATTCGTCAGCTCCTTAACTACCCTTGGATGTATGTTATCCGGTCCGTGGGCCTTATTTGGATCAAAAGCTAATAGCCGTGTTTTGACGTCCCCGTCTTCAAAAAGATAACTTAAGTCACTAATCTCTTTCCTATGTTCTATAGTATGCTTCGTTGCTTTACTATAAACTGACATAAAGTAGTGATTTTGTACCTTTGCTATTTGGGTTAAATCAGTAACCATCTCACCACCTGAGTTCCATATGGGGCCAATTATACTCATTCCCCCTTTTTATTACTTATATAACTGAAAAAGGATTTATGATTATCTTTCACTTTTTCTGCCAGATTTCAACCAGATTATGTACCTTGTTTGTTTGAAGCAAGTAAAAAATAAAATAAAAAAATATCTGAGCAGTTATTCTGTCACTGCGAGTAAATTTCCATGCTGTAACAGCCTTAAGAAATAAAACAAATACTGGGAGTCTATACAGTTATCATTTTTACATTAAAATATTAATCACATCCAATAGCCTGGCTGAAGTTCTACATCTTGTTTTCAGTGGAGTCCAGTGTCTGATAATCGTGTGATCTCTGTGATACCAGCTGAAGCCAACTCCACTCATAGTAGCATGCTTAGCAAACAAAATGAATAATCATGAACCAGTGAAGTAACTTCAAGTTTTTCATCCTCTCACTTATTTAATGTTGCTTGTTTGAACCCTGTACTTTCCACCCCCTCAATCTTCAGAAAAATTTGGAATTTCATTAAATATCATCAATTTGCTTGCCCCACCAAATATCACAATAGTACCCCACGGGAGGGGGTCGTCTTTAAAGTTCAATTTATTGCCCTTGTCCCACACATCCTGCAGTGCCATTTCTGCTGTAAAATTACTGCAAAATAAAACTGCTTTCTAGTATTATTAAAAATAACATGCAACAGGGTCTGACAGTTGTTGACGTTCCTGTGCATGTATGGGTTGCCATTATCATGTCTTTTGGGGGTGCACCAGGCTAGTGCCATATTGGAGGATAGTGAATAGGGAACTTTAAGAACTATGTAGTAGATCAGTGCCTTTTACAGTCCCAGTGTTGCTACTTCATTTCCCTATGGCTTTCCTAAACCTAAAAAGATGTTTTGCTCAATGCTGATATTGCTGGGGGCTTTGAAGTGCATTATTACAATTCAGTGGCTTACAGCTGTGGTACCACAGGTGTTGACCTGGCAGAAGAAAGTGATGGACACACAAACTATGAAGCATATTACTGTGGAACTTCATCTAAGGAGGGACCACTTATTGAACATTTGGCAGCGCTGGTATCTTTACATTTCAGCCAGCTGGTCATACTCTAAACAACTTTAATGTACATATGGGACTCTCCCTTCCTTGATGACTTTGATTGCTTGAGTTGTCCTGGGACAAGTACTATACAATAACATCACTTGTTCACATCCTTTTAAGTAATTGCGTTAATGTATTGCCTTTTCAGAAAGACACAGATATTCTTTCTGACACTTGTTCTTTCCCAGTTCTGAGATGGTTGTTTTTGTTCATTATTAGTTTGGGGACAATATTTAGTCTTGGAAACTTAGCAACATGTGTACTACTGTATGTGACAAGCAACAGCTGCTTCCAACTGCACAGCAAGTCTAAAAGTGCAGTCCTGTAGAGACGACAGGCAAACAAAAAAACAGACCACCCTCAGGAGTTCTAGCTGAAAAAGTTTTAATTCATCAAAAACATGAATAACAAAGTGCAACAGAACATAAATACAAAAACCTGTTCACTGCAACCAAGACACTGTGTGCATTTGGAGAACCCATGGAGTACTACTGTATGTGGAATTGCTGCTTGAATAAAGGCTGAAGTTACAAAAAAAATCCCATTAAATATCTGTATACACACAACTGCCAATATTTCATAAATGCTAAACCAAGTTGATAAACAGAACCATTCCTCTTTTTATCCCTTTATGACATGCAGTTATTTACAGTTTTAGTAATCTTGCTTACATTAGAGTCCAGCTTCCTTCACTTGTGTTTTCTATGAGGTACATGTAGTGCCATATGATGTGAATAAATAAGCAATGAAAAACTAAAGTTTTTACAATCTATGCAGCCACAGAATCTAAGGCACCTACACTAACAGTGAAGCCATACACTCAGCGCTTTACACTGGAACGGTGGCAGCATTAAAACGTTATTACTAAAAGTGTAAATAACTTCATGTCATAAAGGAATAAAAAGAGGAATTTGGTTCTATGTGTCAACTTGGTTTAGAATATAGGAACTATTGGCAACTGTGCGTATACAGATATTTAATGGGATTCAAAATGCTTTCTGAAAACTGAGGGGGTGGAAAGTATGGGGTTCAAAAAGGTAACATTAAATAAGAGAGGGGATGAAACACTTGAAGTTACTTCACTTGCTCACGATCATTCATTTTGTTTGCTAAGCATGATACTGTACCAAGAGCGGAGTCAGCTTTTCCTGGTATCATAGAGATCACACAGTTATCAGACACTGCACTCCACTGAAAACAAGACGTAGAATTTTAGCATGGCTATCAGATGAGATTAATATTTGAAAGTAAAAATGATGACTATATAGTGCCCCAGCCTTGTGCCTGGGTTTACTAAATATATGATGTAACCCTGACATAGTGTCAGCTTTTCACATTCTATGCAAATGAAAGGGATTAGCCACTCAAGCAGGTTGCAATAGGCTTAATTCTTTTTTTTTCTATAGCATTTCAAAGAAAATGCAATGAAACAAGTAATTCACTGTTTTCTGATCATGTTACTACACGCAGAGTTGGCATCAGTATGTATGAATTTGCACAATTTTTGGAAACCAGACTCCACTATAAGCATATGTTACCAGTGATGTACAAATGCTCAGTTTCATTTTCACTGTACCTTGAGGTGTCAGTCACCATCTCGGTGATGTCTAAGTTTAGAAACTAATAAGTAATACTTTGTTTTATTTCTGAATGCTGTTGCAACATGGAAATGTACTCATGGTGACAGAATAACTGTTCACATATTTTTTTGTATGTGCTTCAAATAATCAAGGGATATAATTACTACAGCTGTCATGACAAAACCTCAAGTGTTTTTACATTTCACCTTTATGGAGACTACAATGGGGGGCCACTAGACACAAGGGAAATGGCAGCTCACTTCTGCCATTGCAGCCCACAGCATGAGTTCCAGCTGTGGCTGCAGAAGCCAAGAAAGTCCCATTGTTTTCGTACAGAGAATGTGGGTGGATTGCTCCTCTCACTAAAACGGGCACCTGGATTTTGGATGCTCAAAAAAGGTATTTCTGACCCTCATTTTGAAAAACAAACACCACAATCTAGCTAAACAATCCTGTTTACCTAGGTTCTGGTGTTTATTTTTAAAATGCTAGGATTTTTATGTATTTTCCATGTGTGTTAGTTCATGAAAAAAATCAACAAGATGATGGTTGTCAAGGCACAAAAAAAATGTTTGGTGCCATGCCAAGCAAGTGGTGAGAAACCAAAAAAGGGTCCTAAGATATCCAATTTTTTACAATTCATACCAGAACGTTAACTGGAAAATCCTACTGCACATGCTCAGAACAGAAAACACAAAACTTTAAAGCCTTATAGCTCTAGAACTGTTTAATATGTTTTCACCAGACCTACCAAAGACACTATCTTAGGACATGACACATGTCCCCTGAAAGTCCAGGGAAAAAATTTCATTCCATGTAGGCTTGTAGGTGAGAGCAAACAAAAAAAAATAACATGTTATACATAGGAAAAAAGCCAGCCATCTATAGAAAATTAACATATGGGGTTCTCAGAAACTGCATAAACTGCCATCACTAAACTTTCCACAGATTATGACCTTGACTACTAGACAACACATGCACAATTTTATCAAATGGGGCCAAAGATATTAATGTGCAAAGTTAGGGGTTTAACATTCAACACCCTACTCAACCCTAACTATAGTGGCACTACCACGCCACTCTAATATTTATTTATATATATATATATATATATATATATATATATATATAGATATAGCTATATAGATACATTTATAAAATGGGTAGGGAAATACTCTCTGCCGGTTGGCTGAAACACACCACATGACCATGCATATATCAGAACGTGACCACACACCTGCACTTTCACCCCCCTCCAAAACCATTTTAGCCATTTTATAAGATAGATAACCCACTGCAGGGTGTGCAGTCATGGTCTGATATACACATGTCTTGGGTGGTTGAACACACTCGACCTGTGGCAAAAGGCATCACAATGCACAACAAGGCATGTGTATATCAGAGCATGACAGCACATCCTACTGTGGGTTATCTATTACAGGGCTGTGTCATTGGCCCTATTGGGGTATTGGGGGGAGCGGGGTGGCTGCTATCTGATGCCAGGGTGGGGAGTCCACTAGACCCCAGGGAGTTGTGGATTTAATTAAGCATTTTTTTAACACAAGTTTGTATTCAGGAAGGGACTCAGTCAGGAGGGAAATGACTCAGTGTGACTCAGAGGGGAGAGTACTTTAATCTATTTCGGCTGTGATCAGGCCCGGGGGACCACTAGACAACAGGAAGAAGATTTTCTTTTTCAATTTGGGCCAGTGAGCGGACGGGGTGGGGGGCATCACTAGACACCAGGGAATAAAGCTGATGTAGTGGTGAAATTACAGAATTTCACCAGTTGGTGGTGAAATTTCACCCATGACCAGTGAATTTCGCCATTTGGTAGGCGAAATTTCACATTTTGCCCAGCAAAATATTTTCTTGAAATGTGTGAATTCCACACATTATTTCACTGGTGAAATTTTTAATTTTACAAAAACATATATATATATATTTATATATATATATGCAGGATACATGGTTGGTCTGCTGTATAATACACAATGTATCTGAATGAGTGGCAAGTGACCTTGGGTAACCACACAAGAGGCTGAGTGGAGCCATGTGTGATGGTTCCTGAGGCTGCCATGAGTTCAGAAACATTGTATATTACACACCAGTCCATCACTTATGTGATTTATACAATAAGGCTATATCGGTTTTGTGGAAGTAGTTTGGAGTGTTGCTACTGTGACATGTACACTGGTGATATCTGTGCATGATGTGTACACTGTGTGTATAAATGTTAGTTATTTTCACAGTGTACGCATCATGTTTCATTTATCCCATGGTAGTGGTGGTCTAATAACATATCACTTGAGTACCCCAAGGCACACCCTACAATTGGATTTCTGCCTGCAGGGTGGGGAAGGGGTACTAAGGATGGAAACAATAATGCCACATTACCTACTTTTTTCACTTTAAATCTCACTAGTGCATAATCTAAATTTTTTCTGCAATTAATTGTCTTACTTTTTGAGATAGTATAATCATATCCTTATTTCTCTGTGTAAGTACAGGGTCATTGGGTCCCTGTGCTCCCATCAATCCCTATTTTTTCACATCATTAGATTGTATCCTTATTTGTCTGTGGGAGTGCAGAGTCCCAGGTGCCCTGCACTCCCATCCTTCCATAAATGCATATATGTACATTGCTGTGGAAGCGCAGGGCCCTCTGGACCCTGTGCTTTCATTTGTAAGACAACAAACAAATTGTCAGTATAGCCTTCTTATTATCCCACCTCATGTACACATTACTGAACCTTTCAAAATCCATATCCATGACAGGAGTCTGACAGAAATTCTGTCAAACGCCCCGTCAGCGACACTGGCAGGTCAACCACATTCTGCAGTCGGCTGCCAGTTTGCTATTGCTGTCTTTTGTTTTCTTTGGGGGACTTTGCCTCCAAACCTCCCATTCAGGGACTGTGCCCCCCACACCCCACCACTTAAGGATTCTCAACTCCAGTTGGAGCTGATTGGGGGGGTTGCAGGACCCCAGACAGACAGCACCAGGTTCCAGCGGGTCTCCCACCTTGGCTAGGCACTGTAGTCACTGTGGGGTACCTCACTGGTGAAATGTCACTGTGAGGGGGGTAAACATCAAAATCCCTGACAAAATGTGACCCTGCACCACTGCAACATCACTCCATGCTGCATGTGCAAAAAGATAGCTTTGGCAGGATTTGAAGAATGACAGCTCTGCATAGATGGACATTTAAACTAGGAGGCTGTTGCTAGAAATCTCTTAATGATGGATAGGACAAGGGAAGCCAATCCAGGACTACCCTGGACATTTGGAGTGGGCAAGGAGGAACTAGGGCTGGCACTGACAGGGATCTGATAAGATCAGGAGGAGGAAGTAATGGGGAGTCACAATAAATTAACAAGGAATAGGATCATCAGTAAGGGAAGGAGTGGGTGTGATAGAAATGGATGGGGTACAGGCAAGAAAAAGGTGATAAGCAGCAGGAGCTGGAATGTGGACTGCCTGAACACCAGAATGCTGGTAATAAAATTAGCAAGCTCCAGTTGCTAGTGATAGATGCTGAGTTAGACTTGAAGGCCATTGCAGATACTTGGCGCCTAGGACTTGGCTGTACCATGATATAACCTGTATAGAAGGCATAGGGGTAAGGGTAAGGGTAAGGGTAAGGGAAGGAGTAGCCATCTACATTGGGGTTGGCCTAGTGGCTAATGAGGATCATCAAATGGGAGGGAGCATGAGTGGAGCCAATCTGTATGCAGTTAAAACAGCTAAGGGGAAAATTATAAGAATAGGGGTGGTTTATGGACCACCAGGACAGGAGGATGAAATAAATAATAAATATGGGGATGAAATTAGTTGGGGAGAGAAAAAGAGGGTATAATAGTTATTTTATTTATTTATTAGATCATCAGTTTACAGACCTTTGAGTCATTTATAAAGGCACCACGTCAAGACAGTAATGCATCACACCAAACAAAACAGTACAGTACATAATGCTTAGATTAAAAAGTGTTACCACCTGTTACAGGAATTCACTGGTGGTACAAGCTTTGCTCTTTCAAGCTTCCTTCGGGAGTATCTTACACAAAGCATTCTGGGTTTTTATACTCATATGGTCATGACCTTATGCATTACATCATACATTTCATCATAAAATAAGTATTAATTTCAGCCCAGTTCTAGCCATCAATTCATTAGCTTATAAGAATGTTACTACATCTTAATCCATTTTATATCCATTTTTATGTGCCTTCTGTATACATAATACAGGTACGTTTTCAAAGTGCAAAAATAAATAAAGATAAAAATTCCAAATACAAAATAACAAACATTTAAATGTTTCATTTTTAGAACAGCTACTCTGTCTTTTTTTCTCCTTTCTTCATTCAGGCATACCTGTTGTTAACTTACATCTAGATTAGCTGTTCTACCAATGAATAAATGACAGAAGGAGTGACTTTTATAAATATATATATATATATACACATACACACACACACACATTACTACATTGTGTCTCCTTTCTTTATATTATTTACTGATTTCCTTGAACACAATGAAAGTCATTTGTAGTTTTGGATCCAGATCCAGATATGAGTTACAAAAAACCAACAAAACTCATTCCTTCTGTCATTTATCCATTGGTATAACAGCTAATCTATATGTAAGTTAAAACTTATACCTGAATGAAGAAAGGAGAAAAAAAGACAGAGAATCTGTTCTAAAAATGAAACATTTAAATGTTTGTTTATTTTGTATTTGTAATGTTTATCTTTATTTATTTTTGCACTTTGAAAATGTATCTGTATTATGTAAATACAAGGAACATAAAAATGGATATAAAATGGCTTGAAAAGTAATAAAATTCTTATAAGCTAATGAATTGATGGCCAGAACTGGGGCTGGAATTAATGCTTATTTAATAGTGAAATGTATGATGTAATGCATGAGCTCATGGCCATAAGAGTATAAAAACCCAGAATGCTTTGTGTAAGATACTCCCAAAGGAATCTTGAAAGAGTGAAGCACAGGAGTTATTCATTGTTGTCGCTGTGTTTGGTGGACTGAATCAATAAAAGGTATTTGAGCTTTGAAACTACAAAAGAAGTCTGTATTTGTCTTTTTTCCTGAGGAACTGCTTTGAAAAATTGTTTCAGAATTCAGAATGGAGTGCAGAGCTTTCCTCTTTTCTGTTTGGTTTACATTCGAGGTGGCGACCTCTGCTCTGCATCTTCACATAAACCATTGAAGCACAGCACTTTTTTCTACAAAAGTTTGTCAATTTGCATTTGTGCAGTGAACTGGACACTGTGTACTCAGTGACTGTGGAACCTCTGAAATGTATCCATTAATACAGCCGTTAAACCTTAGGTACACAGATTTCAATTTCCACAATGTTTTATTTTTTTCACTTTACAATGATTTCTGAAAATGGAAGTGAACCAGAAGTATCTGAAGTGGAGCCAGTGTGTATGATAACAACTGAAGGGTTAAATCGATGGAAGGAACTTGTTAAACAAAAGTTATCACACAAAGAACACTTTGAAGGAAGTGAGCTGAAAGCACTTTTCCAAACACTTGAACATCCATTATTTCATGAACTGAATCTAACGTACAACATCATTGGCTTAGAAAATTATTTGGAAGCTAACCTTGCATTGAAAGGTTTACATCTAACTGTGACTCCATCTGTGACTCCATCTGGTGGTTTGGCACAGGTTTAAATTTAAGACTGAATGGAAGGCAACTGTGGCTTTGTGTTTTGCCAACTTTTTAAAGTTGTTAATTCAACCTGATACCAATAAGCAAAACAAACTTACTGAAGAAATTAGAAATACAAAAACTGCTCTAGAACAATATATGAAACATAAAGAGTTTGCCAAATTGGACAGTAAGCTACAGAAGAAACTTAAAGAGCATGAATTAGAACTAATTGCCAGAAAGAAGAATAAACTGGACAGAGATAGTAATGGCTATAAGGAAGGGAGAATCTATAGTTGGTCCAAAAGCAGGATTGGTCGATCCCAGTCACATGGTAGATCCCAATTTAGAAGGCAGTAGAATCAGACCACAAAAATGACCTTGCAGGAAAGTGGAGAAGGTATGTCTAATGTTACTTCTGTTTCATTCTCGAAAACAACAGAATCGATAGATTCTGTGGCATCAACAAACATTAACAATAAGAGTTCAAAAAATGGAAATCGAAGAGAATGAGGAGGGGCCAGAAGGGGATGAGGAAGAGGTGGCAAGTACAACATGAGGAGTGGCAAGTAGTAAATCTCACAGATTACATCTTAACTACAAGACAGATACATATTTTAGCCCTTGGACTTTCATTTGTACCTAGCACAACATGTGATACTTTTTGGTGCATGTTGAACTAGAAAAGTTCTTCAGAAAAATACTCTTGAAAGATTTCTTTATAAAGAACCCAAGACAAGTAACAACAACTATGGGATTCTTAGAAGACATCAGTGAACTCTGTAAACAATCTGAACTGAGTGTGGAACTGCAGGACCTGGATGAAATTCCTGACACAGAGTGTGAATTTTTGACGTTGATACACAGGATTTATAGAATTTATTGATCCTAGAGGCACTTTATTCCAAGAATCAAGATCCCATTGAGACAGGTAATTTAAACTCAGACTTGTATTCCTCAGATATGTCAGAACTTAAGGGTCAAATAAATAAATTGTTTAAATTGAAATTGAACTTTATACCAACAACATGTAGTAATGTTATTAATACATATAAAAAAAGCAGTTGTAACAGAGGTACAGAAATTGCTACAAGAAAATAAGGGAGCTTATGGCCAAAATCTATCAGTTATGGATCGCAGGGCACTTATTGGATTAGAAAAACTTGAAGGTATGATCATCAAACCAAGTGACAAAGGGGGGAATATTGTTCTAATGAGGAAAGATGACAAGAAAAATAGAAATATTGTTGAAAACATAGGAAAATTATGAGAAATTGAATCATAACCCAGTTTCTAGATACAGGCTTGAACTGGTAAAGTTGCTGGACAAAGCCAGAGATGGTGAAGAAATTACCAATGAGGAACTTATATTTTTAACACCGAAATACCCCATTACCCCAGTGCTGTATTGTTTGCCAAAGGTCCATAAAAATCCTGTTGACCCTCTGTTTAGACCAGTAGTTTCTGGCATAAACTCTTCAACATATAACCTGTGTAGTTACATAAATTTTTTCTAAAAAGAATTGTTATATGTGTAAACTCGTATTTCAGAGACACAATGCACACACTAGAGGTTTTTGAAGATTTTGCTTGGGGGAATGTTTATAGGTTTCTATCCATCGTTGTAGAATCATTATACACATCGATCGGACATGAAGATGGTATTTTAGCAAACAAGTACTTTCTGTTACAAGATCCCATAAGTTCAGAGATGCCTATAAACCTTATAACAGAAGATTTAAGATTTGTTTTGAGCCATAATTATTTCACCTTTAACAGAGAATACTTTGTACCAAAATGTGGGACTGCTATGGGTGCTAAAATGGCACTATCATATGCCAATTTATCTCTTGGCATGTGGGAGGAAAAATACATGTTTGATATACACAATAATCATTTCCATGATAAAATTATAATATGGAGATTCTTTATTGATGCTATAATATGTATTTTTGATGGTACATAACTTGAGATTGATGAATTTGTCTCCTAGTTGAATCAAAATGAATTAAATCTGAAGTTCACACACCAGTCTAGTTCAGAGAGCACAGACTTCCTGGCTATTACTTTGTATAAAACTGATGAAAACAATGTCCACTCAAAATTTTTTTGAAAATGTACAGCAAAAAATAATCATCTACTGGCTACTAGCTCACACCCAAGGGCTGTCAAGAAATCAATCCCATTTGGACAATTTCAAAGATTGAAAATAAATTGTTCTATCATGCTAGTGTATGTAGAAAAAGCAGAAATAATGACAAAAATATTTCTCGATAGTGGTTGTCATGAAGAGCTACTTAATGAGGCAATGGATAAAATAATTAAACTGGTTAGGAAAGAGTTGTTAAAACCAAAGGTAAGACAGCATGATATAGGTAAAATAATATCTTTTGTGACAGAATATAACAATTGAGCTGGACAGGTAGGTAATATTGTCACAAAGTTTTGGCCTATATTACAAAATGATGAACTTTTGGCTTCAGAAATAGGTGATAAACCCAGAGTATCATTCAGCAAGGGAAGGAGATTAAAAGACAGACCTATAAGAAGCCAGTATATCCCCCAAAAATACAAGCCATGACTTGGCTACTAGAAAAACAGAATGGAATATTCAAATGTGGAAATTACAGTGTTTGTGTATACTGCAATCAGGGCACCTTTTTCCAAAGAAATAATTATTGAGAAAAAAATAACATTAGCCAGTTTATTTCTTGTATATCTGTTTTTGTGATATATGTACTTTAGTGTCTGTAATAAAATTTATGTAGGGACAACAGTGAGAACACTGAAGGAAAGGATTAAAGAATACATAAGTGACATCAGGAACCTTGATAATCCAGTTGCTGTACATTTATTTGAGAGTCACAACTGAAATCTAACTGATTTAAAATTTATGAGATTAGAACATGTTTTTGTTTCAGAAGAGGTGGAAATAGACCAAATAGATTACTGTGCAGAGAAAGCTGTTGGATATTTTTGTTGGATGCACTTCAACCACATGGTTTGAATTTATAGTGGGATTTAAAGCCATATCTGGAAGAGTGAACATTATGTTTCCTTGTTTTTTCTACATGATATTCTGTTGTACAGAAACAGTCACCAGTATTTCGTATTGCTAAACTTTCTTTCTCCATATACCCCAACCCCATACCTCATCCCCTCACTCATTTCCAAATCCCTTCTCCCCCAATCCTGTTAGATAGAACTCTTCACCACATGTAGTGATTTTTATAACTATCCTTACTTGTTAGGAATGAACATTTGACACAATATGTTGTATTAAATAAAATATAGAGAATAAAGTATGGGTCGGGGTGTGTAACAAGAAGTTTACCCACGCCCGAGGGGTTTATTAAAAGCATCTAACACTGAGGGTGTGTGTAAACTTCAAGTTTACAACCCATTTTTTATTTTATATAATTGCTGGGTTTCCCTTTTTTGCCACAGCAAATATATAAAATAAGTAAAACTGTTGCTCTGCGACCGTGGTCCGGTTTTAGTGCGGTCCGTGGTTGCCGTCAGGTCTGACAAATCTCTTTTACTTTTTTATTTGGTAGGGCAGGCATATGTTTGTTTAAGTGTAATTTTTGCAAATTTATGTTGCAAAAAACACTTACTGCTGAGTCCGAGTGGCAGTTCGTGATTCGCCAAAAAGGAAAGAGTACAGTGTCGGAATGGCAGGAACTTGTTTGTTGTTGCTGTGTTTGGTGGACTGAAGCAATAAAAGGTATTTAAACTTTGAAACTACAAAAGAAGTCTAGATTTGCCTTTTTTCCTGAGGGATTGCTTTGAAAAATTGTTTCAGAGTGGAATGCAGAGCTTTTCTGTGTTCTAACCCATGAGAAAGACTGCAATTCTCAATTTAGTTCTCACCAACTTAGAGGTAAGGTGTGAGGTGGGGTGGTGTTAAGGGACCCACTGGGGTCTAGTGACCATAAGCTGTAGGGTTAGAATTTTCCCTGGGTAATGGCAGAGCCTATCAAAAGCTGTGTTTCTGAACTTCATATGGGCAGATTGTGACCAGATAAGGGAAAAAGTCAGAGAAAGTGAGAAAAAAAATAGGGTATGGATAAGATCAAGAAGGTTGAAGACAGGTAGGTTATAATTGAAGAGGCCATTCTTGAAGCAACTAGCTTATGCATGATGACAGTCACCAAGGTAACAATCATATAAGAAATCAGTCTGGGAGGCAGTGGGGGGGGAGGTTTGCTAGGTACAGGAAAAAACAAGGAAAGAGTGGAGGAGTACTGGAGTATGCCGAAGGAGGCCAAGAAGATGGACAGGACTGCAAAGGCCGATAGAGAGCTATGAATTGCCAAGGGTTATAAGGAAGGGGAAAAATAATTCCTCCAGTACATTTGGGAAAAAAAGAAGGTGAGGGAGAAATTGTTAGATTTGCAGAAGAGGAGAGAATAGTCTAAGATGACAAACAGAAGGTAAATGTTTTAAACTACTACTTCTATTCAGTATTCATGGTGGAGGATGAAGGGCCTCTACTGGACAGTGAGGTTATGGCATCTACACAGGGGAGGTCAGGAAAAAGGGGAGGTGAAAATTGTAGTGGATAGGGTAAGGAAAAAGGCTAACTGCCCTGAAAGTACTGTAGATAAGGCACCTGGCACAGATGGGTTACACTTGAGCATGCTGAGGGAATTGACTTCTGAACTGGCTGAAAAATTGAAAGGAACATTGCTGCAAATTTATCTAAGTGTTATAATAGTTAACATTGGAAAGCACTTCTTCTAGATATGCTCTATATGGCCGATATCATGACAATCTCTAAGCCATCATTGGATTCCATGAACTGTGTATTATGCAAGCCCATCTTTAACATAAACTTTAAGATACAATCGTATCTAAGATATGCATCACTAGACTTGACTGCTCCTAAATGTGATAAGTTAACTAGTTCAAATGTATTAGTTGACAGAAACATAGACAATGTCAGGAAAAAAAGATCATTGGTCCATCAAGTTGGTCCAGTCTTACCCTACCCTGTCTCATGACCTATTGTCTAGATGGGGGTTTCACCCTTCCCTCCCCTTCCCTTGCTCTCTGCCCTACTGCTACCCCTTGAATAACTATTGAGTTCTTTTCTCTGTGCCAGCCTTGCTTAAACCCTTTAGTGGTTCTTGTGTCAATCACTTCTGCTTGTAGGCTGTTCCATGGCTCAATCACTATCTCCATGAAGTAACATTTCTCATATCTTTTCTGAATCTCCCTCCCTGCATGTCAGCTTCCACTCATGTTCCCTTGTTTTCAACCTACTATTCTTGCTGAATAGTTCCTCACAGTTTACTTTGTTTATCCCTTAAAGAACTTGAAGGTCTCTGTCATGCCACCCTCCTCCCTTCTGGCCTCCATCCAGTACATGAAAAGTGCCCTGTTCTGATCCTCATAGGGTCTGCACTGTTAGCTCAGAATCTTTTTTGGTTACTGTATTTACTGCACGGTCTTCAAAATATCTCTGTCCTTTCTCGGGTGAGAATTCCAGAACTGGGTGCAAAATTCCAGATAGCATCTCATAAGTGACCAATAAAGAGATAGTATTACCTCTTTATTCCTTCAAAACCCCTTCAAATATACCACAACATTCTGGTTGCCTTGTTGTAGGCCTTGATACATTGGGTAGTTTGTTTTAAAGTGTTGCTGATGATGACTCCCAAGATCCTCTCCCCTGCAGTAGTGCCCAACATAACATATCCCATCCAGTATCCTGTTATGGGGTTCTTGTTCCCTATGTGCATCACACTGCACTTTTTTGTGTTGAATTTCAACTGCAAAACCTTGGACCATCTCTTTAAGTTTTGCAGGGCCCTCTGCAGTTCCCTTACCTCTTCTTCCCTGTCAACCCTGCCACAGAGGTTAATGCCATCCACAAAGAGATTTGTCTTTCCCATTACTCCTTCACTCACTGTACATTGCTGATGACCACACTGAAAATAACTTATCCCTGGACTGACCCTTGCGATATCCCACTTGTGACTTCACTTTCCCCAGATTTGACCTTGTTTACCACCATCTCTGCTGTAGATCCTTTTCAATTCTCCCAGATCTTCTAATTTCTGCACCAACCTTCTGTGTGGTACTGAGTCGAATGCCTTGCTTAAGTTGAAGTAGAGTAAATCTATTGCATGTGCCTTTCCACAGTCCTTTGTATCCTGTCAATGAATACTAGGTTCTGAGGGCATAATTACTCGGAACTCAGTAATTTAATTTACTGTATTACTCAGATGGTCACAAAGCTCAAATATTAGGGTTGTTATTGGATGCTGAAACAAATGCTCCATCAGATGGATAGGGTGATATTTGTTTGTAGGACTGGAAAAAGTTAGAAATGGAAGGGGCTTTGTATCTTGGATGAAATATTTGTATGTTCTCTACTGGCCTTGAATCCTAATGAATGGTATGTGGTCATATTTATATGTCTTGGATAGGGCACTACACATTTATCACCCTTGTTGTTTGCTCCTGCAATTGAAACCTTGTTAGGGCAAAATGCCAACATAAGTGCATTAACAGATTCCAGGTAGGCCTCAGAAAGTCTGTGTTTGTTACCACATACAGATAAATATTTTATTACATCTCAGTAACCCAAAGGAATCCATTCTGAATTTTTATTTATTTATTTAGTGATTTATAAAAGACCTTTGAGCGCAAACTCTTTTACAAAGGTCACACGTCATAGATTGCAAAACAAAGTACAATAGGATGAAGCAAAGGTATATTACAATGAATGATACAGCTTGGATTCAGAACTTACAGAATAACTCAAAACGTAGGTACAAGTTAAATAACAAGAAAAACACTTTGTGTTGGGGGGGGGGGATAAGCAGCCACAAAGTGCCTTGTCAGTAATTCAGTGGGACGGGGATAGCTGGCAGTGGGGTGAAGAAAGGAGGTACAAGAGGCAGGTATGTACTGCATTGGAGGTGAAGGGTGGGGAAAGAAGGGCGATAAGGTATAGGGAGGTGGGGTGAGGGGAGGTTGAGTGGAGAGAACTTACTAGAGTAAAATGGTGGGGTATGAGGGGGCATGGTCAGGCAGCCTGCATTAGTAGCGACTGTTAGGGAACCTCACGGGACTGTGACTTGGGGGAGGGGGAGGGGGTGGCGGGTGCCAAAGGAGCATGATGCAAACTGATTGCTGGGGTAAGTCATGAGAAGGGACAGAGGAAGGGGGTGCCTGAGGCCTGCCTAGTGCTTGTTGGGGGGCAGAGAGAGCAGGTGTGGCTGGACTCAGGGGCAGGTGCACTTAGAGAGTGTTATTAAGTGCTGTTTGAGGTCAGTTTTGAATTGTGCCAGACAATTGGTGGCCAAGAGGTGCCCAGGGAGTTCATTCATCCATAGGGGGCCCAGTAGGCAAATGTACGTTACCCAAGTGTGGTTCATTGGAAGGGGACAGCCAAAGCTCCTTTAGTCCTCCCTGTGGTGACCTGTAATGAGTTGGCCACCTTGATCAAATTGCCTACACAAGGTGGTGTTTTACCCAATACAACCTTCTTTCCTAGGATGCAAGTCTGGAATTTGACCTTGTTTCTTAATGACAGCCAATTTGCACATTCATACAGAGCACAGGTGTGAGTGCCACGCACAGCATCCAGGGTGAGTCTACAGGCTTTGTTGAGTGCAGTCTGAACCCTCTTGAGCATTGTATCCATTGCTGCCCCATAGACCACTAGTACATTGTCAATAATAGATATAACTGAACTGTGGAATGAGAGGTGGAGGACCCCCAGAGAGTGGTATTGCCTGTGCCTGTACAGGACAGCAATCTTGGTATTGACTGTCTTGACCAGAGAGTCAATATGGTGCACAAATCTGAGAGTATCATCTATTATGACCCCCAGATACTTGAACAAGTGAACTTGTTCCAGCAGCTCACTGCATGAGTTGGAGATGATGAGGGGGCGGTGCTTATTTTTGTTGTGGGGGCTGGACATGAGCATGGCCTTGGTCTTCTTGTAGTTTAGTAGCCACTTATGACTACAGAACCAGTCCTCAAGTTTGGAGAAGGAGTTCTGCAGCTCAGATTTTAGGGCAGCCTGAGATGTGCTGCTGCTCAGGAGCACAGCATTATCTGCATATAGTATGAGTTTGGTGTTGCAGGCTGTGGGAAGGTCATTTAAGAAGAGACTGAAGAGTAGAGGCCCCAGTATTGATCCCTGGAGTACCCCTAATGATACCTCTCTTGCGCTGGATACTGTTTGCCCAATTTTGACACATTGATTTCTCCGTATCAGGTAGTCTTGGAACCAGCAAAGGGCATTGGGTGCCACACCCGTGTTTTACAGTTGGGTCAGTAACAGGGGGTGGTTGACTGTATCAAAGGCTTTGGTGAGGTCAATAAAGACAGACCCCACCAGTTTGCCTTCATCCAAGGCCTTATGTGCAGTTTGTGTAGTCCAGCAGGGCAGTGGTGGTACTGTGATTTTGTCTGAAGCCATGCTGGTTGGAGCATAGTAGATTATACTTATTGAGGAAGTCAATGAGTTGACCCACCACAATCTTTTCCAGTGCCTTGGACAGGGGGGTAGAGGATCGAGATGGGTCTGTAGTTGGGTACCAGAGACTTGTCACCTCCTTTATGCACGGCTGCAAGGAATTGCACAAACTCGTAATGGTATCCTGTGAATTGGGCGACTGCGATTGGGCACCTACCGGAATGGTGACTCAATCATGGTGCCTCGCATTGTGGTGAGTAGGGAGTATATGCGTGGAGGGGGAGTGAGCACGCACAGCGAGGGGCAGGAGAGATTATGAGGGGTGGTGCCATGGCAAGCTTCCGAGCATCTCCCGTGGTATGGTGGGTGGGTACAGGTTGCACAGCACAGGGTGCTGGATTCAGGGCTGGGACACAGGTACCTTTTGTTGCGTGTGGCCTGAAATTTTTTTTTTGCTTTTGCCCTTCCCCGACATGCACCCCCTGAAGTTGAGAATTCTTCAGTAGGTGGGTGTGAGGAGCACAGCCCCCAGCATTAACATTTAAAATGTAAGTCCCTGGTACCCTTTTGCTGTGCGCCGGGGACTACATTGCCAAAATATTTTCTCGTCGATGTGCATTTGGCCTAACAGTGATCACTATTCTGCTATCACCATTATCACATAGATCCACTTGTGGTAATTTAAATGGCAGTGTTAGAATTATGGGGGCCAGCAGGGGTTTAGAGGCAAAGCTCTGAAATGGCCCATGTTACTCACAGAACACTGTCATTTATTTATAATAGGGATATGCCTCTGTTTAAAAATGCAGGGCTTCCATAGGTGCATAATAGCTCACAAAGCTCATAGGGCCATTACAACACATATACAAGGTAAACTAAATGAATACTATGTCTATGTAGGATGGCAGTATATCCATAGCATGAACATTGCCTATTTCCCTTTTACTGTTGTAGTGCAAAGAATCACATACTGGGAGGTAATATTGGAGTCTTTCTTCTGATTCTGCTAACATGGTCATTTCTTGTTCTGAAGGTGTAGGTGATTCTCCTTTCCCATCTGTATTTTTTTCATATTGGGCATGAAAAAAGTAGCCACTTGATCAGTCTAAAAAAAAAATGTTTTTCTCTGATGTACAACCCTGAGTTTCACAGTTGCCAGTAGTTGGAATTGTGCTTCAATTTCCAAAATATCTTGGTGGAATGAGAAAATTTCTTGCAGTGCTGCTGGGTAGAAAATGCAAAGCCTTGGAAAACACTGAAAGGATATCCTTTGGGTTTAAAATTATTTCTAATCCTGGAAAACTTAAGGATCAGGGCCCCATTTCAGAAAAACTAGCAAAGGTAATGCAAAATTTTGCATTGTGCTTTGCAGTTGACCAGATATCCAAAATTGCTGTTCACAGTCAGATAGCCCTCTGAGCTATTTGACAGTGAATAGGTGGCCTGAGGCAACAGTGACCCCAGTTCCACCAATGGTAACCCAGTAGTGCTGCCCTGACATACAGCCTGGAGCATAGCCCCACAAGGAATAGCACATGGGCACAATTTCCTATTTACAAAGAAACTCATGCAAATGAGCCTATCAGGCATGCAGGCACTAGGTTTCCATTTGCATGCCCATTATGGGCCCATTTGCATAGACTGCAGTGAGTGTAGCACGGCTCCCCCCCATCGCTGATCGCCATCCCAAGAAATAAATAAATGAACAGTCACTGGTGGCTAGTGGTCCTCCCATCACCAATTGCTGTCCCATTGTTAAAAAAAGCTCCCTGGTGGCTTTGTCATCCCTCCCCTTCCCTGATCACAACTTATCATCCTGTTGATAAAATAAAAATATGTGCCTGGTCGTCCAGTGTTTCTGCTCCTTGCTGATTGCTGGCCTGTAAAGAAAAAAAGAAGTTATCCTGGTATCATTGCCCCACCCACCATGACTGCCAATCACTGGCCTGGGTTAAAAAAAAAAAACATCTCCCTGGTGTCCAGTGGTCCATCCCCCCACCTGCACCCATGCCTGAGCTGGAAAGATGCATCCCTGATGTCCAGTGGTCACTCCCCCCACACAATCACTCATCCAATGTTGCCAGCATAGTCTCCAGTGTCCAGTGTAATCCCCCTATTCCAATCCTCTGTATAGCGCATATAAACATTTCTCTGGTGGTTTCGCTGACCCCACTCCCTTTCCCCAATACCTGTATGGTGTAATAAAACCTTTCCCTGGTATCTAGCACATTATGACTGTGCTAAGGCTCACTCTTTATGGGAAAGGATTCAAAAGGCATTAGCTCTTGGCTTGGGTTTGACTTAGGCATTTACAGCGGAGTGTTGTTTTCTGGGACTGTACATTTAGGCTCTAATGAGCACCAGGCACTATCAGTTTGCTTTATTTACCATGGTAACCAAGAAGATTTTACTGCAGCATTGGATTGATCAAGTCTTCCCTTCATTTCTGGAGTGGTATAAGAAAGTGCTTGAGATATTGGTCAGGATTCATGAAGCATTGACTTTCTAAGTCCCACTCCGCAACTGCTTCTGCGGACTGTAATCACCCACAGCTGTGGTGGTTGCGATTCACAGCTGCAGCAGTTGCAGAGGGTGTTATGGCTGCTTCCACCAGCCGTAGCCTATTCCTGTGGCTGTGCCCATCACCCTGGTGACACCACCTGCAAGCATCCATAACCCATGAAGCTGGTCATAATCCGGCTCCACCTTTGTGAATACCCGCCACTATGGGTAACCTGCAGCTCCACAAGTGGCAACCCACTTGCGCAGCAGTTTAACCGCAGCTGCGGGTCTTTCAAAAGCTTCATGAATCCTGCCCATTGTGTATAAAGTGTACCCTAGCCTCCATTTTGAATCACTGTCAAACATATGTTTAGCCACTGGGACCCCTTGGATGTCTGGCTGTCCACCTTAGTAACATTAGGAACACCCTAGACTTCATGCTGGCAAATGGTGAGTTTGTGAGGGAGTTGGGGTTAGAAGAACCGCTGGCAGGGAGTAACCACCACTCAGTGTGGTTCACATTGAAAATCGGTAAAGAGGGAACAGAAACAAGTAAAGAGTGTTGGACTTCAGGAGGGCCAACTTTGGGAAGATGGGGAGGTAGTTAAAGGGTATCTAGCCAGAATCCAAACTAATATGGACACTAACCAGAGGTGTGAGGTCATAAAACTGGGGATTGAGGAGGCAGCCAAAACCTACTTCAGAGTCCAGAGTAAGAGAGCTAGGGCCAAGAAACCCAGCTGGTTGAGCAAGGGGATCAGGGAGAAAGTAAGAAATAAAAAAGCAGCCTTTAGGAGGTTCAAAAAAACAGGAAGGGGAGGACAAAGAGGATTACCTGAAGGAATCAAAGGAGGTGACTAAGGCAGTAAGAGCAGCCAAGGTGTCTAAAGAGCTCAGGCTGGTGCAAGACATCAAAAAGGGGGAGAAGGCATTCTTCAGGTATATCAGGGAGAAAAGGAGTTGTAGGGACAAAATAGTAAGGATTAAGGGGATAGGGTGGGTGGAAACAGGGGCAGAGCATGCAGAAGTGCTTCATGAATACTTCTGATCAGTGTTTACTAAGGAGAAAGGAGGGGCACTACCAAAGTGGGGTGGGAGGTCAGTTTCGGGGGAAGGAGGTGACAGATGGGGAAATCACAGAGGTCAGTGTACAATAGGGCCTGAAGGCACTTGAGAGTGGACAAGGCACCAGGGCGGGAAGGCATTCACCCCAGCGTACTTAGAGAGCTTGCAGAAATCCTGACAGGGCCCTTGGCAGACCTGTTCAATGCCTCCCTGGTTTCAGGAAGTGTACCTCAGGACTGGAGGATGGCTCATGTGGTACCCCTCCATAAGAGCAGTCCCAAAGATGAACCAGGAAACTACAGACCGATAAGCCTCACATCCATCATGGGAAAACAGATGGAGACAATCCTGAAAGAAAGACTGGTGCTCCTTCCAGAGACCAATGGGCTGCAGGACATTAGGAAGCATGGGTCTGTCATGGGCAGATCCTGTCAGACCAACCTGGTTGATTACTATGACTGGGTAACTAGACAGTTAGACAAGGGTCATGCAGTGGATGTCCTGTTTCTGGACTTCAGTTAGGCATTTGACTTAGTGCTACATGGGAGGCTGGGTAGTAAGCTGGCAGGTACAGGTGCAGGGGTGAAGATGGTGGGATGGGTAGTAAACTGGTTACAGGGAAGGCAGCAGAGGGTGGTGGTTGGAGGGGAGTTCTCATCTCCAAGGGCAGTGACAAGTGAAGTACCGCAGGGCTCAGCGCTGGGATCAGTGCTGCTTGGGTTGTACATATCAAACATCTCAATGGCATCAAGAACAATATCAGTTTATTTGTAGATGCCATCAAGATGGAAGCAGTGGTGGATTACCTAGGAGGGTGGCATGGGCTGCAGGATGATCTGTCAAAATTGGAGACCTGGTAGGACACCTGGGAGTTGGGGTTCAATGCCAAAAAGTGCAAGGTGCTACATTTCAGGGCAAAAAAAAAAGCAAGAAGCAGCAACCAGCTGGGGGAGGGTTCAGCTAGCTGTGAAAGAGGAGGAGAAGGATCTGGGGGTTATTATAATAGGCTCAATGAACAACTCAGCACAATGCAGGAAGGCAGCTGGAAAGGCCAACAAAATGATGGGTTGTATTGCCTGGGGTATATCTTTTAGGAGAGGGGAGGTGATCCTGCCTTTGCACAGTTCACTGGTTAGGCCACACCTGGAGTACTGCATTCAGTACTGGCACCCATACCTGAAGAGGGACATTAAGTTACTGTAGGGGGTGCAGCGCAGGGCAACAATGATGATCCAGAGACTAGGGGACATACTCTACATGAGCAGGCTGAGGGAGTTGAACATGTACTTACTGGAGGAGAGGAGAAACAGGGAGGATATGATTGAAACCTTCAAGTACATGAAGGGAATAAATAAGACAGGCATGGAGGGACTATTCAAGTTAAGGGGGTTAAGGACACTCAAGGTTATGATCTCAGATTGGAGGAGGGAAGGTTCAGGAAGGAAATGAAAAGGCACTTTTTTACGGAGAGAGAGTGGTGTCTGGGTGGAACACGTTGCCCGTGGAAGTTATATCCCGTAGAACAGTGGACTGCTTCAAAAGGTGGTGGTATAGGGTGAGAGGGATGGGGCAGCGGAGGAGAAGGGGGCAGCTGCAGTATAAGGGTTGCTAGCTGCACACTCGAGCAGACTCGATAGACCATAAGGCATTTGTCTGCTGGCAAATTTGTATGTTCTTTTGTTCGTAATTATACACACAGCTTAATCACACACCCAGGACAGTGCAGGATTGCAGGGAGCCTGTAAAGGTAATTAGGACCTCCTGGGGACAGCACAGTTTTACAGCCATGCCCCATCTGCCCCAACCACCCACCCACCCAGGGTGTCCCTTAATTTAAGGATATCCCCTGGTCACATGACTTCCTGCCTCACTTTTTTCTAAGTCCCCATTTCCCCATCTGCAGGTTATATGCTCTCACCTCTAAGTGGCAGCACAGTGCAACACTCTCCACCCACTGCATTTCTCTACCCACTCTCCGCTTGACTTTCTTTACTCATCCACTGCTGTCCTCTACCCCACTCTATTGTATTTCTCCACCCACACTCAGTTTGACTCTCTCCACTCCCCCACTGCTCTCCTTTGCCCCACTCTTCTGAGCACTATGTGCACTACCCTCAGTGCCCCACTAGAAGTCACTACTGGCCCTTCCTCAACTCCTCCTTTCACCATGCATTTCATGGTCCTTGTCACCCTCCCCACCCATTTTTTGTAGGTCCTGACCATGCCCCCCTTCTGAGTTTTGAACCCTGTACGCTCTGCACCATAGTCTGTGGCCCTGCCGCTGCACCAAAGGGACTACAACATATCTGGAAGTAACTCTTCTTCCCTGTATGCCTTGTACCATGGCCATCGCATGTAACCTTCATATGCTTGCTTGACTGACACTGCTCGTTCTAATCCTTGTCAACATAGACACATCCCTTCCCCCCTCAGGTAACACATCCCTGCCAACTTACCCATATATGTTCCCCACCCAACTACACCCCAGCACCCGACTGTCACCACCCCACCCTTGCACCCCTGACTCATCTTTCCTCGCTTCCCCATCTCATGATTCTCCTTGCTCCCACTGTACCTGGCAATCCCAGTGCTTCATTCCCTCCCCATCCCAACCTTCCCTCCGAAGACAGACCACCCATGGTACACCACCCACCCGCCATAGGCAGCACTTAGCACTTTTCTGATTCATCTCCCTCCTCCTCCTCCTCCTGGTGGCGGGCAATGTCTACCCCAACCCAGATCCCACCACAGCCAACCCCAACCACCCCCCCAACACCGGCTGGACTCCACCTGGCCTCAATGAACATATGCAGCCTCCTTAAGAAATTTGCCGACCTTCAGGGCTGGATTGTCCAGCACCAGCCAGATGTCCTGGCACTAGTTGAAACATGGCTCTCCAAGACAACCCCAGACTCCTTTATTGCCCTACTGGGATTCATTCTCTTCAGGGAAGATAGAGTAGGTAAACATGGAGGAAGCTGTGCCATATACCTCCATGATACCTTGCAAGGGCTTGCCTTCCCCCCCAGCTGGAGCATGGTGCCAAGGCTATCTCTCTCAAAATCACCTCTGGCACCTCCAGAGCACCAATAATAATCACTGCCACTTATATCCCCCCACGCCACCAAACACTTCACCTTCAGTCATTACTAGAGCACCTCTCCAACTTACCCAGAAAAATGGAACAAATCACAATGAGAGCTCTTAACATCAATTGGCTTACCAGTTCTGCCTCCCAAGCTAAAGATGTTATCACAGAACTCAATCTCACCCAGTTGGTTACTTCCCCTACCCAGTCCCACCCTACCAACGGTACTGCCATGCTGCTGGACATTGTCCTCTCGAAAAGATCCCATAAAATCACTGACACCACCATGCTGCCCAGTGCCCTAAGTGACCACTCTCCCATTATCCTATCCTGGTCCTGTAAAAAGAAAAAGCCAGTACCCAAAGTTGCCAACCAACAATGCCTATGCCCTGGCAAACTGGCTCAACTCAGAGAGCACCTTGCCCACGGGGACTGGTCCCTGATCAAGCTGGCCCCTGATGTTGACACAGCCTTCAGTTAATTTGTCCACTAATTTAATGCCAGTGTGACATCTTAGCTCCCCTTACTAAATTGTTTATTAATAAGCATGACTCCCAGTGGATTACCCCTTCCCTAATCAATCAATTGCAGAGCAGAGACAACCTCTGGCAAAAAGGAAACTAGAATCTGGCAAGCCCACTGACGGGCAAGCCTACAGTGCTGCATGCAACAAATGCACCTGGGCCACCCACAAGGCAAAATTGGACTACTACAGGTCTACTGTACCTTACCTCCTCCTGGGGGTCTGCCTGAAAGTTCTGGGACAATATAAAGGAGCTCAACGGGAAAACTATAACAACCCCCCATGGCCCAACTTGACGTCAATGGCTTGCTTTCCACAGACCCGCAAGACATTGCTGCTGGTCTCAACATAGTCTTCTCAGACCTTAGCACAGTTCTCCCCACTAATTTCATTGACCCTGCCCCTGTTCACCCCCCCACCTTCCTTACCCTCTTTCTACTTCCATGCTCTCACCCCACCTGAAGCCAAACCCTACCTATTCAAAGTCCTTAATTCTGCCAGCCACAGTAATGACACACTAGACCTCAAACTCCTATAACTAGTCCAGGATGTAGTACTTGCACCCCTTGCCAACTTTCTCAATCTCTCTCTCTCTCTCTCTCTGCCTTGGCTAATTCCCCCATGCCAGGAAGACTGCAGTGATCACTCCTATACACCAAGGTGAGGACCGTGCTTCCCCCAGGAACTACAGACCGATATCGATCCTCCTCCCTCTCAGATGCCTTATAGAAAATACTATAGCAGACCAACTAACTGACTACCTCACTAAACACAATCTCCTCTGTGTGGAGTAGCATGTCTTCCACAGGGGGCATAGTACCACCACTGCCCTCCTCGAATTCTCCAACTATTTACACACAGCCCTTGATAAAGGGCTTCTCGCGGGAGCAGTTTACATTGACCTATCAAAAGCCTTCAATATCATCAGCCACCCACTTCTCATATCTACCCTCTCACAACTAGATTTCTCACAAGGTTCCCTGGCCTGGTTCACTAACTACAACAATTCCCACTCACAGTGTGCGAAAATCAACAGTACCCTCTCCAGCAACTGGCAGGTCCTCTCAGGAGTCCCACAAGGCTCGATCCTCGGACTACTGCTTTTTAGTCTGCACTAAATACACTCCTCAACTCCTGCTCAGTAAAAATACTCCTTTACGCAGATGACATGGTCCTCTTCACTTCCCACCAGGTCCCAACCCATCTCCAAAGTGCCCTCCAAAGCTCTTTTAGCCAGGCTGAATTGTGGTTCCTGGACCGAAGACTTGTAATCAATCTAAAAAAGACTAAGCTCATGCTTTTCTCACACAATCAAAACAAGCACAAGGATGCCCCTCTTTCTGTCCTGTCTAGTACACTCCTTCCCCTTGAACAAGTTAACACCTACAAATATTTTGGCATATCCTTCGACACTGCTCTCTCCTTTCATGACCATACGTGTACCCTTGTATCTGCTATAAACTCACGTGTTGGCCTGCTTTATTGCCACAAGAACTGCCTCCCCCTTGAAGCCATGAGACTGGTCATCACCTCCTCAGTCCTTTCCATAGTGGGTTATGGCCTTCTAGTATATGGTGCAGCAGACAAAACCATACTCAACAAAATGTCTCTCAAAAAGGCTTGCCAACTACTTACTGGTTCTGGCAGATTCACCCACACTTGCACATTATATGCACAGGCAGATATACTCAACTTTGAGGACATGTTGCGCTACCAAACTTGTGTCTTCACCAAGGAAATAGTAGCTGGTTTAACACTTCCAGGACTATCTACCATCCTCAGCCCCTCTGTCTCTACTATATCCACCTGGAGCTCCTACAAATGGTCACTTCAAGTGCCCAGAGTGAAGACATCCCTGGCTCAAAGATCATTTCTCTACTGAGCCCCATCCTGGATCAACTGCCTTCCCTCTGATAGCTCCTCAGAACAAAGGATTGGGCCTTTCAAAACAGCCCATAGGCACATCTGGTCATCACCTGCTGTTGTAACTGTGCATAGCTGAAACAACCCCACCTCTCTGGGAACCTCCTCAATGTCCCAGTGCCTTATTTTACCTGTAGCTGCTTGGGTAAAATAACTGCATGCTTTATGTTGTTACATGCAAAGATGTTAAGCTACCTCACTGTGTAGGATCTTGCCTAAAGCCTTACTTTCTCACCTATACCTAACCACTGTGTACGTACTTGCATAGAAACTTTATATCTCCTTTTATGCTTTTATTGTGACTACATTGTACCTGTGATAGTATGTTTTACCTGTCTTTGTTCCTTGACAAGGAGCCTTTGTAAATGAGTCCTTGACTCAAAGGTTTGCAATTCTGATACCAATAAATAGAAAAATAAAATAAATAAATATACTGTACACGGTATGTGATGGTATTTGTTTCTCAGTCTGTGTGTTCTGTTCCTATGCCCTAAGATTTGTTTTGTGGGGGATGTTGGAAGGGGTTGGGAGGGTATTTCATTAGTGAATACAGTACAAGTCACAGTAAACGTTTCCTCCAACTCACTGCTCTTTCATTATTTTTCATGCTGACTTTGCTTTGGCATTTTTAAATTCTTAAAATATAAACTTTTTCAGCTTATCATCATCTCACGTGCAATCCACATGCAATCCACTTTCAGTCACTGTAAACTCCCTTCAGCTTCCATCCAGTGTTCATGAAATGCATTTTTCAAACGCATTTGCAGTGCAGTAGTTACTGGCATTCAGTTTATAAATGGCTCCAAATCTGCCTAATCCAATTCATACAGTACTGCACAGTACTTGTTCTTTTACATTGGAAAAAAAAGAATTCCAATATCATTTTGTACCTTGTATGTTGTTTCCTCATTGCTTTTACTTTTTGTCCTGAATACAGAAAATGGCAGCAGTTTTCTTTAGCTGCTACAGTACAGTGCTAACCAAGCAAAAGTTAACAATCAGGGTGATAGCCATTGAATAAAATGTATTGTGCTACCATGGTAACAGTCAGCTTTTGTGCAGAGCGATCTCTGAGCAGGTAAACAATTGCGAACCGTCAGTGGAGCCTGAAATAGTGGCATTGGGGGGGGGATAAAGGAATAAAAGGGCAGAAATAATATGTAATATGTTTAATTGAATGAAAAAACAGCAGTGAGTGGAATCTACAGAAGTGGGTTAACAATATGGCGGTGGGGAAGGGGTTTTCAATCTAAATGCAGGATAGCCATTGACTCAAACTTGGTGAAAGCTTCTTCATGGGACTGGGTAGCGTGATATGTCAATCAAGTTGTACTGAACACTGCAGTAGTGAAATTGGATTCCAACTCAGTGGTTCAGTTTTTTTGTCTAGGTTGCTTAATGTGTTGTACTGCATTGATAAAAGTTTCCAGAGAGCTGCAAAGTAAGCTGAAACTGAATATCAGCTAGAAACAAACCATTAGGAAACTTTATTAATTCATTGTAGTGGAAACTACACATTAGCCAGATATTCAAAGGTTCGCCATCTTAACAAGGAGTTGCTCGCGCGCAAGTCCAAAATCGCCATTCTGCGATATTCAGCAGGAAGCAGTTACGCCACTGGCACCAGGTTGCGCAAAGAAGCAATGCAAATGAATGCATGCTCAACAGGAGGGAGGATCCATGCATAACCTCGCACCCGATATTCAATCGGGTTGCGCAGAGTTGTCATAACACAAGCTGCTGCCCGCACAAGCTTGAGCCAAAAAAAAGGCTAAGTCGAGGGCCACCCACAGGTGAGCTGCTGCATTGCAGGGTGCAACACAGCAGCTCCACCTAGCTGGCCCCAACTCGCTCCTGTGCCCCCCCACCAGCCCGATCGCGGGCAGTGCGTCATGTCCCCCCACATCCCACAGCCCGATTGGGGCAGAACCTGTATAAACCTCCCCAGTGCCGATCGCGGGCAGAACCTGTATAACCTCCCCAATTGCACGATCGCGGAGCAGAACCTGTATAAACCCCCAGTGCCCGATCACGGGCAGAACCTGTATAAAACCCCCAGTGCCCGATGCGGGCGAGAACCTGTCAACCCCCAGTGCCCGATCGCGGGCAGAATGTAACCCTCCCCAACCCGAATAACTCCCTGGTGGTCAGTGGACGTAAAGCCCATCGCGGGCAGAATGTCACAGCACAACCCCCAAACATCTCCCTGGTGTCTAGTGTCCCCCCACCCACCCCGAGCCCCTCCACCCGCTCCCCGCGGCGGTGACGACAACATCCCACCGCCTGCCGCCCGCCGCCCGCCGACTGACTGTCCGGTAGGGCTGCCGCCCATTGGTGCAGAGCTACAGCCAATGGGCATGCAGCCCACACCGTACATGACAGTCAGATTTGTGAATGATCATTCACAAATCTGGACTATCATGCTCTGACATAAACTACTACGCCCATTGGCTGTAGCTCTGCACAATACGCGACTGTCAACTCGCACGAACAGCTGACGGCAAGGAGGTAGGATACTGCGCCCGCCCGGCTGCGGGGGCGGGTGGAGAGCTTCGTGGGTGGGTGGGGGACACTAGGCACCAGGGAGATGTTTGGGGGATTCTGCTGTGACATTCTGCCAGCGATCGAGCTACAATCCACTGGACCTGGGAGTTAATAGGGTTGGGGGAGGTTATTCTGCCTCGATCGAACACTGAAACTTCTGAGTTCTCAGCGCATAAGAAATTCTGCCCTAAACTCTTGAAAGAATGAGAAGCGACATGTATGTACTTCTGCCATGACTCAGGCTAATGAAAAATAATGAGGGCATGTAACTGTGATGCCATGATCGGGCTGCAGTGTCGTGATCCCCGGCGGCTGCTGCCTGGCAGGGTGGCCAGGAGCAAGTCCGGGATCGGCGCACCTACATGCAAAAGGCATGCAAATGGGGCCATAAAGAGATGCAAATGGCCCCCCCTGCGCCTTTGATAAATTATGGCCCCATTTGCATGTCACCTTTTGAATATCGGAAATTTGCGCATGCGCCAATGGTACTGCGCCACCGCAAGTTGAATGCTCAACTCTGGCAACTTGCGGTGAGCGCCAAGTTCCCTCTCGCCATCGCGCCAAGTGCTGTGGCTCGGAGCGATATTCAAAGGAGTTGCTCCAGCAAGCGCAACTCCTTTGAATATCACCCTCGCCACACCCCCTCGCGCAACTATTTTGAGCAGCGAAGGGGCTTGCGCCTCAGACTGGCGCAGTTTGAATATCTGGGCCATTAAGTAACTCATTGGAAAATGCTAAACCAATGAGTTAAAGGAACAGTTTAACGTTACTTGTACTGTAGCGTTCGATGCTTTTCACATTGTTTCTTGTTTTGGAGTTAAACTGTATGAAAATTTTTTTAATTAAGTTTATTCAATTTAAAAAATGGCAGATTATCTGGTGATAAATTGTTTGCTGCAATAAATATATCTTTGACAAGATCTCTGATGAATTCAAATTCTCTGATGGATTCAAATTCTCAATCTAGTTTGATTGGAAGGCTGATTCTCAGATTTTCATACCTAATTTGATTCTCCAGCATTTCAGGTTTTTGATTTGTATTGTAGTTGTCCTTTGAAAGCTTTTGGTTTGTGATGTCAACAGCTTTTACCTTCTCAAACACTAGTCCACAAAATCAATGTTTTTCTGCACTTGTTTCTGATTGGTAGCAATATTTTGCCTATTTTGCTTTGCCTTTTGCTGAATAAAATCAACATTAACATTTAGAACCTCAAACATTTGGTTCAGACCTTAGATACCTTAGATTTTATCTTTGGAGTTACTCATAGACTACACTGTGTGGAACTTTTTTTGAATAGGTTGCAAGGATCATTGTTGCATTGCTTCACCTTGAGTGTCTGTCTCAACTGTTAATTTCAGGTCAGCTCCACTTGCCTGAAAAGAATCACACACAAACTCAATTTGCAAATCACAGTGTTGTTTAGTTGAACCACTCTGCTATTTAGATTTCTCCGAGTGCTGTTTTAAAGCCATTAAATAAGTCTGAGCACCAGTCAGCGAGACGGAGAGGCTACCATTAATGCCAGTGCTTGATTTCTGTGGTGAGTTCACACTTTGCTTTTTTCCTCTACAGTTAACAAGTTTGATCCTTTTTTAATAGGGGAACAAGCAGCAGCAGGGGCAGATGCCTCTTGGGGAGGGGTTTCTGGGCTAACTCCAGGCTTCCTCCAGACTCCTGGGCTCACAGCCAGCCAAACATATTTTCCAAAGGACAAATTCCTGGAGATGAATAGTCCTCTGATGATGAGCTGTAACAATCCTTGCACTGCTCTGACATCCAGAATGGTAGAAAAAACTGCTGAATTACAATCATTTTTTGACTTTAGCTGATTTTATAAAGTAAGCATCCAGAGAGCACTAACAGAATATGTCTAATTCAGGTGGCCATCCCCTCCTTCCAATCTGAATTCTAATGTTGAAAATTCCAGATTCAAATACTGGTCTCATGCACACCCCTGTCATCTACTAAGCAGTTGTATGTTGTAAAGAATAAGTGAGTTGGGTGACTCATATGCCTTTTCTGAATGTTTACTTCATTAAATTTTTTATGTGAATATATGAATTATAGCCCAGGTCTATGTGCATAGACGTTCAAGGTAGTGGAGTATAACATTAAATAACTAATGAACATTCATGAATTCACTCTTTGTTATTGTATAGTTTTGTTTTTCCTAATATAAGCACATTCAATAATTTTATATTTAATTAGTCTTAGGAAGCTGCTGCAGTTGGCAGGAGCAAAACAGAAAATGTTATTTTTTTCAGATTTTATTTGTTGCAATTCTCACATCTGTCTAGCACACATATATGATTCTTGCCTTTCAGATACTTATAGTGGAGCTATTGGTATAAATACATGGACAAGCTCACATTTTGAATGCTGGGAAACCTCATCATAGAATAATGTGTTTTTTTTGCATGTATAAAAGGATTAAATAGTCCCATCTCACCTGTACTTATTCTTGACAGATCCATCTGTCACCTGTACCTTTTTGCCTATTGTAAATGTTTAACATTAGTGGAGAATGAAAACAATGTCTTTCAATATGTGTTATCAACAAACAAGTAAACTCAAGATGGCCACATACTAGCTTTGTGAACATGTTCTGTCAGAGCCAGTATGGCTGTGGAAAGCTTTTAGGTGCAGCAAGAGCAGTGAAAAAATATGTGGTGCTCTTGCTGCACCAGAATCAGCCATAATACTGCAACAATTAGAGTACTGTGCTTACGTGATACTCGCACATGTGCAGTTTGCCCCTGAGTCAGCCTTCCGCAACAGTATGGTGCTGACATAACTACATGTGACAACACAGTCCCCTTGGGTTACTAGAATCCCATTAGTACTAGTCTTAGGTAGGTAGGTAGGAAAAGGCAGCTGGTGGGGAGCTCATTAGGGGATTTCTACACCTTGACATCATTGTTTACTCAGTTACCCTAAGACAAGGATGATTATGTCATCTAGAACTCTCACAGCAGCATAACCATTTTAGAGTCAGCTACTCTTGGGAAGCTTAGAATGTTCATCATTAAGTTCAGGTGTGGCAGTCAGAATGGCGGGAGGCCTGCCTTTGGGCTCTGTCAAATGACCCCTGGTATTTCTCACCTTAGTTTGGTAAAATCTTAATTTTGCCTGCAGTACTCTTTAGTTTCACTCAAGGGGGAGTGAGAGGGAATGCAGTTCTTGTGGATCCAAGGGGCAGTCCCCTGAATTTCTATAGTTCACAGCTGCCTTAAGGAAGAACAATGACTAGAATCCGACAGCTATCAGTTGTCTGAGGGTGTGTGTGTGTGTGTGTGTGTGTGTGTCCTAGATAAGGCTAGATCACACTGGTCAGGACCCCTTTCACCACAACTGTGCTGAATTTAATGTTAAAGTTGGGAGTCTTTAGCGATTCATTAGGGATTGGAGATTCATTTGGTGTAACCCTGAAGGAATGGCAGAGGCTGTTTGGAGCAAAGGGTGAGAGAAAAGCCATCTGGAGTTTCAGGCTGGGTTAAGTGGTTTGTAGATGGGCACCACTGTTCCCTAGGCAAATACAGTACCATGCACCAGGAGGATTTTAAAGTGTGTGGTACTTCCCACAGATATACACTCTGGAAATGGAAATGCGTGGAAAATGTTTAAAGTGTGTGGCACATCCCACAGATATACACTTTGGAAGAGAGATAGAGATGTTTTTGTGAAAAAAAGTACTGCCTAGCAAAGTGTCCTGCAAAAGACAGTGTGCCTGTATTGCAATGACAAACCTTTGGGGGACCACCCTTGCTTTAAGTAACATCTGTAAATAAAGCCATACTGCAAAATCCCAGTTACTGCTTTGGACATTCTGCTTGGTGCTTTTAGGGTGAACATTATTGGGGCCCCTCAGCAGTTAGGTCTAGCATATGCCTAGCATCTTCTCCCCTGGACTTGGTTGTAGATAAAAAGGTTCATTTTATTATGTACCCCAACCCCCTGTCCTGTAGATAATGAGTCTGGTATACACTTCAGCGCTAGGGGGTGGTACCATGAGTGTCGTTCTGCCAAAAGAAAATTGTATGCTGTGTAGTTGGCAATAGTTCTTTTAAGTGGGGGTGCCAACTAACCAAAGGTGGTGTGGGGTTACATATGTATGCACAATACTCATGCATGCACACTTTAAGTTACCGCCACCATATTGTACACAGCAGCCATCACTTCCACAGTTGCAAAAAGGAAAAGTAGTGCACCAGGAAGTGGGTATATTTATGCAGCCTGCAGAAGGGAAAAGCTGCATAAATAGAAATACTGGAAACTATGCTGGAGCACTGTGGCAGAACATCAGACAGCAATCCGGTTATGTGCTTCCACAGTACTCTTATACAAATCTGATGGTGGCATAACATCTGTGGAGCTTGGCCCACACAGGCATAAAAGTCAGACCCAGGAGGAGACTATTAACAAACTAGAGATCTGGTCTGGGATTTGCTTGTCATCACAGTCACTTTCTCATTCTTTTCTAAGCATCAATTTCTGTTAAATGTACCTTAACCATATTGATCACAGTGCTGGTAGACTATTTCAGGTTTTCCCCTGATTGTATTAGGTGGGGGTAGTAGCAGTCTTGAAGTGGTAGGTGCCGGTGGTGGCATGCTCTGAAGCAAAGTGGTCCCAATGCTTGTCTGCACATTTTAGAAATGACCCCTTTCCTTGTTTTTGCTTTAAAAAAACTGACCCCTTCAATACAAAAACAAGGAGTCAGTTATGGCCTCTACCCACACCCCTTTTCACTTTAAGTGAGGAATGTGATTATGGGTTTGCATCAGATGTGCGGTGGCAGCCATAGATGCATAATATTGTTAAACGTAATCAACTGTACAGTATGTAAAAGTTTTTTTTTTAATGCGTGCTTTCTTAATGTTGTCAATACTCCTCTACCCATTTTGTACTCTGCCTCTGGATTTCTGTGCACCAGGTACATTATTTTACATTTTGTGTTCAGGACAAAAAGGCTTTTCAAATGAGGGTAATCACTAATCTAAATTCTTTACAGTGTTTTTTAATTCCCATCAGAAATGAACATTTTGTAAAACCAAAAATGGAAAAACAGGTAATAAGATGACCATATTTTACAAAATATACTGTAAGAAATTCAGACTAGCAACTATCCTCATTTGAAAGGTCTTTTTGTCCTGAACAACTTTCAGACTGGTTATTTTTGTGCTCCTAGAATAGTTTTAAAGATATTTAGATTTGTTTGGAATGTGTGCACATTTGCTACAAATTCTGCTCAATGCCTTAGGAAGATTCCCAACAAAAAGCAGTTTGGAGTTCTGTTTCCAACATTCTAAACACAATAGGTCTAAATAAGTTAAAGGGGACAGGAATTGATTACTTATGTGCAGGTGTTTGAAATGTCTCTATTTTCATAAATTATATTCATACCGCTAAAGGATCCCTATTTAACTGTGCCTGAATAAAAGCTGAAGTTGTCAGTTGTGTTTAGTTTTGATTTTAGATTTATATAACTGTTATTGAATACAACAGCAGTTTAGGTACATATGGACACATGTTGTTGCATGGACACATTAGGATAACAGTAATTGAGCTATATCTCAATAACAAAGGGGTCTGTGTTGGATTTGGGTTTTAAATATACACATACACTAGTCACTTTTTACAGAATTGCAGATATATCATATTTAAGACAGTATAAGTTTGACTTTTCATGAATAATACGGACTTACTGTACACAGAGTTTAAGAAAAATGTATCTGAATGTATCTGTGTAAAATTTGATTGACACCACTGTATGAAACAGCTGCTGAATGCTAAACTTACACTAGGGCAGTTTGTCTTCTAACCTATTTTTTACTTAACACATAGATATTTTCATATGTACAAGACTTTTAACATTATTTACTATGTATTGCTGATAAAGTTACTGACGCCTAAAAGAAAACTTTGAAAAACATAATAAGTAGGTAACATTCTGCTTGTATTCCATATATATGCTAGATTTCTCCTCCCCATTTTTATGTTTGCTTGTGCACATGCGCAAGAAACATTATGTGGCAGTTTAGCAGAGAAGCAGGTTGTGGAGGCGTGGCACTGTGGCAGCCAATGGAGGCATTACATTTGGGGGCTTGGCATTGGTGAACCAATGGAGGCACAGTGTGCTGATGACACTGGCTTCCAAAAGTGCCACCAACTTGTAACATTTTTGCCACAGCAATCAGGGGCTGCCTCATCATTGCAGCATCAGCCATTCCTCTGCAATGAGGGAGCGACCCATCATTGCAGTGCGGAACGTTGCCTAGTGTAATATTGTTTGTAAACGCGGTGGTTAGCCACCGCCATGGTAACGAACAATATTGCACAGCCCCCAATGCCGAGGGGTGCTGAACCCCCTTGGCATCATGCACCCCCCAAGACTGTCTTTGTTTGCTTATGGGGGCCCCAATCCCAATCGGCTTCATTCCCTTCCCTGCCCAGTTTAATTTGCCAATGGTTGAGCCCACTCCCCAGCTGCATAACATCCCCCCCAAAGAAACAGCTGCTTTCTGCCGAGAGGGGTGCCCAATCCCCCTTGGCTCTTGTGCCCCCCCTCGGTATGTGCCAACAGAGATGCCCAATTCCCCATCGGCTACAGCCCCCCAAAAAAACAGTCGGTTGGCATGCTGAGATCCCACCCCAGTGTGCAAATGCCCCTGTAATAACAAAAAAATTCCTACAATTTTTTTTTGTTTTGAACCTGTAAATCAGGAAATGGTCCCTCATTGAGTCCAGTGGCCCTGCCCCCCAACCTGTGCCTACCCTCTGTGCATCCTGCCTCCGCCCACCCCCCACTCATACTTACCTCTGGAGCCGAGCACAATGATCTTTGGTGGACTGGGAATAGTGGTGGGTGAAGTGTACTTAATCCACTCTGTGAAGTGATTCATGGAGCAAAGATGGATTCACAGAGTGCTCCACAATGTGAAGCAGAGTACTTCGTGTTATGATGAAGAACGCAAAGTCCATTGGAAACAATGACTTTGCGTTACTCCGCCTCCACAGACCACTACTCCACCAAATTTAAGGTGAAGTGCATGGAAGACAATGCACTTTACCTTGTTTTTGAGCTCTGAAGCTGAATTTTGCAGTGATTGATGGGATTTCAGGTCACATGGGCTCTATATTGATCTGCACAGCCTCAGTTCAGGGCAGTATGTGTAGGAAGGAGTAGGAGACAGTGTGCTCTGATAACTGTCTGTGAATGAAATCTTCTAAAAGCTGTTAAAAAAGCATTTTTAGCTGGCCTGGTGATGCTGAAGGTTGAGGCACTGGATGCCACACCTCACGCTGTGCCGGCGACCCGGTTTCGGAAATGAGACCAAACTGCCATAGGTCAAGCAGGGGACAGATAGGATAGAGAATCTGTAGGACAGCTCTCCTCTCTTGGGGAGGGATTCAGGGGTAGCACGGCACAGCAGCGGTCCCTGGTGGAGACTAGCGGCACTGAAATGCTCAGGGGCCCACGAGCGAGGGGAAGACATTGGCAGCTGCCTTCTGGATGTAGGTGGGAGCACCCATGTCATGGGCTGGGTGGCATTGCATGTCCAATGTTGAGGGCATAAACATTCAGAAATATCCCTCTGGTTCAGATAGGTGATGGCCCTGCCAGTGCTACCACCACACGCCCAATGTTGGTTCCCTGTCACTGCCCCTGCAGTTTCCCCGGGTTGCCATGCCCCAACCTGGGGAACTGTGATGAAATTGAAGAAGTAGGGGAACACAGTGGGCTTTAGAGCGAGTCAGTGAGTGCAGTGGCCCGAGAGAGTTCTAAGCCAGAGGGCCAGAAATATAGTTGTAAAAAAAAAATCAAACTTTATTTCATCGATTGTAGGAAACCTTCCTGTGCTTGTATCATTGAGCATTTTTGTTTTCGTGTGGAATTTGAATGTTAATTTACAGCATTGAGTGTGTAGTGAAAGACAGTGAAAGTGTGCTTTGGGGGAGGGGCGTGTCTGTGGTGTAGGTAGATTTAAGTTGGAGAAATAGTGATTTCTTTGTTTTTTGGTTATATTTTTGTTATATATATATATTTTTTTTTTTTTAAATTTGCATTTTTTCCACCTCCTAGCTGCCGGCCACCCAATGTTCAGCCCGGTCACGGGTCGACGGCTTCCACCCCCCATCGGCCTTGGATCCTCTGATACCCCGTGGCTTACCCCCCACGGTGGGGCTGCGGGATGGAGAGGGCGAGACATCCCGCAGAGACCGTAATTGGTCGGAGGACTGGCCTGGGGGGGCTAATCAAAGCTTCCACCGGTGGGCTTCATGGAGGCGGCGGCGATCCCTCACCTCTTTTCGGGGAGGCGGGGTCATGCAATGATGCCCAGCGTCCGCCCGCCTCCTAGAATCTTTGAGTGCGGCGGCGTGGGTGCTCCTGGCCTCAGCTAGGAGTTCCCATCGCCCGGATGCTACCCATCCTCCCGGAGAGGAGAGCAGTCCAACGGACGCTCGATCCTTTTCTCCCCGCCGCCCTCCACTTCCACTCGGGTCCATTCTCAACCCGGTCAGCCGCATCGCAAGCGGAACGCAACCGCTGCGCCGACGAGCCGGCATATTTTTGTTATATAGCTGACTGTGTTTATGTACACACAGTAATATTGTCAGTAATAGTTGAAATTTTCTTGCTGTTTGTTGTGTGGATCTGGTGCAGCAGTTCATAATTTCAGGTTGTTTACATTACAATACGTAATATAGCATAGCACTGAACTTTTGCATTTGCTACACATTACTCATTCAGCATTGTAGACAAACTGTTCTGTGAGTGTGTGTGTGGTTTTGCATGACATCAAATAATACACCTTTTATTATGCCACAGACTAATGTAATTGCAGGAGCAACAGTGTGAACCTGCTATCCACTGCAGCTGGTTACTTTTGTACTGCAATCCTGGTATCTGTTCTTTGTTTTGCTGCTTGTACTGCCATAAAAATCTGCACTGCAGTCAGTGCCCCCCCACACTTGCAAAAGGAATTTTTTACCAGATTGGATTGTTTTTGTGACCTCATCAGCACCGCTGGTTACTGAAGTTGTTTTCATTGTGTGACAGACTAGTCTCTTATCTGTTGCTGAAGCTACAGTTTTGGCTTCACATCCAGTGTACCCCCAATCAGAGAGTGAATGTATCAAAATCTGAATTTGGTTATAGTATTGTGGTTGATCCCCCAAAATGCCTGCAAAGAGATGTGCAAGCAAAGCTGTTTCTCGCCATGGCAATGTTGGCAGTAAGATAGTCTGTGGGTGTGGTAGTAGTACGCAGATGCAGAAGTACATTGCTGATGTGAGGAAAGGTATTTCTTCTGCAATGTTTTTTACAGCCCAATCAGTAGCTTCACTCATAGTTGGAGGAGATGATGTTTTCCCAGCCGGTGGTGTTAGTGTTACGGGTGTTAGTGGTGGTGGTAGTATTAGTATTGTTGTGTCAAGTTCTAATTCCAACCAGTGTACTGTATCCAAAAATATTGAGTGTAAAGCAGTGCAAGTGAGTGGCAGTGTAGATGATGTCATAACTTCCCAGTAACACCCCAGTAACTGAACCTGAGGATTCTGATAATCATGTTAACAATAGCATGCGATGTGATATTCCGTCCACCGTGGCAGTTAATGTCACGCATTTTCCATGCAGTGCTTCACAGTGTGGTGAAAAAACATCAGGTGATGGTGGTGTAGATGCTGATGATGAATGTGATGATGATGATGTTGCTGTTGAGTAGCTAGCATCCAAATAATAAATAAACCCTAGCGAGCATGTTATCCCCTTCCATGACTGTTAAGTCCAGTAGTAAATTAAATGTGTACAGTAGTGAGGTAATAAGAGCAGAGGATTACTACAGGCATGATGAGGTGGACGACCATAATGACTTTGAAATGTTGTCCAGTGCTGGTGAGAGTAGCAGTTTTTGTGGTGGTGGTGGTGGTGGTGAATGCATTATGACTAGTGCAAGTGGTACATCAACCCGGTTGGCAAATCTGGCAAAATAACAGCTTTTCTGGGTTTGTCATCATCACCTGTGCAACCATCTTCATCAAATGTCCACACTCCACCCCTTGCCAATGCCATTCATGACAGAGCACAACCATTTGTGATCACACCCCCTGTAAAACGTTTAAGTCAGCCCATGTTACAGAGTGTTTTTGCGCATAAGCTGAAGTACCCCCCCTCGAATCATACAGTATCACACAAACTTAATGCTGCTGTAGCGGAAATGCTGGCAATTGATCTTTTGTCCTTCTCCTTTGTGGAGAATTCTGGGTTCCAGCAGTTTGCTGCACATGCCCGTCTAAAATGGAAAGTCCCATCCAGGACATACTTTTCTACCCGTGCTGTCCCAGAGTTGTTCCACACTATGTCTGACTCAGTAAGACATGCCCTTCAACATTCCTCCTCTCCATTCATCCATTTATGTATGGATATGTGGACAAGTGGCAAAACAGCGGGGAGTTTATATTTGTGTATAACTGCACACTGGGCGCAGATGCCAGGGGTTGTTTGTGATGTTGGTAGTGTGAATAATCAGTGCAGTAAGGTGGATTGTCACAGTAGCAATCTTCCAGGAATTCGACAGCATGCAACGATTGCTATGCGCAATGTGACCTGTTCACACACTGGTGAGAACATGTTGGATGTGGTACTGACTGAAATTGACAAATGGCTAAACCCTCTGTCACTGAGAGCTGGGTTCATAGCAAGTGACAATGGGTCAAATGTGGTGAAATGCATCACGCATGGTGGTTTATTTCATGCTCCATGCATGGCCCACTGTTTAAATCTTGTGGTTCAGGAGTTTCTGCAGCACTCTGATGTAAAGGAAATGCTAATTGTTGCACGATGTATCTGCTTTCACTTTTCACGGTCTGGAAAGGCCCGTGACCAACTGCGGCAGTTGCAGATGCAAAACAGCCTGCCTCAACACCGCTTGAAGCTGGAAGTTGTAACCCAATGGAACTCCACTTTATACATGGCAGAGAGGTTGTATGAACAATATGAAGCCATCTCAGAATATCTTGTCATGCACACTTGCCGTGACAGTTCCGGGGCCTCCATGTCTATGATGACTGAACAGTGGCACCTCATGGACTCTGTAATAACAATTTTGTGGCCTTTTGATCATGCCATACAGGCAGTGAGTGGCTAGTCTGCCTCCATTAGCCAATCAATTCCACTGTTGTGGGTGCTGAGGCAGACATTGGTGAATATGCAGCATGGCCTTGAAGTTGCAGGAGACGGTGGTAGCAGTATGTTGCTGCAACACATGCTGACAATATTCGACCAGAATCATCACGTTGTGAGCATTCATCGTAGTGACAACTTTGCCATAGTAACAATGCTGGACTCACTATACAAACATGGCATTGCATCAGTACTGGAGGGAGGGCCTGAATAGGTTCAAAATATCAGTGGTCAACTGGTGCACTTGGTTCATGGGGCACAGAAGTCACATACCATGGTCAGCAAACCTCAGCAGCATAATCCGGCTGAAGGTGTACCTGAAGGACCATCAAGCATATCCTGCAAGGGGAAGGGGACTGCAGTTCCTGGTGGTCTGTCATCCAAAGTGGCTGACATCAACCCACTTTGGGAGGCTTTGTCCCAAGTGGGTATTTGTGTAATAAATGATTCAGAAGAACAGGATGATGCATCAACCACTGGATGTAGTGCAGCACAGAGAATGGTTGAGTTATATTTGTCTGAAAACAGGCATCTGACAATAACTGAAGATCCTCTTTTGTACTGGAGTGGAAAGGTCAGTGAATGGCCCAAGCTGACAGCAGTGGCACTGAAGTACCTCACATGCCCACCCTCCAGTGTAAGTGTTGAGAGGGTATTCAGCTCAACAATTGCAATATTCAGGGATTGTCAGACAAACCTATCTCCTGCAAATGTTAGTTTTCTAACATTCATTAAAATGAATGAAAGGCACATACCAGCACAGA
This sequence comes from Neoceratodus forsteri, assembly GCA_016271365.2. Lineage (NCBI taxonomy): Eukaryota > Metazoa > Chordata > Ceratodontiformes > Ceratodontidae > Neoceratodus > Neoceratodus forsteri. The sequence continues at coordinate 236,196,274 of CM057459.1, read as the reverse complement.
CTGCAACCTCGGTATTCGTACCCTGGCCTAGTCATGGCGGTTTTGGTGGTGTGGAAATGGACCATCCTGGTGGCACTGGCAGTGGCTGCCTGAAATGGCACACCACTGATGTAGAAAATGACACAATGGAGAAAGAATTTCCCAGAGGTCAGACTTCAGAAATCGATGACTGTGAGGGCAGCTTTCTTTATGGGGATGATGATGGTGTGGCTAATGTTAGCATGTTTTAACTGAAGTTTTTAAAAGGTGGTGTGCCCCCCTGGACCACCACCACCACCACCAGAACTGCTGCTAGCCACTGCCACCACTGACCCTGAGTCTGTTCGCACCCCAGACCACCACCACCACCACTGGGACTGCTGTTAGCCACTGCCACCACTGAGCCTGAGTCTGTCTGCCCCCCGCACCACCACCACCACCACCACTGGGACTGCCGTTAGCCACTGTCACCACTGATTCTGAGTCTGTCCACCCCCGGACCACCACCACCACCGGGACTGCTGTTAGCCACTGCCACCACTGAGCCTGAGTCTGTCCACCCCCCGGACCACCACCACCACCACCGGGACTGCTGTTAGCCACTGCCACCACTGAGCCTGAGTCTGTCCACCCCCTGGACCACCACCACCACCACCGGGACTGCTGTTAGCCACTGTCACCACTGAGCCTGAGTCTTTCCGCCCCCCCGGACCACCACTACCATCACCGGGACTGCTGTTAGCCACTGCCATCACTGAGCTGAAGTCTGTCTGCCCCCTGGACCACCACCACCACCACTGGTACTGCTGTTAGCCACTGCCACCACTGAGTCTGTCCAGACCACCACATCCATCAGCCAGAGACACAAAGCTTCTTAATATTTAAACTATAAAGTGAGTATGTGTACTCATGTTAACTATGCTGCTTCACTTCCTATAGTTGTATGATTTGTTTTCTGTACCTTTTCAGAGCCGCAATGGTAAAACACATATGGTACATTTATTTTGTCTCTTTTACAGGTTAACAAAAAAAATCTCCATCGCTAAAACTCGGTGGGAATGGTACTGCAGTTGTACCGTACAGAGAGGAACCAATGGAATATCCATGAGAAATCCATTCTGGTAAGTATGAAGATTTTATTTAATCTGTTTCATCTTTTATAAAGACTGCAGCAAATATTGCACACAGGTTGTGTTAGTTGACAAGATGTGGGTTTCAATGTAACTTGACTTGAGATTCAGAACCAGGAAGGGAAATAACAATTAAGTCATAAGAAGTCATTCATTGCTTTTTTTAGGAAACTTCCAGATGCTTTGTTGTTCTGTCAAACTGGCCTTATCCAAAAAAGTTCTTCAACATCAGGCACCCCCCCGGGCTTGGGCACACATGCAACATGCAGAAGTCATTTCATTAGATGACCATGACCATCATTAACAACAACCGGTCTCCAGAAAGATGCAGATGAAATTTGTGAAGAAGTAACAAAATAAGAAACCATTACAGACAAACCAGCAAATATGACCCCCTCCCGAAAAGAAAAATACTTACCTTTATGTGCTTGAGAGTTGTCCGTTTCCAATTTCAGCACAAATAATTCTCATTGAGCACTGGAATGTGCACACCAACAGTTTCTGTGACCTGTGATGCAGAACAATACCATGAGTACATGTCCATGTCAACCCCCCTCCTAGCCTACAAAATACATAACCATATATCTATCTATATATATATATACAGTAAATATATATATATATATATATATATATATATATATATATATATATATATATATTATATATATACTCACCAAGGCTACTATTAGTGTACAGCCAATGGGCACCCTTCAATCCAGTTGAGATGATCACATTGCATTTGCTCAAATCGACTCACAGAACACATTGGACCAGCAACAGAATGCTCATGGTCATCATTTTATACTGTGGGACTTTGTATGTGCTGAAACACTCCCATTTCACTGTGTTACCACTTGTCAATTTTCTGCACACAAGGAGGACGCATTTTGGGCCTGCAGAAAAAATCTGGGACTCCGTGCCACCATTGTGCGCTTGACTGAGTGCGCCATTAATTCTGGGGGACTTTGTATGTGCTGAAACACTCCCATTTAACTGTGTTACCACTTGTCAATTTTTTGCACATGAGGAGGATGCATTTTGGGCCTGCAGAAAAAATCTGGGACTCTGTGCCATTTTGTGTGTTGTGTGATTGTTGTGTGCTCATGATGTCATACTGACATTACAATTAAAGCAGTATTGCAAGAATGTCGTGACAATTTTGAACTGTACGTTTTATGCTACTTTACATTGCCACAGCCACTAGTTACCTTCGAGTCGTGACTTGAATGATACGCTTCTTTTTGCAATTTATGCCTGCTTTACTTAGTTGACTGCTTTTTTTCATGTATGAAAACAAATGAACATGCCTTCCAATATTGTTCTGACCAGGTTTGTATTTATTTGCAGCTGCTTTTCAATAACTATTGTTCTGTGGTGTCATAAAACACTGCCTGCTGCATAACTGTTAGTTAACAACAGAAGTGATATATAACTACTAACTGATGTGATGGAGAAAAGCAGAGGAAAACAATGACAAAGACCTGGCTAGTACCAATTTAAAAGGAATGCTCCCTTCATTATTTCACACTTGAAAGAAGGTAGTACAGCAGGCTCAACTACTGCAAATTCACGTATCATTCCAGTCAGTCAGGACGTAAGTAAAGGAAGTTGTAACATAACATTAAAAAATATAGGTCGGAGTTCTCAACAGATTGCTGCTCTGCTGCTGCTTTACAGAGATTCACCACATTACATAGTTATGGTAATGCACACAACCTAATATGTGGGGGCCTTACTCCCACTGGAATATTTCTTGCTCCACAAAGTGCAATATATTTCTGTGAAAACTGCCCATAATTTCATTACAGTGTGTCAAGTCATGGAGGCATTACCGTTCAGAAAGCCACCCACATTCTGCCACCCTTTCTCAGCAATGTTAGGACATGATGGCAGGGTGCAGGTGCATGCTCCACTATAGTGAATGTCCGGCAGCTTTCCCAATGTTTACTTATGTTATAAGGTTCCCTTTGTGGTGAAATGTGGGAACGTTTCCACTAACAAGGCTCTTCTTACTGGAAATGTGCCCACATGTTTCACCGCAAACTGATCATTATAACATAAAGAAACATTCAGAAAGCTGCTGGACAATCAGATATTCACTGTAATAGAGCACGCATACGCTCTCTCCCTGGCATCACATCTTAACGTTGCTGAGAAGGGAGGCAGAATGGGGACAGCTTTTCAGAACAGCAGTTCCTCTGTCACGTGACACACTGTAATGAAATTATGGGTGGTTTTCTCAGAAACGTATTGCACTATGTGGCACAAGAAAGATTCTCCTGGAAGGGAAAATGTGTATTATTAAACAACAACAGAGAAAAAACACACAGAAACAGTACAACACAGTAGTGGGGTGGGAGGGTAAGAAAACAATCCCATAAGTTACTGTGGCCGTGGGATGCCATGGTGGTCCAGCAGCAGGTGCAGCATTCTAACTATTTGCTGCTGCTGTTCCTCTATTGTGTGGACCTGCTGCTGCAAAGCACCAACCCTCTGATTGTTCTCTTCCAGAGCTGTCCACACCAGGGAGATGTCATGCTGTGTTGCAGGGTTTGTGGCAGGGTCCACTTCAGCTGGGAATCCAGGTAGCGGGGATGGTGGTGGAGAGGGTGGTGCTGGTGGCTGCGGTGGTGGTGGTGGTGGTGAGCAGCTGCTGTACTGGCCCTCCTCCTGCTGTGGTGGTGACTGCGAGGCACAACTCCAACCCCAGCAGAACCCTTGGCCACTGCCATGGAAGGGCCAGAAGGTGGATGCCTAGCCCCTTCCATGGCAGCCTGCCACTCTGCCTTGTGATGGTTGAGCATGTGGGTGCACTGGCCACTGTTCACCAAATGTGTCTCACGGGGGCCACGGTGCACCAACACACCACACACATGGAACACCATGACTGTGCTGTCTTCCCCCAAAAAGTTTAAAAACTCCCACACTAAGGAGCTGTGGGGGGGGGCCAGACACAGTCCTTGCATGAGTCGCACCATCTTGAATCTCTAGGGGCACCTCCTGTGGCTGTGGAGGTGGTGCTGCCGGAACCCCTACAGCTGCTATCGGTGGTGGAGGTAGTGGCGGAGAAGGTGGATGTACAGCAGCCACCAGTGGCACTGGTGCTGCTGCTGCTGCTGTTGCATCAACATGGGGGGAAGCAACACCCACGAGTCGGGAGTGGTCCAGCATGACACGACCGCCCCCATGTGTCCGCACTCCCCTCTGACCATGGCCATGGGCCAGCTATTCACCTTCTCCAGGGTCCACATCCATCCCTCCCACACAAGTCCCTGGGAGACACACACACACAAAACAAAACAAAACTTATAAAAAAAAAATCACTACTAAAAAAAGCAATCATAAACACAATACAAAAACTAAATAAAGATAGCTTTTAAAAAGCTGTTGTTTTACAAAGGCAATGAGCACTTTGTCATTTACTCCTACACTGTTCTCTCACAAGCCTTCTCCCTCTATGAATGCAAAGGAGAAAGCGAAACTGCTTCTCTGACTCACTTTCTTCCTGCCTGGCTAAAGCATGTGACTTACAGTGCTGTGAGCCATGTGATGTGTGGGGGGCTACCTATTTACTTCTCACTTCACCTTACTTTGCGTTAAGGCATAATGGCAACGCAAAGTAATAGTGATGACATGAAGTGAGCACTTTGCAGTGCTCACTTCGCATTGTGCTCTGCCAGTGCGAAGTGGGCACTTCGCGTTCACTTCACCAGCGGATTAAAAATTTGCTGCATCTCTAACTGGGAACACGTCTGCACTCTTCAAAGCTGACCGCGAACTGAAGAAATGCCTATAAGCTGTATTATGGCATAAATAGGGTTTTTCAACTTTGATGCATATCTCAGGCATTTTTGGGAATTTTGCCACCAACTTTCAACATGGGGTTATTGGGACCCTTTCTTATGAATTCAGGCACTGGCATGGCGTTATTCAGCCCCAAAAGTTGATTTCATGGTCACTGCATGGAATCAACTTTTGGGACTGGGTAATGAAACAACAGTGCTAGTGTTCATGAGGTGGGCTCCCAAAAACTCTATGTTGCAAATTTGGTGTAAAAAATCCAAGAAATTACTGTTTTACGAGCGTGCATAGCACAGTTGCTATGCACACTTGTAACTTCATGAATCTGCAATATTTTCACTCCAGATTTTCAACATTGCCATGTTGCTGTGCCTTCTTATGAATAGTACAGCTGTCATTTTTCACATCCTGGCTGAAATGTGTTTTTGCACTTCCAGCGCAGAATAGCGTGGTCGCTGTTGAAAATCAGTGTTTAGGACACATTAAGAAAACCACAGTGACACTGTTCATGAGCAGAGGTCCTAAAATGCCATGTTGAAAATGTTGTGATGAAAGTCAATAAAATGGCTGTGTTATGAGCGTGCATTGCGCAGTTTCCATGCACACTCGTAACTTCGCAAATTTATAACATTTTCACTCCAGATTTTCAACATTGCCATTTTTCCACACCTCCTTATGAACAGTACAGCTGCCATTGTTCACATCCTGGCTGAAATGTGTTTTCACACTTCTGATGCAGAATAGCGCAGTTGCTGTGGGAAATCAGTGTTCGGGACACATTAAGAAAATCACAGTGACACTGTTCATGAGCAGATGTCCTAAAATGCCTATGTTGAAAATTTTATGATGAAAGTTCATAAAATGGCTGTATTATGAGTGTACATTGCTCAGTTTCCACGCATGCTCATAACTTCACAAATTTGTAATATTTTCACTCCAGATTTTCAACATTGCCATTTTCTCACACCTCCTTATGAACAGTACAACTGTCATTTTTCACATCCTGGCTGAAATGTGTTTTTGCACTTCTGGCACAGAATAGCGTGGTCACTATGGAAATCACTGTTTGGGACACATTAAGAAAATCACAGTGATACTGTTCATGAACAGAGGTCCTAAAATGCCGATGTTGAAAATTTTGTGACACAAGTCCATAAAATGCCTGTGTTACGTGCATGTGTTGCACAGCTTCCACACATGCTCGGAAGTGTGATCATTTTTAATATTCTCACTACAGATTTTCAACATTGCCATCTGTTCACACCTCCCTATGGATGGTACAGCTGCCATTCTTAACATCCTGCCTGATCTGTGCTTTCATATATGTGGCACAGAATGGCATAGTCACCGTTGGAACTCAAAGTTTGGTACATATTGACAAAATCACACCACCATGCTTCATGAGAAGAGGTCCCAAATGCTTTCATGAGGTGGGGTCAGAAAAAGGCCATGTTGAACATTTGTAGTGCAAATACCAACAAACGCCCAGGGCATTAGGGTTTCTAACCATAACTTCCCACCCTGTACAGACTGACAGGCATCGGGGTGTGCCTTTAGATTGCCAACTGTACTGATCATGCCATCCCAACCCCCCCAGCCACTGACAGGCATTGAGGTTTACCTTGGACTCTTTGGCCCCAGACATCACTCCATTCTCCTGTGGTGTACCCATTTCAGTATATGTACATATGGAATGAGGTGACTGTAAAGCCAAACACCCTAAGGCACACCTCAACACATGTCAGTGTCTGCAGAATAGGGTGAGGTGACATGGCATGACCGTCATGGGAGACAAATCAAACACTTACCACAATGCCTGTCTGTCTCTACAGGGTGGAAGTGGGGTTGGCTTGAAGTTCAACTACTTCACTGCCATTCCTATTCTGCATCTGTCTAAGTCCTGCATTTCCAATGCTAATACCAGCAAGCAAACATTCAGCATTGACAAATGCTTATTTATTACTGAGGAAATGTGCCTGAATACATGATTTTTATCCCCTACAGTTACTTTTGAAGTTAAAACAAAAACGAGGTGCTGAGTCAGCATGTGGTCTGAAAACAAAACAAAATGGTTATATTAAATGCACACTGAAAATAGAAAATAGAGCTAAAGACGTTTCGACCATAGGTCTTCTTCAGGAAATATCTAAAACAGAAAAAGCAAAATTAGTGTAGAGGAGGGATAAATATATATATATATATATATATATATATATATTATAGTGAACGCGGTAGTGCCACTATAATTAGGAGTTGAGGAGCCATTTCTATGTTAAACCCCAAACTTTGCACTTAATAACTTTGCAACTGTTTCACGGATTGGGCTGCAATTTGGAATACTTGATTAAGAACCATAGGCCTTGGGATCTGCCAAGTTTTGTACTGGTCGAATATACAGCGCGAGTTATTGACATGATCTGTGTGCGTGTTTCACGCTTTTTCTGGAATTCTACGGCAGCACCTACAGGCCGTGACAGTTTTCAGCGACCGCTCCCAAATCTTCAAAGAACATGCAGCCAGGGTCCCCAATGTGCCTTTTGAAGATTTCATGAAAAAATATTAAACAGTTCAAAAGTTATTCAAAAACAGTTTCCCATTATAAGTCAATGGGAAAAGTTAACAAAAAGTTCAACACTTTCTAGAATGCATTTTTACTTTCGTAATGGGCCTGTTACTTTCTAAATCGCCATTTTGCTTTCAGTTGGTGATCAGAAAAATGGTTGGTATTTAAATTTGGGACCCTCTAGCAACCTAATTCTTTTTGTATTCACCTAGTAGGACCCTGAGGATGCTTGCCATGTCTTTATTTTGTGGTAAAAGACCCCAGAAATATGTTTTTCAAATTTCTGGAAAAAGTACTTTCGCTAATTACTTTCATGCTCACGAAAGTGTAGAACTTTTCTGTGAAAGCTTTCGCAAATTGCGACAGTAGTTTTCCATCTGTGGAAAAGTAACAGCTATTCTTTGGCACTGCGCTGCAAAAGAACCGTTAGGAGTTTTGGGCTGAAATTTGAAGGGAACAGAGCCGACATCTCACAGATGTGCATTTCAGTGTTGTATTGAAAAAATATTACACAGCAGCAAAGTTACGGCATTCCAAAGTTGACAGTTTTTCCCATAGGATAACATTACGGCGCCCGACGCATTACAGAAATCCTTTGTATCCCTGCTGCAAAATAACGGTTTGGCCTTTTTTCCTAAAATTTGGAGGGAAGACAGCCAACAGCCCACAGATGTGTCCTTCAGTGGTTTGGTGAAAAATCATTACAGGGAGGGAAAGTTATGGTGCTCCAAACTTTTCTTTTTTTCCTATAGGATAACATTACGGAGTTCGCCGCGCCTTTCAGGGCCCGTATCTCGGAAACGGATCGAGATACGGACTTTTGTCGGAAAAATTCTTAGCCCCCCAGCAGGGGCTAAGTACCAAATTAGCCAGGAAAGTTGTAAATAATATGACTTTTAAATTTTTTTTCGACGTCATCCGGTTCCTGAGATATAACGATATTTAGTATTCCAAGTTTTCATTTTCTGCGCCGATACTCATTATTATGCATACATTATTCGTACTCACTGTCTTTCTCTATGCAGGTTTTGGAGAAAACCAGCCTGTGCACTTACATTACTGTTACTGTTGCCCTTTCCGCTTGCGGTTCCGTACCCGTTTCACTTACCATTGACGTCTGCGCCACCATGTGCGTTATCCTTTGCATTTTCATTTGCGCTTGCGTTTCTGTTATTTTTGCCATTTCTGTCTACAGTACTGTTTATCTTTCTGTTTCACTTACATCACCATGCCCATTGACATTTCTGTTTGCAGGCACCATGTTACTATGTGACAACACATCACGTGGCAGACTGTTCCCGTCTCACTACCATGTGCGTACCCTTTCTGTTCTCATTTGTGCTTGTGTTACCATGTGCACCACTGTTAGCATTTCTGTTTGCATTGCTGTCCCTGTTAGTATGCCACAAGACATCATGATGGCGGGGCTGGGGCCTGAGCGGCCCTACCATCTCGCTGCATTACATTCACTATTTCTTGTTATCATTCCCAAAGAAGGGAATTAGAGGCAAAAACTCCATTTAATGCATTAGTTGAGTTCTTCCACAGCGAAGTGAGATCACTGTTGGTTGAAATCCCTTCGATTACCACCGCATTAGGTGCGCATTGGGATCGTGGGTCTCAACTCTCACCCCATTCTCCTATATTCTGCATGCTTTTGCCACATGTCATGGGTGAGAGTTAGGCTGATGATCCCAATGGCACCCCAATGCCGTGTTGGGGGTATGGGGTCCAAGGGGGTTTCAACCCCAACAGCGAATTTCTCACTTTTGTCACTGTGGAACAACCCTAACTAATGCATTAAATAGAGTTTTTGCCTTCTAAGATATATATATATATATATATATATATAGATATGGCTTCAATTGAAGATATCATATTTATCTTCACGAGGCCAATGATATCATGATATCTCCACGAGTGGCTAAGCCTACAGTGAGATATCATGATTTCATTGGCCTCGAGTGAAGGTAAATATGATATTCAGTACGCCATGTCATATTCGTTTATACCATGTATGTTTTGGGATTATTAATAGTTTAGTAATTAAAGCATAAGAGTAATTGTAGTCAGTATAATGTAAAGAAGAGTAGAAGACCATATTTTTGTTTTGCAAAAAAGTGTTATTTATTGCATAAAGTTGATACATACATGAAAGAGTATGTTAATAATAATTATAATATTTTAACCGTTTCATGACCAAGAGCATGTAACTTTTTTGTAAGGCTGACAAAATGTCGTGAATAGAACTGTGAAACAAGAAATACTGTAGTGTTTGTTAACCAGTGAAATTTTACATTTCTAAGTACAGTGTTTAAGTATTGTCTTTCATCTTAGTCCTTTTCAGTTAGAGTAGTATTCCATTGCTGATTATCCAAGGGCTGTAAGTCTGTTTAGATATGTTGAATATATAATAGGTAGAGCGCCTGTGTTGTCTTCTTCTAGTTGTTATTTGAGTCCGTTTGTGCATTTAGTTGTACTAGTTTGTTGTTTGTTTGCTGCTGTATGTTTCTGCTTCTTGTGGTCTTCTGGTGTTTCACATTTTCTGGACTGTGGGTCTTCATTCCTGAGAAAGAAACAAAGAAAATAAATTGTTAGTGTTGTCATATTGATAGTATTGTATTTGATGCAGTGTTTATTTGTTGTGCAACATTGTACTTTATCTATGGTTGTTTTTGAAAAATGTTTGTATAATTTTGTAATATTTGCATTTGTATGATTACATGTGGTGTTTTAGGGAATGCATATTTTTAATAATTTGTATTTTACATGCTTGCATGTTTTGCAGATAAAGTACATTGCTGGACAATATGCGTTATGAATATTATTTTGTGTTTATCAGCTTTGCTATATAAAGCATACAATTTGTGAAGTTAGGTGAATATTGAGTATGATATTTATACTGACTTAGTCTGAGTCTGAGTCGCTTGATAGGACTTGTAGGCGTCTTTTGATGGTGTGCTTGTTGATTGTCTCTGTTGGGGGGTGTAGGAGAGAAAGGCAGTTAAATTGTTGTTTGTATATTGTTGTAGTGTTTAAGTGTTCTTGTGAGGTGTGTGTGATATGTGAGTTTATGTTTGGTAGTGTGGCATGTTGTTTGTGGTACTTGTTTTTGGCTGTTGTATTACGTTTGTGTTAAATGCTTTGTGGGTATATGTGTGTGTGTTATGAGTAGATTAGAGTATATAAAGGAAATTGTACCATTATGAAAGTGGAAGTTGATATTTGTTGCATGAAAAGCTGGTTGAAAGAAGTATCCGTCCCATGCATTCCGTGACATTGGATGAGTGTTACGCATTTGTAGATGTTCATGCTGGTCTTGTTTTTGAGCAGTGTCTGTATTAGCTCCACTTAATAGATCTGAAATTTGTTTTTGTTGGTTTTCATTAATATGGGAGTAGTCATTAATGCTTCGTACAGATTTGTGTCCTGTAACTTGCATTATTTCAGTGGGTTGGATTCCACTGTCATTTAGCTTTTGTACGAGATGCTTGCGTGCACTATGATTTGTTAGTTTTTGGTCTGTAGTTATGCTTGCATTTGCTATCATTGTTTTAAGTATGGTTCCTATTTTATTAATTCCAATCGGTTGGTTTTAAACCACTTGACTGCTCATAATCCAGTGTACTGTTCGTGTTGCTGTTCACTGCTAAGAAAAATGGGTCTTCAGGTTTCATGCAGCAGTCTGGACGTTATTGGCATATATGGTATATGTCGACAGGGCATCTGGTGGGATTGTCTTTGTTTCTCATATGCCCTAGGTTTTATTTTTCTGGTCTCTTATGTTGAGTCCTGAGCGGGTTTTTGTTTGACGCTCAGTGGAGTACTGTATATAATGTATTCCATTGTCATCTACATTTTTGGTTACATCTCCCCATTTTAATTGTCTAATTTCAGTGGATCCTCTTATGCCAAAAAATGTGCAGCATATGAGCCATAGTGTGTTTATTAATGATGCTGCAGAATGAGGACCTAACTGTTTCTGGGAATACAGTTTGTCAATCATGGCATCTGACAGTTCATCAGATGCATTTGGTTTACATCCTTTACCTTGAGATTTTAAATGCTTTTGTTTTGCTGTCAATGTTTGTCTAGTTATCTCAAATTCTTTGTCATTTGATATGGAGTGACTGTAATTTTTGCTTTTAAGGTACCTTTCTGTGCTCTGATATATTGCTCGGAGGCTTATTGGCTCATATGGCTCTCCATTTTTTTCTTGGCATTCATGAAAAATTGTGATAAATACTTATTTAATGTGACTGGATCTATGTTTTCTAAGTTTCTGATGTCTGAATAAGTTTCAGCAAAGTGCTTTTGTATGGCTAAAACATCATAGTGTGTTTTTCGAGAGGTGTTTTTATTTTCCTGGTCTTTAATAAAATGCAGTACTGAGTCATCTATGGTTAGGCAATGGTCTGACTTATCTGTTGTGGCTGAGGTTGATGGCTTGCTTTCATTGTCTTCAAGTTCTGTGAACATTTTGCTGCTGTCAGTTGTCTCTGAAGAAGCTGTTTCTTCTGTTTGACTCTGTATAAAAGGTATGGTGTTGGGCTGGATTTCAAACGAAACGTTCATGGTTCTTTTTTTTTTTATATCGTTTTTATGTTCGTTTCTATATTCGGTTTGTTTTTCAGTTTTAATTAATTGGCCGTCGCAAACTGCCGGTAGTATAATTTGTAGTGAAACAGTTTTGTAGAAGAGACACTGTGAAGGAATGGGTGTCAGGGTGTTCAGTTTGCCTCGTGCGATTGTGGTGAGTGGCACAGATGTGACGGTTTTGGTTGCTATGGTGTCGTAGAAGCGGTGGCTCCGCTGTGATGGCATGTAGGATTCGTGGTGTAATTTAGTGGAGTTTGCGTTAGTGCCGTTCCTTTAAGCATGGTCCATATTAGTATCGTGGTCAGAACTGTATGAAAAGGAGAAATGTCCTATAAACAAGTAAAAAAGGAGGTGAGTAGGGAGCTGCTATTTATATTTCAGCTGCTGAAAGTGTCCGAATTGGAATACAACTTGCAGAGGAGTGAGCAGTAGGAGCCATCCTTGGAAATGAAGTTCGGTAATGTGGATAGTTTAAAAGGCGATGATGTGCAGTGGAAAAGCAGCGTGGTGGAAATGGAAAGGATGTCAATAGGGAGCTGAGGTATAAATGTTTTATGTTTCTCGAAGTGGAAGCTGCGGTGCAGAATGATAAATGTGTGATATTTTAGTAGCATGCACTTGTAGCAGCGAAGTGATTTTGTTGTGCTACTGAATAAAGCGACTGTTGAAATTTATAGAATATGTGGCAGCATCATGTATCTGTGTGTCAGTGAAGTGCCGTGAATAAAATTAGTGGAAGTGGTAGCCATACAGACCTGTCAGTGGTGCGAGAGTGGCTTGGAAACGAGGAATTCAGTGCTAGTATTAAAGTGTAAATTGTGAGGACGTTATGCCACATGACAGCCTTAGTAATGATAGTGTGTTTAGATGTTAGCATGGAAATGTGAGACAGGATCATAGAGGAGTGGTGCATGTAATTTGATTACAGTGTGGGGCGTAGTTGCAGAATAGATGCTGCTTGTGACAGTGGTAATTGTATGTAGAAGTGCAAGTACATGCGTGTATGAAAGGTGATGTAGTGGTTAGTGGTGGATAGTTTAGTGGTTATTAAATAAATTTTGTGAAAGCTTGCAAAAAAATTGGGGAATTCAGCAGTAATGTTTACTTCTGTCATTTAGAGAAGCAGAGTTCTGCGACATGTTCGTTTTTTTTGGTAAGATTAGCCGAGATGAGTTCTGCATCGTTATGGAGAAGTTATTTTCGAGTGTGGGATTAGAATTATTGAAGAATTTGTTTTATGTTTGTACTTTTGATTGAAAAATAATTTTTTTGTGTCGGGAGAATGTACTTTGGTGGGACTCTAGCTAGAAGATGAGTGGGATCTGAAAGTGAAAGTGTTCAGAGTGTGTAGCGAGGAGCGTGCAGGTGCTACGATTGTTTTGATGGGCTTATGTATGATGTATAGGAGTGTGAAGATATTTGTATGACGTATAGGAACGTGGAGATATCAGTGTTATCTTCACTGGCTAGCTGAGATATCATTTTTTATACAGACATTTATCCCAAAACATACATTGTATAAATATATATATACAAATATATATAATATATATAATGATAACACTGAAGTGCTACCTTAGTTAGGGTTGAGTACCCCTTTTAAGGTTAATGGTGAAACTTTGCACCTTAATAACTTTGCTACTGTTTAACTGATTTGCCTGAAATTTGGCAGGCATGGGTCTTAACCATAGATCTTGGGATCTGGCAACTTTCGTACCAGTTGGTTATACGGCTGTGGAGTTATTGAGCAACATTCTTTCAGGCAATTATGTTTTTTTGTGCATTCTTTGCTCGAGCCTACAGGTCTCATGGTTTACACTACTGATCTGAAAACTTCACAGAACATGCGGCCAGGGTCCCCGAGGTGCCTTTTGGAGATTTCATGAAAAAATATTAAACGGTTCAAAAGTTGTTCAAAAAACAAGTTCCCTTTATACTGTAAGTCAGTGGGAAAAGTTAACAAAAAGTTTGAAAGTGTCTCAAATGCACTTTTTAGTGTCGCAAATGGCCCTCATAGTGTTGCAAATCTGCCATTTTGTTTTCATTTACTGATCACAGAAATGCTTAGCATTTAAAATTGGGACCATCTAGGGACACAATTCTTTTTGCCTTTACCTAGTCGAGCCCAGAGGATGCTAGCCATGTCTTTATTTTGGCGTAAAACACCCCAGAAATATGTTTTTTTCAATTTGTGGGAAAAGCAGTGTCACAAAGTAGTGTAGCATTTGCAACACTTTTCCAAATTTTTCCAAAAGGTGTCACAAATCATGACACTACTTTTCTAGACTATGGACCAAATGACAGGAATTCTTTGCCACCCTGCTGCAAAAGAATGGTTTGGTCTTTTTGGATGACATTTGGAGAGAAGGCAGCTAACATCTCACAGATGTGCCTTTTGGTGGCTTGGTGACAAACTATTGCATGGACACAAAGTTACAGTACTCCGAAGTTGATGTTGGTGGGTCCGCCATGCCTTTCGGGGCTCATGTCTCGGAAACAGTGTGAGATACTGAAATTTAGTCATGACAATTTAGTCATGACATTCAGTGAATACCTAGCCAGGAAATGCACGGATCATGTGAAATACTAATTTTTTCCTACATTGTACGGTTACTGAGATATTATCATTTTAGTATTATAACTGCTCATTTTCTGCTTCAAGGCCCAACGCACACCCCAATGCCAGTTGGGTGGGTTGGGCTGAGGGGGTGCAAGTGGGGTTTTCAACCCTAACACCTTATTTCCTCACTTTTGTTTCTGTGGAACAACCCTAACTGATGCATTAAACGGAGATGTTTGCCTTTAGTATATATTTATATATATATATTTATAAAATGGGAAAGAAAATTGAGTGAAAATCCAGTATGCTCATTGGCTGAAACATGTCACATGACCGTGCACTATTCCACAATGACCGCACGCCTTCCAGTATGACTGCACGCCTAAACTACTTTCCAGCCCTCAAAACCTTTTCACCAGCAGTGAGATCACTCCACACCTAATGCAGTTAGGCAGCCATACACACACACACACACACACACACACACACACACACACACACACAACTGGCACCCACAGGCATAACTAAATATACCACTAGTAGTCCCACAAGGTACAAGCTGATGTGCTTGATTGCGCCTTTCATTTTTAAATAAAATGTCATCTAAGAATCAAATCCTGCCTGTCATTTTCACAGTCTTAGTGTAGAGCCACTAACTTTTATTACTGTACACAGTGTCACCAAGCAGTCTAAATTCTACAAAAAAATATGGTGGCAGGTGTTTAACAGAAACCTAACTGTGTAGAAAAAAGCAAGACAAACTACATTTCTCTTAGTTTTGTACTCTTACTTTCTGTGAAAAAAATCTCCATTTCTAGGGACAGTCTCGTGATTGTGGAGCACTTTCACTTTTCCTTGCTGAACTATAGCGTGACTGAGCGGTGCGCATTGTGGAAAGTGACAACCTGTTATGAGTTCAAAGTAAGTCTTTCTGTGTTTAAAAAAGATGAAAAGTGTGTCCCTCCTGTTAGGTTGTGTTAGGTTTGAGTAAGAGAAGCTGCAGACTCTATGCAGAGGGGAACAACGACACGCCGAGTGAGTCGGCAGCTTTAGGAGAGTGAGCGGAAGCCAGAGCAAGTGTTGCTATGACAACACTCGCCTGCTTCCCACAACCTTCCTAAAGCTGCCAACTCACTCACTGTGTCCTTGCTCCCTTCTGCATAGAGTCTGCAGCTTCTCTTACTCAAACCTAACGCAAGCTAACAGGAGGGACACACTTTTCATCTTTTTTAAACACAGAAGGACTTACTTTGAACTCTGCCAGTATATCATTTAGCAGCTAGACAGAGGGATTACTTTTCTGCCCCCCCCCAAAACATGTGTGGCCATTTTATAAGATAGATAACCCACTCTAGGGTGTGCGGTCGCGCTCTGCTAAACGCACACCTTGGGTGGTTGAATGCACTCGGCCTGCGGCCTTATGCATCACAACGCACACCAAGGTGTACGTATATCAGGAGCGTGACCGCATACCTAGAGTGAATTATCTATTACATATATATATATATATATATATATATATATATATATATATATATAGATATAAAATAAAGGGAAGGCTTGGGGACAAGAAGTAATAAATGGCAAGCTAAAGACAGAATCTGGAAAACAAAAAGGTGATGATGGGAGTGACAAGGCATAATAGCAGTGAATGAGCTAGAGAAGTCCCCAGGTGTGAACTAATTAGCAAGGCCTAGTAAGAAGGCTGAAAGATGACAAATGTGGGGGAAGGAGACATAGATGGAGTCATCTGTGGAAAAAGAAAATACTTGTGTACAGATGCAGACTTTATTGAAAAGAAGGGGTGGCTGAAATATATTAATAGAAAATAGGTTTATCATTTAAACCAGAAGGATGCTGGGAGCCAAGGCAGATGATCAGCTTGGTTTCCATGTTTTTCCTATGGTCAGAATCTCACAAGCTCTACTGAAGGACACAAACAGAAAGGTCATTGACACTGTGGTCCCTGGAGATAATGGGGTACAATGGGTTTATCAGTATCTCCATTCCTGACTGCCCTGTAATGTTCCCTGAAATGGTCAGCAAGGCATCTACCAGTTTCTCCAATGTAAATAGCTGCACACTTCCTGTAAAGAATACAATATACTATATTAGTGGAGGTGCAGGATAACTCCTTGGTAATGTGAAGACCACCTGTGAGTCTCTGAATTTCAGTCACACTAGAAATAAATTTACAGGTGTAGCAGTGAGTTCTGTTGCAAGATTTAGTACCTAGTAGGGAGGAACTGTTAGGAGTAGGTAGGCTGCTTCTTACCAGGAGATTCTGCATTTTGGGTGGCTGGCAGTAGGAGGCAATAGGTGGTTCTGTAAATGAGCACCAATGTTGTGGTCAGTTTGCAAAATATGAAAGTTACTGGTGATGATCCTGTAAAGAGAAGTGTACTCTGATGGACATGAAGAACTTGTGGAATCCATTGTCGTTCTTGGGTGACAGTGTCCTTCCTATGGGGGTCAAGGTTACGGGCATGTTTTTGACCCTGGAGAGTCCTCTGTCCACTGTGCTTTTATGATATCCCCTGTTAATAAAAAATTATGCATTATTTGGGCCTGCTCAGCAAAATCATCATATTCACTGCATAACCTGTGAAGTCTAAGAAACTGTGAATATGGTAGACCATTCTTGACATGTTTAGTATGGAAGGAGCTGTGGAGGATGAAACTGTGTGAGTCAATGGGTTTGTAATAAACTGATGTCTTCAGACCAGTGTTCTGCACTGACAGTTTGATATCCAGAAATGGCAGTACAGAGAAGAAGAATTCAACAGTATACTGAAGGGAAGGATGGGCTGTGTTAAACTTGTCCAAGAAGATTTGGAGGGTCTCTTTGGAGAAGGAGGTAGCTCCCATGCAGTCGCGTATGTAGAGTTCAGGCACAGTCCCTATGAATGAGAAAAAAACTGTTCCTCCACCAACCCACAAACAGATTGGCAAAGCTGGGACACATCTTGGTACCCATGGCAACTCTACTGACCTGCTGAAAAAAAACTGTTATTGAAAGTGTTTAAGAACTTGTTCTGCCAGATGGGTTCTCACTCAGTGGCTCCCATCAGCTCATCTTCACCATGGACATCAAATCTCTATACACAGTGATCCCCTACAATAATGGCCTGACAGCTTTGCAATATTCTCTGAATAAGCATGACATCCAGCGGGCCATCCACACACACACACACACTTACCCATCTGGCAGAATTTGTTCTTAAACTCAATGCATTTTTTTCAATAACAGTTTTTTTCAGCAGGTCAGTGGCCTTAAGTGCATCCCAGCAGTCTATTAGATTTGCATCTGACACATTATTTTCAGTCATAAAATACTCTATAGTGTGTATCATTTTCCCCAAGAACTGCTTGCAAAAGACTATTTTTTAAATGCCACAATTTATTGACTCTATCCCCCCCCCACAACAAAATATTATAATAAACTGGGCTATGATCTGAAATAAGTCTGGTTTCTATTTTGGTTATAACCTTCATGATTTCTATCAACAATTTTCTGGACATAAAAACATAGTTCAGTCTAGAATGTACTTCATGACTGGAAGAAAAAATATATATAGTGCTTTAGTCCCCCATTTATTTCCCTCCAAATATCAACCAAATTAATCACATTCAAAACATTGTTTGCTTTGAACTTATCCAAGCTCAAACCCTTAGAGGTCTTATCTACTTCTTTATTTAAAATACAATTCAAATCACATCCTAATATAAAGAGACCCTTGTTCCAAGTGTACATTAGTTTATTTACTTTTGTCAGAAAGTTACTATAGCCTTTAAAAGGGGCATACAAGGACCCAAAAATAATGTATCTACTATTTATTCTTGTTCTTACCAAGACCATTCTTCCTTGTTTATCACTACTGAATCCAATATTTCCCCCTTAAAGCATTTTTCAAAAAGAACAGCAACACCAGCAATTTTATTTGAAGTTCCAGCAGAAAAAAATAAACTTCCAGCATATGTTTTCCCAGTTTACTCCACTCTTTACCATTAAGGAAAGTCTCTTGCAACATAGATACATTGGCCTTCATCTTTTTTATTCTGGCAAATATTCTGGATCTCTTTACTGGTGAATTTACACCATTTACACTCCAAGTGCAACCTGTAAGTACCCCCATTACTTCACCCGATGTCATTTACACCATACCATTTTCCAAACCCCTGAGTGAACCTAATCCTACACCCATTAAATTATTGCGTTCTCCAAACCCCCCCCCCAAATGCTTAAGACAAAGTCTGGCATTCCCCCTTAACACTTAGTAACAAGTGCTAGAAAAAGAGCTAGCCCCCCTCACCCCATATACTTCCAAATTCCAAAACATTAAGGCCCATTCTCCTATCTTACTATTTGCTTTTTTAAGGTTCCAACTGCCTTTTCTGAATAGTTACTTCTCCTTAACTATTCTCGTACCCCGCAAATGCTGTAAGCAGATGAATTTTTAAATCAGATGGTGATTCAGCTACAGAACTGTAAAATAAAATGTAGTTATTTAACACCACTTTCAACTTAGCCAGAAAAATTACATATGCCTTGATGCCCTCTTTCCATAATTTTTGTTACAATCCTCCATATCTCTTTCTTTGGTCCCATAATGTCTTGGAGTAATCATTTATAAAATATACCTGTTGTTCTCTATACAAAAAGTTCTTGTGACATAAAAGGCCTGCATGATCAGATCTTTTCCTTCTGAGGTTAAAATTTTTACTATTGCTGGTCTAGTTCTCCTACTATCTCTGCCTACTCCCAGCCAATGAACCCTATCTAAGATAGGAATTTCTTGATCCACAGGTAACAATTTTCAGAAAATATAAACTATAATATTCCAGAGTGGAAGATCTTTTTCCCATTCAGGTAAAATGCCAAACACCCATATATTTTTCCTCTTTATCCAATTCTCCTGCTCATCTAACTTCTCTTCGAGAGTTGACTGATGTTTCTTTAACGATCGTACATCTTGACCCAGTGAAGTTATATATTCCTTTAAGTTGCAATGTCATTTCTCTAATTCAGAAATTTGGTTTAGATCCTTTTCTAGATTGCTGTCCAACTTTGAAATATTTTCTGTGAGCATTTTTATGGATTCAGGTAGGTGCTGCAATTTTTCTACTTAGCTTTGTAAGTCAGACATGTTTTTAATTAACCGTAGGGCCCAAACCATTGGAGAATCAGGTGTTGGTCCCATGGGCACTGATCCTCCGTTTGGCTGTTTTAATTTTACAGAAGCAACAGTTTCTCCAACAATTGGCTCAGTAACAAAGTTTTGTGGCTGTTCTTCTGAGGGGTCAGGTAAAACTTCAATGTATTCTTTTGAGGGAATGTCTTCCATTTCTCCAGGAGACTGCATGGATTTTGGATTAGAGTTAACATTTTTCACCTTTCTTTTTTTCCTTCTTTTATAAGTCCATTTTGGGGGCAATATTTGATACTTTAGACCCAGCCGATCACAACAGTTTTTAAAGCACAGTCTCGGTTGCATTAGTTTTTCTATTTTTTACCTCAGCCCCTGTTTTTAAATCAGGCTTGTGTTTTGATCTCTCTTTTGGTGATTAAAAATGTTCCCCTGAGGCTTAAAGAGTTTAGGCAATCTTTTCCCTCATAGCTCTACTTTATATTGCATGCCTCCCATATGCAAAATCTCTTATTTTTATTTTAATGTCCCTTTTCCCTTAAGCTGATTAATGAAGGGTTAATTTACCAAGATGATGGTGAAAAGGAGAATGCCCTTAAGGTAGCTTCCACCAAAGCAGGCCCACAGAAGTTTATAAAATGATCCCAGCTTAGACAAAAGATACTTTGTGCTTGCTTAATTAAACTGTTTGAACTATTGTAAAAGTCAATATTTATTAATGCAGGGCAGAGAATTATCAATAAGTACAGAGGTATCCAAAATTTGCAGATACTTTTAAGTTCTTTAGGGTTTTGAAAAACTTTCTAGCACAGGTCTTGTATATTTAACTCTCCTTCTCATGAAAAAGCAGTGTTGTGAGACATCTTGAAGTTCAGCTTGTAACTAGAAAAGGATCACTTATTTTTTGGTTGCTTGCTGCTCATTACTGGCATTTGTCGGTTAAGGCTGATTCCTGAAGCATTGCTCCAGTGTGTTTATAACCACCACCAAACTGGCATTCACATTCCTTTAAGTTCTTGGAAATAATTTTCAGCCACAGCACATGTAGTGAAAAAAGAAGAATGTCATTCAAATGCAATGTCCAAAGGACCAACTCTGGTTCCATAAGGGAGCCAGACTGCTACTGCTACAATTGAGATTCCAAAAACACGCTGCTGAAAACACTTAAAACACATGCAGCCTTTCTGTTCACCACTAGAATGCATAAGATAGTTTCAAGCCACTTAAGTATCAAGTTTCTTGCCTGCAATACATACGGCATCGCATAGCAATTAGAGAAGGAAAACGGTTTTACATTTAGATCAAAAAGCATAGCCTGAACTGCAAACAATGACTTTTAACTGTGCCTGCCTAGCCTGTCATCCAATGCATTGCATCACCATACATCCACCCCTGGATATGTCACATTGCCATTGTTAAATAGCATCACATTTTGAGCCACGGATGTGGTTAGGAATCTAGGGCTCACTATGGACTGCAAGCTGACACTGACATTTCAGGTGACAGCTGTAGTCCACAGTAACTTTTTCCATCTGAGTAATGTGGTCCATATCACATGGTATCTTGTACCAGGAAACCTGGATATAATAGATCATGCCTTTGTCACATCTAGACTGGACTACTGCTATGCTCATTACTTAGGGTTATCTGAATTTTTAATGCAATGTCTGCATCTCATTCAGAATGCTGCAGCCCTGTGATGGCTAGAATAACTCACAGGAAGCACATCACACCATTTTGGATTACATTCAATTTATGCAGGAACTAGAAAATTATAACTGGGAGAGATTAGAATTAATTCCCAGTGTGGGGGATGCGTGGGATACGTTTCAAAAGGATTTAATACAAATCTGTAATAAACATGATCCTATAAAAACTAGGTTGATAAGATCAAACAAAGCGCCATGGTATGATTCTGGTTTGTTTAAAATTAAAAGGGCTAGAGATAAGGCATGGAAACAAGCTAAATTAGCAAAGGGAGACCAGGATTGGCAAAAGTATAGGCAATTTAGAAATTTATACACAAAAGAAATTAGAAAGGCTAGACAGGCCTATTGTAATAAAAAATTGTCTAAAGAAATGATGGAAAACCCAAGAGTATTCTGGAACACAATAAATAAGTTGCATAAGGGTCCTAGCTTGGGATATCCTAATTACTTCTTAATCAATGGTAATAAAACTGATTTAGGAAATAAGGTAGTTAATGAGTTTAACACCTTTTTTATAAATATGGGTACTAATGAATTCAAACTGGGTGGAGGATATGTAAATCAGGTTTGACAGAGAAATTCCCAGGCAAATGGTACGGATAGAACTTATGTACAAACTGGTATACAAGCTGAGTTCAAATTTACCTCTGTTACTAGAGGAGATGTTAGGGATTTATTACTTCAAATTAACACCAATAAAGCAGAAGGTATGGATGGTATCCCTAATATCCTATTAAAGTATGCAGCCACTATCATTGATTTACCCTTAGCAAACTTATTTAATTTGTCTCCCCTCTTTGCGGAATTACCTCAAGCTTGGAAGACCGCCAAGATTGTGCCAATTCATAAGACAGGTTCCAGGTTGCTATTAGAAAATTATAGGCTAATTTCCCTTTTACCAACAATTTATAAAATTTTGGAGAAAATAGTTGCAAAACAATTACAGGTATTTTTGAAAGATAATGAAATTCCAAACGGTTATCAATCAGGTTTTAGATCTGAGCATGGAACAAACACTGCCCTTATAAAGGTCACAGGGGATATTATGGAGAGTATGGACAGGGGGATGCCAGTGGGAGTAATTTTTGTTGACCTTTCAAAGGCTTTTGATACATTGGACCATGGCATCCTCCAGTCCAGACTAAAAACTGTGGTATGTCTGAGTCAGTTGTAAACTGGTTTCGAAATTATCTTGATTCAAGATTGCAGCAAGTGACTATTAGAGAGTGGTCATCTGACCTGAAATCAATTGTGTCAGGAGTCCCACAAGGATCCATTTTGGGTACCATACTATGTAATTTATACATGAACGATTTGGGGTTTGAACAACCGGAGGTACAATACCATCTTTATGCTGATGACACAATTGTATATTCTGCTGATTCATCAGTGAGAACTATTCAATTAGTATTACAACAGGCTTTTGATCATTTACAGGAATTTTTGCTTAGATCTAAATTGGTTTTGAATGAAAAAAAATCTCAGGTAATGGTATTCCATAGGGGTCATGGGTCTAAAATTGAACAAGAGGGATTACAAATTAAAACATTTTCTGGAAGAATTTTGCAACAAGTTGTTAGATATAAATACCTGGGGGTGTATTTGGACACAAAATTCAAATGGGAGAGCCATATAGATAGCACCTTAACAAAAGTTGGTAAGTGCTTGGGTTCATTATATAGAGTAAGAAATAGCATGTCCTTGGAAATTAGGAAATTAGTTGTAACTGTTGTTGTACTACCCATACTGGAGTATGGTAACTTGATATATATGGGTGAGTCTAAAGAGCAGCTATATAAGCTTGACGTTATGTACAATAAATTAGCTAGATTTATACTGGGTGCAACAAAGACGGCACATAGAGTAGATATGTATAAAGAATTGGACTGGCATACCTTATCTCAAAGGTGGGTTTTTAGTACAATTATGTTAATGCTAAAATGTATTTCAGGAAAAGTCCCTAAATATATGGCTGAGACTATTAATATAAAAAGATCAATCGAGGGCCTGCACTCTGCAAATAGCTTGGATTGTTTTGTTCCAAGTCATAGAACGGCCTGGGGGGGGATAAGCATTTCTTAAATATTGGACCATCTATATGGAATAAATTGCATGGGAAGCTTAGATCCCTTGAGAGAAATTTTCAGTTGCACCAAATTAATCGATGACTTATTGAAAATATTAATTATGATGGGGACTAGATTGAATCTTAGGATGGTAGACTGTAAATTGTATTAAATGTATATTGTGAATTATATTATTGTTTTGTTGTATGTCTTTGTAGAGTTAGTTTGTGAATGATTTGGAATTGTGTTATATTTATTGATGTATAATTATAGTGTATTTGTGCCTTTGTCTGTTACACATTGTTAACTTATAAGAGTAACTGGAACTGACACCTGGATCTCACTGTAAAAGAACTTCGGCTCAGAGGAGATATCCATATTCATTTTTTGTATGAATACAAATTTTTTACTACTACTACTACTACTTTTGTGCAGTCTGTACTGGCTGCATATTTGGTGGTACATAAGCTATAAGAGTTGCTTGATAACTTACAAGGCCCTATATGGTGTTGGTTCTTGATACCTAAAAGAGCTCCCGTCTCCTTGTACCACTATACACCCTCTCTACTCTACTGAAGTGTTTTTTTTAGTGGTTTCCAGTCTCTTCTTAAGCTTTCAGGGGCAGAATATTTGGGGTGGATACAGTATCTCTCAGAAATTTCCTGCCTCCTAACATTCATTCTGCCCACTCAGTGTAGGCCTTCAAGGGAACATTAAAATCTTATTTTTTTCCAATCAGACCTACTGTCTTAGTTAATTTATTTTTATTATTTATAAATAATTCCTTTATATTAACAAATGTATAATGTTTTCCTCTATAGCACCCTCAACCTTTTGAAAAGGGTGCCTTGCCTTACCAATACATTTTGCCTTGCCTTGTATAGAAGTTCAACCGGAACAGCCCTAGGAAATGTGACATCTCACTCTTATCGGGTACTTGAAGAGCAGCAGGTTGAGGCAATGTTCAAAGTTATATGATTGGCATATAAACAATTGCAGAAAATATAAACATAGAAACATAATGGCAGAAAAGAATGGCCTGGCCCACCAAGTCTGTCCAAGGTGCCTAGCAGAGGGCTAAGACTTCCTCCAACAAACTACTTCTCCATATGGCATTCTCTTCCCCCCCCTTCCTCTCCCAATACCAGACCCATGTGGCCATCCCATGCTCTATTCAAGCCCTTTATGGTGACCTCCCCTATCACCTCCTCTGGGAGCTCATTCCATTTTTACACCACCTTTTCAATGAAAATGTTCTTCCTGATTTTTCCCCTAAACCTGTCACCCTCTATCTGTAGTGTATGACCCCTGGTCCTCTTGGCCCCTTTAGTTTCAAAAGTCCCTCTTCTGGTTCTCTGTTTATCCCCTTAATATATTTAAAGGTCTCAATCATATCCCCCATCCCTTCTGTACTCCAGGGAGTACATTCCCAGTTCACTTACTCTGTCTTCGTTTGTCAGGTGACTAAGCTCAGCAACCATCTTAGTCACTCTTCTCTACACCCTCCCCAGCCTTTCCCTGTCTTTTTTCAGGAACAGTCTCCAGAATTGCACCCCATATTCCAAATGCAGTCTGACCAACTGTTGATATTAGGGGATAATAACCTCTCTCTTCCTGCTAGTGAATCCCCTCCTGAAGCAGCCCAACATCCTGCTAGCCTTGGCTACTGCCTGCCTTCATTGTTTAGCTACCCTAAGGTCCCTGGAAACAATAATTCCCCAGGTCCCCCTTCTCCTCAGTCTCTTCCAGTGCCAGACCCCCATAATAAGTCTCATTCTGGTTTCTCCTCCTAAGTGCATGATTTTGCATTTTTTTACATTAAATGCAAAGTTTCATCTTTTGGACCAACCCTCCAATAATCCTAGGTCACTGTGCATATTCTCTCTCCCCTCCTGGTTTTCCACCCATTACAGATCTTCATGTCATCTGCAAAGAGACACACCCTACCCCTTAGACCCTTAGTTATATCCACCATAGATATGTTAAACAGGATTGGATCTAGCATGGACCCCTGGGGAACCCCACTTGTGACCTTTCCCTCCCCCAAGGCTACACCATTTACTATTACCTTCTGAATCCTATCCGTTAGCCAATTTTGCACCAACCTAACTACCCTTACCTCCAGTCCCAGTCCATCCATTTATATATCAATCCCTCATGTGAAACGGAATCAAACGCCTTCCTAAAATCAAGATACGCACCATCCACTGAGCCCCCCTGGTCCACTTTCCTAGTGACCCCATTGAAGAACTCATGAAATTAAGTTTGTTTGACAGGACCTCCTTTTAGCAAATCCATGCTGATGCTTATTAATAAGTACATTGTCTTCCAAATACTGCTGAATCCTGCTCTTCAGTAACTTTTCCATAATTTTACCTACTATGGATGTTAAGCTCACAGGCCTATAGCTATCCACCTCTTCCTTATCACCCCCTTTATGAATAAGGATGGTGTTTGCCATCCTCCAGTCTTCTAGGACATCCCCTGTCTCCCAGAACCTACTAGAAAGAGCTGCTAAGGGAGCTGACAGAATATCCTTAAGTTCCCTCAGCACCCTAGGATGCACCCCAATTGCAGAATTGAAGAGTTGCAGAGCCATTGTTCTTTTGAGGTAGAATAAGTTGCAAGCATGGTTTATTAGAGGAAGATAGTAGTCATATAAGAGCTGTATGTTGTACTGATCAGTAACAGGTGACAACATTTTTCAAAGGTGTAGGTGGTAGATTTTCTTAGGTGGATGTGGAGCTGAGAGTGAAATGATGCCAACGTGGATTTTGGTGGGTAGGTCTGTGTGAAGTACTTGAACTCCATTATGTGCAGCTCTACATAAAATAAAATGCCACTACTTCTTGCAGCCCTTCTAATAGTGGAGCATGCAGCTATGATGGCACTTCACCAGGTCAAGTCTAGATAAAGTGTCTCTTGTTGGGTGAAAAACCATTTAGCATAATGATCTGTTTGGCGAAGACTCCATGACATGATGCTTCATGGAGTGTTTTCCCATTCCTTTTTTCTTAAACCAATGTTCCCTTTCCCACCTCCTCTTTAAGCAAACAATACCACCATACTCCTGCTACACAGCACTACCCAGTTTAAAAACACAGTCCCGCTTTCCCAACCCACAGAGCCCAGCACCACACACACTACCCTCCTCCCCTCAGGCAGCCCTGGAAGAGAATTTACAAGCCCTTCCCCCACTGATACTGTAGCTCAGAAAACTGTGCTCTTAGTAGGTTTTAGACTTTGCCACACCACCATGAATGCATCATTCCCTAGCACTGTCTGGTACACCAACCCCTTCTGCCACAGGGAAGCTAGAGTAATAAATACGCTATTCTGATTTACTTCATCCAGTTATTGCACTGGGACCTGACTGCTTTAGCCAAATATTCAAAGTCAAGCTGAGTAAATAGGGGCTGAATTGTATTAGAACTAAATATGCCACTGGCCAATTTCTCTTTCCATTTTATAGAGCATGTTCCAGGCCTGCAGAGCCCTAAAGGTAAATAAAAGTCTGCCAGAATCCTCGCTAGTCTTGGATACTGTAAAGCAGATGGAGTATATGTTCTCTTTGCTAGTACAAGTGGGGGAGCTAATAGCTTGGAGGTGATCTAAAGGTACACTTGTGCAGAAAGGTTAGATAGCATAAGTTTTATCCTGATGATGGGCATGTCCACCGGAGACTGCTGTATAGAGTAATGTGGTGTGTCATCTAATTACTCTAACACTAAAGATTACATTGTGGAAGTTAATAGATTAATCAGTGATGATTAATTTTATAAAATAATCTCACATGGGACTGTCCATAAGTATAAGGATGAATTATACCTTGTACTTAATGAAGGTTTCTTGAAGGGATACATCTCTGATGTAGAGTATAGAACTTTAACAGTTAATTGTCCAGTTATACCGACAATATACTGTATGCATTACCTAAAATCCACAAAAGTTTGGTACAACCACCAGGGAGACCCATAGTCTCAAGTAGGGGGTGGTTGACAGAACCTATTTCTGTGTATCTTGACACTTTGTTACAGCCCATAGTACAGGAATTGAGATAATTTCTTAGAGATTCCACTCAGGTTGTTCAAATTGTTGAGGATTTAAGTGTGGAGCCTGACTGGTTCTTTGCAGTTGTTGATGTTAATTCCCTCTATACTGTGATACCACATAAAGACTGACTAGATGCACTTTTTTATTTTTTAGACAAAAGAACTGAGGAAGAGCGTGTCAGGGTTCCTACACACTTTCTTATTCTGCTGGCAGACTGTGTTTTAAATATGAATATTTTTTTGTTTCAGGGACAACTGTTTCATCAAGTACGGGGTACGGCAATGGGAACAGCGATGGCACCTAGTTGTGCCAACCTTTTTGTTGGAAATTGGGAGCTAGATCACCTGTACGGTGCCGCTATGAATCCACACATTCATTGTTTGGATTTGTGATGGCACTTTATAGATTATATTATTGTTGTATGGAAAGGTACAGATGATGAGTTTGTTTCATTCGTGAATTGGATGGAAAATACCAGCAGTTGTTTGAAATACCAATTTGAACTTAACCAAGTTAGTATCAACTTCCTTGATTTAAAATTGTACAAGGATGGTGAGGGAGGAGTATGTATCACTCTGTTTCAAAAAGTTACTGATAGGAATAGTCTATTAAGATTTGAAAGTTGCTACCCTCACCATACTTGTCACAATATACCAAAAGGCCAGCTAATTAGATCCCTGGGAAACTGCACGGAATGTCAAGACTATATTAAAAAGAGAGGGGAACAAGTACGAAGGTTCCTGGAAAGGGGATATAGCCGGCACAGCATAGCATCTGCCATCAAACAAGTAGATGAAATGGATAGAAATCAAGTGCTACAGTATAAATCTAAGGAGATGAATAATATGAAAGGATTTGAATGTCACTTTGTGACTGATTTTTCTAGGCGAGCAGATCAAGTTAAGTGTATTGTTACAAAAAACTGGCCTATATTGCAGTTGGAGCCCAGACTAAGGGAAATAACTAAAAAGGGACTGAAGGTAATTTTTCGGAAGTGCAAAAGTATAAAAGATCATGTAGTGTCAAATATGACACAGATAAATGATAAAGATAGACAGGTTCTTTTAGCACCTAGACCAAGAGGTACATATAAATGTGGGAATTGTTTCTATTGTGGGTATATACATAATAGTAAAAGCATAATACACCCCATTACAGGAAAAACAATAGAAATCAATGATTTTATTACTTGTAATAGTGTAGGGGTAGTTTACTTTCTGTTATGTGAATGTGGAGCATATTATGTTGGAAGGACAATATGCAAATTCAAGATCAGAATTGGTGAACATGTAAGAGCGGTTGAAAAAGGTGATACAAATTATGCTATCATAAAACATATACAATTAAATTATCTACAGAAACACATTTTTAAGTTATTTGGTCTGGAACTAGTTGCAAAGGGTCCAAGGAGGGGATATCAATAAAAAAATAGGACAAAGGGAAAGTTTTTGGATTTTCTCTTTGGGAGCATGCTCAGGTATAGGACTTCATGGAAGTATAGACTTTCAGCATTTTTACAAAAATATAAATGCTGAAATAATCAATAATCTAATGCATACCCAATTATTGATTTAATGACTGTTGTCCCCTATTGGCTATTTATTAGATTTAACCATCCTGTCACCATGTATAATGAGTTTTTACTATTTAATGCATAGGTTCGATTATGCTTATATTGCTGGACAATTAACTAAATTGCCAAATATACAAATAAATAGTTTACATTGGAGGCAGTATAGCACAGCGGTCTAAGGCTCTGAGCTGCAAACCTGGAGATCTGGGTTTGAATCCCATGCCCCCCCTTGCATACTGTGTGACCCTGAGCAAGTCACTTAACTTCCATGTGCTCCCAGGTTGCACCTGTAAACAAGCTTTCAGCTTAGTGTGTCACTCCTGGTTAAACAATTGGGGGAAAAAGCATTTCTGTCTTTTCTTTTCAATCAATCACATACAATTTATTGTAGAACTGAAGCATAACATT
Source organism: Neoceratodus forsteri (assembly GCA_016271365.2). Classification (NCBI taxonomy): domain Eukaryota; kingdom Metazoa; phylum Chordata; order Ceratodontiformes; family Ceratodontidae; genus Neoceratodus; species Neoceratodus forsteri. Next base: position 236,166,683 of record CM057459.1, on the reverse strand, counting down.
TAAAAGGCAAGAAATATTGAACATTGGATCAAATCGCTTTTTTCTCATCCTGTATTACTTCTGGCTGTCCGTGTTCTTAGTTTTTTTCTTTTGCTGTCAAGCTCGATAAATATGAATTTGAAGCCTTAATTATGGGCTGCAAATGAATTGGATAAGATTTGCATGTGACTCATTTTAGTGAGTAAATAGCATCAACAATGAGCGTAGTCTGACTCTGTTATGGGCAAGCCCATTCAGTGGTGGACATTGGTAAACTAAATGGAATTGAGTGGTAGTTATACTATGATACAGTGCATTTGGAGTTTAGTATTTGTTTTAGAATTAGGAACAATAGAATTAACATAGCTGCTTATTTAAATGGATTGATATGGCATGGTACTGCATTTTTGTAAGAAGCTATATTGAATGGGATGTCTTGTTACACATATGTATTTTTATATACACACTGTGAACCTAAAGTGTATAACAATGCAATCATACATATAGCAGGGCATAGGTTCTTGAATTGCATATGCTGTGAATACATTTAATGTGCACAGTCTATTATTTTAGAACTTCAAGCAATGTTTAAATTTATTTGCAATAGAAATGTTTAACATATAAATGGAACATAAGCTTTAATGGCCACTTTGTTGATAAATTTAGTTGCATTGAAGAGACTAAGGTAGTTTTTAAATTTTAGGGTTTTCTAATTATGTTGCACATGCACTTTGAGTATTGAAGAATGAAGGGGATATGGAATCATACCCCCTCAGGAAGCTACAGTGGTGAAGCGCAGGGGCTAGTAGTGTGGCTAGTGCCTAGATGCCCTGGACTCAGGTAGGGCATATGTATAGTAGGAGACTGTACTTTTGTATTACACTGAATTGGTGTAAGCACTTTATTGCAATCTGTAGTTAAGTTGTGGAAAATAAATCATTTTTGCATGATTTAAAATGCTATGGAGAGTTTTTTTTTCCTGGGTTCCCACCTACCATGTGATCACCCATGGATTTGCTCACCATTAACACAGCTGGCAATAGTATTTATTAATAAAGAGCACTGAAGCTGAAGCTCTTTTTTTTGTGGCCGAGCAGCCCTATGATTTAGGGTAGCGGATTTCCTTTTCTCTTTTTGGATTTCTAAGTTTGTAAATATGGTTTGAGAACAGTGCTGTACGTTGATATATCTTATCTTAGACTTGTTATTGCTATAAAGCACTTTGTAGCATTGAAAAGCAGCAGAAAGTGATTCTTTGTATGTTTATGACATACTATCAGTCAGGCAGTCTAAGGCTACAGTGTTTCTATCTCCTGTTGGATCTCTTGAGGTCTGCATTTGTAACACAGCAGGGAATCTCTCTGTCTTATCCTAGTGCAAAACATGAATAGCATTAGTAAGTCAGGAAGAAATGACAATCACAGAAGTGCTGCCATGCACTGTAATGATTTTGATTAATGTATTTTATATCTATTAAACAATGTACTGAAGAAGGTATACAACAACAGTGTAGAGTGGTGCAACGTTAGTAGGACAGACATGTCTTTGCACAGGACATAGTGACAGTAGAGGTAAGTAAGACAATTAGCAACATGTCATATTATCAGACTATATTGTGGCTTATATGTTTCTTAGACACATTATTGTGAATACACAATGTGTGTATGCATGAACATACAAAGAGCTACTAAAGTTAATGGACTATTTCTGCCACTGGTAAACTGCAGGTATCCTACTGCATTTTAGAGTAATGCAAAAAAATGACATCATTGCTGTTTTCATGTCTTGACTCTTTTTTGTCTAATAAAATTAGAAAACCATGGCATGATAATAGAAAGAAAATTAAACAATATAAAGCATGCCTAATATGGGTTGCTTGCACAGTTCTCACAATGGCCAGTTGAAGATCCAAATGAAATAGGAGGCAGTATAGCATAGTGGTTAAGGGCAGTGAGCTGCAAACCTGGAGAGGTTGGTTTGAATCCCATTAGCTCCTTCCTGCATACTTTGTGACCCTCAGCAAGTCACTTAACTTACTTGTGTTGTCAGGTTGCATCTAGAAGCAAGTTCTGGTTTGGTGTGCCTTTTCTGGTTAAACAATTTCCCCAAATATAAACTTTATAAATGTCAGGGCACTGGTTGTTAAATACCAAGTCTATCTATTTATCAAATGAAACTCAGTTTGGTTCTAGGTCATTATTTAGCATGTACCCTAATGTGCAGCACTGAGCGCAGAAGTTTGCAAGCAGTGGAATAGCTAGACTGCTATGGTGGTCTGGTCATTTACTGTACTTGAGTCAGGTAACTGTGACATAACATAGAGACTAAAGTATGGGTCAGGGTGTGTAACAAGAAGTTTACACACACACGAGGGTTAGATGCTACATAAACCCCAAGAGTGAAGTGTGAGGAATAATTTCTTCACAGAACGGGTGGTGGACAAGTGGAACACCCTGCCAGAGGAAGTGGTGGGGGCTGAAACAATCACAGGATTTAAGAATGCATAAGATAGACATAAAGGAATTCTGGAGGTCAGGGGTAAGGGTCAACAGACTTCTTGCAAAACATAAACTGAACTTAGAAACTTAAATGGGCAGACTGGGTGGGCTATAGGCCCTTATCTGCTGACACTGTCTATGTATCTATGTATCTAACCCCGAGGGTGTGTGTAAACTTCAAGTTTACACACACTGACCCATTTTTTTTATATAATTGCTGGGTTTCCCTTTTTTGCCACAGCAAATATATAAAATAAAAAAAGCTGTTGCTCTGCAACCATGGTCCAGTTTTAGTGCGTGGTCCGTGGTTGCCATGGGGACTGACAAATCTCTTTTACTTTTTTATTTGGTAGGGCAGGCATATGTTTGTTTAAGTGTAATTTTTGCAACTTTATGTTATAAGAAACACTTATCGCCGAATCCAAGTGGTGGTTCGCGATTCGGCGAAAAGGAAAGCGTACAGTGTCGGAATGGCAGGAACTAAGGTGGACGACAAGAGTAAGGAAACTATGCGCGTGTTTGCCATTATAAACGCTCCTTTATAATGGCAAATTACACTATGGTTTCCCTATGGAAAAAAGGGGAAGCTAGTTATTATAAAGTTGTTATTTGCAGCTGTCTGTCATGTCATTGTAAAAAAAACACACAGGGGGAAAAATATTGCTACCATAAACTGTGAAATCCTCAACTGCTATTCATTTGTTAAGTGTGCATCACTGACCTAATAGGGATGGGAGCATTAAGATAATGGTAGTTTACTCACCTGGTAAAAGTGATTGTGTTACTGTATATCCATGGCAGCTCCGATCCATTACCTTAGGGTTATGTAATAAGTTAATGGATCAGAGGTGCCATGGATATACAGATAACACAATCTCTATTGTAAACTTCAGGTTCATTCAGAAAGGAATGCATTGAACTGCTGTCTGTTTCTCTCTCTCAGCCCCCTTGCAACATGATGGGGCGAGGGAGAGAGAGAGAGAGAGAGAGAGAGAGAGAGAGAGAGAGAGTGAGAGAGATTTCCATAGTAGTAAAAAAAAAGCATTTGTCCATGCCTAATGTTTACTTGCTTGTATTGGCATTGGTAGTGCAGGAGGTAGAAATAGGTATCATAAGAATGGCAGAAAAGTATTGATGTTGCCTATGTGAATTAGTACAGTACTGTAACATAGTAGGTATGTACTGCATATCTTCCTATGGCATAGCTTATTAGCTTTCTGGTATGGCAGAAATAGTAGCAATCTTTGAGAACACTAAAAATCATGCTCTGTGTGATCCAAATGTCACAATCCATCACTGCCACACACGCACTCCCACCCTTGCATCTCCTTTTTTCAAATGATCCCCAAAGTAAACATTTACAGAATTACAGGAGGATGGATCTACAAACCTATTTTAAACTAGGATACATCAAAAGGTTCAAAAATAATTCTTGACATTTGGGCTGAAAAATGACATTATTCTGTTGCAGAGCTACACATTTTTGTGACTGTGCCCTTATGTTAGCATAGGGGTAGAGAGGGAACAATATTTCATTTTGCATAAAAAACACAGAGAGATGCAGTTATGTCCCCTAAAGACTGGATTAGGCCACAATATTCCACTCTGAAAAATGGAAGGACAGAAGATGTTGTTGTAGTCCGCAAGGGATGACAGACCTTAAAGCATGTCCTGTTGCTTATCCCTGTGTTGAATAAGATCAGAAACAAATGATTGACTCCCTTGATGTGCACTATGTATTCCATTCTATTTAAATAGTGTACCACTTGCTTACTTTTAAAGTAATTTTCCAGTTTTCAGCAAAACACTAACAGATGGCATCAGCAGGAATCAAATGTCAAAACATTACCAAAAAAAAACTAGAATTTCAGTATATAAGAGAATCCATTCTTTGTGACTAAAGACTGAAGCAAATATGTGTTTTTGCCCCTTAGACTGCATCTGTTCCTGCTGCTTTTCCTGCCTTATAATCTTCTGCTGTGAGTGATGTCATAATCCATTACCATGGCGCCATGGCAGTGACTGAGTCTGATGTTAGAAGTAGAAGATTGGGATTTAAGGTAGGAAAAGCAGTCAGGACAGATGAAGTGTAAAGGACAAAGATAATGTTTTCATGTAAAATGTCCTCTGTAACAAAAATGGAACGTTCGGAAATACACATTTTTTGGTGTGTGTGTTGGGGGGGGACGGTGTTACTGAGCTCTGCTGCTGTCAGCAATGATTGTTTTGCTGTTTTTTAATATGTCCCACTGAGACACTCATTGCAGTATGAGAGGTGTCATGCGCTTTTGTTGGATGAGAAATGGTGAATCGAGGCTGAGCTGTTCCCTCACTCACCAGATGCAAACAAAACCACACTTATGCTGCAATACATGGCTCTGTGGGACATACTGATACTTTATAAGTCCAGGAAATGTTTCCATCTTAAATGTAAAAAGTAAAAATAAATAGATTGTCCAAACATGCCAATTTCTAGCACAGGTGTACAGGAGACACTCTTTGCTGAATAAGAGAGTCTCGTGCAGTGTTGGGTAAGTTACTTGAAAAAAGTAATCAGTTACAGTTACTAGTCACTGTCAAATAAATGTACTAAGTTATAGTTTATTTATTTATTTATTTATATATGAGATTTACTAGGTAGGCATACTGAGCAACATGCTCGATTCCAGATGTGACCTGGGGGCCTAGCCCAGTGCATGGCAAAAATTACAGTGACTGACAATACATAGCATGAGACTTTGTACAATTATAATACAGTTTGAGTAAGAAGTACACTAGGGGATAGGTATGACGTAAAACACCATGACAAGCAGTACAGGAGTATACAGCCAGGTATACTCTTAACACATAACAGGATTTCTACTGTCCAATATATAACTTATGATAGCTAGGGCTTAATAGCAGGAGCAGCTGGAGGAGAAATGTGCTTGGAGTAGTCTGCTATGGAGACCTGGATTTTGTGTGTGTCTGATGGCGGTGGGGAGGGCGTTCCAGATCTGAGGGATTCAGAATTTTAAAGCTGACTGACCTTTGGTAGTGCGCATAAGGGGGACATGAAGAAGTCTGGGGTCTGTGCCTCTTAGGGAGTACTCGGGGGGGGGTTGTTGGGATAAAGTAGACTCATGATAGGGAGGGAGGGAGGAGAGGGTCCAGAATTTGGCAGCAAACCTAGTGCAATTTATTAATCTGCGGTCTTGTAGAGATGGAAGGGCTAGGGAGCTGTATAGAGTACAGTGGTGAGTAGATTGTGGGGAGTCGAGGATGAAACGACAGAAGGAGTGGAATAGGGTGTTGAGGCTTGTGAGTGTAGATGCAGGAGTGATTGAGTAAACTATGTCGCCATAATCCAGTACGAGGAGTATCATTTTTTGTACTATGATGTGCCTCGTTTGCTTGGGGAGACAGGTTTTGTTTCGATGGAGTGCCCCCAGTTTTGGGAGTAGCATCTTATGCAGATAGTCTATGTGAGAGGTGAAATCAAGGTGTTGGTCGAGCCAGATGCCAAGATATCTAAAGCTAGTGCATTGCTCCAGGGGTGTCCCTTCCAGAGTTGTGAATGGGGGACACAGGGTTTGGTGGGAGAGTCTCTGTTGGGAGCCGAATGTAAGTGACACAGTTTTTTTAGGGTTAAGAGATAGCTGGTTTATCGTGAACCAGTGCTGGATGGCTGAGAAATCCTCTTGGAGGAGGGATGCTACCCTGATTGATGAGGGGCCTGATGCATACAGGACAGTATCATCTGCATACATTTGGATGGAAGAATGGGAGCATGCAGAGGGGAGGCCATTTAGAAAAATGGAGAAAAGTATTGGTCCTAGCACTGATCCTTGGGGGACTCCAGATATGACTGGCAGGGGGTTTGATGTGTGGAAGGCCAGTCTGACCGCTTGCATCCTGCCCCCTAGATAGTCTTGGAACCAGTCTATGGCTGGGTGCGCAAGACCTGCATCCGTAAGTTTTGAGATAAGTAGGGGATGCGAGATGGTATTGAAAGCTTTTGCTAGATCTATGAAAATGGCCGTGGTGATATGTCCTTTGTTGATACCTGTAAGGATGTTCTCAGTGACTCATAGTAGGGAGGTGATGATAGAATGGGATTTGTGAAAGCCATATTGGAAAGGGGTAAAAAAGGAGGAGGCATCCAAGAACTGGGAGAGTTGGGATAGGACCAGTTGCTCCTGCAGTTTGGCCAGAACCGGGAGTAGGAGATAGGCCTGTAGTTGCCTGGGGAGGAGGGGTCATCACCTTTTGGGAAGGGTATGACAGTGGCCATTTTCCAGGACATTGGTACCTTATCCAGAGAGAAGGAGAGGTTGAAGAGTGTGGCCAGTGGGGTGGCTATGGCAAGGGAAGGCAACATAAGCATCTTAGTGTCCAGAGACGACGGGCATTTGCCTTTGTTAGGGTTCAGAGCACATAGGGCATGGAGGACTTCTGTGGGGGTTACTGGTTGGAATTCAAAGGTGGGGCTTGGGGGGTACTAGGTGCGGGGGTGCTATGTGAGAGGGCAGGGTGTGCCTAATCTGGGCGGGAGGATGGAAGGTTGTCGCACAGCAGGAGAAATGGGTGTTGAAGGTTTCAGCAACACGATGGCATCGGAGTTAGGGTGCCATTTACTAAAATTGTAGAGGGGGGGTGGTTGGGTAGGGGGCGTGAACAAGGATTTCAGTGATTTCCAGAAGTCCATAGGGTGGTTAGAATTTTTACTAAAGGATGATAGGAAGTAAGCCTTTTTTGCTTGGCGAATGCTATTTGTGCAGGCATTATGTAGGGCTCTGTAGGTAGTGAGGGAAGCCTGGGTGCCCAATTTCTTATATGCTTTCCGGGCATGGTCCCTGGTGTGGCAGGTTTTGATTATGTCAGCCGTGATCCAGGGGAGATGTAATTCTCTAACTCTCTTTGTGCACAGTGGAGCATGCTTGTCCCAAACTTTTAGGAAACTGAGTTTGAATGCATTTAAGGCATCATTGATGGTAGATGCCTCGGTGATGCAGGACCAGTTTACCCTACCCAAGTCCTCCAGGAGAGGTAGTAGGTCTAAGGAGTTGTAAGACCTGGTGTGCAGTGTCTTGGGGGGGGAGGGGCTATGGACCTTCCTGATCAGGTAAACCATGTGATGGTCTCTAATAGAGTCAGGAAGTAGACCTGCTTTAATGATTCTATGTGGGTGCGTGGTGAGGGCACAGTCCAGTAGGGAGTGATTTTCTGTTTTGTGGTTAAGTCTGGTTGGCTCATTTATCAGTTGCATGGGGGTTTGGGCCTTTATTTTTGTCTTCAGTTGGGCTTTGTCTGCCCCTAACCAATTGACATTGTAATCCCTAAGGCATGGAGCTCACCTCCTTTAGCTAGAGACTGTAACGTGGTTAGATGGGAGAGGATAACATCAGTGGGTGTGCAAGGGGGGCAGAATGTGCTTGCCATGTAAATAGGAGAAGTAAAGGAAACTGATAATTTGATTAGCATAGAGTCTGTGTTAGCAGGGAGAGAGGGGATCACCACAGGAGTGAATTGACGAGTGTTAGAGATATATGCAGCCGAGCCACCGCCTTTCTTTCTACTTAGCCTATCATGCCTTATTATTGTGTATCCTGGGATAGAGACTTCGGCATCCGTATGCTGTGTTACTGATAGTTACTGATTACTTTTGTATAAAAAATAATTAGTAACTGTAACTGTAATGCATATTATTTTTTCTATTACTTTTGACAACTTGGTGCAGGAAGCTTGGTTGGTGCTGGTCAGTGTTGAATGTCTCAACTATTGTTAAGCCTAGTAAAGGTATTTCCTCTTGTATCAAACAATATCTTTACTGTATAGTGGTGTTTCACACTTCTCTGAGGCAAGAAGCCAAAGTGTGGTAGAACCACCGCCACTGCAGTCAGCTTGGATTTGGATTTCTTGATCACACATTTTGCGACAAAGCACCACAATAAGAACTTTTGGATTTATTCAGAAGAGATTTCCCTTGGACTTTACTATACAGCTTGTCCAACATAACAGAAGTCCATCTTTTTTTGAAAACCTGAAGCTATTCTAAAAGCTCACATTGCAGCAAATCAGTTCTGTGGAGGACAAGGTTACAATCCTACAGACTGGGTGCTGCACTCCTGCACAGCTTGTTTATGTTTTTTTTTTTTCACTTCTTCAAACTGGGGTTCTGGGTAGACTAGCTTAAAATGAGTTAACTCTGACATCATGAGAGAAAATAATCTCATATGTCCCTGAGCAGCCAGTCACCTCCCTTGTATTAACTAATCAGTAACAAATCTGACAATGGCCTTCCTGCCTGCATACCCTCTTCCCTCTTACCTGCAGTGCTTATTTCCAAGATTGCCCTTGGCTGGTATGTCATGCTACCTAACATTTGGCTCATTTTGAATTACTGGAATTTCCTAAGCCTCAGTCTCTTACTTCTTTTTATTGTGTACCTATGTATTATTATGTTGACCTTTGTATGTATGTATACCCCCATTCCTTCGATGTGGAACCTTTGTAAATGAGCAGTTCCTGCTCAAAGGTATTTGTAATCCTAGATTTCAATACAATAAAAAAAAATAAAGTAAATAATTTCATTATACAACTCAGAAGGCTGTGGAGGGGAGGCAAAGTTTCAACAGAGCTGCTGAGATATGTTGCAGCAATCTGTGCTGCTAATGTGACATACTGTACTGTTTTGTACCCAAAATACAGTATACTGCATGAAGCAGTAATGTTGACAGGGTGGCTGATAACAGGTTATCTGCAGTGAATAAGTTACTAAGGATACAACAAAGGTTATTAGGGCTCCCAATGGCAGTACAGGTGGTTGTTAAAGTTGCCAACCCCCGTTAAAATGAATACAACAAGAGTGCTGACAGCCAATTGTTATATCCTCAGAGCCATGTTGAGAAAAATTTACAAAGCATCACTGAAAATTGGGGCTAAAATAAACTTTTTGGATGGGGGGGCACAGTATTAGCCATCCACTTATAAACAATTTAAATCACAAATTTGAGTGAGAAAGAAGTCATGTGATCTCCTGGGAGTTGAACCTAGGTCCACAGAACACCATCCCATGCTCTAACCACTGAGTTATATGCTCACTTGATTGGTTTGGGGTTCCCAGACATACTTCCTTTTCCTGGTATTGCATATCCACCAACTGGGAATAGGAGGTTGCCAGGCTGGGATTCAACTCCCAGAAGGTCACATAATGTCTTTCTCACTACTGTTTGTGATTTAAATTACTTAGCAGTAGCTCATATTATACCACAAACATGTATATCCCATGGATTCAAATAACTAAACTCTATCCCACTCAGAAATATGCTGGTGTACTGTATGTGTAAAATGTTGAAATTGAATTTGTTTACAACAATCTAACCCACCTTGATCATCCCAAATGCATGGCTGCCATCCCTGTGTAAGTATATGCAACTAGAATTCGGGGTCAGAAGAGTGGTGGTGGGGGAGGGGTCTAATTTACCTGCAAGAACAGTGACTGCAATACCAGAGTGAAACCTTTTGCTGTAGGCTATTCCATTTGTTTTAACTGGCTTGACTGACACTTTAGTTGGATATGGGATTTGAAAGACTAATGCTGTCACAGAATACCAATGCAAGTGCATGGACAGGTGCTTGCTGTAGCTGGAAAGAAAGGACACTGGATTCCATCCAACTTGGATCCCCCCAAATTATCTATGAGCCAAACTGTTTAAGGCTAGCATGTCTTAAAATGCACTGTCAATCTCCAGTCAATCTGTTCTAACTCACATATTATAAGTTATAACACAGCATGCAATGACTTGTTTAGTTACATGTTGCTCCTGTTTGATTTCCATCAACACAAGTAGGATCCCAGTATTAAATTGGGCATTTATCAGTAAAACAATAAGGTTGGGTAGCCCATAGTATAGTGTTGTGAATCTGGAGACTGGTGTTTGAATACTAAATTGTAAATTTATTTACACAGGATAGCCCAGCTGAGATGCAACATGTTGTTCACAGTGGGAATCTGCTTTTACCCATTTCCAAAGTGGAGTGGACATGCAGTTAAATGACTTGCTTGAGATTATAAAATAGGGTGCAGCTGTGGCACACCACCAGAACCTTACAGTCATTGTGCAGTGCTTGTTGCAATCTCTGCACAATGTTTTGAAAGTCTGGCGATGGATTAATAAAGGGATCATGAAAATCAGTCAGCTAGTTGAGAACTTATCCTACTATCTTTTTCTCAACATTAGAATAGATTTAACCTGGAAAGCTCACCAATATTTCAATATTTTCAAATAAGATCTGTAATAGCAAAACTTATAGATAGGTTATTAACACTGGGAAAAGAATCAAAAATATACAGTACACAATGCAGTACACAACAAGCAAGTAAATCACAAGATCCTGAATAGGAAGTTAAATATAAAAAGTAACTTAGACTTCAAATAGGATAGCAAAAAGAACTTTGTTGGCACCAACTTGTACACATCAGTATGTTCTTTATAGTATATTCAATATACCTTCATTTAAGTTCCAATGTCATTATGATTGGTACATCTTACTGCACAAGACTATGTTTTAGGAAGCCAACAAATATTATCGTCTGTTGTTTAATCAGTTACTCACTTTCTTTGTTTTTTTTAATTTCAGCATGTTGTTCACTGTTCCTAGAGGTCAAACATCCTATGGCATAAATACACTGTGTTAAACTATAGGTGTTTCATTGTTCCCTCCTACCATGGGACACCACTCAAAATAAGAATGAATCCTAGACTAGTCAACTTTCCCAATTAACAAAGTAATAAAAATGACAAAGTATTTCAGATGGTATAGTTTATCTTGGAGGGATGCTGTACTGTTATGTTTCTTTGTTAATTTCAGGGTATTTTCTAAAGAAAATTGAGTGGTAAAGCTATCAACATATTACAATAAAATGTGTTGCATTTTAAATGCCTGAGACAAAAAATAAAGGACTTAGTTGCATTGCTTTTATAGCCTACAATACAAACGTTAAAAGATAGGAACATGTGTATGATGACCAATGATGATCACAGCTCATCATGACATGACTGATTCAATGAAGAAAACCACACTCATGAGCAAGAGGCAGGCTCAGTTATTTATGCTCCTAGTTTGGGCTCACAAGGAAAACAACAAGGATCAGCTGGAAGGGTAGTATATGGAACAATACTTGAGGTGTCCAGCCCCATTATTCTGAAATAGAAATTACAGTCCCTGTCTCTCGAGTATGTCTTTCTACACTCATGAGTATTTGTGTGCATTACAGCAGTTTGAGCAAGAGCCAAAATTACACCAACTACCAAATTGTTCTGTCCAGACTGGGACTAGTACAAGACAGCAAAGAAATTACGTGTATGGCAGCTGTGGCAGCACACAACCAAGAGGTAACTTTTGTACATATTCACAAGTTCATGGAGTTAAGGTTTACATCAGGTTTTAATCATTCAGGCTCTGGAAATGTGAGATCCAGACTCAGTCTACCAGATTCTGAACATGTTGGATCAAGACTCAGGCTGCCAAATTCTGAACATGTTGGAACCAGACTCAGCCTGTCAAATTCGGAAAATGTGGGACCCAGACTCAGCCTCACAAATTCTAACTATGTTTTCCTGTTTTGCACACCTTGTATAGAGAGATGTATTGAGAGTCCAAAACAGAATCCCTTGGATCCCATTGCAGTTTATAGAACCAACAAACCTTCCTAATGTGATCAATTCTGTATTACTAAACTGATTTGAAAAACACTTTCTTTAAAAATCAGTAAAGTAATTTTATTAGGCTGATAATTGTATTCATATCAGTAATATAAACAAATTTGAGAGCTTAAAAAATATAAATCATCTTGTCTAACAAGATCTTAATAAATATGAAAATATGACAGGGCCCACTGCATATGGAAACAGTTTCAGTCACTGTACCTGTCATATCTCCTTTCTTTCATCTTACTGTCCATAACCTTATATGTGAAACAGGCTGTTAATTTATCATACTAACTGTGTCAGGATTAGCAGTCACCCACCCAACAAACTAAATCACTTGTCCACTGGACAACAAATGATTAGGTGTCAGAATAACAATAAACAAAAAAAGTGAATTACAGAAAAACAAACATAAATAAGCAGACAACATGCAAAGAGAACACAAAGGGAAATGAGAAAGAAAGCAAAAACAATATATTCCAAAAGAATTTATAATTAAGCCCAGCAAAAGGGGCAGAACTCAAACCTCCAGATCATCAAAGACTACACTACAATTATGTTGTGGAACAATAAAAAGGTGTGCATTCCACCCACTAAAATGTTCTTTCAGAGAACAGTCCCCCCGATGAATCTCCTGCTAAGATTAACACACTGGGCTGTTGACTGCCAGATAGGGCTTCAGCTGTTTGAACATATCTGCCATTAGGACTCATATAGACATATCCGTGAGTCTGTATTATGTTAGATATGCTTAACTGCACTGTCACTTTGGTAATTCATGTATGTATTTGATTTGCTAGACATTTGGAATCAGCAGTGGTAGATGTCTAGCCTTTATATTGGCACATACTGTATGGTGTGGGATTTTGTAAATAAAATCTTTGCTCTGCATGTGCATTCACATTTTTGCAAGTGCATCTTTCTTATCAATTAGTGTTTTCTCTTCTTTTTTCTCAGCTTCTCCCCTTAATCAAGTGTGCCTCTTTCTGTAGGATTATTTTCTTTTCAGGCTACACTCTGTGACAGCACTACTCTTTCTTGAATAGGCAGCCATTTAAAAGTTTAAGGAATCAAATGTATGATCAGTTGTTAATTTATCACTTTGTCCAAACATGTGGGCTAAGTACTTAGAAAAAGAAAAAATATATATTTCTTCAGTTAAGGTCTGCTGGCTGTAAAACCTGCAAGAACTCAAATTTGTCATCTCTTTCAGATTACCCCTTTCTGAAATGCACTGCTTTTAAATCAAGGGGACCCTTTTGGCAGAGGCATAGTCCAGCTTCCTAAGGTTTGCTCATATCTGCAATCTGAACAGTGCAGCAATACAGTTAAAATTTCAGCGAGGGAAAAAAGTTAACAGTTTCCTATTAGTTAGGAAACCAGTCCAACCTGTCCACAAGTAAATCTCTAAAATTTGGAGTGACAGAGGATCTTGTGCAGCTGTTTCTGTCACTGTCAGCATGAAACAGCAGAACTGCATCATCTGAGAATGACGATCTCAGCTCCGATGAAGCAGTTGACCTGGATAGTGTCACTGCTAATCAGCATTTACACAAAGTCCCACAAAGCAAACTTACTAGTGAAATTAAATGCTTTGGAACAGCCAGAGATAGTTCAACTGCAGTGGTTTTGATAAAGATAGCATTCATCATGACCTGGCACCAGTTCTTTTTTTTTTTTAAGTAGAAGAGCATTTTTTTGTGAGAAAAAAACAGTCAGCAGTTACTATTTTTAGCAGTCTATGTCTTTGCTGAACAGACACTCAGTATTTCTGTTGCCCCAAGTCTCCCACAAGAAGTCAGCATAAAGAGCGCAACCTTGACAATGACAGCTATTTGGCCTTCTACTTTATGTTCCGAACAGTGACTGCTACAACTCCTGATAAAGTTATAAAATGTAGTTTTCATGCTTGACTTCAATGAACACTACATTTTACACATTTATCCAATAAAAGGAAATGAAAACACTGTTGCTATTAGCTATGTGCCTGCCCTGACTTTTTTTATTCACAAGGACCTTGAGGTCGGCTGTGCTCCGGCTGCAGGCTCACTGCCAACTTGTGGCTGCTGCACATTGCTGCTGAATAACATTCAATTATAAAGTGGCTGCACAGATTAATTTATCTGTACTTTAACAAAAATTATTTGAGTGGATTTACCACTCAAAAATCTGCATTATTTTCCTCTACTTCATCTGCGGTGCTCCACTTGATGTTCCCATTCTCTCAGTAACCATTCTGAAGTAGTTCTAATTGAAATTTCAAAATGACTACCTGGAACGTGAGAGCAGTCCAACAGTATTTTGGAACATGTCAGAATACTGTGTTAATCTGCCCTTTAGTAAACAACATGGATTGCTCTTTACAAAGGTCTTTTCCATACCAGAAAAACACTGCAAGTTCTCTGTATTTCGGAAAATCAGATTTTATTAATTTTATTCATTTAAATCATATTATTATTATATATGCTTATGCATAATGGAAGCCGTACCAATCCAACTGCTGCCATAAGAAACAGAAAGCTTCTGTTTTCCTTAGAAGTGACTAGTTCCCCATGCAGGTACACCTGTTAGTTCAGAAACACAGTCCCTCTGGAGAGTGTGTGTGCCCTGTGAGTTCCATTCAGTGTGCCTCAACAGTATCCTGGTGCTGTGGAGGATTAATTTGATGGAATAATTCCTTTTAGAAGCCTTTTCTACTGTACAGCACCACCTGAATTGGTGGTATTTTATTTCTGTCAGAGAGCTGCAGTTATTAATTTGAGACCCTTGCTGGGGCGGCTCTCAATACTTAACCCAGGTGCCATCAGAGTTATCTGAACTAATTTTATAATTATCTATGACTGTATGAAAACTAAGCTGATTTGAATAGAATAACTCAATGTCATTAGCTTAGGATAAGGGAAAATGAAAAATAATAAATTTAAATAGTTTTGTTTTAGTTTGACTGAGCAGAACACTTAAGAGTGAGACAGAGAAAATCGCAGTTCAGGTTGCCATATTCTTCAGTGCTGGTGCGTGCTCCATGCCTATATGTATTTTTACAAAGACACTGTACTTGCAAAATAGCATTTTGTTTCATAAATGTTGGGGGGGTGGCGGGGAACAGGTTGAGTATTTGCTGGACTACCAGGGCATCTTGTTATGGGGGTAGGAACAGGTGAATCATCAGATAACCAGGGACCATAAACTTCAAGGAGGCATATTTGGCAGAGATGCCTGTCTGCATCTGGTTGTAATCAATACAGAGACAGTTTGTGATGCACTGGTGAGCTGACCAATAGCCACCCTCCTCCATAAAAGTTCCCTGGCTCTCATGGCCACCCAGGAAAGTGATGAAATCAGCTTTTTTTTTCTATGAGAGTACTTATAATTTACTGGCAGAGCTGCAGTGCATACCTGTACTAATTTTCTGTCACAGTCATCAGCCAGAGGGATGTGGTGAGCCCAAATTGGAGTCTTATGAAAAACAAAAGTAATATAATAAATTGGGTTACAGTAACATATTACTTGAAAGAAAATATAATCTTGCAAGGTCCCAAGATTACATTTTCTTTCACGTAATCCATTGCCATTATAAGTTAAATAACAATGTAATCAGATTCACTACCCAACACTGCTCATGTGCAGGGAGGTGGAGCACTTTATCGGCAAGCATTATCTGAGCCTACTGTATAATGGTAAGCAGAAAATCAATTTATTAAGAGAGAAGAAATTCTTAGTTTTATTAAATATAAGTCACTGTCTCTGAAACTAAGAGAAAGAAAACTGTGGAAGGACTGTTACTGAATTAGAAAGGTAGCTCAGTAACAGCAGGCACGTGGAGTTTGATGTTCTAGATTTTTTCTGATGCTTAAGTTAGTGTCACTTTTTTTCCATTTTACCCGAAGAGTGTTCTAAAAAAAACCAGAAACCCTATTGAGCTTAACTGGTGAAAACCTCCTATTATTAAGGTACAAATGGGGCCTAGAATATGAACATATAAAACAAGTTATGCCATTAAATTCAATACCCTGCTGAAATACATTGAACAGCATACCAGTTCTTTCAGTTCACGGTCCGGCTTTGAAGAGTGAAGATGGGTCTGTGGTCCACTGAAGATGACAGTGTTGGTAAGTAAGGGCTTGGGGGGCTGTGGGGTGCTGGGTGCAGAGTGGGAGGGTCAGGTGGGGAACATTAAGCGTTGCAAAACACATTGATGGATAGTTTTCTTTCCACATGGTTTAGAAAAAAATCGGAAGGACATTTTTTTCTTGTTGATCACGACACGGGTGGATTTGACACCCCCGTGTCACTGCTATGTTTTTTTTGGAGGGGGGGAGGTTGCTGAGATGGAGGGTCAGGTGGGACAATAAAAAGAATAAAAAAAAAAATGTGACCGGGCACTGGGAGCATCACGCTTGTGGGGGGCACTTACAAGGTGGTGACACTGGTGGATTGGGCAACCCCAGTGTCAGTGGTATGTTTGTGTATGGGGGGTTGCTGAGGATAGTCACAGGGGGAATAAATACAACAAAAAATTTAAGAAGATGTGGGAACAACCTTCAGCTGGCTGTCAGATACTCTCCAGGCCCACTCCACCAGGGAAAGTATTTTAAAACACACAGAGCAATAGGAGATGCTGGACAAACCGGAGGAATGCAGTCACTCATCTCACTCACTGTGCCACTGACAGTGAGGGGCAAAACAGATGTACTTGGGGCAGATGGCAGGCCAGAAGTGAGGTACACTCTCTAACCCCCACGCTTCTCTCTCTCTCTCTCTCTCTCTCTCTCTCCTCCCTCGTGCGTTCCCCAGTAATGGAAATAGTCACAGGGACTGAGGGTCACACTGATGACCATGACTGCTGATAGTTGAAGGAACCTGGCTGCAGTATGACTGAAGTGTGTGCTCTGCCACTGTACTGGAATCATTGTAGGGCCCAGATTTTGGGGGCTCATTAAGAAATGGCACAGCCACAGAACAAATCATGTCTGCTCCACTCGGTCTCATTGCAGATGTCATGGCAAGGCATGCTGAGAAAAGCAGGAGGTAGCACAGCATGCATGTAAACTGGAGACATGTTTCATGTGCTGATTATGAGAATGCTGTGTACTCCACTGGCTGTCTCTATACAAACAGAGTTTTCCCTTTCTTTATCTTGGCAATGCTGCTCAGCAGTCTGTTGATAATGGCGGTGGGGGGTGGCGGGTGAGTTGGAGAGGCAGGAGTAGCATGCATGTACCGTGGAGACACGTTTCACACAGTGATTGAAGCAGACCTTTTCTTTGAAGCCAATGCCACTGCTCTCAATCTGCTGCCATACACATCTTGCAGCTCCATTGGTGCATATGGGATGCACCCTGCAGATTGAGCACTTCATTGGCAGGGACAGGCACACACCTCCAGCAAGTCATAGTCTCCCAAGATGTTTCTTGCGCACACATGCAAGCAAACATAAAAAAACCTTCCATCAGAAAGTTTTTAAAAGGAGCTACATCAATGATACTTTTATTTTTTGTAAGGAAAGCTGTCTTTTCTGAATTTTGTATTGCTCTGAGGAGCTCTTGCTGAATATATGTCAGATGGATAGATATCATTTTGTATTCCAACAACAGCACAATGTTTCAACCTGCATACTCTGCACTGTTGACAACATCAATATTTTTCAAAAGTATTGGGCAGACAGATTTCAAGAGATCCTGATTTTGTGTTACATCTCCAAAGGCAAACAAGCATTTGTCAATGCTGAATGTTTGCTTGATGGTATTGGCATTGGTAGTACAGGAATTAGAGAGATGCATAATAGGAATGGCAGTGAAGTATTGAAGTAACGCCAACCCCCACCCCGCAGAGACTGACAGGCATTGGGGTGTGCCTTTAGGGCCATCAGCCATGACACTCATGCCAGTCCACCTCACCCCACCCTACAGACACTGATAGTTGTCGCAGTGCACCTTGAGGTCTTCGGCCCTTATGCTCATCCCATTCCATAAGTAAATAAGCTGAGGTGGATGCAATATAGGAGAATGGGGTGAATGTTATGGACAAAGACCCCAAGGTGCACCTCGATGCCTGTCAGTGGCTGCAGGGTGGGGGTGGGGGTAGAATGTCATGAGCATTAAGGCCGACAACCCCAAGTTACATCCCCAACACTTGTCAGTCTGTACACAGTGGGCATTAAAGTTGGAAACCCTAACACTCCAGGTGTCTGTTGGTATTTTTGCTCCAAATTTTCAACATGGGCTTTTTGGGACCCCACTTCATGAACAGTGGCAGTATCATTTCGTTACTCAATCCCAAAAGGTGATTTTGCACAGTGAGTGTGCCATTCAGCACTACAGGTGCGAAAACACATTTTGGGCAGGATGTGAAAAATGACAGCTGTATTGTTTATGAGGAGGTGTGAAAAAATAGCAATGCTGAAAATCTGGATTGAAAATATGAAAAAGTTATGAGTGTGCATAGAAACTGTGCAATGCATCCTCATAACACAGTCATTTTTTGGAATGTTTTCACCAAATTTTCAACATGGCCTTTTTGGGACCACCCCTCATGAACAGTGGCACTGTGGTTTTGTTAATCTGTCCTGAAAGCTGATTTTGCACAGCAGCTGTGCCATTCTGTGCAACAGGTGCAGAAATACATTTTGGGAAGGATGAAAAAATACAGCTGTACAGTTCATAAGGGGGTGTGACAAAATGGCAGTGTTGGAAATTTGGAGTGAAAGTATAAAAAATTTATGAAGTTACAAGTGTGCATAGAAACTGTGCAATGGTCACTCATAACATGGTCATTTTTGGGATTTTTTTCACTAAATTTGCAACAAGAGCACCATCTCATGAACAGTGGCAGTCATTTCATTAATTGGTTCTGAAAGGTGATTCCGTGCAGCGACCGTGAAATCACTTTTCAGGACTGAGAAACAAAATGACAGTGCCAGTGCTCATCAGATGGGGTCCCAAGAACCCCATGTTGAAAATTTGGAACCAAAACTCCAAAAATTGGCTGAGATATCAACCTAAGTTAACCCCCACCCCATTGACTGCCATTATAGGGCTTATCGTCATTTCTTCAGTTGGTTGGTCTTTGAAGAGTGCAGATGTGTTCCTAGTCCACAGAAGATCACTGCTTCTGACCTCTAGAGGTAAGTATGGGTGGGGGGGTGCAGGGAGGTAGGGTGCACATAGGAAGGGTGTGGGTTGGGGAAGGGGGACTGGCGGGAATAACGAGGGACCATTTTTTTCAGATAAAAAAAGAGATGTCTTGTGGCTGTTTTCTTTTTTACAGGTGAAATATTAACAAAACAGATTTCAGCACACTGGGGTCAGCTCCCAGTGTGCCAGAATACTGGAGGGTGGATCAATGCTGACCCCGGGACTGGGAACCCTGAGATTGACTGAGAACATAGGGGTGTGGGGGGTGGTGCATCCCACACTTGGAGTGGGCATCCCAGTGTCAGAAACATCAAATAAGTATTTTTTGGCACACTAGGGTGGGCTCCCAGTGTGCCACATTAATGGGGGGATACATGCTGACATGGGGGTTGAGCACCCCAATGTTGGCAGGGAATGGAGAACAGAGGGTACAGGGTGGGCAGCAGCAGTGGGGGGAGCTAATATTTAAAATTGCTTTCCTGCTGTGTGCCTGGTTTGGAGGGAGGGAGGCTGCCACTGCAATAATGAAACTGACCCTGATTGCAGAGGCAGGTTTCCTTCAAGTGCGGCGCTCGCTCTGAAACTGCCATCATCATCAGCTTCAGCATTAATTGGTGGCTGAGGGAAGCACCCATTAAAGCATCCACTGAATTAGCCACAACACTGCCACACCTCTGCAATGCTCTACTATCTCAATATGTTCCTTGTGTGCTGCACATGCAAACAAATATAAAAATGTTAAAAGTGAAACATAGAACTATTTCCTGCCTTATAAATAGAAAATATATGGGTTTGAATAAGACATGGATTCATTCTACTTGTGAAGAAAAAAATATGTTGGTTTATTTACTTATGAGCTGCTACCACTGGAGGTATAATTGGGATTGAGAGGGCTATAGTCTCTGGAGATCACCCTCCATCTCATTGCTATGCACCCAATGGTCCATCTGAGCACCAGGAACCAGAAGAAGCTGCTCCTCCCTCCCTGAGCAGCAACCAATCCAAAGACATGTTTTGAGACTGCTGGGTGGAAGCATGGAAGCCCCCATTCCCAGAACTGTAAATCCCTCTGCCTTTGTCAAGCATCTTGCCTAATGCTGCCCAAGTAAGGATCAGGGTTGAGAGGGCTACAGCCACTGGAGATTAGACATGTGTGAAGTCCACAAAATTCACTCCACAAGGTAATTTGTGGATTTCACAGAATTTGCGGAGCTATTTTGTGAAATTCACAGCCACACATTTCATGAATTATGCCACAAAATGCTAAATTCTACTTGCAAATTTCACACTTTGCCTGTGAAATTCATACTTCACTGTAAAAAAACTTGAATTTTGGCAAACATTTCATGCAAATCAACGCTAATCAAAGTTCCAAAGTTTTTTTGAAACTCTGCAAATTCTGAGAAGCACGGATTTTTGGCACATGAAATTCACAAGTTAAGTTTAACTTTGCAACATCTCTACTGGAGATTGCCTTCTCCCTGTATCTTGCCACCATACACCAAGGGTCCACTGCAGCAGCAGGGGCCAGATGAAGACTCCTCTCTCTCCATAAGTGGTAACACATCCAGGGTCACGATTTGAGACTGCTGGGAGGAGCAATGGAAGCCAGGATTCCCTGAACTGTAAATTCCTCTGCCTTTGTCAAACACCTCAGCAGATGTCACCTGAGGAGCAATCAGATTTGAGAGGGCTTCAGATACTGGAAAGCACACTCCCTGCACCTTGCTGCCACACAGCAAGGGTCCATCAGAGCAGCAGGAGCCAGACAAAGCCATGTCCACATCCTTCTGTTCCACATCTCTGGGTGCATCTTTCTGGTTGTCCCTGTTTGCTAGTGTGGCATATGAGTTCTGGAGAAGAATAGGATTTGGGATGTGCCTCTGCCTGACCATCCTAACCCTCCCTGAGCACAACCTTGTCCAAGTGCTCCTAGTTCTTGGCATCCTTTGAGGCAGTGGAGAGGGACTGGGTGGTCTCTGGATGGGGGAAAAGTTACTTCTGACCCAGTTTACCTCCACTCTGAGTCTGGCTACCTCATCCCACAGTCCAGAGAGATGCCTGAAGATAGGGTGACACCTCAGTGTCCAGAAGATCTGCCTGAATATGGCTTCCCCACATCCACTGCATAGCACCATTCCCCACATTATTCTGCACTTATACAGCTATTACAATATTTTTGTAATTACAATATTACACTGTTTGTTTGTTAGCTATTACTCTAGTTGTCTGTTTCTGAAGCTCTCCTTCTAGTTCCCCCTAGACATGTAGCTCTCCTGCTAGTTCCCATGTTTGCTTTTTTGAAAGTATTTTTACTTGATGTCACTTTCTTTATTTTGTAATTTATGTTATATTAGTCATCAAGTTGAGTACACTTCTACTTTGCTGCAACTTGTGCCGAGGGTGAGCTTATGCACCTACTACTCCACAGCCCTTGCTATTCCCTGTGCTTGGCACCTGTCATTCAGAGTTAACAAGGTGGTGGGTGGGGGTAGGAGGGTGGGTGAAAATTTGCAGCAAGTAAAACAGCAAGGAAATAACAGCCCCACTAAAATCCCACCAAAATAGGTTTCAAATTTTCAACAGCAAGTAAAAACAGCAAGGAAATAGCAGCCCCACTTAAATCACACCGTAATAGGTTTCAAATATTTTTACAGCAAGTAAAACAGCAAGGAAATAACAGCCCCATTTGAATCACACTTAAATCACACCGAAATAGGTTTTACATTTTCAACAGCAAGTAAAAACAGCAAGGACATTTGTAGCAAGTAAAAACAGAAAGGAAATAACAGCCTCACTTAAATCACATGGACATAGATTTCAGATTTTCAACAGCAAATAAAAACAGCAAGAAAATAACAGCCCCACTTAAATAACACCAACATAGGTTTGAAATTAGAAGAAATAAGTTTCTAATTCAAATAAATATTAGCCTCACTTAAATCACACCAAAATAGGTTTAACATTTTCAACAGCCCCAAAATAATTTTCTGTTAGACCCTTATATGAAGTCAAAAAATCAACCTGCTACCAGGAGAAATCAACAATAAGCAGTAAAAGAAGCAATAAAAGCAGCAATGAGCAGTATAGTAGTACTGCATATTAGTACTGTGGTTACTGCGCATGCAGTACTACTATGCAGAACTACTATACTGCATAGTAGTACTGCATGTAGCATAAGCGACCATTCACTGGTTCAATGTAACTGGCTTGCTAAATTCTCAAAGCCTCCCTCTCCCTGGGTTACTCAAAGCCGTGCCCTAGAAAATAGGACTAGGTAACCAACTTCAAGAATAAGGTTGCCCCAATTGACTGTAGCTACCTTGACCACATCCCAAACAGAGACATGGTTCTTGACTTCCTAATAACTGAATTTAGCAAGGTCTGCAATCAGCAAAAAACATACAAACCAATAACAGAAATCTGGGTTTGCATCATGTTTTGTTACAATTACCGTAATTTTCTTGTTTGACCGATGGATGCCGAGACCATCTAATAGATGGTCAAATAGTACAAATGAGTCTGCTTCGAATATAGGGCTGGTGAATCCATGCACTCTGCTTTGACAGTCCAGCCCTGTGTGTTTACAATGTTCCATGCTGTGTTTGGAAGAGACCTGGGTTCAAAAGTTCTGGAACATGAACAATTTGGTGAATACTGACTGGGCACTCTCAGGGCTTGTAGCAGTGAATGGAGGTGATGCTACTTAAAATTAGGTGCTGGGCCTCATAATTTTGATATCTGGATGACACAGATCCCCCAGGTATAGGCAGCAGCACTGTTTCAATCAATATGCCATCCTGGCATTTGTAAAATCAACATAGTTTTGCTATGTGATGCTCTGTTGGTTTGTTTTATAAAGCAGTTAACTATAGCAGCTATGTATTTATCCATCCATTTATAGGTATTTATTGTCATGACATATTCTGCTCTTTCCATATGGTTCCAGAGAGTGCCTAGAGTTTGTTACAGGCACTATATTAAAAAAAATACACAGTACCTACTGTACCTCAGATTTCGCTGGATCCCATCCCCACCTCCGCTACCATCACATTGCATCCCCTCCCCCCACCAAGATTTAGATGTGGTGCTGCACAAAGACTACCCACATTCTGAAATTACTTGGCACACATACTCTAAAGCAATGGAAATGTTTGGTCTCATGTGCTGCTGGTTCTCATGTGAGCATGCAGCAAAGTGTGCAGGGTCAGGATGATGATCCAAATGCTAGCAGACATCTGATAGACAACAGAATACTTGTATACACATGGTGTACACATAACTCCCCCTAGTTGTACTACATGTCAGCCACAGTGCTGTGCTGTCTGCATAGCAAATGTTACAAAGACAGTGTACAGAGAATCCAGGTACATGAATCCCATGTTACATAAAACAATATTCAAGCACTAGCTTAAAGTACCATCAATGGGTGCACGTAACAGTATTATGAGAGTGCTCCCCTAGTTTGGGTTCACTGGTAACTTACATAACAGCCATACTGCTGCCCACTACTAATGGGAGCACTTATAACCAGATTGAGTTGTGTGTTTCAGAGCTGGTAGATAGTGGCAGAATATATACACTCTGCTAATCAATACACAAAGGAGTCTATGATACATGAGGGATATGGACCTGTAAGTAAGCAACCTTGTCTGCTCTTTGAGACATGTTAGTGGGTGGTGTACAACTGCAGCTGCAAAACAGTACTTCATGGGATGTGGCAGGATGATAGTACATCCTCCATGTGATAGTTTCTGATGTACTGGGGATGAACAGTACTGTTCTGGATATGAGCAGCATGATTACAGATACACAGTTCAAACCCTATGATCTCACTATTTCTGCTGTGCAAAGTCCAACAGCCATTTGTTTCCACAGGAATGCTAATCTGAGACAGCATACCCCACATGGTCTTGTCACCCTACCTGGAACTAGGCACACATGGGACACATCAGGAAACTGAAGCTCAGCACACTGTAACTGTAGTAAGTGTGTCACTATTCTCATAGTTTACAGTCCTTTACATGATGTAATATGACTTCCTGCTGTACATTCATCACATATGATTTGGAGACTGTCAATGGCACTGATGACATATGAGGGGTACAAGATGAGACATCTCTGTTGCTGCAGGAGAATTGCAAGGTCTATGTGGGACAGTAAGTCTCCACACTATTTGGGCAGTGGCAGTTCCACATTCTCTTTGCAGGGCCAGGCAAGCTCAAGGGGCATATGACTCAATATCACACCTGCAGTACCACAGATCGTGTCGGTGGCAGGTACATTTATTACAGGATATATCATGACCACCATCATCTTGATGTACTCTTGGGTCCCAGAGTAGCACTGGGTTGTGTATGGTGTCCCCATCCCCTTACACCTTGGCAGGATGTGTTCTGTCTCACAATGTGGGTTCTCAAAACAGGATATGGTAATGTGATTAACCATGGGAAGTAATACCTGCTGGTACTCAAAGGGACGTTCTTCCTTATCTGCCTGTATTTTGTACAGTGCTCTGAGCCTCAGGGAAAGAGTACTTTAGAAATAAAACCTTGTTTGCTTGATTTCTTTGAAGTTTGCTCCCCTATACAGTGGATTTATCACAACTAACCTAACATCAAATATGAACACATAGTATTGAGTCATACTGATTTTACTGGTCGTGGTTTAACTTACCTGCCTTACTATTGCATAGTACACTTACACTCTTCTTGGAAGTTGTCTCAATCATATGGTGTACTACAGTGCAGCCAGTTAATGTACTCAGTATCATGTTCCCCTTTGTCTACATACTGTCCTGTGTATTATATGATCCACTCATGATACTGTACTGTTACACTTACAGAAAGCAAATGTTTTTTGTTTTCCCAGTACACAGTGTTTTTGGCTTCAATTATTCCATCCCTGCACTGCCTTGCAATTTTTTTTTGGTACTGTACTATCCATATTCTGCATCCAGCAATAGTGCAACATAATACATTCCTCTGGGGACTGTATGCATATTCTATACATTGTTGCATTACTTTCCTTACCTAATTGCACACTTCCACCCTACATTGTCTCCAAGTATGTGCTGCCTCTGTCCTTGTCATCTTTGAACATCAGCATTTCCTTTTTACATTCTGTGATGAAGGGTCTCTCCAATCATCCATCAGCTTTAGATGGTGGTGGCAAACAGGGCTGCTATGGCTTGTATGCAGCAGCAGGTATTCATAAATTACTTTGAGCCAGCCCAGTGGTGCTGAGGGTTGAGACGCTGGATGCCACACCTCACGCTGTGCCAGCGGCCCAGGTTCGGGAATGAGCCTGGGCCATTGGGGGTCACTGGGGAGGGTGGAGGATTGAGTGTCTGCCAGACTGCTCTCCTTCCCCAGGGAGGGGGGTTTGCTGCCACTGGTACTCTGGTGGCCTCTAGCCGTGGCTGGAGGTGATGCTGTAGCACAGGCAGTCAGAGGGGACATGCAGGGGCCAATGCTGGGAAGGTGTGTGTGTGGTAGCCTGCGTGCACCTGTCCCTTGGCATCATTGCATGCCTCACACATCATGGGGAACTAGAAAAATAGGAAATTTGGCACTGGTTGTGGCGGCATGATGGCCATCTCTGGTGGAAGCATACGGCTCTGAGGTAACCAGTGACACACTGGATCCGGTCTTGGTGGAGGTTGTAGGGGGGGCCCACCGCCACCCCGCCATGGGTGGTAAGCCACGGGGGTACTCGCTGTGGGATCTGAATGGTAGCCAGAGGTCCCTGGAGATGGCAGCTGGAAGACCTGAGGAGATGCCAGGACATGACAGAGGTAGGCAGACAAGGGCCAAGGGGAGAAAAATGATCAACCAAAAAAAATAAATAAATAAATGACTTCGTACTGCTCGTTCTAGTGCTTGATCGTATACAGTAGCAAGTTCCATCTGTTAACAGCTTCCAACTTCAGTTGGTGCTGAGGCAGCTTGTTCTAGATCTCAAGCTTCCTTACACTGTCATAGGCCTTTCCAGAATGAGCAAAGTGAGCACAGATGTGATGGGCCACGGCCAACATCAACATGATTTCAGGATATGGTAGAAACTCCAGCACTACGAGATTACTACAGTGTGCTTTTTTTCAAATTCTTTTGGTAACCTGGTAAGGCCCACTAGGCACAAGTGCTTGTTTTCAGGGGTGGCCTGGGAGCACTGGGGTGGTCAGATGACTTGTTCAGAGTCACACAGTACACAACTGGAGGTTGTGAGACTCAAATCCAGGTCTGCTGGATGTACCAAGCTCATTCACAGCTCATTACTCTAACCTCTAGGCTATACTGCCTATACACTTGTCTATTTCAGTCAGGAGCAGTTCTAACATTTTCTGACCCATATGTGAGCATGTTATACTATTCATTACCAGTGTGGCATGCTGGTGAATGACCAGAATGTTGCTACAAATGCAGTTGGGCTTCGTACAATTTTTATCCATTCCAGAATCAAATGCTACCCCAGATACCTGTGCCCAATGATCTGTAATGTTAGATAATAGCTACCAGTTGTTTGGCCGCTGGCCGGCACATCCATACTAATATGTACAGTGATGCTGAATGCTGCCGGGCATGTATGACTCTGTGTGTGTGTGTGTGTGTGTGTGTGAGACAGTACTATAAAGTTCTGGAATGGCATGGGTGGAGAAATAGGCTTACAAAGGAATCTACCATTTTGGACAGGCACTTACCATCAACCTTCGGCATCTTGCCTTCTCAAGAAAAGATAATAGCAAATGATCAAGCACCAGAATTTCAGCAGTTGCTGCATTAAGTTCTCCAGCAACAGTATGATTGGGTGGGTATTTGGTATGACACTCACACATGCCATGCAGTTTATGCTGCACCTTTCATGGAGTTAGGCTTGAAGACTAAACGGCTCGACTCTGCACACTAGCAGCATGGCTAGTGGGGTAACATTTGACTCGGGGGGAGGGGTTACAGATGCTGAACAAATGAATGACA
The DNA here is from genome assembly GCA_016271365.2 of Neoceratodus forsteri. NCBI lineage: Eukaryota > Metazoa > Chordata > Ceratodontiformes > Ceratodontidae > Neoceratodus > Neoceratodus forsteri. The sequence continues at coordinate 236,139,408 of CM057459.1, read as the reverse complement.
GGATTTTTGTGTTTTATGGTCTGGGGCTGATGTGCTGCAGTGACTATGGCTGTTACTACTCAAACCACTGCTGATACTTTGGCCACTACTACGCAGTCCCACAGAATCCTACTCCTCATCTCTGTAGTAGTCCTCCACTGTCACCTAGGACTCCACCAGCACTGTATCCATGCCACTTCAGGATGCCTTGCACAGTGAGGATGACAAGGGTGAAGGCCCTCCTGCACCAGCTTCCCTTTGATGCTGAGTCCAGCATAACATGTGCCTGGGCTTGAGGTGTGAGTGTGTGTGTGTGTGTGTGTGTGTGTGTGTGTGTGTGTGTGTCCCACCATTGCCTAGGTGGCTTCCCCTTTTCCCACAGCTAACACATGCTTGACATAAATGACAGCCACCATTTCATCAGCCAGGTCCTGAATGCACACATTCAAAACTAGGGATTTTGTAACCCTTGTTTTTATAAGGTTCTGGACTGTGTACTGGGACACTGAAGGGGTGGAAATGGGTGTTTGAGGGGATGATTCATGCACTGCTGCCACAGTAGGTGACTCATACTCTGTTACTATTGGTTCAACAGTGCTAACGACAACAACAGTTGGAGGATGGGGGGACTTTGGTAATTCCCTGGAATTATTGTGTAGACAGCAACACAGGCTCAACAGTACAGTTCTTACTTTTTTTTTAGGTTCCCATAGAGGGTCCAGAACATCATCCCTATCCCCACCTAGGCTGATAACCTCCTCCTGAGATCTGTCCTCTTCCTCCTCCTCCTCCTCCTCCTCACTTTCTCCACCCCTATTTCCTTCTCGGTATCTGATACTCTGCATGCAACAGTTACATTTCCTGCATCAGACTGTGAGTCATACTCAAGCTCATCAACACCACCAACCCAGTTTTGGGAACATCAGTCACCTCATCGTCTTCAACCACATTTACAGACCAAGATATTTTATGGGTTCTTGTACTTCTTCTGTTGTCACTGCCTCCAGAGCCATTAGTGCCAGCACCCACCGGCATTGATACCACAGATGTGGCTGAGAAAAATGTGGCCAACTAATGCCCCCACCACCCGCGCAAGCTACTCCTAAGTTTTTTTTATATATGAAAAATACACAACAGGGAATTCAGGGAATAAGACATGCAGAAACTGAGATAATTCTAAAAACATCAATGTCATTATTACAGCAAAATTGTAACTTCAATAACTAAACAAAATTACTGAAATCGATATAGTCAAACCACACTGACAAAAATAATTCAATAAGACACCAAAGTGTTCTACGGAACCAAAATTCCAAATCACAGAAACCAGATAAAAATAATTAGGGGAAAACAGCACTAGCGCTGCTCACACAGACAGAGCTGCCTTACTTGTTGCTAGCTAACTTACATAGCTCCCTTCCTGGCAGCACTGCTTCACTACACAAAACAAAAAAACAACTACTGTACTTTAAAGTAAATAAATCAGCCAGAAATTCCAAAAATAATTGCTAATCTAGAGGCACAAGGCACACAAGATGCTTTTGGGAGTGATTCTGTTCAAAAGATTGCATGTTTGAACACTTTGGAAAGCTTTTTGGGCACAGTGATTCAGAGCAGACTTAACACCAACTCTCTCTTCATAAGATGGCACTGAATTCAGCCTATGAATTGTAATACAGCTCATTGCAGTAACATGTGAACTCCTATCCCATGGAACATTGCAAACTTCACCTGTAGGCATCAATTTTCAGGTAAAGTTACCAAATCTACCATTCACAAAGTTTTAACTGTGAGGCAAATTAGAACTTTGCACTGCACATTAAATTTGCAAATCAAGGTGAATTCATGAATTTCTCTACAAAGCAAAGTTCTGTAACTTCACACACTTGTGTGATGGAGCCATCAATCCTTTCAAGGGGTTACACTGTCACCTTTCACAGGTAATGCACATGGGCTGTCAGATTTTCCTTAGTTTCAGCATGAAAAGCATCTCCAGTTTTGTTGTTCCTATTCCAGGATGCAGAGCCCTGGGTTTAATGAGCACCCTGAAGCTGTCCTAGCCTCCATGTCCAGGCTAGTCCCTCTACTATTTTATATACAGTAGGTCTGTGCAAGTCATGCTCAATATTGCATTTTCTTTAGGAAGTAACAGGAGCAGTGGTAAAATTGGGCAGCAACCTCTTACAAAATTGTATGAGTTCTTGCACCTTTCTCCTCTTACTCCATCAAATACATAAAAACATAGAAACATAGAAGGTGTCACCAGATAAGGACCTCTTGGCCCACCTAGTCTGCCCTATATTCCCTACCTATTGTGCCACTGCAGACATTACTTGATCTCTGGTCATTCCCCCAACTCCCCCTTGCCTTACTTCTAAGGTCCCTTTATGTTTATACCCCCATGCATGCTTGAATCCTGTAACTGTTTTAGCACTCACCACCTCTGCTGGGAGGCTGTTGCAGGTGTCTGCCACCCACTCCATGAAGTATTTCTTTACATCTCCTCTGAGCCTTACCATCCTCCAGCTTCATAGCATGACCTCTTGTCCTAGAGCATCTTTTTCTATGGAAAATGCTACTGTACCTTCCTGTACCTTATAAATACCTGTAAGGTATTAGGTAATAGGAGAGTTCCTCCATCTAGAGATGACAGGTCCCCCATCTATAAATCTAAAGCTGAGAGTCACTGCCACCTAAACATTTCCAATGTAACCACTGAACAGGAGCCTCAGAATCAGTTTTTATTACCCTCACAAATGTGCAAAGATGCAGAACTGTAATCTTTCAAGCTTGCTAATCTGAGAACCCTCTTGTAACTTGCTTGTGTTCACTCAGCTTGCAGAATAACTGAAAGCTTTACATTGTTAGAGGAAACAGAAGCAACACTGTGTAAAGATGAATGAAAAATAATGGGATACAAGGGCACCCAAGATTAAATAAAATATTCCAGTCAACTGGGTATTGACTTGTTAGCATATGCCTATTAATAAAACTAATTATACTAGCTTTAGTTTTATGCCAAATAAAATTAATTTCAGTCCACTGTACTGTGGGCCTTGATATTTGTTTTGTGAAAAAAACTGAATTTTATTTTATAAAAACATTTACCCTCATTGCACTGCATGACGACCAGTCACCTTTCAAGTTAAAAAAAGTTTATATTGCTAAGATGGTATCTGTTTAGAATCTCAACATAAACCTGGAATACAAAAATAAGTGTTTGGATTTTCAGAGTAAGGTAACCTCCATATAATGTTATAGTCAACTGTACTGAAGAATTGCATTAGGCAAATTAACCCAGGACAGTCTAATTTGGAATTATATTCATAGGTTGCTGACTTTCTAGCTACTTGGCTGCAGGAGCCATAGTACTGGTTTGAAAAGTTTGACTCTCAATAGATTGGCCTGTGCCTGATGTGACAGCCTGCTGTAGGTGTGGTTGGGACTCAAACTACACTTGTGCGCAGCCTTCAGAAAGCAGCTCCTCAGTGAAAGTCATTGACACTTAAACTTCTTTTTTCAAAGTTAGAGAATGATAATCAGGTTTTAAGTTGTGTTTTTCATTTTTGGTGCTGCTACACTGACAAACTAGTTTTGCATTTCTAAAGTTATGTTTTAACTGTTTAGAGAGGGAGACCATGGACTAGGAATGTTGTCATCTGACAGGTCATACCATACCAGTTTGCTTGAATTATATAATCAAAACTATGTCACAGATTAATAAAATGATGGCAATAGTTTAAAATAAATCATGAAAGAAAAGTTATATTCTGGACCTGTAAATAATATACAAAAATCAGCATACACAGTGGACCAAAAACTCATCTCTTACTCTGACATGAACTTGTACTTTGTCACCCTGCCGAAAGGAGCAAAATTATTGAAATAAAGGGAAGTGAATTTGCATGTGCTTGAGCCCTGACGATGAAAAGTTCATAATCAGAACTAGAAAAGATATGCTTATATACCTAGTAAGTAAATGCTCATTACCATCCCAAAGGGGTAATAAGAACCTGGAGTTGTACAAAGCCATTGAATTGATTCTCATAGTCAATGGTGCCCTCAATATATGTGAGATACAATTGGCTACTATAAAAATATGGTAAACAGGGCTGTTTATAAAATAGAGTACAATTAGTGAAAATGAAATCAACTGCCAATAATTTGGAATATGCGGAAACAATAAGTGAACAATAGGAAGAAAATATATTATGAACAGAGTACAATTTAGATAGGGTATCTTATTTAAATTGGGAGATGTTTGACTTCAGGTATATTCCACTGGCTTAAATTATCAAAGAAGTCAAAAAGCAGATAGGTTGTAAGTTTTAGGGAAATATGCAGGCTTCAGCGTCCAGTGTTTTGGCTACTAGCATTTGACTTGGCTGGCATTCTGCACCAGGACCAATCAAGTTTGTGAGTCTCAACAGATATACCTTGCCAGTGTGATGCATTTTATTTAACATAGGAACATAGAAATTGTTGGCAGATAAGGACTGCTAGGCCCATCCAGTCTGCCCATAAGTCCTGTACTTGATTACAGCTTTTGACCCTCCAACCGCTTAACCTCTATGGTTCCCCTATGCATGAGAATAAAGATGACAGACATCATATATGGGTCTGCACAGAGCCTCAGACTTTAAGCTACATTGTTTTTTTCTGGGAGGTAAACCCCCAAATGTGGCACTAGAACAAGATACCGCATATCAGAATAGCGCAGTCAAGAAGTATGTAGGAAGAATGGTGCCAACAATAACAGCACCCATGAAAAAACATTGCATTACACAATAGCACCAATTGTAGTGGTCCAAAAACACATGGAGGACAGATATCATGGCAAAATAAAACATGCCCACCACACCCCTCCATCTTTATATAACCAGCTCCAGGAGGGATCTCAGGGATGGGGAGAACCACAAGAAGAGAGGAATCAAGTAAAACCAACAGGCGGGGAAAAAATATAACACTTTGGGGAGGGAACAAAAAACTTTTACAAAAATAGGGCAGAACATAAACCTGTAAATCCACAACCTGGGACACTGGGAACAGAAACATAGAAACATAGACTTTGATGGCAGATAAGGACCACTTGGCCTGCCCAGTCTGCCCATTTCCCTACCTATTGGATAAGCTGCAGATCCTAGTTAACTTACAGCCTACTTCTTCCTAACAACCCGCCAGAATTGCCTTGGTCTGTCCCATGCATTCTTAAATTCACCTACTGTTTATGACCCCACAACCTCCTCCCACCACCCGCTCTGTGAAAAAGTACTTCCTCACATTGCCCCTGAGCTGCCCCCCGTCTTCAAATTGTGCCCCCTTGTTCTTACACATCTCTTTTTCTGAAAGATACTACTCTCTTGGACTTTGTTAAGGTACTTGAAAGTTTCTGTTATGTGCCCCCTCTCCCTCCTTTCCTCGAAGGTATACATATTAAGCTCCTTTAGTCTCTCTTCATATGGCTTCTGCTGCAGACCCTGTATCATTTTAGTTGACATCCTCTGGACTGCCTCCATCCTGTCTATATCCTTGTGGAGATGGGGTCTCCAGAACTGCATGCAGTACTCCAGATGGAGTCTCACCAACTGTCTGTACAGAGGGATAACAACTTCCTGTTTTCTACTGGTGATGCCTCTCCCTATACATCCCAGTATTTGCCTAGCCCTCCTTACAGCCTTCTCACATTGCACAGGTCTCTGGGTCTCCTCTGGATGCCAGTGCTCTAGCCTTTTCACCATGGGAGTGGCTTGACCAGGCACATCGCTTCCAGCTACTTGACTCATTCCAGTATGCATTCACAACAACAACAACAATTCTACCCTTATTGCTGTAATGGCATACACAGTATTTGCAGTGCTCTTCTTGACCACACAAATTATGAAACACTATTCTAACCAGGTATGCCAATGGCAGTTGCAATTATATGCATGCAGGGGTTGAAATTAAGCTGGGTGACCACCAGCCAGCAGGGTTAGTAGATGGAAAAATCCAGTAGCCCCACTGAAGTACTTATTGAAATGTTGCATCCTTTAGTATAAACCAGCCATAATAGGCAGAGGAAAACTGTACTCATCCAATGCATCTGGGTTTGATTGCTTCTAAAAGCACAAGCAACAGTCTCTACCTTGAAGCAAATATTTCTAGCCAAGTCAATTAATAGGTATTGGGGGCATTATTATGGGCTCACATTCTTCTTTTCTAAGGATTCCTAGCATGATTCCTAGTATGACTCCAATGAAACCATAGAAACACTTTTAATTCTTTCAGCAAGCATCAGCTGAATGTTTATGGGGTGCTTTGTGCAGTCTTTTTTGTCTGCTTTGTAAACAGTTTAAAACTGCATGCCTAAGTACACTTGCATTGAGATTCGGAGTTATATTTTAATAAGGAATTGTAAGTTGGCCTTTCAGACATTGGTTCAAATTCTCCTAAGCCATGACGGTGGTGTTTCCTTATTAGGGCCTTTTCCTATATTTACAGTTTCTACCATTGCTATGCTGCTTGCTGTTTTATTAAATCACTTCCCTTTCAAAATAATGTATTGTGTGGTGTTTTTGTCCATCATGGTTGTCACATTATACTGGTGTCTTGACATGTTGGGCCACTGGAACTCACTGTATTAATTCAGAGTAAATGCTCCCTATCATGATGTTTTTTTGCAGTGTGCAACAGTTGTTAGGCTCATTTCATCTGACTTAAACTGTTGAGGGGCACTCAGAGACAGTCTTCTTCAGATTTGACATGTCAGACAAATACAGGTTATCATTTGGTCATCATTCCAGACTGTCATAGTCAGTATAGCATTGGTATCATTGTAACACTTTAAGTTTTCTTAACTGCATTGTAGTTACAGTATTACTACACTGTAATTGCATTGCACCTGCAACATGGTTACATGCAATAAACATGTAACTGAAGTGTAATTACCCATGTTGCCCATAATTAATGATTATCTACCCTGCAGTTACATTGAAACTGATACTAAGTCACCAATGCCTTGAAAGAAAACTTTGAAAAATGTAATATTTGGACACAAAGCAGCTTATATTACTCATTAGCTCTGTTTTTCTTATCCACTTTATTTATTACTGAAGTTACATGAATGAAAGCAGAGTAGTTATTCTTTCAGGGTTCATCCTCTCCAAGTGCTTCTTCACAGCCTGATGTCATAATACTCCACTTACGACATCACAGTTGTTCCCATGGCAACAGACTGTGATGTCACAACAGACCATTATATAATTTATGTAGGGAATAAGCTATAGAGGCACATGAACTCTAAGGGACAAAGACACTGCTTTGTGGAAATTTCTTCAGGAATAAATAATGCAGAGGCAAAATCTATTAGAAGATATATGAAATATAAACTGAACTGTGTCTAAATATTATGTTTTCCAAGACTTTTCCCATAGGCATAAGCTGCTCTTTAAAATAAAGTGTGACTGGTATCACGCTTCACTGTTATCATGGGGAAGGGGGGCAGAATTGGCATGACCTTTCACTAAATGCTGATAAATTTTGTATCTGGCTTGTGAAATTTCCTTTAACTATTTATTTTATTTAATTCATTTTTTTGACTGGGTAAGCACACTAGACAAATACTGCCTATTTTCAGGCACGACACAGGGGAGGGGGATACATATGAATGCCAACTGACCCTGAACCATATTAATCTGTTGATGGTATTTTTAATGAGCTAGCCCTGCTAGCTTGTACTAGAGTAGGTAACACTACAATAAATACACCAACTGGCCTAGCAGAAAAGTCTGTAGGGCCATTCAATTATCCCAGTCACTAGCTATGCTGCCTAGCGACTTGAAAGTTAATTACAACCCATGTCATAGACACATATTTCATTCAATTGTTGCATTCCTGTTTTCCACCATGCTAGCATACCTTGGGAGACAGGGAACCAGTTAAAATTATGGGATCCTAGTCAAGGCTGCCTTATGAACCTTAACTATAAGGTCAGGGGTCAAAATTAAGTTTTGCAGCATCTAGCCAGCAGGGTCAGTGACTCAGAAAACCCAGTGACCCACAGACATTTCACTAGCAGTCCAACAAGTGTACCTATTGAAAGGATTTGTTTTCCACTAGTAGCAGTGGGGCTAAATAAAGGACAAGGTTACTGGCTTGATAAAATACCTACAAGCACTTGGTTGGTGAGCTGGTGCCATTTTGCCTCCCTAAGTTGCCCAGCCATCTTCTGTGGGGTTCACCACAAACATTAACTTGCTTCTGGTGCCGGTACTATGTCTGACAAAATAGGCACAGATTTTTTAACACCACTCTGGGAGCATGATTAATGGATCTTCCTTTATTTATTTATTTTTTTATCCAGCTTTGTGGCTTCCAGTCAGCCATCTGCATACATTATCAAGTGTTTACCTGGTCTCCCACTCCTGACAAAATTCTCCACAAATTCATTCCAACAGGGATCAACACAAGGTGAGATCAAAAGTGCTGCTGCTGTCATATGTGATGGCTGGAGCTCATTGTTTTTTCTTGTTTCTTCCCTGGGCCCCATTAACCTACCCTAGCACGTAGCCTGCCTCTGCAGAGGAGGCAAGCTCCTTGACCCATTGAAGGGTCACTAGTGCAGTGAAACCTGGTGTCAGCTCTCCACCTCTGCCCTCCCTGCCAGCCAGTGGTGTAGCTAGGGGATGGGCCAGAGGAGTCAAGCTGCCCTCCCTCCTTCTTATATTGGGACTTTTTGAAGGGGTTGTTTTTTATTTTAATAAACCCTTTTACTAAAAATATTGATCCCTCCAGCCTCTAGTGATTTATCAAGTGTGGGGGTAGGGTGGGGTGGCACAATAATATAACAAATACATTAAAATGCATTCAACAATTTAACTGGATAGTGCTTATCATGTTAATGATTTAGCAGCAATTTTGGCTCTGACTAGTATTTGTCTTGTTGTTGCTGCAGGTGAGAAGATACAGAAGAAGACTGGCCTTTAACTTTATTCATGATATGGCACATTATTTATAGGATTTGGTGAGGCCTGTAGAGTTTGATAAAAGATTTACAAGGGCACATTCTAGTTCTTGCTTGACATATGTTTGTCACTCAACTATGTTTTCATCTGTTAAAATAGGTTAAGTACCAGACGATTTATTTATTTAGTTTTTGTTAACCGGGTAGGTGCACTAGCCATAAAATGACTATTTTCAGGCACAACCTGGGAGAGTACAACAAAAAGAAAACCATGAAACAACAGCAACATGGGTACAGTAATACAAATAGAGGAACAGTACAGCAGTGCTACAAAAATACAGTGACTAGAAACAACAAAAAATAATGGCAAGCATTATACAAACAATGGCAGTAAGATATATAATAAGTGCATAAACCATGGACCCGACCTGTGGAGTGAAAGGGTTAATAAAAGAGTACAGTTATATAGTGAGAAATGTAAGGAATGT